>JAULJL010000041.1:4166364-8966364 GCA_030761205.1 Fremontodendron californicum | reverse complement strand
AATCTCAAAGTTTATTATTAAAAGTAAATTAGGCCAATTAAATATTAAGGATAGCCACGTCAATCATTAAAAAAGAATGAATGAATCGCTGGGCCATAAATAAATTTAAGGAGAAAAGACAATATGAGAAAAAGGTAAATGAATCAATTTCATAAAAAATTAAGGAAGATTAGTACAAATGCTAAACATTCTTTTACCTTGCATAAGTTTTGAACAAAGAAAAGACATACATAAGAAAAAAGATGATTTTCACATAAATAATTATGTAAAATAAATGTTTGACAATAAATAATATGTATAATAAGGTTATCTTTTTTTTACATATAAAATAGCAGCTATCTTATGCTATCCTTCATCCTTCTAATTATGTTTGTACCAAATGCAAGAAAGGATAAAATAATCTCATCTTATCCATCATTCTTTTCTTGCCTGATCATCTTCATACTATACTGAACCAACAACCTAGAAGTCCAGGATGTGCAGATAGGACAAGACTGACCGACGGTAGACAAGCTGAAGAAGCAACTAGAAACCCCTATGAAAACTCTCTAGATTTAGACAGAATACAATCTCTTAAAGCGCATGATACATCTGTTTAACAAACAGCTGGAATATGCACAGACAAGTGGTTATTGAAGGTGAATATGTTTTCCTGGAATCGATAGTATTCAACTGAGAAAAACTGAATATTTTTTTTCCAACAGTCAAGCATCTTCACACTAGTGAGAAAAATAAAACATAGAGGCATATATTAGGACTGGACCTTCACTAGTCTGCAGGAATCAGGAATTATTTAACGTCCTAGCATAAGGAGGATATATAACTGTTTGAATAGACTAGCTCTTATCAGTTACCACATAAGTCACAAGATCTTTTATCTCATATTTTGAGGAATTCTTGTTAAAAATCACAGAGTTATAAACATAGGGGTATTGTAGCTTTTAAAATTCGCAATGTGGAAATTGGCATTTTTTGCGCCCTTGAACAAACTCCATTGCTTCTATAATTCTCAGATGACAAAGCTGAAGAAATTATTCTCAAGAACTAAATAAAAGCATCCAAGAAAATCCTTGCACCTCAATGTGCTAAAATTAGTAGTAGAACATTACCTGGCCCCACCCTATATCAAGTCCAGAAACTTCAACTGTAGAGCACTTGCTGTCTTCCCATGTCAAAGTGACAAGCTCCTTCTTGAGATCGGTGAGCTTTACATTGAGAAAATATGATAAAATGAGTTAGCTATAACGTCTCATTCAATATATAATGCTTGTATACAAATTATAAAAAAAATTAACTGACATCATGAAGCTCATGCTTTAGTGAATACTGCAATTAACATTGTATTACACACCAAAAAAGTAAATGTTCTTCAATGACTACATGAGCTAATGCTTTAGAGAATACTGCAATTAATATTGTATTACACACCAAAAAAGAAATGTTTTGCAATTTCATGAACTCATGAAGCAGATAATGAAATAGCTTTTTCTAAATTTCTTAGTTTAATTTAGTTTCTATTTCTTGTGGAAGTACATTGCAAATCAAAAATGCTTTCAAATTAACCAAGAAAGTATGCTGCTAAAGGGGAGAGGGAGGGGGAAAGATAAACAAAGAAAGTGTGGTGCAAGTCCCATGGATTTATAGTTACATGATTAGTTTTAGTTGTCACTATCTTTTGCAAGTACAGGACAAACAAACAAATAAAGTCATCAAGAATTCAATTACCCTTATAATCCTGAGACATTGATTTCAACTGGGATCACCAAAAAAAACCTATATTGAATAGCTAGGGCATGCAAAATATAATATAGAGGGTCGTTTGAAACCATATAGAACTGCAATAATATGAATGACTTAAACTGTATGAGAAAGTGAACATATTAATGCCTAGCAAGGGCAGTAATTCTAACCGCAAATTCAGGAAAAGGGCTTGCATACTTCACACATTAAATATATATTTGCACTACAAAAAGCATGGAAACTACTAAAAGTTTCCACACAATCAGGCAGCATTTGTATAAACTATAAAATTGTAGCAAATAACACATTCTACACTTCTTACAACAAACAAACAAGTTCAAACATCCAAAAAGAAAACAAAAATTCTAAGGACTCACGAATGATTATGCCTATAGAAATAAAAGGAAAATGACTCACAATATCAGCAGCTGCACTTTTGATGGCATCCAATTTAGGGAAGGATGAGCGTTTGCTCTGAAGGAGAAGAAATTAAAAAATATATCAGAGATGTTATAAGATAACCTACACACACTATTGACAATGCAAAACCCTCTTTCTGATGAATCATTTACAAAGAAAAAGAGAAGGGAGAAAAAGGAACAAGTCTAGAGATTACTATCCCACCAGTATTGACCCCAAAATTTCCATAATTAGTTCCAACATTGATCTAAACTATCTAACTTTTAACCTGAAATTACATCTATGAAAAGGATCAAGTAACAAATCACCTATTCAAGTTTTGGGAAGTATGGGGACTTTAGAGTCTGTTTTCTTTGAAAAAAAATGAAATTACATCCAACTTTCAGTACTAACTGTTGAGTAACTATACAAGCACAAGGTGCTGCTCCACAGACATAAATCTGAGTAATATATCCAACAGTTAACTTGAAGGCAGTGCTTATTGTTATAATGGTAAAGCAAGCTGTTCAGATACCATAACTAAGATCCTTGCATTTAAATTGGTGCCATTTCAATTGAGGGAAACACGACCACGTGGATGGCATCGCAAAAACAATCACAGCAGTAATTAAATGCACAAGTTAGGGCTTCAGAAAATTAATCAAAAACGTCTTTATTGTTAAGAATATTGATTCAAAGATAGTCATTAACTGTAAAATGGTAGAAATGAATCCTGGCACCCAAAATTGCATTGACCCTTCTAATGGTTCTAAATCGATTTATAAATTTAGAAGGATGGAGCCTGTTTAGGTCTTATAGATTATTATCCAAAAAGAAATGAGAAGCATGGAGACAAAGGCAAAGATACCAGCAGCTCTCTGTGAGCTTCGCTAAGTTTATAGCCTTGAACCCAGAACATATATGCCACCTGTCATTAGTAACAACAAAAATCTACAGATCAGTATACAGATAAGTTAGAGGAACCAAAAGATAGCTCATTCCAGCAAGGTTTAGCTTTGAAAAGTGGACGGCAAAAGACATTTCAGAAAATAAAATAAGTTGAATACCGCAACAGCAGGAGCTCTTCCAAGTCCAGCAGTACAATGTATATATGTTACACCTCCATTCCGATTTATGGCCTTGTACAATTTACTAACCACAGCTGGAAGCCTCATCCGTAAATCAAATGAATCAAAGTCCCTGCTTCATCCAATATTTGACCTAACTATATTAACAACAAAAAGAACTAATAACAAAAACAAATGCTTCTGCTTAACAAGTTAAGGTATTAGTGATACATAAAATAAGTTGTTAAGTTATGACAACAAAATATTAATCACTAGTTTCACTCATAACATTACAAATGATGCTTTTCACAGTGAAAACTCATTATAATGCAATGATCAGTCAATTGTTATGTCTGACCTTATTTGTGCACGTATGTGTTCAATATCACCGCATTTCTTGGCATAATCTTGAATGGCACCAATGTCAACCCCAAAATATCTGGAAATTGTAGTAAAGGAAACACAGTACTTATTAGTTCAACCATTCTTGTCAATCTTATATCCAAATGTTACCTACAAATAATCATGCACGTGAAAATATGTAAGAGAAATTAGTTACTTTTGTTTTTCTAATCATAAATTTAGATGGAACTTCAATGACAATAGTGTCTAGGATACTCCAAATCGGGGTCTTGCTGCAAGCAAAATATCGTTTTCACTCCGATTTTACGAAGCTTGTCAACATCTTCAGGAGTCTATCAATTTGAAGAGAGAAAAGAAAAAAATATTAATTCGGGTAACCATTTAAGGAAGAATTTTTCTTCAGTTATTTACTTAGAAATGAGAATTACCTGCAGACATGAACCCACAATTAGGTCTGGACGGATAAAGTTATAGTTCATACCCAGTTCATGCCTATAAGTCAAAACTGCAGAAAACAACATAAAACAAATGATTAACAACAACTGAACCAAGAAGAAACAAAATTCTATAATAAAGTAACCACCAGAGCAAGAATACCACTAAATTAAACACCAACATATTTATTTATCATGTTGAGACTGCCAGTAAAAACATGGAAACCTGTGCATTGTTTGTTTGACACTTCATATGAAGAATATCTCTCTGCTACTTGTGAGACATTACAGTAAGGTTTTAGCTTACTTTTTTGTACCTCACATCAAAAGGCATGAGTCTGAGCCTCTGACATGAAAAATTCGCCTAAATGCCGTCCTCAAACTTAAAACAAAAGCACATCACGATTGAACTTACCAGCACCCATAGCTTCTGTCATATTATGACTATATGTCCCAGATTTTTCCTCCTCTGATTCAGAGCTACTCTTCTTTTCACTTGATGTTGAACCAGAAATTGCCTGTTGAAAAAGAAGTTAGTAACCAAATCACGCTTCAAAGACAATCAAGCAGCACGTTAAGCTGCATGCAGAGGCACTTTTGTCATCATAAACCAATCTAATTTAATCATCATATACAAACTACTAAAAGGTTATTAAACTTCCTAGTAAAATTTGGGTGCAATTATCAAATGCTATACCTATGCTTAAAAAGAATGTAGATCATTTTGGTTTCACATGCTACATGTTAAATGCAAATGGAAAATTACCAAATCTCAGGTTTCAAATTAAATGCAGGCTTCAGTCACAGGTTACAACATTGGCATTAACTCTTCTTTTTTTTTTTGTGGTAGAAGCCTCATACATATACAGCAGCTTAATCAATTACCCTTAATAATAACTTAAAACACTCTTCCGGTAAAGTTCTCATTTCCAATCGTTTGATCAAAAATTTCCAATCATAACTTGCATAAATTCAACTCTGTGAACTAAACAGTTATAACTAAAATATGAAATTACCTTATTCCAATGAATAAATACCATCCATCCATCCATAAAGACTAAAGGACCATACAGTAAAAAACAAACATCTTAATCCAAGAAGCAAAGTTAAGGAATTCGTATCTTTAAAAAACTATAACAAATAGAGAAAGGAAATGTACAGAATCTACAGCAAAATCAAATCTCTGAAGCTAACACTAAATTCTAACAAAAACCCAGAAAACGAATCCGAAATCCACGGATAATTACGTTACCTTAACTGCCATACTTCTCGGTATATCACTAGAATTCATCCCGCCCTACATTAAATCACATAATTCATCAACCAAAAAAAAAAAGATAAATCATATACATATCAATAATTATGTAATGATCATATCATACAACAGATGTAAGGATTAAATAGTTAAAAGCTGAAAATTTACCATCATATTAATGGAACAAGAAAAGGGTTTTCTTGGATTGCACTTGAAACCTTGAAATGGCAAAGCATAGGATCTGAAACTATTCCAAATATAAATTTTCAAGCAAGCTTTTGGATTAGACCCATTTTAGAAAAATAGATTGGAATATTAAAAGGATTGAAAAGAAAGAATTTTGATCAGACCTCGGAAGATACTGAAGACAATTCATGTCTGATCAGAGGAGAAGAAAAAAATCTTGGAGATGACAGAAATATCTTAGTTGCAGCTGTGAATTTTTTTATTTTTTTTTTTGGTTTTTAAAGTGGTTGGGGGAATTAAAAAAGGGATTGGTTTTTGAAAGACTCACAATAATGCCATTCGGACTTATCAATCGGGTCCACTTTTCAAAAATCTTAGATCTCTCCTCTATCATTTATTATTATTTTTTTTATTAACAAGGTTAAAAAAATCGGATCGAAAATTAAATCGGTTAGATATTTAATTTTTGATTCAATCGATTGGATCGATCATTTATTTGAATAAAATTTTAAATATTTAAAAAATAATTTTACTATTAAATAAATATTAAATATAGTAAACATTTAATAAAAATATGTATTTGAGTTAATGGTACGATTTTTAATATAAAACTAAGAGATTAAATATTCAAATCTCGTCGATTGCAAAAAAAATTTGAAAAGAATTAAATATATATATATCAAACCGATTTTTTACCGGTAAAATAGATTTCCCATCAGCTCAATTAATAGTCGATTTTATATAATGTATCGGATCGGATAACTTGCTGATTTCTAATTCAATCGATTTAACTGATCGGTCCGATCTAATTTTTTTTATCCATGCGTATTAATTGGGAGATGAAAAGAAATAAAATAAAGAAATGTTAATTAGTGTTTAATGATATTGGTTTAAGTGATATATTTTATTTATAAAAAATATATATATATATAATTAATATATTATTTTTTTAATTCAATAAAGTAATAAAAAAATTAAAATAATAATTAAATAACTTTTAATTAATATTTATAAACACTCATTAACCAGATTCATAAAAATAATATTTTTTGCCTGCATGATTAATTTTTATTTTTTAAAATAATATTTAAATAGTATATATATATATATACATACATCTCTACTATTATAAAATTTTATATTGATTTTGACGTGATGAAAAATTGACTTAAAAATTATAATAAAATTATAATTAAAAATTTTTGAAATATTAATATCTTTTAATTTTTTTTAGAAATTTATATTTAAAAAAATTACCCACCTAAAAATTAATTATTTTTACTCAAATAACTTTTTATCCATTTTAGAAACAAAATTTTATTTCACTGTCTTTATAAAAACTGAACACATTCTAAAAAAAACTACACACTTTATTTTTTTTAACAAAAAAACTACCGCATTTTTATGAAATAATTCTTTTTCATTTTAAATCACATTTTTTTTTTTTTAAGAAAACATAACATTTTGAGTCTCGACCCATTTTATGGGTGAGGCAAATCTAATATATATGTGTGTGCACATTTACATAGATATAATAGCTTTTTAAAAGTAGAATATGAACAAATTTTCAAATAAAGTTGATTTATATTTTAGAAATTTATTTTTAAATTATTAATTATAAATTTTGATAAGATTGAAAATTTTCATGTCTCTACCATTTTACTAAAATTCAATGGTTAATGAAATATGAAAAAAAAATCAAAATAAATTGAACATGAAAATATTGAAATTAATATGAAAATATCTTATGAATTTTCCTTTTCTAACCATAAATATGAAAAAGTTCGAAAATTTTGATATATATTCTTTTTTGTTTTAAATATTTATTATCAATTATTAATTAATAAATTATGAAAAAACTAAAATTAGTATCCTAATTTTTCATATTTTACTTTTTTCATTATTAATGCAAATTTATTAAAAAATTAATATAATTATAAATATTAAAATTAATTTAATAAATTTTCATTAGACCTGTCCAAGGGCTTTGAGCCGAGCCTGGACATGAGTTGTTGTAATCCGAGCCAACCCAACCTGATCCAGCTTGGATTATTATTTGCTGAAATAAATTTTATTTAAATTTAATTATAAAAATTAATATAAAAATAAATTTTTAAATAGTAATATGAATTTTCGGGTTCGACCCGAGCCGAGCTTATTTAATGAAAATAAAAAATTTGAGCCGCGACTAGAAGTGCTCATGGGCTGGGCTGGGTCGAGACCCGAAAATTTTTCAAAATCCTTGCCCAGGCCCAGGCCGGTCCGCCGGCCCGTGAGCACTGTTCATCCTATTTAAAAAAATTATTAATATTTTTATAATTAAAATTAAATAAAATGATATTATTTTAATACCTAAAACACTGTTTCGGGACTGGGCCGGGCCGGCTCGAAACAAAAATTTCCTACCCAGGCCCTGCCCAATACAGGCCGGGTCGAACGGGTTACCCGGCCTGTGAGCAATTCTAGTCGCGACTCGGTTTAGCTCAATGTCTACTTTACATTTACTAATTTTTATTTAGATTAATTTATTAAAAAAACATTTAGTATTAAAAACACAACTTTTATATATATATATATATATATATATATATATATATATTAGGAATATGGCCCGGCGATGTTGCCTTAACTTTAAATAATTTTATATTTATTTTTTTAATAATGTAAAAAAAGCACTTTGAGTTTTTTCTAGATGATATTGGTTTGAGCGTCAAAAATATTAAGAAAAAAAAATATAGAAAGAGAAAAATAACATGAGTGAAAAAAATTTAAAATAATTATCTATTGAGTAATTATTATAGGTAAATGTCTAATATCAAAGACTTTATTATTCTTTAAATATTTCTAATTTAAAATGCTTAAATTATCTTTATTTACTCAAAATATCCTTAAGAAATGCAAAATAATCAAAACATAAATTAAAAGATTTCTTGACCATATACCCATGAGAAATTATTAGAAATGCCTCAATATATTATAATTCCTAGCACGACAACTATTACATGTAATAATATTTTCATATTTTCTTACCGAAATTTTATCTCCTTGTCGCCAATGTTGATTCCCTCTTTTCATGCAAAAATGATTTTTCGAATTTCATTCCTTGAAAAGTAACTTGCTTTGTTAAAGAATAGTATGTTCGAATTTCATTCCTTGAAAGTGATACTGAATATCTGCTTTAAATAAATAGCACTTTGATAATCAACCAAAAAGATTATTTAAATACCAAAAGCATATTGACAAAGCTTATTACCTTATTCATTGTCTTTTTCGAATGATTGCACTCCATTGCCATTCACTCTTTCGAACTGCATCGAATTTTTTTTTAAAATATTAAATATTTAATTATAGTCGTAATAATAAAATTAAATTAGAAAAAAATTTGAAGTAACAAAATTCTTAAAAGAGCTCAAACTTTGAGGGTGTATTTGGATGATGAATTTGAAGGAGATATTTCATTTTAATTAAAATTTTCAAAAGTCTAAAAATAAATTTACTTGTTTGGGTAAAAAAATGAAGAATTTTAAAATTTATTTTGGAATTTCAAGAGGGGATTTGAGCACTTCAATTTTTCTTTTAAAATTTCACCTAAAGAGGTGATTTTTCAAAATTTCTCAAAATTCTCTCTCACTTTATTTCAAGGTGGCCCACTATAAAATACAAAATTAAAAACACAAATTATCATTTTATTTAATTATGATATATATTTTTTATTTTTATATTATTAATAATATCTATATATTTTTAAGAATCTAATGATACAAATATTGTATTTTTTTTAATACATATATTTATTTTTATTTTTAATATCATTATTTCTATTTTATAATAATTTTTTTATTTCATGAACTTCCAACTACCTAAATTTTCTTCTAAAAAAAATCTATCCAAATAAAACAATTACAAATTCTAGCATTTTAAAATGATACATTTTTAAAAGTATTCATTTTAAATTTCTTCAAAATTTTAAAATATTTCATTTAAACACACCCTCAAAGAAACTTGCAAAATCTCCGGCTGAATTTTCGTTTCTATTCTTCACTATACGAAACTTAATTTCAAAGGGAAGTTTCTTAAAATTTTCAAAAAACCTTTTTTTAAATAAGTAAAATTTTATTCATCCAACAAAACAGTAAACTATTATAAAGAATACACCCTGCATAAAGCAATCAATTGTTATCTACTTACTCAGAGTGTCAAAACTAAGCCCCACAACTCACATAACAGCTTATTAATAGAATCACTAGCTACATTTTTCAAACCCATCAACCTGTCTCGAATTTTTAAAAAAAAAATGTCGTAATATTTTTTAAATCCCCTAATTAACATTATCATTTCATTTTGAAATGTTAATTATTAAAATTTATTATATTTTGAAATGCAAAGGAGATTTTTAAAATATTATTATTTTTTAATATCATTACGTTTTGAAATGGAAAGAAGTTAATATCAATTTAATGGTTCAGGTTTGATAATCTTTATCAATTTAATGCCAGGGGTTAACATTTCCTTACAAACATCTATTTGACTTTGATGATGGTACATTAGTTTTAATTTATGCATAAAAAATAGAGGAATTGAGTTTATTGTAATTAAGTTTTTATCTTATAAAACAAAAGTGATTTGGAAATTCACTTTTTATCAAAAATATATATAAAATCTAAATATTCACATGCCATATTCATTCTTATTGTTAATCACAAAAACAATGGATATCTTATTTACTTTTAAAAAATGAAGTTGATATTTATTCTTGAGTACAAAGAAATCCGAAAATTTATTAAAATATTTTATAATCAGTTTTATAGTCACCATACATAGTACAATTTTTTATAATTTTTTTGATAATAGAATTTTTTTTATTATTATTATAATTGAAACTTTATTAAGGTTACTAAAGAAATAATAAAATCAATAGCATATATATCTTTTCTATTATTTATTATCAATAGATCATATATACTATTATAAAGGGATGTTTGGTCTCATTGAGTCAAGTGATATTAACTCAGTTGGTGAAAAGATAAAAAAAAATTAAAAATTTTATTACATATAAAAAAAATACCAAGGTTATTGATGATTTTTTAATTTCTATATGATTTTTATTTTTAAAAAATTTATCAATTTTTTTTTCTAAAACTACTCACTTTAAAAAAAAAAAAAAACTACTCATACTTACAAGTTACAAACTACTCACTAATAAAAAATTTTAAACATAATTTTTTACATTCACCCACATAGTGGGTGTCCCATAATCTAGTATTTCTTTATATTAATGAAATAGTGTAGTATCTATACTATTATAAAATGAGTAAAATGACACTAACTCAGTTGATGAAAGTACAAAATATTGAGAATAACGTGACAGCCCACAACAAGCATTAACCCACAACATGCACACTCGAGAATAAGAGAAAAATATAACACAATATTTTTAACGTGGTTCAGCCCTTCTTGACCTACGTCCACGATCCCAAAAGGATAAACATACTTCACTAAGGAAGAATTTCAACTTGTAACTTTTGCATGGATAAAACTACAAACCTTTCTACAAATATTGTAACTTTTGCACGGATAAAGCTACAAATCATCCTCCCAATATTGTAAAGTTACAAACCTTCTTACAAACAAACTTGACTCACCACTCAAAGAATCCTAATACAACTTCTACTTAAGTGTATAGACCCTCTCTCACAATGGGTGGTGGTTGTTTTTTCCAAAGGCCAAGGTTCATATTTATAGTTGAGCACTCCTTCTGGCTCATCAATACTACTCAATGTGAGATTAGGATTCCCCTTTGCTTAATCAATTAGTTACTTGACGTGGGATGAACACTCTTACTCAATGTGGGACTTGGACTTCTACTCAAACTCAATTTTGGACTTGAACTTAAACTCAAAAAATCCTCCCTTTAGTCAAAGTCTTCTTACTCAATATTAGACTTGGACTCAAACTCAACACAAAATAACCAAACAAAATTATAAAATCAAAAAATTAAATAAAAATAATTATGTCTTTTAATATTTTATTTTATATTTTAATAAAAAAAAATTATCCATTTACTTTTAAAAAATCCTTCAATCTTTTAAAAAACTATCCACTTAAAAAAAAATCAAATTTTTATCCACTTTTCTTTAAAAAAAAAAATACCCACTTAAAAAGATTTTCATTTTTTTATATTTAATTTTTTAAACATAATTTATTTTTTAAAATATATTTTCACTCACAGAGTGAGTGTCTTGAATTCTAATTGATATCAATTTTTTATTAAATTAATATCACTTGATTCCTCATACCAATTATATCATCTTTATTTGGCTTTGTGGGTTTTGAGTTGGGTTGGGTTGGGTTAATTAGAATCTCAACCAAATCAAAACTCCAACTCTGGCGCACCAAATGGAATTGAGTTTATAAGGGGATGATGTTTCAAAGCCATTGAAAAACCAAAAAATTGCTACAACAGCATCATCCTACTTAGGGATGACGATGGATAGTGCGGATTCAAATATTTATAATTATTTGATTTATTTTTTACGGATTTGGATATTGCAGATTCGGATATTATAATTACTATTCGCAGCGGATTCAGAGCGGATGCGGATATGAAATCTTGGATATCCATTATCCAAATCCGCATTACTTATGCAGATAACAGATTTAGATATCCGAATCCATTATCCGTTTATTTGAATTTAAAATTAATTTTTATTTTATTTATTTTTTACTTATTGAATTCGGATATTTAGCGAATTCGGATATTTGACGGATAATGTTATTTAATTCAAATTTGGATTCGGATAGTAATATTTGGATTTAATGCAGATAATAAATGGATTCGGATTTTAAAACAGTTTTACAGATTCGAATATTACAAAAAAAAAAAATAGATATCCGATCCGCTGTTATCCTTAATCCTACCTCATTGGAGGAGCCTGACAATCTGACCATAACGATGTGATTGGTGAAGGGAAAACAAGAAAGGGAGATGAATAAGGGAAAAAGAGAACATATAAGCTTAATTAAAAAATTGCCCCCTGAACTATACCATTTTTCTCACTTTGGTACCTAAAGAATTTTTAGTCTCAATCGGGTACCTATACTATAATTTCGTTAAACAGATTGGTACCTGACACTAACACCGTTAAATAAATGCTTACATAGCAAATAACACTCAATGAGATCGTGACACGTGGCACAAATGCTATGTCAGCCCTAATTCTATGATGTCACATCATCATTGAAATAAAAAATGTTAAAAATTAAAAAAAAATTATAAAAAATAAATTCTCAAATATTTTTTAAAAATTCAAAAAAATTCGGAAAAAAATGAAAAATTCAAAATCTGAAAAAATTCATAATTTCAAAAAAAAAGTAAAAAATTCATATATATATATATTAAAAAAAATCAGAAAATAAAAAACTCAAAATTCAAAAAAATAAGAAAAAATAAAATAAAATTTAAAAAATTCACAAAAAAAATAGAAAATTATAAAAAATTCAAAAAAAAATTATAAAAAATTCAAAAAAAAATTAAAAAAGGATTTTTATTTTTATTTTTTTCTTAATATGGAAAAAAAATTTAAAAATTTAAAAAATAGAGAGAGAGATAGAGGGAAGAGAGAGAGGGAAAAAGGGAGGTGTCGATCGGCCGGCCTCCCCTGCTCTCTTCTCTCTCTTTCCCTCTCTCCCCCCTTTCTCTCCCTCTCCCGATTCGCCCTCTCTCCTTCCCAATTCTCCCTCTCTCTCGCCAGCTTGAGGCTGATTGGCGGCCGACCGACCCCCCCGTCGCCCTTCCCTTTCCTCTCTTTTTCTTTCTCTTCTTCCTTTCCCTTCTTCCTTTCCTTTCCTACCCTTTCTCTTCCTTATTTTTTCCTTTCCAGTTTTCTTTTTCTTTTCTTTTTTACAAATTTTTAATATATATATATATAAATATTCAATTTTTTTTCATATATTTTTTAAAACTTTTAAATTTTCAGTTTTTTATATTTTTTTTTTCGAATTTTCTGATTTTTTTTAAAAAAATGTGATTTTTTTGAATTATATTTTCAATTTTCATAAATTTTTCAATTTTTTTTTGAATTTTTTTTATTTTTAAAAAAATTGTGAAAATTTCAATTCTTCTGAATTTTTTAAAAAAATTGTGATTTTTTTTTGAATTTATTCCTATTTATATAAACAATTTTTGAATTTTTGAATTTTAAAAAATTATTGTGAATTTTTTAAATTTTATTTTGATCTTTTTTATTATTTTGTCGAATTTTTTGAATTTTTTACATTTTTTTTCTGTTATTGATGACGTGGCATCATAAAGTTAGGGCTGATATGACAGTTGTGCCATGTGTCACGCTCTCATTGATTGCTATTTGCCATATCAGCATTTATTTAACGGCGGTTAGTGTCAGATATCAATTTGTTTGACTGAATTATAGTATAGGTACCCGATTGGGACAAAAAAAAATTTAGGTATCAAAATGGGAAAGAGAGTATAATTCAGGAGATAATTTTTTAATTAAGCCAAACAAATATAATGAAATTAAGAAAAAATATATATATATATATATTTAAAAAGGATCAGTTTAATTACTGTCTATATGCATCAATTAAAAATTATTTAATTATTATTTAATTTTTTTATTTAATACGTTATTTTTATTAAATTTTAAAAAAATAATACAATAATTATATTTTTTTTACAAATATGACATGTCATTTTTCATTTTTTATTAATATCACATCCACATCAGCAAAAAAAAAAAAAAAAAGTCTATGTCATCATACATGTGTCCAACAAATGCCAATCTGCCATGAGAGTCAATGGAAGTTTTGATCAAGTGAGTCAACTGACCTTATTCCATCCAAATAAGAGCTTTAATAATAAAAAAAAATAAGACTTTTAGGAGATTATTTAGATATTTCAAAATAGTTCAGGAGTTTTCTAGTCGGGCATTAATTTAATGTTTATTTGGATGGACGGTGAGATTGAAAATAACAGTGATAGTAAGATTAGTTATTGTAACATGAGATTAAAATGACTGGTGGAATATGTGTTTGGATGCAAAAGTAACGATGACGATGAGATAAGCATGAAAATAATCATTAAAGACATTAATATAAAAGTGTATTGATAGATTATTCTTAGATATATTTTAATAACATTTAATATTTAAAATTTTAACATATATTATTTTATATATTTATTTAAATATTTAAATTAATTATTGTATAAATTTATTTATTATATTAAATGAATAAATAATTTTAAAATATTTTAAATAAAAATAAATTAATAAGGTAAAAATTAAAAAAGAACTTAAAATTTTTTAAATAAAAATAATTTTTAAATTTTTAAAAAAGAATTATTTAAAAATAAAAAAGGGGTGATACTGGAATTTCACCTCTCTCAACCCTTGCCCCTTCCACATCCCACTAGAGGGGCAGTGGGGTTAAACCTATCCACGGGCCGGGCCGCGGCCCCAAAAAAATTTCAAACTCTTGTCCAGGTCCAACTTTGGGCGAGCTCGGGTTGGCCCATGGGCCTATATTACTATTCATTTATTAATAAAAAATTTACTTTTTATTAATATATTTTTATAATTAAATTTAAATATAAAAATAATATTTTAATACTTAAACAGTGATCCGAGACGAGCCGACCTAGATCAAAAGAAATCATGTTCAGACCCGGCCTAATATGAGCCGACCGGACTACCCGACCTATTGACAGGTCTAAGTGGGGTGGGACTGCAGTGGGGGTATATGGGGTAAACCCCAGACCCTTAAGCATTGCTTTTGGATTTTTGTAGGTGAAAAAAAACAATATACCCTTTTTATTTTTTTAAATGATAAAATTAACTTTTAGATTAATGTATTTTTTAAACTATTTTAAAAACATATAACATTGTAATTTTTTAAAGTATATTGAGTAAAACAATAAATATAATGAGAATATAATTATTTATTTTTTTGATAAAAATAATTTTATATTTTAGAAAAATAAAATTGTATAATTTTAAATTAAATTTTATACTAATAATTTATTTTTTTGGCATTGTTGAAAATAATTGATTTCTTAAAATAAAAAGATTTTCGTCTTTTACTTTTTAGCATCATGTCTATTTTAGACATTTTAATTTTTCATAGCAATTTTTACAATAATGTTAAACACTCCAAAATCTCAAATCATAATTTTCACAATACTTTTTAAACATACTTTTTTCAAATCAAGCATTTTTCAACTTAAGATTTTTCCAACAATAATGCTAAATTAGGCCTTAGTGTAAGAAAAGGTCATGGAACTTTGAGTTTGGTTCAAGCCTCATTATGTGTGAGTTTGGTCTAACTTAATGTTGGATTTGTTCAATTGTGTACTGATTTATTGGTTGGTTTGTTTATTTAATTTATACTTATATGAATGCAATACTTGCTTATAATTGTAACTTGTCTTGTACTTATAATTTCATAAAAAAGAAGAATCCTCTTGGTGTAAAACTGAAACTATTTCTTTCATAATATTTTATAAGATTAATATTTGTTTAATCCAATCATTGTATTTAATGTTCTATTCATATAGATTATGCACATCGAAGTTTGAGTTAATTAAAAATAGTTAACTATTTGTTTCATATAAAAAATTTCAACCGTTAAGTATTGAAAAAAAAGTATTCCCGATCAATATGATATAGATATCAAATCGATTCAAAACTTTACGTGTACGACAGATGCACGTTGTTAATTTTAACGATTAATTTATTAAAATATTAATCGTACATTAAAATCTAAAATGATGTACATTGATGTAGCTTGATCTCTCATAAAAAAATAATTCAAGGGTTATTTTTTTAATCATTTTAGCCTAGACTTGCTTATGGGCCGGTAGCCCGTTCGATTCAGTCTGTATTGGCCAGGTTTGAACAAGAGTTTTAGTGGTTCGGACCGACTCGACCTGATCATTGTTCACCTATTAAAAAGTTATTTTTTTTTAAAAATATGAATAAAAAATGCTTTTTTAATTTTTTTTATTTTAAACAATAAACTGAGTCGGATGAATAAAAAAAAAAATTAGGTTGCAGCTCGACCCTACTCATAAATAGGTCTATTTTAGCCCAACGATTAATATAAAAATTTCAAACGCATGGACTAATGGAGGCTTGAGGACTGGGCAACATTTGAAAGCCCAAAAGAGTACAAGACCAAGTCTGGCACTAGGAGCAAGAGGCAGCCCAACGAGTGGAATTTGATCGCCTTTGACAGGTAGGGTCAGACGTGATAATTTTAGATACGATACGATTATTTAACACGAAAAAAATAATTAAAATACGATATGAAAAAATAACACAAATATGATATGAATACACAAACGTGTCAAAATCTATATAATACAAATTATTAACGTATCAAAATTTATATAAATACATAGGGTCAGACATGGTTATTTTGGACAGGATACGATTATTCAACACGAGAAAAATAATTAAAAACATGACATAAAAAAATAATATGAACACGACACGAATACACAAACGTGACAAAATTTATATAATACAAATTATTAACGTAACAAAATTTATATAAATATATAATGCCTTAAACACTATTATAACATGTAAAAAAATACTAATATAACATAAATACATGAATTATCAAATGTAATTAGGGTAGTGTTGGGAAGATTTTAGCATCAGGGTCAAGGAATAGAAGCATGGAGTGCCGTTAAGAAGTAGTGCATTGGTGGTTATACGAAGACGTGGGTTTGTATGAAAAGATGGTTTTCATCCATGATCTATGGTTATGATCATGAAGCAAGGAAGAAATGGGCCGACAGATATATAATTGTAAGGTGTTATATTTATGTAGAAATAAATTAATATTTTATGTACTTAAGTTAATTTATACTAGAAACTGATACACCCATAATGTGGGTAATTTTTAAAAAAAAAAAAAAAAAAATTATAAGTAAAAAATATAGATAATTTTATAGGTGGATAAATTTTTGGTTTAGTGAACAGTTTTTTTAAGAATAAATATGTATTTTTTATAAAAATATATATGTATATAAAATTTGAAAAGAAAAAAATATCTTTATTTTATTATTTATGTTATAATTATATTTGATTTATTTTGTAATTTCAACAACTGAGACAGTGTCACTTAACTCGTCAGCCACTTCCATTATTAGTATAGATTTACTAAATTATAATATGTGCGTGAATAAAGAGAAAAGGTGAGTAAAAAATTTATGTTAAAAAAAACTCATTATTGGGTACTGGGTGGATTAAAAAAAAATCATATTTAAAAAAAAAACCTGATTAGTGACTAGTTTTTAATATATAATAAGATATGTTTATCCTTAATTTTATATCATTATTAATATATATTTTTATTTTTTTAGGTAATTTCACTAATTGAATTGTTGTCATTTGATTCGTGACGTCAATTCACTAAAGGACTTTAATTATAACTAGATTTTGGCATACTCACCATGTGAGTGAAATTTTTTTTAAAAAATAAATAAAAAAGAAGCTACCTAAAGTAGTGGGTAGTTTTTTCATGTGTGAATATTTTAAAAAATAAAATTAATTAAAAATATTTAAATTTCATAATAAATGATATTTTTATCCTTTATTTTATAAATTTATACTATTATAAAAAGAATGATTGAGTTGATGTCACTAAGTCAAGTGACACCAACTCAGTTGATGAAAATACAAAAAACCATTAATTGTTAAAAAATAAACAAAATAAATAAGGCTAATTATGTTTTTTAATATTTTATATAATAATTTTTTACAAAAAAATTACCTATTTACTTTTAAAAATATATATATATTTTTAAAAAAAATTACCCACTTACAAAAATTATCCACTAACAAAAACTACCCATTTTTTTTTTTTTACATTTAGTTTTTTTTTTAAAACATAATTTATTATTTTTTTAAAAATATATTTTTATTTACATGGTGAGTGTGTGGAATTCTAGTTTATTATAATTCAATTCAGATTTTTGTGTCAACTGAATTGGTATCACACTTGACTCAGTAACATCAACCTCAGTCAGCTATTTTATTAGTAGTATAAATATATTTTTTGTATTTAATATTATCATATATTAATTTACCCTCATTAAATTAAATTTCATGGTTGAAAAAATTGGATTGAATTGACTTATTGGATCGATTCAATCGAGAATCAAATGCATGTTTGGTTCGATGTGATGCATAGAACTAGTAATTGAGTGAATCGGAAAAAATTGAAAAAACCAGTAAAAACCAAATTTTGATTTTTTTTTTTAAAATTTTTTTGTAAATGATAAAATTTAAATCTGTAATCTTTTAATTTTATATAAAGGACCATACTACTAAGCCATTATTAAGCTATTATTAAATCAAATGTATATTTTTATTAATTATTATATTTATCTCTTATTTAATATTAAAAATATTTATTTAATATTAAAATATTTTAATTAAATTGATCAGTCCGATTATCAGAAATCCCACTTATTTGATTTCCAATTTGATTATTTTATTCTTGCATAATCCTCGGAACTCGGAAGCAACTATGATGTAATTATCATGTATTTTTTTGCACTTAAGACTAATTTAGTAATTTTACATCATGTATGCATGTATTGGAGATCGATTTGTTTTTTATTTATTTTTAAATAAAAAGGGAAAATTGTAGTTGTTAGGCAATTCTCATGTTCTTGGTGTTTGTAAATTATAATACCCACAAGATCACCAAAAAGCATTCAATGATTGGTTTTGAAATATCAATGGAAGAATATTTCAAGAATATTCCTAAAATATCCTCCCATCTCCTACCTTTAAACGGGTTGTTTCAACTTCAAAAAACAATTTTTTTTTTACCCTTTTGGATCTTTACTGGCTCCACCATTTTCTTTTTTTTGGTTGTCTACCTTGAATAAAAAACCAGATTCTGCAATTTTCAATGAAAATTACCGTATCAATTCTCAATTATTTCTTCATATATTATAGAAAGAGACATTGGACTTAAGTAACAAGCTTTTGAAACTTCCGAACAGAGTTTTTAGAATTCTTTCCTGAAATACGATATATATGATATGATATAAAAAAATAAATTTGACACTAATATAGAAATATATTAAAATTTATATTATATAAATTATTAATATATTAAAATTTTTATAAATTTTTTAAACACGATATATGATATAAAAAATAATATAAATAGGAGATAAATAAATTTGTTTTTGGCAAACAAAAAGCTTCCAAAAAGTATAAAATATATATCTGAAACTTCTTTGATGGGTACTGAAAAACACAATTGATGATCATGTATCAAGATTTAATGACGTTTATTATATTCTATTTTGAGGTAAACTTAAATACGTCTCTATCATTATCATCGATTTCATTATCAGTCAGTATCAGTGGGACCAATGGCAAGCAGCAATTTTCCCAGAAAGAAACCATCAATGGTGTTCTATGGAAACTTCGGTGACGGTTAACCTCTTGAATAAAGAGACAAAATTAAAGAATTACAAAAAAAATGTTAATAATAAAAAATATTATTTGTTACTACTATAACAAAAATTTTATTAAAATAAAATGAAATATTAAAAATTGATTAAATAAGATATTATTATTAGATTTATTCATGGATCAAATTATTTATTAAGTTTACGAGTTTGACTAATTCGAAAATAAATTTATTAAACTCGACCCAATTTATAATATTTTTTATTTTAATAAACTTATCACATGTAGGTCTAGTAATTCGTGTATTCGTATCGTATTCGTGTTATTTTTCGTGTCATAATCGTGTTTATGCTGTTATATGTTTATATATTTCGACACATTACTAATTTGTGTTATATAGATATATTCGTGTATTTATATCGTGTTCGTGTAATTTTTTCGTGTCATGTTGTATTTTGTATCGTATTTTAGTTATTTTTCTCGTGTCGCATCCAACATTGTCAACATGTTGATTTTAGTGGATAATTTTTTAAAAAATTTTAACTCATTTTATTTTAATGGTAAAACTATACAAATATTATATATTTTTTTAAACTCATTCAAGCACAAAATAAATTTTTTCTCAAATTAGACTTACCTACAAGACAAGTTTGTACAAATTTTTTGAGTTTGGACTCAACTTGATATATTATTTATAAATAATATTTTAATTAATTTTATTGAAAAAATATATTTAAAATTTAAAATATTAGTATTAATATTCAACTAGTTTTATATTTTAGATAATACTTTTACAATATTAAAAATATTTAATATTAATATACACATATTTTTTAATATTTTAAATGGTATTATTATTAAAAAAAATAATATTATTATTATAAACATTATACTAATATTTGAGCACTAAATCTCATTATTAATAATAGATCTACTTTTTAAAATGATTTTAATATAATATAAATTATTTTTAAAATATCAGTTTTAATTTTTTTAATAAATTTTTTTATCATGATACATAATTAGTAAATAGGTTTTAAATATTATTTTTTTTTGTAATTTGTGTGATTGTGATTGTCTATATCAAATCTAGAAGCTAGAATTTAAAGTGTTCTCATGGTTGTCATAGTCACCGGAAACTTCTGAATGGATTATTGAGAGAATTTAGGATATCTGGCATTTTAGTCAATGATTGAAACTGAGATTTTTCAATAACTTTTTTTCATTTTTTCTTGTTCTGAGAAAAACGTTTTCTCGAGAATATTCACCAAGGGCGAGTGTGTAATGCTTAATTCCAAGTGTTGCATTATGGTTAAGGTTAATGGATTTTGTTGCAATCTATTTCTTGATGTTGCTATGTCTATACATTTTTACTCACAGCCTCTGCATGGGAATCGCAAATTTTACTTGTATTGAAAGTGAGAGACAAGCTCTTTTGAAGTTCAAGCAAGATCTCAAAGACACTTCAAACATTTTAGCTAATTGGACTAGTAATGGAGATTGCTGCAATTGGGCTGGAGTTGTTTGTGAAAATGCAACTGGCCATGTAACTGAGCTTCAGCTCGGAAGTTCAATGGCTGAAGCACATGCCAGGTTCAAGTTAGGTGGTAAGTTGAACCCTGCTTTACTAGATTTGAAGTATTTGACTTACTTGGATTTAAGCTACAATGATTTTGAACCAACTCAAATCCCTGCTTGGTTTTGGAACTTGACTTCCCATCTGCTTTATCTGAACATCTCTGGAAATCAATTCCAGGGAAAAATTCCAGATTTGCTCACAAGTTATGCTTTTATTGTGCTAGACTTCAGTTCCAACAACTTCATTGGTCCATTGCCTAGTATCTCCTTAAATGTGACTGCCCTAGATGTTTCTAACAATTCTATGTCAGGATCTATCTACCATTTTTTGTGCTTCAGAAAGAATCAGCTGATGAAACTGGAAGTTCTCAATCTTAGTGATAATCTCTTCTCAGGAGAAATACCAGATTGTTGGGAGAAATGGTCAAGCCTGGTAGCCATAGAGTTTTGTAACAACAATTTTAGTGGTAATATTCCAAGTTCCATGGGAGCTTTAACTTCTCTTCAGTGCTTGCACCTGCTCAACAACAATCTAGTTGGTGAACTGCCTTCATCTCTAAGGAATTGTACTGAATTAGTCACTCTTGACTTGGGTGCTAATCGTCTCTCTGGGGAAATACCACCATGGATGGGAGAAAGGCTCTCAAAATTGATTATTATCAGCCTTCAAACAAACAGGTTTCATGGTCCTATACCAGAGGAATTTTGTGGTCTATCTTCTCTTCAAATCTTATACCTTTCCCACAACAATTTATCAGGAAATATACCAAGCTGCATCAACAATCTTAGTGCAATGATCTCAAGAAATAAATCAGATGGCAAGATATCTTATAACACTTCTAGGGGATGCTTTTTTGACAATATAGAACTTGTGATGAAAGGGGTGGTGTTTGATTATAGCAGTAACCTTAAACTAATCAAATTGGTGGATCTTTCAGACAACAATTTGTCAGGTGAGATCCCTGAGGAGATGACAGGTCTCATAGGCCTGCTATCATTGAATTTGTCAAATAATCATTTGGCTGGAAGGATTCCTGATAAAATTGGTGTCATGAATTTATTAGAATGTGTTGATTTATCAAGAAACAATCTTTCTGGTGAAATCCCAAACAGTATGTCTCAGCTAAGCTTCTTGAGTTACCTGAATTTATCCTATAACAAACTCACTGGAAAAATCCCAACAGGTACTCAGCTCCAAAGCTTTAGTGCATCCAGCTTTATTGGCACTAAGCTCTATGGACCACCACTAACTGAGATTTCAAAGCCTGTAACCCCCAACCCCAGCAACACTGTAGGAGAAAATGTGGATAATGGACTTAAAGTGGACTGGTTTTATATCTGCATTGAATTTGGGTTTTGCTTTGGATTTTTGTGTGTAGCAGGCCCTATTTTATTTACTAAGTCATGGGATTCATGTATTTTCAATATCCTGATGACATTGCAGATGAATTTTGTAACATCTTTGAATAAAATGTAATAGACTGCAATATTATTTTTAATACAAGGACTCCATCCAATATGGAAGCATAGTTTACTTAATTCTCTGATTTGTTGTTATTTTGATGTGGCATTTTCAACTACTGGTTACTTATTTTGTCTACATTATCTTAAAATAATATGTTTTATTAGTGTCAAGTCAGCATTTGACATTCATATCATCAATTAAAAACAGATTAAATGTCACGTCAGTTTTTTTAACGATTTACCGTTAGTGATTTAATCTTTTTCATCAATTTTAAAATAATAAAAACTAAATTATTCAATTTTATAGTAGAGAGATTAATTTGCATTAATTAATATAATATAGAGACATTTCAGATACTTTGACCTTCTTGATGCTTCTATCAGATTAATTGTTTTCTCTCCAACATTTAGACATGAGTATGGCCTTTTGGTGGATTTCAAGCTGGAAAACTTCAGGTAACTCTTTAAGCAGGGATTATAGGACATACCAATTAGCTGATAATCACCAGGATTCTGCATATCTGCTTGGATGATTCAAATTCTTGAAGCAACAACCTGATGATCTTGTAACCCACACAGGACAATCAGGTTAATTGTTTAGTAATATGTTTGTTAGCTTAATTAGACAAGTGACTGTTGTGCTTGAGAGAACTTTGTAAATATTGTGTTTGTGCTGCAGGAAGTCTTCCCCGAGCAGCAAGAAGCTTTATTTCAATGTATAAAAGGCACTGCCTGCCTAATGTTTGATAATATGCCTGAATGAAATTCCAGCTTGATGTTTATTCTGTTTTGAGTTACTTTGTTCTTGCTCTCCCCTATTTCACTCTACAAGATCTGTGGTTAAATTAAGTGCTAAATTATGGTAGGTTATCCACTGAGATACTGTTAATCCGACTGCTGCCAATTGTTGATTTCCTGTAGCAGAAATTTGAAAACAAATAATCCGGAAAGACAATCAAGGAGGCCAGGTTCTTTCTCTTTGATAAATTTAGATCAGAACAAATGATACTTGTACTATTAATGTAAGGGTTCTTGTCTTGGACAATGGTGAAAATCTTCATATTGCCAAGCTTAGGTGCATGTCTAAAAAGACCAATGTTTAGAAAATTGGACCGAAGGTCAAACCGGTGAGATTTCCGGTTATCGGTGCAATCGGTTCGTTACATTAAAAAAATTTAAATATTAAATAAGTAATTTTATTATTAGATGTAGTAAATATTTAATAAAAATGTATATTTGGTTAAATGCTATGATTTTTAATATAGATTCAAGGGGTTAAAAGTTCAAATCTCATCACATACAATATATATATATTTTTTTTTAAAAATGAAAAAAAATAAATTTAAAACTGGTTTTTTCGAGGTATTTTTTCGGCTTTTTACCGGTTCGGAAAATTTCGGTTCTATGATATGTACAAGACCGGACAGACTATCAGTTTCCGATTCAACTGATCCAACCAATTGATCTGATCCTGTTTTTTTAATACTGAAAAAGACTAATTGGATATCAAGCAGTTACCCCAACACAAAAGTGCAGGGTTTGAGACTTTCTCATCCTTCCTCTATTAGGTCAGGACCATCAATTTGATGTGAACAATATTCAATAACGGTCTTCAGAGCCAATGGTATTATTAAAGAGAATTACAACCCATAAGTATTGCTTGCTGTCCTTAGTTAACTGCCTAAGATTGGGGTGAGCCTATAAAACCTGCCTCTTCCCTGCATTTACAGCTCCCAGCAAAGACATGCATAATGCAATAAACAATAAAAGGGAGAAAGAGTTATGGAGCCAAGCCATGCAGGTTATGCATTATCCATTGCTGACTCTTTGGAACATCACCATCCCACTTAACAAGTAAATATTGATAACCATATGTCTATTTCGGACCTGACAGACACGACACGAAAAAAATAATTAAAACACGACACGATACTAAAAAATAGCACAAACACGACACGAAAACACGAATGTCTTAAAATCTATACGAATTAATAATGTATCAAAATTTATAAAAATATAAAATACCTTAAACACAATTATGACACGACAAAATACACGAACAGACACGGATACTATAATTGCCGGGTATTAGTATTTCCTCTGCCCGTAATGTCCTATACTAAATTTTCATTTAAAGGGTATTGGGGGTTTGAAAACAGTGAAAAGCATAACTGAAAAACTTATAACAGATTTGCTTAGCCATTGAGTGGAAATGCAATGACAACCTATAAAACATTAAAGAGTAGAGCAACTCCATTCTCCAAGATGTAAATACAACAACTTTAAATCTCATAGTAGTAGTAGGCACAAAGAGGAATCACATAATGGAAACAAATCAAATATCAAAAGGACCGAAACACCTGCTAAACTCTGAATCCTAGAAGCCTTAATAGAAGATGTAGATGAAATAACACGAATCACCACCTCCTTAACTGCTCTAAGATACCGATGAAGATCCATCTTGTGATTCCGAAGATTAATAATAGGATGCATAACTAGCTTCATTTCAACACACATAAAAGAAAAAAGACAGTTGGTCCAAATAGAAAATCACCCTGAAATCAAATTAATTTGGAAACTTTACCTGTCCGACCATGCTATGTTCTATGTAACTTCCTCACCACGTTCAGTTCGATAGACATTAAAAGGAGCTTCTTTAATTTTGAAATTCGTACAATTTTTCAGAATTACCTGAGCTATAGAGTGTCAAAGGTCATCCGGAACTGAAAAATCCAAGCAATATGTTTAGACTAAACTCGATTTGATAAAAACATCAACAATTTGAATCCGTTAAACTCGAAAACCGAAATGATCCTAATATGAATTAATAAAATTTTGATATGGTCCAAACATGAATGACTCGAAAATCTAACAATAATCCAAAATTAAATTGATTTCATTTTAAAATTAAAAAATTTGGACCCGCAATGACCTGAAGTTATTGGGTTGAATGCAAATAACTTGAGTGTTAAACTCGAAAGACTCGAACCTAAAATAACCTCAACTCAAATTGATACAACTTAGAAGTGAACTTTGCAAAATTCATAATTTTATGTTATTTTCACATATTATTCAAGTTAAAATCGATTTATTAAACCAATTTTAAAAGTGAACTGATAAGATGGTACCACTCACCAAAATAGAAATCATTGGGTTATTGGTACATGCCATTCAACATGATAGTGGTGCATAACTGATAGCTCCCTAAATCCCCATTAGCGGAACCCATGGTTTATCACCATAACTATACAAGATGGATCCAAGCGGCATCCAAGGAGACCTCCAAGTAATATCCTCTTTGGCTAAGCGACAAAGAGTCATGATCCATTGTTTCTTATCCCCTTTATCCGGCCATTCTTTCTTGCAGAATTCTCTAAAGGGGATGCAAGTCTTCAAGTAAGGACGAAGCGACACCTTATTATTTCCTCAGAAGTGACTTCGGATCCAAACATACAAAAGCTAAGCACATCCCACAAAACGTCCCTTGCCTTTCTCCTACAAAAATTGAGTAACCTGATTGTTTCAGCAAGGATAGCGGGGGAAGGATCAATCGGCTTGTCCAAACGCTCGAAGAAGTCCACTACGCCCATTTTAGAATTTTTATTATTTTGAAATTCTCCGTATCGTCTTCCTTTTTAGAAGGGTATTGCTTCGTTAATAATAATTGATGAAGATTCCCCGGCAACCCGGCATAGGATTCATGAATTACATTAACTCGGGGATATTACCTTATTTATTAAAAAACAAAAAATCAATTTTCAAATAGTTGAATGGTCATGAATATGCAAATTATCATCAAGACTTAAGTATAAAACATGCATAATTATCATAGCATAGCAAGCATTTTATGACATGGAAAATAAATCATGACATGATATATACTTTATTATGCTATGGCATATAATTTAACACATGATAAAAATCATCATGACATGACATATAATTTAATTCATGGCAAAATTCATTAAATGACATCATCATAGAATATGCATATCAATCAAAATAACATGATCAAGATAGCAACATGGACATCAATTCTAAAATGACATCACCATGGAATATGCATGAACATGGAATATTGTGATTAAGATAGCAATATAAACATCAATCATAAAATGAACTCATCATGGAATATGCATGAAAATAGAATATGCACATATCATTATTTTTGAAATTCTTTCATATTTTTTTTGTTGTTGTGAAATTACATCAATGTCATATGTCGAAAAAAATATTGTTGCACTCCCCGGCAAACCCGACAAAGCTTGGAAAATAATTCTTTCATATGACATTTATATAATTCCGAGTAAAACAAAACCCATACCTTATGGTTTCATAACACGTGCATTGAATAATTTCTTAACCTCCCCGGCAATCCGACGAAAATTAAGAAAGGATTCTCGCCAAATATTTATGAAACCAAAAGGCACGTTTATATACTAAATAAAGAAAATATTTTTAAATATGAAATGCATGAAAATGGAATGTGTTTCTCTCTTGAATAGAGGATTTCTGAACACCTAAAAAGATGTCTGACTTTGGTGGAAAAAAATGAGATCTTTGCTAGCTTTAAAACTTGTTTTTACTCCTAAAAAACCGGTTTTAAAAAGCTATTTTTTTACCTTTATAAAGAATTAAAAAAAAATCTAGAAAAATCAGTTTAGACTCAGCAAATGATGAACTAAATGAGGTAGAAACATTTTTTTATTATGACAAAAAAATGCATGGTGAAAATGTTGCCCAAAATCAGCATATCCAACTTGCAAAACATTGTTTTTCCAACTAGTTTGAAAAATAGGTTTTGGCTATGGACCATTAGTTGATCCTAACCAAAACCTTGTTGGAAATGAGTTGAAAGCATATTTTTACAGCAAGAAAAATGATTAGCTCAAGGTTGGCTCCTTGGACATAAATCCGGCCTAACCAATCTCTTGGTGAAAACCAAGGTCTTCAAGCCCACAAACCATTTACTTAAAGAAAATAAGCAACATAAATCACACAACCAGCAAGATATATATATATATATATATATACATATATCAAAATGACAATATACAAGCAAGAAAGTGTAAACAAACAAGAGAAAACAAGGTTGGCTTAAGGCTAGCCCCTTGGATGCTAGATCCGGCTATAGCCATCACTTGGTAAAACCAAGATCATCAAGCTCAAAAACTTTTTTATTTGATTTTTTTAGAAGGAAATCAAAAGAAGAACATCTATCCTACCAAAATATAACAACCCACATCACAATGACAAACAAGAAAAATGAGGAAAATACAAGCACAATGAAGGTTGCAAGTTTCGGCCAAGAGAGGAAAAGTAGAGGAGAAAATGTTATTTGCTTTTATTTCTTTGAAAAGGAGAAGAGGAATAGAAAAACCTTTAAGAAAACCATTTTGAAACCTTTTTTTTTATTAATAAAATGAAATGAAAAACCATGGAAAAGAAGAGGAAAATATCATGAAAATGAAGAACAAGTAGAGAAGAAAGCTACCTAACAAAGCTTTTTAGAAACCTCTCCAACTTCCTCATTTTTCTCTCTTCATTTCCTTTTATCCTTAGAGGATTTTAGCTACTACCCTTAGTTCTCCAAAATAGTAGTGAATATGTGTGAAAAAAATGAAGGATACCCAATCTCTAATAGCCTTGGCTGAATGGCCTCCCTTTGGTGTGCATGCTCATCTTTTTTTCCTTAGTCATGCTTTCTTCATGCACTTATGGTCCCCCTTTCCACATGGCCACCTCTCCTAAAATTAGGGATCAACTAACATTCCTATTGGCCCTAAATGCCACGTCAAATATTCTTGCCCCCTCTCTCTACAACCTTTTTTAGCCACTTGTCTTGATCATGTTGCTTAGCCAAAAATATCTTCCTATTGCCATCTTTTTTATCTACTTGGCCTCATCCTATGGCTTTCACATGGTTTTCACATGGCCTTGGCCAATAATCTTTCGTCCTTATAATTAAAATGCCTCTCATTGGCCAAAAATGCCACATAAGGCATTAAGTGGTGACTCATGTCCTTTCTTTAAAAATATCTACTTTCTCCTACATCTTGGCCCTTGGATCAAAATTTTCATCCCTCACTCTTTCTTGGCTGAAAATGGCCTGGAATATTCCATATCTTTTTTTTTGCTACTTGGTTCTTCCTCGGTTTTCAATAAATTGCATTTTGGCCTCCAAACTTGATCTATTTTCATTTGGCCCCTAATTTCGGGTTTTTGATAAGCTCATAAAATACAAATTTTATGCACTTTCTATTCTTAGTTTTAGTTATGTTTTCGATCTTTATTTTGATTACTTCTATTATGTTTTTGAATTTTAGGTATATTTAGAAGAATGAAGTGAAAAGATGTCAATTATGATGTTAAAGAGCTTACAAAATCATAATCACAAGATGAAAGAAGACTTGGGAGTCAAAAAGATCAATTTCTTGTTGCCAAGCAAGAAGGCAGATTTGACCTCCGGAAATTTTTGTAAGGAAAAATTTATGTTAAATTATTTATTCAAATAAACCTCCTTCTTGACTTTTGAAGCTAACTTGAATACCTTTCCAACGGTATATCATATGCCCAAATTGATCAAGAAATGGTCATCCAAATCAGCAGAGGAAGTGCGAGAAGATGCAGCAGCAGAAATTGCTGGCAGAGAGCCTGGCGCTATGGCGCCCAAAATTTGCAAAAAAATCTGGAAAACCTGCCAAAAATGCAATTTTCTGCCTCCTAACTTACTTGTGCAGCAAAGACTTGTTCTCAGGGTTTTAAAACTCTATAAATACCATCTTTTGAGCCACAAATTAGACATCTTTTGAGGAGACTCAAGGATCATCATTCTTCTTTTTCTTTTTCTTCTTCTTCTTCTTGTTCTTATTCTTCTCCATTCTTTTATCTTATTTTTATGTTTATGTTAATTATAACTATGCTAGGCTAAACTCTCTTTTGGTTAAGGGTGATTTCAAAGCCTTAGACATGATTGTTAGTTAATAAATTTCAGATTGTCTTTCAACTCTTTTGTGAATTTGTTATATTCTACTATATGCATGTCATAAATTGCTATCTTGTTTATTTAGGTGCGCAACTAGATGAATATTATAGTGATTTGATTGCTAGTTTAGTGTTTTGATCCGTAATTATCAAGATTCCTAAACATAAGTAGCAAATTGTTATTAATGATTATGAGATATTTTCATTCGATACAATGTAGAGTATGGCTCAAGTTAAATGAACCTCGCTTGTGTGTGTTTGTTGCTTGATTTAATCTATCTTTCTAAATTGAATGCTTTCATTGAATTAAATTTAGCGAGCTTATCCTAGGTTGTTCATTGAAAAGAGATTGGATAAAAGCGCTTGTTCTTTTTCCCAACGACACAGTAAGGAAAGGTTCGAGACAATGACCGCTTGTGTGTTGTCTTAGGGTTATTAAAAATTTAGAAGAGAGAGTTAAAGATAATTTTGATTATTGATTATATTTCATGTTTAGTGGTGGAGAATGATTCTTTAACCATATTTTTCATTATTATTGTTATTTGATATATTTAAATTCCTGTTTCTTTGAATCTTAATTTTAAATTTTTGTTTTCTTATTTTCTTTTCATCTTCAAAACAAAACCCCCAAATTTAGTTTAGGTGTTAGAATCAATTAACATATAAATTAAGAACAAATTCTGTGGATTCGACCCTTGCTTACTACTATACACAATTGCAATCATAATTTAGTGCAAGGTTTTAATAGATACATTATTTTGTGTATCAATTTTTAGTGCTGTTGTCGGGGATTGTTATCTTTAATTTATTTGTTACTTGATTTTGTTTCTATTTTTAGTTATTGTTCTAATTATTTTTTTTTATATTTTTTTTTTAGTTTTTCTGGTTTTCTTTTCAATCCAAGCAAGGAAAGATGGCACGGAATAATTTAACACTTAAGGAGTTGGCGGCACCAATTTTGGACCAACAACCTCTTTGCATTGAATATCCTCAAATTGATGTTGCTTGTGAGCTTAAATCGGGAATGATACATCTCTTACCCACTTTCCATGGTTTTGCAGGTAAAGATCCAAACAAGCACCTCAAGGAATTTCATGTAGTGTGTTCAAGCATGAAACCAATCGGGATCTCTAAAGAGCAAGTAAAGCTAAGAGCCTTTCCATTCTTCTTAAAAGACAGTGCAAAGGAATGGCTCTATTATCTACCATCCGACACCATTTCCACATGGAATGAAATGCAGAAACTCTTCCTTGAGAAGTATTTCCCTTCATCTAAAGCAACAACAATAAGGAAAGCAATATGTGCCATTCAACAGCAAAACAAAGAGAGTTTGTATGAGTATTTGGAGCGATTTAAGAAGCTATGTGCATCCTGCCTTCATCACCAAATCAGTGAGCAGCTCCTAATCCAATATTTTTATGAAGGACTTATGCCAATGGATAGGAGTATGATAGATGCTGCGAGTGGAGGAGCTCTAGTTGATAAGACTCCTGAAGCTGCAAGGATTCTCATCTCCAACATGGCAACCAATTCCCAATAATTCAGCATGAGACATGAACCACCACCACCACCCAAGACAGTAAATGAGGTAAGCACACCTTCCCTTGAACAAAAACTCTATCATCTTACTTCTCTTGTGCAATAATTGGTTGTAGGTAATTTGCAGCAAGTCAAAGCTTGTGGCATCTGTTTTGCAATGGGGCACACAACTGATATGTGCCTAATGCTTCAAGATTGTTACAATGAACAAGTTAATGCTATGGGTGGATTCTCAGGCCATCAATGAAATTATCAACAAGCTGCCCCTTATGCCAATTACAATAATCCACATGGAGTAAATCAACCAAGGCCACAACAACCAAATCAATTTCAGCCATAACTAGTGACTCAAAGCCAGATTAAATCTCTTGAGGATATAGTTAAATCTTTGATTGATACTTGTTTGCAATTTCAACAGGAAACAAGAACATCCATTAAGAGCTTGAAAACATAAATGAGCCAATTGGCTAGTGGCAAGGCTAAAATGGAAGCACAAGGATATGGAAAACTCCCTTCCCAAATTGTGATTAACTCGAAAGAGAATGCTAGTGTCGTAAACTTGAGGAGTGGGAAACAAGTTGAGGATGAGACTAACCCAAAAAGGGATTCAAATCTTGAGGATAATAAAGCCATAATTCCTATTGAGAGTATTTCGGCACCTAAGGTAACTTCTAAGGTTCCTATTTCTACTTATGTTCCTTCTCCACCCTTTTCTAGCAGGTTTGCAAAGTCTAAAAAGGAGGAACACGAAAAATAAATTCTAGAAACCTTCCACAAGGTACAAGTAAAATACCTCTTCTGGATGCCATCAAGAAAGTACCTCGATATGCAAAATTCCTCAAAGAACTATGCACTACTAAGCGCAAATTAATGGGTGATGAGATAGTAAGTGTGGGGGAGAATACATCTGTCGTTTTGTAAGGAAAGCTTCCACCAAAATGCAAAGATCCCAAAAGTTTCACCATACCTTGCACAATAAGAAACACCAGTTTGAAAAAGCCATGCTAGATTTAGGAGCATCAATTAATGTTATGCCTTATTCTATTTATGCTTCTTTAAATTTTGGTCCACTTAAGGAAACCGGTGTTGTTATTCAACTCGTCGATCGCTCTAACACTTATCCAAAGGGTGTGTTGGAGGATGTTTTAGTGCATGTAAATGAGCTAATCTTCCCCGCTGATTTCTATGTTCTTGAGATGGAGGGTAATACGTCGTCAATTCCAACACCATTACTCTTAGGGAGACCATTCATGAAAACTTCTCGAACCAAAACAGATGCCTATAATGGAATCCTAACCATGGAGTTTGATGGTGAAATTATACGCTTCAATATTTTTGAAGAAATCAGGTATCCCAGTGATATGCATTCTTGTTTTTCAGTTAACATACTTGATTCATCACCGCAGGAACTCTTTAAGTTAACTAGAAAAGATGCATCAAAAATTAGAATGAGAAAGAGCCGTAAGCTAAAAGATCCTAAAAAGCCAAGAAGGGGTACTGGCTAGGCGGAAGACAATCAATCAAGCGCTAATTGGGAGGCAGCCTAATTGATGAAAGCATTGCCAACCTGCCATACTCAAATTTGCTTTCTTTTCTTTTCTCTTCTTATTATGTTTCTTTGTTCATTGGTTGTTTAGTGTTTTAGGTTTATTTAGGTTGCATTATTTTATTTTGTTTTGAGTTTTAGTTATTTTTTATTATTTTGTTTTTAATTTGTTTCTCTTACACATAATTCTTTCATGTGGGTGATAGTATTACATTGAAGACAATGTAAGAATTAAGTGTGGGGGAAGAATTTAGGATTTTTGTTGTTGTTATTTTGATTGTTTTTGTGTGTTTTAGTTCTTTTCAGTACAATGATGAGACATGAATTATATAGGTCTAAAACTGGTTTATTAGTGAAAAGAATTTTCATGAGAATTAAGCTTAATATCATTTTCATGAGCCAATGTTAATATGATATATTGATTGAGAAAGAAGCATGTTTAGACTTGATATTGACTTGTATATACATCTTTATGAGTTTTTGAGCCTATATGATTGATGCATTATACATATCAATCCAATTTCTTTCTTGTGTGCTCTCATGATTACATGTTTTTATAGAACTTGTTTTAAACCATTTGAGACTATATTGATACATGTGACAACATGGATATGATTGAGGCATTAGGATTTTTACCACCAAGGCCAAATAAGCCGATTCCCTATTGATGTTCCAAGAGAACATCCCCTCTAGTGAGCCAATTTGAGCCTACATTGAATAAGCTATTTCTTTGGTAACCACATCTTACACCTAGCCTAAATATCCTCATATCCTTACCCTTGTTTAAAAGATGAATTAAAATGTTCTGAGACATATTGCAAAAAAAAGGGATATCTATTGAAAATTTAGGTTGGAAACAAAATATAAGTGTGGGGGGAAGAAAACTAAACGTCAAGAGAAAAAAAAAAGGGAACATTGTCAAAATACATTCCCAAATTGAAAAAAAAATTGAAATAAAAAATGAATCATCTTTTGAGATTTTGGTTAAAGAAAAGATGTTACAAAGTTGGTTAGAATAAAACAAAGGCTCAATATAAAAAGTTAGCCTATGTTATTATGTGCTTTTAAGGAATATTGAGAAAGTTTTCTTTGCATAAATATGATTATGTCTCTAAATTCTATGAAGTCTTTGAAACCTTTGTAGTATCCTTTCCTTTTTATTCTTTAACCACATTACAAACCCTTGGCCCCATTACAACCTTGATTAAAGACCTCTTGATTCATGAAGTTGCATGATCTAAATAGTGGAGAATAGGTGGACAAGCAAGCATATGGTAGGATTGTTTTCATGAGATTGATTGAGTGTAAACACTTTACCACTACTTTAAAGAGTGAAAATCATGAGAGTATTCCATGTGAGAAGTTGAGATTAAGTTTGAATATGCACTATTTTGATTGAGATAAGTTATGTTAATGTTGGCTTAACTCAAACCATATACATTCAAGCATGATTCTTTATGAAATTCTTTAAGCTATTGACTAGTTTATAAGACCTATCCATTGATTTTTTCTAATTTATATTGAAAGGATTAGGAGTAATTATTATTTTTAGTTTTTATTTTTTCTTATGTTTTCAATGTTTGTGGGTATCATCATAGTAAACCTTTACGAGACTAAACTCGTCCACTAGGGACACATAAGGGTTTAAAGGCTTATGTCACATGCTAAGTGCCATCGTGATTTCCTACAAAATAGATTAGATTTTCTTTATTTGTTTTTATTTTATTTTGCTTGAGGACTAGCAAAAGCTAAGTGTGGGGGTATTTGGTAAGCTCATAAAATACACATTTTATGCCCTTTCTATTCTTAGTTTTAGTTAAGTTTTTAATCTTTATTTTGATTATTTATATTATGTTTTTGAATTTTAGGTATATTTAGGAGAGTGAAGTGAAAAGATGTCAATTATGATGTTAAAGAGCTTACAAAATCATAATCACATGATGGAAGAAGACTTGGGAGTCAAAAAGATCAATTTTTTGTTGTCAAGCAAAAAAGGCTGATTTGACCTCCAGAGCTTGTTGCAAGGAAAACATGATGTTAAAGTCTTTATTCAAATAAACTTCCTCTTATCTTTTGAAGCTGACTTGAATACCTTTCCAACGATATATCATACGCCCAAATCGGACAAGATATTGTCATCCAAATCAACCGAGGAAATGCGAGAAGATGCAGCAGCAGAAATGGCTGGCAGAGAGCCCGGCGTCGCGACGCCCAATTCCAACGCCGCGGCGCCCAAAATTCGCAAAAAAAATCCGAAAAACCTGCCAAAAACGCAAATTTCTGCCACCTAACTTACTTGTGTGGCAATGACTTGTTCTCAGGATTTTAAAACTCTATAAATACCATCTTTTGAGCCACAAACTAGACATCTTTTGAGGAAACTCAAGGATCATTCTTCTTCTTCTTATTCTTCTCCATTCATTCATTTATTTTATTTTCTTTTTATGTTTATGTCAATTATAACTATGCTAGGCTAAACTCTCTTTTGGTTAAGGATAATTTCAAAGCCCTAGACATGATTGTTAGTTAATAAATTTTAGATTGTCTTTCAACTCTCTTGTGAATTTGTTATATTCAACTGTATGCATGTCATAAATTGCTATCTTGTTTATTTAGGTGCGCAACTAAATGAATATTATAGTGATTTGATTGCTAGTTTAGTGTTTTGATCCGCAATTGTCAAGATTCCTAAACATAAGTAGCAATTGATATCAATGATTATGGGATATTTTCATTCGATACAATGTAAAGTATGGCTCAAGTTAAATGAACCCCACTTGTGTGTGTTTGTTGTTTGATTTAATCTATCTTTCTAAATTGAATGCTTTCATTGAATTAAATTTAGCGAGCTTATCCTAGGTTGTTCATTGAAAAGAGATTGGATAAAAGTGCTTGTTCTTTTTCCCAACGACACAGTAAGAAAAGATTCAAGACAATGACCGCTTGTGTGTTGTCTTAGGGTTATTAAATTTAGAAGAGAGAGTGAAAGATAATTCTGATTATTGATTATATTTCATGTTTAGTAGTGGAGAATGATTCTTTATCCATACTTTCATTATTATTGTTATTTGATATATTTAAATTCTTGTTTCTTTAAATCTTAATTTTAAATTTTCTTATTTTCTTTTCATCTTCAAAACAAAACTTTCAAATTTAGTTTAGGTATTAGAATCAGTTAACATATAAATTAAGAACAATCCCTGTAGATTCGACCCTTACTTACTACTATACACAATTGTAATCATAATTTAGTGCAAGGTTTTAATAGATACATTATTTTGTGTTTCATTTTTTCTTAATCCAATTCATCCTATCCAATATTAAACTCAGTTCTGAAAATTTTCATAATTGTTCGAGTTTATTTTCCATTTTTTTGGATTTTCCACTAAAATTACGGTATAGTCCTCGAATTTAGCCTATTTGCATTTTTGTCCCAATTTCGGTTTTTTCTCTTTCCTTTCCTTCTTTCCGTCCTAAAATTTAGTTTTGGAAAGTTTAGCAATTTTTCGAGCTCGGATTTTATTTTTTCTGAATTTTCTAAAATTACGTTTTAGCCCCTGAAACCTCGTTTTTACTCGAATTGGGCCAATTTTCTGGATTTTCTTTTTTCGTCCCTTTTGCCACATATTGAATTGGAGTTAGACCCTTTTTGCCCAATTTATTATATCCGAATTCATTTCCAATTTGATTTCCTCTTTTTTTTCCAAATTGGAATTTTCACTTTGTTTGATTTTAACCTCAATTTTCCAATTTCTCTTTCAATTGACTTTTCTTTTAAATCCACTTCAAATTGGACCTTTAGGTATCTCCATTTATTGATTGTTTCTCGATTTGGGACTTCAATTTTACCCAATTTGACCATCTCCATAATTTTCTCAAATTTGTAACTTTCCATTTATTCATTTAATCTTTAATTTTCAAATTGACTTCTCCTTCAATTCCACTTTATATTGGACCTTTAGATACCTCTATTTATGATCTTATTCAAATTTGAACTTTCAATTTTGCCCAATTTGATCATTTATATATTTTTCTAAAAAATTACAAAATTTTCAAATTTTCTCCAAAATGGCAATTTTCAGTTTACTCACTTTTGTTCAATTTTTCTTCCAATTGATTTCTCTTTGTGAAATTAGACCTTTAGGTACCTCTATTTATTTATTATCTTTCAAATTGAGGTCAATTTCATCTAATTTGATCGTTTACGTATTTTTTTTTCCAAAATTGGACATTCAATGCTTTTCTTCAAAATTGAAATTTGCAATTTGTCTTTCCACCTTCAATTTTCCTTTTATCTTAAATTGTGGATCTCCAACTATCAAGATTGCTTCACCATTGTTCAATTCTCATTCCAATCTCGATTTTTCAAAGAGTTGACTTTTTGATAGTTGACTTTTTGGGGTTGACTTTTTTGAAATTGACTTTTCCGTGTTGACCTCCGAATCAAGGTGTTTGAGACCCAATTATGGAATTGGGGGAGATTCTCTGCATTCCGAGAAGTTGAAAGGAGAACTTACCTTGTTTAGGGGACCCAGACAAAATTAAGTGTCTACATTTATCAAAATGAATATTTATTTGAATTTTTTATAACACTTCAACATTTTTGGAATTTTGCTTTACTGTTTGCATGAGATATGAGCATTCATTGCTCACCCTCAAATCACAGGAGCTTAATTGTTTTTCTTCTCCCCTTTTCAATTTGCTTTCCTTTATTTTCTTGAGAGAGATTGTTGTTAAGGATCACCGTATTTAATCCTAACAAACATAGGCTCAGGTTAGACTCTTTAAAATCCCTTTTGTTGGTTGGTTTGAAATCCTTTGCTTGATACTTCAAATGAGCAAGGAGCATTCAACAATTCTTTTCATTTGAAAATGATTTTGATTATCTTAAAAACTCAATAACTAACAAGAGAACAACTCACTGAAATGATGTAAATTGCATTTACAAAAGAGAATTTATAGAAAACAAAGAATGAAAGTAAACAGAAGACAACTTCTTAATGAAGCAATGAAAAACCAAGCTCTCATTCCTTTTTTCCTTTTTTTTTTTTTTTGGTGACTGCTCTAGATATCAATGTAGGTCTCTAGCTCTCTCACTCTAAGTTCCTAAAATCACCTCTTTTATAGCCCTTAGCTAGCTTTAATCCCAACCCTTGGATCAAAATGATTAAAGGGCTGGTATTTTCTTTTTATTTTGCCCTTTCTTTCTTTTTTCCTTTTATTTGGCTTTTTTATGGATCTTTAGATCAATAAGAATGGAGGGCCAGATTTTTTAGAAGGGTTGATGAGAGGATGCAATGTCGAAATCACCCTTCCTCCTTTAGTAAGCTTAATTCCTTTTTTTCTTTAAATTAGAAAATTACTAATATTCATTTACTATTTTTTTCAAAACATTGGAACATGAGTACAATCTCTGGGTTTGAGGATTAGGGCCTGGTTTTGGATTTTGATTTTTTCTAGGACTACAAATGAATTGTGCTTGAATGAATAGATTTTTGTTCGTATTCGTTCGTTTATTTTGAAGTCTGTTCGTGTTCGGATCGTGTTCGTTAAGAATTTTAAAATTGTGTTCAAACTCTGTTCGTTTATAATTAGGTGTGTTCAAGTTCAGTTCGTTTAAATTAATTGAACTTGTTCGCGAACATTAAACGAATATGTTTATGAACATATAATCGAATATGTTCGTGAACAATTAAAAATCTGTTCATGAACCATAAACAAACAAATCTAAACAAATAAACATGTTTCTTAGTTTTAGATATAAAACAATAAAACATAGATATCATGAATTATATTATAAATATATAAAATAAAACACAAATAATAATAATATTATTAATTATATTATAATCGAATAATAAACGAGTTTTAAACGATCAATTAAATGAGTTTTAAATGATATATAAACGAGTTTGTTCATAAACATAAATAAACTGAACATACCTTGTTCGAGTTCGGTTCATTTAATAAACGAGCCTTAAAATCTTGTTCATAATCGTTTATTTAGCTTGATAAACGAACATAAACGAATAGAAATCGAACTATTCACGAATCGTTCGTCGAACGCTCTATTCATTTGCAGCCCTAATTTTTTCTTTAAAAACCTAAAATTTTAGGACCCAAATTTTAATTTATCAATTAAAGTCCAAAAAGATTTTAAATTTAAATTTCTTCAAAATGGAAATTTTGGATCGAAAATAGGCCTGGCATTCAATCAAAAATTATTATTTTTAAGTGTATTTTTGTAAATATTTGCTCCAAATTTATTGTCGAGAAAAAGACCAACCTTATCCGGTCCGGGCGTTATCATGTGAAAGCCAATTATTATTATTTTTTTATAAAATTAATTAAGTTTTAATTTTATTTTAAATTTATACTAATAAGAAAGTAGCTGATTAGGTTTAGGGTTTAGGCAAACTAATTAAAGAATTAGAGAATTGACAAAAAAAAAGGCAAACTAATTAAATCTTAACAAATATATAAAATAAAAGATAAAATATCATTTAATGTGAGAATTTAAATATTTTTAAATTATTATTTTTTACATAATGTACGTATTTATACTCAAAAACTATTTAATACTTTTATAATTACGTAACTTTTTTTCTTTTACCTATTTTTCTCATTTTTTTTCTTTTTCACTTTTTTATTTCGATAGTGGCTACACTAAAATCTAGCACTATTATAAAAGTTTTGACTGCGTTTGTGCTATAAGTCAAGTTATATAAATTCAATCAAAAATAGATAAAAAAAAAATATTGTGATAATAATAAATATTGAATTAAAGGTATCTATTTCGTTCAATTTTTTAAATAAAACAAATTTGAAAAAAAAAATTATCCACTTTTTTAATAAAATTACCTATTTCTTCTCAACGTAGCTTCTTATTATCTTTTAAAATAATTTTTTATTTTCAAAAAAGCCATGCCATGAGTAATAATATTTAGTAATATATTAGAATTCTTCCTCCACTTCATTGGAGGATTTTTTTAATATTTATAAATTTTTAATTAAATTGACAATCACAAATAAATTTAAATTGAATCATTTTAAATAATTATAATTTATTTAAATAATTTTTTATGTTTTAATATTTTATGTAAACGAATTTAGAGTTAAAATCAAATCACTATGATAAATTATGTAAAATATGAGATAAACTGAGACACGATACAATACAATATGAAAAAAATAATTAAAACACGTCACGACATGAAATATAACATGAACACGACACGAACACACAAATGTGTCAAAATCTATATAAAACGAATTATTAACGCGTAAAAATTTATAATATTTTGAAAACACCAAAAAATAACACGAATACGAACATGTCACGAACACACAATTTTTCTCTAAATTGAATCACTATGATAAATTATGCTAATTATGTCATGAATTGAGACACGACACAAACACACAAATTAATTTTTAAATTGAATCACAATGACAAACTATGCAAAATATGAAATGAATTGAGATATGACACGAACATAACACAAAAAAAATAATTAAAATACAACACGAAAAATAACATGAACATGACACCAATACTTTAAACTTATGTTATGTTCGTGTCAAAATAATACGAACAAAATATGTGTCAAAATAACTCGAACAAAATAACATGAACATGACACCAATACGAAAAATAACATGTGTCAAAATATAAATAAAACGAATTATTAACGCTTAAAAATCTATAATACTTTAAACATACGAAAAAAATAACACAAACAAAATACGGGATAAATTGAGACACGAACAAACACAATATAAAAAAAATTAAAACACGATACGAAAAATAACGTTAACATGACAAGAATACACGAACGTGTCAAAATCTATATAAAACGAATTATTAATGTGTAAAAATTTATATAAATTAGTAATACTTTGAACACACACAAAAATAATATGATCACGTTACAAACATACAAAATTTTCTCTAAATTGAATCACTATATTAAAATTATGCAAAATATGTTATGAATTGAGACACGACACAAACATACAAATTTTTCTTTAAATTGAATCACAATGACAAACTATGCAAAATATGAAATGAATTGAGACATGACACGAACACGGCAGAGGAAAAATAATTAAAACACAACATGAAAAATAACAGGAACACTACATGAATATACGAACATGTCAAAATATACATAAACGAATTGTAAAAATTTATATAAATTTATAATACTTTAAACATACGAAAAAATAATATGAATACGAACACACAAATTTTTTTCTTTCCTTTTTCTTTTTCTTCTTTTTTTTTTCTTTCCTGCCCAAAGAAAAAAAACACATGTCAGTGTATGGAAGATGTTTGTAGTCAATATTATATATATCCTAGAAAGAATTCTTCCCCCGCTTTGCTGGGGGATTTTTTTTAATATTTATAAAATTTTAATTAAATTAATAGTTACAAATAAATTTAAGTTGAATTATATTAAATAATTATTATTTATTTAAATAATTTTTTATGTTTCAATATTTTAAGTAAATGAATTTAGAGCTAAAATTGAATCACTATGACATTATGCAAAAATATGAGATGAATTAGACATGACACCAACACAACATGAGAAAATAATTAAAACACGACACGAAAAATAACATGAACACGATGTGAATGTGTCAAAATCTATATAAAACGAATTATTAACATGAAAAAATTTATAATACTTTGAACACACAAAAAAATAACACGAACACGTCACGAACACCGAAATTTTTCTCTAAATTGAATCACAATGACAAACTATGCAAAATATGAAATGAATTGAGACACGACACAAACACTAAAAAAAAATTAAAACACAACACGAAAAATAATATGAACACGACACGAACACATGAACATGTCAAAATATAAATAAAATAAATTATTAACGTGTAAAAATTTATATAAATTTATAATACCTTAAACAAAAAAAAAATAACACGAACAAAATATGGTATGAATTGAGACACGACACAACCATAATATGGAAAAATAATTGAAACACGAAATGAAAAATAATATGAACATGAAACGAATACACAAACGTGTCAAAATCTATATAAAGCGAAATATTAACGTGCAAAAAATTATATAAATTTGTAATACTTTGAACATGCAAAAAAAACACGAATACGAATGTCGATACGTGATCCGAGGGACCCATTTGAGTGAGGAGGGGAAAAAAACACAGGAAAAGTCGACTTAATTCCTCTTGAAGTATAATGAGGGTTTATAAACAACCTTGGAAAAAAATGGAGTTGCCACCAATCTTTTTTGGCTAGGTGTGATTGGCCACCTATTAAAATCGATTTTGTAAAATATTTTAAAATTAATTAAAACATTTTAAAAAAACCAATTTTGGAATCTGCGCTTTAAACCAGAGAAAATCAAAAAGCGGATTCAGAAGTCGGTTACGCGCGGGGAAGGATTAGCACCCCGTGACGTCCGTGTAAAACGGTACCTTGTTAATCATGTGTTATCTCGAGTCTCGGTAAAAAAGTCGATTTTGAATTTGGTATTTAAAAATAATTCCTGTTTTAAAGAAAAATAATTCCACTTGATTTGAAAATGATCCGGAATTTATTAATTCAAAATTTTCCTACATTCCCTGGCAAACCGCAAAATATAAAATTTTTTATTTATTTGGAAAATTTTCCAAATCATTCTCATTTTGAAAAAAAGATATTCCGTTATTAATGATAATTGATGATGTCCTCCCCGGCAACCCGGAGGAGAACTCTTGAATTATTTTAACTCGGAAATAACTTTATTTTATTGAAAATCATTATTTTTATTGCATTAAAAAATATTTAAAAGAGATAGTTATGAATATGCAAATTACTACTAATGACATGGCATATGAGTGAATGACATGGCATATGGATTAATGACCTGGCATGCTTGACATGGCAAAATCTATATGACATGGTATAATTTAAATGACATGATAGAATCTAAATGACATGGAAAAGATCTAATAAAATTACAAAAATTAATGACACGATAAAACCTAAATGACATATTAGAAATCTATATGACATAGCAAAAATCTAAATTAATAATAACATGATAAAACCTAGATGACATACTAGAAATCTATATGACATACCAAAAATCAAAATTAAATGGCAAAAATTAGCAAAAATCTAAATTAAATAGAAAAAATTAATGACATGATAAAACCTAGATGACATATTGGAAATCTATATGACATAGAAAAAATATAAATTAAATGGTAAAAATTAATGACATGATAAAACCTAGATCACATAGCAAAAATCTAAATTAAATGGCAAACATTATCATAGAATATTCATAATTATATCATAATCAAAATGACAACATAAAATCTAAATCAAAGCAATGACATCACTATGGAATATTGACATATATATGGAATTTATATAACCAAAATAACAAGAATTAAATGTCATAAAAAATGCATGAATATGAAAAATGCAAATGCATGGAAATGTATTTCTCCCACGAAATAAGGATATTCGTATATCTAAAAAGACATCTAACTACCTTGGGAAGAGACCTAAGTTGGATTTTCTAACTCGGATTTTAGACTCGGATTTTAAAAAATTGGGATTTTTTAGTGAAAAAAAGTTTGGACCGAAAACACCCTTTAAAAGGCTTTAATTTTTTTTTTCTAGTTTTGAAACCCTGGGTTGACCACCCTTGACCCGACTTTTATAAAATCAAATTTTAGATTAAAATGACTTGGAAATTAACCTAAGACAACAACTAATATTTTCAATCAGCCCCCTCTTAATGCCTTAAACAAAACAGAAAATTATTAGTACTTAAAAACAAATCTGACTTTTCTGACCAGTTTCAGAAACTGATTTTTTTACCCTTCTAAACAATTTCAAAAAAATCTAAAAAACTGATGGGTGACTTAAAACATGTCAACATCTATGGTAAAAAATAAGATTAATTTTTAGACTAAGGATGACCTACTCGAAAGTTCATGAAAGACAGAATAATGGGCTGCTTAACCAAAAAACATTTTTAAACTTTTGATAAAAGGTCCAAAAATCAGAATAAAAATATTAGAGACTCCTCTAAGGTCCTACAATCAGTGGCAAATTTTTTTTTTTTTTAATATTTGGACAAGGGTTGCCTAATGAGAAAAAAAATCATAAAGTTAGAAAATCCAACTTGTACAAATTTTAATTTTCCACAAGCATGCTCATGAGAGCTTGGTTTTGAGCCATTGATTAGCTTAAGTCAAAAATCAAGTGGGAAATGCAATAATGCATGATATAAATGACATGGAATGTACATGATCTAGTGTCTAAATGACATGGCAAATGACATGGAAAAATGAAAATGGCCTAGTGCCTAAATGACATGGAAAGTGACATGGCATATGAAAATGGCCTAATGCTTAAATGACATTGGAATAATAAAAATGACCTAATGCTTAAATGACATGGAAAATGACATGGCATATGAAAATGGCCTAAAGCTTAAATGTCATGGAAAATGACATGGCATATGAAAATGGCCTAAAGCTTAAATGACATGGAGAATGACATGGCATGCAAAAATGACGTAATGCCTAAATGACATGTAAAATGACATGGAATAATAAAAATGACCTAATGTCTAAATGTCATAGAAAATGACATGGAATAATAAAAATGACCTAAATGACATGGAAAATGACCTAAATGCCTAAATGACATGGAAAATGACATTGCATGCAAAAATGACCTAATGCCTAAATGACATGGAAAATGACATAGAATAATAAAAATGATCTAATGTCTAAATGTCAAAAAAATTGACATGGAATAATAAAACGACCTAATGTCTAAATGACATGGAATAGTAAAAATAACCTAATGTCTAAATGACATGGAAAATGACCTAGATGCCTAAAAATGACCTAGATGCCTAAATGACATGGAAAATGTCCTAGATGCAAAAATGAACTAAATGCTAAATGACATGTAAAATAACATGGCATAATAAAAAAATGACCTAAAAGCCTAAATGACATGTAAAATGACATGGTATAATAAAAATGATCTAAAAGCCTAAATGACATGTAAAATGACATAGCATAATAAAAATGACCTAAATGACTAAATGACATGTAAAATGACATGGCATATGAAAATGGCCTGAAGCTTAAATGACATGTAAAATGACATGGCATAACAAAATGACCTAAATGACTAAATGACATGTAAAATAAAATGACCTAAAAGCCTAAATGACATGTAAAAAAAATGACCTAAAGACCTAAATGACATGTAAATTGACATGGCATATGAAAATGGCCTAAACTATATGACAAATAGCCACAATATGCAAAAGTATGTCATAAATCAAAAGAACAAAATGATTAGCAAGAATATAAATACACATGAAAATAAATAATAATAGAGATAAGCAAGTTAAAGTAAGCAAATAAATAAAATATGGAAATGAACTCCATGGTTGGTATATTGGACAAAGCCCACCCTAACCATTATCACTTGATTCTCAGATCATGAAGCCTAACCATTGTTTTATTTATTTTTGAAAAAGCAAGAACTACAAGGAAGCTTTCATAAAACCTTCATTAAGCAAAGAAAATGGTGGAAAATCCCATGGAAAAATAAAGAATAACATGAAGAAGAAGAAAGAAAGAAATAATCTAAGAACCAAAGAGGAATGGCTACCTTAGCAAAAGCTTTCTTTCTTTTCTTTCAAAAATGTTTTTTTTTTCTAAGGATTTTAGCTACTGACTTCAGCTCAAAAAACAGCCAACTTGCTTGAAAAATGAAACTCCCTTGCCCTTAGAAATGGTTTGGCCGAACCCCCCTTGTTGGTGTCAATGGTGGAGATCATTTCATTTAATTCTCCTACACCATCTAAACCTTTGGATCCAAGATATTTTCATGACAATAAAAATGCCATCTTGCAAATTGATCTTAGCCATTCAAGGATGTACTAATCTTTTCATAAGGTGCCTAAGCCATTAGATGACTTGTGCTTATCTTTCTTCCACCAATATTGGCCATTGGATGAGGACATTTGCATGACAATAAAAATGTCATCCTGCAATTTGATCTTGGCCATCAAGGATGTACTCATCTTTTATAAGGTACTTAGGCCATTGGATGAGCAAGGACATTTCAAGATAGTAAAAATGCTATCTTGCAACTTGATTGTGGCCATTGGCTGAATTTAATCAAATCTCACCCTTCATTCATGAGCTTACCAGCCAAGAGCCTGGAATATCCCAGCAATTCCTTCATCTTTCATATTTTTTTAATTACAAATTAGCCCTTTTCGGTTTCTTCGGTAAAATAGCATTTTGGCCCCCAAACTTGATTCTATTGCAAACGGACCCCTAATCCGGTTTTTCTTTCTCCAATCCATCCAAATAAATATAATATTGGGATCTGGAGATTTTCAGAATTTTTTGAGCTCGTTTCCTATTTTTCCCGAAATTTTCTCTTGGATTTTTCGGTTAGTGGCACAAAAAATTCACCTTTTTCATTTGAACTCCGATTCATGATTTTTCTTCACCAATATCTTCCAAAAATTATAAAACTCACATATGGAAGTTTTCATAGTTTTTGGAGCTCGTTTTCTATTTTCTCCAGAATTATCTTATGGAATTTCAGCTTAGTGCGCCCGAACTTTGCCATTTTTCAAATAAGCTCTGATTTTGGATATTTCTTCACCGATCTCTTCCAAAAATTATAAAACTCAGATCTGGAAGTTTTCATAATTTTTGGAGCTCATTTGCTATTTTTCTGGAATTATCTTCTGGAATTTCGGCATAGTGCACCTGAACTTTGCCAAATTTCAAATGAGCTCCGATTCCGGATTTTTCTTGGCCTATCTCTTAAAAAAAATTATAAAACTCATATTTGGAATTTTTCAAAATTTTTGGAGCTCGTTTGCTATTTTTCCCAGAATTATCTTCTAAAGTTTCGGCTTAGTGCACCCGAACTTTGCCGAATTAGCCGAATTAGGGCTTCCCCTATACTGAAATTTCCGCAATCCCTCTTCCAAACTCCATATCTTTCGTTGTAGACCTCAGATTATAAAAATTCTTTTACCATTGTTTAATTCAACTTCAAATCTTGATTTTGACTAAGGGTTGACTTTGTCAGTGGTTGGCTTTTTGGGTTGACTTTTTGGAGTTGACTTTTTCGGAGTTGACTTTTTCGGAGTTTAGTTTTTTCGGATTGAATTTTCATGCTGAACTCCGAATCACAAGTCTTGGAGGACCATCTGCAAGCTGAGAAGAGATTTTATGCATTCTAAAAAAGCACAAGGAAGAATTTACCTGCTTTAGGGGGCCTGGACAAAATTAGGTGTCTACAACGAACACACAATTTTTTTTTCTCTAAATAGAATCACTATGAAAAATTATGCAAAATATATCATGAATTGAGACACGACATGAATACAGCACGAACACACAAATTTTTCTCTAAATTAAATCACAATGGTAAACTATGCAAAATATGAAATGAATTAAGACACGACAAGAACACAGTATAAAAAAATAATTAAAATACAACACGAAAAATAATATGAATACTACACGAAAATATGAATGTGTCAAAATATATATAAAACGAATTATTAAAGTGTATAAATTTATATAAATTTATAATACTTTAAACAGACAAAAAAAATAACATGAATACAAACACACAAAATTTTCTCATCTTTTTTTCTCTTTCCTTTTTTTTTTTTTTTTTCTTCTCTTTCTCTTTCTCTTTCTCTTCCTTTCCTTATTTATTTTTATTTTTATGAAATCTATCAAATATACTTAACGAAATAAAAAAATTTCTTTTTGCCCTAAAAGGACATGTGTAAAGCGAAGGAGATGGTTTGTAGTAAAAAATATATTATGTTATAGATTAGAATTCTTCCCCTGCTTTGCTAGGGGATTTTTATAATATTTATAAAATTTTAATTAAATTAATAATTATAAATAAATAAAATTTTAATCATATTAAATTATTATTATTTATTTAAATATTTTTTTTATATTTTAACATCATAAGTAAATGAATTTAGAGTTAAAATTGAATCATTATTACAAATTATGCAAAATATGAGATAAATTGAGATACGACACAAACACAATATGAAAAAATAATAAAAAAACGACACGACACAATAAATAACATGAACACGACACAAATACACGAACGTGTCAAAATTTATATAAAACGAAATATTATCATGTAAAAAATTATATAAATTTATAATACTTTAAACATTAAAAAAACGAAAACGAACACGTCAAGAATACCCATTTTTTTTTCTAAATTGAATCACTATAATAAATTATGCAAAATATGTCATGAATTGAGACACGACACAATACGAAAAATAACATGAACACTACACGAATACACGAACGTTTCAAAATCTATAGAAAACGAATTATTAACTGGTAAAAATTTATATAAATTTATAATACTTTAAAAACAAAAAATAACACGAATACATCATGAAGACACAAATTTTTCTCTAAATTGATATTATAACAAATTATACAAAATATGTCATGAATTGAGATAGGACACGAGCACATTTAAAAAAAAAATTTTGAATCACAATGACAAACTATGCAGAACATGAAATGAATTAAGATATGACACGAATACAGCATAAGAAAAATAATTAAAACACAATACGAAAAATAACATGAATACTACACTAATACACGAACGTGTCAAAATATGCATAAAATAAATTATTAACGTGTAAAAATTTATAATATTTAAAAAAAATGAACACACAATTTTTTATCATTTTTTTCCTTTATTTTTCTTTTCTTTCCAAAAAAAAAATATATATATATATCACATGTCATCACTATATTAACTTGTGTAGTCAACTTTATATTATAGTTAGAAGTTAGATTAGATGTATGATTATGAAGTTATCCGTGTAACACACGGTGGAAAAAAAAAAAACCTCTCGTATAGAAATTTGCTCGACAAGTTTTCTCTTTTTGTTTTTTTTTTTCAAAAGACGAAGTTTTTTCTTGCTTAATTGATAAGTCTTAAGGTGTCAAAGGTCAATTGCCGTGACCCTACATTGGGGATTGGGATAGACAAATAACTGTGAAAACAACGTTGTTGGACTTTAGAAACTCAAGCTTTCCCAAAGTTATGACAAAATGAAAAAAGAAAAAAAGAAGCGCAAGCTTCTCGAAGTTACTAAAGATATGTATAATAGAATTAATAACATCAATGATCTTTAAATTATAGGATATATCTTATATTAATTTTTAAATTTCAAAACGTATCAATTAGATCTTCAATGTTATAGTTTTGTATTAATATAGTCATTCCGTTACTCAAACTGTCAGAAATAGCATTAAATGATAGATGACATATGACGTGTAAATTATAAAAATGCCATCTGCTGATGTAATCATTGTTTTTGTCTTTTATATTTATTTCTTTATTCTTTTTTTTTCTTTTCATTTTTCTTATTAATATAAAATAATTAATATATTTTATTTCTTCTTTATTATATTTTTCTTTTTTCTCCTCTTTATAAATAAAAAATAATAATTATATTATAATTTAAACTAATTTTATAAAAAATAAAAAAATAAAAAATATTTATTTCCATTAATATTATAAAAATATTATAAGTTCTTTTTCCTTTTTCTTCTTTATAAATAAATAAAAATTAAAATAAATTATAAAAAATATAATAATTTTAAAAAATATAATATATTTATTTACGTTAATTTTGTAATAAAAATAAATTTTATTTTATTTTTTCTTATTTACTTTTTCCTTTTTATTTTTATTTTTCTTTTTCTAAATAAATTATTTTATATAAAAAATAAATAATTTATAAATATAAAATATTTATTTACATTCATTTAATTAAAAATTTAATTTTTTTTATGTCGACTCCAATAATGAAGTTGAGGCGGCAACTATCTTGACCGAATCTACCATAAAGCGTCAAATCGGACCCTTCTCGATCTAGCATGAGGGATCAAATTTGGCCTTTTGCAATGCATATCAAGCTTTATGAATGACAGTCTGATCCTTCTCAAGGTTGTACTGGCGATGAGGATTCAAATTTTTCTTTTTCGATCAACGAGAGTTACGTGGAGAGAATAGAATGAAAAAAATTAAAAAAGAAAAGAAAAAAATATATATTTACAAAAAAAAAATAATGTAAATGAATATTTATATTTGATAAATTATTTAATCCTTTACAAAATTAATTTTTTTATAAAAGCAAGAAAAAAAAGAAAATAACTTTTTTAATTAATTAAAATAAATATATTATTTTTTATAAATTATTTAATTATTACAAAATAATTAATTATTATTTAATTATTTATAACAGTAAATAAAAAAGAAAAGAAAACTTATTTTTATAAATTAATGTAAATAAATATTTTTATATTTTTTATAAATTATTTAATTATTTAAATTATATTATAAATTATTTTTTCTTCTTTGTATTTATTTATAAACAAGAAAAAAGAAAAAAGAAAAAAGAGAAAAGAGAAAAAAGTAAAAACAAATATAAAATAATTTTTATAAAATTAATGTAAATAAATATTTTATACTTTTAATAAATTATTTAATATTTATAAAATTAATTTAATATAATATAAATTATTATTTATATTTTAGTTTATTTATAAAGAATATAAAATGGAAAGAAATATGAAAAAAATTAAAAATAGTTTTTATAAAATTAATTTAAATAAATATTTTATATGTTTATAAATTAATTATATTTTCAAAAAATTAATTTAAATTATTTTGTATTTATCTAAAAAAAAGAGAAAGAAAAATATAAAATTTGAAAAGAAAAAATAGAAAAAAGAAATAAAGACAAAAATAAGGATTATATCAGCAAATGACATTTTTGTAGTTTACACGTCATATGTATTTAATACCATTTCTGACGGTCTGAGTAACGGAAGGACTACATTGATACAAAGCTATAACATTAGGGACCTGATTGATACGTTTTGAAGTTTAAGGATCAATATAAAAAAAGCCCTATAGTTTGAGGGTCATTGGTGTTATTCTCTCTGTATAATAAGTAAAAGTACAATTACAATTACAGTAAAATGTTTGATAAATTAATAATTTTGATTAATGAATAAAATTTTATAGTCTCGACTCGAATTATTATATTAAAATAATAACATTGTTAAATGCATACTGTAGACACCTAATTTTGTCCAGACTACTAAATCAAGTATTTTTCTTTCTAAAGTGGTGTTTTAGAATGCAAAAAGTATTTTCTCATCCTGCTGGTGGTACTTAGAGACTTAGTTTAAGGGGGCAAGCTTGAAAAGTCAATTTGAAAAAAAGTCAACCCCGAAAAAGTCAACCTTGAAAAGTCAACCATTGAAAAAGTCAACCCATTTTCAAAATCAAGATTCAAATCTCAATTGAACAATGGTGAAAGAATTTTGATAATCCGAGGTCTACAATGAAAGATATGGAGCTAAGAAATTGGGTTACGGACATTCAGTGGAAAGGAAACCCTAGTTCGGAAAATTTGGGAAAAAATGCTTAAACGATCAAATTGGTCAAAATTGGAGGTTTCGAATGGAAGATAAATAATGACTACGGGTAATGGAGAGGCCATTTGGAGGCAAAACTGAAGAAAAAATCAATTTAGTAGAAAACCGAGAATTAGGGTTTTTGTTGGATTTTGGTGAAATTGGAGAAAATTGCAGAAATGGCCCGATTCAATAAAACTAAGGCCCCTAGTTGATGAGGAGTGCGTAAACATGGATAGCCCAAGGCTCAATTTGAAGCAATTCCGAGAAAAGAGCCAATTGGAGGAAAAATAGAGAAACGAGGAAATTTCGGATACTAAAAAAAGGAAAAATCAAAACGGAGGGGAATTTAATTGTAAAAATTGAGAATTTTTGGACCAACTCTAATTAAATGTATAACAAAGGCACAGAAAAAGAAAATCTGGAAATTGTACTTGTTTTAAGTAAAACCGAGCTTCGAAGGTAAAAGGGCAAATTTGGAAAATGTGAGAAAAATAGCAAATGAGCTCGGAAAATTATCAAAAATTCCAAATCTCAATTTTAAATTAAATTTGGAAGAGATTGGCGAAGAAAAATCCGAATCGGAGTTCGTTTGCAAAATGGCAAATTTTGGGCCCTACTAAGTTGAAATTCAAAAAGATAAATCCCAAAAAAATAGCAAATGAGCCCGGAAAATTATGAAAACTTTCAGATCTCAATTTTAAATTATTTGGAAGAGATTGGCGAAGAAAAATCCAGATTCAGAGCTCGTTTGAAAAATGGTAAAAGTTCAGGTGCACTAAGGGGCAATTTTGGAAGAAAAATCCAGGAAAAATAGTAAATGGGCTTGGAAAATTATGAAAACTTTCAGAATTCAATTTTTTATTATTTAGGAAGTATTGAAAAAAGAAAATTTGGATTTAGAGTCCGTTTGCTATTTAATTAGGTTTGGGGGCCAAAAAAGGTCATTTTACTAAAGAAACCAAAGATGGCCTTTCTTGCAATTTAAAAAATAGAGATTGGGCTGGAATATGAAGGGGCAGCCGGCAATGCCCATAGTGGATAGTGATTTTGCTAAGTTCTTGCATCCAAAGGCTAAGAGTGGATAGTAAGGTAGTTATTTTTTTTTATCAAGCCTTTGTAATTGTGACACATAGACCAATGTATGGAGAGGGATGATGTCACCATAATGACATCATATTCTTAACAGCTAAATTAGTTAGGGGCTGATTCCTTAATCTAAGGGTGGTAATTTCACGTAAAAAAGCATCTTGGATTAAGGGCCTTTGGATCAAAATTGGTTAGAAAAAATTTACAACATTCTACCATTTTCTAGAGGCCATTCGGCCACTACAAGGAAGGGGGTCTTTTCATTTTTTGCTTCAATTCTTGGCTGATCACATTCTGATTTTGACAGAAAAGAGCTAAGTTTTGAAAAGCAAAGAAAGTTAGAAGAGAAAAAAGCTTGAAAAATGGCTTTTGAAGGTAGCTAAAAGCACCTAACTCTTGCATTTTCTTTCCTTTTCCATGCTTAACTTGCTGATTTTCTTTGATATTTTGTGATTTTCTATTGTTTTTTATTGTGAAATAAATGTTTTCAAGCTTCCCTCTAAAGCTCTTCATTTATGTTTTCTTGAAAAAATCTTAAAAAACAAATTTTTTTTTACTACTTTTTGGAGTTGGCCAAATAGCCTTGTGTTTGTGCATGAGATGTGTTTGATTCATTTTCCATGAGTGTTGTGATATTTTAGCATGTTTTGATGTTCAAACTTTTTAAAATAGTTGAGATATGGAGCTTGTTTTCAACCTTTTTCATTTATTTACTATTATTTTTGCTGATTTTATCATTTTGTTCTCATGTTTACTTACTTTGTTTGCCATTTTTAATTTTCTGTTTTCAACATATTAAGTTGTTCATGCCTTGTGATTTTACTATACTATGTGTTTGTGAAAATGTCTAGCTACATTCTTACCTTTACATCATGTTTGCTTGGTTTAGCATGTTTCCTTTTTAGTCTTGTATTTAGTATGTCATGTGTTTGTGGTAGTGCCATGCTTAGGATTTCACCATTTAGGTCTAGGTCCATTCGGCTACCCCTTCATTTTGTGCTTTGTATGTGCATTTTCATCTTGTTTAGTTGATAGGCTTGCATTTCCATGCCATAATATTGTGTATTTTGATTTAGTATGCCATGTGTTTTTGATAATGCCATGCTAGGATTTCACCATTTAGGCCTAGGACCATTCGGCTACCCCATTGTTTTGTGCCTTGTGTGTGCATTTTCATCTTGCTAGTTGACATACTTGCATTTCTATTCCATGATTTTGTGTATTTGATTTAGTATGCCATGTGTTTTTGTTATTGCCATGCATTTTTTTAGGTTTAGGTTACATTTATATTGCCATGTATTTCATGTATGTTTAGGTCTAGGTTGCATTTATTGCCATGCAAATTCCTGCTAGGCATTAGGTCATTTTGAATTGCCATGCATTTTCTATGTCATTTAGGCCTTAGATCATGCATTTCATACATTAAAATTGCTATTTTTACATGCATCTCATATCATACCACTTGATTTTGACTTAAGCCAACCAATGGCTTAAAGTGAAGCTCACATGAGCATACTTGTGGAAAATTGAGAAGTTGTCAAGTTGAAATTTCTACCTTTGTGGTTCTTTTTACTTAGGCAATTCTTGTCCAAATTTTTAAAAAAATTTAGCTACTATTTGTAGGTCCTTAGGAGAGTCTCCAATATTTTTACTTTGCTTTTTGAATGATTTTATCAAAGGCTTAAAAATGGTTTTTGGTAAAACAGTTTTTCACCCAATGTTCTAACTTTCGTGATTTTTCTGTAGGTTATTCTTAGTCTAAAAATTAAGCCAATTTTTTCTCATAGAGTTAGGCATGTTTTGAGTTTCCTATATTGTTTTTTTTCAGATCTTTTAGATTTTTTTTAAATAGGTTAAACAATCACGCTTTAAAATTGGACAGTAGAGTAAGATTTGAATTCAAGGGAAAAATAATTTTCTGTTTTGGCTAAGGCATTAAGAGAAGGCTGATTAGGAATCTTAGCTACTGTCCTAGGTTGATTCCTAAGCCATTTTAACTTTAAAAATGATTTTATAAAGCTTGGATCAAGGTTGGTCAAGTCCGGGTTCTCAAAGTTATGAAAATAGAGCCATTTTAAATGGGAATTTCGGCCATGGTCATTTTTTTATCCAATATTTTCAAAATTGTTTTTAAACCAATCACAAAGTATTTTGATTTTAGAAAATTTAATTTGATGTCTTTTCCTAAGGTAGTCGGATATCTTTTTAGGTATACGACTTTTCTTATTTGAAGGAAAAAATACACTTTCATGCATTGCATTTTCCATTTTCATGCATATTATATGATATATGATTTTTGCTATGAATGTTTTTATGATAATGTTATTATTTTGATTTATATTTTATGGTGTTATATTGTTTGTTATATGATTTTGAATATTCCATGTTATCCTATGCTTTTTATTTAGTCATTTATTTTTGTCACATCATTTAGCATTTACTATGTTTATGCAATATTATTTTTATTTTCATGCATATTTCATGATAATATTATTTTATGTTTCATATTCATTTCATGTCACTTAGATTATATTGCCATTTCATTTAGAATATATTATGTCACATAGGTTATTCATTTCACTTAGAATATACCATGTCACTTAGGTTATATCACTTCATTTAGGATATACTATATCATTTAGATTATACTATGTCATTTGGATTGCACTATGTCATCTAGATTTTATTAAGTTATATCTTATTATGTCACACATGTTTATATTCATTCTGTTTAAAATACTTTTAAAAGATAATGATTTTCAATAAAATAAAGATATTCCCGAGTTAAAATAATTCATGAGTTCTTTATCGGGTTTGCTGGAGAGGATATCATCAATTATCATTAATAAATGAATATATTTCTTTCAAAAAACGAGAATGATTCGGAAAGTTTTCCAAATAAATAAAAAATTCTATATTTTGCCGATTTTGTCGAGGAGTATAGGAAAATTTTGAATTAATAAATTTCGGATCATTTTCAATTAAAAATGGAATTATTTTTCTTTAAATTGGGAATTAATTTGAAATACCAAATTCAAAATTGACTTTTTACCGAGATTTAAGATAACACACGATTAATAAGGTACCGTTTTATACGGGCGTTGTGGGGGTGCTAATCCTTCCCCACATGTAACCGAGTCCCAAACCCGCTTCTTTGATTTTCTCTGGTTTAAAAACGCAGACTTGAAATTGGTTTTAAAAATATTTTAATTACTTTTAAAATGTTTTACAAAACCGGTTTTAATAGGTGGCCGATCACACCTAGCCAAAAAAGATTGGTGGCGACTCAATGTCTTTTTCGAGGTCGTTTTCAAACTCTCATTTTATTTCAAGAGGAATTAAGTCGTCTTTTCCTCTGTTTTTTTCAATGTCACACTTAACAAATATAAAGTCTCGCGATGAGACTTGTTATTTCTTAGGTTGCGAAAGCTTGGCGACTCCACTGGGTACTATTAGAGAGTCAGGCCTAGAAATAGTCGTGTGTTATCAAAGTCCCCGTTTTGTCGGTTTAGTTGGTATTTAATTTTAATTCCCACATTTTTCAATAATAAGGTGAATTTTGAAAATAATAAAATGTTTTTAATATGTCCATACTCATATGCATGCATTTTATCATTATTCTCTAGTTATTTAATGTTGTATATTATAATTGCTTGTTCGTTAATGCGTTACACTATTCTTGAATGTTATTTTAATAAATTGTTGAGGCATTTAAAATAAGGGGTGTAGAATAGGTGGTGAAAGGTTTGTTGTTCCTCCACACACACTGCACTGGCATTTGCATAACATGAACTCTCTACCCGGGTTCCGTCGTTTTAAGTGAGAGTAAAATAACTACGCCTTCGTGATGATCCTCCGTATGGGCTAGTGAAACACTTCCGGAGTATAAAGTACCTAAAGCCTTTGTGATGATCCTCCGAATGGGCTTAGGAAAATATACTCTAACGAATTGAACCCGCTTTTATCGGGGTGCCTTACTAGCCTTCACTGGCGACAATGAGGAACAATTCAGGGCCTTTAGAACCGATTCACCTTCATATAGTGAACTTAGGTGAAGCCATGCCGGATTTTCGTTAGATGCACCGAAGCTAGGAGCACATGGAGGAACACTTCTGATCTTTTGCTATTTATTTTACAGTTCGCATAAACCGGACAGGGATGTACGTGCATTGCTCATAATAAGTATGATAATCCGTCCAAAGGCACCGTGGTGTCTAAATAAGTAGATACTGTTGGGGCACACATTCATTAATTTTCTTGCTTTGCATTAATTATTCCACTCTTTTATTGCTTTACTATTTTTTTCTATGCAATAATGTCGGAAAATAGTATCTTTGGGTTGTTTTAAAATAATAAAAAAAATCTTTACAGGAATTTGAAAAAACAGAAAAGATGATAGAAAAATATTTTCTCTTTGAAAAGTAAAAAAATGAAAAGAAAGTGATGAAAAAGTTTTTTTGTGGTGGAGTAGTGATGTGAAAATAATAAAAATCTCCTTTTAGTTTTAGACTTTTGAGAAAATGAGAAAAAAATGTCAAAAGATAGTTGTCAAGAAAAATTCAAGAAAAATAGAAAAATCTCCTTTTAGTCTTTTCCTTGATCTTTTCATTTGCATTTTTGCATAACACGCAAGCAAGTGTAAATATGAAAATTCATCCCCTCAAACATCTTCGCATCTTGTACATTTCATGCATCAATCATCATGACATCCATGCATATGTGAATAGAGCATGTATATTCATAATTTTATTCTTGATCTGATAATAATGTCATTTTCATTTGCATAAAAGGGATTGAAGATATGGGGAATGGATTGGAGGAACGGATTGATGTTTTGGAGCGCAATCAGGAAGAATTTGGACATGATATCCGAGAAATGAAATAGCAGCTCTCTAAGTTGATGAAAATGGTTGGAGACCTTTACAAAGCCAAATGGGAATCCTCTCAAAGGTCTTCATCGCCTTCAATGCAACCAAGCCTTGAGAAACAATCAAGCCCAGATCAAAGGATCTCCGCTGAATCCTGCATTGGTCAACGCCATCTACGTAAGGAGTTACGCCTAGACGAAGTTGTGAACATTATTGTGCGAATGGTCAAATTTGAAGACTCACAGTTCAAGACGGGATTTCGAACTCTACCCGACCCTTACAAACTGTTCCAAATCCACGCCCTCACCCTGTTATCATTCGACCACCTTTTCGTCCAAGCCTTCCAATTCAAACCTTCACATCAACACCAAATGCCCCTACTCCTAGTCGGTATGTTAGCTAGAAATAGTCCAAGGACAAGACCCAAAGGCATTTCGATCCCATTCCAATCAGCTACCAAGAGTTTTTCCCTATGTTGATCCGATATCACTTGGTTTTCTATGTTCCATTGAAACCCTTATCACCACCATATCCCAAGTGGTATAACCCGAATGCAAGATGTGATTATCACTGTGGAACTGTTGGGATAGCATTGAGCAATGCATCACATTCAAGAACAAAGTACAATCTCTTATAGATACCAAGTGGTTGGATCCAACGACACTGATTGATAGGGAATTGGGGAAGGGTAATTAGGATTTAGAGATTTACCGCAATAATGTAGAAGGACTTCGGTCTGATATGATGTAGTAGGATTTCACTTTTTCTGTAGCCGGCTCTTATAGCCTTGGGATGTTATGAAAAATAAAGTGCTTGTAAAGACAGTTCTAATCACTGCTCAGATTCTATAAACATGGTTTAGACCTTGTGAACGTTGATATGAGAATGAATTGGTTATGCTTCAAATTTATGAGATATAGATGATTAAGTTCCTTCGATTCTTATTTCCTCCGTGATATCTTCCCCTTTGCATTTTGCATCCGATCAATTATTTGTCATACCAGGCATTCATATATGCATCTTGGTAGCATCAGGTCGCATTCATGACAAACATAGTCAGCATTGATTTGTTTATATAAATCATGTTGACATCTGGTTGCATTCATGGCTTACATAGTCATCATGATATGCTCATGCATTAATCCATCATATTAACATTAGGATGCATTCATGACACACATGGTCAGCATGATTTTCTTTGTATATACTCTGTGTCAATAATTCATTGTTTACATGCATCATGTTGATATCATGTTGCATTTATAGGGTCATTCATTGGAAAATGCATCTGGAACATACATAGTCATTCATTACATATATCCATGCGTTGATTTGTTTATTCTTGGCTTGCATCATGGTGGTATCATGATTGCATTTATTACATACATGGTTAGTATGTTTCTACTGTATATGTCCATACATCACGTTGTTTATTTTGCACATGCATCAAATGACATTCATGGCTCATTCATCATGACAAATATTTGGAGGAATAAAATGGAAATAGAGTCTTTGAAAGAATTTCCATTTCAAATCAGAAGTATAAGAAGTACTGAGTACCTTTTATAATATAGGTTAGAGCTATGGAGAATGAACAAACTGCCCGAATTGAAAGAATGGAAAGGGCACAAGAAAAATCGCGAGAACAGTTGGCAAAATTTGAAGTAGAATCGAGAGACCAGAGGACTAAATTGATGGAGTTGGTATCCGCAGCAGTCAAGGGAAAGGGATAAACTGAAAACTTGGCCGCCAGAGAAGTTTTAGAGGTACAAAAGGGTCAGATTGAGGTCATGATGTTGAATGGCCAGAATACAGTTAATCCCAACAACATCCTGAAATTAGATAATCCAGCTGAACAGGAAAAGTTGAAAATGGTTTAATCGAATAGGGCTGAGTCAGCAAATTCTCAAAGGAAGTATCAGCTGTTGGAGGAAAGGATTCGAGCTGTTGAAGGTGGAGAAGAAGTAAGTGTAGTAGAGCTTCTTTTGATCCCTGATTTGGTCATCCCACCAAAATTCAAGGTTTCGGAATTCGAAAAGTATGATGGACTTAAATACCCCAAAACACACTTGTCTGCATATTGTAATAGATGGTGGGGCATGCGCATGATGAGAAATTTCTTATCCATGTTTTCCAATACAACCTGATAGGAGGAGCATCTAATTGGTATTATCAGTTGAAAAAAAGACCAAGTGCATACATGGAGAGACTTAGCCCGGGCATTCCTGAAACAATATAAGCATATGTTGGAAATGGCTCCAGATCGATTGACACTCGAGAACATGAAAAAAGAGCTCAATGAGAACTACAAAGAATATGCTCATAGATGGAAAGATGTAGCCTTGCAAGTCCAACCACCTCTTACTGATAGAGAAATGAATGTTTTGTTTGTGGATACCATCCCACATCCATACTATGATAAGTTGATCGGCAATTCTCCTTAAAATTTGCAGATATATTGTTTGCAATGGTTAGGATTGAGGATGGTATAAAAAAAGGGAAAATTATGGATACTAATGCCGGAATTCCTTTGGAAAAGAAAAATGATGTTGCTAAGGGGCATGTTCAAGTCGTAAATGTTGAAGGCAAAAATAAAAGAGGGTTCAGTGCAATGCAAGATGATCCTTTTGGTGGGTATTTACATCCCCGATCGTATGTCGACCATTGGATACAGCACGATCATCATCATGCTCCAAGGCCTTTCATATCACCTCAGGGTTTTGTCATGCCAGATGATCCGGAGTATAGTTCAGTCTGTTCTCAGAGCAGGAAGAGAAAGAAGGCAAAGGTGTACTATTCAATTCTGATGACCTACATAGAACTTTTTCCATTGCTTGTCCAAAGCCAAATGATCTCCGTTGTACTTGCAAAACCTAGGAAATCTCCTTACCTGAAATGGTATTATCCTAATGCCACATGCGAGTATCATAGTGGGGTTAAAGGGCATTCCACAGAGAACTGCATTGCATTCAAGGGGACAAAGTTCAGGCCGTAATTGATGCAAACCTGACAAAGTTCAAAGAGTTCATGGATGCTTATCAAGGACAATGGGGCTAAGGATACTTTGTTCTCAGGGAAACATGCTAATCAGGGGAAATCGTTAACTTTGTTTTTAAGTTTTGTACTTACTTTCAATTTATTTGAAATGAATGAACTTTAAATTCCAAGCATCATATATCATATCTCATTTGAAGTTTTGAATGTTCTTCTTAAGCCTTCTTTATATGATTTGTGGAAGAAAACAAAAAGGTTGAAAGTAAAAAGTCCATATGGATAATTTTCCATTTTGAAAATAAAAAGATATTCCTTTGAATAGTGAAATAAGTCAAAAAGAATGGGTGATCATCATGGGGGATGGATTCCTAGGAAACACTTTGTCTCTACACGTACATAGATCATAGACCAGTTGAATAAATACTACTCAAAAGTCTCAAAGAATAACCTTCATTAAGGCCATGAGTAATGAAAATTTGAAAAATTCTTTCGTGCATTTCTTGAAAGTCAAGCAAACATAACAATCTTCCAAAAGATCTAGATTAGGTAGTTTGATACGTGTTAAAGTTATGCCATGTTACAAATCATAGCAAAAACTCAAAGATTCAATACCTTCGAATCCCTTTGAAAGAATCCAAATGCCAAATCTCTAGGCCTTTTCCCAGACCCTGATTTATGAACACATGAACCAAAGGATGAACCAGAGCACCTTTTTTTTTTTCTCTCCCCATGTGTTGAAAACACTTTGAAGAAATAGAAACCCAAACAAGTTCATTTAGCGAGAAGCTCAAAGATAAAATCTGCGATGTTCCTTCACAGCAGGATTCTCGCAAACCAAAAGACCTTCACTTGAATGGAAAATCAAAATACGACATCATTTGTGGCTGAAAATGAATCACGCATGAATTTTTTTTGGGCATGCAGCAAAAAGAAAAAAAAAAAGAAAAATATTATGACATCGTGAATTGTGAATTTGAATGATTCCAAATGCAAAATGAAATTCTGATTATCTATTTTCCCTGAGGATTTCTTTTCAAGGAGAATATTCATACTTGATATGAGAAATGGCCATCTTTCATATCCCTTTTGTAGACACCTAATTTTGTTCGGACCACTAAAACATGTATGTTTTCTTCCTAAAGTGATGTTTCAGATTGAAAAAAGGCCTTTCTCATCCTACAGGTGGTACTTCGAGACTTAGTTTAAGAAAGCAGACATAAAAAGTCAAACTTGAAAAAGTCAACCCCAAAAAGTCAACTACTAAAAAAGTCAACCCACTTTTAAAATCAAGATTTGAAGTTCAATTGAAAAATGGTGAAAGAATTTTGTTAATCCGAGGTCTACATTGAAAGATATGGAGTTCGAAAGTTGGGTTACGGAGATTCAGTAAAAAGAAAACCCTAGTTCGAAAAATTTGGGGAAAAGTGCTTAAACGATCAAATTGGTCAAAATAGAAGGTTCCAAATGAAAGATAAGCACTGACTACAGGTAATGGAGAGGCTACTTGGAAGAAAAACTGAAGGAAAAGTCAATTCGGAAGAAAACCGAGAATTAGGGTTTTGGGTGGATTTTGGTGAAATTAGGAAAATTACAGAAATGGCCCGACTCGGTAAGACTAAAGCCCCTAATTGATGAGGAGTGATTAAACAAGGATAGCCCAAGGCTCAGTTTGAAGAAATTATGAAGAAAGAGTAGATTGGAGAAAATGGAAAAACAAGGAAATTCTCGATACTAAAAAGAGGAAAAATCAAAACGGAAGGGAATTTTATCGTAAAAATTGAGTATTTTTGGACCAGATCCAATTAAATATATGAAAAAGGCCAAGAAAAAGAAAATCTAAAAATCGGACTTGTTTTGAGCAAAACCGGGCTTTGGAGGTAAAAGGGAAAAATTAGAAAATTCGGGAAAAATAGCAAATGAGCTCCAAATTTTTTGAAAATTTGTAGGTCTCATTCTTAAATCATTTCGAAGAGATTGGTGAAATAAAATCCGGATTCAGAGTTCGTTTGCAAAATGACCAAATCCAGGATCCATTATGCAGAAATTCAAAGAGATAAATCCCGAAAAAATATCAAATGAGCTCCAAAAATTCTGAAAATTTTTAGATCTCATTCTTAAATCATTTCAAAGAGATTGGAGAAAGAAAATTCGGAATTCGTTTGCAAAATGGATAAATCCCGGGCCCACTATGCAGAAATTCAAGTAGATAAATCCCGAAAAAATAGTAAACAAGCTCCAAAAATTATGAAAACTTTCAGATCACACTTTTAATTTATTTGGAAGAGATTGGTGAAGAAATATTTGGATTCAAAGCTGGTTTTAAAAATGGTGAAAGTTCGGGTGCACAAAAGGGAAATTTTTGAAGAAAAAATCCAAATAAATAGCAAATGGGCTCGAAAATTTTTGAAAACTTCTAGAATTCAGTTTTTTATTATTTTTGAAGTATTAAAAAAAGAAAATTTGAATTTGGAGTCCGTTTTCTATTTATTTAGGTTTGGGGGTCAAAAAAGTTATTTTATCGAAGAAACCGAAAAGGGCCTTCTCTTGCATTTAAAAAATGAAGCATGGGCTGGGAAGGTGAAGAGTCAGCCTGCCAAGGCCCAAAGGGGGGCAGATATATTCTGATTTTTCATCAAAGGGCTAAGGGTAAAGAGGAAGGTAGTTATTTTTTGTGATCAAGCCTTTGAATTTGCAATACATGGACCAATGGTTGGAGAGGAATCCTATTTATGACATCTTCATGCCATCATAAATTTAGGGGCTGATTATTCCAATATAATGGTGGGATTTTTCCATAGAAGGCATCTTGAGTGATAGCCATTGGATGAGAAAATAACTACCTTCCTTCTAGAAGGAAGGCCATTCGGCCAAGGGGAATATGAAGGGAGGTTGAGCAGTTTTTCATAAGTTTGAAGGGTGGAAAAGAGGCAGTAGCTAAGGAGAAAAAGAGAGGAAAAAAAAAAGGAAAAAATGAGGAGAAAAAATGAGGAAGAAAAGAATGGTTTTAGCTTGTTTCTTCTTGATTTGGAAAGCTAGAGCAAGGTAGCTATGCTCTTTCATGGTTATTTTTCATATTTTATTGACATGATCTTGTTTTTTTGATTGATATGTTTTCTTTTTTATGAAATAAATATGTTTCTAAATAGCTACTATTTTGCTTTTCAAAGAAAATATGAAAATCAACATGTTTTCAATGTTTTTTCTACAATGGCAGTATGACCTTCCTTCTCTTAAATGATTTTATTTTTGGTTTTGTTCATGAGATTTATTGTGGTAGGTTAGCTTACTTGTGTTAGATTAGCTTGATTGTGGTAGTTTAACAATACATCATGCCATGTGTTTGTGAAAATACCTTGCTAAATTCATAAGACCATTCAGCCATGCTAGGTTTAAATTACCATGTTCATGTTTTTTGTGTGTAACTTGCTTAGTATTCTTCCATTTATGTTTACATATTTAGACCATGCCATGTGTTTGTTATATTGTCATTGATATGTTCATGAGTGATGTTAGTCATTATATTTGCATCATTATCATGTTTGCTACCATGTGTTTGTGTTATTTGCTAGCTAGGATTATACCATGATTATTTGAGGACCATTCGGCCAACATGACAACTATTGCTTTGTGTATGCATTTTCATTTTGGTTAGTTGATAGGTTTGCATTTCATGCCATAACATTTTGCATTTTGATTTGGTTTGCCATGTTGTTTGTGTTATTGGCTAGATAGGATTCCATTAGATCATTTAATGGCCATTCGACCTTTGCATGTGTTTCTTCCTTGTGTGTGCATTTGCATTTTGTTTAGGGACCATTGCTTTGCATTACTATGCCATGAAATTGTGTATGAGTTGCTGTTTGTTCATGCATTAGTATTAGGTTTATTGGTCATTATATGTTCATGACATTTTCATGCATTCTCATGACATTTAGGGTCTAGGCCATCTTAATATTGCCATGCATATAAGATCTAAAATCATATTGGTATTGTCATGCATTGCTATGCTATTTAGGTATAGGATCACTTTGTATTACCATGCAAATCATGTCACTTTAGGTCTAAGTCTCATTTGCATCATTATGCATCTCATGCATATTTAGGTTAAGATTGCATTTATTGCTAGGCAAGTTTGTTAGGTCTAGGCCATATTATGTATGCCATGCATTTACCATACCACTTAGGTTTTGAATCATGCATTTCATGCATTCAGTTGGCTGTATGTTCATGCATCTCATGTCATGCCACATGATTTATGACTTAGGCCAATCAATGGCTCAAAGTCATGCTCATTTAAGCATACTTGTGAAAAATTAAAGAGTTGTCAAATTGATTATTCTACCTTTGTGATTTTTTTTTCTTTAGCCAATTTTTGTCTAACTTTTTAGAAGTATTAGCTACTGTTTGTAGGTTTTTAGGACAGTCTCCAACATTTTTACTTTGATTTTTAAATGATTTTATCAAAGGCAAAAAAAATGTGTTTTGGTAAAACAATTTTTCACCTAGTAATTGAATTTTTCGATTTTTCTGGGAAGTCATCTTTAATCAAAAAATTAAGACATTTTTTTCTCGTGTATTTTTATATGTTCTGAGTCTTCGTTAACTTTTTTTTTTTTATATTTTTCAAAATTTTAAAAATAGGTTAAAAAATCGTGTTATAGAACTAGACAGTAGAGTCAGATTTGAATTTGAAGGAAAATCATTTTTCTGTTTTGGCTAAGTTACTTAGAGGGGGTTGATTAGGAAATTTAGCTATTTTCTTAGGGTGGTTTCTAGGCCATTTTAAACTCAAAAAATGATATTATAAATCTCGGGTTAAGGGTGGTCAAGTCTGGGATTTTAAACTTAGGAAATTAGAGCCATTTTTAAAAGGGAGTTCGGTCATGAATTATTTTCCATCCAATATTTTCAAAATTGTTTTCAAACAATCACAAAGTTTTTTTTTTAGAAATTTTATTTTGATATATTTTCCTAAGGTAGCCGGATATCTTTTTAGATATACAGATTTCCTTATTTAAATTAAGAAATACATTTTCATGCATTGCATTTTCCATGTTCATGCATATTATATGATATATGAATTTTGCTATGATAATTTCTATGGTATTGTTATTATTTTAATTTATATTTTATGGTGTTATATTGTTTGTTATATGGTTTTGAATATTTGATGCTATCCTATGCTTTTTATTTAGTCATTTATTTTTGTCACATTATTTAGCATATACTATGTTCATGCATTGTTATTTTTATTTTTATATTCATGCATATTTCATGATAACATTATTTTATGTTTCATGTCACTTAGGATATTTCATTTCATTTAGAATATATTATGTCACTTAGGATGTTTCATTTCATTGAGAATATAGCATGTTACTTAGGTTATTTTATTTCATTTAGAATATACCATGGTACTTAGGATATTTCATTTCATTTAGAATATGATATTCCATTTAAATTATATCATATCATTTAGGTTGCATTATATTATCTAGACTTCGCTATATCATCTTTATTATGTCACACATGTTCATATTCATTTTTTTAAATATTTTTTTTAAAAAAAATAATGATTTTCAATAAAATAAAGATATTCCTGAGTTAAAATAATTCATGTGTTCTCTTCCAGGTTGCCGGGGAGGATATCATCAATTATCATTAATAACAGAATATCTTTCTTAAAACGAAAATGATTTGAAAAATTTTCTAAATAAATAAAAAAATTTATATTTTGCCGAATTTTTGGGGAATGTAGGAAAATTTTGAATTAATAAATTTTGAATCATTTTCATTTAAAAATGGAATTATTTTTCTTAAAATTGGGAATTAATTTGAAATACCAAATTTAAAACCGACTCTTTATCAAGACTTGAGATAACACACAATTAATAAGGTACCGTTTTATACGGGCGTTGTGGGGGTGCTAATCCCTCCCCACACGTAACCGAGTCCCGAACCAGCTTCTTTGATTTTCTCTGGTTTAAAGCGCAAACTTGAAATTGGTTTTAAAAATATTTTAATTAATTTTAAAATATTTTACAAAATCGGTTTTAGTAGGTGGCCGATCACACCTAGCCAAAAAAGATTGGTGGCGACTCCATTTTTTTTCGAGGTCGTTGTCATACCCTCATTTTATTTCAAGAGGAATTAAGCCGTATTTTCCTCTGTTTTTTTCTAATGTCACGCTTAACGAGTAATAAAGTCTCACGATGAGACTTGTTATTTTTTAGGTTGCGACAGCTTGGCGACTCCACTGAGGAAATTAGAGAGTCAGGCCTAGAATTAGTCGTGTGTTATCAAAGTCTCGATTTTGTTGGTTTAATTGGTATTTAATTTTAATTCCCACATTTTTTTAAAATAAAAGAGAATTTTGAAAATAATAAAATGTTTTAAATATGTTCGTATTCATTCACATGCATTTTATTATTGTTCTCTAGTTATTTAATGTTGTATATTACTATTGCATTCTTGTTGGTTAATACGTTAAACTATTCTTGATTTTTGTTTTAATAAACTGTTGGGGTATTTAGAATAATGGGTGTAGAATAGGTGGTGAAAGGTTTGTTGTTCCTCCTCACACACTACACGTGCATTTTGCATAACATGAGCCCTATACCCGGGTTCTGTCCTTTTAAGTGGAAGTAAAGTACCTACGCTTCGTGTGGCAATAGCCTCCGCATAAGCTAGCGAAACATTTTCGGAGTATCAGATTACCTACGCTTCGTGTGGCGATAGCCTCCGCATAAGTCGGGAAAATGAACTCTAACGAATTGAACTCGTTTTTATTGGGATGTCTTACTAGCCTTCACCGACGACAGTGAGGAACAATTCGGGGCTTTAGAACCGATTCACCCTCATATAGTGAACCTAGGCGAAGCCATGCCGGATTTTCGTTAGATGCATCAAAGCGAGGAACACATGGAGGAATGCTTCCGATCTTTTGCTATTTATTTCTACATTCTGAATAAGCATTATAGGTCAGGCAACGATGAACGTACATCGCTTGTAATAAGCTTAATACCCCGCCCCAAAAGGCACTGCGATGCCTAAACAAGTTGATATTATTGGGGGCATTCATTACTTTTCTTACTTTGCATTGATCATTCCATTCTTTTAGTGCTTTACTATTTTTTCTATGTAATAATGCAGAAAGTAGTATCTTTGGGTTGTTTTAAATAAAAAAAATTCCTTTACAGGGATTTGAAAAAAAAATGATAGAAAAATATTTTCTCTTTGAAAAGTGAAAAAATGGAAATAAAAAATGAGGAGAAAATAATGAAAAAGTTCTTTTGTAGTGGAGTAGTGAAGAGAAAATAATAAAAATATCCTTTTAGTTTTAGACTTTGAGAAAATGAGAAAATAAAAATGTCAAAAAATAGTTGTCAAGAAAATAGAAAAAAAAATCAAAAAATGGAAAAAAAGAAAAGAAAAAGAATGTGATGTTAGGATCTTCTTTTCCTTGATCTTTTCATTTGCATTTTTGCATGACATGCAAGCAGTTGTAAATATGAAAATTCATCCCCTCAAACGTTTTCGCATCATATACATTTCATGCATTAATCATCATCACATTCATTATGTGAATAGAGCATGTACATTTATTTGTATTTTGATCTCATGTCATCTTCATTTGCATGAAAAGGGTTCGAGATATGAGGAAGGAATTGTAAGAACGATTGGATGCCTTCGAACGCAATCAAGAGGAATTTAGACATGATATCCGAGAAATGAAAGAGCAGATCTATAAGTTGATGAAAATGGTTGAAGACCTTTACAAAGCAAAAGGGGAATCCTTTCAAAGGTTTTTATCGCCTTCAGTGTAACCAAGCCTTGAAAAACAATTGGGCCCAGATCGAAGGATCTCCGTTGAATCCTGCATTGATCAACTCCAGGAGTTAAGACTGGACGAAGTTGTGAACAATATCGTGCGAATGGTCGAATTCGAAGACTCACAGTTCAAGGTAGGATCTCAATCATCCCATCAAGCATCCGGGATAGGAACCTCGAACTATGCACAACCTCCAAGGGTCCTGTGTCCAAATCCATACCCTTGCCTTGTTATTTCGCCATCTCTCCATGTAAACACTCCAGTCCGAGCCTTAGTGCCACCGTCAAGTGCCCTAACTCCTAGGCCCTGTGTGACTAAGAAACAACCCCAGGATAAGACCCAAAGGCATTTTGATTCCCTTCCAATCAGCTATCAAGAGCTTTTCCCAATGTTGGTCCGAAATCACCTGGTTGCCTATGTGCCGTTGAAACCCCTGTCACCACCATACCCTAAGTGGTATAACCCGAATGAAAGATGTGATTATCACTGTGGAATTGTTGGGCATAGCATTGAGCACTGTAATGCACTCAAGAACAAAGTACAGTCTCTTATAGATGCCAAGTGGTTGGATCCAACGACACTGACTGATAGAGGACTAGGAAAGGGTAATTAGGATTGGGAGATTTATGGCAATGATGTAGAAGGACTTCGGTCTGATATGATGAAGTAGGATTTCACTTTTTTTCAGTAGCCGAGCCTTATAGCCTTAGGATGCTAGGAAAAATAAAGTGCTTGTAATGACAGTTCTAATCACTGCTCAGTTTTTGTAAACATGGTTTATACCCTGTGAACATTGATATGAGAATGAATTGGTTATGTTTCAAATTTATGAGATGTTGATGATTAAGTTCCTCTGATTCTTATTTCCTCCGTGATATCTTCCCCTTTGCATTTTGGCATCCAATCAATTATTTGTCATACCATATATTTCATTCATACAGGTATCTTGGTGGCATTAGGTTGCATTCATGACATACATAGTCAGCATGATTTCTCTATATATGTTCATTTGTCTATTCTTTACATGCATCATATTGATATCGTGTTGCATTCATAGGGTGATTCATTGGAAAATGCATCTGGAACATACATAGTCATTCATGGCATATATCCATGCGTTGATTTGTTTATTCTTTGTTTGCATCATGATAGCATCATTGCTTTTATTACATACATGGTCAGCATGTTTCCACTGCATATGTCCATACATCACTTTGTTTATTCTTCACATGCATCAAATGACATTCATGGCTCATTCATCATGTCACACATTTGGAGGAATAAAATGGAAATTGGCTTGGCTTTAAGAATCTTTGAAAGAATTTCCATTTCAAATCAGAGGTATAAGAAGAACTGAGTATTTTTTTTAATACAGGCTAGTGCTATGGAGAATGAACAAGTTGCCCGATTGGAAAGAATAGAAAAGGCATAAGAAGAATCGCAAGAACAGTTTGCAATATCTCAAGCAGAATCTAGAGATCAAATGACTAAAGTGATGGAGTTGATGTCCGCAATCATGGAAAAGGGATACACTAAAAACTTAGCCACTAGAGAAAAGTTAGAAGCACAAAAGGGTCAAATTGAAGTCATGATGTTGGATGGCCAAAATACAGTTAATCCCAGCAACATCCTGAACTTAGATGATCCATCTGAACAGGAAAAGTTGAAAATGGTTGAGTCAAATGGGACTGAGTCGGAAAATTGCTAAAAAAAGTATCAGCTGTTAGAGGAAAGGATTCGAGCTGTTGAAGGTGGAGATGAAGTAAGTGTAGGAGAGCTTATTTTGATCCCTGATCTGGTTATCCTGCCAAAATTCAAGGTTCCAAAATTCGAAAAGTATGATGGACTTAAAAACCACAAAACACACTTGTCTGCATATTGTAGTAGGATGGTGGGGCATGCGCATGATGAGAGATTGCTTATCCATGTTTTTCAATACAGCCTAACAGGAGGGGCATCTAATTGGTATTGTCAGTTGAAAAAAGGCCAAGTGAATACATGGAGAGACTTAGCCCGGGCATTCCTGAAACAATACGAGCACATGTTGGAAATGGCTCCAGATAGATTAACACTCTAGAATATGAAAAGGAAGCCCAATGAGAACTACAAAGAATATGCTCGTAGATGAAAAGATATGGCTTTGCAAGTTCAACCACCTCTTACTGATAGAGAAATGAATGTTTTGTTTGTGGATACCCTCCCACACCCATACTATGACAAGTTGATCGGCAATGTCTCCTTACAATTTGCAGATATATTGTTCGTAGTGGGTAGGATTGAGGATAGGATAAAGAAAGGGAAAATTGTGGATACAAATGTCGGAGTTCCTTTCGGAAAGAAAAATAATGTTGCTAAGGGGCACGTTCAAGTCATAAATGTTGAAGGCAGAAATAAAAAGAGGGTTCAATGCAATGCAATGCAAGACGATCCTTATGGTGGTTATTTACATCCCCGACCTTATGTTGACCATTGGATTCAGCATGGTCATCGTCATGCTTCAAAGCCTTTCACATCACCTCAGAATTTCGTCATGCCAAATGATCTGGAGTTTAGTTCAGTCCATTCTTAGAGAAGTAAGAGAAAGAAGGCAAAGGTTTACCATTCAATTCTGATGACCTACACGGAACTTCTTCCATTACTTGTCCAAAGCCAAATGATCTCTGTTTTACCTGCAAAACCCAGGAAGTCTCCTTACCCGAAATGGTATGATCCTAGTGCCACATGCGAGTATCATAGCTGGGTTAAAGGGTATTCCATAGAGAACTGCACTGCCTTCAAGAACAGGGTTCAGGCTGTAATTGATGTGAACCCGACGAAGTTCAAAGAGCTCATGGATGCTTATTGAGGACGACGGGGCTAATGATCATTTGTTCTCAGGGTAGCATGCTAATCAGGGGCAATTCTTAACTTTGTTTTAAATTTTGTACTTACTTTCAATTTATTTGAAATGAATGATCTTTAAATTCCAAGCATCATACGTCATATCTCATTTGAAGTTTTGAATATTCTTCTTAAGCTTTGTTTATATGGTTTGAGAAAGAAAAAAAAAAAAAAAAAGAGTTGAATAAAAAGATACTCCTTTGAATAGGTGAAATGAGTTTCGAAAGAATTGGTGATCATCATGAGGAATAGATTCCTATGAAGCACCTTACCTCTACATGTGTATAGATCATAGACAGTTGAAAATACCACTCAAAAGTCACAAAGAATAACCTTTATTGAGGCCATGAGTAGTGAAATTTTGAAAATTTCTTTTGGGGTCTGTTTGGATGAAGCATTTTAAAATTCTGAAGAAATTTAAAATGAAAACTTTTAAAATTGCATCATTTCAAAATGCTAGAATTTGTAATTGTTTTGTTTGGATAATTTTTTTTAGAAGAAAATTTAGGCAGTTGGAATTTCATGAAATAAAAAAAAATTATTATAAAATAGGAATAATGATATTAAAAATAAAAATACATATATGTATAATATATATATATATATATATATACAATATGGGTATCATTAGATTCGTAAAAATATATAGATATTATTAATAATATAAAAATAAAAAATATATATCATAATTAAATAAAATGATAATTTGTTTTTTTAATTTTGTATTTTATAGTGGGCCACCTTGAAATAAAGTGAGAGAGAATTTTGAGAAATTTTGAAAAACCACCTCTTTAGGTGGAATTTTAAAAGGGAATTTGAAGTGCTCAAATCCCCTCTTGAAATTCCTTATAAATTTTGAAATTCTTCCTTTTTTTTTTTACCCAAACTAGTAAATTTATTTTTAGACTTTTGAAAACCTTGATTGAAATGAAATCCCTTCTTCAAATCCCTCATCCAAACACACCCTCGTGGATTTCTTGAAAGTCAAGCAAACATGACAATCTTCCAAAAGATCTAGATTAGGTAGTTTGATATGTGTTAAAGTTATGCCATGTTACAAATCATAGCAAAAACTCAAAGATCTAAAACCTTCGAATCCCTTTGAAAAAAATCCAAATGCCAAAATCTCTAGGCCTTTTTCCAAACCTTGATTTATGAGCACATGAACCAAAGGATGAACCAAAACACCTTTCTTTTTCTCTCCCCATGTGATGGAAACACTTTGAAGAGATTGAAACCCAAACAAGTTCATGTAGCGAGAAGCTCAAAAGATAAAATCTGAGATGCTCCTACACAGCAGGATTCTTGCAAACCAAAAGATCTTCACTTCAATGGCAAATCAAAGTAAGACATCATTGGTGGCTGAAAATGAATCAAATGAAAATTTTGGGGGCATGCAGCAAAAAGAAAAAAAAATATTGTGACATCATGAATGTGAGAATTCGAATGATTCCAAATGCAAAATGAAATTCTGATTATCTATTCCCCTGAGGATTGCTTTTCAAGGAGAATATTCATACTTGATATGAGAAATGGCCATCTTTCATATCCCTTTCACAAAGAGAAATTATCTATAGTCACTCCTTTTGAGCTTAAAGAATTCTTTTTCTTTGAACTCTAATCAAGGATCAGTCTCCACACTGGTGGCAAATACGCGGAAGGATGTTCTCAAAAATCAAGGAGAAATAAGTACCGACTGGAAGACAGAAACAAAGCAAATTTGAGTTCCCAAACAAGTACGGGCTCACTCTATCAAAATGGAGATACAAGAAAAAAGAAAGAAAAAGAGAGAAAAATGGCAAATTGAAAGCCAATAAATACACATACAAAAAATGTGTGAAAGAGATGGCAAATTGAAAGCCAAGATCAAAGAAGAAGAGAAGCAAAACTCAAAAGAAGGAAAGAGAAGTCTAGAAGAGACAAATTTTCAAAGGGAATCCATCCCAAAAAATGATCTTTGATCTGATTACCCTCAAACACATATTTTGAGCCTAATTATCCTTTCTTTTTGAAGCCCGAACCTTGGCCTACGTTACGTGCTTTAAAAGTCCATTTTGATCAAGTGTGGATATTTAACTTGGAAAGTTTCTCCTCAGATTTTATCCCATCTCATTGAATTATTATTTCATTATGGAAGAATTTAGAATTCACAGATACATGGTGAAACAATAAGGAAAAAGAGAAAAAATGAAGTTCTAGGGTGAAAACCCAAAAACGGGCAGTCTAGAGTAGAATAAGAAGAAATTCTAATGCCACACATTGGTTTTGTCGAAGCCATCAGTTTGAAAGATACAAGGAGTATCAAGGAATTCTTAGACATACCAAAAGGACAGCCTTTTCTTTGGAATTAATTTTGAAAGTTAAACCTTTTCCCTTCCAACACTGAACCCATCATGGCTAAGGTTAACACTTATCAAAATACCATATCTAGAGATTGGAGGATTGATGAGATTTAATTAAAACTTTTTCCAATAAAATGTTTGGTTTTAAGGAATTCATGTTTTGAGAAAACTTACTCATGAGCCGAGATAAAAAGACATTCACCTTCTCCTCTTTGTCAAGATGAAAAGTTTTCCTAGACAAATATGGACCTTATTACATCAGCCCATTGACCTTGTTGCATTAAACCAATCAAATCACTCGAAAAAGTGAGGCTGATTTCCCATCTCACTTAGAAATGTCTCTAATGGTGATCACCAATTTCTGGAAGACTCCAATTTCACCTGTTTTGGAAGAAATAAAAATTGACATGACTTAAGAAGAACAAACTAAAATTGAGATGTGGATATGCTCTAGCAAAAAGTTTATTTTGTTCAGGAGCATGAAATTTTGAGTATGAATGAAGTTTGACTCTGTGCTTTGGTTTGACCAGATAATTGAAAATAAAGAATCTGCTGGGGCAAGGACAAATTGGGAATACGAAACAATGCGATTTCTTCCAACAAGATGAATTGGAAATATGGACAAGGGGCAGGAATCATTTCCTCCAACATGAAACCTCATCAGGACACGGAAAAAGAGAGATGATTAACCTTCTTAACATTCTCTTAATGTGAAATGGTGTCATAAGCATTCATGCATCATATGTAATGAACATATGCATCTGCATTTTTTGCAAGTTACATCGGTTTTTGCATCCATACATTTGATCATTACATTTACCAAGTATTCAAAAGACGACAAGGAAAAGAAGATAGATTTCTTAGAAAGAGAAATGTCTTTTTTTAAGTTTTTTTTTTTAAAAAAGTTTGTCTGAAAAGAAAAGATGTGAGTCTTGAGAAATTCTTGGAGACAAGGAAATCAAGAAAGTGTTGAGAATCCCAAAGTGATGAAAATTTTCAAAACAAGAAAACGATTTTTTTCAAAATATTGAGACTTTTATGGATGAGAAAGTTTTTAAAGTTGTGGAGCCTCTGTTGAGAGGAGCTTTAAAGTTTTTAAAGTTGTGGAGCCTCTGCTGAAAGGAGTTTTAAAGTTTTTAAAGTTATGGAGCCTCGAATAAGGAGTTTTTCAAAAAAAAAAATAATTGTTAAGCCCAATGTAGCTGGCATAAAAGGTGATTAAGACTAGTGAAGTTGGCATGTTAGACTTAGTTAAGCCCAATGTAAGCTGGCACAGTAAAGGTGTAAGCCCAATTGAAGTTGGCATCTTAGTTAGTTAAGCCCAATGTAAGCTGGTCCAGTAAGGGTGTAAGCCCAGTTGAAGTTGGCATCTTAGTTGGTTAAGCCCAATGTAGCTGGCATAAAAGGTGATTAAGCCCAGTCAAGTTGGCATTTTAGACTTAGTTAAGCCCAATGTAAGCTTGCACAGTAAGGGTGTAAGCCCAATTGAAGTTGGCATCTTAGTTGGTTAAGCCCAATATAGATGGCATAAAAGGTGATTAAGCCCAGTCAAGTTGGCATGTTAGACTTAGTTAAGCCCAATGTAAGCTGGCACAGTAAGGGTGTAAGCCCAGTTGAAGTTGGCATCTTAGTTGGTTAAGCCCAATGTAGCTGGCATAAAAGGTGATTAAGCCCAGTCAAGTTGGCATGTTAGACTTAGTTAAGTCCAATGTAAGCTGGCAGAGTAAGGGTGTAAGCCCAGTTGAAGTTGGCATCTTAGTTGGTTAAGCTCGATATAGCTGGCATAAAAGGTGATTAAGCCCAGTAAAGTTGGCACATTAGATGTGAGTAAGCCCGATGTAGCTGGCATAAAAGTGATTTAGGCCTAGTGAAGTTGGCACGTTAGATGTGACTAAGCCCGATGTAACTGGCACAAAAAGTGATTTAGGCCCAGTGAAGTTGGCACGTTAGATTTGGTTGAGCCTAATATAGCTGGCACAAAAATGTTTAGGCCCAGTGAAGTTAGCACCTTAGATGTGGTTAAGCCAAACATAGCTGGCACAAAAATGGTTAGGCCCAGTGAAGTTGGCACATTAGATGTGGTTGAGCCCAATATAGTTGGCACAAAAATGGTTAGGCCCTGTGAAGTTGGCACGTTAGATGTTGAGTAGGCCCGATGTAGCTGGAACAAAAGTGATTTAGACCCAGTGAAGTTGGCACGTTAGATAGAGCCTAATATAGCTGACACAAAAATGTTTAAGCTCAGTGAAGTGGCATTTTAAATTTGGTTGATAATTTTAAATTTACTGTAGAGATATTTTGTTTTAAAATCGAAATCGTCTTGCTTCTTAAATGAGTCAGATGTTTTGTTTTAAAATTGAACTCGTCTTGCTTCTCAAATGAGTCAAATATTTTGTTTTAAATCGAACTCGTCTTTCTTCTCAAATGAGTCAAATATTTTGTTTTAAAATCGAACTCATCTTGCTTCTCAAATGAGTAAAATATTTTGTTTTAAAATCGAACTCGTTTCCTTAAGACAGGTCGAGCCTTGATTAGTCAGGGAACTCAATTGAAGGACAAAATCTTCTATTTTCTTCTTTTGCGAATCGAACTCATTACCTTAAGACAGGTCGAGCCTTGATTAGTCAAGGAACTCAATTTAAGGACAAAACCTTAAATTTACAGCTTTCCAAAAAAAAAAATTGAAAAATAAATGAATGAAAAATAATGAAAAATAATGAAAAAAATGAAAACTCCCTTTCCTTTCCTTCACATGAGATTTCGCTAACCAGACAAAATTAATGTTTGTTTATCTTTGCCTGATTCCTGATTCTCAGCAATAGTTAAAGAATGGCAGCTGTAGACACCTAATTTTGTCCGGACCACTAAACCAGGTATGTTTTCTTCCTAAAGTGATGTTTTAGAATGCAAAAAGGCTTTTCTCATCCTGCAGGTGGTACTCCGAGACTTAGTTTAAGAAAGCAGACATAAAAAATCAAACTTGAAAAAGTCAACACCGAAAAAGTCAATCCCAAAAAATCAACTACAAAAAAGTCAACCCACTTTCAAAATCAAGATTTGAAGTTCAATTGAAAAATGGTGAAATAATTTTGATAATCCGAGGTCTACATTGAAAGATATGGAGTTTGAAAGTTGGGCTACGGAGATTCAATAGAAAGGAAACCCTAGTTCAAAAAACTTGGGAAAAAGTGCTTAAACGATCAAATTGGTCAAAATTGAAGGTTCCAAATGAAAGATAAGCACTGACTACAGGTAATGGAGAGGCTACTTGGAAGAAAAACTGAAAAAAAAAGTTAATTCAGAAGAAAACCGAGAATTAAGGTTTTTAGAGGATTTTGGTGAAATTGGGAAAATTGCAGAAATGGCCCGATTCGGTAAGACTAAAGCCCCTAATTGATGAGGAGTGATTAAACAAGGATATCACAAGGCTCAGTTTGAATGAATTCCGAGAAAAAAGTCGATTGGAGAAAAATGGAAAAACAAGGAAATTCCCGATACTGAAAAGAGGAAAAATCAAAACGTAGGGGAATTTGATCGTAAAAATTGGGTGTTTTCAGACCAGCTCCAATTCAATATATAAAAAAGGCCCAAAAAAAGAAAATCTAAAAATCGCACTTGTTTTGAGAAAAATCGGGCTTTGAAGGTAAAAGGGTAAAATTGGAAAATTCGAGAAAAATAGCAAAAGAGCTCGAAAAATTCTGAATATTTGCAAGTCTCATTATTAAATCATTTCAAAGAGATTGGCAAAAGAAAATCCGGATTCGGAGTTTGTTTGCAAAATGACCATATCCCGGGTCCACTATGTAGAAATTCAAAGAGATAAATCTCAAAAAAAATACCAAATGAGCTCCAAAAATTCAGAAAATTTGTAGATCTCCTTCTTAAATCATTTTGAAGAGATTGGTGAAAGAAAATTCGGAATTCGGAATTCGTTTGCAAAATGGCCAAATATCGGGCCCACTATGTAGAAATTCATGCAGATAAATCCCGAAAAAATAGTAAATAAGCTCCAAAAATTATGAAAACTTCCAGATCACACTTTTAATTTATTTGGAAGATATTGGTGAAGAAAAATTTGGATTCGGAGCTCGTTTTAAAAATGGTGAAAGTTTGGGAGCACAAAAGCGCAATTTTGGAAGAAAAAATCCAAATAAATAGGAAATGGACTCGAAAATTTTTGAAAACTTCCAGAATTCAATTTTTTATTATTTTGGAAGTAATAAAAAAAAATTTGAATTTGGAGTCTGTTTGCTATTTATTTAGGTTTGGGGGTCAAAAAGGTCATTTTATCGAAGAAACCGAAAAGGGCCTTCCCTTGCATTTAAAAAATGAAGCATGGGCTGGGAAGGTGAAGAGTCAGTTGGCCAAGGCCCAAAGAAGGGCAGATATTTTTTGATTTTTCATCAAAGGGCCAAAGGTGAAGAGGAAGGTAGTTATTTTTTGTGATCAAACCTTTGAATTTGCAACACATGGACCAATGGTTGGAGAGGAATCCTATTTATGACATCTTCATGACATCATAAATTTAGGGGCTGATTATTCCAATCTAATAGTGGAATTTTAACATAGAATGCATCTTGAGTGATAGCCATTGGATGAGAAAATAACTACCTTCCTTCTAGAAGGAAGGCCATTCGGCCAAGGGGAATATGAAGGGGGGCTGAGCATTTTTTTCATAAGTTTGAAGGCTAGAAAAGAGGCAGTAGCTAAGGAGAAAAAAAAGGAAAAAGAGAGGAGAAAATAGGAGGAACAAAAAGAAGGGTTTTAGCTTGTTTCTTCTTGATTTGGAAAGCTAAAGCAAGATAGCTACGCTCTTTCATGGATATTTTTCATATTTTATTGACATGATCTTGTTTTTTTGATTGATATGTTTTCTTTTTAATGAAATAAATTTGTTTCTAAATAGCTACTATTTTGCTTTTCAAGGAAAATATGAAAAACAACATGTTTTCAATGTTTTTTTCTACAATGGCCGAATGGCCTTCCTTCTCTTAAATGATTTTATTTTTGGTTTTGTTCATGAGATTTATTGTGTTAGGTTAGCTTACTTGTGTTGGATTAGCTTGATTTGTGATAGGTTAGCTTGATTGTGGTAGTTTAACAATACATCATGCCATGTGTTTGTGAAAATACCTTGCTAAATTCATAAGACCATTCGGCCATGCTAGGCTTAAATTACCATGTTCATGTTTTTTGTGTGTTAACTTGTTTAGTATGCTTCCATTTATGTTTACATATTTAGACAATGCCATGTGTTTGTTATATTGTCATTGATATGTTCATGAGTTATGTTAGTCATTATATTTGCATCATTATCATGTTTGCTACCATGTGTTTGTGTTATTTGCTAGCTAGGATTATACCATAATTATTTGAGGACCATTAAGCCAACATGACTCCTATTGTTTTGTGTATGCATTTTCATTTTGGTTAGTTGATAGGTTTGCATTTCATGCCATAACATTGTGCATTTTGATTTTGTTTGCCATGTTGTTTGTGTTATTGGCTAGATAGGGTTGCATTAGATCATTTAGTGGCCATTCGGCCTTTGCATGTGTTTCTTCCTTGTGTGTGCATTTGCATTTTGTTTAGAGACCATTGCTTTGCATTACTATGCCATGAAATTGTGTACGCGTTGCTGTTTATTCATGCATTAGTATTAGGTTTATTGGTCATTATATGTTCATGACATTTTCATGCATTCTCATGACATTTAGGGTCTAGGCCATCTTAATATTGCCATGCATATAAGATCTAAAATCAGATTGGTATTGTCATGCATTGCTATGCTATTTAGGTCTAGGATCACTTTGTATTACCATGCAAATCATGTCACTTTAGGTCTAAGTCTCATTTGCATCATTATGCATCTCATGCATATTTAGGTTAAGATTGCATTTATTGCCATGCAAGTTTGTTAGGTCTAGGCCATATTATGTATGCCATGCATTTACCATACCACTTAGATTCTGAATCATGCATTTCATGCACTCAATTGGCTGTATGGTCATGCATCTCATGTCCCGCCACATGATTTATGACTTAGGCCAATCAATGGCTCAAAGTCATGCTCACTTGAGCATACTTGTGGAAAATTAAAGAGTTGTCAAATTGATTATTCTACCTTTGTGATTTTATTTTTCTTAGCCAATTTTTGTCTAACTTTTTATAAGTATTAGCTACTGTTTGTAGGTGTAACACCCTGTCCGGATAATCTACCTAAAATCTGGCAGAGTTTCCTTTCTATCTCAACTATAACCCTCCTGCAAATAACACTCAATTTTATATCCTCAACCAGCAGTATTTCTCAATACTATTACTACATATATCCATGCATATTCAAAAATTATTCATGATCAATTTATGCTCAAATCAAAACATATTGATCTATTGTCTCATATCTTCAAATATATACAATATATCTAGAAATAAACCTATCTCAGCAAGGTTTACTAGATAAAAACATCAAAAGACCAAATCTTCTAGAAATTTAGATATGATGCCCACCACGTCAATATATTCTTGAAGCGGAGAGTAGAGGAAGGCAGCAATCCCGACACCTAAGTGTGTCCTAAAAATGAGAAATAAGGGGAGGTGAGATATATGAATATCTCAATGAGTAGACAACATTTAAAGCGTGTGAAAACCATAATGGAAATCTGTAAAGTATAATTGACATTTTCAAAATAAATAATAATAAAACCATAATAAGTAATTCAAAGACGTAGCAAGCTTTTCAAATGTATAACAATATTACATCAATGAATAAAATCCGTAAAGTAATTCAAGTTTCGTATAATTGGGCTCCAACTTTCTGTCATGCACAAGAATACATCCATGAAATAACCAGGCAACATCCATGTAGGCATACTAGTAGCCGGCCCCAAAGGCCAATACCACCATAGGACGCCCCAAAGGCATATGTGTCGCTATGATGTGCCCCCAAAAGGCAAATATAACGGGATAGGGACTCTGGAGGTGGCTCCCACCATAAAGGCGTAGCACGCAGCTCCCAACCCCAGTCTAATATCACGGAATAGGGACTCTGGAGGTGGCTCCCGCAACAAAGACGTAGCACGCAGCTCCGTATTCCGGTCTAATATCACGGAATGGGGACTCTGGAGGTGGCTCCCGCCACAGAGGCGTAGCACGCAGCTCCCGTATTCCGGTCAAGGAAATAATCTCATACATTAAGTCAGGTGGAGCCAAAACCATGTACGTCAAATTCTATGTAAAATCATATTTCATAAATCAACCAACTTACTCGATATAATATTTCTTGAAATAAAAATACTTTAATAACAAATCAATTCATATGATTAAATATTGTATATACCTTTAATACGTAAAATAAATATTATGTAAAAAAATATATAATTATAATTAAAAATATTTCAAATAACTATAGTTGTTGTCTACTCACAATCCTTTGGATGATCTCACTGTACACCTCGACCTGAAACTTCGGGATCCACAGGTGACGTCGGATCTACGTGGCCTAGAGATTAACAATAATTAGTATCTATACATGCTCAAAGCATTACACAATTTTGAATGTAACTTAAGTCCCATAAATCTACCCCATATACTAATTTCTCATACTCAAAACAACATATCCTTAATTTTTAATATCATTTCCATAATCATTTTCTCCATAATTCAACTCCATAATCATGTCCTTATCAAATTCGTTTCTAGTATTCCATGCCTTAGAGATTTTCATAATCCATAACCATCCTTTGATACTATATTTCTCTTAGGCAATAAATTCCTTAATATCAAGTTAGATTAGAAAATCATAACTTGAGTTTGGTAAGGAATTTGGAAGTGATCCCAATTGTTTTATTTCAACCAATATATCTAATTTATGAATAAAATAACTAACTTATACAACTAGAACAAAATTTTGATCAAATTTGATAAATCCCGAAACCATGCTGAAACAGAGATCAACACAGAACAGTAAACTTCACCGAATTTTATCTTTTTAACCGCTTTTCGGTTTTGGGTGATTCAAAAACCAAAATTCTCATATTGAAGTCTAGTTTCTAGGAAAAATATCAAAAAAAATACAAACCCTAATTTACCGAACCCAGAAAATCCGAACAGCAAGCATGCTCAGTTTCCCCTGTTTTGCTTTTTCTTCCCATTTTCTTGTTCATGCTTTCAAATCCTTTTAATTCTTACCAAGAATGAGTAAAATTCATACTTAATAGATGGATTTCAGACCTTAACATGTTTATGGAGCTAAGATCTTAGCATGCCCTAGTAGAATATCTAAAGAAAATGAAGAATTTATCAAGAAACTAACCTTGGATGTAATTATTGTTGAGATTTTTGGTTGAGTTGTTTGAAGAGAATTTTGAGAGAGAAGGATGTTGGGAGCTGCTGCCACTTGAAGAAGGGAATGAAAATGTCTAGGGATTTCGGGAGAGAAAGATGAATAAGTGATATTTTTCTTGTTTTTGGGATAATTGCATATTAGTCCCTCAACTTTTTATAAATAACCATTAAGCCCCTAAACTTTTTTAATATGTTCATTTTGATCCTTTCTTCTTTTATTTCCTTCACTTATAACTTCTTACCAATTTTCAAGTTCGTCCTTAAAATTTTCGGGATTTAACTTTACATGATTATACGTAACCTCGGTTGTTACAACTTACCCCCCATAGAAAAATTTCGTCCTCGAAATTTACTTACCAACTTGATTGAATAAGTGAGGATATTGAGTTTTCATATCTTCCTCCCTTTCCCATGTAGCTTCTTCGTATAAATGATTCCTCCAAAGAACTTTCACTAATGGAATAGTCTTAGTCCTTAGAACTTGGTCCCTTCTATCCAAAATCTCAACCGGCTGCTCTTCATAAGTTAAGTTTTCCTCAATTTCCATAGGCAAATCCTTCAATATATGTGAAGAATCGAAAATGTACTTTCGGAGCATGGAAACATGGAACACATTATGAATTCGTGACAATTCTTCTGGTAAGGCCAATCTATAAGCAACTGGGCCAATCCGTTCAATGATCTCATACGGCCCTATATATCGAGGGCCCAACTTTCCTCGTCTTCCAAACCGGATTACTCCTTTCCAAGGAGTCACTTTTAAAAACACCATATCACCAACTTCAAACTCTAAATCTTTTCTCCGATTATCTGCATAGCTCTTTTGTCGATCTTGAGCTATTTTTATCTTTTCCCGAATTACCTTAACTTTGTCTGCAGTCATCATAACAATTTCTGGACCTAGTAATTTCCTTTCATCTGTATCATCCCAACACACCGGAGTTCTGCACTTCCTTCCATATAAAGCTTCAAACGGAGCCATGTCGATGCTGGACTGATAACTATTGTTATACGCAAATTCTGCTAGAGGCAAGTGTTCATTCCAGTTTCCTTTGAATTCCATAATACAAGATCTGAGCATATCTTCCAAAATTTGAATTGTCCGTTCAGATTGCCCATCTGTCTGAGGATGAAAAACAGTACTGAACTTGAGTTTAGTGCCCATAGCATTCTGCAAACTTGGCCAAAATCGAGATGTGAATCAGGGGTCTCGATCAGATACAATCGATACTGGGGCACCATGTAACCTAACAATTTCATTCACATAAAGTTTAGCCAATCTTTCCATGGAAAAAGTCTTCTTAACTGGCAAAAAGTGAGCTGATTTTGTCAGACGATCAACAATCACCCAAATACTATCATAACCAGACTGTGTTCTTGGTAATCCCGAAACGAAATCCATAGCAATATCTTCTCATTTCCATTGAGGAATAGGTAGAGGGTTCAATTTCCCAGAAGGTTTTTGATGCTCGGCTTTAATTTGTTGGCATACCAAGCATCTAGAAACAAACTCAGCTATGTCTCGTTTCATACCTTGCCACCAATAATGTTCTCTTAAGGTTCGATACATCTTCACGCTACCGGGATGTAACGCATATGGTGCATTATGAGCTTCCTCCAAAATCACCTTTCGGAGTTCTTTATCCTGAGGCACACAAAGCCTATTTCTCATTATCAGTACATCATCATCCTTTAATTGATAGTCAGTCCTCACACCATCCCTTACTTCTTGTTTTAACTTTACCAGCATAGGGTCATTATTTTGTGCTTCACGTATCCAATCAATATGAATCGGTTTAACCTTCAAGTGGGCTATCAGAAGATTATTCTCATCAATCATCAATTCTAAAGGTAAAGACTTCAACTCATTTTGTAAGGGTTTCTGAATTGCTCGGATATGAGCAAGAGAACTAGAAGACTTTCTACTAAGAGCATCGGCCACTACATTGGCCTTTCCTGGGTGATAGTCAATTACACAGTCATAATCTTTTATCAATTCCAACCATCTCCTTTGCCTCAAATTTAATTCTTTCTGATCCATCAGATATTTCAGACTCTTATGATCAGTGTAGATTGTACATTTTTCTCCAAATAAATAATGCCTCCAAATTTTCAGTGCAAACACCACTGCCGCTAACTCTAAATCATGAGTGGGATAGTTTTGCTCATGCTGTTTCAGTTGTCGAGAAGCATAAGCTATCACCTTCCCATGTTGCATCAAAACGCAACCTAAACCTCGCCTCGAGGCATCACTGTATACCACAAAGCTTCCATTCCCTGATGGTAGTGTAAGAACTGGTGCTGTGGTCAATCTACGCTTGAGGTCTTGGAAAGCTTGCTCACATTCATCAGTCCACTCAAACTTAGCATGCTTCCTTGTTAATTTTGACAAAGGAGAGGCAATCATGGAAAATCCTTCCACGAATCTTCGATAGTACCCTGCCAATCCGAGAAAGCTCCTAACTTCTGTGACATTAGTGGGTCTTTCCCAAGCAACTACAGCTTCTATCTTTTGTGGATCCACAAAAATTCCTTCCTTAGATACTACATGACCAAGGAATGCTACTTTATCTAGCCAGAATTCACACTTGGAAAATTTAGCATAAAGTTGCTTTTCACGCATGGTCTGCAACACCGTTTTCAAATGGCTTACATGATCATCCTTATTCCTGGAATAAACTAGGATGTCATCGATGAAAACAATAACAAACTTATCTAAGTAGGGCCGAAACACCCTATTCATCAAATCCATAAAGACTGCAGGTGCATTAGTTAGCCCAAAAGGCATAACTAAGAATTCATAATGACCATATCGAGTTCTAAAAGCAGTCTTTGGAATATCATATTCTTTAATCTTCAATTGATGATAACCCGATCTTAGGTCTATTTTGGAGAACACACTTGCACCTTGCAACTGATCAAACAAGTCATCAATCCTTGGCAAAGGATACTTATTCTTAATGGTGACCTTGTTCAATTGTCTATAGTCGATACACAATCGTAAAGATCCATCCTTTTTCTTTACAAATAAAACCGGTGCTCCCCACGGTGAAGTACTAGGCCGAATGAAACCTCTGTCAACTAGGTCTTGCAACTGCACTTTCAATTCCTTTAGCTCCGAAGGTGCCATTCTATAGGGTGCCTGAGAAATAGGAGCACTGCCAGGGATTAAGTCAATAGTAAACTCCAATTCCCTGTCAGGAGGTAAACCGACCAATTCTTCAGGAAAGATCTCAGGAAACTCTTTGACCACAGGTATAGTTTCCAACTTTGCCTCATGTATGTCCTTGTTAATCACATAAGCAAGGTAAGCAGAATACCCTTTTTGCAAGTATCTATTGGCTGCCATCTTGGAGATAAGGCAAGAAGGTAAAACTTTCCTTTCTCCTTGAAAAGTAAACTCCAAATCTCCTGACTTCTTAAAAGTCACAGTTTTGGAAAAACAATCTATCACTGCATTGTTTTTAGACAACCAATCCATTCCCAAAATCACATCGAAATCATACATTCCTAATGGAAACAAATTAACTGGTAATTCATGCTCCTAAACCATAACGGTACAATCCGGATAAACCACATCAATTTTCAAAGTTTCTCCCATTGGGGTACTAACGACCATAGGGATGTCTAACCTCCTAGACTCTCTACCCAAATGCATGACATATGAATTAGCAACAAAAGAATGAGTTGCACCTGGATCTATTAAGATCCTAGCATTTGCCTTAGAAATTGGGAGAGTACCTGTAACCACTTCAGGAGTAGCCTGAGCCTGTTGTTGGGTCATAGCATAAATTCTGGCTGTAGTTCGAGGTCTACCAGGTTGTCCACTCTGTCGAGGGCCAGTAGATGAACCAACTTGAGATTGTACCCCAATTCTATCTCTAACTGCTGTCGGCTGATGTGCAGCAGTAGGTTGGGTCCTTTCTTTTTGACCCACTGACAACTGACTAGTAACTCCCTTGTTCTCCAGCTTGGGACAATCCCGTTTCATGTGTCCCGGTTCTTTGCAGTAAAAACACACACCCTGTAGTCTCCAACATTCACCAGGGTGATTCTTCCCACAATGGGGACACTGAGGATAAGTCAATGTACGAGATCCTCCTGACCTCCCAAGTGGCAATCTAGTCTGCTGTTGAGGTCCAATGATAAATCTACTAGAAGAACCACTAATAGGTTTTCTGTCTAATCCCTCCTGAAATCTCAAGGGTTTGGAACCACTGACACTGCTTTCTACATAACTTTTCTTAGGCCTCATGTCCTCACTGGAGAATTGCCCTTTTCTTTTTCTGAACATCTCTTCTCTATCTTTCATTTCTTTCAGATTCTGTTCAGCTTTAATTGCCATGTTGACCCATTTATTAAAGTCATCTGTATCTAGGGTCGTCAACCTATCTCGAATACTAACATGTAGCCCATCTTGGAATTTCTTGCATCTATCAGCATCGTTGGCTATTATCGATGGAGCAAATTCTGATAGTTCACTGAATTTTTGCTCGTACTCTGCTACTGACATACCACCCTGTTTTAAATTCATAAACTCAGTCCATTTCTTTTCCCGCAAGGCCCGAGAATAGTATTTTTCTTCAAACTCTCTTCGAAAATCTGCCCAGGTTATGGCAGGACGTCCAACATACCTTTGCACAGTAGTTTTCCACCATGTGTGTGCATGATCCTCCAAAAATTGCACCGCACATGGTAACCTCATAGGCTCGGGAATCTGAAGAGTAATGGAAGTAGTCTCAAATTTTTGTAGCCATGACCAGGCTAAATCTGATTCCAAAGACCCTGTGAAAATCTTGCAACCCATATTCTTCAAATCTTTACAGTAATCAACTATCCCCTTCTCAGCAGGGGCAGTCAAAGCGGGAATTACTCTTGCCAAGGCCGCAACTGCCTCAGCTAAATTACGATCAGCTGCTGGAGGTGCTGTTGAGGGTGCAGCAACAGAAGATGAACCAGCAGCTGAAGCTTGTTCTCCAATTTGCTCATCGACATTCACATTTCTATTCCTATCCCTATTTTGAGGTAGGGGATTGATTCTAGGCCTTCCTCTTCGACGTGGTGGCATCGTGTCTGATTTTCTGCACAGGTGACAATATTTTAATACTTCAACAAACAGTTCCTAAGTCTACAGGACCTATAACCTTGCTCTGATACCAAATTGTAACACCCTGTCCGGATAATCTACCTAAAATCCGGCAGAGTTTCCTTTCTATCTCAACTATAACCCTCCTGCAAATAACACTCAATTTTATATCCTCAACCAGCAGTATTTCTCAATACTATTACTACATATATCCATGCATATTCAAAAATTATTCATGATCAATTTATGCTCAAATCAAAACATATTGATCTATTGTCTCATATCTTCAAATATATACAATATATCTAGAAATAAACCTATCTCAGCAAGGTTTACTAGATAAAAACATCAAAAGACCAAATCTTCTAGAAATTTAGATATGATGCCCACCACGTCAATATATTCTTGAAGCGGAGAGTAGAGGAAGGCAGCAATCCCGACACCTAAGTGTGTCCTAAAAATGAGAAATAAGGGGAGGTGAGATATATGAATATCTCAATGAGTAGACAACATTTAAAGCGTGTGAAAACCATAATGGAAATCTGTAAAGTATAATTGACATTTTCAAAATAAATAATAATAAAACCATAATAAGTAATTCAAAGACGTAGCAAGCTTTTCAAATGTATAACAATATTACATCAATGAATAAAATCCGTAAAGTAATTCAAGTTTCGTATAATTGGGCTCCAACTTTCTGTCATGCACAAGAATACATCCATGAAATAACCAGGCAACATCCATGTAGGCATACTAGTAGCCGGCCCCAAAGGCCAATACCACCATAGGACGCCCCAAAGGCATATGTGTCGCTATGATGTGCCCCCAAAAGGCAAATATAACGGGATAGGGACTCTGGAGGTGGCTCCCACCATAAAGGCGTAGCACGCAGCTCCCAACCCCAGTCTAATATCACGGAATAGGGACTCTGGAGGTGGCTCCCGCAACAAAGGCGTAGCACGCAGCTCCGTATTCCGGTCTAATATCACGGAATGGGGACTCTGGAGGTGGCTCCCGCCACAGAGGCGTAGCACGCAGCTCCCGTATTCCGGTCAAGGAAATAATCTCATACATTAAGTCAGGTGGAGCCAAAACCATGTACGTCAAATTCTATGTAAAATCATATTTCATAAATCAACCAACTTACTCGATATAATATTTCTTGAAATAAAAATACTTTAATAACAAATCAATTCATATGATTAAATATTGTATATACCTTTAATACGTAAAATAAATATTATGTAAAAAAACATATAATTAGAAATATTTCAAATAACTATAGTTGTTGTCTACTCACAATCCTTTGGATGATCTCACTGTACACCTCGACCTGAAACTTCGGGATCCACAGGTGACGTCGGATCTACGTGGCCTAGAGATTAACAATAATTAGTATCTATACATGCTCAAAGCATTACACAATTTTGAATGTAACTTAAGTCCCATAAATCTACCCCATATACTAATTTCTCATACTCAAAACAACATATCCTTAATTTTTAATATCATTTCCATAATCATTTTCTCCATAATTCAACTCCATAATCATGTCCTTATCAAATTCGTTTCTAGTATTCCATGCCTTAGAGATTTTCATAATCCATAACCATCCTTTGATACTATATTTCTCTTAGGCAATAAATTCCTTAATATCAAGTTAGATTAGAAAATCATAACTTGAGTTTGGTAAGGAATTTGGAAGTGATCCCAATTGTTTTATTTCAACCAATATATCTAATTTATGAATAAAATAACTAACTTATACAACTAGAACAAAATTTTGATCAAATTTGATAAATCCCGAAACCATGCTGAAACAGAGATCAACACAGAACAGTAAACTTCACCGAATTTTATCTTTTTAACCGCTTTTCGGTTTTGGGTGATTCAAAAACCAAAATTCTCATATTGAAGTCTAGTTTCTAGGAAAAATATCAAACAAATACAAACCCTAATTTACCGAACCCAGAAAATCCGAACAGCAAGCATGCTCAGTTTCCCCTGTTTTGCTTTTTCTTCCCATTTTCTTGTTCATGCTTTCAAATCCTTTTAATTCTTACCAAGAATGAGTAAAATTCATACTTAATAGATGGATTTCAGACCTTAACATGTTTATGGAGCTAAGATCTTAGCATGCCCTAGTAGAATATCTAAAGAAAATGAAGAATTTATCAAGAAACTAACCTTGGATGTAATTATTGTTGAGATTTTTGGTTGAGTTGTTTGAAGAGAATTTTGAGAGAGAAGGATGTTGGGAGCTGCTGCCACTTGAAGAAGGGAATGAAAATGTCTAGGGATTTCGGGAGAGAAAGATGAATAAGTGATATTTTTCTTGTTTTTGGGATAATTGCATATTAGTCCCTCAACTTTTTATAAATAACCATTAAGCCCCTAAACTTTTTTAATATGTTCATTTTGATCCTTTCTTCTTTTATTTCCTTCACTTATAACTTCTTACCAATTTTCAAGTTCGTCCTTAAAATTTTCGGGATTTAACTTTACATGATTATACGTAACCTCGGTTGTTACAGTAGGTCTTTAGGAGAGTCTCCAACATTTTTACTTTGATTTTTAAATGATTTTATCAAAGGCAAAAAAATGTGTTTTGGTAAAACAGTTTTTTACCTAGTACTTAGATTTTTTCAATTTTTCTGGGAAGTTATCTTTAATGAGAAAATTAACCCAATTTTTCCCATGTAGTTTTATATGTTCTGAGTCTCCAGTATTTTTTTAGATTTTTTAAAAATTTTAAAAATAGGTTAAAAAATCGTGTTTTGAAACTAGACAGTAGAGTCAGATTTGAATTTGAATGAAAATCATTTTTCTGTTTTGGCTAAGTTACTTAGAGGGGGCTGATTAGGAAATTTAGCTACTGTCCTAGGGTGGTTTCTAGGCCATTTTAAACTTAAACAATGATCTTATAAATCTCGAGTTAAGGGTGATCAAGTCCGGGATTTTAAACTTAGGAAATTGTAGCCATTTTTAAAAGGGAATTCGGTCATGAATTATTTTTCATCCAATATTTTCAAAATTGTTTTCAAACAATCACAAAGTTTTTTTTTTTTTTTTTTAGAAAATTTAATTTGATATATTTTGCTAAGGTAGCCGAATATCATTTTAGATATACGGATTTCCTTATTTAAAGGAAGAAATACATTTTCATGCATTGCATTTTCCATGTTCATGCATATTATATGATATATGATTTTGCTATGATAATTTCTAAGGTATTTTTATTATTTTAATTTATATTTTATGGTGTTATATTGTTTGTTATATGGTTTTGAATATTTGATGCTATCCTATGCTTTTTATTTAGTCATTTATTTTTGTCACATTATTTAGCATTTACTATGTTCATGCATTGTTATTTTTATTTTTATACTCATGCATATTTCATGATAGCATTATTTTATGTTTCGTGTCATTTCATGTCACTTGGGATATTTCATTTCATTTATAATATATTATGTCACTTAGGATGTTTCATTTCATTGAGAATATGTCATGTTACTTAGGTTATTTATTTCATTTAGAATATACTATGATACTTAGGATATTTCATTTCATTTATAATATGCTATGCCATTTAAATTATTATATCATTTAGGTTGCATTATATTATCTAGATTTTGCTATATCATCTTTATTATGTCACACATGTTAATATTCATTTTTTAAAATATTTTTTTTTTAAAAAAATAATGATTTTCAATAAAATAAAGATATTTCTGAGTTAAAATAATTTATGTCTTCTCTTCCGGGTTGCGGGGGAGGATACCATCAATTACATTAATAACGGAATATCTTTCTTAAAACGAAAATGATTCGAAAAATTTTCTAAATAAATAAAAATTTCAATATTTTGCCGAATTTTTGGGGAATGTAGGAAAATTTTGAATTAATGAATTCCGAATCATTTTCATTTAAAAATGAAATTATTTTTCTTAAAATTGGGAATTAATTTGAAATACCAAATTTAAAACCGACTCTTTATCGAGACTTGAGATAACACACGATTAATAAGGTATTTTTTATACGAGCGTTGTAGGGGTGTTAATCATTCCCCACACGTAACTGAGTCTCGAATCCGCTTCTTTGATTTTCTCTGGTTTAAAGCGCGGACTTGAAATTGGTTTTAAAAATATTTTAATTAATTTTAAAATATTATACAAAACCGGTTTTAATAGGTGGCCCATCACACCTAGCCAAAAACTATTGGTGGAGACTCCATGTTTTTTTCGAGGTCGTTGTCATACCCTCATTTTATTTCAAGAGGAATTAAGTCGTCTTTTCCTCTATTTTTTCCAATGTCACGCTTAACGAGTAATAAAGTCTCGCGATGAGACTTGTTATTTTTTAGGTTGAGTCACCTTTCACAAAGAGAAATTATTCATAGTCACCCCTTTGAGCTTAAGGAATTCTTTTTGTTTGAACCCTCATCAAGGATCACTCTCCACATTGGGGGGGAAATACGAGGAAGGATTTTCTCAAAAATCATTGTGAAATAAGTCCTGACTGGAAGACAGAAACAAAGCAAATTAAGCTCCCAAACAAGTACGAGCTCACTCTGACAAAATGGAGATACAAGAAAAAAGAAGGGAAAAGAAAAAAGAGAAAAAATGGCGAATTGAAAGCCAAGAAAGAAACACACACAAAAAATGTGTGAAAAAATATGGCAAATGAAAGCCAAGAACAAAGAAGAAAAGAAGCAAAAATCAAAAGAAGGAAAGAAAGTCCAGAAGGGACAAATGTTTAAAAGGGAATCCTTCTCAGGAAATGATCTTGATCTGATTACCCTCAAACACATATTTTGAGCCTACTTATCCTTTCTTTCTGAACCCCGAACCTTGGCCTACGTTACGTGCTTTAAAAGTCCATTTTGATCAAGTATGGATATTTGACTTAAAGAGTTTTCCTCAGATTTTATCCCATCTCATCGAATTATCATTTCATTGTGGAAGAATTTGGAATTCTCAAATGCATGGTGGAACAATATAAAAAAAAAAAGAGAAATAATGAAGCTCTAGGGTGAAAACCCAAAAACGGGCATTCTAGAGCAGAATAAGAAGAAATTCTAATTCCACACATTGGTATTGCCGAAGCCATCAGTTTGAGGAATACAAGGAGCATCAAGGAACTTCTAGACATACCAAAAGGATAGCCTTTTCTTTGGAATTGATTTTGAAAGTTAAACATTTTTCCTTCCAACATTGAACCTATCATGGCTAAGGTTAACACTTATTAAAATGCCATATCTAGAGATTGGATGATTGATGAGATTTAATTAAAACTTTTTCCAAAAAAATGTTTGGTTTTAAGGAATTCATGTTTTGAGAAAACTTACTCATGAGCCGAGACAAAAGGACATTCACTTTCTCCTCTTTGTCAAGATGAAAAGCTCTCCTAGAGAAATCTCGACCTTATTGCATTAGCCCATCGACCTTGTTACATTAAACCGTTCAAGTCACTCGAAAAAAAAGGCTGATTTCCAATCTTGTTTAGGAATGTCTCTAATGGTGATCACCAATTTCTGAAAGACTTCAATTTCACATGTTTTGGAAGAAATAAAATTGACATGACTTAGGAAGAACAAACTAAAATTAAGATGTGGATATGCTCTAGCAAAAAGTTCATTTCGTTCAGAGGCATGAAATTTTGAGTTTGAATGAAGTTTGACTATGTGTTTTTGGTTTTGACCAGATAATTGAAAAGAAAGAATCTGCTGGGGCAAGAACAAATTGGGAATACGAAACCATGTGATTTCTTCCAACAAGATGAATGGGAAAAAATAGACAAGGGGTAGGGGTGAGTTCGGTTTGGTTCGAGTCGGTTATTTCAGGTTTTACAAACCGAACCGAGGAATTCGGTTTTTCTAAATGGGTAACCGAAATCGAACCGCAATAGTCAAAAGATCGGTTAGAATCGAACCGTCGTATCTCGGTTAGGTTCGGTTATCAGTTTTCCATATTTTTTTGGGCTTTTGAACTTTTGGGCTTTATTACATGCTATTTTAATAGGTTATTTATGCCTAACATGCTATTTCCACAATCAAAGTATCTTAGTTTTTAAAATTTTTTTAAAAATTATCTTTTTTCTAGTATTTTTAATTTTTTTTCACTAATTTAGAAATAAAATATTTATTTTTATATTATAAAAATAAAAAATAATTAAAAATCAATTAAAAAATAGAATTTGGTTCGGTTAATTGCGGTTTTTTGACTCATGAATCGAAAACTAAACCGAACCGAATAAATCGAACTAATAATCGAACCGAATTTTAATCGAATTAAAAAAACCAAATTGAAACCGAACCGAACACTACAGATCAGATCGGTTTTCGATTTTCTCAGTTTTTTTGCTCAGCCCTAACAAGGGGCAGGAATTACTCCCTCCAACAGGAAACCTCGCCAGGACATGAAGAAAAAGGAAGATGATTAACCTTCTTAACATTCTCTTAATGTGAAATAGTGTCGTAAGCATTCATGCATCATGTAATGAACATGTGCATTTGCATTTTTGCAAGTTACATTGGTTTTTGCATCCATACATTTGATCATTACAATTAAGCATTGAAAAGACACAAAGTAAAAGAAGATAGGTTTCCTAAAAAGGGGAAGGGCCTTCTTTAGATTTAGAAGAAAGAATCTGTTGAAGAAAAAAGAACAAAAGGGTTTGTCTGAAAAAAATGAAAATGTGAGTAGAGAGATATTTTTTGGACTATGAAATCAAGATAGTAATCCCAAGATGATGAAAATTTTCGAAAAATGAAAATGATTTTAGAATAGATTTTTTTTTAAAGTTGTGGAGCCTCGAATGAGGAGTTTTTCAAAAGAAAAATGTGATTAAGCCCAATGTAAGCTGGCATAAAAAGGATTAAGCCCAGTGAAGTTGGCACGTTAGATGTGAGTAAGCCCAATATAGCTGGCACAAAAATGATTAAGCCCAGTGAAGTTGGCACGTTAGATATGAGTAAGCCCAATGTAAGCTGGCATAAAAAAGATTAAGCCCAGTGAAGTTGGCACGTTAGATTTGGTTAAGCCCAATATAGTTGGCCCAAAAAGGAAGTAAGCCCAGTAAAGTTTGTCATAACGATCTTTCGATCGCTTGACGTTTTTCTCTTTTTTTTAAAAATAAAATGCAGGGAGTCGCCACCAATCTTTTTGGTTAGGTGTGATTGGACACCTATGAAAACTTATCCTCTAAATAATATCCTAAAATTAATTAAGATATATTAAAAAAGATAATTTTTGGTCTGCGAAACAAAATTAGGTTCGGGAGTACGGTTACACGTGGGGAAGGATTAGCACCCCCACGATGCCCATTTTAAAAACGGTACCGATTAATCGTGTGTTATCTTTAATCTTGAAAAAGTGATTTTAATTTTAATATTTAATAATAATTCCCTTAGTACATTTTAATTAAAAAGAATATTTTAAAATGAATGAAAGATAATGTTTTTTTATAATCAATTTTTTTTTAAGTAAAAGAAATTACTCATGTAAAAATAATTTCTGAATCACTCCGATATTTTCGAAAATTATTTTTACACGAACCGTTTTGAGGAACGATAGATATTCCGACCATTCAGAGAACGGATTCGTTTTTAGAGAATTTCTTTTACCCAAAAATAATTGAAAAAGGGCCATTTTTGTTTGTGGAGAAATAATAAGAAATAAAAATATAGCGTCTTTTTGTAAATAATTTCAAGATAACAGACATCATCTATTCAAAATAGTTTTCGAATCACTCTGATAATTTCGATAATGTTTCGGTAACTAATTTTACTCGAACCGTCTCGTGGAACGATTGATACTCCGACCGTTCGAAAAATGATTCGTTTTAGAAGATTTCATTTACCAAAGATAATTTTAAAAGATATGTTTTATTTTGCGGGAAGAATATAAAGATTAATGAGGATATCTTTTTTTAAAATTAATCTCCAAAATAAACGAAATTATCTGTGAAAAAATAATTTTTGAATCACTTCGATAATGTTTCGGTAACTAATCTTACTCGAACTGTTTCGTGGGACAATTGATACCCCGACCATCCCGAATTCATTTTTAGAAAATTTCATTTATATAAAAAAAATTTCATTTATACAATAATAATAATTAATATAATAAATAAAAAAATTGAAGAAACAACATTTGGGTCGGGTCCAGGCGCGGACCCGCGCGCGGGTCCTGTGACCCGACCCGGATGTTGTTTTAAAAGAAAAAAAAAACTATATTTCAGCCTAAAAAAAAAAGTTCACTTGTTTTCTTTTTCTCTCAACCCCAGCCGCCGTCGCCTCCGCCGTGTCGGAGGTACGTCGAGCCAAAAAAAGTACACCAAAATGACCCTCTGATTCTCCTCTACCCGAATACTGGGTTGGTTTTCTCCGAAACAAACCCAAACTTCCTAGATCTAAAAAAAAAAAAAATCGAAACCCCTTTTTTTTGTTTTTTTTTTTTTTTGCTGGTTGGATTTTTTTTTCTAAAGTTGTGTTGTTTTTTTTTTTATGTGGTTTTTGCTGTTGGTATTTTTTAGAGGTGGCAATTGGGCGGGTTCGGGCGGGTTCGGGTCGGGTTTATTCGGGTTCGGGTTTATTCGGGTTCGGGCTCATTCGGGTTCGGGCTCATTCGGGTTTGGGTCCATCCGGGTTCGGGCTCATTCGGGTTCGGGTCCATTCGGGTTCGGGCTCATTCGGGTTCGGGCTCATTCGGGTTCGGGCCCATTCGGGTTCGAGCCCATTCGGGTTCGGGTTCGGTCTGGGTTCGGGTTCGGTCTGGGTTCATGTATGTTTTACATCATTTTATTTTATATTAGATGTAATCATTTTTACGTAATTTAAATATTTATATCTAAAAACAAATTATTAATTTATTATTATTTTTATACTTTTGCTATTATATGATATTTTTAATTATATTTATTTTTTAAAATTAATATTTGTTAGCACCAAAAGAATAAGAAATTAATTTGTTATATAAAATCAAATTTTAAAATAATTTATTATAAAAAATATGATATATTATAAATTAATCATATTGATATTTAAAATAATTGATTTGATGAACTCGAATTTTAAAATATAAATATATTATAATTTATATTCACTATAAAATAAAAAACTTTTTAAAATAAATTTTGGCCTTCATCTATTCGTTTATATACTTATAAAATGCAAAAAATTTATGCTTATAGTCAAGATATATATATATATATATATCGAGTACTTATATTTTTTTCATCAGTATAAAGTATAAATTATAAAGTAGTACTAAAAAAATATAATTTATATTTAAATTATACGTAATAAATATATAATTAATATGATTATTTATTAATATATAATAAATATACCCAAAACCAAAAGGCCATAAAACCCAAAACCCCATTAAACCCACCCGCTAAAATAAAATCCCATGAAAGCCATAATCTAATTAAACCCACTCTAACCTAACCGTATAAGTATAACCCAAAAGGCCAAAATAATTGAATTATTGTCAAATTTTTTTACCCTTAAAGAATAATTGAATTATTGTCAAAATGTTTTTCACATCTCTAATATTTTCAAGAATTTAAAATATTTAGATTGTAAATTCATCATGATATGAGACGTTAAAGTTATAACTTATAAGTACAAAATATAATTTACTTTTTGATAAAATTATTATTTCATCATCATATATATATATATATATAATATATTAAATTTTAAATTTTAATTAAATTTTAAAAAATTAGAATAAAATTAATAATTAAAGTTATTGCTTTGTAAAAAAAAAAAAATTAATTAATTGCAATTTGATTATTTTTATTTTTAGTATTAAATTCGGGTTCGGGTTCGGGCCGGTCTCGGGTTCAGGTCCATTCGGGTTCGGGCTCATTCGGGTTCGGGCTCATTCGGGTTCGGGCCCATTCGGGTTCGGGTCCATTCGGGTTCTGGTCCATTCGGGTTCGGGCCCATTCGGGTTCGGGTCCATTCGGGTTCGGGCCCATTCGGGTTCGAGTTTTTTCGGGTTCGGGTTTTTGACTTTTTGGTCAAATCGGGTTTGGGCGGGTTCGGGTTCGGGTTTTCCTGGGCGGGTTTTCGGGTTCGGGTTCATTTTGCCACCTCTAGTATTTTTTTTGGTTTCGGATCTGTTTGATTCTTTTTCCTTCGTTTCGTTTTTTTCTTTCTTTTTTTTCCTCCTCTCCATTTTCGGATCTGGGGGGTTTATATAAGGGGGCTAAAGCGGTGGCAGTGGAGAGCTGGCAGCTCGGTGGCAGCTTTTGGGTGGCTGGCAGGGCAAATGGGTGTCAAGTGGCAGGGCAAGTGGAGAGGCGGTGGAGGCGGCTAGGGTTTGGGGGGGAAGGCTGCTAGGGTTTATGGCCATTGGGCTGCTGACCTGCTGGGAGACCTTGGGGTTTGGGGCCTAATTGGGCCAAGGGTTTGGGCTGCTGGCCTGTTGGGCCATAACAATAATAATAATAATAAATATAAAAATAAAAATAAATAAATAATAAAAATAAAATGGGTCGCTACAAAGTTGCGTTAGATTTGGTTAAGCCCAATATAGCTAGCCCAAAAGGGAAGTAAGCCCAGTGAAGTTGGCATTTTAGATTTGTTTAAGCCCAATATAGCTGGCACAAAAATGATTAAGCCCAGTGAAGTTGGCATTTTAGATTTGGTTAAGCCTAATATAGTTGGCACAAAAATGATTAAGCCCAGTGAAGTTGGCATTTTAGATTTGGTTAAGCCCAATAAAGCTGGCACAAAAATGATTAAGCCTAGTGAAGTTGGCATTTTAGATTTGGTTAAGCCCAATGTAAGCTGGCACAAAAAATGATTAAGCCCAGTGAAGTTGGCATTTTAGATTGGTTCCACCTAAGTCATCACTTTGCAAATCAAACTCGTTCTGCTTCTCAAATGAGTCAAGGTATTTTCCTTTTTTTTTAAAATCAAACTCGTTCTGCTTCTCAAATGAGTCGAGGTATTTTCCTTTTGTTTTAAATCGAACTCATTCTGCTTCTCAAATGATTCAAGGTATTTCCCTTTTGTTTTAAATCGAACTCGTTCTCAAATGAGTCGAGGTATTTCCTTTTGTTTTAAATAGAGCTCGTTCTGCTTCTCAAATGAGTCGAAGTATTTTTCTTTTGTTTTAAATCGAACTTGTTTCCTTAAGACGGGTTGAGCCTTGATTAGTCAGGGAACTCAATTTAAGGACAAAATCTTCAATTTACAGCTTTTAAAACAAAAAAATGAAAACCCCGTTCCTTTTTTTACATGTGATTTCACTAATCGGACAAAATTAGTGGTTGTTCGTCTTTGCTTGATTCCTGATTCTCAGCAATAGCCAAAGAGGGGCAACTGTAGACACCTAATTGTGTCTGGACCACTAAATCAGGTATTTTTCTTTCTAAAGTGTTGTTTTAGAATGCAAAAAGTCTTTTCTCATCCTGCAGGTGGTACTCCGAAACTTAGTTTAAGGGGGCAAGCTTGAAAAGTCAATTTGAAAAAAAGTCAACAACTAAAAAGTCAACCCACTTTCAAAATCAAGATTCAAAGATCAATTGAACAATGGTTAAAGAATTCTGATAATTCGAGGTCTACAATGAAAGATATGGAGTTCGGAAGTTGGGTTACGGAGATTCTAGTGGAAAAGAAACCCTAGTTCGAAAAATTTAAGGAAAAATGCTTAAACGATCAAATTGGTCGAAATTGGAGGTTTTTTAATGGAAGATAAATAATGACTACGGGTAATGGAGAGGCCATTTGGAGGCAAAACTGAAGAAAAAGTCAATTTGGAAGAAAACCAAGAATTAGGGTTTTTGGTGGATTTTCGTGAAATTGGATAAAATTGCAGAAATGGCCCGATTCGATAAAACTAAGGCCCCTAGTTGATGAGGAGTGACTAAACAAGGATAGCCCAAGGCTCAGTTTGAAGCAATTCCAGAGAAAAGAGTCAATTGGAGGAAAAACGAAGAAACGAGGAAATTTCGGATACTGGAAAAATGAAAAATCAAACGGAAGGGAATTTTATTGTAAAAATTGGGCATTTTCGGACCAACTCTAATTCATTGTATAAAAAAGGCACAAAAAATAAAATCTGGAAATCAGACTTGTTTTGAGTAAAATCGAGCTTCGGAGGTAAAAGGGCAAATTTGAAAAATGCGAGAAAAAATAGCAAATGAGCTCGAAAAATTACCAAAAATTCAAAATCTCAATTTGAAATTATTTGGAAGATATTGGCGAAGAAAAATCCGAATTCGGAGTTCGTTTGCAAAATGGCAAATTTTGGGCCCTACTAAGCTAAAATTCAGGAAGATAAATCCCGAAAAATAGCAAATGAGCTCGAAAAATTATGAAAACTTTCAGATCACAATTTTAAATTATTTGGAAGAGATTGGAAAAGAAAAATCTAGATTCAGAGCTCGTTTGAAAAATGGTAAAAGTTCGGGTGCACTAATGGGCAATTTTGGAAGAAAAATCCAGGAAAAATAGTAAATGGGCTTGGAAAATTATGAAAACTTCCAGAATTCAATTTTTTATTATTTAGAAATTATTGAAAAAATAAAATTTGGATTTGTAGTCCGTTTGCTATTTAATTAGGTTCGAAGGCCAAAAAAGGTCATTTTACCGAAGAAACCGAAGAGGGCCTTTCTTGCAATTTAAAAAATAGAGATTGGGTTGGAATATGAAGGAGCAGCCGGCCAAGCCCATAGTGGATAGTGATTTTTCTGAGTTCTTGCATCCAAAGGCTAATAGTTGATAATAAGGTAGTTATTTTTTTTTATCAAGCCTTTGTAATTGTGACACATAGACCAATGCATGGAGAGGGATGATGTCACCATAATGACATCATATTCTTAACAGCTGAATTAGCCAGGGGCTGATTTCTTAATCTAAGGATGGTAATTTCACATAAAAAGCATCTTGGCTTAAGGGCCTTTGGATCAAAATTGGTTAGAATAAATTTACAACATTCTACCCTTTTCTAGAGGCCATTCGGCCACTACGAGGGAAGGGGGTCTTTTCATTTTTTGCTTCACTTCTTGGCTGATCACATTCTGATTTTGCGAGAAAATAACTAAGTTTTGAAAAGCAAAGAAAGTTAGAAGAGAAAAAAGATTGAAAAATAGCTTTTGAAGGTAGCTAAAAGCACCTAACTCTTGCATTTTTTTTTTCCTTTTCCATCTTAACTTGCTGATTTTCTTTGATATTTTGTGATTTTCTATTGTTTTGGTTGTGAAATAAATGTTTTCAAGCTTCCCTCTAAAGCTCGTCTTTTATGTTTTCTTGAAAAAATCTTAAAAAACAATTTTTTTACTACTTTTTGGAGTTGGTCGTATGGCCTTGTGTTTGTGCATGAGATGTGTTTGATTCATTTTCCATGAGTGTTGTGATATTTTAGCATGTTTTGATGTTCAAACTTTTTAAAATAGTTGATATATGGAGCTTGTTTTTAACCTTTTTCATTTATTTACTATTATTTTTGCTGATTTTATCATTTTGTTCTCATGTTTACTTACTTTGTTTGCCATTTTTAATTTTCTGTTTTCAACATGTTAAGTTCTTCATGCCTTGTGATTTTACTATACTATGTGTTTGTGAAAATGTCTAGCTACATTCTTACCTTTACATCATGTTTGTTTGGTTTAGCATGTTTCCTTTTTAGTCTTGTATTTAGTATGTCATGTGTTTGTGGTAATGCCATGCTTAGGAATTCACCATTTAGGTCTAGGTCCATTCGGCTACCCCTTCATTTTGTGCTTTGTATGTGCATTTTCATCTTGTTTAGTTGATAGGCTTTCATTTCCATGACATAATATTGTGTATTTTGATTTAGTATGCCATGTGTTTGTGATAATCCCATGCTAGGATTTCACCATTTAGGCCTAGGACTATTCGGCTACCCCATTGTTTTGTGCTTTGTGTGTGCATTTTCATCTTGCTAGTTGACATACTTGCATTTCTACGCCATGATTTTGTGTATTTGGTTTAGTATGCCATGTGTTAGTGTTATTGCCATGCATTTTTTTAGGTCTAGGTTTCATTTATATTGCCATGCATTTCATGCATGTTTAGGTCTAGGTTGCATTTATTACCATGCAAATTCATGCTAGGCATTAGGTCATTTTGAATTGCCATGCATTTTCTATGTCATTTAGGCCTTAGATCATGCATTTCATACACTAAACTTGTTGTTTGTTCATGCATCTCATATCATACCACTTGATTTTGACTTAAGCCAATCAATGGCTTAAAGTCAAGCTCACATGAGCATACTTGTGGAAATTTGAGAAGTTGTCAAGTTGAAATTTCTACCTTTGTGATTTTTTTTACTTAGGCAATTCTTGTCCAAATTTTTAGAAATTTTAGCTACTGTTTGTAGGTCCTTAGGAGAGTCTCCAATATTTTTCTTTGATTTTTGAATGATTTTATCAAAGGCTTAAAAATGGTTTTTGGCAAAAACAGTTTTTCACCCAATGTTCTGACTTTCGTGATTTTTCTGGTAGGTTATCCTTAGTCTTTTCTCATAGAGTTAGGCATGTTCTGAGTCTCCTATATTTTTTTTTTTCAGATTTTTAAATATTTTTAAAATAGGTTAAAAAATCACACTTTAAAACTGGACAGTAGAGTCATATTTGAATTCAATGGAAAAATAATTTTTTGTTTTGGCTAAGGCATTAATAGAAGGCTGATTAGGAACCTTGGCTACTATCCTAGGTTGATTTCTAAGCCATTTTAATCTTTAAAACTGATTTTATAAAGTTCGGGTCAAGGGTGGTCAAGTCTGGGTTTTCAAAGTTAGAAAAATAGAGCCATTTTAAATGGGAATTTCGGCCATGGTCATTTTTTTATCCAAGATTTTCAAAATTGTTTTTAAACCAATCACAAAGTATTTTGATTTTAGAAAATTTAATTTGATGTCTTTTCCTAAGGTAGTCGGATATCTTTTTAGGTATACGGTTTTCCTTATTTGAAGGAAAAAATACACTTTCATGCATTGCATTTCCCATTTTCATGCATATTATATGATATATGATTTTTGCTATGAATGTTTTTATGATAATGTTATTATTTTGATTTATATTTTATGGTGTTACATTGTTTGTTATATGGTTTTGAATATTTCATGTTATCCTATGCTTTTTATTTAGTCATTTATTTTTGGCACATCATTTAGCATTTACTATGTTTATGCATTATTATTTTTATTTTCATGCATATTTCATTGATAATATTATTTTATGTTTCATATTCATTTCATATCACTTAGATTATATTGCCATTTCATTTAGAATATATTATGTCACATAGGTTATTCATTTCATTTAGAAAATACCATGTCACTTAGGTTAGATCATTTCATTTAGGATATACTATGTAATTTAGATTATACGATGTCATTTAGATTTCACTATGTCATCTAGATTTTATTATGTTATATTTTATTATGTCACACATGTTCATATTCATTCTTTTTAAAATACTTTTAAAAGATAATGATTTTCAATAAAATAAAGATATTCCCGAGTTAAAATAATTCATGAGTTCTCTACAAGATTTGCTGTAGAGGATATCATCAATTATCATTAATAAAGGAATATCTTTCTTTCAAAAAACGAGAATAATTCGGAAAGTTTTCCTAATAAATAAAAATTTCTATATTTTACAGATTTTTTCGGGGAGTATAGGAAAATTTTGAATTAATAAATTCCGGATCATTTTCAATTAAAAATGAAATTATTATTCTTTAAATTGGGAATCAATTTGAAATACCAAATTCAAAATCTACTTTTTACCGAGACTTGAGATAACACACGATTAATAAGGTACCGTTTATACGGGCATTGTGGGGGTGCTAATCCTTCCCTGCACGTAACCGAGTCCCAAACCCGCTTCTTTAATTTTCTTTGGTTTAAAAATGCAGACTTGAAATTTGTTTTAAAAATATTTTAATTAATTTTAAAATGTTTTACAAAACCGGTTTTAATAGGTGGCCGATCACACCTAGCCAAAAAAGATTGGTGGCGACTCCATGTCTTTTTCGAGGTCGTTTTCAAACTCTCATTTTATTTCAAGAGGAATTAAGTCGTCTTTTCCTCTGTTTTTTTTTTTTTCAATGTCACGCTTAACGAATATAAAGTCTCGCGATGAGACTTGTTATTTTTTAGGTTGCGACACATACGATAATATTTTTATAATCTTTTAGGATCCAACAAATATATAAATTAAAAAAAAAAATTAATTTTTTTAAAAATACATAAATTTTTATATAATACCATAAGGAATTTTTCACTTAACAATTTTTACCTCTCATTTAAGCTCTTTTTCAAAATATGCATCTAAAATTATTTTTTTTTCTTTTATCTAAATCAAACTGAAACTCATCCTTAAATCTTTGCAATGCACACACCACATTTAGTATATTATTTTCATGTTGTAGCAAGTAATTTTCTATGTAGATATTAATTGTTGACTTTATCTAATATTTTTCATTTATAAATGATTCATGTATCTTAATAAAAGAAAATAATAATATTCAAGTATAAGGGTAAAATTTTATAATATACATGTATTATTATACTATTAATAATAATATTCATTTATCGATAATTAAATATCTCTTTAAAATAATATTTTTCTTAGTTCCAAGAATACTATTTTATAGGAATTTTACTGTAAAAGTTTTCGTAATTGAACAACTTTGTTATTGAGATACTTTTGTGGCAAAAATTATTCATAATTTTTTGCAAAAAAAATGTGTAGTTTTTTTATTAAAAAGTCAACGTGAATCCTAAACCATTTTCATTGCTAATTAACCATGTAATGCATTCTAATTTTAGTTTACAATTAATTAAATCACAATTAAAGTATTCATTTATAATAATATATCGAAAATTATAACCTAAACAATGTACAATATGTAAATTAACAATTAAATGTCAAAATAAAATTAAGTACTACATGTACATAAAGTATGAAAACCAAATACCTTATATCGTGTCTAAGAGCATAAAAAGTCAAGTCAAATATTCCAACAAAAACATTGAATTCTAAGATATCAAATCCAAATGGCAAAATAACAAATTTCGCCATCGAACTATACCAGTTGAGTCATTTAAGCCCTTATCCTTTTATTTGAGTCAATATAACCTTCAATTTTTTATTTTGTGCCAATTCAACCTGAATTAAACGATATCCATATGAATCCCGTTACATGAGTAACGGATCGTGCATCCAATACACGTGACAGTCAATGTGTACATAAAGGGTACATTTTTATGACATGGCATTTAAAATGCCATGTCATCTCATGATATTTCAACATTTAAAAGAGTAACCAAAATATTATATTTAAAAGAAACTAAACCCCAAATCTTTACCCGATCGATTAAACCCTCTGAAAACCAAATCCCTAAATCCCAAATCCTTACCCGCTTGATTAAAAGAGAAAATCACAAAACAAGATTTTGTCATTTGGATTCGAAATCCTAAAACCTGAATTAACACCCACCAAGAAAAGTTGTATGGACAATCGTCGGCCTTCAATCCTTATCAATTCGTCACGAAGGGAGTACGTGTCCGACGTGAAAGAAATATTTTGATATTGCAAGAAATTGGCACCAAGAGAAACATCCTGGAGTGATTTAAATTCTGGTAGAAGATTTTATGGGTGTCAAGATTTCAAGGTAGGTTGTTTATGGCTTAATGTTATTTTGTTTAAGTGGTTGGAGACATTGAAATTATTTTTATTTTCCTTAAATTTTTGGAACTAAAAAATGGAGTTAGATTTTAATGTTTTATGTTAGCTTGGAGATTTTGTATGTTGTTTAGTTTTCCTTGGAGTTCATCTATAAAAATTTTAGTAAGTTGTTGTTAAGGGTTGTTGCAAACAGTAAAGGTTTTGTCTGATGATGGAAATTAAAAGAAAAAAAATGAAACAAAATTTTAGTAATTTGGTTGTTAACTGTTTCGATGGTCATAATCTTCTTATTCTTTTGTTGGAATTTATAAGTAAGTGGATGTGGGTTTTTCATGGGTATGATGCTCGTATATGTAACCGAGCAAATGAGTTACTACGAGATTTACGAGATAGTGAAACAAATTTAGCAAAGGAGAATGCTACACTTAGAAGTCAGCTTTTCAATTCTTCCAGGATTGATGCAAGTGTGTTAAGTTCTAAAAGTAATCAGGGAATTAGGTTCGAGATTAGCAGCGTGCAGAGTAATATTGAAGATGACATGTCAAACCCAACTGTTGCTATTGAAGAAGAAAATCTGATTGAGCAACTGAGGAAGCTGAAAATTGAGATGGAATGTATAAAAAAATAGAAAGAAGAAGCTGAAGCAAAATGCATCTTCCAAGAACAAAGGAAAAAGAGATGTATAATATGTTGTTAATTTGGTCTTGGTGTTGTATTTTGTCTATTTTTATAGGATTGTATTTTGGCTCCAGTGGATAAGGTATGTTGACATTACCTTAGTGTAAGAAGAATTACTTAATGTAATGATCCTTATTTTGTTTTATGAAATAAATATGAATGGCAAATAATAAATGCTTTAGATTGAAAAATATATTCCATTTAGACAAAAGGGAACATGGATTTATAGCATACATTCTGACCAGACATTTACAAAAAAAATGACTACAACCCGATTGAACAATTTTTTATATCATGTAATTTCTTCCAACAAAGTGAGACAACATGGAAAAAGTCTAAAAAGTGACTTCAGCAAAACAAAAAAAAAAACCAATTTTTTTTCCTTTTTCAACTCATTTCTTCTTCTACTTCTTAGTTACTGATTCTTGTGTACTGACAGGGTCTTGAACAACCAACCTTTTCTTATTTTGTGATGTTAAGTTGACAAAAGACTCCCCTGTAGATGTTGAAAATCCTCCATGTCCAAATGTCAATTGTCAAGCTAGACTGTAAAATTAAACAAAATATTTCAATTTATTTGAAGACTTGCATAAATTTTTAATTTATATAAAATGTTTGCACTCCAGTTTTTAGATTTGTGTATAGGCCAATCCCTTTAATTGAAGGCTTCCTATTCCTTAATGGTCTTCCAATAGATTCTTCCATCTTCTCATTTCCTTTATGTACAGCTACTTTGGAGCTTTTTCTTTTCTTTTTTGAACATCTGTTGTTCCCTTTCCCCTGCCTAGTGAAGTTATTGAACTTGACCTTGTATTAGGTCTGTTTTCAGCCGCTTGAGGTCTGTGTAGAAACAACAGAAAAAACATATAGAACTCAGGACAAAACTTACTACTCTTGATGTAACTCAAAAGAAAAAAACAGATTCTTAACTTACTGGTCTTGAAGTTGATGCTTGCACAGTCTTATTTCAAGCAGCCTTACTCTGCACCACAAAACATATAGAACTCAGTTTAGCAAAACTTAACTACATTATCTTAGGTAATGTGATGGGTGAAGAAATGAAACTAACTTGTCCTCATAATTTTCTTTGAGGATAGCCCTGCTTGTTATGCCCTTCTTGACCACAAATTCTACAACTCATTACCAACCATACCCTACTCATTTGACCAGTTTTTTTTCTTTGGTTCATCATTTGCCTTCCTCCTATTTTTCTTTGCCCTTCCAGGCATCTTCTTAACAAAGGCTAGAAGAACAGGTTCAATTCCGAATTTCAGCCATCCATGTGATCCATTTATAGGCTGCAAAGCATAGTTATATGCTTTCATGTAGGTGTCCTTATGGTACCAATTATGCAAATACTCATCTGGATCACCACCACTGTGCCATATGACACAGCAGGCATGTGGACAAGGAATCCCTGATAATTGCCAACTTCTACAACTGCATGTTTGTTCTTTCAAGTCCACTGTGTATTGTTTTCTTCTTTTTTTAGTTTCACATCCATTGTCACCATTCCACACCATTTGTCATTCTACACTTTCTTTCTTTTGTGCATCAAATTTTGCCTTCACCAATGGACCTTAATTGTTCTTCTATTTACTGTAGAACTACATTTTCTCCACAATTCTAGTCATCATCCTAACTATAATTTCCTCTAACATAGTGATGAAACTCTTATATCTTGCCTCCACAATGCTTGAGTTGAAAGCTTCACACAAGTTGTTATCCACAATGTCACACTTGTTGTGGGTTCCAAAAAAAGCCCTACTCCAATATTTAAGACCTTGGATATCAATTTCTTTGCACATTCTTCATCTTTCTTAGACAAGGCTGCTATCTTATCTTCACACTCCCTCTCTGTTGTTGCATTTACAATTCCCCCAAAAGCAAACTCATAGATTTGAGTTTCTTCCTCCCTGACCAGTTTGCAAACACATGCCTTGCATAATTTTTGTGTTCCAGTCGAGGGATAACATCATTATTAGCCACTTCTACACCTTGTATAGAAAATAGAACATAAGAAACAAAGATGTTATATCCATAACCAAAAGTTACAATTGATACACCATGTTAGTATGGTTACCTTTTGTTGATCACTAATGATAGTATATCCATAACAATCATTAAGTTCAAAATCCATGGTCAGAAGATTAAGAAACCATGCTCATGAATCTCTGCAATTCAACCTCCACCACAGCCCATACCATAGGGAACATTGAATTGTTTCCATCTCTTACAACAGCTGTTAAAAGTTCACTCTTAAATGGACCCTTTAAGAAGAAACCATCTAAATCAAGTATTGGCCTGCAACCTTCTTTCCAACCCTTCTTTAAGGACTCAAAGCATACATAAAACTTTTTAAAATGTGGGGGTGAATCTGAAGTAACCCTTTCAACTGTAATACTGCCAGGGTTTTTTACCCTTAATTCATCTGCGTAGTCCCACAACTAAGCAAACTCTTTTATGTATTTTCCAGCCAACTTGTCATTCATATTTTTCTTTACCCTTCTATATCGAGTCATGTTAACATTAACATGCAACTCAAAAGCTACCCTCCTTTGAATCTCCTTCAATTTCATTTTTGGATGGTCCCTGATAGTTGCTTCAAAATGCTCTACAATCACAGCTACATTGACCATCTTGTTTTTTAAGCTTACACAACAGTTATGCTCTTCTTGAAAGCTCTTCACTTGGAGACACCTAGCCTCTTTACTATAACTAGCACATATTGCCTAATGACATTTTGCAGAAACAATGCATCGAACCCTAATTCTTTTAGGTTTATTCCTCACCAACCTCAACTCTCTTTAAACAACCCTGGAGTACTTAAGTATGGCATCCTTGAATTGTTTGCTATCCTTAAACAACATTCCTATACAACACTCAGGAACTTCTTCATTTGGATTGTATTGAGGATACCTACTTTTCCTTCTTTCAGCATCTTCATGCTCTTCACCTGAATCAGTACATATTAAGCTCCCATGATCAGAGGAATCATCGTATTCAGTCTAATATCCATCTTCATTCATTGTATCTTCCACTTGCTCTTCATCCTCTTGCTCATTACCCTCATTCTTAGCCCTATAAGTTTCATTATCAGTTATACCTTCCATATTTACAAATACGGGGGCAGTAGATTTCCATTTGAACTGCCTGAACTTTACTCTAGCAGATTTTAACTCCTCATCACCATCAGAAAAATACCTTACTTTAAGAAGATAAACATCGCCATCATCATCAGCCACATTGATGTGAACCCTTAGGATTGAAACCCTTTGAACCCACTAACAATTCAAATATCCTAACCCAAAAAAGCCAAGATTCAGGTTGAAGAATCTAGACCGAATGAAATCTTGTTTCAAGAACTTAGTTTTAGCTAGACCCAATGAAATCTTATTTCAAGAACCTAGATTTGGTTGTTGAACCCCACAAAGGAAACCTTTGATAAGTTCTGAAGTTCTTTCAAGAACTAGAAGAGAAAACTCTCTTAATTGATAAAAATCAAAATTACACAATGAACTAACTAGCCACAGACGGCTAAGGGAACTATTTATATCCCTTCTAACTTAACCTAGGTCGGCTAGGGCTTAAACACAATGATAACATGCCCCAGTCAGCTGACACACTAATAATAGTACTATGGGCTGAACATACTCAAGCCCAAAACCTAATAATTAAAAATAGGTCCAACTAGATTAATAAGGTAGCCCCCACAAACCCAATAGACTTAATACATAAAATAGGCCCACATGCCTATGTGTTTAAATGAATTAAAACAAGCTCACTCTTGCCACATCAATTAATGAATTAGGATGGCCCCCATACATGCCATGTCAATTAATGAAACAAAGTCAGGCCCATTTCAATTCCCTCCTATGCCGCCACTTGTAAAGCTTGGATCACATGGACCAAAGTTGATTCCTCTTCATTCAAGCCCATCTTGAATGTCTTGACCTTGCTTAAAAGACTTGTAGATTATGCCCAAGTCCTTTCCTTGCATTGCTTCCTTGATTTGGCCCAAGTGGAATCCTTGCATTGCTTCTTGAAAACATGGTCTATCTTAGATCCCACCATTCCCCTTTTCCCCAAAAGGACTCAACCTCGAATCATCGCCTGCATCATAAGGAGAAAGATCAGAAACATTAAAAGTAGTAGAAACAATATACTCATCTTGAAGATCCACTTTAGAAGCATTATCAGTAATGTTCTCAAAGATTTGGAAAGCTTCTCTTTGAAGAAACCTATGGGACGTCTATCATGCAACAAAAATACTCTAATCCTTATCCCTGTCGCATCACATTCAATCTTAAAAGTCTTGTTAAAGTTAGGTAATGCTAACACAAGTGTAGAACATAACCCTTCTTTAATAGTAGTAATTGCACATAGTTCCCTAAAACACAAATCAGATTTATCACATGCCATGTATGAAAAAGAAATAACAGCGTCATTAGCATACATACCTTGCATATATTCAAACCTAAGCATTTGAGCACTCATAGAAGTAAGAACATACATTCTTGATAAAATATCAACAATAATATTCCCCTTACCTTGCTTGTAACAAGTAATATAAGAAGTATATACCTTGCTTGTAATAATGTTAGGTACGAAATCAATTGGATGTTCAATTCCTCTTATGGAAGGCAATCCATCTGGCTTCCCCTCCGAAAATACATGCTCGAACACCTGCAACAGAAAAAAAGAAAGACAAGCTAGGAAAAGATTTGTTAGTTTGATCAATTGTAAGAACCTCACTCTCCTTTGCGTAAAAGCTTATCTTTGTTTTTGCTTTTCTCTCTTATGCCACCACTCTTTTTTTTTTAGCCACCTCTCTTTCTTTTGCACTCTCTTTTTCCCTCTTTTTTTTTTTGGCCTCACTCTCATTTTTCTGTTCTCTCCTTTTTTCCACATGTTTTTCGGCCTGATTCATTGTTTTTCTCTCAAAGTCACTTTTCAATTTCAATTGGTCCTCATAGACCTGTTTTGGTGTTAAAGGAACAAGGTTAATGGTTTTCCATCTTTTACAAAGCTGTACCTATTCTTAAACCCATCATAAATAACCCTCCTATCATACTGCCATGGCCTCCCCAACAATAGATGGCCAGCATGCATAGGCACTACATCATAAAGCACTTCATCACTATTCACCTTAACCTCCCCACATTCATTCAACTATTGCAATTTATAAGGTTTAGGATGTTTAAGCAAAAGTAAACCCAACTTTTCAACTAGGGTGGTACTAGCTACATTGGTGTAACTCCCTCCATCAATAATCATGCTACATACCTTGTTATTCACAAAACATCTAGTATGAAATATGTTTTCTCTTTGCTGCTTTACATCATCTACCTTAATTTGCGCATTTAATGCACACCTAGCAACAAGAGACTTACCTTCCATGGGGTAGTCCAAATCATCATCATCACCATCACTAGCACCTTCCAATTCTGGCATCTCATCTCCATCATCCTCACTTTCGGTCATCACCTCACCATTGGCATGCATGATCATCACCCGTTTGTTTGGACATTGAGATGCAATGTATCCTGAACCCAAGCATTTAAAACATTTAATATCTCTGTTCCTTGAAGGATTCGAAATTACCTTAGGTTTTCATTGCTAGTGCTCTCTTCCTTCCCCTTAGGTGTTTCGGTCTTCCCCTTGACAACAGTCTGGTCATCTCTGTCCCACTCTGGTTTTGAAGGAGTGCTAGAAACCGAATCATACCTTGCTGCCCCCTTTCTTTTCAATTGCTTTTCCACCTTCATAGCCATGTGCACCATGTCTTCTATCTTCACATAATGCTGCAACTCAACTACATCGACTATATCTCTATGCAAACCACTCAAAAATCTAGCCACAGTGGCTTCCCTATCCTCCTCTACATTGGCCCGAATCGTAGCCACCTTCATCTCCTTATAGTAATCCTCTACACTCCTAGACCCTTGGGTAAGGTTTTATAGTTTTTGGTAGAGGTCTCTATAGTAGTGGTTAGGTATAAACCTCTTTCTCATAAGAGCTTTCAACTCACCCCATGTCTCTATAGGTCTCTCATGGTTCCTCCTTCTATTGGTCACTAATTGATCCCACCAAACAATAGCATAATCAGTGAATTCAATTACTTCCAACTTCACCTTCTTCTCTTTAGAGTAGGTGTGACAATCAAAAATCAACTCAGTCTTCTTCTTCCACTCCAAATACACTTCGGGATCAGTTCTACCTTGGAAAGATGGAATTTTCATTTTTATGTTCCCAAGGTTCCTATCTTCTCTATCTACCCATTCACGACCCCTTGTATTTCTCCTAGGTCCTCCTTCATGCCTAACTCCTCTAGGCCTACCCATATCAACCTCTTCATCATCTTTTTCTTCAAATTCAGGCTCATCAACTACACTAGGCTCACGCCTAACTCTTCTATTTCGCTCACCTTGTAGACTTCTAATGGCTGTCTCTTGTCTATCCATCTTCTCTATTATCTCTGCCATCACAAAATTTAGACGTTCAAACTATTGTTGCATAACCTGTAACGTAAAGACCGGTTTATTCTCTTCCTTGTGTGATGATTCACTCTTATGAGACATCTTGAAGTTGCTGCAAAATAAGATTTGTTAGTGATAAAAGAAATAAGCTCACACACTCCCTTAGTGTTTACACTCAATAAAATATCACTCAAACTCGTGTTTCACTCTTTTAGGCATTTTCTGTAATAAGCTCACTCCCTCTTGCCTTTTACCACTCTTATTTTCACTTTCAAGTTCTTTAGGAACTAGTAGAACTCTATCAAGAACTCCCTTGCTTAATTCTAACCAGCACAAGATTCAAGAAACAAGAAAACAATTAGAATGATGTTAAACAAGAACAATAGGTTAAGAAAGATAAATAAAGAACATGATGAATGACTTTCTTTCGAATTCTTTCTTTTTTCTGTCTTTTCGAATTCTTTTCTTTTTCTTTCTTTCTTTTTCTCTTCGAACTGACTTTTTTTTTTCTTTTACGAGACTTCTTGATTTTCTTGATGTCTCGGAATACTTTCTTTCTTTTTTCTTTTGCCTAGTCGAACTGAATACTAAATTCTTGATTTTTTATCAAGAATGATCAAGAACGACCAATAACGAATTTTGTAGATCAAGAATACAAGAAGCAGTAATCTTGATCTAAGTCAACTGACAAGAACGAAACCCCAAACAAGACTGCCTAAAAACTATAACCCCAAGATAATAATGCCTAAACCTATAACCCCAAGACAAAAATGCCTGAAACCCCAAAATCTTGTGAGATTGATAAAAAGGATATCACCCTAAACCCCAATGCAATATGGTAAAGAGGATAAAAAGATTAGAACTGATTGGAAGCCAAAGCTCTGATACCAAACGATGTGAACTCTTAGGATTGAAACCCTTTGAACCCACTAACAATTCAAATATCCTAAACCAATGATGCACCCAAAAGAGTGTATCTTATTTAACCTTGCACTAAAAAGATAAATTGTAAGTATAGTAGTTAGCAAGGGTCGAGTCCTCAGGGATTGGGTTTTAGTTTATAAGTTAATAGTTTAAAACTTAAATTCAAGAACAATAAAAGAAAAGGGGTTTTTGAAGCCAGATTTAAACTAAAGTAAATAATAAGAATAAGATGCAAGGCGGTATAACCAGCCAATAAAAATATATATACTAAATTAGGCGGTATAACCAGCCAATAAAAATATATATACTGAATTAGGCGGTATAACCAGCCAATAAAAATAAAACAAAGTTAATATACAAATTAGGCGGTATAACCAGCCAATAAAAATAAATATACTTTTAAAAATAAGCAAACTAGAAAAGCAAGAAAACAAGTAAGTAAGAAGAATCAAATATGAAAAATAGGGTTAAGGTTTCATTCTCCGCCACTAGACATCATTAAGAATCAATTTCAGATCTATCAATATCAACCAACTATCAAAGTTAACAACCGTAGATAACAACAAGCTCTGTTATCCCAATCTTTCCTTAGTTTGTCGTTAAATAGAACAAGCTCTCTATTTAATCTCTAACCATTAAACAACCTAGAATAAGCTCTCTAAATTCAATTTAATGGCAGCTTTATGATGAGAAAGATAGGTTGATCTAAGCAACAAACACATAAGCTCGGATTGTTCAACTTAGGTTATGTTCCACTTTGCAATTATTGAAAACTTGACCATAATCATTAATCACAAATTGCCACTTATGAATAGGAAATCAAGACAATTACACGGATCAAGACTCCTAGACTAGCAATAGATAATTATCAAGATCTATCTAGTTGTACACCTAAATAAATCAAGACAACATCATGAACAATTCTTGTAGAAGAACATAAGCAACTTTGATAGAAAATTAATGATAGATAGAATCTGAAAATCAATCACAAAACATGTCTAGGGCTTTGAAATCACCCTTAACCAAATAGAAGTTTAGCCTAGCATAGGCATTGTAAACATAAACATAAAATTAAAGAAAATCTAAGAAGAAAATAAAAGAAAGAAAGAAGAAGAGGAAGAATATTAATTATCCAACCTCTTGCTCTCTCTAAAGAAAAAGAAAACTAGAGAAAAGAAAGAAGAAGAAAACTTAGAGAATTTTATTAAAATGGCTAATATCCTACCTATGTACAATATGATCCCTTACAATCATCCAAGGCCCTCTATTTATACACATTTTGGAGGGCTAAATGACAAGAGACAAGCTTTACAAATTTCAAAGGTAGGTATATGACGATTTTGATCAGCCAACTTGATGGTCGATTTCGTCAATATTGGAGGCCTGATCTGATCACATGGTCTTCTAGACAAAGGTTCCCCTATCAGTTACGGAACCAGAGCCGTTGGAATCAGCTCATTTGCTGATGTGGTTAAGCAGATATGAGCAAAATACGAAAACATGTCAGCACAGACGTCATTGCACATCAGCCACGTTGATGGTCGATTTCTTCAATATTGGAGGCCTGATCTGATCACATGGTCTTCTAGACAAAGGTTCCCCTATCAGTTAAGGAACCATAGCCGTTGGAATCAGCTCATTTGCTGATGTGGATAAGAAGATATGGGCATAATACGAAAACATGTCAGCACAGACGTCATTGCACATCAGCCAACTTGATGGTCGATTTTGCTAGGGAAAACGACTCTGTTTTAAGAAGTGTAAAACATGAAAAAGATAGATATGCCTCTTATCTTTGCATGGCTACAAATTTCAGCCTTATTGCTTCAATGAAACTCGAGATATAGCTGATATGGCAAAAGGTGTCGGAACTGAAACTGAACTGGATTTGCCCTTAATTCTAGTAATCTGAAATCACTCAAAGAAACTTGTGAAAAACACCAAAATACATAAAAATATAAAAGATCATAAACACAATTAGACTAAACAATAATAACTCGTATTTGACACAAAACAATAATAAAACATAACTAAAAACTATATAATTATACGAGTTATCACACCCCCACACTTAGATTTTTGCTAGTCCCTAGCAACGACTCAATAAAAATAAAATAAGAAAATCTAATCTAATCCATTTTCGTAGGAAATCACGGTGGCACTTAGCATGTGACACAAGCCTTTAAACCCCTAGGTGTCCCTAGTGGACGAGTTTAGTCTCGTGAGGGTTTACTAGAACGATACCCACAAACATTGAAAAACTAAAATATAAATAAACTGCATATACTAAAAATATTTACTCCTAATCCTTTCAATACAAATTAGAGACAATATTTGAACAAGTCTTATAAACTAATCAATAGCTTAAAGAATTTCACAAAAAATCATGCTTGAATGTAAATTGTTTGAGTTAAGCCAATATTAGCATAACATATCTCAATCAAAATATTGCATGTTCAAATTTAATCTCAACTTCTCACATGGGATACCCTCATGATTTTCACTCTTTAAAGTAGTGGTGAAGTGTTTACACTCAATCAATCTCATGAAAACAGTTCTACCATATTCTTGCTTGTCCACCTATTCTCCACTATTTAGATCATACAACTTCATGAATCAAGAGGTCTTTAATCAAGGTTGTAATGGGGCCAAGGGGTTTGTAATGTGGTTGAAGAACAAAAGGATAAAGATATCACAAAGGTTCCAAAGAGTTCATAAAGTTTAGAGACATAAAAAGATCATACAAAGAAACTTCTCAAAACTCTTTATAAGTACATAGTCACCTAGGCCGGATATTCATGTTGGGCCTTTTCTTCATTCTAAACGACTTTGTAACATCTTTTTCTTTTTCCACAAATTCAAGAGATGATTCATATATATATATATATATATATTTTTTTTTTTTTACATAGGAATGTATTTGCCAGTATTTCATTTCTTTTTCTCTTGACTTTTCTTTTCTTTCCCCCCCACACTTATTTCTTGTTTCTAACCCAAATTTTTAACTAAAAATATCCCTTGTCTTTGCAACTTGTCTCAAAACATGCTAATTCATCTTTGGAACAAAGGTAAAGATATAAGTATTTTTAGGTTAGGGACAAGTTATGGTTACCAAAGAGATAGCTTATTCAATGTAGGCTCAAATTGGTTCACTAAGGGTGTGTTCTCTTGGAACATCAATAAGGGATGGCTGTTTGGCTCTGGCTAAAAATCCTAATGCCTCTATCATATTCATGTTGTCACATGCATCAATATAGTTTCAACAAGGTCTAAAGCAAGTTCTAGAGAATCATGTAATCATAAGAGCACTCAAGAAAGAAATTAGATTGATTTATATAATGCATCAATCATTATAGGCTCAAAAACTCACAAGGATGATTATACAAGTCAGATTAAGTCTAAACATGCTTCTTTCTCAATCAACATATCATATTAACATTGGCTCATAAAAATTAGTATCAAGCTTAATTCTCATGAAAATCTTCTCACTAATAAATCTGTTTTAGACTTATGCAATTCATATCTCATCATAGTATTGAAAAGGAACTAAAACACACTAAAAATAATAATAAAGACTCATAAAAAAAAATAGTAGACAAAAATAAAAGAAATCCTATATCCTTCCCCCCACACTTAATTCTTACATTGTCCTCAATGTAAGTCTATTAACCCAACTGAAAGAATCATGTGTAAGAGAAAAGAACTAATAACATAAGAATAGGAACAACTAAGACTCAAAACAAAACAAACTCACGCAACCTAAATAATCCTAAAATACTAAACAAAAATTAACAAGTAAACATAAAAAGATTAAAGTCAAAGTGACAAGGTATGTCTCAAGTCTCCCTTACTCAGACCTTGTTCAGAATGAATACTTCTAAATTGCTTAAAACACAACAAACTTTTTTTTTTTTTTTGAAAAGAAGAAATCAAATTGACAAGGTATGTCTCAAGTCTCCCTTACTCAGACCTTGTTCAGAATGAATACTTCTAAATTGCTTAAAACACAACAAACTTTTTTTTTTTTTAAGAAGGTAAAATTTAGGAGATATTACCTGTAGAGGTTGCTAACCACTTATTATAACTGAGACACAACAAACAAAATGTTAGATAATGTCACAAAGACAAAGTGCAATCCACTCCTTGCTCGTCCATATCTCTTTTTCTTTTTCCGAGCGTTTGCGAAACAACCGTAGCAGATAAATACTCATAAGCTTGGAGCTTTTTGAGTAAATCTTCAATGGTTGTAGCAGAAATTATGGTTCTCCTTGCCTCTGAAAACATGAATCCATTATCCACAGCATTATCTAAATATGAAAGCAAATTACTAAAATAACCATTAATATTAAGCAAACCAATGGGTTTCTTATTTGTGACCAAAGATGACCAAGAAGCCACGCAAGCTATTTCTTCCAATGTACCCAGACCTCCTGGTAAAGCAATGAATGCATCGGCAGAATGGTACATGATTGTTATCCGTTCAGGGACACTCCAGACTTGTATTTCCTTACCCACGGTAGGTCCACAAAAACTTGTGAATAGTTTTGGCACGATTCCTAGAACTGGACTTCCTCCGGCGTGTGCTGCTGTAGCGACTGCTCCCATTAAACCCGTACTACCGCCTCCATAAATCAAGTGGATCTTTTGTTGGGCAAGTATTACTCCAACTCTTATGGCTTCATCAGCGAATATGTTATTTTTCCCTGGATAAGCACCTCCAAAGACACAAATTTTTTTAATGCGTTGGGATGAAGTACTTTCCATTTTTTTTTTTTTTTTTTCGAGTGCCTGAAAGAGAATGAGTACATGGTGTAATATATAGAGGACTGAGTAGTGAATCAGACAAGAGTAATAATGTCGCCGAAAGTGTATCTGACCTGTCAGAAGAAAATGTTAACCTAACAAAAGATTTTTGCGTGATTTCAGGAAGAAAATCAAAAAGAGAAGAAAAAATCAACCGTAAAAGACAAATAAAAAAAACGAGAATAATTACACAAATCGAATAACACGTAAATTAAACCGAAATAAAGTTATTGCAAATCAAACCAAAAGCTGAGAAGTCATTTATTGTAGTTGTGATTGTGGCTCACATCTTCCTCTGGTTTTACGTCCAGAAACGGCTTAAACGCCTTCTATGAGTCGAGGATATGCTTCCCATCCAGTTTTCTTACAAGCTGGCAAACAGGGTCTTTTAACATCAGATTCCCAAGATGTTGCCATTCCCTTTGGAATTGCGGCCATAAATCAAGAATTTCTCTTTGTACGTCTCCACTAGGATGCGTCTCAAGAGAAAGTTGGATATTACCCAAATTCTCCTTACTCAGTCCATCCTTAATGAATTCAATTTTATCATCTCGATTAGAGGACGGAATCCCAATAGAACGACATTTACCGTTACACGTCCATCGTGCACATTTGTGGCAATTTGAACTCATGCGCTTTGCTCGTCGCTTCTTTGCAAAAGTGCTTCTACCTGTACCTGGTAAATGCAAAACAGGAAGATATTCATCTTCACGTACCTTGGCTTCAATTATCCAACGTATGTCTTCATGAATCCCTTTGTGCATAAGCATTCTTAATCTTCCAAATCGAACTTGGTAAAGCTTCAGTAAAATATTTCGAGGAAAAGGAGGAAATCGTTTCTGCAATCTTGTGAGAATATCATCCATCCTAAAAAAAAAAATGAAAAAAAAAAATGAAAGAGAAATTTATATACAATATCAGTTTTGTGGGTAGCTGATGGAACCGATTTAAATAATCACGGAGTACCGTTATCCGCCATTTAACCGGGGTTAAAAAAAATTATATTTACATCTAGTGTTTTTCAAAACAAGGATCAGAAAGAAAAACAACATAAAAAGACTCAAAAACAAAACACTCTAAATAAAATCCTAAATTCTTCCCCCCACACATAATTCTTACATTGTCATTAATGTAATGCTATTATCCCCCAATGCAAGAATTATATGTAAGAGAAAAGAACTATTAAACAAAAGAAACTTATGCAGCCTAAATGAACTTAAAAACAGTAAACACAATTAACAAAGAAACATAAGAAATAAAAATAAAAACAATAAAAATAATAAAAGAAAAAAGAAAAGAAAGAGAAAGCAAATCTGAATATGGAAGGTTGGCAATTTCATCTTTAATTGGGCTGCCTTCCCAATTAACACTTGAGTTAGTGTTTTGAATCTAACCAACACCCCTTCTTGGCTTTTTAGGCTTGTCAGGCTCATGCATGAAATTTCCCAAATTTATGCGTTTGAGAGGAAGCTTTCTTTGCACAACAGTGGATGCATTCTCCATTACAAGTATTATTCCATCATCCTTGGTGGTGCATATCTCATCGAGGAATGGTGCATCTTTTGGTACTTGTTGAATGACATCCACAAACAAACTGTTTAAGGTTTCCAGCGTGTCTTGTTCATGTTCATCCTCTTTGAACTTTGCGAATCTACTAGGAAAAGGTGGAGAAGAAACATTAGTAAAAATTGGAATCTCAAACGTTACCTCAGGTGCCGAAATACTCTTATTTGGATCATTGGCTTCATTATCCTCAAGAATAGAATTCATCTCTAATTTTGTCTCATCCTCATCTTGTTCCTCATTCCTCAAGGTCACAATAGTAGTATTCTCCTTTGGGTTAATCATTGTTTGGGCAGGGAGTTCTTCAGATCTTTGTGCTACCCATCCCACCATACTACTAGTCAATTGGATCATTTGCTTTTCCAAACTCTGGATGCTTGCCCTTGTTTCCTGTTGAAATTGCAATGTATCAGTAACAAGAGAATAGACAAGATCTTCTAAAGAAGTACCTGAGTTTTGAGTCATATGTGGTGGTTGAAAAAGATCTGGTTCTTGGGACCATGATTGATTGAAGCTAGATGGATGAGTGTAATTGGCATAAGGATCTACTTCTTGGTAATTTTTCGAGTAGCCATAATTAGTATGATCCCACCATCCCTCATGGTAAGTGTTTGAGTAATGATCATACTGTTGGTCTTGGAACACTTGATGGCCTTGACATCCTCCCATGGCCAATTGTTGAACTGGGAAGGTGAGATTGGCTTGTTGATTCTCCATGTTCATGTATGCCACCAACTCTTCAAGTGTTAGATTGCTCAATTCCATCGTTTTTTTTATTTTTTTATTTTTTTTTCAAAATTTGATCAGAAAAACCCGTATGTACAAGAAAATAAAACTCATTAGAACTGAAAATAAGAATAAACCAAGTAACAAATAAACTAAAGAAAACAATCCCCGGCAACGGCGCCAAAAATTTGATGCACCCAAAAGAGTGTATCTTATTTAACCTTGCACTAAAAAGATAAATTGTAAGTATAGTAGTTAGCAAGGGTCGAGTCCTCAGGGATTGGGTTTTAGTTTATAAGTTAATAGTTTAAAACTTAAATTCAAGAACAATAAAAGAAAAGGGGTTTTTGAAGCCAGATTTAAACTAAAGTAAATAATAAGAATAAGATGCAAGGCGGTATAACCAGCCAATAAAAATATATATACTAAATTAGGCGGTATAACCAGCCAATAAAAATATATATACTGAATTAGGCGGTATAACCAGCCAATAAAAATAAAACAAAGTTAATATACAAATTAGGCGGTATAACCAGCCAATAAAAATAAATATACTTTTAAAAATAAGCAAACTAGAAAAGCAAGAAAACAAGTAAGTAAGAAGAATCAAATATGAAAAATAGGGTTAAGGTTTCATTCTCCGCCACTAGACATCATTAAGAATCAATTTCAGATCTATCAATATCAACCAACTATCAAAGTTAACAACCGTAGATAACAACAAGCTCTGTTATCCCAATCTTTCCTTAGTTTGTCGTTAAATAGAACAAGCTCTCTATTTAATCTCTAACCATTAAACAACCTAGAATAAGCTCTCTAAATTCAATTTAATGGCAGCTTTATGATGAGAAAGATAGGTTGATCTAAGCAACAAACACATAAGCTCGGATTGTTCAACTTAGGTTATGTTCCACTTTGCAATTATTGAAAACTTGACCATAATCATTAATCACAAATTGCCACTTATGAATAGGAAATCAAGACAATTACACGGATCAAGACTCCTAGACTAGCAATAGATAATTATCAAGATCTATCTAGTTGTACACCTAAATAAATCAAGACAACATCATGAACAATTCTTGTAGAAGAACATAAGCAACTTTGATAGAAAATTAATGATAGATAGAATCTGAAAATCAATCACAAAACATGTCTAGGGCTTTGAAATCACCCTTAACCAAATAGAAGTTTAGCCTAGCATAGGCATTGTAAACATAAACATAAAATTAAAGAAAATCTAAGAAGAAAATAAAAGAAAGAAAGAAGAAGAGGAAGAATATTAATTATCCAACCTCTTGCTCTCTCTAAAGAAAAAGAAAACTAGAGAAAAGAAAGAAGAAGAAAACTTAGAGAATTTTATTAAAATGGCTAATATCCTACCTATGTACAATATGATCCCTTACAATCATCCAAGGCCCTCTATTTATACACATTTTGGAGGGCTAAATGACAAGAGACAAGCTTTACAAATTTCAAAGGTAGGTATATGACGATTTTGATCAGCCAACTTGATGGTCGATTTCGTCAATATTGGAGGCCTGATCTGATCACATGGTCTTCTAGACAAAGGTTCCCCTATCAGTTACGGAACCAGAGCCGTTGGAATCAGCTCATTTGCTGATGTGGTTAAGCAGATATGAGCAAAATACGAAAACATGTCAGCACAGACGTCATTGCACATCAGCCACGTTGATGGTCGATTTCTTCAATATTGGAGGCCTGATCTGATCACATGGTCTTCTAGACAAAGGTTCCCCTATCAGTTACGGAACCATAGCCGTTGGAATCAGCTCATTTGCTGATGTGGATAAGAAGATATGGGCATAATACGAAAACATGTCAGCACAGACGTCATTGCACATCAGCCAACTTGATGGTCGATTTTGCTAGGGAAAACGACTCCGTTTTAAGAAGTGTAAAACATGAAAAAGATAGATATGCCTCTTAGCTTTGCATGGCTACAAATTTCAGCCTTATTGCTTCAATGAAACTCGAGATATAGCTGATATGGCAAAAGGTGTCGGAACTGAAACTGAACTGGATTTGCCCTTAATTCTAGTAATCTGAAATCACTCAAAGAAACTTGTGAAAAACACCAAAATACATAAAAATATAAAAGATCATAAACACAATTAGACTAAACAATAATAACTCGTATTTGACACAAAACAATAATAAAACATAACTAAAAACTATATAATTATACGAGTTATCAACCAAGAAAGCCAAGATTCAGGTTGAAGAATCTAGACCCAATGAAATCTTGTTTCAAGAACCTAGTTTTAGCTAGACCCAATGAAATCTTGTTTCAAGAACCTAGATTTGGTTGTTGAACGCCACAAAAGAAACCTTTGATAAGTTCTGAAGTTCTTTCAAGAACTAGAAGAGAAAACTCTCTCAATTTATAAAAATCAAAGTTACACAATGAACTAACTTGCCATAGACGGCTAAGGAAACTATTTATGTCCTTTCTAACTTAACCTAGGCCGGCTAGGGCTTAAACATAATGATAACATGCCCTAGTCAGCTGACACACTAATAATAGTACTATGATTTTAAAATACTCAAGCCCAAAACCTAATAATTAAATATAGGTCCAACTAGATTAATGAGGTAGCCCCTACAAATCCAGTAGACTTAATACATAAAATAGGTCCACATGCCTATATGCTTAAATCAATTAAAACAAACCCACTCTTGCCACATCAATTAATGAATTAGGATGGCCCCCACACATGCCATTTCAATTAATGAAACAAAGTCAGGCCCACTTCAATTCCCTCTTATGCCGCCATTTGTAAAGCTTGGATCACATGGACCAAAGCTGATTCCTCTTCATTCAAGCTCATCTTGAATGTCTTGACCTTGCTTAAAAGACTTGTAGATTCTGCCCAAGTCCTTTCCTTGCATTGCTTCCTTGATTCGGCCCAAGTGGAATCCATGCATTGCTTCTTGAAAACTTGGTCTATCTTGGATCTCATCAGACATGCTCAGCCTTATGGTCATCATGCTCAGGCTCATTATGCTTATGATGCTCAACCTCATCATGCTCAACCTCATGCTCAGCCTCATGCTTGTCATACTCACCCTCTTCACCAGTCCTATCGTCACCCTCACCCTCATCACCACCTTCTTCACCAGCCCTATCAACAACCTCTTGCTCACTCTCATGCTTCGAACCAGCATTTAAACCCTCATGGCAAGCACCTATCTCTTCACCTAAACTGGTACATTGCTCTATAGGTGGTCCAGATAATAATAAAGGCCTTTCTAGTATCTCTGGAGTGTCCACTTTGTGCTCTACATACAAGTTTGTCACTTTATATTTAACCCAATAATTCAACATATCTATAGTGCTACTATCATTCCAAATTATCCTAAGCCCATAATCCAATGACCTACTTCTAAGCACATAGTAGTACACAATGGATATACTATAGTAAGCAAGCCTTTTTTTTTTACTATATTACACAATTCAAAATAAGAAATGGTATCTGGATCCTCTCTTATCCTTTGTCTTGTCCCACCATTTTTTCTATGATATGGATCACACACAAACTTACCCCCCACATACAAGTTAATATAAAACTCATCTGAATCACTCATTTGTATTTAAATATTTAAAATGCAGTCAAAATCCATTTTCAAACAAACATAAAAGGGACCACTTTCATCAATAGAAAACATAAAAGGATCACAAACATTTTAATAATACATAAAAGCCTAACAAACCTAAAGGGACCACTTTCAAACTTTGGTCTAATCTTTTTATTGGAAAACTTTGGTAAACAGAAAAGTTTAAAAGGTTTTGATTTTAGTAGGTTTTTTAAATAAAAAAATTTCTTAATCTCGATTAAAACAGAATAAATTTTACATAAACACACTAATCAAACTTTAATAGATGTTTAAAATAAACAAATCAAAAACCCCAAAACCCATAAACCCTAATCGTGACAGCTTTCGAATTTAATGGTTTTTTTTAAATAAAAAAAATTTAATCTTGAATCAAACAGAAAAAATCCTAATTATATAGAAATCATTATTAATTCCCTACTTATACACATAAATCAAACTTCAATAGATGATTAAAACAAACTCGTGACAAAATCTCAAAAACCCATAAACCCTAATCGTCACAATCTTGAAAAAATGGCAACTGACCTTATCTGCTCAATACGATTTGTCTTCAATTTTCCCCGCTATGCTGCTGATTTGTAGCAATCAATCTCGAGAAAACCAAATTAAGGGGCTTTGGAGTTTATGAGTTTTCTATATTTTAATCTTCTCGGTCGCAACCTAAAAAATAACAAGTCTCATTGCAAGACTTTATTATTCGTTAAACGTGACATTAAAAAAAACCGAGAAAAAGTCGACTTAATTCCTCTAGAAAAATGAAGGTTTTGAAAATGACCTTGAAAAAGACATGGAGTCGTCACCAATCTTTTTTAGCTAGGTGTGATCGGCCACCTATTAAAACCGGTTTTATAAAATATTTTAAAAATTAATTAAAATATTTTAAAAACCAATTTCAAGTCTGCGTTTTAAACCAGAGAAATCAAAGAAGCGGGTTCGGGAGTCGGTTACGTGCGGGGAAGGATTAGCACCCCCACAATGCCCGTATAAATCGGTACCTTATTAATCGCGTGTTATCTCAAGTCTCGGTAAAAAAAATCGGTTTTGAATTTAGTATTTCAAGTTAATTCCCAATTTAAAGAAAAATAATTCCATTTTTAGTTGAAAATGATCCGGAAAATATAAATTCAAAATTTTCCTATATTCCCCAACAAACGTGGCAAAATATAGAAATTTTTATTAATTTGGAAAACTTTTTGAATCATTCTCGTTTTTTGAAAGAAAGATATTCCTTTATTAATGATAATTGATGATATTCCCTCCAGCAAACCCGGTAGAGAACTCATGAATTATTTTAACTCGGGAATATCTTTATTTTTTATTGCAAAATCATTATCCTTTTGAAAACATTTTAAAAGATATGAATATGTATATGCATGACATAAATAAAATGACATAACAAAATCTAAATAATATAATGCATCCTAAATGATATAATATAATTTAAATGCCTTAGCATATTCTAAATAGAATGAAATGTCCTAAGTTATATGACATATTATAAATGAAATGAAATGTCCTAAGTTATATGACATATTCTAAATGAAATGAAATGTCCTAAATGACATAATATATCCTAGATGAAATGAAATATCCTAAGTCACATGATATATTCTAAATGAAATGAAATGACCTAAGTAACATAATATATTCTATATGAAATGAAATAACCTAGGTAACATAATATATTCTACATGAAATGAAATGCCCTAAGTAACATAATATATTCTATATGAAATGAAATAATTTAAATGACATGAAATATAGAATAATGCTATCATATAATTTGCATGAAAATAAAAATAATAATGTATGAACATAGTATATGCTAAATAATATAAAAATAACTAAATAAAAGCATAGGATATCATGAAATATTCAAAACCATATAATAAACCATATAACATCAAAAAATATAAATCAAAATAATAACAATATCATAGGAATTATTATAGCAAGAATCACATATTATATAAAATGCATGAATATGGAAAATGCAATGCATGAAATGTATTTTTTCCTTTAATTAAGGAAATCCGTATATCTAAAAAGATATCCGGCTACCTTAGGAAAATATGTCAAATTAAATATTCTAAAATCGAAATAATTTGTGATTGTTTGAAAACAATTTTGAAAAGCTTGAATTAAAAGTAAAAAATTGGGCTAAATCTTTTTTAAAATGGCTCTAATTTCCTAAGTTTAAAAATCCCGGACTTGACCACCCTTAACCCGAGAGTTAAAAAATCATTTTTAGAGTTTAAAAAGGCTTAGAAACTACCCTAAGTCAGAAGCTAACCTTCCTAATCAGCCCCCTCTAAGTAACTTAACCAAAACAGAAAAATAATTTTTCTTTAAATTCAATTCTGACTCCACTGTCCAGTTTTAAGCCACGATTTTTTATCCTATTTTTAAAAATTCAAAAAATTCTGAAAAACATATTGGAGACTCAAGACATGTAAAAATACATGAAAAAAAATCCTCTTAATTTTCTGATTAAAGATGAACTCCCAGAAAAATCGAAAAAGTACAAGTACTGGGTGAAAAAATGTTTTGCCAAAATACATTTTTGTCTTTGATAAAATCATTTAAAAATCAAAGTAAAAATATTTAAGACTCACAAAATGACTCACAAACAGTAGCTAGGACTTTTTGAAAGTTAGATAAAAATTGGCTAAGTAAAAAAAATCACAAAGGTAGAATAATCAATTTGACAAAACTTAATTTTCCACAAGTGTGCTCAAGGGAGCATGATTTTGAACCATTAATTGGCTCAAATCATTATTCAAGTGGCATGAACATGAAATTCATAAATAAAAAAATACAACAAACATAGTGCATGAAATGCATTTGTTTAAACCTAAATGTCATGAAAAAATGCATGGCATCAATATAGTGACTTAGACCTAAATGAACTTGCATGGCATTTAATGCAACCTAGACCTAAAATGCATGAACATGCATGGCAAATAACCCAAACTTAGTAACTAAAATATGCATGGCATTTTCACAAACACAAAGCATGCTTAAACCAAGAACTCAAACAAATATCATGCAAATGCTAACCTATCAACTAACATGGCAAGAATGCACATATAATGCAAACATTCAAGGAGTGGCCGAATGGCCTATGTGACTAGCAAACATGGTATTTTCACAAATGATGCACCCAAAAGAGTGTTCTTATTTAACCTTGCACTAAAAAAAATCAATTGTAGAGTATAGTGATTAGCAAGGGTCGAGTCCACAGGGATTGGGTTTTAGTTTATAAGTTAATAGTTTAAAACTTAAAAACAAGTAAACAAAAGTAAAGGGGATTTTGAAATCAGATTTAAACTAAAGTTAACAATAAGAATGAGAAAACAAGTAATTAAGAAGAATCAAATATGAAAAATATGGTTAAGGTTTCATTCTCCACCACTAGACATCATTAAGAACCAATTTCAGATCTATCAATATCAACCAACTATCAAAGTTAACAACCGTAGATAACAACAAGCTCTGTTATCCCAATCTTTCCTTAGTTTGTCGTTAAATAGAACAAGCTCTTTATTTAATCTCTAACTATCAAATAACCTAGAATAAGCTCTCTAAGTTCAATTTATTAGCAGCTTTATGATGAGAATGATAGGTTGATCTAAGCAACAAACACATAAGCTCGGATTGTTCAACTTAGGTTATGTTCCACTTTGCAATTATTGAAAACTTGACCATAATCATTAATCACAAATTGCCAATTATGAATAGGAAATCAAGACAATTACACGGATCAAGACTCCTAAACTAGCATTAGACAATTATCAAGATTTATCTAGTTGGCCACCTAAACAAATCAAAACATCATCATGAACAATTTTAATGGAAGAACATAAGCAACTTTGATAGAAAATTAATGATAGATAGATTCTGAAAATTAATTACATAACATGTCTAGGGCTTTGAAATCACCCTTAACCAAATAAAAGTTTAGCCTAGCATAGGCATTGTAAACATAAACATAAAATTAAAGAGAATCTAAGAAGAAAATAAAAGAAAGAAAGAAGAAGAAGAAGAATATTAATTATCCAGCCTCTTGCTCTCTCAAAAACAAAGAAAAAAAGAAGAAATCAGAATTTGATGCTTGGGGAAGTGTCAATTTCGTATGCCCCCTTGGTCTCTATTTATAGGCAATAGCTAGGGCATCAAACAAGTGAATTTCAGCTCTCTCCCTTCAATAAATGCTGACTTGTGGCTAAAGTTAAGGAAAAGTGGCTGACTTTTGTGTTTTAAGGAAAGAAATAAGCCTTGGCAGCCAAGTTTGAATAAAGTAGGAAAGTTTTAGTCAAAGCACTATTTAATGAAGAGAGATTATATTCTTGCAGCCAAAGTAAGTGTAAGGAAGGAAAGTCTTGGCTGATTTAATTCTCCTACTTTGACTAGGATTAGCTTTAAGGAAAGATACTTGCAATTAATGCAATTAATGCAAGTTGACAACCACTAATCCTTCTTTGGCAAGGATAAACTTAAATGTCAACTAGGGTATTAAGAAAAAATTGTCATTTACGGCTAGGGTTTTTTTTGCCACTAGGGTTTTTAGGGAGATATTCCAATGCCGATTTAGATGACCATTTTTTATCCGATTTAGGCCCATGACCATCCGTTGGAAAGGTAATCAAGTGATCTTCAAAAGTCAAGAAGGAAGTTTCCTCGAATAAAGAGTCTAACATCATGTTTTCTTAGCAACAAGCTCCGGAGGTCAAATCTGTCTTCTTGCTTTGCATCAAGAATTTGATCTGTTTGACTCCCAACTCTTTTTCCATCTTGTGATTGTGATTTTGTAAGCTCTTTAACATCCTAATTGACATGTTTTGACTTCATCTCCTCCAAAATACCTACAAAGCATAAAAACCTAGTAAAATGTCAAGGAAGTAAGAATCAAAGCACAAAGTATAAAGAAATTAAATAGGAAAATGTATGAAATTAAGCACTTATCAAATTCCCCCACACTTAATCTTTTGCTAGTCCTCGAGCAAAATCAAATAGACACAAGGTAAGAAAACCGAATCTAGTTCACTTTCAATACAACTTATAGATAATCATTGAACAAGTCTTATAAACCAATCAATAGCTTAAAGAGTTTCACAAAAAATCATGCTTGATAGTAAATGGTTTAAGTTAAGCTAAAATTAACATAACATATCTCAATCAAAATAGTGCATGTTCAAACTTAATCTCAACTTCTCAAATGGGATACCCTGATGATTTTCACTCTTTAAAGTAGTGGTGAAGTGTTTACACTCAATCAATCTCATGAAAACAGTTTCTACCATATGCTTGCTTGTCCACCTATTCTCCACTACTTAGATCATGCCACTTCATGAATCAAGAGGTCTTTATGCAAGGTTATAATGGGGCCAAGGGGTAATAATGTGGCTAAAGAATAAAAGATAAAGGATATTAAAAAAGTTCCAAAGATTTTATAGAGTTTAGAGACATAATAAGATTCATACAAAGAAAACTTCTCAAAACTCTTTACAAGTACATAATCACGTAGGCCGAATATTCATGTTGGGCCTTTTCTTCATTCTAAACAACTTTCGAACATCTTTTTCTTTTCTTTAACTAGAAGTTCAAGAGATTATTCAATTTTTTTTTTTCACATGGGAATGTATTTGGCAATATTCCCTCTATTTTTCTCTTGACTTTTGCCTTTCTCCTCCCCACACTTATTTCTTGTTTCTAACCCAAAATTTGAATAGATCTTCCTTGTCTTTGCAATATGTCTCAAAACATGCTAATTCATCTTTAGAACAAGTTGTCACATGCATCAATAAGGGATGGCTGTTTGGCCCTGGTTAAAAATCCTAATGCCTCTATCATATTCATGTTGTCACATGCATCAATATAGTCTCAACAAGGTTTAAAGCAAGTTCTAGAGAATCTTGTAATCATAAGAGCACTCAAGAAAGAAATTAGATTGATATGTATAATGCATCAATCATATAGGCTCGAAAACTCACAAGGATGATTATACAAGTCAGATTTAAGTCTAAACATGCTTCTTTCTCAATCAACATATCATATTAACATTGGCTCATAAAAAGTTGATATCAAGCTCAATTCTCATGAAAATCTTCTCACTAATAAATCTGTTTTAGACTTATGCAATTCATATCTCATCATAGTATTGAAAGTAACTAAAACACACTAAAAATAACATAAAAAGAATAAAAAAAACAAAACACACTAAAGAAAATCCTAAATGTTTCCCCCCACACATACTTTTTACATTGTCCTCAATGTAATGCTATTATCCCCAATGCAAGAATTATATGTAAGAGAAAAGAACTACTAAACAAAACAAAAGAAAAACAATAAAAGATAGAATGATGGAGAGTAAGGAATATGCAAATCTGATATAATAAATGCTCTCCATCCTTTTGGGTTGCCTCCCAAGAAGCGCTTGGTTTATTGTCCTCAGCCTGACTTAGACCCATGCCATTATTATTCAACATAATTCGGCACAAAAAGTGGTAACTCCTCCACATCTTGTATTAGAAAGTTCTCATAGTAAGGCTTCAATCTATGACCATTCACTTTGAATGCCTTATCTGTTTTTGGGCTTTGGATTTCAACTGCACCATGAGTAAATACATTAGTAATAACAAAAGGTCCAACCCAACGAGAACGTAACTTACCTGGAAATAACTTAAGGCGTGAATGGAAGAGAAGAACTTTTTTTCCAACAACAAAGTCCTTTCTTGATATCATCTTGTCATGGAATGCCTTAGTCTTTTCCTTGTAAATCCTAGAATTCTCATAGGCATCATTCCTTATCTCCTCTAATTCTTGTAGGTCAAGTTTTCTTTGCTTACCTGTCTCATCCATCTCCATGTTGCATTGTTTGATAGCCCAATATGATTTATGTTCCAACTCAACCGGAAGATGACAAGGCTTACCACAAACAAATCGATAAGGAGACATACCAATGGGTGTCTTATATGCTGTCCTATAAGCCCAAAGTGCATCATCAAGTCGTGAACTCCAATCCTTCCTATTTGGGTTAACTGTCTTTTCAAGGATGGACTTAACTTCTCGGTTTGACACTTCAGCTTGCCCACTAGTTTGAGGATGATATGAGGTGGAGACCTTGTGTGTGATGTTATACTTCCTCAAAAGTGCTTCCATAGTCCTATTGCAAAAATGAGTACCTTTATCGTTGATTATGGCCTTTGGCGTTCCAAACCTAGCAAAGATGTTAGTCTTGACAAAATCTGAAACAACTTTAGAGTCATTAGTCCTAGTGGATTTTGCTTCCACCCACTTTGAAACATAATCAACGGCAAGTAAAATATAAAGATTACCAAAAGAAGAAGGAAAAGGTCCCATGAAATCCATGCCCCATACATCAAAAATTTCAACAATAAGTATTGGAGTTTGAGGCATTTGATTTCTAGCACCTAAGTTACCTGTTCTTTGGCAACGATCACATGACTTGCAAAAGAGGTATGCATCTTTGAATATAGTAGGCCAATAAAATCCAGAATCAAGAACTTTCATGGCTGTTCTTTTGGATCCAAAGTGTCCTCCACATGCATAAGAGTGACAAAAGGTGAGAATAGATTGAAATTCAGTTTCGAGTACACACCTTCTTATAATCTGATCGGAGCAATGCTTCCAAAGGTAAGGATCATCCCATATGTAGTATTTGGCATCACTCTTGATCTTATTTCTTTGAGCTTGTGTCAACTCTTGTGGCAACTTCTTGGTAACTAAGTAATTAACAATATCGGCATACCAAGGAGTTGTTGTACTTATAAAAAGAAGTTGCTCATCCGGAAAGTTCTCATTCAAGGGTAGTGCATCCTCTTCATGAACTAAACGGCTAAGATGGTCCGCAATGAGGTTGTCACTACCTCTCTTATCTTTTATCTCCAAATCAAACTCTTGTAAGAGAAGTATCCATCTAATCAACCTTGGTTTGGCCTCCTTCTTAGTGAGTAAGTACCTAAGGGCTGCATGGTCTGAATATACAATTACTTTAGTACCAATTAAATAAGATCAAAATTTTTCTAAAGCAAATACAACAGCCAAAAGTTCTTTTTCAGTAGTGGAATAGTTCAATTGAGCATCATTAAGAGTTCGGGAGGCATAATAAATGGCATGTGAGGCTTTGCCAACCCGTTGGCCCAAAACAACTCCAATGGCATAATCACTAGCATCACACATGATTTCAAAAGGTACATTCCAATCTGGTGGTTGCATGATAGGAGCTGATGTCAAGAGTCCCTTCAATGTTTCAAACGCCTCTTTGCATTTGTCATCAAAGTGGAAAACCACATCTTTTTGTAGTAGCTTGCAAAGAGGTAATGTGATCTTTGAGAAGTCTTTGATAAATCTCCTATAGAAACCTGCATGTCCAAGAAAAGAACGAACCTCTCTCACATTTGTGGGAGGTGGTAAAGAATACATAATATCTATTTTAGATTTATCAACCTCTATCCCTCTAGAAGAAATAACATGGCCCAAAACTATTCCTTGTTCTACCATAAAGTGACATTTTTCCCAATTCAAAACAAGGTTAGTTTCCATGCATCTTTCAAGTACAAGTGTAAGGTTCTCTAGATATCTATCAAAAGAATCACCATAGACACTAAAATCATCCATAAACACTTCTATGATGTTCTCTACATAATCTGAAAATATGCTAACCATACACCTTTGGAATGTAGCTGGTGCATTACAAAGACCAAATGGCATACGCCGGTATGCAAAAGTACCAAATGGACAAGTGAATGTTGTTTTCTCTTGGTCCTCCGGAGCAATGGCAATCTGATTATAACCTGAAAAACCATCAAGAAAACAATAATGAGAATGGCCAGCTAACCTTTCAAGCATTTGATCAATAAAAGGTAAAGGAAAGTGGTCTTTGCGAGTTTTGGAATTAAGTTTTCGATAATCAATACAAACTCGCCACCCTGTTTGAATCCTAGTAGGAACAAGTTCATTCTCATTATTTGTTACCACCGTTACACCTGATTTCTTTGGAACCACTTGGACCGGGCTCACCCATTTGCTATCTGAGATAGGATAGATCACTCCAACATCTAGGAGCTTCAGTATGTCCTTTTTCACAACCTCCATCATAGGAGGGTTCAATCTTCTTTGTGCTTCTCTTGTTGGTTTGGACGCCTCCTCTAACAAAATCCGGTGCATGCACATAGATGGGTTTATTCCCTTGATATCAGCAATTGTCCAACCAATTGCTGTTTTATGCTCTCTAAGCACCCGGATAAGTCGCTCTTCTTGCAAAGGTGTGAGCTCTTTGGCAATGATGACCGGTAGTGTGTCCTTTTCACCTAAGAACACATATTTCAAGTGGTTCGGTAGTGGTTTCAACTCTAAAGTTGGTGCCTGCAAAATGGAAGGTAGAAGTTTCTCATTAGATAAAGGCAAATCAATAATGAAACATCAAACCTTGCATCTTTAGGTGGCAGCGAGTGTAAAGATTCTAGTGCCCCTTCCACATGGTCACTCAAGGCTAGTTCCCCTTTAGCATTCCCCATTCCGAGATGTTTGCTAAGGACTATTTCCACACTATCTTCACCTTCTAGCTCATAAGCTTGTTGCACTAGTGAGTCAATTATATCAATATTAAAAACAGAATGCACATCACTAGGATATCTCATGGCCTCAAAAATGTTAAAGCGAATTATTTCACCATCAAATTCCATAGTTAAAGTGTCATCATGTACATCTATTTTAGTTCTTGCTGTTTTCAAGAATGGTCTCCCTAATAGAATAGGTGTGGGATTAGAAGACATCTCATCTTCCATCTCAAGAACATAAAAGTCAGCGGGAAAAACCAATTCATTAACCTGTACAAGAACGTCTTCTACAACTCCTCTTGGGTAAGTGTTAGAACGGTCAGCAAGTTGTATTATAACACTGGTTTCCTCTAATGGTCCTAGATTCAATGAAGCATAAATTGAATATGGCATGACATTAATAGATGCCCCTAGATCTAGCATAGCACGCTCAAACCTGGTGTTCCCTATCTTACAAGGAATGGTAAACATACCTGGATCCTTGCATTTAGGTGGGAGTTTCTTTTGAAGAACAGCTGACACATTCTCCCCTACACTTACCTTTTCATTCCATTTCAACTTCCGTTTAGATGTGCACAACTCTTTTAGGAACTTGGCATATCTTGGCACTTGCTTGATAGCATCTAGTAAAGGAATGTTCACCTCTACTTTCCGGAAGGTTTCCAAAATTTCCTTATCTTGCTCCTCCTTCTTGGACTTTGCTAACCTGCTAGGAAAAGGTGGAGGAGTTATATAAGAAGGAAAGGATGGTTTAGGAATTACCTTTTTTAGTGGCTCATTGGGATGTGAAGAGGATGCCATGGTGTTGTTTTTCCCTTGAGCACTATCATTTTGTGGTGTCTCTAGCTGTTTCCCACTTCTTAAAGTTATAGCATTGGCATTCTCTCTTGGATTCACTATGGTTTGGGAAGGTAATTTCCCAGAATCCCTTGCTTGCATTTGACTCATGGTTGTTGCCAATTGCCCAATTTGAGTCTCCAAATTTCGAATACTTGTCTTTGTTTCCTGTTGAAATTGAATTGTATTAGTAGAAAGAGATTTAACAAGATCTTCAAGAGAAGTACCTGAATTTTGGATGGGTGGCAGTTGTTGTCGGGTTTGGTATGGTTGTTGCACTCTTTGCTGAAAACCCTGTGACCTGTTGTCAAATGGTGGAGAAATAGTTTGTGATTGGTTCCCTCCATAATTGAAGTTTGGATGATCCCTCCATCCTGGATTGTACGTGTTTGAGTAGGGATCATATTTCCTTGATTGGATCTGAAATCCACCCATGGCATTCACATGTTCATTGATGTCCTCTTGAAGTGTTGGACACATATCAGTTTGGTGCCCCATGTTTGAACATATGCCACAAGCCTTTATTTGCTGTATATTACCTACAGCCAATTGTTGAACAAGAGAAGTCAGTTTATTAAATTTTTGTTCAAGGGATGATATACTTACCTCATTAACTCTCTTGGGTTGTGGTGGTGGATCTTGTCTCATTGAGAATTGTTGAGAATTGGCTGCCATGTTGGAGATTAGAGTTCTAGCAGCCCCGGGAGTCTTATCAACTAGAGCTCCCCCACTAGCGGCATCTATCATACTTCTCTCCATGGGCATGAGACCTTCATAGAAATATTGGATGAGAAGTTGTTCACTTATCTGATGGTGTGGACATGATGCACAAAGTTTCTTGAACCTCTCCCAATATTCATATAAGGACTCTCCATTGTATTGCTGAATCCCACATATCTCTTTTCTAATGTTGGCAGCCTTAGATGCTGGGAAATACCTTTCCAAGAATGCTTTCTTCATATCATTCCATGTAGTGATGGTTCCGGATGGTAGATAGTAGAGCCATTCCTTTGCTGAATCAGCTAGAGAGAATGGGAAGGCTCTCAACTTAACTTGCTCTTCCGTGACTCCTGTTGGTCTCATGCTTGAGCAAACTACATGGAATTCCTTGAGGTGCTTATTTGGATCCTCTCCTGCAAAACCATGAAAAGTTGGGAGAAGATGAATCAAACCAGATTTTAATTCAAAAGCTACCTCAAGATTAGCATATTCAATGCATAATGGTTGTTGATCCAAGTCCGGAGCGGCTAGCTCCTTGAGAGTTCGGTTGTCAGCTGCTGCCATCTCTCCTTGCTCCTCTTGGATGTTTTGGATCAACTCCTCGATTGGTTGTTGGTGAGAAGTTATAAATTCCCGAATTCTCCTAAGTCTTAAGTCTTCTTCAAGAGCTTGGAACATTCACTAATAAAAAAAATATAAAAAATAAAAAAATAATAAGAAAGTAAATAATTAGAACTGAAAATATGAATAAACCAATAAACTAATAAACTAAAGAAAGCAATCCCCGGCAACGGCGCCAAAAACTTGATGCACCCAAAAGAGTGTATCTTATTTAACCTTGCACTAAAAAAAATCAATTGTAGAGTATAGTGATTAGCAAGGGTCGAGTCCACAGGGATTGGGTTTTAGTTTATAAGTTAATAGTTTAAAACTTAAAAACAAGTAAACAAAAGTAAAGGGGATTTTGAAATCAGATTTAAACTAAAGTTAACAATAAGAATGAGAAAACAAGTAATTAAGAAGAATCAAATATGAAAAATATGGTTAAGGTTTCATTCTCCACCACTAGACATCATTAAGAACCAATTTCAGATCTATCAATATCAACCAACTATCAAAGTTAACAACCGTAGATAACAACAAGCTCTGTTATCCCAATCTTTCCTTAGTTTGTCGTTAAATAGAACAAGCTCTCTATTTAATCTCTAACTATCAAATAACCTAGAATAAGCTCTCTAAGTTCAATTTATTAGCAGCTTTATGATGAGAAAGATAGGTTGATCTAAGCAACAAACACATAAGCTCGGATTGTTCAACTTAGGTTATGTTCCACTTTGCAATTATTGAAAACTTGACCATAATCATTAATCACAAATTGCCACTTATGAATAGGAAATCAAGACAATTACACGGATCAAGACTCCTAAACTAGCATTAGACAATTATCAAGATTTATCTAGTTGGCCACCTAAACAAATCAAAACATCATCATGAACAATTTTAATGGAAGAACATAAGCAACTTTGATAGAAAATTAATGATAGATAGATTCTGAAAATTAATTACATAACATGTCTAGGGCTTTGAAATCACCCTTAACCAAATAAAAGTTTAGCCTAGCATAGGCATTGTAAACATAAACATAAAATTAAAGAGAATCTAAGAAGAAAATAAAAGAAAGAAAGAAAGAAGAAGAAGAAGAATATTAATTATCCAGCCTCTTGCTCTCTCAAAAACAAAGAAACAAAGAAGAAATCAGAATTTGATGCTTGGGGAAGTGTCAATTTCGTATGCCCCCTTGGTCTCTATTTATAGGCAATAGCTAGGGCATCAAACAAGTGAATTTCAGCTCTCTCCCTTCAATAAATGCTGACTTGTGGCTAAAGTTAAGGAAAAGTGGCTGACTTTTGTGTTTTAAGGAAAGAAATAAGCCTTGGCAGCCAAGTTTGAATAAAGTAGGAAAGTTTTAGTCAAAGCACTATTTAATGAAGAGAGATTATATTCTTGCAGCCAAAGTAAGTGTAAGGAAGGAAAGTCTTGGCTGATTTAATTCTCCTACTTTGACTAGGATTAGCTTTAAGGAAAGATACTTGCAATTAATGCAATTAATGCAAGTTGACAGCCACTAATCCTTCTTTGGCAAGGATAAACTTAAATGTCAACTAGGGTATTAAGAAAAAGTTGTCATTTACGGCTAGGGTTTTTTTCTGCCACTAGGGTTTTTAGGGAGATATTCCAATGCCGATTTAGATGACCATTTCTTATCCGATTTAGGCCCATGACCAGCCGTTGGAAAGGTAATCAAGTGATCTTCAAAAGTCAAGAAGGAAGTTTCCTCGAATAAAGAGTCTAACATCATGTTTTCTTAGCAACAAGCTCCGGAGGTCAAATCTGTCTTCTTGCTTTGCATCAAGAATTTGATCTGTTTGACTCCCAACTCTTTTTCCATCTTGTGATTGTGATTTTGTAAGCTCTTTAACATCCTAATTGACATGTTTTGACTTCATCTCCTCCAAAATACCTACAAAGCATAAAAACCTAGTAAAATGTCAAGGAAGTAAGAATCAAAGCACAAAGTATAAAGAAATTAAATAGGAAAATGTATGAAATTAAGCACTTATCAACAAACACTTGGTATACTAGCATGCAAAACTAAATCAAATGTCATGCAAATGCAAAAACCTACCAACTAACATGGCAAAAATGCAACACACAATGCAAAACACATGGAGTAGCCGAATGGCCTCAAGCGCCAACAAGCATGGCATTTTCATAAACACTTGATATATTAACATGCTCAACTAAAATATAAAACTCAAATCATGCAAAAACCACACAAACATTTTCAGAAACACTTAATATACTAAATCTAAAACATGCTCAACTAAAATATAAAACTCAAATCATGCAAAAACCACACAAGCATTTTCACAAACACTTGATATACTAAATCTAAAACATGCTCAAATTTAAATATCATGAAAACAGAAAATTAAAAATGCAAGAACATGATATTTAATTCATAAATGGCAACAAACAAAGCAACCAAATTAAAATATAACTCAAGTATATGAAGTAAAATAACATTTAAAACATCAAGTTCAAAGAAAATAACATAAACAACATGATCAAATAAAACAAAACATCAACTTAAATAAAGAATGTAGGTCATTCGACCATGGTGAGTATATTGTAAAAAAAAAATTGTAAAAAATATATTTAAGAAAGAGATGAAAGAAGAACTTAAGAAGAACAATAAAAAAAATTATTTAAAAAGGAAACTCACCAAATAGTAATCAAAATAGCAAAAACAAGAATGGAAAATCAAGAAAGTGCAAGAGTTGGTGCTCAAGAGCAACCTCAAGAAGCTCTATTTCAAGCTTTATCTCTTCAAACTTTCCTTTCTTTTCTAAACTTTTTCTTTTTGCTTTCAAACAAAGAGAGAAAAACCAAGAAAAACCAAGAGCAATCAGCCAAAATGAAGTGTGAAAATAAAAATTCTGAACCCCCCTTAAGGCTGGCCGAACCCCCCCTTAAATCATGCAAGAATGTTGTCATTTTTGTTCTAACTAATTTCCATCAAATGGCTAATAATTCAAGGTGAAAAATCATGAAATTACCACCCTTAGATTAGCATGGCAGCTGTCCAAAATTACAGCTATTCAAGAATAATGTTGACACTCTCTCTTGGCCTATGTGGCTTAGTCACCATGGCTTGATCAAAGAGAATCTCTTACTAACTCTTAATTTTTAGCCATTTGATTGAAAAATCAGAAGCTTCCTCCTTACTTTGGGCCTTGGCAGGCCAGAACTTCTATTTTCCAGCCCAAGTCTGATTTTTTGAAAGGCCCAAAGAAGCCCTTTTCGGTTGCTTGGGTGAAATGACCGTTTTGCCCCCCGAATGCAAATAAATATCAAACGGACTCCAAATTCAATTTTTATTTTTTTAATAATTCAAAAATAATAAAATATTGAGTTCTTGAAGTTTTCAAAATTATCCGAGTCCGTTTTCTATTTATTTGGATTTTTTTCTTCCAAAAATGCCCTTTTATGCCCTTACATTTTACCATTTTTTAAACGAGCTCCAAATCAAGATTTTTATTCACCAATCTCTTCCAAATAATTTAAAAGTGTGATCTGAAAGTTTTCATAATTTTTGGAGCTCATTTGGTATATTTTCGGGATTTATCAGTTTGAATTACTGAATAGGAGCTCGAGATTTGGCCATTTTGCAAATGAACTCCGAATCAAGATTTTATTTCTCAAATATCTTCAAAATAATTTAAAAATGAGATATGCAAAATTTCAGAATTTTTGGAGTCCATTAGCTATTTTTTCGGGATTTATCTTCTTGAATTATTGCATAGGAGGCCCGGGATTTGGCCATTTTGCAAACGAACTCCTAATCAAGATTTTATTTCTCCAATCTCTTTTAAATAATTTAAAAATGAGATTTGCAAAATTTCAGAAGATTTGGAGTCCATTTGCTATTTTTTCGGGATTTTCCCTTTTAAATTACTATATAAGAGACTCGGGATTTGGCCATTTTGCAAACAAACTCCGAATCAAGATTTTCTTTCACCAATCTCTTCCAAATAATTTAAAAATGAGATTTGCAAAATTTCAGAAGATTTGGAACTCATTTGCTAATTTTTCGGGATTTTCCTTCTTGAAATACTGCATAAGAAGCCCGAGATTTGGTCATTTTGCAAACGAACTCCAAATCAAGATTTTATTTTTCCTATCTCTTTATAATGATTTAAAAATGAGATTTACAAATTTTCAAAATTTTTGGAGTCCATTTTCTATTTTTCCCAAATTTTCTAATTTTGCCCTTTTGCCTCCGAAACCCGATTTTGCTCAAAACAAGTCCGATTTTCAGATTTTCTTCAAGCTGAGCCTTGGGCTATCCCTTTTTAATCATTCCTCATCCATTGGGGGCTTTGGTCTTACCAAGTCGGACCATTTCTGTAATTCTGCCCGATTTCACCGAAATCCACCGAAAACCCTAATTCTCGGTTTTCTCCCGGATTGACTTTTCTTTCGGTTTTTCTATGCAAGTGGCTTTTTCATTACCCGTAGTCAGTGCTTATCTTTCATTTGGAACCTTCAATTTCGATCAATTTGATCGTTTAAGCACTTTTCCCCAAATTTCTCGGATTAGGGTTTCCTTTCTACTGAATCTCCAAATCCCAACTTCCGAACTCCATATCTTTCAATGTAGACCTCGGATTATCAAAATTATTTCGCCATTTTTCAATTGAACTTAAAATCTTGATTTTGAAAGTGGGTTGACTTTTTTAGTAGTTGACTTTTTGGGGTTGACTTTTTCGAGGTTGATTTTTTTTTGGGTTGACTTTTTTCAAGTTTGACTTTTTATGCTCGCCCTCTTAAACTAAGTCTTGGAGTACCACCTGCAGGATGAAAAAAGTCTTTTTACACTCGGAAACATCAATTTAGGAAGAAAACATACCTGTTTTAGTGATCCTGACAAAATTAGGTGTCTACATTCTCGACTGACCTTAAATGCCATGTTATAAAAAAACGTACACTTTATGTACACATGGACTGTCACGTGTATTGGATGCACGATCCGTTACTCATTTAACAGGAGACGAATTCCGTTTAATTCAGGTTGGATTTGCACAAAATAAAGGTCGAAGGTTATATTGACTCAAATAAAAGGTTATGGACTTAAATGACTCAACTGGTATAGTTCGAAGACGAAATTATCATTATGCCAATCGAAATACCCAAAAAGAAACATCAATTCAAACAAACATAAAATCCTTATCTAATAACATAAAAAGAAAGATGAAATATTTAGATAAAAAAATGTCATACCCAAATTTAAAATCGTATCTAACTCAATCCCGATACCGTGCATTACCTCCTAGTACTTGCTCATAATTAAATCATGAATTCATGTTAACCATGAATATAAATCACTAATATCGTCTAAAAAAATTAAAATATTTTCTTTGCAAAAATTTCGTTACCACTTTTTTCGATGAAATTTTCAATGGAATTTCGTAGCTAATAAAAGTTTTAGTGACGAAATCTCCGACGAAATTTTTGTCGAAAAAATTTTCCTATCAAATTAAATATTTTTTTAATTATTTTTTTGGATTTCAATTTTTGATGTAAATTCCGACATTAATTATGCCAGAAAGTCATGCGTCATAAGTACAAAAATCGCTCCAAACTTTTAGCGACAAATTTTTTGTCATTAAACGTTCTATCAACATTTTCAGATGAATTACCAGCGATTTTCTGACGAAATTTCTATCGAAAAAGACAAAACCATTCCCTATGGGTTCCGTCGGAAATCCATCAATAATACTCTATTCTACCGACGAAAAATATGAATCGAAAATTTTCCATCGATATTAATGTTTACGTAATTGTGTCCATTAGCAATTATATTCATTTATTATTTTCTTGTTTATCGTCAAATTTTGAACAACAACCTTATAAATCAGCTTGTAAACTTTTAAAATTGTACTAACCATATTTAAGATAAATTTCAAAAAGAAAAAGATCATATAGGAGAAAATTAGAAAAAGAATATGGTTTTCCTAGGAAGAAGAAGATCATATAGGTGAAAGAAATGAAAATTTTTTAAAAAAAATGGTCTTCCTAGCCTAAGTTTATAATATGATTTTGTATATTTAGGTCAAAAATCAAACTATATGTCATTAGTTTTTAAAATTTTAAAATAATAATTAACAACAAAAAACCCTATCATATACTAATACGATCTAGCATCACATAATTAAATTAGAGAAAGAGAAAAATATAGAAGATAGAAATGTTGTAAAAGAAAAGAAAAGAAAATTTTATAGTAAAACTACTAAAGAGAATATAAATAAAGGAAAAGAAGTCAATAATTAGAAAAAGATAATGGAAAAATACATCTTAAAAAATGAAATTTTTTTTGACAATAATTAGTTTTTATAACATTACAATTTGAAATAATATGAAAAAATGTTACCAAATATTAAAGTTAATTTAATTGCTCAATTTATATTTGTATCGAGATTGAGCAGTGTTAATACTCATTTTTACATACATTTTAATTTTATATATATATTTTGTTAAGGGTTTGTAATTGATGCACTGTCAGTGTATAGATCTATACACTGTCAATAAATCATACGATAACACCTCATTAATAAATAAATAAATAATTTTAAAAATCCTTAAAAATAAATACGGATAACTATAAATTTTAATAAATGGCATATCAGAGTATGAATCTATACAATGAGAATACATTAAATATAAATCTATTTGTTAAACGTAAGTTTGTTTTATTGAATTTCAAGATCTTTCATACGTGGGTTTAATTTAATTTTATATATTAAAATTATTTATTTTACTCTAGTTATTATACGATTGTAATTAATTTTTTCTTTAAATGTTAACTTTGTATTTCTTTAATATTGATGTACTAGATTTTCTTGGGGAACATGAAAAACATTCTTTCCAAAGTAGAATTTTTATTGAAAGATCTAATAACATAAAATAATTTTAAAAAATTAAAAAAAAAAAAAAAATTATTAGAAATAAAGTTATAAAGATAAAATTACCCTGATAACTTTATTCCTCTTTTAGACAGCTATGGGTTTGTGGCTTGTGTGCAGTGTTGCTGCCACAAATCAAAAAATATTCAGAAAAATAAAAATCACCCAAAAAGGAAAAACATCGACATTTCTTTCCACTTCCAAGTGAAATCTTAATCCTAGAAATGATTCTAAGAGGATTGAAAAAAAAAAAAAAAAAAGTGAAGAGAGGGTAGGTTTCGACTAGTAAAAAATTACCAAAGACAAAGAAATACAAAAAGGAAAACTTGAAGAGGAATGCTACGGGAACCAGAAGCACAGGCCGCCGGCGACAGCAAGTGGAGCAAAGGAGGATAAGGGTGGTTTTGTTAATAGGTTTATTTCATTAAAGATATATTTGTTTTTACAATATTCTTAACAATAATTTTGTAGTTCTTTATTTTTTTTTATAAATTATTTTACAATATTATACCATCGAACAATTATTGTAATGTAGAATGAATGTTTTTCAAATTCTCTGTTTCTTTTATCTGGCATAGTACCCTTTTTACCTTTTTCTTAGGCTCCCTTTGGATTCAAAGGGAGCCCCATTTGGTGTGGTTGGAGCACTATTTTGCTCCAACCGCACCATAATTATCGTTTGGATAATAGGGGATCAGCACAATAGACCGTGCTGGCCCCTTTTTTTTTTCCACTCGAGAAAAAAAGATCTTCTAATGGGAGAGTGTTTTACAATTTTAGCCTTTGGTTAATTTTTTTATTTTTTATATAATAAATTTTATTATTATATAATAAATACAGATTTTATTTTTATATAATAATTTAATAAATTTATAAATTTTATTATTACAAAATTGATAGGAATTAAATGAAAATAAATAATTACATGAATAATAAAAAATAAATAAGTAAATATTATTTGATATATTTTTGTAATTTTTATTAATAAATTATTATTTGATATAAATATAATTTTAATTATTTATTAATTTTATAAATATCAAATAAACTAAAAATTTTATTTTATATATACACATTTTTATCTAATGTCTTTAATAGTCATTTTCTCTTCTCACTATAATTCACCTCACCATCACCGCTGCTTTTGCATCCATACACATATCCCACTGCTGATTTTAATCTCACCATTACAGTATCCAATCTCACCACTACAGTAACTAATCTCACCTCCACTGCTGTTTTTAATATCACCGGAACCAATCTCACCGCCCATCCAAATGGACCCTTAATAAACTTTAGACGTAGTCAACAAGATCCTCATACCATCCAAAATTATAGAGGTGGTATTTAGGTGGGTTCGACTGGGTTTTGATCGAGTCTTATCGAGTTCGAATCTTTTCAAGTTCGATTAATTTCGATTTCGGATTATATCGAATTTATATCATTTCGGATTTGAGCTCTTTTGGATTCAGATTATTTCAAGTTAGGGTTTGGATTCGGGTAAGTTGTACTTCATTTTTTTATTTTATGTTATATGCAATCATTTCTACATAATTTAAGTATTTAAATTCAAAAATAAATTATTATTATTTTTTAATTAAGTTTTTGTATAATATGATATTTTTAATTTTATTTGTATATTAATATCAATATTTTTTAACACAAAAAAAAGGATATAAAATTAATTTGTTATATAAAATCAATTTGTTAAATAATTGATTATTGAAAATATGATATATTATCATATTGATATTTAAAACAATTGATCGATGAGCTCTAATACTCAATATGTAAATATATTATGATTTATATTTTGCATACATAAAAATATAATTATACATATAAAATGGGCAAATGTCTATAATTGAAAAAGAATAGGACTAAGTTTTAAGAGCCGGTAAAACAATGCAAAAAAATGCTACTATTAGTTATTACTCAATTATTTGTCTTAATGATCTAATCTTAACTAAAAATTAAATTTTTTAAGAGATCATGATTAAAAATTACTTGATATATATAATGTATATTTTAATAATTTACTATTTGAATAGTAATTATTAAATAATAATGATCAATTAAGATAAAATTATTATTTTATTTTATCTTATATACATATATATATATATTAAAATTTAAAATTTTGATTAAAAAAGTAAAATAAAATATATATTAGAATAAAATAAAATTGATAATTAATTTTAATATTATAAAGAATTTTTTAATTTTAATTCGATCGTTCTTATTTTTAGTATTAAAGTCGGGTTATTACGGGTTTATGATCGGGTCGTCTCAAGTTCGGATTATTTCGGGCTCGGGCCATTTCGGACTTGGGTTTTTTGAGATTCAAGTCTTTGACCTTTTTGATCAAATCAAACTTGGATGAATTCGGGTTTTTTCAGTTGAATGTTTTGGTTCATGTTCATGTGGGCACCTCCACGAAATTACAGACTGTTATACAGTGAGTCTTCATGGGGGTGGCCAATACAATTGAAAAGATTTCCACGCAGGAAATAACCAAGGAAGTTCCTTATTCATGCATTAGTCAAGCCAGGAAAAAACATTTTGGAGTTACAGCAAACTAATATAAATAAAGTAGCATACTGATCATATAATACAATATTCTCATTGTATTGCTTGGAAGTTAATAGATTCATCATTCATGGGTCTTGTTACAGTAACTTTCCTGATATTGCTATGTCTAAAATCTAGTTTTTGCTTTAGCATCAGAAACCCTAAATTTACTTGCATTGAAAGTGAGAGACAAGCTCTTTTGAAGTTTAAGCAAGATCTCAAAGACTCTTCAAACATGTTAGCTGTTTGGACTAGTAATGGAGATTGCTGCAATTGGATTGGAGTTTTTTGTGACAATGTAACTGGCCATGTTACTGAGCTTCAGCTCGGAAGTTCTCAGAATGTGTTTGCATCAAAGGCTAAAGCTGAAGCACATGTCAGGTTCAAGCTAGGTGGTAAGTTGAACTCTGCTTTACTAGATTTGAAGTATTTGTCTTACTTGGATTTAAGCTACAATGATTTTGAACAAACTCAAATCCCTGCTTGGTTTTGGAACTTGACTTCCCATCTTCATTATATCAACATCTCTGGAAATCAATTCCAGGGAAACATTCCAGATTTGCTCACAAATCATGCTTCTATTGTGCTAGACTTCAGTTCCAACAACTTCACTGGTCCATTGCCTCGCATCTCCTTAAATGTGACTGCTCTAGATCTTTCTAACAATGCTATGTCAGGATCTATTTCCCATTTTTTGTGCTACAGAATGTATGAGCTGATGAAATTGGAAGTTCTCAATCTTTGCAATAATCCCTTCTCCGGAGAAATATCAGATTGTTGGGAGAAATGGCCAAACCTGGTGGTTATAAAATTTTGTAGAAACAATTTTAGTGGTAAGATTCCAAGTTCGATGGGAACTTTAACTTCTCTTCAATCCTTGCACCTACTCAACAACAGTCTAGTCGGTGAAGTGCCCTCCTCTCTAAGAAATTGTACTGAATTGCTTACTGTTGACTTTGGTGCTAATCAACTCTCTGGAGAAATTCCACCATGGATGGGAGAAAATCTCTCAAAATTAATTATCATCAGCCTTCAAACAAACAGGTTTCATGGTCCTATACCAGAGGAATTTTGTGCTCTATCTTCTCTTCAAATCCTGGACCTTTCCCACAACAATTTATCAGGAGATATACCAAGCTGCATCAACAATCTAAGTGCCATGGTCTCAAGAAATCGATCGGAGAGCAAGATATCTTATAATACCTCTAGAGGATGCTTTCTTGACAATTTAGCACTTGTTATAAAAGGAATGGTAATGGATTATAGCTCTACCCTTAAGCTTGCTAAATTGGTGGATCTTTCAGACAACAATTTATCAGGTGAGATCCCTGAGGAGGTGACGAGTCTCATAGGCCTGCGATCATTGAATTTGTCAAATAATCGTTTGGCTGGAAGGATTCCTGATCAAATTGGTGTCATGGAATTATTAGAATGTGTTGATTTATCAGAAAACAATCTTTCTGGTGAAATCCCAAACAGTATGTCTCAGCTAAGCTTCTTGAGTTACCTGAATTTGTCCTATAACAAACTCACTGGAAAAATCCCAACAGGTACTCAGCTGCAAAGCTTTAGTGCATCCAGCTTTCTTGGCACTCAGCTCTATGGACCACCACTAACTGAGTCTAGGATTTCAAAGCCTGTGACCCCCAACCCCAGCAACATTGTAGGAGAAAATGTGGATAATGGACTTAAAGTGAACTGGTTTTATATATGCATTGAATTTGGGTTTTGCTTTGGATTTTTGTGTGTAGCAGGTTCTATTTTATTTACTAAGTCATGGGATTCATGTATTTCAATATCCTGAAGACATTGCAGATGAATTTTGTAACATCTTTGAAGAAAATGTAATATATTAATACAAGGACTCCATCCAATAAGGAAGCATAATTTACTTATTTCTCTGATCTGTTGTCACTTTGATGCTATATTAAACTTGTACATTTTGCACTTAGGATTGAACGCACCTAGAATCCTACAGGGTGCAAAAAAATATGTTGTCACTTTGTACATTTTGCACTTAGGATTTGTTGTCAGTTTGATGCTATATATGAATAAAACTTGTACATTTTGCACTAAAAAGTTAATGTAACAATCTTATTAAGCATAGTTTACTTAATTTAGACATGAGTATGGCCTTTTGGTGGATTTCAAGCTGGAAAATTTCAGGAAACTCTTTAAGCAGGGATTATAGGAGATACCAGTTAGCTGATAATCACCAGGATTCTGCATATCTGCTTGGATGATTCAAATTCTTGAAGCAACAACCTGATGATCTTGTAACCCACACAGGACAATCAGGTTAATTGTTTAGTAATATGTTTGTTAGCTTAATTAGACAAGTGACTGTTGTGCTTGAGAGAACTTTGTAAATATTGTGTTTTTGCAGCAGGAAGTCTTCCTCGAGCACCAAGAAGCTTTATTTCTATGTATAAAAGGCACTGCCTGCCTAATGTTTGATAATATGCCTGAATGAAATTCCAGCTTGATGTTTATTCTGTTTTGAGTTAGTTTGTTCTTGCTCTCCCCTGTTTCACTCTACAAGATCTGTGGTGAAATTAAGTGCTAAACCATGGTAGGTTATCCACTGAGAAACTGTTACTCCGACTGCTGCCAATTGTTGATTTCCTGTAGGAGAAATTTGAAAACAAATAATCCGGAAAGACAATCAAGGAGACCAGGTTCTTTCTCTTTGATAAATTTAGATCCGAACAAATGATACTTGTACTATTAATGTAAGGGTTCTTGTCTTGGACAATGGTGAAAATCTTCATATTGCCAAGCTTAGGTGCATGTCTAAAAAGACCAATGTTTAAAAAATCGGACTGAAGGTCAAATCGATGAGATCTCCGATTACCGGTGCAATCGGTTCGTTATATTAAAAAAATTTAAATATTAAATAAGTAATTTTATTATTAAATATAGTAAATATTTAATAAAAATGTGTATTTGGTTAAATGCTATGATTTTTAATATAGATTTAAGGGGTTAAAGGTTCAAATCTCATCACATACAATTTTTTTTTTTTAAATGAAAAAAATAAATTTAAAACTGGTTTTTTTGAGGTATTTTTTCGACTTTTTACCGGTTCGAAAAATTTCGGTTCTATGATATGTACCAGACCGGACAAACTATCAGTTTTCGATTCAATTGGTCCAACCAGTCGATCTGATCCGGTTTTTTTAATACTGAAAAAGACTAATTGGATATCAAGCAGTTACCCCAACACAAAAGTGCAGGGTTTGAGACTTTCTCACCCTTCCTCTATTAGGTCAGGACCACCAATTTGATGTGAACAATATTCAATAACGGTCTTCAGAGCCAATGGTATTATTAAAGAGAATTACAACCCATAAATATTGCTTGCTGTCCTTAGTTAACTGCCTAAGATTGGGGTGAGCCTATAAAACCTGCCTCTTCCCTGCATTTACAGCTCCCAGCAAAGACATGCATAATGCAATAAACAATAAAAGGGAGAAAGAGTTATGGAGCCAAGCCATGCAGGTTATGCATTATCCATTGCTGACTCTTTGGAACATCACCATCCCACTTAACAAGTAAATATTGATAACCATATGTCTATTTCCTCTGCCCCCAATGTCCTTTACTAAATTTTTCATTTAAAAGTAGACCTGTTTAAGGGTCGAATTTTTTTTAATTCAGGTCGATCCGATTCGACTCGAATTATTATTTATTAATATAAAATATTTTTAATTTATACTTAATTATAAAAATATTAATATTAATATAAAAATAAAAATAATATTTTTTAAACAGTAATTCGAACTTACAGGTCGGCCCGGGTAAGATTGTAAAAAAATAATTAAGCCGTAGTCCGAGCCATGAACACGTTTAGTTTGATCTAGTTTGAAAACAGTAAAAAACATAACTGAAAAACTTATAACAGATTTGCTTAGCCATTGAGTGGAACTGCAATGACAACCTGTAAAACATTAAAGAGTAGAGTAACTCCATTCTCCAAGATGTAAATACAACTTCTTTCAATCTCATATGAACCTAGTAGTAGTAGGCACTAGGGGTTTAAATAACTGTTGCAATGTAATATTACGATCGTTATTTTACGGTTTCGATTTTTTTCACTGCCAATATTTATCGCAATTGAGGTGTAAACATTAGCAGTCCGTAACGGTTAAACTTACGACGTAAATTATACGTATATAGATTCAATTTATAACTCGTGAATAAATTTTTTCTTTTATAGATTAATAAATCATAATGTCATAAACTATTTTATAAATTATTTATAAAAAAATTAAAATTAAAATTTTTATGTTTTACAGTAAGTTGTACAAAATAAAAATAAAAATTCACGACCGCAATGATCACAATAGCATTTGTGACGTCTACAACCATGATAAAAGCGACACGACTGAAGATGCATTCGCGATCGCAATTTAAATTACTGGTAGGCACACAGAGGAATCACGTTAAGGAAACAAATAAAAAATCAGAAGGAAGAAATAAGAAATCTTACCGACCCAAACACCTGTTAAACTCTGAATCCTAGAAGCCTTAATAGAATATGTAGATGAAATAACACGAATCACCACCTCCTCAACTGCTCCAAGATATCGACGAAGAACCATCTTGTGATTCCCAAAATTAATAATAGGATGCATAACTAGCTTCATTTCAACACACATAAAAGAAGAAAAAAAAGTTGGTCCAAATAGAAAATCACACTGATATCAAATTAATTTGGAAATTTTACCTGTCCGACCATGCTATGTTCTATGTAACTTCCCCACCACGTTTAGTTCAATAGACATCAAAAGGAGATTCTTTTATTTCGAAATTCGTATTTTTTTTCAGAACTGCTTGAGCCTATTGTATAACGGACAATGGTAGGGGCAGCTCTAGAGCGTCAAAGGTTATCATTTCCAAATAATTCGTTCAAACTAAATTCGATTTAATTTGATTTGATAAAAAAAATAACAAATTCGAACTCGTTCAACCCAAAAATTGAAATGATCATAATTTGAATTAATATGATGTTGAAAAAGTCTAAACCTGACATGATCCAAAATTAAATTGATTTGATTTTAAAATTCAACAATTTTGATCCGCAATGAGTCGGAGCCGTTAGCCCGAACTTTAATAACTCGAGTGTTAAACTCGAAAGACTCGAACCTAAAATAACCTCAACTCGAATTGATACAACCTAAAAGTTAACTTTATATAATTCATAATTTTATGTTATTTTTACCTATTATTCAAGTTAAATTCAATTTATTGAAATCAATTTTAAGAGTGTAAAATTTGATACTTACAATTATCAGATGGTACCACTCACCAAAATAGAAATCATTGGGTTAATGGCACATGCCATTCAGCCAACATCAAATGGTAATCAATTGCAAGTTTAAATTGAAAAAATCGTTTTATATTTATGTCAGACCAATCACTTTCCAAAATGATCTTATACTTATATTATTAATATAATTTAGTTTTTTCATAATATCGATTTATATAATATAATAATATAGTATTTTGAATTATCTAATTTATTTTTATATAAAATAGAGTGGAGATTAAAAATAATGATTTATGAGTATAAATAATGAATCAAAAAGTGAAAATCATAAAAGATGAAGAAAGATTTCAGATCCTAGTCGTATCATTCCATTATTTTGACAATTTCATAAAACTATTCATATTATGAGCACAAGCGAAAAGGTCGGATGAATAATAAACAACTTTCAATTGGAAAACTTTTTCTTATATGGATTTAGTTGGCCTTTTCTTACATTATTTTTTAGGCTTATCATAATACCATAAACTTTATCTTCCTCCTAAATTAATTGATGGTTTAAGTTGGTCTTTTCTTAATTATTTGTTGGGATTGTCAAAAAAATTCAGACGACGTTCGTTGAAAAAAAAAAAAAAACATAAAACGGTGTTAGTCTTGTAGGAGATTCATTATAACACAAGTAAACTTAGAAAGTACATTTCTTTTTTGAACACTCTTTTTAAAATGGAAATATGATGGGATCCAAGATGGACCAAATCTTAGAGATTCATTGCAAGTATCATATGGGTCAAGACCTAAAAAAATCAAGGAAACATTGCAAGAATTGGTGGAATCCACTTGGGCCAAATTACAAATTGTTCAAGAAAAACTTCAACATTCAAGATGGGTTTGAATCCAGCTTTAATCCATGAAATATGACTTGATTAAGGGGGCACAAAGAGAGGATTGGTGTGGGCCAAGTTTATTTCATTAAATGATGTGGCACGTGTGGGGGCCTATTCTAATTCATTAATTGATGTGGCATATGTGGGTCTATTCTAATTCATTAATCCATTAGGCATGTGGCATAATTTCTTTTATTAAGTCTAATAGGCATGTGGGGCCTATTTCATTTAATTAGGTGGACTACTTTTAAATTATTATATTTAAGCTTGAGCTTGTTCAGCTCTATTTTAATTAGTATTATTTAGGCATAGCTGACCTATGTATAGTATTAGGATTTATTAGACCTAGCCGATCTAGGCTTATGTTAGATAGGCTATAAATAGCTTCTTAGCCGCCTATGGCTCAAAAAGACATTGTAATTTGATTTTTATCAATTGAAGCTTAGACTTCTTGAGAGAATCTTCTCTACTTGTTCTTGACAGAACTAAAAAACTTATTAAAGGCATTCCCTTTGTGGCGTTCACAATCAAATCTATGTTCTTGAAACAAGTTTTCAACGCGTCTAGATCTTTGACTTGAATCTTAGCTTTCTTGGGTTAAGGTATTTCGAATTGTTGTGGGTTTAAGGGTTTCCAATTCCCAAGGGTTCACATTATTTGGTATCAGAACTTAAGCTTCCAATCAGGTCTTTTATCCTTTCATATCAATCTAACAAGATTTTGGGGTTTCAAGCATTCTTGTCTTGGGGTTATAGCTTTTAGGCATTCTTGTCTCGGGGTTTTTAGCTTTTAGGCATTCTTGATTTGGGGTTTCGTTTCTTGTAATTGAAATAAAACCAATCTAACAAGATTTTTGAGTTTCAGGCATTCTTGTCTTGGAGTTATAACTTTTAGGCATTCTTGTCTTTGGGTTTTTAGCTTTTAGGCATTCTTGTCTTTGGATTTTTAGTTTTTAGGCATTCTTGCTTTGGGGTTTTATTTATTGTAGTTGAAATAGATCAAGATTAGTGCTTTTTGGGTTCTTAATCTATAAATTTCATTCTTGGTGGAATCTTTATCGTTTTTGATCTTCTTGAAGAAAAAGGCAATTCGACAAGTCAAAAAGAGAAAGAAATAAAGAAATCTGAGATAAAAAGAAAACCCAGAAGAAGAAAAGAGTCTCGGAAAAAAATCAAAAAGAAGTTTCGAAAGAAAGAAAGAAGTGAATTCATTATATTGTTCTTTATTGATCTTTTCTTTAGAATATTGTTTCTTGTTTAATGTCATTCTATATTTTTTTTTGTTTCTTGAATCTTTTGTTGGTTGGGATAATACAAGGGTGTTCTTGATTGAGTTCAACTAGTTCTTAAAGAACTTGAAAGAGAAAATAAGTGTGGTAAAAGGCAAGAGTGGTGAGATTGTTATTGAAAAAAAACCAAAAAAAAAGTGAAACACGAGTTTGAGTGATACTATTATTTGAGTGTAAATACTAAGGGAGTGTGTTAACTTTTGTTTTCCCACTAACAAAATTTTTTTTTTTGCAGCATGTTAATGATGTCTCACAAAAGTAACTTAACACCTGAGGAGGAGGCGAATTTTGTGTGACAGACTATGCAACAAGAATTTGAACGGATAAATTTGGTGTTGGAGGAGATGAAAAATGAGTTTGAGCAAAAAAGAAAGAGTGAGGCCAAAAAAGAGAGAAAAAGAGATAGTGAAAAAGAAATAGAGGTGGCTAAAAATAAAGAGAGTGAAGCCGCGAGAGAAAAAAGAGAGAGTTCCTGCTGAGAGAAAAGAAAAGACACACACGAGTTTTTGTGCAAAGGAGAGTGAGGTTCTTAATCTTGATGAAACTAACCAATTTCTTCCTAGTTTGGCTGTTTCTTTGTTGGAGGAGTTCAAGAAATTATTTTCGGAGGAGATGCCGGATGGGTTGCCACCCATAAGAGGCATTGAGCATCAAATTGATTTCGTACCTAGAGCCGTCATTGTTACAAGCAAGGCGAAGATTTGAGGACGAATCCTTTCGAGGAAAGGGGGAATGATGGGATCCAAGATGGACCAAATCTTAAAGATTCATTGTAAGTTCCATATGGGTCAAGACCTAAGAAGATCAAGGAAACATTGCAAGAATTGGTGGAATCCACTTAGGCCAAGTTGCAGATTTTTCAAGAAAGACTTCAACATTTAAGATGGGCTTGAATCGAGCTTTAATCCATGAAATATGAGCTGATTAAGGGGGCGGCAAAAGAGGATTGTTGTAGGCCAAGTTTGTTTCATTAATTGATGTGGCATGTGTAGGGCCTATTCTAATTCATTAATCCATTAGGCATGTGGGGCCTAATTTCTTGTATTAATTCTATTTCATTTAATTAGGTGCACTACTTTTAAATTATTATGTTTTGGGCTTGAGCTTGTTCAGCCTTATTTTAATTAGTATTATTTAGGCCTAGCCGACCTAGGCATAGTATTAGGATTTATTAGACCTAGCCGGCCTAGGCTTATGTTAGATAGGTTATAAATAACTTCTTAGCCGCCTATGGCTTAAAAAGACCTTGTAATCTGATTTTTATCAATTGAAGCTTAGACTTCTTGAGAGAATTTTCTCTACTTGTTCTTAACAGAACTAAAGAACTTATTAAAGGCATTCCCTTTGTGGCGTTCACAACCAAATCTAGGTTCTTGAAACAAGTTTTAACGGATTTAGATCTTTGACTTGAATCTTGGCTTTCTTGGGTTATGGTATTTCAAATTGTTGTGGGTTTAAAGGTTTCTAATTCCCAAGGGTTCACATCAAAATATTTTAGTGAAAAAGGAGTTATACAAACTATCACAGTTTTGCCTTAACTGCTAGTATGACTTTCACAAAAATGTTGTTGTTTTGGCAAGACCTTTGGTGAATTTCTTAGAATAACGTTTTTAGTAACACAATACAATCATTCCTTTCTCATTTTCTATAATGTTAAGTCAGGAAAGATGTATAGTTAACGTTTTTTGTGCATGCTAACTCTGTTGCATTGCATACAGATCACATTATCCCCTAATTGGTAGTTTAAGCAGTTTGACTTCACTTCAGCCCATGGTAGTTGTTGATTACGGTAATTCAAGGCTAAATTTCCACTATTGATATTTTTAAATGCCAACTAAAACTTGATTTTTGTTTGTTTTGTATTAACCACTCTCAAGCTTTAAAAATACTTCAGTCCCTCTTTTTTGCCTCATGAAATTCTTTATAAGAGGTGGTTTGCAAATTCATAGAATGACTCATGGCTATACTCTATCCGAGGGTATAAACATGACGATAATAGCATTTTAGAAAGTAAGAAGATTAAGAAAAATAATAAAAAGCATAAACAAGATATTATCATTTACCAATTAATTTTTTCTTACATTTTACTTATGTTGCGCTCAGCGATCAAAACTTTACCAATAACACAAATGAGCATACAATATAAAAAAGAAGTCACCAAGAATCGAATACATTAATACAATTTTACACTAAAACTCAAGGTAGAATCTTTCTCTTTCAACATTCACAAGATATGACATTTAATGCAGAAAATTCATATTGAGCACGATTTGCATAATGCACCATAGCCAAAAACCATGAAACCAATACCACCAATAATGAAGAAAAAATCGCTAAAATCTCTTAAGAAAGATAGCAACCGGAAGAGATAAGAATGGTTTGAGAGAAATAAAAAGTATAAAATAAACTTAAAAAATACATAATAAAGAGGAAAAATTAAAAGACCAATGAATAAAAGCACCAACTACTAAAAAAATCAAAGAATAAAAAGCAAGTTTGGTTATTAACTGGTCATTTGGTGGATTGCTTTTGTGAGAGATGAAGTAGTGTGGCACATTAAAGCCACATGGAAATGCTGAATGACCCATCCCTTTTTATCCTACCTGCCATTCCACCTAACATTGAAATATCCCCACCACACAAAAGCACAAAACGTGGGTGAAAAAGAAAAATGAAAGAAATTATAAAATAGGAGAATGAAATAAAAGTAATTATGATTTACAAAGAATATAAATATAATTATTACTAAATAAATGTCAAATTTTAAAATTAATTAAAAATTGTATTTACAATTTTTTTCTATTCAATTTTATACAGTTAAGTAAAATGTACATATATAGTTTTATTATTAATACAACAGAATGTACATACCATTAGAATAGAATGTATAAATTATTATTATGTAGTTTAGCAAATTAAGTTGAAATTACATATTTTTTTTATATAATATACTTATTAATTATAATAAGTTATTTTTAAAGGATATGTACATTCTTATGTATTAAAGAAAAAAATTAATAAAAATATAAATTTTGAAGACAATATATATAATTAATAACACAGAAAAATATAAAATTTGAAAGTACGGACAACACATGAATCTTTATTTTTAAATTTATTCGATTCATTATTCTTTATTTTTATAATAATTTTTTATATATTAATAAGTAAATTATATATATATATACTTTTTACTTAATTATACAGAACTAATTAGAAAAAATCTGTAAATACGTTATTTTTTATTAATTACAAAAATTGACATTTATGTATTAAACAATTATTAGTTTTATTTCATTCCTTCAAATAATAATTCTTTTTGCTTTTTCTTTTCCAACCACATTTTATATGATGTGGGTAGACTTTATGACGAGACATCTAGCATATACTCAAAGCCAACAGTACCACTTGGAAATGACAGCACCATTTTTTTTTACTTTTTCTTTGATATATGATGACATGGCTCGGACTTTTTGCTAGTGTAAACAGGACCATTTAGGTTTATCATTTTTCACCTAAACTTTTAAGCTAAAAAAAAAATCCTGATTAGTCCGATTAAATCCAAACTCATTAAAATTAAACTTTTCTAGAGGTCATGTGCTCATGTCCACCAAATTTCCTCAAAATTAATTACCCTTTATAGCATCATTTTCCCACAAGCAATGCTAGGGGCAGCTCTAGAGTGTCAGAGGTAATCCAAAACTGAAAAATCCAAGCAATCTGTGCAAACTAAATTCGATTTAACTCAATTTGATAAAAAAAAATCAATCTGAACTTGTTCAACCCGAAAACCGAAATGATCCTAATCTAAATTAATATGATTTTCAAATGATCCAAACTTGAATGACCTGAAAATCTAACCATGATTCAAATTAAATTGATTTGATTTTAAAATTCAACAATTTGGACCTGAAACGACTCGAAGTCGTTGGCTCGAACTCGAATAACTCGAGTGTTAAACTCGAAAAACTCGAACCTAAAATAACCTTAACTCGAATTGATACCACCTACAAATGAACTTTACAGGATTCATGATTTTATGTTATTTTCACCAATTATTCAAGTTAAAATCGATTTATTGAAACCAAATTTGAGAGTGTAAAGTTTGATACTTACAACTTATCAAATGGTACCACTCACCAAAATAGAAATCATTGGGTTCTTCGCACATTCCATTCAACTACACATCAAATGGCAATCAATTGCAAGCTTAAATTGAAAATATTGATGCATATCCCGTAAGATTCAGCACAACTGACCAGATCCAATATGGTATTAAGAAAGGTTGAAATAGTGAGATGGGCTATATATCATCCCCCCAACGTAGATCCTTTTCCCTATCTCTCTCTTCCTATCCTCACATCCTCCCTAGCCACCATGATCGAAGTTTCCACTTCCCTTTTCCTTTCTCATTCAGCTCCACCTTTCACCCAATCAATCCTCTGCACCTTTCTCCTTATTCTCCTTAATTCTTCTTTTTTCTCCTGTCAATCCATCTTCTCTCTAGAACCTTCTTTCTCTCGATTATTCTTTTTTTTTTTATCTTAATGATTGAAAACGTGATAATGAAGAAATGAAGTTTAACTCTCTTTTTATATTTACTAGTTTTAAACCCGTGCGATGCACGAAAGTATATTTATATTTTAATAAATTTATTTAGAATATAAAGTTTTCAATTTAACAACAATGCAATGCAATGACAATATCTCTAATTTTTTATTTGGATTTGGCGTATTTAAGTTTAGTAAAAGTTAAGAAAACCCATATAATAATATATTGAATCTAATAATTTTTAAACAAAAATCAATCATGTCTTTGACTTTAAAGAATGAAAATTTTCCACATTTTTAATTCAAACTCATACAAACTTTTTTCATTAGAGATTATTCCATAAGTTCTTGAGGCAAAGAGGCAGCAATTGATTCTTGAGTATTTTTTGATATTTTTGAAGGAGGTGTCATTTTACTTGATGATCCAATAGACTCCACAGATAGAAATGAAAAAATATATAGTGTACTAATCTGTATTTGGATTAAAATTTTAATTAATATTTAGTTTATCTAACTTTGTAAATAAAAGTCATTTAATAAATTTACACATACATGTTCCAATATTTATTTACTTTCAAGTTTAGGATCAAACTGATACACCTTATTCACTGTAAGTTTGATACTGCATGTTGTTGGGAATAGCGTGGCAACCCACAACAAGCACTCGAGAAGAAAAGAAAAAGAGAGCACAATGTTTAACGTGATTCAGCCTTTCTGACTTACGTCCACGATTCCAAAGGGATAAAAATACTCCACTAAAAAGGAATATTACAATTTGTAACTTTTGCACGGATAAAGCTACAAACCTTCACAAATATTGTAACTTTTGCACGGACAGAGTTACAAACCTTCCTACAAATATTCTAACTTTTACACGGATAAAACTACAAACCGTCCTCACAAATATTGTGACTCACCACCTATAGAGTCCCAATACAATCTCTCTCAAGTGTATAGGTGAGCACTCCTCTTGGCTCATCTCACAAGTGGTGGTGGTGGTATTTTCCCAAACGCCAAGGCTCCTACTTATAGGTGAGTATTTTCCTTGGCTCATACTAATTACTCAATGTGGGATGAGTACTTCCCTTTGCTTAACCAAGTTACTCGATATGGGATGAGAACTCCCCCTTGGCTTAACCAAGTTACTCGATGTGAGACTTGAACTCAATATACTCAACAAATCCTCCCTTGAGTCAAAGTCCCAATTACCTTTTGGTAGCAACTCTCTTCCCTTGAACCAAAAGCCTCTAGGCAGCAACTCTCTTTCGTCGAAAAAAAAGCTTCTTGGGAGCAACTCTCATTGCTTGAATCAAAAGCTTCTGGACAACAAGTCCCCTCGCTGGAACCAAAGCTCTGATACCAGTTTTTAGGAATAACGTGACAACCCATAACAAGCACTCGAGAAGAAAAGAAAAAGAGAATGCAATGTTTAACGTGATTCAGCCCCTCTGGCCTACGTCCACGATCCTAAAGGGATAAAAATACTCCATTAAAAAGAAATATTACAATTTGCAAGTTTTGCAAAGATAAAACTATAAACCTTCCTACAATGTTTAGCGGCTCCAAGAAATATCCTATTCCTTTCCAGGGGATATTTGCTCAATCGTGGGAGCTAATTTCGTAACCCTGTGCTGTATGTTTCATTCACATCGTGACTTCAGATTTTTAGCTTTTGTTAACTAATATATACTTTTTTCTGATTGGTTGTTCTAATTGTTGATGATAGATGATAAAATTTGGATAAAAAAAGTAATACAGGAATAAAGGATATTGGGGGTTATTAATTGTAATTAGTTCATTGCACTAATGATGGATGGAATAGGATTTAGCTGTTTTGGAGAGTGAACTGATGATTTGGGTAATTCTTTTTGGTTAATATTCTTTCTTAATTTTGGTGTCCCCATTATGTATGATATCATATATTGTGTTTGTTTGATGGGACTCAATCTCTATTGGTTGCAAAGACTTAAGTTCTTATTATTTGGTGCCCACAACATGTTTGATATTTGTTCTCTTTTGAATTTTCTAGTTCTAGTTCTATTAGTTCTTCCTTATTTTGGTTTTTCCTTTTCTTTTCACATATTGAAGCTTTTCATGATTCAAGATTCTAATACTCTATTGCTTTTTTTTATCAATTTAAACTTTGAAACAAGCTTTCGAAGTAATGCTTTTGAGGTAAAATGCAAGTTTACCTACTGATTGCTTTCTATATAACCTCTACTGTACTTTTATTGTTGTTTGAGCTTTATTAATCTAAGAGGATTCAAGCTCAAGTATAAACTATTAATTATTGTGTAAATTATGTTCATACATCGATGATAATTTTGTTCATGAGCAATATGAGATATCTTAAAAACTTGGCATCCTTATTATACCATATTTGTTTTCTAGGAAGACAACAAACTAAAGAATATATAGTTAAAGTATATTCATATCTCTTTTATTTTCTTTGTAGCTGCGATGTTAATTATTGATTTGTCGTATCATAAACCTTGGAACTATAATAGTCCATAATTGAACTTTGCAAACTTATATATATGTAGAAAGCATCATTGGACATTTCACTATAGAATACAATGATTTCTTATCAATAATTTAGTATAAAATATAATATTTTTCAATCGCATAAAATGATAACCAAAGTAATTGATAATGTCAATTTCCAACAAGAAAGAGAGAGGGGAAAAAAAAGAAACAATCTATTCCCAAAGCACAAAAAAAAAAAAAAAAACCTTAAACCCAAAATTGTGCTTTAACTTTAAAATTAAAAATTTTAAAACATAAATTTAAATTCAAATAGCATGACAAATTTTTAGATTGACCAACACTAATCAACCAAAGTTGAAGATGTAAGTAACTATATTAGAGGACGTTGATGTTCCAAACTTGAATCACATAAGTAGTGATTTTCCTACAAAATAAGATGAACTAAATGAGACTTAATGAATAGTAAAACTATAAATTAAGAATTTTTTAAAAAACTTACTAGTAAAACATTTTCAAAAAACTTCTCCTTATCAACATGTATTATAAATCTTTCTTTCTCCAATTGCCTTGGATAATCCTACAAGCATGAACTTTATTCTTAATAATATTCAACTTAATTTTAACCAAAAAAACTACAACTTAAAATTTACAAACAAAGGCAAGATTAAAAAAATATATATATTTAAAACTTCTATAATCACCTTTGACGATTCTTCGGCAAGCATTGTAAAGTTGTAACCTTACATAAAAGATTGATCTAAGTGACCCTACAATTTATGATTTCAGACAAGAGTTTCTAAAGTTATACATAAAAAATAATACATAATAATTAACACTATAACTATTAAAAATGGTAACTTTTACACTTTGTTGAGGTTGTAGCTCATTTGCACTGTGGTGAAAATTTGAATTAGAAGAAGCTATGTAATGACTTTCGGAAAAGGAATTTGGATTCACCTATTCATTATCAAATAAATCCCACATGTATCAGATGATAATTCTTATTAAATCACATGCGTTAATTTTTAACATATTTGATATTAAGGAATAACGTAACTATGCACGAGATTTGATAATTTGTAACATCTTGTACCTCATAATCATTAGTTAATCCAGGGGTCTCAAAATAAGTTGGAGCAACCATGTAACTAGATGCCAAATCATTCCTTTGATTTGCCTGTTCAAAAAAAAAATTTGATATCCAAGCTACTAAAATATTGCATAAAGCATAACAATTTTAATAAATTGTAGCTATATACCGTTATACTAGTGCTCCCTTGTAGGAATAGTAAAGTATGTTGAACACATGGTTGAAAAAATCAGACCGGATTGATCGATCGAACCGGTTCAATCGAGAATCAGAGGCTTGTCCGATCCAGAACTGTATAGAAAATTGATGATCTATTAAACCGACCAAAAACCGGTTCAACCAATAAAAAATAGGTAAAAAATCGAATTTTTTTGAGAAAAAACCATTTATTATTATTTTTAATTATTTTTTCTCTCAACAGCAACCTTCGAAAAGCCACATCACCTAGCCAAATCCAACAACCTACCTTGTTTCGACATTCTTGGTTGAAGAAGAATACAAGTCTCTACACTTTAAGTTGAAGAAAAATGAGTATGAGATGAAAAAGAACAAAGAACAAAGTGAAGAAAAAAATAAAGTTAAGAAATAGAAGAAGAACTAAGAGTTAGGTGGCTTGAAATCTTGGAACGAGTCTCTGCACTTTAAGTTGAAGAAAAATGAGTCTGAGATGAAGAAAAAGAAAGAACAAAGTGAACAGAAAAAAAAGTTAAGAAATAGAAGAAGAACTGAGAGTTAGGTGGCTCGAAATCTTGGAAAGTGAGAATTTTCAATTTTAGCTTTTGGGTGACCAGTTATGATTGATTTGAGATGTGTTGAAATTTGAAATTTGAAATTAAAAAAGCAAAAATAAAAAAATGAAAGTCACGTGAGAGTAAAAGAAGTTGTAATACTTTGTACTTTTTTATATTATTAAAATAAGGGAGTTATTAGTTGTATTCAGGTGTATTGTGAATAAAATATATGTTAATTTTTTCTTTTGAACCACTCGGTTGAACCGGTTCAACTGAAAATTTTACTCTCACCAGTTCATTTAACGGTTCGATTTTAAAAATATTGGTTGAACATTATTTCCGTTACATCTTCCATTTTTTTTCTCTTGCTGACAAGTTACCTGTGACATCAAATATATTGAATAATAAAATGTAAAGATAAAAACAAATTTATGCAAAATAAAATATTATTAGAATACCTTTTTTGCTTTAGATTTCTTTGAATTTTTCTCTGGACCTTGGTTGCTTTTTTGTTTTCTTTTAAGACTTTCAACCACTTGTTTCAATTTAGAAACTTTTCTTTTAGTTGGAGGACGACCTTTTCCTCGCGTAACTAAAGGACTCATCAATTTTTTTCTTCTACCTCTTGCCTTTTCTTGATCACCACAAGTTTTTAAAGGTAAAGATGATACCTGATTTGGCTGAATACATATTGATCTACCATTGATGACTTTATCTTTTAATTCTTGTATGCTATTCATTACGAACTCATATTTCTCCTCAAAATATGTTGCAAGAGTAGCAACCTCACGAAATTCTTTACACATTTTTTCATATTTTTGTGCTTGCTCATTCAAAGAATTTAATTAATTCTAGTAAAATTGTACCCTCGTTTAAGATCTTTCCTCCATTGAGATAAAATGTACTTAGAAGGAACAACTTTTACTTTTTTTTATTTTATAATAAGTACTGAAAGTGCATGTCTGCATAAAATCCCTCTAAACTCAAATAAACTATACTTGTAATTCACCTCACACTCAACTTCATTGAAATTAACTGTGAAAATAATATATTTTCTCTTGTCCCCAACTTTTACATCTTCTGATGCTACTTCATATAAATGAATTGAGCCTTTTTTTTTATGAAAAAAGGATAACAGTAAAAAATTTCCTTTAACTCATTCTGGAAGTCTTTAAAATTTTCATTGGTGTAAACTTCTTGGAATTGTTTTTCAATCTCATAATTGCTAATACATTCATACCAAGAATTGAAGGAGTGATAATCTGCTAGATTTTCCTTCACTTTTTTTTTCTCATATTGTTCAACAAATTGCTTCAAAGTCGTTTTAGAGTCAACATAATCATCAAAATAAGCATTCATACATTCACTTAGCTGTGTAATAGACATACCTGCCTAAAATATGCTTTTACGTACGCAGGAATCCATTTTTTTTGTTCAAGGTACAAAATTTTCAACCATTCATTGTCATAAAGATCATAACTCTCAATCATCAATGACCATTCGATTTCAAACTCATCTTCAGTTAATAAATTATAGACAACTGCTTTCAAGACTGTTTTGATTTCTTTATATGTTGAATATCCCCTCAATTTTTCAGGAAGTTTGTTCATTATATGCCACAAGCACCACCTATGTGGAACATCAGGAAAAACAATCTCAATAGCATTATGAATTGCTTTGCATTGATTAGTAATTATAGCTTTTGGACGACATCCAAACATACATTTTAACCATGACTCAAATAACCAAGCAAATGATATCGTGTCCTTCGTAGTTAACAATTCACAACCAAATAACACTGATTGCCCATGATGATTCACTCCAACAAATGGAGCGAAGGGCATGTGATACTTGTTAGTAAGATATGTAGTGTCAAATGTGATTACATCTCCAAAAGCTTCATAAATTCCCCTACTCCCTCGATCAGCCCAAAACAAATTTCTTATGCGACTATCCTCATCAATGTCCATGGCATAGAAAAAATTTGGATCATTCTCTTGCATGTATGTAAAGTACTTGCAAACTGCTTCAGCATCTCCCAGACTAAGTCTTTTTTCGTCTCGCTTTCTCAATGTAATTGCGACAATCTTTCTCATTAAATGTGACATTTTCATATCCTCTAGCCTCCATCAGAAGAGATTGATAATTCTTATTAACACTAATCCTAGCTTGATTATTTAGCTCAAGCCTTCTTTTCACATGTTCATCTAACATTTTATTACATCTAAAATGTCATACTTTTCCCAGACTCAACAAATGATCATGACCAAGTTCAACTGTGGTTATTTCAAAATTTCCATCAACACACACTTTAAATCTCATTTTAGCTTTTCATTCTGTTTTGGTTGAAAGTTGAGATTTAAACAAATTCTTTCCAACAGATTGTCTCTTGCATGTTTTAGAACATGCAAGAGCAAAATATTTTGGATTCCTATTATTAGGGAGGACCTCGAACCAGGCCCACTGTGGTCCAGCTGTCCGAACCGAACTCGGAATCAGAACACCGAAACAGCTCCTACACAGCTGTTCCAATAGAAATGGGTTCGGATTGAGTGCAATGTAGCTATATCACCTTTCATGCACCCTCATTCAGATGCTAACACGTGGCACGATCAGGACCGTTCGTCAACCTATAAATAGGCTACTATTAGCCTATTCCAAAACATCCCATCATAGCTGTAAAATTAGGACTAGAGAGAGAAAGTCCCTAACCAGATCAGTTCCCCTATCTCACTCTATATTTTAAATTTTCTATATCCTAAGTGATCCTAAGAGATCCTATATCCTTATGTGCTAAACACTTGAGTTGATACTGACTTGAGCGTCGGAGTGCGTCCCGGAGGTAAACCTCCAGTGCCTCTCTCACCTTGTTACTTCCTTACAGGATATCATCCAACTAGTGGAGAACACTTCGATCCCAATGAGTCCCGACGTGCACCGATGTGCCACGCACATCTAGTAGAAGGTTAATCACATCAATTCCTATGTGTCTTGTACGCTCGGCGAGAACTAACCACTTCGATTCCAAAGTGCCACACATATCTGTTGACCTCGGCCTCCATGTGCCCTATGTCCACCTAAGTGCCACTTACTATGGCCCAAGTACACCAAACACATCAGTACTCTAGTGACCATTAGTGTTCAGCCTTTGTCTCTTCCACTACAACTACCACATCCGTTCCAGCAGACTCTCATAGATGCGGGCACTGATATTTTCACCCGCAAAATTTGATGCTTTCATTGAGAGGGCCAACTAGATGTATGGCTCTTAAGAGGAGAGTTATTGCAAGGTTTAGACCTCGTCGGCCACCCCGAAGTGATCCACCTCCCAGGAGAGGAAGAGGAGCGAACGCTCGTCCGACCCCAAGGACTTCACGTCCAAAGACTAATATGGAGGCCGCGCGGATGTCTGGTACACGCCCCTCTTAAGGCAACGAGGAAGGAGGTATTATGACTACCCCCTCAGTTAGGGACCAAGGGGGACTTAGGGAGGATGATAGCCTCTACCAACTGAGTAATGATGTCCGCAACCTGACTAAAATAGTAAGGGAATTGGCCTCCAGAAATCCTTCACATGGGGAAGACGCCCCGGCTGTAAACAACACAAGTGAAGGAAGCGAGATGGATGAGATTTGGAAACTTGAGAGTTATCTCTTTACGGAAACATCACCAAGTATCTCGCTCATTCCTTCTGAACTTCTGGTGTCAAGCGAGGAAGCAAGCCTGGCTGAGAGAAGACCAAGGGCCGCCCGTCTCCTGGACTTGAGAGAGAGGCTCAATGCTAGACGTGTCATTAGAGAGCTCAACCAAAAGTTTGCCGGAGAAGGTGAAAGGGAAAAACTCGACTTAAGAGAGAAGTTGGGAAGACAAAGAAACCTCTCGGACTTCGATTGGAAGTGGGAAGGCATGAGAACAAAGATGGAAGACATGGAGCGACGAATGGTGACCAATGTGTCGCTCTTCGATCATGAAGCTCTAGAAAACTCTCCATTGACATCAAAAATTGATGCCGCTAAACCATCACAAGGATTCAAACTTCCCACAATGGAGTCTTACGATGGCACTTCAGATCCTGTTGATCACTTGGAGATGTTTCGCACAAACATGTCCATCCAAGGTGCTAGCGACGCGATCATGTGTAAAGTCTTTCCAGCGACGCTCAAAAAGGCAGCAAGATCATGGTATTCATCACTTAAGCCACGGACCATCTCAAACTTCAAGGAATTAGGCCAGAAGTTCGTAAGTCACTTCATCAGCATCGCTCATAAGAAAACCTCAATTACCTTGATGACAGTCAAACAAAGGTCTGACGAATCACTTAGGGAGTACGTGACAAGGTTCAACAATGAAACACTCCAAGTGAGAGATCTTGACCACACTGTTGCTATAGCCATCTTCATCAATGGGCTAAAGGATAGGGATTTCACTAAGTCTTTATCTAAGAAGCCACCAAAGGTCTTTATGGACTTGTTTCTAAGGGCTGAAAAATATATCAATGCTGAAGAGACAATGGCGGTAAAGTATCAAGAAATTGAGAGACAAGCAAAGAATGGAGACACGTCTAGACCAAGGTCCCCTCGAAATCGAAGGGGAAAAAAAGAAGAAGTCCGCCTCCAAGGAGGTATGACCACTACACAACCCTCAACAAACCACGAAAGGAAATTCTGTTTACAATAGAAAGAGAAAATCTCGCCAACCCCCCAAAGAGGATGAAGCTCGACGCCTCCAGTAGAGATATGTCCAAGTACTACGCCTTCCACAAAGATCGCGGACACGGTACTGAAGATTGTATCCAACTCAAGAATCAGATCGAAGACCTCATCAAGAGAGGTCACTTGATGAAGTTTGTGTCCGACCGTCTAAAAGAAGGTAATCAAAGTAATTATGGAGGAAGACGTGAGGGACGCAACGAACAAAGGATGAGAGAGCCAAGGGACAACAGGGGGCCTCGCCAACCCAAGCCTAGGCTGGCCAACCAAGAACTGCGCCCCCAAGAAAACGAGCCAAGACCTTTGGCTGGCGTGATCCATGTTATAACAAGAGGAAACTCCTTTGGGGGGCCGACCTCATCAAGACGGAAGAGACACGCCAAGATCCACATCCTCTCCAGCGAAAAAAACCGAAGACATGGAAGGATGAGCCTATCTGATTCGGACCTGAAGATTTGAAGGATATCGAAACCCCTCACGACGATGCTCTAGTGATCGCAGTTATTGTGTGCAATCACCTTGTGAAGAGAATCCTTTTCGACAACGAAAATGCTTGCGATGTCTTCTACTATGATGCGATGCAAAAACTTGGGATATCAGATGAACAACTAAAGCCTTTCCACACCCCGTTCATAGGATTCGGCAATGAGGAAGTTAAGGTTGAAGGGACCATCAGCTTGCCACTCACACTTGGAACAAAACCACACACAACTACTGCAATGGTCGACTTCCTGGTAGTAAAGGTTTCTTCAGCCTACAACATCCTCCTGGGCCGTCAGAGCCAAAACTCCTTAGGAGCGGTTGGATCATCCCTTCACTTGAAAGTGAAGTTCCCAACACCTTACGGCATCGACGAGGTGAAGGGGGACCAAATGGCAATTAGACAATGCTTCAACACCACCATAAAGAGGAAAACTAAGGCGACGGAGCCTTATGTGATCCACTGAGATCCACATCGAAGCGGCTTGAGAGGAGTAAAAGGAGTCGTTAGGACTTGGAAGGAGATTTGCATGTAGGCTACTCCGAGGAGGTCTTAAGCGACACCACTTGTACTCCAGATCGCGGCAATATCACCCTAAGGATCGCTCCTGTCTGCCAATTCCAAGTGCTAGGTTAGGTTAAGTTTTTGCTTTTTATTCCAATTGTGAAGAAAAGAGAAGAAAAAAGAATGCTCAACCAAACACATCTTCTCCTAAGTGGACACAACTTCTCCTAGGTAGGAAACTTTTGTAGTGAGACTTATACGTCCACACTTAGGCGGCCATAATCTGCAAAGCCAAAAAGACGTAAAACCGCTCCTTTCAAAGAATATGAATGAAAACACATCTTCTTTTGAAATAGCACTCTTAAAATCTCTTTCACACAATCCTCTTACAACTCAAACAAAAGCATAACTCAACTTTCTCACCTTATAAAACATCGTCTGTTCGAAGCCACTCATAAACCTTCGAGATCGGCCAAACTTGACATAGGTTCGTAAGTGGAAAAACTTGTAATGCAACCACATCTTGAAACAAGGTCCGACTTTGGTGCTCAAAGTAAAGAATTTCAAACACTTCAGGCCTTAAGTGGAGAAGTTCAACTTGACATCGGCCCTTAAGTGAAAACAATTAGATTACATCTCGAAAACAAGGTTTAATGTGAAGGATGAGCATGCAACCCAGAGCGAGGATTCCCTTGAGCATGCCACTCTTGCTCCTGGCCCCAAAATGACCCGAATATCCTCCCTTATAAAATCTCTAGAGAACACATTGGTCTTTTTGATGGAAGAATAACTATACCGTCACCAACGAGATTTGAGCTCACATAGAAGTAAGAAATCACTACAGATGACCAAAAACGTGATGGAGGCACTAACAAGGGTCATATGCCACAAAGGATTATAGACCAACTCCTAAAAAGTCTGTCATTAAACACGTCAGCAACAAAGAGATGAATAAATTGAATTTGGTGGAGAAGTAAGAATGACGTCCACAAGTGAGCAAGCATGAGCTCTTAACACTCAATATTGCAGACCAATAAAAAGCCCTCCTTAAAAGGCTCCCACGCCATTACCACGAGGAGACAATGTCCCTTGTAAATGCGATTGTTCCTCCCTACATGTAGATATTAAATGCCACAAGAGGATCAATCCACGCCAAAGAAGTGAACAACCACACTCGTACGAAGGAATGAATGAAAAAAGCCATCATAGAAAGCCTCAACGGCTAAGTTGAGCCCGCTCAACGATTGAAAAAGAAAACACTACGAAATGAAGTGGTCTTACAATAACTCTTATGGCGCGCATAAGGCTACATGACTACACGTTGACGCCGGATGAGCCATGAGGAAAAATGACAGGGGAAGTGTGGCCTCGGTCCCTTTTTCTCACATGTAAGGATGAGAGACCGATCCTCTTGAGCTCCTCTTAACACATGGGGAGATGATGTCCGAAGAAGAGGCCTAATCAACCTTCTTTTGTGATGTCTCCCTATGTGTTAAGGAGAGAACGACGAGGAATAAAGCTCCGCTACTTGAGAGATGCCTCAAATAAGGAGAAGTCTCGGACCCTTACATCATTCAAACAATGACAAACAACTCATCAAAAAGTTTACCTGTAGCCGGACCACTTAACGGTCTAATGCCGAGCCATAGGAGCACCAAACAAGTCTCCTAAAGACTTAACACAGTGATCTCCTATAGTGCGGCTTGATGCCACCGAAATCACAGTTGATGATCGAACAATGTAATGTGTCCGATGCCGAGGGCCGTCCTCATCACGCCCCCGTTTCCAGGACCAAACCAACGGACTGAAGCCCTCATTGAGAGCCGACCAAGAGAGGTCCTTGAGAAATAAATTACCCTATAGAGGACATGATGGCTAACCTCAAAGACAACCAAACTCCACATCTTCTATCTGCTTCATCTCTTCAGCATAAAAATGGAGTTTAATGAACTAAAACATACTTTGGACTCCTACGAGATCTGGCGTCGAACCATGGAAACACCGAGCAAATAACTAAGGCCTGTGAAACTCCAACATAAAGGTTCGATGCCAAGCCACACACGCTTGATGTCGGACGTCCGATCCAAAGTCTCGAACTGGTGAGAACTCATAGGACCACTAAACATCCTCTGATCACCTACGTTCGAAGTTCCAAATCAAGACCAACGGTTTGATGCCCCTCAAGCCCCTTAAATGGGTTTTCAGCCAAAGAGGGCAAGCTCACCAATAGAAGGCGACACCCGATATCAAAAACAATGTCGGAAGACAGGGCATAAGCAAGCGAATCAAAAGACAAAAGAAATCTACTATGGTTTGTCTGAGGTAAGTTTTGTCAATTATATTTACACTAAAATCTCCTGATTTTTCTCAGAAAGAACAAATCAGACCAGAGTAACCAACACAAAGAGGCTCTACGCCTCGTATGGAAGAAGGAGGATAAAGTTCACACTCAAAGACTACATGCCACATATGACTTGAAGAGCACGACCTCAAAGCTCAGACTTGGGACCCTCCGATGTAAAAACACATCTGGAGGTGCGGTCCACCAAGAAACTATCAACAGATTACCGCCCAAAATACATACACATTTAGAGATGCTGTCCGACAATGAACTATCTATAAAACATTTTCTTATGACTAAAACACTTAGGAAGAGAACATATTAAAAGGGTAAAGAAACGTTGGCCTCCCTATAAACACGAGCAAAACACATTGAGACCAATGTCCCGACGTCCTATCCTTACTACAAAAAAACATTGCAAAGATAAAGTTCGACCTAAGGTCCCTATGAGAACACAACTCATGAAGAGCAATCTTTACAAATCTCATTAGTTGACATTAGTGGAATTCAAAGAAAATGACTCCACTAAAAAATACAAGCTTGACCAATCACCAGCAAATCACGAACTAGGTCCGCACAAGCCCACAAACTCTTAAGGGCGGATTACAGTAGGCATGGCATACAAATGCATGCCCACACTCTTCTCCTCCAAAAAAGCTCTCCCATCCAAGCTCCCAGGAAGAAAAGTATCGGACCAACCTCATACGAGATTGGTCTCCGAAGGGGGAGTAGAGCCCCTTAGATAAATCCCACTAGCAAGCCAAACATACACGGACACACCAAACGTTGGATAAAAAGGCACACGCCACAATGACAAAAGGAGATGAAGGAAGGAAAGAAAGAAGAGAAAAAGAGAAAATAAAAGAGAAAAGAGAAAAATGAAAAATGAAAAAATTTCTACAAGGCAAAAGTACGAACTTTATTCTACTACATTTCTGATTACTTCCAAAGCATCACTAAGGAAAAGAGTCCGACATACAAAAAAAGACCCTCATTCACAAGTGATGAAAGTAAGATAATTACATCAAGGTACAAGCAACAACAAAAGTTTGAATGCCCCAAAAAAATAAGTTAAGTGTTTGCCGCGCCAACATCAGAGGTGGACGAATAATTACATTAAGGCACAAGCAACAACAAAAGCTTGAACGCCTTCAAAAAATGGTCAAGTCAAAATATACAAAACACCAACAAAGGAAACCTACACATCAGCTCCCTCGGCAACATCCTTAGATAGGGTTACTTTGCCATCCTCCTGTCCAACGCCATATCCTTCATCAGCAGCCTCTTCCGGACCTTCACACTCCTTATGTTCGCGCTCCTCTGAACACTCCGGCTCTAGCATATTCAAATAGGGGGAAACAGCTGGTCTCGTGGGAGGCACGGACGTACCATGTCGCGCTCTGGCCACATCAAGGGCCGAATAATCTGGTTACTGTACGTTGGGAAAGTCGTTGTAACACCATGTCCGGATAATCTACCTAAAATCCGGTAGAGTTTCCTTTCTATCTCAACTATAACCCTCCTGCAAATAACACTCAATTCATATCCTCAACCAATAATATTTCTCAATACTATTATCACATATATACATCATATTCAAAAATTATCCATGATCAATTTATGCTCAAGTCAAAACATATTGATCTATTGTCTCATATCTTCAAATATATATATAATATATCCAGAAGTTAACCTATCTCAGCAAGGTTTACTAGATAAAAACATCAAGAGATCAAATCTTCTAGAAATTTAGCTATGATGCCCACCACGTCAATATACTCTTGAAGCGGAGAGTAGAGGAAGGCTGCAATCCCGACACCTAACTGTGTCCTGAAAATGAGAAATAAGAAGAGGTGAGATATATGAATATCTCAATGAGTAGACAACATTTAAAGCGTGTGAAAACTATAATGGTAACCTGTAAAGCATAATTGACATTTTCAAAATAAATAATAGTAAAATCATAATAAGTAATTCAAAGACGTAGCAAAGTTTTCAAATGTATAACAATATTATAATATTAAATCAATGTATAAAATATGTAAAGTAAATCAAGTTACGTATAGTTGGCTCCAACTTACTGTCATGCATAAGAATGCATCTATGAATAACCAGGCAATATCCATGTAGGCATACTAGTAGCCGACCTCAAAGGCCAATACCACCATAGGACGCCCCAAAGGCATATGTGTCACTATGATGTGCCCCCAAAAGGCAAATATAATGGGATAGGGACTCTGGAGGTGGCTCCCACCACAAAGGCGTAGCACGCAGCTCACATACCCCAGTCTAATATCACGAAATTAGGACTCTGGAGGTGGCTCCCGCCACAAAGGCGTAGCACGCAGCTCCCGTATTCCGGTCAAGGAATAATCTCATACATTAAGTCAGGTGGAGCCAAAACCATGTACGTCAATTCTATGTATAATCATATTTCATAAATCAACGAACTTACTCGATAAAATATTTCTTGAAATAAATGTACTTTAATAACAAATCAATTCATATTATTATATATCATATATACCTTTAATACGTAAAATAAATATCATGCTAAAAAATAAATATATATATAATTATAATTAAAGAGATTTCAAATAACTATAGTTGTCGTCTACTCACAATCCTTGAGATGATCTCACTGTACACCTCGATCTGAAACTTCGGGATCCACAGGTGACGTCGGATCTACGTGGCCTAGAGATTAACAATAATTAGTATCTATACATGCTCAAAGCATTACACAATTATGAATGCAACTTAAGTCCCATTAATCTACCCCATAGTCAATACTAATTTCTCATACTCAAAACATCATATCCTTAATTTTTAATATCATTTCCATAATCATTTTCTCCATAATTCAACTCCATATTCATGTCCTTATCAAATTCCTTTCTAGTACTCCATGCCTTAGAGATTTTCATAATCCATAACCATCCTTTAGTACTATATTTCTCTTAAGCAATAAATTCCTTAATATTAAGTTAGATTAAAAAATCATAACTTGAGTTTGGTAAGGAATTTTGAAGTGATTCCAATTGGTTAATTTCAATCAATAAGTCTAGTTTATGAAGAAAATAACTAACTTAGACAATTAGAACAAAATCTTGATCAAATTTGATAAATCCCGAAACTATGCTGAAACAGGGGTCAACATAGAACAGCCAAATTCACCGAATTTTATCTTTTTAATCGCTTATCGGTTTTGGGTGATTCAAATACCAAAATTCTCATATTCAATTCTAGTTTCTAGGAAAAATATCAAAAAAAATAAAAACCCTGATTTGCTAAAACCAAAAAATCCGAACAGCAAGTATGCTCAACTTCCCCTGTTTTGCTTTTTCTTCCCATTTTCTTGTTCATGCTTTCAAATCCTTTTAATTCTTACCAAGTTGAGTAAAATTCATGCTTAATAGATGGATTTCAGACCTTAAAATATTTATGGAGCTAAGATCTTAGCATGCTCATGTAGAATATCTAAAGAAAGGAAGAATAAATCAAGAAACTAACCTTGAATGTGATTGTTGAAGAAATTTTGGTGTAATATGTTTGAAGAAAATTTTTGGGAGAATATGGAGAAGGAAGGCCGGCTGCCACTTGAAGAATTGAATGAAAATGTCTAGAGTTTTCGAGAGATAAAATGAACTTAAAGATATTTTTGAATTTTTGGTATAATTGCATATTGGTCCCTCAACTTTTTATAAATAACCATTAAGCCCCTAAACTTTTTAATATGTTCAATTTGATCCTTTCTTCTTTTATTTCCTTCACTTATAACTTCTTACCAATTTCCAAGTTTGTCCTTAAAATTTTCGGGATTTAACTTTACATGATTGTACGTAACCTGGGTTGTTACAACTTACCCCCTTTAGAAAAATTTCGTCCTCGAAACTTACCAATTTGATTGAACAAGTGAGGATATTGAGTCTCCATATCTTCCTCCCTTTTCCATGTAGCTTCTTCATATGAATGATTCCTCCAAAGAACTTTCACTAATGGAATAGTCTTAGTCCTTAGAACTTGGTCCTTTCTATCCAAAATCTCAACCGGTTGCTCTCCACGGTGAATTACTAGGCCGGATGAAACCTCTATCAACTAGGTCTTGCATTTGCACTTTCAACTCCTTTAGCTCCAAAGGTGCCATTCTATAGGGTGCCTGAGAAATAGGAGTACTGCTAGGGATTAAGTCGATAATAAACTCCAATTCTCTGTCAGGAGGTAAACAGACCAATTCTTCAGGGAAATCTCAGGAAACTATTTGACCACAGGTATAGTTTCCAACTTTGCCTTATGTATGTCCTTGTTAATCACATAAGCAAGGTAAGCAGAATACCCTTTCTTCAAGTATCTATTGGCTGCCATCTTGGAGATAAGGCAAGAAGGTAAAACTTTCCTTTCTCCTTGAAAGGTAAACTCTAAGTCTCCCGACTTTTTAAAAGTCATAGTTTTGGAAGAGCAATCTATCACTGCATTATGTTTAGGCAACCAATCCATTCCCAAAATCACATCAAAATCATACATTCCTAATGGAAACAAATTAACTGGTAATTCATGCTCCTGAACCATAACGGTACAATCTGGATAAACCACATCAATTTTCAAAGTTTCTCCCACTGGGGTACTAACGACCATAGGGATGTCTAACCTCCTAGACTCTCTACCCAAATGCATGACATATGAATTAGCAACAAAAGAATAAGTTGCACCCGGATCTATTAAGATCCTAGCATTTGCCTTAGAAATTGGGAGAGTACCTGTAACCACTTCAGGAGTAGCCTGAGCCTGTTGTTGGGTCATAGCATAAATTCTGGCTGCAGTTCGAGGTCTACCAGGTTGTCCACTCTGTTGAGGGCCAGTAGATGAACCAATTTGAGATTGCGCCCCAATTCTATCTCTAACTGCTGTCAGCAGAGGTGCAGCAGTAGGTTGGGTCCTTTCCCTTTGACCCATTGATAACTGACTAGCAACTCCCTTGTTCTCCAGCTTGGGACAATCTATTTCATGTGTCCCGATTCTTTGCAGTAAAAACATACACCCTGTAGTCTCCAACATTCACCAGGGTGATTTCTCCCACAATGGGGACACTGAGGATAAGTCAATGTACGAGGTCCTCCTGACCTCCCAGGTAGCGATCTAGCCTGCTGTTGAGGTCCGATGATAAATCTGCTAGAAGAACCACTAATAGGTTTTTTGTCTAATCCCTCTTGAAATCTCGAGGGTTTGTAACCACTGACATTGCTCTCTACATAACTTTTCTTAGGTCTCACGTCCTCACTCGAGGATTGCCCTTTTCTTTTTCTGAACTTCTCTTCTCTATCTTTCATTTCTTTCAGATTCTGTTCAGCTTTGATTGCCATGTTGACCCATTTATTAAAGTCATCTGTATCCATGGTCGTCAACCTATCTCGAATACTAACATGTAGCCCATCTTGGAATTTCTTGCATCTGTCAACATCGTTGGCTACTACTGATGGAGCAAATTCTGATAGTTCGCTAAATTTTTGCTCATACTCTACTACTGACATACTACCCTGTTTTAAATTCATAAACTCAGTCCATTTCTTTTCCTGCAAAGCCCGATAATAATATTTTTCTTCAAACTCTCTTCGAAAGTCTGCCCAAATTATGACAGGATGTCCAACATACCTTTGCACTGTAGTTTTCCACCATGTGTGTGCATGATCCACCAAAAATTGCGCCGCACATGGTAACCTCATAGGCTCGTGAATCTGAAGAGTAATGAAAGTAGTCTCAATTTTTTGTAGCCATGACCAGGCTAAATCTGATTCCAAAGACCCCGTGAAAATCTTGCAACCCATATTCTTCAGATCTTTACAGTAATCAACTATCCCCTTTTCAGCAGGGGCAGTCAAAATGGGAATTACTCTTGCCAAGGCCGCAACTGCCTCAGCTAAATTAAGATCAGCTGTTGGAGGTGCTGCTGAAGGCGCAGCAACAGAAGATGAACCAGCAGCTGAAGCTTGTTGTCCAATTTGCTTATCAATATTCTCATTTCTATTCCTATCCCTATTTTGGGGTAGGGGATTGATTTTAGGCCTTCCTCTTTGACGTGGTGGCATCGTGTCTGATTTCCTGCACAAGTGACAATATTTTAATACTTCAACAAACAGTTTCTAATTCTACAGGATCTATAACTTTGCTCTGATACCAAATTGTAATACCCTGTCCGGATAATCTACCTAAAATCCGGCAGAGTTTCCTTTCTATCTCAACTATAACCCTCCTGCAAATAACACTCAATTCATATCCTCAACCAATAATATTTCTCAATACTATTATCACATGCATACATCATATTCAAAAAAATCCATGATCAATTTATACTCAAGTCAAAACATATTGATCTATTGTCTCATATCTTCAAATATATATATATATATATATATCCAGAAGTAAACCTATCTCAGCAAGGTTTACTAGATAAAAACATCAAGAGATCAAATCTTCTAGAAATTTAGCTATGATGCCCACCACGTCAATATACTCTTGAAGCGGAGAGTAGAGGAAGGCTGCAATCCCGATACCTAACTGTGTCCTGAAAATGAGAAATAAGAAGAGGTGAGATATATGAATATCTCAATGAGTAGACAACATATAAAGCGTGTGAAAACTATAATGATAACTTGTAAAGCATAATTGACATTTTCAAAATAAATAATAGTAAAATCATAATGAGTAATTCAAAGACGTAGCAAAGTTTTCAAATGTATAACAATATTATAATATTAAATCAATGTATAAAATATGTAAAGTAAATCAAGTTACGTATAGTTGGCTCCAACTTACTGTCATGCATAAGAATGCATCCATGAAATAACCAGGCAATATCCATGTAGGCATACTAGTAGCCGGCCTCAAAGGCCAATACCACCATAGGACGCCCCAAAGGCATATGTGTCACTATGATGTGCCCCTAAAAGGCAAATATAACGGGATAGGGACTCTGGAGGTGGCTCCCACCACAAAGGCGTAGCACGCAGCTCCCATACCCCAGTCTAATATCACGAAATTGGGACTCTGGAGGTGGCTCCCGCCACAAAGGCGTAGCACGCAGCTCCCATATTCCGATCAAGGGAATAATCTCATACATTAAGTCAGGTGGAGCCAAAACCATGTACGTTAAATTCTATGTATAATCATATTTCATAAATCAACGAACTTACTCGATATAATATTTCTTGAAATAAATGTACTTTAATAACAAATCAATTCATATGATTATATATCATATATACCTTTAATACGTAAAATAAATATCATGCTAAAAAATATATATAATTACAATTAAAGAGATTTCAAATAATTATAGTTGTCGTTTACTCACAATCCTTGAGATGATCTCACTGTACACCTCGATCTGAAACTTCAGGATCCACAGGTGACGTCGTATCTACGTGGTCTAGAGATTAACAATAATTAGTATCTATACATGCTCAAATCATTACACAATTATGAATGCAACTTAAGTCCCATTAATCTACCACATAGTCAATACTAATTTCTCATACTCAAAACAACATATCCTTAATTTTTAATATCATTTCCATAATCATTTTCTCCATAATTCAACTCCATATTCATGTCCTTATCAAATTCCTTTCTAGTACTCCATGCCTTAGAGATTTTCATAATCCATAACCATCCTTTAGTACTATATTTCTCTTAAGCAATAAATTCCTTAATATCAAGTTAGATTAGAAAATCATAACTTGAGTTTGGTAAGGAATTTTGAAGTGATTCCAATTGGTTAATTTCAATCAATAAGTCTAGTTTATGAAGAAAATAACTAACTTAGACAATTAGAACAAAATCTTGATCAAATTTGATAAATCCCGAAACTATGCTGAAACAGGGGTCAACATAGAACAGCCAACTTCACCGAATTTTATCTTTTTAATCGCTTATCGGTTTTGGGTGATTCAAATACCAAAATTCTCATATTGAAGTCTAGTTTCTAGGAAAAATATATAAAAAAAATACAAACCCTAATTTGCCAAACCCAAAAAATCCGAACAGCAAGCATGCTCAACTTCCCATGTTTTGCTTTTTCTTCCCATTTTCTTGTTCATGCTTTCAAATCCTTTTAATTCTTACCAAGTTGAGTTAAATTCATACTTAATAGATGGATTTCAGACCTTAACATATTTATGGAGCTAAGATCTTAGCATGCTCATGTAGAATATCTAAAAAAGGAAGAATAAATCAAGAAACTAACCTTGAATGTGATTGTTGAAGAAATTTTGGTGTAAGATGTTTGAAGAAAATTTTTGGGAGAATATGGAGAAGGAAGGCCGGCTGCCACTTGAAGAATTGAATGAAAATGTATAGAGTTTTCAAGAGATAAAATGAACTTAAAGATATTTTTGAATTTTTGGTATAATTGCATATTGGTCCTTCAACTTTTTATAAATAACCATTAAGCCCCTAAACTTTTTAATATGTTCAATTTGATCCTTTCTTCTTTTATTTCCTTCACTTATAACTTCTTACCAATTTCCAAGTTTATCCTTAAAATTTTTGGGATTTAACTTTACATGATTGTACGTAACCTGGGTTGTTACAGTCGTCCTTAACTTGATTAAGACAAAGCTCAAAATCAGCTCGAAACGCATCAGCGCTCGCAAAGGCCGCATCTTGCACAAAGACATAGGAGTTCTTGTAGTCCTAAACGGCCTTCGATCTCTCCCCCTTCAACTTTTTCACCTTCTTCAAAAGCTTCTTGATTTAGTTCTCGATGTCGCCATCCTTTTTCTTCAGGTCAGCAATCTCGGACTTCCCTTCATCATAAGCCTTCTGAAGATGCGAAAAGGGGGCAAAGGTCTCAGCTTACTTCATCTTGGCCTCTCTTGTCTCTTTGGCCATTTGAGAACGAATGCTCTCTAGGTGCGAATTCCGGGCAATAAGCTCATCACACTTCGTCATGACCACGACAGAATTGAGAAGAGCCTACAAGCAAGCAAAAGAATAAGTAAGCATGAAAGAAAATGGACTAAGAAACACTAGGAAAAAGAAGTAGAGAGAATACCCTGTAATGATCATGAACTAAGTTGTGCCCCGCCTTTGGAAAGGCTTCTTTCAAGCAGAGGACCTCCTCACGATCCACGGGAAGTACTAACCCCCGAGATAATAAGCACGCGACACGGCAATTAGAAATCGCACTCTCCTCCAGTTGGAGAGGGAAGTTGATACTAATTTGAAAGTCCGAAATCTCTATGCAGACTCTCATTCCCTCTAGGTTCGAATGAGAAGGATCTAGAATAGAAAGCAAGACAACATCATAAAACATGTCTGAAGATCCAAGTCAACGACTAAGTATAGAAAACATTACCTTCAATTTGTGAAGAAGCTAGCACACGGACAAGAGAAGGAGGCTTGGCGACCTCTTTCTTCCTCTTTTTACCTGAGACAACATCGGGAGGAGGCAGCATGGACATTCAATCCGTCTTACTTGAGGCTTTCCCAGACGAACCATCGCCAGTAATAAAAGCGTTAAGATAGAGGTACGGATCGAATGTGGCCATATCTAAAATCAAAGACACAAAATGGTTAGTAATATAAGAGCATCGGACAACATCAATGCAAAGGGATACGAAAAAGTAAAATTGCATTACCTAAGTCCTTATTGACTGTCAAAGCTCTTATGAAACTCTCGGACAAGAGTTTCTTTACGTCTATCTCCCTATAATGATTAAGCGCTTTAAAATCCCTCATCTCTGCAACGGACAAAGGTGAGGTATCTATGCTCTTCAAATCCCTCCAAGTAGTCCGAATCGGCCACTCGCCTACATCGACAGGGGGAGGAATGGAGAAGAACCATGCTTCCATTTCTTCTACGAAGTGTTAGAAGTCCCAAACAACTTCATGCCCAGACGAGCATAGAAGGCAACATACTCTCTATCTATTTACCTTAACCATGAAGAACTCTTTAAAGAGATTCACAGACGGCTCTACCTTCTTCAACTTGCACAAAACTAGGAAAGCCATAACCGCCCTCCACGAATTGGGAGGAAGTTGAGTAATGGTGAGGTTGTAGGAGTTAAGGAGATCAATCACAAACGGATGAAGAGGGAACCTAAGTCCGACCTTCAAAGTGTCAATATAAATAAAGAGATGACTCTCATGGGGACTTTGTGAGACCGTCTCGGTATCGTCGGGGCGTCTAAGCCTATAAGAAGAAGAAACATTGAAATGCTTCTTTATCCGCGGTAACCACCTAGGTGGTAATGAACTAAGGCAGACATCCGGAACACCCCATGACCGACGGCCACGAGAAAGATCGGACAAGGGTATTCTAGGTTCGGACAGGAACTCTACATTGAGGGTGATGAAACCTTGTCCCTCGCCCACGTCTTCCACGGACGTTTCCTCTCTTGGAGATGGACGACTAGAACTACACCCTCTAGGCGAATTTCTTTGGGTGCTCACGCCGGACTGACCCGACATGGCGGGAAGAGCTATCTCATAAGGATGGCTATTGTCCGAAGCTAGAACCTCAACCTCAACCTCCCTAAATTCATCATTCGCACCACCTACGACATCCTCACCAACATTGGCATTATCCGACGATGAAAATGATGAGTAACTTGACGAATTGGAACTGTCGTCCGAGGAACTATCACTATAAGAAGTTGACGAAGACATCGGACTCACTGAACTTGGATAACAACAAATTGGAGAATGGAAAGCAATGAGCCACCAAGCCAATCTACAACAAAAAGCTAAGATAAGTCAGATCAACTAAGTGACACATCACTACGAGATGCACGTCCGAAACCATTATAGAAGAAAAATCACTAAGTATCGCTAAAAAGCGTCAGAAATAGCTACCGCAAGCACGTTAAAGCTAGCAACAACCTGTCAAGGATAAGTGAGAGATGATAACATTGGTTCCGGACCAAGTAAGAAGAATGGAAGAAATCCACAACATCTCCACATGCTCTTGTCCAAAAACACATGGCATGCAAAATTAAAAGCATGAGAAAGACGCCACAGACATGGGTTGAGAAATGCAAAAACAACAGACAAGCTTCCAAATCATACTCCAAGTGATCAAGTCAGATTTCCAAGGTGCATCCTAAGTGCCCCTAAGTAATCCCAAGTGTTCTCCAATTAATCAAGTCAGATTTTCGAGGTGTATTCTAAGTGCCCCTAAGTGCTCTCAAGTGTTCTCCAAGTGATCAAAAGATTTTTTAGGTGCATCCTAAGTGCCCCTCAGTGATCTCAAGTGTTCTCCAAGTGATTAAGTCAGATTTCCAAGGTGTATCCTGATAGAGACTCAATTAAGAGTTGTAAACCCAAGTGCAGGTTATGTTCGAGTAATAAATTCTCGGGTGTCCGAGGTCGAACCACAGGGAAGCGTATTAGTAAGTATAAGTTTATAAATATATAAGAAAAAGAAAATAAACAAGATATTAGGGAATCAATAACAAAGAAAGTAAACAAGATATTAGAGAACAAAATAAACAAAATAACATAAAAGCAATTAAACAAGATATAAAAAAAACAATAAGAAAAGATGTTGAGGTTAGAGAATCCACTCTTGGTGTTATGCTAAGATTAATCTTGTTTTATTACACAATTGAAATCCACACATAAGGGAGGTTCCAACCGGAAGGTTTAGCAATTCAGTCCAAATTGTCCAACGTCCATAGCATATGATATTATGTTCATTTGGTGTCCTCAAAACTCACAAAAAGAGTCCAAGCATTCCTTATGCCAAGGTATATGTCTACAACAAATCAAGGTTATGAAACCAAACATTTACTGTGCCATTTTCATTGTCAATAATGAATCAAGATCTCTACTTTGCAAGTATGATTTTAAACCAAAAGAAAATATTATCTATACTAGTGTTTATAAATGATGATTCATTTTAGCTCATGTTTAAGAGACTAACCTTAGCATTTACCAAGAGCTTCACCTCATCACCTCAACAATATGATTAGCAACACATACTAGATATGAATAAAATGAAAAGAAATGTAAGAAGCATAAGTAAATAAAAAAAAGAAAACTAGAGAAAGGAAAGAAGAAGAAAACTTAGAGAATTTTACTACAAAGGCTAATATCCTACCAATGTATAATGTATCCCAATACTCATCCAAGGCCCTCTATTTATACACATTTTGGAGGGCTAAATGACAAGAGACAAGCTTTACAAATTTCAAAGGTAGGTATAATAGGTGGGTGCATTTTTCTAACAATTTTCGTCATATTGTATGACAATTCTGATCAGCCAGCTTGATGGTCGATTTTGTCAATGTTGGAGGCTCGATCTGATAAAATGGTCTTCTAGAAAAATATACCCCTATCAGTTACGGATCCATAGCCGTTGGAATCAGATCATTTGCGCACGTGGATCGGAAGATATGGTCAAAATACCAAAACGGTGCAGAACAGACGTCATTGCACATCAGCCAACTTGATGGTCAATTTCGCTAGGGAAAACGACTCCGTTTCAAGAAGTGTAAAACATGAAAAAGATAGATATGCCTCTTAGCTTTGCAGGGATACAAAGTTCAGCCTTATTGCTTCAGTGAAACTCAAGATATAGCTGATATGGCAAAAGGTGTCGGAACTGGAACTGAACTGGATTTGCCCTTAATACTAGTAATCTGAAATCACTCAAAGAAACTTGTGAAAAACACCAAATTACATAAAAATATAAAAGATCATAAACACAATTAGACTAAACAATAATAACTCGTATTTGACACAAAACAATAATAAAACATAACTAAAAACTATATAATTATACGAGTTATCACACCCCCATACTTAGATTGTTGCTAGTCCCTAGCAACGACTCAATAAAAATAAAATAAGAAAATCTAATCTAATCCATTTTCGTAGGAAATCACGGTGGCACTTAGCATGTGACACAAGCCTTTAAACCCCTAGGTGTCCCTAGTGGACGAGTTTAGTCTCGTGAGGGTTTACTAGGACGATACCCACAAACATTGAAGACATAAGAAAAACTAAAAATAATAATTATAACTAATCCTTCCAATATAAATTAGAGATAATCATTGGACAAGTCTTAAAAACTAATCAATAGCTTAAAGAATTTCACAAAAATTTTGCTTGAATGTAAATAAATGAGTTAAGCCAATATTAACATAACATATTTAATCAAAATAGTGTATATTCAAACTTAATCTCAACTTCTCACATGGGATACTCTCTTGATTTTCACTCTTTAAAGTAGTGGTAAAGTGTTTACACTCAATCAATCTCATGAAAACACTTCTACCATATGCTTGCTTGTCCACCTATTCTCCACTATTTAGATCATACAACTTCATAAATCAAGAGGTCTTTATTCAAGGTTGTAATGGGGCCAAAGGGTTATAATGTGGTTAAAGAACAAAAGGATAAAGATATCACAAAGGTTCCAAAGAGTTCATAGATTTTAGAGACATAATAAGATCATACAAATAAAACTTCTCAAAACTCTTATAAAGCACATAATAACATAGGCTAAATATTCATGTTGAGCCTTTGCATCATTCTAACCAACTTTGTAACATCTTTTTCTAGAAGTTCAAGAGAAGATTTTTTTTTTTTTTTTTTTTTTTAATATGGGAATGTATTTGACAATGATCCCTTTCTTTTTCTCTTGACTTTTTCTTTTCTTTTCTTCCCCCACACTTATCTTTTGTTTCTAACCCAAATTTTCAAATAAAAATATCCCTTGTTTTTTTGCAATATGTCTCAAAATATAAAATTCATCTTTAGAACAAGGGTAAGGATATAAGTATATTTAGGCTAGGTGTAAGTTGTGGTTACCAATAAAACATCATATTTAATGTAGGCTCAAATTGGCTCACTAGTGGGGATGTTCTCGTAGAACATTAATAATGGATGGCTGTTTGGCTCTGGTTATAATCCTAATGCCTCTATCATATTCATGTTGTCACATGTATCAATATAGTCTCAAACGGTTTAAAGCAAGTTCTAGAGAATCATGTAATCATAAGAGCACTCAAGAAAGAAATTAGATTGATTTGTATAATGCATCAATCATTATAGGCTCAAAAACTCACAAAGATGATTATACAAGTCAGATTAAGTCTAAACATGCTTCTTTCTCAATCAACATATCATATTAACATTGGCTCATAAAAAGGTTGACATCAAGCTCAATTCTCATGAAAATCTTCTCACTAATAAATCTGTTTTAGACTTATGCAATTCATATCTCATCATTGTATTGAAAGTAACTAAAAAAAACACACTAAGTCTAAACATGCTTTTTTTTTTGTTTTTTTTTTGTTTTTTTGTTTTTTTGTTTTTTTGTTTTTTTGTTTTTTTGTTTTTTTGTTTTTTGTTTTTTTGAAGAAGAAGATTAAATCAAACTGACAAGGTATGTCTCAAGTCTCCCTTACTCAGACCTTGTTCAGAATGAATACTTCTAAATGTCTTAAAACACAACAATTTTTTTTTTTTTTTAAAGCAAAATATGTCCCTTACCCCCTACTAAAATATGACATTGTCCCCAATGTCAAATTTTAAAGGTAGAATTTAGGAGATATTACCTGCAGAGGTTGCTAACCACTTATTATAACTGAGACACAACAAGCAAAATGTTAGATAATGTCACAAAGACAAAGTGCAATCCACTCCTTGCTCGTCCATATCTCTTTTTCTTTTTCCGAGCGTTTGCGAAACAACCGTAGCAGATAAACACTCATAAGCTTGTAGCTTTTTGAGTAAATCTTCAATGGTTGTAGCAGAAATTATGGTTCTCCTTGCCTCTGAAAACATGAATCCATTATCCACAGCATTATCTAAATATGAAAGTAAATTACTAAAATAACCATTAATATTAAGCAAACCAATGGGTTTCTTATTTGTGACCAAAGATGACCAAGAAGCCACGCAAGCTATTTCTTCCAATGTACCCAGACCTCCTGGTAAAGCAATGAATGCATCGGCAGAATGGTACATGATTGTTATCCGTTCAGGGATACTCCAGACTTGTATTTCCTTACCCACGGTAGGTCCACAAAAATCTGTGAATAGTTTTGGCACGATTCCTAGAACTGGACTTCCTCCGGCGTGTGCTGCTGTAACGACTGCTCCCATTAAACCCGTACTACCGCCTCCATAAATCAAGTGGATCTTTTGTTGGGCAAGTATTACTCCAACTCTTATGGCTTCATCAGCGAATATGTTATTTTTCCCTGGATAAGCACCTCCAAAGACAAAAATTTTTTTAATGCGCTGGGACGAAGTGCTTTCCATTTTTTTTTCTTTTTCGAGTGCCTGAAAGAGAATGAGTACATGGTGTAATATATAGAGGACTGAGTAATGAATCAGACAAGAGTAATAATGTCGCCGAAAGTGTATTTGACCTGTCAGAAGAAAATGTTAACCTAACAAAAGATTTTTGCATGATTTCAGGAAGAAAATCAAAAAGAGAAGAAAAATCAACCGTAAAAGTCAAAAGTAATAATGTCGTCGAAAGTGTATTTGGCATCTTCCTCTGGTTTTACGTCCAGAAACGGCTTAAACGCCTTCTATGAGTCGAGGATATGATTCCCATCCAGTTTTCTTACAAGCTGGCAAACAGGGTCTTTTATCATCAGATTCCCAAGATGTTGCCATTCCCTTTGGATTTGCGGCCATAAATCAAGAATTTCTCTTTGTACATCTCCACTAGGATGCGTCTCAAGAGAAAGTTGGATATTACCCAAATTCTCCTTACTCAGTCCATCCTTAATGAATTCAATTTTATCATCTCGATTAGAGGACGGAATCCCAATAGAACGACATTTACCGTTACACGTCCATCGTGCACACTTGTGGCAATTTGAACTCATGCGCTTTGCTCGTCGCTTCTTTGCATAAGTGCTTCTACCTGTACCTGGTAAATGCAAAACAGGAAGATATTCATCTTCACGTACCTTGGCTTCAATTATCCAACGTATGTCTTCAGGAATCCCTTTGTTCATAAGCATTCTTAATCTTTCTAATCGAACTTGGTAAAGCTTCAGTAAAATATTCCGAGGAAAAGGAGGAAATCGTTTCTGCAATCTTTTGAGAATATCATCCATCCTGAAAAAAAAATGAAATAAAATAAAATGAAAGAGAAATTTATATACAATATCAGTTTTGTGGGTAGCTGATGGAACCGACTTAAATAATCACGGAGTACCGTTATCCGCCATTTAACCGGGGTTAAAAAAAAATTATATTTACATCTAGTTATTTTCAAAACAAGGATCAGAAAGAAAAACAACCTCTTCTTGAGTAACATGATTTTCCAAAAAGAGTTTGAGTCTTTGTCCATTTACCTTGAATACGTTACCATTTTGAGGATTCTCAATGTCAACTGCTCCATAATGATACACATGCTTAACCACAAATGGGCCAGTCCATCTTGATCTCAACTTACCAGGAAATATGTGAAGTCTAGAATTATAAAGTAGAACTTTTTGCCCAACATTAAATGTTTTTCTTGCAATTAACTTGTCATGAAAGGCTTTAGTTCTTTCTTTATGAATTTTAGAATTCTCATATGCATCATTTCTGAGTTCCTCAAGTTCATTTATTTGTAATTTTCGTAAATTAGAAGCGTCATCAAGGTTTGAGTTGAACATTTTAATGGCCCAATATGCTTTATGCTCAAGTTCCACAGGTAAATGACAAGGTTTTCCATAAACTAGCCTATAAGGAGACATGCCCAATGCTGTTTTAAAAGCTGTTCGATAGGCCCATAATGCATCGTTAAGTCTAAGAGACCAATCTTTGCGATTTGGATTAACTGTCTTTTCCAAAATTTGTTTAATCTCCCTATTTGCTAATTCTACCTGTCCATTTGTCTGCGGGTGATAAGGGGTTGCAACTTTGTGTGTAATGGCATATTTCTTCATTAATGTTTCAAAAACCTTGTTGCAAAAATGTGTTCCCCCATCGCTTATGATAGATCGAGGAATTCCAAATCGACTCAAAATATTTTCTTTTAAAAATTTAATCACTGTTTTGTGATCATTATTTCGACATGGAATTGCCTCTATCCACTTTGAAACATAATCTATTGCTACTAAAATGTATAAGAAACCAAAAGATGGTGGAAATGGTCCCATGAAATCAATACCCCAACAGTCAAAAATTTCAATTACAAGAATTGGGTTCAAAGGCATCATGTTTCTTTTCGAAATGGAACCTAATTTTTGACAACTTTCACATGACTTGCAAAAATTATGTGCATCTTTGAACAAAGTTGGCCAGTAAAATCCACACTGTAAAATTTTTGCAGCAGTTTTCTTTGATGAAAAATGACCACCACATGCCTCGGAATGACAAAACTTAATTACACTACTTACCTCATTGTCGGGAATGCATCTTCGAAAAATCTGATCAGGACAATATTTGAACAAGTAAGGGTCATCCCAATAGAACTTCTTTACCTCATTCAGAAACTTCCTTTTATCTTGGGTGCTCCATTGAGAAGGAATTTTTCCTGTAGCAAGAAAATTAGCAATGTCAGCAAACCAAGGTGTCGTGGAGACAATTAGAAGTTGTTCATCAGGAAAAGTATCATTTATTGGTGAGGTTCCAAAAGATTCATCACAAACAAGTCTTGATAAATGATCAGCCACCACATTTTCTACTCCTTTTTTATCTCGAATGGTGATGTCAAATTCTTGCAGCAAAAGGATCCACCTCAGCAACCTAGGTTTTGCATCCTTCTTAGAGAGAAGATATTTTAAAGCTGCATGATCACTAAAGACAACAATTGATGATCCAACAAGGTAAGATCTGAATTTATCCAATGCAAAAACAACTGCAAGTAATTCCTTTTCTGTAGTGGAATAATTCATTTGGGCTCTATTTAAAGTTTTACTTGCATAGTAAATTACATGTGGTTTATTATCTTTCCTTTGTCCTAACACAGCACCAACAGCATAGTCACTAGCATCACACATTATTTCAAATGGTAAAGACCAATCAGGAGATCTCATAATAGGAGCAGTAGTGAGCATATTTTTGAGTTTTTCAAAAGCATCTTCACAATCTTTAGTCCATTCAAATGCAGTGTCTTTCATTAAAAGATTACATAGAGGTTTAGATATCGTGCTAAAATCTTTTATGAATCTTCTATAAAAACCTGCATGTCCCAAGAATGACCTAATGTCCTTTACTGTCTTTGGTGTGGGTAGATTAGCAATCAATTCAAGTTTTGACTTGTCTACCTCAATCCCTTTTGCAGAAACAATGTGACCTAGTACAATACCTTTAGTGACCATGAAATGACATTTTTCCCAATTAAGAACAAGATTTTTTTCTTCACACCTAATCAATACATTTTTCAAATTGGCTAAGCAATCATCAAATGAATCACCAGAAACAGAAAAATCATCCATGAAAATCTCAAGATTACGTTCAATCATGTCACTAAAAATGCTAAGCATGCATCTTTGAAATGTGGCAGGGGCGTTACATAATCCAAATGGCATTCTACGATATGCAAAAGTACCAAAAGGACATGTAAAAGTGGTTTTCTCTTGGTCCTCAAGTGCAATGGCAATTTGATTATACCCAGAATATCCATCTAGAAAACAATAAAACTCATGCCCTGCAACTCTTTCTAAGATTTGATCCATGAAAGGCAAAGGGAAATGATCTTTCCTCGTCACTGAGTTAAGTTTCCTATAGTCAATGCACATGCGCCAACCAGTAACAGTCCTAGCTGGAATTAATTCATTGTTTTCATTTTTAACTACAGTAACTCCAGATTTCTTAGGTACGACTTGAGTAGGACTTACCCATTTGCTATCAGAGATAGGATAAATGATTCCATTATCTAGAAGTTTAATGACTTCATTTCTCACTACTTCTTTCATATTAGGATTAAGCCTTCGTTGCATTTGTCTAGAGGGTTTAGCATTTTCCTCTAAATAAATATTATGTGTGCAGATTAATGGGCTTATTCCCTTTATGTCAGCTAAGGTCCATCCTAATGCATTTTTGTGCATCTTCAAAAGTTGTAACAACTTACCTTCTTGTAGTTCGTCAAGATGTGAAGAAATTATGACTGGAAAAGTTTCACTCTCACCCAAAAAGGAATATTTTAGCTCGGATGGCAATGGTTTTAACTCCAGCTTGGGTGGTTCAATAGTTGATGGTACAGTGACATTTGTAAGTGATGGAAGTTCCTCAAACTTTTGTTTCCAACAATGCTTATCCTGAAAAGATTTTAACAAAGAATCAGTGTGTGAAATTTCTGAAGCATTATCAAACTCATATTCAATTAAATAAGCTTCTAAAGGATCATGGAATGTGGTAGTGGTGAGATGTTCATGAACAAGTTCTTCAATGAAATCCACTTCATGTACTTCTGAATTATCACCAGGTTGCTTGCAAATGTTGAACACATTTAATTCTAAAGTCATATTTCCAAAAGAAATGTTCAACATACCATTCCTGCAATTTATCAGAGCATTAGAAGTTGCAAGAAATGGACGGCCTAATATAACAGGAATTTGAACATTTGGATTTGAAACAGGATGTGTGTCCAAAACAATAAAATCAACAGGGAAGTAAAAATTATCAATTTGAACCAAAACATCTTCAACTATCCCTCGAGGAATTTTTACAGAACGATCAGCTAGTTGAAGTGTAACAGGTGTTTCCTTGAGTTCACCTAAACCTAACTGTTGATAAACAGAAAAAGGCAAAAGATTAACACTAGCACCAAGATCAAGCAATGCACGTTCTATTCTAGTGTTTCCAATGATGCATGAGATTGTTGGACATCCAGGATCTTTGAATTTTGGTGGAGTAAGGTGCTGAATGATTGAGCTCACACTTTCCGTCAAAAATGCTTTCTTTTGTACATTATGTTTCCTTTTAACTGTGCACATGTCCTTCAAAAATTTAGCATAAGATGGAACTTGTTTGATTGCATCCAATAAAGGAATGTTAATCTTAACTTGTTTGAAAAGTTCATAAATTTCTGCATTTTGATTCAAATTCTTTATTGTTTGCAACCTTTGAGGAAAAGGAGCAGGATGCATACCTTTTTCTTTGTCCAAATTTTCAAGAAGTTCAGACTTACCATCATCCTTACCATTACTTTTCGGAGGGGAAAGAGGATCTTGGTCTTTTGATGGAATGTTTTTGTCAATTGCCTTTCCACTTCGAAGAGTTGTGATAGAACTGGCATTTTCCTGTTGAGTTTCATTGGAGCAAGAAACAAGACATTGAGTAGAAGGGTTAGGCTGAGGTTGAGCAGGAAACTTACCTTTTTCTTGAGTGCGTAATGAAGCTGTCAATGTGGACAAGGTGTTTTTGATCTCATTGATGTCCTGTGAAGTCCGGCTATTCACATTTGCTTGTGTTTGCATGAATGCTTGCAATGTCTCTTCCAAGGTTTGTACACGTGAAGGTTGATAGGAAAAAGTGTTGCCCGGCTTTTGAGATTGTGGTACCTGAACATGATTATTATTCCGCCAACTGAAGTTGGGATGATTTCTCCATTCAGGGTTATACGTTTCAGAGTAAGGAGAAGGAAAAGGCTTTTTAAATGTGTTTATGGAATTTACTTGATCATGCAACGCTTCTTTAAGAATGGGAATGTTTGGACATTCAGAAGTGGGGTGTCCCATGATTTCACAAATTCCACAACTTTCTTCATTTTTAACCGTTTTGACTTCTTTTACTTCTCTAAGTTCCATGGCTTCAATCTTTCTAGCCAAATTAGCTACTTTAGCTTTTATCTCATCTTCTTGACTAAAATGATATTTTCCTCTGTTAGAAACAACATTAGATCTATTGGAACTTTCAGAGGAATTATCTGTGTGCCAGGCTTGAGAGTTATCTGCCAAATGGTCTAAGTAGTCAAAGGCTTCTTCAGGTTCTTTTTCTAGAAACTCACCGTTACACATTGTTTCAACAAATTGTTTAGTTTCGGGAGTTAAACTTTCATAAAAGAAACTAATAAGACGCCATTTTTCAAAACCATGATGTGGACAAGAACTTAACAAATCTTTAAAACGCTCCCAGCACTGAAAAAATGCTTCATTTTGATTTTGATTGAAATTTTGAATCTGTCTTTTCAAAGCAGTAGTTTTATGTGCTGGGAAAAATTTCTTTAGAAACTCAGTTTGTAATTCTTGCCATGTGCCAATTGACCTTGGTTTTAAATTATGAAGCCAAATTTTTGCTTTATCTTTTAAAGAAAAAGGAAATAATTTTAGCTTGACAATTTCATTTGTACATTGTTGGTCATTAAAGGTGACACATACATCTTCGAAGTCTTTTAGAAACGAGTAAGCACTTTCCGATTCTAACCCATGGAAATTTGGAAGCAAAGCTATCATACCTGGTTTAAAACGAAAGTTGTTTGCATTGAGAGGAAAAATAAAACAAGAGGGTGATGAGCTTCGAGTTGGTTGCAAGTAGTCACGCATGGTGCGTACTTGTCTGTTCTCATCTTCAGCATGAACACTTTCATTGTCAGCCATGGTAGGAGTTGTATTAGAAAGATTACCTGAAAAAGTTTCACAATAAAATCTAACTAAACGACGAGATCTAAAATCACGTCGCCAAACAAGCATAAAACAAAGTTAATATACAAAATTAGGCGGTATAACCAGCCAATAAAAATAAAACAAAGTTAATATACAATATAAATATAAATATATAGAAAATTAGGCGGTATAACCAGCCAATAAAAATAAATATACTTATAAACTTATATACTTAGTATTGCCTCCCCGGCAACGGCGCCAAAAACTTGATAGAGACTCAATTAAGAGTTGTAAACCCAAGTGCAGGTTATGTTCAAGTAATAAATTCTCGGGTGTCCGAGGTCGAACCACAGGGAAGCGTATTAGTAAGTATAAGTTTATAAATATATAAGAAAAAGAAAATAAACAAGATATTAGGGAATCAATAACAAAGAAAGTAAACAAGATATTAGAGAACAAAATAAACAAAATAACATAAAAGCAATTAAACAAGATATAAAAAAAACAATAAGAAAAGATGTTGAGGTTAGAGAATCCACTCTTGGTGTTATGCTAAGATTAATCTTGTTTTATTACACAATTGAAATCCACACATAAGGGAGGTTCCAACCGGAAGGTTTAGCAATTCAGTCCAAATTGTCCAACGTCCATAGCATATGATATTATGTTCATTTGGTGTCCTCAAAACTCACAAAAAGAGTCCAAGCATTCCTTATGCCAAGGTATATGTCTACAACAAATCAAGGTTATGAAACCAAGCATTTACTGTGCCATTTTCATTGTCAATAATGAATCAAGATCTCTACTTTGCAAGTATGATTTTAAACCAAAAGAAAATATTATCTATACTAGTGTTTATAAATGATGATTCATTTTAGCTCATGTTTAAGAGACTAACCTTAGCATTTACCAAGAGCTTCACCTCATCACGTCAACAATATGATTAGCAACACATACTAGATATGAATAAAATGAAAAGAAATGTAAGAAGCATAAGTAAATAAAAAAAAGAAAACTAGAGAAAGGAAAGAAGAAGAAAACTTAGAGAATTTTACTACAAAGGCTAATATCCTACCAATGTATAATGTATCCCAATACTCATCCAAGGCCCTCTATTTATACACATTTTGGAGGGCTAAATGACAAGAGACAAGCTTTACAAATTTCAAAGGTAGGTATAATAGGTGGGTGCATTTTTCTAACAATTTTCGTCATATTGTATGACAATTCTGATCAGCCAGCTTGATGGTCGATTTTGTCAATGTTGGAGGCTCGATCTGATAAAATGGTCTTCTAGAAAAATATACCCCTATCAGTTACGGATCCATAGCCGTTGGAATCAGATCATTTGCGCACGTGGATCGGAAGATATGGTCAAAATACCAAAACGGTGCAGAACAGACGTCATTGCACATCAGCCAACTTGATGGTCGATTTCGCTAGGGAAAACGACTCCGTTTCAAGAAGTGTAAAACATGAAAAAGATAGATATGCCTCTTAGCTTTGCAGGGATACAAAGTTCAGCCTTATTGCTTCAGTGAAACTCAAGATATAGCTGATATGGCAAAAGGTGTCAGAACTGGAACTGAACTGGATTTGCCCTTAATACTAGTAATCTGAAATCACTCAAAGAAACTTGTGAAAAACACCAAATTACATAAAAATATAAAAGATCATAAACACAATTAGACTAAACAATAATAACTCGTATTTGACACAAAACAATAATAAAACATAACTAAAAACTATATAATTATACGAGTTATCATATCCTAAGTGCCCCTAAGTAATCCCAAGTGTTCTCCAAGTGGTCAAGTCAGATTTTCGAGATGCATCCTAAGTGCCCCTAAGTGATCCCAAGTGTTCTCCAGGAGATCAAGCCCAATTTCCAAGGTGCATCCTAAGTGCCCCTAAGATAAGGACCAGGCAACAACAAGAACACTTAGGAAAACTTGGCCGAGAATCTCCAAACACTTGGGGAGACAAAGTCTAAAGTCAAAACACTTGGGAAAGCATGCTCGAGAGTCAAAACACTTGGGAAAGCATGCTTGAGAGTCAAAACACTTGGGAAAGCATGTTCAACAGTCCAAACACTCGGGAAGACATGTCCAAAAGCCAAAACACTTGAGAAAGCCTGGTCACGAGTCCAAACACTTGGGAAGATATGTTCGAAAGCCAAAACACTAGGGAAAGCCTGGACATGAGTCCAAACACTTGGGAAGACAAGGTCTGAGGCCAGAACACTTGGGAAAGCCTGGACATGAGTCCAAACACTTGGGAAAGCATGTCCGGAAGTTAAAACACTTAGGAAAGCATGTTAAAAACAACAAAGGCACTTGGGGAGACCAACAAACATAAGAGAACAAAAGGAAATCACTTACTTGGTAACTCGATGCGCAAGCCAACCTCCTCCCGATGTGAAAAGCAGTTCCCGAAGTCCGAAAAAGAGATGTCCGAAAAAACTCAAACAAAGAACTCCCTAAGTGAACGATGAAAACCTCTCTCACTAATTTCTCTCTACACTTACCTCAAAGGCTTACAAATGAAGAAGATGAAGACAACAGCCTCTTTTTATAAAGATATGTGTGGGAAAAAAAAAGGGGAATTTTGAAGTGGTCTAGCAAATAGGAGGGAAAAATCCAAAGGCCAAAATCAAAACGAAATAAGAGAATAAGCTTTAAGTCACATCAATTGAGATATGTCACCACTTGATAAATTAAGCAAGTAGACTCCACATGCTCCAAAAACACTTAGGAAGTGAAGAAAAATGACACAAGCACAGATACATGGCCGGCCACCCGTATGGCCTCGGACTCGGGGAGACATGAGAAACCCACATCGGGAGAGAAAGAGAAAAAAGCCTCGGACAAGTGAAAAACCACAAAAAGCATCCTTGAGTGCCTTGGTTCGGACTCAAGAGACCTCAAAGACATCCGCGCCTCGACAAGCATGTCCACACACAAAAACTAAGTTGCACGACCAAAAGCACAACAAAGGGTGACTCGTTGTTCCTCGTGCAAATGAGCACAAACATCCTCGGCACAATAGCTCAACATGACAAGCTGAAGCAACACCTAAACAACTTTGTTCGCACATAAGAGCTTATGTGAATGCTCACCTCCATGAAACACGTACGAGTTCCACAACTCGCACTAAGAAGGAAGGGAGTGACAAGCATAAATACATAAGTATCGCGGATAAAAGAAATTGCAAAGGAAAAATAATAGAAAGAGCTCCAAACGGCCGGACCTCACATCAAGACCAGTCGGAGAAAAAACAAAAGTCCGAAAAGAATGGAAGTCTGAAGAAATAACTAAGTAATAAGCTACCTCCAAAACAAATAGACTCGGACAAAGTATTCACAACTTCATCCAAAGTCTTGAAGGAGGGAGTGGGACCCTCTATGTAACAATAAGAGTCGCCAATGCTCACCTATGTGAACTTATGTAACTGATGAAATCTCCACTTAAGAAGAAAGAAAGTGGAACAAACTAAGAACATCGCCATCCTCCCTAAGTGGTGTAGAGCAACAAAAAGAAAATACGATCAGAGCTGCACCTCCAACTCTCCAGAATAGAGGATGAACGTAAGAACAGCTTCAGTAAGGTCCATTCGGACGTCAAACCCCAAGTTGAAGAAACTAATGCAGGCTTGAAAGTTCGGCTGTTGGCCCCTAAGTCAAGGAAGGAACACAAGCTTTGAAACAGCCAACACACCTCCCACTGAGGAGGATGATGCACTACATGGTCAGGACTTAAGCCACGACAAAAGGAAGAAACGAAACTCACCTCTAAATAATGTGGTAGTCATCACTTTTACAGAATTAAGTCCGAAACCATAAAAGATCTTGGATGTCTCTAAAATAAGTCAAGACGCCACTCAACCACTTTTGACAAGAAGATAAAACTTGAGCAAATACGCTCAACTTCTCGAAGGAGGAAGTAGTGCCCCCACTACATGGAATTTACAAGAGGGACGTACAAAGTAATGCACAACCTAGCAGATGTCAAGCAACTCCCACACCACAATATGGTCGGACCAGAAAAATTGTGCACAACTTAGTAGATGTTGACGACATCAAAAGACATAAAAAAAACCATGACATTCTATACGGAATCAAGTAGGCGACAATCGTCAAACTCTAAACTCACTTCTAACAAAAGATGGAGCCAAAGAAGGTACAACCATAAGGCACAACCTCGACATCCGTCCCTATGTCAAGAAGTGAAGCCAAAGATACACAATACCTCCGTATACTTGCAAATGATAGAGAAGAAGGAAGACGGCCATGATAATTGTAAACACGTTCCAACAGGAGTCCGACCTTCTAAATGTGCAAAGCAATTCGAGCCCCTCTTCAAAGGTGATCATAGGGAAGTCCGAGCATGCAAACAGGAGAAGATGTTAAACACACCTCCTAGGTATGCCTCACACCTCAAAATGATCACTTAGAGGCTTTCTATGAACACACGGACGAAAAAAGTTGTTAAAACACATCTCCTAGACGTGTTCCATGCCTCAACCAAACACATTTCATCTCCAAAACGGTCGGACACCTCCGAAAGATGTGACGAATCAACGCTCATTTCAGCATAGCAAAAAGTGATGCACTTGCATTATAACGTGCTGTGAAACAAATGAGGTCAGACGTTCACCTCTCCACGAATCACTTGAATGGACAAAGGTCCTCCAAACAAAGGTGTAGTAAAACTCATCTGACCAACGCACAAGGAAAATCTACAATGCCGGCCTCCAAATACGCAAAGGCAACTCCTTCACATGCACAAAAACAAGCTAAACTTGCTAAGCAAACAAAAGGATCACAAAGCTGAAACCCGAACGTGCAAAAACTAACAACTAACGGATGCTTGTCTCCCAAGCATGGCACCATCCTTCACGAACAAGAAAAACATATGAGGACGCATACCAAGGATTACCCAAGTCCGAGCTTTACAATAAAGCTCCAGATGTGATGACTCGATCACCAGAAGTGAAGATGTCCTACCGAAACTTGCACGCAGGGCATAAAGAGCTCTTGCGCCCCCACGTCTAGAGTCGTAGGGTGCCAATCAGACTCTTCATCACCCCAGAGACGCGCCCTGCTCAAACCGGTCATCATTGCACCCAATCCTCCTCGAGTGACCGGAACTGATACATACTTCCGGTCTTGAGGGGGGACTGAATGTTAGGGAAGACCTGAAACCAGGCCCACTATGGTCCAGCTGTCTGAACTGGACGCGAAATCAGAACACCGAAATAGCTCCTACACAACTGTCCCAATAGAAATGGGTTCGGATTGAGTGCAATGCAGCTATATCACCTCTCATGCACCCTTATTCAGGTGCAGATACGTGACACGATCAGGACTGTTCGTCAACCTATAAATAGGTTACTATTAGCCTATTCTAAGACATCCCATCATAACTGTAAAATTGGGACTAGAGAGAGAAAGTCCCTAACTAGATCAGTTCCTCTATCTCACTCTACATTTTAAATTTCGTATATCCTAAGTGATCCTATGTCCTTATGTGCTAAACACTTGAGGTAATACTGACTTGAGCATCGGAGCGCCCCCCGGAAGTAAATCTCCGGTGCCCCTCTCACCTCGTTACTTCCTTACAGGATATCATCCAACTAACGGAGATCACTTCGATCCCGATAAGTCCTGACCTGCCCCGATGTGACCCAATGTGCCATGCACATCTAGTAGAAGGTTAATCACATCAGTTCCTATGTGCCTGGTACGCTCGACGAGAGACTAACCACTTCAATTCCAAAGTGCCACACACATCTATTCCAAAGTGCCACACATCTGTTGACCTCGTTCTCCACGTGCTCGATGTCCACCTAAGTGCCGCTTACTATGGCCCAAGTACACCAAACACATTAGTACTCTAGTGACCATTAATGTTCAGCCTTAGTCTCTTCCATTACAACGGCCACATCCGTTCCAGCATACTCTCATAGTTGCGGACACTGATATTTTCACTCGCAACACCCATCATCTTCATGTTTTCAACTTCTCTTAATCACACCAAATCTTTTTTGCTTCGCATAATTTGAGTAATAAGTGAAAATTTCTTCTTTGGAATTAAATACCATTCCAACTTTAGGCTCTTCTATCACTTCTTCTCCATTTATTTTTTGTATATATGTTAAATAATATATAATATTATAACATGTAGAATATAATACATAATGAATGAAAAAACTCTTTTCTTTATCATGAATATAATACCGTAACCAATAAAATTTGTCATCATAAAAATATTAAGAGAATAAGTGATTTACTACACTTTTAAAGTGAAAATAATAACTATATTAAAATATTTAATTTAAAGATATTTTCCAAGGCTATGAAACAAACACCAATAGTTCTTAACAAGATAAGAAATTATTGAATTATTTTATATTACTAATCATAAAATAATCATTAAAAAATTAATACGAATAATTAATTTATATTATTAACTATAAAATAATTATTGAAATTTGTCTACTTAATAAATAATAAAACAATTAAAAAAAAATTAAAAAAAAAAGAGATGTAACCTGACATAACTTGGTGAAGATAGCTTGCTTTTGTGATCAATTAAAATGACAAAAAGACATGAATATGGGTGAGCGAAAGAAAGCGTGATAAGATGTTAGTGGGTATTCTGGCGACTTTGCAAAATTAGACGAGTATATTACGTGAAACAGATTAAAAAAGCGTAAACTGTATGAAAGTTACGGAATTTTTAAAATCTAAAATAAAACAAAATTTTGATGATGTGGAAACTGCCACATCAGATAGGACAAAAAAAAAAAAAAAATAGACAGATCATGCAGCACTACTCATATAATTTTATTTATATATAATAAATAATTTTATTTATATTTTTAAGAATAATGACAAATATGGAATTTTACACCTCAAAATCCCTAATATACACGAAAAAAAAAAACACCCATAATTCCCGTCTCTTCTTCCCTCTCTGCTTATTGCCCAGTTATTTCTTCTCTTCTTTCACGACAGCCCCTACCCCATGAGCTCGCCACCAACATCCAGCAGCCAATAGCCAGCAGCGCAGCCGTCGCAGTGCACTCACCACCTCTCCTCCTCTCTGATTGCTTCACAAGCCACCGACGGCGACACTGCACCTTTATTCTCTCGTCAGTCACCTCTCATCCATCCTTCTTCTTCACCTCTGTCCCATGAGTCCGTGACCTCCTTTTTTACTCTTACACCGGCGCCACTCCAACCACCACTAGAAGATGAGTATATATCTTGAATTTATCGTAGATTAAAAAAATGGAGATGAGTATTTGTATTTGTCCTTTTCTTGAAAAATGTTGTTGAAGTTGTTAAGTTTATTGAGGGAGTTGGAGTTCTTGAAAAATGTTGCCGAGAATTATTGATTAAATTTGAGTTTGATTTGCTGGAAATTATTGCTGAAAATTGGTGAAAAGAAAGCTGAAAAATAGATAAACCGACAGATTTAATTGGGTTCGGTTATTTAGTTTGGTTCGGACAGTTTCGGTAATTTTAGGTGAGGGCGGCCATCTGCCCTTAGCCTTCCCGTTAAATAACAGCGATGGGCAGCCATGGCCTATTAACACATTCCTTGATCATTTTAGTGGGTGCATTTGACCTTTCAGGTTTATAAAAAAAGAAAAAAGAAAATAGTAGACTACAGCGTCGCCCCTTTGTATTACACAGGCAACAACCGAGAGCGAGGCAACTTTTTCTGAATTCTTGGTTTTAGGGTTTTGTGTGTCGGGTCATGCGGTTGTTTGTAGGTGAAGGAAAACAGATCGAAATTTCCAACTGTGATTGTCCTAGTATTTAATATTTGAGCTTTGACAAGGTTGGTTCCTGAATGGATTTGGAGCAATGTTAGAAAAATTTCAATTTTAATTTGAAAGCAAAAGGGAAAGAAAATGCTGGAAGGAGTGGTTCATCAGGTGCTACTAGGATATCTTGGGCGATACGTGAAGGATTTCTCAAGGGACCAAGTGAAGGTCACTCTTTGGAACATCGAGGTTGAATTGAAGGACATAGACCTCATTCTCGAAGCCTTTGATTATCTGCAGTTGCCTTTTGCTCTTAAGCAAGGTCGAGTTGGGAGACTCAGCATTAAGGTTCCCTGGAATTTGATTGGAGGTGAACCCATTCTTATTGCTTTGGAAAATGTTTTCTTTTCTGTATCCCCCAGGGATGACCATGAGGTATTTGTTTATTCATCTATCTTCCTCCATTCCTTTGAATTAAAAATGAAAAAGAAAACTCTAGTGTAATGGATTCATGAATGTTGTGGCAGTGGAGAATGGATGCCATCGAAACAAGAGAACTTGCCGGCAAGAAGGCTAAGCTTGCTGCTGCTGAGCTTGCTAAACTATCACGACGTGTTTGCGGTTAGTCAGTTATTTATCTCTATATATTTTTGAATTTCTAAATGAGCAAATTGTAATATGTTTTGATGTTTTAAGTTTAACAATGGTTATAGATTAATCTGTTTTCGTAAACTTATGCAGATAATAAAGGAGGGTGGTCATTCATTCCCTTTGTTACCACAAAGGTAATCCACTTTTTGAAACCCTTTCTTTCATCCCTCTTTATTCAATATTTGTGCTTATAAATGTATTGTTCGATTTCCTTGTTGTGGATTAATTGCTCCCTCTCTTGTCTCTGATTTTGTTTCTGCATGTTGCAAATGCACTGCTCTGACTTTTGAATGTATTCTACACGCCTGACAATTCGTTTGTTTCCTTCTAGGTTCTTGAGAATATCCAAGTGTCCATTAGAAATTTCCATGTCTTGTACAGTGATATGCAATCCAATTCAGTAAGCTTACCTCCTTCTCCTTCTCCTGCCTTATGCTTCTTCTTCTTCTATAGTAACCCTTGTTATGTTTTATATTTTCATTTATTATAACTAATCTGCTGCTTTGCTCAACTGCTTCCTGTTTATGTTGCTCACATTTGTTTATGTTGTTTGCATGCGTTTTAAGATTATTTTTACGTGTTTTGGTATTGCTTCTATTTGTTGTTTTCTTTTTTATACTTTATTGTCCTTTTTTTTGGCGATGCTAACACTAGAACTTCATCATTTTTTATAAGAAATAGAAATTCATGAAGATGGAATGTCTAATTGCATGCTAATCATGATCAATTCTTGGGAAGCAAGTTCACTTAATAAGCCGGGGGATCATCGTAGTTTTTCCCTGTGAACTACTTACTTGATCATTTATATAGTAATGTAAAAAAGAACTAATGTCATTATTTTGCGTCCGACTGCAATTAATGGTAATTAACGATGAAGCAAAGGAGGTAGAAATCTTCAATAAACTAAGCATGGGATGTTTATGGGTCTATGCATAGGCTGAGTAGAGGCTTAATAACATATGGATGCTTTGAGGAGTCCTTGTTTTGAATCTTAGGATTATATAATTTCTTTAAGAATTGGCATTAAATTATTTTTAAGTTTTTATTTTAACATTTCTCTTTGCATTATATTATTATGCAACTTATTTGAACTGAAGTTGTAAACATTTATTTGCTTAAATGTTTTGCAGGAGCAGGCTATATTTGGTTTAAGATTTTCTAGCTTGACAATGTTAAAGCAAAATCCGGTTGGGTAATTTCTTAGGTCTACTCTAATGTTCTTGACGTTCATTTTAATTTTTACAGTCACACTCTCTCTCTTCCACTTAGGCTGTGTTAATGACTTCCAGAAGTTAGTTATTTGAACTTTCTCAGCTTAAATGGCAATGATAGTTGTGGCTTGGCTTGTGTATGAAATGTACCTCTCTGTTACATGGACTCGGCACTCTAGGGTGCTGTACCCGTGTCGACACGGGTACGGACATGGAATGTGTCGGATTCAGTGCTGGGCATTCCGACTCGACGTTGGTAGTGGCGGCTTACATCGGTGAGGCTGTTTTGAAGCTTCAAAAGGTGTGAGGAGGAAGAGCATGTCGTGGGTAATAACATACTAAAAAATTAGGCCGTTTTGAGCGGCAGAATGAGATGTTTTTGGGGTATTTTCTGCGGATTTTGATTCTAGATCTAGGCTTTTAAAAAAAAATCTAGTTGGAAAAATGGAAAGAGGAGATAAAGGGGAATATGTTGGTGAAATTTGATGAAAATCCGACGACGGTCAGTGGTGGCGACCGGTGGTAGGCGTGGCGATCCATCGTTGGGGTTTGGGTTTTAAGGTGCTGTTGATTGTAGAGAGAGTTCCGAGAGAAGAGAGAGTTTAGGGAGAAGAGAGAAATGAGGTATGGTGTGGGGCAGAGGAGAAGAAAGAAAAGGAAGAAAAAAAAGAAAGAAAAAGAAAGAAGAAAAAAAGGAAAAAAAGGAAAGGAAGGAAAAATTTGTTCGGCCCAAAAAGGAAAAAAAGAGAGTTGTAAGCCATTTGTATTATGGGCTTTTAATATCAAAGATCATAGGCCTTTTAAATCTTTGATATTAAAAGATTTAAGATTACTAAATACAAATATTTAATATTTAAAATTAATATTAATTATAAAAAATTGAATTTAAGTATTTAAAAAAAGTTTTTTAATAGGTTTTGGAAAGAGAAATAGAATTTTTTTTATTTATATAAGATATTGTACTAATATATTTTTGTGATATTTTAAAATAACGTATTCCTGTATCTGTATCCTATTTTCGGACACTTTTTAGCCGACTCTGAGTTCCAAAACTTTAAGCAAAAAACGAGTTTGACCCTTAGATACATACCCGTGTCGGACACCCGAACTCGAGTCCATGTAACATAGATGTACTTTATTCTGCATTAGTTTGTGAAGCACCAGTAACCAATGGCAAATTGAATTTGCATTTTGTTTTCTTCTTTTACTTATTCATCACTTTGCAAAAAATAAGTCCAAATATTGATCCTTCTTATCTTCTTGATATGTAATTAGCTTTACTTTCAAATGCATTTTGACTTTCGTACCTCCTAATGCAGGCTGAGAATGGGTCAGGTGAGCAAAATTGTGGAGGTTGAAGGTTTAGAAATTTATTGTAGCATCTCCAAGGAAGCTGCCAATGTTTTGAGCCTGAGCAATGCTGAGGATTCTGAACCCTGGTTCAATTCACACTTTGTTGGTGATAAGTCTGAACATATATTAGAGCCAGTCAATGTATCACTATCTCTTTTGGTATGCAAATTTTATCAGAGCTTTTTAGTTCTTTTGCTCGAGATTTATTCCCGTTTGAATTTCATTGTAGTCTCTATGTAATATAAGCTTTTGCTTGATGACTTGTATACATCTGTGTATGTGCTGAAAAAAAAAAAGAGAAGTTTGTTGCAAGGCTGGGAAACTGCTTTTAAGACAATCATTGTTAGATCTTTAATGAACATTGTTCCTCAGGATATCTGTTGATCTTTGCTTGTGATAACAATACTTTTTTGTTCTAATAGTCTGTTTTATGACATAAGTCACATAACATCTTGTGCTTTTTATCATTCTGTAATTCTCTCTGTTTCTCTCCCGATACCTCTTTTTATACTCACATCCATAATGTAGGCATGTTGTGAAGCATGTCAGCATCTTGAAGGGCCCAAGTGGACCTTATTTCTTTTTCCAGCTTTTCAAGAAGTCTTAATTCTGTTTTTAAGTCTGTTCTGGAATTAGATAATGGTTAAATTAATTACAGCATACAACAAGATGATAAAACAAAAAAGAACTTAATTCTGTTTATTTGGATGGTGGGTGGGATAGGGGGTTAGAGGAATTGTGTTTGATTGATTTTCAAAAGCAGTACATTAATTTTGCAACATTTGTTTTCTGGTTTCTGTTCCAGTGATGGTAAAGGCAGAAGCATTTCACAGAATTTAAGTAAAAGATAGGTTATGAGTTTAAACATCATGTGCTTATCACTGGATATAAGCTCTCATTTTTGGGAGGGTGATTTTTGATTTAGAAGGTTGAAATTTAGTATAGCCTTGTTGGGTAGAGCTGCAAACCATGGCAAGTGCTCTCATGTTAAGGCTAGGCAGAGCTTAGCATGTGTAAATTTTGAGCTCTGCTTGGGCTCAACTTAATATGAGCTTTAGAAAGCCTGCTTGAGCTCAGCTTGATAGAAGATTATCAAGTTTTGCCTTGGCTTAACTATGCTTATACCCTAACCTTTATCTTTTGGCTCTATACTGCTGCATTTAAAACCAAAACAGTCAATGAACCTGATTCACAGGTTTTGAGAGGTTACTATTGAAACCAATAACTCTAACCGCCAAAAATTTCATGAAAAATAAGTGCAAGTGTATCAAGTTTAGGCTTGGCTTAACTGTGTTTACTTTATTCCTAACATTAATCTTTTGATTCTATGCTGCTGCATTCAATCCAAAATAGGCAATGAAGGTACTGCATGAGTTTTGAGAGGATAGAGTAAGAAACCAATAACTGTAACCTCCAGAAATTTCATGCAAATTTATTGCAAATGCATGTAAAAACAGTGTTGTCAAGGGCGCAAGGCGCACTCTGCTAGAACCTTTATATTGCTTCAGGTGCAAGGCGCAAAAAAAACGTTCGCCTGAGTGAAGTAAGGCGTAATATGTATATGTGTGTGTTTTTGTATGTGTGTTTGTATATATATATATATATAATAAGCTTAAGATATATGATTATGATAATAAAATCTAAAGAGTGGTCCAATTTATCTACAAAACATGCAAAAAAAAAAAAAAAAAATTTGTTGGCCAATATGCATGATTTCCTTATGGTCCCATGTTTGTTGTTGAATACTCAAATGCTAAGAAGTAGAGAATTTGATACTATCCCCTTTCTTACTAGTAAAGATATATCTAATGGAAAAAGTTAAAAATAAAAGAAATTAAAGAAAACTTTAATTAGGCGGCCTTTTTTTACGCCTATCGCCTTACAAAAAAGCGTGTCTTAGTGCGCCTGATCAAATGCGCCTCGCCTGAAAGGGTCTGAGGCGTTTTTGTTGTCTAGAGCTAAGGCGCAAGGTGTAGGCGCGCCTAGGCGCACGCCTTGACAACACTATGTAAAAACAAGCAAAGATTGGGATACCTTACACAAAAGTCCTCAAGGATATTTTAAAAGTTCAAAAAAATTTCACTGTAAAAACTACCATTTTATAGAAAGAGAGAAATATGATTATTAAATGCTAGTGGATAGAAGATTGACAAGTTAATGTAAATTGTTCTGGGTTTTGCCATCTTTTCTGGTTTTGATGTTATGAAACATGACTATGTTATTCGATTATCTTCTTTGAATCTTAAGGATTCATTTTAGGAAGGTTTTGAAATGTAGATATAGAACAGATAAAGAGGGACCAGGGAGACTTCATGCTTCTTTCTCAAATTTAGATATAAATAGTCATTTAATGTTTATAGGTATATATGTGCTAAATTTCCCCTAAAGAAAAAAGAAAGTGGACGCCTGTTTGCCAAACATTTATTGTTTTTAGGTGAAGATATCGGGTCCTTGCATAGATAACTTTTGTATGCCACTGCCTACACTTGTGTAGGGTGATAGGAAAGTGGAGGATTTATTTATTCAAGTTGTTACTCTGCTTTCTCCACATATTGCTGACTTCTTAGCTGGTGATATTTTTATGCCTTCTTAGTAACACTTATTTGTGCTTCAAGGCTGCATTATTTGATAATAAATATCCTTGTTTCTTTTCCCTTTGCAAGGACATTTGAGGAAAATTAATGTTCTTGAACTTGAGGAAATTTGTCCTTTATTTTCTGTATGTACGTGTATTTATGTGTCTAGATATACATATTAATTACAAGTTTTCATTGAATTATTGTCGACTTTAAAATTTTTTAATACTTTTTTGTTATGCAGATGAACAGATCAGGAAAACTTAATGATTTGCCACAGTATTCTATCAGTGCTAAAATAACCTGTTTGGTCGGTTTTCCTTTCCACTGATAATTAGTACTTTATAATTTTGTCGTCCCTTTAGTTTGAATGATATTTGATTTGTAATTTGTGCTCTTAAATTCTTTAAGGTTGTGTCTTTGAATGAGATTCAGTTGCAGCAAATCTTGATCCTTTCAGATTACTTATGCTCAAGCCAGTTAAGGGAGAAGTAAGTTTGATTTTTCATCACCATTATTTCTATACAAAGTTGATTTTTGAAAGTTTTTCCTTTAATTTCAGTGATCTACATAGTTTTGACTATGACTTGGTGATGCTCCTATGGAAGAAGAATTTTTATTGTTTTGATATTTATAATTTCAGTGATTTCACATAGTTTTGACTATGACCTGGTGGTGCAACCACGGGAAAGAACTTTTATTGCTTTCATATTTATAATTTCACCGCATTTTACTTGGTCATTTTCTAATTTCATTCACTTGAGCAGAACTGTAATTTTAATTCCTCAGTTGCTGAGTTTTAGATTATTGTAGGAGTTAGGTATATTTGCTTAGAGTTGAAGTTGGTTCTTTCTTACTTGCTGACTAGTTAGGTTTCTATTAGCCTGTTTCTAGCAGGATTAGTAGTCTAGGAATTGATGTAGATTTTTGTATACTTTGATCAATGAAATTATGAGTATCTATACTATTATTAAAGCCCCCAACTGATTTGGTGTCATGAGTCTAAGTGACACCAACTTTGTTGGTGAATTTACATTAAGCCAAAATAAAATTAAAATAATGAAATAAATTCAGGAATATTTATGTCTTTTTATTTATTTTAATAAAACACTTGTTTTCTAAAAAAACTATCCACTCCTAAAACACTACTACCACATATTTACTGCTTAACTTCCCCATCTCTTTTAAAACTTTTTTTTTTTCAATACTACCCACCCATCAAGTAACTTCTTTTTTCTTTTTTTAAATCATCATTTTTATTTTTTAAAATTAATAACATTTTTACCCACATAGTGGCTAGTGGGTGTGTGAAATTCTAGTATTGGTTTATGTAGACATGGATGCCTATAAATAGTGTCTTTCTCTTTCACTCCCCTTCTTTATCTCCTCCTTTCTTGCTATAGTGTTCTGTAGGGACTATTCAAAAAAAGAAACCTCTTCCATCAAACTATACTCTGCAACCTAAATCAAATTCCTTTTTTGTCTTTCAGAACTAATTCTTGCCTTATTTTCATATCAGTTCCACTAGCCGAACTCTACTATTCACTAATTAACCCTTATATTCTTTCTACGCAAAATCTTTAGCTAACTTTTCTACAGTTTCAGCCCTCATTTGAGATAAAATCTAAACTGATTCAATCCTAATTCATTTCTAAGTCCTACCATTACCATAAATGCTAAAATTTCCAAATTTTCATCACTCTCCCTCTTTGTCTCTCTCTGGACTACTTGGACATGCCTCCAAGTTTTGTTTTACATACATGTTGCCCGACTTCTTTTCTAGTTCATTAGGGGCTTCTTGGCAATTTTCAACTTGCCTCTATATGCTTGTTGTATCTGTTTTTGTGAATAGCTTTTTGGTGGGATAGTAATTATCGATAGAAAGGAGTCAATACTTGCTTTAGGTAATATCCATTTGAGAAAGATGTTATATTTTTGAGTTTTGACATTTGATGTTCATGTCAGTATTAAAACATAGAGATGGAAACCAATCGGATGTTTCAAAGCTACTTTCTTTGTGTAGAATTAAGGGGCCGTTTGGTGCCTTCCCTTATATTGGTTCGAAGGGAATGCCATTGCTGGGTATTAAATTGTTGGGAAGATAAAATTACTATATATCATAGGCATGGGAAAGTGTTGATTAAGATCCTGGGAAGGTTACATTGACATGTCTGGTTGATTAGGTACTTTACTAGGAAAGTTCTCAGAAATTTCAAAACTACCCCTACCAATTAAAATGAGAATAACTACACATCTTAATTTTTAAGCATCCTCTTAAGAAAATATAAATGATAAAATTAATTAGAAAAAAATCTTCATAGTAAAAAAAAATTATTCGAAATAATTTTTATTTTTAACAACATAAACATTAAGAATGTCGTGCACTAAAAAGTATTAGTTTCCCTATTTTTACATAATTTATCTATTCTTTTAAATTTAAAAAATATGAATTAATTGGAGTGAGAATGGCCCAAAAAAATCTAAAAAAAAATCCATATTCTTTCTTTTGCTGGGCAAACCTCTCTTTCTTATTTTTCTTGGCAAAAACAAGTTTCAAGGCACCGCAACTCTGGCCAAAAAAAGGAGCCACCAACACCACTGCCTATACTACCTTAAGCAATGCTGGCCAAGCAAACCTCCACCAATCTCTAATCCTTGAAGCTACACAAACCCTTGTAAAATTCAATGAAAAGCTCTAAAACCCATACCAAAGGCAAGCCAAAATTTCAGAGTGAGAATGAAGATTTATTTGGTCTTGGCACTAGTCTTTGATATGGCTATGGTTGCTGGTGTGAATAAAAAGACATGAAGAAACAGGTGGTGGCTAGGTTGAATAGAGGAGGAAGCTTGAATGGCAATTTTGTCATAAGAAACAGCCTTCACTTTCCCTGAACATGGGAAAGTAACTTTACCAACTCCCCTAGGGGAATCACATTCCATTGGAGGTGGCAATTGGGCGGGGGTCGGGTCGAAAAGAATTTCGGTCGTTTCGGGTTCGCGTAGGTTTGACATTCGGATTATTTGGGTTTAGGTCATTCATGGTCCAAGTTGTTGAGTTTTAAAGTCAAATGAATTTTATTTCAGGTTAGTCTTTCGGGTCGTTGAAGTTTGGGTTAGTTCGGATATAGGTTAATGTGGGTTTTGGTTGTTTCGGGTTCGGGTTGTTGACTTTTTTTTGTCAAATCAGGTTGGGTCAGGTTCGGGTTAGGGCGGGTTGGACGGGTTTTCGCGCTCGGATCAACTTTGCCAGCTCTACATTCCATCATTTGATGGGAGGATTTCATAGAATGTGCCATACCAAACATAGCAATCTCCTTACTCCTAGTTTAGTTCCCAGGAAAGTGCCTAGCTTTCCTCATCCCAAATGTCAGCTAAGATTGTAGAATCTTTGAGGCATGCTTAAGGCTTTTTAATAAACCTTTTATGTTTGGTTGGGCTAACTAAGGGTTAAGTCTAAATTTAAGTTGGTGGCCTACGATTGGGGCTGCTTTTGATCTAAAATTGAGGATCTCAGTTTTCTGGAATTTTATGGCTGCACTCGGGCTTATATCTGTTAATAACTCTAATTTTTGATTCTTTTGCATTTTATTCTTGTATGGAAGGGTTTTTTCTCTCTATTTAAAAATTAATTCAATGGCAGTTATTGTTCTCAAATATCATTTGGAATGAGGACAATGCACATAATAATTGGGCTTAATTTCTAGTAGTTTATTTTTTATACCAGTTTAATTCTTGTGTCAAAATTATAGCTAGCCTTAGTTCCAAACTATTTGGCTTGCCGTCATGAAAGAGCTAAAGCAACCAAACTTGTTATGACTTCAATGAAGTAATTTGTGGTTTACCTCTATGTATTCTCTATTGAGAAATGGATGCTACTCTTAGCTTTTATGATTTCTTGATCAGTGGATAGATCGATTAGCTTTTTCCTTCTTTTTGATGGGCTGCTTCTAATTTTAAAAGTGTTGTTCCCTTTTTTATAATCGAATAACTATAACGAATATGCTTGTAAGCATGACTAGGCGATGTAGAACAAGAAATTAGAGACAATTTAAGGAGAAGAGGGGTTGAAGTTGTTAGGGTAGAGGGATAGAAGAAACTGGGAAAATCAAGGAAGAGGCAAATCACGAACTTAATACGATAAAATTTCACTAATTCTTGATCCATAGCTATAAAAAATGAAGTAACCTCAGTACTATAAGCTAAACCCTATACCCTAATAAATGCAAAATTCCAGATATAATGCTAAATAATATAAATTCGAATAAAATCCATAAAATAAACCCACGTAATTGAATGAACTCCTAAATAAATTTAATGCCTCTGTCAGCTTCTCAATTGCCTAGCATTACCTCTTCTCACCCTTTTGATCTTTTTCTCCTTTTAGTTTTGATGGGGTTATGTGGCACATGTGTTATATTTGTAGAGCTAGCTAATCATTAAGATATCTCTCTAGTGGAAGGTTCAGTCATGACTTGCTCTCTTATTCATAGCATCTAGAGCAGGGATTTAAATTGCGGTCGCGGACGCGTTTTTGATCGCGTTGTATTTATCGCGGTTGCGGACGTAATGAATGTTACCGCGATCAATTGCGGTAAATATCGGCCGCGAATATCGGCGGCGGAGAGAGCCGCAACCGCTAAATAGCGGCCGTAGCGTCGCGTTGCGGCCGCTATTTAAATCCCTGATCTAGAGCTCAAATAATCTGTTTTTGTTGTTATTTTTATTACTTTTATTATTATCATAGAGAATTTCATCTGTTGTTATTGAATGACATAGGTACGGACGTTACCGTCCCTGGTCTTGTCCTTTGTCGAGAAAAGAAGATGGTTGGCAAAGATTGTGGTGGCACTATGCCCAAGAATCTATTTTATCAGATGTTCGTGAGAAATTAAAGAAGACTTCTTGGAGATACCTTGGGCAGCGATTGTAAGTTTGTTTCAACCATCATGATACCTTTTTGCTGACTTCATCCTATATGTGGAAGTAGGAATTAGTTAGACATAGTTCTTACCTTGCCCCTCATTTCCTTGTGTGATTTAATAGCATAATGGTTATCATGCTTTAACATTGAGTGCAAGCCTGCGGACACAGTTAGTTTTCCTTTAAAATTAATGGAAATTCTTATTCTTAGATCAAATATAATTCTTTAGACACAAGTAGTTGGAAAGTTTTTTTCCCCTGTTAAAATATTCTATTTTTATTATGAATAAAACAAAATGTTAAATTGATTGAGCTTGTTTTAAAGAAATTTTCATTTTTACTTTTTGCTTGATATGATTCTAACAAATTTTGGGAAAATTACACAAATTACCCTTGAAGTTTGGCCGCTGTAACTAAAATGTCCATATGATTTTGATTGCAATAATGAAGTAACCATATTATAAGTATATAACAATCAAGCCCTTGTGTTATGGTCTCGTTATAGGGAATGTTAAAGTTTTCATGTATCATGCCATGCCTGTGCCGTTACTAGGCTACCAATGGAAGTTGGGAGCATGAATGGTGACTGTTCTTTGTTAGTTACCAAAGATTGAAGCAATACAAAGTGTTTTTCTTTATCTTCCTTTTCCAATTATATATTGTTTTCATTTAATTAGTCTGAGGTGTTGGATTTTGATTTCGAATGGTGGATGATGGTGGTGTAGTGTATAAAATGAGGTACTGCAGCAAAGTATAATATAAAATTGTTAAGGCTAGTTGGAAATCATACAAAAAGGTTACTGCTTTTATACCATCTTTTATTTATTTTGACTTTTGCTTTTATTTTGCTTTTTTATGATTTAAACTTTATTCAATTCACACATGGATGACCTGCTGTCCAGGTGGCAGTTACTATTTTAACTCTAGAGAAGAACTAATGGAAGGATTTGATTGTCATGTGTAATCAAATTTACTTTATTGTCAAATCAGAATTATGGAGTTATTGTATATAGTAAATTTCAAGGATGTGTAATTTTCCCAAAATTGTTTATGACTGCTATAGACATGGAAACCAAATATGAGCTAAATTATAGATTTGTCTTTTGTTCAAAGGAAAAAATTTGGCACTTGTTTCCTTTTTATTACTTGTTCTGACATGTTAAATGAATAAGAAAATCTTTGGTGATCACAGGAGTAATCGTCGGAAGTATGTTAATTTATACAAGACTAAATTAGAGTTTCTTCGACAAGACCAGGTAAACTACTCTCTCTATCTCAATTGGCTTGTCCCTGCACAAATACATAGAAAGGCAGTAGCCCTCACATAACTTCTGTTTAGTTTTGCTTGTTGAATTATTCAATAGTTGATATCGGTTTGGGGAAGACAGGTTTTGGCCCTGGTAATAGATTATACTTTAGTATTTCTTGGCCTTTTCTTTTTCTTTTTTTTTTCAAATAATGTCATTTGGCTCATATTAGGCTGAACTTGAAGTTTATGTATATATGTGATGGTTTATTTGTGGTTAAAGTACTCCAGTGGTCCTTGCACTTGGTCAAAACGTTCAAAATATTCAAAATAGTCCCTTTACTAACATTAATTTTGGATCGAGGGGAGGAATGAGAGGGATACCGAGCACCCCTCAGTTTCCCTTCCCCTCAAATCCCATTTTCCCAATAACCCAAATTGGGGGAAAGAGAGGCGAAAGGAATTGTTTTTGTTTGAAATGACTATCATGCCCTCATTATCTTCTTTCATTTTCAAACAAAATCATTTGAAATCTCCAAATTTCACTATATGCCATTACCTTTGAATTGTCTTGTACTCTACATCTACTGCTCATTTTGGCTTTCATGTAACTTCTCATAAACTCCTCATATGGCCTCTACAAAGCATTTCATTTCATCTCAGCAACAGCTTTTTTGTTTTGACCTTTTAACAGAAAGCTCTTTGTTTGAATCATGGTTAGGATTCAATGTAGTGTGCCATCTGTTTCTTTTATTATCTTTTGGGAATGTTGGGAATTAATGGACATCCTCTGCCCCCATTTCCCTGGTCCCGTTCGTGCCCCAGCTTTTAAATGTTAACACGTGTCCTTTGATCAATATTAAGTTAGTCCTTGTTTGGTTTTAACATGTACAAAAAATTGAGAAAAAATGAAAAAGAAAAATAATAGAAAAATGCAGATGGAGCACGAAAATAGACAATATATATTTGACGGAGAGAAAAATTATGTATATTCTTGATCTTATTTTTCTTTAGTTTAAGATTTTTATTTTTCTTAATCCTTTCCTTTCTAGAAAAAGAAGAAAAACCCTTTTATTTCAGCATTGATTTTTTTTTTTTTTTTTTTTTTCTAATTTAAGAATTTTTGTTTTTCAAAAAGAAGAAAAAACTTAACATGAATTGGAATTTATATTTCTTCAAATGTTTCTATTTTCAATTTAAATTGATTTTGGTTTTTTAAAATGAAGAAAAATCCAACTAAGAAAAAAAATCCAACTAATTATCTCAAAAAAGTTTCACACTGTTTTAAGAAATCCAATGTTCCCAAAAATCTTGACACTAAAAATAAAAAAGAAAGAAATCCAGTAGTGAAGAAAAAAAAAATGAGAACCTGGGATATAACAAGAATGGCAAGCGTTTTTTTTGTTGTGTTTGGTAACTTTGTTCAAAATTGTTTTGCTTCTAAAACCAAACAAAGACTAACTTAAATGTTAATCAAAAGACACTTGTTAACATTTAAAAGCTTCCTCGAACGGGAGTAGGGAAACAGGGCAGAGGATGTCCATTTGTTGGGAATGTGCTTTCTTACTTAGCTGAGCATTTTAGTAGTTTTTGACACTAGGCAAGAATTTCTTTTTTTGATAAATTTTTTTGGTACTTGAAGTTGCTAGGGATTAATCCCTGGGCTTGTCATTAGAACTAAAGAGTTGAGCACTCTACCGACAGACCACATGGCTGTTGGCATGAAATTTTTTAATTGCCCATGGGTTATTTGGTATTTTAATATTTTCATACAAGCAAAAGTAATGTGCTTTTTGTTACAAAAAATATTAGTTTATTTTAATTTAAGAAAAATGACAAAGATTGTTATTAATAATTAAACTTTTGTAATTAATTCCAACACTAGTCAACATGATTCATGGAAAAGTATATTAAAAATGATATAAATGGAAGTATGGAGCAATATGTTTTGATGTATCTTTTCCCTTCCTTTCCCTTTCTCATTTTTAACTCCTCAAACAAAGGAATGATATATTCTTTCCTTTCCTTCAAAACCCCTCATTTTCCTTTCCTTTCCTTTCCTTTCCCTTACTAAGTTGAATCCGAACATAGTGTAAGATTGGAAGAAATTGAACCTTTGTTCTTTAATTTTTGGTGCAATCAAGGAAAATTGTTAACATCTTTACTTTGAATTGTTAACCATGTTGATGATGTGGAATCTGTATGGCCATTTCATCGGACAGAACGGCGACATGGCTTAAAAAGTATAGTCTGAATAAAAAGAACAATGAACACAATATATATATATATATATATATATATATATTTTTGACCTGATGATAATGTGGAATTAAAAAAAATTGTAGTCCTTGCTTATGTGGCATTACCTCATGTAAAATGAAAGTTTTGAAGAATAAAAAAAGACACATGGCTTTAAAACGTGAATAAAAATGAATGCAATTAAAGATTATTAAAAAGAAAATTAAACAACCGATGCCAGCTTGTTGCCATGTGTCTCTAAGAGCCACATATATCTTTTTCCCAAAAAATTTATTTAATTCCGATGTTATGCAACTTCATAAAAAATATTATATTTTAATGCTACATCATTTCCATGTTAGCAAAATTGATTGAGTGCGTTGTTCTTAAAATTAAATTGTTAAAATAATGATTTGAACATTCTGTGCTATAAATTGGCCAGTAGAAATGACCACATTATGCCATATTTTTTTTATTTTGCTAATTGTTATATTTTATGATATTAATTGTAATTTTTATATAGATTTAAGATATTTTTAAATTAGTTGACCTATTTAAAGATTAACTAATCTAGTTTATATTAATTAGTGTTTTACTTATTATTCCAATTATTAAGGCATTGGGGTTTAGGGTTTACCTTATAAGTACCTATATTCTTTTCAATTCCTAGTAGTTTTAGATAATTTATTATTGAAGATTTTTTCTCTCCTTCAAGGTTCTATCTACTTTTCTCTCTCTTGTTCTATCTCTCCCCTAATTTCTTCTATTTCTCCCTAATGTTTTCTCTGATTTCTATTTCTTCTTATGTTCCCCCTTGTTCTACATGATGTATGATGGATAGATTGAGGGATTAAACTACTTAAGATTTTAGGTTGTTACCATGTTATATTTTATGGGCTTAATTGTAATTTTTATATAGATTTAGGATGTTTTTAAATTATTTAGGCTATTTTATTAACTGACGTTTTGCTTTTTCCCCCCCAAAGTATTAAGACATTAGGGTTATATGTAGTATTTTGCATTTATTTGAGGGTTTAGGGTTTAGTGTATAAATGCCTATGTCATTTCCAGTTATAGTAGAGCTTTGGATTTTGAATTATTGAGATTTGGGAATATTGATTATTGGGATACTCCATCTGCCTCTGTTTTTTTTGGCCATTCTCTCTCTGCCTCTTGGTTTTATGGGTTTTTCTCCTCTATTCTTCTCTCAGTTTCTTGTATTTCTTCTTAATTTTTCCTTTGATCTCTATGTTCAGTTTATTTCTCTTCCTTGTTCTATCTTGATTACTTTGGGTTCCATAGTGTTATAAAGATTGACGTTAATCATATTGCAAGTTACGTGTGTATTAGGCATCAGAATGGTAGGTGCTTAAACATGTCTTCTAGAGCCCATTGGTTATCTCCTTGTTTGCTTTTCAACTTGTGACAGAACTATATCCTGTGTGGTTTCTTTCCCATTTAGCTATTTGTGACCTTATTCATTTTATTTTTGTTTCGTCTTAAACTCAAAGTTGTTAGTGGTTTTTTTTTTTATTTTTTTGTTCTTGCATATGGATTTCCATTTATTGTCATGCAATGTAAAAGTTGCTCAATTGCTCACCTATTCCTGGCATAAATATGTTTTCCAATTTGTTATCAGCCAATTGATGAATCTATAATTCGGGACTTGGAACAAATGGAGAAAGAGTCTGATATTGATGATATTTTAAGTTATAGGTCTGCTGCGGAACATGAGCTGCAGGTATGAATATTTCTGATGCGTGGCTCAAAAATTACATCAGAATGCTTGCTATATTTATTACCTGTTAGATCTTGTGGTTAGTAGTTTTGGGTTATATTTCTACTCTGTTTAATATGTTGATTATGACTTGACATGGTTCTATGGTTTGTTTTGGGCCAAGGCACTGACAGTTTTTCCCCACTTTGTCAATATATATTTATTTGGTATGCAGGAAGTTTTATCAAAGTCTTCAATAACCAATTTCTCTGTTGAGAAGTCAAGACAAGATGGTCAGTCATCTGGCAAGTCTCGTGGATGGTTGAATTGGTTGTCCCGTGGTATGCTTGGTGCTGGAGGAACAGATGATTCTAGTCAGTTCTCTGGTGTTGTTTCTGATGAAGATGTGCAGGTACTTCTTGTCCAAGTTGTAGTTCATTGAAAATGCTTTAGATCAGAAAGCTTATAGCTTTCCCTCTTTTTTACAGGATATATACGAGGCAACTAAGTTCTATCCTCCAGTTTTGTCTGGACTAGATGCCGATGCAAATGATAAGATTTATACACGGGTAATCGAGTTCAGCATAGATGAAATTTCTGCAACAATATGGAGCATGTATGTTAGCTTACCTTCGAGCCTTTTTTGGATTAAAAGTAAATTATTGATTTCACTTTAGCATGAAGATTTATTAATGTTAATTTGTTGCATATATTAGAGCAAATATTATAATCACAAGATTTTGATGTTAATTCCTTTTTCCTTATTAAAATTTGTACATTTGGATGGCACTCTAATAAGCTTCATATTATCCTATAACAATTCCTGTTATAAGATCCAGGCTGATGTCTTAGACAGAAGTTAATGCTTTAAAATATCTTAAGATAGGATTGAGCAAGGGATGTGTTGCAAGTAAATTCTGAATTCTTTATAATTAATGATGTGATTTATAATTTGTCCATTGTAGCCTTACTTAAGTTGAATATTGCTAAAATCATTTTTAAAAAGGTAAGAAACAAAGTTGCTATTTAAGTTGCATTTGCTAAGAATGACGGTAATAAGTATGATGCATAACATAAGGTGCTTTCTTTGAGAGGACATGATGTCCTATCCTACACTGTCCGTGTGATTTAGGATTGTCTTTTTGTGTGTATGGGGCATTTTTCAATAATCTATTGCCCTGATCTAAAGACAGAAAGGGTGGTGGTAATGCCCTGCCCTTAATTAGGTGGAAGTATTGTTTGCCTTGGTCATCTGGAGAATACTTGGCTCTTGAGGGAACCAGGTAATATGACAACTATCCCTTTTGGGTTGGAGGTTTGGGCTGGCAAATCTGCTGCAGACCATTGATCTTCCTATTTATACACTTCAAAGATCCAGTAATTCTCCCTTGGACTTGAAGAAATTATAATGAGATTCTATTTGTAAAAAGTAGGTAGAAGAATTTGTGGCCAAAAAAGAAAAAGTAGGTAGAAGAATGAGAATGTTGTCATAAGATTATATTACTTGAGCTACATCTGATAGGAAAGGAGATCCCGTTTCATTCTTTTATTACAAAGAAGCATGTTGGCATTAACCTTTTTTTTTTGTGTATCAGTTATTATTGTTCTATGGTTATCTCGTTTATGCTTTTCATAGATCTCATCTTCATTTTCTGGGAATAAATTTAACCTTTGATATCACATTTGGCTTATGCAAATTGTATAGTTGTTTCTTTCGTTGTTTATTCTTTTGTTCTATGTTTATCTTGCAATCCTGTGCTTTTCGGGATCTCTTTTCAATTTTCTGGGAATAACAATACTGTATACAACATAGATAACTTGCGGTGTTGTTTATTTGTTTATTTTGGAAGATCTTGCTTTTCAGAAATAGCATCTTTATCTGCTTGGAATAATTTCAGTGTTGTATGAACCACAGGTGATTTACATAGTTGTTTCCTCATAGAGATTGCAAATTCTTTGACATAAAAAAATTGGAAAGCCAGTAATTTTGCTTATACATGGTGTGATTTTCTTTGGTTTCAAGCATATCCATCTATTTAGGCCTTGGGAATGGAAACAGATGTAGAAGCAAATTTATAAGAAAATGTCATATAAAAGCCAAAGTAACACACGATGAAGTAATTTTAGGAGAAGTAATTTTAGGAGGGATTTCATTTTGTGGAAGGACTTTAAATTCTAAAAAAACATCTATCTTCATTACTGTCATCATCCCCGTTTGTCATTTTGTTTTTCTCATTTTTGGTAATTTTTATTTTTATTTCTTAGGAAAATTCTACAACAGTTTTATTAATCATTTAATATAGTGATGAGTAATTTTTATGACTTGGTATTTGTGATAGAGATGGAAATTTCTATCTATAATTAGGGGCATTTTGGTAATTTATTGGGCAACTGCTAATTTCTCTTGTGAAATCCCCCCATTGTTTTATTCGAACACTGCATTTCAAAACCAACATTTCAAATTGCATCATTTGTTATTTGATATATTGCTTTCAAAATTTTGTTTAATTTTGAAATTCTTCATCTAAACAAAGCCCATGCCACAAGGGGAGTGGAAAACTATGTTACTCGGACTCGGGTGTGAGTGTCGGACATGGGTATGTTCAGGTTTTTTCAAGATTTCCATGTATTTGGAGGGTCCTTGGAGGATCATATTCCCATACCCATGTCCGGATATGCGTCGGACACGGGTGTCAGACACGGATACTTCAAGAAAAATGAAGAGTCGGAGCAACATAGGTGGAAAAGAAAAGAACCAAGTGGTGGTCAGAATAAGCTTGGCAAATGCTATTACAAGCTTATAAAGAGTATTTAATGAATTAGGTGGTAGTGAAATTAATATTACAAAGTACAAGACTGCAATTTAAAATTCTTGAGTGTTGAAAGAAGCAACACTGTAAAAAAAAAGTACTTGAAGCTTTGTCCATATCATCCCTGCTAGGACCGTGCCTGGGTACAACCATGAGTCGGTAATAAACTTTTTCTGCTTACTGTTTTTTGCTGCTTTTTTCCTTAAATGGAAACATGCTTTAATATCTAAGCTACCTAACTCGAACACCTCACTAGAATTGTAGGAAACACAGTGCTATTTTCAGCTATCAAAGTTGCCATACCCTGCTATTCCCATATGTTTTCACCTATATTAGTTAATTGCTTCTTTCTTCTTTTGATGTCACATTACATGTAGTTTACGTCATCCACTAATCATTGAATCAAGTAGTGGTTTTGTGCATGTTTGTTATTAATATCATTATTATTTTGTTCTGGTCCATGCATAGTTAAATGGTCATTATGTTACTTTGCTTTTGTAGGAATTTATGTCAAGAAATTGCTAAGTTGAATCTCCATGACGCAGTTATCAAGTGCAACCTTCAGGAAGAATTGGTAACTGTGATTGCTTTTGTTAAGTCAGGAGAGATGGTTAATGCAAGCAATGAGCAAGTGATTCGATTAATGGTAGGGTTTTCTATTGTTGCATGCCTTGATGACATAGTCCATGTTAAATGGTATGCGATACGGTTGTCGTCTAAAGTTTAGGCCTTTTTTTCCTAAGCTGGCCTTGCACACCAATTCAGCTCTTCTAATAATATGCTGGATTGAAATGTTGTGTGTAGTTAGTTAAAAGGAAGTCCCTAGGTGTCTGGATCTAGGTTAAGGTATCATATTAATGGTAAGAAACCTATTTGTGCTGTTAGTGAAGCTGCTAAATGGTTTTTTTTTTTTTTTTATCATAGTAATTGTGCAAATTGTTAGCAAAGCTTCACTAAGTCTGCTGGCTCTTGCTAAGGGTATATGTAGTTTTGAATTGGCTGCTTTCTATGAGGTATGATGAACTGATACTAGGATTTTATATGACAGAATCTGCAATTTAGACATTGGTTGAAGTATGATTTGGTCCTATTATCTCAACTCGATGAGTTTAGCCCTCTATTCCAATTGTAATAAATTTAATCCCTGCACTTCTATTAACACCATTAAAGGCAAAATATTAATAACAATATAAATAAATTTTAATAAGAGTGCAGGGATTAAACTCATTAAAATTAAGGTAGAGGGACTAAAACCACCAAATTGAGATAGTAAAAGGTCCAAATTCGAACTTCAGACCTTAGACATCTGCATGACATTCTGAACCAAAAAAGAAGAATCAAACCTTGCTGAACTCAAATATTTTCCCTCCATAAAAACATCTGAATTTCCATGTCCCAAAAGCACTTGTTAAGAGAAACATATTTGAATTGACATTGTTAGCATCAGAGAAACCTCATCTAAGTTATAAGATAGTGTGAATGGAACACGTCTTGGGATTTTGTTTTCAGATGCTGAAAGGGTAATTCTGTTCAATGATGACAATATTGTAGAGGTTCTTCTGCATCTATCTAATATTCATACTTAATTTGTATGTTTTCAGCCCTGTATGGAGAAAAATGTTGGGGAAGATCTGCCTTTTTACAGAGTTCAAGTAGACTTGTCTCCGAAGCGAGATGTTGAATTGTCAGTGAATGTAATTTTACGCCCTTCTTTTTGGTGCTATATGGAAGGCCTTTTATACTTGATAGTATAAACCTTGTTTAAGTATTTTTTTAATGTTATTATTTTATTTACAAGTGTTATTGTTCTTATGACTTCTATACTCAGGTCATGATTCAGTCGCTTGAAGTTGCTTATAAAACAACATTCTTTCGGGATTTCATAGAATTTTTCACTGTTATCAAATACTTTGAATTTCAGCATGAAAGGGTAAGAAGTAATTATATTAATCATGTGGCTTCCTCCTATTCAGTCAGTCTCAGTTCTTGTGTTGGCATATTAAGTATGCATCATTCCTGTTCAAACGCTCTCAATTCCTGCAGATGTCTAGTGCAATTATTGCTGTTTTTTTTGGGTTTAATTATGGTATGATGCCTTAGGTACTTGTAGTTTTCTAGACTTCTAATCTCATAAGCTTTTTGCTCATGTGAAAGAGTGCGTCTAAGACTTTGATATCGTTGAAATCATTTAACCTGTCCAATAAAACTGATAATGCTGTAAAGTATAATGCATTTCAAGTTCTGTTACTGTTATATTGTATTCCAATTTTACAGATTCACAATAAGTTGAATATAAATTAAGAAATGCTTTTAATTCATTAAGAAATCAAAATAATATATTTGGGGGCTTCCTTTATGGCATTTTGGTGTATATTAGCAATTTATTGTGGTTCTAGTCCTTTCATATGGTAGTAGGACAAATTTTTCGGTATATAAGAAGCACAATATCTATTTCTATACTATGTCAAAAGTTTAATAATGCTTTATGGAGTACTGCGACTCACGATAACAAACCAATGGAGACTAACCCATTGTGCCATAAAATAATTAAATTGTGTATCCTGTCGCAAACCCGTATCATGTTCCTGGTAACTATGGTTTAGATATTGATCAAATAAAAGGAGATCAAGTTTGCAACTAGGAATGTTACTGCATCGTTGATGGATGCTTAAATATTGTTTATCCGGCAATTTTTCAGTGTTGAAGAGTCTAATGCATTAACTTGCTGTTTAGGTTGTCTTCTTAAATTTACAGGTGACAACATTCCTTCAGTTGTTCTTCAACTATGAATAATTAAAATAACATCTTTCTGTGTCTTTCTATTTGAAAGTTGTGAGGACATGGGTTGCATATAAGTAATGCTAAGTATTTACCTAGTGCAGGTTTTGTCGTCACTTAATGGGATTGAAGATGTCAAGTCTCGATTGCTAGCAAAAGCTGAGTAAGTCCTTTTGATACTGGGTATACTGGTTAATGTCGGTGAAAATTTTGTATGTATTCAAATATTACATATTGTAGCTTGTTTATTTATATTTTTGCAGATGCATCCTATCGAGTCATAAGAAGATGGCATGGGATGTTAGTATTACCAACATTACAATAAATGTTCCCTCGGGAAATGCGGTTTCAGAAGAGTTTAACATGGTAATTGATTGTTTAATGCGTTTATTTGGACATTCACATTGTTACTATTGCATATTAAAGTTCAATTTCTGTTATATTTACTTATATCTTTATATATCAATTGTGTTCGCCAGGTTTTTGACTTGGGATCTCTTGTTTTTGCATCTAAAACTGAGTTAGACACTCTCAGTTCAAGTATTGATGGACAATCATTTATCCAGAAGAACTTAGTCGATTCTGCATCCACCTCTGATTGGTTAACAAGTTTTCAGCTTCAAGATCTTTATAATCACTTTGAGACCAAACTAGTTGATTTTGAGGTCAGGTATCTTTTTCTCGTTAGATATTTTGTTCTATATTTTCATTATTCTATTTCTGATAATAGCAACTTATCTGAGCAGGTGAAACTGGTGAAGCCTAATTATCCCCACACAATCTCAATTGTGAAAAAGTTTTCTGCCTGTATTACTTTTGCATCTTGCATTATTCCTGATGAATCAAGACTGAAACAATTGGAGGTAATTAGATTGAGTCTTGTAGATACTATATTAATCTGGTGCTAAAACAATGTACTTTTATTTTGACTGATTAGAAATGCTGAAAGTATGCTTGTTTCTATACTTTCAATTTTTTTTGTTTTTGTTTTTTTCCCTTTTTGCACTTCTGTTTATTCTGAAAGTGAACATTCCTTATGTTATGTTTGCTTATGTACTCTGGAGCTCCTCTGTCTCCATTCTCTTCCCTCCACTGACCCCAAATTTTTTCTTTCTTTATATATCTAAATTACAATTTAGGTCAATGCCTACATTCAGTTAGGTATAACTAAATTGTTAAGTTACCATTTGGGTTTCAGAGGAAATTTTTGGGTATTTCTTCAGATTGAAGTCCTTTTTTGCTGCAATAAACATAAACTTGTTATGTTATTTCATACTTTGACTGGGATAGTAAGGGAGTTATTGTATCTATATATTCCTCTTGTGTGATGACATTTTGAAGAGAGGGAAGATATTATTCTGAATTTCTGAAACCCTTTGGGACTCTAGTGTCATGGAAATACATACAGACTCAGTGACAAATGTCCACAATACTCTTGGTTGTAAGTCCTTTTTCAAGATTCTTCTTCTTCTTTATAGGTGCCTCTTTTTTCCCTCTATGTTACTCTCATGTGGTGGCGTTAAAAGAAAGGAAAATTGAAAGAATATTCCATGCCCCCTTTGGGTTTCAATTTTAAAAGCAGCATAGAAATACATATAAACTCACATACAAAAATTCATAACATTTTTTTTCTTGGTGTCTGAAGTCTTGTTTTTCAATGCAGATGAAACTTTTTATTATCATCTGAATTAAGTCCTTGTCTCTCTATAGTTGTATTATGTGGTGAAATCAAAATAAAAGAGGAGGGAAAGAATGTTCTGTTAGAAATTGTTGTTATTATTAAGTTTATTCTACATAATACTTGAATACATGCGTGTTTTTGAATAAGGTGCTTCCTTCATCTGAAAGGATGTGTAAAGCAATATTTGCTCATATGTCATCACATGCAACCATGTTTCTCATGAAGATCTCTGAAACTCTAACCTCCCTGTATTCCTTAAAAATCTCTATTCTTTTCCCCAATTGCCTATAACTCATTGAACAGTTCTCTAGTAACTACATTTGCTACGGCCTTCTCTGAATAATTTGTACTGGAGATGCAAAGGACCATGTGACTTGGATATGAACATATTTTATGGGTTGTATGCCACTTTTTTGGTTGTTTCTCCCTTCTCCCTATCTTTTTGCAATTGTGCCATTTTAAGTTACATGAGGATTTAAGCATCGTATAGCAAAACTTCTATACCTGGGAGTGTTTAAGATTCTGGCTTTTTTAGTTGGATTTGCATGTGTAAATAAGATATGTACTTCTAGGATTTTCCTTCTGAGCAGCTCTCTTGATTGCAGGTTTATGTTGCTGTAGCATCGCTTGACGCAAACTTTTCTCTATCAATATATGAGTCAGTTGTTGCATTGATAGTGCTTAATGTACAATTTTCAAGATCTGAACCTGTCATGCTGGAAAACCCAAATTCACTTCATACTGCGTCAAGTTACCCAGGGGCTCCTCTTTTTGGTTTCACTCTAACTGCAAACATCAAATCAGCCAATTTTCTTGTTGATCTTGCAAATGATGGAGAAAATAGCTCTTCCATCACGCTTGCTCTTAAAAATCTAGATGTGTGGTATGTTGCTGACTGTTAATTTTCTTCTTAAATATGCAGATGTACTTTTTCTCTCACCTGCTTGTGGATATAACTAGTAGTGTCTGAAATTAATCCAGAGGTGCTTTGCAAATTGCATACGTGTGTCATATCAAATTCTTTCTAAAAAGTTTGTTAATATATCAATTAGCTATGAATATTACTTTCAAATTTTCTTTACTGAATGCTAGGTAAATTTCTTACAATTGCAGGTATTCTCTCATAGAGTATGAGAGGTGCTGGGTCTGTTTGAAAGCAATAGAGGTTACTGCACATACGTTGAATGGTGAAAAGAATAACCATGTTTTATGCTCGTTTGGGGATCTATGTCCCTCAAATACTGCAAATCAGGATGCTATGGCCATTAAACTTGGTGATGCAAGTGATAACCTTTGTGACAAGAATAAATCTACTGAGGCTTGTTTTCTTTTATACTATGAAGCTCTTGGAAGTATAGATTTCGCAAGTCACAAGTTCACAGTATACTTGAATGATGCTGACCTCCATTGCTATCCATATATATTTGGATTGTTGGTTGGGTTTTATGATAGACTATGTTCATCTAGTCCATTTATTAGAGCTGAGAACTCTTTGGGCCCCACTTTGGAAGCTATAAGTACAAAAAATATGCCAGGTTTTCAGTTCCAAAGATTTGGTTTCTCAAATTACTCTGAAATAGGATCATCTGATTACGCAAGCATATCTTTGGATTGTTTTCCATTTGTTACAATACATAATTCAGGTTCCCTCGGTAGTCTAGAGAGTTCACTTCGTTTTTCTGTTCCTGACTGGAGGAAGTTATTCAATTTAAGAGATAACAAGTTTAGAAGCCCAAATTGCAGTTTGAAGAAGGGATCTAACCCTTTTCATTCCTCACCACTAAAATCCAAAATGGGTATGGTTGCATTTCCTGTGTCAGGGAGTTCTACTGATGCAAATTTATATGCTATTGACATCAATCTCTCAGGAGTTAAACTGCATTTCCATGATTCATCTTGTATTGTTGGAACAATAACGCTACCAACCTCAAAATCTTCCCTTAGCATTTATGATGATTGTATGGATCTGGTCTCTTCTTCTGAGGGTGTGATTCTCACATCATCATGGTGGAACAATAATTTGCATGACTTTTTGTGGGGTCCTTCATTACCAAACCTTTCTCCAATCTTAAATATACGTGTGAAGAAAAGGAGTTTTGGATCACTAAGTTCGCAGCTTGAAGTTAGCTTTGGAATTCAGCATACGTGTTGTGTTCTACCATTCCAATACTTAGCGATCATAATTGGTTACTTTTCACTGCCTGATTGGAGTTCAAATTCTATTGTGCAGCCTGTAAGCAAAAATATTGAGTATAAGGATAGCCAAAGTGAGAATGCTATCATTTATAAATTTGAGGTTCTGGAATCCACTTTGATTTTGCCCATAGAAAGTGATGACCATCAGTTTCTGAAGACGGATTTTCAACAGTTATATGGTAGTTTTATCAACGATTGTGCTTTTAGTGATGTACTGAAGGACATTCCTCCTGAATATGTGGTTCCAGAAAATAAAGTTGCAAGAACAAATCATTGTCTGAATATTTTTGGACGAGATTTGTCCCTATCATTGTTGTTGTTCGAGGATGATTGCTTAATGTTTATTCCAGGTACCAAACCGAGAAATTTCACTTTGATAGCGCCATTCAGTGCTGATGTTTGGATCAGAATACCTAGCGAATTGGAATCTCTTTCTGCAAAATCTTCTGATTCCGCATGTATCATGTCAAGGATTGGTGTTTGTCAAGTTTTTATTGATGGTAAGATCAATTAATCTCTCTTGGTAACTTTAATATAGAATAATACTCAACACTTTTTGTAGTATTATTTTGTTCTATAGTATTGCTTGATTCATCTATTCTAGGCCTTTTTGACAGATTTTTACTTCATTGGTGGATTTGAAGCGTTACTGGAAATCGTAGACCAGTTTTCCTTTGTTCACGATGAATCAAAAAGTTACACGTCTGATGTTTTACAGTTTCTACAGTCAAGGAGATTGCAAAAGGAAAATAGGGCAGTTTCACTTATAGATTCTTCCATGACCTTTACTGAAGTCAGATGTTATGCTGAATCAGTCTTGATACAATTGAATCGCTTGGGGAAAGACTTACTTGAACCAGTTGCTAAAGCTGAAATGAACTTTATTTGCTCCATGTCGCTGATAAATGGGACACCTATAAGCTTGGATTTAAGTTTTTTCTCTTTAGCATTATGTTCATTGCCAAATTCGGTTATACTAGCACGCTGCTCTAATACTTGCTCAACCTCATCAGTTCTTGATCTTTCTCTCTCAAAATCTGATCCATGTCAAAGTGAGTTCTGTATTTGTCTTCCTTTTCTTGATATCTGGCTACATTGTTCTGACTGGACCAAGGTCCTTGACCTGTTTGATTCTTATGGGCAAAAACTTGTCAAAACTGCAAAGTTAGATTCATTGTCAATGAGTTCAGCTATGAATACTATTCGTCCAGTTCAAAATGTATCAGAACCTGTTCCTCAAATTTCTGATAAAAAGTCAGGTGCCTCAACCTATCATGTGCCACTGAGCATGATGCAGGAAACAGTTGTCCTTATTCTGAGGTCTGAAAATATTGGCATTATGGTTTATTTTCCTATACATGTCACTGGAGAAGCATTTACTGAATTGGTGTTCTCCGAAGAGGGCTCGCAGAATGTTTCTTCTACTGGTATTGAAGGGAAGCGTTGTAAACTTTTGACATTTATGACACACAGCAAAAGTAGTGAACTAATTATTTCTGGTAAAAATGCTAAGTTCAAGTGCATTTTGGAAAAAACAAGTGGTGCTGTGGGTTTTCAAGGCGATGAATATGTCAATTCTTGGCCTCTCTTCCAGATATTTCAAGTTAACGTGGAGACTGAGATATGCAATATTCAGGAAAAGCCAGTACATGCCAATCTGGAGTTTCAATGTGACCAGCTAGACATATGGCTATCACATCAAATATTCTTTTTCTTGCACGATGTAAGGTTTGATGTTCCTGGATCAAGATCTCAGTATAACTTTGGAAGTATGGAGTTTAGGATCCAGCTAAGGAAGGGCTCTCTTATGCTATCTGATGGAAGGGTATTTTTACTACTTTATCCGCTGGACCTTAAAATTTTGAACTAGAACTTGAGAAGAGTTAATTAGTGTTATTGCTTATGCTCTATTTGTTGTTGCATTTTGCTTTTGTTAAAAAAAGGTTTCTGATGATGCATTAATTACTGTTTCTTGTCTTCTATACGACTTTATTTGCATGTGTGTGTGCTATTTGTTGTTCACAAATTGTTAACTGTATACTAATTCACTTGCCTTGACTCCGTCAATAAATTTGCCTTCTATATATGGAGTTTGCATGATGTATTAGATGTGAAGATTAGATCTGGTGTGGGAAAACTAAGGATCTCAATGTTCTAATTTTTAGTTTTTTTACTTATTTTCTGAAACTCTCTTCCTCCACGAGTGGATGTGTGAGAGAGAGAGAGAGAAAGGCATGATATTCTTCTTTCCAATGACATGTTATGAGAGATAATGTGGTTGTTTGGCTGCTTCTCAAAATTTGTAGCTGTCGAGATAAATTATTTATTGCCACTAGGCAGTTATCTCGATATTTGCTTTCTGTGTAATTAAAATTTATATGTGCTTTCTATCAAAAAGAGAAAACCATTTTATGTGGTCGAGTTGGCTATATCATACCACTTCATGTATTATCTTCTGTTCTTCTCTTTAATATATATATTTGGCTTTTTCTTTTTTTTTTTTTTTTTTTTTTTTTTTTTTTTTTTCAGTGGAGTTGTAGCGGACCTCTTTTAGAAATTCTTCTGAAGAACTCCCTCATGCGTGGTAACATGACTCAAAACTGCATGGAAAGTGCAGTTGCATGTGATCTCCAAGTGAATTACAATAACATACACAAGGTATATTGGCATATAATATGCATTGCTGTTGTATTTTTTAACTTTAACATGACTTATGTGCCTAGTTGTTCTGCTTGCATTTGTTGTAGGTCTTCTGGGAGCCTTTTCTCGAGCCTTGGAAGTTTGAGATGGAGATAATTAGAAAACAAGAGCTGAATGCTCTGCTAGACAACTCCATTATTACAGATATACATCTCGTATCAACAGGACAGCTTAACTTCAACTTTACAGAACCCCTAATTGAGGTACATGGTGATCTTCTTTCCTTTTTGTGTTTTTGATAGTTGCATGATCACCTTTCAGATAAGTAACTTAGGTGCTAGGATGAGATAGGAAATAGGGGATGAATGGAAGAGAGTGGGAGAAAGGAAAGGTAGAGGGGATATCATAGGGAAAAGGGGAAGGAGCAGAGGAATTAGAAGAGGTGAAACCAAGGTAAAATAGAGTGTTCCGATACAAGAGAATCTGATCGTACCTATACTCAATTCATCATTATTATTGGTTACTGAAACTCAAATACACGAGTGATTAGACTACTTCATGATCTAAATTCTTAGTAAACTAGAAAGACTTCGTGATGTAGGTAGTCTAGAGGTCAAATTGTACTATGGATCCTTGTACTTAGGCCAAAATGCGGATTTAGTCCCTCTACAATGATTTTCAAGAATTATACTACCTCTACTTTTTCACAATTTGGAATATCAGTCCAATCGATAATAGAGTTAATTTTCCTCCGTCTAAGTCCACTAACATAGACGTTGACTCGATGATGTGGCGTTGACTTAGCGTATGTGGTGAGCTTATTCGTTAGTGGTTTGGGGTTCTGATAACGTGGATTTTCTTAATCCACGTGGCCAAGATGTGGGATTGCACGGGGGAGGGGGTTCTGATGGTATTGACCATATGCTAACGTGGCATTGACCAGTGCTTGGTTGGAATTTTTTAAAGTTTAAAAAGGCCATGTGGCTTTTTTGGTGGCCATTTGGCATGTGTTTGATTGGTTCCAGTAGGAAGCACGGACATAGACACGTAATACGGGTACGACACGACATGGATACGGCGACACGAAAATTTGTAGAAAATTTGGACATGGGTACGGCAGAAACAATAATATTTTTTGTGTGTATAATAACATACAATAAAAATGTAAAAGTGATACTTTTCAATCAAATATTAACATGCAAATAGCTTTTCAATTTTTTAAAATCATTTTGAATTTAAAAACTTAAACCTTAAAAATTACAACCAAATAGCTCAAACTCAAAGGACGAAAGGCCTCAATTATCATACTCTAAATTACTCAACAAGAGAATTCTTTTCATACTTGTCTCTAGTGTTGTCAATGGCGCAAGGCGAACTCTAGGCACTAGAACCTTTATATTGCCTGAGGCGCAAGGCGCAGAAAAAGCTTGCCGTGAGTGAAGTGAGGCACAATATGTATATGTGTCGATATATAAAATAAGTTTAAAATATATAATTATGATAATAAACTCTAAAGAGTGGTCCAGTTTATCCTACAAAACATGTAAACTTTTTTTCTTCTTTTGTTGGCCAATATGCATGATTTCCTTATGGTCCCATGTTTGTTGTTGAATACTCAAATATTGAGAGTAGAGAGTTTGATATTATCCCTTTTCTTACTAGTAAAGGTATAGTTAATGAAAAAAATTAAAAATAAAAAAATTAAAGAGAATTTCAATCAGACGGGCTTTTTTTTTTTTGCACCTATCGCCTTACAAAAAGCGTGCCTAGACGCACCAGGTGTGCTTTTGATCAAATGCACCTTGCCCGAAAGGGATTGAGGCTCTTTTGTTGTCTGGCGCTAAAGTACAACCCTTAGGGGTGCCTGGATGCACGCCTTAACAATAGTGCTTGTCTCATTTTGTACCGTCTCTGTCTTCTTTCTCTCTCATTCTCAGTCCCTGTAACATATTTAGGTTGATACTTTGCTTTCTACTCCCATTCTTTCTAGCATTTAAGTCTCCTTGTTGTCTCTCTCTCTCTCTTTTATTTATTTTATGAATTTCAAGTATTTGACTTCCTTAGGATATGGGCTTTTACTCATTGTTAATTCCATATTTGAGGAAAAAATGCAAAAAAAAGGAAAACCTTCATCGTGTGTCCAGTTGTGTTCAAACTCGTCTAGCTGTGTCCGAGCATGTCCAGTCGTGTCTTGACCATGTTTTGACCGTATCCGATTTTATTTTTGACATGTCCTCGCGTCCGACACTTGGACACCTCCCATGATCAAAGTGTGCGTGCTTCATATTTTTTCTGATTTTTTTCCCAATCCTATTTATAATATTAAATTCAAATTTAATACAGAACTAAAACATCTTATACAAAGAAAACACTTAAATTAACCCAAAATCCAAACTCAAATTTCATTAAAACCTCTCTCTTTCTAGAACAAATAAGAAAAAACTAAAAAACAATTGCAGCCATGGTCGACGGATCTGGTGCAAGTGAACAGATCGGTGGCCATACTGGTTCTCTCCCCTTTCTAACATTAGAAAACTTGGCAGCATGCTTCATTATGAATGGCAACGGAGCATCTTCCAAAACCTTATTTTCGTAAAGAAATGACAGTGAAAAAGGTTTCAAAGACTTTAGATGACAGTAATCTTTTTCAAAATATTAAGTTACTAATAGCAATCAAAACCATTATCTTTTTCTCAGATAAGACTAATAATTTCCTTAGCAAACAAAGTAAAGATAATTCTTCTTTTATCCATTATTCTTAATTAATAAGTACTTATTGAGCAAAAAATCATAGCCAGTGGTTGTTAAAAGTGGGTTATCAGATCTCTTTAATGAAAAATGATTCAAAGAACATTAACTATGAAAACCCAAAGAGGAACACTTAGAAAAAAATACCCAAAGAAAACACTAAAAGAGAACCCATAAAGATTCAAAGAGGAACGCAAGAATTATAGCACAAGAACTAAAAAACAAACCCAAGGAAAATGTGGATTGATACCCAGTGCCAATAACCAAAGCAAACATATTTAGTTTCAGTCCACAAAGTAAGGAAGAATAAAGAAGGAAAAAGAAAGATAAAAGGAATAACAAAGCCACCGCTGACGATGGCAGTATCGGCAGTGGACGGTGGCAGGAGGATTTGGAGGAGACCGAGCTGATCAAAGGGTGGAGAAGAGGACGATGAAGAAGAAAATGAAAGCGTAGAGGCTGCTGGTGTTGGATGAAGCCTAGATCTAGGCTTTAGTCATTCGTATTCTTGGGTTTTTGGAAGAAAAGGAAGGCTTTTCTGGAAGATCTGAACTGTTGGATGTGAAGAGCATTGGGGTAGTTTTTTGAGATAATTCGTGATGGTGGACGGTGGTGGCACGGCAGCCTGATGCCGGGATTTGCGTTCTGGGGTGGTTGGCTGGGAAGCTTAAGTTTAGAGAGAGAGGGAGTGAGTTTAGAGAGAGAAAGAGGATGGAGAAATGAAGTAAAAAAAGGGTTTTATATTTTCCACGAACAAATTCTTGGATTAAAAAGAGGGGTTCTTAGGAAACACAAAAAGCCACATGGATAAAAAAAAAATTCCACGTCATCAGCTGCCCAAACAAATTCATCCCGCCTTTGCCATGTCAGCATGGCCAATGCCACACCAGCAAGTCAACGTCCACATCTGCGAACTTAAAGGTGGAAAATAAACTTTATTCCAAATCCCGAAAAGTTGTGGTAGTAAAATTCTTGAAATCATTGTAGAGGGGCTAAATCCACATTGTGGCCTAAGTACAAGGACTGATAGCATAATTTGACCTAACCTAAAACAGGATAAAGTATATGTAGAGTACAACTGAGCCCATAAAATATAATGAAATCAGTAAACTAAGTCCAAAAATAATTTAATCCTTCAATTAGCACATCATCGTTGTTAATCATTTGGACATCATTGTTTACATATCACTTGAAGGTGCAAGCTGTCAATCTTAAAATCACATAAAAGAGGTTTTCTTGCGAAGCGTTGTAAATAATTGAATCATTGTTATTCAAAGAGACTAGGTAAAGTGGTAGTTGTCATAAATATTGTTCATCTTCGTAGTTCTACTCTGTTCATGGGTGTGCACCACAATCAAATTTATACAGATCTTTTAATCAGTTGTATAATCACCTTGGTTGCGTAAGATTAATAGACACAGTTTTCTCAAGGTGCAGTCTCTTTCTTATGATATTGTTACCAGACTAATCTCATCATTCAGTATTTTATCATGTGTAGATTTTACTATTAATTTATAATATCACTTTTCTTACTTCTGTAAAAAAATATTCAAAGACTGTTCTCAGGACAATTGAAATGGTTAAGGATGCCTGGGGATTCGTGGAACATGATCCTTCTGAAAAGCAAAGATTTCTAGATCCTCAGCTCACTGAAAATATATCAGGAGGAAGATCTGCTCCCTATATACTTCAAAACCTGACTTCTTCACCTCTAGAATATCATGTTTATCAAGGACTGGCTGATTCTGATCAGTTTGATGTCTCGAAAGAGAAAGATGGAAAAATTGTGCAAGCTGGTGCTTCTGTTCCAATTTATCTTAACGACATTCCTGTGGAACAACTTTTTCATTATAGGCCTAGTCATTCTTCTGACAATCTCAGTGAGAGGCAATCAAATGGGGTGGCTCATCATTTGATGACTATTCAGCTTGATGGCATGTCTGTGCCTTCTGCTCCTGTTTCAATGGATCTTGTTGGACTTACATATTTTGAGGTTGATTTTTCGAATAATTCACAATACAACGTAAACCTGAAAGAAAATGGTGCAGCTGATGCCAGGAATGGTTTTGTTGTCCCTGTTGTGTTCGATGTTTCAATGCAGCGATATAGCAAGCTAATACGATTGTACTCAACGGTATGTATATGTGCACATATTATCATAGATTTTTCAATTTTCAGTTGTTTGTTAGCTTCTTCTAATGCCTGTTAATTTCAGGTGATAATTCTAAATGCTACTTCAATTCCATTGGAACTACGGTTTGATATTCCATTTGGTATTTCACCGAAGGTGTGAACAAATCTATTGTTTGATTCCTATAAATTTCATTGTTTATGCATACCTGTCTTCATCTCTTCATTATGTCTTTGCATTGATTATTCCAGATTCTAGACCCAGTATATCCTGGTCAAGAGTTCCCACTGCCCCTCCATTTGGCTGAAGCCGGTCGCATGAGGTGGCGTCCACTTGGGAATTCGTACCTGTGGAGTGAAGCACACAACCTCTCTGATCTTCTCTCCTTGGAAGGCAAGATTGGATTTCTCAGGTCTTTTGTATGTTATCCATCTCATCCAAGCAGTGACCCGTTCCGCTGTTGCTTATCACTTCAGCATATTAGCATACCTGCAGCTGACAGGCTAAAGAAGGGCTCAGTGAGTCATGTTGATGATACTTTGAACCAGTCAATCCAAAGTTGCAATAAAAATATAAAAGGTCTGGGCAAGTCAAAAGATCGATATATTCATCAAATGACTTTAAGCACTCCGTTAGTCATTAATAACTATCTTCCTGAGGCAATATCATTGACGGTTGAAAGTGGTAGAATTACTCGTACTGCATTGCTTTCAGAGGTTTGTGTTTCATTGTTCTACCATGACATATGTAGTTTTGGGCATCTTTTTAACTTATTAGGATATGGTGCTCTGAACTAATGTTAATGCATACGTCTATCTTTTCAGGTAGTCACTTTCTTTCATCATATTGATCTATCACATGACCTGACACTGGAGTTCAATATTCATGGATATAGGCCATCAGTCATCAAGTTTCCGCGCACAGAAACATTCAGTACCATAGCTAAGTTCAGTGGAACAAAGTTCTGTCAGTCTGAAACCGTGGCCTTTGACCCTGATATGTGTAATGGTAATTTATATCTATTTTTGATTTCCTACATTATTATATTTTTAACTAATTCTTTTCATAGTGTATCTGTTACTTTTTTGTTCCAGGCCCAATATATGTAACTGTAGAAAAGATGATGGATGCATTCTCTGGTGCTCGAGAACTCTTCATCTATGTTCCCTTTCTGTTATATAACTGCACAGCATTCCCACTCAATATTTCAGAGTTCACCAATGAGATGGACGGAACTGTCTGTACTTTACCTTCCTACTACAATCAAGTTGATAATGAGCTGTTTCATGGCACCAGAGATGGTCTGAGCCTTTTATTTTCTGACCAACACTCATCTATTGGAGCTCCGCAAATTGACAGTTTGGGCTGTTCTTTCTCGAAAGATCGTATTCTTTCAACTAGAAAAACATTTGATCTGCAGTTAGGAAGATTTGTTAGAAATCCCTTGATTTCATTGTCTCAGAAGCAAACTTACCAACATGATTTAGTGGATCAGAAAACTTCTTCAAATATTCTGAAGAATCGATTGGGTTCAAGCACTCAGTTGACAGGGAATAATGACTTTGTGGAAAAAGAGTATGGAATGGTTAAGGCATGCATATATTCTCCTCATCCTATTTCTGCTGGAAGTGAAATTGTGGTTTGCATAGGTAATTGTTTGCATGGACATAATTCAGAAAATATGCCTAATTCTCCATTGTCAGGGCCCTTTCTTCTTGTCCCGCCAAGTGGTTCAACGACTGTTCTTGTTCCACAGCCATCATCAAATGCAATGTTTATATTATCTGTTACATCTAATGCTATTGCTGGAGCAATTGCTGGGAGGACGCGGGCCATTACTTTTCAGCCAAGGTAATGATTTTGATAAGAATGCAAAAAGGAGTGCTGTCTCCAGTCAAATACTATTATTTTTAATCAAGGCATTCTGTTTTTGTCTCTTTGATAGCAAGTGTTTTGTTGTGCAGATATGTTATCAGTAATGCATGCAGCAAGGACTTATATTATAAGCAGAAGGGAACTGATATTCTCTATCATTTGGGTGTGGGGCAACATTCACAGCTTCATTGGACAGATACAACAAGGTACTTTGCCATTTTTATGTTGAGTGGTGTTATTCCACATCAATTGAACTTGAATTTGCTGTGGTTTTATATTCAAGTTGGAATTCTCTATCTATTGCAATTGGTCTCAGAGCATGCTTTGCCCCCCTTTGCCACGATAGTGATCTGCTTGTTATGCCTATATGTGATGTCCAAGCCACATGATAGGCCTTTTAAGATATGTCATGCAATAGGTCTATTTTTCCTACTGTGAGAGGGACTGTTAAAGTGGTGATAATCCCCCATTGATTAAATTTGGGGTAGGCACATAATTTAAGAAGGGCCTCTCCAACTCTTACCTATTGGTTTTATGTTGGACGCCCTCCTAAAATTGGATTCAGGTTGAATGCTTAATATGGTATTAGAGCTCAGATTTGTTATGTTACTTGTTCTTATTGCTTATTGCCCCAAGAAGTGTTTATCCACGTGAAAGGCCTATTCGGTTTTGGTTGTTAGTACTAGAACAACACTTGAAGGGCAGTACTGGGTGGTGTTAACCTCTGTTACATGGACTCGGCACTTTAGAGTGTCGTACACTGAATATGTGTTGGACTCGGTGCTGTGCATTCCGACTCGTCTTTTTGGGCTGTGAGAGGTGGCGGCTAACGATGTCAGTAGTGGCGGCTTACAGCGGTGAGGCTATTTTGAAGCTTCAAAAGGTGTGAGGAGGAAGAGCAAGTTGTGGGTAATATAGCATACTAAAAAATCAGACCGTTTAGAGTGGCAGAATGAGATGTTTTTTGGGTAGTTTCCGCAGATTTTGATTCTAGATCTAGACTTTTTGGAGGCTTTTTTCAAAAATCTAGTTGGAAAAATGGAAAGAGGAGATAAAGGCGAATATATTGGTGAAATTTGATGAAAATTCGACGCCGGTAGGTGTTGGCGACAAGCGGAGGTGTGGTAGTCCATCGTCGGGTTCTGGGTTGCTGACTGTAGAGAGTGAGTTTGGAGAGAAGAGAGAGTTTAGAGAGAAGAGAGAAATGAGGTACGGTGCGTTTAGGTTGGGCAGAGGAGAAGAAAAAAAGGAAGAGAAAAAAGAAAGGAAAAGAAAGAAGAAAAAAAGGGAAAAAAAAAAGAAAGGAAAGAAAGAAAAATTTGTCCAGCCCTAAAAGCAAAAAAAAAAAAAAAAAAGAGTTGTAGCCCATTTTGTATTTTGGGCTTTTAATATCAAAGATCATAGGCCTTTTAAATCTTTGATGTAATATTTAATATCAAAGATTTAAGATTACTAAATACAAATATTTAATATTTTAAATTAACATTAATTATAAAAATTGAATTTAAGTATTTAAAAAAAGTTTTTAAATAGGTTTTGGAAAGAAAAATAGAAAAAAATTTATTTATATAAGATATTGTACTAATATAGTTTTGTGATATTTTTAAATAACATATACCCGTATCCATATCCTATTTCCGGACACTTTATAGCCGACTCCGAGTGTCCAAAACTTTAAGCAAAAGACGAGTCTGACCCTTAGATACAAACCTGTTTCGGACATCTGAACCCGAGTCCATGTAACATAGGTGTTAACTGTTAACTCATATTGGTTAAGTCTTTAGTTTGTTGTGTCTTTATATTTAAGTTGGGCCTAACTATTTATTGCTAATTAGTTTTAGGTTGAATGCATATCTTAAAATTTAACATGTTCTTCATAAGATGCTATTCTTTAACATGAACATAATATAAAGATTGTGGTATCTTAGTTAATGCTTTTTTCAGGGGAATCTTGGATTCTCTCAGGCATTAGATTTATGAGAATTTGATGCTTGGGAATAAGATATTGGTAATAGTCTTCCTTTATGTGCTTTAAATTGGGATATTTTATATCCTGTTTGGTTTGCCGGGAATATTTCAAATAATATGACAGAAATTTTCCCTGCTTTTTTCTGTAAAAAATGCCCTCGCTGTCTACCTTTACGTAAGATGTGTCAAGAGAGCAACTTCCAGTTTTTGCAATATGCTATACATGACTTAAAGAAATAACAAGAAGGCCATCTGAGATATATAACCAAGTAAAAATATTCATAACTAAACATTTGAACCAATGAATAAAACCTTGAGCCAATGTGTTTTACTACTAGAAAGCCAACCCCTAACATCCTAAAACCGCAAAGCCAAGCCATTCTTGAACTCCTGAGACAAAGTGATGAAGTAGTTAATTTATATGTAGACTTTCATACCTACATGTGCTCACTGTTCATTGTCTATCGTCAAATACCTCCTCAATAATCTCATATTTGCAATGAACAGTTGTCAACTTTGCAATGCTTTCACTTACTTCCTCATAAAGTTATCAAGCTTTCTTATGGTATTGGAAATTAATAGTCCCCTGGATCATCAAAACTTGCTATATGATTCCCTTACTTCACTTGGAAGGCCTAAGAGCTGCATTAATTGGTGCGTTTTTAGGAGGTAATAGTAGCACTTCCATGTGTTGTTGTTAACATGATTTAACCATGGAAGATGCTGCAGGCAATATGGATCCTGGTTGAACCAAGATTGCTATGTGGATCAATATAAACATTTAGAAAGCTTTATTTGGCAAAGAGAGAGAGAGAGAGAGAGAGGTTTAATTAGAATGGGATGATGGTCCTACATAACTTTGTGTAACTTCTTGGTTCTAACTTATAAAACTATCATACGTTATCTTTTGTCCCTCCCTAGCTTGCTTATCCATTTTCCAATCTGTTGCAGGGAGTTATTGATTTCCATGCGTTTTGATGAACCTGGCTGGCAATGGTCTGGCAGCTTCTTGCCTGATCATCTAGGTGACACTCAAGTGAAGATAAGGAATTATGCTTCTGGTACAATGAATATGGTAAGGGTGGAGGTACAGAATGCTGATGTTTCCATCAGGGATGAAAAGATTGTTGAAAGCCTCCAGGGGAATTCTGGGACGAACTTGATTCTCTTATCAGAGGATGATACAGGATATATGCCATATAGAATTGATAATTTCTCAAAGGAGGTTGGTACCTGTTTGATTAATGCTTCTTTTGTACTCTTAGCTAATTGCTTTATACTTGTTAATTTCTGGTTTTCTATTTGTGACCTTTTCATGTATCAGATACTAACTTGTTATTCCTAATTAGTTCAATTGGTAATGACGGACTGAGTGAACCAAATACTTAATCTATGTGTCTCTGCTAGTGCTATGCACACGCCAGCTTTTTAAGCCATGTTCAAATTGTTGAACTGCATTATTTGCTTATGTGCTGTTAGACCATTTCTTAACAGGATTTTTTATTTTTATCTTATATTTTACTTCTTTTGGTTAACTAAATGTATTCTATCTTTTCTATTATTACTTCTCTTTCTGTTTGTTGGGGGTAATGCACTAAGATCCTAAACCAACAAACGTAGAATACCAAATTTAACTCTAAAGTCCAAATCTTAAGTAGTTTAATCCCTCAATTACCTTCTTTGCATTCCGCATCACCCATTTAAACTGTAATTATCATTATTTATGAGACTTCTGTATCATTTGTGTCATTGTAGAGACTAAGGATTTACCAACAAAGGTGTGAATCACTTGACACCATTGTTCACCCATACACTTCCTGCCCTTATGCATGGGATGAACCCTGCTATCCCCATCGTGTCTCTATTGAGGTATGCCTTCTTTACTTTTTGTTCCTTTTCGAAGTGATGAACTGTAAGGCATTGCCTTTCTAATGAATCTTTGTTTGACAAATAAAGGTACCAGGGGAGCGTATGGTGGGTTCTTTTGCTCTAGATGATTTGAAAGAATATATGCCTGTACACCTACAGTCAACTTCCGAGGTACATCATTCTGCTATTAGTTTTATTGCTTTAAGCAGGACTTGACATAAGGGTGTCTGAGTAGATCTGCAAACTTTATATCCGCTCTGAATTGGTAAAGGAGGAGTAGTATAATGCAGTTGATACTCTCCAAGGATTGAACCCTCCTGCAGTAACTTGTCTTTTAAGGTCAATTTGCAGCATAAAAATTTGCAAGTTCATTATATAACAATTATCTAGTTTCATGCTATATTCAATGAATATAGCTGCATGAGAAGCGTTGTTTGAAGATGAAAATAATTTTATGATATATTTGGGAGGCTAAAATTCTAAAAAAAGCTCTTCTACTTTACCCAAATTTCAAGATAAGCCACTATTCTATTGTACCCAATTGAACCCTTATTTGGATGGAAATCGATAGAGTACGTTATCTCTGCTGCGTCAGCATCTACGTACGACTTGCATGGCTGCGTTGGTCTTGTAGCACCAACATGGTAAAAAACTAAAAAAATTTCAAACATTAAAAAGAAATAATTACATGAGTTTTATAAATATGTAAACACAATAATTTTAATGATTTTATTCTTAAAACATTAATTAAAATAACTTAAAACCTAATTAAGTTAAAATATTTAAATTTTAAAAAGGGAGGAGGAGAAGGGAAGGAGAAAATAAAGAAAGAGAGAAGGAAGAAAAAAGAAAAAAGAATTCCAGTCTTTTCCCTAGTATCCTTTCGTTCTTCCATTATTTTCCTTTTGTGATTTAAAATCTTTAGTCCTATAGCCCAAATGTTCTGCACCACATGACCAATGATCCGCAAAAACAAGTCTTCAATTGCTGGGTTTTGACTAGAATCTCGAAAACTGACCTAACTCCTGTTTCCCTGCCTGGTATCACAGTAATCACCGTCTTCCTCTTCATCATGGCCTTTGATTCTTTAAGTTTTGATGAATGAATATGAAATCAGCTCCTAAAAACATGCCCACTTGGCCTTGGGTGTTGCTGCATCTCTCTCAGCCCAGCTTTCTTTATCCTTCTCATTTTCTACTCCACTGTCTCAACTACTTGTTTTAGTCAGCCATCATACATGGACTTTCAACTTTATGCTTTCCTCTGACTCCTCTTTCTTTTCCTTTCTGATTTTTCTTCCCCCCACACACCCACCCACATCCTTGCACACCTCTCTAACCCAAGCTCAGGGCAAATTTCTCCCTAAATTTCCTTTTTTTATATTCTTACTGTCATTCATATTTTTTTTGTTTGGGACTGTCCTAGTAGTTGGTTATTATTATTATTATTTTAAAAATTTAAAGTGATTGATTTTGTTGAAAATTCAGATGCGGTGGTCATGAATGTGAATCAGTATATTAGTTTTAAAGGTTACTGCCATTAATAACCATAGCCACCATGCTCAGAGAGGAGAGGAGAACAATTTGAGGACAATGCTGTGTTACTTTTTCAAGAACAAGGGAGAGAGAATGGTGGTGGGATTATAAAATTTTAATTGTCAAAAGAAGGTTATTACGGGAAATGAAAAAAAATTAAGCAATTAGTTAATAGAAACGTGTCAAAGTGACACTGTAACCTCCATTTAGATAATGAAGCAAACAAGCTAAGAAGTGTAAATTGAAAACCTTAGAATGCTCTTTAAATTTGGGACAAACAAAAGGGCTGTTATCGTGATTGTCCCTTTAATATCAAATATTTTATTTAAATTATATTTAGAGTAACTAAAGAGATTTTTTTTTTTTCGGAAAATGTTTATTTACTTGGAGTTAGTTTCAGGTGGTGGTCATTGTCTTAGTGTTTGGAATGCAGTGTACACCTCTCTTTTTTATCTTGTTTTGTCTCTTTTCATTATATTCTTTTGATATGATTCAAGTCATATTTTACATCCTGTCACTTTTTTTTGCTTATTGATGGTAGCCTAACTCAAAAAAAAAAGGAAAACCTGTTTAATTTCATGAGTTTTATACCTCATTGTGCTCTTTTCTGAGAAGGCTTTCCATGGCTAGGACCAGGTCACCTTTTATCATCAGTTTAGTGCACACCCTTCTTCTGGTCTTTCACTTTTCCTATAATTAGATAAATTGGGAAAGAAGATCAGAAAGCACATAATCTATGAAATGTACTTCATTTTGCAAGGGGGAAACTTCTATAGACACTTATGTTAACTGTGAAGTTCACAGGCTTTATAGAAATTTATAAAATGTTGTATAGTAAAGAGAGTATGAAGTCAAAATTTGCCAACTGCCTAGATTGCTGGCAATATTACACTGCAAGATGTAATGCACCATATGATATGATTCTGTTGGTTCTTTTATAAATATTTCTTTTGAAATAGGGTTTTTCTTAAGTATAAAAAATAAGCTATTCAAGGTTATTATTTTCCCTCTACTCCTGAATCCTGATTTACATGAAATATTTGTCTAATGCTAAATTTTGTCTACAGAAGCCAGAAAGGATGTTGCTTTTATCTGTACGTGCTGAGGGTGCAACAAAGGTGCATTTATCATGGTTAGGTGCATTGAGCTGGATTTTTCACATTTGTGTATCTTAACAACTGAGTTTCCTATTTCAGGTGCTCAGCATTATTGATTCAACTTATCATGTTCTGAAAGACATAAAGGATCAAAGTACCATTAGGTTCCAAGAAAAACAAAAACAAGAGAAATCTGTTGACTATAAGGAGAAGTTTTCACTTACTATTCCTTGCATTGGTATTTCTTTGGTTAATTCTTATCCGCAGGTTAGCAGATACAAATTAGTAGATTTTGTTCAGATCTAAAGAGAGACTTCAAAATCTATTAAGCTTTCTCTTTATTTTGCAGGAACTGCTTTTTGCCTCTGCAAAAAATATAAAAATTGATCTGCTTCAGAGCGTGGACCACCAAAAGCTTTCTTGTCATATATCTTCACTGCAAATAGATAATCAACTTCATAACACCCCTTATCCTGTCATCCTTTCCTTTAATAGTGAATACAGAAGTAACCAAGTTGGCCAGATAATGAAGGATGACGGCCCAAAATTTAAAGCTGAAAGGGGATTACTGATTTCTTCTGACTCTTCTTTTGAACCTGTATTCTACCTAGCTGTGGCAAAGTGGAGGAGGAAAGATGTTTCGTTGGTTTCTTTTGAATATATAAGCTTAAGGTGTTGTTTGCAGAGTCAAATAAATCTTAATAATTTGTTTGATTTGTAATAGTATTAGTGCTTATTGTAGTATATTAATTGCTTGCAGAATGGCAGATTTTTGCCTTGAGCTTGAGCAGGAACTGATATTGAGCTTGCTTTACTTCTTCAAAGCTGTCTCTCCAGGTTTTCAGAGTCAAGTCTTGCCATTTTCTGATCCTACCTTCAATGTGGGTTTTATGCATGGTCAAACTTCTGAGCATGTGAAAGCAAGAGAACAGCTACATGGAATTGGTACTCCTGTACTCAGTAAAATTGATGAAACTGGTGGATTATTACCTTTAATAGTTCCAATAGGGGCTCCTTGGCAGCAAATTCACCGTTTGGCCAGAAGACAGAGGAAGATTTATGTGGAATCATTTGATTTGGCTCCTATAAAGTTTACTCTTAGGTAGAATGAATAACTTTGTCTCTAGTGGAATTGCTTTCTTTTAATTCAGCTCAAGCTCTTATTTTATCACCTATAAACTAAACTAACAAATATGAGGTTTGGTTTGAACAGCTTTTCTAGTTCTCCTTGGATGCTTAGAAATGGGGTTCTTACATCAGGAGAATCTCTTATCCATGTGAGTAGCTCTACTATCTTAACTGCTAGAATTATCTAAGGTTGTTTTGTATTACAGAAGATAAGTCTCTAAAAAATAAAAATTGGCATGGTTATCAAAACCAGACCACTTCTAGCTTAACCAGGAAGTGGAGACTTGATTACTTGGCTGGTGAGGAAATAATTAGAAAACATGGTCAAATCTCATGCGACTTTGGTGAATTGGTTAGGTTTTTTTTTTTTTTTTTTTTTAAGCCAAATGTCTGGGAAGTACTTGTGCTTCATGCCTTACACTTGATAATGGTTAGACTTAACAAGTATATTGTTTCACATTTAGTTTACATGTGCAAATGCATAGACATGGTATATTTATAGATACTTATTTGGCATATATTGTTTTGACTCTTTTAACTGTGATTGGACTTGGCCACTCTCCATTCAGGTGGGTGTGAGACTGTCTTAGCTTTGGTACATATGGATGAAAGTAATTAGAGCTGTTGTGAGCAATTCACTGGCTATTTGAGGCATGTCTTGATTAAGCACATTTATTATGCTTAGTAAACGAGCTGAAGCTAATTGAGCCTATTAGGATTCTTAAGTTTTCGTGGCTTGTTTAAGTTCATGAATGGCTTGTTTGTGAGTTTGGCAGAGATTTTTTTTTGTCATTGTTTGATATTTGAATTTGGCTAGAAATTTAAACTATAATAAAATTGTATTTGATTGTCATTACTAATTATTACTTTTATAACTGATCTTGATTGCATGAGTTAGGTTGTTTCCAAGATTGAATCTCAGTTTTTACTTAGAAGCTTCTTTATGAGTTCAGTTGCAACCTCATAAATAAGCTCAAAATTAACTCAGTTATCAAAAGAAGCAAGCTTCAGCTCTTGCTCAATAATTTCTTAACGAAACAAGCTTGAATTAAAAAGTTTGAGCTTGATAAACAGGAAAAAAAAGCTCAAGCTAGCTGCAGTGATCTCTTTCTCTCTCGTCCTTTTTTCCCGTATGTAAGAAAGTGAGGTTGCAGCTACCAAATAACAGGAGCAAGTGATCTTCCGAACCCGATGAATTTAATTTCAGAATGCTATTAAGTCTCTTTTAGTTTCTATGTTTGCTAGTTTCTCTATTTATTGGTTTGGTGCATGTTGCGTTTCTCTAATTACCTCATCCTCCACAAAAACCATAAACCACAAAGGAAAAAAGATGATAATAATAAAATAAATAGACATGATGTGGGAGGGAAGAGGGAAAATGATAATGATTCTCATATTTTCTTTTAATTTTTAGCCATGATTCTGATCTTGCAGATGTTCCTAAGTCAATCATTAAAAGGTCATACCTTGAATCAAAAAATGTGTTTCCCTAGTGTAATTCATGTTGTTTGGCTTACTACTTTGCTTCATAGCAATTCAATTGTTTTAGCATTACTTTCGAAAATCCCCTTATCTCTTACTGCAAATTACTAATTTTCTTGGTAAAATTATTCATTGCAGAGAGGTCTTATGGCTCTTGCTGATGTAGAGGGAGCACGAATTCATCTCAAAGAGTTGTCAATCATGCATCAAATGGCTAGTTGGGAATCCATTCAGGAGATCCTCATTAGGCACTACACTCGGCAACTTCTCCATGAGATGTACAAGGTAAATACTAGATCCTATTGGCTGAAATCATTGAACCCTGTGGATTGATGCTACCACCCTTCTAAGGGGTGGGAATTATGGAGGATGGAAAGAAGCTAGTTGAAGGAATAAACTATCTAGGACTTTGTTTTCTTTCTTTATTATGTTATATGGGTTTAATTGTAGCTTTTATATGCATTTAGGATATTACAGAATATTTAGGTTATTTATATTAATTAGTACTTTCCTTATTTTCCAAGTATTAGGGCTTATGGGTTATATATGGTTTTTTGCATTTCTACTGGGGTTTATAGTTTAGAAAACCTATGTTATTTTAGTTTCGAGTAGGCTTGATATATTATTGAGATACTGATATTCTGATTATTTTGGAGATTGGTATTTTAGCTCTTTGAATATTTGGTTATTGATATTTGAGAATTTTGGTTGAGAATTTAAGATTATTTTTGTGAGTGTTTTAATTTGAGAATACTTGTTCTTTGTCAATTTAGTATTAGAGTAAAAAAGATCTGCAAGTTTTGAGTTGTGACTTGTGAGAGCAATTTTTTGAGTTAATTTGAGAGAATTTCAGAGAGTTTAGTGAGTGATTTCAAAGTTGTTTAAAGGAGAAAAAGTAGGTAAAATAGGAGTTTTCAAGATTGGTTGAAAAAAGTTCTCTCAAATTCAAAGCTGCAAACCTTGTCTATTTTGATACCAGATTGATGTAGAACAGGTATTCTAAAACACTCAATAATAGCCTAAAAATCTCAATTGCATGAAATCAAATCTCAAGTCTCAAAATTGAAAATCCCTATATCAAAATATCAATCATCAAAACTTAAATTCCAAGTTTTAGTGGAACCTATATATATGAGCTTCACAAACCTAGGTTTTAAGCCCATCGAAATAAAGCCACCTAAATACCAAGGAAGGTCCAATAGAATGACCAAATAAACAAACCCACATAATAATTAAATCCTATTTTCTAAATTTATGCCTAGAATAGACATTCTTCCAAAACTTGCAAGAATGTCCTCCATCAGTGGGCTTACCCATAGACCTCGGATCAAATTTCATGTCCTGCTGCTCCATTGGTACTACAACTTGAACCTAGGATCTCTAACCAAATCCTATACTACTATCACTTGAGTAAGCCCGGGTGGCTATGATTGATGGCTTTTAATTTGGGAAATATATCACCTTATATCTTATGTTTGTACTCTTATGCTTCAGAACTCCATTTTTTCTTCTTTCCAAAGTTATGCTTTGGTCTCTAATTCTCTTAGAATCTATTTCAAACAAATTAGTGCTCTGCACTCTGCAGCTTACCATGTTTGAATTTCATTACTGCTGTGTTATAGAGTCTATTCAAAATGCTGCTGACTGTCTTGCATTAGTCGTGATTCATCATCTTCTCGAAACTAAACAGTCTTTCTTGGGCTCCTACTTGTGTAATCTGCAGGTGTTTGGCTCCGCTGGTGTTATAGGTAATCCTATGGGATTTGCCAGGAGTCTAGGTGTTGGAATTAGAGATTTCTTAGCAGTTCCTGCGAAGAGTATTTTGAAGGTAATTAAATTCTTTATTCTTTGTTAACTTTAACTCTGCCTCAATATCCGAGTACTGAAATATGGTGATTTCTTTTAGAGTCCCACTGGACTTATCACAGGCATGGCTCAAGGTACTACTAGTCTTCTGAGCAATACGGTCTATGCACTAAGTGATGCTGCCACTCAGTTCAGTAAAGCTGCACACAAGGTATCACTAGATACAACTTGTTCTGAATAATTAAGGTTTTTTATTTATTTATTTATTTATTTTTTTATTTCCTTAATTTTATTATCTATGAGAAACTTGAATTATTCAGTTAAATATCATTGATTGACAATGAAAAGCTATTCTGCTTGTAGGGTATTGTTGCATTTACATTTGATGACCAGGCTGTTGCAAGAATGGAAAAGCAATTGAAGGGGGAAGCTTCACACAGTAAAGGCATAATAAATGAAGTCTTTGAGGTATATTATCCATATGTTGTCTGTATATCTTTTTAGTTCTTTTCATTTCAGTTCTTCCTATATGGATGATAAATACTGCACTGCGAGCACCAAACCCTGTTATCTTGTTAAGGCTGCAAAGAAATCAAGCTGTTCCTTAGAAGCTATGTCTTTTATGCGGAGCCTGTCTGGATAGAGATGCTAAAGCTAGAGTTGCTGGTCTGGCTACTCTGCTACTAGGTTGAATCTTATTTTACTGTTGATTTCAGGGACTTACTGGCCTCCTTCAATCACCAGTTAAAGAAGCAGAGAAACACGGCCTACCTGGCATCCTCTCAGGTAAACCACTGGCACTAAGTTGACTGCATGCTATGTTGCTCCGACTCTTCATTTTTCTTGAAGTATCCGTGTCTGACACCCGTATTCGACGCATATCCATACATGGGTATGGGGATATAACCCTCCAAAATCCAAATACATGTAAAAACTTAGAAAAAATTGAAGATACCTGTGTCGGACATATACCTGTATCCGACATTCACACCCGAATTCGAGTAACGTAGATGCATGTCTCTATGAACCATATTGCTATCATTATCAACAAGACATGCATCATCACCTGGAATACTTTATTTCTTTCTTTTGTACAGGAATAGCTTTGGGAGTAACAGGACTAGTAGGAAGACCGGCTGCTAGTATACTTGAGGTTACTGGAAAAACTGCACAGAGTATTAGAAACAGAAGCAGACTATACCATATGGGATCACAACGTTCGAGAGTTCGTTTGCCAAGGCCTCTAAGCAGAGAACTTCCTTTGAGGCCTTACTCTTGGGAAGAAGCTGTTGGAATATCGGTGCTTAAGGAAGTTGATGATGGCAAGCTCAAGGATGAGGTGTATGTCATGTCCAAAGCACTGAAAACACCTGGTAAATTTGTTATCGTGACGGAGAGACTTGTGTTGGTTGTTAATTGCCCGAGTCTGGTGGACTTAGGGAAACCTGAATTCCGAGGTGTTGCAGTAAATCTAGAGTGGATGATAGAAACAGAAATTAGCCTGCATAGTGTAATCCACACTGATGCTGATGATGGGGTGGTACATATTGTTGGAAGCAGTACAGATGCCTTATTGAGACAGAATCAGCAGATGTCGAGGAAGGGCGGCACGACAAGGAAGCGGTGGAATAATCCATCAACTCCGCTTCCACTCTTTCAGACCAACTTGGAACTGGCATCAGAAGAGGATGCACAAGACTTTTTACAGGTTCTGCTTTCTACAATTGAACAGGGGAAAGAGCAAAGGGGAAGTGAATATTTATTGCTGCGAAGTAACATCAAGTAGATTTCCATTTTTAGTTTTCCTTCTCCCCCAGAAAGAAAACGGGGAAAAGTAAAAAGGAAAGGTCCCTAACATGGTGGTTAAAAAAAAAGAAAACAGAAGTTGAATTGGAAAGCATATTCTTTTTCACTCTTGCAATTATTAAAGCATCCGCTTCGTGTATAGTTTGTACAAATTATAATTTACAGTAATATATATATTGTGAGTGCATTTTTGTGTCAAAATCTAGAGTTCCAAAGGATGCAAAATTAAAGATAGAACACAAATATTTAAGCAATCTTAAAAGAGTAGCATAAGATTAAGACATGAGTCTTAAATGTTTTTAGTTGAAACTTTTTAAGTGATTGTCTGAGGTGCCAAAAGACCATTAGAAAGGTTTTGAACAGATCTATCTATTGGTACGTCAGAAAACCATCGGAAAGCTGCTTAAATTATCAATGGCTTGTGTAAAATTTGTTGTAAGTCAATCACTATTTAGCTACCGATAGTTCTTTTGTTGAATTTTTTTGTTCTTTTTTACGATTGTAATGATTTGGAATCAAAGTAGTCAGTATCGTATTAATGAACGTATCGTTTTTATTTTGATGTTGATACATATTAATATTGATATGTTTTATGTATCGTTTTAAGTTTACTAATAATTTTTAAATATTTTTTAAAATTTATTAATAATTAGAATTGGGAGAATTTTTAAGATTTTGTTTTGCTGCAAAGATTAATGAATTCATTATAAATTCCATGCACATGATCAAAACTGCAGTGAAAGAAAAAACATTGATCAAAAATCACTTGGGTTTAGGTAAGGATTGATGGAAGTAAAAAGAAATAAAGAAATTTAGTTGTTGTTGAGTCAAGACTAGAGTCAGAACAACTACTTACCATTTTCATTTAACCAATCCATAGTGAAAAAAAATCAAACCTTGAAGACATGGGATGGAGTTTAGAAGAGAATCAAACCTTGTTAGGCTCCATAGAAAAAGGAAAAAAACCCTCAAAGTTTCTTCATTTTTCACAAGATAGGGACGCCGACATTGAAGGCAACCAAAGAAATTTTGTGAATGTTTTCACCTGTCTTTCCAATTTTTTTTTTTTTCGTTAAAAACCCTAACATTTTTCTCAAATTTATTTCTCCAATTTTCTAATATTAGAAATTCCATTTATTTATTTTTCAGTTTATGTGGACATGGAAACACATGTGATATAAAATGATGTAAAATTATTGGACACATGTATTATATAAGCAAATATAAATGTAATACCAAATAAATAAAATAACTTAATTTAAATGTAATTATTTAAAAATAAAAATAATTATGATAAAAAATATTATAAATTGGTTTTAAAAAAGCAAATAAGTGTATTTAAAAAAAAATTAAAAAAATTAAAATTTTGTACCAACCGATACGAATCGATACAGATCAGTACGACAGATATAGGTCGATACATACCGATTGGTACAGTACCGACTATACTTCTTGGAATGCACAAAACCCATAATTGAATTGTACAAAAAGATTATTCATTATGCTAAGTAAACTAATGGGAGACTTGTCAATTCTGACCTGAAATCGAAAAACCCGTCCAACTCGCTCAAATCCAAACCCAACCCAACCCGATTTGACTAAAAAAGTCAACAACCCAAAACCGACCAACTCGAACCCGAAAATGACCCGCACCCGAAATGACCCAAATCCAGAATGACGCAAACCTGAAATGATCCGAAACCGAAATGACAAAACAATTAACCCGAAATGACGCGAACTTAAATTAAGTATAATTTTATTTTGAAAATATTAATTTAATAAAAATAATACATATGGCTATAACATAAATTATTAGTTTGTTTTAATTTTATAATTTGTAATTATCATTTTGGAATATGATAAAGTATGCAATTACTATTTAATATGTATACCTATTCTTATATTTGTTCTCTTCTTTATATGTAAAATAATATAGTAAGTCAGTAATTATATATGTACAGATATCGTATAAAATTTATATTTATACTATTATAATAGTTTTTTAAGATGTGATTAGTTTAAATTCTTTGAATTGTTATTGTAATTTTAAAATATATTATATTAGTTGGAATGAAATTGATTTTTTTAATCAATCACTGAAAGTAGAAACACATATTTGTTTGAACTTAAAAAGATATTATATTAAAATTTATTAATAAATATTCATTTCAAATAACTCTTATTGCTTAAATATATATATATTTTAAAAATCAATGTAAATAATTCTTAAATAAACAAAGAATATTACAGTAAACATATTAATTATCTAATGATAAATTGAAAAACTTAGAATAATAATATAAAAAAAACTCTAATTGCATAAAACTTGTTACTTGTTAGCCATATTAAAGAATACATAAATAACTTATAGATATGTCTTGGCAATTTGAAGGCCGCATATATATTCCCAAAAAATACAAAAGATTTAAAGAAAAAAAATCATATTCATGTTGGTCAAATCAAAGCATAAGACCACAACTCCATGTAAATATACTTTGCAAAATGATCTTTTTAGTAAACAAATCCTTGAGGGTCATTTGAAGAATAAAAAAAAAAAAAAAAAAAACTTCTACTTCCATTGTTGCAGCTCAGAAAATACCAAAATTTACTAAAAACTCTCATAACAACCTAAGATCTCAATAGCAAATACAACAACATTTATTGGAAAGAAATAGAAACCATCTCTCTATTGGCAAGGAAAAGCAACAAGTGGAGAGCATGACCAAAATACTCTGCAAAAGGTAAGACGAATAGAATAGCTTAGTATTCATCACATATATAAAACATTTATTTTTCAAATACACTACAAAAGGTAAAACGAAATGCCATTTAATTCCTAATTCAAAAGTAAACAAGCATATTACCAATTGATCAACAGAATCACATCTTTAACAGATGTAGAAATAAAGCAAATATAAAATATATTCAATGAAAAAATGAAAATTAAACTCCATCAAACCTTTTAATAGATACATTTTAAAGTCCAAACTCCAAACCAAAGGCCTACAAGTACAATAAATAAAACAAAAATCTAAAATGAGAGACAATTACAGTAATGAATAAACTAATAAAGACAATAACTCAATAAGGCATAAAGAAAAATTAAAAAATTCCAATTATCAATTAGTCAAACATAATTTTAATTATGAAACAAAAATTAAAGAAATTTTGAACATATATACATACATTTTAATTTTACATCAATCCTCAGCATTAGAAGTTTCTTCCGATGCTAAAATTGACAGGGTTATTGTTGTCGCGTATGACGACACATTGACAAATAACACCTATTTGTAGCTTCTATAATTTGTGTGACTTGAAAGGGAACAATATTGAGAAAAATAATATGATAAAAGAAGAAAATTGAAGTGGACTTACCTCAACAAACACAGTTTTCAAAAGCCTCCCTGAGACAGCAGTGATGTTTGCTGTAATAATTTTGAGTTTCAAAGATTCAAATCCTAAACAATAAAAGAGAGATAGTGATGACTCTCAAAATAACAAACAAGGAGGAAAACAGAGATACTGAGAGAGATTTGCAACTCAAAAATTACCTTAAGATTTGAAGCTATTACCAGAGATCTATAACTCATAAATGAGACTGAAGAAGAAGCTGAGACCTGAGATTCGACTATCCGAGAGGTAGGTGGTGGGTGCTTTTGTTTTTTTTTTTTGGCCAGGCGGCGTGTTTTTTTGTTTTGTTTAAGGGTTTAGGAAGAAGAAGAAGAAGTAAAGAACATAAGACCTGCTGAGATCCGACTGTGAATTGTTTGTTTTAGCCTTTTAGGGTTGAGGGTTTTTTTGTTTGGAGTGCCGTTGCTTTAGCAAATTAGCATTTACATTTTAATTTTTTATTTACTCTTTAGTCAGACTTTTTACTCTTCAGTAAATTTTTGTCTTTTACTCATTTAGGAGATTAGGATTTGACAATTTTACGTTTTATATTTATTAAACTTTAGACTTTTAATTTGTATAAATAAAGTTTATTAAATTTTATTTTTTGTTTTTAAAGAAAAAAATATAAATTATAGAAAAAAATTATTAAATTTATTATGTTTGAAATTAAACATAAAATAATATATTATAGGATAAAATTAATTAAAATTTAGTTTTTATGTTTTAAAATTAAAGAGAGAAGTATAGTTTTTATGTTTTAAAAAAAAAAGTATAGATTAAAAATATATTGGGTATGTGAAAAATCTTAAATTTTAATTATTTATTTATTAGATATATGTGTGTCAGTGTGATATGTCTAAAAGTTATTTTAAAAATATATAAAAAATTATACTATTAAGTAGTAACTACTTACTAGTAAGTACTAAGTACTAATTAGTTTTAATATCTCATATTAATTAAGTTTTGCTTCTTTGATTTTTTTTTTTTTTGATATATGTCTAAAGGTCATGATATTTATACTAATTAAATTAATTTTCTATTATAAAGATATTGAAATGGGATATTATATGAGGAGAATTTAAGTTTGCTCTACTTATCTTTTGCTTTAACAATCATATTATTACTATTAACTAAAACGAGTAGAGCTATATTAAATTAAATTAAATTCTTAAAATATTTTTTATTTAGTTATATATTAAATAAGTATCATAATTAAAAGTCTAAAATAATATTGATAGTTTATATAGTGTTATATTAAAAATTAAATGTGTTTTATATATAAATGTGTTAAACGTGTTATTTAGATATGTTAAATTATCGTGTTTTAAACGTGTTAATAGATATGTGTTGACACGAGTAGAGATATTGAAACTAAGGTTATTATTATACATGTTATTTTAGGATAAATATTTAAATATATAATTTTTTAAATTTTATCATGTGATTTTTGAAGAGTATATAAAATAAATCATTGATGTGTATGTTGTTATAATGATTTGTACATTACATTATAATATTAACAATATATTTACAAATATCAAATTCAAATATGTAAATTGATTAAGAATTTAAGGTAATGGTTTCAGCCTTCAAGTATACAATAATACCCGTTTGAGTAAAATTGTAAAATAGATACTTAAGTCTCGAATTCAAAAAATTACCCGATTATGTTCGAATAAAAAAAATCGGATTAGATAAACATTTATTTTTAAATTAAAATTATAATGTCTATATTTATTTTTAATATTATTTATTATTTATATTTTGACAAAATTTTAATTAAATATGACTGGATCAAATAATTTGTTTAAATTTAAGTCTAATTTTATTTCAAAATTAATAAATTGAACCTAAATGACCCGAACGATCGAACCCAAATAATCTAAGTGACAAATCCGAAATGACTTGAGTGTCAAACCCGATGACCCGAACCCAAAACGATCCAAACCCAAATAACCCGAGTGTTAAACCCAAAGGACCCGAACCCGAAATGATCGGAACCCGAAATGACCCGAAACAGAAATGACCCGAAACCGAAATGATCCAAACCCGAATTTTTCCCGATCCAAATTGACTCGACCCGACCCAAACCGAACTCGACCCAAACCTAACCCGACCTGCCCAATTGACAGGTCTAGGAGAAAGCATTGATCCAAGAGATTTAGGACTTTATAAACTAGGTAATGGTTTAAGAGAGAAACCTAACTTTATATTATATATTGATACATTGAATGGAAAGTTTGCGTCAGAGAATGCAAGTTTTTCTGCCTAAAACTCTTCTTCCTCTTTGGTTTTGTGTTCTTTTTTTTTTCTTTATATATATATATATATATATTTTGTTTTTTAGGATGTTTATCACATCATAATATCTAAAAAATCTCAAGATCTCAATCTTCCTAGGTTAGTTGATGTGTTTTTTTTTTTTTTTTATTGGCTTAGGAGAAAGTGACATATTCATACAATTAAGATTGATCATTTTAGAGGATGGTGAGCCAATCCACATGTCACTGAAGCTATTTTTTTTTGTTGGTTTTTATTGTTTATTCTTCTTCTCCTTCCTTTAACCTTTTTTTTTTCTTCACCTTTCGGCTGTTCACTATTTATGTTTTCTTTTTCACATTTTTTAAAATCTCAATTTTCGGGTTAATTACTATTTGAAATGAGAGGTGCAATTGTTCTTGGATTTGTTTTGGCTAAATATCCAATTTTAGCAGCTAATTCATTTTGGAAAAAATAAAAGAAATAAAAATGGGGATAAAGATAAAGTAGCAGGAGTGGAAAATTAATGAGAGAGAAGAAAAGTTATTAGGAATTGAGGAAGAATGAATTGATGTGAAAGTAGTTAGTGGGTAAAAATAATGAGAGAATGAAAAGTGGATGAGAAAAAATGAATTGATAAAAAAAAGTGATGAAATAAAAAAATATAAAAAAATGAGAAAGAACGAAATCTAAAAAAAAAAAAAAAATCTGATCTCCCACATTTTTTTCTCCTTTTTTTATCTCACTAAAAACGTAAGTTAGAGCTGTAAGTGAAACTATTCATATTTTCTTCGCTCTTTTCCTTGTTACTCATTTCTTATGCTCTTCATTTTCCTTTAAAAAACAACAAGTTTTTTTTTCCTTTTCTTCTTTTTCTGGCAGCATACTTAAACTCATAATTTTTTCTATTTTGCTTTGAAAAAAAAGAAAAAAACTTGCAAAAGGGGGTTTGGGATCGGGTGTACTTGTGGGAAGGGAGAGAAAGACTAAGGATGAGAAAGAAGAAGGAAGAGAGATAGGGGGAGGGAAAGGAGGAAACTTTGGTCTGGTCCGAAGTTTGACTCCATTTTTGGCCATGTGAAGCCCGGATCTGACCTCTGTTAGGGTATTAATTGCTATCATTTTTATTGATAATCTCAAACTTTTCACCAGCTTTTTAAGTTTATTCTTTTGCTTTCCAGCAACTTTTTAAGTAATGTCTTTTCTTCTTATAATACCCTTTGTACAAACATTTTATCCATCATTCTTTTCTTTTGTTTAGTTAAAATACTGAAATAACCTATAACTTTTTTTTTTCCATCTAAAAAGATAATAGTCTGAGTAGTCTTTCTTATATTTTATATGACACTTTCCATCTAGTTTCTCTTCTTCCAGTATCTCTCTGTTTTTCTCACTCTTCCATTTCTTAAAGCAATTATGGATGAGAAAAATATATAAAAACAAATAACACCAGAATATGAGTAAGAATCCTATTAAAATAAACATTCAAAAAAAAAAAAAAAAGAGTTCACATGTTCAAAAGTAGTAATAAAATAAAAACCATTAAAACTGAACAACAAAAAAAGTTACATAATCCAACAACTAGCATGATTCCTTTTTCAAATAAACCTAAAGCTTCGAATACAAATTAAACAATGTTCTGCTATTTCACATTATTCTCCATTGTTTAGATTTACTTTTCTTTACATTTAGAGCTTTCATCTTCTTCATTGTCTTGATCTGTCATAAAAAAATAAAGTTGTAATTTTTTACTTATTTTCTCTATTAAATTAAATAAAAATAAAAAACTTGACAATCCCATTTTTTTAGTTAAAAAAATAAAATGAGTAACTCATGAAAATAAACAAAAATGTATATAACATACCACATACCTTGAAAATCCTATCACCAAAACCAACAAAAAGCTTCATTTCTCAATAAGATAAAGCTGTTATGACATAATAAAAATTTCAATAAGGAAATATATTCTGTTTACTCCAAAAAAAAAAATCATAAGCATATAGAAGTCAAATATAGATACTTTACCTAGAATTTAGAGAAAATATTGGATTTAAACCAATATCTTTAGAAGTATTTTTTTTTTTTACAATATTTGAAGAACCAACATTTTCTTTCTCAAGACATGTTATAATATTATGTCCAACAAGTTTGCAAAGTTTACATTTCTTCACTTGTTTTTCCAACTTTCTTCCACCTTTAATTCTTTTCCTTTTAGGACGTCCTTCGTTTTGGAGGTTGGAGGACAACCAACATTATTTTCCAAAATCATATTATTGCTCTCTAATAAGGGATCCTTATCCATAACTTGTTCTTCAAAAACATCCGATATTTCCTCTATTCGTGATGTTTCTCGTTTCCACCTTGATGGTAAGTACATTGAAGGGATCTCATAGCAATCTTTGTGGAGGAACAAACTTAAAATATGTTGACAAAGATTCCCAAAAACTCAAATTGCTTGCAACTACAAGTAGCCAAATTACCATCCCACAACGCTATGTGCTTTTGACTACTTGTTTCCTTATAATATTGCATCGATAATTCAAATCCATTTTCATGGAGTATTGCATATTGAATTGCTCAACCAAACTCTCTCTGAAACAACATAAAAGCATAAGGAGTTAGAATATTGTGATCGTTTGCTCTTCTAATGGGGACATCATTCTAAAGAACTCTTATATATCTCTAACATGGTATCATGAGATTGAGTGTGTTCAATGTCTTCAACACCAATATCAACCTGAAATTTTGATTAAATCAAATTAAAAACATTATAATATTTTTAGCATATGTTAAAAACAATAGCGTAATTGCTTACTTGTTTGACAAAACCTTTCAAAGAAGTATGAGAGCCAATGAATCTTTTGATAAATGCATTTATACTTTTTGACCTTCCTATTGTTGTCATTCCTCCGAAAAGAAAATATTCACGAAGATACAAAGGAACCCAAAAAGATTTAATACCATACAAACCATTCACATGCTTGTTACCTTTAGTCCATACTTTTCAACCACTTTATGCCATTGAAATTCAAACTACTCCGATGAATCTAACTTATACAACTTGTAAAAATTAGAAAACCAATAAATTTTGAAGTTATATGCCATATGCAAAAGCTATGCTTTGTAAATGGCATCTCTCTTGCAATAGCTTCTGTCATCCATGGATCTTGATCAATCAAAATGGATTTTGGTGGCTTCCTTAGAAAACCAATTTGCATATTGCTTGCGAAGAATTGTAGTAAACTAACCAATAAATTTTGAAGTTATATGCCATATGCAAAAGCTGTGCTTTGTAAATGGCATCTCTCTTGCAATAGCTTCTGTCATCCATGGATCTTGATCAGTCAAAATGGACTTTGGTGGCTTACTCATTAGAGATACAAAAGTCTGTAAAAATAAAATTATTAGAATATTGAAATGTCATCTAAAAGAACAATGAAGATTATATAATAAACATCACATGCTACAATACAAGTAGTACTCCAAGAGTTTCGATTTATGTAATCAAGTACTAATTATATAATCTATTATATAATAAAAATTATAATTTCCAAATCTTATTCAAATTGACAAACTATTTAAAAAAATAGAAGAATAATACATTACTATTCTAATATGCCAAAGATTCACAACAAAATTATAATTATATAGTTAGTAGACAAAATTCATACCTTCATTAACCATTGAAAAGCACTTGTTGTCTCGTTTCGAAAAAGTGCACCTTCGAATAATATTGTTTTTCCGTGATTGTTAACACCCACGAAAACACCAAAAGACATCTCATATGCATTAACCTTATAAGTAGTATCAAATACAACCACATCTCCATAATGTTGGTACCAATCAAAGCAAGGGATCGGAGACCAAAAAATATGCTCCAACTTCCTCTCTTTATCCAATGTAAAAGAATATTTAAACATTGGATGTTTTTCTTTCTCAATTCTACAATATCTCAAAAGATCCATTGCATCATTCTCAACATGTTGCCTTACAATCTTGCTAAAAAGGTTTTGAATATCCTTTTTAAGAAATGGAAATCACCCATGTTGGACATTCTTTTCAAGTTCCATGACACGCTCAATTTGTCTAATTGAAAGACCCGCTTTATTTAACAAGAAAATACGCTCACGTTCATTATCATTGATAATTCGATTAGCCGAAAGAAAAAGAACTTGTGAAAGAGACAATAATGGATGATTATGGCTACTACCAAATTTAGTTACTTGCCATTCTAGTGGAAAAATATCAAATGATTTTCTCAAAGAAATCCTTAGATGAGCATTACATTCACATTTTGTTGATTTCCTATTTATTTGCTCCTTGGATAATTCAATTACCTTCAAAGGTGGTCTACCATAACGATGGCAAAAAAAAAAAAAAAAAAAATCTCTTCTCTTAAGTTTTCCATATCTTTTTTATCCATTCGACCTTTTCTAATTGTGAAACCATGTCTCTTAGCATGATTTTGATAAAAAAAACAAAAGCTTCTTCCTCACAAAGAAAACATTGACCGACAAAAGGTTCAAGCTCCATCTCCATTGAATTTTTATCATCTTGTCCATTTTCTTCCATTCTTATAAGAAACTCTATAGTTTCATTAAGTGATGATTTGACTTCAATTCCTTCAAAATTTTCATGATATTCTTCATCATTGGGGAATTCATTCAAGTCAAAACTTTTTTTCTTTTGTACTTTGAGTCATTTCTCCATTCAATATTTGAGATTGAACTAGCATCATTAAAAAATACCTAAACAAAAAATTAAATTGTCTTTTTAAGAAAAAAATAAAAAAAAATAACAATAACATTAATAATATGTAAAAGCATAAAAGATAAATACAAAATAACTAAAAGTTACCTTTGATATGCTAGGAAAATGGAATAGTTGAGATTGATGAATTAGTTACCATTAAAAAATTACCTAAATAAATAAAATTAAATTATCATTTTAAGAAACAAAGTTAAAAAAATAACAATTAAATTAAATAGTATGTAAAAGAAATAAAAGATAAAATAAGAAAATAACACTAAAATTATATTTGATATGTCAAGAAAATGGAAGAATGAGGAAAACAGAGAGACACTGGATGAATAGAAGTTGGATGGAAAATGTTTGTACAAAGACTACTCAGACTATTACCTTTTTAGATGAAAAAAGCTAAAGGTTATTTTAGTATTTTAACTAAATAAAAAGAAAGGATGATGGGTAAAGTGTTTGTATAAAGGGTATTATAGGAAGAAAAAAATTACTTAAAAAGCTGCTGGAAAGCAAAAGAATAAACTTAAAAAGCTGGTAAAAAGTTTGAGTTTATTAATAAAAGTTATAACAATTAATACTCTTTAAAGATCCTTAACGGGCCCTTAGCAAAACCCTTTATTGTTTACTCTTCTTCTACTTCCTTCAACGTCTATTTTTCTCCATTCACCTTTCGGGCTGTCTCACTATTTATGTTTCCTTTTTCACACTTTCTAAAATCTAAATTTTCGGGTTAATTATTGTTTGGAAGGTGAGCTGCAGTTATTCTTGGATTTGTTTCGGCTAAATATCCAATTTTTGAAGCTAATTCATTTTGGAAAAAAGAAAAGAAATAGAAATGGGATAAAGATAAAGTAGTAGGTATAGAAAATTAATGAGAAAGAAGAAAAGTTATTTGGGAATTGAGGAAGAATGAATTGATGTGAAAGTAGTTAGTGGGTAAAAATAATGAGAGAAGGAAAAGTGGATGAAAAAGAATGAATTGATGAAAATGAGTGATGAGATAAAAAATATAAAAAATAAAAAAGATATGAGAAAGAACGAAATCTAAAAAACTCTCATTTTTTGTTTTTTCTTTCTCTTCTGCTTATTGTTTCACTTTACTACATTAAGCTTTTTTTTCATCATCTATTGCACTCTGTATTTTTTTACAATTATAGTATGCTCTTGTTTTAATTAAAAAAAAAATAAATTGAAAAAAGGACAAGAATTTGATCTCCCTTATTTTTCTTTCCTTTTTTTACCTTACTAAAAACGTAAGTTACAGCTGTAGGCGAAACTATTTTTTTTTTCTTCACGCTTTTCCTGCTACTCCTTTCTTATGCTCTTAATTTCCCTTTAAAAAATAACAAGTTTTTTTTTTCTCTTTTTCTGGCAACATACTTAAACTCACAATTTTTTTTTTCTATTTTGCTTTGAAAATAAAAACTTGCAAAAGGAGGCTTGGGATCGGGTATACTTGTGGGAAGGGAGAGAAAGAATAAGGATGTGAAAGAAGAAGGAAGAGATAAGGGGAGGGAAAAGAGGAAACTTTGGTCTGGTCTGGAGCTCGACATCATTTTCGCCCATGTGAAGCCCAGATTTGACATCCGTTGAGAAAAGGTTTGAAAAGACAATGTCATAAGTATGAAACTGCTCTGGCAGGTTTTGATCTTTTCAGTTTTTGTTCTTCTTTAGGTTCTTTTACTTTGTTTTTGGTTTTGTTCTTTTGCATAGCATTTTTATGCATTTTAGTAGCAAAATAGTTATGTTGAGTAAGCAAGAAATGAGTTTTTGCAGATGCTAATGGAGACAAGAGATTTGGCCATAAAAAATTTGTTTTTCAAAAATTTTGATGTCGATTTGCTAATTACTAGTAGCTAGACCAGGTCGTGGCCCGAAACTTTTTTGTTTTGCTTGCCCAAGCCTGGCCTGGGACGGACTCGAATTTATTGTTCATCTTATTAAAAAAAATAAAAAAATATTTTTGTATTTTATAATTAAATTTAAATAAAATAATAATATTTTAATACGTGAACAGTGATCCGAGATGGGGCCGACTCGAATCATGAAAATTCTTGTCTAGGCCTGGCCCAAAACGGATTGGGCCTGTCGGGCCGGACGGACTGCTCGGCCTATGAGCAGGTCTACCAGTAGCACACCCAATTTTTGTTTCTAAAAATTTTGGTGTTGACTTACCAAATTCAAAAGACAAAAAGATGATCGAGAGGAGAGAAAGAAAATTCACTTTTATTAGTGGTGTTGGTAAGTATTTGGTGTGATTGTTCCTATGAAGTTATAATAGGTTTCTTGACTGATCTCTTTTACATTTTAATCTCACGATTCAGTGTGATTGTTTCTTTAAAGTGCACTTGTCAAGCTTAGAGTATCAAAGCTTGGATTTTTTTCCCCTCTTGATAAATGAGTTTTTTTCATTGGACTTCTTTTTTTTACATGATTTTTGTGCTTACCAGTTTTTGTATGTTTTATTCAGTGCAAGAAGCCATCTCAATATATTATATTTTTCGTTTGATAGAAATAGTTACTATATTGTTCTTTATTTACATTAGACCAAATTAGGAAAGATCCCGATTGTTGAGAGTTAAAATCTTCCCAACTTCAGTTTAGTTTTCTTTTATGATTAATAAGTGTGCATCTTTATTATTTTTGTCAATGATTTATTATTTTCTATGAATGCAATGACATAATTATTAATGATTTATGAGATTGATTTGCTAAAAAAATAGTTGTTTACTTTTCATATTCTAATTGTATTTTTTAACTTATCAATCTTTTGACTTTTGGTGTTTCTTTTCAGGTTTTGTCTCCTCTCTCAGCTTCAGATATTATTGACTTAGTGCAGAGAGAAGATGGAGAGATTTGTTTCTTATAAAACAAATGAAAATGGACTGGGTTCAATATATTGCACTTGAAAATGGGTAACCAAGTTTGATCTTTTTTCTTTTGATCAGATTTGAAATTAAGGGGGTTATTTAATTTAGTTCATCTACGTAATTGGCTAAGTTGATAAAGTTAAATATTATATATTTTTCATTTCAATTACTTTGAGCCTGAATTGATTTAAAATCAATTTTTAGGTGATTGTATGTTTTGGTTCTATTGCAGGACAGCCAAGTTAGTAGAGTGGTTTGCTTTAGTTCATAATTTGTTTTTGTCATGAAACTGACTTAATGTATGTAGAGCCATATAGCATTGGTTTTCTCCAGACTTTTGATATTCACACAATCCATTGGAAGCAATTTGGAAACCTATAGGGCCATGTGAGTATCTCTTGCATGTGTCCTCTTTTTCGTTTGATTTTTTTAATGTACCATTAGCTATTAGGAAATCAAGTGGGATATTTTTACCTTGGTTTTGTTATCAATTTTTTTCGTACTTTGAAGCCAGTTGTTTTTATTTATAAGGACCTAGAAGAGGAGCACCTCCAAGTAATTGAAGGCTCTTTAATCATGATTTTTGGCTCATTGATTAGGTCACTCTTTGTGCCTTTATGTTGAACTCTTTTATAATGTTTTTTTAATCTTCTAATAAGATAAATGTCCTGTTGTAGCGTGGGTACACGAAAGAGTACTCCCCATGCATGGTTAGAAGAGAACATTACATGGGATCTGATTGATGACATTGAAAAGTTAAGAAAAGACTTGGAAATTCCAAATTGGAAGATATTAATGTGGTTTTAGGTTTCTTAACCAATGTGACAATTGGGTTAACAATTCTTAATAAGTTAACTATATATATATATATTTATATTATTTAGGTTTGCATGTTTTAGATTGGTTAAACAATGTTTATTTTCTGACATTGGAAAGGGTGGTATGAATGTTTGTCCTGGTATCGAATTTGATTTGTTGCATGTATAGTTATGCATTCGCTGATGAAATCTTTTCAAATACATATATTTTATGTAATATATGCTTTTTATTAGTCTTTGAACCTATACTTCCTATTAGTTACGCATTTCATGCTAAATTTCTCATTTATTATATGAATATTTGCTTCTTTTCAACTTTTTCGTTGATATATGCAGTCTGAAATTGAAAAGTATTAAATTAAACCAAATTGCAGACATCTACTTTGAAATCTGATTCTTGATTTACTTTAGCTATGGGTTAAGGCTCTTGTCATCTCTTGACAATTTATTTAGAGATCAAATGTAAGTTTGGAGTATGTTTGATTATATATATATATATATATATATATATATATATATATATATATATGAAGTCTCTTGGTGATTTCATTGTTGCTAAAATTGTAATAAGTAGAGCTTAATATCTCAAAATTATGTCTTTTTTAACACTTTATTATATTCTAAGTTTCATTATTTTTAAAATTTCCTTAAGTATTTTAAATCATGGTAGATCAAATTTTTATTAAAAAAAAAAAATTATATACTTTGGACAGGACCTCCATGTCTTGATATCTGATCAAATGAAAAAAATGGGATGAGGGAAATGATCTATGTATTGATTTCAGGTTAGCTTTGCTTTAATACTTTGTTTTGCATATATTCTTTCTTTTCTTCTCAGTCTCTTGAATTTTTATTCTGCTCAAACAAATGTTCTTAACTATATTATAATATTTGCTAAAGATTTTATAATTATACATGGATTGCCAATGTTTCTCCATATGTAAGCACTACTCATTCTTAGACCTACTTAAGGGCCGGGCAGCCCGCTACCTTTTCGGCTATAAGGAAGGGCGGAATGGATCATCAGAAGGTGGAAATTTCCTCCAATAGGAATACTTGCTTTTCCATAGGGATTAATCACTTCATTGGGGGGGGGGACACGCGGGATAAGCGACGATCGACCGACCTAAATTTGTACTAGTCATCATCGGTTTACCCACTTGCTGAAACCTCCCTCCATAGCCGATTGAGTGGTTGGATAGCCACTCTTCCTTTATCCCGCTCCCCTCTCTATCTCTCTCAACCTATTCACCGGAGTATGTTGGGCTGGAATGCCTCCATTCCCATCCCATCTTTTATGATCTCTGGGCCTTCCCGCTATGAGATATTCCCAGTGCAGAAGCATATTCATGCAGAATACTCTTTCACTTTTTCCCCTCTCCAATTTATAGGGGTAGGAATTCCTAGAAGAGGATAGAAGGTCATTTTGTCATCAGTGGGGGAGCATGTGTGATACAGATACTCCTCTATGCGAATGTTAGTATTTTAGTGATCCGGGCTGGGCCAGTTCGGATCACTGTTCATCCCATAAAAAATATTATTTTTTAAATTTAATTATAAAAATATATAGAAAAAATAAAAAATATATATATATTTTAATATAAACGAACAGTAAATATGGGCTAGAGATTCGGACCTGAGTAAGGAAAACAAAAAAAAATCGAGCCGCGGCCCGGCCATGAGCAGCTCTACTCATTCCAAATGTAAAATTTTTGGAATCATTGTTGAGTTGCTTAGAGGGAAAATGTTGAGAACTTTTTCTAATGCATATATATATATATATATATAGAGAGAGAGAGAGAGAGAGAGAAATGTTTCAATCAATTTCTTACGTGAGTGCCTCTCTCTCTCTCTCTATATATATATATGTTATTTTTTTTTATTAATTTCTTCTTCTTCACCTTTTGTTAATAATTTAAATAATTTTTACTTGCATGAATGAAACTTTGTCTAAAGAAAAGTCAAATTTTCAAAGCAATTATCAACTCATTCAAACATCAAAATTATTATGTCATTAGAAACTATCATTCCATAAAAAATCATGTAGACTATAGATAAAATTTGATATTCATCAACTTACATCTTGTTTTTTTTTTTTATTTATTTATTTATTATGTTCATTAAGGTTTTTTTTAAACATTTTCATGTTTCATCCGTCTCTTACGTATATTTAGTTTATGATTTTCATTTTTTCATTCCCTCATATTTTTTTTTTTCTATTTTAAAAAATAACTCTCAATAAATTAAAATAAAATCTTTTTTTTTTTAAATAAAGAAAAAATTGCAATTTTTTCGCCCACATGCGCGGGAATTTACGTAGTTTATATTAAGAGCTAATTCTTTGATATAACACTTTAATCTCTCTAATAATTTCATTGTGCAATTTAATCCACTTATCAAAATTATCCCAAAATTACAGAATAAAACACTCCCGAAAATTTTGTAATAAGCCACAATAACATAACCAAACTTACGGTTACTACAGGTTGAAAGGTGGAAAATTCTGAATTTGATTTTGAATTTTGAACAAGAATATTAGTTTCAACTACTCAGCAAATACTATATACATATATGAGGAAGGATTCATTTATACTAATGTAAAATTAATTTTATTTTACACGCTTTCATAATTTTTTACACAATTTATATTTGTTAATCCGGCCGTTATATTTCATACTCTATTCATGTAGATCGTGCATGCCAAATTTTGAGTAAATTAAAAATGTCTAACTATTTGTTCGATATAAAAAAAAAAATTTCAACCGTTAAATATATATAGAAAAGACGATATTCTCAATCGATATGATATAGATATTGGATCGTTTCGAAATTTTACGTGCACAGCAAGTGCAGTTATATTGCTGAATCCAACGATCATTTAAAAAAAATATCAATCGTACATAAAATTAAAAAAAAAATGTATAAAACTAATTAGTTTTACGTAAGATGATCCTTCCTATATATGTATATATTGTCTATTGGAATGTAAAAGACATGTACAAGATTATCTTGTGGCTATCTTTTTCTTTATAAAAGATTCCCCAAGAACCCTAGAGTTGATTCATGGAGAGAGGTGGTGCACTTGTTATTAGAAGGATGGTAGTAACTTCCCATCCCAACAAATTGTCATGGTGTGATTGCATCAATGCTGAAGCTGGTAACCTTTCTCTGCTAGATTTGAAGTATTTAACTTACTTATACCAAAGTGACAATGATTTTAGAGAAACTCAAATTCCCACTTGGTTTAAGAACTTTTCTTTTCCCATCTTTACTCCTGAATATCTCTCGAAATTAATTCCAAGGTAACATTCATGAACTTGTGATAGACCTCAGTTCAAAACTTAAGAGGTCTAATACCTTGTCTCTCTGCTAATGTGATTGATTTGGGATCTTTCTAACAATTCCATTTCTCCTATTTCTTGTGCTATAAAGTTAATGAGCACTTTTTTAGCAACAAAATGTATACATTATGAACTTTTTTTGTGTGTATTTTTAGCATCCAAAATGGAAAGATTTATCCTTCAGTATATTTTTTCACTTGGATGCTGTATTAAGTACAAGGAACTTTATGCCAACTGAGTATTAGCTCAGATGACATGCATGCTGGATAGACTCTTGGAGGTTACGGGTTTGAGAGGACTTGTTAAGCCCATAATATTCTCAATAAGTGAGTTAAGTAGATAGAGGTTTGGTCGTTGGGGAGGTGAAGGACAGATTAAGAATTAAAAAAAAAAGAGTTAATAGCACCAATGGTCTCCAAACTATAGGGCATATTTTATATTGGTCTCTAAACTTTAAAACGTATCAAATTGGTCCTTGATTACAAGTATCATAACAAATTGATCCCTTCCGTTAGCTTTTCCATTACCTTTACTGTAACAATCAGCTTAGTGACACGTGTCACCAGCTGATAGCTCCAACTTGCCTCTTCATTTTTTTCCTTTTTCTTTGATTTCTTTTTATAAATAAATACAAAGAAAAAATAATTCATATTATAAATTAAAATAATTTTTTAAAAATATAATTTAAAAAGTATGAAATATTTATTTAATTTAATTTTATAAAAAATATTTTTAATTTTTTCGTTTCTTCCTTTTTTTTGTTGCTTTTCTCTTCTTCATAAATAAATATTAAAAACTAAATAATAATTTACATTATAATTTAAATTAATATTTTAATATTCAAATTATTGAAAAAAATATAAAACTATTTATTTACATTAATTTTATAAAAATATATTTTTTTCTTCCCTTTCTTCTTTTTTCTCTTCTTTATAAACAAATACAAAATATCTATATATATAAGTATATTATATTATATTTTAAATTAAATTAACTTTCTAAAAATTAAATAATTTATAAATATAAAATATTTATTTTGTATTTATAAGTTTTTTATTTTTTTTTTCTTATCTTTTCCCTTTTCCTCTTGTTTGTAAATAAATATAAATATAAATAAATAATAATTCATACTATAATTTAAATTAATTTTTAATATAAAATATTTTATTTCCATTAATTTTATAAGAAAAGAGGAAAAAAAGGAAAGAAAAAAGAAAGAAAGAAAGAAAAGGAAAATAAAAAAGTAATGAAAATATTTTTAATAAATGAATGTAAATAAATATTTTATATTTTATAATTATAAATTATTTAATTTTTACGAAATTAATTTATTTATAAAAAGAAAAAAAGAAAGAAAGAAAGAAGAAAGAAGAAAAAGTAAAAGAAAAAGAAAAAAAATATTTTTTATAAAATTAATGTAAATAAATATTTATATTTTATAAATTATTTAATTATTAAGAAATTAATTTAAATTATTATTTGTCTTTTGTATTTATTAATGTTTTCATTTTCTCTTTGTAAACACCTAATTTTGTCCGGACCACTAAAACAGGTATGTTTTCTTCCTAAATTGATGTTTCTGAATGTAGACTTTTTTCATCCTGCAGGTGGTACTCCAAGACTTAGTTTAAGAGGGCGAGCATAAAAAGTCAAACTTGAAAAAAGTCAACCCCAAAAAGTCAACTACTGAAAAAGTCAACCCACTTTCAATCAAGATTTGAAGTTCAATTGAAAAATGGCGAAAGAATTTTGATAATCCGAGGTCTACATCGAAAGATATGGAGTTCGGAAGTTGGGTTGTGGAGATTCAGTAGAAAGAAAACCCTAATCCGGGAAATTTGGGGAAAAATGCTTAAACGATCGACTTGGTCAAAATTGAAGGTTCCAAATGAAAGATAAGCACTGACTACGGGTAATGGAGAAGCCACTTGAAAGAAAAACTGAAAGAAAAGTCAATCCGGGAGAAAATCGAGAATTAGGGTTTTTGGTGGATTTCGGTGAAATTGGGAAGAAGTACAGAAATGGCCCAACTTGGTAAGAAAAAAGCCCCTAATGGATGAGGAGTGATTAAAAAAGATAGCCCAATGCTCATTTTGAAGAAAATCTGAAAATCAGACTTGTTTTGAGCAAAACCGGGTTTCGGAGGCAAAAAGGCAAAATTAGAAAATTTGGGAAAATAGAAAATGAACTCCAAGCCTTCTAAAAATTTGAAAATCTCATTCTTAAATCATTTGGAAGAGATTGACGAAAGAAAATCTTGATTCGGAGTTCGTTTGCAAAATGGCCAAATCCCGGGTCTTCTATGCAGTAATTCAAGAAGATAAATCCCGAAAAAATAGCAAATGGACTCTAAAAGTTATGAAAATTAGAAAATCTCATTTTTAAATTATTTGGAAGAGATTGGAGAAAGAAAATCTTGATTCGAAGTTCGTTTGCAAAATGGTCAAATCCCGGGCCCCCTATGTAGTAATTCAAAAAGATAAATCCCGAAAAAATACCAAATGAGTTTCAAAAATTAAGAAAAATTTCAGATCACACTTTTAAATTATTTGGAAGATATTGGTGAAGAAAAATCTTGATTGGGAGCTCGTTTGAAAAATGGTAAAATTTGGGGGCATAAAATGGTAATTTTGGAAGAAAAAATCCAAATAAATAGCAAACGGACTCGAAAATTTTTGAAAACTTCCAGAATTCAATTTTGTATTATTTTGAAAGTATTGAAAAAATAAAATTTGAATTTCGAGTCAATTTGCCATTTATTTGTATTCGAGGGGCAAAAGGGTCATTTTACCCAAGCAATCGAAAATGGCTTTTCTTGCCTTTCAAAAAAACAATCTTGGGCTGGAAGAAGGAGGGCTGGCCGGCCAAGGCCTAAGGAAGGGAAGGATAATTCTAATTTTTTTAATCAAGAGGCCAAAAATGAAGAGTTAGTTAGTGATTTTTTTATCAAGCCTTTGCAAATAAGCCACATGGACCAATGCATGAAGAGGGAGAGTGTCAACATAATTCTTGAACAGCTGTAATTATGGACAGCTGATGACCTAATCTAAGGGTGATAATTTCATGTTTTAAACATCTTGGATCAATAGCCCTTGGATGAAAATTGGTTGGAGGAAAAATGACAACATTCTAGCCTATGAGAGAGGGGGGTTCGGCCACTATAAAGGGGAGGAGTCTCTTTCATTTTCAGGATTCTCATTTTTTATATTCTCTCTTGTTTTGGATAAGTTTCTCTCTATTGTTGAAAAGCAGAAAGAAAAGTGTAGAAACGAAAAGAAAGTTTGAAGAGAAAAAGCTTGAAAGATAGCTTCTAGAGGTTATTTTTAGCACCAACTCTTGCACTTTCTTTGATTTTCCATTCTTTTTAAGTTCTTTCTTCATCTTTTCTTAAAAAAGTTCTTGCAATATTTTTTTCTTGATTCCCTGACATGGCCGAATGGCCTAGTTTTTGTGTTAGTTGCTGTTTTGCTTTGATGTTTCATGTTATTTTTTATATTAAATAAGTCTTGATGCTTTAAATCTTCTTCTACTACATATACTTGAAGCTTGTTTTAATTTGGTTGCTTGCTTCTTTCCATTTATGAGTCTATTATCATGTTCTTGCATTTTTTATCTTCTGTTTTCAAAATGTTTAAATTTGTTTATGTTTTATGTTTTAAAATCTGTGTTTGTGAAAATGCTTGTTAGTTTTCATACTTCTACTTTATATTTGCATGATTTGAGTGTTATATTTTAGTTAAGTATGTTAGTATATCAAGTGTTTGTGAAAATGCCATGCTCACTTGGAACATGAGGCCATTCGGCCACCCCATTTATTTTGCTTTGTGTGTGCATTTTTGCTATGTTAGTTGATAGGTTTGCATTTGCATGACATTTGATTGAGTATTTGGTTTAAGTATATCAAGTGTTTGTGAAAATGCCATGCTTACTTTGGACATGAGGCCATTCGGCCACTTCACATTATTTTGCTTTGTGTGTGCATTTTTGTTATGTTAGATGATAGGTTTGCATTTTCATGACATTTGGTTGAGTATTTGGTTTAAGCATGCCTTGAGTTTGTGTTATTGCCATGCATATTTTAGATGTTAGGATTGGTTTGTTTTGCCATGCATTTTAGACCTAGGTTGCATTAAATGCCATGCAAGTTCATTTAGGTCTAGGTCATTTTATTAATGCCATGTATTTTCATGACATTTAGGTTTAAACTCATGCATTTCATGCATCATATTTGCTGTATGTTTCATGCATTTCATGTCCTTGCCACTTGACTTATGACTTAGGCCAATTAATGGTTCAAAGTCATGCTCTCTTGAGCATACTTGTGGAAAGTTAAAGAGCTGTCAAATTGATTATTCTACCTTTGTGATTTTTTTTTACTTAGCCAATTTTTGCCTAACTTTTCAAAAGTGCTAGCTACTGTTTGTGAGTCATTTAGAGAGTCTTAAATATTTTTACTTTGATTTTTAAATGATTTTATCAAAGGCAAAAATGTGTTTTGGCAAAACAATTTTTTCACCCAGTACTCGTATTTTCCCAATTTTTCTGGGCAATCATCTTTAATCAAAAAATTAAGCCAATTTTTTTTCTGTGTATTTTGACATGTCCAAAGTCTCCAGCATTTTTTTAGAGTTTTTTGAATTTTTAAAAATAGGGTAAAAAATCGTGGTTTAAAACTAGACAGTGGGGTCAGAATTGAATTTGAAAGAAAATCATTTTTCTGTTTTGGTTAAGTTACATAAAGGGGGCTGATTAGGAAGTTTAGCTACTGACTTAGGGTAGTTTCTAAGTCTTTTTAAACTTTAAAAATGATTTTTTAAGTCTCGGGTTAAGGGTGGTCAAGTCCGGGATTTTAAACTTAGGAAATTAGAGCCATTTAAAAAAGGGTTTAGCCAAGTTTTTATTTTTAATCTAAGCTTTTCAAAATTGTTTTCAAACAATCACAATGTATTTTGATTTTAGAATATTTAATTTGATATATTTTCCTAAGGTAGCCGGATATCTTTTTAGATATACGGATTTCCTTAATTAAAGGAAAAAAATACATTTTCATGCATTGCATTTTCCATATTCATGCATTTTATATAATATGTGATTTTTGCTATGATAATTTCTATGATATTGTTATGATTTTGATTTATATTTATATATATTTTTTTGATGTTATATTGTTTATTATATGATTTTGAATATTTCATGATATCCTATGCTTTTTATTTAGTTATTTTTTTGTCATATTATTTAGCATATACTATGTTCATGCATTATTATTTTTATTTTTATTTTCATGCATATTATATGATAGCATTATTTTATATTTCATGTCATTTAAATTATATGCCATATCATTCATATTTGCCATGTCATTTAAATCATTTCATTTCATTTAGGATATATTATGTCATTTAGGATATTATATTTCATGTAGAATATATTATGTTACCTAGGTCATTTCATTTCATTTAGGATATATTATGTCATTTAGGATATTTTATTTCATTTAGAATATATCATATGACTTAGGATATTACATTTCATATAGAATATATTATGTTACCTAGGTCATTTCATTTCATTTAGAATATGCTGAGACATTTAAATTATGTCATATCATTTAGGTTGCATCATATCATTTAGACTTTGCTATGTCATTTTATTTATGTCATACATATTCATATTCATATATTTTTAAATGTTTTCAAAAATGTAACGGTTTTCAATAAAATAAAGATATTCCGGAGTTAAAATAATTCATGAGTTCTCTGCCGGGTTTGCTAGGAAGGATATCATCAATTATCATTAATAACGGAATATCTTATTTAAAATGAGAATGATTCGGAAATTTTTTCAAATTAATAAAAATTTCTATATTTTGCCACGTTTGTTGGGGAATATAGGAAAATTTTGAATTTATAAATTCCGGATCATTTTCAATTAAAAATGGAATTATTTTTCTTTAAATTGAGAATTAACTTGAAATACTAAATTTAAAATCTACTTTTTACCGAGACTTGAGATAAGACATGATTAATAAGGTACCGTTTTATACGGGCGTTGTGGGGGTGCTAATCCTTCCCCACACGTAACCAAGTCTCGAACCCGTTTCTTTGATTTCTCTGGTTTAAAACGCCGACTTGAAATTGGTTTTAAAAATGTTTTAATTAATTTTAAAATATTCTATAAAACCGGTTTTAATAAGTTGCCAATCACACCTAGCTAAAAAAGATTGGTGGCGACTCCATGTCTTTTTCAAGGTTATTTTCAAAACCTTCATTTTTCTAGAGGAATTAAGTCGCCTTTTCCTCAGTTTTTTTAATGTCACGCTTAACGAATAATAAAGTCTTGTGATGAGACTTATTATTTTTTTTAGGTTGCGACACTCTTTTTCTTTATAAATAAATACAAAAAAATAAATAATAATTTAAATTAATTTTTAATAATTAAATAATTTATAAAATATAAATATTTATTTACATTAATTTTATAAAAATATTTATTTACATTTATTTATTAAAAAATATCAAAAAAATAATAAAGAAAAAGGAAAAAAAAGTGAAATGTGGTGTAATAAGCTGGTGACACGTGTCACTAAGCTGATTGCTACAATAAAAGTAACGAAAAAGCTAACGGAAGGGACCAATTTGTTATGATACTTGTAAGTAAGGACCAATTTGATACGTTTTGAAGTTTAGGGATCAATATAAAATATGCCCTATAATTTGAGAACCATTTGTGTTATTAACTAAAAAAGAAATACAAGGAACTTCACTAATCTGAGTAATTTTTGACTGATTAAGCTGTTTTTATTCCAATTATATTATGAGTTAAAGCATTCAAAATTAGAATAGTAAGATGGGAAATCGGACTCTCTAGCCGAATTTTTTGACAATTCCGCAATCAGCTTCATACTAGTAATTCTTCACATGCAAACTGTTTGTTAAGGTTTCACTAGATTAACACTCTTCAATGTGTGCCAATCACAACTCAAAGTTGTATTTCTATCTCATAATTTTCTCTCTGTAAGCAAAGAATTTTATCCAAAATGACTCATCTGTATAATTAAATAAATACAAAATTATGAGTCTTTTTCATCCTAGTTCAACATCTAGCACAATAGTCAACAGAAAATCATGTGCAAAGATAATCTTTTAGAATACTGTCTATGTTACATGTATTTAGACTAGAAAGATAATCTATCAGATCAATGAACCTAACAATAATCCTTGGACAGTGAATAAAGTTAAAAAGCAAGGAGACAATAACTTGATTCTCTTTTCTTTCAGCTGGAATTATAGCCCCTTGACAATCAGTCAGAAAAACCAATAAAAAATGATTAGCTGCCCCCTTTAAGTCATGATAAAGGATGCAGCTTGGAAATTTCGTAATGGATTGTGAGAGTAGGAACTACAAAGAAATCAGTATGCATCAGTTAGCAAACACCTTGAGAGATAATTTCTAGAGAGAATTAACAACAAATTTAGCTTGAAGACTTAAGAGAAAAGTGTCTGTGTCTAGCAGGCTGATATCAGTATCCTAGATTTACCAGAAAGGCGATCGGATCATCAAAATATAGGAATAGCATACTGGTAGCTAGGTTTTTGCTTCTCTTTACTTCTCTGCTACAGTTGGATCAATAATGCCAAAGAACATTCTGGTGACTGGTGGAGCTGGTTTTATTGGAAGCCACACAGTGCTGCAGCTGTTATTGGGGGGTTACAATGCAGTGGTTGTGGACAATCTCAACAATTCCTCTGATGTTGCCATCAGAAGAGTCAAAGAACTCGCTGGAGAATATGGAAACAACCTTTACTTTCACCAGCTGGACCTTCGAGACAAACCAGCACTGCAAAAGCTTTTTACAGAAACAAAAATTGATGCTGTGATACACTTTGCTGGATTGAAAGCCGTAGGTGAAAGCATGAAGAAACCATTGATGTATTATAACAACAATCTGATTGGAGCAATCACCTTGTTGGAAGTAATGGCTACCAATGGATGCAAAAATCTTGTATTTTCATCATCAGCTACTGTCTACGGTTGGCCAAAGGAAGTTCCATGTAGAGAAGACTTTCCTGTGGCTGCAATCAATCCTTACGGAAGAACAAAGCCTTTCATTGAAGAGATTTGTCGAGACACTCAACATGCAGACCAAGAATGGAAGATCATATTGCTAAGATACTTTAACCCTGTTGGTGCACATCCTAGTGGCTATATCGGAGAAGATCCCCGTGGAACTCCAAACAATCTCATGCCATACATGCAGCAAGTTGCTGTTGGGAGGCGACCTAGCTTGACTATATTCGGGAATGATTATTCCACCAAGGATGGAACTGGTGTACGTGATTATATCCATGTTGTTGATTTAGCAGAAGGTCATATTGCTGCACTGCAAAAACTATCTGATCCGAAAATAGGCTGTGAAGTCTACAACTTAGGAACAGGAAAAGGAACATCAGTTTTGGAGATTGTTGCTGCATTTGAAAAGGCATCTGGGAAGAAAATTCCTCTTGTTATGGCTGGCAGGCGACCAGGTGATGGTGAAATAGTTTATGCTTCAACTGAAAAGGCAGAACGTGAGCTGAATTGGAAAGCTAAATTCAGCATTGAAGACATGTGCAGGGACCAATGGAACTGGGCCAACAAGAACCCTAATGGTTACCAATCTCCTGAGAAATAATCTGAGAACTTTTTCGTGCTTTTATCACCAGGTTACGCTGTTTCTCAAGCCTTTTCAGATTTAAGTTTCCTGGCAATTTTTAATCCTTACTACGAAAAATAAAGTAAACAATCTGGCCTAACAGTTGTTGTTACCGCTCCTCAAGAGGATTGACATCCGAGATTCGAATTCCCCACTCCCTTATAATACAAGATTTTGCAGCTCTTCTTCACTAATTTGTTCTAGCTTGCTGGCTTATTAATTTGGTTTTCAGATTGCATGGTTAGGCACGAATAGCAGGGTTGCTAATATTGATATTGGTATGAATTTTAAATTTATCCTTAAATTTGCTGCTTTTATTATTATTTTAGATTATTCACCCTTATAGTTATATATATAGTTTTTATAGTTTATTATTTATTTCGATTGGGCTGCCTTTTGTCATTCACCAAATCTCAGAGATTGGAGGATGTTCCATCAGTTGCAAGTAGTGGTTGGTGATCTGTTAATCACATCCTCAAAATTTACGAGATTTGAAAGTGAATGTTAGATATGTTCTATACGAATATATTTAATTAATTTTTTTTATATATTTGAAAGATTGTATTTCATACTCATAATAAAATATATATCACATATGAATATCAAATAAATATGAATATTTAAAAAATAAATAAAAAATCGAAATAACATATGTCAAATCTAAATAGAGCCTCAAGGGGAGAGATGATTTCTAATTGAGTGCTTCCCCTTCTAATGACTTCTGATAAAGGTGGGAAAAACAGGCAATCAAGGCCTCGACAATTCCCCATTCCCCACATACGGACAGGAAGATGATATTGGTAGCTTCTATTATTTAATTAAATTTTGATCTTCTATTAAAATTTGAAGATATTTATTTTTAAAGGCTTTCGAAATTTTAAGTTTGTTTATTGATGAGGTGACGGTATCTAATTAATTGAGAGTGTATGAAATGTAGTCTTGTTAATTAGACGGATTGGGTTGATTTTGGATCGGATTAATCCGTGTTAGGTCAATTCGAGTTTTAACATTTTTGGGTTCGAGTCGTTTTGGATTCGAATTATTTTGGGTTCGAATCATTTCGAGTTCGGGCTTGACACTCGGGTTATTCGGGTTCGGATCATTTCGGGTTCGTATCATTCGGTTTTGACACTTGATTTATTCGGGTTTAGGTCATTCGGGTTCAATTTTTTAATTTTAAAATTAAATCAGATCAAATTTAAACAAATTATTTGATCGAGTTAGTTTTAATTAGAATTTTATTAAAATATGGAAAATAAGTAATAAATAATACTTAAAAATAAATATAAACATTGTAATTTTTAATTTAAAAATAAATATCTATTAACTCAATTTTTTTGGATTCGAATATAATTCGATAATTTTTTAAATTCCAGTATCTATTTTACTTAAAGGCTATTATTGTATACCTGAAATTGTTAACCCAATTCATTTACATATTTATAAATGTATTGTTGTAAAGTAATATACAAATCATTATAATACAATGTACATATTAATGACCTATTTTATATACTTTTAAAAAATCGCATGATAAAACTTAAAAAATTATAAATTTTAAAAAAAAAAACAACACAGTTTTATCCTAAAAATAACATGTATAACGATAAGAGATTATATAATTTCATCTAAATTACATGTAAGTTATTATTATAACATAGCATACAAATCATTAAGAAAAAATACAAGTATCATTATTAACAACGTATTTTATATATTTTATTCTAAATTACATGAGAATGAATTATATTTTTAAATAAAAATAATATGTTTATTTTAAATAATATGTATAATGATAATAATGTTATGAAATATCAAAAATATATTCATGATAATTAAAATATATAATTTATTTTAAATCTTATTATAAAATTAGTATAATTGATATAACATTTTATTATTTATTTAAGAGATTACTATATATTTAAAAGACTGTTTTAGTCTTTGAACAATTATTTTGAAGTCTTGAACAATTAATTTAAGAAAGTTATTATGGTAATAATATAACAAACTTACTTATAAAAACTACAACAAACTTACTATTTATCAAATCCAACGGTTTGATTTAAAATATATTTAAATTGATTTACAACCAATTGATTAAAATTTTAATTCTTAAAACCCTAAAGCTATATATAATAATATCAAATTTTTTTATTTTCAAATTTTCTCCACAGTCATTGCATTATGCACACTTTATCATATTCAAAAATGATAATTAAAAGTTATAAAATTAAAAATGAATTAATAATTTATGTTATAGTTATTATTTTTATTAAATAATGTTTTTAAAATAAAATTATACTTAATTTAAGTTCAGATCATTTCGGATTAATTGTTCGGATCAATTCGGATTCGAATAATTTTGGATTCGAGTCAATTTGGATTTAAGTCATTTTTGATTTTGAGTTGGATCAAGTTTGGGTTGTTGACTTTTCTAATCAGATCGGATCTAGATTCGAATGGATTGATCGAGTATTTTGAATTCGGGTCAAAATTGATAGATTTAATGAAAAATGTACACTCTCATATCAAATATAAACTCTTAAATTAAATCAATTAAAAAATTTATAAATAGAGTTCATGAGAAATTAAACTACTTTAAATCACCTGTAGAATAGAATGTAGTGGGTCAGTGGGTGGTGAGGTGGTGCGAAAAATGAGGCCAAATTTACTCTTATCTGGTTTCTTTTTGTAATATTTTTTGCCAATCACGAGTGTTTAAACATATATTTTTATTTATTTCATTTATATTTAAATCAATTTAGAGAAAATTGGGACAAGTTATGCCCGAAGGGGCAAATGAGACAATTTAGAGAAACAGTGGAAGATGCGAATAGATTTTTTCTGTCCGGTTGGTGTCCCTGTTTGACACATATTCAAATAAAAAATATTTATGTTTAATTGTTTATAAATAAAAAATAACTTTGGACATGTGTTAAAAAAATAATATTGGAGGAATACAAAGAGAAGCAGGAAACAGGGACAGAAAAAATCTATTCGGAAGATGGTCGTATAGAAGATTTGGGTTTTAAAGGCTCGTGATTCACATGGAAAAGAGGAAGGAAGGCGAACAACCTAGTCCAAGAGATTGGATCCAGCTATGGCTAACGAGTCTTGGAGTATGTTAATGTTTTCTTCTTTTGTTGTCACACATCTAGTGAGCTCTACCTCAGACCATTGCCCTATTATGGTCGATAAGGAAGGCACTCATAGGATAAAGAGGACAGGACGAACAATGAGAAGAAGGTTTTTGAAGCCATGTGGTTAAAAGAGGAGCACAGTGCTGAAATTGTTAACGACACATGGCTGAATTATGCTGAATCTACTCTATCTAGGAAGATCAACAAGGTCAGTAGCAACCTTTGTAAATGGAGCAATGGTACTTTTAAAGGTTTGCACTATAAGATTGAAGAGCTTATCAAAGAGTTGCAATGCGAGTGATGTGAACCCTAGGGGTTAAACCCTTTGAACTCACTAACACATTGAAATACCTAATCCAGAAAAGCTAAGATTCAGGCAAAGAAAACTTAAACCCTTAAAAGCTTGTTTCAAAGAACCTAGATTAAGCATGTAAGCTAGACCCTAAGAACTCTCGTTTCAAGAACCTAAGTTTGATAGGTTGAACGCCACAAAGAAAGAATTCTTTGATAAGTTCCTAAGTTCTTTCAAGAACTAAAAGAGAAAACTCTCACTGAATAAAATCAGACTTAAGAACTAAAAGAGAGTGAGGTTAAGAAAGAATTCGCTGATCTTCTAAAAAAGCCTTCTTAACCTCACTCTCTTTTGCATAAAAGCTCATCTTTGTTTTTGCTTTTCTTTCTTGTGGCATCACTTTATTTTTTTCAGCCACTTCTCTGTTTTTGTCACTTTCTTTTTCCTCCATTTTTTTGGCCAATCTCTCTTTTTTTTGTTCTTTCCTTTTTTCCTCATTAGATTCGGCCACACTCAATTCTTTTTTCTCTAAAACAGATTTCAATTTCATTTGGTCTTAATAGACCTGTTTTGGTGTTAAAGGAACAAGGTTGATGGTTTTGCCATCTTTTACAAAGCTGTATCTATTCCTAAACCCATCATGTGTTACCCTCCTATCATACTGCCATGGCCTACCCAACAATAGATGGCCAGCATGCATAGGCACTACATCACAAAGCACCTCATCACTATACCTCCCAATAGTAAAAGCTACCTTTACTTGCCTATTCACCTTAACCTCCCCACAATCATTCAACCATTGCAATCTGTAAGGCTTAGGATGTTTAAGCATAGGTAAACCCAACTTTTCTACTGAGGTAGTACTAGCTACATTGGTGCAACTCCCCCCATCAATTATCATACTACATACTTTATTGTTCACAAAACATCTAGTATGAAAAATGTTTTCCCTTTGTTCCTCTACATCATCTATTTTAATTTGTGCATTCAAAGCACGCCTAGCAACAAGAGATTTACCTTCCACGGGGTAGTCCAAGTCAGCATCATCACCAACACAATCACTAGCATCCTCCAATTCTGGCATGTCATCACAATCATCCTCACTTTCTGTCACGACTTCACCATTAGCATGCATGATCATCGCCCTTTTGTTTGGACATTGAGATGCAATATGGCCTGAACCCAAACATTTAAAGCATTTAATATCTCTATTCCTTGAAGAATTGGAAATTTGAAATACCTTGGGTTTGCCTTTGCTAGTGCTCTCTTCTTTCCCCTTTGGTGGTTCGATTTTGCCCTTGACAACAGCCCGGTCTTTGTCCCACTTTGGTTTCCAAGGAGTGCTAGAAACCGAATAATACCTTGCTGCCCCTTTTCTTTTCAATTGCCTCTCCACCTTCATAGCCATGTGCACCATGTCTTCTACCTCCACATAATGCTGCAACTCCACAACATTGGCTATGTCTCTATGTAAGCCACTCAAAAATCTAGCCATGGTGGCTTCCCGATCCTCCTCTACATTGGCTCTAATCATAGCCACCTCCATCTCCTTATAGTAATCCTCTACACTCCTAAACCCTTGGGTAAGGTTTTGAAGTTTTTGGTAAAGGTCCCTATAATAGTGGCTAGGTACAAACCTCCTTTTCATGAGAGCTTTCAATTCCCTCCATGTCTCTATAGGTCTCTCATGGTTTCTCCTCCTACTGGTTACTAGTTGATCCCACCAAACTATGGCATAGTCAGTAAATTCAATGACTGCCAGCTTCACCTTTTTCTCTTCCGAATAGTTGTGACAATCAAAGATCAACTCTATCTTCTTCTCCCACTCCAAATACACCTCGGGATCAGTTCTACCTTGGAATGGTGGAATTTTCATTTTAATATTCCCAAGGTTCCTATCTTCTCTATTTTCCCAATCATGATCCCTAGTGTTTCTCCTAGGCCTTCCTTCATGCTTAACTCCTCTAGGTCTACCCATATCAACTTCCTCATCATCTGCCTCCTCTATATCATGTTCATCAACAACACTAGGCTCTCGCCTAGCCCCTCTATATCGCCCACCTTGTAGGTTTTGAATGGCTGCCGATTGGCTCTCTATCTTGTCTGACATTTGTGCTATCGCAAAATTCATCCTCTCAAACCGTTGTTGCATAGCTCTCCATGTAAAGGATGAATTTTCATCCCCCTTGTGTGATGATTCACTATGGTAAGACATTTGAAGTTGCTGCAAAACAAAATGTTAGTGATAAAAATAAACGCACACACTCCCTTAGTGTTTACACTCAATTAAGATATCACTCTAACTCTTGTTTGCACTCTTTTAGGCTTTTTCTTTAATAAACTTACTTACTCTTGCCTTTTACCACTCTATTTCCTCTTTCTGGTTCTTTAGGAACTAGAAGAACTCTTCAAGAACTCCACTTGCTTAATTCTACCAAGCAAAAGACTCAAGAAACAAGAAACAATTAGTAAGAAGGTAAAATAAGTAAAAATCAAGAACAAGATGACCAAGAATTCAAATCTTTCCTACTTTCCTTGATCTTTTTCGAATCTTTCTTTCTTTTTCTTGTTGTTCGAACACTTTTCTTTCTTTTTTTTCTTTTTTTTTCAAGAACGAGACTTCTTGATTTTCTTGAAATCTCGGATGAACTTTTTTTTTTCAAGATTCGAATCAAGAATCAATAAGAAGAAATTTTAATTGATCAAGAATTCAAGAAACGAAATCTTGATTTAAACCATTTTTCAAGACTGAAACCCCAAACTTAGACTGCCTAAAAACTATAACCCTAGGAAAAATGCCTAAAGCTATAACCCCATAACCCTAGGAAAAATGCCTAAAGCTATAACCCTAAGACAAGAATGCTGAAACCCCAAAATCTTGTTATATTGATTTGATTCAATTACAAGAAACGAAACCCCAAAGCAAGACTGCCTAAAAACTATAACCCATGGCAAGAATGCCTAAAGCTATATCCCTAAGACAAAAATGCCTAAAACCCCAAAATCTTGTTATTGGTTTTGCTGTGATAGTATCTGAAACCCCAAAAATAAGTAACAAACAACAAATCAAAGCGATAACTATAAAAACCTGATTGGAAGCCTAAGCTCTGATACCAACTGATGTGAATCCTAGGGGTTAAACCCTTTGAACCCACTAACACATTGAAATACCTAACCCAGAAAAGCCAAGATTCAGGCAAAGAAAACTTAAACTCTTAAAAGCTTGTTTCAAAGAACCTAGATTAAGCATGTAATCTAGACCCTAAGAACTCTCGTTTCAAGAACCTAAGTTTGATAGGTTGAACGCCACAAAGAAAGAATTCTTTGATAAGTTCCTAAGTTCTTTCAAGAACTAAAAGAGAAAACTCTCACTAAATAAAATCAGACTTAATTGATCAAAAGATAATTGAAGTAGGTGGCTAAGACATATATTTATAGCCTCTCTACAATAACCCTAAATCTATTAAGCAATAATATGTAAAATATGGGCTGAACGTGTTCAAGCCCAAACCTCAATAATTAAAAGGATGTCCAACAAGTTTAATGAAGATAGACCCCTTAAGCCTAATAGACATAATACATAAATCAGGGCCAAAAGTCTAAGTAATTAAAAGACCCAACTAAAGCTTCTAATTTAGGCGCCACACATTAATGAATTGGTCCCCACTTCATATTAGATAATGAACTAAAAACAGGCCCACTAATTCATTAAGATTGCCGCCCCCTTGAATTCCTCTATGGCCCATCATGTGAAGCTTGGATCACATGGACCAATTCTTGGTCTTCTTCATTCAAGCAGCCCAACTTGAATGATTGACATTGCTTAAAAGACTTGTAGATTCTTCCAAAGTCCTTTTTACCAATCCTTGCATAGCTTCCTTGAGCTTCTTGGATCTTGACCTTGTAATAGGCCCAATAGGAACATGCAATGGATCTTGAAGTCCAATACCAGCTTGGTTTTCATCAGCAAGAGATCAAGAAAATGATCCCTGATGATGCAACACTGAGCAAAGGCAAAGAAATTAGCTACGAACTCAATAAGCTGATGGAGGCAGAAGAAGTATTCTGGTTGCAGCGTTCGAGAATCTCCTGGTTAAGAGAAGGAGACAAAAGCACACATATTTTCCATGCACATGCGTCCCAAAGAAGGCACAACAATCTAGTGAAAGGGCTCTTCAAAGAACAGGGGGAAGGGAAATGCAAGAGATAGCCAGCAGGTACTTTAAAGAGCTTTTTATTTCTTAAAACCAACGGAGATGGACCAAATCCTTGAGGCAGTACACTCTCGTTCTCGTGTACCAGATGAGATAAACAGAATCCTTCCTACAGAGTTTCACATATGAGGAGATCCAGACAACTATAAAACAAATTCATCCAATTAAATCCCCAGGTTCTGATGGTATGCTTGCTTTATTCTTTCAAAAAATTTGGTATATTGCAGGTACTGATGTTACTAATTTCTGCCTCTCTTTTCTTAACGGGGAATGTTCCTTATCCTCTGTTAATGCTACTAATATAGTGCTTATCCCAAAGGTTATTAACCCTCAATCCATGACTCAGTTTCAGCCTATGACCCTCTATAACATAGTTTACAAGATCATTGCTAAAACCATGGCCAATCGTCTTAAACAAGTCTTACCTCATTGCATTAGTGAAAACCAAAGTGCATTCGTACCTAGTCGGCTTATTACTGATAATGTGATAGTCGCTTATGAGCTGCTACACACTTTGAAAATGAAGCGAAGGGGTAGGGAAGGTTTTGTAGCTTTAAAACTTGACATGAGTAAAGCTTATGATAGAGTAGAAAGACCTTTTTTTGATGCTATGATGAGGAAGTTAGGTTTTAATAGTAGGTGGATTTCACTTATCATGGAATGTATTACCTCTGTTACCTACTCTATTGTGTTTAATGGTTGTGTCATTGATAGTTTCTCACCTCGGAGAGGATTACGTCAGGGTGACCCCTTTCACCCTACCTATTCCTGTTATGCACAGAGGGATTGTCTTATTTACTCACAAAGTACCAAAGGGAAGGATTGATTCATGGTGTTAGAGCTAGTAGGAATGGTCCAAGGATCTCTCACTTATTTTTTGCCGATGACAGTATACTATTTGCGAAAGCAAACCAATTAGAAGGTGAAAGAATGAGGCACATGCTAAAACTATATGAGAAAGGATCCGGCCAACAATTAAACTTCATGAAATCAAACTTGCTCTTTAGTACCAATGTGAATGAAGAATGCAAAGGAGCTATCAAGGAGATTTTTGGTGTACGGGTGACTACTAATACTGAGAAATACTTGGGACTTCCTATGATGGTGGATAGAGGTAAGAAAAGGGCATTTCGAGAGATCTCAGGCAATGTGAAACAAAGGATCCAAAGCTGGAGCAAGAGACTGTTATCTCACGGAGAGAAGGAGGTCTTTATTAAATCAGTATTGCAAGCAATCCCTTCTTATGTTATGAGTCATGCTCCCAAAATCACTATGCCAAGAACTTAATGGTTTGATAAGTAGATATTGGTGGCAGTCTAATAAGGACAGCAAAAGAGTTTATTTGTTAAAATGGAGTAAGTTATGTTGCAGTAAGTCAGCTGGCGACATGGGCTTCAGAGATTTTGGAATGTTTAATATGGCACAACTGGGAAAGCAAGGGCGGTACTTTCTTCACAACACTGGATCTCTAATGGTGCAAGTAATGAAAGCAAAATACTTCCCCAATACTTCCTTCCTAGAAGCGAATGTTGGATGGCAACGGGCCTTCCCTGATATGGCGTAGTATTATGGGAGACTAAATCTGTGTTGCGAAATGGTATGACTTGTGAGATGGAGAATAGGGAATGGAGAACAGATCAGAATTTGGAAAGACAAGTGGCTATCTATAGGCTATCTAACCACACCATTAATAGGGCAAGGAGTACTGACAGAAGAGGTAACAGTGGCGGAGTTGATCAATGAAGAAAGTAGGAAATGGAAAAGGGAGTTAATTTTACATGTTTTCATTTCTGAAGAAGCTTCGTGGATTTGCTCTATACCAATCAGTAAGTTAGGATCCCCTGATGTTTTAATCTGGAGTCTGGATAAGACCGAGCTGTATACGATAAATAGTGCTTATATACAGTTGACTATCCAAGGTGGGTTGGATAACATCGGCAACAATATGGAAAAGAATTTGGTAGATGCATATTCCCCCAAAAATAAAGGGTGTTCATATGGAGAATGTGTCATGACGTGTATATGCCAACTTGATGAAGAGAAAGGTAATTAATTGTGCCCATTGCCCAAGATGCCAACAGAAGCCGGAAAAAACACAAAATGCACTCTAGATATTGCTGGATTGGCTGGAAATTGGCTAAGAAACGAAGATGTAAACATTTTAGAAAGAATAGAACAAGTGGTTTGTACTGTCAATAGTAATGTTCTAGAGGAAGGAGTGGTACTAGCTTGGGCTATCTGGAAAGATAGGAACACATTGGTGAAATGCCAAAAAAAAATTGGAAGATTATCGGCAAGCACAAAAAAAAAAAGGCAGAGATGGTAACAGACAAAGGCCAAACTCACTGGGAACTTCCTCTATCTGGTTGTGTAAAAGTTAACTTTGATGGGGTTCTTGATGTCCAGGAAGCCTTTGGGAGGAATTGGTGTTGTTATTCGAGATGAAGAAGGTTTTTGTTGACAAAATGGCTAATTATGCTACCAAGTCTAAGTATGCTGCTGTGTTTGAGTGTGAAGATGTTCTTAGTTCTTTTGTGTTATTTTTTTGGTACATTTTGGATGTAAGCTGAAAGTGACAGTAGTTGTTGGATTGATTGTATAAGTTTATGTATTTCTTTTGGCTTATGCATGATGTAAAAGATCAAGTCACATAGTAGGTGAAAGTTGGTATACTTTTGATATATGTACACAAACACAAGTAAATGAAAGCTATGACCCAATTTGCAGAAAAGAAAAATCTCTCGGCTCTCAACTCTCTTTGTTCTGTTCTCTTCCTAGTTAGTCAAGAAAAACCAACAATTGGTATCCAGAGCCAGTTTTCTTGAGGGACCTGAACACCTTGACATTTTTTATTGGTGTTCTTGAGAAAAAAACAGTGAGCAAACCCCATACAAACAGCCTAAAGCAGTAGCTGCCTTTAAAAAAAAAACATGTCTTCAAACACTTTTTCTCCATCTTCACCTCCTATATTTGTAGGTGAAAATTATCAGATTTGGGTAGTGAAGATGAAGACTTACCTGCAAGCTCATGACCTTTGGGAAGTGGTGGATACAGGTAGAGATCCACCACCTTTGAGGGCTAATCCTACACTGGCTCAGATCAAACAGCACAGTGAGGAGTCAGCCAAGAAATACAAGGCCATGTCCTGCATTCAAAATGGTGTCTCGGATGTGATCTTCACAAGGATCATGGCTTGTGAGACACCTAAGCAAGCATAGGACAGATTGAGAGAAGAGTTCCAAGGCAATGAAAAGACTAAGCAACAACAAATCATCAATCTGAGGAGAGATTTTGAGAACCTCAAGATGAAGGAGACTGAGTCTGTTAAGCAATATGCTGACAGAATTATGGCTATTGTTAATAGTATTAGGCTGCTTGGGGATGAATTCAGTGATAAGAGGATAGTTGAAAAGGTTATCACCACCCTTCCAGAGAAATATGAAGCTAAGATCTCCTCTCTTGAAGATTCAAGAGATTTGTCAAGCATTTCTCTGCCAGAGCTGATCAATGCTCTTTATGCTCAAGAGCAGAGAAGAGCCAGCAGACATGAATAGCACACTGAAGGTGCATTCCAGGCAAAGGGAAGAGAAAGACCAGGCTGTTATTCAAGCAAGGGAAGGAAGAATCCAAATGACAAAAGAGAAAAGTCAAGGAGAGACAGGGATGGCATAAAGGATAGTGGAAAGAAGAAATATCCACCATGCTCACACTGCCAAAAGACAACTCATCTCGAAAGATATTGCTTGTTCAGACCAGACATCCAATGTCGAGCCTGCAAGCAAATGGGGCATATGGAAAGGGTGTGCAAGAACAAGGGACAACAATAACAGAATACACAAGCTCAGATTGCTGATGGGAGTCAACAGCAGGAGGAGCAAATGTTTGTTGCTTCCTGCTATGCAACCTGTAGCACAACCAAAGTAAACTGGTTGATAGACAGTGGCTGCACCAATCACATGGTCTCTGATGAAAGCATGTTCAAGAATCTCGATAAATCTTGCATCTTGAAGATCAGAATAGGTAATGGGGAGTTTATTGAAGCAAAAGGAAAGGGAGATGTATTTGTAAATACCCCATCAGGTACTAAAATTGTTTCTGATGGCTTATTAGTGCCTGATATTGATCAAAATTTGCTCAGTGTTGGTCAGCTGCTAGAAAAGAACTACTCCATTGTTTTTAAGAACAAGTCTTGCATGGTTTATGATCCAACTGGGTGTGACCTTATTTCTGTTGCCATGAATGATAGGAGTTTTGTCTTAAACTGGAGTCTAGTAACCTCTGATGCATATATTGGTGTAATTGACGAAACTGACCTTTGGCATAAGAGGTTTGAACATGTTAGTTATAGTACGTTAAGTCACTTATACAAAAGTGATCTTGTTTCAAACATGTCAAAAATTCATAAGCACAGTGAGGTGTGTGAAGTGTGTCAACTGGGAAAGCAGAACAGGTTACCATCTCCAGTGAATAAAGCTTGGAGAGCAACTGAGAGGTTACAGCTCATCCATACTGATGTGTGTGGTCCAATGAAAACTTTGTCACTCAATGGCAGTAAGTACTTCATACTGTTTATAGATGATAGCACAAGAATGTGCTGGGTCTATTTTCTGAAACAGAAATCTGAAGTTGCATCAGTATTTTGGAAGTTCAAAGCCGATGCTGAAAATCAATCAGGGTGTAAGATGAAGGTCATCAGGTCTGATAATGGAACTGAATATACATCTGACAAATTTGAAGAGTTTTGTATAACAGCAGGCATTGAGCATCAATTGACAAATACATACAGTCCCCAACAGAATGGGGTCAGTGAGAGGAAAAATAGAACAGTTATGGAGATGGCCAGGTGTTTATTGTTTGAGAGAAAACTGACAAAGAATTTTTGGGCAGAAGCAGTTAACACCTCTGTCTATTTGCTCAACAGACTTTCAACAAGAGCCTTGAAGACAAAGACTCCATTTGAAGCTTGGTTTGGACTTAAACCTTCAGTGCTTCACTTAAAGGTTTTTGGTTGTATTTGCTATGTTCACATACCAAGTGTTAAAAGAGACAAATTAGATAAGAAGTCTCAAGTGGGAATCTTTGTTGGCTACAGTAGTAACAAGAAAGGTTATAAGATTTATGATCCTATAACAGAGAAAGTCACTATAAGCAGAGATGTTAAATTCAATGAGCATGCATTCTGGAACTGGGAAAAGTCTCAAACTGAACCTATTGAAGAAAGGATCTTTGGGTCTGAAGCACCACAGCAACAGATTGAAGCTGACAATGATGAAGAGTCTGATGATGAACATCTAGTGAGAGGAATCAGAACACTCTCAGATGTTTATGAAAGATGTAATATAGCAGTAATGGAGCCTGCTAACTATGAAGAAGCTGCTAAGTTTGCTGAATGGAAGATTGCTATGCTGGAAGAAATAAATATGATTCAGAAAAATCACACCTGGACACTGGTTGATAGACCAAGCAAAAAAAGGGTGATTGGTGTAAAATGGGTGTTCAAGACCAAACAGAATGCTGATGGTTCTGTTAACAAATTAAAAGCCAGACTGGTGGTAAAAGGGTATGCTAAACAGTATGGAATTAACTTCTCAGAAACCTTTGCTCCTGTAGCAAGGTTGGATACAATAAGGCTTTTGTTGGCCTTAGCTGCTCAGCAACAGTGGACCATCCATCAAATGGATGTTAAGTCTGCCTTTCTTAATGGTTATTTAAATGAGGAGGTCTACATTGAACAGCCAGAAGGCTTCATTGTGGAAAGATGTGAGTCAAAAGTCTACCAGCTCAATAAAGCCTTATATGGACTGAAACAGGCACCTAGAGCCTGGTATGAAAGAATTGACAATCATCTGCTGTAATTGGGATTCAAAAGAAGTCTTAGTGAGCCTACACTATATGTGAAGGAGGTAGGAGAAGGAGGCATGTTGATTGTGTCACTGTATGTTGATGATTTGTTAGTAACTGGGAGCTGTGAAAATCAAATACATGATTTCAAGTATCAAATGAAAAATGTATTTGAAATGTCTGATCTTGGAAATATGACTTATTTTCTTGGAATGGAAATTCAACAATCCCAATCTGGCATTTTCATATGTCAACACAAATTCTCCTCGAGCATACTAAAGAAGTTTCACATGGAAAATTGTAAGTCTGTCAGCACTCCTATGGCTTATGGTGAAAAGTTGTGCAGAGATGATGGCTCAGAGAAATTTGATGAAAAAGTTTACAGAAGTCTAATTGGCTGTTTGTTATACTTAACAGCAACCAGGCCTGATATTCTTTTTGCTGTGAGCTTGTTGGCCAGATTTATGCACTGCTGTAGTGCTATCCATTACAAAGCAGCAAAAAGATTGTTGAGATATGTCAATGGAACTATTGACCATGGTGTCTGGTTCAAGAAAGCAGAGAAGATGAAACTGGTTGGCTATACCGATAGTGATTGGGCTGGTTCAATGGATGATATGAAGAGTACCTCAGGTTATTTATTTTCTCTTGGTAGTGGAAGCTTTTCATGGAGCTCAAAGAAGCAAGACATAGTTGCTCAATCCACAGCAGAAGCAGAGTATATTGCAGCTGCTGCTGCTGTGAATCAGGCTATTTGGCTAAGAAAACTATTAAGTAATCTGAACCTGACTCAAGAGGAAGCAACAGAGATAAAATGTGACAACCAATCTGCTGTTGCAATTGCAAAGAATCCAGTTTTTCATGGTAGAACAAAGCACTTCAACATTAAGCTTCATTTTGTGAGAGAAGTGCAACAAAACAATGAAATTAATCTAGTTCATTGCAGTTCAGAAGATCAGTTAGCTGATATCTTTACAAAGCCTCTTCCTAAAACCAGGTTCGAGTACTTAAAGAAGTTAAATAGTGTTGACAGCAAATTAGCCAAGGAGGAGTGTTGACAAAATGGCTAATTATGCTACCAAGTCTAAGTATGCTGCTGTGTTTGAGTGTGAAGATGTTCTTAGTTCTTTTGTGTTATTTTTTTGGTACATTTTGGATATAAGCTGAAAGTGACAGTAGTTGTTGGATTGATTGTATAAGTTTATGTATTTCTTTTGGCTTATGCATGATGTAAAAGATCAAGTCACATAGTAGGTGAAAGTTGGTATACTTTTGATATATGTACACAAACACAAGTAAATGAAAGCTATGACCCAATTTGCAGAAAAGAAAAATCTCTCGGCTCTCAACTCTCTTTGTTCTGTTCTCTTCCTAGTTAGTCAAGAAAAACCAACAGTTTTGTCTTAAGAGCCCTTGCTGCATTTATGCTTGATGTTTCGGATCCAAAAATGATTGAATCATATGCAGCAGTTCGAGCGCTGGAGCTATTTGCTGATCTGAGATTCAAGTGCATTCAATTAGAAGGAGACGCTCCAGAGGTGGTGAACCAGATAAAAAGGAAGGATCTTAACTTCTCTGAGATAGGCCATATATTGAGGAAGCAAAACACAGATTGAAAGACTTTTCAAATGTTATAAACTATTTACCGATTATACCATGACCGAATAATAATAAAACATATATAAATATAAACAGAATATAAAAGAAATTACATAAATGAATTTCAATAAACATATATGAACTTACATGAAAATATATTTAAACTGACTTTAAATAAGTATATAAAAAATTACACAGAACCGAAAATACAAACACTTACAGGAATTGATTTGAGAAAATCAAAATCGAGTCAAAATTTCACTTTTGACTTTAAGACGAATTTTGCATGCCTTTAAGGTGCTTGCAGATGTATGCAAATCGTCTCTCAGACCTCCTCGATAAACGTTGCTCTAGAGGGCACACTCGAAGCAACTCAGCGAACCAAAAATATTAGACTCTCTCTCAACAAAGAAAAGGAAGAAAACCGGAGGGAAGAAAAAAAATTTTGATTCTGTAATTAGTAACTAAAACAGACACCCAAGACCGGTATTTATAGAAGAACAAAGGACTGTTCGGAATAGTCAAGACTGTTGAATGAACCGAACAGTCAAGACTGTTTGAACGAACCGGTTCAGCCAACAGGTAACAGACAGCTCTGTTGGAACAAACACGAACCGATTCGGTTCAAACCCGAACAGACACTAATTGGTTCGGTCTTCAACCGAAAAGACAAGACTTATTCAGATAAGAAAATGCTGGTTGAAAAATTGGACTAGACAGCAAAAAAATAAATACTGACCCAAGCCCAAGCCCGATCCGACCCAACCCAGCCTAGCCCAAGTTGTGTAGGTCCTCACCTACCACAAAACTTGGGTGCCTCTTGAGCCCCAATCCAACATGGAACACTAGCTTATATAAACTTTAAGCTAAAGCCAATCTTAGTTCCATCTTCCATGTGGGATTGAAAAACAATCACACCTTCAACCAACATACTTCTTTTTTAAGTGGGTGTTAAATAAGACAAATTTCTCATTCAAAATTAATATTAATTGTGTATGTAATTATACACCGTATATATAATTGCGATAATCTACATATTGAAATATGTACATATACACCTAAATAAAACATTGATATCAAACATCAATAGTGTCACTTCATCAAACCAGGAGATATGCTAATAAAGCTGTTGGTATCTATAATATTATAGAAATAGTGATAGAATTGATATCATGAGTTGACACGTTGATAAAAGTATTAAAAAAAAATTATAATGATCATAGAATAAAAAATAATAATATTAAAAAAACAGATTTTTTATTTAAAAAATTTACAAAAATTATTTATTTTTATATTAAAAAACTACTTAAAAAACTGCTTTATCTTAAAAAAAAATACCAATCCACATGCTAGGTGTGTAAATTCTAATCTATGACTATACTATTATAAAAGGAGTGTCACGAGTCAAATGACACCAACTTAATTGGTGAAAATATAAAATAATTAAATAAAGTTATAAAATCAAAAAATTAAATAAAAATAATTATGTCTTTTAGTATTTTATATAATAATTTTAATAAAAAAAAGTTATCTATTTACTTTTTAAAAATCATCTAATTTATTAAAAAAACTACCATTTAAAAAAATTACCAAATTTTTACCTACTTTTCTAAAAAATTACCTACTTAAAAAGATTATCTATTTTTTATATTTAATTTTTTAAACATAATTTATTTATTTAAAAAATATATATATTCACTTGTGAGTGTCAAGAATTCTAACTAAAACAACTATTAAAATAAAGAAAGACAGTTATTGGATAGAGGAGTGCCCCTTTGTTATTCAATCTATTGTTTAGATTGACCTAGAGATGTCCATGGGTCGAGTCGGGTTCTGGTCAGGCTTATGTATGGTATCAACATCATATTTGTTTGCTTATGTTCGGCTCGAAATATGGGCCTCAAGTTCTGCCCAAGCTCGCTCATATTTGTAAATGGATAGTCCAAACCCGTTTAGACTTGCCTATATTTTTTTTTCTAATTTTTTTAAAAATATTTTATTTTTATTTAATCTTTAGTAATTTATATATTTTTCTTTTATTAAGTTCTTAAACATGGACAGCTATATAATATAAATTCCATAATATATATATATATATAAATAAAAATAATATATTATATAATTGAAAAAGGGGCCGGGTCGGGCTCGAGCCTTAAATGTTGGAGTCAAGGTCCGGCCCATATTTTAAACGAGTCTTTTTTTTTTGTTGTCCAAACCCATTTTTCGGGCCTAATATTTTTGTACAAGTCCTTCTAAATATGGACGGACCCTTCGGAATTGAACGAGTAACCCAACCTTGGACACGTCTAATTGTACCTTTCTTCATTGAAGTAATACAGATGACATTAGTTTCAAAAAAAAAAAAAAAACAGATTTAGACTTTAACCTTTGAATTATTATTTTATTAATACATGATAAAATGGTTATTTTTTATTAGGATTATTTTGTTAATTATTTCAAAGATGTAACATTTTTTCAAAAACAAATAAAAAAAAAAAAAAAAAAATTAAGCAAAATTGCTCCTCTAGCCGTTTTTTCATCTAAAAGTTTGTCTAAGGTTGGACCCAATCCGTCCATAAAAGTTTTTTTTAGGTATGTTATTGTTAAAAATATTTTTATAATATTTTAAAAAAATTATTTATATATTATATTTTAAATTTAAATATAAATAATTTTTAATTAATACTCTTAATTCTTAACACGCCTTTTTCCCGTATTTCAACATTTTAAAGAAAATGTTACCATTTTATATGTAAAAAAGGTCACTGCATTTTGCGACTAAGGCATAATTTAATAACTTTTAATATTTATTATAATTAATTTTACTTTTAATTTTCATTTCAATCTTTAATTTTTTTACAAATATTTTACACAATTGAGACTTTAAATATTATATTATCATTTTTTAATAAATTCTGTAATTTTGTTTTAATTTTTATTCCAATACAATACATTATATACTTAATTTAATTTAATTTTTATATTTTTATTATATTCATATTCCGTGTAGTTTGACTTTGAAAATTGTGAATAAAACAAAAGAGACGACATAAATTATAAATATTAGAATACCTCGTTTCGAAAAATTGGATTAAAATTTTAAATATAATATTTATATTAATATATGACAGGTGTAATTGATTCAATTCTTAATAAATGAATTTAGAGTTAAAATTGAATCATTATGATAAATTATGCAAAATATTGGATGAATTGAGACATGACACGAAAACAACATGAAAATAATTAAAACATGATACAACACAAAAAAAAATAACATTAACACGACACAAATACACGAACGTGTTAAAATCTACATAAAACGAATTATTAACGTGTAAAAATTTATATAAATTTATAATACTTTAAACACACGATAAAATAAAACAAATATGACACAAACATAGAATTTGTTCTCTAAATTGAATCACTATGACGAATTATGCAAAATATGGTATGAATTGAAACACGACATGAATATACAAGTTTTTTTCTAAATTGAATCATTATGATAAACTTTGCAAAATATTTGGATGAATTGAAAAACGACACGAACACAATATGAGAAATACAATTAAAACATGATACGACACAAAAAATAACATGAACACAACACAAATACACAAATGTGTCAAAATCTACATAAAACGAATTATTAACGTGTAAAAATTATATAAATTTATAATACTTTGAATACACGAAAAAATAACATGAACACATCACGAAAAATAACATGAATACGACATGGATACACGAACATGTCAAAATTCATATAAAATAAATTATTAACGTAGACTTGTCAATTCTAACCTGAACTCGAAAAACCCTACCAACCCACCTGAATCCAAGCCCGACCCAACCCAATTTGACCAAAAAAAGTCAACAACCCGAAACCGACCAACCTGGACCCGAAAATGATCTGAATCTGAAATGACCCGAACTTAAATTAAATATAATTTTATTTTAAAATATTAATTTAATAAAAATAATACCTATAACATAAATTAATAATTTGTTTTAATTTTATAACTTGTAATTACCATTTTATAGTATGATAAAATATGCAATTACCATTTGATATGTATAAATTGATCATATTTCTATATTTGTTCTCTTCTCTATATGTAAAATAATGCACTGAGTCAGTGACTATACATGTACAGATATCGTACAAGATCTATAATTATACTGTTATGACAATTTTTTTAACATGTGATTAGTTTAAATTTTTAGAATTGTTATTGTAATTTTAAAATATATTATTTAGTTGGAATGAAATTGAATTTTTTCGATCAATGTCTGAAAATAAGAACAAATATTTGTGTGAGCTTAAAGAGATATTACATTAAAATTTATCAAAGAAAGATCATTTTAAATAACTCTTTTTGCTTATATATATATCTCTATCTTTTGAAAATCAATGTAAATAATTTTTAAATAAACAAATAATATTGTACTAACATATTTTGATTTTTTTGAATTTTTTTCTTCATTTTTGACAAAAATGACACCACCCAACTCATGATGATACAACCTCACCATGCACATGCACATGCATATCCATATTCATATCCATGAAATTAATATTTCTCTAATTCCCTATAATTTGTCCTAAGGTTATTGTTATACATGTTATTTTAGGATAAATGTTTAAATATATAATTTTTTTAAATTTTATCATGTGATTTTCTAAAAGTATATAAAATAAATTATTTACATGTGTAAGTTGTTATAATGATTTGTACATTACATTATAATAAATTAATAATACATTTACAAATATCAAATTCAAAAATGTAAATAGATTAAGAATTTAAGGTAACGGTTTCAGGTATACAATAATACCCGTTTGAGTAAAACTGTAATATAGATACTTAAATCTCGAATTCAAAAAATTATCCGATTATGTTCGAATCAGAAAAATCGGGTTAGATAAATATTTATTTTTAAATTAAAATTACAATTTCTATATTTATTTCAAATATTATTTATTATTTATATTTTGACAAAATTCTAATTAAATATGACTCGATCATATAATTTGTTTAAATTTGATCTAATTTTATTTCAAAATTAATAAATTGAACCTAAACGACTCGAACGATTGAACCCAAATAATGTGAGTGACAAACCCGAATTTTTTGAACCCGAATAACTGTAGTGTCAAACCCGAATCTAAAACGATCCGAACTCGAATAACCCGAGTGTCAAACCCGAATGACTTGAACCCGAAATGACCCGTGTAGACACCTAATTTTGTCCGGACCCCTAAATCAGGTAAATTTCTTCCTTGTGATGTTTTAGAATGAAGAAAAACTCTTCTCATTCTGCAGATGATACTCCAAGACTTTGTTTAAGAGGCCAAGCATGAAAAGTCAATCCGAAAAAAGTCAACCTCAAAAAGTCAACCACTAAAAAATCAACCCTCATTCAAAATCAAGATTCAAATTTTAATTGAACAATGGTGAAAGAATTTTGATAATCCAAGGTCTACAACGAGAGATATGGAGTCCGGAAGATGGGTTATGGATATTCAGGGGAAAGAAAACCCTAATTTGGCAAATTTAGAGAAAAGTGCTTAAACGATCAAATTGGTCGAAATTGGAGGTTCCAAATGGAATATAATCAATGACTACGGGTATTGGAAATGCCATTTGGAAGCAAAACCAAAGGAAGTTCAATTTGGAAAGAAATCGAAAATTAGGATTTTTGGTGAATTTTGGCGAAATTGGAGAAAACTGTAGAAATGGCTCGATTCGGTAAAATTAAAGCCCCTAATTGATGAACAGTGGGTAAACAAAGATAGCCCAAGGCTCAGTTTGAAATAATTCCGAGAAAAGAGCCGGTTGGAGGAAAAACGGAGAAATGAGGAAATTCCCTATATTGGAAAAGGGAAAAATCAAATCGGAGGGGAATTTGATCGTAAAAATTGGGCATTTTCAGACCAACTCCAATTAAATGTATAACAAAGGCATGGAAAAATAAAATCTGAAATCGGACCTATTTTAAGTAAAACCGAGGTTTCGGGGGTTAAAAGGCAATCTTGGAAAATTCGAAAAAATAGGAAACAAGCTCGAAAAATTAAATCTCCATATCTGAGTTTTATGACATTTGGAAAAGATCGGAGAAGAAAAATCCAGAATCGGAGCTCATTTGGAAAATAGCAAAATTTGGGCCCACTAAGCTAAAATTTCAGAAGATAAATCCGAGAAAAATAGCAAATGAGCTCGGAAAATTATGAAAACTTCCAGATATCAATTTTATATTATTTGGAAGAGATTGGAAAAGAAAAATCCAGAATCGAAGCTCAATTAAAAAAGACCAAATTTGAGAAGCATCAAACCAAAATTCTAGAAGATAAATCCGGGAAAAATAGCAAACGAGCTTAGAAAATTACCAAAACTTCCAAATCTCAATTTTATATTATTTGGAAGAGATTGCCGAAGAAAAATCCAGAATCGAAGCTCATTTGAAAAATAGCAAAGTTCAGGTCTGCTAAGCTGAAATTCCAGAAGATAAATCCGGAAAAAATAGAAAATGAGCTCGGAAAATCATGAAAACTTCCAGATATCAATTTTATATTATTTGGAAGAGATTGGAGAAAAAAAATTCAGAATCGGAGCTGAATTGAAAAAGGCTAAATTTGGGAGGCATCAAACCGAAATTCCAAAAGGTAAATCCGGAGAAACTAGAAAACGGGCTCGAAAAATTATAAAAACTTCCAGAACACAATTTTATATTATTTAGGAAGTATTGGAAAAATAAAATCCGGATTTGGGTCCGTTTGCAATTTAATCAAGTTTTGGGGGGCTAAAGTGCAATTTTATCGAAGAAGCCGAAGAGGGCCATTTTTGCAATTTTAAAAAAAGAGACAAGTTTCTGGAATATTAAAAGCCATTCGGACAGCCCATGTAGGAGAGGAAGGTTGGCTGATTTATTTCATCCAAAGGCCAAAATTGGATAGCAAGGTGGCTTTTTTATTTGATTAAGCCTTTGTGATCTTGCCACATGGTCAAATGAATGAAGAGGAAGGATGTCACATTATGGTTACATATTTTAGGCCAACTGTTATTGTTAGGAGCTGATCACTTCATCTTATAATTGTAAATTCACATTTTTAGCATCTTTGATTAGTGGCCTTTGGATCTAGCTAGGAAAAAAATGACAACATTATGAGCACATGGGGGGTTCGGCTGGCCTATTTTAAGGGGAGGTTTTCATTCTTTTGAGGGGTCCTTTTGGCTGAATATTATTCATGTTGGACCAACAGTTAAGTGGTAGAAAAGAAAAGAAAAATTTAGAAGAGAAGGAAGCTTGAAAGATAGCTTTGAAAGTAGCCTTTTGGCACCTAACTCTTGCTTTTTTCTTTCTTTTTCTATGCTGATTTTGCTCATTTTCCATATGATTTCTTGTTATTTTGTAATAAAATAAAGGTTTTTGAAACTCCCTTTTAAGGCTCCTAACTTGTGTTTTAAAAAAAAAAATCAAAAAACAAATTTTTTGACTACCCATTTTCAATGTGGCGGAATGGTCTCTTTAATATGATTGCCTTGTGTTTGATTTATTTCCTATGTTGGTTGTGGTAGATTACATAGTTTTGATGTTTTAGCTTTCTATAATAATCAAGATATGGAGCTTATTTCTACTCTCTTTATTTACTTATTCTTATTTTTTTGTTTTTATCATTTATTTTCATGTCTATTTGCTTTATTTACTAACTTTAATTTTCTGTTTCTACTATATCAAGTTGTTCATGCTTTGCATTATTGCCATACCATGTGTTTGTGTATTTGCCTAGCTATATCTTTGCATTTTCATCATGATTATTTGACTATCATGCTTTCATTTATGTCTTGCATATTTGCCATACCATATGTTTGTGTTATTGCCTTCCTAGGATCTCACATATTTGTTAGTGACCATTCGGTTTTTATGTTTTTTTGTGTGTATTTGCATTTTCATCTTGTTTAGCTATCATGCTTTCATTCATGCTTTGCATCATTATGCCATGTTATTGTGTATTTGTTGTGCCATATTCTTGCATTATTATTATGTTCATTTAGTCATTATATGTTCATGTTACTTCCATGCATATTTGTATGTCATATTAGGCATTAGGTCATGTTATGTTGCCATGCATATTTGTATGTCATATTAGGCATTAGGTCATGTTATGTTGCCATGCATATTCTTATGACATCTTAGGTCTTAGGTCATTTTTGCATGCCATGCATATTTTCATGTTATTAGGTTTTAGGTCATCTAGTATTGCCATGAATATTTTCATGTTCATTAGGTCTAGGGACATACTTGTTGCCATGCATATTCATGCATATTAGGTCTAGGGTTGTATTTATTGCCATGCACAATTTCTATCTAGGCATTAGGTCATCTTTTATGCCATGCATTTTCTATGTCATTTAGGCATTAGGTCATGCATTTCATGCATTTAACTTGTTGTTTGTTCATGCATTTCATCTCATCCCACTTGATTTTTGACTTAAGCCAATCAATGGCTTAAAGCCGAGCTCTCATGAGCATGCTTGTAGAAAATTAAAATGTTGTCAAGTTGGATTTTCTACCTTTGTGATTTTTTTTTTTCATTAGAAAATCCTTGTCCAAATTTTTAATACTGTTTTTAGGACCTTAGAGGAGTCTATAATATTTTTATTATGATTTTTGGACTTTTTTATCAAAGGCTTAAAAATGGTTTTTGGTTAAACAGTTTTTCACCCAGTGTTCTAACTTTCATGAATTTTTTGGTAGGTCATCCTTAGTCTAAAAATTAAGCTGATTTTTTTTCATAGAGGTCGACATGTTTTGAGTCTCCCATAAGTTTTTCAGCTTTTTTTGAAAATTTTAAAATAGGTAAAAAAAATCATGTGTTAGAACTAGTCAGAAAAGTCAGATTTGTTTTCAAGAAGAAAATAATTTTCTATTTTGGTTAAGGCTAGAGGGGACTGATTTAGAACAATAGCTACTGTCCTAGGTTGATTTCTAAGTCATTTTAATCCTAAAAAATTATTTTATAAAGGTCGGGTCAAGGGAGGTCAACCCGGGTTTTCAAAGTTTGGAAAATAGAGCCTTTTTAAGGGGGGTTTTCGGCCATAGTGTCATTTTCATCCAAAATTTTCAAAATTGTTTTCAATCCAATCACAAAGTATTTTTGATTTAGAAAAATCTGATTTGATGTCTTTTCCTAAGGTAGTCGGATATCTTTTTAGGTATACAAATGTCATTATTTAAAGGAAAAAATACACTCTCATGCATTGCATTTTCCATGTTCATGCATATTATATGATGTATGATTTTTGCTATGAATATTTCTATGGTAATGTTATTGTTTTGATTTATATTTCATGATGTTATATTGATTGTTATATGGTTGTGAATATTTTATGTTATTCTATGCTCCTTGTTTAGTCATTATTTATTTTGTCATGTCATTTAGGATTTATTATATTCATGCATTGCTTTTTCTTTTTTTTTCATGCATATTTTATTATAATGTTTTTATGTTTTTTATCATGTCATGTTATTAAATTATGCTATGTCATTTAGAATATACCATGTCAATAGAATATACCATGTCATTTAGATTATATCATGTAATTTAGAATATAAAATGTCACTAGAATATACCATGTCATTTAGATTATATCATGTAATTTAGAATATACTATGTCACTTAGATTATATCATATCATTTAGGTTATACTATGTCATCTAGATTTTGCTATGTCATCTTTTACCATGTCATACATGTTCATATTCATCTTTTTAAAAATGTTTTTAAAAAAAGATAATGATTTTCAATAAAAATAAAGATATTCCCGAGTTAAAATAATTCATGAGTTCTCTGCCAGGTTTGCTGGAGAGGATATCATCAATTATCATTAATAAAGGAATATTTTTCTTTCAAAAAATAAAAATGATTCGGAGATTTTCCAAATAAATAAAATTTTTTATATTTTGCCGCGTTTATAAGAGAATATAGGAAAATTTTAAATTAATAAATTTCGAGTCATTTTCAATTAAAAATTGAATTATTTTTCTTTAAATTGGAAATTACTTTAAAATGCCAAATCTGAAACCAACTTTTACCGATTTGAGATAACACATGATTAATAAGGTACCGTTTTATACGGGCGTTATGGAAGTGCTAATCCTTCCCCGCACGTAACTGACTCCCGAACCCGCTTCTTTGATTTTTCTGGTTTAAAACGCAGACTTTGAAATTGGTTTTAAAAAATGTTTTAATTAATTTTAAAATGTTTTACAAAATCGGTTTTAATAGGTGGCCGATCACACCTAACCAAAAAAGATTGGTGGCGACTCCATTTCTTTTTCGAGGTTGTCTTTGAACCCTCATTTTATTTCAAGAGGAATTAAGTTGTCTTTTCCTCTATTTTCCCAATGTCACACTTAACGAGTAAATGTCTCGCGATGAGACTTGTTATTTTTTAGGTTGCGACAGTTTGGCGACTCCATTGGGGACATTTAGAGAGTCAGGCCTAGAGTTAGTCGTGTGTTATCAAAGTCTCGATTTTGTTAGTTTTTATTTGGTATTTAATTTTAATTCCTAGTTTTTTCAATAATAAGGAAAATTTTGAAAATAATAATTTTTTTTTAAATATGTCCATACTCATGTGCATGCATATTATTATTGTTCTCTGGTTATTTTGTTGCATATATTTATTCTTTGCTTAACTAATGCTTTACATTGTTTAATCTCATTGAGGTATTTAGAATAAGGGATGCAGAATAGGTGGTGAAAGGTTTGTTTTATTCCTCCACACACAATACACTTGCATTTGCATAACATGAACTCTCTACCCAAGTTCCGTCCTTTTTAAGTGGAAGTAAAGTAACTACGCCTTCGTGATTGACCCTCTGTATAGGCTAGTGAAACACTTCCGGAGTATAAAGTACCTAAAGCCTTTGTGATTGATCCTCCGCATAGGCTTAGGAAAATATACTCTAACAAAGAACTCGCTTTTATCAGGGTGCCTTACTAGCCTTCACCGGCGATAGTGAGGAACAATTTGGGGCCTTTAGAATCGAATTCAACCTCATATAGTGAACTTAGGCGAAGCCATGCCGGATTTCTGTTAGATACCCGAAGTTAAGAACACATGGAGGAACATTTCCAACCTTGTACCATCTTTCTATATCTTGGATTTTACAAATCGGGTGATGATGAACGAATATCGTATCGCCCGTAATAAGCTTGTTATTTCGTTCCGAAGGCATCGTAATGCCAAAATTCTGTTAATATTGTCAGGACAATTATTTGATTAGCATACTGTTATTTGTTTCATACTTGTGAATTTATTTCCTTACTAATTTTTTTTGTTTTGTTTTCTTTTCTTTGTCATGCATCATTGACACCATCATGCACTTGAAGTTTATTGGTCTCGAGATAGTTTTCAACCTAAAGGACTTTCATGAAGTTTCAGGTTATTTCAGTAACAGAGGATCATGCAGTAGTTTGGGCACGGTAGGAAAAAGCTCAAAGGGAGGATGGTGATTGCTTAAAGAAAGGTTATGTGTCGGTGTTGCCGAAAAGGGTAAAGATGGATCTTAGACAGAATAATGTCCGAGGGTTAACCGACATTTGGAATCAGTGGGATGAATCAGAAAAAGGAGCCTTCACCCAGAAATATGGAGACATAGCATTGTTAATCCCGTTCAGGGTCAATAGTGGGTTGATTCAAGCCATGGTGCAGTTCTGGAATCTTGCTTATAGGTGTTTCACTTTTAATAAGGAGGATATGACCCCAATTATTGAAGAATACTCGGCATTGTTACGTATTGAGTTTTCTAGTCCAGACCGGGTGTACTTGAAGGATGTGAAAATCGCAGGTTTCAAGAAGAAAGTGGCTAGGATCACGGGAATGGATACAAAATGGGTTGAGAGTCATGTGGATAAGAAGCATAAAAATGAATGTATCCCATGGGAGATTCTCCAACAATTGATATTGAGTCACTCCGATAGAGAAAAAGCTAGGGACATCTTCACTTTAGCCATCTAAGGGTTACTTATCTTCCCAAAGATATTAGGTCATGTGGATGTGGCCGTGTTTAATTTCTTTGAGAAGTTGGAAAAGAAGATCAACCTATTCCGGCCATGATACAAGAAACTATCCGATCTTTCAATTTTTGTAAAAGGGAAGGAAAAAGGAGATTCAAAGGATGTGTGCAACTCCTTTATGTTTGGATTCAAAGTCACTTTTGGAGGATAGAGGATGTTTCTTTCAAACCGTACATGAAGTCCCTAGTACCGATCAGTGTATTCCTAAAAAAAGGATTGGCCCGAGGACAAAAATGAAGAGCAATGGATCAACATGCTCCAGAATCTTAAAGGGGAGATGGTAACTTGGAGAGCTCCGTGGATGGTTCCTATGCTGATTATGTATAAATATGGGGGCAACCCGAGCGTTCCACTACTTGGAATTTGGGGAGCAGTGAGTTATGCACCTCTGTTGGTGCAAAGACAGGTCGAGTCTCGACAATTCACACCCGCGACTCACGAACTAGGTTTATTAGAGTTTACCTACGGAGAGGAGGGGTACTCTGGAAAGGTGCGAGAAATAATAGAAGAAAGGTGTCTCGATATGTCGACATTGTTACCCCCGACTACATGGTATGGAGAGAAATGAGGATTAATGATAGATTGTTGACATATGATGGGGAAGAAGTTCAACTCATGAATTCACCACCAAAGGTAGCACCATCGGAGCTAGAAATTGTAAGGTCAGAATTTGGAAAAGAAAAAGCCCAAATGAGAAAAGAGATTGCCCGACTTCAAGAAGAGATTGATGACCTGAAGAATAGAGAATCAGTTTAGGAAAGAGAAATGGAAAAGGTCAAGAGAGAAAGGGACACTATCAAGGGCGATCTCAAGGAATTACACTTGGAAAATAAAAGGTTCCGTTTTGAGCTAAAATTTGAAGGGACCATCACGACTTTCGGGGTATGGGAGAAAGAAGTCAAAAACCTCATAAAAGAGAATGGTTACTGGAAAGAGAGGGTGAAGCAGGAAGAAGCCCGAGCCGACAGACTTGAGCAAGAGAAGCAAGCTAGGAAAGCTCACACACTGCTGTTTCTACTGAGTTATTGAGATTCTAGTTGGAGAATGAATGATTACGGGCCAGATTGAAAGGCAAGGCAATCCAAATGGAGACTGTGAAGGAAAGTCCAAGATCCGAGAGGGTTATTCTAGAACTGGAACTTTGTAATGACACTTTGAAATAGATGGGCAAATTGTTGGATTGCCATAGGCAATGATCTTGTTATTCTATCCTTGATGTATTTAATTTCAGAAATCAATGAAAGACCTTTTGGTTGAAATTATACCGAGGCCAATACTTTCAAATTTATTCATACATTTATTCATATTTATAATCATTTTTTCCTTTATATTTATTCATTCATACATTTATTCATATTTATAATCATTCATTTATTCATTCTTTTATATTTATTCATTCATATTCATGTACTTAATCATTTATTTATTTATTTATTTCATTTATTCATTCATTCACATTTAGTCATTTATTCATTCATTTATAATAAAACATAAAGAATGTGTCAATAAATTCTAATCCATGGTTTTTTAAAACTTAAGGTAAAATTGGGCGCACTCCGAAAAAACTAGATTTTCGACACTGTTATAATACTAGATCTCAGGCTAGAATTATGGAGAATGACCATATTGCCCATATTGAAAGGATGGAATGGGCTCAAAGGGAACTGCAAGAGCAATTGGCTAAATCTCAGGAAGAGTCAAGAGAGCAGATGGCCAAGCTTTATGGAGATGATGAATGCCATGCTTAGACAGAAAAGGCCGGGTGAGAATTCAGTTACAGGAAAAAGGGTAGTGAATCAAGAGGACCGACCTGAAGTTGTGCATCTAAATGGCCAAACATCCCAGAATGCTGGAAATGAGCTTCCATCAGAGAAAACATCCTTTGTTTATATCCAACCGATGGTTGAAGCACAAAATTATGCTCTTAGAAAGGTTAACATTGGGGCTGACCCAACTGATCTTGTTGAAGTTCCGGTCTTTGAAGAGCTAGCTGAGAAGGAGAAAGCAAAGATGGCTGAACTAAAGAGGATTGAATCTGTGGAATCACAGAAAAAGTATCAGCTGTTGGAAGAGAGGCTAAGGGCGGTAAAAGGAGCATAATTGTTTGACAGTCTGGATGCCAAGGAGATGAGTCTGGTGCATAGCCTGGTAATTCCTCCTAAGTTCAAAGTGCCAGATTTCGAGAAGTATGATGGTACCACCAACCCGTCAGCACATTTAACTATGTACTGTCTAAAAATAATGGGGCATGACGAGGATGAAAAGCTACTCATTCATTGCTTTCAAGACAGCTTAACAGGTTCTGCAACCCGGTGCTACAATCAATTAACCCGTACTAAGATTCGCTCCTGGATGGATCTGGCTAGGGATTTTATGGAACATTACAAACATGTGATGGATATGGTGCCTGACCGTCTTACTTTGCAGAATATGGAGAAAAAAGTTATTGAAAGCTTTAAGGAGTACTCTCAAAGGTGGAGAGGTTTGGCCACTCAGGCGCAACCCCCTATGACCAGCAAAGAAACTACGGTGCTTTTCATCAACACTTTAAAGGCACCATACTATGACAAATTGGTGGGGAGTGCCACTAAAGATTTTGCGGATATGGTCATATCCGAATAAATGATAGAATCCGCCATTAAGAGTGGAAAGATAAAAGGTGGAGAATCTGCTACTCCAAAGAAGATAATTCCCGCCAAGAAGAAAGAAGAAACTCATGTAGTTAGCTATAACCATTATCCCTATACACTTCCTAGACCATATACACCTCTTGCACCGTATACACCTCCTGCACCCTATACACCTTACCCAACATACAATCCTTACTACCCTGCCGTGAACCACCTTACCCAAAACCCATTCCCTTACACAACCATACCGCCACAGCCATACCCAACTGGCGTATCCCTAAAAATAGCCATTCCCCAAAACACTGTCCAGAATACCCAGGGTATCATTCGCAATGACCAAATATCACGAAGGAATAATCAAAAGCCTTAATTTGATCCCATTCCTACAACTTATGGTGAATTATACCCCAAACTATTGCAGGGACAACATGTTGCACTCGTTTACCTTCAACCCTTGAAACCACCATATCCCAAATGGTATAACGTAAATGCTAACTGCGCATATCATGCGAGAATTCAGGGGCATTCGATCGAGGATTGCATTTCTTTTAAGAGAAAGGTCCAAAGCTTGATTGACACTGGTGTCGTAAAGTTCGGGTCAAAGAGCGGGCCTAATATTGCGGGTAACCCATTGCCCAATCATACTGAGGCCAAGGTGAATGCAGTGTTGTCAGGGGAAGTTGGTAGGGTAAAAAGACACATCAATGAGGTGAAGACTCAGATGATAAAGGTGTGGTTTGAAATGGTTAGGGCGGGAATAGTCCAGGATGAAGATAGTCTGAAAATGGTTGCAAGCAGGACGGAGGATTATTGTCCATTCCATAGAAGCAAGGGGCATACTATACAGGAGTGTGGAGATTTTTTTAGCTAAAGTTCAGCAAAAGATGGATGAGGGCGAGGCCCAATTTTATGAAGAGACAGACGAAGAAGTGAATGCTACAGAGAATACAACTGGTTATGGGGTGGGCAGACCTTTGGTGATCTACTATGATGAGCCGGGAAGGAAGGCTACCCCGATATATGAAGAAATCACTCCAAAGTTAATTATAGAGCTGCCATATTCTTTCTCGTATAAGGAGAATAAGGCTGCACCTTGGAGATATGATTGTAGCATGGTTACATCGGGCTCTTCAAGTCAACAAATAGCAACTGATATAACGGGTGTAGGACATTTAACTCGTAGTGGTAGATGTTATGCTCCCGAAATTATTGAGCAAAGTCCGGTAGGAAAGGAAAGAGGAATTAATAAAGAAAAGAGAATAGCAGAATCGGTCCATATAGAGATGGATTAGTCAAAGGGAGTGGAGAAAAATTCAACCCCAATGAAAGAGCTGGTAAATGAAAAAGAGGCTTGTGAATTCTTGAAATTTATAAAACACAGTGAGTACAGTGTGGTAGAACAACTGCATCGTCAATCAGCAATGATTTCTATCCTTTCAATGTTGCTGAACTCGAAGCCACAGAATAATGCCCTGCTAAGGGTTTTGAATCAAGCATATGTGGCCAATAACATATCAGTGGAGAAATGGATCGGTTGGTGGGGAACATCACAACGGATGATCACATTTTCTTTAGTTATGATGAAATACCACCCAACGGTGTTGGGTCTACAAAAGCCCTTCACATCAAGACTACTTGCAAGGGGCACATTCTACCACGAGTACTCTTGGATAACAGTTCTTCGTTGAATGTAATGCCCTTGGCGACCTTATCTAAACTGCCAGTTGACATGTCCTACATGCTACCAAGCCGCACTGTGGTCAGGGCTTTTGATGGCATTCGATAGGAAGTAATGGGAACTATTGAGGTCCCGCTGGAGATAGTTCCTTATACGTATAAGGTGGATTTCCAAGTTATGGATATTACCCTTTCCTACAACTGCTTATTGGGAAGGCCATGGATATATTCTGCTGGGGTAGTACCATCATCTCTCCACCAAAAATTAAAGTTTGTAATAGAAGGACGCTTGGTCAGCGTATCAGGAGAGAAAGACATCATAGAACCGAATGAGGATGTTGTGGAATGTTGGTTCAGGTCTCTGGAATTTGTTAATGCTGTGTTCGTCACTGAAGGATGTAAAATTTCAGAGCCAAAACTGTCCAAGAATACCAGGTTGGGAGTAAGAATGACGGTAGGAAGGGCTGCAGAACATGAAAAAGACTGGGAAAATATCTCTAGGGTATGGCCAGGGCAATTGAAGTAACTGGGAAGAAAGACAGGTTTGGTCTCGGATATCTCCCGAAAGCTCATGAAAAGAGGAGACAAATTGAGAAAAACCAAAATAGGAGGATGGTCCATCTCTCGGGTATGGATATAGAGTGGGAGCCCATGACTTTCCCACCAATCTTTCACAGCTTTCGTTCGACTGGCTTCGAGTTTGGGGAGAAAGATTCTGTCGACGTGTTAGTAATGATTAAACAGGCCTTTGAGAAGTTTCATATGAGCAGGGACGAGCAGATGCAAGACATGGTAATCTGTATGACTCGTGAAGAAGGAATTGAAGATAGAAGTGCAAGTTGGATGGTGCGACCATGTCCACCAGGTTATAGATTAACAAATTGGAGTCCGACCGAGCTTCCTATAGTCTTTAGGTCTACTCCAAAGTACTTTGAAACAATCTTAATTATCTTTGCCCAAGGATATTAAGAATTGTTTATGTACGAGCTTATGTTTAAAACTCGTCATTTAATAAATAACAAGCACAATGCATTTTCTTCATATTGATGTGTCCATATTCTTTCATTTTTGCTTTTTATTTTCTTTCATTGCCTATATGCCTTCCTATATTGTTTCTTCCTCACCTATTTATAGGTGTATGGATGCGGAATATGAGGACTATCCTGTCAATAATTCTAAAATTGATTTTGAAAGAAACATTTGCACGGGTGATTTCGACGTCAACGAAGATACCAAAAATTATGGTTTGCCTCCGGATCTATTGAGAAACATAAAACAAGAGGAGAAACAAGTATTGCCTCATAAGGAGCTGTTACAAATGACAAATCTGGGAAATAGAGAAGAAATAAAAGAGGTCAAAATTGGGACTTCATTGTCACCATCAACAAAATGTGAACTAATAGCTTTACTCCAAGAATATGTAGATGTATTTGCATGGTCATACCAAGACATGCCAGGGTTAGATCCTGATATTGTGGTACACAAGCTTTCTTTAAGACCAGATTGCAAGCCAATTCAGCAAAAATTGAGGAGAATGAGGCCTGACATGCTGTTAAAGATAAAAGAAAAGGTGAAAAAGCAGTTCGATGTTGGGTTCTTGGAAGTGGCAAAATATCCATAATGGGTAGTGAATATTGTCCCAGTTCCAAAAAAGGATGGAAAAGTATGGATGTGTGTCAATCACCGGAATCTGAATAAGGCCAGTCCTAAAGATAATTTCCCTTTCTCTCACATTGATACCTTGGTGGATAATACGGCAAAGAGTTCTTGGTTTTCCTTCATGAACGGATTCTCAGGGTACAATCAGATTAAGATGGCACAAAATATATGGAGAAAACCACATTTGTGACAATGTGGGGAACATTTTGCTATAAGGTAATGCCGTTTGGATTGAAATATGCCGGGGCAACATATCAGAGAGCCATGGTGACTTTGTTCCATGATATGATGCATAAGGGGATTGAGGTCTACGTTGATGACATGATAGCAAAGTCACAAGGAGAAGATGAGCATATTGCAAATCTTAAGAAGCTTTTCGAAAGACTAAAAAAAATTTTACTCAAACTAAACCCGACAAAATGCACTTTCGGAGTCACTTCGGGGAAGTTTTTAGGATTTGTCGTCAGGGGAATTGAGATTGATCCAGATAAAGTAAAGGACATTCAGAACTTGCCATCACCTCATACTCAAAAGAAAGTGAGAGGCTTTTTAGGAAAATTGAATTACATTGCTTAGTTTATTTCTTAGTTAACCGACAAGTGTGATCCAATATTTAAGCTACTTCGGAAGCGTGATCCTGGAGAATGGGATGAATGGTGTCAGATTGCCTTTGAAAAAGTTAAGCACTATTTATCCAACCCACCAGTATTAATGCCACCTGCTCCAGAGAAACCAATGATACTATATTTATCAGTATTTGAGAGATCTATGGGTTGTGTATTGGGGCAGCATGAAGAGACCGGGAAGAAAGAACAAGCGATTTATTACCTCAACAAGAAGTTCACAAAGTATGAGCTGAAGTATTCATCGATAGAAAAGCTGTGTTGTGCTTTATCTTGGACTACTCGAAGGCTCAGACAATACATGTTGTATCACATGACGTGGTTGATTGCCAAGCTAGATCCTATCAAGTATATGTTGGAAGCACCCTCCTTGTCAGGAAGAACGTCAAGATGGCAAGTTTTGTTGTCAGAATACGACATTGTGTATGTGAGTCAGAAAGCTATAAAAAGACAGCGCAGTAGCTGAGTTCTTAGCAAGTCGGGCGGTTGAAGGTTATGAGCTTTTGAACTTTGATTTCCCTGATGAAGACTTGATGTGTGTTTCGCAGGAGGATAGCATTCCCCCGAAGAAGAAAAAATGGAAAATGTACTTCGATGGTGCATCCAATGCCATGGGGCACGGGATAAGCGCAGTACTCATATCCCCAGAAGAAGATTATTATCCTTTCACTGCCATATTGGATTTTGATTGTACAAACAATACTATTGAATATGAGACGAGTACTATGGGCCTTCGTGTTGCCGTACACAGAAAGATCAAAATACTGGAAGTTTTTGGAGATTCAGCTTTGGTAATATACCAACTACGCGGAGAATGGGAAACCCGAGATGCAAAGTTAATCCGGTATCGAGAGCTCATACTGAGTTTGATAGAGAAATTCGAAGAAGTGAGTTTCAACTACTTCCCCCGAGAAGAAAATTGAATGGCGGATGCTTTAGCCACTTTATCGTCAATGTTTAAAGTAAATGAAGAGGCCGAAGTTGTGCCAATAAAGATGAGCATATACGAGTCTCCTGCCCACTGCCTGAGTATCGAAGAAGAAGCGGATGGCCTCCCTTGGTATTATGACATCTTACAATACATCAAGAGTCAACGGTATCCTGAACAAGCAACAGAAAATGATAAAAGGACTCTGAGAAGATTAGCAATGGGTTTTGTCTTAGATGGTGAGATTCTCTACAGGAAAATGAAGGATCAGGTTTTATTAAGGTGTGTCGGGTCTGTCGAAGCTTGGAGAATCATTGAGAAAGTCCACGAAGGGATATGTGGCACTCATGCCAATGGTCACATGCTTGGTAAACAGTTTATGAGGGCAGGATATTATTGGCTAACAATGGAAGAAGATTGTATTAGTTATTCCCAGAAGTGCCATAAATGTCAGATATATGCAAATAAGATTCATGTGCCTCCATCACCATTGCATGTCATGATTGCACCATGGCCATTTTCGATGTGGGAATGGATATGGTCGGGACAATTACCCCGAAAGATTCAAACGGACACCGTTTCATCTTAGTGGCCATAGATTACTTCACAAAGTGGGTGAAAGCTGCTTCTTATGCTAATGTAATGAAGTCAGTGGTATGCAGATTCGTCAAGAAAGAAATCATATGCCGGTATGGATTGCCAGGGAGAATCATTTCAGATAATGCTCTCAATCTGAACAATAAGATGATGAGATAAGTGTGTACTCAGTTCAAGATCATGCATCACAATTCGGCACCTTATCGTCCGAAAATGAGTTGGGCAGTAGAGGTAGCCAATAAGAACATCAAGAAAATTATTGAGAAGATGACCAATGTGTACAAAGATTGGCATGAGATCTTGCCTTTTGCTCTTCACGCATACCTTACCTCGGTCCGCACATCTACAGGTGCCACGCCATTTTCTTTGGTATATGGAATGGAGGAAGTGTTACCTATTGAGGTTGAAATTCCTTCCCTTCGTGTTTTAATGGAGGTTGGTTTAGAAGAGGCAGAGTGGGTTAGAGCTCGCTATGAACAGTTGAATCTTATCGAGGAGAAAATGATGAAAGCAATTTGCCATGGGCAGTTGTATCAGAAAAGGATGATTCGAGCTCACAACAAGAAGGTTCGTCCCAGGCAAATTCAAGAAGGGCAGTTGGTATTAAGGAAAAATCTCTTATAGTGAAGGATCCATGAGGGAAATGGGCTCCAAATTGGAAGGGCCCTATGTGGTAAAAAAAGCTTTTTTTGGAGGAACATTGATTCTAACTCGAATAGACGAGGATGACTTAAGAAATCCCGTGAATGCTAACGAATTGAAGAAGTACTATGCTTGAAGAAAAAATGAAAAAAAAAGTGTGATACTGTGCACATGAAAATTCGAATGATTCCAAATGTAAAAGTGAAAATTCTATATATCTATTTTCCATGAGGATTGCTTTTCAATGAAAATATTCGTGCTTGATATGATGAATGGCCATCTTTCATATTCCTTTAACTAGAAGAAATTATCCTTAGTCACCCCTTTGAGCTTTAGGAATTTTTTTTTCTTTCTTTGAACCTTGATCAAGGATCACCCTCTATACTGGAGGGCTGATGTGAGGAAAAATAACCTCCAAAAAATCATGGCAAAAAAAAGCCATCGAGAAAAAAACTTGTGAAATCAAAGAATGGCAAATGAAAGCCAAGAATGAAAAAATCCTAAAAAAAGAAAGGAAAGTCCAAAAGAGGGCTAATTTTTCAAGAATGAATTCTCCTCAGGAAATGATCAATCACCCTTAAACACATTTTGGGCCTATTTACCGAACCTTGGCCTACATTACGTGCTTTTAAAAGTCTATTTTGATCAAGCATGGATATTTAATTTGAAGGGTTTTTCTCAAAATTCATTCCATCTTTTGAATTGACATTTTTACTTTGGAAGCATTTAGAATTCTCAGATGCATGGTAGAGCACAAGAAAAAAATAGAAAAGAAAAAAATGAAAATGAAAAAAAATGTAAAAGGAGAGGTTTAAGCCTAAAACCCGCAAAGGGTGACTTAATACCGAATGGGGGACACTTGGATAGAAAACCCGCAAAGGGCGGCTCAAGTACTGATTAAGGATTGAATCAATGCTCCATGTAAAGGGGGAGAAAGTATCAAAAAATCAGAAGAAAGGGGAAAAACTCAGTCCGATGCAACTACAGAAGCAGAGAGGTTACCCAAGTAAATGGCTCATTCAAGAGAAATTTCAAATGAATTGAAGAAGAAAAGGTCCAAGATATTCCGCATATGGGGCATCTACAACCTACAATTCTACATTTGTTTCTTGTATCCTTGATATCACCTCTGTCATCTTGTTATCCCTTTTATGACATTTGGTTGTTTCATACTTTTTTTCATACATTTTGTGATGCATTTTGATTGTTATTAAATTGAATGATGATTAGTAAACATAAAAATCTTTAAATAAAAGGATTTCAGAGTATTACTAAGGAGTATATTTAAAATTTAGAAGAGGTTTGGGAACCACTAAAATTTGAAAACACAATAGCGCATCATGATGGAAAATTCACCAAATAGAGGTAAACAGCGAATGTGTTGAAAACTCTGTTTTGAAGTCAGAAAATTTGTGGATTTCAGAGAAGTCATAAACTGAGATTTTTTATCTTTATTGAAAGATCTTCAAGTGGGGCATCTGTGAAAAGTTGAGGATTTCATCATGAAGTCAGACAGTCCGTGAACCTCAAAGAAACCATGGATTAAAAATCATGACACAATCATTTAAATACCTTCATCATTAGGGAACATACATCTGACAAGAATTTGCAAAGCACGTCATTTTCATCATTGCATTTGGCTAACATTACAGGAATCGTGGAAATTTTGCTATTCTAAATCGAACTCGTTCTACTTCTCAAATGAGTCTAGCCCCGAGACCATCGTCGAGGTATTTTTTTTAAATCGAACTCGTTATGCTTCTCAAATAAGTCGATCCCCGAGACCACCGTTGAGGTATTTTTCCTTTTCAAATCGAACTTGTTTTTCAAATGAGTCGAGCCCCGAGACCACCGTCGAGGTATATTCCTTTTATTTTCAAATCAAATTTATTTTCTAGATGAGTCAAACCCGGGTTCATTGTTAAGGCATTCTTTTTGTTTTAAAATCGAACTCGTTCTGCTTCTCAAATGAGTCGAGCCACGAGACCATCGTCGATGTATTTTGTTTTAAAATCGAACTCGTTTTGTTTCTCTAATGAGTCGAGCCCCGATACCATCGTCCAAGTATTTTGTTTTAAAATCAAACTCGTTCTGTTTCTCAAATGAGTCGAGCCTTGAGACCATCGTTGAGGTATTTTGTTTTAAAATCGAACTCGTTCTGCTAATGAGTCGAGCCCCGAGACCACCGTTGAGGTACTTTCTTTTATTTTTTTAAATTGAACTTGTTTTCTAAATGAATCGAACCCAGAATTTTACAGTTTAAAAATGAACAAGCCTTTGGTGGTGATAGTCGAAGCCTCTGGTGGAGATATCCAGAGTTATACAATTTTAACATAAATAAATCTTTGGTGGTGATAGCCAAAGCCTCTGAAAGATACCCCATTTTTAAAGTCACCTTTGAGCATAATTTTCCAAAGTCATGGATAAGACCTCCGGGCACCATTTTTAAAGTCGCCACCGAGCATAATTTTCCAAAGTCATGGATAAGACCTCCGGACACAATTTTCCAGATCACGGATAAGACCTCCAAGTACTATTTTTAAAGTCCCCTCTCGAGCATAATTTTCCAAAATCATGGATAAGACCTCCGGGCACCATTTTTAAGACCTCCGGGCACCATTTTTAAGACCTCAGGGCACAATTTTCCAAATCACAGATAAAGCCCTGAGACCACCGTCGAGATATTTTATTCTCTTGCAAATTGAACTTGTTTCCTTAAGACGGGTCGAGCCTTGATTAGTCAGGGAACTCAATTTAAGGACAAAATCTTTTATTTTAAAGTTTTTAATCATTTAAAAAAATGAATGAAAACTCTCTTTCCTTTTCTTCACATGTTATTTCACTAACTGGACAAAATTAGAATTTGTTTATCTTTGCCTGATTCTTGATTCTCAGCAATAGCCAAAGAGGGGCAGCTGTAGACACCAAATTTTGTCCAGACCCCTAAATCAGGTAAATTTCTTCCTTGTGATGTTTTAGAATGAAGAAAAGCTCTTCTCATCCTGTAGATAATACTCCAAGACTTTGTTTAAGAGGCCAAGCATGAAAAGTCAATTTGAGAAAAGTCAACCCCAAAAAAGTCAACTCTAAAAAGTCAACCCCAAAAAGTCAACCACTGAAAATGTCAACCCGCATTCAAAATCAAGATTCAAAGTTTAACTGAACAATGGTGAAAGAATGTTGATAATCCGAGGTCTACAATGAGAGATATGGAGTCCGGAAGATGGGTTATGGAGATTCAGTGGGAAAAAAACCCTAATTTGGTAAATTTGGGAAACATTGACGAAGAAAAATCCGAAATCGGAGCTCAATTAAAAAGGCCAAATTTGGGAGGCATCAAACTGAAATTCTAGATGATAAATCCGGGAAAAATAGCAAACGAGCTTGGAAAATTACCAAAACTTCTAGATCTCGATTTTATATTATTTGGAAGATGTTGGTGAAGAAAAATCCGGAATCGGAGCTCATTTGAAAAATAGCAAAGTTCGGGTCCACTAAGTTGAAATTTCAGAACATAAATCCGGGAAAAATAGCAAATGAGCTCGAAAAATTATGAAAACTTTCAGAACTCAATTTTATATTATTTGGAAGAGATTGGCAAAGAAAATTTTAGAATCGTAGCTCAATTGAAAAAGGCTAAATTTGGGAGGCATCAAACCGAAATTCCAGAAGTTAAATCCGAAAAAATAGGAAACGGGCTCAGAAAATTATGAAAACCTCCATAACTCAATTTTATATTATTTAGGAAGTATTGGAAAAATAAAATCCGAATTTGGGGTCCGTTTGCAATTTAATCAAGTTTGGGGGGCTAAAGTGTAATTTTATCGAATAAACCGAAGAAGGCCATTTTTTTCAATTAAAAAAAAAGAGAAGTTGTTGGAATATTAAGGGCCATTCGGTTAGCCCATGTAGGAGAGGAAGTTTGGCTGATTTCTTTCATCCAAAGGCCAAAATTGGATAGCAAGGTGGTTTTTTTATTTGATTGAGCCTTTGTGATCTTGCCACATGGTCAAATGAATGAAGAGGAAGGATGTCAATATTATGGTTACATATTTTAGGCCATCTGTTATTGTTAGTAGCTGATCACTTCATCATATGGTTGTAAATTCATATTTTTAGCATATTTGATTAGTGACCTTTAGATCTAGCTAGCTAGAAAAAAAAATGACAACATTATGAGCACATAGGGGGTTCGGCTGGCCTATTTTAAGGGGAGGTTTTCATTCTTTTGAGGGATTCTTTTGGCTGAATAATTCATGTTGGAGCAATAGTTAAGTGGTAGAAAAGCAATGAAAAATTTAGAAGAGATAGAAGCTTAAAAGATAGCTTTGAAAGGTAGCCTTTTGGCACCTAACTCTTGCATTTTTCTTTCTTTTTCTATGCTGATTTTGCTCATTTTCCATATGCTTTCTTGTTATTTTAATATAAAATAAAGGTTTTTAAAACTCCCTTTTAAGGCTTATATCTTGTGTTTTCATAAAAAATCAAAAAACAAATTTTTTTACTACCCATTTTCAAGGTGGCTGAATGGTCTCTTTAATATGATTGCCTTGTGTTTGATTTATTTCCTATGTTGGTTGTGGTAGATTAGCTTCTTTTGATGTTTTAGTTTTCTATAATAATCAAGATATGGGCTTATTTCTACTCTATTTACTTACTTGTTCTTATTTTTCTGTTTTTATCATTTATTTTCATGTCTATTTACTTTATTTACTAACTTTAATTTTTTGTTTTTACTATATCAAGTTGTTCATTCTTTGCATTATTGTCATACCATGTGTTTGTGTATTTGCCTAGCTATATCTTTGCATTTTCATCATGATTATTTGACTATCATGCTTTCATTTATGTCTTGCATATTTGCCATACCATATGTTTGTGTTATTGCCTTGCTAGGATCTCACATATTTGTTAGTGACCATTCGGTTTCTATGTTTTCTTTGTGGTGTATTTGTATTTTCATCTTGTTTAGCTATCATGCTTTGCATCATTATGCCATGTTATTGAGTATTTGTTGTGCCATGTTCTTACATTATTATTATGTTCATTTAGTCATTATATGTTCATGTTACTTCCATGCATATTTGTATGTCATATTAGGCATTAGGTCATGTTATGCTGCCATGCATATTCTTATGACATCTTAGATCTTAGGTCATCTTTGTATGCCATGCATATTTTCATGTTATTAGGTCTTAGGTCATCTAGTATTGCCATGCATACTTTCATGTTCATTAGTCTAGGGACATACTTATTGCCATACATATTTCATGCATATTAGGTCTAGGGTTGCATTTATTGCCATGCACAATTTCTATCTAGGCATTAGGTCATCTTTTATGCCATGCATTTTCTTTGTCATTTAGGTATTAGGTCATGTATTTCATGCATTTAACTTCCTGTTTGTTCATGTATTTCATTTCATCCCACTTGATTTTTGACTTAAGTCAATCAATGGCTCAAAGCCAAGCTCTCATGAGCATGCTTGTGGAAAATTAAGATGTTGTCAAGTTGGATTTTCTACCTTTGCGATTTTTTTTTTTTTAGACAATCCTTTTCCAAATTTTTAGAAATTTTTAATACTATTTGTAGGACCTTAGAGGAGTCTATAATATTTTTATTATGATTTTTAGACTTTTTATCAAAGGTTTAAAAATGGTTTTTGGTTAAACAGTTTTTCACCCAGTGTTCTGACTTTAATGAATTTTCTGGTAGGTCATCCTTAGTCTAAAAATTAAGATGATTTTTTCCCATATAGGTCAACATGTTCTGAGTCTCCCATAATTGTTTCATATTTTTTTGAAAATTTTAAAATAGGTAAAAAAAAATCACGTTTAAAAATTTGTCAGAAAAGTCAGATTTGTTTTCAAGAAGAAAATAATTTTCTGTTTTGGTTAAGGCATTAAGAGGGGGCTGATTTAGAACAATAGCTACTGTCCTAGGTTGATTTCTAAGCCATTTTAATCCTAAAAAATGATTTTATAAAGGTCGGGTCAAGGGAGGTCAACCCGGGTTTTCAAAGTTAGGAAAATCGAGCCTTTTTAAGGGGGGTTTACGACCATAGTGTCATTTTCATCCAAAATTTTCAAAATTGTTTTCAATCCAATCGTAAAGTATTTTTTATTTAGAAAAATCTGATTTGATGTCTTTTCCTAAGATAGTCGGATATCTTTTTAGGTATACAAATGTCCTTATTTAAAGGAAAAAATTAGGGATGGCAATGGAGCGGGGCGGGGGCAGATATTGCCTTATCCACCTCCACCTCACTTTTGTATGGATGTTGGAAACATCCACATCCATGGATGTCGGTTACATCCATAACCGCTCCACGGTGCTCCACTCCGCTACACCCCAATTTACATTAATTATTTTTAACTTAATATTGTAAAAATTATATTATAATTTATTCATGAACATAATTTTAGTATATAAAAATCTTTAATATAATATATATAATACATATATACTAAAAGTATAGATATAAAATATTAATATATATATGATTTTAGTATATATATCTAATATATATTAAAAATATAAGAAAAAATATAAAATATTTTAAAGGATAAAATAGTAATTTCAAAAGTCGGGGCGGGGCGGAGTGGAGCAAGCATTTACCAAAACCGCTCCGCTCCACCCCGCTCCAAAAAAAAACTCTCCATTCGGAGCAGATCGGTGCGAAATCCATCGGTCGGATCGGGTTTTGCCATCCCTAGAAAAAATACACTCTCATGCATTGCATTTTCCATGTTTATGCATAATATATGATATATGATTTTTGCTATGAATATTTCTATGGTAATGCTATTGTTTTGATTTATATTTCATGATGTTATATTGATTGTTATATGGTTGTGAATATTTTATGTTATTCTATGCTCTTTGTTTAGTCATTATTTATTTTGTCATATCATTTAAGATTTATTATATTCATGTATTGCCTTTTTTTTTATTTTCATGCATATTTTATTATAATGTTTTTATGTTTTTTATCATGTCATGGTATGAAATTATGCTATGTCATTTAGAATATACCATGTCACTAGAATATATCATGTCATTTAGATTATATCATGTCATTTAGAATATACTATGTCATTTAGATTATATCATGTCATTTAGAATATACCATGTCACTTAGATTATATCATGTCATTTAGGTTATATTATGTCATCTAAATTTTGCTATGTCATCTTTTACCATGTCATACATGCTTTATATTCATCTTTCTAAAAATGTTTTAAAAAAAAAAAAGATAATGATTTTGAATAAAAATAAAGATATTCTCGAGTTAAAATAATTCATGAGTTCTCTGTCGGGTTTGCTGGGTAGGATTTCGTCAATTATCATTAATAAAGGAATATTCTTCTTTCAAAAAATGAAAATGATTCAGAGATTTTTCAAATAAATAAAAATTTCTATATTTTGTCGAGTTTGTCGGAGAATATAGGAAAATTTTGAATTAATAAATTCCGGGTCATTTTCAATTAAAAATGGAATTATTTTTCTTTAAATTGGGAATTATTTTAAAATGTCAAATCTAAAACCAACTTTTACCAAGATTTGAGATAACACACGATTAATAAGGTACTGCTTTATACGGGCGTTGTGGGGGTGCTAATCCTTCCCCGCACGTAACCGACTCCCGAACCCGCTTCTTTGATTTCTCTAGTTGAAAACGCAGACTTTGAAACTGCTTTTAAAAAATGTTTTAATTAATCTTAAAATGTTTTACAAAACCGATTTTAATAGGTGGCTGATCACACCTAGCCAAAAAAGATTGGTGGCGACTCCATTTCTTTTTCGAGGTTGTCTTTGAACCCTCATTTTATTTCAAGAGGAATTAAGTCGTATTTTTCTCTGTTTTTCCCAATGTCACAATTAACGAGTAAATGTCTCGCGATGAGACTTGTTATGTTTTAGGTTGCAACAATCCGAATCCGAAATGATTCGAACTCGAAGTGACCCAAACCTTAACCGGTCCAAACCTGAAGTCTACTTGAATTTTTTTAAACCCAAACTGACCCAACCCGACCCGAATTGACCTAACCCAAATCCAACCCGACCCGCCTAATTAATAGGTCTATATTAACGTGTAAAAATTTATATAAATTTATAATATTTTAAATACACAAAAAATAATATGAATACGAAAATGACACAAACAGACAAAATTTTCTTTTTTTCTTTTCTTTTCGTTCTTTTACCTTTCTTTTTCTTTTTTCTTTTTTTTTTTTATTTACAAAAAACTTAAAAAATACTTTAACTAACCTCTCCAAGCTTCTTTAATACCCACACGTAGTTGTCCCTAAACAAGCCCAATAGTTGAAATTGGGCTGCTTGGGGACCAAAATTGAAATTAAATATTCTCTTACTTATATAAGGACCACTTTTAAGTATGTTATAAATGACTTTGAAAATTGAGAAGAAAGCAAAAGAAACGAAAGAAATTATAAATATGACTTTGAAAATTGAGAGTAAAACAAGAGAAACGAAAGAAATTACAAATATGACTCTGAAAATTGAGAATAAAACAAAAGAAACGAAATTATAAAGTATGACCTAAGGAAAATATGCTACCTTAAGTAATAATTAAGCAACCAACTAACCGGCTAAATTGTTTAGCAGGTTATGACCAGAAAAGTAGACGTATAATTCATATATTTATATTGTGTTATAATTATGTTTAAAATATTTTATATTTGTATAAATTTTGATATATTAATAATTTATGTTATATAAATTTTGTCATGTTTTTATATTCGTATCATGTTCGTATTTTTTTTTTATATCGTATCATATTTTATATTATATTTTAATTTTTTTTTTTTAATCCTGTTCAATATTTGAATAATACTCGTACATAAACTCCACCAAACCTTCCATTCCAGGGGAAGTCAGGCCTTAGTAGATTTAGAGGTTAAACATTGAAAGATAAAATGTCTAAAAAATGTAGTCTCTCCCCAAAGCTTCCATGGAAAATCGAGCTTTTCGTTTCCACCATGTCATTCGCCGTCGATATCTCTCGCCGCTCCAATTTCACAGTCAATCGGACTCTTATGAACCTATTCGACTTCAAATCCTCTGCTTCCAAAAGACCCGTCAACGGCGTTAAATCCTCTGATATCGTCGTCGACAGTTCCTGCAACCTTTGGTTCCGCCTCTACACACCCACCGGCACCGCTGCTCACGGAAGTTATTCAGGTACTTTTCCAGTCATAGTCTTTTTCCATGGTGGGGGTTTTGCCTTCATGTCTGCCAATTCCAAGCCTTATGACGATTTCTGCCAACGACTAGCAAGAGAGCTTACGGCGATTGTCATCTCCGTCAACTACCGACTCTCACAGGAGCATCAATGCCCATCCCAATACGAAGACGGCCTCAAAGTTTTGAAGTTCATCGACGATCTGAGAAACTGGGAAGGTCTTAATGCCAACCTGAAACACTGCTTTGTTGCTGGAGACAGCGCAGGGGGAAACTTGGCTCATCACCTAGCTGTCAAAGCTAACGAGCACAAATTTCACAACCTGAAGCTGATTGGGTTTATAGCAATACAACCATTTTTTGGCGGAGAAGAAAGGACTGAATCCGAAATCAAGTTGGACGGAGCTCCCTTGATTTCAATGGAGCGTACAGACTGGATGTGGAAGGCGTTTTTGCCTCAAGGGTCTGACAGGGACCATCCGGCGGTTAATGTTTTTGTTAGGTACCAGAGTGACGGAATAGTGTCTCACAACTAAAATAAGAGATGAGAAAATAGGAACTGAACACACAAAATTTAACGTGGAAAACCCTCAATGAATAAAGGGAAAAACCACGGGGCAAGACTAGAAGAATTTCACTATGAGAAAATATTACAACACCTCTCTCTAAATACTAGGAGAGAACAACCTCACAAAGAATATAAGAAAGTATACAAGAGAGGAAGAGATAATTCTTGGGATGGTTTTAATACTTCTCCTTAAGGCTCTTTATATAGCCTTCAAGGAGGAACTCCTTCGTTTCTCCCACCGATGTGGGACTAAGTTCTAACAATTCTCCCACTTGAAGATTTGATTAAACCAATCATATCTTCACACCACTCTTTCTGTCTTGCCATTCCATGTTGCTTACGTTTCTGATAGACCATAGGAGGATCGACACCAAATAAACTTGTCAGTGTTGATTGGCTTTGTCATAACATCTGCTAGGTTGTCTTTGGTGTGAATCTTTTGCATATCCACACTTCCTTCTTCTACTACTTCTCGAACAAAGTGATACTGTATACCTATATGCTTTGTCCTGGAATGAAAGGCTGGATTCCTTGCAATGTGCAAGGCACTCTGACTGTCACAATACACAATAATCTTCTGCTGTTTGTGCCCGAGTTCTTCCATTAACCTTTGTATCCATATTGCTTCCTTGCATGCTTGGGTAGCTGCCATGTACTCAGCTTCTGTAGTAGACAAAGCTACAACAGTCTGTAACTTAGATAACCAGCTTACCGCTCCTCCTGCAAGTGTGAACACATAGCCAGTAGTGGATTTCCTTTTATTAAGATCACCTGCAAAATCTGAATCAACATAACCCCTGACAACAAGTTCTGATCCTCCAAAACATAATGCAACATCTGAGGTTCCTTTAATGTATCTAAGGATCCTCTTAACAACATTCCAATGCTCTCTACCAGGATCTGCCATAAATCGACTGACCGCTCCCACTGCTTGTGCAATGTCTGGTCTTGTACATATCATAGCATACATAAGGCTTCCCACCGCTGATGCATACGGTACTCGAGACATTTCCATCCTCTCTGCTTCATTGCTAGGACTCATACCTGAGGATAATTTACAATTGACAGGAAGTGGGGTAGATATTGGCTTACAGTCTTGCATGTTGAAGCGTCGCAAGACCTTCCTCAGATAATTCTTTTGAGAAAACCAAATTTTCCTGTCTTTTCTGTCTCGGTGAATTTGCATCCCTAAAATCTTGTTTGCGGGTCCCAAGTCCTTCATATCGAACTCCCTAGCCAACTGTGCCTTCAAATCTTGGATTCGATCTTTGTTGGGGCCTACCACCAACATGTCATCCACATACAACAGCAAAATAATGAAATCATTATCATCAAACCTCTTGTAGTACGTACAATGGTCTGAACTTAGTCTGTTGTATTCAAGGCTAATTATGAAAGAATCAAATCTCTTGTACCAACATCTGGGCGCCTGCTTTAGACCGTACAGAGATTTGGTCAACCTGCAAACCAAGTTCTCTTTGCCTGTTTCAACAAAACCTTCTGGTTGGAGCATATAAATTTCTTCTTCAAGCTCTCCATGTAGAAAAGCCGTCTTTACATCTAGTTGTTCAAGATGTAAATCAAATGCAGCACACATAGCCAACACTACTCTGATAGTAGTAAGTCTGACAACTGGAGAAAATATCTCGTTGAAGTCAATACCTTCTTTCTGAGCATATCCTTTTACAACCAATCTAGCAGATATCGTTCTACTTGATCATTGCTATCCCGCTTGATCTTGTAGACCCATTTGTTACCAATGGCTTTTCTGCCACGTGGTAATTCCACCAGTTCCCATGTCTCGTTCTTGTGAAGAGCTTCAATTTCTTCCTGCATTGCTGTCATCCACAGAGAAGCATCTGGGCTACTAGTAGCTTCATGAAAAGTTGATGGCTCTCCATCCTCTGTTAAAAGACAGTATGCAACATTGCTCTCCGTAACATACTCCGTGTGCCAATTTGGAGGCCTTCTCTCACGAGTTGACCGTCGAACTTCTACAGCCTCGGACTCAACTGGTTCTGGTACCTCATGCTCTGGTTCTGCTTCAGAAGAATCATCTTCTTGAGAATTTCTATCCATCTGCACTGTAGCAGTCTCTTTTGAAGTGTTGTCATTTGTTTGCTCACTTTGCAGTTCATTTTCTGCAAAAACTACATCTCTGCTGACAACAACCTTGCGGGCAGTGGGATCCCACAGGCGATACCCCTTAACACCGTCAGCATAACCCAAGAATATACATTTTCTGGATTTTGGATCCAGCTTTGTTCTTTCTTGGGAGTTGTACATCACGTACACAGGACATCCAAACACATGTAGAGAAGAATAATCAGCTGGCTTTCCTTTCCACATCTCCATAGGCGTCTTCAAACCAATCGCCGTTGATGGTGATCGATTTATCACATAACAGGTGGTTTTGACTGCTTCTGCCCAGAAAGATTTGGCCAATCCCGCTGTTCTCAGCATGGCTCTTGTTCTATCTAGGAGAGTTCTGTTCATCCGCTCTGCTACACCATTCTGTTGAGGCGTATGTGCAACCGTGAATTGTCTCATAATACCCTCTTTCTTACAGAATGCTAGAAAGTTACCGTCTACATATTCTCCTCCATTGTCTGTCCTCAAGCACTTGATTCTTTTCCCAGTTTCAAGCTCTACTTGTGCTTTGAACTCCTTGAATACTGGAAACACATCTGACTTCTTCTTGATTGGGTACACCCATAATCTCCTGGAATAGTCATCAATGAATGATACAAAATACTTTGCTCCACCCAGGGATATTTCTGGTGACTCCCACACATCAGAATGGATTAAGTCCAGTATGTGTTTGCTTCTTGTAGTTACTTTAGCAAACTTCAATCTATGCTGCTTGCTTATCATACAGTGCTCACAGAAAGGTAAATTGACCATCTTGAGCCCGGGCAGGAGATTGCGTTCTGCAAGGACTTTCAAGCCTCGCTCTGACATATGGCCTAATCTGCGATGCCACATCATCGTCGTTTCTTCTTGGCTGGCTGCTGCAACTGATGCATCTGCCTCTTGCAACGTCTCTCCCAAAAGCATGTATAGATTGCTTGTGATCTTCTCTGCTTTCATCACCACAAGGTTTCCTTTCACTACTTTCAATATTCCACATTCAGTGTGGATCTTGCACCCGAGGTCATCCAATTGTCCAATTGACAATAAGTTCTTCTTTAAGCCCTTCACATGTCGTACCCCTTGAATTTTGCGAACAGTACCATCATGCATTTTTAATCTGACGGTACCGACTCCAGCAATATCTAAGGCGTGATCATTTCCCATGAACACAGATCCTTCCGAAATAGGTTCATAAGTGCAAAACCAATCTCGGTGTGGAGTCATGTGCCATGTCGCACCTGAATCCATTATCCAGACATCATTGAGTTTCTTTCCGCCTTTAGAACTAGTCGCTGCTTCACTATACAAGATTTCTCCATCATCTGAGGTACTTGCAACACAACCTTGGGAGGTTGATGTTTCAGAATTCTTTTCTCCACCCTTCTTATTATGCCAACACTCCTTCTTCGAGTGCCCTCTCATGCCACAATTGTAGCATTTAAGATTCTTCCTTCTTCGAGATTTTGATCTACCATGATTCTAACTCCCACTGGAGCCACGTTCTGTTGATCTGCCTCTCATCACCGTTAAAGCCTCTGCTTGCTTTGAATTTTCTGACCTTTCCTCCTTATTCTTGCGCCTGGATTCTTCTTCAAGAATAGCACCGGCAACATCATCAAAGTGAAAAGAGTCACTAACATTGTTATTTGTGATGTTGATGATGAGTTGATCATACGAATCTGGTAAACTCTGAAGTAGAAGTTCCGCACGTTCATTTTTCGCTATTTTGAAATCTAATGCTGTGAGTTGAGCAAATAGCGTATTCAGAGTGTTGATGTGATCCGTTACCGACGTGGATTCACTCATTCGAAGAGTGTAGAGTTTCCTCTTCAAGAATATTCTGGTGTGAAGTGACTTCACCTCGTACAATTTGTTTAGAACATCCCAAATCTCCTTTGCAGTCTTCTTCTCTGCAACACTTGACAAAACTGAATCCGCCATTGCTAGGTGCAGATTGGCAACAGCATTGTCATCCTTCTCTTTCCACTTTTCATCAGTCATTTCTGTGGGTCTACTTTCAATTGCTTCTAGACAATTATCCTTCCTCAAAATTGCTCTTATCTTCAATTTCCACAAGGAGAAATTTCTCCCACTGAACTTCTCTATCTCGAATTTTGCTGCCATGGTTGTACACGAACTGAAGCGAGTTACACTATTTCACCGTGAATAGTACCGTATACGTGAACAGTATTGTACGTATGTCGTACACTAGAACAAATCCAGTATACGTTAACAATTACTGCAAAAGTATACAACCACACGTATGAATAATAACCGTATCTGTGAATAGTACAGTACAATTGAATAGCCCGTATACTGGAACAGTGACCGTAGCCCGTGAATAGTGCACCAGGTAGGTTCCCAGGAAAGAGAGGTGGGTCACTCATAGACACACTTAAATACCAAGTCTTTCCTAGCCAGAACTTCCCTAGACACTTTCACACTACCACACTTTATTTCCAGCAACAAGAATAATTCTTTTCTGATGTGGAAGATCAGACAATACTGCAACCACAGAGCATACTAAGAACCAACACTTTCACTGCAGCGGAATAAGGACCACGAACCAATGGCTCTGATACCACTGTTAGGTACCAGAGTGACGGAATAGTGTCTCACAACTAAAATAAGAGATGAGAAAATAGGAACTGAACACACAAAATTTAACGTGGAAAACCCTCAATGAATAAAGGGAAAAACCACGGGGCAAGACTAGAAGAATTTCACTATGAGAAAATATTACAACACCTCTCTCTAAATACTAGGAGAGAACAACCTCACAAAGAATATAAGAAAGTATACAAGAGAGGAAGAGATAATTCTTGGGATGGTTTTAATACTTCTCCTTAAGGCTCTTTATATAGCCTTCAAGGAGGAACTCCTTCGTTTCTCCCACCGATGTGGGACTAAGTTCTAACAGTTTTCGGGCCTAACGCTGTAGATATTAGCGGCATGGATTTTCCGGCGACGATTGTGTTTGTTGGAGGGTTTGATCCATTGCAAGACTGGCAAAAGAGGTACTTCCAAGGGTTGAAGAAATGTGGGAAAGAAGCGTATTTGGTAGAGTATCCGAATGCCATTCATACATTTTATGCTTATCCTGAGCTGCCAGAGTTTTCTTGGTTCATCAAGGAGACAAGGGATTTTATGCAAAAGCAGCAACGTATATTTCTATCTGAAATTTGAAGGTGAAAGAATTATTATCCAATAAAAAGGTCATGTCAATCTCATCTGTTTCACAAGCCTGTAGCAGCCAGTACTCCATCAATATTCAAATTGTGTTCAAGATTGTTTACTATTACTATTTTTCAAGTAAAAATAAAATATGAAAGCTGAACCTTGAACTTAGATCAGTTTGCAGCTTTGTAAACGCCTGACCTGATAAAAGCTCCAAAGGAATTGACGAGATTAAGATCCCATTTAGAATTGTTATTACAGGTTAAAAAATATTTTTTATCGTAAACGTGGGATAAATTTTTTTGATTTTTGCAATTTAAAATTATGATTTGACAATTCAAACAAAAAAATTAAAAAAATAAAATTTTTGAATTTTAAAAGTTAATTTTTGGATAAAATGACTTTACTATCTTTAAATTTCTAAACTTTTATTATTTTAAACATATCTTTTTATATATTTCAATTTTTTATAACACTTTTTATAATAAAGTCAAATATTTTAAAAAAATTAAATTACATTTTTTATAGTATTTTTTAAACATATTTTTTTTACTTATCTTCTTTTTTAACCTAAACTTTTTATAATAAAAAAAAAGTTGAAAAGGCAATAAACTTTGTGGCAAAACTGATTGAAGCTAAAGATTGCCATGGAATTAGTGGTTAAGATTCAGTCCATTATTTTTTAATACATTCATTATTATCATTTATACATTTATGACTCACTCATTAATTGTAAAAATCATACTTGTGAATGGTGATTAAGACGCATTCAAAAATAATTGATTGAAAAAATAATAAAAAAGAGTCGAACCCCAATTTAGGGGGCCTACAGCTTATAGCTATACCTGCATCAGAGTTTTTACTTAGTCAGGTTACCCTAATTGTTTTTTGATGAAATAAAATCAGCCTTAATTTCTTCTTCCTCTTTTTTGTAAATTAATTTCCTTTTTATACTATTTTTGCTGACCAATAAGTTTCTAGCAAATACATAATTTTCCAAGTAATCCCAAGAAATTGTCAAATTTTATGTGCTAGTTTTGTATGAATTTGGATATCCGTAATTTTGTATCTGTTTTTTGCATATTCGGATATTGCGGATTCGGATAATATTTAGATTCAAATATTTTAATTACTATTTGCAGAGGATTTGGAACGGATGCGGATATAAACTTTCGGATATCCATTATCCAAATTCGCATTACTTATACGGATAACGGATTCGAATATCTGAATCCGCTATCTGAATCCACTTCTGCAGATAATGGATTTGGGTTCGAATATCCGAATCAATTATCTGTTTTTTTTTTGTAAAATGCAAAAAATTATGCTCATTGGGAGAATTAAACCTTAGCTTTCAATGTTAACTATTAAGGACTTTACCAAATGAGCTAATATTGACTTTTGATATGATATGCAACTAAAATTAAATTATATCAAGTATAATAAAATATAATAATAAGTTAAAAAATATTTTTTCAAAATAAAATATAATAATAAACTAATTAATTAATTATGTTAAATAACTTTAAATTTTAAAGATGCATGATACTTTTATAAAATAATATTTGATGACTTAATCAGTTAATTAGTTAAATCACCCTAATGAGTAATGACTAGATTTATTTTATTTTTTACTCAATGACCTTATAACAAAGTTATATACATATGTTAATTAAAATAAAAATTAAAAAATTTGACAAATATTTATATATATATATTTTAAGATATAAATCTTAAGAATCAAACTTTTATTAGCTTAAAAAAAATTATATATAAAACCCTCTTTCATCTTTCGTTCTTTAATTTTATTGGACAACATAAAAGTATAATGATAAAATAATTATAAAATTAAATTAATTAATATATGTTAATATTTATAAATTCTAAATATACATGATATTTTTATATAAATGTATAAATGTATATTTGTATAAATGTATAAATCTTAACAAAATATACATATATGTGTATATGTATATGTATATATATATATATATATATTTCTTTGGAATCTTTACACGACACGAATATGATTAGGGATGGCAACGGGTCGAATACATAAAACACGAATACGACATGACAAAATTTATATAACACGAATTATTAATGTATTAGAATTTATATAAATATATAATACCTTAAACACGATTATGACACGTTAAAATACACGAACATGATATGAATACACAGATTGACAGATCAAAATTTATATAAATATATAATACCTAATTGTTATTTTGTTATCTAAATAGAACTTGTTTATTGTTAATTATGAGTGACTTTGAATTTAAAATTAATTTTTGTTTGATTTTATATTTTATTTTAAAAAATTGACTTACTAAATTCGGATATTTAGCGGATTTGGATATTCGACGGATAATGTTATTTAATTCGGATTCGGATAATAATACTTGAATTTAATGCAGATAATAAACGAATTTAAATTTTATAGCAATTATGCGTATTCATATTCGGATATGAATTGTCATTTTCTTTATATGATTCAAAATATCATACTTCTTAACAACCGTTTGTTGCTTGTTGCTATTGTGTTCTGATATATGTTATCTGAATTCGAGTGAGTGTCAGATATGGAATGTGCTCAACAAGAGTTTATTCAATTTCTTTTTAAATTTTTTTTATATATTTCAATGAGCAAACTCTATAATCTATACTAATGTTTAAATATATGTTTGATATAAATATCGAACAAGAATATTTTAAAAAAAATAAAAAATCTGAATAACATAGTTTCTAGCATGAAATTTGAGTTGAAAAATGAAATGCAAAATTCGAATCCTTTCATTAATTAAAAAAAAAAGCATAAATATGTTAAAAAAGAAAAGATATTTATGTAATTTTAATTTTAATTTTTTTTAATTCTTGCATTGCTTTGTTTCCCTTATTTGATTTCATGCACGTGGCTTCAACTTGTCCATGCATTTTTTTGTTTGTTAGAGGACTTGTCCCCCTTCATTCAATACCCTTTGGGACAGATAAGCAACCCTTAAAGTTTATAGCTTAAGCTTATAAAAGATCATGTTGATTATCTGTTTCTTTAAAGATTGTAATAATATCTAACAATTATTATGGTGGAAATTTAACTTGTCAATGTTTCAAACAAATCTCTTTATTGTTTTTAACTTTTCAAACGTGTTAAAAATACAATCAGATAATTTTTTAATTATTTTAGTTTTTTTTTAATATATTTTAAAAAAATATGATAATTTTTTAATTTTATTTATGAAATTTAAAATTTTTATCGATAATGTATGAGATATTTTTTCAAAAAAAAATCTAATAAAATTGTTCATAAAGAGGACAAAGTGCAAGAAAAGACAAATTTCAAAATCATTTTCATTTTGTTGCCTAGTTCATTTACCAAAAAATATTGATTTCTAAAGAAAAAAGAAGAAGAAAGTAACATAGCAGCTTTTACTTTTTGTAAAAGTGAAGATGAGCAACGAAAAGAGAGTACTGGCCGAGGAATTGAGTGGAAAAAAGAAAAAAAACATTAACTACTGTAAAAAGGGTTGCAAGATCTTAATGGGATACTTTGCCCACTAAAGGACAGCGTCCACTCTATTAAAGGCACGAAATAAATTTGAATCCGAATTCAAATTTAAAAATCTGTTAAAAAGAATTTGAATTTGAATCCATCTTAATTCGATTTAATCAAAATGTCAAAAACTTAAATTCGAAAAAATTCGAACTCGAAATGGCACGAGCCTAAAATGATTTGAATTTGAAATGATCCAAATCTGAAAAAACTCAAAACCGACACCGACTCGAACCCAAATCTAAATTTAATACTATAAGTAAAAATAATCAAATTTTAATTAAATATTTTTTTTATAAAGCAAAAGATTTAATTAATAATTTTATTCTAATATCTTTTTTACTAATTTAATTTAATTGAAAATTAAAATTTAATATTATATATATATGATGAAATAAAATTTTTATCAAAAAGTAAATTGTATTTTGTACTTATAAATTTAACGTTTCATATCTTGATAAATTTACCATCTAAAAATTTTAAACTCATGAGAATTTTAGAGATGCGAAAAGAAAATTGACATAAACTATTACTTGTCCTTTGTTTATGTTATTTTAAAAAAAATTTATTAAAAATCATACTATTAACTAATAAGTTACAAACCTACAATCAATACTAATAAATAATAATCATATTCCTAATTTTATATAAGACAATAAAATAAATCTAAATATTAAGAAATAAAAAACCCAATTGGTATGAGATCCAAAACATTATACTTGTTTTACTAACTGTTTGCTTTTCTTTCATGTCTACACTTAATTAATTTATTCATATCCCATATTCTTTTAAAAATCACAAATTTCATTTCTTAAGTAATTATTTTTCTTTAATCACAATCTAATTAATTAATAAAATCATGATATTATCTTATATATTATGTGTCATTCACGTGTCATGTAATCCTATCGTATCTAAAACTATCATGTCTATAAATTATTAATCATCTCAGCTTCATTAGTTATTACTATTTAATATTTGCTATTCAAATGATAAATTATTAAAATATATATATATTATATATATCAATTAATTTTTAATTACATTTTTTAGAAAATTTAATTTTAAGTTAAAATTAGACCATTATGATAAATAATTAAGCAATAACTAATTAGAGATACTTCTTTTTTGTATTATCTTACCAACTCTTAAATTTTACTCTTATACTCTTATTTATTCTTCAAATATAGTCATTTTTCCATTTTGATTTACTTATTAGTATGTACAAGTATATTTATGTGTATGCATAATATAAATATATATTGAAATCCGAGTTCATAAAATCAATTATTTTAAATATTAATATGATTAATTTATATTATATCATATTTTTTATAATAAATTAGTTAAAAATTGAATTTATATAACAAATTAATTTTATATCCTTTCTTGGATTAATATTTAGTAAAAAGGTTTGATCTTTTATTAAAGCGTGGGTTAGGTCAGGTAGATTTTGGTTTTGGAATTTGGATTAAATTTTTTTTTCGAGGGAAACGATTAATTATAGAAAAAGCCCCTTTTTAGGTGTAATCTGTTGGATATCAATGATTTATTTTTGTATATAAATACGAAATGCGTATACTGATAACTCTAGGAAATATAGTTATTTTGCCACCTTTTATGCTTTTGAATCGGCTAAGTCCATGAGGACTTTATTAGGATTTGATTAGTTTTAGATGTTTTTATATTTATTTTAATTATCCATTTTATGTTTGAAATAGTTATTTAGTTGTTATTTATGTGTTTTTATAGGTCCAAGGTGATCTGGAGTTTCGAGGTGCAAAACGACAAAAATCGGTGCAAACCAATGAGCAGGGAGATTCGATCTTTGGAGCTTCTTTCAAGAAAAACTTGATTTTAAAGAGTTCAAATGAGAAAACTCTATTCTTGACTTTTGAAGCTGACTTCCAAACCTTTCCAACAGTATAAGACACGTCAAAACCGGACAAGATTTTCCCAGTTAGAACAGCTGATGAAGTTTGTGAAGATGATAGAAATCGGAGATAGGGCATAATGTCGGCGCCGCAGAGCCTAGCTACTGTTTACAACTCGCAAAAAAACATAAAAAATGCACAAACTTACCTATTTGCTTGGGAGCGAAGTTTCGGACTGCAAAAGGCCTTAGACACTTAAATAAGACTCTTTTAGATAAGAATAAAGAGGATTAGATACCTAGAAACCTAATTCTCTCTCAAGAAGATAGTTGCCATCAAATTCTCTCAAGAAAATTGGAAGATTGGTAAAGATTGAAGATTCAAGAACTGACAACTCTTAGTTTTCTCTTTTCTCTTCTTTATTTTTCTTGTGTTGTTGATGATGGTGAAACTATTTGAATATTTGTTTTCATTAATTATCATGAACTAAATCTCTTTTACTAGGATTTCAACACATAGTTTGAATTTACTTTCTCTCTCTAGCTTGATTTAATGGTTTGTTGAGTTGTTTTTCAATTTTGTTCTTAATGCTTCTAGTTGATTGGCCACCAATTAGATTGATTTGTTAACCTAAATACAACTTGAAAAAGGGAGTTTAGTGTTAGACATGGATTGATTGACACATGTTTCATATTCATTTATTAGGATGAATTAGTCTGCAGGTAGGGTAGGAATACACTTACTTGTCATGTGTAACCATTGTTAGAGCCTAAGCTTAATGAGTTCTTCTTTAATTCAATTATCATAGGGATATAGTTAATTGGTTAAAAAGGATATTTTTATGAGACCATCGGAAGATACTTATAAATAAGATAGAACTCTAGGTTAACAACTCAGGATCATTAATCAAGTGAAGAGGTAGAGAGAGATTCAAGCGAAGTGTTGAGGGAAGTTGTAATCCTAGACTTTTATTAATTAATTGAATTCATCTTTTTAAATTACTTGCTTTCATATTAGTTTCTTTTAAATTAGTTATTAATTATCATCTTTAATTAGTTGTTTAGATAAGATTAAATTGTGTTAATTTTAGTACTTAATGAATTTAATAGCAATTCCACGTGGGATCGACACTTTACTTTCATTTTATTACTTGTTTGCGATACGTGCACTTTCGTAGTGAAATCTGACAACAAGGTTTTGGCGCCGTTGACGTAATTGTTTATTATTTTTGTTAACATTAATACCAAGCAACCTTAGTCTTAATTTAAACATTCTTTTTCTTTTTCTTATTTTCAGGTACGATGGTTGAAGCTAACAATACAAAGACTTTGAGAGAGTATGGGGTTCCTCTCATGCAAAAAAACCTTCAGACTAGTATTCAGAGGCCTGCCATCCAGACAAATACTTTAGAGATAAAGCCAGCCATCCTTCAGATGATCAATACATCAGTTCAGTTCAGCGGCTTACCGAACGATGATCCGAATGCTCAAATCGTGAATTTCCTGGAAGTTTGCGAACTTTTCAAACAAAATGGTGTTACTGATGATGCCATTGGATTGAGACTCTTCCTTTTCTCACTTCGAGATAAGGCCAAAAGTTGGTTGAACTCTCTTCCTGCTGGCTCTATTACCACTTTGGCTGATCTGGCCTAGAAATTTCTTGCCAAATATTTTCCTCCTACCAAGACAGCTAAGATGCGGAATGATATCACATCTTTTATGCAATATGACTCAGAATCATTAAATGAAGCTTGGGAAAGGTATAAAGATCTGCTCCGACGATGTCCTCATCATGGGATACCTGACTGGCTTTAGGTAAACACCTTCTACAATGGGTTAATGCGTCATACTAGAAGTTCTATAGATGCTGCAGCAGGTGGATCACACATGGCTAAAGAAATTGATGAGGCTTATAATTTAATTGAGGTGATGGCATCCAATAATTATCAATGGTCCACTGAACGAATTTTGTCAAAGAAAGCTCCAGGTGTTTATAAGTTGGATGAGATCAGTGCTTTATCAGCGCAGATGGCTGCTTTGTCCAAGAAATTTGACACTATGACTGCGCATTTAGTCCAAAGCCCATTTGTAACATGTGAACATTGTGGGGAAGGACACAACAGTGATATATGCCCAACAAAGGCTGAATCTGCTCAATATGTGGGAAACTATAATAGGCAGCAGAACAACCCATATCAAAATGACTATAATCCAGGTTGAAGAAATTAGCAAAACTTTTCTTGGAACAATCAAGGGCCATCATCACAAGCTAAGCAAGTAGTCCCTCCTGGTTTTCAAACACAAGCCAGGGCTTCTATCCAAGAAAAGAAGACATCATTGGAAGATATGTTTACAAAGTTCATGGCTAGTCAAGAAGCGACAAATCAGACTCATGCAGCGACACTTGAAATCTTGAGACACAAGTGGGCCAGCTTGATAATGCACTTAACAATCGTCCTAGGGGATCTTTTCCAAGTGATACTGAAACCAATCCTAAGGGCCATGGGAAAGAGCAATGCAATTCCATTACATTAAGGAGTGGGAAAGAAGTAGAAATGGGTAGCAAGAAGAACAATGAGAAAATTCAAGAGAAGCAACCTCCAGTCTACCCACTACCACCCTTTCCTCAACGTCTTCAAAAGAAAATGCCAGAATTGCCACCCAAGCCTCTTGAAGTAGAAAATTTGGGGAAAAAAGAAATTGAAAAGGCTTAAGAAGAAGAGAAGAAGCCTCCAGTCTATCCATCACCACCATTTCCTCAGCGCCTTCAAAAGCAAAAACTTGACAAGCAGTTTCAGAAGTTTCTTGAGGTATTCAAAAAGCTCCATATTAATATACCTTTTGCTGAAGCTTTAGAACAAATGCCTAAGTATGTCAACTTTATGAAAGAAATTTTTTCTAAGAAGAGGAAATTGGATGAGATTGAGACTATTGCACTTACTGAAGAGTGCAGCGCTATTCTTCAAAAAAAACTCCCACCCAAACTCAAAGATCTGGGAAGCTTCACCATTCCATGCTCCATTGGTGATAAATTTTTTGGTAAAGCTTTGTATGATTTGGGGGCGAGTATCAATTTAATGCCTCTTTCTATCTATCGCAAACTTGGTTTGGGGAAAATAAAGCCCACTACAAATGATGTTGCAACTAGCCGATAGATCCATAAAACATCCAAGAGGCATGGTGGAAGATATGCTAGTCAAGATTGAAAAATTCCTCTTTCCTACTGATTTCATTGTGCTTGACATGGAGTAAGATAGTGAAATACCCATAATTCTTGCGAGACCATTCTTAGCCACCGGTAGAACTCTCATTGATGTGCAAAAAGGAGAACTTACCATGAGAGTTCTAGACCAAAAGGTAACTTTTAATGTTTTTAAGGCTATGAAGTTTTCTAATGAATTTGATGAATGTATGGCAGTTTAAGTAGTGAATAGTGATTCCAAAGAAGCATTCAATGAAAATTGTTCCACTACACCACTTGAAGCAATTTCACATTCTACTTCCAAGATATATGGATGCCACAATTTTCTGAATGTAATGCCTCATAAAGCAAAGGAAAAGGGGGGCAATGGTTCAAGTGGAAGGATGTCGGCTAATGGACATGAGATAGTCAAGGCGATGATTATAAATCAAGCGCTTCTTGGGAGGCAACCCAAGTTCTAAACTTTTTATTTTTATTTTCTTTTAATCTTTAGAGTACTTTTACTTTTATTGATTTCTTTTTACTTTGTTTTCTTGTGTAGTGAATACTCACCCAACTTGGACAAGCATGATGAAGTCTAAGAGGAAAACTAAAGCTTCTCCTATGTTGCTTTCATCGGTAGGGGAATTTTCTTGTTCTTACTCAAAATTGAGGACAATGTTTATTTTTAGTTTGGGGGTGTGTCTTTTTATTTTAGTTTGTGTGATTTTCTAATTTTATTATTAGGAGTCTAAAATAATAATAAAAACATATACTTTTTTTTTTTGTTTTTGCTTGAGATTTGATGCACTTAGTATGATGAAATCCTTATCCAATGATGAATTTCAGTTATTGATTTATCTTTTCTCTTGGGAACAACATAAGCATGAGAAGAATTTGTGTTAAATTCTTTTGTGTGTCTTAATGTTAGGATGTGATTTTCACAAATTGAGCACTTAATCTATTGCTTAGATTTGCATTGCTTATTTAAAGACTGATTATATTGATGTGAATTACAATTATGTCTAGAACCTAGAATTTGTTTGATACTCTCTTGAGGCAAAATCCTAGACAACACTAAGTTGAGGAAGTGATTTAGGCCATCTTTGGATCGTTTGAGCCTTTCAAGCTCACCTCTATATATGATTATCCTTAGTCTACCTCTTTGTGCCTATTGATATATCTATTTTCTTTGATTGCCACATCTTTTAGCCTAGCCTAATAAGAAAAACCATGATTAACCTTCACTACATAGGCATGTGATGATATTACAGGAAACAATTATGAGCCATGTCAAATTTGGGTGAAGTGGTGATATAAAAATAATAAAAAAAAAGTTATGGTTCTTCGAAAACGAAGAATAAAAAAAATGAATAAATTGTTGAAGCAAAAAGGAAGTGTATTCAAAGAATGGAGAATGTAATTTGAGGAAAAGATTATGGCTCTCAAAAATCTTGAAAAAAAAATGTTAAATGTCTATGGGTGACTTAAACACAAATATACCTTTATCATACCTTGACCTCAGCCTTACATTATAAGCTTAATAAAGACATACTTGATCCTTAATGAAGTGTTAGTCTACATTAGTGGAGAGAGAGATGAAAAGCAAACATATGAGATTCTAGTACTATAATTTGTATTTTGCATTAACATAAACTTATTTAGATTGTGTGTGATGATTTGCGAAGAGATAATACACACACACTGAAAATCCATTCAAGCATGAAGTTTACGACTGAATTGAATCATAGATTTGGATTATGTTTATGTTCTAATTTGAATCAAGATTTTGAGGTAACTTTTAAGGAAAATTAAGAAATCATTGTTTGAGTGCATTTACCTTGAGTGGTATTTTGTGTCAGGTTATTTAGTTAGTGTGTTTAGTTTTGTTTTGCTCGAGGACTAGCAAAATATTAAGTTTGGGGGTGTGATAACTCTAGGAAATATAGTTATTTTGCCACCTTTTATGCTTTTGAATCGGCTAAGTCCTTAAGAATTTTATTAGGATTTGGTTAATTTTAGATCTTTTTATATTTATTTTAATTGTCCATTTTATGTTTGAAATAGTTATTTAGTTGTTATTTATGTGTTTTTATAGGTCCAAGGTGATCTGGAGCTTCGAGGTGCAAAACGACAAAAATCGGTGCAAACCAATGAGCAGGCAGATTCAACCTCCGGAGCTTATTTCAAGAAACACTTCATCTTAAAGAGTTCAAATGAGAAAAATCTCTTCTTGACTTTTTAATCTAACTTTCATACCTTTCGAACGGTATAAGGAGCGTCAAAATCGGACAAGAATTTCCTAGTCAAAACAGCTGATGAAGTTCGCAAAGATGACGGAATCAGGAGACAGGGTAGAATGTCGGCGCCGCGTCGCCCAGCTATTGTTTGCAACTCGCAAAAAAACGTAAAAAAATGCAAAAATTACCTGCTTGCTTGGGAGCGAAGTTTCAGACTCAAAGAGGCCTTGGACACTTTAAATATGACTCTTTTAGGTCAGAATTCAGAGGATTGGATACCTAGAAACCTAATTCTCTCTCAAGAAGATAGTTGTCATCAAATTCTCTCAAAAAGATTGAAAGATTGGTGAAGATTCAAGATTCAAGAACTGAAAACTCTTAGTTTCCTCTTCTTTATTTTTCTTGTGTTGTTGATGATAGTGAAACTATTTGAATATTTGTTTTCATTAATTATCATGAACTAAATCTCTTTTACTAGGATTTCAATGGAACTCAACACATAATTTGAATTTACTTTCTCTCTCTAGCTTGATTTAATGGTTTGTTGAGTTGTTTGTTCAATTTTGTTCTTAATGTGTCTAGTTGATTGGCCACCAATTAGATTGATTTGTTAACCTAAATACTTGGAAAAGGGAGTTTAGTGTTAGACATGTATTGAATGACACATGTTTTTATATTCATTTATTAGGATAAATTGATCTGCAGGTAAGGTAGGAATACACTTACTTGTCATGTGTAACCATTGTTAGCGCCTAAGCTTAATGAGTTCTTCTTTAATTCAATTATCATAGGAATATAGTTAATTGGTTAAGAAGGATATTTTTATGAGACCATCGGAAGATACTTATAAATAAGATAGAACTCTAGGTTAACAACTCAGGATCATTAATGAAGTGAAGAGGTAGAGAGAGATTCGAGCGAAGTGTTGAGGGAAGTTGTAATCCTAGACTTTTATTAATTAATTGAATTCATCTTTTTAAATTACTTTCTTTCATATTAGTTTCTTTTAAATTAGTTTTTAATTGTCATCTTTAATTAGTTGTTTAGATAAGATTAAGCTATGTTAATTTTAGTTTTAACGAATTTAATAGCAATTCCTCGTGGGATCGACACTTTACTTTCACTTTATTACTTGTTTACGATATGTGCACTTGCGTAGTGAAATCTGACAACAAGTTTTTGGCACCGTTGCCGGGGAATTGTTTATTATTTTTGTTAATATTAATATCAAGCAACCTTAGTCTTAATTTAAACTTTCTTTTTCTTATTTTCAGGTACAACGGCTGAAGCTAACGATACAAAGACTTTGCGAGAGTATGGGGTTCCTCTCATGCAACAAGACCTTTAGACTAGTATTCAAAGACCTGTCATCCAGGCAAATATTTTCGAGATAAAGCCAGTCATCCTTCAGATGATCAATACATCAGTTCAGTTCAGCGACTTATCGAATGCTCACATCTTGAATTTCCTGAAAGTTTGCGATATTTTCAAACAAAATGGTGTTACTGATGATGCCATTGGATTGAGACTCTTCCCTTTCTCACTTCGAGATAAGGCCAAGAGTTGGTTGAACTCTCTTCCTGCTGGCTCTATTATCACTTGGGCTGATCTGGCCCAGAAATTTTTTGCCAAATATTTTCCTCCTGCCAAGACAGCTAAGATGCGGAATGATATCACATCTTTTATGCAATATGACTCAGAATCATTATATGAAGCTTGGGAAAGGTATAAAGATATGCTCCGACGACGTCGTCATCATGGGATACCTGACTGGCTTTAGTTAAACACTTTCTACAATGGGTTAATGGGTCATACTAGAAGTTCTATAGATGCTGCAGCAGGTGGATCACTCATGGGGAAAGAAATTGATGAGGCTTATAATTTAATTGAGGTGATGGCATCCAATACTAATCAATGGTCTACTGAGCGAATTTTGCCAAAGAAAGCTTCAAGTGTTTATCAGTTGGATGAGATGAGTGCTTTATCAGCGCAGATGTCTGCTTTGTCCAAGAAATTTGACACTATGAGTGTGCATTTAGTCCAAAGCCCATTTGTAACATGTGAATATTGTGGGGAAGGACACAACAGTGATAGATGCCCAACAAAGGCTGAATCTGCTCAATATGTGGGAAACTATAATAGGTAGCAGAACAACCCATATCAAAACGACTATAATCCAGGTTAGAGAAATCAACAAAACTTTTCATGGAACAATCAAGGCCATCATCACAAGCTAAGCTAGTAGTTCCTCATGGTTTTCAAACACAAGCCAGGGCTCCTATCCAAGAAAAAAAGACATCATTGGAAGATATGTTTACAAAGTTCATGGCTAGTCAAGAAGCGACAAATCAGACTCATGCAGCGACACTTCGAAATCTTGAGACACAAGTGGGCCAACTTGCTAATGCACTTAATAATCGTCCTAGGAGATCTTTTCCAAGTGATACTGAAACCAATCCTAAGGGCCATGGGAAAGAGCAATGCAATGCCATTACATTAAGGAGTGGGAAATAAGTAGAAATGGGTAGCAAGAAGAACAATGAGAAAATTCAAGAGAAGCAACCTCTAGTCTACCCACCACCACCCTTTCCTCAACGTCTTCAAAAGAAAATGCCAGAATTGCCACCCAAGCCTCTTGAAATAGAAAATTTGGGGGAAAAAGAAATTGAAAAAGCTCAAGAATAAGAGAAGAAGCCTCCAGTCTATCTACCACCACCTTTTCCTCAGGGCCTTCAAAAGCAAAAACTTGACAAGAAGTTTCAGAAGTTTCTTGAGGTATTCAAAAAGCTCCATATTAATATACCTTTTGCTGAAGCTTTAGAACAAATGCCTAAGTATGTCAAGTTTATGAAAGAAATTTTGTCTAAGAGGAAATTGGATGAGATTGAGATAGGTGCACTTACTAAAAAGTGCAGTGCTATTCTTCAAAAGAAACTCCCATCCAAACTCAAAGATCTGGGAAGCTTCACCATTCCATGCTCCATTGGTGATAAATTTTTTGGTAAAGCTTTATGTGATTTGGAGGCGAGTATCAATTTAATGTCTTTTTCTATCTATCGCAAGCTTGGTTTGTGGGGAATAAAGCCCAATACAGTGATGTTGCAACTAGCCGATAGATCTATAGAACATCTAAGAGGCATGGTGGAAGAAGTGCTAGTCAAGATTGACAAATTCTTCTTTCCTGCTTATTTCATTGTACTTGACATGGAGGAAGATAGTGAAATACCCATAATTCTTGGGAGACCATTCTTAGCCACTGGTAGAACTCTCATTGATGTGCAAAAAGGAGAACTTACCATGAGAGTTCTAGACCAACAGGTAACTTTTAAAGTTTTTAAGGCTATGAAGTTTTCTAATGAATTTGATGAATGTATGGCAATTAAAGTAGTGAACAGTGATTCCAAATAAGCATTCAATGAAAATTGTTCCACTACACCACTTGAAGCAATTTCACATTCTACTTTCAACATGTATGAATGCCACAATTTTGTGAATGCAATGCCTCATAAAGCAAAGGAAAAGGGGGGCAATGGTTCAAGTGGAAGGATGCCGGCTAATGGACATGAGATAGTCAAGCCGATGACTATAAATCAAGCGCTTCTTGGGAGTCAACCCAAGTTCTAAACTTTTTTTTTTCTTTTCTTTTAATCTTTAGAGTATTTTTATTTTTATTAATTTATTTTTAATTTGTTTTCTTGTGTAGTGAAAACTCACCCAACTTGGAGAAGTATGATGAAGTCTAAGAGGAAAACTAAAGCTTCTCCTACGTTGTTTTCATCGATAGGGGAATTTTCTTGTTCTTACTCTTTTTATTTCCAAATATTGAGGACAATGTTTATTTTAAGTTTGGAGGTGTGTCTTTTTATTTTAGTTTGTGTGATTTTCTAATTTTATTATTAGGAGTCTAAAAAAAAAAACATATAGTTTTTTTTTTTTTTGCTTGAGATTTTATGCACTTAGTATGATGAATTTTAGTTATTGATTTATCTTTTATCTTGGGAACAACATAAGCATGAGAAGAATTTGTGTTAAATTCTTTTGTGTGTCTTAATGTTAGGATGTGATTTTCACAAATTGAGCACTTAATCTCTTGCTTAGATTTGCATTGCTTATTTAAAGACTGATTATATTGATGTGAATTACAATTATGTCTAGAACCTAGAATTTGTTTGATTCTCTCTTGAGGCGAAATCCTAGACAACACTAAGTTGAGGAAGTGATTTAGGCCATCTTTGGATCGTTTGAGCGTTTCAAGCTCATCTCTATATATGGTTATCCTTAGTCTACCTCTTTGTGCCTATTGATATATCTATTTTCTTTGAATGCCACATCTTTTAGCCTAGCCTAATAAGAAAAACCATGATTAACCTTCACTACATAGGCATGTGATGATATTACAGCAAACAATTATGAGCCATGTCGAATTTGGGTGAAGTGGTGATATATCTATTAATTTTTTTTTTTAAATGATGTATTTAAAGGGATTGGTCCGCACGTTGACTCTCAGATTGATTTAGGATCCGTACTCGACCCACTAAGGAAAAAAAATTAAAAAGGAAATTTATTTTTATTTTATTTTTAAATGATGTATCTAAAGGGTTGATCTGCACGTTGTCTCGCGGGTCGATTTAGGATTCGTACCGACCCGCTAGAGGAAAAAAAAGTTAAAATAAGAAATTTATTTTATTAATTACTTTTATTTTATTTTTAAATAATGTATTTAAAGGGTTGGCCCACACGTTCACTCGCGAGTCGATTTAGGATCCGTACCTGACCCGCTTGAAAAAAATAAAAAACAAATTTATTTTATTAATTAGTTTTAGTTTTTTATTTTATTTTTAAATGATGTATTTAAAGGGATTACTTCATACGTTGACTCGCAGGTCGAAAATCCGTACCCGACCCGCTCGGAAAAAAAGGTAAAAAAATAAATTTATTTTATTAATAATTTTTATTTTAAATGATTTATTTAAAAGGGTTAGTCCGCACGTAGACTCATGGGTCGATTTAAGATCCGTACCTTACCCGCTAGGGAAAAAAGTTAAAAATAAATTTATTTTATTAATTATTTTATTTTAATTTTAAAAGATGAATTTAAAGTGGTTAATCCGCATGTTGACTAGTGGGTTGATTTAGAATTCGTATCCGGCTCGCTCGGAAAAAAGGTTAAAAAAATTAATTTCCTGCTAATCTATTTGAGAAAATCAATTAATCATTCGAGAGAATAAAATACAATCCACAATTTTATTTTCTTATTTTTTAATTTTTAATTTTTATCTCTTATAAATAAAAATATAGAATATACAATAAGGTTTGAATATCTTTCAAAAATACATATAAGTAACATTTAAAAATGCATTTGTATTATATAATTTATAAATAAACAATTATCATAAATTTAATTTTCATAATTAAAAAAATATTATTATATTAATATTATTACAATTTAAAATAAAATATTTAAATAACTGATTATTATTTAATAAAATATAAATTAAATTTAAATTTTTATTATTAATTAATTAAAAAATTATAAAAAATAAAATTAAAAATAGCCTGAGGAAAACGAGGTTTTTTTCTAGTGAGATCAAAAAGAGAGTTCCTTCTTCTGTCATTGATGTAACCTGTATTCAGGTTACCTATGAACCAACCTGCAGAGAAGAAACAGAGAAGAATATACCAGAAAAAGAGAGAAACCAAGAGGAAGGAAGAGAGAATAATTGATCATTCAAATCTGTGTATTTTCCTCATTGCCTGATTCCTTATAACAACCTGTATGACTCAGCAAGGTTGTTACACAGCTGATAGAATAACAACCAATAACAACCAATCCTAACAATTGTAAAAACTAACCAAAACGCAACACCAATTGAATAAAACGCATACAGCAATTGTAAATAGTAAAATGCTGATAAATGGTTCATAACAGTTGCCCACGCTTAAAAACATCCTTGTCCTCAAGGATTAAAAGAAGGAAATTGCTGCTGAAGATCATACCAACTCTCCCAAGTAGCATCCTCAGGAAAGGTATTGCTCCATTGAACAAGGACTTGAGTCTGTGCACGACCGCGTTTGTTGACCATCCGTCTATCCAATATAGCTATAGGTTCTTTTGCCAAAACCCCATCATCATCCAACAATGGCAAGTGAGATTGTACAGGTTCCTTGCCAACATGTCGTTTCAATTGTGAGACATGGAAGACAGGATGAACCTTAGCCTCATGAGGTAATTCCAGCTGATAAGCGACCTGTCCCACGCGAGCTAGTACTCGATATGGTCCAAAATACCTTGCTGTTAATTTCAAGGAAGATCTGTTCACCACTGATTTCTGACGATAAGGCTGTAACTTCACATAAACCAGATTGCCAACTTCAAAATGTCTATCATGCGATGCTTATCAGCTTGCTGTCTCATCCTGTGTTGAGCTCGAGAGAGATGGAATTTCAGCAATTGGAGTGCTGCTTCTCTAGCTTGAAGACTGCGATCAATAGCTTCCACTTGAGAGTCACCAGGAAGGTAGGGAAGATGGACAGGAGCAGGTTGTCCATAAACTATTGCATAAGGGGTTGTCTTAGTGGATGTATGATAAGTAGTGTTGTACCACCACTCTACCAATGGCAGCCATTTGGACCACTGTTTAGGTTGTTCACCTGTCATGCATCGCAAGTATGTTTCCAGACAACGGTTAACCACTTCAGTTTGGCCATCGGATTGGGGATGGTAGGCAGAAGACATGTTCAATTGAGTGCCTAGGAGCTTGAAGAGTTCCTTCCAAAAGGTACTGAGAAAGATTTTGTCCCTATCAGACACAATACTTTTTGGGATCCCATGAAGTTTGTATATGTTGTCAAGAAAAATCTGAGCAACCATGATTGCTGTGAAGGGATGAGCCAAAGCAAGGAAGTGAGCATATTTGCTGAGGCGATCCACTACCACTAGGATGACAGTCTTGCCAAAAGAATTTGGAAGTCCTTCTATGAAATCCATAGAGATGTCTGACCAGACACTGTCAGGGATTGGCAAAGGTTGCAAGAGCCCTGGGGAAGCAGAGTTGTCATACTTGTTCTGTTGACACACAGAACATTCTTGGACCCATCGTCTCACATCCTTTTTGAGGCCCTTCCAATAAAGAATGCCAGTGATTCTTTTCATTGTTGCTGATATTCCAGAATGACCTCCCAGAGCTGAGTTGTGAAAGTGGTGCAACAATTCCTTGCGTAGGACCATGTCCTTACCAACAACCAATTTCCCATGCCTGCGCAATTGGTCATTCACCCATGTATACTTAGAAGAACTTGTAGGAGTTGTTTTCAATTTATGGAGGAGATGAATAATAGCAGGATCCAACAGCCAAGATTTTTGTATGCGAGTGACCAAATCAGTGTCAATAACTGACTGAGCACCAAAAACAGGTGAAGGTTGTCTGGACAAAGCATCAGCCACTGTATTGTGTACCCCTTTTCTGAATAACAGCTCATAATCAAATCCCATCATCTTCATTACCCATTTTTGCTGAGCTGAAGTATGAGCCTTATTATCCAACAGAAATTTAAGACTGTTATGGTCAGTCTTAATTTGGAAATGGCGACCAACTAGATAGGCACTCCATTTTTTACAGCTGTGAGCAAAGCTAACATCTCCTTGTCATTAGCAGACAAGGTTTGATTCCTAGGTGATAAGGCCTTGCTAAAGTAGGCTATAGGTTTACCCTGCTGGCTGAGGACAGCACCTATACCTGTGTTGGAAGCATCAGATTCAACCACAAAGGTTTGGTTGAAGTCAGGTAAGGCCAAAACTGGTGCAGTAGTCAATGCTGTCTTCAAATTCTCAAAAGCCAAATGGGCAGTAGGACTCCAGGCAAAGGCATTCTTCTTCAAGAGTTCAGTGAGAGGTTGTGCAATGGAGCCATAACCTCTAATGAACCTGCGGTAGTAACCAGTGAGGCCTAAAAAACCTCTTAGATCTTTAGTGGTCTTAGGGACAATCCACTGTTGTACAGCACTGACTTTAGCAGGATCCATTTGCACTCATTGACTGCTAATGATATGACCAAGGTACTCTACTTGAGAAGGCCCAAAAACACACTTAGAAAGCTTGACAAACAGGTTGTTGGTGAATAATGCCTGAAAAACTTGATGCAAGTGATCCAGGTGTGCCATCCATGTAGGTGAGTAGATCAAGATGTCATCAAAGAAGACCAACACAAATCTTCTAAGAAAAGGGGCAAAAATACTGTTCATTAGACTCTGAAATGTAGAAGGAGCATTGGTCAAGCCAAAGGGCATTACCAAAAATTCATAGTGTCCCTGGTGAGTCTTAAAAGCAGTCTTATGCACATCTGTGTCTGCCATTCTAATTTGGTGATACCCTGACCTGAGATCAAGCTTAGTAAACCAGGAAGCACCAGTAAGTTCATCGAGTAATTCCTCTACCAGTGGGATTGGAAATCGATCCTTAATGGTAAGCTTGTTAAGCTGCCTGTAGTCAACACACATGCGCCAAGATCCATCTTTCTTTTTAACCAAGACTACTGGAGAGGCAAAATAACTCTGACTGTCTCTAATGATCCCTGTGGCCTTCATTTCTGCTACCAGTTTTTCAATCTCATCATTCTGAATAGAAGGATATCTGTAAGGTCTTATTTTAAAAGAATGTGACTCATCAATTAATGGAATTCTATGATCCTGCAGGCGTTGTGGTGGAAGACCCTTAGGAGCTGCAAATAAGACTGAAAACTGCAAAATCAGATTTCTGAGATCAACTGGTAAAGAAGCCATCAAGTTCGACTCAGGAGCTGAATGCAGGGGTTCTTCAGTGACACCAATAAACAACAATGTAAAGGTGCCTAGAGAAGAAACTTGCATCTTGGCTGATTGACGATCAGTAGCAAACTGAATAGTGCCTGCAGTCAAACCCTGAAACACAACCTGGTGCCCATCCAAAGTAAATTGCATGGTAAGATGCTGAAAATCCCAAACAATAGGTCCCAATTGTTGGAGCCATTCCACTCCCAAAACCACATCACAGCCTGTGAGAGGGAGAACTAAGAAATCTGTAATCTGAATGACACCCTGTGTCTCCCAAGAAACAGATTGACAGACCTCCTGCACTTGCATATAATCACCATTAGCCACAGAGACCTTAATTCCATGCACAGCTGCAGTTTTGACTCCCAGGCGTCTGACCAAGGAATGATCAATAAAGTTATGCGTGCTGCCAGAATCAACAAGGATGATAACCTGTTGATGCTTTATTCTGCCTGGAACTCTCATAGTCTGTGGACCTGCAGTACCAAGTAAGGCATGAAGGGATAAAACAGGTTTATGCAATGGTTCAGGTTCCTCAGCCAAAGTCTCAACCATTGTATCTAAACAATCTAGAAATTCTTCCTGCTCAACTATATTGTCATTGGACTCATCTACCAGGAGCTGGTAAAGTTGAGATCGAGGACAGCGATGACCAACTACAAATTTAAGGCCGCACCACATACAGAGACCTTTTCTCCTTCGGTCATCCCTTTCTTCTCGAGTAGGCATCTTAGATGGTTTAGGGGCAGTTTTGTCTGGTCTAGTGGTTGGTGGTTTGTATGAATAAGTAGGTTGAGGTTTCAGTGGTTGGGGATAAGTCAGAAAGGAAGTCTTTGGTGTTGGCAATAAAGGAGGTAGTGGATTTTTGGAAAGAGGGGCCAAGGTTGAAGGTGGTGATGGATCATTTCTGGGACTTCTATAAGAAACATAAGGTTTTCTGGGCAAGTTATAGATTAAGGACTCCATTTGTTTGGCTAAATTAAACGCATGAGTCAAGGTTCTAGGATTAAACATTCGAACAGGCTTAGAAATCTCAGGCTTCAAGTTACCAATGAAAATGCTGAGACTATAGTCATCAGTAAGCTGGACTAAGTTCAGTAGACTCTCAAATTCTTCATAAAACTCCTCTATTGAATTGGATTGTTTGAGGGTCACTAGATCACACATAGGATCAGTGAATTCATTATCCCCAAATCGAGAACGCATCTCAGAGATGTACAGAGACCAACTAACCTGAGTAATGTTGGCCTGGTTTTTCATAAATCTTTGATGCCATTGAAGGGCGCGACCATCTAAGTGCATCATGACAGTACGAACCTTGTCCTGTTCCTGAGTCTGATTTGCTTCGAAGAATTGTTCGATCTTCAATAGCCAACCACGAAAATCATGGCCTTCAAAACGAGGACATTCAAGCTTGGAATACTTGGTGAGTTTGTGAAGGGCGATAGGATCGTTAGGCAAAGCGTCCAAGGCAGACTTATGTTTGCCTTCTGAAGACCCTAATGCTGGTGAAGAACCAGAAGCTGGTTCTTGAAAAGATCCAGGGAGCTTGGGCAGAAAGGATTGAAGGAGAGCCCGTATCTCAGTGCCAACAGACTCCATGCCAGATTTAAGCTCCAGTCGGAACTCATTCCGGAGCATCTCAGCATGAGCTCCCAACTTGCCATCGATTTTCTCAAATTCCTTTTGAAGATGAGCAAACTCCTTTTGCAATCGGGTGGTGGTGCCATCAGCCATGAGCAGAAGAATGTTGATAAAAAGTCTCTGATACCAATGATGTAACCTGTATTCAGGTTACCTATGAACCAACCTGCAGAGAAGAAACAGAGAAGAATATACCAGAAAAAGAGAGAAACCGAGAGGAAGGAAGAGAGAATAATTGATCATTCAAATCTGTGTATTTTCCTCATTGCCTGATTCCTTATAACAACCTGTATGACTCAGCAAGGTTGTTACACAGCTGACAGAATAACAACCAATAACAACCAATCCTAACAATTGTAAAAACTAACCAAAACGCAACACCAATTGAATAAAACGCATACAGCAATTGTAAATAGTAAAATGCTGATAAATGGTTCATAACAGTCATTCGCACCCCTTAAACGGTCAAAGATCACAGCTCTTTGGGCCACTATTCACCGTGTACATGGAGGTATTGACGACTGTGGTGACGACACCAAGACCCAAGGTGGCACGTTCAAGATTGGTTTAGAAAGAGGCTGCGGCTTGGTTGTTTCCCCAAAAACTGCTTTCTTGATTTTTTATTCCAGTGTATCTCTGATCTGTTCTTGTTAATTACTGAGAGTGAGGCTGTTTATATAAAGAACTAAATCCAAAAATTTTAATCCAAATTAAATTTAACCTCTATATTTTGCACAAATCCAAACTCTTCACCCTAAGAGAATCATTGTTCATCTAGGATTCAAGATCTCTTATTTCATTTTTTTTCTTCGGTTTTATCCGAAATAAATGACTAGATAAAAAATAAATAAATAAATAAATAAAAAGTGGAATTGGTAGGGCTTGACTCAAATTAGACTTAAAATCCACAAATTGAGTCATTGGATAATAACTGGGTCTAGGGTTCAAAGGTAATCCAAAACAGACAATTCTAATGCTCCAAACAAAATTGAGTGTCTACACAATCCTTAGTTGGATAATCGTGACCATATACATTAAGTTCGGGCAATCTACCGACGGCCACTTGTTGTATGTAAGGCATGAGATTATTTGGGATGCCCTTTGGATATTCACCAATTTTACCATTCTTATGAGCACCAACAGGATTGAAGTACCGCAGTAAAATAATACTCCAATCTGGTTCTGCCTTCTGAATATCTCGTGCAATTTCTTAGGAAAAGCTTGGTTTGTCCATAACGATTCATGGCCTTCAACTCAATATCCTCAACACATGGTATTTTCTCAGGTTGGCCATAAACAGTTGCAGAGGATGAGAATACAATCTTTTTACAATTATATTTGGCCATGACCTCATACAGATTGAAAGTGATAATCAAACTATTGTCGAAATAACGACGAGGGTTACCAACACTCTCTACAACAGCCTTAAGGCTAGCAAAGTAGATGACAACATCAAATTTTCTTATAAAAAAGCTTCTCCAAGTCATTCCTATTCCTCAAATCACTCAAGTTGAAGTCAAGTTTTTGAGAAAGCTCAGGACCAACCAATTCTTTAACCCTAAGAACAACTTAAATAACAGAATTATCAAGATTGTCAATAATTGACACATTAAAACCTTCATTGAGAAAAGTACATTTTCCAATTGTAAAACCAATGGAGAAGCAAACAAAGGGCATAAAATTAGTTGTTCCATCAAAAGGATCAAATTCAAGGACTTGTAACCTTGGGCAATCTATTTCTAAAACTACAACACCAACAACATACTCGTCAATAGCATAACCATGAACAGTACTTCGCATACCTTGTTCTTGAGTTCCTCAACGAATGGTGAGTTCTCAACGGCTTTCTTGCTCTCACCAGTAATGTAGTAGATATCTTTCCCCTTTGGCAATCTCTTTATGACTTCATCATTTGGCAAAGGCATGTAAGGACCACCTGTGTTAGGACACATTGGAGCAATGAACTTTGTCCCTCAATGTCGTAATCTTCTGGAGAAGTGAGAGCTAGGTCTGTAAAGCAGGAGAAATCCGCATCCAGAGTATTCAGAAGATTATCAAGGCCTATAGCTTGCCTAAGTTGCCTTGAGCATTCCAGATACTGCAACTTCGTGACCCAACCATTGTATCTAAGTTGCATGGTTACAACTGGCACTCCTACTAGCTCATTTATGTTATTAAAAAAGATTTGATTCCCTCCACTGGATGGAAGTAACCTTTTTATTCCAAAGACATCAGATGCAGCAACATAAGCATCAGCTGTTAGAAGTTTCTTGTTAGTAGTTGTATGAGTATGATCTTTGAATAGTAGATTTTTACCAGCACCTACCTTTTTCATCAAACGAAATAGATTGTTATAGCAATCAAAGAAAACATGCAGCCCCATCTCAATGTGGTCTCTTCTATCAACAACAGAACCTATTTTGCCTCCTATGGAAAACCTGGACTCATATATATCAACCTCATGGCCTTTATCCAATAGCTCAATAGCTGTTGCCATGCCTGCAAGGTCCTCTATTATGTTCGGGTTCAGGTGGGAACAATCCTTTTGGAGTATTAACACTTATGTTTAAAGACTTCAGAAAGAGCCTTGGAGACTTCACCCGAGCCACTGAACCCAAACCAGTGGCTTCCAATTTCAAAACCTTTGAGGCTTGTCTAGTGTCTAGAAAATTGCACAAATATAAGCTCAAGTACCATGGAAGCCACACAATATCCTGGTTTGCTCCATGCATACCCTTTGTCTTGGTCGAATCCTTGAATACCTCCCTAATATATGAGCAACATGAATTCGGAGCTTCAAAGTATCCTCAATAAAATCCTTTGTTCTTGTAGAAATTTGCGAAAGCAAGTCAATCCTTGAAAACATAGATGCTGATTATGCCCCAAATCAACCGCAATTTCTTCCACATTGTGTGATTAATCTCTAACTCCTTCAAATCTTTCACTTTCTTACCAACTTGAATGAGATAGACTTGATTTAAGGGAGTTTTATGGGCTCAAGATCTACTACAGTTTCATCCACAAAATCCATAATAGAGAATTTCTCCAGTGGATTAATAAAATGCTGCCCATCGAGAGAATCAAATTCTACCGTATCACTAACATTTTTAATAGTGGCTACTTAGTCCATTCTCACAAGCATTTGATCGAATAACTTTGACATTTTAATACGAAAGCTCTCCATCTCAGTTCTCCACATTGTACGTAACTGCTCCATCGTCTTTCTCCAATCGTGTTGTCACTACATTCGCCATGGCCAAGATCGAGCTCAATCATTTTCAAGTTTGTAAATTTCATACAAAAGTCAGTAGAAGCCTAGAGACATTGTAAGAAAGACAAAGGATTTGTTCAAAGAACCTTAATTATTTTCAAGTTTGAAAAAGGTAAAAAGAAGGTGAGCATGAAAACAGTATCTCATACCTCTACTACAAACAGGGAACAACAAGCTTTTGACAATGGTGTCGAGAAAGATGAGAGTATCGGGCATGAAAGGAAAAAGAATCGACGAAAGCAGATGAGAGGAGGAAACGAGGAGAGAAGAGAAGATTCAAAATAGTATTTCAGCCGAGGATTAATTTTTGTTCTCGTGTTTTTTTAAATTTAAGAGACTCTTAAATTTTTTAAATTCCTACTTTCAAAAAAGATTTCAAATTCTAAATTTAAGCTGTTCAAAATTGATGTTGGATTTGATTCAAATTTAAATCCAATATTTTTTTAAAATCCAAACAAAATATTTGAATTTATAAATTCAAATCTAAAATTTTAAGCCCAAATCTAACTTTCCTAACAACCCATAAGAGTATTTTTCAAATTTTAATTAGATTTAAGATTCTTATTTTTATTATTCTTATTTTTTATTTTTATAAATAAATTATTAAATTGAAAATTTTAAAATAAATAAATGATTTCATAATTTAAATCTTTATAATGAAAATGTCAACTTTAAATTAATTTAAAATTTTCAAAAAAACAAAAAAAAAATTTACAAATCTCCTTTTAAAAACATAAATAAATCCCAAATTTTGCTGGCATGATACTTGCCAGGATCATAATTTATGCAAAATAAACAAATATAAAAGGAAAAAGAAAAGTTGAGAGAGAGAGAGAGAGGGAGGGGATTGAATCCCAGGCAGCTCAACCTCTTCAATCCCCCATACCTCTCTTCTCCTTAATCAAAATTCTCATTCTCTCTTATAATCTTTGTTTTAATCACTCAAAAATTCCCACCCAATTCGTTCATTTTTTTAGGGTTTTGAAATTCCCTAAAAGCTGATCATCCCTCATCTCATTTCCCCCATTTTTCATTTTAATTGTCCTTTATTTTTTATAAAAATTATACTTCTACTAAATTAAATATATATATATTTTTTATAAAATATACACCAACGTTGCATGGATACGGGTACGATACCGGTACCCGGTACGGGTACGGGTACGGGATACGGCAAATTCTAAAAAACTAGGGTACGGGTACGTTAATATTATATATATATATATAACTGAAATTTCACATATGACACAACATAATATAAAAGATAAAACACACATTTCACATAAAGGAGCTTAAATTGTTCAACATGACAACATCTCAATAAGAAACTACAATACTTAAATTGTTCAACATGAAAACATCTGAACATGACTATAAAATTTCACATTCTAGATCAAGTAGTAGCCTAAATATTCCTAGCACTAGCAAGCATATTCTTGTGGAGGAGTTAGTTAATGGTCTAAACCTTAATGGACAGTTTAACAGAGAATATGTAAGACAGAAATAATGTTTACTGTCAATGTTAAAGCTCATTGGATAACTAGGCAACTTCCTTCAAATCCTATGATATTTCAAATGTATGCGAATCACAATTACAAGTAATTTCAATCAAACAAAGCATAGATAGCAAGGAAATCAGGCTTTATTAAACTGAAATTTACTCAAAATTTAAGGATTATTGAGGTCTGTTATTAAGCTAAAAACACTTTCCCAACATACTCACTTATCCACCAGTCCCATCTTTGGCTGCCTTATGGTTATGCACAATGAAAAGATGTTATTCTACACTCACGACGATTTCTGAGCCAATGCTTTTGCTTGAGGCAGGCCCAGATAAAAATAATTTTTTCTATATATGATTACAGAATGTACCCATCTATCAACATTCAAATGCCATTAAAGCTTAACAAATTTGACCCACCAATGAAATCCAATCGAAAATTTGTTTAAAGCCTAACACCACCATATATCTAATAAGTCAGCCACATTTATACATGATTTCTAAAGATACAAATCCTTAAATCATCATACTATATCATAGATGAGTCAGGAGCAAAACCCAAACACAACAAAATCAAAATAGAGGGAGAAAGTCAGAAACATACATTTGGAGGCTATGGGCAGCAACTTTTTTTGGGTACTGCTGTTAAAGATTCAGGCTTCAATTCAAGCATTGATTTCGATTTCTGTGTTGGTGAAAGCTTTGAGCAAGAACCATCATCTGCTGATGAGCTTTTCTGTGATGGGAAAATCCCTCCTACTGATATCAAGAAAAAGAATGCCAATGGAAAGTAAGTAGTAAAATAAGAAATTGGTTAATGGCAAATTGATTGTCGACTGTTGATAAAGAAAAAAATGAGTTTAGGGCAATTTATTTTTTGGGTGTGGCTGGGTACGCCGTACCCAGGCGTACCCAACCGTACCCTAAATTTTTTTTTTTTTTTAAGTTGGGTACGTACCTGGTACGTACCCAGGAGTACCTCTGGCGTACCCGTACCAGGTACGTACTTGGTACGGGTACGCCTTCAAAAAAGGCGTACCCGTGCTTCATAGATATACACACAGAAAAAGAAAATTTTCAAATTTTCCTCCTTTTTCAGAAGAATATAAAAGATTTTTTTTTCCTGTTTGACTGGAATCGAAAATAAATAAATAAAAAAAAAAATTGTTCTTCTGACTCCCAAGATTTTATTTTAATTATTTTGTAAAGGGAAAGTGGCGAATTTTGGAGAGAGAAATGTTGGCAATGGAGAAGGATTTTGACTCAAAGCTTATGATTCAGGGAACCAATAATAATAGTAACAATAATTCTTATGATTCTTCTTCTAATGATGGTGCTTCCAACAATGTTCAGAGATCTAAAAGCTTTGCATTTAGAGCTCCTCAGGAGAATTTCTGTATCCAGGATTTTGAATTGGGCAAGATCTATGGTGTTGGTTCTTATTCAAAGGTTAGTTAGTTAGTTTTTTTTTTTTTTTAATATTTTGTTTTTTTGGCATCTGGGATTTCTGGGTTTGCTTTGTTTTTTATGTTGATTTTATTTATATGCATGTTCTAGCTTTATGAATTTGATAGCCAGTGATAATTTGTTATGAATTGTATTTTTGGGATAAATTTTAGCTATCATTGTGAACTATGTGGTTTTCAATGGTGAATAGTGATATAAGATGTTTAAATGAAAGGAACAAAATATGCATAGTTTCCTAGAAATTTGATGCAAAGGAAAGAACATAAAATTTTGTTGAGTAATAATATTTGATTATGTCTCTGTTTCCTAAAAGATGAATACTATTTCTCTTTGAAGATGTGTGATACTTGGGCTATGCTTGGTAAGAGGATGGATGAAAAATCTTTTAGGGTGTAATTGGAGAATCATTACTACCTTTGGATTATAGACTTATTTCTATTGGTCCTCATTTTTATAGTCATACCAAACAAAGCATAAATGCTTCAACTTGCACATAAGTGCAGTGGGGGAATTTGAACCTATGCCTTCTCCGCTGCTTTTCCTTTTTGAATAATGTTCATCTCTTTTGCCCTTTTCGCTATTTTGTTTTTCCACCATCCCAGAATCTAAGTTACTTTTTAACAAATATTTTTAATTGTTATTTCTGTTAGAAACTTCTGTTCTGAGTTTTGAGAATTTGAGACTAAATTAAACTACTTGTTTCCTTTATTTGAGCACTTCAGTCTTGTCCTAGACATACTCTGGTTGGTTAAAGGTATGCATGAAGGGGTTTCTCATCTGTCTGTTGATGGCTTAGCTTAAAGAGTGAGAAGGGATGATTTATACTTGACAATTTTATTTATTTATGTTTCATGCTACTGCTTTACAAGCATTACATGAAATTATGTTCCTAAGCAAACAAAATTTGTACTGTGGTGATGGTTGCTTGGTATGTTAGTTGTTAAGAATATATCTGTTTGTTGACAATGCAGATAAATAAACATACTTTCTTTTAGTTAACAGTTTTAGATGATTGATTAATATAAAGACATGGACGCTTATTTATTATTATCATTATTTTTTGGTTGTAGTAATCTTTTTGAAATTTTACAGTAAATATTTATTGAATTATTTACTTAGTATACGTTCATTTTCCATGTTTACTTGCTACTTTTCTCATGAGCTTCTTATTCACATTGGTATTGTTCTGAATATCATATTAATGTTGTCATCAGGTTGTGAGGGCAAAGAAGAAGGATATAGGAATGGTGTATGCTTTGAAGATCATGGACAAAAGTTCATTACCAAGGAAAATAAAACAGCTTATGTAAAGTTGGAACGTATCGTGCTTGACCAACTGGATCATCCTGGTGTTGTGCGGCTCTATTTTACATTTCAAGATACTTTTTCACTGTGTAGGTATTCTTGGTTGTATCTTTATTTAGTATTATGTGCATACTTGTTTAGTTAGTTTTTACAACAACTTTTCTCCCTTGATGCTCTTCCATTAGTTATGTCTTGCCACTTCATTCAATTTGATTTTTTGTTTTACATTGTTTTCTTTGATTATATTGTGAAGACATGGCACTTGAATCCTGTGAAGGTGGAGAACTTTTTGTAGTGGCGGATCTTGACATTAGATTTTGAGGGGGCCATTTAAAAAATTAAATTTATATATATATATATATAATTTGAGGTATATATGTCATAAATAATTAAGACAAATCAATATAATATTGTACTATAACAAAAATTAACAAAAAAAATATAGCAAGTTTTTAACTAATCACAAAAATTTTAACATTACTCATGCATATAACAAGATTATATAAACATATATTTTAAAAATAAAATAACATCTTAACAAGAATTTTATTATTTTTGCTTTGTAAGAATGTTGACAGTGACAGAAAAAAAAAAAACAAGTGCATTTATAATAAAAATTTAAAAAAATAAATAAAAGTTAGCATAACTACTAACCAACAAAAAGAGATTTTTGGGAGTGTTACTAGGATCTTAATTTTTAAACTTAGATAATTCAAACGGCGACCACAAGTTACAAACAAAATTGATTGAATTTGGAGTCGAACAATAAAAGAAGAAAAGCTACAGGGACGTAACGGCAACGGACAGTAAAAAAAAAAAAAAAAATTGATTTTACAATATTTTGTTGAAGTCTTATTAAAGCTAACATTTAGAAATTTAATTTAAGTTCACATGATTGTGACTTAATATTTATAATAAACCAATTAATTTGAAGAGTTTATGAATAATAATTGGTGGATAAAATAAAAAGATAAATAATAATATAATTTTAATTTTTTTAAAATTATAATACATAAAATTAAGTTATAAACAAAAATAAAAAACTAAATAAACATAAATTTTATTTTGAGGGGATCAATTTAATTTAATTTATAAATACATATAAATATATATATACAAAAAAAAAATTTAAAAAACCTTGGCCCCCCTCTAGGATAGTCATGCATACTTCTTTATCTTTGATAATAAATTTCTACCCAAATATCACTTTTGAACCTTTTTGAAATTCATTGCATAATGTTGCCAACCCTTCTAACCCAGTTTTACAATATTGAATGCCAGAATTTCGTGAGCTCAAACCTTATTGTTGTGATTTAGCACTTGGTCCCATTGCTGTTGGTTTATTTGTGGTTCAGTATCAACCATCTGGTTATTTTGTGCAGAAAGGTCGCTTATCAGAGGATGAAGCTCGCTTCTATGCTGCCGAAGTTGTAGATGTTCTTGAATACATACACAACATGGGATTGATACATAGAGATATTAAGGTATTTTCCAAGCATGCATGTTCTGTTACAGTGTAGTATCTGTTGTTATCAGTTCATGCATGTTCTGTTACATCAACATTTGAAAAATGCTAAATGTTTGTTACATGGCAGCCAGAGAACTTGCTTCTTACTACAGATGGGCATATTACGATTGCTGACTTTGGCAGTGTAAAGCCCATGCAGGATAGCCGAATTACAATCCTTCCTAATGCATCCTCAGGTAAAATCATGATTTTATCAACCCCCAAAAGAAAAAAGAAAATTTTTAAGGCTAAGATTGTCTCTGGTACCCTTTCCAGATGATAAGGCATGCACATTTGTGGGGACAGCCGCATATGTTCCTCCTGAAGTCCTAAACTCTTCTCCAGCAACTTTTGGGTAGAGACCTTCAATCTCTTAATGAGTTTGTCTCACAATCTAGATTAAAATTGTCAAACTTGAAACGGAATCTTAAGCTTGCTACAATTAATTTATTGAATTTTTCTTTAATGCTTCCCCCCCCCCCTTTTTTTTTTCCTTCCTACCATTTGGTTTACCAGATAATGCAAGTGTAGAAACTTGTGATTTAGCTTAGTTGTTTTCCTTGATCTTGTTCATCTATTGTTTATAGGATAACAGTTTGCTCTTTTGTACATATTCAAACAGAAATGACCTCTTGGCTCTTGGCTGCACCTTGTACCAAATTCTTTTTGGGACTTCTCCTTTTAAAGATGCGAGTGAAAGGCTTATATTTCAAAGAATTATAGCCAAATTATTTTTCTGAAGAAGCCAGAGACCTTATTGATCGGCTATTGGTAAGCTACAATTTTCTGCATGTTGGATTTGGTTTCTGCTATTCACCTTAAACTTGTATGCTTAAAACTTTCGAAGTTGTTCTTCATATCTATTTCTGTTATTAGATGCCTATCATATTTTTCTGTACATTTATGATGAAAAAATTGACAGAATTAAGCAGCTCTGTAACTAGCATACATTTGGTCAGTTTTGAGCCGATTTTTCAGAAATTGCATAGGTTTCGATATAGATGGGGTTATCTGCACCAATTGGGGATGTAAAATCAACTTATGGTTTTTAAGATTTTGAGATAATTTCCCTTCATATTGTGCTTTTGACACTTATTATGCTAAGAAGAATTGGAGTTTCAGTGAAATGATTGTTATTTGTAGAGTTACATCTTACATGTTAAGGGGAAGTAAATTTTGATGACCACAACTCTAGCAATCAATTTTAACCGTTGAGACACAATTGATTTAAGTAATTCCACCGTACTTGTAACATTATGCTGCTTTTATAGTTTGACATTCTGTTAACACAGGAAGTCAAAGCTTCATGGCAACTGATTTTTTACTAGTAAGTGGGCGGAAAAAAGAAGAAGAAGGAAACCAGCGTAGTATAAGACACTGGTTAGAGAGGAAAATATCTCTTGGCATCAGTTTGCTGCTGGTTGCTGCCTATCTTTAGTTTATCCTAAGCCTAACTTTCTCTGCAATCTCAGAGCAAATATAATTTGCTAGCTGACCTTCTTAGGGATCTCTGAATTTATTTAAGTGATTAAATAATCTTCTCATTGGACTGCACTACTTGGCAGATCGTTCAATAAAAAAATTGAAACACTAGTATATGGACTCTGTAGTAATGAAACATTTGATGCATGTGTTGGGCCTATTATTTGCAGGCATGTAGCTAATTGATTTGCTATGAAGCTAATCTTCTAGTGCCTCCCACCTCTCTGCAACTAATGTGGGCTTTTCTTAGTTCTTATCTAGAGTTTTGGACGTGTTAGCTCTTAGGCGTTGTTCTTTTTTTTCTTTTTCTTTTTCTTATCTCCCATGTGCTAACTTACATATTTCCTGCATACTAAGGTTTTCCCCTCATTTTTAGAGTAATATCTTACTTGTCAGGAAATATGCAAAAGGAATATAACCTTATGCATAGTGAAAAAAGATATGATATTTTCTTTTTCTTTATTTTAATAATGTTGCAAAAGACTATGGAGTATTCTTTCCACTTTCCTAATAAGTAAGAAATAATTGTATTTTAGTTTATAAAACTTTTACATGAAGTCTTATAATTGTTTTATTTGTAGGGATGTTGTAATTGGAGACTTTGTTTGTTGTTCTCTTGTAGTATTTTATATGGACAGTTCATGTGAAAGTTATCTGCTAGATTTGCTTCTACAGTTTAAGGTTCTTTATTTATTCATTTTTTGAAGTATAATATAAGACATAAGGCTATAGGAATGCTTATATTAAGGTTGAGGGGAAATGGCGAATCCTAATGAAGAACTGTTTCATTTCCCTCCTTTTTCCTAATGCCAGTTTGAATATTGATCCTTCTCTTCTCTTGTCACTTTGTCCTCATCCTTTTAGTTACTTCCTCTTTTTCTCCTTCTCCCCTATCTCTATTCTCCACCTCCCCTCCCTCTTTAAAATGAGTCATCTTGACAAAAATTCATAGGTTGCAATCTTGAAGTGCAACCACAAATTGTTTTCCTTTTTGATTTCTCTTTTGGACAGGGTCAGAGTCATGCCCATCTAACATTATTACTTTTACCTCTTTTAGGTTCAGGTTATCCCATGTCATTTGTGATCCTAATTTATGAGTAAAATTGTAAAGCAATTGTGGTTCAGGATCTAGATCCCAGTAGACGACCAGCTGCTGGACCTGATGGTTATGCTGCGCTCAAGATGCATCCTTTCTTTAGGGGAGTTGACTGGAGTAATTTAAGAGCACAAACCCCTCCGAAGCTTGCTTTAGAGACAGGGGTATGATGGCAGACATGCTTTCAATCATTGTTTATGATGGAATCCAACCTACCTTTGCGTCTTGCCCTTTGAGAGATCTAAATTATTATTATTATCTATTATTTTCAGGCCCAGTCAAGTGAGGGTGATGGTCATAATGATTCTTCATGGAATCCTGCCCACATTGGAGATGGTTCAACCAGACAGAATGATGGAAATGTTGGTGCCTCATCATCGGCTGAATCATCTGGCCGTATAACTAGACTTGCGTCAATTGACTCCTTTGACTCAAAATGGTATTTGTCAATGTCTTGTTATCTTCTCAGTGCGTGTTCTTTGATTTTGTTGCAAGGACATGACTTTGCTTGCAGGCTTGTCCATTTGTGGACTTGTAGAACCCATTATCATTTAGTAAAATCATTGATTCGTCCATTTTTGCTACTTTTAGAAACAACTGTAGATAGAGCATTATTGGTTCCACTGTAAATCATTTGCTATGATATAGTTGTGTTACATGCTAATTTTGCAGTTTGTAATCTGAGTCTTAATGTTTGTCATTTCTTTTCCCTCTGCTGGATTGAGGCTGACTGTACTATACTTCTTGTCTAATATGTACTTGCATCATGTAAACAGGCAACAATTTTTGGAACCGGGAGAATCTGTTCTTATGATCTCAATGGTGAAGAAACTACACAAGGTATCAAGCAAGAAGGTGCAGCTTATCCTTACCAACAAGCCAAAATTGATTTATGTTGATCCTTCAAAATTGGTCGTGAAAGGGAACATTATTTGGTCTGTTCAAGATTTGCACAGTAAGACTCTGAGCATGTCCTGATAAGATAGAAATAATTTATTAATGGAATGATACTGGAAATCTGGAATTGCGTGCTCCCTGGTGCTTTATATTCCTTCGGTTTCTTATATAACTTGATTGGTGTTCTGTTCTATGGTTGATCACAATCATTTTATATTAAATAATTTTAGAGAACTATGTTGCTCCGACTCTTCATTTTTTTTGAAGTACCAGTATCCGACACCTATGTCCGACGCATATCCGGACATGGGTATGGAGATATGATCTCTTAAGGACCCTCTAAATACATGAAAAAATTTAGAATAAATCAAACATACCTGTGTCGGACACATACCTGTGTCCGACACTCACACCCGAGGTCCGAGTAACATAGTTAGTTAGAGAATGCTGGTTATGATGAAAAAAAAGGACTTACAGTTCAGTTGTGCATGCTTTCTACATGTTCTTTTTTGGCTGTTCCACTTTCTGATCTATATTTGTGGTGCTTTAGCCAAAAAAGGTATTTTGGTTTGATGATGCAAAACAAAGAGCATGGCAGTGGAAACAAGCGATAGAGGGCCTTCAAAACCGGTGAAGTGATTTTATTCTTTGTCATGAACCACATTCTTTGGACATTCTGATATTATAGAGGAACATGGCAACTATTAAACAATCGACACACCGAACTGAAGCAATTATTTATTTCATGAAAGCGGCTCAAGAGTTTTCAGTTTCGAGCTGTCTTCTGGTGCAGGTTGCTGCTGGTTCATCCCCTCTTTTGTAGAATTGGGTATGTAATGTGGGTTTTCTTACCTATTTCATGCCTTGTATGCAACGAATGCACAATCTGAATTACGGTTTTAAGAGGGGGAAAAAGGGGGAAAGGGTTTTGCTGTAAATTACATGTTATTAATGTATTGAAAGCAGATGTTACCAGCCATTAATGAAAATTTCTTTTCATGAAATTCTTTTTGGCAATGAAATATGTTTGCCATTCTGAAAAATGAAAACTCCAACAATGCTGATGAACTATTTTCCAGGTGAATCTTCTAGCATTTGAGTTGGATTCTTTTTGGCTAAAACAGCAGCCATTCTGGTGTTTGATCTCATATTTTGCAGTCTACCTCAGTATTTTGCTGTTTCAAAGTATACATTTTGACATTATTTTATAGTTTTATATATTACTCCATTGCAGCATGAGTTTAATTGTTTGAATGGAATATTTTAACAAAACATTTTTCCTTTTAATTCAGTAAAGTAAATTTTAAATATTTAATTGTAAGTTTGATAGCAAAAATAGTGGTTATCTCGCTCCTCCCCACACTTATCCCTTCTCCTCCTCCCCGACTCCTTTTTTTTCCCTCTAATTTGATTGTTTATTGCCCCCACCCCATCTATGTTATATCAGATGAAAAGATTTTATGGTATGAAATTTAGAAGAATTTTCACATAACAAGAGAGAAACACTATCACTATGACTTGAATCGATTTCTTTCAGCATCACTTGCAAGTAGGCTGTCTTATCTTTCTTTATTCTTATGTCACTATCTTTCTTACAACTAGACGTGCTAAGACGTGCTAAATTGTGTATGTGTTATATCTTATATTTTTTTATATTATAAATATAAACACAATATAAATTATTAAATATGTTAAAATTTTAAACATAAATATAATACATGTATTAAACGTGTTTAAATATATCGTATCATATTTATTAATCTATTTTTGTATTTATTAAATGTATTGTACGTTCATATCATATCCAAAATTACTATTTTTACTTACAACTACAGCTAAGTCACAATCATACTGGCACATTCTTTCCATTAAAAACTCGTGCTGCATTTAATTTAGTTTCCTAGCATTTGTTGAATTGAACCAAAATAGATATTTTTTTGGGATAATCAGAATTTTATTTATCCAAATAAGCAGTAAAAAACTACTACATCAAAACTATATTAGCTGATTAGCTAGAATTAAGACAAGAATGAAGAAATTAAGATGCAAGAATGGATCTACTTATGCCTATGTACAAAGTGTGCTATTTACAGTATCAGCAACAAGATTTTTTAGTCCTGTTAATATGAGCCTTACCTCCTCCTTGATTAAGCCATGAACTTGCAAGGAGGATTTTTGAGAATTGTCATGTGTCGAAACCGAAAAAATAACAAGTCTCATCGCGAGATATTACTCGTAACGTGTGACATTGGGGTAACAGAGGAAAAGACGACTTAATTCCTCTTGAAATAAAATGAGGGTTTCAAAACAACCTCGAAAAATAAATAGAGTCGCCATCAATCTTTTTTGGCTAGGTGTGATCGGCCACCTATTAAAATCGATTTTATAAAACATTTTAAAATTAATTAAAATATTTTTTAAAACCAAACTGCGCTTTTAAACCAGAGAAAATAAAAAATAAATAAAAAAAAAGGTTTGGGAGTCTGTTACGTGCGGAGAAGGATTAGCACCCCCACAACGCCCGTATAAACGGTACCTTATTAATCGTGTGTTATCTTGAGTCTTGGTAAAAAATCGGTTTTGAAATTAGCATTTTAAAATAATCTCATTTTTAGTCGAAAATGATCTGGAATTTATTAACTTAAAACTTTCCTATATTCCCCGACAAATCCAGCAAAACATAGAAATTTTTATTTATTTAGAAAATTTCCGAATCATTCTCATCTTATGAAAGAAAGATATTCCATTGTTAATGATAATTGATGATATCCTCCCTAGCAAACCCGCAGAGAACTCATAAATTATTTTAACTCGGGAATATCCTTATTTTAAAAAAAATGATCTTTTGAAAAACATATTTTAAAAAAAGGTTATGAATATGCAAATCATTACTAATGACATGACATATTGAGTGAATGACATGGTAGAATCTAAATGACATGGCAAAGATCTAAATGACATCACAAAGATCTAAATAACATGTCAAAGATCTAAATAAAATGACAAGAATTAATGACATGATAAAATCTAGATGACATATTAAAAATCTATATGACATAGCAAAAATCTAAATTAAATGGCAAGAATTAATGACATGATAAACCTAGATGACATATTAGAAATTTATATGACATTACAAAAATCTAAATTAAATGGCAAATATTATCATAAAATATTCATAATTATGCCATAATCAAAATGACAACATAAAATATAAATCAAAGCAATGGCATCACTATAGAATATTCATATATATATATATATATATATATATAACCAAAATAGCAAAAATTAAATATCATAAAATATGCATGAATATGAAAAATGCAAATGCATGGAAAATGTATTTCTCCCACGAAATAAGGATATTGGTATATCTAAAAAGACATCCGACTACCTTGGGAAGAGACCTAAGTTGGATTTTCCAACTCGGATTTTGGATTCGGATTTAAAAAATTTGGAATTTTTGGGTAAAAGAAAACTTGGCCGAAAATACCCTTTAAAAGGCTCTAATTTTTCCTAGTTTTGAATCCCAAGGTTGACCACTCTTGACCCGACTTTTACAAAATCAAATTTTATGATTAAAGTGACGTGAAAATTAACCTAAGACAGCAACTAATGTTTTAAATTAGCCCCCTCTTAGTGCCTTAAACAAAACAGAAACTATTAGTTCTTAAAAATAAATCTGACTTTTCTGACCAGTTTTGGAAACCGATTTTTTTACCCTTCTAAAGAATATCAAAAAACTCTGAAAAATTATGGGAGACTTAGAACATGTTGACCTCTATGGGAAAAAATCAGCTTAATTTTTAGACTAAAGGTGACCTATCTGAAAATTCATGAAAGACAGAACAGTGGGTAAAAAACTGCTTAACCAAAAAACATTTTTAAACCTTTGATAAGAACGTCCAAAAATCAAAATAAAAATATTAGAGACTCCTCTAAGGTCCTCAAACTAGTGGTAAAAAATTCTAGAAATTTAGACAAGGGCTGCCTAGTGAAACAAAATCATAAAGTTAGAAAACCCAACTTGTACAAATTTTAATTTTCCACAAGCATGCTCATGAGAGCTTGGCTTTGAGCCATTGATTAGCTTAAGTCAAAAATCAAGTGGGAACTGCAATAATGCATGAAATAGATTACATGGAATGTGCATGACCTAGTGTCTAAATGACATGGCAAATGACATGGAATAATGAAAATGGCCTAGTGCCTAAATGACATGAAAAGTGGACATGACATATGAAAATGGCCTAATGCTTAAATGACATGTAAAATGACATGGAATAATAAAAATGACCTAATGCTTAAATGACATGGCATATGAAAATGGCCTAAAGCTTAAGTGTCATGGCATATGAAAATGGCCTAAATACCTAAATGAAATGGAAAAGGACATGGAATAATAAAAATGACCTAATGTCTAAATGTCATAGAAAATGACATGGACTAATAAAAATGACCTAAATGCCTAAATGACATGGAAAATGACATGGCATGCAAAAATGACCAAAATGTCTAAATGACATGGAAAATGACATGGAATAATAAAAATGACCTAATGTCTAAATGTCATAGAAAATTACCTAGATGCCTAAATGACATGGAAAATGACCTAGATGCCTAGAGGTCATGGAAACTGACATGGAAAATAACCTAGCTAAATGACATGGAAAAATATGGCAAACGACCTAATGCCTAGATGTCATGGGAAACAACATGAAGGCTAAAAAATGAATGTTGGCCGAATGGCCTAGAGAGCATGGCAAAAAATGACCTAAATTATATGACAAATGGCCACAATATGCAAAAGTATGGCATCAAATGAGCAAAATGGTTAGCAAGAATATAAATACATATAAAGATAAATAATAATAGAAATAAGCAAGTTAAAGTAAGAAAGAAAAAAAATATGGAAATGAACTCCATGGTTGGTATATTGGACAAAGCCCACCCTAACCATTATCACTTGATTTTCTTCAAGATCATGAAGCCTAACCATTGTTTTATTTATTTTTGAAAAAGCAAGAACAACAAGGAAGCTTTCATAAAACCTTTATTAAGCAAAGAAAATGGTAGGAAATCATATGGAAAAATAAAGAATAACATGAAGAAGAAGAAAGAAATAATGTAAGAACCAAAGAGGAATGGCTACCTTAGCAAAAGCTTTCTTTCTTTTCTTTCAAAAATCTTTTTTTCTAAGGTTTTAGCTACTGCCTTAAGACTCAAAATCAGCCAACCTCCTTGTGAAAAAATGAAACCCCTCTCCCTTGAATAGCTTTGGCCGAACCCCTCTCTCTTGGTGAAGGGTGGAGATTAATTCATTTAATTCTCCTACACAATCTAAGCCTTGGATCCAAGATATTTTCATGACAACAAAAATGCCATCTTGCAAATTGATCTTATCCATTCAAGGATGTACTCATTTTTTCATAAGGTGCCTAGGCCATTGGACGAGCAAGGATATTTTATTTAGCTACATGCATTTCCAACCATTGAATGACTTGTGCTCATCTTTTTTCCACCAATATTGGCCATTGGATGAGGACATTTTCATGACAATAAAAATGTCATCTTGCAATTTGATCTTGGTCATTCAAGGATGTACTTATCTTTTCATAAGGTACTTAGGCCATTGGATGAGCAAGGACATTTCAAGATAGTAGAAATGACATCTCGCCATTAGATAGCAGCCATTGGATGAAATGAACTAAATCCCCACCCTTCCCTTATGCATGGCCAGCCAAGGGCCTGATATGTCCTAGAATTTCTTCATTTTATAACCTTTTAAATTTGCAAAATTGGCCTTTTTTGGTTTTTTCGATAAAATTATATTTTGGCCATCAAAATTGATTTTATTGCAAACGGACCCCAAATTCGTTTTTTCTTTCTCCAATCCATCCAAATAAATATAATATTGAGATCTGGAGATTTTCAGAATTTTTCGAGCTCGTTTCCTATTTTTCCCGAAATTATCTTTTGGATTTTCCTGTTAGTGCACCCAAAATTCACTTTTTTCATTTGAACTCCGATTCCGGATTTTTATTCACTGATCTCTTCCAAAAATTATAAAACTTAAATCTGGAAGTTTTCATAATTTTTGGAGCTGGTTTTCTATTTTTTCCGGAATTATCTTTTGGAATTTCAGGTTAGTGCACCCAAACTTTGCCATTTTTCAAATGAGTTCTGATTCTCGATTGTTCTTCACCAATCTCTTCCAAAAATTATGAAACTCAGATCTGAAAGTTTTCATAATTTTTCGAGATCGTTTGCTATTTTTTTCCAGAATTATCTTCTAGAATTTCGGCTTAGTGCACTCGAACTTTTCCATTTTTCAAATGAGCTTCGATTCTGGATTTTTCTACACCAATCTCTTCCAAAAATTATAAAACTCAGATCTGAAAGTTTTCATAATTTTTCGAGCTCGTTTGCTATTTCTCCCGAAATTATCTTCTAGAATTTTGGCTTAATGCACCCGAACTTTGCCATTTTTCAAATGAGCTCCGATTCCGGATTTTTCTTCACCAATCTCTTACAAAAATTATGAAACTAAGATCTGCAAGTTTTCATAATTTTTCGAGCTCGTTTGCTATTTTTTCTGGAATTTTCTTTAGGATTTTTCAAGAATGTCCTTCAACTTTCGAAACCTCGATTTTACTCAAAATGGATCCGATTTTCGGATTTTCTTTTTGCACTTGCTTTGTCCTACACTGAATTTGAGTTGGTCTGAAAACGCCCAATTTTTATGATCAAATTCCCATTCGATTTAGTTTCCCCCTTTCAAACTCGAGAATTTTTTTGCTTTTTCGTTTTTGCCCTAAACAGCTCTTCCTTGGTATCCACTTCAAACTGGATCTTGGACTATCCTTGTTTACTCATTCTTTATCAATTGGGGGCTTCAATTTCACCGAATTGGATCATTTTTGTAGTTTTCCCTAAATTTGCAAAATTCACCCTTTTTAACCAAAACCCTAATTTTTGATTTTCCTTCCAAATTGACTATTCCTTTGGTTCTACTTCCAATTGGCCCTTCCAATACCCATAGTCATTAATTATATTCCATTTGGAACCTCCAATTTCGACTAATTTGACCGTTTAAGCATTTTTTTCCCAAATTTACCGAATTAGGGCTTCCCCTACACTGAAATTTTCGCAATCCTTCTTTCGAACTCCATATCTTTCGTTGTAGACCTCAGATTATCAAAATTCTTTCACCATTGTTTAATTCAACTTCAAATCTTGATTTTGACTAAGAGTTGACTTTTCAAAAGTTGACTTTTTTTGGATTGACTTTTCATTCTGAACTCCGAATCACAAGTCTTGAAGGACCATCTACAAGATGAGAAGAGATTTTCTGCATTATAAAAAAGTACAAGGAAGAATTTACCTGATTTAGGGGAGCCGGACAAAATTAGGTGTCTACAGCTGCCCCTCTTTGGCTATTGTTGAGAATCAGGAATCAGGCAAAGATAAATAGACAATAATTTTGTTCGGTTAGTGAAATCACATGTAAAGAGAAGGAAAGAGAGTTTGCTTTATTCTTTATTTCCATATTTTTCATCATCATTTTTTTTCTTCGAAAAAGCTGTAAATAGAAGATTTTATCCTTAAATTGAGTTACCTGACTAATCAAGGCTCGACCCGTCTTAAGAAAACAAGTTCGATTTGCAAGAGAAGAAAATACCTCGACGGTGGTCTCGAGGCCTTATCTTGTCTTGGTGTCAGCTATGTTGGGTTTAAACAGAAAATACCTCGACGGTGGTCTCGGGGCTCGACTCATTTGAGAAGCAGAATGAGTTCGATTTAAAAACAAAAAGAAAGCCTTAACGTCAATCCCGGGTTCGACTCATTTAGAAAACAAGTTCGATTTGAAAACAAAATACCTCGGCGGTGGTCTCGGGGCTCGACTCATTTGAGAAGCAGAACGAGTTCGATTTTAAAACAAAAGGAATGCCTTAACGATGATCCTAGGATTCGACTCATTTAGAAAACAAGTTCGATTTGAAAAGAAAAATACCTCGACGGTGGTCTCGGGGCTCAACTCATTTTTAAAAACAAGTTCGATTTAAACAAAAGAAAATACCTCGATAGTGGTCTAGGGGCTTGACTCATTTGAGAAGCAGAACGAGTTTGATTTAAAAACAAAAGGAATGCCTTAACGTCAATCCTGGGTTTGACTCATATAGAAAACAAGTTCGATTTGAAAACAAAATACCTCAACGGTGGTCTCGAGGCTCGACTCATTTGAGAAGCAAAACGAGTTCGATTTGGGAGAGAAAAATTTCCACGATTTCTGTAATGTTAGCCAAATGCAGTGATGAAAATGACATGTTTTGCAAATGCTTGTTTCCCTAAGGATGAATGCATTCAAATGATTGTGTCATGATTTCTAATCCATGATTTCTTTGAGGTTCACGGACTGTCTGACTTCAGGACGGAGTCTTCAACTTTTCACTGACCCACTTGATGAGCCTTCAATCAAGATAAATTGTCAAAAAGCCCTAGTTTATGACTTCACTAAAATTCACAAATTTTTTGACTTCATGACAGAGTCTTCAACACATTCGTTGTTTACCTCTACTTGGTGAATTTTCCCATCATGATGTGTTGTTGTGTTTCTAAATTTTAATGGTTTCCAAACCTCTTCTAAAATTTAGATATACTCCTTATTAATACACTGAAATCCTTTAGTTTAAAGATTTTTATGTTTACTAAACATCATTCAAAATAACAATCAAAATGCATCACAAAATGTATGAAAGAAGGTATGAAACAACCAAATATCATAAAAGAGATAACAAGAATTTATTGCAATAATATTTTTAGATGATAGAGGTGAATATCAAGGATACAAGAAACAAATGTAGAGTTGTAGGTTGTAGATGCCCCAAACGCGGAATATCTTAGACCCTTCCTTCTTCAGTTCATTTGAAATTTCTCTTGAATGAGCAATTTACTTGGATAATCTCTCGGCTTTCGTAGTTGCGTCAGACTGAGTTTTTCCCCTTTCTTCTGATTTTCTGATACTTTTTCCCCCTTTACACGGAGCATTGATTCAATCCTTAATTAGTACTTGAGCCGCCTTTTGCAGGTTTTCAACCCAAGTGTCCCTCATTTGGTATTAAGTTGCTCTTTGCGAGTTTTCGGCTTAAGCCTCTCCTTTTACATTTTTTTTTTGTGTTTTACCATGCATCTGAGAATTCTAAATGCTCCCAAAGTAAAAATGTCAATTCAAAAGATGGCATGAATTCTAAGAAAAAAACCCTTTAAATTAAATATCCATGCTTGATCAAAATGGACTTTTAAAAGCACGTAATGTAGGCCAAGGTTCGGGTTTAGAAAGAAAGGGTAAATAGGCCCAAAATGTGTTTAAGGGTGATTGGATCAATGATCATTTAATGAGGACTCATTCTTGAAACATTCATTCTTTTTGGACTTTCCTTTTCTTTTTTGGAATATGTTTCTTTCATTCTTGGCTTTCATTTGCCATTCTTTGATTTCACACTTTTTTTTGTATGGCTCTTTTTGCCATGATTTTGGGAAGTTATTTTTCCTCGCATCTGCCCTCCAGTCTAGAGAGTGATCCTTGATCAAGGTTCAAAGGAAGAAAGAATTCCCAAGGCTCAAAAGGGTGACTAGGGATAATTTCCTCTTAGTGAAAGGAGTATGAAAGATGGCTATTCATCATGTCAAGCACGAATATTCTCATTGAAAAGCAATACTCAGGGGAAATAGATATAAATAATTTTCATTTTTACATTTAGAATCATTTGAATTTCCACGTGCACAGTATCACACTTTTCTTTTCTTTCTTTTTTTTTTATTTTATTTTTTTTTCTTCTTCAAGCATAGTACTTCTTCAATTTGTCAGCATTCACGGGATTTCTCAAGTCATCCCCGTCCATCCGAGTCAGAATCAATGCTCCTCCAGAAAAAGCTCTCTTTACCATGTAAGGCCCTTCCCAATTTGGAGCCTACTTCCCTCACGGATCCTTCGCTATAGGGAGAACTTTTCTTAGTACCAACTCCTCTTCTCGAAACTGCCTGGATGAACCTTCCTGTTGTGGGCTCGAATCATCATTTTCTGATACATCTGCCCAGAAAATTGCTTTCATCCTTTTCTCTTTGATAAGATTCAACTATTCATAGCGAGCTCTAATCCACTCTGCCTCTTCTAAACCAACCTCCATCGGAACACGATGGGAAGGGATTTCAACCTCAATAGGTAACACTACCTCCATTCCTTATACCAAAGAAAATGGCATGGCACCCGTAGATGTCCGACCGAGGTATAATATACGTGAAAAGCAAAAGGCAAGATTTCATGCCAATCTTTGTACACATCGATCATCTTTTCAACGATCTTCTTGATGTTCTTATTAGCTGCTTCTACTGCCCCATGCATTTTCGGACGATAAGGTGCCGAATTATGATGCGTGATGATAAGATCCAAGATGGCCCAATCCCATGACAATTTGTATATGGGCCAAGATCCAAGAAGATCTAGGAAACATGGCAAGAATGGGTGGAATTCACTTGGGCCATGTTGCAAGTTATTCAAGAAAGGCTTCAACATGCAAGATGGGCTTGCATCCAAGTTTAGTCCATGTGATTCAAGAACACAAGGTGGCGGCATTAGAGGGCTTACAAGTGGCGGCATAATGTTTAAAGAAGTGGGCCTATTTTTTCATTCATTAATTGACATGGCAATTATGAGGACCAATTCATTTAATCATGTGGCGCCTAAGAGAGGGCTTATTTTAATTCTTATAATTACTTAGGCATTTGGGCCTATATTATGTAACATGGACATCTTTTAATTATTTAGGTTTGGGCTTGAGCATGTTCAGCCCATATTTTACATATTATTAATTAGTAGCTTAGGGTTATTGTAGGGAGGCTATAAATATATGTCTTAGCCGCCTACTTCAATTATCTTTTGATCAATTAAGTCTGATTTTATTCAGTGAGTGTTTTCTCTTTTAGTTCTTAAAAGAACTTAGGAACTTATCAAAGAATTCTTTCTTTGTGGCGTTCAACCCATCAAACTTAGGTTCTTGAAACGAGAGTTCTTAGGGTCTAGCTTACATGCTTAATCTAGGTTTTTTGAAACAGGCTTTTAAGGGTTTAAGTTTTCTTTGCCTGAATCTTGGCTTTTCTGGGTTAGGTATTTCAGTTTGTTAGTGGGTTCAAAGGGTTTAACCCCTAGGGTTCACATCAGTTGGTATCAGAGCTTAGGCTTCCAATCAGGTTTTTATAGTTATCGCTTTGATTTGTTGTTTGTTACTTCTTTTTGGGGTTTCAGATACTATCACAGCAAAATCAATAACAAGATTTCGAGGTTTTAGGCATTCTTGTTGGGGTTATAGCTTTAGGCATTCTTGCCCTGGGTTATAGTTTTTAGGCAGTCTTGCTTTGGGGTTTCGTTTCTTCTAATTGAATCAAATCAATATAACAAGATTTTGGGGTTTCAGCATTCTTGTCTTGGGGTTATAGCTTTAGGCATTTTCCCTAGGGTTATAGTTTTTAGGCAGTCTAAGTTTGGGGTTTCAATCTTGAAAAGTGGTTTAAATCAAGATTTCGTTTCTTGAATTCTTGATCAATTAAAATTTCTTCTTATTGATTTTTGATCCGAATCTTGAAAAAAAAAATTCAAGAATTTCAGAGGGGCATTCGAACAGTCCCAAGAAAGAAAAAAGAAGTTCATCCGAGATTTCAAGAAAATCAAGAAGTCTCGTTTTTGAAAGAAAAAAAAGAAGAGTGTTCGAATAGGCAGAAAAAGAAAGAAAGATTCGAAAAAGATTGAAAAGAAGATGAAAGAATCGACATTCATTTTTTTTTCTAACCAAATTTGTTTTGCAACAATTTAAGATGTCTCTCACATGTGGCCATGAAGTAAAGCAGGTTTTGCAAGAGATGAGAGAGTTCACATTATTGTTTGGAGGGTTTGTGCAACAAGAGGAAGAAAGATGGAGAAGAAAAAAAAGAGAAAAATAAAAAAGAAAAATAGAAAAAAGAAAGTGAGGTGGCTGCAAATAAAGAAAAGCAAGAGAAAATGGACAGTAAAAAAGAAAGTGAAAAAAAATAGAGGTGGCTGAAATTAAAGAAGTAAAAAAAGAGCCACTAGTGGAAAATGAGACAATTCCTGCCAAGGGAAACAAAGGATTTGAGAATTTTTCTGATGCAAAGGAGAGTGTGGTTTTTATTCTTGATGCTCCTAACCAATCTCTTCTTATTTTTCCTGTTTCTTTGTTGAAGGATTGTGAAGATTTATTTTCGGAGGAGTTGCAGGATGGGTTTCCACCCAAAAGCGGCATTGTGCATCACCTTGATTTAGTACCTCGCGCCGTCATTCTCACACACAAGGCTAAGATTCGAGGGCGAATCTTTTCGAGGAAAGGGGGAATGATAAGATCCAAGATGGCCCAATCCCATGGCAATTTCTATATGGGCCAAGATCCAAGAAGATCTAGGAAACATGGCAAGAATGGGTGGAATTCACTTGGGCCATGTTGCAAGTTATTCAAGAAAGGCTTCAACATGCAAGATGGGCTTGCATCCAAGTTTAGTCCATGTGATTCAAGAACACAAGGTGGTGGCATTAGTGGGCTTACAAGTGGCGGCATCATGTTTAAAGAAGTGGGCCTATTCTTTCATTCATTAATTGACATGGCAATTGTGGGGACCAATTCATTTAACCATGTGGCGCCTAGATCCAAGAAGATCTAGGAAACATGGCAAGAATGGATGGAATTCACTTGGGCCATGTTGCAAGTTATTCAAGAAAGGCTTCAACATGCAAGATGGGCTTGCATCCAAGTTTAGTCCATGTGATTCAAGAACACAAGGTGGCAGCATTAGAGGGCTTACAAGTGGCGGCATCATGTTTAAAGAAGTGGGCCTATTCTTTCATTCATTAATTGACATGGCAATTGTGGGGACCAATTCATTTAACCATGTGACGCCTAAGAGAGGGCTTATTTTAATTCTTATAATTACTTAGGCATTTGGGCCTATATTATGTAACATGGACATCTTTTAATTATTTTGGTTTGGGCTTGAGCATGTTCAGCCCATATTTTACATATTATTAATTAGTAGATTAGGGTTATTGTAGGGAGGCTATAAATATATGTCTTAGCCGCCTACTTCAATTATCTTTTGATCAATTAAGTCTGGTTTTATTTAGTGAGAGTTTTCTCTTTTAGTTCTTGAAAGAACTTAGGAACTTATCAAAGAATTCTTTCTTTGTGGCGTTCAACCTATCAAACTTAGGTTCTTGAAACGAGAGTTCTTAGGGTCTAGCTTACATGCTTAATCTAGGTTCTTTGAAACAGGCTTGTAAGGGTTTAAGTTTTCTTTGCCTGAATCGTGGCTTTTTGGGTTAGGTATTTCAATTTGTTAGTGGGTTCAAAGGGTTTAACCCCTAGGGTTCACATCACGTGATCTTGAACTAAGTACACACTTCTCTCATCATCTTATTGTTCAGATTGAGAGCATTGTCTGAAATGATTTTCTCTGGCAATCTATACTGGCATATAATTTCCTTCTTGACGAATCTGCATACCACTGACTTCGTTACATTAGCATAAGAAGTGGCTTCCACCCACTTTGTGAAGTAATCTATGGCCACTAGGATGAAACGATGTCCATTTGAAGCTTTCGAGGTAATAGGCCCGATCATATCCATTCCCTATAGTCATTAATCATATTCCATTTGGAACCTCCAATTTGATCGTTTAAACACTTTTCCCCAAATTTGTCGAATTAGGGCTTCCCTTACACTAAAATTTTCGCAATCCCTCTTCCGAACTCCATGTCTTTCGTTGTAGACCTCGGATTATCAAAATTCTTCACCATTGTTCAATTCAACTTCAAATCTTGATTTTAACTAAAAGTTGACTTTTTGAGTTGACTTTTTGGAGTTGACTTTTTCGGATTGACTTTTCATGCTGAACTCCGAATCACAAGTCTTGGAGGACCATCTACAAGATGAGAAGAGATTTTCTGCATTCTAAAAAAGTACAAGGAAGAATTTACCTGGTTTAGGGGGCCCAGACAAAATTAGGTGTCTACACCATGAATTCGACTGTTTCTTTCTCTCCATACATGATAGATAAGAGCATTCCAAGCAAGTTTCAATATGGTGGTTAATAGAGACCTACCCTTGAGCTTTCTCACAACCCAAACTAGCTCAACTCATCCATGAACTTCTCTCTGCAGCTGGCAAAGTTTCAGAATCTCAAACCATATTGCTTTTGAGAAGGTGCACTCAAGGAACAAATGATCTCGGGTTTCCTGCTCTGCGTGAAAAAGAGCACAAATTGTATCAACCTCAATCCCCCATGATAGATTGAACCAAAATAGATTTCTTTTCACCATTAGAATTACAAAATCCAAATATATTTAATTATGAGTGTGATTTAATATTTAAGTCAAGGGTTTTGATTTAGTATCAATTAATTTTAAATTAGATACCTTTCGTTAGATAGCCTGTTGAATGTGGTTGGGTGGAGTCATATATCTTATTTTAATTGGTTTTAGATTGGATTTTAACATGATTGAAATTAGATCTGTCAATTCTGATCCGAATCTAAAAATTCGACCAACTCATCCGAATACAGACCCGATCCAACCCGGTTTTACCAAAAAAGTCAACAACTTGAACGTGGTAGGGTGGAGTCATAAATCTTATTTTAATTGGTTTTAGATTGGATGATTTAACATGATTGAAATTAGATCTGTCAATTCTGACCCGAATCTGAAAATTCGACCAACTCATCCGAATCCAAACACGATCCAACCCGATTTGACCAGAAAAGTCAACAACTTGAACCAGAACTCGAAATGACCCGAATCCAAATTGACTCGAACCCGAAATGATCCAAAGCCGAATTGACCCGAATAATTAACCCGAAATGACTCGAACTTAAATTAAGTATAATTTTTTTTTAAAAAAACATTAATTTAATAAAAATAATAACTATAACATAAATTATGAAGCTGTGGAGAAATTTTGAAAATGCAAAATAAACTTGATATTATTATATATAGTGTTAAGGTATTAGGAATTAAAATTTTAATCAATCAGTTATAAATCAATCTTAATATCTTTATTTTAAATCAAATCGTTAGATTGGATAAATAGTAAGTTTGTTGTATTGTTTTATAAGTAAGTTTGTTGTATTTTTTTATAAGTAAGTTTGTTATATTATTACCATAATAGCCTTCTTAAATTAATTGTTCAAGACTTCAAAATAATTATTCAAAGACTAAAATATTTTTTTTAATATATAATAATCTCTTAAATAAATAATAAAATATTATACCAATTATCATAATTTTATAATAAATTTAAATAAATTATATATTTTTAACTATCATAGATATACTTATGATAATCTCATAACATTCTTTATCGTTATACATATTATTTAAAAGAAAGATATTATTTTTATTTAAAAGTATAATCTATTCTCATGTAATTTAGAATAAAGTAAATAAAATATGTTGTTAATAATGATACATATATTTTATCATAATGATTTATACGCTATGTTATAATAATATCTTATCATGTAATGTAGATCAAATTATATAATCTCTTATCTTCATACATGTTATTTTTAGGGTAAATGTGTTGTTTTTAAATGTAATCTCTTAGGTTTTATCGTGTGATTTTTTAAAAATATATAAAATAGTTCATTGATATGTGTATTGTATAATAATGATTTGTGTATTGCGTTATAACAATACATTTACAAATATGTAAATGGATTGGGTTAACGATTTCAGGTATACAATAGTACTCCTTTAAATAAAATAGATACTCGAATTTAAAAAATTACCGATTATGCACGAATCCAAAAAAATCGGACTAGATAGATATTTATTTTTAAATTAAAAATTATAATGTTTATATTTATTTTTAAACACTATTTATTTCTTATTTTTTAAATCTGACTTGATCAAAAAAATTGTTTAAATTTGATCTGATTTGATTTTAAAATTAAAAAAATTAAAACCGAATGACCTAAACCCGAATAACTCGAGTGTTAAACCCGAACGAACCGAACCTGAAATAACCCGAACCGAAAATGATCCGAACCCAAAATTATTCGAACTCGAAGTGATCCTAACCCGAAAATGATCCAAAAATTTTAAAATCCGAATTGACCCGACCCGTCCAATCGACAAGTCTAATTGAAACTAATTCCGGAAATATAACATGATTAAATTAGTGATATAAATTTCCTTATGGTAATTTATCCTTAGAAATTCTCCTATTTTATTGTTATTTCTGCTTTATTTTAATATCGAAATTGACAAAATATTGAGTCATTTCTTTGACTGACAATATTTTAGACGTTCAAATACTGGAAATTCTAATTGGAGGTCCCAGGTTCAATTGGTTTAATAATTTATTTGAGCTAAATCTAACCATAGCTGCAAGTCTACAACTCAAGTTAAACCATGTTTGGTACTGGTGTTGACCATCTCATCACTTGTTTTTGCTTCAGCTGTATCGAAAAATAGAATCATATCTTTGAATAAAATCAAAGAGCTGAAGCATAGAGGGCCATACATTGGCCAGATCACAGTGTTTTCCACTGAGGAGGATGCATTTTTGGCTATAGGATCTTTCAGACCTGATCCGAAAGCACCCTTTCTTCGATCTGTCGGGTGGTGCAGGGATTTAAATAGCGGCCGCAATGCGACGTTACGGCCTATGTTACTCAGACTCGAGGATGAGTGTCGAATACGAATATGCTCAATTTTTTTTCTAAATTTTTTCATATATTTGAAAGAGCGTATCCCCATAGCCATATCCGAATATATGTCGGATACGAATACTTCATGAAAAATGAAGAGTTCGGAGTAACATCGGTTACGACAGTTATTTTACAGTTTTGGCTCCTTCCGCTGTCAATATTCACGGTCAATATTTACCACAATTGATTGTGGTAACAATCATTACTTCAGTAACCGCGATAAATGCGACAAAAAACGCGTCCACAATCATAATTTAAATTCCTGGTCGGGTGAGTAAAGCTTCAATATATATGTCAATCCGAATTTTTAGTTGTTAGTATTGTGTTTTGGATGTTATAAAAAGACTTGTGGATATTGTAGGAAGAAGATTTCGCATTGGAAAAGTTCATGGAAGAAGATGTAGAATTGGAATGGTAGATAAGATAAAGTTTCCATAATTCACTTCTTTCTGTTGGATATATTGGGGTCGGGTCCGTCCATAATGGGTGGAACCCGATGCATAAGAAAAATAAATTGCCTAAGGCAGTTACCTTACATGTGATTCTTCATCAAATGAGTAACTGCCAAAGGCAGTTTATAAACTTTTTGCTTTGAACCGGTGTTACCTACCAAAAGGGTAGTTAACAAAGTAAATAAAAGGAAGAAAAACTTCCTTGTGAAAACTGACCATTCGGCCAAAAGAAAACAAAGGTTTTCCCATAAAGGAAACTCACAAATAGTATTGTGCCAGAGACAAGTGAATGGATTATTATTCATTCGGCCAGAATAAATGGGAAAGAAAAGCTTTCCTTTGGTGGTTGTTAATTCATTCGGTCATGGCAGAAAAGGTTATGAGAAATAAGTTTTTTCAAGAACCGAAACAATACTCGATCTCTTTGCATTCTCGAAAAATTTAGTGTTGTGGTAAATAGAAAAATTTTCGATTTTGATCTTGTCTCCGACCATTGAATCAAGACCGGTTCCGCATCGAACGATCCTGTAAGTTATTTAATTCCGCATTTATTATAGATTATTTATGTAATAATCTTTATTGGTATCAGAGCCTGTAGGTTTTGATTTTTGGTATACTAGTTAAAGAACAAGAACATATACCTGCTTAAACCGAGAAAATAAAGTTTCTGGTGAAATGCTTAAATCCACCGGAACACGTTCGAATTTCATGGACTATTATACAAATGTGTATAAGACCATAAAACTTGCGTAATATAATAATTTTGGATTTGTTGGATCCTAGGTTCAGTTTTAGAAATTGTTAATTTTGATGAAAACTAAGGCTGAAATGACTTTTTTGAATTTCCAAATATATATATATATATATATATTGTTAAGGAATTCGAATACCAAATGAAATTTTCAAAAATATAGTATTTTTGACGAGGTATTCGGATACTCTCCCGAAGACATTTCGATGTCCAAGGTAAAATTTAAAACAAATTATTTTTAAAATGCCAAAGATCAAATTTTGCCTGGTTTGTTTGATCTCAAATATTTTATTCAAATTATAGGAGTTCTGATAACACAAGATTGATTAAATTTTATTTTTTTAATCATTATGAATTTTGTGTTATAAATATGTTTTATGAAACATATTTTTCTGTATTTGTTACAGAAGACAATATTGAAAATTGTCTGACTCCAATGGTTATGAGGACCATGGAACAATTTCTAAGAGTTAGTAGTTTGCTATGAGAACTAGATAACTATCGAATGGATCCAAATAATGATGTTATCGAACACATCATTTATTGTTAATGAGAAAATCCAAAAGTTAATTTGCAATGGCAGTATGCTAATAAGAAGTGGTCGTAACAAATATATGGTGTTAAAAAAAAACACTTCTTAGTTCGAGACAAAAAAATCTTCTTAACGATCTTTGGATGTCTAAAACGGAGAACAACCGCATCGAGGATTGTGAAACCTTAATTAAAACTTTTGTGAAAGTGTATGTGAAGATGGAGGCAAAGAGGACTACGACCCTCTTAATCGGCCTTAATCTTCGCAATGAAAAATGCAATGTTGTGGTAAATCCATGGATGGCTAACTTGGATTTTAAGCTATCAGAGGAATTTTTGGATTCCGTTTCAGTCACCAAAAAATTCATAGATTATTGATTAGTTATTTTATAAATTTTTTAATTAAAAATAAGTTTATTATTTTTTTTGTAAATATGAAATTGTTATTTTTATTTATGTGATATGTGATAAATTTGCAAATTTATGAGTAATTTTGCATTTGGTGGGAGTTCTAAGATATTCGTTATCTTAGAATAAAAATTTTGCACAATGAAATAAATTAGTGATGACTAAAAATATTATTATGGAATTTGATTGTGAAACTTAGTGAGCTTTTGGTTCCATACTATATGGATGGTTGTCATTTATTTTATTTCGGATTGTGACAAAATAAAGTTGTGTATGCTAGGCATTAATTTGTGCATGTATGCCTGAAAAAAATTCACTGTTTGCATTACATTGCTAAGCAGTATGGAGAATGAAAGTACATCTTACCCAAAATAAAAGCATCAAAATATTTAGAGATGCTTCACGCCATTTACAATTGGAAGAAGATCGCATTAAGGTAGATAGGCCTAATGTCGATGTGTATATGGTTGGAACAAGTTCCATGAAGCTCCGAACTTCAAACGCAAGCCATGTGTTGGGTACAAAAGAAAGGCACCTAAGAAGCCGAAATGTGGTTTCCAAGGTAAGGGAAAGGCTTTCATGGCTCATAAAAAGAAGAACAAGTCTAAGGACAAGTTCTTTAACTGTGGCAATATGGGTCACAGCTACAGATCCTTAAAGCATTTTAAGATTCTATGAATAATTTGAAAAGTATGACATCTGTGTCAAGTATTGTTTGATTAACTGAATCTCATCCTTTGTGGATTGTAGACTCAAGGGCCATAGACCATGTAGCACATGACAGAAATGTGTTTGTGAATTTTCGTTGAATTTCGTAGGGACAAAGTGGATTTGTGTGGGAAACAACTCAAGAGTTGAAGTGAAAGGAATCGGTACATGCAAGTTGTGTACACATGGTGGTCGATCACTTATCCTACATGACATGTTGTTTGCTCCCGAAATTTGGTTTATGTTTTTGTTCTTCTTAATTTATGATTTAACTTGAACTTCGATAGCACTGGTGTTAATTTGTTTTGGAAACAAATTACTATGGTTTTGGATATTTATCGAATGACTATTGTTTTGGATGTTGACTACACTTCATGTAGTTGTATCAGTAATTCTAATTTTGTCCTAGTTACTTCTTCAAGTAATGCAAATATTGATGTAGATATTTGGCATGCTAGACTAGGAAATATCGGGCAACAAAGGATGGATAGATTAACTAAAAAGGGATTACTAAGCCCTATTGAAAAAGTTAATCTATCAACGTGTAAAAAATGTCTAGTGGGAAAAATAGTAAGAAAACCATTTGGTACAGGGATTAGAGTTGAATTTCCATTGCAACTTATATATTCCGATATTTATGGCTCAATGAATGTAAGGGCGTGAAGTGGAAGAGTATATTTCATCATATTCATTGATGATTACACATGTTACCAGTTTGTCTATTTGATTTCCCACAAATTTGAAGCTTTAGAGTGCTTCAAAAAATATATGATTTTTTTTGTGGAAAAACAATTAGATAAAAATGTTAAGGCATTAAAAACGGACCGAGGATGCCAGCATTTGTCTGATCAGTTCAGACATTTATTCGATGAAAATGAATAGATAGGCAATTAACCATTCCGAGAACTCCATAATAAAATGGTGTTGCGAAGAGAAGAAATAAAACTCTTCTGGAAATGGTTACGTCTATGCTGGCCTAGGAAAATTTTTCTATCACCTTTTGGGGTGATGCCTTGTTAACGGCTGCTTAAGTATTGAATAGAGTACCCTTCAAGTCAGTTACGTTCACCTCTTATGAATTATGGACTAGTAGAAAACCTGATCTTACTAACCTAAGACCTTGGGTTGCTTTGCCTAAGTTCATGAGCCTGCTCATCAACATGGCAAGTTAGGTCCAAAAAGGCAAAAAGAGTATATTTGTAAGATACTCTAAGCATTCAAAGGGAGATATGTTCATTGGTGAACAAGCAAGTGGGAGTGTAACTAAATTTGAATGTCAGGATGCCACTTTTCTGGAAAATGATTTTCCAAGTAGGGGTGAGATTAATCAGGATATATCTCTTTATGAGATGAAAGATCTTGACGATTTGATTGTTGTAAATCGACTAATGCATATTCCTAATAATGCACCAACAGTATCTCATCCAAGTGGGAGCATGACAAAAGATGATGAATTTGTTTCACAATTATCACAAGTCAAGCATAATAATCATGAAAATGTTCCTCGATGTCATTTTGACATAGAGGGAAAAGCTTTCATGATTATCCCACAAGACGAAAAAGGGCTAAAAAAAATGTTGAAGAAGCTCTTTCTTCTATAGCTAAATAAAAGTGGATGGATGCAATGGAAGATGGAGTCTTTGAGATCAAACAATGTTTGAAAATTGGTTGATTTAACATAAAGGACCCAAAGCAATGGAGAACAAATGAGTTCTCAAGATTAAGCGTAAGTCTGATGGGACTATTGAAAGATACAAGGCACGTCTTGTAGCTAAGGGGTATACAAGAGGCTTTCTCTCATGTTGTAAGGTTTACCTCTATATGCTTAATTCTGGCCATAGTAGCAAGTTTAGATTTGAAGTTGAATCAAATGGATGTAAAAACTATATTTCTAAACTGAGAATTGGAAGAGGAAATTTACATGGAACAACCAGTAAGTTTTATTGACAAAGGTCAAAAGCACAAAGTGTGCAAGTTATTAAGATCAATTTATAGTCTTAAATAATCTTTCAAATAATGGTATATTAGATTTCATCAAGCAATCATTTCGTATGATCTTGTCTCTTTATGTGGATGACATACTGTTGGTCGAAAATGATAAGGAGTATATCATTATAGTGAAAAATTGGTCTTCCTCAAATTTTGAGATGAAGGACATGGGAGAAGCAATTTACATTCTTGGAGTGAAAATCACTTGGGATCGTTTTAAGAAATTACTTAATCTTTCACAAGAGTCGTATATTAAGAAAGTTCTTGAACAATTTAAAATGCAAGACTGCAAGTTGAATGATACTCCCATTGCAAAAGGCAAAGGCCTGAGTAAAAGAATGTGTCCTAAGACTCTATAATAAAAGGAACAAACAGCAAGAGTTCCTTATTCCAGTTCTGTGGGAAGTCTTATGTATGCTATAATTGCATAAGGCTGGATATCTGTTACATAGTTGGACTCGTAAATCGATATCAATTGAATCCAGGTCAACCTCATTAGAAATCAATTAAAAGGATATTGAGGTATCTAAAAGGCACTGTGGACTATTCGTTATGCTATCAAGAAGTGATATGCAACTAATCGGGTATACAGACGTCGATTAGGGAGGAGATTTAGATGAGAGGAAATCTACCTCCGGATATGTTTTCTAACTTAATAAAGGAGCGATCTCCTGAAGTAGTAAGAAACAAACTTGAACAGCATTGTCTATTATGTAAACTGAATTTGTGGTTTGTGGCATTTTCAGTGACAGTGCAAGAGGGTGTTTGGTTTAAGAGATTCTTGAATCATTTGAGATTTAATAAAGATGTACCGAACTCAGTGTTGGTGAAATGCAATAGTCAAATTGCAATCGCATTCACGAAAATCCCAAATATCAATTAAAGACCAGACGCATAGATACCAAGTATAATTTTGTGAGAGACATGGTTGCACATAAAGCAATCAACATGTAGTCTATTTCTACGCATAGGATGATTGCAGATCAGTTTACGAAACTGATTCCTAGAGATGTGTAGGATTGCGTAAGATTTAATGTACTTGCTAAGTTGTTCAAGTTGTACAATTTGTTCTTTCCCATTTATGATTATTGTTGACAATGATTAATGTATACTAAAGTTTAGTACTTTATTTCATGAAAACATACACAGATTAAAGGTATGTCGGATAGATGATTAGCTTTCTCACATAGGCAATCACCTCTACGGCTTAGTGCTGGGGAGAGATGAGATTAGTTTTATAATGGTTCAAGATGAGGTCATATAGTAATGAGTTTATGATCGAAAGTGAAAGGTCACATAATTTACTTTATCTATCTATGTATGCCAGGTGGAAGTCCTGTTATTGAATTTTATTGAGAAAATAGAGTTGTGGACTCAAGTTAGATACTGAGTGTATATGAACTATCACCTGTACGGTATTGATATTATTATAAAGACATATGCTCAAAGGAAAAGGAGAGTAATACCATAGCATGTGTTTCATACCACATGTGCATTATTCGACCAATATGGGTAACACAAGAATTGATCTCTACTTCAAAGTTGTGTGAGACCCATGAGATCAACCAGGGATCTCTAATTAGTACCCTTATGACCTTTGACTATTTCTTAAAGTTTTAGTTCAATGTTAGCTATCTTAGAGTGTTGCCAATGGGCATGAATGATTCGATCTAATGGGACATTTCTAGAGAGCAGTTAAATTGGAATGGATACATTTGAGGAAAATGGAAGATCATTTTAGTGTCTCATTCAATTGTATTCATTAGTCGACCAATTGTGTTTTAAATGGTAAACACAATTGTGAATACAAAGTTTATTATATCACTGATATAAAAGAGATCATGAGAAACTTGAGATGTGACTAAATGGATCTGGGATGTTGCATACTTACTCTACTTAAATATTTGAGCTGCTATATATACCTAACAGTTGTATAGCAGCCAGCTACCGAGATTATGAAGTATGCTGGTCGCACGACCTATTTTCTTGTATGAACTTTGTAGAGATAAGAGATATCGATCTCTTGAAATTGATTATGAGAGTATTGTGCCCATTATGTACGAGTGGGAGATGTTGGATATATTGGGGTCGTGTCCGCCCATAATGGGTAAAACCCGATGCATAAGAAAAATAAACATCCTAAGGCAGTTATCTTATACATGATTCTTCATCAAATGAGTAACTGCCAAAGGCAGTTTATAAACTTATTGCTTTGAACCGATGTTACCTACCAAAAGGGTACTTAACAAAGTAAATAAAAAGAAGAAAAACTTCCTTGTGAAAACTGACCATTCGGCCAAAAGAAAACAAAGGTTTTCCCTCACGAATATTATTGTGCCAGAGACAAGTGAATGAATTATTATTCACTCGGCCAGAATAAATGGGAAAGAAAAGCTTTCCTTTGGTGGTTGTTAATTCATTCGGTCATGGCAGAAAAGGTTTTGAGAAATAAGTTTTTTCAAGAATCAAAACAATACTCGATCTCTCTGCATTCTCGAAGAATTTAGTGTTATGGTAAATAGACAATTTTCGATTTCATGATCTTGTCTCCGACCAATAAATCAAGACTGGTTCCGCATCGAACGATCCTGTAAGTTATTTAATTCTGCATTTATTATACATTATTTATGTAATAATCTTCACTTTCATCCTTGTTATCCTATGGGACTTTAAAACTATTTAGATCCATGCTTTCACCTGAATCTATCAGGCAAAAGCTCTTGTAAAATTCATGAAAACTCTTCACTTTAAAGCCACTTCGAACTTTAAGCTTGTTAATCAATTGTTGGTTCATTCAGATTAATGCAGCTGCAGTTAGGTGTAAATCAGACACTAATGTTCACAAGTTATTTGAGTTTGGTTTAGAAAAAATTCGAATTCGACTCAGTCATTGTCAGGTCAAGCTAGAGCTCGAGCAGCTAGAGATATCGAGCAAGCCGAGTTCGATTATCCTAATGCTCGGCTCAAATGGTTCTCGAGCTTAATCGAATTTTTTAATTTTTAACATATATTTTTTATTTAGTAATAAAAAATCTCAATTCAAACTCGAGCACAAATAATCGAATTTGAAATCGAGTGTGAGACTTGAATTCATTTTTTTATTAAGTAAATTAGTCTAATCGAATGAGCTCAAATTGTTTAGTTTTTATTTTGAATCGAACTCGAGCCATAAAAATAAAATTCGATAGAACTCGAATCGAGCTTCAATAACGAGTTTAAAGTCAAGCTCGAACTCAAGTTTCTCACTATTTAAACTTGAGTTAGCTGGCTGGATTTAGGTTTCGTTCATAGTGTATTGTGTTAAAAATGTTAGATATCATAGTATATATATTAAATGTGTATATATATGAAATACGAATTCTAATACGTAGGTTGTCGTAGTAAGATACACGGTGTACATTTACGTACACAAATGATATCAAAGTGAATGAGAAATTAGTCTCATTATTTACCCACTTGAAGAGGAAGGAAAGTTGGTTGAAGGTATGTGTGGTAGTCAATCCCACATAGGACTAAGAATGAATTTAGCGTATAGTTTATATAAGCTAGAGTGTCATGATGGGTTGGACCCCAAGGGGCACCCAAGTTTTTGTGGAGGGTAAGGACCTACACAACTTGGGCTAGACCACACGCGCGCGCCGCCGCCGCCGAGCCGAGCTGGGCTGGGTCGGGTCTGGTCGGGTTTGGTTCAGTAATTAATTTTTTACTGCCCAACCGGCTTAATTTTGTCCAAACCGAACCAGCTCAACACCAAGCAGCCGAACCAGCTCAATACCAACCAGCTTTTGTTTGTCCGAATAATTCTTCTTCTAGAATGTGTCTGTTCGGTTCTTTGCCTTTTTCTGTTGAGTCTTGTCTGTTGGATTGAACCGGTTCATTGGAAGAGACTTGTCTTTTGACCGAACCGGTTCCTGTCCAACAGATGTGTCTGACCGAACAGACTTCTCTGTTTCTATAAATAGGAGTGTTTGTATCTGTTTCTACTCACTAATTCACCGAAAATATTCTTGCCTTCTGAGAGAGAGACTTCAATATTCTTCTGTTCGATGTGTTGCATCTAGGTGTGCTCTCATTTGCAACGTATATCGAGGAAACCTGGGAGACGATTTGCATCGATACTGTAAGCACCTTAGACAGGCAAAAAACGTCTTAAGGTTAGAGGTCCAACCTTGACTCGATATTGATTTTTTTTCAAATCAATTATTGTAAGTGTCTTTATTCGATTTTGCATACTAGTTGTAATCTGCTTCAATATATATATATATATATATATATATATATATATATATCAAGTTCTTCTTTTACTTTCTGTTTATATTTTACAGTATATAGCATATATTTTTAATCAACATTCTTAAGACGTTTTTTTTGTATTTGCTGTTTTATTTGTTATATACTTTGTTTAGATATTCGGATATTTTGTTACGGTATATGTTTTCATTCTGTCTTTCATATACTGTGCTTTTTCTTTAAGTTCTGTCTTATATGCTTGTTATTGTTGTTATCGCACAGATTGCATAATTTTCATTGTTTATAGTTATATATATTTTTTTTTATAGTTGGCAGTATATATATATTGTTTTCGTTTGTTTAGTTCATACTGTTTGCTTTTATAATATATATACAGATTATATACATATATATTATTTGCCATTGTTCACGTGATTAGTTTGGGTTTTTTCCTTTCTTCCTTTACACTGTTTCTTTATATATATATATATATATAGTTTCGGTGAATATATTATATTTGTTTATAACATCTATATATATTTTTGTTTTAATATATTAGTGTTGTTCAATTATTATATATATTTATATAATATTCATTTTGTTTGTTGCTTATATTATATATTGTTTATATATATATATATTGTTTGAATATATATACTATATTCTTTTTTGTTTATTAAATATATTACTTTTTTAGTAGTATATTTGTATATTTTGTATACAAGTTGATCCTATTATTCTTGAATAATAGATGGCCGAAACATCTACCGGTATTGCTAGAGCGCCCGTAGCGCCACAACCTCTACATGTAACACATGGTGAGAAACCCGAGAAGTTCAATGGTCAGGACTTCAAACGATGGCAGCAAAAGATGTTGTTCTATTTGACCACCCTCAATCTAGCCAAGTTCTTACGGGAGGAGGCCCCGACTTTGAACGAGGGAGAGACCAATACTACAATGGTAGCCTCGGTAGATGCATGGAAGCATTCTGACTTCCTATGCAAGAACTACATCCTCAATGGTTTGGACAACACGTTATACAATGTGTATAGTCCGATAAAGACAGCGAGAGAGCTGTAGGAGTCCTTGGAAAGGAAATATAGAACCGAGGATGCCGGCACAAAGAAATTTGTGGTTGGCCGGTTTCTGGATTTTTAAATGGTGAACTCGAAAACCATTATCAGTCAAGTTCAAGAGTTTCAATTGATTCTCCATGAGATCTTTGCCGAGGGAATGACTCTTAGTGAATCATTCGAAACGGCAACTTTGATAGAGAAACTCCCTCCTTCGTGGAAGGATTTCAAGAACTATCTAAAGCACAAACGAAAGGAGATGTCTTTAGAGGACTTGATTGTTCGATTGAGAATCGAGGAGGATAATCGTAGTTCAGAGAAGAGGGTCATGGTCCAGACCATGGAAGCCAAAGCGAATGTTGTTGAACATTCGAAAAAGACCAACAAGAGGAAATTCGTTGGTTCAAGTTCTTCCCAAGCAAAGAAGGGAATGGATTTTAGAAAGTTCACAGGAAATTATTTCAACTGCAACAAGCCAGGAGACCGTGCAAAGGACTGCCGACAGAACAAGAGGAAGAAAGCTCAAGCCAACCTAGTTGATGATTTTGAGCTTGCTGCTGTTGTTTCACAAGTGAACTTGGTGGAAAACCCTAAGACTTGGTGGGTTGATACCGGGGCCACTTGTCACGTATGTTCTGAAAGGAAGAGTTTCTCCGAATATAAAGAAACTGCTAATGATGAGCAACTATATATGGGAAACTCTACGGCTTGCAAGGTTTGAGGCCATGGAAAGGTGGTACTCAAGATGACCTCCGGGAAGCAACTCACATTGAACAATGTTGTTCATGCTCCCGAAATCCGAAAGAATTTGGTTTCCGACTCTTTATTGAGCAAGAATGGGTTTAGGCTCGTATTCGAGTCTGATAAATTTGTACTCACCAAGAGTGGGATATTTGTGGGAAGGGGATATCTTTGTGATGGGCTTTTTAAGCTCAATGTTATGACAATTGTACCCAAGAATAAGATTATTAATAATAATATTTCTTCTGTTTACTTGGTTGAGTCCCCTACTTTATGGCATGGTAGATTAGGTCATATAAATTACAAGACCTTATAGAAAATCAGCAATTTGGATTTGCTTCCGAAATTTGTCATTGACAAGAATCACAAATGTGAAATTTGTGTAGAATCCAAATTAGCTAAGGCTCCTTTCTATTCAATAGAAAGAAGTAGTGAACCTCTAGAGTTAATTCACACTGATATTTGTGATTTAAAATTTGTGCAAACTAGAGGTGGTAAAAAGTATTTTATTACTTTTATAGATGATAGCACACGATATTGTTATGTCTATTTGCTAAAAAGCAAAGACGAGGCCTTGGAAGCATTTAAGCTCTTTAAGAATGAGGTTGAAAATCAACTAAGCAAGAAAATAAAGAAAATAAGGAGTGATAGAGGTGGTGAATATGATTCATTTTTTAATGAATTCTGTTCGGAAAATGGAATCATCCATTAAACCATTGCTCCTTATTCACCTCAACAAAATGGTATTGCAGAACGCAAGAACCGAACGTTGAAAGAAATGATGAACGCTTTGTTGATAAGTTCAGGGTTGCCTCAGAACTTGTGGGGGGAAGCTATCTTATCAGCTAATTATATTTTAAATAAAATACCCCAGAAGAAATTAGACAAGACACCGTATGAATTGTGGAAGGGTCTAAGACCAAACTACAAACACATGAAAGTGTGGGGGTGTCTTGCGAAGGTAGCCGTTCCTCCACCTAAAAAGGTCAAGATAGGACCTAAAACTATTGATTGCGTATTCATTGGATATGCAAACAATAGTGCTGCTTACCGTTTTCTTGTATTCAAGTCGGATATTCCCGATATTCATATCAGGTTAAAAATGTTCGATATCATAGTATATATATTAAATGTGTACATATACGAAATACGAATTCTAATACGTAGATTGTCGTAGTAAGATACACGGTGTACATTTACGTACACAAATGATATCAAAGTGAATGAGAAATTAGTCTCATCATTTACCCACTTGAAGAGGAAGGAAAGTTGGTTGAAGGTATGTGTGGTAGTCAATCCCACATAGGACTAAGAATGACTTTAGCGTATAGTTTATATAAGCTAGAGTGTCATGATGGGTTGGGCCCCAGGGGCACCCAAGTTTTTGTGGAGGGTGAGGACCTACACAACTTGGGCTAGACCACATGCGCGCGCCGCCGCCGCCGAGCCGGGCTGGGTTGGGCTGGGTCGGGTCGGGTTTGGTTCAGTAATTAATTTTTTACTGCCCAACCGGCTTAATTTTGTCCAAACCGAACCAGCTCAACACCAAGCAGCCGAACCAGCTCAATACCAACCAGCTTTATGTTTGTCCGAATAATTCTTCTTCTAGAATGTGTCTGTTCGATTCTTTGCCTTTTTCTGTTGAGTCTTGTCTGTTGGATTGACTCGGTTCATTGGAAGAGACTTGTCTTTTGACCGAACCGGTTCCTGTCCAACAGATGTGTCTGACCGAACAGACTTCTCTGTTTCTATAAATAGGAGTGTTTGTATCTGTTTCTACTCACTAATTCACCGAAAATATTCTTGCCTTCTGAGAGAGAGACTTCAATATTCTTCTGTTCGCTGTGTTGCATCCGGGTGTGCTCTCATTTGCAACGTATATCGAGAAAACCTGGGAGATGATTTGCATCGATACTGTAAGCACCTTAGAAAGGCAAAAAACGTCTTAAGGTTAGAGGTCCAACCTTGACTCGATATTGATTTTTTTCAAATCAATTATTGTAAGTGTCTTTATTCGATTTTGCATACTAGTTATAATCTGCTTCAATATATATATATATATATATATCAAGTTCTTCTTTTACTTTCTGTTTATATTTACAGTATATAGCATATATTTTTAATCAACAAAAAATCAACAAGAACCAATGAACTCATTAATCCTCATTTCCGACGCATGAACAACAAACCCAAGTTAATAGACATATACAACAGTGAAATAAACAGCCTGGGAATTAAAGGCCTCATTCACAGGGTGCTTTGCAACTTGAACAGCATAGCCAAAAAAACTCATTGACCTTCACTTCCCACATGTAAATAGAAATAACAAACCAAGGGAAAGAAAATAAAAAACAGAGCAAGTAAAGTAAGTGTTTTAGAATTTTTTTCACCATTTAGTAGTGATTTTTTTATAAAAAAATTCCCTTATCTCTTAAATTATTAAAATTTTAATTAAGTATTTTATTTTTTTATTAGGAATACATATTGATCTTTGATATTGAACTCTTTTCTAAACCTTCCATCAAGCTAATAAAATTTAAAAAAAATTCTCGCCTAGGAATTTTTTTAGAATATTATTCCATTATCGGAAAGATCTCAATTCATTATCATAATTAAATTGATTTTATTTTATTAAATCTTGAATGATAAAAAAATAATTAATTTTACAAATCTTAACTTATTCAAAAGTTTTATCAATTTATTATTTTATTAAAAGTCTTAAAATCCTAGACATTTAAAATAAAACTAATAACAAGAGTAAAATAAATATAAATAAAAAATATAATAAATAAACAAGATCAAACAAACGAAACAATTTCATATAAAAAAATAAAAAAAAAATAACACAGACAAATTAATAAATAAATAAATAAAACCAACAAGCGATTTGACAAATAAAAAAAAAGATAAATGAATAATCACATGAAAAACAAATAAATAAAATATATCAATAAATAAACAAAAGAATAATTAGATAAAATAATTAAACAAATAAATAAAATACACAAATGAAATAAAATAAAATAGAGAAAAAATAAATGAATAAACAAGCAAACGAATAATTAGATAGATAAATAATTAAACAAATGAATAATTAAACAAATAAATTAAATAAATAAATAAAAAGTAAAGAAAACAAAATGAGAAAATAAAAACAGAAGAACTTAACGCAAACGGGTCGGGCGCACGCGGCTCGACGTGCGTATCCGTGCTACTCGACTCAGAGACTAAAAAAAAATAAAATTTTTACTTTTTTATTTTTTTACCTATCTTTACAATTCAATTTTAATTTCATTATTAAAATTCAAAACGATCAAAAATGAATTACTTAAAATGGAACCAAGAAAATTTGGACTGACCGATCCTAATGATTTCCAAGGCCCAAAAATTATTTTTAAACTCAAATAAATTGTTGAGGCCCAAAATTTTATTAAAATCCAAAAAAACAAATAAAGGCCCATAATTCTAACTAATATTGGTTTTTTTCGGCTATAAATCCAAAATCAACTTTAATTCCACAATCGGGTTAAACCATAATTGATTTGAATTAAATCTTTCTGAAAAAAAAAAAAAAATTCAAAAGTCAAATATAATTTAACTCATGTTAATTCACGTTATGTTTCAAAGACAAAATTAGATCTCTACAGTATTATTATATAAATTATGATCCAATTGTTATAATATGGATTTGCAAATGAGAACTGGCATGTTAATTTTTTTTGGTTTGATTATGGCAGCTTTATTTGGTTGTGGATGAGAGTTATACTTTGTTTGTGGCAAATAATGATGGGAAGTCTATTGTTGGAGCCTATATTGGAGGTAAATTTTGAGAATTCGAGTATTGTGGTGGTTATTATATTGATGATCTAATAGAGGATGAGCTGAGAATTTGTTTTCACTTTTGGATTGGTTTTTTTTTTTTGTGTGGATAAGTGATGAATTTTATTATCCAAAGCAGCAAAATGCTGCTACTGTAATACAATCTCAGTCAAAAAATGTATACATTTAACTATTGTCTAGGAAGTTATGAAAACAATGTAAGTTGTAGCCCCCAATTTACACATAAACTCCTATTCACTCTATCATCTGCAATTCCTCTAAGATCAAAAAATCTCATTCGAATAACCTCTATGATCAAGTTTAGTACCTGCCTTTCACTCATCTCCCCTGCTGAAAACACTCTTCGGTTCCTTTCTTGCCAAATCTGGTAAATTATTGCTGTCCATGCCACTCTCAGCAGAACCGAAATGAAGGCTTTACCTTTGAGTCTGCTTGCAGCCCACTGCAGCTCTCTATACCATTCCACAATTCCTCTTTGCACCCCACACATCTGCAGAATGTTGCTCCACACTGTCTTCGAGTAGCAGCAATCAAAGAATAGATGATTCCTAGATTCCATTTCCTGCTTGCATAACACACAAGCACCATCCAGTGATAATCCCCACCCAATTAATCTGTCTCTGGTAGGTAACCTGTTCAGTATGGCCATCCAAGCAATAACATCATGCTTCGGTATATGGAATTTGCACCAGACAAGTCTATGCCAAGAAACTTTTCTTTGTTTTGGCCTCAAATTTTTCCATACATCTGCTGCAGAATAGGTATTACCTTTAGTTTTCCAGATGATACCTTCTTCTGTTTGCTGTAGGAACCCAGTGGCAATGCCCCTTAATTTGAGTAGTCTTCTCATGCTCCAGCTACTGTTTTGCATAATGGGAATATCCCAGATGCTTCTCCCCTTCAGGATATAAGCTTGAGTCCATGCAATCCACAAGGATCCAGATTGTGTGAAAAGAGTCCATAGATGTCTTAGGATACAAGCTCGATTCCAGGAAATGAGATCCTTCAGTCCTAGTCCTCATTCAGACTTAGGCATGCATATAATACTCCAGCTTACTCTGCCCCCCTGAGCTGTGCTTGCTTGCCCTTTCCAAAAGAAGCTGGAACAAAGCTGATTCACCTTTTGAATTACCTGCTGCGGAAGAATGAAAATCCTACACCAGTAATTATGAAGATTGAAGAGCACGGATTGGATCAGCTGCAGTCTGCCAGCATAAGAGAGATGCCTTGCAGTCCAGCAAGTAATTCTTGCTGTTATGCGCTCAACCAAGGGAGTGCAATCTCGAATGGTGAGCCTCCTCATAACCAAGGGAACTCCCAAATAACGAACAGGAAGTGTTCCCTGTTTAAACCCAGTAGCATCAAGAATCGCATCCAGTTCCCTTCTCAGAATCCCCGTGCAGTAAAGCTCACTTTTTGCACAATTTAATTGTAGACCAGAGTAAGTATAAAAGAGTTGAAGAACCCTTTGGACACCTTGAACTGAATCCCGGTTACCTTTGGTAAAAATGAGAAGATCATCAGCAAAGGATAAATATGTGAGCTTCACCTTTTTACACTTTGGGTGAAAGGAGAAGACCCCATGATCTGCTGCAAGCTCAAGGAGTCTGGATAGAACATTCATACTAATCATAAAAAGGTAGGGTGATAGTGGATCTCCCTGTCTAACTCCTCTTCCCCCTTTGAAATAGCCTACCAGCCCTCCATTGATGGCTATAGAGAACCAAGGATTAGATATGCAGCTCTTGATCCAGCCCACAAACCTCTCTGGCAGCCCCATTACTGACAGTACATTAAAAAGAAAGTTCCAGTCTAAAGAATCAAAAGCTTTCTTTAGGTCTACCTTGATGGCACATCTGGGGGACAAGGTAGTCTTACTATATCCTCTGACCATCTCCTGGGCCATCAGGATATTATCAGTAATGCTCCTTCCTTTAATAAACGCACTCTGACTATTGCTGATGCAAGAGGGAAGAATCTGCTGGAGCCTGCTTTCCAAGACTCTGGTGATGCACTTATAAATTACTATGCAACACGAGATAGGCCTAAAGTCAGTGATGCTTGTTGATGCTTGTCTTTTTGGGACCAATGCCACTATTGTGGAATTGAAGGCAGGGAGCATGTCTCCTGTTTGAAAGAAATGAAGGATAGCCTATGTGACTTCTCTCCCCACTACACTCCATGCTACCTTAAAAAAATGGGCAGTATACCCATCAGGTCCTGGTGCTTTGTCATCTGCTTGTGAGAACATTGCAGACCTGATCTCTTCTTCAGTAACAGGTTGCACCATCATTTCTCTGTTTTCCTCTGAGATGGGGATTTGGAGGATGGCAGCTAGCAGCTCCTGGGGACATCCTTCTACATTGGGATCCTTCAGTCCCAGCAATTTCTTAAAAAAACTCAGTAGCTTCCTTGGAAATTGCTTCAAATGTTTCGAGTCTGTTTCCATCTGCATCAATCAACATTCTTATAGAGTTCTGCCTCTGCTTTGAAGTCACTATCCGATGAAAGTAGGCACTATTTTGGTCCCCCTCTTGTAACCATCTAATTCTTGATTTTTGCTTAAGCAAGCTCTCTTCATTTTTAAGCAGTTCCTGCAACTCCTGCATGAGCTTCCTTTCAGTTTCCCTAGTCTCTTCATCATTTGGACTTGCCAGAGCTGCCAATTGCATTCTCCCTAACTCCTCTCTTTTTGCCTTCACCATGCCTGTAATATCACCATACTGGGAATGGTTGAACTGCCTCAGTGCAATCTTCAGTCTTTTAAGCTTAATGAAGATTTGTTGCATAGGGGTTCCATGTGCTGGCACTTGCCAGGACTCAGTGACTAGCTTCATGAATCCCTGGTTCCTTGTCCAAAAGTTAAAAAACTTGAACGGCTTCGGAGGGGATTGACTTGGTACATTTGTTCTGACCACAGCTGGGCAGTGGTCCGAGACCTCAGGAGCCAGAAACTCAACAGTGGAATTGGGGAATTGCCCCAGCCATTCATTGGAGATAAGGACTCGATCCAGCTTCCTTAATATTCTGTGATTGCTCCAAGTGAAGAGAGGCCCTGTATAAGGGTGATCAAAGACTGCAGTCTCCTGCATCCACTCTCGAAATTCCTTTACATCCCCAGTTGCCACTTGGGTGCCATCAAACTCAGAACTTTCAGTTGGGTGACCCACAACATTGAAATCCCCTGCCAGCAGCCATGGGAGTCCCTCAAAGGAGTCTTTAAGGGAGAGGAGATGCTCCCATAGTCTTCTTCTATCCATTCCATTATTGCTTCCATAGATGGCAGTGAGGTGCACCTTCTGGGAATTCAGCAATATTGAGCAGGTAATGCTTTGATCCGTGGTAGCCAGAACTTCCACCTTCAACATTGTCCTCCATAACATCCAGATTCTTCCATTGTATGCAGAAGAGTAGTTATGGATAATTGTCCAACCAGTAAAATGGTTGTTTATTATTTGCTGCATATTATTTTCCTTAACCCTAGTTTCAACCAGACAACAATAGTCAATTTTTAATTTCCTAATCCTACCTACAACTTCCCTCTGCTTCAGAGGAGCATTTAGCCCTCTGACATTCCAGATCAGTAAATTCATAGAGAGGGGGAGGAAGACGAACCTCCAAAGGGAGCTTGCTGCCCTTTATTCTGCTTTGATCTTCCTCTGTCCACCAGCCCTTTCTTCTTGCTTTTCAATTGCTTCATTAAATCAGCCACTCCTGCTGCAGCAGCTCTGGCCTTCCTTGGTGATCTATGTATGATGTCAATTGGTTTTCAATTGGTTTTTTATGGCTATTGAAATTTTATTTTTTTATTTTTTTTTTGTAGCAAGGCTGCATTTTTGTTTTTAGATCTTGCTAGCTTTTATTTGTTAGTGCTTAGTTCCTATGTTATTCGGATTTGGATGTGAGTGTCGGATATGGGTATGTGTTCGACACGGATATGTTCAAATTTTTTTTTTTTTAAGTTTTTACATGTACTTGGAGAATTTTTGGAGGATCATATCTCCATATCTATATTCAAATATACATCGAACACAAATATTTAAAAATAAAAATAAAAAATCGGAACAACATAACTTAGTTCCTTGAAAATGTGTGATTTCAAATATGGCATTAGATCATTTAGATGATGTCTGTGAGAAAAGGTTGACTGCCTACCCTTATTATTGTTATCTTTAAGTTCTGTAGGCATGTGTATTCTTCTTTCAATTATATTTGCTGTTTTTACTAAAGATATCCATGTTAATGATATCGATCAACCTAGAGAAAATGGGGCTACGAAAGCTAAGAGAATTTAGAGAAAATAGGACTAATAATCATGTAAGTAATGCTTCTGAGTTTTTGGTGATGCTTTCTTTGGGATTGTTTTGTTATTATTGTGAATCAAGTCAAGAGGATAGTGGGTGATGAAAAGGATAGCATGTATTATTATAATGCCATACTACCTAAGTCACAATATAATTTCTAAGTCTCCAGGTGGATTGTTTTTTAACTCTTCTAAAAACCCCACCTTTTATGTTGTATCTTTCAAATTACATTTTTACCATACCTAAGCACATCTAGGGATAGCAAAATCCGATCCGACCGATGGATTTCGCACCGATCCGCTCCGAATAGAGAGGGTTTTTTTTGGAGCGGGGTGGAGCGGAGCGGTTTTGGCAAATGCTTGCTCCACTCCGCCCCGTCCCGACTTTTGAAATTACTATTTTATCCTTTAAAATATTTTATATTTTTTCTTATATTTTTAATATATATTAGATATATATACTAAAATCATATATATATTAATATTTTATATCTATACTTTTAGTATATATGTATTATATATATTATATTAAAGATTTTTATATACTAAAATTATGTTCATAAATAAATTATAATATAATTTTTTATAATATTAAGTTAAAAATAATTAATATAAATTGGGATGTAGCGGAGTGGAGCACCGTGGAGCGGTTATGGATGTAACCGACATCCATGGATGTGGATGTTTCCAACATCCATGCAAGAGTGGGGTGGAGGTGGATAAGGCAATATCCGCACCTGCCCCGCTCCATCACCATCCCTAAGCACATCTAATTATTTACATTTTGATGCTTATTTTTCTGTTTGGTCTCAGGCTATGTTTAATATTACTGTTGGTATAATTTTTTAGGTCAAAAATTATGTTTTATCATAATCTCAATGTTAAATAAGTAAAAATTTCGATTTTTGTGGTTAAAATTATGGTTTGACAATCCAAACCAAAAAATCAAGAAAATGATGCTTTTATGGTTTAAAAGTTGGCTTTTGGATAAAATGATTTTATTATCTTCACATCTCTAAACTTTTGTTATTTTAAACATATATTTTTTGACATTTTAATTTCTCAATATTTTTTTACAGCAATATCAAACGCTTAAAAATTCTAAATCACATTTTTTATCACACTTTTTAAATATATTTTTTTCAATCCAATTTTTTTTCTAACTGCAATACAAAATTAGCAATACTTATTTATGTATATATTTATATAATTATTCATATTTCAGTTTTAACCAAATAAGACATCTGGCTAGTTAGACCTGAAACAAATATTAGAAAGGAAAGGGTTTATGACCATTACAGATTCCTTCTTCTCTGTTTATAATAATAAATTAAATACAGAATTTTTTTTTTTTTTTTTTTTTAGTTTTCTGTCACTTTACATATAGTAGTTGGGGTTTGAGAAAAATATTCAAGTCAACTGCCACATACCTTTGTCGCATCTTCATCTATTGCAAACTAAGGTTTTTTTTTTTTTTACCAAATAAATAATAGTATGAGAATAGAAAAAAAAAATTGTAGATATTAATATTTAAATTTGTTAAATAAATTTTTATAATAATAATTACATAAATCAATTGAATTAAATTTCGATTTGGAAATATGATATAATCATATTTGTCGAATAGGATGATGACTTTTACTATATATATTTGGTATGCACCTAAGGATATAGATTAGATTATTGAGAGGATGAGTCATCTTACATAGGATGACTCAATTCTCTGAAAAAGTAGAGGGTTATTTTTAATCTTATAGAATTAGATAATAATTTTTTTGTATTGCCTATTTTACCCTTAAATTAATTTAAAAATTAACTTAAACTAATAATAAAATGACAAATGTTATCATTTGAATGTTTAATTCAAAATTATTATTATTTTTTATTTTTCAAATTTTCACATTTTTTCCTTCCTTTTCCCCTATCGTACAACCAACTTCAAGGTAGGCAAAATCCTCCGGTTCGGCACCTAATCTCTTGCCCAAGGAAAAAAAAAATAAAAAAAAAAAAAATTTGATACTTTTTTGAAGAATAATTGAAAAACAATTTTTTTGAAACAAATTGATTTTTTTAAATAATTTGTTTCTTTTAAAAAAATCAATTAATTTATTTTGGAAGTATTTTTTTGGAAATACAATTTTTTTTTTTTAAAAAAAATTAACTCATAATAATAAAAATCATTATAAAATTATATTGTTTTTTAGTTAAAAAGTTTGAAATATATTTATAACAAAAAAATTATAAATTTAAATAAAAAAGGTAATTTTGACCAATAAAAAATTATTCAATCATAATCTTTGCACACCAAACATAAAAATATAGGATGATATATTATTTAATCTAATCATATCCATAATCTTATTTTATCTTATCCTATCATCACTCTATGCACCAAACATGCTATTATGTCTTATATGGTAGATGAAAAAAGATGTACTAACATGGCTAATTTGATTATCATCGCTATCCAAGATTTCAATCTTTGAATTTGAGGATTTGTTCATAGTATAAGACTTATCTAATCTTTTTAATTGTTAGAATTTTTTTAAAAAATAAATCATGAATTTTTCTAAGATAATATTAAGGAACTCATCGATAACTTACGACAGTTTACCAAACAAAAACTAAGAAAAAAGAGAGAACATGTATTATTGACATAAAATTTACGATTGGATTAAAAAAAAGACATAAGCCTCGGGCAATTTGACGAATAAAATACTACTCGAAAAAAAGGAAAAATTGAAACAAATACAAATCAAATTAAAGATATTAAGCATAACAAAATTTTGTTCTTAGGAGATAAAAACTGGAATTTACAAAGCAGGATCGATGTACTTGAAAATTTCGAGTCACCAGCAAGAAAAAGTGAAACTGGCGTAAATTAATGTTGTTCCTATATCAGTTTAAGTTAAAACCAATCGATTATTGCCTGGATGACTACTTCAAACGTCCTTCATTGCATAGGCTAGAGATTACATGGCTGGGCTGTTGACTCAAATTTTCTTGCTTCCTTTGCAGCAATTCTATGGTAACTAGAAACCATTTAATTTTTATCCAAGCAATGCCCTTGTAGGTTCTAAGCCTTTCTCTATCATCCTCAATCCTCTTCAACCTCTTGTCCAGTAGTAATAGGAGGGATTGCATGTTAAGAAAAGAGCTAATAAATGTTGAGAAATGTTCATTAGAGTTATGAATTTAAATAACGGCCACAACGCAATATTACAATTATTATTTTGCGATTTCGATTATTTTTGTTGTCGATTACCGCAATAGCAGTCATTACGTTCATAATTGCAATAAATGCAATACAATCGAAAACACATTTACGACCGTAAATTAAATCCTGATCGAAGTTGTCAATTAATACTCGGCAATTCTCGGAAATAGAGTAGATTTATTGATTCTGATCATATATGTACAAACTCCAATTTTCTCATGCAGGCTTTAAACATAATGGATGGAGCTCTTAGCTTTACAATTTTCAGAATTTAGAAACAAATTCAGCATGTGCAACAAACTCATTATTTTAAAGGTATCTAACGAATCAGGTCAACATCGCCTGAAACTTGGAGAGTTTGAGAAAGCTTCGTTTCTTAATTTGCATGCCACTTTCTAATGCTCCTGTAGCAGTTCCATACGAAAAACAAAGCTATAAGACGTGATATACCAGCAAGAACCACTTCAAGGAATGCCATGAAGAAAGATCTCTGAGGGGATGCACCGGCAGTAGCGATGGCTAGCATCTGCCCTTCCATGTTGAAGGCGATGCTAAAACTTCCAGACTTGATACCATCCAAAGTTTTCTTGGCAACTTCTTCAGCTTTCAATACAGCACCAGAGCCTGCTATGATGTTGGTGAGCTCTGGTCTAACCTTTCTTTCTGCATGCAATTGTCAGCTTTTAGTAATTGAAAGCAAAGATGCTAAACTTCTAAAAGAATTTAATTTTGAAAAATACAATTATAGACAGGTATTTAAATTACGGTTCGAGGATGTATTTTTGGTGGTGTTGCGTGGTTGAGTACATAAAAAAAATGTTATTGCAATCAATTACGATGAATATCCACGATAAATATCAATCATGGAAAAAATCAAAATCACAAAATAAAAATAAAAATCTTAACGTTGCATTACAACCGTTATTTAAATATCTGATTATAAATATTAAAATAAAAGTCTCACAGACCTTCCTCTAGACCAGGAGTTTCGGTGTCAGGAGGATAGATTACAGAGACATGAATGTCATCGGAAATGAGCTCCTGTTGCAATGATTCTGCTAATCCCCGTAGGCCAAACTTACTTGCTGAATAAGCTGAGTAACCATAAATACCTACCTATTTTGTCATAAGCAAATGTTATAGCAAAATATAACATTAAATAACTCATAAATTTTTTTTATATGCAACAGATATTCAAATTTCAGACTCGTTGCATATCGTGACTACATAAATTAACTGTTCAAATAACTCATAATTCGATATACCAATGTTACTATATTTTGCATTTGACTTTTAAAAACAAAAGCGGAAGTAACAAAAAATACAAACAAATGCAAAGTCACCTACTTGACCAGCTTGCGATGACATAAGAGCAATAGAGGCGGGCCGACGATCTTTCCTATCCTTCATCAACGGCAAAGCGGCTTTGATCACATTAAAACTCCCCATCAAATTTACGTCTATCATGAACTTCACTTCATCCAGTCCCTGCTTCTCCAATGCTTGGGGCACAAAAATTCCGTGGTTAACCAGCAGCACGTCAATGGGGCCAGCGCCCACGATCGCGCGTTTCACGGCATCGTAATCGCGGACATCGGCGGCGAAGATCGCTACGTCGACGCCGTATGCCAGGCGGATTGATTTTTGGGCCTCCTCGAGCTTGCGGACGGAGCGGGCCAAGAGAGAAACACGGGCCCCTTCCGAGATGGCTTTGTGGGCCAGGGCCAACCCAATGCCACTTGACCCGCCTGTTATGAACACGTGGCGGTCTTTTATTGGAATGGTGACTGGTTGGGGCCGGACGATGAAGTAGAGTAGAAGGAGAAGGAAGGGCGCGAGGAAAATGAAGATGAACATTGACGGTTGTGATGAGAAATATGGACGGTAGTGATTTAATGGAATGTGTTTGGATAAGAGGATGTTGATATCCTAGAAGTGGAGTAAGTTAGTCGCTGGATGGCCAGATTTATAGGAAGCTCAAGAGTGGTAATTTATTGTAAATAATGTACTCGTCTTGAAAGAAAAAAAAAAAATTAAAATAAGAAAAAATATTTATAGATAATTTATTTTTAAAAATAAGTAATTAACATTTTATTTGCAATAATTGAAACAAGTGTGAATATAAATTTTCTATTTTTCATACTAATTTTATGAAAAGAAGTTGAAAAAAAAAATCCTATAATTAAATATGAGAATCAAACAAAACTATTAGTACCAATTAAGAGAGTCCTGAATTCAAAATTGGAATATCTGGAAAAAATATATATATATCTTAACAGATTCCTTGTGCTTGGTGGCGTATCAACGTTTAGTAAAATATTCTTCTTTAGTTCCTTTGTCAAAAGGAATATATTCTATTAACTTTTTTTTTATAAAAAAATTGTCAATCATTTAAGGTCTTCAACCTTATTTTAATCCATTAATTAATGGAAAAAATAACATAAAAATAATTTTATTACATAAAAACATACCTTTAATTAGAGGTGGCAAAATGAACCCGAACCCGAAAACCCGCCCAGGAAAACCCGAACCCGAACCCGCCCAAACCCGATTTGACCAAAAAGTCAAAAACCCGAACCCGAAAAAGCCCGAACCCGAATGGACCCGAACCCGAATGAGCCCGAACCCGAATGAGCCCGAACACGAATGGACCCGAACCCGAGACCGGCCCGAACCCGAACCCGAATTTAATACTAAAAATAAAAATAATCAAATTGCAATTAATTTTTTTTTTTTTTACAAAGCAATAACTTTAATTATTAATTTTATTCTAATTTTTTTTAATAATTTAATTAAAATTTAATATATTATATATTATATATATATATATGATGATGAAATAATAATTTTATCAAAAAGTAAATTATATTGTGTACTTATAAGTTATAACTTTAACGTCTCATATCATGATGAATTTACAATCTAAATATTTTAAATTCTTGAAAATTTTAGAGATGTGAAAAAAAATTTGACAATAATTCAATTAATCTATAAGGGTAAAAAAAATTGACAATAATTCAATTATTTTGGCCTTTTGGGTTATACTTAGACATGCTCACTGGCCGGGCAGCCCGGCAGGCCCGGCCCGTATCGGGCCGGGCCTAGGCAGGATATTTTATGTTCCGGGCCGGTCCGGCCCGGAACAGTAATTTTTATTATAATAAAATTATTTTATTTAATTTTAATTATAAAAAAAATTTAAAAAAAATAAAAAAAATTATTTTTTTATTCCAATGAACAGTGTTTCGGGCCTAAACGGGTGGGCCGGGCCGACCCAGGGCCGGGCCTGGGCAGAGAACATAAAAAATAAAACCGGGCCGCGGCCCAGCCCGGCCCATGAGCAGCTCTAGTTATACTTATACGGTTAGGTTAGGGTGGGTTTAATTGGATTATGGCTTTCATGTGATTTTATTTTAGCGGGTAGGTTTAATGGGGTTTTGGGTTTTATGGCCTTTTGGTTTTGGGTATATTTATTATATATTAATAAATAATCATATTAATTATATATTTATTACGTATAATTTAAATATAAATTATATTTTTTAGTACTACTTTATAATTTATACTTTAGACTGATGAAAAAAATATAAGTACTCGATATATATATATATATATATATATATATATATCTTGACTATAAGCATAATTTTTTTGCATTTTATAAGTATATAAACGAATAGATGAAGGCCAGGATTTATTTTTAAAAGTTTTTTATTTTATAGTGAATATAAATTATAATGTATTTATATTTTGAAATTCGAGTTCATCAAATCAATTATTTTAAATATCAATATATTAATTTATAATATATCATATTTTTTATAATAAATTATTTCAAAATTTGATTTTATATAACAAATTAATTTCTTATTCTTTTGGTGCTAACAAATATTAATTTTAAAAAATAAATATAATTAAAAATATCATATAATAGCAAAAGTATAAAAATAATAATAATAATAAATTAATAATTTGTTTTTAGATATAAATATTTAAATTACGTAAAAATGATTACATCTAATATAAAATAAAATAATGTAAAACATACCCGAACCCATATCGAACCCGAACCCAGACCGAACCCGAACCCGAATGGGCCCGAACCCGAATGGGCCCGAACCCGAATGAGCCCGAACCCGAATGGGCCCGAACCCGAATGGGCCCGAACCCGAATGAGCCCGAACCCGAATGAGCCCGAACCCGAATGGACCCGAACCCGAATGAGCCCGAACCCGGATGGACCCGAACCCGAATGAGCCCGAACCCGAATAAACCCGAACCCGAATGAACCCGACCCGAACCCGCCCGAACCCGCCCAATTGCCACCTCTACCTTTAATTGAATAGATATATGATTGAATAAAATATTTAGTTATTTTTTGTAAAATAATTTTTTATTTTTAAAATAAAAAGTATATGATTAAATAATATATTTAAAATACTTAAGTTTTTTATTTTCATCTAAAGAAAAACAATTATTAATATGCTTATATGTTCATTTATATGGTATATGTAATATGCTTATATGTTTATTTAAATAGATTAAAAACTAATTTACTATTATTTTTATAATTTCAAACAAGAAAGAAATCAAAGTGAAAAATGTGCAACATAAAGATAATATACTTGATTAAATAATATATTTAAAATGTTCATTTTTTTTTAAGTTATTTAATGCATAAAAATCATATACATGTTTAACTTTATTTTTTATTGAGTATAATTTTTGAGTTTAAGAACTAGAAACTAGCTCTTTGACAAGAAGATACATATATTTATTATCTAACAAAATGTTTAAGTTTATATTTCATATTTATCCTTAAGTTTTATTCTATAATGATATATAAAAGTAAACTCTTAATTACTAAAAAAGATAAAAATATCTAATTAATGTTAATAACTAATATATAAACAATTTAGTGAATGATTTAATGGTATACTAATTTTAGCATATATATATATATATTAAGATATGTAGAAAAAGAATAAATATTTTCAAAAATAAAAATTATTCAAATAAAAAAAAATGTTTGCCTCACACAGCAACGCGAGTAAAACTCTAGCTTTCTTTAAAGTAAAAAATAATGAAATCAAAGTTCTAAGTGAGTGAAATTAAATATCAATAACAATAATTATTATTATAATAACTATAATTATAATAAAGTTACTTCTTATAATATACGAAAAGTTCTTAAAAGATATTTTTAAAAATGTTGTAAGCGGTAATTTTCTTAAATTTTTTAAAGTGAAAAATTGTTATGGATCCTTACTAAAAGTATTGGAAAGATTCTCAAAAATTATTTTTATAAAAAAGGATAATTATGAATAAATAAACAAAAGAATTATGGAATAAAATGACATAGTAGAAGATGAAATTTTAAATAAATTATAGTATTGCATCACCATATTTATTTGTTTATATCATGTGCATTTTATTATGTAAGTAAACGAAAATTTAATCAATGATGAAATTGATAATTAAATTGTTAGGGATTAAATCATGATTACTAGAATTAAGTATCCAATATTATACCTGTTGATACAAGAATTGCTGTACTGTGTCCGTTATGAGATATTGTCCGTTTTAAAGGTCTAAAAACCGTTCTCACAGTTTTGTCATTTGAAAAAAGGCGTCTTATAGGGGAAGGGTGGCCCTTGCTTTATAAAGCCACAGTTCAATCCTTAACTAATCGATGTGGGATCGTTTTTCCTCTCAACACTAGCCCCCTAGTCAAGGGTGTGGATGTTGGAGATATTTTGCATATTTGTAAAAATCTTGTTGGAAATATTTACTTACAATAATTAAATAGCATGCCCTTAAATAGAATATTAGAGAACTTACTTGTAGAAGGAAAAATTGAAGTATAGAGAACTTAACGTTGTTGCCAAGGATTAAACCCTTTGTCCTTAAGGCGAAATTGCCCGTCACTTGGTGCACACGGATTCAATACAATTGCCTCCCAGGAATTCAACAACACCACCTTGAAGAATTGCACAGTTTTTCAAGGTCTACGAACTTAAGGAATTGACTCAATTTTCTCTCTACAATGACAGATTTCTAAGCTCTAGAGTAGAAAGAACAAAGGAAGAAAAGAGCTTTTAGAATTGTTGAACCAATTGTTGAATGGTTGAATGAATTGTTCCACCTATCAAGGCACCTATTTATAGGTCATTAGGGGCCTAAACATACATGAATAACCTTAATACATGAATGAACATTAAACATTAAACATGAATGCATGAATGCATGAATGTATATTAATTAAGATGAATATACATGGTACATGTATGAATAAATTCATGAATGAAATAAATTAATGTAATGAATCTCTACAAATTTATGAACATGTCAATTTCACATTCCCTTATTTGGTTACAAACCAAATTCCAACAATCTCCAACATGAATGGAAATTGATGACCAGAACGAAGACGCAAAGGATTCGTACAGAGAAAATTGAAGTGGAAGAAAACTACAACATGAGAGGTAGCTTTTGGCTTTGAACCTTCCCTAGTGAAGTACTATCAGATTTACTCGACTAACTCGTGAACGCAATGTCTTGAACTATTCAGCCTTTCGTGCAAACCAAGACAATAGTACTCACATAGTCTCTACCTAGAGATTTCATTCATTCTCACGGTTGTGTTCATTTTGGCCCTGAACAACTCCTGGTTTCATAATGCATTAGAGGATTCAGCCTTTAGAAATTCTCAAAGAAACGACCATATTTCTCATTCATATAGGTGATCTCTCATTAAAAGTATTCTGCTTATACCCCACTTGGAAACCAAGATATGAGAATTATTAAGAGCACAGCTCATCTTTATCTCGCTGCAGTTAGCACTTTTTCATCATAGGAATAGGTAGGAAATAATAATTTCCAAGTGCTACTTAAAGTGCAATATGACTTAGTTTTCCCTTTGAACCTAGATCTTGGGATCTGCAGTCAACTAGGTAGGGTTACCATCATAACACTTTTTGTCTTTTAAAGGCTCTAAGTCTATTCCCCTCGATGAATTATACACAAGCTCTCTTGTTAAACCTTTTGTTAGCGGATCTGCAATATTTTCCTTAGACTTTGCATAGTCAATGGAAATAACTCCATTCGAGAGAAAGTGTTTAATGGTATTATGTCTACGACATATATGTCTAGACTTACCATTACATGCTACTTTGTGCCCTTCCAATTGCTGACTGACTATCACAATGGATACAAATTGTTGGCACTAGCTTTTAGCCAACATGGAATATCTTCTAAGAAGTTTCAAAGCCATTCGACTTCTAATTATTCGAGAATATTCCTGAAGGTGTATTCCCTCACCTTTATTTATTTATTTTTTCGAACAGAAGTACACTCAAGTCCATTAGGGTTTTGATAATGCTATTGTCACCTTTAGAAAATTTGTTGAGAATTTTCTCAACATAATGAGATTGGGACAATATAAATCCATCAGATGTCCTAGAAATTTTAATTCCTAGTATGAGATCTGCAACACCCAAGTCTTTCATGTCAAACCTTTTAGTTAACATGTTCTTTGTAGACTTGATCATGTACTCATTGCTACCAAAAATCAACATGTCATCTACATATAGACATACAATGGCATAGACTTTATCAGTGTTCTTCACATAGACACACTTATTAGCCTCGTTGATTTTAAAACCATTTGACAACATAACTTTGTCAAAATTTTCATGCCATTGTTTAGGAGCTTGTTTCAAACCATACAATGACTTGACAAGCTTACACACTTTATTTTCTTTTCCTTTAACAACAACCCCATCGGGTTGTTGCTTATAAACCTCTTCGTCAAGGTCACCATTTAGGAAAGCTGTCTTTACATCCATTTGATATATTTCTAACTTGTTAATAGCAGCAATTGCTATTAACGTTCGTATGGATGTAATTCTAGATACAGGTGAGTATATATCAAAATAATCCACACCTTCTTGTTGTTTGTATCCTTTAACAACAAGCCTAGCTTTGTATTTGCCAATAGTTCCATAAGCTTTCATCTTTCTCTTGAAAATCCATTTACAGCCTAGTGGTTTGCTTCCAGGGTCTATGCCACTCTTGGCACCATCAGGGATCACAGATCCCATGGACAAGGTCTCGACCTTTGCTCCGCAACTGGGTAGTCATGGTAGCACCAAGGCATATCGATACCAAACCATGACACTCTCCCCTACTTACTATATTGATTCCCTCATCGACACCAAGATCACACACGAGTACCCTTGTTGCACAGAGTTGACATTATCCCACATGTCCTTCTCTTGCCCTCAAGGACTAGGTCATGATCCCATCAAATGAGGCACCGAACACAGTATTAGGTCTTATCATGACCTTTTTGAAATCAGGTATTGCTACCTTAGTAAGGCACCCCACACTTTGAGGTATTTGAAGGAATATACTTGATTTCATAAAATAGCATCTTTGTTTTCACATCTTAAAGTTCGACTCATCAAACTTTTCAAGTTTGTCACCATGCACCAACGAGAGTGATGGTGGAATCCTCCCTTCCGAAGAAGTCTTAACCGTAGCATTTTCAGAGGTTTGAAAAGAAATGGATGACACGTTATTTGAAACCAATATAAAATAAATATTGATTATAACACAATCAATATCAAACACCAATATAGTAATAAATTAAAATATTGGTTTAATCACAACTGGTATCAATATAATAATAAATCAAAATATTTATTTTAAGCATGAATATAAAATAATGAAACCCAAGCACCAATATTCATAAACAAAATAAATATTGGTTAAGCAAGTAACTCAACAAAGAAAACTAATAAACAAAATAAAAGGAAGAATTTCGCCTTAAGATTGTTGGAGATATTTTGTATATTTGTAAAAACCTTGTTAGAAATATTTACTTACAATAATTAAATAGCATGCCCTTAAATAGAATATTAGAGAACTTACTTGTAGAAGGAAAAATTAAAGTATAAAGAACTTAACGTTGTTGCCAAGAATTAAACCCTTTGTCCTTAAGGCAAAATTGCCCGTCACTTGGTGCACACGGATTCAATGCAATTGCCTCCCAGGAATTCAACAACACCACCTTGAAGAATTGCACAGTTTTTCAAGGTCTACGAACTTAAGGAATTGACTCAATTTTCTCTCTACAATGACAGATTCCTAAGATCAGAGTAGAAAGAACAAAGGAAGAAAAGAGCTTTTAGAATTGTTGAGCCAATTGTTGAATGGTTGAATGAATTGTTCCACCTATCAAGGCACCTATTTATAGGTCATTAGGGGCCTAAACATACATGAATAACCTTAAAACATGAATGAACATTAAACATGAATGCATGATTGTATATTAATTAAGATGAATATACATGGTACATGTATGAACAAATTCATGAATGAAATAAATTAATGTAATGAATCTCTACAAATTCATGAACATGTAGATCAATTTCACATTCACTTGTTTGGTTCCAATCCAAATTCCAATAGTGGACTATATTTTTGCTGAGGGATGGTACGGATCCATAATGGATGGAGTCCCATAAACGACGCCATTGTTGATAAAGAGTTGCTGAACTGTGTCCGTTATGAGGTATTGTCCGCTTTGAAGATCTAAAGACCGTCCTCACGATTTTGTCCTTTGAGAAAAAACACATCATAAGGGAAGGTGACCCTTATTTTATAAAACCACAGTCCAATGATTAACTTATCAATGTAAAATCATTTTTCCCCTCTACAATACCAACCGATTACATGATTGTTAGCAATCAATGATGAAATTTCATTGCTCTTTTACTTGCACAAAAAACTGCAAAAGTCATTTGGCATTGCTAACTGTATAAAATATAGAAAAGTAAAAATATAAGCGCTAGAAAATTCATAAATCTACATAATTTTGGCATTGCTAAAAAAACCACGGATATTTAAATTGAAACAAAGAAAGTGTACAAGTCATTCTATTTTACATAATTTTGGCATTGCTTAATCTTCAAAACTATTGACGTATGCATTTTGTTCTTCCTAAGTGAATTCTTAAGAAAATCAATCAACTTTGCACCATATTCTTTTGGATTGACAAATATAATTCTGCAAAAAGGGCTCACCATAAACCTATTTGTGGACCGGGTCGGACTACGATTCGAAAATTTTTTCTTTATCGAAGCCCTTTTCGAGCTCGAGCTGGCTTGAAAGTCCATTTTACTATTTAAAAAATATTAAAAATATATTTTTATATTAATATATATATTATAATTAAATTTAAATAAATTTATTTATTTAATTAATAGTAATTCGGGTCGAACCGATCCGAATTACTAAAATTCTTACCTAGACCACCTAATTCAAGCTGGGTCTATCGGACCGAACAACCTTGGACAAATCTAGGCTCGAGTTAGTTGGCAATTCATTTGCCATCCAAAATCAAAAAAAAAGGTCTTGGATTAAAAGTATCTGACCTAAAATCAAGCTTGCATAATTCAACATATATGACCTGTATTCACCAAAGCATGATCATTATGGATTCAGGCATATGTGCTCAAAGGATGTTAAAGGTAATGTTCAAAAGGATTCTTTGACCTAGTAAAAGAAGACTTAAAAGGTAATTGATAACTCTTAGCTTGTTGACATGCATCATAAACTGTTGAGACTTTATTCTTATGAACTGGAAGGTTGTTGGAAGAGATGATCCTACGAACAGTATTACTAGCTGGATGACCAAACCTATTGTGCCATTGATCAACTGTGGCTCGCTCACCTATGTAAGCAGTTGGGATACCTCGTTGTCTTACAATAGTGATGAGCTCATACAGGCCATCTTTACATTGCCCTTGATGAAGGATTTTCAGCGTGTACAGATCCTTAACAAGAAAAAAGGTAGGGCGAAATTCAAAAAATACATTGTTATCACGAGTGAATTGACTAACTGATAATAAATTTTTGGTAATTTGAGGAACATGTAAGACATTTTTGACATTAAATGAAGAGTAAGGAGTAATCAAACGGGATAAGCCAATATGGTGAATAGGCAAAGATGTTTGGTGAATAGGCAAAGCTGTTCCATTACCAACTCAAATTTGTTCAGGACCAGTATACTTATCATGAACAGAAAAATTGCTGAGATCATGAGTCAAGTGATTTGTTGCATCGATGTCTAGGTACCAATTTAAATTTGAAATAGAAGATGGTCCAATAGCATAGGCAGCAGTACTTGTATTCTCTGAAAGAAGTGGAAACTTAGTATTCTAATCCCCATGATATGCATGATCAAAGCGATGGTAACACGTAATTGCAATATGTCCTACTCTTCCACAAACTTGACATGTTGGACGATAGTTGGATAGACCATTGTTCAGGTTGGAACGTCAATGACCTCGTCCACGATTGTTCCGATGAATTGCTTGCTGACCAAATGGTACCCTTTGCTGACCAAATGGTGTTGAACTATTATGGCATCCTCCTCGGCCTCAATTAGACTGCTTTTAGTTACTGTATTTGCCGAGCCTACTGAAACATCAACAGCATAATGGGTTTGCTCTAACCGAAGTTCAAAGGTTAGTAAATGACCATATAAATCAATCAAAGTCATTGGTTCCACCCTTGTAGTAACATAGGTAATAAAAGAATCATATTCTGAACTTAACCCAGTAAATAAATAAGAGATAATTTCAGAGTCTTGCAGAGGTTTCCCAATAGCAGCAAGTGTATCAGCTAGGCCTTTGATTTTTTGGAAATAATCGGCAATAGAGAGGTTACCTTTTTTTCCTTATAGCTAATTCATACCTTATTTGCATGACTTGGGCATTTGATTGAGATGAGAACATTCATTCTAATGCTGTCCACATTTCATAGAACGTGCCAAGACCAATTACTTGCGCCATAATTGGTTTAGAAAGAGAGAAAATTATTGCACTAAGGATCATCTGGTCCTGTTGTTGCCATGTCATATATGCTGGATCGATCACTCCCGGATTGCTTTCTCCATTCTCTGAAGAGTTGGTGAGAAATTGTTATGGACAAGGGTTTATGCCATCGACATATCCAAACAATCTTTGTTCTTGAAAATATGGTAGAAATCTAGCTTTCCACAAGAGATAATTATCTCTATTGAGTTTAATATTTATAAGATGGTGGATGTTGACAAAATGGTTTGAAGGTTGTGGTAATATGGTTGGTGTGGTAAGGGAAAAGGTATTGGAAGAGCTATTTGAGGAGGACAAAGAAGAATTGTTTGTGTTTGAGGCTATTGATTTGACGTAAGTCATTTGGCTCTAATACCATAAAAGTGTTTGAAAAAGGATTCAATGTCTTGCTGAATGATTGCAAGACTACTCTATTTATACTAGTTTTAAGATTGCATGATAAGTATACAAGATGATAAGATTACAAGTATATTAGATTACAATAGATAAAATGATAAAACCTATCTCACTATCAGATGAGGTGATGAGTCATCATCTTTGTGATGATGAGATGATAAGTCATTATCTTGAACATCTTTGTGATGATGAGATGATATGTCATTATCTTGAACATTATCTTTAACAACAGCTGAACTTTGTTGGATTCAAAGTCTACTAAAAGAACTTGATATTTTTCTTACTTCTCCACCAACTTTATAGTGTGATAATCTTGGAACAACATACCTATCAGCTAATCCTATTTTTCATGCTCGTACAAAACATATTGAGATAGATTTCCATTTTGTCTAAGAAAAAGTAGCTCGTGGTGACTTGGTTGTCAATTTTATCTCTTCCAAATACCAGGTTGCTGACATTTTAACAAAAGCATTACACTCTGGTAGCTTTCAAATTCTTAGAAGCAAGCTCAACATTTTTTCTATCCCGTTGAGCTTGAGGGGGCATGTTAAAGATAATGTTCAAGATAACGACTTATCATCTCATCATCACAAAGATGTTCAAGATAATGACTTATCATCTCATCATCACAAAGATAATGACTTATCACCTCATCTGATAGTGAGATAGGTTTTATCATTTTATCTATTGTAATTTGATATACTTGTAATCTTATCATCTTGTTTACTTATCATGTAATCTCACAACTAGTATAAATAGAGTAGTCTTGCAATCATTCAGCAAGACATTGAATCTTTTTTCAAACACTTTTAAGGGAAGAACCTTTTGGTAGGTTTCAGAAACTCAAGGAAGCAATTGGAGTTGGAGAAATTTATTGTAGCTAAGGCAGCTGGCAACTTAGCTTATAAAGCAACAAGATAGGAGAGTAGTCTGGGTGTTTTCTGTATCCAGATATTTAGTGGCTTTATAATTTGAAATGAAACTAGTGGCTAAACAGTCAAAGGTTGGGTAGGGATAGGTTGTTATGGTTCAGACATTGTGTTACTTGGATTTTTCATTTTTCTTGTATCCATGTTCGACACCTGTGTTCAACACATATTCAGACATGGGTATGAGTGATGCACACAAAAGAATGTATCTAATTTAACCTTGCACTTAAAATATATCAATTGTAGAGTATAGTGATTAGCAAGGGTCGAGTCCACAAGGATTGGTATTTAGTTTAAGAATTATTAATTTATACTTAAATTCAAAGAAAATAAAATAAAAGGGAGGTTTTTAAAATCAGTTTAGACTAAAGCAATCAAAAGAAGAAAACAAGTAAATAGGAAGTAATCAAATATGAGAAAAGTATGGTTAAGGTTTCATTCTCCACCACTACACATCATTGACAATCAATAATAAGATCTATCAACATTAATTAACTATCAAAATTATCAACCGTAGATAACAACAAGCTCTGTTACCCCAATCTTTCATTAGTTCATCGTTAAATAGAACAAGCTCTCTATTTAATCTCTAACCACTAGACAACCTAGAATAAGCTCTCTAGATTTAATGTAATGGCAGCTTTATGATGAGAAAGATAGGTTAATCTAGGCAACAAACACAAAAGCTCAGATTGTTTAACCTATGTTATGTTCCACTTTGCAATTAGCGAAAACTTGACTATAATCATTAATCACAAATTGTCACTTATGAATAGGAAATCAAGACAATTACATGGATCAAGACTCCTAAACTAGCAATAGATAATTATCAAGATCTATCTAGTTCGCGACCTAAACAAATCAAGACAACATCATGAACAATTCTTATGGAAGAACATAATCAACTTTGATAGAAAACTAATGATAGATAAATCTGAAATTCAATTACAAAACATGTCTAGGGCTTTGAAATCACCCTTAACCAAATAAAAGTTTAGCCTTGCATAGGCATAATTAATATAAACATGAATATTCAAAAGAAACTAAGAAGAAAAATAAAATAAAACTAAGAGAAGAAGAAGAAGAAGAAGAATAAGAATAAGAAGAAGAAGAAGAAGATTGATAAATAATCAAAAGCATGTCATAGTTGGTGGCTCAAAAGATGGTATTTATAGAGATTTAAAGTCTTGGAAACCCTTTCTTGCTCTTCAGGGAAGCAAGGAGTCAAAGAAGTGCAAAATACGCAAGTTTTATGAGTTTTGCAGTTTTTTCCTGGATTTGCGAGTTTTGGAGGCAGTAAGGGTGGCACCGGCGCCACGGCTCCAAGTACACTGACTTGCATGTTTTGCCTGCTGACTTCGGTTTTGAGGCTATTGCACTGTCTCGCACTTCGTCGGCTTATTTGGATGACCATTTCTTGTCTGATTTGGGCGTGTAAACTATCATTGGAAAGGTATTCAAGTCAGCTTAAAAAGTCAAGAAAGAAGTTTCTTCAAATAATGATTTAACATAATTATTTATTAGCAACAAGCTCTGGAGGTCAGATCTGCCTGATCACTTAGCACTAAGAATTTGATCTTTTTGACTCCCAAGTCTTCTTCCATCTTATAATTGTGACTTTATAAGCTCTTTAACATCATATTTGACATGTTTTGAATTATATCTTCCAAAATACCTATAATTCATAAAATCATAGTAATTTGTCAAGGAACTTAAGAATTAAAGCAGAAAGTATAAGGAAATAATACATGAAAATGTATGAAATTAAGCACTTATCAAATTCCCCCACACTTAGTCTTTTGCTAGTCCTCGAGCAAAATTAAATAAAAACAAAATAAGAATTCCTAATCTAATCTACTTTCAATAAAAATGAGAGACAATCATTAAACAAGTCTTATAATTAATCAATAACTTAAAGAGTTTCACAAAGAACCATGCTTGATAGTAATGGTTTTGAGTTAAGCTAACATTAACATAATATGTCTCAATCAAAATAGTGCATGTTCAAACTTAATTTCCTCTTCTCACATGGAATACTCTCATGATTTTCACTCTTTAAAGTAGTGGTAAAGTGTTTACACTCAATCAATCTCATGAAAACAATTCTTCCATAGGCTTGCTTGTCCACCTATTCTCCACTACTTAGATCATGCAACTTCATGAATCAAGAGGTCTTTATTCAAGGTTGTAATGGGGCCAAGGGGTTGTAATGTGGTTAAAGAATAAAAGTATAAAGATATCACAAAGGTTCCAAAAATTTCATAGAGTTTAGAGACATAATAAGACCATACAAATAAAACTTCTCAAAACTCACAAAATAACATAGGCTAAATATTCATGTTGAGCCTTTGCTTCATTCTAACCACCTTTGTAACATCTTTTTCTTTAACTAAAACTTCCAGAGATGATTCGATTTTTTTTATTTTATGGAAATGTATTTTTATAATGTTCCCTTTTCTTTTTCTCTTGACTTTTGCCTTTCTCCTCCCCCTCACTTATCTTTTGTTCTAACCCAAATTTTCAAAAAGTAACCCTTGTTTTTGCAATATGTCTCAAACATTCTAGTCCATCTTTAGAACAAGGGTAAAGATATAAATGTGTTTAGGCTAGGTATAAGATGTGGTTACCAATAAAATAGCATATTCATTGTAGGCTAAATTGGCTCACTAGGGGGATGTTCTCTTGGAACATCAAGAATGGATGGCTATTTGGTCCTGGTTATAATCCTAATGCCTCAATCATATTTATATTGTTACATGCATCAATATAGTCTCAAAAAGGTTTAAAGCAAGTTCTAGAGAATCGTGTAATCATAAAGCACTCAAGAAAGAAATTAGATTGATATGTATAATGCATCAATCATATAAGCTCAAAACTCACAAGGATGTTTATACAAGTCAATATCAAGTCTAAACATGCTTCTTTCTCAATCAACATATCATATTAACATTGGCTCATGAAAAATAGTGATATCAAGCTTAGTTATCATGAAAATCTTATCACTAATGATCAGTTTTAGACCTATTCAATTCATATCTCATCATAGTATGGAAAGTAACTAGGACACACTAAAAAAAAACTAAAAAGAAAACAAAACTAAAGGAAATCCTAAATTCTTCCCCCCACACTTAATTCTTACATTGTCCTCAATGTAATTCTATTATCCCCCAATTATAAGAATCATGTGTAAAAGAAAAGAATTACTAATCAAACAAACAAATTAAAGAAAAACAATGAAAGATAAAATGATGGAGAGTAAGGAATAGCAAATCTGATTATAATATGTGCTCTCCATCCTTTTGGGTTGCCTCCCAAGGAGCGCTTGGTTTATTGTCCTCAGCCTGGCTTAGACCCATGCCATCATCCACACCGTATTCTTGAGTAGTTCCGGTGGTGGTTCTAAATCCATTGTTGATGCCTACAAAAGAAAAAGGTAGATGGTTCTCATTAGATAAATGAAGATTAATAGCTGAAACATCAAACCTTTTATTACAATGTGGCAACACTTGCAAAGTTTCCAATGCTTCCTCCACATGTTCACTGAAAACAGGTTCATCTTTAGAGGTCTCCATGCCAAGGTGTTTGTTAATGTCTATGTCTTTGCTACTTAACTCAAGAGTTGGATGCACTAAAGAGTCAAATGTATCAATTGCATAAACAGCATGTATATCACTAGGGTATCTCATGGCTTCAAAGATATTAAAACGGATTACATCACCATCAAATTCCATAATGAGTGTGCCATCATTAACATTAATTATTGTCTTGGCTGTTTTTAAGAATGGTCTCCCTAACAATATAGGTGTTGGGTTGGAAGACATCTCATCTTCCATGTCAAGCACATAAAAGTTAGCTGGAAAGACCAATTCATTAACTTGCACTAGAACATTTTCTACAACTCCTGTTGGATAAGTAATAGAACGATCAACGAGTTGCAAAATAACATCGGTTTCTTTTAATGGTCCTAGTTTCAAAGAAGCATAAATTGAATATGGCATAACATTGTTAGATGCTCCTAAGTCTAGCATAGCATGTGCAAACTTGGTGTTGCCTATTTTACAAGGAATGGTAAACATACCTGGATCCTTGCATATAGGTGGGAGTTTCTTTTGAAGAACAGCTGACACATTCTCTCCCATACTTAGCTTTTCATTCCCTTTGAGCTTCCTCTTAGAAGTGCACAATTCTTTCCAAAACTTTGCATAACATGGCACTTGCTTTATGGCATCTAGTAGAGGAATGTTTACCTCAACTTTTCGAAAGGTCTCCAAAATTTCCTTCTCTTTTTCCTCATTCTTTGATTTTGCTAACCTGCTTGGAAAATGTGGAAGAGTTACATAAGAAGGAAAAGATGGTTTAGGAGTTACCTTAACAAGTGGCTCATTGGATTGTGAAGATGATGCATTAGTGTTGTCCTCCCTTTGAGCACTATCCTTTTGTGGTATCTCAAGTTGTTTCCCACTTCTTAGAGTTATGGCATTTACATGTTCTCTTGGATTCACTATGGTTTGGGAAGATAATTTTCCTGAATCCCTTGCTTGTATTTGATTTAGTCCTATTGCCATTTGTCCCATTTGAGTCTCTAATTGGCTCATCTTTGTTGCCATTTTTCTGTTTGTTTCCTTTATATCCTGTTGCATTTGCTATTGGTTAGTAGTAAGGGATTTGACAAGATTTGCTAGAGACTCAACTGAATTTTGTGGTGGTGGCACTTGCTCTCGTGTTTGATATTGTTGTTGCGTTATTTACTGAAAACCCGGTTGTCTCTTATCAAAGGGTGGATGAGCAACTTGTGATTGGTTCCTCCATAATTAAAGTTCGGATGATCCCTCCATCCTGGATTGTAAGTGTTTAAGTAGGGATCATACTTCCTTGGTTGGCCCGAAAATCCACCCATAGCACTAACATGTTCATTTGTATCATCTTGAAGTGTTGGACACATATCAGTTTGGTGCCCCATGTTTGAACATATACCACAAGCCTTAATTTGCTGTATTTGACCTACATCCATTTGTTCCACAAGAGAAGTCAGTTTATCAAATTTTTGTTCAAGGGATGATATACTTACCTTATTCACTTTCTTTGGTTGTGGTGGTAGTTCATCTCTCATGGTGAACTATTGTGAGTTGGCTGCCATATTGGAGATCAGAAGTCTAGCAACTTCGAGAGTTTTATCAACTAGTGCTCCCCCACTTGCTGCATCTATCATGCGTCTCTCTATGGGCAAGAAACCTTCATACAAATATTGGATGAGCAGTTGTTCACTTATCTGATGATGTGGACATGATGCATACAGTTTCTTGAACCTCTCCCAATATTCATACAAGGATTCTCCGTTGTATTGCTGAATCCTACATATTTCCTTTCTAATGTTGGCAGCCTTAGATGCTGGGAAATATCTTTCCAAGAATGCTTTCTTCATCCCATTCCATGTAGTGATAGTCCCGGATGGTAGGTAGCAGAGTCATTCCTTTGCCAAATCAGCTAGAGAGAATGGGAATGCTCATAACTTTATTTGCTCTTCCGTGATTTCGGTTGGTCTCATGCTAGAACATACTACATGGAACTCCTTGAGGTGTTTATTTGTATCCTCTCCTACAAAACCATGAAAAATTGGAAGAAGATGAATCAGGCCAGATTTTAATTCAAATGCTACCTCAAGAGTAGGATACTCTATGCACAATGGTTGTTGATCCAAGTCCGAAGTGGCTAGCTCCTTAAGAGTTCGGTTGTTTGCTGCCATCTTTCCTTGCTCCTTTTGGATAGTTTGGATCAACTCTTCGTTTGTTCTTTGGTGGAAAGCTATGAATTCCTGAATTCTCCTAAGTCCTAAGTGAGGTTCTTCTTCTTTGGGAGATTGGGACATTCACTGAAAAAGAAAACAAGAAAATAACTAATTAAAACAGAAAATAAGAATAAACCAAATAATTAATAAACTAAAGAAAGCAATCCTTGGCAACGACGCCAAAATCTTGATGCACACAAAAGAGTGTATCTAATTTAACGTTGCATTTAAAATATATCAATTGTAGAGTATAGTGATTAGCAAGGGTCGAGTCCATAGGAATTGGTGTTTAGTTTAAGAATTATTAATTTATACTTAAATTCAAAGAAAATAAAATAAAAGAGAGGTTTTTAAAATCAGTTTAGACTAAAGCAAATAATCAAAAAAAAAAAAAAACAAGTAAATAGGAAGTAATCAAATATGAGAAAAGTATGGCTAAGATTTCATTCTCCACCACTAGACATCATTGAGAATCAATAATCAGATCTATCAACATTAATTAACAACCAAAATTATCAACCGTAGATAACAACAAGCTCTGTTACCCCAGTCTTTCCTTAGTTCATCGTTAAATAGAACAAGCTCTCTATTTAATCTCTAATCACTAGACAACCTAGAATAAGCTCTCTAGATTTAATGTAATGGCAGCTTTATGATGAGAAAGATAGGTTGATCTAAGCAACAAACACAAAAGCTTGGATTTTTTAACATATATTATATTCCACTTTGCAATTAGCGAAAACTTGACCATAATCATTAATCACAAATTGCCAATTATGAATAGGAAATCAAGACAACTACACGGATCAAGACTCCTTAACTAGCAATATATAATTATCAAGATCTATCTAGTTCGCAACTTAAACAAATCAAGACAACATCATGAACAATTCTTATGGAAGAACATAATCAACTTTGATAGAAAACTAATGATAGATAGATCTGAAAATCAATTACAAAACATGTCTAGGGCTTTGAAATCACCCTTAACCAAATAAAAGTTTAGCCTTGCGTAGGCATAATTAACATAAACATGAATATTCAAAAGAAACTAAGAAGAAAAATAAAATAAAACTAAGAGAAGAAGAATAAGAAGAAGAATAAGAAGAAGAAGAAGAAGAATAAGAAGATTGATAAATAATCAAAAGTATGTCATAGTTGATGGCTCAAAAGATGGTATTTATAGAGTTTTAAAGTTTTGGAAACTTTTTCTTGCTCTTCAAGGAAGCAAGGAGTGCAAAATAGGCAAGTTTTACGAGTTTTGGGTTTTTTCCCGGATTTGCTAGTTTTGGAGGCAGTAAGGGTGGCGCTGCGGCACCAACGTCTGGCGCCGCGGCGCCAAGTACACTGACTTGCATGTTTTGCCTGCTGACTTCGATTTCAAGGCTGCTGCACTGACCCTCACTTCGTCGGCTGATTTGGATGACCATTTCTTGTTCGATTTGAGCGTGTAAACTATCGTTAGAAAAGTATTCAAGTCAGCTTCAAAAGTCAAGAGGAAGTTTCTTCAAATTATGACTTTAACATAATGATTTCATAGCAACAAGCTCCGGAGGTCAGATCTGCCTGATTAGCACTAAGAATTTGATCTTTTTGACTCCAAGTCTTCTTCCATCTTATGATTGTTAGTTTATAAGCTCTTTAACATCGTATTTGAAATGTTTTGACTTTATCTCTTCGAAAATACCTATAATTCATAAAATTATAGTAATTTGTCAAGGAACTTAAGAATTAAAGCACAAAGTATAAGAAAATAATATATGAAAATGTATGAAATTAAGCACTTATCAATGAGGTATAATTTTTCAAATATATGAAAAAACTTAGAAAGGAAATGAACATATCCATGTCTAATACAGACTCATATCCGACACTCATTCCAGATCTTGATAACATGGTTCGCACGTCACATTCCAAAGCATACAATTATTTCCTGGATGACTATTTTTAATAGGCTTCTCTCATGGGGAATTGGGATTGAAGGAGGCTAGCTGTATGTTCTGTCATTTGGTGCATGAAACTAAAGATCACATTTTCTTTGAATGTGGTTTCTCGAAAGGCATATGGAGGAAAATTCTTCAGCTTTGTCAACTACGTAGAGGAGTAGTTGGCTGGAATGAAGAGTTGTGGGCAATGAGCAAGCTAAAAGGAAAAACCTTGATCTCAATCTTATTGCTTGTATAATGGAGCCATGTTACCTGAATTCGAAGGTAAGTGTCGAATACAAGTATGTGTTCGACATAGACCTGCTTACGGGCCGGGCAACCTGCCAGGTCCGGTAGGGCTGGCCCGTATAAGGCTCGGCTTGGGCCTTAATATTTGTGATCCAGGTCGACTCGGATCACTATTCATATATTATAAAAAAATACTGTTTTTTTAATTTAATTATAAAAAAAATATATTTTTTTATTAAGGGATGAACAGTAATTCGGCCCCGCGGGTCGAGGCAAGAAAAATAAAAAAGTTTCGGGCCATGGCCCGGCCCATGAGCACCTCTAGTTCGACATAGGTATATTCAATTTTTTCATATATTTGAAGGATCATATCCACTCATATTCGAATATGTGTAAGACATGAATACTTAAAAAATGAAAAATCTGAATAATATACGCCTTTAAGTGTTCACATTTACCAAATTTAGAAGGAGAGGAACAACATATTGTATAGCAATTCTCAAGAATCTGCTATGCATGTTATCGGTCATATTAAGGAAGCTGTTAGATGGAGATTAGTAGGATTGAAGAACATTTATGTCGACTCTATCAACAACCACCTTTGTAATGCTTGGGGCTTAACTGTTCCATGTTTGATGTTTGATTCATTGTTTTTCCTGGTTGCTTTGAGCTGGAACCGTTGTTTATGTAGCAGTCTAACTGCTTCTTTTGACAATAGAATCATTTACTTATAAAAAAAAAAGTGTGTAAGTCATTAAATTTTAGAAATTATTCTATTTTGAAATCTTAAAAAATGAAATAAAATGTTTTGGAATATAAAAAGATAATATTATAATCACTTTTTTATTTTTAATGTAAAGAAAAAAATATAGTTTATTGAATAAAAAAAATTATCTCTTTTGTATACCTAAAACTTAAAAAGGTTTTATAAACAAACAATTATTTTCGATAAATAATGTTTGGCAATGGCAATTAATAAGCAAAAAGATAATAATATAATGAAAACAAACCAATGAGTTTAGCTAATTAATATTGATTTAGGATGAGAAAAACAAATAAATTTTTTTTATTCAACTATGAGGTGAAATAATTTTTTTTGTAAGTTCAAACACTGTTTTGCACATTGATATTGATTTAGGATGAGAAAAAAATAAATAAACAAGAAAAGTAATAAGATAGTTTATATATATATATATATATATATATATATTCGAAAAGATAAAGTTTAAATTTATCACACTACTAAATTGAGATTCCAAATTTACAACTCTTTTAGTAGTGCAGTGTTATCATTTTATGATTATCCCAGTTTTTTATGCAATTTTACCATTATTTAGATGAAAAAAAAGAATACTTCTTTAAAAATTTCAAGTATTGCATTAGTTTCTGTAAGTTGTGTGGAAAAAATAAAATTAAGAATTTTTTTTTTTTTTTTTTGTACATGTAACTGTTCATGCAATTTTGGACCGGAAGCGTTACGGTTAAAACCCTTTCCGAAGTGACGATTTCAATAGGATTCGAATTTCACAAGCCGCTTACCACTTGGTCCAATTAAAAGATAATATCAATGATTAAATATAAATAATTGGATTTTTTTTTTCTAAAAAAAGTGCCAACAAGGACACCGAGTTTTTTTTTAATAAAATATATTTTTATTTGTTCAAAAATTTATAAATACTTTTAGAAATTAATATTAAATTTTATACATATAAAAAGAAACTATTTATATAAGGAAAAAAAACCTTCGGTCCTTTAATGATCATAATATTACAAAAAAATAAAGATAAAGTAATAATATTACAGAAAAAATATAACAATTGGGAAATATAGCGCCTCTATTTAGGCCTTGTTAGGTAGGTGACTATAATGCTTTAAAGGGTCTAACTTTTCGTTTGAATGAACGATGAAATTAAAAATAATACGATAATAAGATTAATTATTGTAACAGTAAAATTAGATATTATAATAGTAAAATTAAAATTAATGATAAATTATATGTTTAAATGTAAAAGTAACGATTACAATAAGATAAATTATAATCAGCTGAAAAAATATTTATTAAAGACATTAGATTAAAATTTATATATAATTGATAATAATATATTTATATCAATTAATATATTTATAAAAATTAAAACTTAACCAAGTAATATTCAATTATCTATTATCTTTTTTGTATTTTTATAATATTTTAATTTTATTTAACATTTTAAAATTTTAAAAACTTTATTCACTCAAAAATATTAACATATTATTTTATATTGAAATTGATCATCTTTTTAATGATAATTTATCCATTATTTATTGAATTATTTATATATTTATTTATATAATTATATATTTCTTTTTATGTTCGTATTTATCCATTTATAATATCGTAACTATTTATTTTTATATATAATTAATTATATGTAAAATTATTTTATGACATTAATTATGTCTAAATATAGTATGTATGTATTTGTTTATTATGTAATTATATAAATTTATTTATCATTTTAAATAAATAAATACATTAAAAAAATTTTAAAATTTTAAAATGAAAATAAAATAAATAACAAAACCAAAGGATAAAAGAGATGAGCATTAATCGGTTTGAATCGATTTAACTGATTGAACCGATTAAATTTGGTTAATTTGGTTCGCTTTATTCGGTTTTGAAAATCGGTTTATTCGATTAGTTCGATCGATTCTCGATTTTTAAAATTGATAACCAAATAGACCGAACTAACCAACCCTTTTAATTTTAATTATATTTTATATTTAATATAAATAAAATATATTTATATAATAATCTTAAATTTTAAATTTTAAATTGTATAATATATAATATACAATAAATAATTTATTTGTTAAATAATTAAAACCGATTAAACGACCGAACCGACCGACTTATATCGGTTTCGATTTTTCAATTTAAAATTTTTTGTGGGTCAATTTAATCAGTTTTATAAATTTATTCGATTTAATCGATTTTTAAAATTTTAGAATTGAACTCACCGCTCACTCCTAATAAATAACTAGGCCTAAAGGCCTGCGAGGTGAAACTGAAACACTCCACTGCTATGGGATGGTTGGAAGCTTTTCCACTGCACTGAAGCTCCAGTTAGTGGCCAAATCTCCGCTGGCCAAGCTCCCACCACTGCACTGGAGTGTTTCAACCAAAGGACCCTAATACTTCTTAGACTCTTTGCTCTTCTTTCAATACTGCAGATCTGAAGAAGTGAAGAAAAAAAAAACAGTCGATGTTCTAAACCTGAATCCATGTATTCTTATTGTCTGTCATGTTTTTTTTCTGTGTCAATCGTGTAAACATAAGCATGACAAAAATTATTAAACATGTCAAAATTCTAAATACAAATACAATGTGTACTAAATATGTTGTTAATCGTGTTTAAACATATCGTGTCATGTTTATTACACTATTTTTGTGTTTATTAAACATGTCATGTTTTCTTACCGTTTCCAAAATTACCAAATCTAGATGTTCTTGTTAAATGAATCAATTGCCTCTGCTCTAATGAAAACTAAAATTATGAGCAACTGGCATCTAGGAAAAACAATGCATATTTGTGGGTTGCCTGGATCAAAGCTTATTTACTAAAAGGAAGATCTCTGTGGCAAATTCAAATAACCCAAAGCTGCAGCTGGAGTTGGAGGAAATTACTGAAAATGAGGAATCTTGCCTTGCAATTTACCATGCAACAGAATGGTGAACTTGTCTGGTCCTTGGCAGGGCAGAAATATCAAGTAAAAAGGGCATGGAATGAGTTGAGGGTAAAGCATGATAAGATTAGCTTGGCACAAATTGATCTGGTAACCTTTTCACATCCCCAAGAATTCACTAGTGTCTTGGATGGGAATTCTCAACAGATTGCCAACAAAAGACAGACTAATCAGGAAGGGTATGGATATTGAGGGATAATGTGTCTTCTGCCATGTTAAACATGAGACATGGAATCATTTGTTGTTTGACTGCCGGTTCTCCAAGTATATATGGGGAGAGATTCTTCAGCTTTGTCAAGACCAGAACACGGAACTTCATTGGGCAACAACCAGGCTGAAGGGGAAGGCTTTGATTTCAATCTTGGCACGGTTAGCATGGGATGCTTATATCAACATGATTTGGCGAGAAAGGAACAACAGGCAGTTCAAGAGCTCATAAAACAACAAACAAGGAGGCAGTAACATCAAGGCTCTGAAGTGCAAAGGCAGTAGTGGCTGACTCTGTTAATGCAAGTCTATATGCAGCTTGGGGAATCACCAGGTCCGTTGTCTGACTAATAGATATACTTGCTAGTCATCAGTTAGTTGTTCAAACAGCAGGTGGTTGTATTGCTAGCTTTAGGCTAGTTGATAGATATACTTGCTAGTGTTCAAAATGCAAGTGGTTGTATTGCTAGTTGCTTTTGCTAGCTGAAAACAGTGTATTGGTAGCAGAATTCCTGCTTCTTGGATAATGCAAAACAATTTATCCAAAAAACAAAACGACAATGCATAATTCTACATGGAGGAAAAATAAAGGGCAATGGGTTAAGCTAACGGCAACAAATGACAACTTGAGAGGATGATTAACATCAATCGAGCTCTCAAGCCTCAAAGAATCTAAATATCCTGAAGCAATACAATTACGCTACTAAGGAAACTGAAACCAGATGTTCATCAGCCATCGTGTGAATCAGTTTCAGACCATTCATTGAAATTTCTAAATGACTGCAAGATTGCCCCAATCTTATAAATTAGGCTTGTCCAGACAAAATCCAGCTAAAAACTCTTCGCCAAACATTGTATTCAGCTAACTATACCATGTGAGATCATTCAACAAAACAATTCAAGCAACCTTACCGCGATTTCATAGCTGGCTGTAAGATGATAGCCTGCCTGTCAGAAAGGTGATATTCAACCTCAGATTCTGGCCATGCAACCTGATTTACATCTGCTTCAGTTATAAGGAGTGCAAAACTCAATATTGTCACATCAAACATTAGCTGCTAGTTTTTGACACACAACCGAAAGGCATTCGCAACATATAAATCTATGAATAAACCTATAAGGTTAATATACAACTAATTGAAAAGGGTATCGCTAAATAATATACACGTTTCATTGATGACAGCTTAACTAGAAAAGGTATTTCGTGGAAGATAATAAAGAAACAATCTTCAAACCTAGGAAAAGATCATCAGCACTTCCCTGCAAAAATATAAAACAAGTGATTTTAAAGCTCAAACTATACCTCTGACTCACAAAGAATGCTTTATGATGTATTTCACAGTAGGTTGGATCATTCTTTCATCTTCAATCAATGCTGGCAAATAGAATGGAGAAACCCCCATTGCTGGCCGGAAATGGAATCTTGCCAACGTCAACCTGATGCCATTCATCTGTGGAGATACTGCTACGGAGGTCAACTTTATTTCTCTAGATCCAAGCATTCATCAAAAGTTCTACTGCTTGCACATTCCTGCAGAGCCTTTGCATTGAGTTCTCTACCGAGTCTCGAGACATAATTCAGACCAACAAGAATCTCGGTGATTGCTGCTTCTGTCTTTTCTCGGTTTGCAAAGTAGAGAGTCTGCACCAGAAGCACATTAGTCTTGGAAACAAAGTTCTGTTCAAAACTCCGCTCAGATTGCCATCTAATCATGTTATGAGCTAGTGGCGCCAACCACTCTAATATGGCAGACATTGCCTCAGTCCATTCTCCTGCAAGCTCTGTATCATAAACTGATGAAGTTAAGCTCTTTGCATATGGTTTTAGCCTTACCCTCAGTGCAGCTCTCACGCTTGCAGGTAACATGTTGTAAAGATCATCTCTGGCATCATGACCAATCAAGTGAGGAAATGTTGCTAACTTCTCAATGACAATGATAACATTTGCATAGTGCAGTGCTAAAGCAGAAGCACCAAGAGTTTCAGGCGGAGCATCCAACAACCTGCATTGAGATCTAAACACTGATAAACTGGTTTGAACAGCATTTCCATCAGGAAGATTAAGATTTCCAGCTTTGGTTCCATTAAGAATTCCTGAATGAATTCCATTTGAACTTGTATAACAATTTCTGGCGGTAGCATTATCGACATCTATCTTGCATCCTTTAAAAGGTCCCACTTGAGTCAATTTGTTGCTTTTCAAATGCGGTTTATTCCCATTAACAGCAGCTGAGTGGTTGTTAGTCTGCCAAATCCTCTTGCTGATTTTATCCATTCCAAAAAGTGGTCCTGACTTTGCTGTAGACCTCCCAAGCGGACCTGAGTGGAAGTTGAAATTTCCATTATTTCCAGCAATAGAGCCTGATTTTGTGGTTGAGCCACCAAGAGGCCCGGAATGGAAATAATTTGTTTTATTTGGTTTTGAAATTTGGCCTGATTTAGTGCCAAACATTCCAAAGGGGCCTGAAGAAAATCTGGTAAGGCTAGTATTCTCAGTTGGATGAATTGAAGATTGCATTAAGGCAGAAACTGATTGGCTGCGATACATAAAATCTGAATTCGTCACCCTTGAGTCTCCATCATCTACATTTTGTTCAATTCCAAAGACATGTTTGATCCTACCAAATATTGTGAATATTGATCTGGCCGAAAGGCGAATTGTATAATTATAAGTCTTATTCCAAAGAGACATCTCCCGCAGACTCTTCACTTCGTGCTGCTTCCACATAACCTTCTTCTGAAATTCAAGCAAATTCTCTGGCTCTGTATCACCACTTTTCATCCTCCTTAGAGTTTGCTCGAGATCCACGAGCATTTCCATCTCTTGATACAAAGTTGCATTCACCGAAATGAAACGTTCCATCTTCTTCACTTTCTTGTCCATCTTCTTTGACGAAAATATCCAACCATAAGGGTCAGCACCAATCTGGACCAACTCACTGAAGACAAGTTCAAAATTCTTCAAACCCGGATCACTACATTTCTTCGCAAGCCTAGCCACGGACTTTGCCACGAGTGTAATATTTTCAATCATTTCTGCACATATCAAGTGTCCAATGTAATCTTCATCTTCAGATACAAGCTTCTTAATCCCCACAGAATTCGCGATCTCCTCTCTCAACCTAATAACTTGCTTATCACTCAGACACTGCCATAGATGCACAAGCTTAGACATCAAGCTCGCAACTTCAAACGCTAATACTCCAATTTCAACCCTCTCAGAGCCTCCTTCATTCCTCCGCGGAATTTTCCAAAGACTACGAAACCAAGACTCTGCTACCATCTCTTTATACCAAAATTTCTACATAAAAACACGAAAATTGAAGACAGAATTATAAAAATAAAAAATAAAAAAAAACCCCAAAAAATCAACATCTCCATTAGATTTTGAACTTAAAATTCTAAAACAAGCTAAAGATCAACCAATCAAACTAAATCATCAACAAGAAAATTAATAAAAAAACACAGAATTTTAAAAATAATTTAATACTAGATATCATCTTAAAAAGTAACAATTTTCAATCAAAATCGATTTCCCTCAAAACTGGTTTCTTTTTCTTTTTTGTTAGATTATATCTCAATAGAACTATCCAATTACCATTTGCAGAGAAAAACTCAATTAAAGTAAAAGGCAAAATTTCACAAAGAGAGGTTATCATGATTAATCAATTAACAAAAAGAAAATCAAAAGCAACCATGCTAAATGTAGAAAGAAAATAAAATTATACAATCCAAAGACTAAAAAAACAACTTATCCACAGATTCCAACCATCCAAACACAGTAACCCAGAATTCAAAACAGAATAAAACCCAATACCCAGAAAGAAAAACCAACAAAAAGCAAAGAAAAGTGAAGTAAAAAAATAGTTGTAAAAAAAATAAAAACTTACTGATCACATGAAGTGCAAAAAGGACTCTCAGTTTCAGAAGCTGAGAAGGGACAAAAAAGAAAAAAATGGAAAATGAAAGGAAATTGAGAAGAGAAAGAGAAGAAAAGAAAAGAAAAGAAAAGAGGAAGTAGCTGGGAAGATGCAGTGAAGACTAGAGGAGCCACACGGGGGTTAATGTATGCTTTGCTGCAATTGTTTTTTCTACAAAAATATAGTATTGGAAAAAAGATATTGGTTTTTTCTACAAAACCGAGTGAACATTATTAAAGTTTATAAATAGTAATAATTTTTTTCTTTTTATTATATTCGCTTAATCGATACTTATAAGCATTAATTAAATATTATTTTAAAAAATATTTTATATTTAAAACATTATTTTTATTGAATTAAAAAAAATAAAACATTAATTACACTTTTATTTTTATATATATCACCTTAACAAATGTCACTAATCATTAATTAACATTTTCATTTTTATATATTCAATTTTTTTAATGCTCCTTTATTTTTTCATATTTCTTCTAACAACCAAATGATTTACACGTTTTCTCATTTTTACACCCTTCTTTAAAGTGAGAGATCCATTATCGAATATCTATCAATTAAAAATTATTTAATTATTATTTTAAAAAATATTTTATATTTAATATATTATTTTTGTTAATTAAAAAAATATATTAATTATATTTTTTCGATAAATATCACATTAATAAGTGTTACTAGATACTCATTAACATTTCACATTTAAATTGGTTTTTTTAATTAAAATTTAAGAAATTTGCAAACAAGTTTAAACACTTGCCAATTATGGATTTTGGCTTTGTTTACTTATTAATTTTACTATTTTTATTTTTATCGTTTAAAAATTACAATAAATCATAAAAAATAGAATTCATATAAATTAGTCGAGTTGGTAAAAGATAGGGATGGCAGCAGGTCGGATATCTGCATTTTTTGTACTATCCGAATCCGAATCCGCAAAACTGTTTTAAAATCTAAATCGCAAATTATCCGCATTTAATCCGCATATTACTATCCGAATCCGAATTAAATAACACTATCTGTCGGATATCCGAATCCGCTAAAAATTTGAATTCAATAAATCAATTTTTTTTTTTTTTAAAATATAAAATCAAACAAAATTTATGTGTTTTATAAATAAGTGGATTTGGATATCCGAATCCGCTATCCAATCCGCAGAAGTAATGCGGATTCGGATAATGAATATCCGAGGTTTCATATCCACATCCGCTCCGAATCCGCTGCGGATAGTAATTATAATATCCGAATTCGATTTTTATCCGAATTCGCAAAAAATGAATCGGATATCCACGGATATCCAAATTCGCATTTTAAATTGCCATTCTTAATAAAAGATGATTTTTTTTTTTTTTTTTTCAATCAAGCAATTCAATCTTTGTGGAAACACTACGTACCAAAACCAATGTTTAAGAGTGTGCTCTTAATTTATTTAGGAACAAGATTAAGTCCAAACAAAAATTATGGATATCTGTAATTATATTATAAAAAATAAAAAGTAAAATCAATTACAATTTAAAAGTAAAAAGTAAAAAAAAAAAAAAAGTAAGTAGTAAAAATAACAATTGTACAGAGCAATTAAAATATTTAATTAAATAAATACATGATAAGTATATAAACCAGCTTTTAAAATTTTAAAACTTGTATTGATAAACATGATTGACGATCCTATTTAAATTAAGATTTTGCTAATAAGTATTTTAAAGATATTTTTTAAAGTTATTATATATAATATTATTTTTATCAAATGCATTAAAAGTAAAGAATAAAATTATCAATTTTTATATTTAATATACATTTTTACTATAAATAATATATTAATTAATTTTAAAAAATATTTTAAAAATATTTGTTAATAAAATCTTTTAAATTATTATTATTCTTTTTTGTTTATAGCTTTTTGGGAGAGATAAAGTTTGTTTGAGAAAAAGTAAGGTCGCCATGATGATGATAACGTGCATGCATGGATGAAAAATGTTAGTTATACTAAAGGGTGTGAACTAGTCAAAAAAGTGAAGCAATGTTGGACATAATTGAACAATTTATGTTGTTTTTTGCTTCCTTTAAACTCCAAAAGATTAACTTTAAAGCACTTTTTTTTTTTTTTTTCTCTCTTTCAAAAAGTTGCTACTGCAAATTGGTGGGAAGGAATTGAAGTGTCATCCAAAAGATTTTGACTTCATATCCAAGTTTACTCTTTTTTTTGTACATTAACGTTGGGATTTGCCGACTTAGTTCATTTGCTTTAGTATCGTATATAAACATCTTTCTATTTTTATATAAGCTTGTTTTTTCCACTAATATATTTTTTTGCATAGTAAAACATATTTGCTAATAACACAGCTCGGTGGAGTTTGCTCGGCAATGCAGCTTAGCACAAGGTGCACCGCTACATGAACAGCAGTGGAGCTAATCTCGGAATAGGTGATAGGATTTTTGAGTTTACTTCATTTTTGTAATTTCTTGAAAAGTATGATTTTAAGGTTTAGATATGAAAACTATTAAGAAATCTTTTTCTTAATCTTTTCTTGTAACACAAATGTTTTTTTTTTTTTTCAACGTACTCCTAAATATGTTGTCATGTAATCAATTGACATCGCTTGTGACCAAAATATTCATCAAAGTATAACTTTTATTTTTCAAGGTATGCTTCAATTTTCTTTCTATTGTCTTACACAAGATTTCATTTTACTCGTTTACAATATTTCCTCACCTATCCGAAAAACCCTCTCCACCGGTACCTTTGATGCTTTGGTTGTCCATATTTTTTTATGAAACAATAATTAAGCCCCCCACGTACGTTTTTGGGACCTTAGGGTTCTTTTAAATTTTTTATAAGTTTTTAATTAATTAAAAATAAAATTTAAATTTTATTAAATAATAATAATTTATTTATTTTTAAAATTATAATAATTTTAATACAATATATATATTTTTAATTTTGAAAATTAAATTTATAATAATTATTTATTTATAAATTATATAATATAAATGCAGTTTCAAATGTTATTTATATGTATTTTTTAAAAATATTTAGACCTTATGGTATAGTGTATATTTTTATTTATAGGAGGTAAAAAATAATTAATGAAAAATAACAAATTGTGATTTATATTTTATTTTCTCATTGGATCGACTTAAAACTAAAAAAACTAAAATTAAAAAAGGAAAAAAAAAAGTCCATAATCTAGCAAAAGAGCTTAACACTGAGTAACACTGATTAGCAACACAATCAAGCAAAGAAGCTTAACACGTGTGTCATACTGATTGGCAGCAAGTTTTTTTTTTTTTAACTTTTTTTCCCGAGCGGGTCGGGTACGTATCATAAATCCGTAAGTCAACGTGCGGACCAACCCTTTAAATATATCATTTAAAATAAAATAAAAATAATTAATAAAATAATATTTTTTAAAACTTTTTTTCGAACGAGCCGGGTATATTAAATCAATCTTTGAGTCAACGTATGGACCAACCCCTTCAAATACATCATTTAAAAATAAAAAACTTAAAAGTAAAATAAAAGTAAAAATAATTAATAAAATAATTTTTTTTTTAAATCGGAGCGTGTCAGATATGGATTTTATATCGACTCGCGAGTCAACGTGCAGACCAACTCTTTTAAATACATCATTTAGAAATAAAATAAAATAAAAAAACTAAAAATAATTAATAAAAAAAGTTTTTTTTTTCCTGACGGGTCGGTTACGGATCCTAAATCAGTGAGTCAACGTACGGATCAATTCCTTTAAATACATTATTTAAAATTAAAAAAAAATTGCTATATGTCGAGTAAAAAACCTTGACACGTGTTAAATTTAAACCCCATTAGGAGTTTTTATATATATATATATATATATATATATATATATATATATATATAGTTTATAGATTTATAGATTACCCTTTACTTTCTTGTGGTTTTCAAATAAAATTTCATTTATTAATATACAATTTAAAGGTGATCAGTTAACTTCATTATAAAAAGGGTTTTTTTTTTTTTTTTAAATCAGACTATGAAAGATATTTTTAGATTTTGGTCGATCTATTTTTCTTGTCAGATTTATAACTTACATTAAAAGATATTCTCAAGTAAGAAAAATGCTCAATTATAATTTTGGGTGCTTTTGCTTGTGAACAATTAAGTTTGAATATTAAGGGGGTTTAGGGGTTAGTTTTTTTTTTTTTTAATAAATAAAAAAAAAAGAAAAGAAAAGAAAAAGGAAAAAAAGAAAAGAAAAGAAAAGAGAAAAAATTGTGTGTTCTTGTTATTTTTTCATGTGATCAAAATATTATAAATTTATATAATTTTACGTGTTAATAATTCATTTTATGTAGATTTTGATACGTTCGTGTATTCGTATCGTATTCATGTTATTTTTCGTGTCGTGTTAGTATTCGTGTTATTTTAAAGTATTCATGTTCGTATTATTTTTCATGTGTTCAAAATATTATAAATTTATATAATTTTTACAAGTTAATAATTCATTTTATGTAAATTTTGACACATTCGTGTCATGTTCATATTATTTTTCATGTCGTATTCGTGTTATTTTTTCCTAGGTTCAAAATATTATAAATTTATATAAACTTTTACATGTTAATAATTCATTTAATGTAGATTTTGACACGTTCATGTATTTATTTATGTCCATGTTATTTTTTGTGTCTAATTATTTTTTCATGTTCTGTTCGTGTCCTATAATCGTGTTGTGTCCATGTTGTGTTTCAATTCATCTAAATATTTTGCATGTTTTGTCATGGTAATTCAATTTAGAAAAAATTTTGTGTATTCATGTCGTGTCTCTATTTTGCATAATATTTCATAATGATTCAATTTAGAAAAAATATTGTATGTTTGTAACGTATTCGTATTATTTTATCGTGTGTTTAAAATATTATAAATTTATATAAATTTTTACACGTTAATAATTCGTTTTATGTAGATTTTGACATGTTCGTGTATTTGTGTCGTGTTCATATTATTTTTCGTGTCGTGTTTTAATTATTTTTTTCATGTTCTATTCGTGTCATATAATCATGTTGTGTTCGAAATTGTTAAGTATAATTGACACTATTCAAATGACTCTCAATTTTGTGTCACTTGTCATCGTGTTCGTGTTTTTTTTGTCATAATCGTATTCAAGGTATTATATATTTCTATAAATCTTGACACGTAAGAATTCGTTTTATGTAGATTTTGGCACGTTCGTGTATTTGTATCGTGTTCATATTATTTTTCATGTCGTGTCGTCTAGCGTTTTAATTATTGTTCTCATGTTATATTTCTATCGTATAATTATGTTGTGTCTGAAATTATCGGATCTAATTGACCATATTCAAATAACTCTCAATTTTATATCAAGTGTATAATGATGAGAGTTATTATTTTTCTAAATTATTTTAATTCTTCTTATTTTTTTATCTTTCAAATTTATTATAAAATAACATGCCCAGACATCTATTTAGTGATATTAAGAATGCTCATTTCCGCATCGATTCAGTGCATCCATAATTTTATTTTTGAAATTCTCCCTACTTGGATCCTTAATTGATTACATAAGGGACTCTTCATCTTACCGGTTGGACTAATTCGTGAGGATCATAAAATTGTTTTTTTTTTTTTTTTTTTTTTGTCTTAAATTGGATTCATCATTATTATTTTTTAATAATAAATCTTATTTATTTTTTATGTGAAAAGAATAAAAATTATTAAGTTATGGTTTAGATTTTCATATTATTTATTTACCTAATTAAATTAAGATTAAAGACAATAAAGAACATATAAGTAGATCTGTTCACGGGTCGGATAATTCGCTTTGACCGGCCCGTATTAATGGACCATGCCTGGATAAAAACTTTTGTGCTTCTTGTTTTATGCCATGTGATGATTAGTTTTCATGATTACTTCTCTTATATTTGCATATTAATTAGAGGTGGCAATTGGGCGGGTTCGGGTCGGGTTCATTCGGGTTCGGGCTCATTCGGATTCGGGCTCATTCGGGCTCGGGCTCATTCGGGTTTGGGTCCATCCGGGTTCGGGCTCATTCGGGTTCGGGTCCATTCGGGTTCGGGCTCATTCGGGTTCGGGCTCATTCGGGTTCGGGCCCATTCGGGTTCGGGCCCATTCGGGTTCGGGCTCATTCGGGTTCGGGCCCATTCTGGTTCGGGTTCGGGTTCGGTATGGGTTCGGGTTTGGTCTGGATTCAGGTATGTTTTACATCATTTTATTTTATATTAGATGTAATCATTTTTACGTAATTTAAATAATTATTAATTTATTATTATTTTTATACTTTTGCTATTATATGATATTTTTAATTATATTTATTTTTTAAAATTAATATTTGTTAGCACCAAAAGAATAAGAAATTAATTTGTTATATAAAATCAAATTTTGAAATAATTTATTATAAAAAATATGATATATTATAAATTAATCATATTGATATTTAAAATAATTGATTTGATGAACTCGAATTTCAAAATATAAATACATTATAATTTATATTCACTATAAAATAAAAAACTTTTAAAAATAAATTCTGGCCTTCATCTATTCGTTTATATACTTATAAAATGCAAAAATTTTATACTTATAGTCAAGATATATATATATATATATATATATATATATATATCGAGTACTTATATTTTTTCACCAGTATAAAGTATAAATTATAAAGTAGTACTAAAAAAATATAATTTATATTTAAATTATACGTAATAAATATATAATTAATATGATTATTTATTAATATATAATAAATATACCCAAAACCAAAAGGCCATAAAACCCAAAACCCCATTAAACCCACCCTCTAAAATAAAATCCCATGAAAGCCATAATCCAATTAAACCCACTCTAACCTAACCGTATAAGTATAACCCAAAAGGCCAAAATAATTGAATTATTGTCAAATTTTTTTACCCTTAAAGAATAATTGAATTATTGTCAAATTTTTTTTCACATCTCTAAAATTTTCAAAAATTTAAAATATTTAGATTGTAAATTCATCATGATATGAGACGTTAAAGTTATAACTTATAAGTACAAAATATAATTTACTTTTTTATAAAATTATTATTTCATCATCATATATATATATATATTAAATTTTAATTAAATTATTTTAAAAAAATAGAATAAAATTAATAATTAAAGTTATTGCTTTGTAAAAAAAAAATTAATTAATTGCAATTTGATTATTTTTATTTTTAGTATTAAATTCGGGTTCGGGTTCGGGCCGGTCTCGGGTTCGGGTCCATCCGGGTTCGGGCTCATTCGGGTTCGGGCTCATTCGGGTTCGGGCCCATTCGGGTTCGGGCCCATTCGGGTTCGGGTCCATTCGGGTTCGGGCCCATTCGAGTTCGGGTCCATTCGGGTTCGGGCCCATTCGGGTTCGGGTTTTTTCGGGTTCGGGTTTTTGACTTTTTGGTCAAATCGAGTTTGGGCGGGTTCGGGTTCGGGTTTTCCTGGGCGGGTTTTCGGGTTCGGGTTTATTTTGCCACCTCTAATATTAATAATGTTTTGCATATTCATGTCCATGATAAATGAGTAAAGTGCACATGAAAATTAATATTTTAATAATAAAATAAGGTAATATTTTCGAGTTAAAATAATTCATGAGTTCTCTGTCGGATTTGTTGGGGAGGATTTCATCAATTATTATTAGCACTGAAACATCCTTTTTAAGAAAAAGAGAATGACGCGGATGATTTTTTAAATGAAAAAAAAAATTCTATGTTTTGCTGGGTTTGTCGAAAAATATAAAAAATTTTATGATAATAAATTCTGAATCATTCTCAAATAATATGATTGTTTTTTAAAAGGAATTATTTTTAAATTCTGAAATTAAAATTGTAGACACCTAATTTTGTCTGGCCCCCTAAACAAGAAAAATTATTCCTTCAACTTCCCGGAATGCGAAGAATCTTCCATCATTCCATAGATGGGTCTCTAAGACTTTGATTCGGAGGTCAATATGAAAAGTCAACTCGAAAAAAGTCAATTCCAAAAAAGTCAACCCCAAAAAGTCAACCATTAAAAAAGTCAACTCTCAGTCAAAATAAGATTCGAAGTTGAATTGAACATTGGTGAAGAAATTTTGATATTCAGAGATCTACAATTGAAGATAGAGAGGTTGAAAGACAAATTACAAAATTCTATATAGGAAAAATGAGAAATTTTGCAAATTTGGGGAAAAGTGCGTAAACGATCAAATTGGGCAAAATTGGAGGTTCGAAATGGAATAAGATCAATAAATATGGATATTGGAAGGTCCAATTTTGAAGTGCAGTTGAAGGAAGATGTGGTTTGAAGAGAAAAAGGAAAATAAGGATTTAATGAATAAATAGGAAATTCACAAATTTGGGGAAAACTATAGAGATGGTCCGATTCGGTGAAATTGAAGCCCTCAGTTGATGAATAATAAATAAATAAAAATATCCCAAGTCCAATTTGAAGTGGATTCCAAGGAAGAGCCGATTGGAGGAGAAATGGGAAAAAGGAGAAAATTCTCAATTTTGAGGAAAAAGGAAAAACTAAATCGGAGATGAATTCGGATGTAAAAATTGGGTGTTTTCGGTCCAACTCTAATTCAATATATGAAAAAGGCAGTTTGAAAAGAAAATCCAGAAATTTGGCTCGTTTCAAGTAAAACTAAGGTTTCAGGGGTTAAAGGACAATTTTGAAAAATCCGAGAAAAATAGAATCTGAGCTTAGAAAATTGCGAAACTTTCAAGAATTAAGTTTTAGGATGGAAATAAGGAAATGAGAAGAAGAAAACCCAATTTTGGGGCTGAAACACAAATATGCTAAATTCGGGAGACTAATCCGCAATTTTAAAGGAAAAATCCGAGAAAAATAGAAAACGAGCTCGCAAAATTATGAAAACTTCCAGAATTGAGTTTTATATTGGATGGAAGGGATTGGAGAAGAAAAATCCATAATCGAAGTTCAAATGGAAATAGACAAAGTTTGGGAGGCACTAAACGGAAATTTTAGAGAAAAATCTAGGGAAATGGAAAACGAGCTCAAAAAATTATGAAAACCTCAAGAATTGAGTTTTATATTGGATGGGATGGATTAAAAAAGAAAAATCCTAAATTGGGATCCATTTGCAAATAAATTAAGTTTGTGGCCAAAATGCAACTATACCGAAAAAATCAAAAATGGCCATTTTGCAAATTAAAAAAAAAAAGAAGAGGAATCGCCTGAAAAATTTCAGGTCATTTTTGACCAGCTCATGGATGGAAGAGGAGGTGTGATCATCTTAAATCAAATGGCCAAGATTGAATAGCAAGGTGACATTTTAAAGAAAGGACAAGATTCTCTACTATTTGCCTACATGGCATTTTTGGCCAATGGGAGGCCTCCGAATTGCAAAGCCATGTGAAGGCCATGTGAAAAGCATGTGAAGGCTATGAGATGATGCCAAATAGGATTAAAATTGCCACCTAGGAAGATATTTTGATAGTAAACCATATGATCATGACAAGTGGCTTAGATATTTTGTAGAGATAGGAGACAAGAATAATCTAGGTGGCATTATTGGCCAATGAGAGGTTATAAAACCCTTAATTTAACGCTATGTTTGGATAGATGTTAGTAAAGGAAATGAAAGGAAAAAAAGGTTTTTAAAGGAAAGGATTCATCTTTCCCTTGTTTGGATAAGTAAAATGTATTAGAGAAAGAAAAGGAAATGAATATTAGCCTACGTCGTTTGGTTAAAGAGTGGAAAGGAAAAGAAAAGGTACATTATGATATGCATTTCTAATTACACCCTTTTTTAATTAAAATAATAATATAAATATTACACATCAAATTATAAATAAATTTAATATTAAAAAAATATGACTGCAATATAGAAAAACAAAAAAAATTGCTATAATTTACAATGTCAATTCCGTGAAGTATATAAATTTAAAATAAAAAAGTAATTTGATGAATTTAAAATGGGTAATATGAACTTTTTATATTTAAAAAAAAATGACTTTCCTTTCCTCTCCATTTCCCCCAATTTGGGGTAATTGAAAAGTTGAGGATTTGAGAAAAAGTGAGGGGTGCTCAACGCCCCTCACTTTCCTTTATTAAAATTTTTTTATTTATCCAAACAAGGGAAAACAAGGGAAAGGTTTTCTATTTTCCCTTGCTTTACTTTCCTTTCCTTTCCCTCCCCCTACCCCAATCCAAACATAGGCTAAGGGAAGCATCATGCAAAAAGGGACAAAAACCCTTAATTTAAGGAAAGCATCATGCAAGGAGGGGACAAGAATTAGTTATGTGGAAAAGATGTTGGGAGAGCATGCAAAGCATGACTTAGTCTAAAAAAGATGAGCACTCTCACCATATAGAAGAGGATTTTCGACCAGCCCTATTGTACAGAGGAGGGTTTCATCTTTTTCAAGGCATTTTTCACTACACTCTTGAGGAGAAAAAAAAAAAAGAGCAAAGAAAAAACCTCTCAAGGAGAAAAAAAAAAAAAAAAAGAGGAAAAGAGAAAAAGCTTGGAAGAAAAGCTTAGCTAGGTAGCTATTTCTTCGTTTCTTTTTCAATTATTTACTTGGATTTCATATTCTTTTTCTCTTCTTTTTTCATGTGATTGGTAACTTTCTTTGTTGAATAAAATATTTTCAAAATAAAGTTTCTAAAAGGTTTTTTCCCTTTCTTTTTATTCATTACAATAATAACAAAGTTGAAAAAAATTTCCTACACATTTTCTACTATAGCCGAAACCTAGGGGGCCTTATTGTGCTTATCTTTGCTTGATTTTCTTACTTGCTTGTTGATTGTGGGTTTCATCATTGTGGTAGTGTAGACACCTAATTTTGTCCGGACCCCTAAATCAGGTATTTTTCTTCCTAAATGATGTTTTATAATGTAAAAAGCTCTTCTCATCCTGCAGGCGATACTCCAAGACTTAGTTTAAGGGTCCAAGCATGAAAAGTCAATCTAGAAAAAGTCAACCCCGAAAAAGTCAACTCACATTAAAAATCAAGATTCAAAGTTCAATTGAATAATGGTGAAAGAATTTTGATAATCCGAGATCTACAACAAAAGATATGGAGTCCGGAAGATGGGTTACGGAGATTTAATGGAAAGGAAACGAAACCCTAGTTCAAAAAATTTGGGAAAAATGCTTAAACGATCAAATTGGTCAAAATTGGAGGTTCGAATGAACGATAATCAATGATTACGGGTATTGGAGAGGCCATTTGAAAGCAAAACTAAAGGAAGGGTCAATGTGGAAGAAAATCGAAAATTAGGGTTTTTGGTGGATTTTGGCGAAATTCGGAAAAATTGCAAAAATGGCCCAATTCGGTAAAATTAAAGCTCCTAATTGATGAAGAGTGGGTAAACAAAGATAGCCCAAGGCTCAGTTTGAAGTAATTCTGAGAAAAGAGCCGGTTGAAGGAAAAACGAAGAAACGAGGAAATTCCCGATATTGAAAAAGGAAAAATCAAAACGGAGGGAAATTTGATAGTTAAAATTGGGCATTTTTGGACCAACTCAAATTCAATATATAACAGAGGCTTGGAAAAAGAAAATCTGGAAATCGGACATGTTTTGAGTAAAACCGAGGCTTCGGAGGTTAGAGGGCAAACATGAAAAAAAAATAGCAAATGAGCTCAAAAAATTACAAAAATTTCCAGATTTCAATATTATGTCATTTGGAAGAGATCGGCGAAGAAAAATCTAAAATCAGAGCTCGTTTGAGAAATGACAAATTTCGGGCCCACTAAGCTAAAATTCCAGAAGATAAATCCGAAAAAATAGCAAATGAGCTTAGAAAAATATGAAAACTTTCAGATCTCAATTTTAAATTATTTGGAAGAGATTGGAGAATAAAAATCCAAAATTGAAGCTCGTTTGCAAAATGGCAAATTTCGGGCCAACTAAGCTGAAATTCGAGAAGATAAATCCGGAAAAAATAGCAAATTAGCTCGAAAAATTATGTAAATTTCCAGATCTCAATTTAAAATTATTTGGAAGATATTGAAGAATAAAAATAAAGAATCGGAGCTCGTTTGCAAACTGGTAAAAGTTCGAGTGCACTAAGGGCAATTTTGGAAGATAAATCCAGAAAAAATAGCAAATGGATTAGGAAAATTATGACAACTTCCAGAACTCAATTTTATATTATTGAAGAAGTATTGAAAAAAAAAATTGGATTTGGAGTTTGTTTGCTATTTAATCAAGTTTGGAGGCCTAAAGTGCAATTTTACGAAAAAAATCAAAGAGGGCCTTTTTTGCAATTTAAAAAATAGAGAGTGGGCTGGAAGTTGAAGGGCCATTCGGCCAAGCCCAAAGGGAGGATGAATTTTGTTGAGTTCTTGTATCCAAAGGCCAAAATTGGATAGTAAGGTAGTTATTTTTTTTATCAAGCCTTTGTGATTTTGCCACATGGTCCAATACATGAAGATGAAGGATGTCAACATTATGGTTACATTTTTTTGAATAGCTGTATTTGTTAGGGGCTGATCACTTAATCTAAGGGTGGTAATTTCACATTTTAAGCATCTTGGATTAGTGGCCTTTGGATCAAATTGGCTACGGAAAAAAATGACAACATCCTACACCAAGAGGAGACCATTCGGCTGCTTCATAAGGGAGGGGGTTTCATTTTGCTAGGGGTCTTTTGGTTGATATCTTTTTCATTTTGGTAGCAAATAGCTAAGTTTTGAAAAGCAAAGAAAGTTTAGAAGAGAAGAAAGGCTTGAAAAATAGCTTTTGAAGGTAGCCTAAAGGCACGTAACTCTTGCATTTTCTTCCTTTTTCCATGTTTAATTTGTTGATTTTCCTTGAGTTTTTGTGATTTCTTGTTGTTTTTGGTTGTGAAATAAATGTTTTAAAACTTCTTCTTAAAGCTCCTATCTTATGTTTTCTAAAATCAAAAACAATTTTTTTACCTATTTTTCTATGGTGTCCGAATGGTATCTTGGGGTGCATGTCTTGTGTTTGATTTATTTTCCATGTTGGTTGTGATATATTGGCTTGTTTTGATGTTCTAACTTTTTAAAATAATCAAGATATGGAGCTTGTTTTTAACCTTCTTTACTTACTATTATTTTGTAACAACCAAGGTTACGTAAAATCATGTAAAGTTAAATCCCGAAAATTTTAAAAACAAACTTGGAAATTGGTAAGAAGTTATAAGTGAAGGAAATAAAAGAATAAAGGATCAAATTGAACATATTAAAAAGTTTAGGGGCTTAATGGTTATTTATAAAAAGTTGAGGGACCAATATGCAATTATACCAAAAATTAAAAAAATATCTCTTATGTTCATTTTATCTCCCGAAAACACTAGAATTTTTCATGCTATTCTTCAAGTGGCAGCCGGCTCCCATCCTCCCTCTCTCTCAAAATTCTCTTCAAACAACTCCACCAAAATCTCAACAATATTTACATCCAAGGTTAGTTTCTTGATAAATTCTTCCTTTTCTTTAGATATTCTACTTGAGCATGCTAAGATCTTAGATCCATAAACATGTTAAGGTCTGAAATCCATCTATTAAGTATGAATTTTACTCAACTTGGTAAGAATTAAAAGGATTTGAAAGCATGACAAGAAAATGGGAAGAAAAAGCAAAACAGGGGAAGTTGAGCATGCTTGCTGTTCGGATTTTCTGGGTTCGGTACATCAGGTTTTGTATTTTTTTGATATTTTCCATAGAAACTAGACTTCAATATGAGAATTTTGGTTTTTGAATCACCCAAAACTGATAAGCGGTTAAAAAGATAAAATTCGGTGAAGTTGTCTGTTCTGTGTTGACCCTTGTTTCAGCATAGTTTCGGGATTTATCAAATTTGATCAAAATTTTGTTCTAATTGTATAACTTAGTTATTTTCTTCATAAATTAGACATATTGGTTGAAATAAACCAATTGGAATCACTTCAAAATTCCTTAACAAACTCAAGTTATGATTTTCTAATCTAACTTGATATTAAAGAATTTATTGCTTAAGAGAAATATAGTACTAAAGGATGGTTATGGATTATGAAAATCTCTAAGGCATGGAATACTAGAAAGGAATTTGATAAGAACATGAATATGGAGTTGAATTATGGAGAAAATGATTATGGAAATGATATTAAAAATTAAGGATATGTTGTTTTGAGTATGAGAAATTAGTATTGACTATGGGGTAGATTAATGGGACTTAAGTTGCATTCATAATTGTGTAATGCTTTGAGCATGTATAGATACTAATTATTGTTAATCTCTAGGCCACGTAGATCCGACGTCACCTGTGGATCCCGAAGTTTCAGATCAAGGTGTACAGTGAGATCATCTCAAGGATAGTGAGTAGACGAGAACTATAGTTATTTGAAATTTCTTTAATTATAATTATAATTATAATTTTTTAGCATGATATTTATTTTATGTATTAAAGGTATATCCGATATATAATCATATGAATTGATTTGTTATTAAAGTACATATTTTTCAAGAAATATTATATCGAGTAAGTTGGTTGATTTATGAAATATGATTTTACATAAAATTTGACGTACATGGTTTTGGCTCCACCTGACTTAATGTATGAGATTATACCCTTGATCGGAATACGGGAGCTGCGTGCTAAGCCTTTGTGGTGGGAGCCACCTCCAGAGTCCCAATTCCGTGATATTAGACTGGGGTATGGGAGCTGCGTGCTACGCCGTTGTGGTGGGAGCCACCTCCAGAGTCCCTATCCCGTTATATTGCCTTTTGGGGGCACATCATAGCGACACATATGCCTTTGGGGCGTCCTATGGTGGTATTGGCCTTTGGGGCCGGCTACTAGTATGCCTACATGGATATTGCCTGGTTATTTCATGGATGTATTCTTATGCATGACAGTAAGTTGGAGCCCAACTATACGTAACTTGATTTACTTTACATATTTTATACATTGATTTAATATTATAATATTGTTATACATTTGAAAACTTTGCTACGTCTTTGAATTACTCATTATGGTTTTACTATTGTTTATTTTGAAAATGTCAATTATGCTTTACAGATTACCATTATAGTTTTCACACGCTTTAAATGTTGTCTACTCATTGAGATATTCATATATCTCACCTCTTCTTATTTCTTATTTTCAGGACATAGTTAGGTGTCGGGATTGCTGCCTTCCTCTACTCTTCGCTTCAAGAGTATATTGACGTGGTGGGCATCATATCTAAATTTCTAGAAGATTTGATCTCTTGATGTTTTTATCTAGTAAACCTTGCTGAGATAGGTTTACTTCTAGATATATTGTATATATTTGAAGATATGAGACAATAGATCAATATGTTTTGACTTGAGCATAAATTGATCATGGATAATTTTTGAATATGCATGGATATATGTGATAATAGTATTGAGAAATATTGCTGGTTGAGGATATGAATTGAGTGTTATTTGCAGGAGGGTTATAGTTGAGATAGAAAGGAAACTCTGCCGGATTTTAGGTAGATTATCCGGACAGGGTGTTACATATTTTTCTGATTTCATCATTTTATTTTCATGTCTACTTCCTTTGTTTGCCATTTTTAATTTTCTGTTTTCACCATGTTAAGTTGTTCATGCTTTTTGTTAATACCATACCATGTGTTTGTGTTTTTGTCTAGCTATGTTCATATATTTGCATCATGTTTATTTGGTCTAACATGTTTCGTTTTAAGTCTTACATATATACTATGCCATGTGTTTGTGTTATTGCCATGCTAGAATTTCACATGTCCATCAAGTGACCATTCGGCTACCCCTCTATTTTTTGCTTTGTGTGTGCATTTTCATCTTGTTTAGTTGACATGCTTGCATTTCTATGCCATGATATTGTGTATTTGATTTACTATGCGTTTGTTTGTGTTATTTCCATGCATTTTCATGCTCATTAGGTCTAGGTCACATTTGCATTGCCATGCATTTCATGCATATTAGGTCTAGGTTGCATTTATTGCCATGCAATTTCATGTTAGGCATTAGGTCATCTTTTATGCCATGCATTTTAGGCCTTAGATCATGCATTTCATGCATTTAATTTGCTGTTTGTTCATGCATTTCATATCATACCACTTGACTTTTGACTTAAGCCAATCAATGGCTCAAAGCCAAGCTCACATGAGCATGCTTGTGAAAAATTAAGAAATTGTCAAGTTGGATTTTCTACCTTTGTGATTTTTTTCCATTAGGCAATCATTGTCCAAATTTTTAGTAAAATTTTCTACTGTTTGTAGGTCCTTAGAGGAGTCTTCAATATTTTTATTTCGATTTTTGAATGATTTTATCAAAGGTTTAAATTTTTTTTTGGCTAAACAGTTTTTCACCCAGTGTTCTGACTTTCGTGATTTTTTTGTAGGTCATCCTTAGTCTAAAAATTAAGCCAATTTTTTTCCATAGATTTTGACATGTTCTGAGTCTCCCATAAGTTTTTCATATTTGTTTGAGATTTAAAAAATTGGTAAAAAAATCATGTTTTAAAATTTGTCAGTAAAGTCAGATTTGATTTCAAAGGAAAATAATTTTCTGTTTTGGCTAAGGCATTAAGATAGGGCTGATTTAAAACCTTAGCTACTATCCTAGGTTTATTTATAGGTCATTTTAATCCTAAAAAAATGATTTATAAAACTCGGGTCAAGGCTGATCAAGTCCGAGTTTTCAAAGTTAGGAAAATTGAGTTTTTTTTTTTTTTTTCAAAAGGGGATTTTGGCCATGGTGTTATTTTTTCATCCAAAATTTTCAAAATTATTTTCAAACCAATCAAAAAGTATATTTGATTTAGAAAATTTAATTTGATGTCTTTTCCTAATTTAGTCGGATATCTTTTTAGATATACGGATTTTCTTATTCAAAGGAAAAAAATACACTTTCATGCATTGCATTTTCCATGTTCATGTAGAGGTGGCAAAATGAACCCGAACCCGAAAACCCGCCCAGAAAAACCCAAACCCGAACCCATCCAAACCTGATTTGACCAAAAAGTCAAAAACCAAAACCCGAAAAAATCAAAACCCGAAATGGCCCGAGCCCGAAAGATTCGGAACCCGAAAAGTCCTGAACATAAAATTACCTGAACCCAAAAAATCCGAACCCGAAAAACCCGAACCCGAACCCGAATTTAATACTAGAAATAAAAATTATCAAATTGTAATTAAATACTTTTTTTATAAAGCAAGAACTTTATTTATCAATTTTATTCTAATATCTTTTTTAATAATTTAATTTAATTATAATTTAATTTATATTAATATATATGATAAAATAATAATTTTATCAAAAATACAATTATATTTTGTGCTTATAACTTTAATGTCCCATATCTTGATGAATCCACTATCTAAAAGTTCTAAACTCATGAAATTTTTAGAAATGTAAATTTTTTTGACATAAAATATTACTTGTCCTTTATTTATGTTATTTTAAGAGCACCCTTATAATAGTATAATAGTATTTTCTATATATTAAAATTAATTAATAGCAATTAATTCATTTTAACTTATCTCTAGTATAATAGTATTTTTTATATTAGAAAATAGATAAAAACTACTTTTATAAAAAATGCATTGCTCTTTGCAACATATATATAGTTTTCTTAGGCATATTATTAAATTAAGTCATCAACATCATATTCACTTGCCGAAGCCCGGATCGATCCGAAATATAGGTCTCAAATTCTGCCAAAACCCGTTCATATTTGTAAATGGATTGTCCAAGCCTGTTTAGACCTCAAAGTTGAATGCCAGGGTTCGTCCCTAAAAATCTCTTATTTTGTAGTGAATATAAATTATAATGTATTTACATGTTGAAATTCGAGTTCATCAAATCAATTATTTTAAATATTAATATGATTAATTTATAATATATCATATTTTTTTATAATAAATTATTTTAAAATTTTATTTTATATAAAAAAATTAATTTTATATTCTTCTGGTGCTAACAAATATTGATTTTAATAAATAAATATAATTAAAAATATCATATTATAATAAAAGATTATTTTTAAAAATAATAATAAAATAATTTTTAAAAGTAAATATTTAAATTATGTAAAAATAATTACATCTAACATAAAATAAAAATGATGTAAAACAAACCCGAACCTGAACCCGAACCAAATTCGAACTTGACTGGGCTCGAACCCGAACGAACCCGAACCCGGACGGACCCGAACCCGATTGGACCTGAACCCGAACGGACCCGAACTCGATTGAACCCAAACCCGATTGAGCCCGAACCCGAATGGGCCTAAACCCGAATGAACCCGAACCCGAATGAGCCCGACCTGAACCCGCCCAAACCCGCCCAATTGCCACCTCTATGTTCATGCATATTATATAATATATGATTTGTGCTATGAAATTTTCTATGGCTATGTTATTGTTTTGATTTATATTCATGGTGTTATATTGTTTGTTATATGGTTGTGAATATTCTATGTTATCCTATGCTTTTTGCTTAGCCATTTATTTTTGTCACAACAATTAGGATTTATTATGTTCATGCATTGTTTTTTATTTTCATGCATATTTCATGATAATATTATTTTATATTTCATATCATTTCATGTTATTAATTATATTGCTATGTCATTTAGAATATACTAAGTCATTTAGAATATACCATGTCACTTAGGTTATACCATGTCATTTAGAATATACTATGTTACTTAGATTATATTATGTTATTTAGAATATACAATGTCACTTAGATTATATCATGTCATCTAGGTTATATTATGTCATCTAGATTTTATTATGTCACTCATATTCATATTCATCTTTAAAAAAAAATGTTTTAAAAAGATAATGATTTTCAATAAAAATAAAGATATTCCCTAGTTAAAATAATTCATGAGTTCTCTGTCCGGTCTGCTGGGGAGGATATCATCAATTATCATTAATAAAGGAATATTTTTCTTTCAAAAAAACGAGAATGATTCGGAAAATTTTCCAAATAAATAAAAATTTCTATATTTTGCCGATTTTGTAGGGGAATATAGGAAAATTTTGAATTAATAAATTTCGGATAATTTTAAGTTAAAATGGAATTATTTTTTTCTTTAAATTAGGAATTATTTTAAAATATCAAATTTAAAACTAACTTTTTTACCGAGACTTGAGATAACACACGATTAATAAAGTACCATTTTATACGGACGTTGTGGAGGTGCTAATCCTTCCTTGCACGTAACCGAGTCCCGAACCCGTTTATTTGATTTCTCCAGTTTAAAAACGCAGACTTGAATTTGGTTTTAACAATGTTTTAATTAATTTTAAAATGTTTTACAAAACCGGTTTTAATAGGTGGCCAATCACATCTAGCCAAAAAATATTGGTGACTACTCCATGTCTTTTTTTAAGGTTGTTTTCAAACCCTCATTTTATTTCAAGAGGAATTAAGTCGACTTTTCCATGCTTAACGAGTAAAGTCTTGAGTTGTGACTTGTTATTTTTTAGGTTGCGACAGCTTGGTGACTCCAGTGGGGATATTTAAAGAGTCAGGCCTAGAATTAGTCGTGTGTTATCTAGTCTAGATTTTGTTGGTTTTTATTCAATATTTAATTTTAATTCCCACATTTTTTCAATAATATGGAGAATTTTAAAAATAATAATAATAAAATGTTTTTAAATAAGCCCATACTCATGTGCATACATATTATTATTTTTCTCTGGTTATTTTGGTGCATTTATTTATTGTTTAATTGATGCTTTACATTGTTTAATCTTACTGGGGTATTTAGAATAAGGGTTGTAGAATAGGTGGTGAAAGGTTTGTACTGTTCCTCCGCACACACTATACTTGCATTTGCAAAATATGAACTCTCTACCCGGGTTCCATCCCTTTAAGTGGAAGTAAAGTAACTATGCCTTCATGATTGACCCTCCGTATGGGCTAGTGAAACACTTCCGGGGTATAAAGTACCTAAAGCCTTCGTGATTGACCATCCCTATGGGCTTAGGAAAATATACTCTAACGAATTGAACCCGCTTTTATCGGGGTGCCTTACTAGCCTTCACAGGCGACAGTGAGGAACAATTCGGGGCCTTTAGAACGATTCACCATCATATAGTGAACTTAGGCAAAGCCATGTCGGATTACCGTTAGATACCCGAAGCTAAGAACACATGGAGGAACATTTCCAACCTTTTACCATCTTTCTATATTCTGGATTTTACAAATCGAGTGATGGTAAACGAATATCGTGTCGCCCGTAATAAGTTTGTTATTTTGTCCCAAAGGCGTCATAATGCCAAAATTCTGTTAAAATTTTTGGGACAATTTGTTGATTAGTATATTGTTATTTGTTTCATACCTATGAATTCATTTCCTTACTAATATTTTCTTTTTTGTTTTCTTTTCTTTGACATGCATCATTGACACCATCATGCACTTGAAGTTTATTGGTCTCGGGATAGTCAACAACCTAAAGGACTTTTATGGAGTGTTAGGTTATTTCAGTGATAGAAGATCATGCAGTAGTTAAGGCACGGTCGAAAAAAGATCAGAGTGGTGACTGCTTAAAGAAAGGATATGTGTCAGTGCTGCCAGAAAAGGCAAAGGTGGATCTTGGACAGAATAATCTCTGAGGGTTAGCCAACATTTGGAATTAGTGGAATGTATCAGAAAAATGAGCCTTCACCCAGATTTATGGAGATATAGCACTTTTAATTCTGATCAGGGTCAATAACAGGTTGATTCAAGCCATGGTACAATTTTGGAATCCTGCTTATAGATGTTTCACTTTCAATAAAGAGGATATGATCCCAATTATTGAATATTCTGACTTTGAGCAATTTTTTCACTAAGTTCTTTTGTCAAAATAAAAAGCTTTTTTAACCATATTTATTAGACCCTTAAAGGAGCCTCTGTTATTTTTTCCACGATTTTTAGAATTTTTTATCAAGGGTGGAAAAATGATTTTCGGTAAAACAGATTTTAGTCTACTGTTCTAACTTTAAGACAATTTCAGTCAAGGCATACTTAGTCTGATTTTAAAACTGATTTTTCCTCATAAATACCATCATGTTTCAAGTCTAAATTGATTATTTTAGATTTTTTGAATTTTTTATAAGGGGTAGAAAAATAGTTGTCTAAAACTGGTTGTTGGAGTTAAAATGAGTTTTCTCAAAACTAATAATTTTCTGTTTTTTTATTTGTAAAAAAGAGGGGCTGATTGGAGTCATTACCTACTGTCTTAGGTTGATTTCCATGTCATATCAAGGATAGAAATTGATTTTACAAACATCTTTTCATGGGTAGTTAACCAGAGTTTTAAAAAATATGAAAACTAGAGCATTTTTTAGGGGGGTTCGGCTAAGGTTTTTTCATCCCAAAATTTACATTTTTAAATCCGAGCCTAAAGTCATTCGGTTTAAAAATCCAATTTAAGTTTCCTCAAAAGATAGTCGGATACCTTTTTAGGTATACGGATGTCCTTACTTCAAGGGAGAAATACATCTTCATGCATTGCATATTTTTAAATTTTTTTTATTTAATTTGGCATAAAAACTTATTTTTCGGTTTCTTAAATATTTGGTGAGAATTAGTTCCTAATCTTTGTCGGGTTGCCGAGGAGGTTAGGAAATTATTCAACGCACGTGTTTATAGAATCGAAAGGTATGATTTTTGTTTTATTCGAAATCACATGAAATGTCATAGGAAAGAATTATTTTTCAAGCTTTACCGGGTTTGCCAGGGAGTACGGTAATATTTTACAACATATGCCATTTATGTGATTCCTCACATGAAAAATCGATGAAAATGAATTGTGAAATAATAATGTGAGCATATTCAATGATATCTAGATTTACCATCATAATCATGATATGTTTGTGAATATTTTATGTTAATTTCATTTTTATGATTGAGTGCTTAATACATATGCCATGTCATTCATTCTTTTGGCTATTCATTTAGATTTTTCCATATCAAGCATGTCGTGTCATTCATTCTTTTGGCCATATCATTTTAGATTTTTGCCATGTCAAGCATGCCATGTCATTAGTTCTTTTGCAATGTCATTAATTCATATGCCATGTCATTAATTCTTTTGGCTATGTCACTTAGATTTTGCCATGTCAAGCATGCCATGTCATTAATTCTTTTGCCATGACATAATAAAATGCTTGCCATACCGGGATAAATATGCATGTTTGTTTAATTTTTATTTTAGTAATGCTATTCATAAGCATTTTTTTTTATGGTTTTAAAAATGCATAAAAAATAACAATGATTTTTAATAAATAAGGAAATATCCCCGACTTAATATAATTCATGGGACTTCCTCCGGGTTGCCGGGGAGTCTTCATCAATTATTATTAACGAAGGAATACTCTTCTAAGAAGAGGATGATGCGGAGATTTTCAAAAATAATAAAATTTTTATATTTTGCCAGTTTGCCGGAGAATGTAGAATATTTTGCAATAACAAATTCTGGATCATTTCCAAAAAAAAATAGGATTGTTTTTAAAAATGGGAATTATTTTCAAATACCAAATCTAAAATCGACTTTTCACCGAGACTCGAGATAACACATGACTAATAAGGTACTGTTTTATACGAGCGTTGTGGGGGTGCTAATCCTTCCTCACACGTGACCGACTCTTGAACCCGTACTTGTTTTCTCTGGTTCAAAGTGCAGACTCCGAAATTGGTTTTAAAATATTTTAATTAATTTTAAAATGTTTTATTAAAATCGGTTTTAATAGGTGGCCGATCACACCTAGCCAAAAAAGATTGGTGGCAACTCCCTTTCTTTTTTCGAGGTCGTTTTCATACCCTCAACCTTTATTTCAAGAGGAATTAAGTCGTCTTTTCCTTTATTTTTTTCAATGTCACATTTAACAAAGCCGATTGTCCCGCGACGAGGCAAATTTTTCCGACTTTTTTAAAGAGGTTGCAACAGCTTGGCGACTCCACAGGGGACTTTAGAGAGTCAGACCTAAAATTAGTCGCGTGTTATCGAAAGTCTCGATTTTGTCGGTTTTAATTGGTATTTAATTGCAATTCCCATTTTTTATAATGTAAAAAGGATTTAAAAAATAATAAATGTTTTTAAATATGTTCATGTTTATGTACATGCATATTATCACTGTTCTCTAGTTATTTAATCTTGTATATTATTATTGTTCTTCAGTTTAACCTTGTATATTATTTATTGCTCTCTGGTTGGTTAATGCGTTACATTATTCTTGATCTTTGTTTTAATAAATTGCTAGGGCATTTAGAATAAGAGTTGTAGAATAGGTGGTGAAAGGTTTGCTTGTTCTTCTTCACACACTATACTTGCATTTTCATAATATGAGCCCTCATCTCGGGTTTCGTCCTTTTAGGTGGAGTAAAGTACCTACGCTTCGTGAGGTGATAACCTCCGCATAAGCCTGGGAAATGTACTCTAACAAATTGAACCCGTTTTGATTGGGTGTCTTACTAGCTTTCATCGGCGACAATGAGGAGCAATTTGGAGTCTTTTAGAGCCTAATTCAAATTCATATAATGAGCCATAAGAAGCCAACCTAGGTAAAGCCATGTCGAATTTTCGTTAGATGCACTGGAGAAGAACACATGGAGGAACGCTTCTGATATTTTTCCATTTATTTCTACATTCCGAATAAGTATTGTAGATCGGGCAACGATGAACGTACATCGTCCGTAATAAATTTAATATTCCGTCCCAAAGGTACCAAGTTGATTAAATAAGTTGATATTGTTGGGGCACATTTTCATCAACTTTTTCACTTTGCATTGATGATTTTACCCGTTTACTTGCTTTGCTTTTTTTCACACATCATTTGTAATAATACCAAAACCTAGTATTTTTGGGTTATTTTGAAATTTTTTCTTTTTGTACCCATACCTTTTTAGGTATTTCTCGAAAATAAAAAGGGTTTATATTCCATGAAAAGTTTCTTCTTTGAAAAAGAAAATAAAGAGAAAAACAAAAATTGAAAAAAATGAGAGGTGAATGATGAATAAATTCTTCTATAGTGGAGTAGTGTTGTGAAGATAATAAAAATCTCCTTTTAGTTGTGGACTTTTGAGAAAATTTGAAAAAATGTCAAAAAAATAGTTGTCAAGAAAATTCAAGAAAAATAGAAAGAAAAAAAATCAAAAAAATAAAGAGTGATATTAGTATATTCTTTTCCTTGATCTTTTCGTTTGCATTTTTTGCATAACATGCATATTATCTAAGCAGTTGTAAATATGAAAATTTATCTCCTCAAGCATCTTCGCATTTTGCACAATTTATGCATTAATCATCGTTACATTCATGCATATGTGAATAGAGCATGTACATCTATGGTTGTATTTTTTATTTCATTCTTTTCAATAAACGAATGGTGATAATAATCTCATTCGATAGTTTCATGAACATTCATTGGTTGAATAAGAATTGTAGACTAGTAGTGTTGAATGAACATTTGGACATTGTACCATAGTAGGATACACTACCCCGAAATTCTTTTGAAAAATAATATGTTGATTTTTGTAGAGAAAACATGTTTCAAAAAAATCATGCATTGATTTGTTTATTCTTTACATATATCATGTTGACATCAGGTTGCATTCATGGTATACATAATCAACATGATTTCTCTATATATTTCCATGCATTGAATTGTTTATTTTTTACATACATCATGTTGACATCAGGTTGCATTCATGGCATACATAGTCATCATGATTTCTCTGTATATGCTCATGCATTAATTTGTCATATTGGCATCGAGTTGCATTAATGACATACATGGTCAACATGATTTCTTTGTATATACCCTTGTGTAAATTCATTTATTTCTTTACATGCATCATGTTGATATCGTGTTGCAATTATAACATACATGGTCAGCATTTTTTCTCTGTGTATACCCATGCATTGAGTTGTTTATTCTTTACATGCGTCAAATTGCATTCATGACATTCATAGTTCATACATCATGAAATACATTAATGAGATGAAATAGAAATTGTCTTAGCCTTAAGAGCTTTCGAAGAAATCTTTCTTTCAAATCAGAGGTATAAGGGTTACTGAGAACTTATACAACACTTGTCAAGATTCATGGAAGGCAGGAATTCAGATAAAATGGAAATAATGAGATAGGCTCTACAGGAGACGAAAGTAAGGCTAATTAGAAACCAGGAAGATTACCGAGAACAAATGTCTAAATTAATGGACTTGATGTCCACCACTGTCAAAGGCAAAAGGCATCTTGAGGACTCTGCTGAGAAAGAAAAAGCCATGTAGGTCAAGTATTTGACTAGAATAGAAAGAATGGAACAGGTTCAGCAAGGGATAAAGGAATAAGTGATTAGAACTCAGGAAGAGATCCGAGAGCAAATGATTAAATTGATGGAGTTGATGCCCGCCACTGTCAAAGAAAAGGGGCAAGTTGAGAGTTGTACTGCAAAAGAAACATTGAAAGCCTTGGAAAATGATTTAGAGAATTGTCTCCCCTACCCGTTTGGGGAAACAGTAATCAAAGAGCAGAATTCTCAAGGCATACAACTACAAGATACACTACCAGCTGTTAGAAAAGGAAGCTTTGTGCACTAGGGAAAACAGAGACATTTAGGAATGGGATTCGAAAAAATTTAGCTTGGTTCCCGATTTAGTCATTCCACCTGAATTCGAAGTCCCCAACTTCGAGATATACAATGGGATAAATGATCCAATGACCTACCTCAAAATGTTCTGCCGAATGATGATGGGTCATACAAGTAAGGATGAGTTATTGATCCACTGTTTTCAGTTTAGCCTCGACGGATCCGCGAGTAGGTGGTATAGTCAGTTGAGTAGGGGTCAAATTTGTTCTTGGAAGGATTTAGCTAGAGCTTTCTTTGACCAATACAAATATATGGCACCGGCTCTTCTCACTCTGCAGAATATGGAGAAGAAAGCTACTGAAAGCTTCAAAGAATACTCTCACAAGTGGAGAGATCTAGCTGCCTAGGTACAACCACCCTTAACTGAGAAAGAAGATGCTGTCCTATTTACAAATACACTGCAGACTCCACATTATGATAAAATCGCTGGTAATGCCACGAGGAACTCCGAGGACATGGTGATTTCAAAAGAGATGATAGAAAAGACAGCCAAGAATCGGAAGCTCAAAACAGGTGAGACATCTGGTGCCAAAGGAAATTGGGTACCCCAAAAAAAGTAAAAGATGTCCAATCTATGACCTATGGTAAGCAATGGATAGGAAGCTTTACCCCATATCCTCCAAAACCCATATACCAATCGTTTTGCCTTTCCATGAACAATGTATATCGGAGTCCTCACTTACACCCAATGGCCTCTCAATATAATTATTTAACAAATCTTCAACCTCAGGCCAGCCAAAGAAAGTCAAAGAGTATTCGAAAAAGAGATCAGTTTGAGCCACTCTCCATCTCTTACTCTGAGTTGTTACCCTAGCTTGTTGAAAACTGATTTCTCGTAAAAGTTCCAGTGGAGCCTATTCAACCCCCATACTCGAAATGGTATGACAAGAATGCATTTTGCGATTATCATTGCGGAATTCGAGGTCATTCCATAGAAAATTGCCTGTCTCTAAAACGAAAGGTTCAAGCACTAATTAGTAACGGGTAAATAGGTTTTACGAAGAAACAAAAATCAAATAAATGGAAAAAGCCAGTGTTCGTTCATGGTGATGATGGAAAAGAAAGGCATACATGGGTTCATGAAGCAAGAAAAAAATCAAGTTGACCCGATTCTTATGTCATATAGTGAGCTGCTACCTCAACTTATCCAGATTCGCCTCCTAACACCCAAGCAACTGGAGCCTCTAAAGCCCCCGTATCCAGGATGGTATGATGCGAATGAGCGTTGCAATTATCATTACGGCAACCAAGGCCACTCAACCGAGAACTGTCTATCTTTGAAGTACAAGGTCAGGGATCTCATCAAAGCTGGTTTGTTGAGTTTTGAAGAAAGGAAAGGAAAGTGTCATGACAGGCCTCCTTCCCAAGAACGACCGTAGGACGACCAAGAGAAGATTTTGATCCCAATACCTGAGCTACTGCCATTGCTGATAAAGAACCAGTACCTTACCTCTTTGCTTTTGAAAAAAGTTCTAGATTCATCAGCTAAAAGTTATGACCCCAACAGCAAATATGAGTATCACATGGGGGCAATTGGGCATTCGACTGATAAATGCAGACAACTAAAGGAAAGGGTTGAAGGTCTTTTTCACAATGGCATTTTGGCTGCAGAGCCTATCGAATAGTAGAAGTCCGCTTTGCCATAAATCAGTTTCTTTTAGGGTTTTTGAGGAGGAGAATTACTATCTTTGAAGGCATGTCAATAGGAGCATTTTGATGCATGTAGTTTCATACCTCATGATGAAAACACTTGTCTCATGTCGGCATCTATATGAACTAAATAAATTTTTAATTATAAATTCTTTGTGTTTGTTGTGTTTTAGCAATAATTTGAATTTGCAAAAAAAAAAATGAAACTTTGAGAAATTTTTTTGGTGAACAATAATAAGGGGTTTTCACATGAAATAATGGACAGTCTCGAGAATATTGATGATTATTGTTAAAAATGACCCAATACCATCCCACATATCTTTTAGGATTTCCCATGCCTAAATCCCTTGAACCGAGACCACTTGAAAGATGTAATGCTTCAAGAAATATGAATGACTGAACTTTATAAACCATTGTCACTACAAAATAAGCAAAGATGTAGATCCTAGTCTAGGCTATGAGCAAAGGAACGAAATTTTTGAAAATTTTTCGAGCTCCTTGGAATCTCAAACAAATGAGACATTCTTTCAAGAATCTAGATCATGGTAATTTGATGTGTGTCAAGGTCGTGCCAAAACCATTCACATCCTTTCCAAATAATCACAAAACACCAATTGCCCAAACATCACTTCATGATTGACACCTCGGGCACAATGAATAAACCAGCCTAGAGAAAATATATTTTTGGACCATATTTTCCTTATCACTTCAAGCGAACCCAAGATTGGAACTCAGCTTTTTCAATATAGACCTAGACTTGTGATGTTCCTCGTAATGATATAGATTCTCATGGTTAATCAAATTGGGGCATCATATGTAGAAATGATCGATACATGGTGGATAAGGGGAAATTAACGCATGAATCATTGGGGCATGTGACAAAAAAAAAGAAAAAAAAAGGAGAAAAGAAAAAATGGTGATATCATGCATATGAGAATTCGAATGATTCCAAGTGCAAAATAAACTTCTGGTTATCTATTCCCCCTGGGGATTGCTTTTCAATGAGAATATTTGTGCTTGATATGAGAAATGGCCATCTTTCATATCCTTTTCACAAAAAGAAATGATCCATAGTCACCCCTTTTGAGCCTATAAATTCTTTCTTCTTTGAACCCAGATTAAGGATCACCCTCTACACTGGGAGGCAAATGCGAAGAAAGATCTTTTCAACGATCACGGAGAAATGAGTCCTAACTGTAAGACAGATACAAAGTAAATTGAGCTCCCAAATAAATACAGGCTCACTCTGTCAAAATGAAGATGCAAAAGGAAAAGGAAAATATAAAAAAGATGGTGAAATGAAAGCCAAGAGAAAAAAGAAGAAGAAAAAAAAGAATAATGTAGAAAAAATGGCCAAACAAAAGCCAATGTTGGAAAAAAGAGAAAAAACGTGAAAAAGATGGCGAAATAAAAGCTAATAACAAAGAGAAAAAGGAGCAATAGTCAAAAGAATGAAGAAAAAGTCCAAAAAGGACAAATGTTTCAAAGGGAATCCTCCTCAAGAAATGATCCTTGATCTGATTACCCTCAAACACATAGTTTGGGCCTATTTATCCTTTCTTTCTGAACCCCGAACCTTGGCATACATTACGTGCTTTAAAAGTCCATTTTGATGAAGCATGGATATTTAACTTGAAGGGTTTTTCCTCAGATTTTATCTCATCTCATCGAATTACCATTTCACTATGGAAGAATTTAGAATTCTCAAGTGCATGGTGGAACAATAAAAAAGAAAGAAAAAATGGAAAGTATTGGACTCTAGGGCGAAAACCCAAAAATGGGCGGTCTAGAGTAAAATGGGAATTTCTGATGCCATCTATGTTACTGTCGATGCCACAAAAGAGAAGGTCATCTTGAAGAAATCGAGGAACATCTAGGAATTATTGAACCTCCCAAATTGCCAGCTCTCATTTGGAGGATTGACTTCAAAAACTGAAACTTTTTTCCCTCCAAAATTGACTTTCCAGTTTAAACATCCAGGCCAATCTTGATGCTTGTCAAAACGCCATGATTTGGAAACTAAAAGAATGTTGAATATGTTTGGTTCTCCAGGAATTCATTTTTTTTTATAAAACCTGTTCCATTTGTGAGCCTATAAGAGACATACATTTTTCTTGTTGTGAAGTTTTCTTGGATCAACTAAAATCCTGTTGAACCAAGCATTTCAATTCAAGTTGAAAAACCCAAATTGACATTCAAAGAAATTTCTAATAGTGATCATTAGTCTTCAAGAGATGTGTACATCACACGCTGTGGGGTATATATTTTTGGCTCAGAAATTTTCATTTTCTAAAAAGGGGAAAACAAATAAAAGAAATATAAATATTATTGAAATAACCATTTTTTATGTTGACATGAGACAAGGGTTTCTCTAACCCAAAGGTATGGAGCAACTGGGGGTTGACCTTGACTTACAGATATGAGAAGAAAAAATAGAACTCGGCAAACAGGTTTCCATGGATAAGAGTCTTAGAAACTGTCGGGGCAAGGAGATAGCCAAGTATTGAAAAGGGAACAATCTCTTATGAGGCACGAGTATTCAAGATACACTCTGATTTAAAAGGGAAGAATGAATTGGAAAAGCTAAGCCAAAGTCTAGAAAAATAATCGGTGACATTGGCTTCATTTATGAGCACTTTCATCTTTATTGAGCTTTGCATCTACACCGTGTCAGCAAGCATTTGCATCATTCATGGGTATTTGCATTTGCACTATTCCATGGGCATCTGCATTTTACCATTACATTTACATCCTTCATGGATATTTGCATTTGCGTCATCTCAAGCAATTGCATCATTTCTAGGATCATTGCATCTTCATTATTGTGCGGTAACTGCAGTTACACCATTCATGGACCACTTACATGAACACAATTCGTAGGGGCATCTGCATCATTCCATGAAGTAGTTGCGTCAATGTTGATCTTTGCGTTTGCATCATTTAGAAGCATTTTGAACATTGCTAATCTTTGCAATTGCATAATTCAGAAGCATTTACATAATGTCGATCTTTGCATCTGCATCATTCCATGAAGTAGTTGCGTCAACGTTGTTCTTTGCATTTGCATCATTTAGAAGCATTTGCACCATTTAGAAGCATTTGCACATTGTTGATCTTTGCATCTGCATCATTCCATGAAGTAGTTGCATCATTTGAGGATATTTGCATTTGCATCATTTAGAAGCATTTGCACACTACTAATCTTTGCATATGCATTATTCATGAAGCATTTGCACGTTGATAATCTCTGTAGTTGCATCAAGAAGCATTTGCATCCATGTAAATTTCTGCATCTGTATCAAGAAGTATTTGCATCAATCCCAGACATCTGCATCTACGTCAAGAAGCATTTGCATCAATCCAAGACAGTTGCGTTTGCACCATGAAGCATTTGCATCTTGTTCAATTTATGCATTCGCATCATTTTATGAAGCCTTTGCATCCTCTCTCAAAGCCTTCGGGTATAATGTTCTATATATTTTCAAAAATCATCGTAGATTTTAAGCCCAATGTAGCTAGCACCAAAAAGTAAACCTAGTAAAGTTCGAATCGTAGATTTTAAGCCCAATGTAGCTGGCACCAAAAAGTAAGCCCAGTAAAGTTGGCATCATAGATTTTAAGCCCAATGTAGTTTCCACCAAAAAAGTAAGCCCAGTAAAGTTGCCATTGTACATTTTAAGCCCAATGTAGCTGGCACCAAAAAGTAAGCCCAGTAAAGTTGGCATCGTAGATTTTAATCCCAATGTAGCTGGCACCAAAAAGTAAGCCCATTAAAGTTGGCATCGTAGATTTTAAGCCCAATGTAGCTGGCACCAAAAAGTAAGCCCAGTAAAGTTGGCATAGTAGATTTTAAGCCCAATGTAGCTGGCACCAAAAAAGTAAGCCCAGTAAAGTTGGCATCGTAGATTTTAAACCCAGTGTAGCTTGCACAAAAAAGTAAGCCCAGTAAAGTTGGCATCATATATTTTAAACCCAATGTAGCTGGCACCAAAAAGTAAGTCTAGTAAAGTTGGCATCGTAGATTTTAAGCCCAATGTAGCTGGCACCAAAAAGTAAGCCCAATAAAGTTGGCATTGTAGATTTTAAGCCCAATGTAGCTGGCATCAAAAAGTAAGCCCATTAAAGTTGGCATCGTAGATTTTAAGCCCAATATAGCTGGCACCAAAAAAGTAAGCCCAGTAAAGTTGGCATCGTAGATTTTAAGCCCAATGTAGCTGGCACCAAAAAGTAAGCCTAGTAAAGTTGGCATCGTAGATTTTAAGCCCAATGAGTTGGCACCAAAAAGTAAGCCTAGTAAAGTTGGCATCGTAGATTTTAAGCCCAATGTAGTTGGCACAAAAGGAAGTAAACCCAGTAAAGTTGGCACTCTGGATAAGACAACTAGATTTTTCATGGACATAACATCCAACATTTCATGGACAAGACATCCAAACGTTCTGGACAAGACATCCAAACATTTTATGGACAAGAATTCATCATTTTATGGACAAGACATCCAACATTTTATGGACAAGACATCCAACATTTTTCGGACAAGACATCCAAACTTTTTCTAGACAAGACATCCAAATTTTTTCTAGACAAGACATCCAAATATAATCTCATCTCAAAATTATATGCAAGTCATGTGAAAATATATTTTTCTAAAGCTCTGCCGGGTTGCCGGGAGTTTGATATCCTTACACATGCCATTTATATAATTTCACACCAAGATAAGATAAGGCCCGAGGATTACCGTTGAGGTATTTTCTTTTCTTGCAAAATCGAACTCGTTTTCTTAAGACGGGTCGAGCCTTGATTAGTCACGGAATTCAATTTAAGGACAAATTCTTCTATCTTTTTCGAAAAATATAATTTCATCCCAAAATTATATACATGTCTTGTGAAAAGATATTTTTCTACAGCTCTACCGGGTTGCCGGGGAGTTCGATATCCTGACATATGCCATTTATATAATTTCACACCAAGATAAGATAAGGCCCGGGGATTACCACTGAGGTATTTTCTTTTCTTGCAAAATCGAACTCGTTTCCTTAAGACAGGTCGAGCCTTGATAAGTCAAGGAATTCAATTTAAGGAAAAATTCTTCTATCTTTTTTTCGAAAAATATGATTTCATCCCAAAATTATATACATGTCATGTGAAAAGATATTTTTCTAAAGCTCTTCCGGGTTGCCGGGGAGTTCGATATCCTGACACATGCCATTTATATAATTTGACACCAAGATAAGATAAGGCCCCGAGATATCCACTGAGGTATTTTCTTTTCTTGCAAAATCAAACTCGTTTCCTTAAGACGGGTCAAGCCTTAATTAGTCAAGGAATTCAATTTAGGGACAAATTATTCAAAAATATGGTTTTTGTTTGATCTAAAATTATATACATGTCAGGTGAAAAGATATTTTTCTAAAGCTTTGTCGGGATGCTGGGGAGTTCGGTAAAATATCCCAATACCATGCCATTTATATAATTTCACACAAAAAAATTTCCTGGATAAGACAACCAGATTTTCTTGGACAAGACATTCAAAATTTTTCCTAGATAAGACAACCATATTTTTATCGGACAAGACACCCAAATTTTTTCTAGATAAGACAACCAGATTTTTCTCGGACAGGACATCCAAATTTTAAACAAATCAAACTCGTTTCCTTAAGACGGGTCGAGCCTTGATTAGTCAGGGAATTCAATTTAAGGACAAACCTTTTTGTTTTAAAAGAAATCGAACTCATTTCCTTAAGACGAGTCGAGCTTTGATTAGTCAGGGAATTCAATTTAAGAACAAACCTTTTTGTTTTAAAGAAATCAAACTTGTTTCCTTAAGACGGGTCGAGCCTTGATTAGTCAGGGAACTCAATTTAAGGACAAATCTTATTGTTTTAAAATTTCACCAAGATAAGGTAAGGCCCCGGGATCTCGGTCGAGGTATTTTTTTATCTTGCAAATCGAACTCGTTTCCTTAAGACAGTTCGAGCCTTGATTAGTCAGGAAACTCAATTTAAGGACAAATCCTTTTATTTTACAGTTTATAAAAACGAAAAAAGTTATAAAAAAATCAAATAAAAAAATGAATGAAAAAAATGATGAAAATTCTCCCTTCTATCCTTCACATGTGATTTCACTAACCAGACAAAATTATTTGTATTTTATCTTTGCCTGATTCTTAGAAATAATCAAAGAGGGGCAGCTGTAGACACCTAATTTTGTCCGAATCCCCTAAACATGACAAAATTTTCCTTCAACTTCCCGGAATGCAAAGAATCTTCCATCATTCCACAGATGGGTCTCCAAGACTTTGATTCAGAGGTCAACACGAAAATTCAACCCGAAAAAAGTCAATCCCAAAAAGTCAACCACTAAAAAAATCAACTCTCAGTAAAAATTAAGATTTGAAGTTGAATTGAACAATGGTGAAGGAATTTTGATAATCAGAGATCCACAATTGAAGATAGAGAGGTTGAAAGACAAATTACAAAATTCAATGAAGGAAAAATGAGAAATTTTGCAAATTTGGGAAAAAGTGTGTAAATGGTCAAATTGGACGAAATTGGAGGTTCTAAATGGAATAAGATCAATAAATATGGATATTGGAAGGTCCAATTTTGAAGCGGAACTGAAGGAAGATGTGGTTTGAAGAGAAAAAGGAAAATAAGGATTTAATGAATAAATAGGAAATTCACAAATTTGGGGAAAACTACAAAAATGGTCCGATTCGGTGAAATTGAAGCCCCAGTTGATGAATAATAAATAAATAAAAATATCCCAAGTCCTAAGGAAGAGCCGATTGGAGGAGAAATGAGAAAATTTCCAATTTTGAGGAAAAAGGAAAAACTAAGGAATTCGGATGTAAAAATTGGGCATTTTCGGTCCAACCCAATTCAATATATGGAAAAGGCATTGGGAAAAGAAAATCCAAAAATTTGGCTCGTTTCAAGTAAAATCGAGGTTTTAAGGGTTAAAGGGCAATTTTGAAAAATCTAGGAAAAATAGAATCCGAACTCGAAAAATTGAAAAACTTTCTAAAATTGAGTTTTAGGATGGAAAGAAGGAAATAAGCAGAAGAAAACCTGAAAATGGGGCTGAAATGCAAATTTGCTAAACTCGGGAGACTAATCTGCAATTTTAAAAGGAAAAATCTGGGAAAAATAGAAAATGAGTTCAGAAAATTATAAAACTTTCAGAACTAAGTTTTGTATTGGATGGAAGGGATTGGAGAAGAAAAATCCTGAATCGAAGCTCAAATGGAAATAGACAAAGTTTGGGAGGCACTAAACCGAAAGTTTAGAGAAAAATCTGGGAAAATGGAAAACGAGGTCGAAAAATTATGAAAACCTCTAGAACTGAGTTTTATACTGGATGGGATGGATTAAAAAATAAAAATTCGTGATTGGGGTCCATTTGCAAATAAATTAAGTTTGGGGGCCAAAATGTAATTTTACCGAAAAAACCAAAAATGACCATTTTGTAAATAATAAAAAAAAAGAAAAAGGAATGGCCTGGAAAATTCCAGGCCATTTTCGGCCAATCCATGGATGGAAGAGGAGGTGTGATCATCTTAAATCAAATGGCCAAGATTGAATAGCAAGATGACATTTTTAAGGAAGGACAAGATTCTCTACTACTTGCCTACATGGCATTTTTGGCCAATAGGAGGCCTCCAAACTGCAAAGCCGTGTGAATAGCATGTGAAAGCTATGGGATGATGCCAAATAAGATTAAAAATGCCACCTAGGAAGATATTTTGATAGTAAGCCATATGATCATGACAAGTGGCTTAGATATTTTGTAGAGATAGGAGACAAGAATAATTTAGGTAGCATTATTGGTGAATGAAAGGTTATAAAACCCTTAATTTAAGAAAAAACATCATGCAAAAAGGGGACAAGAACCCTTAATTTAAGGAAAGCATAATGCAAGGAGGGGACAAGTATTAGCCATGTGGCAAAGATGTTGGGAGAGCATGCAAAGCATGACTTAGGCTAAAAAAAATGAGCACTCTCACCATATAGAAGAGGATTTTCGGCCAGCCCTATTATAGAGAGGAGGATTTCATTTTTTTTTCAAGACATTTTTTACTACACTCTTGAGGAGAAAAAAAGAAGAGTAAAGAAGAAAACCTCTTAAGGAGAAAAAAAAAATAGAGAAAAAGAGAAGAGGCTTGGAAGGAAAGCTTAGCTAGGTAACTATTTCTTCTTTTCTTTTTCAATTATTTACTTGGATTTCATATTCTTTTTCTCTTCTTTTTTCATGTGATTGGTAACTTTATTTGTTGAATAAAATGTTTTCAAAATAAAGTTTCTAAAATGTTTTTTCCCTTTATTTTTATTCTTTACAAAAATAACAAAGTTGACAAAATTTTCCTACACATTTTCTACTATAGTCGAAACCTAGGGGGCCTTATTGTGTTTGTCTTTGCTTGATTTTCTTGCTTGCTTGTTGATTGTGGGTTTCACCACTGTGGTAGGATAGATTTTCTCCTCTGGTTTTTCTTTTTAAAAAAATCAAATAAAAGGTTTGAGAAGCTTAAGGATCTTAATTTTTATCAAGTGATATTGGTTAGGTGACACTATGTCCATGGAACCAACCATTGAGCCAACCTTGGTTTTTCTTGCTTATTTATTTTTTTTAGATTATGTTTGATCATTTTCATATGTTTGTTTGGCTGTAAAATCATGCATTCATACCATTCTCTACTTGATTTTTGGCTAAGATTAATCAATGATCTCTAGCCAAAGTCTCTTGTACAAACTAGTTGAGAAACTAATGGGTTGTTGGATATTCTGACTTTAAGTAATTTTTTTACTAAGTTCTTTTTGTCAAAATAAAAATATTTTTTAACCATATTTAATAGACCCTTATAGGAGCCTCTGGTATTTTTTCAAGATTTTTAGAATTTTTTTATCAAGGGTGGAAATATGATATTCGGTAAAACAAATTTTAGTCTACTGTTATGACTTTAAGGCAATTTTAGTCAAGGCATACTTAGTCCGATTTTAAAAATGATTTTTCCTCATAAATACCATCATGTTTCAAGTCTAAGCTGATTTTGTCAGATTTTTTGAAGTTTTTATAAGGGATAGAAAAATAGTTTTCTAAAACTGGTTGTTGGAGTTAAAATGAGTTTTCTCAAAACTAATAATTTTATTTTTTTATTTGTAAAAAATGAGGGGCTGATTGGAGTCATTAGTTACTGTCTTAGGTTGATTTCTATATCATCTCAAGGATAAAAATTGATTTTACAAAGATCGGGTCATGGGTAGTTAACCCGAGTTTTAAAAAATAGGAAAACTAGAGCCTTTTTTAGGGGGGTTCGGCTAAGGTTTTTTCATCCCAAAGTTTTTTGGTTTAAAAATCCAATTTAAGTTTCTTCCAAAGGTAGTCGGATACCTTTTTAGGTATACGGATGCCCTTACTTTAAGGGAGAAATACATCTTCATGCATTGCATATTTTTAAATGTTTTTTATTTAATTTGGCATAAAAACGTATTTTTCGGTTTCCTAAACATTTGGCGAGAATAAGTTCTTAATCTTTGTCGGGTTACCGGGGAGGTTAGAAAATTATTCAACGTATGTGTTTATGGAAATCGAAGGGTATGGTTTTTTGTTTTATTCGGAATCATATTAAATGTCATAGGAAAGAATTATTTTCAAAGCTTTGCCGAGTTTGTCGGGGAGTACGGTAATATTTTTCGACATATGCCATTTATGTGATTTCTCACATGAAAAATCCATGAATTTTGAAATAATAATGTGAGTATATTACATAGTATCTAGATTTTCCATCTTAATCATGATATGTTTGTGAATATTCTATGATGATATCATTTTTATGATTGAGTGCTTAATACATATGTCATGTCATGTCATTCATTCTTTTGGTTATGCCATTTAGATTTTGCCATATCAAGCATGTCGTATCATTCTTTCTTTTGACCATATTATTTAGATTTTTGCCATGTCAAGCATGCTATGTCGTTAATTCTTTTGCCATGTCATAATAGGATTTGCCATGTCATTAATTCTTTTGGCTATGTGACTTAGATTTTGCCATGTCATTAATTTTTTTGTCATGGCATAATAAAATGTTTGTCATACCATGATAAATATGCATTTTGTTTAATTTTTATTTTAGTAATGCTTTGCATATTCATGGGCATTTCTTTATGATTTTAAAAATGCATAAAAAATAACAATGAATTTTAATAAATAAGACAATATCCCCGAGTTAATATAATTGATAGGTCTTCCTCCAAGTTGTCGTGGAGTCTTTCATTAATTATTATTAACGAATGAATACCCTTCTAAAAAGAGAATGATTCAGAGATTTTCAAAAACAATAAAAATTCTATATTTTGTCGGTTTGTGGAGAATATAGAATATTTTTGCAATAACAAATTTCGAATCATTTTTAAACAAAAATATGATTGTTTTTAAAAATGAGAATTATTTTCAAATACCAAATCTAAAATCGACTTTTCACCGAGACTCGAGATAACACATGACTAATAAGATATCGTTTTATACGGGCATTGTGGGGGTATTAATCGACTCAAGAATCAGACGTAACCGACTCCCGAACCTGTACTTGTTTTCTCTGGTTCAAAGCACAGACTCCAAAATTGATTTAAAAATATTTTAATTAATTTTAAAATATTTTATTAAAATCGATTTTAATAGGTGGCTGATCACACCTAATCAAAAAAATATTGGTGGCGACTCCCTTTCTTTTTTCGAGATCGTTTTCATACCCTCAACCTTTATTTCAAGAGGAATTAAATCGTCTTCTCTTCTATTTTTTTCAATGTCAACTTTAATGAAGCCGATTGTCCTGCGACGGGTCAAATTTTTCGGACTCTTTTAAAGAGGTTGCAACAAAAACTAATTTTTTATTGAGATTAATGATAACACATAAATTAATAAGGTAAAATTTTATATGGACGTTGTGGGATATTTTGCTTAATTCGATTCTCTCTCACTGATCTTCCATCAATGGCTTCTTGATAAGGTATTTTCTCTATTTCCTCTCTCGATTAATTTTTCTTCTTTTTTTTGTTTGATCTTTTATCACTTTCGATGATTTTCCTTTATTCTCTCATGTTTCATTTGGCTGGTGAGAAAAATGGACGAAAAATAATTAGAGAAAGAAGCGATGATTTTTGTGATTTCGGTGTTATGAATTGATAAAACGAAAAAAAAAAAAAAAAGAGAAAATCTTGCCTATCTCTATTAGGTTTTAATTGTATTTCGTTTCAGATTCTTTTTCGTGTTCCTTAATGAGATATTTAATAGAAATCTTGTTGTTTGAGTTCAATTTTCTTCTCCAATCAGAATATAGCGGAATATTGAGATATTATTATTATTGGTCTCTTTTATACGTCTGATTCTTGAGGTTGAGTTCTGCATTTTGTTAAAGGAACATTGGTTGAGAGCTATTGACCAAGAACCTTATCAGTTATCAGATCATATGAAGTGCTCACTCTGTTTGCGAGGTTCTCTCGAAGTTGATTGATTGATATGTACTTTTGAAGAATTACATTTCAAAAACTAATCATTGAGGTGGAAGAGTTTAAGTTTATATAAATTTCACAGGAAAACTCTTTATTTTTCAATGTAGAATTCAAGTCTCATACCTTGCAATTGGGCACATAACATTTCACCACACTCCGTAGTCCCGCGTCCATGTGGATTGGCTTTGCGCTAGCTTAATCTAGTCCCGAAATATTGACTTCACAACCTGAGCTCTGAGTTGGCTTTGCGCTAAATTGTTTGTTTGTTTTTCTAATCTCACCATCCGTGTTGGGCAATCTGGCTTTGCACTAGATTATCTAATCTCAGGCGAACAATACAATACCGATGTCACCACTCACGCCGCACGATTGCAATTGAGAGATATCGTGCCTGACTCTGATACCAATTGATATGAATTTTTGAAAAATCACACTCTCAAAAACTAATTTTTAGAGTGTGGTTCTCCAAAGATCATATTATTGATTTACATGCACTGTTACCAAACAAATTTCTCGGAGGATTAATTGAGGTTACCAAACAAAAATCAGCAGTTACTTTGAATTTGTTTCAATTAGCACTTGGATTTGTCTCAACAATGTCAATTAGCACTTGAATTTACAGTCAACGCCGTTTTCGCCTTCATCCCCAACCGCTCGTTTTCGCCTTCTTCTCCAAGTAGCCGGTCCTTTTTCTGAGGTTTCTCTCTCTCGGGATCCACTTCGGCAGGCCTTTTCGATCAGTATGTTATTCTGGATCAATTTATTTGCCTGATTCAATTTTTTTTTTTTTTGCTTTTTGATTGATGCAATGAATGTTGAAGAAACGAAGAACTAAAAATTGGATCAATTTATTTGCCTTATTCATTCTCGATCGGTACAAATAAGATTGGATCTAAAAGTTTCAAAATTTTGAAGAAACGAAGAACTAAAAATTGATGACTGTTGATGTTTCAGGATTGAGGAATGAGAATGTCTCCAATGATTGTTCTTGATGTCGATGCACTTGTCTAGACCGATGAAAATTTGGTTAGAAAAGCTTGTATAATAAAATTAAATCATCCCTTCGGCCTTCTTTAATTTGATCTGTGATTGGATTTTGAGCCTTCTTGAATCTCACCTCATCCCTTCGGCCTCGTCTGCTGAGTCAAAGGTATTTTACCTTAGGATGAAGGGTGATTATCACAGGTATCTTGTTGAGTTTAATTAAGACTAGTGCTGTGAGGAAGGAAACTGCTGAGAGCACTTTATTGGCTTACAAGTCTGCTCAGGTGGGTGAATTGGCGATGTCATCTTGTCAATATGAGTTATTTTCTCTATAATTCCTTGAACATCTTTTTCTGAAAAAGGTTAAGATAGAATTTCTTAAATTCTTTTTATTTTGTTTATGATGGCAGGTTATTGCTCTTGCTGAACTTGCTCCTACTCACCCAATTAGGCTGGGACTTGCTCTTAACTTCTCTGTTTTCTACTATGAAATCCTCAACTCACCTGATCGTGCCTGCAATCTCGCAAAACAGATGTTTATTCTCTACTGCTTTTCTATTATTTTTTTTTTTTGCCGTTGACCAAGAGCAGCTAATAAACTAAACTATGGAGTTTTAATTTTTAACTGTCTTGGTGTGGTTCATCTGTTTTGGATGGCATAGTAAATTGTTTTAATCTAATCCCACACCAACTGGATTTAATTGTGATGACAACTCCTTATATCTAAGCGAGTTGCTTTCCTGAGGACTCAACCTGTTAACACCTGAAAATTACTGTGCCAATCTGGTTGATACTCAAAATGGTACGGACATTGAGCTTAGGAAAAAGTTTGAAGTGATAACTATATATCCACTCTTTTTGCTTTAAAGCCAAAAATTTAATTAAGATTTTTTTTTCTTCTAGCGTAGAGCAAGTTTGAACTGTAATGTTAGTGATTGCTTTTATCCATGTGAAGTCTGGTAAAGTTGTAAATCTATGTTGTTCCGACTTTTCATTTTTTTTAAAGTATTCGTATCTGACATTCGTGTCTGACGCATATCCGGACATGGATATGGGAATATAATCCTCCAAGGATCCTCTAAATACATGAAAATCTTGGAAAAAATTTAAGATACCCGTGTCGGACACTCACACCCAAGTCTAAGTAACATAGTTGGAAATTGATATCCATTTTAATGAGATTTGTTAATTTAATTCGGTGTATTCAAATCTATCATATTTTTGCTTTGTATGTGAGCTTTGTATATGAGCTTTATATGTTTTTTTGTTTTTCTATTTAAAGTACTTTTGGGTGTTGTGCAGTTTGTTTGGACGGGAGCCAACCAGCTTACCACTTTGACAAGGGCTTTGGCACTGGGGTTAATAATTGGTTGGTTCACATGGAGGTTAGTCCTCTTCTCACACCCATTGCTTGCGTTGGGTATTTACTTATGGAAGGCTTTGACTTTTAAAAAGGTAATCTAATCTCCCAAAAGAAATTAAGAAAAAGAAGACTGGTTTGCTTGCTTTAGTTTGGATGTGCAAATTTTATGAAAATTAATAATAATCTTATGTGATTTGCATGGCCTGACTGACAGAGTGGAGGATGGTGTGAAAATGTGGAGACCTGCCTTTCTCTTAGGAAAAACGATTTAGGCTCATCAAAGCAAATGGTCAAGCAATTTGGTTTCTCTGGACTTTTGAGCCTCCAGCAAATTCCAATCCAGGTAGCTAGGATTACACAATTTCCCTCTGGTTTAGTTCCACTATTGGATGCTTTGATCTTAACAGAAACAGACTTATTTTATATGAACATGTAGATTTCTACAATTGGAATTGAATTAAGGTTAGGTAATGGATCATCATTCACAGTTGATGTGGAGGCAGTCAATCCAGTAAGTTATTTGAATTATTGAGAAAACAAATGCATATATAATGCATTTTCTAATTTTTAAACAATGCATATATAATGCATTTTCTGATATCATTTATTGAATCTAGTAGCACCAACTGAAATCTCTAATTTCTTACACTTACATATGTTGCAATTCCATTGCTGCTTGGGCCTACCATGACAATACTCACCCAACAGATGTTCTCCCACACCCCTTGATAGGTTCCAAATCTATGGTGATGGCACTGTCAAAGGTATCCCCCATCTTTTCTATCTCGCTTTATTTATTTATTTGTTATTTTTTTTATCTTGATTTTAATGTGGTCTGGTTGGTAGTTGAAAACTATATAGTATAGAGTATAGACAGATGGCAAGAGAAGGATCCATGCCTTTACCCTAAGACTTTACTTTTTCTATGAAAATCAATGTCCCAGAATCTTTCATATATAATACTTATTATTGATGGGTATTCTGAAAATTTTGGTTTTTTTAATTAGTCACTCAAATTAATCCATTATCTTGGGTACAACTATTATGTTGTGGATATTTGTATATTTGTATATTTCTCTTCATAACTTTGCTTCTCCTACAATGTTGTTATATTTGATTTTCATAATAGTGTTTTTCTTAATTTCAATTTGAATTTGTAGGATACGGGTGATACTTGATCACGTGGATATCTTCGAAAATTTTATTTTGCTATAAATAGACAATGGCTTTATAGACACTGTTATGAATAATTGTAATAATATTTTAAATTTTAATAGACTTTAATATTGTAGTTTCTATATATTTTAATTTATGTTTATTATCTTATTATTTTAAATGAAGATAATTTTTTTTATGAATTTGTATTATTAGATTTAAATTTATAACAATGCATTGCTAAATAAAAATAAAAATTAAGATCAGGACATTAAGGACGTCAGTCGTCCCCGATAGATATTGAAGATGACAAATGTTTTCAAAAATGAATTTGAGATAAATGTTTGAAGACATCATTCGTCTTTAATGTACATTGGGGACGACATTCGTTTTTAAAAACTAATTCATTTGAAATTTAGGCTTATTGCATGATGTCTCTCAATACATTATTTTTGGGGATGATAGTCGTCTCCAAAGAATGTTCATTTAGAGACGAAAAACGTCCTTAAATATTTTGGCCTTTTTTTATGAATTTTGGGACGATATTCGTCCCCAAAGCTTTGGAGACGATTGTGAAAAATCGTCCCAAATTTTTTTCAGAGACACAGTTTTAGAAGATGACTGTTGGGGATGACCTAAGTTGTCCCTAAAACTTTTGGGGACGATTTGCAAGCTTTTAGGGATGATTTTAAGTCCTCCCCAAAACTTCTAAATTTTGTAGTGATTTGACTCCTATCAATTACAATCAAGAAATAAATTTTGATTCATGATATTGAAATTTCTACCTAAACTATCCATCATGCTAGTGGAATTTCGGAAGCTTTTTTTTTCACCTAAAAATTTTTAGAAGTCAACCATTTGCGTGAAACGTAAAGCGATTCGATTTATATTAATTAATGTATTGAAACTAAATTCACCACTTTTGCACAAGTACATGAAGTAATTGTATAATTTGACCAAAACAATATCACCAAAGACAAACCAAGAGGACAATCAAGTAACATATGCAATAAAATTATTATAGATATAATTGTTAGGGATTGGCGACAAATTTTCTAACTTTTAAACGGCTATAGGATAAGAAAACTGATTAGTTCTCAGGGTCAACATTTGAAAATTTCTATTATACTTAAGTGCTGTCAAAAATTGAATCTTGGTCACTTTTTTTTTTTTACTAAATCCAAAGTATTATTAATGAAACAAAACTACTGAAAGAGAGCATGACTCTCAGAGTACAACATTGCAGCAGTAGACAAAACCCAAAGATACAAGCAAAAACAAACCAAAAACATTTGTACCATAATACTGTAAAGCCTCTTATCAGATCATTATCAGATCATCCATCCTCACCCAAAACTCCAAGTCAATCCCAAGCTTCCTTATCAGATAGAAGTATATTAGATAGAAGTAGTACATCTTAATCTTGTAAATAATATCAGTAATTATTATTAGAGATATATCTTGTATATATCACTTCACAATTGTAACTCTATAAATACCCAGTCAATAAGAACAGAAAGGTAACTTGCCTTTCTCAAATCTTTCATGCTATTAGAGCCTCTGTAGCTCTAACGAGTCTTGTTCCTATTTTTTTTCTCTTCCTTTCTTTGCCTTCTAACGAATCTTGATCCTACCTTATATGTCTACTGACACATCCTCTACTATTCATCCAGTTATGACATCAACAGGAACCTCCCCCGTGGATTCTGTCATCTCCATTAATGTAGTTGCCCAACTCCCATTGAAACTTACATCTTCCAATTTTCAATCTTGGCGTGCTCAAATCGATGCGCTCTTGACTGACATTTAATTAATGGGCTATGTAGAAGGTTCAAACCAATCTCCACCAAAAACAATTTCAAGAGATGGAGAAGAAATTATCAATCTAGACTATTCTCGTTGGTTCCGTCAGGACAAGCTTATTTTGCATGCAATTTTTGCTTTGAAATCAGAATCGGTGCTGTTCTTAATAGCCTCATCAACGACTTTTCAAGAGGCATGGCAGAAACTCATTCATCTATATGCCAACCGAACTCGTTCTAGAGTGATGGATCTTAAAAACAAATTGACGCGCACCAAGCGTGAATCCAAGTTAGTTGGTGAATATTTACAGCTTATGAAAAATATAGCTGATGAACTTGCTCTTACTGGTGTAGCTATAGAGAAGGGCGATCTCATTCTTCATGATGGAGACTCAATTAAGAGTTGTAAACCCAAGTGCAGGTTATGTTCAAGTAATAAATTCTCGGGTGTCCGAGGTCGAACCACAGGGAAGCGTATTAATAAGTATAAGTTTATAAATATATAAGACAAAGAAAGTAAACAAGATATTAGGGAATCAACAACAAAATAAGATAAACAAGATATTAGAGAACAAAATAAACAAAATATAAAAGAAATTAAACAAGATATAAAAAAACAATAAGAAAAGATGTTGAGGTTAGAGAATCCACTCTTGGTGTTATGCTAAGATTAATCTTGTTTTATTACACAATTGAAATCCACACATAAAGGAGGTTCCAATCGGAAGGTTTAGCAATTCAGTCCAAATTGTCCAACGTCCATAGCATATGATATTATGTTCATTTGGTGTCCTCAAAACTCATAAAAAGAGTCCAAGCATTTGATAACTCGTATAATTATATAGTTTTTAGTTATGTTTTATTATTGTTTTGTGTCAAATACGAGTTATTATTGTTTAGTCTAATTGTGTTTATGATCTTTTATATTTTTATGTAATTTGGTGTTTTTCACAAGTTTCTTTGAGTGATTTCAGATTACTAGAATTAAGGGCAAATCCAGTTCAGTTCCAGTTCCGACACCGTTTTCCATATCAGCTATATCTCGAGTTTCACTGAAGCAATAAGGCTAAAATTTGTAGCCATGCAAAGCTAAGAGGCATATCTATCTTTTTCATGTTTTACACTTCTTGAAACGGAGTCGTTTTCCCTAGCGAAATCGACCATCAAGTTGGCTGATGTGCAATGACGTCTGTGCTGACCTGTTTTCGTATTTTGCCCATATCTTCTTATCCACATCAGCAAATGAGCTGATTCCAACGGCTATGGATCAGTAACTGATAGGGGCATATTTGTCTAGAAGACCATTTGATCAGATCGAGCCTCCAACATTGACAAAATCGACCATCAAGCTGGATGATCAGAATTGTCATACAACATGACGAAAATTGTTAGAAAAATGCACCCACCTATTATACCTACCTTTGAAATTTATAAAGCTTGTCTCTTGTCATTTAGCTCTCCAAAATGTGTATAAATAGAGGGCCTTGGATGAGTATTAGGATATATTATACATTGGTAGGATATTAGCCATTGTAATAAAATTCTCTAAGTTTTCTTCTTTTTTCCTTTCTCTAGTTTTCTTTTTCTTTATTTACTTATGCTTCTTACATTTCTTTTCATTTTTAGTATGTGTTGCTAATCATATTGTTGAGGTGATGAGGTGAAGCTCTTGGTAAATGCTAAGGTTAGTCTCTTAAACATGAACTAAAATGAATCATCATTTATAAACACTAGTATAGATAATATTTTCTTTTGGTTTAAAATCATACTTGCAAAGTAGAGATCTTGATTCATTATTGACAATGAAAATGGCACAGTAAATGCTTGGTTTCATAACCTTGATTTGTTGTAGAAATATACCTTGGCATAAGGAATGCTTGGACTCTTTTTATGAGTTTTGAGGACACCAAATGAACATAATATCATATGCTATGGACGTTGGACAATTTGGACTGAATTGCTAAACCTTCCGATTGGAACCTCCCTTATGTGTGGATTTCAATTGTGTAATAAAACAAGATTAATCTTAGCATAACACCAAGAGTGGATTCTCTAACCTCAACATCCTTTCTTATTGTTTTTTATATCTTGTTTAATTGCTTTTATGTTATTTTGTTTATTTTGTTCTCTAATATCTTGTTTACTTTCTTTGTTATTGATTCCCTAATATCTTGTTTATTTTCTTTTTCATATATATTTATAAAGTTATACTTACTAGTACGCTTCCCTGTGGTTCGACCTCGGACACCCGAGAATTTATTACTTGAACATAACCTGCACTTGGGTTTATAACTCTTAATTGAGTTTCCATCAAGTTTTTGGCGCCGTTGCCGGGGAAGCAATACTAAGTATATAAGTTTATAAGTATATTTATTTTTATTGGCTGGTTATACCGCCTAATTTGTATATATTTATTTTTATTGGCTGGTTATACCGCCTAATTTAGTATATTTATTTTGTTTGGCTGGTTATACCGCCTAATTTGTATATTAACTTTGTTTTATGCTTGTTTGGCGACGTGATTTTAGATCTCGTCGTTTAGTTAGATTTTATTGTGAAACTTTTTCAGGTAATCTTTCTAATACAACTCCTACCATGGCTGACAATGAAAGTGTTCATGCTGAAGATGAGAACAGACAAGTACGCACCATGCGTGACTACTTGCAACCAACTCGAAGCTCATCACCCTCTTGTTTTATTTTTCCTCTCAATACAAACAACTTTCGTTTTAAACCAGGTATGATAGCTTTGCTTCCAAATTTCCATGGATTAGAATCGGAAAGTGCTTACTCGTTTCTAAAAGACTTCGAAGATGTATGTGTCACCTTTAATGACCAACAATGTACAAATGAGATTGTCAAGCTAAAATTATTTCCTTTTTCTTTAAAAGATAAAGCAAAAATTTGGCTTCATAATTTAAAACCAAGGTCAATTGGCACATGGCAAGAATTACAAACTGAGTTTCTAAAGAAATTTTTCCCAGCACATAAAACTACTGCTTTGAAAAGACAGATTCAAAATTTCAATCAAAATCAAAATGAAGCATTTTTTCAGTGCTGGGAGCGTTTTAAAGATTTGTTAAGTTCTTGTCCACATCATGGTTTTGAAAAATGGCGTCTTATTAGTTTCTTTTATGAAAGTTTAACTCCCGAAACTAAACAATTTGTTGAAACAATGTGTAACGGTGAGTTTCTAGAAAAAGAACCTGAAGAAGCCTTTGACTACCTAGACCATTTGGCAGATAACTCTCAAGCCTGGCACACAGATAATTCCTCTGAAAGTTCCAATAGATCTAATCTTTTTTCTAACAGAGGTAAATATCATTTTAGTCAAGAAGATGAGATAAAAGCTAAAGTAGCTAATTTGGCTAGAAAGATTGAAGCCATGGAACTTAGAGAAGTAAAAGAAGTCAAAACGGTTAAAAATGAAGAAAGTTGTGGAATTTGTGAAATCATGGGACACCCCACTTCTGAATGTCCAAACATTCCCATTCTTAAAGAAGCGTTGCATGATCAAGTAAATTCCATAAACACATTTAAAAAGCCTTTTCCTTCTCCTTACTCTGAAACGTATAACCCTGAATGGAGAAATCATCCCAACTTCAGTTGGCGGAATAATAATCATGTTCAGGTACCACAATCTCAAAAGCTGGGCAACACTTTTTCCTATCAACCTTCACGTGTACAAACCTTGGAAGAGACATTGCAAGCATTCATGCAAACACAAGCAAATGTGAATAACCAAACTTCACAGGACATCAATGAGATCAAAAACACCTTGTCCACGTTGACAGCTTCATTACGCACTCAAGAAAAAGGTAAGTTTCCTGCTCAACCTCAGCCTAACCCTTCTACTCAATGTCTTGTTTCTTGCTCCAATGAAACTCAACAGGAAAATGCCAGTTCTATCACAACTCTTCGAAGTGGAAAGGCAATTGACAAAAACATTCCATCAAAAGACCAAGATCCTCCTTCCCCTCCGAAAAGTAATGGTAAGGATGATGGTAAGTCTGAACTTCTTGAAAATTTGGACAAAGAAAAAGGTATGCATCCTGCTCCTTTTCCTCAAAGGTTGCAAACAATAAAGAATTTGAATCAAAATGCAGAAATTTATGAACTTTTCAAACAAGTTAAGATTAACATTCCTTTATTGGATGCAATCAAACAAGTTCCATCTTATGCTAAATTTTTGAAGGACATGTGCACAGTTAAAAGGAAACATAATGTACAAAAGAAAGCATTTCTGACGGAAAGTGTGAGCTCAATCATTCAGCACCTTACTCCACCAAAATTCAAAGATCCTGGATGTCCAACAATCTCATGCATCATTGGAAACACTAGAATAGAACGTGCATTGCTTGATCTTGGTGCTAGTGTTAATCTTTTGCCTTTTTCTGTTTATCAACAGTTAGGTTTAGGTGAACTCAAGGAAACACCTGTTACACTTCAACTAGCTGATCGTTCTGTAAAAATTCCTCGAGGGATAGTTGAAGATGTTTTGGTTCAAATTGAAAATTTTTACTTCCCTGTTGATTTTATTGTTTTGGACACACATCCTGTTTCAAATCCAAATGTTCAAATTCCTGTTATATTAGGCCGTCCATTTCTTGCAACTTCTAATGCTCTGATAAATTGCAGGAATGGTATTTTGAACATTTCTTTTGGAAATATGACTTTAGAATTAAATGTGTTCAACACTTGCAAGCAACCTGGTGATGATTCAGAAGTACATGAAGTGGATTTCATTGAAGAACTTGTTCATGAACATCTCACCACTACCACATTCCATGATCCTTTAGAAGCTTATTTAATTGAATGTGAGTTTGATAATGCTTCAGAAATTTCACACACTGATTCTTTGTTAAATTCTTTTCAGGATAAGCATCGTTGGAAACAAAAGTTTGAGGAACTCCCATCACTCACAAATGTCACTGTACCATCAACTATTGAACCGCCCAAGCTGGATTTAAAACCATTGCCATCCGAGCTAAAATATTCCTTTTTGGGAAAAATTCCTTCTCAATGGAGCCCCCAAGATAAAAGGAAGTTTCTGAATGAGGTAAAGAAGTTCTACTGGGATGACCCTTACTTGTTCAAATATTGTCCTGATCAAATTTTTCGAAGATGCATTCCCGACAATGAGGTAAGTAGTGTAATTAAGTTTTGTCATTCCGAGGCATGTGGTGGTCATTTTTCATCAAAGAAAACTGCTGCAAAAATTTTACAGTGTGGATTTTACTGGCCAACTTTATTCAAAGATGCATATGAGAATTCTAAAATTCATAAAGAAAGAACTAAAGCCTTTCATGACAAGTTAATTTCAAGAAAAACATTTGATGTTGGGCAAAAAGTTCTACTTTATAATTCTAGACTTCACATATTTCCTGGTAAGTTGAGATCAAGATGGACTGGCCCATTTGTGGTTAAGCATGTGTATCATTATGGAGCAGTTGACATTGAGAATCCTCAAAATGGTAACGTATTCAAGATGGATGATATTCTCACAAGATTGCAGAAACGATTTCCTCCTTTTCCTCGAAATATTTTACTGAAGCTTTACCAAGTTCGATTTGAAAGATTAAGAATGCTTATGCACAAAGGGATTCCTGAAGACATACGTTGGATAATTGAAGCCAAGGTACGTGAAGATGAATATCTTCCTGTTTTGCATTTACCAGGTACAGGTAGAAGCACTTTTGCAAAGAAGCGACGAGCAAAGCGTATGAGTTCAAATTGCCACAAATGTGCACGATCGACGTGTAACGGTAAATGTCGTTCTATTGGGATTCCGTCCTCTAATCGAGATGATAAAATTGAATTCATTAAGGATGGACTGAGTAAGGAGAATTTGGGTAATATCCAACTTTCTCTTGAGACGCATCCTAATGGAGACGTACAAAGAGAAATTCTTGATTTATGGCCGCAATTCCAAAGGGAATGGCAACATCTTGGGAATCTGATGTTAAAAGACCCTGTTTGCCAGCTTGTAAGAAAACTGGATGAGAAGCATATCCTCGACTCATAAAAGGCGTTTAAGCCGTTTCTGGACGTAAAACCAGAGGAAGATGTGAGCCACAATCACAACTACAATAAATGACTTCTCAGCTTTTGGTTTGATTTGCAATAACTTTATTTCGGTTTAATTTACGTGTTGTTCGATTTGTGTAATTATTCTCTTTTTTTTTTTTTTTGCATTGGTCTTTTACGGTTGATTTTTCTTCTCTTTTTGATTTTCTTCCTGAAATCACGCAAAAATCTTTTGTTAGGTTAACATTTTCTTCTGACAGGTCAAATACACTTTCGGCGACATTATTACTCTTGTCTGATTCACTACTCAGTCCTCTATATATTACACCATGTATTCATTCTCTTTCAGGCACTCGAAAAAAAATGGAAAGTACTTCGTCCCAGCGCATTGAAAAAATTTGTGTCTTTGGAGGTGCTTATCCAGGGAAAAATAAAATATTCGCTGATGAAGCCATAAGAGTTGGAGTAATACTTGCCCAACAAAAGATCCAGTTGATTTATGGAGGCGGTAGTACGGGTTTAATGGGAGCAGTCGCTACAGCAGCACACGCCGGAGGAAGTCCAGTTCTAGGAATCGTGCCAAAACTATTCACAGATTTTTGTGGACCTACCGTGGGTACGGAAATACAAGTCTGGAGTATCCCTGAACGGATGACAATCATGTACCATTCTGTCGATGCATTCATTGCTTTACCAGGAGGTCTGGGTACATTGGAAGAAATAGCTTGCGTGGCTTCTTGGTCATCTTTGGTCACAAATAAGAAACCCATTGGTTTGCTTAATATTAATGGTTATTTTAGTAATTTGCTTTCATATTTAGATAATGCTGTGGATAATGGATTCATGTTTTCAGAGGCAAGGAGAACCATACTTTCTGCTACAACCATTGAAGATTTACTCAAAAAGCTCCAAGCTTATGAGTATTTATATGCTACGGTTGTTTCGCAAACGCTCAGAAAAAGAAAAAGAGATATGGACGAGCAAGGAGTGGATTGCACTCTGTCTTTGTGACATTATCTAACATTTTGTTTGTTGTGTCTCAGTTATAATAAGTGGTTAGCAACCTCTGCAGGTAATATCTCCTAAATTCTACCTTTAGTAGGGGGTAAGGGACATATTTTGCTAATTTGTAAAAAAAAAAAAAAAAAAAAAAAAAAGAAAAAAATTTGATGTGTTTTAAGCCATTTAGAAGTATTCATTCTGAACAAGGTCTGAGTAAGGGAGACTTGAGACATACCTTGTCAGTTTGATTTCTTCTTTCAAAAAAAAAAAAAAAGTTTGTTGTGTTTTAAGCAATTTAGAAGTATTCATTCTGAACAAGGTCTGAGTAAGGGAGACTTGAGACATACCTTGTCAGTTTGATTTTAATCTTTTTATGTTTACTTGTTAATTTTTGTTTAGTATTTTAGGATTATTTAGGTTGCATGAGTTTGTTTTGTTTTGAGTCTTAGTTATTCCTATTCTTATGTTATTAGTTCTTTTCTCTTACACATGATTCTTTCATTTGGATTAATAGACTTACATTGAGGACAATGTAAGAATTAAGTGTGGGGGGAACGATTTAGGATTTCTTTTATTTTTGTCTACTATTTTTTTTTTTGAGTCTTTATTATTATTATTATTATTTTTTAGTGTGTTTTAGTTCCTTTTTAATACAATGATGAGATATGAATTGCATAGGTCTAAACTGGTTATTAGTGAGAAGATTTTCATGAGAATTGAGCTTGATGTCAACCTTTTTATGAGCCAATGTTAATATGATATGTTGATTGAGAAAGAAGCATGTTTAGACTTAATCTGACTTGTATAATCATCCTTGTGAGTTTTTGAGCCTATAATGATTGATGCATTATACAAATCAATCTAATTTCTTTCTTGAGTGCTCTTATGATTACATGATTCTCTAGAACTTGCTTTAAACCGTTTGATACTATATTGATACATGTGACAACATGAATATGATAGAGGCATTAGGATTATAACCAGAGCCAAACAGCCATCCCTTATTAATGTTCTAAGAGAACATCCCCACTAGTGAGCCAATTTGAGCCTACATTAAATATGCTATTTTATTGGTAACCAGAACTTACACCTAGCCTAAATATACTTATATCCTTACCCTTGTTCTAAAGATGGATTATATATTTTGAGACATATTGCAAAAACAAGGGATACTTTTTGAAAATTTGGGTTAGAACGAAAGATAAGTGTAGGGGAGGAGAGAGGCAAAAGTCAAGAGAAAAAGAAAGGGATCATTGTCAAATACATTCCCATATTAAAAAAAAAAACATCTTTTCTTGAACTTTTAGAAAAAGATGTTACAAAGTTGGTTAGAATGATGCAAAGGCTCAACATGAATATTTAGCCTATGTTATTATGTGCTTTATAAGAGTTTTGAGAAGTTTTATTTGTATGATCTTATTATGTCTCTAAACTCTATGAACTCTTTGGAACCTTTGTGATATCTTTATCCTTTTGTTCTTTAACCACATTATAACCCTTTGGCCCCATTACAACCTTGAAAAAAGACCTCTTGATTTATGAAGTTGTATGATCTAAATAGTGGAGAATAGGTGGACAAGCAAGCATATGGTAGAACTATTTTCATGAGATTGATTGAGTGTAAACACTTTACCACTACTTTAAAGAGTGAAAATCATGAGAGTATAGTGAGAAGTTGAGATTAAGTTGAATATGCACTATTTTGATTGAAATATGTTATGTTAATATTGGCTTAACTCAACTATTTACATTCAAGCAAGATTTTTTGTGAATTTCTTTAAGCTATTGATTAGTTTTTAAGACTTGTCCAATGATTATCTCTAATTTATATTGAAAGGATTAGGAGTAAATATTTTTAGTGTATGTAGTTTACTTATATTTTAGTTTTTCAATGTTTGTGGGTATCGTTCTAGCAAACCCTCACGAGACTAAACTCGTCCACTAGGGACACCTAGGGGTTTAAAGGCTTGTGTCACATGCTAAGTGCCACCGTGATTTCCTACGAAAATGGATTAGATTAGATTTTCTTATTTTATTTTTATTGAGTCGTTGCTAGGGACTAGCAACAATCTAAGTGTGGGGGTGTGATAACTCGTATAATTATATAGTTTTTAGTTATGTTTTATTATTGTTTTGTGTCAAATACGAGTTATTATTGTTTAGTCTAATTGTGTTTATGATCTTTTATATTTTTATGTAATTTGGTGTTTTTCACAAGTTTCTTTGAGTGATTTCAGATTACTAGAATTAAGGGCAAATCCAGTTCAGTTCCAGTTCCGACACCGTTTTCCATATCAGCTATATCTCGAGTTTCACTGAAGCAATAAGGCTAACATTTGTAGCCATGCAAAGCTAAGAGGCATATCTATCTTTTTCATGTTTTACACTTCTTGAAACGGAGTCGTTTTCCCTAGCGAAATCGACCATCAAGTTGGCTGATGTGCAATGACGTCTGTGCTGACCTGTTTTCGTATTTTGCCCATATCTTCTTATCCACATCAGCAAATGAGCTGATTCCAACGGCTATGGATCAGTAACTGATAGGGGCATATTTTTCTAGAAGACCATTTGATCAGATCGAGCCTCCAACATTGACAAAATCGACCATCAAGCTGGATGATCAGAATTGTCATACAACATGACGAAAATTGTTAGAAAAATGCACCCACCTATTATACCTACCTTTGAAATTTATAAAGCTTGTCTCTTGTCATTTAGCTCTCCAAAATGTGTATAAATAGAGGGCCTTGGATGAGTATTAGGATATATTATACATTGGTAGGATATTAGCCATTGTAATAAAATTCTCTAAGTTTTCTTCTTTTTTCCTTTCTCTAGTTTTCTTTTTCTTTATTTACTTATGCTTCTTACATTTCTTTTCATTTTTAGTATGTGTTGCTAATCATATTGTTGAGGTGATGAGGTGAAGCTCTTGGTAAATGCTAAGGTTAGTCTCTTAAACATGAACTAAAATGAATCATCATTTATAAACACTAGTATAGATAATATTTTCTTTTGGTTTAAAATCATACTTGTAAAGTAGAGATCTTGATTCATTATTGACAATGAAAATGGCACAGTAAATGCTTGGTTTCATAACCTTGATTTGTTGTAGACATATACCTTGGCATAAGGAATGCTTGGACTCTTTTTATGAGTTTTGAGGACACCAAATGAACATAATATCATATGCTATGGACGTTGGACAATTTGGACTGAATTGCTAAACCTTCCGATTGGAAACTCCCTTATGTGTGGATTTCAATTGTGTAATAAAACAAGATTAATCTTAGCATAACACCAAGAGTGGATTCTCTAACCTCAACATCCTTTCTTATTGTTTTTTATATCTTGTTTAATTGCTTTTATGTTATTTTGTTTATTTTGTTCTCTAATATCTTGTTTACTTTCTTTGTTATTGATTCCCTAATATCTTGTTTATTTTCTTTTTCATATATATTTATAAACTTATACTTACTAGTACGCTTCCCTGTGGTTCGACCTCGGACACCCGAGAATTTATTACTTGAACATAACCTGCACTTGGGTTTATAACTCTTAATTGAGTTTCCATCAGCATTCCTTATGCCAAGGTATATGTCTACAATAAATCAAGGTTATGAAACCAAGCATTTACTGTGCCATTTTCATTGTCAATAATGAATCAAGATCTCTACTTTGCAAGTATGATTTTAAACCAAAAGAAAATATTATCTATACTAGTGTTTATAAATGATGATTCATTTTAGCTCATGTTTAAGAGACTAACCTTAGCATTTACCAAAAGCTTCACCTCATCACCTCAACAATATGATTAGCAACACATACTAGATATGAATAAAATGAAAAGAAATGTAAGAAGCATAAGTAAATAAAAAAAAGAAAACTAGAGAAAGGAAAGAAGAAGAAAACTTAGAGAATTTTATTACAATGGCTAATATCCTACCAATGTATAATGTATCCCAATACTCATCCAAGGCCCTCTATTTATACACATTTTGGAGGGCTAAATGACAAGAGACAAGCTTTACAAATTTCAAAGGTAGGTATAATAGGTGGGTGCATTTTTCTAACAATTTTCGTCATATTGTATGACAATTCTGATCAGCCAGCTTGATGGTCGATTTTGTCAATGTTGGAGGCTCGATCTGATAAAAAGGTCTTCTAGAAAAATATACCCGTATCAGTTACAGATCTATAGCCGTTGGAATCAGCGTATTTTCTGATGTGGATAAGAAGATATGGGCAAAATACGAAAACAGGTCAGCACAGACGTCATTGCACATCAGCCAACTTGATGGTCGATTTCGCTAGGGAAAACGACTCCGTTTCAAGAAGTGTAAAACATGAAAACGATAGATATGCCTCTTAGCTTTGCATGGCTACAAATTTTAGCCTTATTGCTTCAGTGAAACTCGAGATATAGCTGATATGGCAAATGGTGTCAGAACTGGAACTGAACTGGATTTGCCCTTAATTCTAGTAATCTGAAATCACTCAAAGAAACTTGTGAAAAACACCAAATTACATAAAACTATAAAATATCATAAACACAATTAGACTAAACAATAATAACTCGTATTTGACACAAAACAATAATAAAACATAACTAAAAACTATATAATTATACGAGTTATCACACCCCCACACTTAGATTGTTGCTAGTCCCTAGCAACGACTCAATAAAAATAAAATAAGAAAATCTAATCTAATCCATTTTCGTAGGAAATCACGGTGGCACTTAGCATGTGACACAAGCCTTTAAACCCCTAGGTGTCCCTAGTGAACGAGTTTAGTCTCGTGAGGGTTTACTAGGACGATACCCACAAACATTGAAGACATAAGAAAAACTAAAAATAATAATTATAACTAATCCTTCCAATATATAAATTAGAGATAATCATTGGACAAGTCTTAAAAACTAATCAATAGCTTAAAGAATTTCACAAAAATCTTGCTTGAATGTAAATAGTTTGAGTTAAGCCAATATTAACATAACATATTTCAATCAAAATAATGTATATTCAAACTTAATCTCAACTTCTCACATGGGATACTCTCTTGATTTTCACTCTTTAAAGTAGTGGTAAAGTGTTTACACTCAATCAATCTCATGAAAACACTTCTACCATATGCTTGCTTGTCCACCTATTCTCCACTATTTAGATCATACAACTTCATAAATCAAGAGGTCTTTATTCAAGGTTGTAATGGGGCCAAAGGGTTATAATGTGGTTAAAGAACAAAAGGATAAAGATATCACAAAGGTTCCAAAGAGTTCATAGAGTTTAGAGACATAATAGGATCATACAAATAAAACTTCTCAAAACTCTTATAAAGCACATAATCACATAGGCTAAATATTCATGTTGAGCCTTTGCTGCATTCTAACCAACTTTGTAACATCTTTTTCTTTACTTTAGAAGTTCAAGAGAAGATTTTTTTTTTTTTTAAATATGGGAATGTATTTGACAATGATCCCTTTCTTTTTCTCTTGACTTTTTCTTTTCTTTTCTTCCCCCACACTTATCTTTTGTTTCTAACCCAAATTTTCAACTAAAAATATCCCTTAATTTTTTTTTTTTTTTAATATGTCTCAAAATATAAAAATCCATCTTTAGAACAAGGGTAAGGATATAAGTATATTTAGGCTAGGTGTAAGTTGTGGTTACCAATAAAACAACATATTTAATATAGGCTCAAATTGGCTCACTAGTGGGGATGTTCTCTTAGAACATTAATAAGGGATGGCTGTTTGGCTCTGGTTATAATCCTAATGCCTCTATCATATTCATGTTGTCACATGTATCAATATAGTATCAAACGGTTTAAAGCAAGTTCTAGAGAATCATGTAATCATAAGAGCACTCAAGAAAGAAATTAGATTGATTTGTATAATGCATCAATCATTATAGGCTCAAAAACTCACAAGAATGATTATACAAGTCAGATTAAGTCTAAACATGCTTCTTTCTCAATCAACATATCATATTAACATTGGCTCATAAAAAGGTTGACATCAAGCTCAATTCTCATGAAAATCTTCTCACTAATAAATCTGTTTTAGACTTAATGCAATTCATATCTCATTATAGTATTGAAAGTAACTAAAAAACACACTAAGTCTAAACATGCTTTTTTTTTTTTTTTTTGAAGAAGAAGAAGATTAAATCAAACTGACAAAGTATGTCTCAAGTCTCCCTTACTCAGACCTTGTTCAGAATGAATACTTCTAAATTGCTTAAAACACAACAATTTTTTTTTTTTTAAATTAGCAAAATATGTCCCTTACCCCCTACTAAAATATGACATTGTCCCCAATGTCAAATTTTAAAGGTAGAATTTAGGAGATATTACCTGCAGAGGTTGCTAACCACTTATTATAACTGAGACACAACAAACAAAATGTTAGATAATGTCACAAAGACAGAGTGCAATCCACTCCTTGCTCGTCCATATCTCTTTTTCTTTTTCCGAGCGTTTGCGAAACAACCGTAGCAGATAAATACTCATAAGCTTGGAGCTTTTTGAGTAAATCTTCAATGGTTGTAGCAGAAATTATGGTTCTCCTTGCCTCTGAAAACATGAATCCATTATCCACAGCATTATCTAAATATGAAAGCAAATTACGAAAATAACCATTAATATTAAGCAAACCAATGGGTTTCTTATTTGTGACCAAAGATGACCAAGAAGCCACGCAAGCTATTTCTTCCAATGTACCCAGACCTCCTGGTAAAGCAATGAATGCATCGGTAGAATGGTACATGATTGTTATCCGTTCAGGGATACTCCAGACTTGTATTTCCTTACCCACGGTAGGTCCACAAAAACCTGTGAATAGTTTTGGCACGATTCCTAGAACTGGACTTCCTCCGGCGTGTGCTGCTGTAGCGACTGCTCCTATTAAACCCGTACTACCGCCTCCATAAATCAACTGGATCTTTTGTTGGGCAAGTATTACTCCAACTCTTATGGCTTCATCAGCGAATATGTTATTTTTCCCTGGATAAGCACCTCCAAAGACACAAATTTTTTTAATGCGCTGGGACGAAGTACTTTCCATTTTTTTTTCAAGTGCCTGAAAGAGAATGAGTACATGGTGTAATATATAGAAGACTGAGTAATGAATCAGACAAGAGTAATAATGTCGCCGAAAGTGTATTTGACCTGTCAGAAGAAAATGTTAACCTAACAAAAGATTTTTGCGTGATTTCAGGAAGAAAATCAAAAAGAGAAGAAAAATCAACCGTAAAAGACCAATGCAAAAAAAAAAACGAGAATAATTACACAAATCTAACAACACGTAAATTAAACCGAAATGAAGTTATTGCAAATCAAACCAAAAGCTGAGAAGTCATTTATTGTAGTTGTGATTGTGGCTCACATCTTCCTCTGGTTTTACGTCCAGAAACGGCTTAAACGCCTTCTATGAGTCGAGGATATGCTTCCCATCCAGTTTTCTTACAAGCTGGCAAACAGGGTCTTTTAACATCAGATTCCCAAGATGTTGCCATTCCCTTTGGAATTGCGGCCATAAATCAATAATTTCTCTTTGTACGTCTCCACTAGGATGCGTCTCAAGAGAAAGTTGGATATTACCCAAATTCTCCTTACTCAGTCCATCCTTAATGAATTCAATTTTATCATCTCGATTAGAGGACGGAATCCCAATAGAACAACATTTACCGTTACACGTCCATCGTGCACATTTGTGGCAATTTGAACTCATGCGCTTTGCTCGTCGCTTCTTTGCAAAAATGCTTCTACCTGTACCTTCTTGTAGTTCATCAAGATGTGAAGAAATTATGACTGGAAAAGTTTCATTCTCACCCAAAAAGGAATATTTTAGCTCGGATGGCAATGGTTTTAAATCCAGCTTGGGTGGTTCAATAGTTGATGGTACATTGACATTTGTGAGTGATGGAAGTTCCTCAAACTTTTGTTTCCAACAATGCTTAACCTGAAAAGAATTTAACAAAGAATCAGTGTGTGAAATTTCTGAAGCATTATCAAACTCACATTCAATTAAATAAGCTTCTAAAGGATCATGGAATGTGGTAGTGGTGAGATGTTCATGAACAAGTTCTTCAATGAAATCCACTTCATGTATTTCTGAATCATCACCAGGTTGCTTGCAAGTGTTGAACACATTTAATTCTAAAGTCATATTTCCAAAAGAAATGTTCAAAATACCATTCCTGCAATTTATCAGAGCATTAGAAGTTGCAAGAAATGGACGGCCTAATATAACAGGAATTTGAACATTTGGATTTGAAACAGGATGTGTGTCTAAAACAATAAAATCAACAGGGAAATAAAAATTATCAATTTGAACCAAAACATCTTCAACTATCCCTCGAGGAATTTTTACAGAACGATCAGCTAGTTGAAGTGTAACAGGTGTTTCCTTGAGTTCACCTAAACCTAACTGTTGATAAACAGAAAAAGGCAAAAGATTAACACTAGCACCAAGATCAAGCAATGCACGTTCTATTCTAGTGTTTCCAATGATGCATGAGATTGTTGGACATCCAGGATCTTTGAATTTTGGTGGAGTAAGGTGCTGAATGATTGAGCTCACACTTTCCGTCAGAAATGCTTTCTTTTGTACATTATGTTTCCTTTTAAATGTGCACATGTCCTTCAAAAATTTAGCATAAGATGGAACTTGTTTGATTGCATCCAATAAAGGAATGTTAATCTTAACTTGTTTGAAAAGTTCATAAATTTCTGCATTTTGATTCAAATTCTTTATTGTTTGCAACCTTTGAGGAAAAGGAGCAGGATGCATACCTTTTTCTTTGTCCAAATTTTCAAGAAGTTTAGACTTACCATCATCCTTACCATTACTTTTCGGAGGGGAAGGAGGATCTTGGTCTTTTGATGGAATGTTTTTGTCAATTGCCTTTCCACTTCGAAGAGTTGTGATAGAACTGGCATTTTCCTGTTGAGTTTCATTGGAGCAAGAAACAAGACATTGAGTAGAAGGGTTAGGCTGAGGTTGAGCAGGAAACTTACCTTTTTCTTGAGTGCATAATGAAGCTGTCAATGTGGACAAGGTGTTTTTGATCTCATTGATGTCCTGTGAAGTCCGGTTATTCACATTTGCTTGTGTTTGCATGAATGCTTGCAATGTCTCTTCCAAGGTTTGTACACGTGAAGGTTGATAGGAAAAAGTGTTGCCCGGCTTTTGAGATTGTGGTACCTGAACATGATTATTGTTCCGCCAACTGAAGTTGGGATGATTTCTCCATTCAGGGTTATACGTTTCAGAGTAAGGAGAAGGAAAAGGCTTTTTAAATGTGTTTATGGAATTTACTTGATCATGCAACGCTTCTTTGAGAATGGGAATGTTTGGACATTCAGAAGTGGGGTGTCCCATGATTTCACAAATTCCACAACTTTCTTCATTTTTAACCGTTTTGACTTCTTTTACTTCTCTAAGTTCCATGGCTTCAATCTTTCTAGCCAAATTAGCTACTTTAGCTTTTATTTCATCTTCTTGACTAAAATGATATTTACCTCTGTTAGAAACAACATTAGATCTATTGGAACTTTCAGAGGAATTATCTGTGTGCCAGGCTTGAGAGTTATCTGCCAAATGGTCTAGGTAGTCAAAGGCTTCTTCAGGTTCTTTTTCTAGAAACTCACCGTTACACATTGTTTCAACAAATTGTTTAGTTTCGGGAGTTAAACTTTCATAAAAGAAACTAATAAGACGCCATTTTTCAAAACCATGATGTGGACAAGAACTTAACAAATCTTTAAAACGCTCCCAGCACTGAAAAAATGCTTCATTTTGATTTTGATTGAAATTTTGAATCTGTCTTTTCAAAGCAGTAGTTTTATGTGCTGGGAAAAATTTCTTTAGAAACTCAGTTTGTAATTCTTGCCATGTGCCAATTGACCTTGGTTTTAAATTATGAAGCCAAATTTTTGCTTTATCTTTTAAAGAAAAAGGAAATAATTTTAGCTTGACAATTTCATTTGTACATTGTTGGTCATTAAAAGTGACACATACATCTTCGAAGTCTTTTAGAAACGAGTAAGCACTTTCCGATTCTAACCCATGGAAATTTGGAAGCAAAGCTATCATACCTGGTTTAAAACGAAAGTTGTTCGCATTGAGAGGAAAAATAAAACAAGAGGGTGATGAGCTTCGAGTTGGTTGCAAGTAGTCACGCATGGTGCGTACTTGTCTGTTCTCATCTTCAGCATGAACACTTTCATTGTCAGCCATGGTAGGAATTGTATTAGAAAGATTACCTGAAAAAGTTTCACAATAAAATCTAACTAAACGACGAGATCTAAAATCACGTCGCCAAACAAGCATAAAACAAAGTTAATATACAAAATTAGGCGGTATAACCAGCCAATAAAAATAAATTAGGCGGTATAACCAGCCAATAAAAATAAATATATACAAATTAGGCGGTATAACCAGCCAATAAAAATAAATATACTTATAAACTTATATACTTAGTATTGCTTCCCCGGCAACGGCGCCAAAAACTTGATGGAGACTCAATTAAGAGTTGTAAACCCAAGTGCAGGTTATGTTCAAGTAATAAATTCTCGGGTGTCCGAGGTCGAACCACAGGGAAGCGTATTAATAAGTATAAGTTTATAAATATATAAGACAAAGAAAGTAAACAAGATATTAGGGAATCAACAACAAAATAAGATAAACAAGATATTAGAGAACAAAATAAACAAAATATAAAAGAAATTAAACAAGATATAAAAAAAACAATAAGAAAAGATGTTGAGGTTAGAGAATCCACTCTTGGTGTTATGCTAAGATTAATCTTGTTTTATTACACAATTGAAATCCACACATAAAGGAGGTTCCAATCGGAAGGTTTAGCAATTCAGTCCAAATTGTCCAACGTCCATAGCATATGATATTATGTTCATTTGGTGTCCTCAAAACTCATAAAAAGAGTCCAAGCATTCCTTATGCCAAGGTATATGTCTACAATAAATAAAGGTTATGAAACCAAGCATTTACTGTGCCATTTTCATTGTCAATAATGAATCAAGATCTCTACTTTGCAAGTATGATTTTAAACCAAAAGAAAATATTATCTATACTAGTGTTTATAAATGATGATTCATTTTAGCTCATGTTTAAGAGACTAACCTTAGCATTTACCAAAAGCTTCACCTCATCACCTCAACAATATGATTAGCAACACATACTAGATATGAATAAAATGAAAAGAAATGTAAGAAGCATAAGTAAATAAAAAAAAGAAAACTAGAGAAAGGAAAGAAGAAGAAAACTTAGAGAATTTTATTACAATGGCTAATATCCTACCAATGTATAATGTATCCCAATACTCATCCAAGGCCCTCTATTTATACACATTTTGGAGGGCTAAATGACAAGAGACAAGCTTTACAAATTTCAAAGGTAGGTATAATAGGTGGGTGCATTTTTCTAACAATTTTCGTCATATTGTATGACAATTCTGATCAGCCAGCTTGATGGTCGATTTTGTCAACGTTGGAGGCTCGATCTGATAAAATGGTCTTCTAGAAAAATATACCCCTATCAGTTACGGATCTATAGCCTTTGGAATCAGTGTATTTGCTGATGTGGATAAGAAGATATGGGCAAAATACGAAAACAGGTCAGCACAGACGTCATTGCATATCAGCCAACTTGATGGTCGATTTCGCTAGGGAAAACGACTCCGTTTCAAGAAGTGTAAAACATGAAAAAGATAGATATACCTCTTAGCTTTGCATGGCTACAAATTTTAGCCTTATTGCTTCAGTGAAACTCGAGATATAGCTGATATGGAAAATGGTGTCAGAACTGGAACTGAACTGGATTTGCCCTTATTTCTAGTAATCTGAAATCACTCAAAGAAACTTGTGAAAAACACCAAATTACATAAAAATATAAAATATCATAAACACAATTAGACTAAACAATAATAACTCGTATTTGACACAAAACAATAATAAAACATAACTAAAAACTATATAATTATACGAGTTATCACTTCATACCCTTAATGGAGTGGGCAATGAATTTAAGGAGATTGGTGCAGCAATTAGAGCAGGTGAGAGTTCCATTACATTTGAGGAGCTCCATGATAAACTTACAACATATGAGCTTCATCTCAAACAAGAAGCTTCTGAGAATGACACTATCATTGCTACAGCCAAATTTACAAAGAAATCGAGCAATCCCTCCACTGCTCGCAATCTCCCAAGTAGATTTCGGTCTGCTAGAATTGGTTACTAACCTCAATCAACCAATCGACGATCTAACAGTTCATTCACAACTTCACCAAGTCAAGGTGCTCATCCTGTTTGTCAAATTTGTGACAAATCAGGCCACTATGCCAAACAATGCTTCAAGGGCAAGCAATTTTTCAACTCCACTTCACCAGCAACTCGTACCATCTCATCCACTACTGCAAATCATGTGACTGCATCTCATGCTTCTGACAAAAATTGGATAATGGATTTCGGAGCCTCACACCATGTCACCTCAGAACTCAATGATTTATACTTGTACATTTAGTACGATGGGCCTGATGAGATTCTTGTAGGCAATGGGGCAGGTTTGGCTATAACACACACTGGTTCTACTTCTTCAAAACCATATCTCCATTCCTTTCAATTATCTGATATATTTTGAGTTCCTTCGATTCGAAAAAAATTAATCTCAGTTGCTAAATTCTGTAAAACTAATCTTGTTTCCGTTGAATTTTATCCATCGCATTTCTTGATAAAGCATCTAAGCACGGGGGCGGTTCTTCTGTGCGGCCCGAATAAGGATGATACCTATGAGTTGCCTTGGGATGGACAAGACTCAAACCAAACACTGATTGCTTTTACAAGCATCAAGTCTGACTCTTCAACTTGGCATCAACGGCTTGGACATCCTTCTATTAAAATTCTTCAGTTTATGATTCAACATAACACTTTGCCACTTTCATCATCTCGTTTAAAATTCTCTTATGATTCGTGATACTGTAATAAGAGCCATAGGCTCACTTTCTTTCATTCTACCTTGAAAAGCACTAGGCCTTTAGAATTATTATATTCAGATCTTTGGGGTCCTTCACCTATTTGCTCTGTTGATGGTTTTCAATACTATATTATCTTTGTTGGTCACTTTACTAAATATATTTGGTTTTATCCCTTGAAAAAGAAATCTGATGTGTTCTCTATATTTCCAAAATTTAAGGCAATTGTTGAAATTTTTTTAACTTACCCATCATCTCTATTTACAGTGATTGTGAATGAGAGTACAAAAAATTGGATCAATTTTTTGCTACACATGGTATCATTCATTTTCAAACCCCACTCCACTCCACACCCCACAACATAATGGTTCTGCCAAGCGACGTCACCGTCGTATTGTTGAAACTAGTCTCACCCTCTTACATCAAGCTTCACTTCCTATATCTTTTTGGACCCATTCTTTTCAAGCAATAACATATTTGATAAACCGGATGCCTACTCCCTTACTTGATATGAAATCTCCATTTGAAACATTATTTGGTGGGAAACTAAATTACTCAAAACTCAAAGTCTTTGGTTGACTTTGTTACCCTTGGTTAAAGCCATACAATTCAAACAAACTACAACCCAAGTCTAAACCATGCACATTTCTTGGATACTCTATTTCTCAAAGTGCTTTTAAATGTTATGATATGGTCACTGGTAAGATTTTGTTTCAAGGCATGTTCGGTTTATTGAATTTGAATTTCCATTTGCTGCAAAACTTAAAGCCTCATCCACCTTACACTTCACTAATAATGAAACTTCTATTGACCCCACCTCCCTAGGTCCATTATTTTATACTATACCTCTGATGCATATACTTCCATTACATCTCCAGGCTTACAGATTTTCTCTCAAAGATCTTGGGCAACTGCATTATTTTTTGGGTGTTCAAGTAATTTCCAGAGAGAAAGGTTTGTTTTTATCCCAACATAAATACATAAGAGATATTCTAGAGAAAACTAGGATGATAGGTGCAAAAACAGTCTTCACTCCATTATCTACGTCAGTCTCCCTTAGTCTTCATGATGGCTCTTCATCAACAAATGCCACAGATTATAGGAGTATTATGGGTGCTCTTCAGTACTTGTATCTTACAAGGCCGAATTTAGCATATTCAATCAACAAAATTATCACAATTTATGCACGCACCTATCATTCAGTATTTGAGTTCTTTGAAATGATTTTTACGGTATTTGAAAGCAACAATTTATCATGGGTTGTTTCCCAAAAAAGACTCTTCTTTACAGCTACTTGCATACACAGATGCTGACTGGTCAGGAAATGTTGATGACAGAATTTCGACCTCTGCTTACATAGTGTACATTGGAGGAAATGTGATCTCTTGGTCTTCAAAAAAACAACGAACTGTTGCACGCTCCTCAACTAAAGCAGAATATAAAGCCATTGCAAACACAACAACTGAACTTATTTGGATTAGTAACCTCTTATCTGAATTGCAGGTTCCACAAGCCAAACCGGCCTTGATTCTATGTGATAATGTTGGAGCAACTTATCTTTGTTCAAATCCTGTTTTTCACTCTCGCATGAAACACATTGCATTGGATTATCACTTTGTTAGAGAACAAGTTGAAGCTGGTTGCCTTCAAGTGTCTCATGTCAGTTCAAAAGATCAATTTACCGATGCCTTAACTAAAGCTCTATCCAAACAACGGTTACTCTTTCTTTGATCCAAGATTGGGGTTTCTGACGGCTCCTCCATCTTGCGGGGGCATGTAAAGACTCTTATAAGATCATTACCAGATCATCCATCCTCACCCAAAACTCCAAGTCAATCCCAAGCTTCCTTATCAGATAGAAGTAGATTAGATAGAAGTAATACATCTTAATCTTGTAAATAATATCAGTAATTATTATTAGAGATAATTCTTGTATATATCACTTTAGAATTGTAACTCTATAATACCCAATCAATAAGAATAGAAAGGTAATTTGCCTTTCTCAAATCTTTCAAATATATCACCACTTATAAAGGTCTCCTACCCTCTAAAGGAAAGAAATCAAAGCACCAGAAAACATTCCAACATTGATTCCAGTGACTCCAGAGTAGCATCACGTTCCAATAACAGATAGAAGCCTCGAAATGCAACAACAAATTCCAACATCAATCACGAATTGCAACTCATTTTCACCACCATGCCAAGAACGTTTTTGATCTGTCAACCCCTATTTTTGTCAACAAAAAAAAAAAAAAAAATTCGCCATGCAATTTGCTTATCTGAATACATTCGAAAAACTCAATTTGCCAACTAAATTCATCAGAGTCAATTTTAGCAAAAGTATCCCACAGCAGCCATGGTTGAATATCCTCCTTCAAGCACCTGCTGACAGCAATCACCGAGTTAGATTCAATGATCAAACTAACTTTATTTTTCCATTGAGTTTGCAAGAAAATCTCCATCACCATCTTTTTTTTTGTTGAATATAATGTAGTATATATCACATATATATATATATATATATGTAGAAACAAAATGTATACAACTAACCTAAAGTCTCATATCTAAACAATCATAGCACACGAGAAAAATGTATACAACTAACCTAAAGTCTCATACATAAACAGATATAGAAAAAAGGAGATTTAGAATCTCAACCATCCGTGACTGTAGGATTCCTATGTTTTGTAGATGGTTGAGATTCAAGTTTGTATAATTTTATTGGGAAAGAAAAACCAAATTTTCCTGTGTGAAGAAGAGTGGTTGTGGAGGCCTTTAGGAATGATGATGAATTCTTTGGACCACCCAATTTTCCTGTAGCCTGACTTTGCAACCCTGAGGAATGTTTCAAAATCAATCTAATTGCTCAAGTCACTATATGATTAGCCCAATATCTGCCTAATCTCATCCTCAGTAAGTATAGCACTAAAAGCCTTCCATTTAACCATCAAGGGCGGCAAATCTCCCGCTGTAACATTACCATTTTGGTTCTTTACTGAAACAAACTTGGATTTAATGCTGCGAAGCTCAACTTGCGTGAATTGGCTATGAAGCCATTGATCAGAGACAACAACACCCACGAAACTAGACATATCCTTATCCGTCAAGATACCCCTGACCACTGTTACCTCCACTCCCATACGACCCATCCTCGACCCCGTTGTCTGCCAAACACTCTGCCAAGCTTGCGAAGGAGGCTGAGCATAAATATCACCAGTGGGGTCGACGACAGGCCTCCCAATCATCATCCCACAGAGAGAAAGAGAGACATAAACATACCCAGGAAAAAAAAAAAAAAACGCAGTGTAAAAGGACATAGAAACTACATAGGACAACCTAGAGAAGAGAGCATCCCATAATTTATGTTGATATTTAAAAATAAAATTCTCAAACAAAAAACAATTACATTAACCCAGAAAAAAAGCTTAGAAACCAACAAAGAAACAAAAAACTAGATGATCAAACAAAAAAATGTCAATCTGGGTTTGATGATTTTGAGAGGGAGAGAGTCGGGGTTGGGTGTTTACCTTCTTCTTGCTCTTCTCTTCTGTAGCTCTCACAATCGGGGTAAGGGTTTCTCATATTTGGGGTTTGGGTTGTTCAAAAAGAAAAATCGGGATGAGGATTTTCCAATTTTAGGGTTTGGGTTTTTTTAGAGGAAGAAGTGATTCGATGATTTTGAAAGGGTGTTTACCGTCTTAATATCAAGAACTTCAGAAACATTAGATTCAAATGCTCCAAGAGAGCCCGAAAGTAAAGCAAAACCTAATCAGTTTCATTACATCTGCTAGGAATCTTGATCACTTGAATTAAAAGTTTAGCATTCTACCAGCAGTAGCACACAATGGTTATTAACAACATTCGGAAATCTAATTGAAAAATAAAAATCCCACAATAGCTATATTATCTTTCACCTAGGCGTTTCGTGACTAATAAGGAATAGGTAAAACAAGTAATAATAATACACGATCTTTGGTCTCCTGATCTTCAACCCCATGACCATCACCATGTTGGTACATGCATTGAGCCATCCTTGCTATGTTCAATGCAATTTGAATAAACGTACGAGAGAAGGGGGAGTGAGCAATTAGATTTTCATTCATCCTTTTCCACGTTGCATCAATTAACTTCCTTATGTGGTAACGGGCTTCTACTTCAGAAGAGCCAGTTTCGTGCATGTAACATTGGATTGATTTCGGAACATCACCTCTTTTTAATTCATCCTAATTAAATAGATGCAAAGAAAAAAGCATTAATTAGATAAATGAGTCACATTTGCAACCATAAAAATTTCAATAGGAAAACATTAACTAAGGAGTGTACATATGATTATATATATTGCATACCGAGGATGTCCCAAGATCGTCAGCAAGTCTTAAAATCATGGACGAGCAATAGATTAAATTGGAATGTTCCTTCAAGCACTCCAAGCACTCCTTTCTTATTGAATTTGTTAAGAAATAAGCATGTGATAGTATTACGGTAGCCGAAATAGAAATCCTTGCATTATCAATGTACTCTTTAAAGGTTGGTATGTAACCACTATAATACCACTTTGCCTCCACTAAGTAAGCATTGCATAGCTCTGCCCACTGAATACATATAATTCTAATTTAAAATGAAAGGAAATTGAGGAAAAAAAGTCATGAAGCAAAACTAATTTATATCTAGAAAAAGGGTTTTAGTACCATTTTCTTCAAGAAAGGAATGGAATCAAACCCTTGTTCCTTAAGGGTATCAAAACCCATTTCGTTTATGGAGTTGTAAAGAGCAAGGAAACATATCTTCAAATATTCTGGGAGAAGCTCCATCGCATTGATATCCCATCTGAAATTAGAACATTATACTACCACGTAAATTCTAGTGCCAAAACTATTAAATAGAACTCAAGTAAAAATTAAGCTGTTGATCAGTATTATTCCAATTTTTTAATAAATTTTAAATTTTTTGTTGCCATTTATTCTAGTTTGATCTCTCGATCTATTGTTAATAGGTTTTAGGATACACACCTTAAAATTTAACATGAGTTTTAGTGTTCAAGTTTGTTTTGTTCTTATTACCGTTTATGTTTGTCACATGACAAACTCCTAACTTGTTTTGGTTGTTAATATTGAAACTACATGTGAGGGAGAGTATGGAGAGTGTTATTTCACATTTGTTATTTTTGAGTTTTTTACGATCTTATATTTATATCAAATCTCTTCAATTATTGTCAATTTATTTTAAATTTTTACAAAAACCATAGTGCAATTATATATCCCAACCAACCTCTCAACAGCTTGAGTGAAGAGCTCTAACTCATCCAAGGTACCATACACATCATAGACATCATCTATAGTTGTTATTAAAGCGTTAATCTTTGTTAGAGTTCTTCTAGCGTTCCCAAACTGAGGATCAGATGCAAAGCCCACTGTCCATAAAAAGTTCACCATCAACCTGTCTCTGGCAAAGCTTAACTTTTCTCCCAGAGCTATATTCCTCCACCACCTGCAGCATATATGGTTTCATGGAGCAAAATCTGAAGTTAGGATTTTAGTTCAAAAACGAAGAGTTTTTATATGAGACCAAAAAACAAAAAAGAGTTTTTATACAAGAAAACTACCATTTTATCCTCTTTTCTTTGCTAAGATGGAAGTTGAGAGCAAGTGGTGTTTCTTTTTCTGTGCATACCTTCGGTGTTGTTTATATGTACTTCGACATTTCATGGAATAAAATTGAGGAAATTAACTTTTTGGTGAACCAATTTTGAAAAATAAAATTGAATAATCTTTTAACCAATTTTGATATTTCACTTCACCTAACCAGATATGATAATATGAAAAGTCATGAAAATACTGTTCTCACTATTATCTTTTGACTGTTGAATGATCAAAACAATAATACATATAGATGCCGGAGACAAATGTTATTTTTTTCAAAATTCGATGATCAAAGTAAAAAATCTCAAAAAATATGTAAATTTAATCAATAAAATTCCATTCTAGTCGATGCCAGAATTTCTTGTTTTTCTTTTTTCTTTAAAAAGAAATTCTTTTGTATTCTGTTAATAATAGATTAAGTCTCTATTCATTACTCATTAAGCTTTCAGATTTATACATTCATGCACTTACTTTGAAGCATATCTTAGATCATCCTGGTGCACAGCTTGCACAATATTGAAGTCCAATTTAGCAAGCTCCAAAAGAATGGGATTTCTTTCCTCACTTTTCTCATACACCTCTATAAACCACCTTGCTTCCAACCTTAACATCCTCCAATGTAGCGGAAGTTCCAAAGCATGATCCACTAGCATCCAAAGATATTCATCTAATTTCTTCTTCTTCTGATATTCTTGGAGCTGTTTAGCTGCGAAATCCCTTGCAATCTCCAAGATGCCTTCACCCTCTACCGAAAGGTATGAGGCCTCATACAAGTTAAGCAGCCCTTTGCAGTCCTTACAAAGATCTGCCTTGAAATTCCCCATCTCGTCCATGAAACTAGAGAAAACCTCTGCATGTATAACAACATTTATGTTTATATTTTTATAATTATGACTACTTTTACAGAATTTTGTTTTATACAAAATTAATTTCTTTACTTTTTTTACCTTGAGTTACTTTATAATCTTGCTGCCTTAGGAGCCTAAATTCAAGTGCTGTAGCATATAAATTGTCTTTCTTCCATAAAGCCTTGCTCTGATCAGCCATAATTATATCCTCCAAAATCCTATTGGTTTCGTTCTGAAAGTGATAAGATAATCCGAGCCTCTGCAAGGTATCGACTAGCTCAAGTTTCTCTAAAGGATACATCACTTTGTCAAGCATCATTCTGACTTCTCCCACTAGTCTGATTGCTCGTTCATTAAATGATTCCCCCTACATGCGGAAAATATTGCATAATTTTTAATCTTTATAATTAAAAAGTTATTGGTGTGCAAATCATATGTTTTAACTACTTATTACATGAAAAAAAAAATGTATATATATATATATATATATATACCAGATACTCGCTCTTGAGCGACTGAATATAATCGTACTCCCAAATAGGAGGATGGTAGTTAGCAGATCGTCTAACAATTTTTTGATCCGAAACGTTGGTTATAGGAAAAAATTTGGTGGCTCGAACAACACTGAACTTGTTGAGGTTTGATCTGTTCGAGGTGCCTTTCGTATGCCTTCTGATGAAACTGCTGCTAGGGACTGAAGCCAGGAGATTAAGAGCCATGGCGAAAGCTCCAGTTAGCCACTACCAAAGATTGATATTTTAATTCTTTTGGTATTCAATATAAAGGCAACTTCAAAAGATTGACTTAACTTTGTGTAAAAATCTACGCATGCCACCACGTATTATATATATGGTCCATGCTATATTTTTCTACTGTTATGCATCTTTAATATTTGTTCAAGATGAAGATATCAAAAAATATTTGTTCAAGAAGAACGAACACGTTGTTCATGTGTGTAAGTTAAGAAGATATGAAATATTGTGACTTGTGAGGGTAAATGTTGTATGCACAAATCTGCTTTCTTAATATAGAAAAAAAATCTGAAATGTCGTGGTATAGAGAGAGGGACCATGGTTCCAAATTTTTTGAAAACCCTTATTTGTTATAGTTAGAGGGGACCATGGTCCCAAAATTCTGAAAACCCTTATTTGTTTATAGTTGGTATAGTGAGAGGGACCATGGTCCCAAATTTTTTGAAAATTATAGTTACAGGGTATCATGGTTTCAAAATTTTGTAAACCCTTATTTTTTTATAGTTAGAGGGTACCATGTAGACTTGTCTATGGGCCGGACTACTCATCCGACCTAGCTGCCTCGTATTGGATCGGATCTGAACAGGAATTTTAAGATTCGGACCGATTTGGTTCGGCCCGAATCACTGTTAGTTAAATAAAAATTATTTTTTATTTAAATTTAATAAAATATATATAAATATTAATATAAAATAATATTTTAATAATTTATAAATAGTGAAAAGAGATTACGGGCCCGACCCTAAACGGGCTTGGGCAAGCAATTTCTTTTTTTTTCGAACTGCGGCCCGACTCATGGACAGGTATAGTACCATGGTCCCAAGATTTTTGAAAATCTTTATTTGTTTTAGTTAGAGGATACCGAGATCCAAGATTTTTAAAAACTTTTATTTATATACGTACATTATATTATTTAATTAATAAGTCCATTCCGTAAAAAATAAAATATGCCCAAAAAATTATCTTTGTAATTATAAAAATTCAAATTTTAAGATACAAAATTCAATTCATAAATATCAATATTAATTTGTCAAAAAAGCATTATTAATTTTGTTCTCATTTTTTTTAAAAAATAAAATAAAATAAAAGTAATGACTTTGGTAAACATAATCCACATTAAAAAGTCAGAACCTCTCAAAAAAACTAAAAAAAGATAAGATTGGAAAAAGTCTAAAAAAGAAAAAGACACAAACTTTCAACACACAAATAAACTCATTATAATTATTGTAAAAGAAGATGTATTATTATTGTCTTGAAGAGTCTATCACAATCACGGTGCAAAGTATGGTAAAAATTTCTTCAAGTGGTACACTTTTACCTTGTGATCTTTGAAACATTAATAGTAAGTTATAAGGTTTTTTTTTTTTTTAAATTTTTAAATTTGAGAAAATTATTAATATTTATGATGAAATTGTGCAAATTTTTATGTACATATATTTTTTTCTTGGGTTTTTTTTTTTCTTCAGAGAAGGTAAAAATAAATCCATATTAATTTAATATAATGAAAGAAATTGTTTGATTTTATTTTTTTCATTAAATAAGTTTGTCACTTGAAATTATTTTATAATGTTATTGATTTAAACTTTGTGCATTATATATAGGTTAACAAATTAGTTTAGTATTTGTTTGAATGTTATATAAATGTTTTATCTTAACTTCACTAAATTATTGCCTTATACCCTAAATAAATCTACTATATAAAACATTATTTAAAACTTAATTAACTAATATAGTTTAAATTTTTTTATAATTATTGTTTGGATGAATTCCTTGTGGATGATAAATTTTATTATCTACATTGAGAGAGAAATTATTCAATCTTTTGACTCAAACTCGATACTTGATGATTTTATTTTTATAAAAGAAAATCGTGCATAATTTTAAATACAGATATTTGACTTGCTTTCCTTTTTAATAGTTATTATCTTTTTCATTCCATTACTTAAATTGTTTTTATCATCAATACTTAAACTTTTATGTATATTATTTAATTATATATATATATGTATAAATATGAAATGTTATTTTTCATATATGATTTTTTTATATAATTTTTCATAAGATAATAACATACTAAATATAAGTTAAAATTTTTTTTTTGACCATAAATCAAAGTTTTATGTTTTTATTTTTTTTTTTATTTTAGCTTGATTTCTAGCTTGAAATCTTGATTTCGACACTGCCTCTAATACTATAAATGAACAAATAACATAATTGTATTCATATCTTTTGTCGGAGATAAAATCTCTAAGTATTGTTTGTATTCATGACCTAATAGGCATGTCACAAAAAACGTTGTATATCCTTTTTGTTTTGGCAAATGGGATATTTTGGAAATGTGGTGGTTATGGTTTTCTTGTTGGTCTGCTGCTGTTTTCTGTCTCATCTGTGATGTTAATTGGTGATTTTTGTGATATTTGGTTTATTGGTGCTTGGTGTATGGTGTTGTATCCATATGTTTTTGTACGGATCGATGTGATGTCTCCTTTGTGTTAGGTTGTTTCTTTTAGAGTGTTTTGTGAGATTGCTCTGTTATTGCATACAATTTTGTTCTTTGCTCTTCTAACTTTTGCTAGCTTTGTAATTACTTTGGTTCCTTAATAAATATTTTTGATTTAAACAAAAAAAAAAGATATTTTGGAAAAGTGTCCAAGTGTTTATGGACAGACATTTTTTATTGCAATTTGACTAATGTTTCATCTTTATGGTGTGTTTTTCATTTTTAAAGGTTTACTTTTACGTTAAAAAATAATAATAAAGGAATTTTTTTTTTAGCTTACTATATCTTTGAGTATAATTATTTTTCATTTGTTGAAATAGAGATTAGACTTTTTTATTTTTATAATACATTTATCATTGAATCTAAAACTCCTAACAGATAAAATTCGATTTTGATCTTAACAAAATACCTAGATAGGAATCTCCTGCCACCACTCTCATCAATATCACAACAATTATCATTGACCATGGAAGTCGATAAAATGCAACTTTGCAAAATTGTGGCTGCTTTCTTCAAGAAATATTATGTCAAATTCGAAGAATCTTATCTTATAAAAGAAATGAAAGTAGTCCCTCAATTGAAGGACATTTGCTTGCCACGTGGTAAGCAATAATTGTTTATTGCTTGTCACGTAATAAGCAATTATAAACTTTTTTTTAATACTTTTATAATTATCACGTGTTGTATTTTATGTTTTTTTTATATTATAATTGTATTAAAGGTTTTATATATATATATATATATTTTGACACGTTAGTTATAAATTTGGATACATTCGTGGATTTATGTTGTGTTAGTGTTATTTTTTTTTGTTGTATTGTGTTTTAGTAATTTTTTTCGTGTTCGTGCCTTGTCCGAAATTGCCATATCTAATTAGCACTATTCAAATCACTTTCAATTTTGTGTCACGTTATTTTTTTTTTGTGTTGTGTTGATAGATTTTGACACATTTTTGTTGTGTTAGTGTTATTTTTTCGTGTTATAGTTATTTTTCATGTTCGTTTCGTGTTCGAAATTTTCAGGTCTGACTAACACTTTTCAAATAATTCTCAATTTTGTGTCAAGTTCGTTTTATATAAATTTCGACATGTTCGTGATTCATGTTGTGGTCATATTATTTTTTCGTGTAGTGTCATATTATAGTTATTTTTCTATATCATGTTCGTTTGCGATACTATTGAAATAACTCCTAAATTTGTGTCACGTGTGGTATAATGATTGGTTTTTTTTTTAAAAAAAAAAATCATATTTCATTATAAAATATATATAATATTAATATCAAAATAATATTTTAATAATTTATGAATAGTAAAATGGGATTACGGATCCGACCCGAAACGGGCTTGGGCAAGCAATTTTGTTTTCTTTCCGACAGCGGCTCGACTAATGGACAGGTCTAGTACCATGGTCCCAAGATTTTTTAAAATCCTTATTTGTTATAGTTAGAGGATACCGTGATCCAAAATTTTTAAAAACTTTTATTTATATACGTACATTATATTATTTAATTAACAAGTGAATTTCGTAAAAAATTAAATATGTCCAAAAAATATCTTTGAAATTATAAAAATTCAAACTTTAAGATACAAAATTCAATTCCCAAATCTCAATATTAATTTGTCAAAAGCATTAATAGTTTAGTTCTCATTATTTTTCAAAAAATAAAAAAAATAAAAGTAAAAGTAATGATTTTGGTAGACATAATCCACATTAAAAAGTCAAAACCTCCCAAAAAAACTAAAAAAAGTGAGATTGGAAACGTCTAAAAAAGAAAAAGACACAAACTTTGAACACACAAATAAACTCACTATAATTATTGTAAAAAAAATGTATTATTATTTTCTTGAAGAGTCTATCACAATCACGATGCAAAGTATGGTGAAAATATCTCTAAGTGGTACATTTTTACATTGTGATCTTTGAAACATTAATAGTAAGTTATGACGGTTTTTTTAATTTTTAAATTTGAGAAAATTATTAATATTTATGATGAAATTGTGCAAATTTTTATGTACATATATTTTTTTCTTGGGGTTTTTTTTTTCATAGAAGGTAAAAATAAATCCATATTGATTTAATATAATGAAAGAAATTGTTTGATTTTATTCTTTTCATTAAATAAGACTTGAAATTATTTTATAATGTTATTGATTTAAACTTTGTGCATTATATATAGGTTAACAAATTAGTTTAGTATTTGTTTCAATGGTCCGGACCCCTTAACCCTGGCAGATTTCCTTTTCAACTTCCCGGAACGCAAAGAGACTTCCACCATTCCATGAATAGGTCCCCAAGACTTTGTTTCGAAGGTCGGCACAAAAAGTCAACTAAAAAAAGTCAATCTCAAAAAAATCAACTTCGAAAAGTCAACCATTGAAAAACTCAACCCTTGGTCAAAATCAAGGTTTGAAGTTGAATTGAGCAATGGAGAAAGAATTTTGATAATCCGAGGTCTACAACGAAAGACATAGAGTTTGGAAGATGGGTTGCGAAAATTCAGTGTAGGGGTAGACTTAATCCGACTAATTTTGGAAAAACTACAAAGATGGCCTGATTCGGTGAAATTGAAGCCCCCAGTTGATAAACAATGTATAAACAAAAATAGCCCAAGGCCCAGTTTGAAGTTGATCCCAAGGAAGAGCTGGTTAGAGCAAAAACGAAAAAAAAAAAAAAAAATTCTCGAGTTTGAAAAGGGGAAAACAAAATCGGAGGGGAATTTGATCGTAAAAATTGGGCGTTTTCTTACCAACTCAAATTAAATATATGAAAAAAGAATGAAAAAATAAAATCTGAAAATCAGACCCATTTTGAGCAAAACTGAGGTTTCGGAGGTTGAAAGGCAATCTCGAAAAATCCCAAAGAAAATTCTGGAAAAAATAGCAAATGAGCTCGAAAAATTATGAAAACTTCCAGATCTGAGTTTTATAATTTTTTGAAGAGATTGGTGAAGAAAAATCTAGAATTGGAGCTCATTTGAAAAATGGCAAAATTCGAGTGCACTAACCCGAAATTCCAAAAGATAATTCCGAGAAAAATAGCAAAAGAGCTCAAAAAATTATGAAAACTTCCAGATCTGAGTCTTATAATTTTTGGAAGAGATTGGTGAAGAAAAATATGGAATTGGAGCTCATTTGAAAAAAGGAAAAGTTCGGGTACACAAACCCGAAATTCCAAAAGTTAATTCTGAAAAAATAGCAAACGAGCTCGGAAAATTATGAAAACTTCTAGATCTGAGTTTATAATTTTTGGAAGAGATCAATGAAGAAAAATCTGGAATCAGAGCTCAAATGAAAAAGGTTAAATTTGGGGAGGCACTAAACCAAAATTTTATAGAAAAATTCGAGAAAAATAGCAAATGAGCTCGGAAAAATGTGAAAACCTCAAGAACCAAGTTTTATATTGGGGGGGATGAGTTGGAGATGGCAAATCCAAAATTGGGGTCCATTTGCATTTTCATTAAGTTCGAGGGCCTAAAAGGTAATTTTATCGAAGAAATCGAAAAGGGCAAATTTGTAAAATTAAAGAGGTGAAAAAATGAAGAGAATTCTGGAGTATTCCAGGTCTTGGCCGGCCAGCATATGGGAGAAGGGTGGGGATTTGATTAATTCCATCCAATGGTCACTATCAAATGGCAAGATGTCATTTTTACTATCTTGCAAATGTCCATCCTCATCCAATAGCCTAGGTGCTTTGTAGAAAAAATGAGCACATCTCATCCAAGGGCCAAAAAAATCAAAGCACACATACACACACTATCATACCCCCTTGGCCAACCATTATTAAGAGAGAAGGAAGGCTTCATTTTTCAAATGGTTAGTCATCTTTTAAAGATAGAAGCAGTAGCTAAATTGAAGGGAAGAAGGAAGAAATTTTTTGAAGAGAAAACTAGCTTGAGAAAGCTTTGAAGGTAGCCATTGACACCTTTATCTTGCATTTTTCTTTCCTTCCCATGTTTCTTCTTTCCTTTTCCATGTTGGTTGTGGCAGGATAGCTTTCTTTGATGGTTTAGTTTTCAAAACCAAATAAAAATAAAGAGGTTGAAAGGCTTCATGATCTTGATGAAGTCAAGTGATTATGGTTAGGGGAGGGCTATGCCCATTGTACCAACCATGGAGCTCACCTCTATTTTCTTATTTTACTTACTATTTTTTTTATTTATTTTCATATATATATATATATATATTTGTAATATTATGTTGTTCATACCAAGTTTATTCATGTCTTTGCATCTTGTGGCTATGTCATATAGCATTTTTGGTCTTTTTTTTTTTACATTTTAAGCATGCTTTGCATCATGCATAAGACCATGTTACATTCGGTCATGGCTTAGCATTTTTGCCATGCATCATATCTTGCATCTTTAGCATGCTTTACATTGTGCATAAGACCATGTTACATTCGGTCATGCTTAGCATTTTTTCCATGCATCATATCTTGCATCTTTGGCATGTTTTACATTATGCATAGGATCATGTATCATTCGGCCATGTCTTGAATTTTTTTTCATGCCATTTAGATTTAGGTCATTTTTCATACCATGTATCTATATTTCACCTTAGGTCATTCAGCCATGATTTCTCCATGCTAATTTCCATGTCATTTAGCTAGGTCACATGCCATATTATTCTACATCATTTAGGCATTAGGTCATATGCCATGTCATTTTTCCATGTCATTTAGCATTCTAGGTTATTTTGCCATGTCATTTAGAACCTAGGTCATGCTTATGCCATGCCACATATTTCATGCATTTAACTTGCTGTTTGTTCATGCATCTCATACATTCCCACTTGATTTTTGACTTGAGCCAATCAATGGCTCAAAGCCATGCTCTCTTGAGCATGCTTGTGGAAGATTAATACTTTAGATTGGGTATTCTAACTTTGTGATTTTATTTCACTACTCATCCATAGTCAAAATAATATGATTTTTTTACCATATGCAGTAGTCATTCAGGGTATTTTTTTTCACTATTTTTGGAATTTTTTATCATGGCTAAAAAAGGCTTTTGACAAAGTAGTTTTAACTCACTGTTCTAACTTCAGAAACATTTCGGTCTAGGTTCCCATGCCCCAAAAATTAAGCTAATATTTTCCCATGTAGATAAACATGTTATAAGTCTCCCCTAATTTTTTCAGTTTTTTTTTGAAATTTTCTAAAAGGGTAAAAAAATAAGGTTTCAAAACTGGTTGTGGGAGTCAGATTTGTTTTCAAGAAATAATAAATTGTATGTTTTTATTAGCATATTAAGAGGGGGCTGATTTGGGAATTTAGCCACTGTCTTAGGATGATTTTCATACCATTTAAATCATAAAATTCAATTTTATAAAAGTCGGGTCAAGGGTGCTCAACTCGGATTTAAAAATAAAGGAAAACTAGACCCTTTTTTAGGGAGAGGCTCTGTCTTTTCTTTTAAAACTAGAATTTTTGAATCCAAATTAGAAAATCCAACTTAGGTCTCTTCCAAAGGTAGTCGGATACCTTTTTAGGTATACGAATATCCTTGCTTCATAGGAGAAATACATTTCCATACATTGCATTTTCCATATTCATGCCTACTCCATGACATTTCATTTTTGCTATCTTAGTCATGTAGATTCTATATGTGTGAACATTCCATAGTGATGTCATTACTTTGATTTAAATTTCATGTTGTTATCTTGATTATGATGTGAACATGAATATTCCATGAGGATATCATATTTGTGCATTTTGCCTTGTCATGATTCCTTTTTCCATTCATTATTATCCCATGTCATCAAGAATTTGCCATGTCATTCATGCATATGTCTTATCTTTGATTCATGTCATTTATTCTATTGGTTATGTCATTTAAATTTTGTCATAGTAAATTGCTTGCCATGCCATGTTATTTATGCATGTTATATATTCATGTTTTAATTTGTACATTCATGATTATTCAACTTTTTGAAAATTGATGTTTTCAATAAAATAAGGTTATTCCCGAGTTAAAATAATTCATGATTTTTTTGCTGGGTTGCCGAAGAGGATATCATCAATTATCATTAACAACATAATATCTTTCTTTCAAAAATAATAGTGATTCGGAGATTTTCTAAGTAAATAAAAATTTCTATGTTTTGCCGGGTCTGTCGGGGAATATAGAAAAATTTTGAGTTAATAAATTCCGGATCATTTTTAACTAGAAATGAGAATTATTTTAAAATATCAATTTCAAAACCGATTTTTACTGAGACTCAAGATAACACATGATTCATAAGGTACTGTTTTATACGGGCGTTGTGGGGGTGCTAATCCTTTCTCGCACGTAACCGACTCCCGAACCCGCTTTTTTGGTTTCTCTGGTTTAAAAGCACAGACTTCGAAATTGGTTTTAAAAAAAATGTTTTAATTAATTTTAAAATGTTTTACAAAACTGATTTTAAAAGGTGGCATCGCACCTAGCCAAAAAAAGATTGGTGGCAACTCCAATTTTTTGTTTTTTGTTTTGGAGGTTGTTTTCATACCATCGACCATTTATTTCAAGAGGAATTAAGTCGTCTTTTCCTTTGCCTGTTGTTTCTTTCTCCCCTCACTCGAGCGGGTCCTTGCGATGGGATCACGTGTCGACAGCTTGGCGACTCTACTGGGAAATTTAGAGAGTCAGGCCTAGAGTTTGTCGGTTTTAATTGGTATTTAATTATAATTCTCATTTTTGTTTTTGTAAAATAAAGAGAATTTTGAAAATAACAAAAATTTTATTTTCATCTTCATGAGCATTCATATTATTATTGTGCTATGTTTATTCAAGTGTTGTGCATTATCATTATTCTTTGATTGATTAATGCTTTCTTTTATTTAATTCAGTTTTTTATTACAATGCATTGTTGGAGTCTTTTTAAATTATGGGTTGTAAAATAGTAATGAAAGGTTTGTTGTTCCTTCTCACACACTACACTTGCATTTGCATAACATGAGCCCTCAACCTGGGTTTCGTCGTTTTAGGTGGAGTGAAGTACCTACGCTTCATGAGCTGATAATCTCAGCATAAGCTGGCAAAATACTCTTGGGGTACAAATTACCTATGCTTCGTGAGGTGTTAACCTCCGCATAAGCCTGGGAAATGTATTCTAACAAATTTAACCCGCTTTTATCGGGGTGCCTTACTAGCCTTCACCAATGATCGTGAGGAGCAATTTGGAGCCTTTTTAGAACCTAATGCAACCTCATATAGTGAACCTAGGCGAAGCCATGCCGACTTTACTAATACCCCTTGCAAACTATTCCAGATCTGAATCAGTATCCTCCCTTTACTATTACCCCTTCATCCGCTGGATGACTAACACGAGGTCTCCAAGTTTCGCTCCATCACCACAAGCTGATTGCAATTCATACTTTTTCCATCATCAGTCGTCTCATCAAGCATCTTGGATAATAACTTCGAACTGTGTGCAACCTGTAAGGGTCCTATGTCCAAATCTATACCCTTACCATGCTGTTCCGTCACCTCTCTAGGAAAACACTCCTGTTCGGGTATTCGTGCCATCATCAAATGCCTCGACTCCTAGGCCATATGTGACCAATAAACAACCCAAGAACAAGACTCAAAGGTAGTTTGATCCTATTCCAATCAGCTACCAAGAGCTTCTCCCTATATTGATCCGAGATCACCTAGTTACCTGTGTGCTGTTGAAACCCCTGCTACCACCATATCCCAAGTGGCATAACCTAAATGCAAGATGTGCTTATCACTGCGGAATTGCTAGGAATAGCATTGAAGACTGTGAAGCCTTCAAGAGGAAAGTATAGTCTCTCATAGATGTCAAGTGGTTCGATCCAACGACACTGATTGATAGAGGACTGGGAAAGGACAATTAGGATTGGGAGATTTACGGCAATGATGTAGTGGGACTTCGGTCTTTTATGATGTAGTAGGATTTTGTCTTTTCAGTAGCTCGCTCTTATAGCTTTAGGATGCTAGGAAAAATAAAGTGCTTGTAAAGACAGTTCTAACCACTGCTCAGATTTTGTAAACATGGTTTATACCCTGTGAACATTGACATGGGAATGAATTGGTTATGCTTCAAATTTATGAGATGTTGATGATTATGTTCCTCCGATTCTTTTTTCCTCACTCGTATCTTCCCCTTTGCATTTTGCATTCAATCAATTATTGGTCATACCATGCATACATGCACCATTTTGGCATCAGGTTGCATTCATGACATATATAGTTAGCATGATTTCTCTGCATATCCATGCATTGATTTGTTTATTCTTAGCGTGCATCAAATTGCATTCATGACAAACACAGCCAGCTTGATTTCTTTGTATATGTTTGTGCATTGATTTGTTTACTCTTTACATGCACCATGTTGGCATCAAGTTGCATTCATGACATACATAGTCAGCATGATTTCTCTGTATATCCATGCATTGATTTGTTTATTCTTCACATGAATCATATTCACATCGTGTTGCATTCATAGTGTATATGATCATTCATTTGAAAATGCATCTAGAACATACATGGTCATCCATTGCATATATCCATGCATTGATTTTTCTTATTTTTTACATGCATCATGTTGGCATTGTGATTGCATTTATAACATACATGGTCAGCATGTTTCCACTGTATGTGTCCATACATTACTTTCTTTATTCTTCACATGCATCAAATTGCATTCATGACATTCATGGTTCATTCATCATGAAACACATTTGGAGGGATAAAACAAAAGCTGGCTTGGGTGTTAGAGTTTTTGAAGAAATTTCTCTTCCAAATCAGAGGTATAAGAAGTACTGAGCATCTTTATGACACAGGCCAGAGCTATGAAGAGTGAACAAGCGGCCCGGATAGAGAGAATGGAAAAGGCACAGGAAGAATTGCGAGAACAGTTGGCAAAATCTCAAGCAGAATCTATCTATGGGCCGGACTACTCATCCGACCCTAAACGGGCTTGGGCAAGCAATTTTTTTTTTCTTTTGGACCGCAGCCCGACTCATGGACAGGTATGGTACCATGGTCCCAAGATTTTTGAAAATCCTTATTTGTTGTAGTTAGAGGATACCGTGATCCAAGATTTTTAAAAACTTTTATTTATATGCGTTCATTATATTATTTAATTAATAAGTGCATTTCGTAAAAAATAAAATATTCCCAAAAAATTATCTTTGTAATTATAATAATTCAAATTTGAAGTTACAAAATTCAATTCACAAATATCAATATTAATTTGTCAAAAAAGCATTAATAGTTTAGTTCTCATTTTTTTTCAAAAACAATAAAATAAAATAAAAGTAATGATTTTTGTAAACATAATCCACATTAAAAAGTCAGAACCTCTCAAAAAAACTAAAAAAAGATAAGATTTGAAAAAGTCTAAAAAAGAAAAAGACACAAACTTTCAACACACAAATAAACTCATTATAATTATTGTAAAAGAAGATGTATTATTATTGTCTTGAAGAGTCTATCACAATCACGGTGCAAAGTATGATAAAACTTTCTCCAAGTGGTACACTTTTACCTTGTGATCTTTGAAACATTAATAGTAAGTTATAAGGCGTTTTTTTTTTAATTTTTAAATTTGAGAAAATTATTAATATTTATGATGAAATTGTGCAAATTTTTATGTACATATATTTTTTTCTTTGGTTTTTTTTTTCAGAGAAGGTAAAAATAAATCCATATTGATTTAATATAATGAAAGAAAGTGTTTGATTTTATTTTTTTCATTAAATAAGTTTGTCACTTGAAATTATTGTATAATGTTATTGATTTAAACTTTGTGCATTATATATAGGTTAACAAATTAGTTTAGTATTTGTTTGAATGTTATATAAATGTTTTATCTTAACTTCACTAAATTATTGTCTTATACCCTAAATAAATCTACTATATAAAACATTATTTAAAACTTAATTAACTAATATAGTTTAAATTTTTTTATAATTATTGTTTGGATGAATTCCTTGTGGATGATAAATTTTATTATCTACATTGAGAGAGAAATTATTGAATCTTTTGACTCAAACTCGATACTTGATGATTTTATTTTTATAAAAGAAAATCGTGCATAATTTTAAATACAGATATTTGACTTGCTTTCCTTTTTAATAGTTATTATCTTTTTCATTCCATTACTTAAATTTTTTTTTATCATCAATACTTAAACTTTTATGTATATTATTTAATTATATATATATATATATATGTATAAATATGAAATGTTATTTTTCATATATGATTTTTTTATATAATTTTTCATAAGATAATAACATACTAAATATAAGTTAAATAAATTTGTTTGACCATAAATCGAAGTTTTATATATTTTTAGCTTGATTTATAGCTTGAAATCTTGATTTCGACACTGCCTCTAATACTATAAATGAACAAATAACATAATTGTATTCATATCTTTTGTCGGAGATAAAATCTCTAACTATTGTTTGTATTCATGACCTAATAGGCATATCACAAAAACGTTGTATATCCTTTTTTGTTTTGGCAAATGGGATATTTTGGAAATGTGGTGGTTATGGTTTTCTTGTTGGTCTGCTGCTGTTTTCTGTCTCATCTGTGATGTTAATTGGTGATTTTTGTGATATTTGGTTTATTGGTGCTTGGTGTATGGTGTTGTATCCATATGTTTTTGTACGGATCGATGTGATGTGTCCTTCGTGTTAGGTTGTTTCTTTTAGAGTGTTTTGTCAGATTGCTCTGTTATTGCATACAATTTTGTTCTTTGCTCTTCTAACTTTTGCTATCTTTGTAATTACTTTGGTGCCTTAATAAATATTTTTGATTTAAACAAAAAAAAAAAGATATTTTAGAAAAGTGTCCAAGTGTTTATGGACAGACATTTTTTATTGCAATTTGACTAATGTTTCATCTTTATGGTGTGTTTTTCATTTTTAAAGGTTTACTTTTACGTTAAAAAATAATAATAAAGGAAAATTTTTTGAGCTTACTATATCTTTGAGTATAAATATTTTTCATTTGTTGAAATAGAGATTAGACATTTTTTTTAATACATTTATCATTGAATCTAAACCTCCTAAGAGATAAAATTCGATTTTGATCTTAACAAAATACCTAGATAGGAATCTCCTGCCACCACTCTCATCAATATCACAACAATTATCATTGACCATGGAAGTCGATAAAATGCAACTTTGCAAAATTGTGGCTGCTTTCTTCAAGAAATATTATGTCAAATTCGAAGAATCTTATCTTATAAAAGAAATGAAAGTAGTCCCTCAATTGAAGGACATTTGCTTGCCACGTGGTAAGCAATAATTGTTTATTGCTTGTCACGTGATAAGCAATTATAAACTTTTTTTTAATACTCTTATAATTATCACGTGTTGTATTTTATGTTTTTTTATATTATAATTGTATTAAAGGTTTTATATATATATATATATATATATATAAATTTTGAAACGTTATTTATAAATTTGGATACATTCGTGCATTTATGTTGTGTTAGTGTTTTTTTTGTGTTGTATTGTGTTTTAGTAATTTTTTTTTGTGTTCGTGCCTTGTCCGAAATTGCCATATCTAATTAGCACTATTCAAATCACTTTCAATTTTGTGTCACGTTATTTTTTTTTGTGTTGGGTTGATAGATTTTGACACATCTTTGTTGTATTAGTGTTATTTTTTCGTGTTATAGTTATTTTTCATGTTCGTTTCGTGTTCGAAATTTTCAGGTCTGACTAACACTTTTCAAATAATTCTCAATTTTGTGTCAAGATCGTTTTATATAAATTTCGACATGTTCGTGATTCATGTTGTGGTCATATTATTTTTTCGTGTAGTGTCATAGTATAGTTATTTTTCTATATCATGTTCGTTTGCGATACTATTGAAATAACTCCTAAATTTGTGTCACGTGTTGTATAATGATTGGTTATTTATTTTTTTTGGAAAAAAAATCATATTTCATTATAAAATATATATAAATATTAATATAAAATTATATTTTAATAATTTATGAATAGTAAAACAGGATTATGGATCCGGCCCGAAATGGGCTTGGGCAAGCAAATTTTGTTTTCTTTCCGACAGCGGCTCGACTCATGGACAGGTCTAGTACCATGGTCCCAAGATTTTTAAAAATCCTTATTTGTTATAGTTAGAGGATACCGTGATCCAAATTTTTTAAAAACTTTTATTTATATACGTACATTATTTTATTTAATTAATAAGTGAATTTCGTAAAAAATTAAATATGTCCAAAAAATATCTTTGAAATTATAAAAATTCAAACTTGAAGATACAAAATTCAATTCTCAAATCTCAATATTAATTTGTCAAAAAAGCATTAATAGTTTAGTTCTCATTATTTTTCAAAAAAAAATTAAAAATAAAAGTAATGATTTTGGTAGACATAATCCACATTAAAAAGTCAAAACCTCCCAAAAAAACTAAAAAAAGTGAGATTGGAAATGTCTAAAAAAGAAAAAGACACAAACTTTGAACACACAAATAAACTCACTATGATTATTGTAAAAGAAGATGTATTATTATTTTCTTGAAGAGTCTATCACAATCACGATGCAAAGTATGGTGAAAATTTCTCCGAGTGGTACATTTTTACCTTATGATCTTTGAAACATTAATAGTAAGTTATGACGGTTTTTTTAATTTTTAAATTTGAGAAAATTATTAATATTTATGATGAAATTGTGCAAATTTTTATGTATATATTTTTTTTCTTGGGTTTTTTTTTTCATAGAAGGTAAAAATAAATCCATATTGATTTAATATAATGAAAGAAATTGTTTGATTTTATTCTTTTCATTAAATAAGACTTGAAATTATTTTATAATGTTATTGATTTAAACTTTGTGCATTATATATAGGTTAACAAATTAGTTTAGTATTTGTTTGAATGTTATATAAATATTTTATCTTAACTTCACTAAATTATTGTCTTATACCCTAAATAAATCTTCTATATAAAACATTACTTAAAACTTAAAAGAAATAATTAACTAATATAGTTTAAGTTTTTTATAATTATTGTTTGGATGAATTCCTTGTGGATGATAAATTTTATTATATACATAGAGAGATAAATTATTGAATCTTTTGACTTAAATTTGATACTTGATGATTTTATTTCTATAAAAGAAAATCGTGCTTAATTTTAAATACAGATATTTGACTTGCTTCCCTTTTTAATAATTATTATCTTTTTCATTCCAATACTTAATTTTTTTTATCATCAATACTTAAACTTTTATGTATATTATCTAATTATATATATATATATATATGTTTATATATATATATATATGAAATGTAATTTTTCATATATGATTTTTTTTATATAATTTTTCATAAGATAATAACATACAAAATATAAGTTAAATATTTTTTTTTTACCATAAATCAAATTTTTATGTTTCGTTTTTTATTTTAGCTTGATTTCTAACTTGAAATCTTGATTCCACCCCTGCCTCTAATAGTATAAATGAACAAATAACATCATTGTTCATATCTTTTGTCCGAGATAAAATTCATGACCTAATAGGTCATATCACAAAAACGTTGTATCTCTTTTTTGTTTTGGCAAATGGGATATTTTGAAAATGTGGTGGTTATAGTTTTCTTGTTGGTCTGCTTTTGGTTTCTATCTCATCTGTGATGTTAATTGGTGTTTTTTTTTATATTTGATTTATTGGTGCTTGGTGTATGGTGTTGTATCCATATGTTTTTGTACGGATCGATGTGATGTCTCTTTTGTGTTAGGTTGTTTCTTTTAGAGTGTTTTGTCAGATTGCTCTATTATTGCATAAAATTTTGTTCTTTGCTCTTCTAACTTTTGCTAGCTTTGTAATTATTTTGGTTCCTTAATAAATATTTTTTGATTTAAACAAAAAAAGATATTTTGGAAATGTGTTCAAGTGTTTATGGACAGACATTGTTTATTGCAATTTGACTAATGTTTCAACTTTATGGTGTGTTTTTCATTTTTTAAAAGTTTACTTTATGTTAAAAAATAATGATAAAGGAATTTTTTTTGAGCTTTCTATATCTTTGAGTATAATTATTTTTCTTTTGTTAAAATAGAGATTAGAATTTTTTTAATTTTATAATACATTTATCATTGAATCTAAAACTCCTAAGAGATAAAATTCGATTTTGATCTTAACAAAATACCTAGATAGGAATCTCCTACCACCACTCTTATCAATATTACAACAATTATCATTGACCATGGAAGTCGATAAAATGCAACTTTGCAAAATTGTGGCCGCTTGCTTCAAGAAATATTATGTCAAAATTCAAAAAATCTTATCTTATAAAAGAAATGAAAGTAGTCCCTCAACTGAAGGACATTTGCTTGCCACGTGATAAGCAATAACTGTTTATTTCTTGTCACGTGATAAGCAATTATAAACATTTTCTTCAATATATTTATAATTATCACGTGTTGTATTTTATTTTATTTTATTTTTTCATGTTATAATTGTATTAAAGGTATTATATATATAAATGCTGACACGTTATTCATAAATTTGGACATATTCGTGCATTCATGTTGTGTTAGTTTTATTTTTTCGTTTTGTGTTGTGTTTTAGTAATTTTTTTTGTGTTCATGTCTTGTCCGAAATTGCCATATCTAATTAGCACTATTCAAATCACTTTCAATTTTTTGTCACGTTATTTTTTTTTTTTGGTGTTGTATTAATAGATTTTGACACATTTGTGGATAATGTTATTTTTTCGTGTTATAGTTATTTTTCATGTTCGTTTTGTGTCCGAAATTTCCAGGTCTAACTGGCACTTTTCAAATAATTCTCAATTTTGTGTCAAGTTTGTTTTATATAAATTTCGACATGTTCATGTCTTCATGTCGTGGTCATATTATTTTTTCATGTCGTGTCGTATTATAGTTATTTTCACATATCATGTTCGTGTGCGGTACCACCTAATTTTGTCCGGACCCCGTAACCCTGGCAGATTTCCTTTTCAACTTCCCGGAACGCAAAGAGACTTCCACCATTCCATGGATAGGTCCCCAAGACTTTGTTTCGAAGGTCGGCACAAAAAGTCAACTCAAAAAAAGTCAATCTCAAAAAAGTCAACTATGAAAAGTCAACCATTGAAAAACTCAACCCTTAGTCAAAATCAAGGTTTGAAGTTGAATTGAACAATGGAGAAAGAATTTTGATAATCCGAGGTCTACAACGAAAGACATAGAGTTTGAAAGATGGGTTGCGAAAATTCAGTGTAGGGGTAGACTTAATCCGACTAATTTTGGAAAAACTGCAAAGATGGCCTGATTCGGTGAAATTGAAGCTCCCAGTTGATAAACAATGTATACACAAAAATAGCCCAAGGCCCAGTTTGAAGTAGATCCCAAGGAAGAGCTGGTTAGAGTAAAAACGAAAAAAAAGGAAAATTCTCGAGTTTGAAAAGGGAAAAACCAAATCGGAGGGGAATTTGATCGTAAAAATTGAGCGTTTTCTTACCAACTCAAATTAAATATATGAAAAAAGAATGAAAAAATAAAATCCGAAAATCAGACCCATTTTGAGCAAAACTGAGGTTTCGGAGGTTGAAAGGCAATCTCAAAAAATCCCAAAGAAAATTCTGGAAAAAATAGCAAATGAGCTCGAAAAATTATGAAAACTTCCAGATCTGAGTTTTATAATTGTTTGAAGAGATTGGTGAAGAAAAATCTGGAATTGGAGCTCATTTGAAAAATGGCAAAATTCGAGTGCACTAACCCGAAATTCCAAAAGATAATTCCGAGAAAAATAGCAAACGAGCTCAAAAAATTATGAAAACTTCCAGATCTGAGTCTTATAATTTTTGAAAGAGATTGGTGAAGAAAAATATGGAATTGGAGCTCATTTGAAAAATGGTAAAGTTCGGGTGCACTAACCCGAAATTCCAAAAGTTAATTCCAAAAAAATAGCAAACGAGCTCGGAAAATTATGAAAACTTCTAGATCTGAGTTTTATAATTTTTGGTAGAGATCAATGAAGAAAAATCTGGAATCAGAACACAAATGAAAAAGGTTAAATTTGGGGAGGCACTAAACGAAATTTTAGAGAAAAATTCGGAAAAAATAGCAAATGAGCTCGGAAAAATGTGAAAATCTCAAGAACCAAGTTTTATATTGGAGGGGATGAGTTGGAGATGGAAAATCCGAAATTGGGGTCCATTTGCATTTTCAGTAAGTTCGAGGGCCTAAAAGGTAAATTTACCGAAGAAATCGAAAAGGGCAAATTTGTAAAATTAAAGAGGTGAAAAAATGAAGAGAATTCTAGAGTATTCCAGGTCTTGGCCGGCCAGCATATGGGAGAAGGGTGGGGATTTGATTAATTCCATCCAATGGTCACTATCAAATGGTAAGATGTCATTTTTACTATCTTGCAAATGTCCTTCCTCATCCAATAGCCTAGGTGCTTTGTAGAAAAGATGAGCACATCTCATCTAAGGGCCAAAAAAATCAAAGCACACACACACACACTATCATACCCCTTGGCCAACCACTATTAAGAGAGAAGGAAGGCTTCATTTTTCAAATGGTTAGTCATCTTTTAAAGATAGAGGCAGTAGCTAAATTGACGGGAAGAAGGAAGAAATTTTTTGAAGAGAAAATTAGCTTGACAAAAAGCTTTGAAGGTAGCCATTGGCACCTTTCTCTTGCATTTTTCTTTCCTTTTCCATGTTGGTTGTGGTAGGATAGCTTTCTTTGATGGTTTAGTTTTCAAAACCAAATAAAAATAAAGAGGTTGAAAGGCTTCATGATCTTGATGAAGTCAAGTGATTATGGTTAGGGGAGGGCTATGCCCATTGTACCAACCATGGAGCTCACCTCTATTTTCTTATTTTACTTGCTATTTTTTTTTTTCATATATATATATATATTTGTTATATTATGTTGTTCATACCAAGTTTATTCATGTCTTTGCATCTTGTGGCTATGTCATATAGCATTTTTGGTCTTTATCTTTTACATTTTAAGCATGCTTTGCATCATGCATAAGACCATGTTACATTCGGTCATGGCTTAGCATTTTTGTCATGCATCATATCTTGCATCTTTAGCATGCTTTACATTGTGCATAAGACCATGTTACATTCGGTCATGCTTAGCATTTTTTCCATGCATCATATCTTGCATCTTTGGCATGTTTTACATTGTGCATAGGATCATGTATCATTCGGCCATGTCTTGCATTTTTTTTCATGCCATTTAGATTTAGGTCATTTTTCATACCATGTATCTATATTTCACCTTAGGTCATTCAGCCATGATGTCTCCATGCTAATTTCCATGTCATTTAGCTAGGTCACATGCCATATTATTTTCTACATCATTTAGGCATTAGGTCATATGCCATGTCATTTTTCCATGTCATTTAGCATTCTAGGTTATTTTGCCATCTCATTTAGAACCTAGGTCATGCATATTCCATGCCACATATTTCATGCATTTAACTTGCTGTTTGTTCTTGCATCTCATACATTCCCACTTGATTTTTGACTTGAGTCAATCAATGGCTCAAAGCCAAGCTCTCTTGAGCATGCTTGTGGAAGATTAATACTTTAGATTGGTTATTCTGACTTTGTGATTTTATTTCACTACTCATCCATAGTCAAAATAATATGATTTTTTTACCATATGCAGTAGTCTTTCAGGGGATGCCATGGTATTTTTTTCACGATTTTTGGAATTTTTTATCATGGCTAAAAAAGGCTTTTGACAAAGCAATTTTAACTCACTGTTCTAACTTTAGAAAAATTTCGGTCTAGGTTCCCATGCCCCAAAAATTAAGCTAATAGTTTTCCATGTAGTTAAACATGTTATAACTATCCCCTAATTTTTTTAGTTTTTTTGAAATTTTCTAAAAGGGTAAATAAAATAAGGTTTCAAAACTGGTTGTGGGAGTCAGATTTGTTTTCAAGAAATAATAAATTTTATGTTTTTATTAGCATATTAAGAGGGGGCTGATTTGGGAATTTAGCCACTGTCTTAGGATGATTTTCATACCATTTAAATCATAAAATTCAATTTTATAAAAGTCGGGTCAAGGGTGGTCAACTCGGATTTCAAAATAAAGGAAAACTAGACCCTTTTTTAGGGAGAGGCTCGGTCATTTCTTTTAAAACTAGAATTTTTGAATCCAAATTAGAAAATCCAATTTAGGTCTCTTCCAAAGGTAGCCGGATACCTTTTTAGGTATACGGATATCTTTGCTTCACAGGAGAAATACATTTCCATACATTGCATTTTCCATATTCATGCCTACTCCATGACATTTAATTTTTGCTATCTTAGTCATGTAGATTCTATATGTGTGAACATTCCATAGTGATGTCATTACTTTGATTTAAATTTCATGTTGTTATCTTGATTATGATTTGAACATGAATATTCCATGAGGATGTCATATTTTTGCATTTTGCCTTGTCATGATTCCTTTTGCCATTCATTATTATCCCATGTCATCAAGAATTTGCCATGTCATTCATGCATATGTCATATCTTTGATTCATGTCATTTATTCTATTGGTTATGTCATTTAAATTTTGTCATAGTAAATTGCTTGCCATGCCATGTTATTTATGCATGTTATATATTCATGTTTTAATTTGTACATTCATGATTATTCAACTTTTTGAAAATTGATGTTTTCAATAAATAAGGTTATTCCCGAGTTAAAATAATTCATGAGTTTTTTGCCGGGTTGCCGAAGAGGATATCATCAATTATCATTAACAACATAATATCTTTCTTTCAAAAACAGTAGTGATTCAGAGATTTTCTAAGTAAATAAAAATTTCTATGTTTTGCCGGGTCTGTCGGGGAATATAGAAAAATTTTGAGTTAATAAATTCCGGATCATTTTTAACTAGAAATGGGAATTATTTTAAATATCAATTTCAAAACCGATTTTTACTGAGACTCAAGATAACACATGATTAATAAGGTACTGTTTTATACGGGCGTTGTGGGGGTGCTAATCCTTTCTTGCACGTAACCGACTCCTGAACCCGCTTCTTTGGTTTCTCTGGTTTAAAAGCGTAGACTTAGAAATTGGTTTTAAAAAAAATATATTTTAATTAATTTTAAAATGTTTTAGAAAACCGATTTTAATAGGTAGCATCGTACCTAGCCAAAAAAAGATTGGTGGCAACTCCAATTTTTTTTTTTTTTTTTTGAGGTTGTTTTCATACCGTCGACCCTTTATTTCAAGAGGAATTAAGTCGTCTTTTCCTTTGCCTGTTGTTTCTTTCTCCCCTCACTCGAGCGGGTCCTTGCGATGGGATCACGTGTCGACAGCTTGGCGACTCCACTGGGAAATTTAGAGAATCAGGCCTAGAGTTAGTCGCGTGTTATCGAAAGTCTCGGTTTGGTCGGTTTTAATTGGTATTTAATTATAATTCTCACTTCTTTTTTTTTTTTTTTTGTAAAATAAAGAGAAATTTGAAAATAACAAAATTTTTCTTTTCATCTTCATGAGAATTCATATTATTATTGCGCTATGTTTATTCAAGTGTTGTGCATTATCATTATTCTTTGATTGATTAATGCTTTCTTTTATTTAATTCAGTTTTTTATTACAATGCATTGTTGGGGTATTTTTAAATTATGGGTTGTAAAATAGTAATGAAAGGTTTGTTGTTCCTTCTCACACACTACACTTGCATTTTCATAACATGAGCCCTCAACCTGGGTTTCGTCGTTTTAGGTGGAGTGAAGTACCTACGCTTCATGAGGTTTTAATCTCAGCATAAGCTGGCAAAATACTCCTGGGGTACAAATTACCTACGCTTCGTGAGGTGTTAACCTCCGCATAAGCCTGGGAAATGTATTCTAACAAATTTAACCCGCTTTTATCGGGGTGCCTTACTAGCCTTCACCAATGATCGTGAGGAGCAATTTGGAGCCTTTTTAGAACTTAATGCAACCTCATATAGTGAACCTAGTTGAAGCTATGCCGACTTTTCGTTAGAGGTACCGAAGCTAAGAACATATAGAGGAATGCTTCTGATCTTTTTCCATTTATTTCTAGATTTTGAATAAGCATTGTAGATCGGGCAATGATGAACATACATCGCCCGTAATAAATGTGATAATCCGCCCCAAAGGCACCGTGATGCCTATATAAGTAGATACTGTTGGGGCACATGTTTATTAAGTTTTTCACTTTGCATTGATGATTTTACCCTTGTAGTTGCTTTTTTTTTTTCACACACATCATTTGTAATAATACTAAAACATAGTATTTTGGTTAATTTTGAAACTTTTTCTTTTTTAGTGTTCCTAAAAAAAAAAAAGAGTTTTTATCCTATGAAAAGTTTTTTTCCTTTGAAAAAGAAAATAAAGAGTGATATTAAGATCTTCTTTTCCTTGATGTTTTAATTTGCATTCTTTGCATAACATACACATTTTTTAAGCAGTTGTAAATGTGAAAATTCATCTCCTCAAGCATCTTCGCATATTGTACATTTCATGCATTAATCATCATTACATTCATGCATATAAGAATATAACATGTATATTCATAATTGTATTCTTGATCTCATGATAATAATGTCAATTTCATTTACATGAAAGGGGTTTAAGATATGAGGAATGAATTGGAGGAACGAGTGTATGCTTTGGAGTGCAACCAAAGAGGGAATTGGAAATGAAATCCGAGAGGTGAAAGGACAACTCGCCGAATTGATAAAGATGTTTGAGGGTCTTAGTAAGAGTAAGGGAGAACTTTGTCAAGGCTCTTGATCACCCTCGGATCAGCCAAAACCACCAGGTTCAGATCATACAATCCCTGCTGAATCTTGCACTTGTCAGTGCCATAAAGGATTGAACCTCGATGAAATGGTGGAAGTGGTCAAATTGGGAAGCCATATGACAAAGACAGAAACCTCAGATCCTGTACCACCCTTGCAAACTATTCCAGATCTGAATCAGTATCTTCCCTTTACTAGTACCCCTTCATCCGCTGGATGACTAACACGAGGTCTCCGAGTTTCGCTCCATCACCACAAGTTGATTGCAATTCATACTTTTTCCCTCATCAGTCGTCTCATCAAGCATCTTGGATAAGAACTTCGAACTGTGTGCAACCTGTAAGGGTCCTGTATCCAAATCCATACCCTTACCATGTTGTTCCGTCACCTCTCTAGGAAAACACTTCGGTTCGGGTATTCGTGCCACCATCAAATGCCTCGACTCCTAGGCCATATGTGACCAATAAACAACCCAAGAACAAGACTCAAAGGCAGTTTGATCCAATTCCAATCAGCTACCAAGAGCTTCTCCCTTTATTGATCCGAGATCACCTAGTTGCCTGTGTGCTGTTGAAACCCCTGCTACCACTATATCCCAAGTGGCATAACCTAAACGCAAGATGTGCTTATCACTGTGGAATTGCTGGGAATAGCATTGAAGACTGTGAAGCCTTCAAGAAGAAAGTGTAGTCTCTCATAGATGTCAAGTGGTTCGATCCAACGACACTGATTGATAGAGGACTGGGAAAGGACAATTAGGGTTGGGAGATTTATGACAATAATGTAGTGGGACTTCGTTCTTTTATGATGTAGTAGGATTTTGTCTTTTCAGTAGCCGGCTCTTATAGCTTTAGGATGCTAGGAAAAATAAAGTGCTTGGAAAGACAGTTCTAAACACTGCTCAGATTTTGTAAACATGGTTTATACCCTGTGAACATTGACATGGGAATGAATTGGTTATGCTTCAAATTTATGAGATGTTGATGATTATGTTCCTCCGATTCTTTTTTCCTCACTGGTATCTTCCCCTTTGCATTTTGCATTCAATCAATTATTGGTCATACCATGCATACATGCACCATTGATAACTCGTATAATTATATAGTTTTTAGTTATGTTTTATTATTGTTTTGTGTCAAATACGAGTTATTATTGCTTAGTCTAATTGTGTTTACGATCTTTTATATTTTTATGTAATTTGGTGTTTTTCACGAGTTTCTTTGAGTGATTTCAGATTACTAGGTTAAATCAAGAATTAAGGGCAAATCCAGTTCAGTTCTAGTTCCGACACCTTTTTCCATATCAGCTATATCTGGAGTTTTACTGAAGCATTAAGGCTGAACTTTTTACAGTGCCAAGTTAAGAGGCATATCTATCTTTTTCATGTTTTACACTTCTTGAAACGGAGTCGTTTTCCCTAGCGAAATGTGGTATCAAGTTGGTTGATGTGTAATGACGTCTGTTCTGACCAGTTTTGGTATTTTGACCATATCTTCTGATCCACATGAGCAAATGAGCTGATTCCAACGGCTATGGATCACACACTGATAGGGGTATATTTTTCTAGAAGACCATTTGATCAGATCAAGCCTCCAACATTGACAAAATCAACCATCAAGCTGGCTGATCAGAATTGTCATACAATATGACGAAAATTGTTAGAAAAATGCACCCACCTATTATACCTACCTTTGAAATTTATAAAGCTTGTCTCTTGTCATTTAGCTCTCCAAAATGTGTATAAATAGAGGGCCTTGGATGAGGATTATTATACATTGGTAGGATATTAGCCATTGTAATAAAATTCTCTAAGTTTTCTTCTTCTTTCCTTTCTCTAGTTTTCTTTTTCTTTATTTACTTATGTTTCTTACATTTCTTTTCATTTTATTCATATCTAGTATGTGTTGCTAATCATATTGTTGAGGTGATGAGGTGAAGCTTTTGGTAAATGCTAAGGTTAGTCTCTTAAACATGAGCTAAAATGAATCATCATTTAGTATAGATAATATTTTCTTTTGGTTTAAAATCATACTTGCAAAGTAGGGATCTTGATTCATTATTGACAATGAAAATGGCAGAGTAAATGCTTGGTTTCATAACCTTGATTTGTTGTAGACATATACCTTGGCATAAGGAATGCTTGGACTCTTTTTATGAGTTTTGAGGACACCAAATGAACATAATATCATATGCTATGGACGTTGGACAATTTGGACTGAATTGCTAAACCTTCCGATTGGAATCTCCCTTATGTGTGAATTTCAATTGTGTAATAAAACAAGATTAATCTTAGCATAACACCAAGAGTGGATTCTCTAACCTCAACACCTTTTCTTATTGTTTTTTTTATATCTTGTTTAATTTCTTTTATGTTATTTTGTTTATTTTGTTCTCTAATATCTTGTTTATCTTGTTTTGTTATTGATTCCCTAATATCTTGTTTACTTTCTTTTTCTTATATATTTATAAACTTATACTTACTAATACGCTTCCCTGTGGTTCGACCTCGGACACCCGAGAATTTATTACTTGAACATAACCTGCACTTGGGTTTACAACTCTTAATTGAGTCTCCATCAACCATGTTGGCATCAGGTTGCATTCATGACATACATAGTTAGCATGATTTCTCTGCATATCCATGCATTGATTTGTTTATTCTTAGCGTGCATCAAATTGCATTCATGACCCAAACTGTTTTCATCCTGCAGGTGGTACTCCGAGACTTAGTTTAAGAGGGCGAGCACAAAAAGTCAAACTTGAAAAAAAGTCAACCCCGAAAAAGTCAACCCCAGAAAGTCAACTACTGAAAAAGTCAACACACTTTCAAAATCAAGATTTTAAGTTCAATAGAAAAATGGCGAAAGAATTTTGATAATCCGAGGTCTGCATTGAAAGATATGGAGTTCGGAAGTTTGGATTTGGAGATTCAATAGAAAAGAAACCCTAATCCGAGAAATTTGGGGAAAAGTGCTTAAACGATCAAACTGGTCGAAATTGAAGGTTCCAAATGAAAGATAAGCACTGACTACGGGTAATGGAGAAGTTACTTGCAAGAAAAACCGAAAAAAAGTCAATCCGGGAGAAAACCGAGAATTAGGGTTTTTAGTGGATTTCGGTGAAATCGGGAAGAATCACAGAAATGGCCCGACTTGGTAAGACCAAAGCCCCCAATGGATGAGGAATGATTAAAAAGGATGGCCCAAGGCTCAGATTGAAGAAAATCTGAAAATCGGATTTGTTTTGAGCAAAACCGGGTTTCGGAAGTAAAAGGGCAAAATTGGAAAAATTTGGGAAAAATAGCAAATGGACTCCGAAAATTATGGAAAATTTGTCAATCTCATTCTTAAATCATTTGAAAGAGATTGGCGAAAGAAAATCTTGATTCCGAGTTCGTTTGCAAAATGGCCAAATCCCGGGCTTCTTATGCAGTAATTCAAAAAGGAAAATCCCGGAAAAATAGCAAATGGACTCCAAAAATTCTGAAATTTGGAAAATCTCATTTTTAAATTATTTGGAAGAGATTGGCGAAAGAAAATCCTGATTCCGAGTTCGTTTGCAAAATGGCCAAATCCCGGGCCTCCTATGCAGTAATTCAAGACGATAAATCCCGAAAAAATACCAAATGAGCTCCAAAAATTATGAAAACTTCCAGATCACACTTTTTAATTATTTTGAAGAGATTGGTGAAGAAAAATCTTGATTTGGAGCTCGTTTAAAAAATGGTAAAATGTAGGGGCATAAAAGGGCATTTTTGGGAAGAAAAAATCCAAATAAATAGCAAACGGACTCGGATAATTTTGAAAACTTCCAGAACTCAATATTTTATTATTTTGGAAGTATTAAAAAAATAAAAATTGAATTTGGAGTCCGTTTGATATTTATTTGCATCAGGGGGGCAAAATGGTCATTTCACCCAAGCAACCGAAAAGGGCTTTTTTGGGCCTTTCAAAAATCAGAGCTGGGCTGAAAAAGAGATATTTTTGGCCTGCCCAAGCCCAAAGGAAGGAGGAAGCTTATGATTTTTTTTTCTTCAATCAAGTGGTTAAAAATCAAGAGTTAGTTAACCATTCTCTTTGATCAAGCCATGGTGATTAAACCACATAGGTTAAGAAAGATGTCAACATAATTCTTGCATAGCTGTAATTTGAGAGGGCTGAGATGCTAATCTAAAGGTGGTAATTTCATGACTTTTCATCTTGAATTATTGGCCATTTGATGGAAAATAGGTTACACAAAAATGACAACATCTTTGAGGCTATATAAGCATCATTTAGGCCAACCCTAGAGGGGGGAGGCAGATTTTGTTTTTTCTTTTCCATTTTGGCTGATTTCTCTTAGTTTTTCTTAGTTTTTATCTTCTTGGTTGAGAGCAAAAAAAGAAAAGTTTAGAAAAAAAGGAAAGTTTGAAGAGAAAAGCTTGAAATATTAGCTTCTTGAGGTTGCTCTTGAGCACCAACTCTTGCACTTTCATTTTCTATTCTTGTTTTTTGCTATTTTAATCTCTACTTGGTGAGTTTTCATTTTAAAATAATGTTTCTTCTTCTTCCTTCATTTCCTTTCTTAAGTATATTTTTTTTACATTTTGTTTTTACAATAAACTCACCATGGCCAAATGGCCTACATTATTTATTTTAAGTTGTTGTTTCAATTCATTTTACCATATTGTTTATGCTATTTTCTTTGTTTTTGATGTTTTAAGTGTTATGTTATTTCATGTTCTTAAGTTATATTTAATTTGGTTGCTTTGTTTGTTGCCATTTATGTCTTAGATATCATGTTTTTGCATTTTTAATTTTCTGTTTTCATGTTGTTTAAATTTGAGCATGTTTTAGAGTTAGCATATTAAGTGTTTGTGAAAATGCTTGTGTGATTCTTTGCATGATTCTTGTTTTATATCTTAGTGAGCATGTTTTAGATTTGGTATATTAGGTGTTTGTGAAAATGCTTGTGTGATTTTTGTGTTATGACTTAGTTTTTCATGCTAGTATGCCAAGTGTTTGAGAAAATGCCATGCTTGTTGGAGCTTGAGGCCATTTGGCTACTCCATGTGTTTTGCATTGTGTGTTGCATTTTTTGTCATGCTAGTTGTTAGGTTTTTGCATTTGCATGATATTTGGTTGGATTTTTTAATTAAGCATGCATTGTGTTTGTAAAAATGCCATGCATGTTTTAGGTCTAGGTTACATTAAATGCCATGCAAGTTCATGTTAGGTCTAGGCCATATTATTTATGTCATGCATTTTCCTTACATTTAGGCTTAGATCCATGCATTTCATGCATTATGTTTGCTGCATTGTTTTATGCATTTCATGACCATACCACTTGAATAATGACTTGAGCCAATTGATGGTTCAAAGTCATGCTCTCTTGAGCACACTTGTGGAAAATTAAGTTTGTCAAGTTGATTATTCTACCTTTGTGATTTTTTTACTTAGCCATTTTTTTATCTAACTTTCAAAAAGTCCTAGCTACTGCTTTCAAGTCATTTTATGAGTTTCAAATATTTTTACTTTGATTTTTAAATGATTTTATCAAAGACAAAAAAAATGTGCTGGCAAAGCAGTTTTTTCTCCTCCAAAAACTCGTACATCTCTGATTTTTCTGGGAATTCATCTTTGATCAGAAAATTAAGCCGATTTTTTATCGTGTAGTTATACAAGTCTTGAGTCTCCAGTAATTTGTTCAGAATTTTTGGAATTTTTAAAAATAGGGTAAAAAATCGTGGATTAAAACTGGACAGTGGAGTCAGAATTGAATTTAAAGAAAAACAAAGCAGTTTTTTCTCCTCCAAAAACTCGTACATCTCTGATTTTTCTGGGAATTCATCTTTGATCAGAAAATTAAGCCGATTTTTTATCGTGTATTTTTACATGTCTTGAGTCTCCAGTAATTTGTTCAGAATTTTTGGAATTTTTAAAAATAGGGTAAAAAATCGTGGATTAAAACTGGACAGTGGAGTCAGAATTGAATTTAAAGAAAAACAAAGCAGTTTTTTCTCCTCCAAAAACTCGTACATCTCTGATTTTTCTGGGAATTCATCTTTGATTCGAAAATTAAGCCGATTTTTTCTCGTGTAGTTTTACATGTCCTGAGTCTCCAGTTTTTGTTTCAGAATTTTTGGAATTTTTACAAATATGGTAAAAAATCGTGGATTAAAACTGGACAGTGGAGTCAGAATTGAATTTAAAGAGAAACCATTTTTCTGTTTTGGTTAATTTACTTAGAGTGGGCTGATTAGGAGGGTTAGCTACTGACTTAGGGTAGTTTCTAAGCCTTTTTAAACTCTAAAAATGGTTTTTCAAGTCTCGGGTTAAGGGTAGTCAAGTCCGGATTTTTAAACTTAGGAAATTAGAGCCATTTAAAAAAAATTTAGCCCAGTTTTTATTCAAGCTTCTCAAAATTGTTTTCAAACAATCACAAAGTATTTTGGTTTTAGAATATTTAATTTGACATATTTTCCTGAGGTAGCCGGATATCTTTTTAGATATACGGATTTCCTTAATAAAAGGAAAAAAATACATTTCATGCATTGCATTTTTATTTTCATGCATATTATATGATAGCATTATTTTATTCCATGTCATTTAAATTATATGCCATACCATTCATATTTGTCATGTCATTTAGGTTGCATTATATTATTTAGACTGTACTATGTCATTTTATTTATGTCATGCATATACATATTCATTTCTTTTAAATGTTTCAAAAAAAAGATAATGGTTTTCAATAAAAAAAATATAAAGATATTCCCGAGTTAAAATAATTCATGAGTTCTCTACCGGGTTTGCTGGAGGGAATATCATCAATTATCATTAATAAAGGAATATCTTTCTTTCAAAAAAGAGAATGATTCGGAAAGTTTTCCAAAACTAATAAAAATTTCTATATTTTGCCACGTTTGTTGGGGAATATAGGAAAATTTTGAATTTATAAATTCCGGATCATTTTCAATAAAAAATGGAATTATTTTTAAATTGGGAATTAACTTGAAATACTAAATTTAAAACCAACTTTTTACCGAGACTTGAGATAACACACGATTAATAAGGTACCGATTTATACGGGCGTTGTGGGGGTGTTAATCCTTCCCCACACGTAACCGACTCCCGAACCCGCTTCTTTGATTTCTCTGGTTTAAAACGCAGACTTGAAATTGGTTTTTAAAATGTTTTAATTAATTTTTAAAATATTTTATAAAACCGATTTTAATAGGTGGCCGATCACACCTAGCTAAAAAAGATTGGTGGCGACTCCATGTCTTTTTTAAGGTCATTTTCAAAACCTTCATTTTTCTAGAGGAATTAAGTCGACTTTTCCTCGGTTTTTTTTAATGTCACGCTTAACGAATAATAAAGTCTTGCGATGAGACTTCGTCGTTATTTTTTTTTTTAGGTTGCGACAGCTTGGCGACTCCACTGGGGACTATTAGAGAGTCAGGCTTAGAATTGGTCGTGTGTTATCAAAGTCTCGGTTTTGTTGGTTTAATTGGTATTTAATTTTAATTCCCACATTTTTTTAATAAGGAGAATTTTGAAAATAATAAAATGTTTTTAAATATGTTCATACTCATGTGCATGCATTTTTTTTTCTGGCCGCCCAAGTACAACCGCCCTTGACACAAAAGGAAATCACTATCCTTTTTGTGAATACACTGCATACCCCGTACTATGACAGACTCGTCGGCAATGCTTCGAAGAATTTTGCAGACATGATAATTTCAGGGGAGATGATTGAGAATGCTATCAAGAATGGAAAACTTGAAAGAGAAGGAACATCCAATGCCAAGAGAAATAAGGCACCAAGAAAGAAAGAGAAAGATGTCCAAACTATGGGAGATTTCATCCCATATTCCCAATTTCCCTCATACCAATCATGTTACCCTACTGAGGTATCTCCAAGCCTTTATCCTTACCTACCTACCCAAACACCTAATCCTATATCAGCCCTTGCAACAAGGCCTAGTTCTAGAAAACGACCGCGAGAAAATCAAGAAAGAATTCCAATCCCCATCCCTGACTTACTGCCATTACTAATAAAGAATCAGTACCTTACCCCGGTACCTTTGAAAATAGCTCCGAATCCATCAGCAAGGAGTTATGACCCTGACAGCAAGTGTGATTATCACCTAGGGGTAGTTGGACATTGAACTGAAAAATGCAGACAACTGAAGGAAAGGATTGAAAGTGTTATCCGTAATGGTATTTTGACACCGGAGCTTATCAATCAATGGAAGGCCGTTTAGCCCTAAATCAGTTTCTTTCAAGGTTTTAGGGGGAGAATTACTACCTTTGAAGGATGTCAATAGGAGCATTTTTTACGCATGTAGTTTTATACACTGTGATGATGAAAGCACTTGTCTCATGTTAACATCTACATGAATTAAATGAATTTTAAATGCTTTGTGTTTGTTGTGTTTTAAATAAACGTGAATTTACAAAAACAAGCATTAAGGAAGTTTTAATAATGGATAGTCTCAAGAAGATTGATGATCAGTGTTAGAAATGACCCAACACCATCCCCCTCCTTTTTGGGCTTCTCTATACCTAAACCTTGAATCAATAACACTTGAAAGACCTAATGCTTCAAGGAAAAATGAATGAAAAAAGAGAAGCATTGTCATTGCAAAATAAACAAGGATGTAAATCCTAGTCTAGGCTATGAACAAAGAAACGAACTTTTTGAAATTTTTCGAATTCCTTGAAAATCAAACAAATGAGACATTCTTTCAAGAGTCTAGATTTCGATAATTTGGTGTGTGTCAAGATTGTGCTAAAATTATTCATGACCTTTCCCAATAACCACAAAACACTAATTGCCCAAACATCACTTCATGATTGACATCCTGGGGCACAATGATTAAACTAGATTATCCCTTGTCCCAGAGAAAATCCGTTTTTGGGTCATATTTTCCTTATCTCCTCAAAAAAAACTCAGATTGGAAACTCAGTCTTTTCAAAATAGACCTGGACTTGCTATGTTCCTCGTTGATACAGATTCTCATGGTTAATCAAATTAAGGCATCATAGGTGGAAATGATGGATACATGGTGAATAAGGATGGACTAAATGCATGAATCATAGGGGCATGCGACAAAAAAAAAAAATTGTGATATCATGCATATGAGAATTCGGATGATTCCAAAGTGCAAAATGAAATTTTGATTATCTATTTCCCCTGGGGATTGCTTTTCAATGTGAATATTTGTGCTTGACATGAGAAATGGCCATCTTTCATGTCCCTTTCACACAATAAGAAATTATCCATAGTCACCCCTTTTGAGCCAAAAGAAAATTTTCTTCTTTGAACCCTAATCAAGGATCACCCTCTACACTGGGGGGCAAATGCGAGGAAAAATCTTTTTAAAAGATCATTGAGAAACAAATCCTAGCTCAAAGACAGATGCAAAGCAAATGGAGCCCCGAATAAAGACGGGCTCACTCCGTTGAAAAAGAAGAGGAAAAGATGGCAAAATGAAAGCCAATGAAAAAAGAAAACAAAATATGTGAAAGACATGGCAAATTGAAAGCCAAAAGCAAGGAAGAAAAAGACACAAAAGTCAAAAGGAAAGAAATGTCCAAGAAGGGACAAATGCTTCAAAGATAATCCTCCTCAAGAAATGATCCTTGATCTGATTATCCTCAAACACATATTTTGGGCCTATTTATCCTTTCTTTCTGAACCCTGAGCCATTGCCTACATTACGTGCTTTAAAAGTCCATTTTGATCAAGCATGAATATTTAATTTGAAAGGTTTTTCCTCAGATTTTATCCCATTTCATCGAATTATCATTTCACTAAGGAAGAATTTAGAATTCTCAAGTGTGTGGTAAAAAAAAAAAGGGAAGGAATGGGACTCTAGGGCGAAAACCCAAAAACGGGCGGTCTAGAGTAAATTTGGAAATTTTCAATGCCATCCGTGCCGATACCAAAAAAAAAAAAAAAAGAAGGTCATTTTAAAAAAAGTGGTCATCGAGGAACATCTAGGAATTCCTGAACCCCCCAAATTGTCAGCTCTCATTCGGAGGATTGTCTTCAAAAACTGAAACTTTGTTCCCAAGATTAAACTTTCCGGTTTAAACATCCCAGCCAATCTTGATGCTTGACAAAATGCCTTGATATGGAAACTAAAAGAATGTTGAATTTGTTTGGTTCTCAATGAATTCATGATTTATAAAACCTGTTCCATTTGTGAGCCTAGAAGGGACATACATTTTTGTTGTGAAGTTTTCCTGAAAAAACCAAAATCTTGTTGTATCAAGCCTTGTCAATTCAAATTGAAAAACCCAAATTAATACTTAGGGGATTTTCTAACAGTGATCATCAGTCATCAAAAGATTTGTACATCATACACTGTGGAGTTAAAATTTTTGGCTTAGAAGTTTTCCTTAAATAAGCAAAATTGTTTTTCAAAAAGGGAAAATAAAAATATTTTTGAAATACCCATTTTGATGTTGGCATGAGACAAGGATTTTTCTAACTCAAAGGTGTAGAACTGCCAGGATAGGTCTTGACTTCCATATATGAGAAGAAGAAATAGAACCCGGTTCAGATCTTTGTTGATGAAAGTTTGAAAATTGTTGGGGCAAAGAGAATAGCCAAAATGAATTGAAGATATACTCTGATTTGAAGAGGAAAAATGAATTTGAAAGGCTAAGCCAAAGTCTAGAAAAACAGCCGGGGGCACTTGCATCACTCATGAGCACTCATCTCTTTATCGAGCTTTTGCATCTACATAGTGTCGGCAAGCATTTGCATCATTCATGGGTATTTGCATTGGCATTATTCCATAAGCATCTGTATTTTACCTTTACATTTACATTCTTCATGGAATTCGTATTTGTGTCATCTCAAACAATTGCATCATTTCTAGAATCATTGCATTTTCGTTAATGTGTGGTAATTGTAGTTACACCATTCATAAACCAGTTACATGAACAAAATTAGTAGGGGCATCTGCATCATGAAACATGGGCATCAATCCAAGTCATTTACATTTGCATTAAAGACATTTGCACCAGTTTAAGTCATTTCGTATCTTATTCAACATATGCATTTGCATCAAAAAGCATTCGCATCTTCTCAAAATCTTTAGGTTAATTTTCAATAATTCTTCAGCACCATTTTTAAGACCTCCGGGCATAATTCATAGGTAAGACCTCCGGGCAACATCTTTAAAACCTCCGGGCATAACGTTTTTCAGGGGTAAGGCCTCCGGGCACCATTCTTAAGACCTCCGGGCATCATTTTTAAAGTCGCATACACCGCATTTTTTTCAAATCACGGGTAAGGCCTCCGGGCACCATTCTTAAGACCTCCGGGCATCATTTTTAAAGTCGCATACAGCGCATTTCTTCCAAATCACGGGTAAGGCCTCCGGGCACCATTCTTAAGACCTCCGGGCATCATTTTTAAAGTCGCATACAGCGCATTTCTTCCAAATTATGGGTAAGGCCTCCGGGCACCATTCTTAAGACCTCCGGGCATCATTTTTAAAGTCGCTTACAGCGCATTTCTTCCAAATCACGGGTAAGGCCTCCGAGCACCATTCGGTAAGGCCTCCGAGCACCATTCTTAAGACCTCCGGGCATCATTTTTAAAGTCGCATACAGCGCATTTCTTCCAAATCACGGGTAAGGCCTCCGGGCACCATTCTTAAGACCTCCGGGCATCATTTTTAAAGTCGCATACAGCGCATTTCTTCCAAATTATGGGTAAGTGATGGAGACTCAATTAAGAGTTGTAAACCCAAGTGCAGGTTATGTTCAAGTAATAAATTCTCGGGTGTCCGAGGTCGAACCACAGGGAAGCGTATTAGTAAGTATAAGTTTATAAATATATAAGAAAAATAAAGTAAACAAGATATTAGGGAATCAACAACAAAACAAGATAAACAAGATATTAGAGAACAAAATAAACAAAATAAAATAAAAGAAATTAAACAAGATATAAAAACAATAAGAAAAGATGTTGAGGTTAGAGAATCCACTCTTGGTGTTATGCTAAGATTAATCTTGTTTTATTACACAATTGAAATTCACACATAAGGGAGATTCCAATCGGAAGGTTTAGCAATTCAGTCCAAATTGTCCAACGTCCATAGCATATGATATTATGTTCATTTGGTGTCCTCAAAACTCATAAAAAGAGTCCAAGCATTCCTTATGCCAAGGTATATGTCTACAACAAATCAAGGTTATGAAACCAAGCATTTACTGTGCCATTTTCATTGTCAATAATGAATCAAGATCCCTACTTTGCAAGTATGATTTTAAACCAAAAGAAAATATTATCTATACTAGTGTTTATAAATTTTAGCTCATGTTTAAGAGACTAACCTTAGCATTTACTAAGAGCTTCACCTCATCACCTCAACAATATGATTAGCAACACATACTAGATATGAATAAAATGAAAAGAAATGTAAGAAGCATAAGTAAATAAAGAAAAAGAAAACTAGAGAAAGGAAAGAAAAAGAAAACTTAGAGAATTTTATTACAATGGCTAATATCCTACCAATGTATCCATCCCCTCCAATACTCATCCAAGTCCCTCTATTTATACACATTTTGGAGGGCTAAATGAAAAGAGACAAGCTTTACAAATTTCAAAGGTAGGTATAATAGGTGGGTTCATTTTTCTAACAATTTTCGTCATATTGTATGACAATTCTGATCAGCCAGCTTGATGGTCGAGTTTGTCAATGTTGGAGGCTCGATCTGATAAAATGGTCTTCTAGAAACATATACCCCTATCAGTTACGAATCCATAGCCGTTGGAATCCGATCATTTGCTCATGTGGATCGGAAGATATGGTCAAAATACCAAAACGGTGCAGAACAGACGTCATTGCACATCAGCCAACTTGATGGTTGATTTCGGTAGGGAAAACGACTCCGTTTCAAGAAGTGTAAAACATGAAAAAGATAGATATGCCTCTTAAATATGCACGGTTAAAATTTCAGCCTTATTGCTTTAGTGAAACTCCAGATATAGCTGATATGGCAAAAGGTGTCGGAACTGGAACTGAACTGGATTTGCCCTTAATTCTTTATTTAACCTAGTAATCTGAAATCACTCAAAGAAACTCGTGAAAAACACCAAATTACATAAAAATATAAAAAATCATAAACAAAATTAGACTAAGCAATAATAACTCGTATTTGACACAAAATAATAATAAAACATAACTAAAAACTATATAATTATACGAGTTATCACACCCCCACACTTAGATTGTTGCTAGTCCCTAGCAACGACTCAATAAAAATAAAATAAGAAAATCTAATCTAATCCATTTTCGTAGGAAATTACGGTGGCACTTAGCATGTGACACAAGCCTTTAAACCCCTAGGTGTCCCTAGTGGACGAGTTTAGTCTCGTGAGGGTTTGCTAGAACGATACCCACAAACATTGAAAAACTAAAATATAAGTAAACTACATACACTAAAAATATTTACTCCTAATCCTTTCAATATAAATTAGAGACAATCTTTGAACAAGTCTTGTAAACTAATCAATAGCTCAAAGAATTTCACAAAAAATCATGCTTGAATGTAAATAAATGAGTTAAGCCAATATTAACATAACATATTTCAATCAAAATAGTGCATATTCAACTTAATTTCAACCTCTCACATGGGATACTCTCATGATTTTCACTCTTTAAAGTAGTGGTAAAGTGTTTACACTCAATCAATCTCATGAAAATAGTTCTACCATATGCTTGCTTGTCCACCTATTCTCCACTAAAAGATCATGCAACTTCATAAATCAAGAGGTCTTTAATCAAGGTTGTAATAGGGCCAAGGGGTTTGTAATGTGGTTGAAGAACAAAAGGATAAAGATATCACAAAGGTTCCAAAGAGTTCATAAAGTTTAGAGACATAATAAGATCATACAAAGAAACTTCTCAAAACTCTTTACAAGTACATAGTCACATAGGCTAAATATTCATGTTGAGCCTTTGCTTCATTCTAACCAACTTTGTAACATTTTTTTCTTTACTTTAACTAGAAGTTCAAGAGAAGATTTTTGTTTTTTTTTTTTTTTTTGAATATGGGAATGTATTTAACAATGATCCCTTTCTTTTTCTCTTGACTTTTTCTTTTCTTTTCTTCCCCCACACTTATCTTTTGTTTCTAACCCAAATTTTCAACTAAAAATATCCCTTGTTTTTTGCAATATGTCTCAAAATATATAATCCATCTTTAGAACAAGGGTAAGGATATAAGTATATTTAGGCTAGGTGTAAGTTTTGGTTACCAATAAAACAGCATATTTAATGTAGGCTCAAATTGGCTCACTAGTGGGGATGTTCTCTTAGAACATTAATAATGGATGGCTGTTTGGCTCTGGTTATAATCCTAATGCCTCTATCATATTCATGTTGTCACATGTATCAATATAGTCTCAAACGGTTTAAAGCAAGTTCTAGAGAATCATGTAATCATAAGAGCACTCAAGAAAGAAATTAGATTGATTTGTATAATGCATCAATCATTATAGGCTCAAAAACTCACAAGGATGATTATACAAATCAGATTAAGTCTAAACATGCTTCTTTCTCAATCAACATATCATATTAACATTGGCTCATAAAAAGGTTGACATCAAGCTCAATTCTCATGAAAATCTTCTCACTAATAAATCTATTTTAGACTTATGCAATTCATATCTCATCATTGTATTAAAAAGGAACTAAAACACACTAAAAAAAAAATAATAATAATAAAGACTCATAAAAAAATAGTAGACAAAAATAAAAGAAATCCTAAATCATTCCCCCCACACTTAATTCTTACATTGTCCTCAATGTAAGTCTATTAACCCAAATGAAAGAATCATGTGTAAGAGAAAAGAACTAATAACATAAGAATAGGAACAACTAAGGCTCAAAACAAAACAAACTCATGCAACCTAAATAATCCTAAAATACTAAACAAAAATTAACAAGTAAACATAAAAAGGTTAAAATCAAACTGACAAGGTATGTCTCAAGTCTCCCTTACTCAGACCTTGTTCAGAATGAATACTTCTAAATGTCTTAAAACACAACAAAATTTTTTTTTTTTTTTTTTAAGATTAGTAAAAATTATATTTACATCTAGTTATTTTCAAAACAAGGATCAGAAAGAAAAACAACCTCTTCTTGAGTAACATGATTTTCCAAAAAGAGTTTGAGTCTTTGTCCATTTACCTTGAATACGTTACCATTTTGAGGATTCTCAATGTCAACTACTCCATAATGATACACATGCTTAACCACAAATGGGCCAGTCCATCTTGATCTCAACTTACCAGGAAATATGTGAAGTCTAAAATTATAAAGTAGAACTTTTTGCCCAACATCAAATATTTTTCTTGAAATTAACTTGTCATGAAAGGCTTTAGTTCTTTCTTTATGAATTTTAGAATTCTCATATGCATCATTTCTGAGTTCCTCAAGTTCATTTATTTGTAATTTCCGTAAATTAGAAGCGTCATCAAGGTTTGAGTTGAACATTTTAATGGCCCAATATGCTTTATGCTCAAGTTCCACAGGTAAATGACAAGGTTTTCCATAAACTAGCCTATAAGGAGACATGCCCAATGCTGTTTTAAAAGCTGTTCGATAGGCCCATAATGCATCGTTAAGTCTAAGGGACCAATCTTTGCGATTTGGATTAACCGTCTTTTCCAAAATTTGTTTAATCTCCCTATTTGCTAATTCTACCTGTCCATTTGTCTGCGGGTGATAAGGGGTTGCAACTTTGTGTGTAATGGCATATTTCTTCATTAATGTTTCAAAAACCTTGTTGCAAAAATGTGTCCCCCCATCACTTATGATAGATCGAGGAATTCCAAATCGACTCAAAATATTTTCTTTTAAAAATTTAATCACTGTTTTGTGATCATTATTTCGACATGGAATTGCCTCTATCCACTTTGAAACATAATCTATTGCAACTAAAATGTATAAGAAACCAAAAGATGGTGGAAATGGTCCCATGAAATCAATACCCCAACAGTCAAAAATTTCAATTACAAGAATTGGGTTCAAAGGCATCATGTTTCTTTTCGAAATGGAACCTAATTTTTGACAACTTTCACATGACTTGCAAAAATTATGTGCATCTTTGAATAAAGTTGGCCAGTAAAATCCACACTGTAAAATTTTTGCAGCAGTTTTCTTTGATGAAAAATGACCACCACATGCCTCAGAATGACAAAACTTAATTACACTACTTACCTCATTGTCGGGAATGCATCTTCGAAAAATCTGATCAGGACAATATTTGAACAAGTAAGGGTTATCCCAATAGAACTTCTTTACCTCATTCAGAAACTTCCTTTTATCTTGGGGGCTCCATTGAGAAGGAATTTTTCCTGTAGCAAGAAAATTAGCAATGTCAGCAAATCAAGGTGTCGTGGAGACAATTAAAAGTTGTTCATCAGGAAAAGTATCATTTATTGGTGAGGTTCCAAAAGATTCATCACAAACAAGTCTTGATAAATGATCAGCCACCATATTTTCTACTCCTTTTTTATCTCGAATGGTGATGTCAAATTCTTGCAGCAAAAGGATCCACCTCAGCAACCTAGGTTTTGCATCCTTCTTAGAGAGAAGATATTTTAAAGCTGCATGATCACTAAAGACAACAATTGATGATCCAACAAGGTAAGATCTGAATTTATCCAATGCAAAAACAACTGCAAGTAATTCCTTTTCTGTAGTGGAATAATTCATTTGGGCTCTATTTAAAGTTTTACTTGCATAGTAAATTACATGTGGTTTATTATCTTTCCTTTGTCCTAACACAGCACCAACAGCATAGTCACTAGCATCACACATTATTTCAAATGGTAAAGACCAATCAGGAGATCTCATAATAGGAGCAGTAGTGAGCATATTTTTGAGTTTTTCAAAAGCATCTTCACAATCTTTAGTCCATTCAAATGCAGTGTCTTTCATTAAAAGATTACATAGAGGTTTAGATATCGTGCTAAAATCTTTTATGAATCTTCTATAAAAACCTGCATGTCCCAAGAATGACCTAATGTCCTTTACTGTCTTTGGTGTGGGTAGATTAGCAATCAATTCAATTTTTGACTTGTCTACCTCAATCCCTTTTGCAGAAACAATGTGACCTAGTACAATACCTTTAGTGACCATGAAATGACATTTTTCCCAATTAAGAACAAGATTTTTTTCTTCACACCTAATCAATACATTTTTCAAATTGGCTAAGCAATCATCAAATGAATCACCAGAAACAGAAAAATCATCCATGAAAATCTCAAGATTACGTTCAATCATGTCACTAAAAATACTAAGCATGCATCTTTGAAATGTGGCAGGGGTGTTACATAATCCAAATGGCATTCTACGATATGCAAAAGTACCAAAAGGACATGTAAAAGTGGTTTTCTCTTGGTCCTCAAGTGCAATGGCAATTTGATTATATCCAGAATATCCATCTAGAAAACAATAAAACTCATGCCCTGCAACTCGTTCTAAGATTTGATCCATGAAAGGCAAAGGGAAATGATCTTTCCTCGTCACTGAGTTAAGTTTCCTATAGTCAATGCACATGCGCCAACCAGTAACAGTCCTAGTTGGAATTAATTCATTGTTTTCATTTTTAACTACAGTAACTCCAGATTTCTTAGGTACGACTTGAGTAGGACTTACCCATTTGCTATCAGAGATAGGATAAATGATTCCATTATCTAAAAGTTTAATGACTTCATTTCTCACTACTTCTTTCATATTAGGATTAAGCCTTCGTTGCATTTGTCTAGAGGGTTTAGCATTTTCCTCTAAATAAATATTATGTGTGCAGATTAATGGGCTTATTCCCTTTATGTCAGCTAAGGTCCATCCTAATGCATTTTTGTGCATCTTCAAAAGTTGTAACAACTTACCTTCTTGTAGTTCATCAAGATGTGAAGAAATTATGACTGGAAAAGTTTCATTCTCACCCAAAAAGGAATATTTTAGCTCGGATGGCAATGGTTTTAAATCCAGCTTGGGTGGTTCAATAGTTGATGGTACAGTGACATTTGTGAGTGATGGAAGTTCCTCAAACTTTTGTTTCCAAAAATGCTTATCCTGAAAAGAATTTAACAAAGAATCAGTGTGTGAAATTTCTGAAGCATTATCAAACTCACATTCAATTAAATAAGCTTCTAAAGGATCATGGAATGTGGTAGTGGTGAGATGTTCATGAACAAGTTCTTCAATGAAATCCACTTCATGTACTTCTGAATCATCACCAGGTTGCTTGCAAATGTTGAACACATTTAATTCTAAAGTCATATTTCCAAAAGAAATGTTCAAAATACCATTCCTGCAATTTATCAGAGCATTAGAAGTTACAAGAAATGGACGGCCTAATATAACAGGAATTTGAACATTTGGATTTGAAAAAGGATGTGTGTCCAAAACAATAAAATCAACAGGGAAGTAAAAATTATCAATTTGAACCAAAACATCTTCAACTATCCCTCGAGGAATTTTTACAGAACGATCAGCTAGTTGAAGTGTAACAGGTGTTTCCTTGAGTTCACCTAAACCTAACTGTTGATAAACAGAAAAAGGCAAAAGATTAACACTAGCACCAAGATCAAGCAATGCACGTTCTATTCTAGTGTTTCCAATGATGCATGAGATTGTTGGATATCCAGGATCTTTGAATTTTGGTGGAGTAAGGTGCTGAATGATTGAGCTCACACTTTCCGTCAGAAATGCTTTCTTTTGTACATTATGTTTCCTTTTAACTGTGCACATGTCCTTCAAAAATTTAGCATAAGATGGAACTTGTTTGATTGCATCCAATAAAGGAATGTTAATCTTAACTTGTTTGAAAAGTTCATAAATTTCTGCATTTTGATTTAAATTCTTTATTGTTTGCAACCTTTGAGGAAAAGGAGCAGGATGCATACCTTTTTCTTTGTCCAAATTTTCAAGAAGTTCAGACTTACTATCATCCTTACCATTACTTTTCGGAGGGGAAGGAGGATCTTGGTCTTTTGATGGAATGTTTTTGTTAATTTCCTTTCCACTTCGAAGAGTTGTGATAGAACTGGCATTTTCCTGTTGAGTTTCATTGGAGCAAGAAACAAGACATTGAGTAGAAGGGTTAGGCTGAGGTTGAGCAGGAAACTTACCTTTTTATTGAGTGCGTAATGAAGCTGTCAATGTGGACAAGGTGTTTTTGATCTCATTGATGTCCTGTGAAGTTTGGTTATACACATTTGCTTGTGTTTGCATGAATGCTTGCAATGTCTCTTCCAAGGTTTGTACACGTGAAGGTTGATAGGAAAAAGTGTTGCCCGGCTTTTGAGATTGTGGTACCTGAACATGATTATTATTCCGCCAACTGAATTTGGGATGATTTCTCCATTCAGGGTTATACGTTTCAGAGTAAGAAGAAGCAAAAGGCTTTTTAAATGTGTTTATGGAATTTACTTGATCATGCAACGCTTCTTTAAGAATGGGAATGTTTGGACATTCAGAAGTGGGGTGTCCCATGATTTCACAAATTCCACAACTGTCTTCATTTTTAACCGTTTTGACTTCTTTTACTTCTCTAAGTTCCATGGCTTCAATCTTTCTAGCCAAATTAGCTACTTTAGCTTTTATCTCATCTTCTTGACTAAAATGATATTTACCTCTGTTAGAAACAGGATTAGATCTATTGGAACTTTCAGAGGAACTATCTGTGTGCCAGGCTTGAGAGTTATCTGCCAAATGGTCTAGGTAGTCAAAGGCTTCTTCAGGTTCTTTTTCTAGAAACTCACCGTTACACATTGTTTCAACAAATTGTTTAGTTTCGGGAGTTAAACTTTCATAAAAGAAACTAATAAGATGCCATTTTTCAAAACCATGATGTGGACAAGAACTTAACAAATCTTTAAAACGCTCCCAGCACTGAAAAAATGCTTCATTTTGATTTTGATTGAAATTTTGAATCTGTCTTTTCAAAGCAGTAGTTTTATGTGCTGGGAAAATTTTCTTTAGAAACTTAGTTTGTAATTCTTGCCATGTGCCAATTGACCTTGGTTTTAAATTATGAAGCCAAATTTTTGCTTTGTCTTTTAAAGAAAAAGGAAATAATTTTAGCTTGACAATTTCATTTGTACATTGTTGGTCATTAAAGGTGACACATACATCTTCGAAGTCTTTTAGAAACGAGTAAGCACTTTCCGATTCTAACCCATGGAAACGAGTAAGATCTAAAATCACGTCGCCAAACAAGCATAAAACAAAGTTAATATACAGATTAGGCGGTATAACCAGCCAATAAAAATAAAACAAAGTTAATATACAATATAAATATAAATATATAGAAAATTAGGCGGTATAACCAGCCAATAAAAATAAATATAGGCGGTATAACCAGCCAATAAAAATAAATATACTTATAGACCTATATACTTAGTATTGCCTCCCCGGCAACGGCGCCAAAAACTTGATGGAGACTCAATTAAGAGTTGTAAACCCAAGTGCAGGTTATGTTCAAGTAATAAATTCTCGGGTGTCCGAGGTCGAACCACAGGGAAGCGTATTAGTAAGTATAAGTTTATAAATATATAAGAAAAATAAAGTAAACAAGATATTAGGGAATCAACAACAAAACAAGATAAACAAGATATTAGAGAACAAAATAAACAAAATAAAATAAAAGAAATTAAACAAGATATAAAAACAATAAGAAAAGATGTTGAGGTTAGAGAATCCACTCTTGGTGTTATGCTAAGATTAATCTTGTTTTATTACACAATTGAAATTCACACATAAGGGAGATTCCAATCGGAAGGTTTAGCAATTCAGTCCAAATTGTCCAACGTCCATAGCATATGATATTATGTTCATTTGGTGTCCTCAAAACTCATAAAAAGAGTCCAAGCATTCCTTATGCCAAGGTATATGTCTACAACAAATCAAGGTTATGAAACCAAGCATTTACTGTGCCATTTTCATTGTCAATAATGAATCAAGATCCCTACTTTGCAAGTATGATTTTAAACCAAAAGAAAATATTATCTATACTAGTGTTTATAAATTTTAGCTCATGTTTAAGAGACTAACCTTAGCATTTACTAAGAGCTTCACCTCATCACCTCAACAATATGATTAGCAACACATACTAGATATGAATAAAATGAAAAGAAATGTAAGAAGCATAAGTAAATAAAGAAAAAGAAAACTAGAGAAAGGAAAGAAAAAGAAAACTTAGAGAATTTTATTACAATAGCTAATATCCTACCAATGTATCCATCCCCTCCAATACTCATCCAAGTCCCTCTATTTATACACATTTTGGAGGGCTAAATGAAAAGAGACAAGCTTTACAAATTTCAAAGGTAGGTATAATAGGTGGGTTCATTTTTCTAACAATTTTCGTCATATTGTATGACAATTCTGATCAGCCAGCTTGATGGTCGAGTTTGTCAATGTTGGAGGCTCGATCTGATAAAATGGTCTTCTAGAAAAATATACCCCTATCAGTTACGAATCCATAGCCGTTGGAATCCGATCATTTTCTCATGTGGATCGGAAGATATGGTCAAAATACCAAAACGGTGCAGAACAGACGTCATTGCACATCAGCCAACTTGATGGTTGATTTCGGTTGGGAAAACGACTCCGTTTCAAGAAGTGTAAAACATGAAAAAGATAGATATGCCTCTTAAATATGCACGGTTAAAATTTCAGCCTTATTGCTTTAGTGAAACTCCAGATATAGCTGATATGGCAAAAGGTGTCGGAACTGGAACTGAACTGGATTTGCCCTTAATTCTTTATTTAACCTAGTAATCTGAAATCACTCAAAGAAACTCGTGAAAAACACCAAATTACATAAAAATATAAAAAATCATAAACACAATTAGACTAAGCAATAATAACTCGTATTTGACACAAAATAATAATAAAACATAACTAAAAACTATATAATTATACGAGTTATCAGTAAGGCCTCCGGGCACCATTCTTAAGACCTCCGGGCATCATTTTTAAAGTCGCTTACAGCGCATTTCTTCTAAATCACGGGTAAGGCCTCCGGGCACCATTCAGTACGGCCTCCGGGCACCATTCTTAAGACCTCCGGGCATCATTTTCAAAGTCGCATACAGCGCATTTCTTCCAAATTATGGGTAAGGCCTCCGGGCACCATTCTTAAGACCTCCGGGCATCATTTTTAAAGTCGCATACAGCGCATTTTTTTTCAAATCACGGGTAAGGCCTCCGGGCACCATTCTTAAGACCTCCGGGCATCATTTTTAAAGTCGCATACAGCGCATTTCTTCCAAATCACGGGTAAGGCCTCCGGGCACCATTCTTAAGACCTCCGGGCATCATTTTTAAAGTCGCATACAGCGCATTTCTTCCAAATTATGGGTAAGGCCTCCGGGCACCATTCTTAAGACCTCCGGGCATCATTTTTAAAGTCGCTTACAGCGCATTTCTTCCAAATCACGGGTAAGGCCTCCGGGCACCATTCTTAAGACCTCCGGGCATCATTTTTAAAGTCGCATACAGCGCATTTCTTCCAAATTATGGGTAAGGCCTCCGGGCACCATTCTTAAGACCTCCGGGCATCATTTTTAAAGTCGCTTACAGCGCATTTCTTCCAAATCACGGGTAAGGCCTCCGGGCACCATTCTTAAGACCTCCGGGCATCATTTTTAAAGTTGCATACAGCGCATTTCTTCCAAATCACGGGCAAGGCCTCCGGGCACCATTCTTAAGACCTCCGGGCATCATTTTTAAAGTCGCATACAGCGCATTTTTTTCAAATCACAGGTAAGGCCTCCGGGCACCATTCTTAAGACCTCCGGGCATCATTTTTAAAGTCGCATACAGCGCATAATTTTTCAAATCACAGGTAAGACCTCCGGCAACATCTTTAAGACCTCCGGGCATAACTTTTTTCAGGGGTAAGACCTCCGGGCACCATTTTAAGACCTCCGGGCACCATTTTAAGACCTTCGGGCACCAATTTTAAAGCCATTCGAGCATAAATTTTTCTTTTGAAAATCGAATTTATTCCCTTAAGACGAATCGAGCCTTGTTTAGGCAGGGAATTCAATTTAAGGACAAAATCTTCAATTTATTGTTTTAAAAAAAATAAAAAAAAAATGAAAAAGAGAAAATAAAAAAAAAGGAAAAAAGAAAAAAGAAAAAAGAAGAAAAAAATGAAAAAAAGAAAAATAGAAAATGAAAAAAATGAAAATGAAAAAGAAACCCCTTTTCCTTTCCTTCACATGTGATGTCACTGACCGTACAAAATTAGTGTCGGTTTATCTTTGCCTGATTCCTGATTCTCAGCAATAGCCAAAGAGGGGCAGCTGTAGACACCTAATTTTGTCCAGACCACTAAACAGGTATGTTTTCTTCCCATATTGATGTTCCCAAGTGTAAAAAGACTGTTTTCATCCTGCAGGTGGTACTCCAAGACTTAGTTTAAGAGGGCGAGCACAAAAAGTCAAACTTGAAAAAAAGTCAACCCCGAAAAAGTCAACCCCGAAAAAGTCAACCCCGGAAAGTCAACTACTGAAAAAGTCAACCCACTTTCAAAATCAAGATTTTAAGTTCAATTGAAAAATAGCGAAAGAATTTTGATAATCCGAGGTCTGCATTGAAAGATATGGGAATTTTGATAATCCGAGGTCTGCATTGAAAGATATGGAGTTCGGAAGTTTGGATTTGGAGATTCAGTAGAAAAGAAACCGTAATTCGAGAAATTTGGGGAAAAGTGCTTAAACGATCAAACTGGTCGAAATTGAAGGTTCCAAATGAAATATAAGCACTGACTACGGGTAATAGAGAAGTCACTTGCAAGAAAAACCGAAAAAAAGTCAATCCGGGAGAAAACCGAGAATTAGGGTTTTTAGTGGATTTCGGTGAAATCGGGAAGAATCACAGAAATGGCCCGACTTGGTAAGACCAAAGCCCCCAATGGATGAGGAATGATTAAAAAGGATGGCCCAAGGCTCAGATTGAAGAAAATCTGAAAATCGGATTTGTTTTGAGCAAAACCGGGTTTCGGAAGTAAAAGGGCAAAATTGGAAAAATTTGGGAAAAATAGCAAATGGACTCCGAAAATTATGGAAAATTTGTCAATCTCATTCTTAAATCATTTGAAGGAGATTGGCGAAAGAAAATCTTGATTCCGAGTTCGTTTGCAAAATGGCCAAATCCCGGGCTTCTTATGCAGTAATTCAAAAAGGAAAATCCCGGAAAAATAGCAAATGGACTCCAAAAATTCTGAAATTTGGAAAATCTCATTTTTAAATTATTTGGAAGAGATTGGCGAAAGAAAATCTTGATTCTGAGTTCGTTTGCAAAATGGCCAAATCCCGGGCCTCCTATGTAGTAATTCAAGCCGATAAATCCCGAAAAAATACCAAATGAGCTCCAAAAATTATGAAAACTTCCAGATCACACTTTTTAATTATTTTGAAGAGATTGGTGAAGAAAAATCTTGATTTGGAGCTCGTTTAAAAAATGGTAAAATGTAGGGGCATAAAAGGGCATTTTTGGGAAGAAAAAATCCAAATAAATAGAAAACGGACTCGGATAATTTTGAAAACTTCCAGAACTCAATATTTTATTATTTTGGAAGTATTAAAAAAATAAAAATTGAATTTGGAGTCCGTTTGATATTTACTTGCATCCGGGGGGCAAAATGGTCATTTCACCCAAGCAACCGAAAAGGGCTTTTTTGGGCCTTTCAAAAATCAGAGCTGGGCTGAAAAAGAGATATTTTTGGCCTGCCCAAGCCCAAAGGAAGGAGGAAGCTTATGATTTTTTTTTTCTTCAATCAAGTGTTTAAAAATCAAGAGTTAGTTAACCATTCTCTTTGATCAAGCCATGGTGATTAAACCACATAGGTTAAGTGTTTGTGAAAATGCTTGTGTGATTCTTTGCATGAATCTTGTTTTATATCTTAGTGAGCATGTTTTAGATTTGGTATATTAGGTGTTTGTGAAAATGCTTGTGTGATTTTTGTGTTATGACTTAGTTTTTCATGCTAGTATGCCAAGTGTTTGAGAAAATGCCATGCTTGTTGGAGCTTGAGGCCATTTGGCTACTCCATGTGTTTTGCATTGTGTGTTGCATTTTTTGTCATGCTAGTTGTTAGGTTTTTGCATTTGCATGATATTTGGTTGGATTTTTGAATTAAGCATGCATTGTGTTTGTAAAAATGCCATGCATGTTTTAGGTCTAGGTTACATTAAATGCCATGCAAGTTCATGTTAGGTCTAGGCCATATTATTTATGTCATGCATTTTCCTTACATTTAGGCTTAGATCCATGCATTTCATGCATTATGTTTGCTGCATTGTTTTATGCATTTCATGACCATACCACTTGAATAATGACTTGAGCCAATTGATGGTTCAAAGTCATGCTCTCTTGAGCACACTTGTGGAAAATTAAGTTTGTCAAGTTGATTATTCTACCTTTGTGATTTTTTTACTTAGCCATTTTTTTATCTAACTTTCAAAAAGTCCTAGCTACTGCTTTCAAGTCATTTTATGAGTTTCAAATATTTGTACTTTGATTTTTAAATGATTTTATCAAAGACAAAAAAAATGTGCTGGCAAAGCAGTTTTTTCTCCTCCAAAAACTCGTACATCTCTGATTTTTCTGGGAATTCATCTTTGATCAGAAAATTAAGCCGATTTTTTATCGTGTAGTTTTACATGTCTTGAGTCTCCAGTAATTTGTTCAGAATTTTTGGAATTTTTAAAAATAGGGTAAAAAATCGTGGATTAAAACTGGACAGTGGAGTCAGAATTGAATTTAAAGAAAAACAAAGCAGTTTTTTCTCCTCCAAAAACTCGTACATCTCTGATTTTTCTGGGAATTCATCTTTGATCAGAAAATTAAGCCGATTTTTTATCGTGTAGTTTTACATGTCTTGAGTCTCCAGTAATTTGTTCAGAATTTTTGGAATTTTTAAAAATAGGGTAAAAAATCGTGGATTAAAACTGGACAGTGGAGTCAGAATTGAATTTAAAGAAAAACAAAGCAGTTTTTTCTCCTCCAAAAACTCGTACATCTCTGATTTTTCTGGGAATTCATCTTTGATTCAAAAATTAAGCCGATTTTTTCTCGTGTAGTTTTACATGTCCTGAGTCTCCAATTTTTTTTTCAGAATTTTTGGAATTTTTACAAATATGGTAAAAAATCGTGGATTAAAACTGGACAGTGGAGTCAGAATTGAATTTAAAGAGAAACCATTTTTCTGTTTTGGTTAATTTACTTAGAGTGGGCTGATTAGGAGGGTTAGCTACTGACTTAGGGTAGTTTCTAAGCCTTTTTAAACTCTAAAAATGGTTTTTCAAGTCTCGGGTTAAGGGTAGTCAAGTCCGGATTTTTAAACTTAGGAAATTAGAGCCATTTAAAAAAAATTTAGCCCAGTTTTTATTCAAGCTTCTCAAAATTGTTTTCAAACAATCACAAAGTATTTTGGTTTTAGAATATTTAATTTGACATATTTTCCTAAGGTAGCCGGATATCTTTTTAGATATACGGATTTCCTTAATAAAAGGAAAAAAATACATTTCATGCATTGCATTTTTATTTTCATGCATATTATATGATAGCATTATTTTATTCCATGTCATTTAAATTATATGCCATACCATTCATATTTGTCATGTCATTTAGGTTGCATTATATTATTTAGACTGTACTATGTCATTTTATTTATGTCATGCATATACATATTCATTTCTTTTAAATGTTTCAAAAAAAAGATAATGGTTTTCAATAAAAAAAATATAAAGATATTCCCGAGTTAAAATAATTCATGAGTTCTCTACCGGGTTTGCTGGAGGGAATATCATCAATTATCATTAATAAAAGAATATCTTTCTTTCAAAAAAGAGAATGATTCGGAAAGTTTTCCAAAACTAATAAAAATTTCTATATTTTGCCACGTTTGTTGGGGAATATAGGAAAATTTTGAATTTATAAATTCCGGATCATTTTCAATAAAAAATGGAATTATTTTTAAATTGGGAATTAACTTGAAATACTAAATTTAAAACCAACTTTTTACCGAGACTTGAGATAACACACGATTAATAAGGTACCGATTTAAACGGGCGTTGTGGGGGTGCTAATCCTTCCCCACACGTAACCGACTCCCGAACCCGCTTCTTTGATTTCTCTGGTTTAAAACGCAGACTTGAAATTGGTTTTTAAAATGTTTTAATTAATTTTTAAAATATTTTATAAAACCGGTTTTAATAGGTGGCCGATCACACCTAGCTAAAAAAGATTGGTGGCGACTCCATGTCTTTTTTAAGGTCATTTTCAAAACCTTCATTTTTCTAGAGGAATTAAGTCGACTTTTCCTCTGTTTTTTTTAATGTCACGCTTCACGAATAATAAAGTCTTGCGATGAGACTCGTCTTTATTATTTTTTAGGTTGCGACAAGGGTCTTTTAACATCAGATTCCCAAGATGTTGCCATTCCCTTTGGAATTGCGGCCATAAATCAAGAATTTCTCTTTGTACGTCTCCACTAGGATGCGTCTCAAGAGAAAGTTGGATATTACCCAAATTCTCCTTACTCAGTCCATCCTTAATAAATTCAATTTTATCATCTCGATTAGAGGACGGAATCCCAATAGAACGACATTTACCGTTACACGTCCATCGTGCACATTTGTGGCAATTTGAACTCATGCGCTTTGCTTGTCTTGCAAAAGTGCTTCTACCTGTACCTGGTAAATGCAAAACAGGAAGATATTCATCTTCACGTACCTTGGCTTCAATTATCCAACGTATGTCTTCAGGAATCCCTTTGTGCATAAGCATTCTTAATCTTTCAAATCGAACTTGGTAAAGCTTCAGTAAAATATTTCGAGGAAAAGGAGAAAATCATTTCTGCAATCTTGTGAGAATAACATCCATCCGAAAAAAAAATGAAAGAGAAATTGAAAGAGAAATTTATATACAATATCAGTTTTGTGGGTAGCTGATGGAACCGACTTAAATAATCACGGAGTACCGTTATCCGCCATTTAACCGGGGTTAAAAAAAATGTATTTTTTTTTTGAAAATTAGTAAAAATTATATTTACATCTAGTTATTTTCAAAACAAGGATCAGAAAGAAAAACAACCTCTTCTTGAGTAACATGATTTTCCAAAAAGAGTTTGAGTGTTTGTCCATTTACCTTGAATACGTTACCATTTTTAGGATTCTCAATGTCAACTGCTCCATAATGATACACATGCTTAAGCACAAATGGGCCAGTCCATCTTGATCTCAACTTACCAGGAAATATGTGAAGTCTAGAATTATAAAGTAGAACTTTTTGCCCAACATCAAATGTTTTTCTTGAAATTAACTTGTCATGAAAGGCTTTAGTTCTTTATTTATGAATTTTAGAATTCTCATATGCATCATTTCTGAGTTCCTCAAGTTCATTTATTTGTAATTTTCGTAAATTAGAAGCGTCATCAAGGTTTGAGTTGAACATTTTAATGGCCCAATATGCTTTATGCTCAAGTTCCACAGGTAAATGACAAGGTTTTCCATAAACTAGCCTATAAGGAGACATGTCCAATGCTGTTTTAAAAGCTGTTCGATAGGCCCATAATGCATCGTTAAGTCTAAGAGACCAATCTTTGCGATTTGGATTAACCGTCTTTTCCAAAATTTGTTTAATCTCCATATTTGCTAATTCTACCTGTCCATTTGTCTGCGGGTGATAAGGGGTTGCAACTTTGTGTGTAATGGCATATTTCTTCATTAATGTTTCAAAAACCTTGTTGCAAAAATGTGTTCCCCCATCACTTATGATAGATCGAGGAATTCCAAATCGACTCAAAATATTTTCTTTTAAAAATTTAGTCACTGTTTTGTGATCATTATTTCGACATGGAATTGCCTCTATCCACTTTGAAACATAATCTATTGCAACTAAAATGTATAAGAAACCAAAATATGGTGGAAATGGTTCCATGAAATCAATACCCCAACAGTCAAAAATTTCAATTACAAGAATTGGGTTCAAAGGCATCATGTTTCTTTTCGAAATGGAACCTAATTTTTGACAACTTTCACATGACTTGCAAAAATTATATGCATCTTTGAATAAAGTTGGCCAGTAAAATCCACACTATAAAATTTTTGCAGCAGTTTTCTTTGATGAAAAATGACCACCACATGCCTCGGAATGACAAAACTTAATTACACTACTTACCTCATTGTCGGGAATTCATCTTCGAAAAATCTGATCAGGACAATATTTGAACAAGTAAGGGTCATCCCAGTAGAACTTCTTTACCTCATTCAGAAACTTCCTTTTATCTTGGGGGCTCCATTGAGAAGGAATTTTTCCAAAAAAGGAATATTTTAGCTCGGATGGCAATGGTTTTAAATCCAGCTTGGGTGGTTCAATAGTTGATGGTACAGTGACATTTGTGAGTGATGGAAGTTTCTCAAACTTTTGTTTCCAACAATGCTTATCCTGAAAAGAATTTAACAAAGAATCAGTGTGTGAAATTTCTGAATCATTATCAAACTCACATTCAATTAAATAAGCTTCTAAAGGATCATGGAATGTGGTAGTGGTGAGATGTTCATGAACAAGTTCTTCAATGAAATCCACTTCATGTACTTCTGAATCATCACCAGGTTGCTTTCAAATGTTGAACACATTTAATTCTAAAGTCATATTTCCAAAAGAAATGTTCAAAATACCATTCCTGCAATTTATCAGAGCATTAGAAGTTGCAAGAAATGGACGGCCTAATATAACAGGAATTTGAACATTTGGATTTGAAACAGGATGTGTGTCCAAAACAATAAAATCAACAGGGAAGTAAAAATTATCAATTTGAACCAAAACATCTTCAACTATCCCTCGAGGAATTTTTACAGAACGATCAGCTAGTTGAAGTGTAACAGGTGTTTCCTTGAGTTCACCTAAACCTAACTGTTGATAAACAGAAAAAGGCAAAAGATTAACACTAGCACCAAGATCAAGCAATGCACGTTCTATTCTAGTGTTTCCAATGATGCATGAGATTGTTGGGCATCCAGGATCTTTGAATTTTGGTGGAGTAAGGTGCTGAATGATTGAGCTCACACTTTCCGTCAGAAATGCTTTCTTTTGTACATTATGTTTCCTTTTAACTGTGCACATGTCCTTCAAAAATTTAGCATAAGATGGAACTTGTTTGATTGCATCCAATAAAGGAATGTTAATCTTAACTTGTTTGAAAAGTTCATAAATTTCTGCATTTTGATTCAAATTCTTTATTGTTTGCAACCTTTGAGGAAAAGGAGCAGGATGCATACCTTTTTCTTTGTCCAAATTTTCAAGGAGTTCAGACTTACCATCATCCTTACCATTACTTTTCGGAGGGGAAGGAGGATCTTGGTCTTTTGATGGAATGTTTTTGTCAATTGCCTTTCCACTTCGAAGAGTTGTGATAGAACTGGCATTTTCCTACTGAGTTTCATTGGAGCAAGAAACAAGACATTGAGTAGAAGGGTTAGGCTGAGGTTGAGCAGGAAACTTACCTTTTTCTTGAGTGCGTAATGAAGCTGTCAATGTGGACAAGGTGTTTTTGATCTCATTAATGTCCTGTGAAGTTTGGTTATTCACATTTGCTTGTGTTTGCATGAATGCTTGCAATGTCTCTTCCAAGGTTTGTACACGTGAAGGTTGATAGGAAAAAGTGTTGCCCGGCTTTTGAGATTGTGGTACCTGAACATGATTATTATTCCGCCAACTGAAGTTGGGATGATTTCTCCATTCAGGGTTATACGTTTCAGAGTAAGGAGAAGGAAAAAGGCTTTTTAAATGGGTTTATGGAATTTACTTGATCATGCAACGCTTCTTTAAGAATGGGAATGTTTGGACATTCAGAAGTGGGGTGTCCCATGATTTCACAAATTCCACAACTTTCTTCATTTTTAACCGTTTTGACTTCTTTTACTTCTCTAAGTTCCATGGCTTCAATCTTTCTAGCCAAATTAGCTACTTTAGCTTTTATCTCATCTTCTTGAATAAAATGATATTTACCTCTACTAGAAACAAGATTAGATCTATTGGAACTTTCAGAGGAATTATCTGTGTGCCAGGCTTGAGAGTTATCTGCCAAATGGTCTAGGTAGTCAAAGGCTTCTTCAGGTTCTTTTTCTAGAAACTCACCGTTACACATTGTTTCAACAAATTGTTTAGTTTCGGGAGTTAAACTTTCATAAAAGAAACTAATAAGACGCCATTTTTCAAAACCATGATGTGGACAAGAACTTAACAAATCTTTAAAACGCTCCCAGCACTGAAAAAATGCTTCATTTTGATTTTGATTGAAATTTTGAATCTGTCTTTTCAAAGCAGTAGTTTTATGTGCTGGGAAAAATTTCTTTAGAAACTCAGTTTGTAATTCTTGCCATGTGCCAATTGACCTTGGTTTTAAATTATGAAGCCAAATTTTTGCTTTATCTTTTAAAGAAAAAGGAAATAATTTTAGCTTGACAATTTCATTTGTACATTGTTGGTCATTAAAGGTGACACATACATCTTCGAAGTCTTTTAGAAACGAGTAAGCACTTTCCGATTCTAACCCATGGAAATTTGGAAGCAAAGCTATCATACCTGGTTTAAAACGAAAGTTGTTTGCATTGAGAGGAAAAATAAAACAAGAGGGTAATGAGCTTCGAGTTGGTTGCAAGTAGTCACGCATGGTGCGTACTTGTCTGTTCTCATCTTCAGCATGAACACTTTCATTGTCAGCCATGGTAGGAGTTGTATTAGAAAGATTACCTGAAAAAGTTTCACAATAAAATCTAACCAAACGACGAGATCTAAAATCACGTCGCCAAACAAGCATAAAACAAAGTTAATATACAGATAATATATTTATATAAATATAAACTTTACAATATAAATGTAAATATATAGAAAATTAGGCGGTATAACCAGCCAATAAAAATAAATATACTTATAAACTTATATACTTAGTATTGCCTCCCCGGCAACGGCGCCAAAAACTTGATGGAGACTCAATTAAGAGTTGTAAACCCAAGTGCAGGTTATGTTCAAGTAATAAATTCTCGGGTGTCCGAGGTCGAACCACAGGGAAGCGTATTAGTAAGTATAAGTTTATAAATATATAAGAAAAAGGAAGTAAACAAGATATTAGGAAATCAACAACAAAACAAGATAAACAAGATATTAGAGAACAAAATAAACAAAATAACATAAAAGAAATTAAACAAGATATAAAAAACAATAAGAAAAGATGTTGAGGTTAGAGAATCCACTCTTGGTGTTATGCTAAGATTAATCTTGTTTTATTACACAATTGAACTTCACACATAAGGGAGGTTCCAATCGGAAGGTTTAGCAATTCAGTCCAAATTGTTCAACGTCCATAGCATATGATATTATGTTCATTTGGTGTCCTCAAAACTCATAAAAAGAGTCCAAGCATTCCTTATGCCAAGGTATATGTCTACAACAAATCAAGGTTATGAAACCAAGCATTTACTGTGCCATTTTCATTGTCAATAATGAATCAAGATCCCTACTTTGCAAGTATGATTTTAAACCAAAACAAAATATTATCTATACTAGTGTTTATAAATGACGATTCATTTTAGCTCATGTTTAAGAAACTAACCTTAGCATTTACCAAAAGCTTCACCTCATCACCTCAACAATATGATTAGCAACACATACTAGATATGAATAAAATGAAAAGAAATGTAAGAAGCATAAGTAAATAAAGAAAAAGAAAACTAGAGAAAGGAAAGAAGAAGAAAACTTAGAGAATTTTATTACAATGGCTAATATCCTACCAATGTACAATCCTTTTACAATCATCCAAGGCCCTCTATTTATACACATTTTGGAGAGCTAAATGACAAGAGACAAGCTTTATAAATTTCAAAGGTAGGTATAATAGGTGGGTGCATTTTTCTAACAATTTTCGTCATATTGTATGACAATTCTGATCAGCCAGCTTGATGGTTGATTTTGTCAATGTTGGAGTCTTGATCTGATCAAATGGTCTTCTAGAAAAATATTCCCCTATCATTTTTTGATCCATAGCCGTTCGAATCAGCTCATTTTCTCATGCGGATCAGAAGATATGATCAAAATACCAAAACTGGTCAGAACAGATGGCATTGCACATCAGCCAACTTGATACCACATTTTGCTAGGGAAAATGACTCCGTTTCAAGAAGTGTAAAGCATGAAAAAGATAGATATGCCTCTTAACTTTGTACTGTAAACATTTCAGCCTTAGTGCTTCAGTGAAACTCCAGATATAGCTGATATGGCAAAAGGTGTTGGAATTGGAACTGAACTGGATTTGCAACTTGTGGAAAATTGTTCCTTTGTGTTTTTGCTTTTCTTCCTTCTTTGTCCAATTGCCAATTTATTCACTCATATTATAGTTTAGCACTCCAATGTTTTGATTTCTTCAATTTAGTCCTTGGATTTACCCTTAATTCTTGATTTAACCTAGTAATCTGAAATCACTCAAAGAAACTCGTGAAAAACACCAAATTACATAAAAATATAAAAGATCATAAACACAATTAGACTAAGCAATAATAACTCGTATTTGACACAAAACAATAATAAAACATAACTAAAAACTATATAATTATACGAGTTATCAATGTTCGTGCATTGATTTGTTTACTCTTTACATGCATCATGTTGGCATCAAGTTGCATTCATGACATACATAGTCAGCATGATTTCTCTGTATATCCATGCATTGATTTGTTTATTCTTCACATGAATCATATTCACATCGTGTTGCATTCATTGTGTATATGATCATTCATTTGAAAATGCATCTGGAACATACATGGTCATTCATTGCATATATCCATGCATTGATTTTTCTTATTTTTACATGCATCATGTTGGCATTGTGATTGCATTTAACATACATGGTCAGCATGTTTCCACTGTATGTGTCCATACATTACTTTCTTTATTCTTCACATGCATCAAATTGCATTCATGACATTCATGGTTCATTCATCATGAAACATATTTGGAGGGATAAAACAAAAACTGGCTTGGCTGTTAGAGTTTTTGAAGAAATTTCTCTTCCAAATCAGAGGTATAAGAAGTACTGAGCATCTTTATGACACAGGCCAGAGCTATGAAGAGTGAACAAGCTGCCCGGATAGAGAGAATGGAAAAGGCACAGGAAGAATTGCGATAACAGTTGGCAAAATCTCAAGCAGGATCTAAAGGTCAGATGACTAAACTGATGGAGCTGGTGTCTGCCTCAATCAAGGGAAAAGGATACACTGAAAACTTGACCGTCAAAGAAGGGTCGGGGACAGCAAAGGGTCAAAATGTGGTCGTAATGTTGGATGGCCAGTTTTTTCAAAACACAGTTAATCCCATCAACGTCCTGAACTTAGATGATCCAGTAGAACTGGCAAGATTGAAAATGGTTACGTTGAATGGGGCTGAGTTGGCAGATTCCCAAGGGAAATACTAGCTATTAGATGAAAGGCTCTGAGCATTAGAAAACACAGATGTATTTGAGAGTGTAGATGCAAACGAACGTTGTTTGGTCCCCGATTTAGTCATTCCTCCTAAATTCAAGGTTCCCAGTTTTGAGAAATATGATGGGACAACCGATCCATCAGCCCACATCACTATGTTCTGTCGAAAGATGACAGGCCATACAGACAATGATAAGCTTTTGATCCACTGCTTCCAGGATAGCCTTAGCAGGTCCGCAATTAAGTGGTATAATCAGTTGAGCAAGGATCAGATTCGCTCATGGATTGATTTGGCTAATGCATTTTTAAGCCAATACAAGCATGTAACTAACATGGTAATCTCCGGGAAAATGATTGAGAATGCTATCAAGACTGGAAAACTCAAAGGAGATAAAATATCCAATGCAGAGAGAAACATGACACCCAAAAAGAAAGAGGAAGATGTCCAAGCTATGAAAGACTTTGCCCCATATATTCAGGCCCCCTCATACCAACCATCATGTCCTTCTATGAACAACATATCCCAGGATTCATACTTATACCCTCCAAATTATATCCTCCAAAATCCTATTGGTTTCGTTCTGAAAGTGATAAGATAATCCGAGCCTCTGCAAGGTATCGACTAGCTCAAGTTTCTCTAAAGGATCCATCACTTTGTCAAGCATCATTCTGACTTCTCCCACTAGTCTGATTGCTCGTTCATTAAATGATTCCCCCTACATGCGGAAAATATTGCATAATTTTTAATCTTTATAATTAAAAAGTTATTGGTGTGCAAATCATATGTTTTAACTACTTATTACATGAAAAAAAATGTATATATATATATATATATATATATATATATATATATATATATACCAGATACTCGCTCTTGAGCGACTGAATATAATCGTACTCCCAAATAGGAAAAAATTTGGTGGCTCGAACAACACTGAACTTGTTGTGGTTTGATCTGTTCGAGGTGCCTTTCGTATGCCTTCTGATGAAACTGCTGCTAGGGACTGAAGCCAGGAGATTAAGAGCCATCGCGAAAGCTCCAGTTAGCCACTACCAAAGATTGATTTTTTAATTCTTTTGGTATTCAATATAAAGGCAACTTCAAAAGATTGACTTAACTTTGTGTAAAAATCTACGCATGCCACCACGTATTATATATATGGTCCATGCTATATTTTTCTACTGTTATGCATCTTTAATATTTATTCAAGATGAAGATATCAAAAAATATTTGTTCAAGAAGAACGAACACGTTGTTCATGTGTGTAAATTAAGAAGATAGGAAATATTGTGACTTGTGAGGGTAAATGTTGTATGCACAAATGGTAGAGCAAATTGTGAATAGATTAGGAGTTTTTGTTTAAAGGCAAATAAAAAAAATACAAATAAAAAAAAATCACATATATTGCATTATATTGTTTTGGACAAAACTAGGAAATCATATAAATATATTGCATTATATTAAATATAAACGGCATGTAAATTAGAGGAAACGTAAGAAGTAATTTTCACCAATCACATATCAAGCTGCCATAAGTGATCTAATTATACATCCACAACTTAAAAATTTTAGAATCAAATTTCAACTTAATTTACAATATTGCTTCTTTATTAATGAGGGGAAATGAATCCTTTTATTAATTTTTTTTCCATTTTGGAATCATTTTTTTTTTTGTTGTCGTTAATTTAATTCGTATATTGATTAAATTAAGTAAATTATATAGGTTTGAGATTTAGTAAATAAAATTTGATAAGAACACATACAAATAAAAAATAATAGGACAAATCATAGATTAACAAATAATAACACATAAAAAGGAAAAAAAAGGTTTCAAAAAACTTCTTAGTGTAATAAGAACATTTATTAATATTCTCAAATCTGCTTTCTTAATATAGAAAAAAAAATCTGAAATATCGTGGTATAGTGAGAGGGACCATGGTCCCAAAATTCTGAAAACCCTTATTTGTCTATAGTTGGTATAGTGAGAGGGACCATGGTCCCAAATTTTTTGAAAATTATAGTTACAGGGTATCATGGTTTCAAAATTTGAAAACCCTTTTTTTTTTTTATAGTTAGAGGGTACCATGTAGACCTATCTACGGGCCGGACTACTCATCCGACCCTAAACGGGCTTGGGCAAGCAATTTTTTTTTCTTTTGGACCGCAGCCCGACTCATGGACAGGTATGGTACCATGGTCCCAAGATTTTTGAAAATCCTTATTTGTTGTAGTTAGAGGATACCGTGATCCAAGATTTTTAAAAACTTTTATTTATATGCGTTCATTATATTATTTAATTAATAAGTGCATTTCGTAAAAAATAAAATATGCCCAAAAAATTATCTTTGTAATTATAAAAATTCAAATTTGAAGTTACAAAATTCAATTCACAAATATCAATATTAATTTGTCAAAAAAGCATTAATAGTTTAGTTCTCATTTTTTTTTTCAAAAAAATAAAATAAAATAAAAGTAATGATTTTCGTAAACATAATCCACATTAAAAAGTCAGAACCTCTCAAAAAAACTAAAAAAAGATAAGATTTGAAAAAGTCTAAAAAAGAAAAAGACACAAACTTTCAACACACAAATAAACTCATTATAATTATTGTAAAAGAAGATGTATTATTATTGTCTTGAAGAGTCTATCACAATCACGGTGCAAAGGATGATAAAACTTTCTCCAAGTGGTACAGTTTTACCTTGTGATCTTTGAAACATTAATAGTAAGTTATAAGGGTTTTTTTTTTTTTAATTTTTAAATTTGAGAAAGTTATTAATATTTATGATGAAATTGTGCAAATTTTTATGTACATATATTTTATTCTTGGGTTTTTTTTTTTTTTTTTTCAGAGAAGGTAAAAATAAATCCATATTGATTTAATATAATGAAAGAAATTGTTTGATTTTATTTTTTTCATTAAATAAGTTTGTCTCTTGAAATTATTTTATAATGTTATTGATTTAAACTTTGTGCATTATATATAGGTTAACAAATTAGTTTAGTATTTGTTTGAATGTTATATAAATGTTTTATCTTAAGTTCACTAAATTATTGTCTTATACCCCAAATAAATCTACTATATAAAACATTATTTAAAACTTAATTAACTAATATAGTTTAATTTTATTTATTTTTTATAATTATTGTTTGGATGAATTCTTTGTGGATGATAAATTTTATTATCTAGATTGAGAGAGAAATTATTGAATCTTTTGACTCAAACTCGATACTTGATGATTGATAACTCGTATAATTATATAGTTTTTAGTTATGTTTTATTATTGTTTTGTGTCAAATACGAGTTATTATTGCTTAGTCTACTTGTGTTTATGAGCTTTTATATTTTTATGTAATTTGGTGTTTTTCATGAGTTTCTTTGAGTGATTTCAGATTACTAGGTTAAATCAAGAATTAAGGGCAAATCCAATTCAGTTCCAGTTCCGACACCTTTTGCCATATCAGCTATATCTGGAGTTTCACCGAAGCATTAAGGCTGAAATTTTTACAGTGCAAAGTTAAGAGGCATATCTATCTTTTTCATGTTTTACACTTCTTGAAACGGAGTCGTTTTCCCTACCGAAATCAACCATCAAGTTGGCTGATGTGCAATGACGTCTGTTCTGCACCGTTTTGGTATTTTGACCATATATTCCGATCCACATGAGAAAATGATCTGATTCGAACGGCTATGGATCGGTAACGGATAGGGGCATATTTTTCTAGAAGACCATTTGATCAGATCGAGCCTCCAACATTGACAAAATCGACCATCAAGCTGGCTGATCAGAATTGTCATACAATATGACGAAAATTGTTAGAAAAATGCACCCACCTATTATACCTACCTTTGAAATTTATAAAGCTTGTCTCTTGTCATTTAGCTCTCCAAAATGTGTATAAATAGAGGGCCTTGGATGAGTATTGGGAGACATTATACATTGGTAGGATATTAGCCATTGTAATAAAATTCTCTAAGTTTTCTTCTTCTTTCCTTTCTCTAGTTTTCTTTTTCTTTATTTACTTATGCTTCTTACATTTCTTTTCATTTTATTCATATCTAGTATGTGTTGCTAATCATATTGTTGAGGTGATGAGGTGAAGCTTTTGGTAAATGCTAAGGTTAGTCTCTTAAACATGAGCTAAAATGAATCATCATTTATAAACACTAGTATATATAATATTTTCTTTTGGTTTAAAATCATACTTGCAAAGTAGGGATCTTGATTCATTATTGACAAGGAAAATGGCACAGTAAATGCTTGGTTTCATAACCTTGATTTGTTGTAGACATATACCTTGGCATAAGGAATGCTTGGACTCTTTTTATGAGTTTTGAGGACACCAAATGAACATAATATCATATGCTATGGACGTTGGACAATTTGGACTGAATTGCTAAACCTTCCGATTGGAACCTCCTTTATGTGTGGATTTCAATTGTGTAATAAAACAAGATTAATCTTAACATAACACCAAGAGTGGATTCTCTAACCTCAACATCTTTTATTATTGTTTTTTATATCTTGTTTAATATCTTTTATGTTATTTTGTATATCTTGTTTTGTTGTTGATTCCCTAATATCTTGTTTACTTTCTTTTTCTTATATATTTATAAACTTATACTTACTAATACGCTTCCCTGTGGTTCGACCTCGGACACCCGAGAATTTATTACTTGAACATAACCTGCACTTGGGTTTACAACTCTTAATTGAGTTTCCATCAATGATTTTATTTTTATAAAAGAAAATCGTGCATTATTTTAAATACAGATATGACTTGCTTTCCTTTTTAATAGTTATCATCTTTTTCATTCCATTACTTAATTTTTTTTTTCATCAATACTTAAACTTTTATGTATATTATTTAATTATATATATATGTATAAATATGAAATGTTATTTTTCATATATGATTTTTTATATAATTTTTCATAAGATAATAACATACTAAATATAAGTTAAATAATTTTTTTTTTTACCATAAATCAAATTTTTATGTTTTGTTTTCTTATTTTAGCTTGACTTCTAGCTTGAAATCTTGATTTCGACACTGCCTCTAATACAATAAATGAACAAATAACATAATTGTATTCATATCTTTTGTCGGAGATAAAATCTCTAACTATTGTTCGTATTCATGACCTAATAAGCATATCACAAAAACGTTGTATATCCTTTTTGTTTTGGCAAATGGGATATTTTGGAAATGTGGTGGTTATGGTTTCTTGTTGGTCTGCTACTGTTTTGTGTCTCATCTGTGATGTTAATTGGTGTTTTTTGTGATATTTGGTTTATTGGTGCTTGGTGTATGATGTTGTATCCATATGTTTTTGCAGGGATCAATGTGATGTCTCCTTTGTGTTTAGTTGTTTCTTTTAGAGTGTTTTGTTAGATTGCTCTGTTATTGCATACAATTTTGTTCTTTGCTTTTCTAACTTTTGCTAGCTTTGTAATTACTTTGGTTCCTTAATAAATATTTTTTGATTTAAAAAAAATATATATTTTTTGGAAAAGTGTCCAAGTGTTTATGGACAGACATTTTTTATTGCAATTTGACTAATCTTTCATCTTTATGATGTGTTTTTCATTTTTAAAGGTTTACTTTACGTTAAAAAATAATAATAAAGGAATTTTTTTTGAGCTTACTATATCTTTGAGTATAATTATTTTTCATTTGTTGAAATAGAGATTAGACTTTTTTTTTTTATAATACATTTATCATTGAATCTAAAACTCCTAACAGATAAAATTCGATTTTGATCTTAACAAAATACCTAGATAGTAATCTCCTGCCACCACTCTATCAATATCACAACAATTATCATTGACCATGGAAGTCGATAAAATGCAACTTTGCAAAATTATGGCTGCTTTCTTCAAGAAATATTATGTCAAATTCAAATAATCTTATCTTACAAAAGAAATAAAAGTAGTCCCTCAATTGAAGGACATTTGCTTGCCTCGTTGTAACACCCTGTCCGAATAATCTACCTAAAATCCGGCAGAGTTTCCTTTCTTTCTCAACTATAAACCCTCCTGCAAATAACACTCAATTCATATCCTCAACCAGCAATATTTCTCAATACTATTATCACATATATCCATCATATTCAAAAATTATCCATGATCAATTTATGCTCAAGTCAAAACATACTGATCTATTGTCTCATATCTTCAAATATATACATATAATATATCCAAAAGTAAACCTATCTCAGCAAGGTTTACTAGATAAAAACATCAAAAGATCAAGACTTCAATAAATTTTTACTATGATGCCCACCACGTCACAATACTATTTGAAGCAGAGAAAAGAGGAAGGTTGCAATCCCAACACCTAACTATCACCTGAAAATGAGAATATGAAATGGTGAGATATATGAATATCTCAGTGAGTAAACAACTTTTAAAACATTTGAAAACTATGATTATAATCCTTTAAAACATAATAGACATTTTCAAAATAAATAATAATAAAATCATAATGAGTAATTCAAAGACGTAGCAAAGTTTTTAAATGTATAACAATATTATAATATTAAATCAATGAATAAAATCTGTAAAGTAAATCAAGTTTCGTATAATTGGGCTCCAACTTTCTGTCCTGCGTAAGAGTACGTCCATGAAATAACCAGGCAATATCCATGTAGGCATACTAGTAGCCGGCCCCAAAGGCCAATACCACCATAGGACGCCCCAAAGGCATATGTGTCACTATGATGTGCCCCCAAAAGGCAAATATAACAGGATAGGGACTCTGGAGGTGGCTCCCACCACAAAGGCGTAGCACGCAGCTCCCATATCGCTGTTTAATATCACGGAATTAGGACTCTGGAGGTGGCTCCCGCCACAAAGGCGTCGCACGCAGCTCCCGTATTCCGGTCAAGGGAATAATCTCATACATTAAGTCAGGTGGAGCCAAAACCATGTACGTCAAATTCTATGTATAATCATATTTCATAAATCAATCAACTTACTCGATATAATATTTCTTGAAATAAATGTACTTTAATAACAAATCAATTCATATGATTAAATATCATATATACCTTTAATACATAAAATAAATATTATGCTAAATATATATATATATAATTATAATTAAAGAAATTTCAAATAACTATAGTTGTCGTCTACTCACTATCCTTGAGATGATCTTACTGTACACCTCGATCTGAAACTTCGGGATCCACAGGTGACGTCAGCTCTACGTGGCCTAGAGATTAACAATAATTAGTATCTATACATGCTCAAAGCATTACACAATTTTGAATGCAACTTAAGTCTCATAATCTTCCCTCAAGGTCAATACTAATTTCTCATACTCAAAACAACATATCCTTAATTTTAATATCACTTCCATAATCATTTTCTCCAAAATTCAACTCCATATTCATGTCCTTATCAAATTCCTTTCTAGTACTCCATGCCTTAGAGATTTTTATAATCCATAACCATCAATAGTACTATATTTCTCTTAAGAAATAAATTCCTTAATATCAAGTTAGATTAGAAAATCATAACTTGAGTTTGGTACCAATAAGTCTAATTTATGAAGAAAATAACTAACTTAGACAATTAGAACAAAATCTTGATCAAATTTGATAAAACCCGAAACTATGCTGAAACAGAGGTCACACTGAACAGCCAACTTCACCGAATTTTATCGTTTTAACCGCTTATCGGTTTTGGGTGATTCAAAAACCAAAATTCTCGTATTGAAGTATAGTTTCTAGGAAAAATATCAAAAAAATACAAACCCAGCTGTTCTGAACCCATCAAATCCGAACAGCAAGCATGCTCAGATTCCCCTGTTTTGCTTTTTCTTCCCATTTTCTTGTTCATGCTTTCAAATCCTTTTAATTCTTACCAAAAATGAGTAAAATTCATACTTAATAGATGGATTTCAGACCTTAACATGTTTATGGAGCAAAGATCTTAGCATACTCAAATAGAATATCTAAAGAAAATGAAGAATTTATCAAGAAACTAACCTTGGATGTAATTTTTGTTGAGATTATGGTGGAATACTTGAAGAGAATTTTGAGAGAGAGGGATGTTGGGAGCTGCTGCCACTTGAAGAAGAGAAGGAAAATGTCTAGGGATTTCGGGAGAGAAAGATGAAGATAAGTGATATTTTTCTTGTTTTTGGGATAATTGCATATTAGTCCCTCAACTTTTTATAAATAACCATTAAGCCCCTAAACTTTTTTAATATGTTCATTTTGATCCTTTATTCTTTTATTTCCTTCACTTATAACTTCTTACAAATTTCCAAGTTCGTCCTTAAAATTTTCGGGATTTAACTTTACATGATTATACGTAACCTCGGTTGTTACAACTTACCCCCCATAGAAAAATTTCGTCCTCGAAATTTACTTACCAACTTGATTGAATAAGTGAGGATATTGAGTCTGCATATCTTCCTCCCTTTCCCCTGTAGCTTTTTCATATAAATGATTCCTCCAAAGAACTTTCACTAATGGAATAGTCTTAGTCCTTATAACTTGGTCCCTTCTATCCAAAATCTCAACCGGCTGCTCTTCATAAGTTAAGTTTTCCTCAATTTCCATAGGCAAATCCTTCAATATATGTGAAGAATCGAAAATGTACTTTCGAAGCATGGAAACATGGAACACATTATGAATTCGTGACAACTCTTCTGGTAAGGCCAATCTATAAGCAACTGGGCCAATCCGTTCAATGATCTCATACGGCCCTATATATCGAGGGCCCAACTTTCCTCGTCTTCCAAACCGGATTACTCCTTTCCAAGGAGTCACTTTTAAAAACACCATATCACCAACTTCAAACTCTAAATCTTTTCTCCGATTATCTGCATAGCTCTTTTGTCGATCTTGAGCTATTTTTATCTTTTCCCGAATTACCTTAACTTTGTCTGCAGTCATCATAACAATTTCTGGACCTAGTAATTTCCTTTCATCTGTATCATCCCAACACACTGGAGTTCTGCACTTTCTTCCATACAAAGCTTCAAACGGAGCCATGTCGATGCTGGACTGATAACTATTTTTATACGCAAATTCTGCTAGAGGCAAGTGTTCATCCCAGTTTCCTTTGAATTCCATAATACAAGATCTGAGCATATCTTCCAAAATTTGAATTGTCCGTTCAGATTGCCCATCTGTCTGAGGATGAAAAGCAGTACTGAACTTGAGTTTAGTGCCCATCGCATTCTGCAAACTTGGCCAAAATCGAGATGTGAATCGGGGGTCTCGATCAGATACAATCGATACTGGGGCACCATGTAACCTAACAATTTCATTCACATAAAGTTTAGCCAATCTTTCCATGGAAAAAGTCTTCTTGACTGGCAAAAAGTGAGCTGATTTTGTGAGACGATCAACAATCACCCAAATGCTGTCATAACCAGACTGTGTTCTTGGCAATCCCGAAACGAAATCCATAGCAATATCTTCCCACTTCCATTGAGGAATAGGTAGGGGGTTCAATTTCCCAGAAGGTTTTTTGATGCTCGGCTTTAATTTGTTGGCATACCAAGCATCTAGAAACAAACTCAGCTATGTCTCGTTTCATACCTTGCCACCAATAATGTTCTCTTAAGGTTCGATACATCTTCACGCTACCGGGATGTAACGCATATGGTGCATTATGAGCTTCCTCCAAAATCACCTTCCGGAGTTCTTCATCCTGAGGCACACAAAGCCTATTTCTCATTATCAGTACATCATCATCCTTTAATTGATAGTCAGTCCTCACACCATCCCTTACTTCTTGCTTTAACTTTACCAGCATAGGGTCATTATTTTGTGCTTCACGTATCCAATCAATATGAATGGGTTTAACCTTCAAGTGGGCTATCAGGAGATTATTCTCATCAATCATCAATTCTAAAGGTAAAGACTTCAACTCATTTTGTAAGGGTTTCTGAATTGCTCGGATATGAGCAAGAGAACTAGAAGACTTTCTACTAAGAGCATCGGCCACTACATTGGCCTTTCCTGGGTGATAGTCAATTACACAGTCATAATCTTTTATCAATTCCAACCATCTCCTTTGCCTCAAATTTAATTCTTTCTGATCCATCAGATATTTCAGACTCTTATGATCAGTGTAGATTGTACATTTTTCTCCAAATAAATAATGCCTCCAAATTTTCAGTGCAAACACCACTGCCGCTAACTCTAAATCATGAGTGGGATAGTTTTGCTCATGCTGTTTCAGTTGTCGAGAAGCATAAGCTATCACCTTCCCATGTTGCATCAAAACGCAACCCAAACCTCGCCTCGAGGCATCACTGTATACCACAAAGCTTCCAGTCCCTGATGGTAGTGTAAGAACTGGTGCTGTGGTCAATCTACACTTGAGCTCTTGGAAAGCTTGCTCACATTTGTCAGTCCACTCAAACTTAGCATGCTTCCTTGTTAATTTTGACAAAGGAGAGGCAATCATGGAAAATCCTTCCACGAATCTTCGATAGTACCCTGCCAATCCGAGAAAGCTCCTAACTTCTGTAACATTAGTGGGTCTTTCCCAAGCAACTACAGCTTCTATCTTTTGTGGATCCACAAAAAAAATCACTTCTTTAGATACTACGTGACCAAGGAATGCTACTTTGTCTAGACAGAATTCACACTTGACAATTTTAGCATAAAGTTGCTTTTCACGCATAGTCTGCAACACCGTTCTCAAATGGCTTACATGATCATCCTTATTCCTGGAATAAACTAGGATGTCATTGATGAAAACAATAACAAACTTATCTAAGTAGGGTCGTCAACCTATCTCGAATACTAACATGTAGCCCATCTTGGAATTTCTTGCATTTATCAGCATCGTTGGCTACTATCGATGGAGCAAATTCTGATAGTTCATTGAACTTTTGCTCATACCCTGCTACTGACATACCACCCTATTTTAAATTCATAAACTCAGTCCATTTCTTTTCCCGTAAGGCTCGAGAATAGTATTTTTCTTCAAACTCTCTTCGAAAATCTACCCAGGTTATGGTAGGACGTCCAGCATACCTTTGCATTGTAGTTTTTCACCATGTGTGTGCATGATCCTCCAAAAATTGCATCGCACATGGTAACCTCATAGGCTCGGGAATCTGAAGAGTAATGGAAGTAGTCTCAATTTTTTGTAGTCATGACCAGGCTAAATCTGATTCCAAAGAGCCCGTTAAAATCTTGCAACCCATATTCTTAAGACCTTTACAGTAATCAACTATCCCCTTTTTAGTAGGGGCAGCCAAAGCGGGAATTACTCTTCCCAAGGCCGCAACTGCCTTAGCTAAATTAAGATTAGCTGCTGAGGGTGCAGCAACAGAAGATGAACCAGCAACTAAAGCTTGTTCTCTAATTTGCTCATCAGTATTCTTATTTCTATTCCAATCCTTATTTTGGGCTAGGGGATTGATTCTAGGCCTTCCTCTTCGACGTGGTGGCATCGTGTCTGATTTCTTACACAAGTGACAATATTTTAATACTTCAACAAACAGTTCCTAAGTCTACAGGACCTATAACCTTGCTCTGATACCAAATTGTAACACCCTGTCCGAATAATCTACCTAAAATCCGGCAGAGTTTCCTTTCTTTCTCAACTATAAACCCTCCTGCAAATAACACTCAATTCATATCCTCAACCAGCAATATTTCTCAATACTATTATCACATATATCCATCATCTTCAAAAATTATCCATGATCAATTTATGCTCAAGTCAAAACATACTGATCTATTGTCTCATATCTTCAAATATATACATATAATATATCCAAAAGTAAACCTATCTCAGCAAGGTTTACTAGATAAAAACATCAAAAGATCAAGACTTCAATAAATTTTTACTATGATGCCCACCACGTCACAATACTATTTGAAGCAGAGAAAAGAGGAAGGTTGCAATCCCAACACCTAACTATCACCTGAAAATGAGAATATGAAATGGTGAGATATATGAATATCTCAGTGAGTAAACAACTTTTAAAACATTTGAAAACTATGATTATAATCCTTTACAACATAATAGACATTTTCAAAATAAATAATAATAAAATCATAATGAGTAATTCAAAGACGTAGCAAAGTTTTTAAATGTATAACAATATTATAATATTAAATCAATGAATAAAATCTGTAAAGTAAATCAAGTTTCGTATAATTGGGCTCCAACTTTCTGTCCTGCATAAGAGTACGTCCATGAAATAACCAGGCAATATCCATGTAGGCATACTAGTAGCCGGCCCCAAAGGCCAATACCACCATAGGACGCCCCAAAGGCATATGTGTCACTATGATGTGCCCCCAAAAGGCAAATATAACAGGATAGGGACTCTGGAGGTGGCTCCCACCACAAAGGCGTAGCACGCAGCTCCCATATCGCTGTTTAATATCACGGAATTAGGACTCTGGAGGTGGCTCCCGCCACAAAGGCGTCGCACGCAGCTCCCGTATTCCGGTCAAGGGAATAATCTCATACATTAAGTCAGGTGGAGCCAAAACCATGTACGTCAAATTCTATGTATAATCATATTTCATAAATCAATCAACTTACTCAATATAATATTTCTTGAAATAAATGTACTTTAATAACAAATCAATTCATATGATTAAATATCATATATACCTTTAATACGTAAAATAAATATTATGCTAAATATATATATAATTATAATTAAAGAAATTTCAAATAACTATAGTTGTCGTCTACTCACTATCCTTGAGATGATCTTACTGGACACCTCGATCTGAAACTTCGGGATCCACAGGTGACGTCAGCTCTACGTGGCCTAGAGATTAACAATAATTAGTATCTATACATGCTCAAAACATTACACAATTTTGAATGCAACTTAAGTCTCATAATCTTCCCTCAAGGTCAATACTAATTTCTCATACTCAAAACAACATATCCTTAATTTTTAATATCACTTCCATAATCATTTTCTCCAAAATTCAACTCCATATTCATGTCCTTATCAAATTCCTTTCTAGTACTCCATGCCTTAGAGATTTTTATAATCCATAACCATCAATAGTACTATATTTCTCTTAAGAAATAAATTCCTTAATATCAAGTTAGATTAGAAAATCATAACTTGAGTTTGGTACCAATAAGTCTAATTTATGAAGAAAATAACTAACTTAGACAATTAGAACAAAATCTTGATCAAATTTGATAAAACCCGAAACTATGCTGAAACAGGGGTCACACTGAACAGCCAACTTCACCGAAATTTATCGTTTTAACCGCTTATCGGTTTTGGGTGATTCAAAAACCAAAATTCTCGTATTGAAGTCTAGTTTCTAGGAAAAATATCAAAAAAATACAAACCCAGTTGTTCTGAACCCAGAAAATCCGAACAGCAAGCATGCTCAGATTCCCCTGTTTTGCTTTTTCTTCCCATTTTCTTGTTCATGCTTTCAAATCCTTTTAATTCTTACCAAAAATGAGTAAAATTCATACTTAATAGATGGATTTCAGACCTTAACATGTTTATGGAGCAAAGATCTTAGCATACTCAAATAGAATATCTAAAGAAAATGAAGAATTTATCAAGAAACTAACCTTGGATGTAATTTTTGTTGAGATTATGGTGGAATACTTTAAGAGAATTTTGAGAGAGAGGGATGTTGGGAGCTGCTGCCACTTGAAGAAGAGAAGGAAAATGTCTAGGGATTTCGGGAGAGAAAGATGAAGATAAGTGATATTTTTCTTGTTTTTGGGATAATTGCATATTAGTCCCTCAACTTTTTATAAATAACCATTAAGCCCCTAAACTTTTTTAATATGTTCATTTTGATCCTTTCTTCTTTTATTTCCTTCACTTATAACTTCTTACAAATTTCCAAGTTCGTCCTTAAAATTTTCGGGATTTAACTTTACATGATTATACGTAATCTCGGTTGTTACACTCGTGGTAAGCAATAATTGTTTATTGCTTGTCACTTGATAAGCAATTATAAACTTTTTTTAAATACTTTTATAATTATCACGTGTTGTATTTTATGTTTTTTTTATATTATAATTGTATTAAAGGTTTTATATATATATATATATATATATATAAATTTTGACACGTTATTTATAAATTTGGCTATATTCGTGCATTTATGTTGTGTTAGTGTTATTTTTTTGTGTTCGTGCCTTGTCCGAAATTGTCATATCTAATTAGAACTATTCAAATCACTTTCAATTTTGTGTCACGTTATTTTTTTTTTGTGTTGTGTTGATAGATTTTGACACATTTTTGTTGTGTTAGTGTTATTTTTTCGTGTTAAAGTTATTTTTCATGTTCGTTTCGCGTTCGAAATTTTCAGGTCTGACTAACACTTTTCAAATAATTCTCAATTTTGTGTCAAGTTCGTTTTATATAAATTTCGACATGTTCGTGTATTCATGTTGTGGTTATATTATTTTTTTCGTGTCGTGTCATATTATAGTTATTTTTCTATATCATGTTCGTTTGCGATACTATTGAAAAAACTTCTAAATTTGTGTCACGTGTTGTATAATGATTGGTTCTTTATTTTTTTTTTTTTAAAAAAAAATCATATTTCATTATAAAATATATAAAAATATTTATATAAAATAATATTTTAATAATTTATGAATAGTAAAATAAGATTACGGATCCGACCCGAAAAGGGCTTGGGCAAGCAAATTTTGTTTTCTTTCTGACAGCGGCTCGACTCATGGACAGGTCTAGTACCATGGTCCCAAGAGTTTTTAAAATCCTTATTTGTTATAGTTAGAGGATACCGTGATCCAAAATTTTTAAAAACTTTTATTTATATACGTACATTATATTATTTAATTAACAAGTGAATTTCATAAAAAAATAAATATGTCCAAAAAATATCTTTGAAATTATAAAAATTCAAATTTTAAGATACAAAATTCAATTCCCAAATCTCAATATTAATTTGTTAAAAAAGCATTAATAGTTTAGTTCTCATTATTTTTCAAAAAAAATAAATAAATAAAAGTAATGATTTTGGTAGACATAATCCACATTAAAAAGTCAAAACCTCCTAAAAAAACTAAAAAAAGTGAGATTGGAAAAGTCTAAAAAAGAAAAAGACAAAAACTTTGAACACACAAATAAACTCACTATAATTATTGTAAAAGAAGATGTATTATTATTTTCTTGAAGAGTCCATCACAATCACGATGCAAAGTATGGTGAAAGTTTCTCCAAGTGGTACATTTTTACCTTGTGATCTTTGAAACATTAATAGTAAGTTATGACGATTTTTTTTCATTTTTAAATTTGAGAAAATTATTAATATTTATGATGAAATTGTGCAAATTTTTATGTACATATATTTTTTTCTTGAGTTTTTTTTTTTCTTTTTCATAGAAGGTAAAAATAAATCCATATTGATTTAATATAATGAAAGAAATTGTTTGATTTTATTCTTTTCATTAAATAAGACTTGAAATTATTTTATAATGTTATTGATTTAAACTTTGTGCATTATATATAGGTTAACAAATTAGTTTAGTATTTGTTTGAATGTTATATAAATATTTTATCTTAACTTCACTAAATTATTGTCTTATACCCTAAATAAATCTACTATATAAAACATGACTTAAAACTTAAAGGAAATAATTAACTAATATAGTTTAAGTTTTTTATAATTATTGTTTGGATGAATTCCTTGTGGATGATAAATTTTATTATATACATAGAGAGATAAATTATTGAATCTTTTGACTTAAATTCGATATTTTATGATTTTATTTCTATAAAAGAAAATCGTGCATAATTTTAAATACAGATATTTGACTTGCTTCCCTTTTTAATAATTATTATCTTTTTCATTCCAATACTTAATTTTTTTTATCATCAATACTTAAACTTTTATGTATATTATCTAATTATATATATATATGTGTATATATATATACGAAATGTAATTTTTCATATATGTTTTTTTTATATATAATTTTTCATAAGATAATAACATACAAAATATAAGTTAAATAGTTTTTTTTTTTTACCATAAATCAAATTTTTATGTTTCGTTTTTTATTTTAGCTTAATTTCTAACTTGAAATCTTGATTCCGCCACTGCCTCTAATACTATAAATGAACAAATAACATCATTGTTCATATCTTTTGTCCGAGATAAAATTCACGACATAATAGGTTATATCACAGAAACGTTGTATCTCCTTTTTGTTTTGGCAAATGGGATATTTTGGAAATCTGGTGGTTATAGTTTTCTTGTTGGTCTGCTTTTGGTTTCTATCTCATCTGTGATGTTAATTGGTGTTTTTTTTGTGATATTTGATTTATTGGTGCTTGGTGTATGGTGTTGTATCCATATATTTTTGTACGGATCGATGTGATGTCTTCTTTGTGTTAGGTTGTTTCTTTTAGAGTGTTTTGTCAGATTGCTCTATTATTGCATAAAATTTTGTTCTTTGCTCTTCTAACTTTTGCTAGCTTTGTAATTATTTTGATTCCTTAATAAATATTTTTTTGATTTAAACAAAAAAAGATATTTTGGAAATGTGTTCAAGTGTTTATGGACAGACATTGTTTATTGCAATTTGACTAATGTTTCAACTTTATGGTGTGTTTTTGATTTTTTAAAGGTTTACTTTATGTTAAAAATAATAATAAAGGAAATTTTTTTTTAGCTTACTATATCTTTGAGTATAATTATTTTTCTTTTGTTAAAATAGAGATTAGCTTTTTTATTTTATAATACATTTATCATTGAATCTAAAACTCCTAACAGATAAAATTCGATTTTGATCTAAACAAAATACCTAGATAGGAATCTCCTACCACCACTCTCATCAATATCACAACAATTATCATTGTGAAAAAAGTCGATAAAATGCAACTTTACAAAATTGTGGCCGCTTGCTTCAAGAAATATTATGTCAAATTCAATGAATCTTATCTTATAAAAGAAATGAAAGTAGTCCCTCAAGTGAAGGACATTTGCTTGCCACGTGATAAGCAATAACTGTTTATTTCTTGTCACGTGATAAGCAATTATAAACATTTTTTTCAATATTTTTATAATTATCACGTGTTGTATTTTATTTTATATTTTCATGTTATAATTGTATTAAAGGTATTATATATATAAATGTTGACACGTTATTTATAAATTTGGACATATTCGTGCATTCATGTTGTGTTAGTGTTATTTTTTCGTTTTGTGTTGTGTTTTAGTAATTTTTTTCATGTTCGTGTCTTGTCCGAAATTGCCGTATCTAATTAGCACTATTCAAATCACTTTCAATTTTTTGTCACGTTATTTATTTTTATTTTTTTTGTGTTGTGTTGATAGATTTTGACACATTTGTGTTGTGTTAGTGTCATTTTTTCGTGTTATAGTTATTTTTCATGTTCGTTTTGTGTCCGAAATTTCCAAGTCTAACAGGCACTTTTCAAATAATTCTCAATTTTGTGTCAAGTTCGTTTTATATAAATTTCGACATGTTCATGTCTTCATGTCGTGGTCATATTATTTTTTCATGTCGTGTCGTATTATAGTTATTTTCTCATATCATGTTCGTGTGCGATACTTGTGGACACCTAATTTTGTCTGGACCCCTTAAACCTGGCCGATTTCCTTTTTAACTTCCCGGAACGCAAAGAGAGTTCCACCATTCCATGGATAGGTCCCCAAGATTTTGTTTCGAAGGGTGGCACAAAAAGTAAATTCAAAAAAAGTCAACCTCAAAAAGTCAACCATTGAAAAACTCAACCCTTAGTCAAAATCAAGGTTTGAAGTTGAATTGAACAATGGAGAAAGAATTTTGATAATCTGAGGTCTACAATGAAAGACATAGAGTTTGGAAGATGGGTTGCAGAAATTCAGTGTAGGGGTAGACTTAATCCGACTAATTTTGGAAAAACTACAAAGATGGCCTGATTCGGTGAAATTGAAGCCCCCAGTTGATAAATAATGTATAAACAAAAATAGCCCAAGGCCAAGTTTGAAGTAGATCCCAAGGAAGAGCTGGTTAGAGCAAAAACGAAAAAAGAAGAAAATTCTCGAGTTTGAAAAGGGGAAAACAAAATCGGAGGGGAATTTGATCGTAAAAATTGGGCGTTTTCGTACCAACTCAAATTAAATATATGAAAAAAGAATGAAAAAAATCCGAATATTAGACCCATTTTGAGCAAAACTAAGGTTTCGGAGGTTGAAATGCAATCTCGAAAAATCCCAAAGAAAATTTCGGAAAAAATAGCAAATGAGCTTGAACAATTATGAAAACTTCCAGATCTGAGTTTTATAATTTTTTGAAGAGATTGGTGAAGAAAAATCTAGAATTGGAGCTCATTTGAAAAATGGCAAAGTTCGAGTGCACTAACCCGAAATTCCAAAAGATAATTCCGAAAAAAATAGCAAACGAGCTCAGAAAATTATGAAAACTTCCAGATCTGAGTTTTATAATTTTTGGAAGAGATTGGTGAAAAAAATATGGAATTGGAGCTCATTTGAAAAATGAAAAAGTTCGGATGCACTAACCCGAAATTTCAAAAGTTAATTCCGAAAAAAGAGCAAACGAGCTCGGAAAATTATGAAAACTTCTAGATCTGAGTTTTATAATTTTTGGAAGAGATCAATGAAGAAAAATCTGGAATCAAAGCTCAAATGAAAAAGGTTAAATTTGGGGAGGCACTAAACCGAAATTTTAGAGAAAAATTCGGGAAAAATAGCAAATGAGATCGGAAAAATGTGAAAACCTCAAGAACCAAGTTTTATATTAGGGGGATGAGTTGGAGATGGCAAATCCAAAATTGGGGTCCATTTGCATTTTCATTAAGTTCGAGGGCCTAAAAGGTAATTTTATCGAAGAAATCAAAAAGGGCAAATTTGTAAAATTAAAGAGGTGAAAAAATGAAGAGAATTCTGGAGTATTCCATGTCTTGGCCGACCAGCATATGGGAGAAGGGTGGGGATTTGATTAATTCCATCCAATGGTCACTATCAAATGGCAAGATGTCATTTTTACTATCTTGCAAATGTCCTTCCTCATCCAATAGCCTAGGTGCTTTGTAGAAAAGATGAGTACATCTCATCCAAGGGCCAAAAAAATCAAAGCACACACACACACTATCATACCCCTTGGCCAACCACTATTAAGAGAGAAGGAAGGCTTCATTTTTCAAATGGTTAGTCATCTTTTAAAGATAGAGGCAGTAGCTAAATTGAAGAGAAGAAGGAAGAAATTTTTTGAAGAGAAAACTAGCTTGAGAAAGCTTTAAAGGTAGCCATTGGCACCTTTCTCTTGCATTTTTCTTTCCTTCCTGTGTTTCTTCTTTCCTTTTCCATGTTGGTTGTGGTAGGATAGCTTTCTTTGATGGTTTAGTTTTCAAAATCATATAAAAATAAAGAGGTTGAAAGGCTTCATGATCTTGATGAAGTCAAGTGATTATGGTTAGGGGAGGGCTATGCCCATTGTACCAACCATGGAGCTCACCTCTATTTTCTTGTTTTACTTGCTATTTTTTTTATTTATTTTCATATATATATATATATATATATATTTGTTATATTATGTTGTTCATACCAAGTTTATTCATGTCTTTGCATCTTGTGGCTATGTCATATAGCATTTTTGGTTTTTTTTTTTTTTTATACATTTTAAGCATGCTTTGCTTCATGCATAAGACCATGTTACATTCGGTCATGGCTTAGCATTTTTTTCATGCATCATATCTTGCATTTTTAGCATGCTTTACGTTGTGCATAAGACCATGTTACATTCGGTCATGCTTAGCATTTTTTCCATGCATCATACCTTGCATCTTTTGCATGTTTTACATTGTGCATAGGATCATGTATCATTCGGCCATGTCTTGCATTTTTTTTCATGCCATTTAGATTTAGGTCATTTTTCATACCATGTATCTATATTTCACCTTAGGTCATTCAGCCATGATGTCTCCATGCTCATTTCCATGTCATTTAGCTAGGTCACATGCCATATTATTTTCTACATCATTTAGGCATTAAGTCATATGCCATGTCATTTAGCATTCTAGGTTATTTTGCCATGTCATTTAGAACCTAGGTCATGCATATGCCATGCCACATATTTCATGCATTTAACTTGCTGTTTGTTCATGCATCTCATACATTCTTACTTGATTTTTGACTTGAGCCAATCAATGGCTCAAAGCCAAGCTCTCTTGAGCATGCTTTTGGAAGATTAATACTTTAGATTGGGTATTCTAAATTTGTGATTTTATTTCACTAATCATCCATAGTCAAAATAATATGATTTTTTTTACCATATGCAGTAGTCATTCAGGGGATGCCATGGTATTTTTTCACGATTTTTGGAATTTTTTATCATGGCTAAAAAAAGGCTTTTGACAAAGCAGTTTTAACTCACTGTTCTAACTATGGAAAAATTTCGGTCAAGGTTCCCATGCCCCAAAAATTAAGCTAATATTTTACCATGTAGATAAACATGTTATAAGTCTCCCCTAATTTTTTCAATTTTTTTTTGAAATTTTCTAAAAGGGTAAAAAAATAGGGTTTCAAAACTGGTTGTGGGAGTCAGATTTGTTTTCAAGAAATAATAAATTTTATGTTTTTATTAGCATATTAAGAGGGGCCTGATTTGGGAATTTAGCCACTGTCTTAGGATGATTTTCATACCATTTAAATTATAAAATTCAATTTTATAAAAGTCGGGTCAAGGGTGGTCAACTTGGATTTCAAAATAAAGGAAAACTACACCTTTTTTTAGGGACAGGCTCGGTCATTTATTTTAAAACTAGAATTTTTGAATCCAAATTAGAAAATCCAACTTAGGTCTCTTCCAAAGGTAGTCAGATACCTTTTTAGGTATACAGATATCCTTGCTTCACAGGAGAAATACATTTCCATACATTGCATTTTTCATATTCATGCCTACTCCATGACATTTAATTTTTGCTATCTTAGTCATGTAGATTCTATATGTGTGAACATTCCATAGTGATGTCATTACTTTGATTTAAATTTCATGTTGTTATCTTGATTATGATGTGAACATGAATATTCCATGAGGATGTCATATTTGTGCATTTTGCCTTGTCATGATTCCTTTTGCCATTCATTATTATCCCATGTCATCAAGAATTTTCCATGTCATTCATGCATATGTCATATCTTTGATTCATGTCATTTATTCTTTTGGTTATGTCATTTAAATTTTGTCATAGTAAATTGCTTGCCATGCCATGTTATTTATGCATGTTATATATTCATGTTTTAATTCGTACATTCATGATTATTCAACTTTTTGAAAATTGATGTTTTTAATAAAATAAGGTTATTCCCGAGTTAAAATAATTCATGAGTTTTTTGCCGGGTTGTCGAAGAGGATATCATCAATTATCATTAACAACGGAATATCTTTCTTTCAAAAACAAGAGTGATTCGGAGATTTTCTAAGTAAATAAAAATTTCTATGTTTTGCCCGGTCTGTCGGGGAATATAGAAAAAATTTGAGTTAAAAATTTCGGATCATTTTTAACTAGAAACGGGAATTATTTTAAAATATCAATTTCAAAACCGATTTTTACTGAGACTCAAGATAACACATGATTAATAAGGTACTGTTTTATACGGGCGTTGTGGGGGTGCTAATCCTTTCTCGCACGTAACCGACTCCCGAACCCGCTTCTTTGATTTCTCTGGTTTAAAAGCGCAAACTTCGAAATTGGTTTTAAAAAAAATGTTTTAATTAATTTTAAAATATTTTACCAAACCGATTTTAATAGGTGGCATCGCACCTAGCCAAAAAAAGATTGGTGGCAACTCCAATATTTTTTTTTTGAGATTGTTTTCATACCCTCGATCCTTTATTTCAAGAGGAATTAAGTCGTCTTTTCCTTTGCCTCTTGTTTCTTTCTCCCCTCACTGGAGTGGGTCCCTGCGATGGGATCACGTGTCGACAGCTTGGCGACTCCACTGGAAAATTTAGAGAGTCAGGCCTAGAGTTAGTCGCGTGTTATCGAAAGTCTCGGTTTGGTCGGTTTTAATTGGTATTTAATTATAATTCTCATTTTTTTTTGGTAAAATGAAGAGAATTTTAAAAATAACAAAAAAAATTCTTTTCATCTTCATGAGCATTCATATTATTATTGTGCTATGTTTATTCAAGTGTTGTGCATTATCATTATTCTTTGATTGATTAATGTTTTCTTTTATTTAATTCAGCTTTTTATTACAATGCATTGTTGGGGTTTTTTTAAATTATGGGTTGTAAAATAGTAATGATTTGTTCCTTCTCACACACTACACTTGCATTTGCATAACATGAGCCCTCAACCTGGGTTTCGTCGTTTTAGGTAGAGTGAAGTACCTACGCTTCATGAGATGATAATCTCCGCATAAGCTGGCAAAATACTCCTGGGGTACAAATTACCTACGCTTCGTGAGGTGTTAACCTCCGCATAAGCCTGGGAAATGTATTCTAACAAATTGAACCCGCTTTTATCGGAGTGCCTTACTAGCCTTCACCGATGATCGTGAGGAGCAATTTGGAGCCTTTTTAGAACCTAATGCAACCTCATATAGTAAACCTAGGCGAAACCATGCCGACTTTTCGTTAGAGGTACCGAAGCTAGGAACACAGAGAGGAATGCTTCTGATCTTTTGCCATGTATTTCTGCATTCTGAATAAGCATTGTAGATCGGGCAATGATGAACGTACAACGCCCGTAATAAATGTGATAATCCACCCCAAAGGCACCGTGATGCCTATAGAAATAGATATTGTTGGGGTACATGTTCATTAACTTTTTCACTTTGCATTGATGATTTTACCCTTGTACTTGCTTTTTTTTTTCACACACATCATTTGTAAATATTGAAACATAGTGTTTTTGGTTAATTTTGAAACTTTTTCTTTTTTAGTATTCCTAAAAAAAAAAAAAAGAGTTTTTATTCTATGAAAAGTTTTTCTCCTTTGAAAAAGAAAATAAAGAGTGATATTAAGATCTTCTTTACCTTAATGTTTTCATTTGCATTCTTTGCATAACATACACATTGTTTAAGCAGTTGTAAATGTGAAAATTCATCTCCTCAAGCATCTTCGCATTTTGTACATTTCATGCATTAATCATCATTACATTATTGCATATAAGAATAGAACATGTACATTCATAATTGTATTCTTGATCTCATGATAATAATGTCAATTTCATTTGCATGAAAGGGGTTTAAGATATGAGGAATGAATTGGAGGAACGAGTGTATGCTTTGGAGTGCAACCAAAGAGGGAATTGGACATGAAATCCGGGAGGTGAAAGGACAACTCGCCGAATTGATAAAGATGTTTGAGGATCTTAGTAAGAGTAAGGGGGAACTTTCTCAAGGCTCTTGATCACCCTCGGATCAGCCAAAACCACTAGGTTCAGATCATACAATCCTTGCTGAATCTTGCACTTGTCAGTGCCATAAAGGATTGAACCTCGATGAAATGGTGGAAGTGGTCAAATTGGGAAGCCAGATGACAAAAACAAAAACCTCAGATCCTGTACCACCCTTGCAAACTATTCCAGATCTGAATCAGTATCCTCCCTTTACTAGTACCCCTTCATCCGCTGGATGACCAACACGAGGTCTCCGAGTTTCGCTCCATCACCACAAGCTGATTGCAATTCATACTTTTTCCATCATCAGTCGTCTCATCAAGCATCTTGGATAAGAACTTCGAACTGTGTGCAACCTATAAAGGTCTTGTGTCCAAATCCATACCCTTACCATGCTGTTCCATCACCTCTCCAAGAAAACACTCCGGTTCGGGTATTCGTGCCACCATCAAATGCCTCGACTCTTAGGCCATATGTGACCAAGAAACAACCCAAGAACAAGACTCAAAGGCAGTTTGATCCTATTCCGATCAGCTACCAAGAGCTTCTCCCTATATTGTTCTGAGATCACCTGGTTGCCTGTGTGCTGTTGAAACCCCTACTACCACAATATCCCAAGTTGTATAACCTAGATGCAAGATGTGCTTATCATTGCAGAATTGCTGGGAATAGCATTGAAGACTGTGAAGCCTTCAAGAGGAAAATGTAGTCTCTCATAGATGTCAAGTGGTTCGATCCAACGACACTGATTGATAGAGGACTGGGAAAGGACAATTAGGATTGGGAGATTTACAGCAATGATGTAGTGGGACTTCAGTCTATTATGATGTAGTAGGATTTTGTCTTTTCAGTAGCCGGCTCTTATACCTTTAGGATGCTAGGAAAAATAAAGTGCTTGTAAAGACAGTTCTAACCACTGCTCAGATTTTGTAAACATGGTTTATACCCTTTGAACATTGACATGGGAATGAATTGGTTATGCTTCAAATTTATGAGATGTTGATGATTATGTTCCTCCGATTCTTTTTTCCTCCGTGGTATCTTCCCCTTTGCATTTTGCATTCAATCAATTATTGGTCATACCATGCATACATGCACCATGTTGGCATCAGGTTGCATTCATGACATACATAGTCAACATGATTTCTCTGCATATCCATGCATTGATTTGTTTATTCTTAGCGTGCATCAAATTGCATTCATGACAAACACAGTCAGCTTGATTTCTTTGTATATGTTCGTGCATTGATTTGTTTACTCTTTACATGCATCATGTTGGCATCATGTTGGCATCAAGTTGCATTCATGACATACATAGTCAGCATGATTTCTCTGTTTATCCATGCATTGATTTGTATATTCTTCACATGAATCATATTCACATCGTGTTGCTTTCATAGTGTATATGATCATTCATTTGAAAATGCATCTGGAACATACATGGTCTTTCATTGCATATATCCATGCATTGATTTTTCTTATTTTTTACATGCATCATGTTGGCATCATGATTGCATTTATAACATACATGGTCAGCATGTTTCCACTGTATGTGTCCATACATTACTTTCTTTATTCTTCACATGCATCAAATTGCATTCATGACATTCATGGTTCATTCATCATGAAACACATTTGGAGGGATAAAACAAAAGTTGGCTTGGCTGTTAGAGTTTTTGAAGAAATTTCTCTTCCAAATCAGAGGTATAAGAAGTACTGAGCATCTTTATGACACAGGCCAGAGCTATGGAGAGTGAACAAGCTGCCCGGATAGAGAGAATGGAAAAGGCACAGGAAGAATTGTGAGAACAGTTGGCAAAATCTCAAGCAGAATCTAGAGATCAAATGACTAAACTGATGGAGCTGGTGTCCGCCTCAATCAAGGGAAAAGGATACACTGAAAACTTGACCGTCAAAGAAGGGTCGGGGACAGCAAAGGTCAAAATGTGGTCGTAAGGTTGGATGGCCAGTTTTTTCAAAACACAGTTAATCGCATCAACGTCCTGAACTTAGATGATCCAGTAGAACAGGCAAGATTGAAAATGGTCGCGTTGAATGGGGCTGAGTTGGCAGATTCCCAAGGAAATACTAGCTATTAGATGAAAGGCTCTGAGCATTAGAAAGCACAGATGTATTTGAGAGTGTAGATGCAAACGAACGTTGTTTGGTCCCCGATTTAGTAATTCCTCCTAATTTCAAGGTTCCCAGTTTTGAGAAATATGATGGGACAACCGATCCATCAGCCCACATCACTATGTTCTGCCGAAAGATGACGGGCCATACAAACAATGATAAGCTTTTGATCCACTGCTTCCAGGATAGCCTCAGCGGGTCCGCAATTAGGTGGTATAATCAGTTGAGCAAGGATCAGATTCGCTCATGGATTGATTTGGCTAATGCATTTTTAAGCCAATACAAGCATGTAACTAACATGGTAATCTCCGGGGAAATGATTGAGAATGCTATCAAGACTGGGAAACTCAAAGGAGATAAAATATCCAATGTAGAGAGAAACATGACACCCAAAAAGAAAGAGGAAGATGTCCAAGCTATGGAAGACTTTGCCCCATATATTCAGGCCCCCTCATACCAACCATCATGTCCTTCTATGAACAACATATCCCAGGGTTCATACTTATACCCTCCAAATTATATCCTCCAAAATCCTCTTGGTTTCGTTCTGAAAGTGATAAGATAATCCGAGCCTCTGCAAGGTATCGACTAGCTCAAGTTTCTCTAAAGGATCCATCACTTTGTCAAGCATCATTCTGAATTCTCCCACTAGTCTGATTGCTCGTTCATTAAATGATTCCCCCTACATGCGGAAAATATTGCATAATTTTTAATCTTTATAATTAAAAAGTTATTGGTGTGCAAATCATATGTTTTAACTACTTATTACATGAAAAAAAAATGTATATATATATATATACCAGATACTCGCTCTTGAGCGACTGAATATAATCGTACTCCCAAATAGGAGGATGGTAGTTAGCAGATCGTCTAACAATTTTTTGATCCAAAACGTTGGTTATAGCAACAAATTTGGTGGCTTGAACAACACTGAACTTGTTGAGGTTTGATCTGTTCGAGGTGCCTTTCGTATGCCTTCTGATGAAACTGCTGCTAGGGACTGAAGCTAGGAGATTAAGAGCCACGGCGAAAGCTCCAGTTAGCCACTACCAAAGATTGATTTTTTAATTCTTTTGGCATTCAATATAAAGGCAACTTCAAAACATTGACTTAACTTTGTGTAAAAATCTACGCATGCCACCACGTATTATATATATGGTCCATGCTATATTTTTCTACTGTTATGCATCTTTAATATTTGTTCAAGATGAAGATATCAAAAAATATTTGTTCAAGAAGAACGAACACGTTGTTCATGTGTGTAAGTTAAGAAGATATGAAATATTGTGACTTGTGAGGGTAAATGTTGTATGCACAAATGGTAGAGCAAATTGTGAATAGATTAAGAGTTTTTGTTTAAAGGAAAATAAAATAAAATAAAATAAAAAAACAAATCACATATATGGCATTATATTGTTTTGGACAAGACTAGGAAATCATACAAATATATTGCATTATATTAAATATAAACGGCATGTAAATTAGAGGAAACGTAAGAAGTAATTTTCACCAATCACATATCAAGCTGCCATAAGTGATCTAATTATACATCCATTACTTAAAAATTTAAGAATCAAATTTCAACTTAATTTACAATATTGCTTCTTTATAAATTAGAGGAAATGAATCCTTTTATTAATTTTTTTCCATTTTGGAATCAATTTTCTTTTTCTTAATTTAATTTGCATATTGATTAAATTAAGTAAATTATATAGGTTTGAGATTTAGTAAATAAAATTTGATAAGAACACAAACAAATAAAAAATAATAGGACATATCATAGATTAACAAATAATAACACATAAAAAGGAAAAAAAAGGTTTCAAAAAACTTCTTAGTGTAATAAGAACATTTATTAATATTCTTAAATCTGCTACTTAATATAGAAAAAAAAATCTAAAATATCCTGGTATAGTGAGAGGGACCATGGTTCCAAATTTTTTAAAAACCCTTATTTGTTATAGTTAGAGGGGACCATGGTCCCAAATTTTGAAAACGCTTATTTGTTTATAGTAGGTATAGTGAGAAGGACTATGGTCCCAAAATTTTTGAAAATTATAGTTACAGGGTATTATGGTTTCAAAATTTTGAAAACCCTTTTTTTTTTTTTTATAGTTAGAGGGTACCATGTAAACCTGTCTATGGGCCGGACTACTCATCCGGCCTGACTGATCCGTATTGGATCGGGTTCGAACAGAAATTTTTAAGATTCGGACCGATCTGGTCAGGTACGAATCACTGTTAATTAAATAAAACATATATTTTATTTAAATTTAATCATAATATATATATAAATATTAATATAAAATAATATTTTAATAATTTATAAATACTGAAAAGAGATTATGGGCCCGACCCGAAACGGGCTTGGGCAAGCAATTTTTTTTTTCTTTTGAACCGAAGCCCGACTCATGGACAGGTCTAGTACCATAGTCCCAAGATTTTTGAAAATCATTATTTGTTTTAGTTAGAGGATACCGTGATCCAAGATTTTTAATAGCTTTTATTTATATACGTACATTATATTATTTAATTAACAAGTGCATTCCGTAAAAAATAAAATATGCCCAAAAAATTATCTTTGTAATTATAAAAATTCAAATTTTAAGATACAAAATTCAATTCCCAAATATCACTATCAATTTGTCAAAAAAGCATTAATAGTTTAGTTCTCTTATTTTTTTTTTCAAAAAATAAAATAAAATAAAAGTAATGATTTTGGTAAATATAATCCACATTAAAAAATCAGAACCTCTCAAAGAAACTATAAAAAGATAAGATTGGAAAAAGTCTAAAAAGAAAAAGACACAAACTTTCAACACACAAATAAACTCACTATAATTATTGTAAAAGAAGATGTATTATTATTTTCTTGAAGAGTCTATCACAATCACGGTGCAAAGTATGGTGAAAATTTCTCCAAGTGGTACACTTTTACCTTGTGATCTTTGAAACATTAATAGTAAGTTATGAGGGTTTTTTTTTTTTAACTTTTTAAATTTGAGAAAATTATTAATATTTATGATGAAATTGTGAAAATTGTTTGAGTTCAATTTTCTTCTCCAATCAGAATATAGCGGAATATTGAGATATTATTATTATTATTATTGGTCTCTTTTATACGTCTGATTCTTGAGGTTGAGTTCTGCATTTTGTTAAAGGAAAATTGGTTGAGAGCTATTGAGCAAGAACCTTATCAGTTGTCAGATCATATGAAGTGCTCACTCTGTTGGCGAGGTTCTCTCGAAGTTGATTGATTGATATTTAATTTTGGAAAACTACATCTCAAAAACTAGTCATTAAGTTGAGCGAGTTTAAATCCATATAAATCCCATAGGAAAACTCTTTATCTTTTAATGTAGAATTTAAGTCTCATACCTTGCAATTGAGCACATAATATTCCACCACGCTCCGCAGTTTATGCGTCCATGTGAATTGGCTTTGCGCTAGCTTAATCTAGCTCCGGAATATTGACGTCACCACCTGATCTCCGGGTTGGCTTTGGACTAAATTGTTTGTTTGTTTGTTTTTCTAACCTCACCACCCGTGTTGAACAATCTGGCTTTGCGCTAAATTATCTAGTCTCAGGCGAACAATACAATACCTACGTCACTATCCACGCCGCACGATTGCAATTGAGAGACATGATGCCTAACTCTGATAATAATTGATATGAACTTTTGAAAAATCACACTTCCAAAAACTAATTTTTAGAGTGAGGTTCTCCAAATATCATATTATTGATTTACATGCACTGTTACCAAACAAATTTCTCGGAGGATTAATTGAGGTTAACAAACAAAAATCAGCAGTTACTTTGAATTTGTTTCAATTAGCACTTGGATTTGTCTCAACAATGTCAATTAGCACTTGAATTTACAGTCAACGCCGTTTTCACCTTCATCCCCAACCGCTCGTTTTCTCCTTCTTCTCCGAGTAGCCGATCCTTTTTCTCAGGTTTCTCTCTCTCGGGATCCACTTCGGCAGGCCTTTTCGATCAGTATGTTATTCTGGATCAATTTATTTGCCTGATTCATTTTTCTTTTCTTTTTTGCTTTTTGATTGATGCAATGAATGTTGAAGAAACGAAGAACTAAAAATTGGATCAATTTATTTGCCTGATTCATTCTCGATCGGTACAAATAAGATTGGATCTAAAAGTTTCAAAATTTTGAAGAAACGAAGAACTAAAAATTGATGACTGTTGATGTTTCAGGATTGAGGAATGAGAATGTCTCCAATGATTGTTCTTGATGTCGATGCACTTGTTTAGACCGATGAAAATTTGGTTAGAAAAGCTTGTATAATAAAATTAAATCATCCCTTCGGCCTTCTTTAATTTGATCTGTGATTGGATTTTGAGCCTTCTTGAATCTCACCTCATCCCTTCGGCCTCTTCTGCTGAGTCAAAGGTATTTTACCTTAGGATGAAGACTAGTGTTGAGTTTAATTAAGACTAGTGCTGAGAGGAAGGAAACTGCTGAGAGCACTTTATTGGCTTACAAGTCTGCTCAGGTGGGTGAATTGGCGATGTCATCTTGTCAATATGAGTTATTTTCTCTATAATTCCTTGAACATCTTTTTCTGAAAAAGGTTAAGATAGAATCTCTTAACTTCTTTTTATTTTGTTTATGATGGCAGGTTATTGCTCTTGCTGAACTTGCTCCTACTCACCCAATAAGGCTGGGACTTGCTCTTAACTTCTCTGTTTTCTACTATGAAATCCTCAACTCACCTGATCGTGCCTGCAATCTCGCAAAACAGATGTTTATTCTCTACTGCTTTGCTATTATTATTTTTTTCCGTTGACCAAGAACAGCTAATAAACTAAACTATGGAGTTTTAGTTGTCTGGTTTTTAACTGTCTTGGTGTGGTTCATCTGTTTTGGATAGTAAATTGTTTTAAGACTAGTTTAGCATTGTTGTTGGAAAAAGTTGGAGTTGAAAAAAGCTTGGGTTGAAAAAAATGTGTTTAAAAAGTGTGGTTTAAAATCTTTTAAGTATTTAGCATTGCTGTGAAAAAATATTGTAGTAAATTGAAATGTCAAAAAAAGATATGTTTAAAATAATAAAAGTGTAGAGATATGAGGATAATAAAATTATTTTATTTAAAAGTCAACTTTTAAAGCTTAAAAGCTATAGTTTTTGGCTTTTTGATTTGGCTTTTCAAACCATGATTTCAACAGCAGAAGTCAAATTTTTTTATTTGTTTAGCATTAAAAAACAGGTTTTGATCTAAAAAATTATATCAAAAACAATGTTAAACGAGACCTTAATCTAATCCCACACCAACTGGATTTAATTGTGATGACAACTCCTTATATCTAAGCGAGTTGCTTTCCTGAGGACTCAACCTGTTAACACCTGAAAATTAGTGTGCCAATCTGGTTGATACTCAAAATGGTACGGATATCGAGCTTAGGAAAAAGTTTGAAGTGATGACTATATATCCACTCTTTTTGCTATAAAGTCAAAAATTTAATTAAGATTTTTTTTTTCTTTCTAGCGTAGAGCAAGTCTGAACTGTAATGTTAGTGATTGCTTTTATCTATGTGAAGTCTGGTAATGTTGTAAATTTATGTTGCTCCGATTTTTTATTTTTTTTAAAATATTTGTGTTTGACATTCGTGTCTGACGCATATTCGGACATAGATATGGGGATACGATCCTCCAAAGACCCTCTAAATACATGAAAATCTTGGAAAAAAATTAAGATACCGGTGTCGGACACTCACACCCAAATCTGAGTAACATAGTTGTAAATTGATATCCATTTTACTGAGATTTGTTAATTTAATTCGGTGTATTCAAACCTATCATATTTTTGCTTTGTTTTTATATTTAAAGTACTTTTGGGTGTTGTGCAGTTTGTTTGGACGGGAGCCAACCAGCTTACCACTTTGACAAGGGATTTGGCACTGGGTTTAATAATTGGTTGGTTCACATGGAGGTTAGTCCTCTTCTCACACCCATTGCTTGCGTTGGGTATTTACTTATGGAAGGCTTTGACTTTTAAAAAGGTAATCTAATCTCCCAAAAGAAATTAAGAAAAAGAAGACTGGTTTGCTTGCTTTAGTCACAGTCAATGACACTCACTGATTGGATGTGCAAATTTTATGAAAATTAATAATAATCTTATGTGATTTGCATGACCTGACTGACAGAGTGGAGGATGGTGTGAAAAATGTGGAGACCTGCCTTTCTCTTAGGAAAAACGATTTAGGCTCATCAAAGCAAATGGTCAAGCAATTTGGTTTCTCTGGACTTTTGAGCCGCCAGCAAATTCCAATCCAGGTAGCTAGGATTACACAATTTCCCTCTGGTTTAGTTCCACTATTGGATGCTTTGATCTTAACAGAAACAGACTTATTTTATATGAACATGTAGATTTCTACAATTGGAATTGAATTAAGGTTAGGTAATGGATCATCATTCACAGTTGATGTGGAGGCAGTCAATCCAGTAAGTTATTTGAATTATTGAGAAAACAAATGCATATATAATGCATTTTCTAATTTTTAAACAATGCATATATAATGCATTTTCTGATATCATTTATTGAATCTAGTAGCACCAACTGAAATCTCTAATTTCTTACACTTACATATGTTGCAATTCCATTGCTGCTTGGGCCTACCATGACAATACTCACCCAACAGATGTTCTCCCACACCCCTTGATAGGTTCCAAATCTATGGTGATGGCACTGTCAAAGGTATCCCCCATCTTTTCTATCTCGCTTTATTTATTTATTTGTTATTTTTTTTATCTTGATTTTAATGTGGTCTGGTTGGTAGTTGAAAACTATATAGTATAGAGTATAGACAGATGGCAAGAGAAGGATCCATGCCTTTACCCTAAGACTTTACTTTTTCTATGAAAATCAATGTCCCAGAATCTTTCATATATAATACTTATTATTGATGGGTATTCTGAAAATTTTGGTTTTTTTAATTAGTCACTCAAATTAATCCATTATCTTGGGTACAACTATTATGTTGTGGATATTTGTATATTTGTATATTTCTCTTCATAACTTTGCTTCTCCTACAATGTTGTTATATTTGATTTTCATAATAGTGTTTTTCTTAATTTCAATTTGAATTTGTAGGATACGGGTGATACTTGATCACGTGGATATCTTCGAAAATTTTATTTTGCTATAAATAGACAATGGCTTTATAGACACTGTTATGAATAATTGTAATAATATTTTAAATTTTAATAGACTTTAATATTGTAGTTTCTATATATTTTAATTTATGTTTATTATCTTATTATTTTAAATGAAGATAATTTTTTTTATGAATTTGTATTATTAGATTTAAATTTATAACAATGCATTGCTAAATAAAAATAAAAATTAAGATCAGGACATTAAGGACGTCAGTCGTCCCCGATAGATATTGAAGATGACAAATGTTTTCAAAAATGAATTTGAGATAAATGTTTGAAGACATCATTCGTCTTTAATGTACATTGGGGACGACATTCGTTTTTAAAAACTAATTCATTTGAAATTTAGGCTTATTGCATGATGTCTCTCAATACATTATTTTTGGGGATGATAGTCGTCTCCAAAGAATGTTCATTTAGAGACGAAAAACGTCCTTAAATATTTTGGCCTTTTTTTTATGAATTTTGGGACGATATTCGTCCCCAAAGCTTTGGAGACGATTGTGAAAAATCGTCCCAAATTTTTTTCAGAGACACAGTTTTAGAAGATGACTGTTGGGGATGACCTAAGTTGTCCCTAAAACTTTTGGGGACGATTTGCAAGCTTTTAGGGATGATTTTAAGTCCTCCCCAAAACTTCTAAATTTTGTAGTGATTTGACTCCTATCAATTACAATCAAGAAATAAATTTTGATTCATGATATTGAAATTTCTACCTAAACTATCCATCATGCTAGTGGAATTTCGGAAGCTTTTTTTTTCACCTAAAAATTTTTAGAAGTCAACCATTTGCGTGAAACGTAAAGCGATTCGATTTATATTAATTAATGTATTGAAACTAAATTCACCACTTTTGCACAAGTACATGAAGTAATTGTATAATTTGACCAAAACAATATCACCAAAGACAAACCAAGAGGACAATCAAGTAACATATGCAATAAAATTATTATAGATATAATTGTTAGGGATTGGCGACAAATTTTCTAACTTTTAAACGGCTATAGGATAAGAAAACTGATTAGTTCTCAGGGTCAACATTTGAAAATTTCTATTATACTTAAGTGCTGTCAAAAATTGAATCTTGGTCACTTTTTTTTTTTTACTAAATCCAAAGTATTATTAATGAAACAAAACTACTGAAAGAGAGCATGACTCTCAGAGTACAACATTGCAGCAGTAGACAAAACCCAAAGATACAAGCAAAAACAAACCAAAAACATTTGTACCATAATACTGTAAAGCCTCTTATCAGATCATTATCAGATCATCCATCCTCACCCAAAACTCCAAGTCAATCCCAAGCTTCCTTATCAGATAGAAGTATATTAGATAGAAGTAGTACATCTTAATCTTGTAAATAATATCAGTAATTATTATTAGAGATATATCTTGTATATATCACTTCACAATTGTAACTCTATAAATACCCAGTCAATAAGAACAGAAAGGTAACTTGCCTTTCTCAAATCTTTCATGCTATTAGAGCCTCTGTAGCTCTAACGAGTCTTGTTCCTATTTTTTTTCTCTTCCTTTCTTTGCCTTCTAACGAATCTTGATCCTACCTTATATGTCTACTGACACATCCTCTACTATTCATCCAGTTATGACATCAACAGGAACCTCCCCCGTGGATTCTGTCATCTCCATTAATGTAGTTGCCCAACTCCCATTGAAACTTACATCTTCCAATTTTCAATCTTGGCGTGCTCAAATCGATGCGCTCTTGACTGACATTTAATTAATGGGCTATGTAGAAGGTTCAAACCAATCTCCACCAAAAACAATTTCAAGAGATGGAGAAGAAATTATCAATCTAGACTATTCTCGTTGGTTCCGTCAGGACAAGCTTATTTTGCATGCAATTTTTGCTTTGAAATCAGAATCGGTGCTGTTCTTAATAGCCTCATCAACGACTTTTCAAGAGGCATGGCAGAAACTCATTCATCTATATGCCAACCGAACTCGTTCTAGAGTGATGGATCTTAAAAACAAATTGACGCGCACCAAGCGTGAATCCAAGTTAGTTGGTGAATATTTACAGCTTATGAAAAATATAGCTGATGAACTTGCTCTTACTGGTGTAGCTATAGAGAAGGGCGATCTCATTCTTCATGATGGAGACTCAATTAAGAGTTGTAAACCCAAGTGCAGGTTATGTTCAAGTAATAAATTCTCGGGTGTCCGAGGTCGAACCACAGGGAAGCGTATTAATAAGTATAAGTTTATAAATATATAAGACAAAGAAAGTAAACAAGATATTAGGGAATCAACAACAAAATAAGATAAACAAGATATTAGAGAACAAAATAAACAAAATATAAAAGAAATTAAACAAGATATAAAAAAAACAATAAGAAAAGATGTTGAGGTTAGAGAATCCACTCTTGGTGTTATGCTAAGATTAATCTTGTTTTATTACACAATTGAAATCCACACATAAAGGAGGTTCCAATCGGAAGGTTTAGCAATTCAGTCCAAATTGTCCAACGTCCATAGCATATGATATTATGTTCATTTGGTGTCCTCAAAACTCATAAAAAGAGTCCAAGCATTCCTTATGCCAAGGTATATGTCTACAATAAATCAAGGTTATGAAACCAAGCATTTACTGTGCCATTTTCATTGTCAATAATGAATCAAGATCTCTACTTTGCAAGTATGATTTTAAACCAAAAGAAAATATTATCTATACTAGTGTTTATAAATGATGATTCATTTTAGCTCATGTTTAAGAGACTAACCTTAGCATTTACCAAAAGCTTCACCTCATCACCTCAACAATATGATTAGCAACACATACTAGATATGAATAAAATGAAAAGAAATGTAAGAAGCATAAGTAAATAAAAAAAAGAAAACTAGAGAAAGGAAAGAAGAAGAAAACTTAGAGAATTTTATTACAATGGCTAATATCCTACCAATGTATAATGTATCCCAATACTCATCCAAGGCCCTCTATTTATACACATTTTGGAGGGCTAAATGACAAGAGACAAGCTTTACAAATTTCAAAGGTAGGTATAATAGGTGGGTGCATTTTTCTAACAATTTTCGTCATATTGTATGACAATTCTGATCAGCCAGCTTGATGGTCGATTTTGTCAATGTTGGAGGCTCGATCTGATAAAAAGGTCTTCTAGAAAAATATACCCCTATCAGTTACGGATCTATAGCCGTTGAAATCAGCGTATTTTCTGATGTGGATAAGAAGATATGGGCAAAATACGAAAACAGATCAGCACAGACGTCATTGCACATCAGCCAACTTGATGGTCGATTTCGCTAGGGAAAACGACTCCGTTTCAAGAAGTGTAAAACATGAAAACGATAGATATGCCTCTTAGCTTTGCATGGCTACAAATTTTAGCCTTATTGCTTCAGTGAAACTCGAGATATAGCTGATATGGCAAATGGTGTCAGAACTGGAACTGAACTGGATTTGCCCTTAATTCTAGTAATCTGAAATCACTCAAAGAAACTTGTGAAAAACACCAAATTACATAAAAATATAAAATATCATAAACACAATTAGACTAAACAATAATAACTCGTATTTGACACAAAACAATAATAAAACATAACTAAAAACTATATAATTATACGAGTTATCACACCCCCACACTTAGATTGTTGCTAGTCCCTAGCAACGACTCAATAAAAATAAAATAAGAAAATCTAATCTAATCCATTTTCGTAGGAAATCACGGTGGCACTTAGCATGTGACACAAGCCTTTAAACCCCTAGGTGTCCCTAGTGAACGAGTTTAGTCTCGTAAGGGTTTACTAGGACGATACCCACAAACATTGAAGACATAAGAAAAACTAAAAATAATAATTATAACTAATCCTTCCAATATATAAATTAGAGATAATCATTGGACAAGTCTTAAAAACTAATCAATAGCTTAAAGAATTTCACAAAAATCTTGCTTGAATGTAAATAGTTTGAGTTAAGCCAATATTAACATAACATATTTCAATCAAAATAATGTATATTCAAACTTAATCTCAACTTCTCACATGGGATACTCTCTTGATTTTCACTCTTTAAAGTAGTGGTAAAGTGTTTACACTCAATCAATCTCATGAAAACACTTCTACCATATGCTTGCTTGTCCACCTATTCTCCACTATTTAGATCATACAACTTCATAAATCAAGAGGTCTTTATTCAAGGTTGTAATGGGGCCAAAGGGTTATAATGTGGTTAAAGAACAAAAGGATAAAGATATCACAAAGGTTCCAAAGAGTTCATAGAGTTTAGAGACATAATAGGATCATACAAATAAAACTTCTCAAAACTCTTATAAAGCACATAATCACATAGGCTAAATATTCATGTTGAGCCTTTGCTGCATTCTAACCAACTTTGTAACATCTTTTTCTTTACTTTAGAAGTTCAAGAGAAGATTTTTTTTTTTTTAAATATGGGAATGTATTTGACAATGATCCCTTTCTTTTTCTCTTGACTTTTTCTTTTCTTTTCTTCCCCCACACTTATCTTTTGTTTCTAACCCAAATTTTCAACTAAAAATATCCCTTAATTTTTTTTTTTTTAATATGTCTCAAAATATAAAAATCCATCTTTAGAACAAGGGTAAGGATATAAGTATATTTAGGCTAGGTGTAAGTTGTGGTTACCAATAAAACAACATATTTAATATAGGCTCAAATTGGCTCACTAGTGGGGATGTTCTCTTAGAACATTAATAAGGGATGGCTGTTTGGCTCTGGTTATAATCCTAATGCCTCTATCATATTCATGTTGTCACATGTATCAATATAGTATCAAACGGTTTAAAGCAAGTTCTAGAGAATCATGTAATCATAAGAGCACTCAAGAAAGAAATTAGATTGATTTGTATAATGCATCAATCATTATAGGCTCAAAAACTCACAAGAATGATTATACAAGTCAGATTAAGTCTAAACATGCTTCTTTCTCAATCAACATATCATATTAACATTGGCTCATAAAAAGGTTGACATCAAGCTCAATTCTCATGAAAATCTTCTCACTAATAAATCTGTTTTAGACTTAATGCAATTCATATCTCATTATAGTATTGAAAGTAACTAAAAAACACACTAAGTCTAAACATGCTTTTTTTTTTTTTTTGAAGAAGAAGAAGATTAAATCAAACTGACAAAGTATGTCTCAAGTCTCCCTTACTCAGACCTTGTTCAGAATGAATACTTCTAAATTGCTTAAAACACAACAATTTTTTTTTTTTTAAATTAGCAAAATATGTCCCTTACCCCCTACTAAAATATGACATTGTCCCCAATGTCAAATTTTAAAGGTAGAATTTAGGAGATATTACCTGCAGAGGTTGCTAACCACTTATTATAACTGAGACACAACAAACAAAATGTTAGATAATGTCACAAAGACAGAGTGCAATCCACTCCTTGCTCGTCCATATCTCTTTTTCTTTTTCCGAGCGTTTGCGAAACAACCGTAGCAGATAAATACTCATAAGCTTGGAGCTTTTTGAGTAAATCTTCAATGGTTGTAGCAGAAATTATGGTTCTCCTTGCCTCTGAAAACATGAATCCATTATCCACAGCATTATCTAAATATGAAAGCAAATTACGAAAATAACCATTAATATTAAGCAAACCAATGGGTTTCTTATTTGTGACCAAAGATGACCAAGAAGCCACGCAAGCTATTTCTTCCAATGTACCCAGACCTCCTGGTAAAGCAATGAATGCATCGGTAGAATGGTACATGATTGTTATCCGTTCAGGGATACTCCAGACTTGTATTTCCTTACCCACGGTAGGTCCACAAAAACCTGTGAATAGTTTTGGCACGATTCCTAGAACTGGACTTCCTCCGGCGTGTGCTGCTGTAGCGACTGCTCCTATTAAACCCGTACTACCGCCTCCATAAATCAACTGGATCTTTTGTTGGGCAAGTATTACTCCAACTCTTATGGCTTCATCAGCGAATATGTTATTTTTCCCTGGATAAGCACCTCCAAAGACACAAATTTTTTTAATGCGCTGGGACGAAGTACTTTCCATTTTTTTTTCAAGTGCCTGAAAGAGAATGAGTACATGGTGTAATATATAGAAGACTGAGTAATGAATCAGACAAGAGTAATAATGTCGCCGAAAGTGTATTTGACCTGTCAGAAGAAAATGTTAACCTAACAAAAGATTTTTGCGTGATTTCAGGAAGAAAATCAAAAAGAGAAGAAAAATCAACCGTAAAAGACCAATGCAAAAAAAAAAAACGAGAATAATTACACAAATCTAACAACACGTAAATTAAACCGAAATGAAGTTATTGCAAATCAAACCAAAAGCTGAGAAGTCATTTATTGTAGTTGTGATTGTGGCTCACATCTTCCTCTGGTTTTACGTCCAGAAACGGCTTAAACGCCTTCTATGAGTCGAGGATATGCTTCCCATCCAGTTTTCTTACAAGCTGGAAAACAGGGTCTTTTAACATCAGATTCCCAAGATGTTGCCATTCCCTTTGGAATTGCGGCCATAAATCAAGAATTTCTCTTTGTACGTCTCCACTAGGATGCTCTCAAGAGAAAGTTGGATATTACCCAAATTCTCCTTACTCAGTCCATCCTTAATGAATTCAATTTTATCATCTCGATTAGAGGACGGAATCCCAATAGAACAACATTTACCGTTACACGTCCATCGTGCACATTTGTGGCAATTTGAACTCATGCGCTTTGCTCGTCGCTTCTTTGCAAAAATGCTTCTACCTGTACCTTCTTGTAGTTCATCAAGATGTGAAGAAATTATGACTGGAAAAGTTTCATTCTCACCCAAAAAGGAATATTTTAGCTCGGATGGCAATGGTTTTAAATCCAGCTTGGGTGGTTCAATAGTTGATGGTACAGTGACATTTGTGAGTGATGGAAGTTCCTCAAACTTTTGTTTCCAACAATGCTTAACCTGAAAAGAATTTAACAAAGAATCAGTGTGTGAAATTTCTGAAGCATTATCAAACTCACATTCAATTAAATAAGCTTCTAAAGGATCATGGAATGTGGTAGTGGTGAGATGTTCATGAACAAGTTCTTCAATGAAATCCACTTCATGTATTTCTGAATCATCACCAGGTTGCTTGCAAGTGTTGAACACATTTAATTCTAAAGTCATATTTCCAAAAGAAATGTTCAAAATACCATTCCTGCAATTTATCAGAGCATTAGAAGTTGCAAGAAATGGACGGCCTAATATAACAGGAATTTGAACATTTGGATTTGAAACAGGATGTGTGTCTAAAACAATAAAATCAACAGGGAAATAAAAATTATCAATTTGAACCAAAACATCTTCAACTATCCCTCGAGGAATTTTTACAGAACGATCAGCTAGTTGAAGTGTAACAGGTGTTTCCTTGAGTTCACCTAAACCTAACTGTTGATAAACAGAAAAAGGCAAAAGATTAACACTAGCACCAAGATCAAGCAATGCACGTTCTATTCTAGTGTTTCCAATGATGCATGAGATTGTTGGACATCCAGGATCTTTGAATTTTGGTGGAGTAAGGTGCTGAATGATTGAGCTCACACTTTCCGTCAGAAATGCTTTCTTTTGTACATTATGTTTCCTTTTAAATGTGCACATGTCCTTCAAAAATTTAGCATAAGATGGAACTTGTTTGATTGCATCCAATAAAGGAATGTTAATCTTAACTTGTTTGAAAAGTTCATAAATTTCTGCATTTTGATTCAAATTCTTTATTGTTTGCAACCTTTGAGGAAAAGGAGCAGGATGCATACCTTTTTCTTTGTCCAAATTTTCAAGAAGTTTAGACTTACCATCATCCTTACCATTACTTTTCGGAGGGGAAGGAGGATCTTGGTCTTTTGATGGAATGTTTTTGTCAATTGCCTTTCCACTTCGAAGAGTTGTGATAGAACTGGCATTTTCCTGTTGAGTTTCATTGGAGCAAGAAACAAGACATTGAGTAGAAGGGTTAGGCTGAGGTTGAGCAGGAAACTTACCTTTTTCTTGAGTGCATAATGAAGCTGTCAATGTGGACAAGGTGTTTTTGATCTCATTGATGTCCTGTGAAGTCCGGTTATTCACATTTGCTTGTGTTTGCATGAATGCTTGCAATGTCTCTTCCAAGGTTTGTACACGTGAAGGTTGATAGGAAAAAGTGTTGCCCGACTTTTGAGATTGTGGTACCTGAACATGATTATTGTTCCGCCAACTGAAGTTGGGATGATTTCTCCATTCAGGGTTATACGTTTCAGAGTAAGGAGAAGGAAAAGGCTTTTTAAATGTGTTTATGGAATTTACTTGATCATGCAACGCTTCTTTGAGAATGGGAATGTTTGGACATTCAGAAGTGGGGTGTCCCATGATTTCACAAATTCCACAACTTTCTTCATTTTTAACCGTTTTGACTTCTTTTACTTCTCTAAGTTCCATGGCTTCAATCTTTCTAGCCAAATTAGCTACTTTAGCTTTTATTTCATCTTCTTGACTAAAATGATATTTACCTCTGTTAGAAACAACATTAGATCTATTGGAACTTTCAGAGGAATTATCTGTGTGCCAGGCTTGAGAGTTATCTGCCAAATGGTCTAGGTAGTCAAAGGCTTCTTCAGGTTCTTTTTCTAGAAACTCACCGTTACACATTGTTTCAACAAATTGTTTAGTTTCGGGAGTTAAACTTTCATAAAAGAAACTAATAAGACGCCATTTTTCAAAACCATGATGTGGACAAGAACTTAACAAATCTTTAAAACGCTCCCAGCACTGAAAAAATGCTTCATTTTGATTTTGATTGAAATTTTGAATCTGTCTTTTCAAAGCAGTAGTTTTATGTGCTGGGAAAAATTTCTTTAGAAACTCAGTTTGTAATTCTTGCCATGTGCCAATTGACCTTGGTTTTAAATTATGAAGCCAAATTTTTGCTTTATCTTTTAAAGAAAAAGGAAATAATTTTAGCTTGACAATTTCATTTGTACATTGTTGGTCATTAAAAGTGACACATACATCTTCGAAGTCTTTTAGAAACGAGTAAGCACTTTCCGATTCTAACCCATGGAAATTTGGAAGCAAAGCTATCATACCTGGTTTAAAACGAAAGTTGTTCGCATTGAGAGGAAAAATAAAACAAGAGGGTGATGAGCTTCGAGTTGGTTGCAAGTAGTCACGCATGGTGCGTACTTGTCTGTTCTCATCTTCAGCATGAACACTTTCATTGTCAGCCATGGTAGGAATTGTATTAGAAAGATTACCTGAAAAAGTTTCACAATAAAATCTAACTAAACGACGAGATCTAAAATCACGTCGCCAAACAAGCATAAAACAAAGTTAATATACAAAATTAGGCGGTATAACCAGCCAATAAAAATAAATTAGGCGGTATAACCAGCCAATAAAAATAAATATATACAAATTAGGCGGTATAACCAGCCAATAAAAATAAATATACTTATAAACTTATATACTTAGTATTGCTTCCCCGGCAACGGCGCCAAAAACTTGATGGAGACTCAATTAAGAGTTGTAAACCCAAGTGCAGGTTATGTTCAAGTAATAAATTCTCGGGTGTCCGAGGTCGAACCACAGGGAAGCGTATTAATAAGTATAAGTTTATAAATATATAAGACAAAGAAAGTAAACAAGATATTAGGGAATCAACAACAAAATAAGATAAACAAGATATTAGAGAACAAAATAAACAAAATATAAAAGAAATTAAACAAGATATAAAAAAAACAATAAGAAAAGATGTTGAGGTTAGAGAATCCACTCTTGGTGTTATGCTAAGATTAATCTTGTTTTATTACACAATTGAAATCCACACATAAAGGAGGTTCCAATCGGAAGGTTTAGCAATTCAGTCCAAATTGTCCAACGTCCATAGCATATGATATTATGTTCATTTGGTGTCCTCAAAACTCATAAAAAGAGTCCAAGCATTCCTTATGCCAAGGTATATGTCTACAATAAATCAAGGTTATGAAACCAAGCATTTACTGTGCCATTTTCATTGTCAATAATGAATCAAGATCTCTACTTTGCAAGTATGATTTTAAACCAAAAGAAAATATTATCTATACTAGTGTTTATAAATGATGATTCATTTTAGCTCATGTTTAAGAGACTAACCTTAGCATTTACCAAAAGCTTCACCTCATCACCTCAACAATATGATTAGCAACACATACTAGATATGAATAAAATGAAAAGAAATGTAAGAAGCATAAGTAAATAAAAAAAAGAAAACTAGAGAAAGGAAAGAAGAAGAAAACTTAGAGAATTTTATTACAATGGCTAATATCCTACCAATGTATAATGTATCCCAATACTCATCCAAGGCCCTCTATTTATACACATTTTGGAGGGCTAAATGACAAGAGACAAGCTTTACAAATTTCAAAGGTAGGTATAATAGGTGGGTGCATTTTTCTAACAATTTTCGTCATATTGTATGACAATTCTGATCAGCCAGCTTGATGGTCGATTTTGTCAACGTTGGAGGCTCGATCTGATAAAATGGTCTTCTAGAAAAATATACCCCTATCAGTTACGGATCTATAGCCGTTGGAATCAGTGTATTTGCTGATGTGGATAAGAAGATATGGGCAAAATACGAAAACAGGTCAGCACAGACGTCATTGCATATCAGCCAACTTGATGGTCGATTTCGCTAGGGAAAACGACTCCGTTTCAAGAAGTGTAAAACATGAAAAAGATAGATATACCTCTTAGCTTTGCATGGCTACAAATTTTAGCCTTATTGCTTCAGTGAAACTCGAGATATAGCTGATATGGAAAATGGTGTCAGAACTGGAACTGAACTGGATTTGCCCTTAATTCTAGTAATCTGAAATCACTCAAAGAAACTTGTGAAAAACACCAAATTACATAAAAATATAAAATATCATAAACACAATTAGACTAAACAATAATAACTCGTATTTGACACAAAACAATAATAAAACATAACTAAAAACTATATAATTATACGAGTTATCACTTCATACCCTTAATGGAGTGGGCAATGAATTTAAGGAGATTGGTGCAGCAATTAGAGCAGGTGAGAGTTCCATTACATTTGAGGAGCTCCATGATAAACTTACAACATATGAGCTTCATCTCAAACAAGAAGCTTCTGAGAATGACACTATCATTGCTACAGCCAAATTTACAAAGAAATCGAGCAATCCCTCCACTGCTCGCAATCTCCCAAGTAGATTTCGGTCTGCTAGAATTGGTTACTAACCTCAATCAACCAATCGACGATCTAACAGTTCATTCACAACTTCACCAAGTCAAGGTGCTCATCCTGTTTGTCAAATTTGTGACAAATCAGGCCACTATGCCAAACAATGCTTCAAGGGCAAGCAATTTTTCAACTCCACTTCACCAGCAACTCGTACCATCTCATCCACTACTGCAAATCATGTGACTGCATCTCATGCTTCTGACAAAAATTGGATAATGGATTTCGGAGCCTCACACCATGTCACCTCAGAACTCAATGATTTATACTTGTACATTTAGTACGATGGGCCTGATGAGATTCTTGTAGGCAATGGGGCAGGTTTGGCTATAACACACACTGGTTCTACTTCTTCAAAACCATATCTCCATTCCTTTCAATTATCTGATATATTTTGAGTTCCTTCGATTCGAAAAAAATTAATCTCAGTTGCTAAATTCTGTAAAACTAATCTTGTTTCCGTTGAATTTTATCCATCGCATTTCTTGATAAAGCATCTAAGCACGGGGGCGGTTCTTCTGTGCGGCCCGAATAAGGATGATACCTATGAGTTGCCTTGGGATGGACAAGACTCAAACCAAACACTGATTGCTTTTACAAGCATCAAGTCTGACTCTTCAACTTGGCATCAACGGCTTGGACATCCTTCTATTAAAATTCTTCAGTTTATGATTCAACATAACACTTTGCCACTTTCATCATCTCGTTTAAAATTCTCTTATGATTCGTGATACTGTAATAAGAGCCATAGGCTCACTTTCTTTCATTCTACCTTGAAAAGCACTAGGCCTTTAGAATTATTATATTCAGATCTTTGGGGTCCTTCACCTATTTGCTCTGTTGATGGTTTTCAATACTATATTATCTTTGTTGGTCACTTTACTAAATATATTTGGTTTTATCCCTTGAAAAAGAAATCTGATGTGTTCTCTATATTTCCAAAATTTAAGGCAATTGTTGAAATTTTTTTAACTTACCCATCATCTCTATTTACAGTGATTGCGAATGAGAGTACAAAAAATTGGATCAATTTTTTGCTACACATGGTATCATTCATTTTCAAACCCCACTCCACACCCCACAACATAATGGTTCTGCCAAGCGACGTCACCGTCGTATTGTTGAAACTAGTCTCACCCTCTTACATCAAGCTTCACTTCCTATATCTTTTTGGACCCATTCTTTTCAAGCAATAACATATTTGATAAACCGGATGCCTACTCCCTTACTTGATATGAAATCTCCATTTGAAACATTATTTGGTGGGAAACTAAATTACTCAAAACTCAAAGTCTTTGGTTGACTTTGTTACCCTTGGTTAAAGCCATACAATTCAAACAAACTACAACCCAAGTCTAAACCATGCACATTTCTTGGATACTCTATTTCTCAAAGTGCTTTTAAATGTTATGATATGGCCACTGGTAAGATTTTGTTTCAAGGCATGTTCGGTTTATTGAATTTGAATTTCCATTTGCTGCAAAACTTAAAGCCTCATCCACCTTACACTTCACTAATAATGAAACTTCTATTGACCCCACCTCCCTAGGTCCATTATTTTATACTATACCTCTGATGCATATACTTCCATTACATCTCCAGGCTTACAGATTTTCTCTCAAAGATCTTGGGCAACTGCATTATTTTTTGGGTGTTCAAGTAATTTCCAGAGAGAAAGGTTTGTTTTTATCCCAACATAAATACATAAGAGATATTCTAGAGAAAACTAGGATGATAGGTGCAAAAACAGTCTTCACTCCATTATCTACGTCAGTCTCCCTTAGTCTTCATGATGGCTCTTCATCAACAAATGCCACAGATTATAGGAGTATTATGGGTGCTCTTCAGTACTTGTATCTTACAAGGCCGAATTTAGCATATTCAATCAACAAAATTATCACAATTTATGCACGCACCTATCATTCAGTATTTGAGTTCTTTGAAATGATTTTTACGGTATTTGAAAGCAACAATTTATCATGGGTTGTTTCCCAAAAAAGACTCTTCTTTACAGCTACTTGCATACACAGATGCTGACTGGTCAGGAAATGTTGATGACAGAATTTCGACCTCTGCTTACATAGTGTACATTGGAGGAAATGTGATCTCTTGGTCTTCAAAAAAACAACGAACTGTTGCACGCTCCTCAACTAAAGCAGAATATAAAGCCATTGCAAACACAACAACTGAACTTATTTGGATTAGTAACCTCTTATCTGAATTGCAGGTTCCACAAGCCAAACCGGCCTTGATTCTATGTGATAATGTTGGAGCAACTTATCTTTGTTCAAATCCTGTTTTTCACTCTCGCATGAAACACATTGCATTGGATTATCACTTTGTTAGAGAACAAGTTGAAGCTGGTTGCCTTCAAGTGTCTCATGTCAGTTCAAAAGATCAATTTACCGATGCCTTAACTAAAGCTCTATCCAAACAACGGTTACTCTTTCTTTGATCCAAGATTGGGGTTTCTGACGGCTCCTCCATCTTGCGGGGGCATGTAAAGACTCTTATAAGATCATTACCAGATCATCCATCCTCACCCAAAACTCCAAGTCAATCCCAAGCTTCCTTATCAGATAGAAGTAGATTAGATAGAAGTAATACATCTTAATCTTGTAAATAATATCAGTAATTATTATTAGAGATAATTCTTGTATATATCACTTTAGAATTGTAACTCTATAATACCCAATCAATAAGAATAGAAATGTAATTTGCCTTTCTCAAATCTTTCAAATATATCACCACTTATAAAGGTCTCCTACCCTCTAAAGGAAAGAAATCAAAGCACCAGAAAACATTCCAACATTGATTCCAGTGACTCCAGAGTAGCATCACGTTCCAATAACAGATAGAAGCCTCGAAATGCAACAACAAATTCCAACATCAATCACGAATTGCAACTCATTTTCACCACCATGCCAAGAACGTTTTTGATCTGTCAACCCCTATTTTTGTCAACAAAAAAAAAAAAAAAAATTCGCCATGCAATTTGCTTATCTGAATACATTCGAAAAACTCAATTTGCCAACTAAATTCATCAGAGTCAATTTTAGCAAAAGTATCCCACAGCAGCCATGGTTGAATATCCTCCTTCAAGCACCAGCTGACAGCAATCACCGAGTTAGATTCAATGATCAAACTAACTTTATTTTTCCATTGAGTTTGCAAGAAAATCTCCATCACCATCTTTTTTGTTGTTGAATATAATGTAGTATATATCACATATATATATATATATGTAGAAACAAAATGTATACAACTAACCTAAAGTCTCATATCTAAACAATCATAGCACACGAGAAAAATGTATACAACTAACCTAAAGTCTCATACATAAACAGATATAGAAAAAAGGAGATTTAGAATCTCAACCATCCGTGACTGTAGGATTCCTATGTTTTGTAGATGGTTGAGATTCAAGTTTGTATAATTTTCTTGGGAAAGAAAAACCAAATTTTCCTGTGTGAAGAAGAGTGGTTGTGGAGGCCTTTAGGAATGATGATGAATTCTTTGGACCACCCAATTTTCCTGTAGCCTGACTTTGCAAATTTAAATACACCCTGAGGAATGTTTCAAAATCAATCTCATTGCTCAAGTCACTATATGATTAGCCCAATATCTGCCTAATCTCATCCTCAGTAAGTATAGCACTAAAAGCCTTCCATTTAACCATCAAGGGCGGCAAATCTCCCGCTGTAACTTTACCATTTTGGTTCTTTACTGAAACAAACTTGGATTTAATGCTGCGAAGCTCAACTTGCGTGAATTGGCTATGAAGCCATTGATCAGAGACAACAACACCCACGAAACTAGACATATCCTTATCCGTCAAGATACCCCTGACCACTGTTACCTCCACTCCCATACGACCCATCCTCGACCCCGTTGTCTGCCAAACACTCTGCCAAGCTTGCGAAGGAGGCTGAGCATAAATATCACCAGTGGGGTCGACGACAGGCCTCCCAATCATCATCCCACAGAGAGAAAGAGAGACATAAACATACCCAGGAAAAAAAAAAAAACGCAGTGTAAAAGGACATAGAAACTACATAGGACAACCTAGAGAAGAGAGCATCCCATAATTTATGTTGATATTTAAAAATAAAATTCTCAAACAAAAAACAATTACATTAACCCAGAAAAAAAGCTTAGAAACCAACAAAGAAACAAAAAACTAGATGATCAAACAAAAAAATGTCAATCTGGGTTTGATGATTTTGAGAGGGAGAGAGTCGGGGTTGGGTGTTTACCTTCTTCTTGCTCTTCTCTTCTGTAGCTCTCACAATCGGGGTAAGGGTTTCTCATATTTGGGGTTTGGGTTGTTCAAAAAGAAAAATCGGGATGAGGATTTTCCAATTTTAGGGTTTGGGTTTTTTTAGAGGAAGAAGTGATTCGATGATTTTGAAAGGGTGTTTACCGTCTTAATATCAAGAACTTCAGAAACATTAGATTCCAATGCTCCAAGAGAGCCCGAAAGTAAAGCAAAACCTAATCAGTTTCATTACATCTGCTAGGAATCTTGATCACTTGAATTAAAAGTTTAGCATTCTACCAGCAGTAGCACACAATGGTTATTAACAACATTCGGAAATCTAATTGAAAAATAAAAATCCCACAATAGCTATATTATCTTTCACCTAGGCGTTTCGTGACTAATAAGGAATAGGTAAAACAAGTAATAATAATACACGATCTTTGGTCTCCTGATCTTCAACCCCATGACCATCACCATGTTGGTACATGCATTGAGCCATCCTTGCTATGTTCAATGCAATTTGAATAAACGTACGAGAGAAGGGGGAGTGAGCAATTAGATTTTCATTCATCCTTTTCCACGTTGCATCAATTAACTTCCTTATGTGGTAACGGGCTTCTACTTCAGAAGAGCCAGTTTCGTGCATGTAACATTGGATTGATTTCGGAACATCACCTCTTTTTAATTCATCCTAATTAAATAGATGCAAAGAAAAAAGCATTAATTAGATAAATGAGTCACATTTGCAACCATAAAAATTTCAATAGGAAAACATTAACTAAGGAGTGTACATATGATTATATATATTGCATACCGAGGATGTCCCAAGATCGTCAGCAAGTCTTAAAATCATGGACGAGCAATAGATTAAATTGGAATGTTCCTTCAAGCACTCCAAGCACTCCTTTCTTATTGAATTTGTTAAGAAATAAGCATGTGATAGTATTACGGTAGCCGAAATAGAAATCCTTGCATTATCAATGTACTCTTTAAAGGTTGGTATGTAACCACTATAATACCACTTTGCCTCCACTAAGTAAGCATTGCATAGCTCTGCCCACTGAATACATATAATTCTAATTTAAAATGAAAGGAAATTGAGGAAAAAAAGTCATGAAGCAAAACTAATTTATATCTAGAAAAAGGGTTTTAGTACCATTTTCTTCAAGAAAGGAATGGAATCAAACCCTTGTTCCTTAAGGGTATCAAAACCCATTTCGTTTATGGAGTTGTAAAGAGCAAGGAAACATATCTTCAAATATTCTGGGAGAAGCTCCATCGCATTGATATCCCATCTGAAATTAGAACATTATACTACCACGTAAATTCTAGTGCCAAAACTATTAAATAGAACTCAAGTAAAAATTAAGCTGTTGATCAGTATTATTCCAATTTTTTAATAAATTTTAAATTTTTTGTTGCCATTTATTCTAGTTTGATCTCTCGATCTATTGTTAATAGGTTTTAGGATACACACCTTAAAATTTAACATGAGTTTTAGTGTTCAAGTTTGTTTTGTTCTTATTACCGTTTATGTTTGTCACATGACAAACTCCTAACTTGTTTTGGTTGTTAATATTGAAACTACATGTGAGGGAGAGTATGGAGAGTGTTATTTCACATTTGTTATTTTTGAGTTTTTTACGATCTTATATTTATATCAAATCTCTTCAATTATTGTCAATTTATTTTAAATTTTTACAAAAACCATAGTGCAATTATATATCCCAACCAACCTCTCAACAGCTTGAGTGAAGAGCTCTAACTCATCCAAGGTACCATACACATCATAGACATCATCTATAGTTGTTATTAAAGCGTTAATCTTTGTTAGAGTTCTTCTAGCGTTCCCAAACTGAGGATCAGATGCAAAGCCCACTGTCCATAAAAAGTTCACCATCAACCTGTCTCTGGCAAAGCTTAACTTTTCTCCCAGAGCTATATTCCTCCACCACCTGCAGCATATATGGTTTCATGGAGCAAAATCTGAAGTTAGGATTTTAGTTCAAAAACGAAGAGTTTTTATATGAGACCAAAAAACAAAAAAGAGTTTTTATACAAGAAAACTACCATTTTATCCTCTTTTCTTTGCTAAGATGGAAGTTGAGAGCAAGTGGTGTTTCTTTTTCTGTGCATACCTTCGGTGTTGTTTATATGTACTTCGACATTTCATGGAATAAAATTGAGGAAATTAACTTTTTGGTGAACCAATTTTGAAAAATAAAATTGAATAATCTTTTAACCAATTTTGATATTTCACTTCACCTAACCAGATATGATAATATGAAAAGTCATGAAAATACTGTTCTCACTATTATCTTTTGACTGTTGAATGATCAAAACAATAATACATATAGATGCCGGAGACAAATGTTATTTTTTTCAAAATTCGATGATCAAAGTAAAAAATCTCAAAAAATATGTAAATTTAATCAATAAAATTCCATTCTAGTCGATGCCAGAATTTCTTGTTTTTCTTTTTTCTTTAAAAAGAAATTCTTTTGTATTCTGTTAATAATAGATTAAGTCTCTATTCATTACTCATTAAGCTTTCAGATTTATACATTCATGCACTTACTTTGAAGCATATCTTAGATCATCCTGGTGCACAGCTTGCACAATATTGAAGTCCAATTTAGCAAGCTCCAAAAGAATGGGATTTCTTTCCTCACTTTTCTCATACACATCTATAAACCACCTTGCTTCCAACCTTAACATCCTCCAATGTAGCGGAAGTTCCAAAGCATGATCCACTAGCATCCAAAGATATTCATCTAATTTCTTCTTCTTCTGATATTCTTGGAGCTGTTTAGCTGCGAAATCCCTTGCAATCTCCAAGATGCCTTCACCCTCTACCGAAAGGTATGAGGCCTCATACAAGTTAAGCAGCCCTTTGCAGTCCTTACAAAGATCTGCCTTGAAATTCCCCATCTCGTCCATGAAACTAGAGAAAACCTCTGCATGTATAATAACATTTATGTTTATATTTTTATAATTATGACTACTTTTACAGAATTTTGTTTTATACAAAATTAATTTCTTTACTTTTTTTACCTTGAGTTACTTTATAACCTTGCTGCCTTAGGAGCCTAAATTCAAGTGCTGTAGCATATAAATTGTCTTTCTTCCATAAAGCCTTGCTCTGATCAGCCATAACTATATCCTCCAAAATCCTCTTGGTCTCGTTCTGAAAGTGATAAGATAATCCGAGCCTCTGCAAGGTATCGACTAGCTCAAGTTTCTCTAAAGGATTCATCACTTTGTCAAGCATCATTCTGACTTCTCCCACTAGTCTGATTGCTCGTTCATTAAATGATTCCCCCTACATGCGGAAAATATTGCATAATTTTTAATCTTTATAATTAAAAAGTTATTGGTGTGCAAATCATATGTTTTAACTACTTATTACATGAAAAAAAAAAAATGTATATATATATATATATATACCAGATACTCGCTCTTGAGCGACTGAATATAATCGTACTCCCAAATAGGAGGATGGTAGTTAGCAGATCGTCTAACAATTTTTTGATCCAAAACGTTGGTTATAGCAACAAATTTGGTGGCTCGAACAACACTGAACTTGTTGAGGTTTGATCTGTTCGAGGTGCCTTTCGTATGCCTTGTGATGAAACTACTGCTAGGGACTGAAGCTAGGAGATTAAGAGCCATGGCGAAAGCTCCAGTTAGCCACTACCAAAGATTGATTTTTTAATTCTTTTGGTATTCAATATAAAGGCAACTTCAAAAGATTGACTTAACTTTGTGTAAAAATCTACGCATGCCACCACGTATTATATATATGGTCCATGCTATATTTTTCTACTGTTATGCATCTTTAATATTTGTTCAAGATGAAGATATCAAAAAATATTAGGTTAATAGCACCAATGGTCCCCAAACTATAGGGCATATATCGATCCTTAAACTTCAAAACGTATCAAACTGGTCTTTATTTACAACTATCATAACAAATTGGTCATTTCCATTAGCTTTTCCGTTACCTTTACTATAGCAATCAGCTTAGTGACACGTGTCACCAACTGATTGCACCACATTTCTCTTCATTTTTTCCCTTTTCCCTTTTTCCTTTTTCCTTACTTTTTTATTGTTTTTTCTTTGATATTTTTAATAAATAAATGTAAATAAATATTTTTTTATAAAATTAATGTAAATAAATATTTTTCTTTTTCTTCTTTCTTTTTTTCGTTTTATAAATAAATTAATTTCGTAAAAATTAAATAATTTATAATTATAAAATATAAAATATTTATTTACATTTATTTATTAAAAATATATTTTTTACTTTTTTATTTTCCTTTTCTTTCTTTCTTTCCTTTTTTTCTTCTTTTCTTATAAAATTAGTGTAAATAAAATATTTTATATTTTTAAAATTAATTTAAATTATAGTATGAATTATTATTTATTTTTATTTATATTTATTTACAACCAAGAGAAAAAGGGAAAAGATAAGAAAGGAAAAAATAAAAAACTTATAAATATAAATAAATATTTTATATTTATAAATTATTTAACTTTTAGAAAGTTAATTTAATTTAAAATATAATACAATATTATAATATAATATAATATACTTATATATATATATATGTATTTGTTTATAAAGAAGAGAAAAATGAAGAAAATGAAGAAAAAAAATAAAAAAAATATTTTTATAGAATTAATGTAAATAAATAGTTTTATATCTTTTTTAATTATTTGATTATTACAATATTAATTTAAATTATAACGTAAATTATTATTTAGTTTTTGATATTTATTTATAAAGAAGAGAAAAGCAACAAAAAAAGGAAGAAACAAAAAAATTAAAAATATTTTTTACAAAATTAAAATAAATAAATATTTTATACTTTTTAAATTAATTATATTTTAAAAAAATGATTTTAATTTATAATATGAGTTCTTTTTTCTTTGTATTTATTTATAAAAATAAATCAAAGAAAAAATAAAAAAGATATAAAGAAAAAGAAAAAAAAATGAAGAGGCAAGTTCGAGCAATTAGCTGGTGACACGTGTCACTAAGCTGATTGCTACAGTAAAGGTAACGGAAAAGCTAACGGAAGGGAACAATTTGTTATGACAATTGTAAATAAGGATCAGTTGATACGTTTTGAAGTTTAGAGACCATATAAAATATGCCCTATAATTTGGGGACCCAAAAATATTTGTTCAAGAAGAACGAACACGTTGTTCATGTGTGTAAATTAAGAAGATAGGAAATATTGTGACTTGTGAGGGTAAATGTTGTATTCACAAATGGTTGAGCAAATTGTGAATAGATTAAGAGTTTTTGTTTAAAGGAAAATAAAATAAATACAAATAAAAAAATCACATATATTGCATTATACTGTTTTGGACAAAACTAGGAAATCATACAAATATATTGCATTATATTAAATATAAACGGCATGTAAATTAGAGGAAACGTAAGAAGTAATTTTCACCAATCACATATCAAGCTGCCATAAGTGATCTAATTATACATCCACTACTTAAAAGTTTTAGAATCAAATTTCAACTTAATTTACAATATTGCTTCTTTATTAATTAGAGGAAATGAATCCTTTTATTAATTTTTTTCCATTTTGGAATCAATTTTCTTTTTGTTAATTTAATTTGCATATTGATTAAATTAAGTAAATTATATAGGTTTGAGATTTAGTAAATAAAATTTGATAAGAACATAAACAAATAAAAAATAATAGGACAAATCATAGATTAACAAATAATAACACATAAAAAGGAAAAAAAAAAAGTTTCAAAAAACTTCTTAGTGTAATAAGAACATTTATTAATATTCTCAAATCTGCTTCTTAATATAGAAAAAAAAAATCTAAAATATCCTGGTATAGTGAGAGGGACCATGGTTCCAAATTTTTTGAAAACCCTTATTTGTTATAGTTAGAGGGGACCATGGTCCCAAATTCTGAAAACCCTTATTTGTTTATAGTAGGTATATGGTTTCAAAATTTTGAAAACCTTTTTTTTTTTAATAGTTAGAGGGTACCATGTAAACCTGTCTATGGGCCGGACTACTCATCCGGCCTGGCTGGCCTGTATTAGATCGGGTTCGGACAGAAATTTTTAAGATTCGGACCGATCTGGTCAGGTACGAATCACTGTTAATTAAATAAAAAATATTTTTTATTTAAATTCAATTATAAAATATATATATACATAAATATTAATATAAAGTAATATTTTAATAATTTATAAATATTGAAAAGAGATTACGGGCCTGACCTGAAACGGGCTTGGGCAAGCAATTTCTTTTTTTTTCTTTTGGACCGCGGCCCGACTCATGGACAGGTCTAGTACCATGTTTCCAAGATTTTTGAAAATCCTTATTTGTTTTAGTTAGAGGATACCGTGATCAAAGATTTTTAATAGCTTTTATTTATATACGTACATTATATTATTTAATTAACAAGTGCATTCCGTAAAAATTAAAATATGCCCAAAAAATTATCTTTGTAATTTTAAAAATTCAAATTTTAAGATACAAAATTCAATTCCCAAATATCACTATTAATTTGTCAAAAAAGCATTAATAGTTTAGTTCTCTTATTTTTTTTCAAAAAATAAAATAAAATAAAAGTAATGATTTTGGTAAACCTAATCCACATTAAAAAATCAGAACCTCTCAAAAAAACTATAAAAAGATAAGATTGGAAAAAGTCTAAAAAAGAAAAAGACACAAACTTTCAACACACAAATAAACTCACTATAATTATTGTAAAAGAAGATGTATTATTATTTTCTTGAAGAGTCTATCACAATCACGGTGCAAAGTATGGTGAAAATTTCTCCAAGTGGTACACTTTTACCTTGTGATCTTTGAAACATTAATAGTAAGTTATGAGGGTTTTTTTTTAAAAAAAAATTTGAGAAAATTATTAATATTTATGATGAAATTGTGCAAATTTTTATGTACATATATTTTTTTTCTTGTTTTTTTTTTTTCATAGAAGGTAAAAATAAATCCATATTGATTTAATATAATGAAAGAAATTGTTTGATTTTATTTTTTTCATTAAATAAGTTTGTCACTTGAAATTATTTTATAATGTTATTGATTTAAACTTTCTGCATTATATATAGGTTAACAAATTAGTTTTGTATATGTTTGAATGTTATCTAAATGTTTTATCTTAACTTTACTAAATTATTATCTTATACCCTAAATAAATCTACTATATAAAACATTATTTAAAACTTAATTAACTAATATAGTTTAAATTTTTTTTATAATTATTGTTTGGATGAATTCCTTGTGGATGATAAATTTTATTATCTACATTGAGAGAGAAATTATTGAATCTTTTGACTCAAACTCGATACTTGATGATTTTATTTTTATAAAAGACAATTGTGCATAATTTTAAATACAGATATTTGACTTGCTTTCCTTTTTAATAGTTATTATCTTTTTCATTCCATTACTTAAATTTTTTTATCATCAATACTTAAACTTTTATATATATTATTTATTTATATATATATATATATGTATAATTATGAAATGTTATTTTTCATATATGATTTTTTTATATAATTTTTCATAAGATAATAACATACTAAATATAAGTTAAATATTTTTTTTGACCATAAATCAAAGTTTTATGTTTTGTTTTGTTTTGTTTTGTTTTTATTTTTTATTTTTTATTTTAGCTTGATTTCTAGCTTGAAATCTTGATTTCGACACTGCCTCTAATACTATAAATGAATAAATAACATAATTGTATTCATATATTTTGTCGGAGATAAAATCTCTAACTATTGTTTGTATTCATGACCTAATAGGCATATCACAAAAACGTTGTATATCCTTTTTGTTTTGGCAAATGGGATATTTTGAAAATGTGGTGGTTATGGTTTTCTTGTTGGTCTGCTGCTGTTTTCTGTCTCATCTGTGATGTTAATTGGTGATTTTTGTGATATTTGGTTTATTGGTGCTTGGTGTATGGTGTTGTATCCATATGTTTTTGTATGGATCGATGTGATGTCTCCTTTGTGTTAGGTTGTTTCTTTTAGAGTGTTTTGTCTGCTCTGTTATTGCATACAATTTTGTTCTTTGCTCTTCTAACTTTTGCTAGCTTTGTAATTACTTTGGTTCCTTAATAAATATTTTTGATTTAAACAAAAAAAAGAAAAGATATTTTGGAAAAGTGTCCAAGTGTTTATGGACAAACATTTTTTTATTGCAATTTGACTAATGTTTCATCTTTATGGTGTGTTTTTCATTTTTAAAGATTTACTTTTACGTTAAAAAATAATAATAAAGGAATTTTTTTTTAGCTTACTATATCTTTGAGTATAATTATTTTTCATTTGTTGAAATAGAGATTAGACTTTTTTATTTTTATAATACATTTATCATTGAATCTAAAATTCCTAACAGATAAAATTCGATTTTGATCTTAACAAAAAATGTATATATATATATATATATATATACCAGATACTCGCTCTTGAGCGACTGAATATAATCGTACTCCCAAATAGGAAGATGGTAGTTAGCAGATCGTCTAACAATTTTTTGATCCAAAAAGTTGGTTATAGCAACAAATTTGGTGGCTCGAACAACACTGAACTTGTTGAGGTTTGATCTGTTCGAGGTGCCTTTCGTATGCCTTCTGATGAAACTACTGCTAGGAACTGAAGCTAGGAGATTAAGAGCCATGGCGAAAGCTCCAGTTAGCCACTACCAAAGATTGATTTTTTAATTCTTTTGGTATTCAATATAAAGGCAACTTCAAAAGATTGACTTAACTTTGTGTAAAAATCTACGCATGCCACCACGTATTATATATATGGTCCATGCTATATTTTTCTACTGTTATGCATCTTTAATATTTGTTCAAGATGAAGATATCAAAAAATATTAGGTTAATAGCACCAATGGTCCCCAAACTATAGGGCATATTTTATATCGATCCCTAAACTTCAAAACGTATCAAACTGGTCTTTATTTACAATTATCATAACAAATTGGTCATTTCCATTAGCTTTTCCGTTACCTTTACTATAGCAATCAGCTTAGTGACACGTGTCACCAACTGATTGCACCACATTTCTCTTCATTTTTTCCCTTTTCCCTTTTCCCTTACTTTTTTATTGTTTTTTCTTTGATATTTTTTAATAAATAAATGTAAATAAATATTTTTTTTATAAAATTAATGTAAATAAATATTTTTCTTTTTCTTCTTTCTTTTTTTCTTTTTATAAATAAATTAATTTCGTAAAAATTAAATAATTTATAATTATAAAATATAAAATATTTATTTACATTCATTTATTAAAAATATATTTTTTACTTTTTTATTTTCCTTTTCTTTCTTTCTTTCCTTTTTTTCTTCTTTTCTTATAAAATTAGTGTAAATAAAATATTTTATATTTTAAAAATTAATTTAAATTATAGTATGAATTATTATTTATTTATATTTATATTTATTTACAAACAAGAGAAAAAGGGAAAAGATAAGAAAGGAAAAAATAAAAAACTTATAAATATAAATAAATATTTTATATTTATAAATTATTTAATTTTTAGAAAGTTAATTTAATTTAAAATATAATACAATATTGTAATATAATATACTTATATATATATATATTTGTATTTGTTTATAAAGAAGAGAAAAAAGAAGAAAAGGAAGAAAAAAATAAAAAAAATAAATTTTTATAGAATTAATGTAAATAAATAGTTTTATATCTTTTTTAATTATTTGATTATTACAATATTAATTTAAATTATAATGTAAATTATTATTTAGTTTTGAATATTTATTTATAAAGAAGAGAAAAGCAACAAAAAAAGGAAGAAACGAAAAAATTAAAAATATTTTTTATAAAATTAAAATAAATAAATATTTTATACTTTTTAAATTAATTATATTTTAAAAAAATTATTTTAATTTATAATATGAGTTATTTTTTCTTTGTATTTATTTATAAAAATAAATCAAAGAAAAAATAAAAAAGATATAAAGAAAAAGAAAAAAAAAATGAAGAGGCAAGTTGGAGCAATCAACTGGTGATACGTGTCACTAAGCTGATTGCTACAGTAAAGGTAACGGAAAAGCTAACGGAAGAGACCAATTTGTTATGATAGTTGTAAATAAAGACCAGTTTGATACGTTTTGAAGTTTAGGGACTAATATAAAATATGCCCTATAATTTGGGAACCATTGGTGCTATTAACCCAAAAATATTTGTTCAAGAAGAACGAACACGTTGTTCATGTGTGTAAATTAAGAAGATAGGAAATATTGCGACTTGTGAGGGTAAATGTTGTATGCACAAATGGTAGAGCAAATTGTGAATAGATTAAGAGTTTTTGTTTAAAGGAAAATAAAATAAATACAAATAAAAAAAATAAAAAAATCACATATATTGCATTATATTGTTTTGGACAAAACTAGGAAATCATACAAATATATTGCATTATATTAAATATAAACGGCATGTAAATTAGAGGAAACGTTAGAAGTAATTTTCACCAATCACATATCAAGCTGCCATAAGTGATCTAATTATACATCCACTACTTAAAAATTTTAGAATCAAATTTCAACTTAATTTACAATATTGCTTCTTTATTAATTAGAGGAAATGAATCCTTTTATTAATTTTTTTTCCATTTTGGAATTTTTTTGTTGTTGTTAATTTAATTCGCATATTGATTAAATTAAGTAAATTATATAGGTTTGAGATTTAGTAAATAAAATTTGATAAGAACACATACAAATAAAAAATAATAGGACAAATCATAGATTAACAAATAATAACACATAAAAAGGAAAAAAAAGGTTTCAAAAAACTTCTTAGCGTAATAAGAACATTTATTAATATTCTCAAATCTGCTTTCTTAATATAGAAAAAAAATCTGAAATATCGTGGTATAGTGAGAGGGACCATGGTTCCAAATTTTTTGAAAACCCTTATTTGTTATAGTTAGAGGGGACCATGGTCCCAAAATTCTGAAAACCCTTATTTGTTTATAGTTGGTATAGTGAGAGGGACCATGGTCCCAAATTTTTTGAAAATTATAGTTATAGGGTATCACGGTTTCAAAATTTTGAAAACCCTTATTTTTTTTATAGTTAGAGGGTACCATGTTGACTTGTCTATGGGCCGGACTACTCATCCGACCTAGCTGTCTCGTATTGGATCGGATCTGGACATAAATTTTTAAGATTAGGACCGATCTGGTTCGGTCCGAATCACTGTTAATTAAATAAAAATTATTTTTTTTATTCAAATTTAATTATAAAATATATATAAATATTAATGTAAAATAATATTTTAATAATTTATAAATAGTGAAAAGAGATTACGGGCCCGACCCTAAACGGGTTTGGGCAAGCAATTTTTTTTTCTTTCAAACCGCGGCCCGACTCATGGACAAGTATAGTACCATGGTCCCAAGATTTTTGAAAATCCTTATTTGTTGTAGTTAGAGGATACCGTGATCCAAGATTTTTAAAAACTTTTATTTATATACGTACATTATATTATTTAATTAATAAGTGCATTCCGTAAAAAAATAAAATATGACCAAAAAATTATCTTTGTAATTATAAAAATTCAAACTTTAAGATACAAAATTCAATTCACATATATCAATATTAATTTGTCAAAAAAGCATTAATAATTTAGTTCTCATTTTTTTTTCAAAAAAATAAAATAAAATAAAAGTAATGACTTTGGTAAACATAATCCACATTAAAAAGTCAGAACCTCTCAAAAAAACTAAAAAAAGATAAGATTGGAAAAAGTCTAAAAAAAGAAAAAGACACAAACTTTCAACACACAAATAAACTCATTATAATTATTGTAAAAGAAGATGTATTATTATTGTCTTAAAGAGTCTATCACAATCACGGTGCAAAGTACGGTAAAAATTTCTTCAAGTGGTACACTTTTACCTTGTGATCTTTGAAACATTAATAGTAAATTATAAGGGTTTTTTTTTTTTTTTTAAATTCGAGAAAATTATTAATATTTATGATGAAATTGTGCAAATTTTTATGTACATATATTTTTTTCTTGGTTTTTTTTTTTTTTTTCAGAGAAGGTAAAAATAAATCCATATTGATTTAATATAATGAAAGAAATTGTTTGATTTTATTTTTTTCATTAAATAAGTTTGTCACTTGAAATTATTTTATAATGTTATTGATTTAAACTTTGTGCATTATATATAGGTTAACAAATTAGTTTAGTATTTGTTTGAATGTTATATAAATATTTTATCTTAACTTCACTAAATTATTGTCTTATACCCTAAATAAATCTACTATATAAAACATTATTTAAAACTTAATTAACTAATATAGTTTAAATTTTTTTATGATTATTGTTTGGATGAATTCCTTGTGGATGATAAATTTTATTATCTACATTGAGAGAGAAATTATTGAATCTTTTGACTCAAACTCGATACTTGATGATTTTATTTTTATAAAAGAAAACCGTGCATAATTTTAAATACAGATATTTGACTTGCTTTCCTTTTTAATAGTTATTATCTTTTTCATTCCATTACTTAAAATTTTTTTATCTTCAATACTTAAACTTTTATCTATATTATTTAATTATATATATATATGTATAAATATGAAATGTTATTTTTCATATATGATTTTTTTATATAATTTTTCATAAGATAATAACATACTAAATATAAGTTAAATAATTTTTTTTGACCATAAATCAAAGTTTTATGTTTTGTTTTTTGTTTTTTTATTATTTTAGCTTGATTTCTAGCTTGAAATCTTGATTTCGACACTGCCTCTAATACTATAAATGAACAAATAACATAATTGTATTCATATCTTTTGTCGAAGATAAAATCTCTAACTATTGTTTGTATTCATGACCTAATAGGCATATCACAAAAACGTTGTATATCCTTTTTGTTTTGGCAAATGGGATATTTTGGAAATGTGGTGGTTATGGTTTTTTTGTCGGTCTGCTGCTTTTTTCTATCTCATCTGTGATGTTAATTGGGGATTTTTGTGATATTTGGTTTATTGGTGCTTGGTGTATGGTGTTGTATCCATATGTTTTTGTATGGATCGATGTGATGTCTCCTTTGTGTTAGGTTGTTTCTTTTAGAGTGTTTTGTCAGATTGCTCTGTTATTGCATACAATTTTGTTCTTTGCTCTTCTAACTTTTGCTAGCTTTGTAATTACTTTGGTTCCTTAATAAATATTTTTGATTTAAAAAAAAAAAGATATTTTGGAAAAGTGTCCAAGTTTTTATGGACAGACATTTTTTATTGCAATTTGACTAATGTTTCATCTTTATGGTGTGTTTTTCATTTTTAAAGGTTTACTTTTACGTTAAAAAATAATAATAAAGGAATTTTTTTTGAGCTTACTATATCTTTGAGTATAATTATTTTTCATTTGTTGAAATAGAGATTAGACTTTTTTATTTTTATAATACATTTATCATTGAATCTAAAACTCCTAACAGATAAAATTCGATTTTGATCTTAACAAATACCTAGATAGGAATATCCTGCCACCACTCTCATCAATACCACAACAATTATCATTGACCATGGAAGTCGATAAAATGCAACTTTGCAAAATTGTGGCTGCTTTCTTCAAGAAATATTATGTCAAATTCGAAGAATCTTATCTTATAAAAGAAATGAAAGTAGTCCCTCAATTGAAGGACATTTGCTTGCCACGTGGTAAGCAATAATTGTTTATTGCTTGTCATGTGATAAGCAATTATAATTTTTTTTTTTAATACTTTTATAACTATCACGTGTTGTATTTTATGTTTTTTTTTATATTATAATTGTATTAAAGGTTTTATATATATATATATATATAAATTTTGACACGTTATTTATAAATTTGGATACATTCGTGCATTTATGTTGTGTTAGTGTTATTTTTTTGTGTTGTATTGTGTTTTAGTAATTTTTTTCGTGTTCGTGCCTTGTCCGAAATTGCCATATCTAATTAGCACTATTCAAATCACTTTCAATTTTGTGTCACGTTATTTTTTTTGTGTTGTGTTGATAGATTTTGACACATTTTTGTTGTGTTAGTGTTATTTTTTCGTGTTATAGTTATTTTTCATGTTCGTTTCGTGTTCGAAATTTTCAGGTCTGACTAACACTTTTCAAATAATTCTCAATTTTGTGTCAAGTTCATTTTATATAAATTTCGACATGTTCGTGATTCATGTTGTGGTCATATTATTTTTTCGTGTAGTGTCATAATATAGTTATTTTTCTATATCATGTTCGTTTGCGATACTATTGAAATAACTCCTAAATTTGTGTCACGTGTTGTATAATGATTGGTTTTTTATTATTTTTAAAAAAAAGAAAATCATATTTCATTATAAAATACATATAAATATTAATATACAATAATATTTTAATAATTTATGAATAGTAAAATGGGATTACGGATCCGACCCGAAATGGGCTTGGGCAAGCAATTTTGTTTTCTTTCTGACAGCGGCTCGACTCATGGACAGGTCTAGTACCATGGTCCCAAGATTTTTTAAAATCCTTATTTGTTATAGTTAGAGGATACCGTGATCCAGAATTTTTAAAAAAATTTATTTATATACGTATATTATATTATTTAATTAACAAGTGAATTTCGTAAAAAATTAAATATGTCCAAAAAATATCTTTGAAATTATAAAAATTCAAACTTTAAGATACAAAATTCAATTCCCAAATCTCAATATTAATTTGTCAAAAAAGCATTAATAGTTTAGTTCTCATTATTTTTAAAAAACAAATTAAAAATAAAAGTAATGATTTTGGTAGACATAATCCACATTAAAAAGTCAAAACCTCCCAAAAAAACTAAAAAAAGTGAGATTGGAAACGTCTAAAAAAGAAAAAGACACAAACTTTGAACACACAAATAAACTCACTATAATTATTGTAAAAGAAGATGTATTATTATTTTCTTGAAGAGTCTATCACAATCACGATGCAAAGTATGATGAAAATTTCTCCAAGTGGTACATTTTTACCTTGTGATCTTTGAAACATTAATAGTAAGTTATGACGGTTTTTTTAATTTTTAAATTTGAGAAAATTATTAATATTTATGATGAAATTGTTCAAATTTTTATGTACATATATTTTTTTCTTGGGGTTTTTTTTTTCATAGAAGGTAAAAATAAATCCATATTGATTTAATATAATGAAAGAAATTGTTTGATTTTATTCTTTTCATTAAATAAGACTTGAAATTATTTTATAATGTTATTGATTTAAACTTTGTGCATTATATATAGGTTAACAAATTAGTTTAGCATTTGTTTGAATGTTATATAAATATTTTATCTTAATTTCACTAAATTATTGTCTTATACCCTAAATAAATCTACTATATAAACATTACTTAAAACTTAAAGGAAATAATTAACTAATATAGTTTAAGTTTTTTATAATTATTGTTTGGATGAATTCCTTGTGGATGATAATTTTTATTACATACATAGAGAGATAAATTATTGAATCTTTTGACTTAAATTCGATACTTGATGATTTTATTTCTATAAAAGAAAATCGTGCATAATTTTAAATACAGATATCTGACTTGCTTCCCTTTTTAATAATTATTATCTTTTTCATTCCAATACTTAATTTTTTTTTATCATCAATACTTAAAATTTTATGTATATTATCTAATTATATATATATATATGTATATATATATATGAAATGTAATTTTTCATATATGATTTTTTTATATATAATTTTTCATAAGATAATAACATACAAAATATAAGTTAAAAAACTTTTTTTTTATTTTTTTACCATAAATCAAATTTTTATGTTTCGTTTTTTATTTTAGCTTGATTTCTAACTTGAAATCTTGATTCCGCCACTCCCTCTAATACTATAAATGAACAAATAACATCATTGTTCATATCTTTTGTCCGAGATAAAATTCATGACCTAATAGGTCATATCACAAAAACGTTGTATCTCCTTTTTGTTTTGGCAAATGGGATATTTTGGAAATGTGGTGGTTATGGTTTTTTTGTTGGTCTGCTGCTTTTTTCTATCTCATCTGTGATGTTAATTGGGGATTTTTGTGATATTTGGTTTATTGGTGCTTGGTGTATGGTGTTGTATCCATATGTTTTTGTATGGATCGATGTGATGTCTCCTTTGTGTTAGGTTGTTTCTTTTAGAGTGCTTTGTCAGATTGCTCTGTTATTGCATACAATTTTGTTCTTTGCTCTTCTAACTTTTGCTAGCTTTGTAATTACTTTGGTTCCTTAATAAATATTTTTGATTTAAAAAAAAAAAAAGATATTTTGGAAAAGTGTCCAAGTTTTTATGGACAGACATTTTTTATTGCAATTTGACTAATGTTTCATCTTTATGGTGTGTTTTTCATTTTTAAAGGTTTACTTTTACGTTAAAAAATAATAATAAAGGAATTTTTTTTGAGCTTACTATATCTTTGAGTATAATTATTTTTCATTTGTTGAAATAGAGATTAGACTTTTTTATTTTTATAATACATTTATCATTGAATCTAAAACTCCTAACAGATAAAATTCGATTTTGATCTTAACAAATACCTAGATAGGAATATCCTGCCACCACTCTCATCAATACCACAACAATTATCATTGACCATGGAAGTCGATAAAATGCAACTTTGCAAAATTGTGGCTGCTTTCTTCAAGAAATATTATGTCAAATTCGAAGAATCTTATCTTATAAAAGAAATGAAAGTAGTCCCTCAATTGAAGGACATTTGCTTGCCACGTGGTAAGCAATAATTGTTTATTGCTTGTCATGTGATAAGCAATTATAATTTTTTTTTTTTAATACTTTTATAACTATCACGTGTTGTATTTTATGTTTTTTTTTATATTATAATTGTATTAAAGGTTTTATATATATATATATATATAAATTTTGACACGTTATTTATAAATTTGGATACATTCGTGCATTTATGTTGTGTTAGTGTTATTTTTTTGTGTTGTATTGTGTTTTAGTAATTTTTTTCGTGTTCGTGCCTTGTCCGAAATTGCCATATCTAATTAGCACTATTCAAATCACTTTCAATTTTGTGTCACGTTATTTTTTTTGTGTTGTGTTGATAGATTTTGACACATTTTTATTGTGTTAGTGTTATTTTTTCGTGTTATAGTTATTTTTCATGTTCGTTTCGTGTTCGAAATTTTCAGGTCTGACTAACACTTTTCAAATAATTCTCAATTTTGTGTCAAGTTCATTTTATATAAATTTCGACATGTTCGTGATTCATGTTGTGGTCATATTATTTTTTCGTGTAGTGTCATAATATAGTTATTTTTCTATATCATGTTCGTTTGCGATACTATTGAAATAACTCCTAAATTTGTGTCACGTGTTGTATAATGATTGGTTTTTTATTATTTTTAAAAAAAAAGAAAATCATATTTCATTATAAAATACATATAAATATTAATATACAATAATATTTTAATAATTTATGAATAGTAAAATGGGATTACGGATCCGACCCGAAATGGGCTTGGGCAAGCAATTTTGTTTTCTTTCTGACAGCGGCTCGACTCATGGACAGGTCTAGTACCATGGTCCCAAGATTTTTTAAAATCCTTATTTGTTATAGTTAGAGGATACCGTGATCCAGAATTTTTAAAAAATTTTATTTATATACGTATATTATATTATTTAATTAACAAGTGAATTTCGTAAAAAATTAAATATGTCCAAAAAATATCTTTGAAATTATAAAAATTCAAACTTTAAGATACAAAATTCAATTCCCAAATCTCAATATTAATTTGTCAAAAAAGCATTAATAGTTTAGTTCTCATTATTTTTAAAAAACAAATTAAAAATAAAAGTAATGATTTTGGTAGACATAATCCACATTAAAAAGTCAAAACCTCCCAAAAAAAACTAAAAAAAGTGAGATTGGAAACGTCTAAAAAAGAAAAAGACACAAACTTTGAACACACAAATAAACTCACTATAATTATTGTAAAAGAAGATGTATTATTATTTTCTTGAAGAGTCTCACAATCACGATGCAAAGTATGATGAAAATTTCTCCAAGTGGTACATTTTTACCTTGTGATCTTTGAAACATTAATAGTAAGTTATGACGGTTTTTTTAATTTTTAAATTTGAGAAAATTATTAATATTTATGATGAAATTGTGCAAATTTTTATGTACATATTTTTTTCTTGGGGTTTTTTTTTTCATAGAAGGTAAAAATAAATCCATATTGATTTAATATAATGAAAGAAATTGTTTGATTTTATTCTTTTCATTAAATAAGACTTGAAATTATTTTATAATGTTATTGATTTAAACTTTGTGCATTATATATAGGTTAACAAATTAGTTTAGCATTTGTTTGAATGTTATATAAATATTTTATCTTAATTTCACTAAATTATTGTCTTATACCCTAAATAAATCTACTATATAAACATTACTTAAAACTTAAAGGAAATAATTAACTAATATAGTTTAAGTTTTTTATAATTATTGTTTGGATGAATTCCTTGTGGATGATAATTTTTATTACATACATAGAGAGATAAATTATTGAATCTTTTGACTTAAATTCGATACTTGATGATTTTATTTCTATAAAAGAAAATCGTGCATAATTTTAAATACAGATATCTGACTTGCTTCCCTTTTTAATAATTATTATCTTTTTCATTCCAATACTTAATTTTTTTTTTATCATCAATACTTAAAATTTTATGTATATTATCTAATTATATATATATATATGTATATATATATGAAATGTAATTTTTCATATATGATTTTTTTATATATAATTTTTCATAAGATAATAACATACAAAATATAAGTTAAAAAACTTTTTTTTTTATTTTTTTACCATAAATCAAATTTTTATGTTTCGTTTTTTATTTTAGCTTGATTTCTAACTTGAAATCTTGATTCCGCCACTCCCTCTAATACTATAAATGAACAAATAACATCATTGTTCATATCTTTTGTCCGAGATAAAATTCATGACCTAATAGGTCATATCACAAAAACGTTGTATCTCCTTTTTGTTTTGGCAAATGGGATATTTTGAAAATGTGGTGGTTATAGTTTTCTTGTTGGTCTGTTTTTGGTTTCTATCTCATCTGTGATTTTAATTGGTGTTTTTTGTGATATTTGATTTATTGGTGCTTGGTGTATGGTGTTGTATCCATATGTTTTTGTACGGATCGATGTGATGTCTCCTTTGTGTTAGGTTGTTTCTTTTAGAGTGTTTTGTCAGATTCCTCAATTATTGCATAAAATTTTGTTCTTTGCTCTTTTAACTTTTGCTAGCTTTGTAATTATTTTGATTCCTTAATAAATATTTTTTGATTTAAACACAAAAGATATTTTGGAAATGTGTTCAAGTGTTTATGGACAGACATTGTTTATTGCAATTTGACTAATGTTTCAAATTTATGGTGTGTTTTTCATTTTTTAAAGATTTACTTTATGTTAAAAATAATAATAAAGGAATTTTTTTTGAGCTTACTATATCTTTGGGTATAATTATTTTTCTTTTGTTAAAATAGAGATTATATATTTTTTTATTTTATAATACATTTATTATTGAATCTAAAACTCCTAACAGATAAAATTCGATTTTGATCTTAACAAAATACCTAGATAGGAATCTCCTACCACCACTCTCATCAATATCACAACAATTATCATTGACCTTGGAAGTCGATAAAATGCAACTTTGCAAAATTGTGGCCGCTTGCTTCAAGAAATATTATGTCAAATTCAAAGAATCTTATCTTATAAAAGAAATGAAAGTAGTCCCTCAACTGAAGGACATTTGCTTGCCACGTGATAAGCAATAACTATTTATTTCTTGTCACGTGATAAGCAATTATAAACATTTTTTTCAATATTTTTATAATTATCACATGTTGTATTTTATTTTATTTTTTCATGTTATAATTGTATTAAAGGTATTATATATATAAATGTTGACATGTTATTTATAAATTTAGACATATTCGTGCATTCATGTTGTGTTAGTTTTATTTTTTCATTTTGTGTTGTGTTTTAGTAATTTTTTTCGTGTTCGTGTTTTGTCCAAAATTGCCATATCTAATTAGCACTATTCAAATCACTTTCAATTTTTTGTCACGTTATTTATTATTATTTTTTTGTGTTGTGTTGATAGATTTTGACACATTTGTATTGTGTTAGTGTTATTTTTTCGTGTTATAGTTATTTTTCATGTTCGTTTTGTGTCCGAAATTCCAGATCTAACTGGCACTTTTCAAATAATTCTCAATTTTGTGTCAAGTTCGTTTTATATAAATTTCGACATGTTCATGTCTTCATGTCGTGGTCATATTATTTTTTCATGTCGTGTCGTATTATAGTTATTTTCTCATATCATGTTCGTGTGCGATACTTGTAGACACCTAATTTTGTCCGAACCCCTTAAACCTGACAGACTTCCTTTTCAACTTCCTGGAATGCAAAGAGACTTCCACCATTCCATGGATAGGTCCCCAAGACTTTGTTTCGAAGGTCGGCACAAAATGTCAACTCAAAAAAAGTCAATCTCAAAAAAGTCAACTTCGAAAAGTCAACCATTGAAAAACTCAACCCTTAGTCAAAATCAAGGTTTGAAGTTGAATTGAACAATGGAGAAAGAATTTTGATAATCCGAGGTCTACAACGAAAGACATAGAGTTTGGAAGATGGGTTGCAAAAATTCAGTGTAGGGGTAGACTTAATCCGACTAATTTTGGAAAAACTGCAAAGATGGCCTGATTCGGTGAAATTGAAGCCCCCAGTTGATAAACAATGTATAAACAAAAATAGCCCAAGGCCCAGTTTGAAGTAGATCCCAAGGAAGAGCTGGTTAGAGCAAAAACGAAAAAAAGAGAAAATTCTCGAGTTTGAAAAGGGGAAAACAAAATCGGAGGGGAATTTGATCGTAAAAATTGGGCGTTTTCGTACCAACTCAAATTAAATATATGAAAAAAGAATGAAAAAATAAAATCCCAAAATCAGACCCATTTTGAGCAAAACTGGGGTTTTGGAGGTTGAAAGGCAATCTCGAAAAATCCCAAAGAAAATTCTGGAAAAAATAGCAAATGAGCTCGAAAAATTATGAAAACTTCCAGATCTGAGTTTTATAATTTTTTGAAGAGATTGGTAAAGAAAAATCTGGAATTGGAGCTCATTTGAAAAATGGCAAAGTTCGAGTGCACAAACCCGAAATTCCAAAAGATAATTCCGAGAAAAATAGCAAACGAGCTCAAAAAGTTATGAAAACTTCCAGATCTGAGTCTTATAATTTTTGGAAGAGATTGGTGAAGAAAAATATGGAATTGGAGCTCATTTGAAAAATGGCAAAGTTCGGGTGCACTAACTTGAAATTCCAAAAGTTAATTCCGAAAAAATAGCAAACGAGCTCGAAAAATTATGAAAACTTCTAGATCTGAGTTTTATAATTTTTGGAAGAGATCAATGAAGAAAAATCTAGAATCAGAGCTCAAATGAAAAAGGTTAAATTTGGGGAGGCACTAAACCGAAATTTTAGAGAAAAATTCGGGAAAAATATCAAATGAGCTCGGAAAAATGTGAAAACCTCAATAACCAAGTTTTATATTAGGGGGGATGAGTTGGAGATGGCAAATCCGAAATTGGGGTCCATTTGCATTTTCATTAAGTTCGAGGGCCTAAAAGGTAATTTTATCGAAGAAATCGAAAAGGGCAAATTGGTAAAATTAAAGAGGTGAAAAAATGAAGAGAATTCTGGAGTATTCCAGGTCTTGGCCGGCCAGCATATGGGAGAAGGGTGGGGATTTGATTAATTCCATCCAATGGTCACTATCAAATGGCAAGATGTCATTTTTACTATCTTGCAAATGTCCTTCCTCATCCAATAGCCTAGGTGCTTTGTAGAAAAGATGAGCACATCTCATCCAAGGGCCAAAAAATTCAAAGCACACATACACACACTATCATACCCCTTGGCCAACCACTATTAAGAGAGAAGGAAGGCTTCATTTTTCAAATGGTTAGTCATCTTTTAAAGATAGAGGCAGTAGCTAAATTGAAGGGAAGAAGGAAGAAATTTTTTGAAGAGAAAACTAGCTTGAGAAAGCTTTGAAGGTAGCCATTGGCACCTTTCTCTTGCATTTTTCTTTCCTTCCCATGTTTCTTCTTTCCTTTTCCATGTTGGTTGTGGTAGGATAGCTTTCTTTGATGGTTTAGTTTTCAAAACCAAATAAAAATAAAGAGGTTGAAAGGCTTCATGATCTTGATGAAGTCAAGTGATTATGGTTAGGGGAGGGCTATGCCCATTGTACCAACCATAGAGCTCACCTCTATTTTTTATTTTACTTGCTATTTTTTTTTTCATATATATATATATATATATTTGTTATATTATGTTGTTCATACCAAGTTTATTCATATCTTTGCATCTTGTGGCTATGTCATATAGCATTTTTGGTCTTTTTTTTTTTTTTTTTACATTTTAAGCATGCTTTGCATCATGCATAAGACCATGTTACATTCGGTCATGGCTTAGCATTTTTGCCATGCATCATATCTTGCATCTTTAGCATGCTTTACATTGTGCATAAGACCATGTTACATCCGGTCATGCTTAGCATTTTTTCCATGCATCATATCTTGCCTCTTTGGCATGTTTTACATTGTGCATAGGATCATGTATCATTCGGCCATGTCTTGCATTTTTTTCATGCCATTTAGATTTAGGTCATTTTTCATACCATGTATCTATATTTCACCTTAGGTCATTCAGCCATGATGTCTCCATGCTAATTTCCATGTCATTTAGCTAGGTCACATGCCATATTATTTTCTACATCATTTAGGCATTAGGTCATATGCCATGTCATTTTTCCATGTCATTTAGCATTCTAGGTTATTTTGCCATGTCATTTAGAACCTAGGTCATGCATATGCCATGCCACATATTTCATGCATTTAACTTGCTGTTTGTTCATGCATCTCATACATTCCCACTTGATTTTTGACTTGAGCCAATCAATGGCTCAAAGCCAAGCTCTCTTGAGCATGCTTGTGGAAGATTAATACTTTAGATTAGGTATTCTGACTTTGTGATTTTATTTCACTACTCATCCATAGTCAAAATAATATGATTTTTTTACCATATGCAGTAGTCATTCAGGGGATGCCATGGTATTTTTTTCACGATTTTTTGAATTTTTTATCATGGCTAAAAAAGGCTTTTGACAAAGCAGTTTTAACTCACTGTTCTAACTTTAGAAAAATTTCGATCTAGGTTCCCATGCCCCAAAAATTAAGCTAATGTTTTCCCATGTAGATAAACATGTTATAATTCTCCCCTAATTTTTTCAGTTTTTTTTTTGAAATTTCTAAAAGGGTAAAAAAATAAGGTTTCAAAACTGGTTGTGGGAGTCAGATTTGTTTTCAAGAAATAATAAATTTTATGTTTTTATTAGCATATTAAGAGGGGGCTGATTTGGGAATTTAGCCACTGTCTTAGGATGATTTTCATACCATTTAAATCATAAAATTCAATTTTATAAAAGTCGGGTCAAGGGTGGTCAACTCGGATTTCAAAATAAAGGAAAACTAGACCCTTTTTTAGGGAGAGGCTCGGTCATTTCTTTTAAAACTAGAATTTTTTAATCCAAATTAGAAAATCCAACTTAGGTCTCTTCCAAAGGTAGTCGGATACCTTTTTAGGTATACGGATATCCTTGCTTCACAAGAGAAATACATTTCCATACATTGCATTTTCCATATTCATGCCTACTCCATGACATTTAATTTTTGCTATCTTAGTCATGTAGATTCTATATGTGTGAACATTCCATAGTGATGTCATTACTTTGATTTAAATTTCATGTTGTTATCTTGATTATGATGTGAACATGAATATTCAATGAGGATGTCATATTTGTGCATTTTGCCTTGTCATGATTCCTTTTGCCATTCATTATTATCCCATGTCATCAAGAATTTGCCATGTCATTCATGCATATGTCATATCTTTGATTCATGTCATTTATTCTATTGGTTATGTCATTTAAATTTTGTCATAGTAAATTGCTTACCATGCCATGTTATTTATGCATGTTTAATATTCATGTTTTAATTTGTACATTCATGATTATTCAACATTTTGCAAATTGATGTTTTCAATAAAATAAGGTTATTCCCGAGTTAAAATAATTCATGAGTTTTTTGCCAGGTGCCGAAGAGGATATCATCAATTATCATTAACAACAGAATATCTTTCTTTCAAAAACAATAGTGATTCAGAGATTTTCTAAGTAAATAAAAATTTCTATGTTTTGCCGGGTCTGTCGGGGAATATAGAAAAATTTTGAGTTAATAAATTCCGGATCATTTTTAACTAGAAATGGAATTATTTTAAAATATCAATTTCAAAACCGATTTTTACTGAGACTCAAGATAACACATGATTAATAAGGTACTGTTTTATACGGGCGTTGAAAATGCAATCAAGGCCGGGAAACTCGAAGGAGGTAAAACATTTAATGCAGAGAGAAGTAGGTTGCCAAAATGAAAGAGAAAGATGTCCAAGCCGTGGGAGACTGTGCCCTGTATATTCTGGCTACTTCATACCCTCCACCCTATCCTTCTATGAATTATGTACCCTAGGGTTCATACTTATACCCAATGGGCTCTCAAAATCCAGTAAATTTTCAACCTTTTGTCAGTCAAAGGAAATCGAAGAATATCCGAAAAAGAGATCAGTTTTGGTTACTCCCCATGTCTTACTCTGAACTATTGCCCCAGCTGGTCGAAGAGCAACTCCTCACTAAAGTTCCAGTGGAGCCTATCCAACCCCCATATCCAAGTTGGTATGACGAGAATGCATATTGTGATTATCATTCTGGGATTCGGGGACATTCCACAAAAAATTGCTTATGTCTGAAGCGGAAGGTTCAAGCGCTCATCAATAAAGGACAGTTAGGTGTGGGGATGAAACAAAGGACAGACAACATGGAGAATCTGCTGAATGGGAATGATGAGACCATTATGGATATCATAATAGGGGAAAAAGATGGAAAGTTCGAAAAGAGTACCGAGCAATAGCCAGTTTGAATTAGGGAGAACATGTCAAGGGGAATTTTTTATGCATTTAGTTTAAGACCTTATGATGAAAACACTTGTCTCATGTCAACATTCATAAGAATTAAATGAATTTTGATTTTTAAATGCTTTGTGTTTGTTGTGTTTTAACAATAATTGGAAAAAAAAATGAGCATTAAGGAAGTTTTAGTAATGGATAGTCTCAAGAAGATTGATGATCATTGTTATAAATGACCCAATACCTTATCCCCTCTCTTTTAGGTTTTCCTAGGCCTAAGTCCCTTAAACCAAGAACACTTGAAAGACCTAATGCTTCAAGGAATATGAATGATTGAGCTTCATAAAACCATCGTCATCATAAAATAAGCAAAGATATAGATCCTAGTCTAGGCTATGAACAAAGGAACGAACATTTTGAAATTCTTTCGAATTCCTTGAAATTCAAACAAATGAGACATTCTTTCAAGAATCTAGATTTCGGAAAATTGATGTATGTCAAGATTGTGCTAAAACCATTCATGACCTTTACCAATAACACAAAACACTAACTACCCAAACATAACTTCATGATTGACACCCTGGGCACAATGATTAAACTAGATTATCCCTTGTCCCAGAGAAAACCAGTTTTTGCGTCATATTTTCCTTGTCTCTTCAAAGAACTCAGATTTGAAATTCAGCCTTTTTAGTACAGACCTAGACTTGCTATGTTCCTCTTTGATACAAATTCTCATGGTTAATCAAGTTGAGGCATCATATGTGGAAATGATGGATACATGGTGAATAAGGATGGACTAAGGCATGAATCATTGGGGCATGCGATGAAAAATAAAAATTTGTGATATCATGCATATGAGAATTCAGATGATTCCAAAGTGAAAAATGAATTTTGATTATCTATTCCCCCTGGGGATTGCTTTTCAATGAAAATAATCGGGCTTTATATGATGAATGGCCATCTTTCATATCTTTTTCACAAGAAGAAGTTATCCATAGTCACCCCGTTTGAGACAAAAGAATTTTTTTTCTTTAAAACCCTGATCAAGGATCACCCTCTACACTGAGGGGCAAATGTGAGGAAAGATATTCTCAAAGATCATAGAAAAATGAGTCCTAGCTCAAAGACAGATACAAAGCAAATGGAGCCCTGAATAAATACGGGCTCACTCTGTCAAAGAAAAAGAAAAAGGAAAAGATGGTGAAATAAGAGCCAAGAAAAACAAAAGAAAAAAAAAAGTGTGTATTAAAAAGCGATGGCAAATGAAAGCCAAAAGCAAGGAAGAAAAAGAGCAAAGTCAAAAGGAATGAAAAGTTCAAAAGGGATAAATATTTCAAAGAGAATCCTCCTCAAAGAAAGGATCCTTGATCTGATTACCCTCAAACACAGATTTTGGGCCTATTTATCCTTTCTTTCTAAACCTCGGACCATGGCCTACGTTACGTGCTTTAAAAGTCCATTTTAATCAAGCATGAATATTTAATTTGAAAGGTTTTCCTCAGATTTTATCCCATCTTATCAAATTATCATTTCACTAAGGAAGAATTTAGAATTCTCAAAAGCATGGTAGAACAAAAAAAAAAAAAAGAATGAGATTGTAGGGCGAAAACCCAAAAATGGATGGGCTAGAGTGAAATGGAAGAAGTGGTTATTGAGGAACATCTAGGAACTCTTGAACCTCCCAAATTGTCAGCTCTCATTCGGAGGATTTTCTTCAAAAACTGAATCTTGTTTCCTCCAAAATTAAACTTTTCGGTTTAAACATCCCGGCCCATCTTGATGCTTGTCAAAATACCTTGGTAAGGAAACTAAAAGAATGTTGAATTTGTTTGGTTCTCAATGAATTCATGATTTATAAAACCTGTTCCATTTGTGAGCCTAGAAGGGACATACATTTTGTTGTGAAGTTTTCTTTGATCAACCAAAATCTTGTTGTACCAAGCCTCTCCAATTCAGATTGGCACTTAGGGAAATTTCTAACAGTGATCATCAGTCTTTAAAAGATTTATACATTACATACTGTGGGGTTAAAATTTTTGACTCAGAAGTTTTCATTAAAAAAGCAAAATTATTTTTCAAAAAAGAAAAATAAAAAATATTTTTGATATACCCATTTTTGATGTTAACATGAGATAAGATTTTTTCTAACTCAAAGGTGTGGAACTATTAGGGTTAACCTTGACTTCCAAATATGAGAAGAAGAAATAAAACTCAGCAAGCAGACTACTGTCAATAAGAGTTTGAAAACTGTTGGGGCAAAGAGAATAGCCAAAGGTTGAAAAATGAATTGAAGATATACTCTGATTTGAAGGGGAAAAATGAATTGGAAAGGCTAAGTCAAAATCTAGAAAAGTGATCAGGGGCATTTGCATCACTCATGAGCATTCATCTATTTATTAAACTTCGCATCTGCACCGTGTCAGCAAGCATTTACATAATTCATGAGTATTCGTATTTGCACTATTCCATGAGCATTTGCATTCGCATCATCTCAAGCAAGTGCATCATTTCTAGGATCATAGAATCTTCATTGTAGCTGCAATTACACCATTCATGAACCACTCACATGAATATGATTCATAGGGACATTTGTATCTGCATTTAGAAGCATTTGCATCAATCCAAGATATTTGCATTTACACCATGAAGCATTTGCATGCCTTCAATTTCCTTGGTTTCATCCAGAACTTTTTCAATTTTATGGTTTCACCCATGCCTTCAATTTCCTTGGTTTCATCCAGATCTCTTTCAATTTTATGGTTTCATCCATGCATTTCAATTTTCTTGGTTTCATCTATATCTCTTTCAATTTTATGGTTTCACCCATGCATTTCAATTTCCTTGGTTTCATCCAGATATTTTTCAAATTTATGGTTTCACCCATGCCTTCAATTTCCTTGGTTTCATCCAGACCTTTTTCAAATTTATGGTTTCACCCATGCCTTCAATTTCCTTGGTTTCATCCAGACCTTTTTCAAATTTATGGTTTCACCCATGCCTTCAATTTCCTTGGTTTCATCCAGATCTTTTTCAAATTTATGGTTTCACCCATGCCTTCAATTTCCTTGGTTTCATTCAGATCTCTTTCAATTTTATGGTTTCATCCATGCATTTCAATTTCCTTGGTTTCATCCAGATCTCTTTCAATTTTATGGTTTCACCCATGCCTTTAACCTCTGGTTTCATCCGGATCATTTTCAAATTTCTAGTTTCATCCATGCATCTCAATTTCTGGTTCCATCCAGATCATTTTTAAATTTCATGGTTTCACCCATGCCTTTAAATTCCTTGGTTTCATCCAGATCTCTTTCAATTTTATGGTTTCGCCCATGCCTTCAATTCCCTGGTTTCATCCAGGTCTTTTTCAATTTTTGGTTTCACCCATGCCGGTAAGGTTAGCACAAGACAAGATAAAACCCCGAGACCATCGTCGAGGTCTTTTCTTCTCTTGCAAATCGAACCTGATTCCTTAAGATGGGTCGAGCCTTAATTATTCAAGGAATTCAATTTAAGGACAAAATACTCAATTTACAGTTTTTTCCAACAACAAAAAAATGAAAAAAAATGATGAAAAAAGATGAAAAAGAAAGAAGAAAACCCCTCTTCCTTTCCTTCACATGTGATTTCATTAACCATACAAAATTAGTGTTTGTTTATCTTTTCCTGATTCCTGATTCTCAGCAAAGCCAAAGAGGGGCAGCTGTAGACACCTAATTTTGTCCGGACCACTAAAACAGGTATGTTTTCTTCCTAAATTGATGTTTTAGAACGTAAAACAACTTTTTTCATCCTGCAGGAGGTACTCCGAGACTTAGTTTAAGAGGGTGAGCATAAAAAGTCAAACTCAAAAAAAGTCAACCTCGAAAAAAGTCAACCCCAAAAGAGTCAACCCCAGAAAGTCAACTACTGAAAATGTCAACCCACTTTCAAAATTAAGATTTGAAGTTCAATTGAAAAATGGCGAAAGAATTTTGATAATCCGAGGTCTACATCGAAAGATATAGAGTTTGAAAGTTGGGTTATGGAGATTCAGTAGAAAAGAAACCCTAATCTAGGAAATTTGGGGAAAAGTGCTTAAACGTTCGAATTGGTCAAAATTGAAGGTTCCAAATGAAAGATAAGAACTGACTACGAGCAATAGAGAAGCCACTTGAAAGAAAAACTGAAAGAAAAGTCAATCCAGGAGAAAACCGAGAATTAGGGTTTTTGGTGGATTTCGGTGAAATCGATAAGAATTACAAAAATGGCCCGACTTGGTAAGACTAAAGCCCCCAATGGATGAGGAATGATTAAAAAGGGATAGCCCAAGGCTCAACTTGAAGAAAATCTGAAAATCGGACTTGTTTTGAGCAAAATCGAATTTTGGAGGCAAAAAGGCAAAATTGGAAAATTTGGGAAAATAGCAAATGGACTCCAAAAATTCTAAAAATTTGCAAATCTCATTCTTAAATCATTTTAAGAGATTGGCGAGAGAAAATCTTGATTCGGAGTTCATTTGCAAAATGGCCAAATCTCGGGTCTCTTATGTAGAAATTCAAGAAGAAAAATCTCGAACAAATAGCAAATGAACTCCAAATCTTCTAAAAATTTGCAAATCTTATTTTTAAATTATTTGGAAGAGATTGGCAAAAGAAATCTTGATTCGGAGTTCGTTTGCAAAATGGCCAAATCTCGCGCCTCCTATGCAATAATTGAAGAAGATAAATCCCGAAAAAATAGCAAATGGACTCCAAAAATTTTGAAAATTTGCAAATATCATTTTTAAATTATTTGGAAGAGATTGGAGAAATAAAATTTTGATTCAGAGTTCGTTTGCAAAATGACCAAATCTCGAGCCCCTATGTAGTAATTCAAGAAGATAAATCCCGAAAAAATACCAAATGAGTTTCAAAAATTATGAAAACTTTCAGATCTCAATTTTAAATTATTTGGAAGATATTGGTGAAGAAAAATCTTGATTTGGAGCTCGTTTAAAAAATGGTAAAATATGGGGGCATGAAAGGGCATTTTTGGAAGAAAAAAACCAAATAAATAGCAAACGGACTCGAAAAATTTTGAAAACTTCCAGAATTCAATATTTTATTATTTTGAAAGTATTAAAAAAATAAATTTTGAATTTGGAGTCCGTTTTCCATTTATTTGCATCCGGGGGGTAAAATGGTTATTTTACCCAAGCAACCGAAAAGGGCTTCTTTTGGCCTTTTAAAAAATCAGACTTGGGCTGGAAAAGAGAGTGCTGGCCTGCCAATGCCCAAAGGAAGGAGGAAGCTTCTGATTTTTCAATCAAAAGGCTAAGAATTAAGAGTTAGTTAGAGATTTTTTGATCAAGCCATTGTAATTAAGCCACATAGGCCAATGCATGAAGATGGAGAGTGTCAACATTATTCTTGAACAGCTGTAATTATGGACAACTGATACACTAATCTAAGGGTGATAATTTCATGATTTTTCACCTTGAATCACTAGCCCTTGGATGGAAATTGGTTGGAATCAAAATGACAACATCCTAGGAGGAGAGAGGCATGGTTCGGCCAGCACTAAAGGAGGTCAGAATTTTCATTTTTCTGGACTTCATTTTTTAGATTTCTTCTTGGTTTTGGTTAGTTTTTCTCTCCTTGGTTGAAAGCAAAAAAGAAAAAGTTTAGAAAATAAAGGAGAGTTTGAAGAGATAAAGCTTGAAATATAGCTTCTTGAGGTTGCTTTTAGCACCAACTCTTGCACTTTCTTGATTTTCCATTCTTGTTTTTGCTGTTTTTGATTATTATTTGGTGAGTTTTCTTTTTAAATGAGTGTTTTTTTTTTTTGTTTTTTGTTTTTTTTTTATGTTCTTCTTAAGTTCTTTCTTCATCTCTTTCTTAAATAATTTTTACAAATTTTTTTCCTTACTTCCTCACCATGGCCGAATGGCCCATATTTTTTTTAGTGTTGCTGTTTTGTTTGATTTGTCATGTTATTCATGTTATTTTCTTTAGTCTTGATGCTTTAAATATTCTTCTACTATATATACTTGAGGCTTGTTTTAATTTAATTGCTTGTTTGTTGTCATTTATAAGTTTATTATCATGTTCTTGCATTTTTTATTTTCTGTTTCCATAATGTTTAAATTTGTTGATGTTTTAGTTTAAGTATATCAAGTGTTTGTGAAAATTCCATGCTTGTTGGAGCTTGAAGCCATTCGGCTACTCCATGTGTTTTACATTGTATGTTCATTTTGGCTATATTAGTTGATAGGTTTGCATTTTCATGACATTTGGTTGAGTTTTTGGTTTAAGCATGCCTTGTGTTTGTGTTATTGCCATGCATGTTTTAGTTATTAGGTTTGGTTTATTTTGCCATGCATGTCCATGCATTTTAGACCTAGGTTGCATTAAATGCCATGCAAGTTCATTTAGGTCTAGGTCACTATATTGATGCCATGCATTTTTTTCATGACATTTAGGTTTAAAACCATGCATTTCATGCATCATATTTGCTGTATTTTTTTCATGCATTTCATGTCCATGCCACTTGACTAATGAGTTAGGCCAATTAATGGTTCAAAGTCATGCTCTCTTGAGCACACTTGTGGAAAATTAAGGTTTGTCAAATTGATTATTCTACCTTTGTGATTTTTTAGCCAATTTTTATCTAACTTTTAAAAAGTCGTAGCTACTGTTTGTGAGTCATTTTGTGAGTCTTAAATATTTTTACTTTGATTTTTAAATGATTTTATCAAAGGCAAAAAATGTTTTTCGGCAAAACAGTTTTTTTCACCCAGTACTCGTACTTTCCCTATTTTTCTGGGCATTCATCTTTAATCAGAAAATTAAGCTGATTTTTTCCCGTGTAGTTTTATATGTCCTGAATCTCCAGTATTTGTTTTATATTTTTTTGACTTTTTAAAAATAGGGTAAAAAATCGTGGCTTGAAACTAGATAGTGGAGTCAGAATTGAATTTAAAGAAAAATCATTTTTCTGTTTTGGTTAAGTTACTTAGAAGGATCTGATTAGGAAGTTTAGCTACTGACTTAGGGTAGTTTCTAAGCCTTTTTAAACTCTAAAAATAATTTTTTAAGTCTCGGGTTAAGGGTGGTCAAGTCCGAGATTTTAAACTAAGGAAATTCGAGCCATTTAAAAAGGGTTTAGCCCAATTTTTATTTTTAATCTAAGCTTTTCAAACAATCACAAAGTATTTTGGTTTTAGAATATTCAATTTGATATATTTTCCTAAGGTAGCCGGATATCTTTTTAGATATATGGATTTCCTTAATTAAAGGAAAAAAAAATACATTTTCATGCATTGCATTTTCCATATTCATGCATTTTATATAATATGTGATTTTTGCTATGATAATTCCTATGATATTGTTATTATTTTGATTTATATTTTTTGAGGTCATATGGTTTATTATATGGTTTTGAATATTTCATGATATCCTATGCTTTTTATTTAGTTATGTTATTTTTATATTCTTTAGCATATACTATGTTCATGCATTATTATTTTCATTTTTATTTTCATGCATATTATATGATAGCATTATTTTATATTCCATGTCATTTAAATTGTATGCCATATCATTCATATTTGCCATGTCATTTAAATTATTTCATCTCATATAGAATATATTATGTTACCTAGGTCATTTCATGTAGAATATATTATGTTACCTAGGTCATTTCATTTCATTTAGGATATATATTATGTCATTTAGGATATTTTATTTCATTTAGAATATATCATATGACTTAGGATATTACACTTCATGTAGAATATATTATGTTACCTAGGTCATTTCATTTCATTTAGAATATGTCATATAGCTTAGGACATTTCATTTCATTTAGAATATGTTAAGGCATTTAAATTATATCATATCATTTAGGATGCATTATATTATTTAGATTTTGCCATGTCATTTATTTATGTCATGCATATACATATTTATTTCTTTTAAATATTTTCAAAAAAAGATAATGATTTTCAATAAAATAAAGATATTCCCGAGTTAAAATAATTCCTGAGTTCTCTACCGGGTTTACTGGAGGGAATATCACCAATTATTATTAATAAAGGAATATTTTTCTTTCAAAAAAAAGAGAATGATTCGGAAAGTTTTCCAAAACTAATAAAAATTTCTATATTTTGCCACGTTTGTTGGGGAATATAGGAAAATTTTGAATTTATAAATTCCAGATCATTTTCAATTAAAAAATGGAATTATTTTTCTTTAGATTGGGAATTAACTTGAAATACTAAATATAAAATCGATTTTTTACCGAGATTTGAGATAACACACGATTAATAGGGTACCGTTTTATACGGGCGTTGTAGGGGTACTAATCATTCCCCACACGTAACAGAGTCCCGAACTTGTTTCTTTGATTTCTCTGGTTTAAAACGCAGACTTGAAATTGGTTTTAAAAATGTTTTAATTAATTTTTAAAATATTTTATAAAACCGGTTTTAATAGCTGACCGATCACACCTAGCTAAATAAGATTGGTGGCGACTCCATGTCTTTTTCAAGGTCATTTTCAAAACCTTCATTTATCTAGAGGAATTAATTCGACTTTTTCTCGATTTTTTTTAATGTCACGCTTAACGAATAATAAAATCTTGCGATGAGACTTGTTATTTTTTTTAGGTAGCGACATCATGTCTTTGATTCATGTCATTTATTATTTTGGTTATGTCATTTAAATTTTGTCATAGTAAATTGCTTGCCATGCCATGTTATTTATGCATGTTATTCATGTTTTAATTTGTACATTCATGATTATTCAACTTTTTGAAAATTGATATTTTCAATAAAATAAGGTTATTCCTGACTTAAAATAATTCATGAGTTTTTTGCCGGGTTGTCGGAGAGGTTATCATCAATTATCATTAACAACGAAATATCTTCTTTCAGAAACAAGAGTGATTCGGAGATTTTCTAAGTAAATAAAAATTTTTATGTTTTGCCGGGTCTGCTGGGGAATATAGAAAAATTTTGAGTTAATAAATTCCGGATCATTTTTAACTAGAAATGGGAATTATTTTAAATATCAATTTCAAAACTGATTTTTACTGGGACTCAAGATAACACATGATCAATAAGGTACTGTTTTATACGGGCGTTGTGGGGGTGCTAATCCTTCCTCGCACGTAACCGACTCCTGAATCCGCTTCTTTGATTTCTCTGGTTTAAAAATGCAGACTTCGAAATTGGTTTTAAAAAAATATTTTAATTAATTTTCAAATGTTTTACAAAATCGATTTTAATAGGTGGCATCGCATCTAGCCAAAAAAAGATTGGTTGCAACTGCAAAATTTTTTTTTTTAAGGTTGTTTTCATACCCTCGACCCTTTATTTCAAGAGGAATTAAGTCGTCTTTTCCTTTGCCTGTTGTTTCTTTCTCCGCTCACTCGAGCGGGTCCCTGCACGGGATCACGTGTCGATAGCTTGGCGACTCCACTGGGGAATTTAGAGAGTCAGGCCTAGAGTTAGTCGCGTGCTATCGAAAGTCTCGGTTTGGTTATTTAATTATAATTCTCATTTTTTTTTGTAAAATAAAGAGAATTTTGAAAATAACAAAATTTTTCTTTTCATCTTCATCTTCATCAGCATTGATATTACTATTGTGCTATGTTTATAGTGTTGTGCGTTATCATTATTCTTTGATTGATTAATGCTTTCTTTTATTTAATTCAATTTTTTATTATAATGCATTGTTGGGGTCTTTTTACATTATGGGTTGTAAAATAGTAATGAAAGGTTTGTTGTTCCTTCTCACACACTACACTTGCATTTGCATAACATGAGCCCTCAACCTGGGTTTCGTCGTTTTAGGTGGAGTGAAGTACCTACGCTTCATGAGGTAATAACCTCCGCATAAGCTAGCGAAATACTCCTGGGGTACAAATTACCTACGCTTCGTGACGTGTTAACCTCCGCATAAGCCTGGGAAATGTATTGTAACAAATTGAACCCGCTTTTATCGGGTTGCCTTACTAGCCTTCACCGACGATCGTGAGGAGCAATTTGGAGCCTTTTTAGAACCTAATACAACCTTATATAGTGAACCTAGGCGAAGCCATGTTGACTTTCCGTTAGAGGTACCGAAGCTAGGAACACATGGAGGAATGCTTCTGATCTTTATCCATTTATTTTTGCATTCTGAATAAGCATTGTAGATCGGGCAACGATGAACGTACATCCGCCCGTAATAAATGTGATAATCTGCCCCAAAGGCATCGTGGTGCCTATATAAGTAGATACTGTTGGGGCACATGTTCATTAACTTTTTCACTTTGGATTGATGGTTGTACCCTTGTACTTGCTTTTTTTTTTCCCACACACATCATTTGTAATAATACTGAAACATAGTGTTTTTGGTTAATTTTGAAATTTTTTATTTTTTAGGTGTTCCTAAAAAAAAAGAAGAGTTTTTATTCTATGAAAAGATTTTTTCCTTTCAAAAAGAAAGTAAAGAGTGATATTAAGATCTTTTTTCCTTGATGTTTTCATTTGCATTCTTTGCATAACATACACATTGTTTAAGCAGTTGCAAATGTGAAAATTCATCTCCTCAAGCATCTTCGCATTTTGTACATTTCATGCATTAATCATCATTACATTCATGCATATAAGAATAGAACATGTACATTCATAATTGTATTCTTGATCTCATATAATAATATCAATTTCATTTGTATGAAAGGGGTTTAAGATATGAGGAATGAATTGGAGGAACGAGTGTATGCTTTGGAGTGCAACCAAGAGGGAATTGGACATGAAATCCGGGAGATGAAAGGACAACTCTTCGAATTGATAAAGATGTTTGAGGATCTTAGTAAGAGTAAGGGGGAACTTTCTCAAGGCTCTTCATCGCCCTTAGATCATTCAAAACCACCAGGTCCAGATCATACAATCCCTACAGGATCTTGTACTTGTCAGTGCCATAAAGGATTGAACTTCAATGAAATGGTGGAAGTGGTCAAATTGGGAAGCCAGATGCAAAAGACAGAAACCTCAGATCCTGTACCACCCTTGCAAACTGTCCCAGATCTGAATCAGTATCCTCCCTTTACTAGTGCCCCTTCATCCGCTGGATGACCAACACGAGGTCTTCGAGTTTCGCTCCATCACCACAAGCTGATTGCAATTCATACTTTTTCCCTCATCAGCAGTCTCATCAAGCATTTGGGATAAGAACTTAGAACTTTGTGCAACCTGTAAGGGTCACGTGTCCAAATCCATACCCTTACCATGTTGTTCTGCCACCTCTCCAGGCAAACACTCTGGTGCGAGTATTGGTGCCACCATCAAATACCTCGACTCCTAGGCCATATGTGACCAAGAAACAACCCAAGAACAAGACTCAATGGCAGTTTGGTCCCATTTCGATCAGCTACCAAGAGCGTCTCCCTATATTGATCCGAGATCACCTGGTTGCCTGTGTGCCATTGAAACCCCAGCTACCACCGTATCCCAAGTGGTATAACCTAAATGCAAGATGTGCTTATCACTGCGGAAATGCCCCCAGATGTTTTTCTAGACTTTGGCTTAACCTTTCAAATTCATTTTTCCTCTTCAAATAAGAGTATATCTTCAATTCATTTTGGCTATTCTCTTTGCCCCAACAGTTTTCAAACAGAGATCTGAACCGGGTTCTATTTTTTTTTCTCATATCTAGAAGTCAGGACCTATCCTAGCAGTTCTATACCTTTGGGTTAGAAAAATCCTTGTCTCATGTCAACATCAAAATCGGTATTTCAAAATATCTTTATTTGTTTTCTCATTTTGAAAACTTCTGAAAAAAAATATTAACCCCACAATGTATGATCTACAAATCTTTTGAAGACTGATGATCATTGTTAGAAATTTCTCTAAGTGTCAATCTAGGTTTTTTCAACTGGGATTGGCAAGGCTTGGTATAACAAGATTCTGGCTTTTCCAGGAAAACTTCATGACAAAAATGTATATCCCTTCTAGGCTCACAAATGGAATAGGTTTTATAAATCATGAATTTATTGAGAACCAAACAAATTCAACATTATTTTAGTTTCCATATCAAGGCATTTTGACAAGTGTCAAGATTGGCCGGGATGTTTAAACTGAAAAGTTTAATCTTGGAAGGAAAAAAGTTTCAGTTTTTGAAATCAATCATCCAAATGAGAGGTAACAATTTGGGAGGTTCAGGAATTCCTAGATGTTCTTCAATGACCACTTCTTCCATTTCACTCTAGACCGCCCATTTTTGGGTTTTCGCCCTAGAGTCTCATTCTTTCCATTTTTTTGCTTTTCCTTTTTTGTTTTTTTACCATGTATTTAGGAATTCTAAATTCTTCCTTAGTGAAATGATAATTCGATGAGATGGGATAAAATCTGAGGAAAACCTTGCAAGTTAAATATTCATGCTTGATCAAAATGGACTTTTAAAGCACGTAACGTAGGCCATGGCTCAGGGTTCAGAAATAAAGGATAAATAGGCCTAAAGAATGTATTTGAGGGTAATCAGATCAAGGATCATTTCTTGAGGAGGATTCTCTTTGAAACATTTATCTCTTTTGGACTTTTCATTCCTTTTTTGGCTTTTGCTCTTTTTCTTCTTTGTTTTTGGCTTCCATTTCGCCACTGCTTTTTCACACATATTTTTTATGTTGTTTTTTTGGTTTGTTTTTGGCTTCCATTTCGCCATCTTTTCCTTTTCCTTTTTCTTTGACAAAGTGAGCCCGTATTTATTCAGGACTCAATTTGCTTTGTATCTGTCTTTGAGCTAGGACTTATTTTTCCATGATCTTTGAGAAAATCCTTCCTCGCACTTGCCCCGCAGTGTAGAGGGTGATCCTTGATCAGGGTTTAAAGGAAAAAGAATTCTTTCGGCTCAAAAGGGGTGACTATGGATAATTTTTTTTGTGTGAAAGGGATATGAAAGATAGCTATTCATCATATCAAGCCCGAATATTCTCATTGAAAAGCAATCCCCAGGGGAAATAGATATTCAGAATTCATTTTGCACTTTGGAATCATCCGAATTCTCATATGCATGATAACAAAAAAAAATTATTTTTCATTTTTCATCGCATGCCCCAATGAGTCATGCGTTAGTCCATCCTTATTCACCGTGTATCCATCATTTCCACATATGATGCCCCAATTTGATTAACCATGAGAAATTGTATCAACGAGGAACATAGCAAGTCTAGGTCTGTACTGAAAAAATTGAATTTCAAATCTGAATTCTTTGAAGAGACAAAGAAAATATGACCCAAAAACGGGTTTTCTCTGGGACAAGGGATAATCTAGTTTAATCATTGTGCCCCAGGGTGTCAATCATGAAGTGATGTTTGGGCAATTAGTATTTCGTGGTTTGTTGAAAATGACATGAATGGTTTTGGCACAACCTTGACACAGACCAAATTACCATGATATAAATTCTTGAAAGAAAGTCTCATTTGTTTGAATCTCAAGGAGTTCAATTTTTTATTTTTTTTTAAAGTTCATTCATTTGTTCATAGCCTAGACTAGGATTTACATCTTTGCTTACTCTATGATGACAATGGTTTTATGAAGTTCAATCATTCATATTCCTTGAAGCATTAGGTCTTTCAAGTGTTCTCAATTCAAGGGGTTTAGGCCTGGGAAAGCTTAAAAGAGAGGGGAGAAGGTATTGGGTTATTTGTAACACTAATCATCAATCTTCTTGAGACTATCCATTATAAAAGCTTCCTCAATGCTTGTTTTTGCAAATTCAGATTATTGTTAAGACATAACAAACACAAAGCAACTTGTTCATCGTCCATAGTACTAGCCTGTATCAAAAGGGTACTCAGTACTTCTTATACCTCTGATTTGAAATGGAAATTCTTTCAAAGACTTCTAAAGCTAAGCCAACTTCTGTTTTATTTGCCCAAAGTGCATGTCATGATGAAGGAGCCATGAATGCAATTTGATGCATGTGAAGTCTAAACAATATGATGTATGGACATGTACAATGGAAACATGCTGACCATATATATAATAAATGCAATCACGATGCCAACATGTTGCAAGCAAAGAATAAACAAATCAATGCATGAATATATGCAATAATGATCATGTACATTTTAGCGTATTTCCTAATGAATGATCATATACCTTATGAATGCAACACGGTGTCAATTATGATACATGCAATCAATGAATGATTGATACAGAGTATATACAAAGAAAATCATGTTAACCATGTGTGTCATGAATGCGACCTAATGTTAACATGATGTATGTAAATAAGAAAATTAATGCATGGATATATATAAAAAAATCATGTTGATTATGAATGCATAAATGCAACCTGATGCTAACATGATACATGTATAAATGTATGGTATGACCAATAATTGATCGGATGCAAAATGCAAAAGGGGAAGATATCACGGAGGAAAAAGAATCGGAGGAACTTAATCATCTCATAAATTTGAAGCATAGTCAATTCATTCCCATATCAATGTTCACAATGGTATAAACCATGTTTTACAAAATCTGAGCCGTAGTTAAAACTGTCTTTACAAGCACTTTATTCTTCCTAGCATCCTAAGGCTATAAGAGCCGGCTACTGAACAAGTGAAATCCTATTACATCATATAAGACCGAAGTCTTTCCACCTCAATATTGTAAATCTCCCAATTCTAATGACCCTTTCCCAGTCTTCTATCAATCAGTGTCGTTGGATCCAACCACTTGGCATCTATAAGAGTTTGCACTTTCTTTTTTAATGCTATTAGTCTTCGATGCTATGGCCAACAATTCCAAAGTGATAATCACATCTTGTATTTGGATTATACCACCTTGGATATGGTGGTAACAGGGGTTTCAATGGGACACATGCAACCATGTGATTTTGGATCAGTACAGAGAGAAGCTCTCGGTAGCTGATTGGAAAGGGATCAAAATGCCTTTGGGTTTTATCCTGGGGTGGTTTCTTAGTCACACATGGACTAGGAGTTGGGGCACTTGGTGGTGGCACTAAGGTCCGAACCAGAGTGTTTACATAGGGAGATGGAGGAACAACAAGAAAACGGTATGGATTTGGACACGGGGCCTTTACAGTTGTACATAGCTCGAGGTTCCTATCCCAGATGCTTGATACGGAGATTGATGAGGGAAGCAATATGAGCTGCCAATTGGTGGTAATAGAGTGGGATTCATGAATCCCATAGTGGTCATCCCAATGGATGATTGGACCATAGTAGGGTTGGGATACTGGTTTGGACCTAAAACAGTTTGCAGGTATGGTACAGGATCCGAGGTTTCTATCTTTGGTATCAGGCTCTCAGGTTTAATCATTTTCATGATTTTGTCCATAATTTCATCAGGATTGCAACCTTTGTGGCATTGACAAGTGCAGGATCCAGCAAGGATTATATGTTCTGTACCTAATGGTTTTGGTTGATCCGAAGGCGATGCAGAGCCCTGAGAAAGTTCCTCTTTACTCTTACCCATATCCTCAACCATTTTCAGCAATTTGGCAAGCTGTTCTTTCACTTCCCGGATTTCATGTCTACATTCCTCTTGGTTGCGTTCCAAAGTACCCAATCGTTCCTCCGATTCATTCCCCATATCTCGAACCCCTTTAATGCAAATGAAAATGTCATGAGATTAAGAATACAATTATGAATGTACATACTCTATTACTATGTGCATGAATATACTGATGATTAATGCATGAACACATACAGAGAAATTATGATGACTATGTACGCTATGGATGCAATCTAATGCCAACATGATGCATTTAAAAATGAATAAATTGATGCACAAGTATATACAAATAATGACCATGTATGTCATAAACGTATTTTACAATGAATGACCATGCATGCTGTGATGTCAAAATGATACATGCTAAGACTAAATGAATTAATACAAAGGTATGACCAATGATTACACGAAATTGGTAAGACCTAAATCTTATTTATTCAAAAATCTCATTATGCAAGATTTACCTCCAAATTTATGATTTTTTTAAACATTTTTTTTCTATGAAAACCCAATCATATTATTTTCAAAAGAATTTCGGAGTAGTGGATCCTACTATGGTACAATATGCAAATGTTCATGTAACACTACCGGTTTTATGAAATCATCAAATGAAATTATTATAACCATCCGTTTATTGCAAAAATGAGATCAATAATACAACCAAAATGTACATGCTCTATTCACACATACATGAAATGTGCAAAATGCAAAAATGCTTGAAAAATGATTTTTATTTTTTATTTCAAACAGTTAATGAATATTTGCCCCGACAAATATCTACTTATATAGGTATCACAGTGCCTTTGGGACGAATTATCACATTTATTACGGGCGATGTACGTACATTGTTGCCTGATCTACAACATTTATTCAGAGTGTAAAATAGGTAACTAGAGGTTTAGAAATGTCCCTCCATGTGTTCCTATCTTTAGTATATCGAACGGAAATCCGGCATGGCTTCGCCTAGGTTCACTATATGAGAGTGAATCGGTTCTAAAGGCCCCGAACTGCTCCTTACTGTCGTCGGTGAATGATAGTAAGGCACCCCGATAAAAGCGGGTTCAATTCGTTAGAATATATTTTCCTATGCCCGTACGGAGGATTATCACAAAGGCATTAGGTACTTTATACTCTGAAAGTGTTTCACTAGCCCATACGGAGGATCATCAAGCAGGCGTAGTTACTTTACTCCCACTTAAAAGGACGAAACCCGGGTAGAGGATTCATGTTATGCAAATGCAAATATAGTGTGTGCGGAGGAATAAAACAAACCTATCACAACCTATTCTACACCCCTTATTCTAAATACCCCACTAAAATCAAACAATGTAAAGCATCAGTCAAGCAAACATATAAACATACGCAACAAAATAACCAGAGAACAAATAATAATGTGAATGCACATGACGATGGACATATTTAAAACATTTTTTATATTCAAAATTCTCTTTAAAATATGGGAATTAAAATCAAATACCAATTTAACCAATAAAACCGAGACTTAAATAACACACGACTAATTCTAGGCCTGACTCTCTAATAGTCCCCAGTGGAGTCGCCAAGCTGTCGCAACCTAAAAAATAACGAGTCTCATCGCAATACTTTATTATTCGTTAAGCATGACATTAAAAAAAAATTGAGGAAAAGTCCACTTAATTCCTATAGAAAAATTAAGGTTTTGAAAATGACCTCAAAAAGACATGGAGTCGCCACCAATCTTTTTTAGCTAGGTGTGATCGGCCACCTTTTAAAACAGGTTTTATAAAATATTTTAAAAATTAATTAAAACATTTTAAAAACCAATTTCAAGTCTGCGTTTTAAACCAGAGAAATCAAAGAAACGGGTTCGGGACTCGATTACGTATGGGGAAGGATTAGCACCCCCGAAACGCTCGTATAAAACGGTACCTTATTAATCGTGTGTTATCTCAAATCTCGGTGTAAAGTTGGTTTTAAATTTAGTATTTCAAGTTAATTTCCAATTTAAAGAAAAATAATTCCATTTTTAATTAAAAATGATCCGAAATTTATAAATTCAAAATTTTCCTATATTCCCCAACAAACATGGCAAAATATAGAAATTTTTATTAGTTTTGGAAAACTTTCCGAATCATTCCCCTTTTTAAAAAAAAAAAGATTTTCTTTTATTAATGATAATTGATGATATTCCCTCCAGCAAACCCGGTAGAGAACTCATGAATTATTTTAACTCGGGAATATCTTTATATTTTATTGAAAAAAATCATTATCCTTTTGAAAACATTTTAAAAGATATGAATATGTATATGCATGACATAAATAAAATGACATAGCAAAATCTGAATAATATAATGCATCCTAAATGATATGATATTAATTTAAATGCCTTAGCATATTCTAAATGAAATGAAATGTCCTAAGTTATATGACATATTCTAAATGAAATGAAATGACCTAAGTAGCATAATATATTCTATATGAGATGCAATATCCTAAGTCATATGATATATTTTAAATGAAATAAAATATCCTAAATGACATACTATATCCTAAATGAAATGAAATGACCTAGGTAACATAATATATTCTATATGAAATGACCTAGGTAACATAATATATTCTATATCAAAATTTAAATGACATGGAAAATATGAATGATATGGCATATAATTTAAATGACATGGAATATACAATAATGCTATCATATAATATGCATGGAAATAAAAATGCGAATAATAATGCATGAACATAGTATATGCTAAATAATATAACAAAAAAATAATTAAATAAAAAGCATAGGATATCATAAAATATTTCAAATCATATAATAAACAATATAACATAACTCAAAATCATAACAATATCATAGAAATTATCATAGCAAAAATCACATATTATATAAAATGCATGAATATGGAAAACGCAATGCATGAAAATGTATTTTTTCCTTTAATTAAGGAAATCCGTATATCTAAAAAGATATCCGGCTACCTTAGGAAAATATGTCAAATTAAATATTCTAAAACCAAAATACTTTGTGATTGTTTGAAAACAATTTTGAAAAGCTTGAATCAAAAATAAAAACTGGGCTAATTTTTTAAAAAATGGCTCTAATTTCCTAAGTTTAAAATCCCGGACTTGACCACCCTTAACCCGAGACTTAAAAAATCATTTTTAGAGTTTAAAAAGGCTTAGAAACTACCCTAAGTCAGTAGCTAACCTTCCTAATCAGCCCCCTCTAAGTAACTTAAACAAAACAGAAAATTGATTTTTCTTTAAATTCAATTCTGACTCCACTGTCCAGTTTTAAGCCATGATTTTTTACCCTATTTTTAAAAATTCAAAAAATTCTGAAAAACATATTGGAGACTTAGGACATGTACAAATACATGGAAAAAAATCAGTTTAATTTTCTGATCAACGATGAATGCCCAGAAAAATCAGGAAAGTACGAGTACTGGGTGAAAAAACTGTTTTGCCAAAATACATTTTTGCCTTTGATAAAATCATTTAAAAATCAAAGTAAAAATTTTTAAGACTCACAAAATGACTTACAAACAGTATCTAGGACTTTTTGAAAGTTAGATAAAAATTGGCTAAGTAAAAAAAATCACAAAGGTAGAATAATCAATTTGACAAACTTTAAGTTTCCACAAGTGTGCTCAAGAGAGCATGACTTTGAACCATTAATTGGCTCAAGTCACTAGTCAAGTGGCATGAACATGAAATGCATGAAAAATTACAGCAAATATGATGCATGAAATGTATGAGTTTAAATCTAAATGTCATGAAAAAAATGCATGGCATCCATATAGTGACCTAGACCTAAATGAACTTGCATGGCATTTAATGCAACGTAGGTCTAAAATGCATGAACATGCATGGAAAATAAACCAAACCTAATAAATAAAATATGCATGGCATTTTCACAAACACAAAGCATGCTTAAACCAAAACCTCAACCAAATATCATGCAAATGCTAACCTATCAACTAACATGGCAAGAATGCAAATAAAATGCTAGAATTCAAGGAGTGGCCGAATGGCCTATGGTTCCTAACAAGCATGGCATTTTCACAAACACTTGGTATACTAACATGCAAAACTAAATCAAAAGTCATGCAAATGCAAAACCTACCAACTAACATGGCAAAAATGCAACACACAATGCAAAACACATGGAGTAACCGAATGGCCTCAAGCTCCAACAAGCATGGCATTTTCACAAACACTTGATATACTAACATGCTCAACTAAAATATAACACTCAAAACATGCAAACACAAAGTAGAAATACTAAAACCAAACAAGCATTTTCACAAACACTTATACTAACATGCTCAACTAAAATATAAAACTCAAATCATGCAAACACCACACAAGCATTTTCACAAACACTTGATATACTAAATATAAAACATCAACAAATTTAAACATTATGAAAACAGAAAATTAAAAATGCAAGAACATGATATTTAAATCATAAATGGCAACAAACAAAGCAACAAAATTAAAATATGACTCAAGTATGAAGTAGAATAACACTTAAAACATCAAGATTAAAGAAAATAACAATAATAACATGATAAAATAAACAAAACAGCAACCTTAATCAAAAAAATGTAGGCCATTCGGCCATGGTGAGGAAATGTAAAAAAAAAAATTTAAAAAAATATTTAAGAAAGAAATGAAGAAAAAACTTAAGAAGAACAAAAAAAAAACATTTATTTAAAAAGGAAACGCACCAAATAGTAATCAAAATAGCAAAAACAAGAATGGAAAATCAAGAAAGTGCAAGAGTTGGTGCTCAAAAGCAACCTCAAGAAGCTATATTTCAAGCTTTATCTCTTCAAACTTTCCTTTCTTTTCTAATATTTTTCTTTTTGCTTTCAACCAAGGAGAGAAAAAAATAAGAAAAACTAAGAGAAATCAGCAAAATCCCTATCTCTAAAATGAAATTCTGCCTCTTTTTTTAGAGCTGGCCGAACCCCCCCTTTAGTGAGCTAGGATGTTGTCATTTTGGTTCTGACCAATTTCCATCAAATGGCTAATAATTCAAGGTGAAAAATCATGAAATTACCACCCTTAGATTAGCATGGCAGCTGTCCATAATTACAGCTATTCAAGAATAATGTTGACACTCTCCCTTGGCCTATGTGGCTTAATCACAATGGCTTGATTAAAAGGAATCTCTAACTAACTCTTAATTCTTGGCCATTTGATTGAAAAATCAGAAGCTTCCTCTTTCCTTTGGGCCTTGGCAGGCCAACACTTCTCTTTTCAGCCCAAGTCTGATTTTTTGAAAGGCCAAAAGAAGCCCTTTTCGGTTGCTTAGGTGAAAAGACCGTTTTGCCCCCCGGATGCAAATAAATGGTAAATGGACTCTGCTTTCAAATTTTATTTTTTAATACTTCCAAAATAATAAAACATTGAGTTCTGGAAGTTTTCAAAATTATCCGAGTCCGTTTGCTATTTATTTGGATTTTTTCTTCCAAAAATGCCCTTTTATGCCCCCACATTTTACCATTTTTTAAACGAGCTCCAAATCAACATTTTTCTTCACCAATCTCTTCCAAATAATTTAAAAGTGTGATCTGGAAGTTTTCATAATTTTTGGAGCTCATTTCATATTTTTTCGGGATTTATCTGCTTGACTTACTACATAGGAGCTCAGGTTTTGGCCATTTTGCAAACGAACTCCGAATCAAGATTTTCTTTTGCCAATATCTTCCAAATAATTTAAAAATGAGATTTGCAAAATTTCAGAATTGTTGGAGTCCATTTGCTATTTTTTCGGGATTTATCTTCTTGAATTATTGCATAGGAGGCCCGGGATTTGGCCATTTTGCAAACGAACTCCGAATCAAGATTTTCTTTTGTAAATATCTTCCAAATAATTTAAAAATGATATTTGCAAAATTTTAGAAGATTTGGAGTTCATTTGCTAATTTTTCGGGATTTTCCTTTTTGAATTACTACATAAGAGACCCGGGATTTGGCCATTTTGCAAACGAACTCTGAATCACAATTTCCTTTCGCTAATATCTTCCAAATGATTTAAGAATGAGATTTTCAAATTTTCAGAATTTTCGGAGTCCATTTGCTATTTTCCCAAATTTTCCAATTTTGCCCTTTTGCCTCCGAAACCCGGTTTTGCTCAAAACAAGTCCGATTTTCAGATTTTCTTCAAGATGAGCCTTGGGCTATCTCTTTTTAATCATTCCTTATCCATTGGGGGCTTTAGTCTTAACAAGTCGGGCCATTTCTGTGATTCTTCCCGATTTCACCGAAATCCACCAAAAACCCTAATGCTCGATTTTCTCCCGGATTGACTTTTCTTTCAGTTTTTCTATCAAGTGGCTTCTCCATTACCCGTATTCAGTGCTTATATTTCATTTGGAACGTTCAATTTCGACCAATTTGATTGTTTAAGCATTTTTCCCCAAATTTCCAGGATTAGGGTTTCCTTTCTACTGAATCTCCAAATCCCAACTTCTAAACTCCATATCTTTCGATGTAGATCTCGGATTATCAAAATTCTTTCTCCATTTTTCAATTGAACTTCAAATCTTGACTTTGAGAGTGGGTTGACTTTTTTAGTAGTTTACTTTTTGGGGTTGACTTTTTTCAGGTTGACTTTTTTTGAGTTTGACTTTTTATGCTCGCCCTCTTAAACTAAGTCTCGGAGTACCACCTGCAGCATGAAAAAAATCGTTTTACATTCTGAAACCTCAATTTAGGAAGAAACATACCTGTTTTAGTGGTCCGGACAAAATTAGGTGTCTACAGCTGCCCCTCTTTGGCTATTGCTGAGAATCAAGAATCAGGCAAAGATAAACAAACACTAATTTTGTACGGTTAGTGAAATCACATGTGAAGGAAAGGGAAACGGGTTTTCTTTTTCTTTTTTCATTTTTTCATTTTTTCATTTTTTCATTTTTCATTTTTTGTTTTGTTGAGAAAGCTGTAAATTGAAGATTTTGTCCTTAAATTAAATTCCCTGACTAATCAAGGCTCGATCCGTCTTAAGGAAACGAATTCGATTTGTAAGAAAAGAAATGACCTCGATGATGGTCTCGGGGTCTTAACATGTCTTGTTCTCAGCTGTGTTTAAAATTCTGGGTTTCTCCTCCAGAAGCTTCGGCTATCACCACCAAAGTCTTGCTCATTTTTAAAAATATAAAACTCTGAATATCTCCACCAAAAGCTTTGGCTATCACCACCAAAGACTTTCTACCTTTTCAAAGGATTTTAAAACTCTGGGTATCTCCACAGAGGCTTCAGGTATCACAATCGAAGATTTTCTCACTGTTTAAAATTTGTAAAAATTCTGGGTATCATCTCCAGAAGCTTCCGCTGTCACCACAAAAGACTTTCTCACTATTTAAAATTTGTAAAAATTCTGGGTATCACCTCCAGAAGCTTCAGCTATCACCACCGAAGACTTTCTACCTTTTCAAAGGATTTTAAAACTCTGGATATCTCCACAGAGGCTTCAGCTATCACTACCGAAGACTTTCTACCTTTTCAAAGGATTTTAAACTCCGGATATCTCCACAGAGGCTTCAGCTATCACTACCGAAGATTTTCTCACTGTTTAAAATTTGTAAAAATTCTGGGTATCTCCTCCAGAAGCTTCAGCTGTCACCACCGAAGACTTGTTCATAATAAAAGAAAGTACCTCGACGGTGGTCTTAGGGCTCGACTCATTTGAGAAGCAAAACGAGTTCGATTATACCTAAAAGCTTTAAGAGATGATGCAAATGCTTCATGATGCAAATGCAAATGTCTTTAGTTGATGCAAATGCTTCTTGATGTAGATGCAAATGACTTAGATTGGTGCAAATTTTCTTGATACAGATTCAAATAACTTAGATTGATGCAAATGCTTCTTGATGTAGATGCAAATGACTTAGATTGGTGCAAATGCTTCTTGATATAGATGCAAATGTTGAATAAAATTCTGGGTAATTCTTCCAGAAGAAGATTTCTCATTTTTCAAAATTATAAAACCCTGGATATTTCCACCAGAGGCTTCAGCTATCACCACCGAAGACTTGTTCACTTTTAAAATTTGTAAAATTCTGGATATCCTCTCCAGAAGCTTTGGCTATCACCACCAAAGGTTTGCTCATTGTAAAATTCTAGGTAACTCCTCCAGAATCTTTGGCTATCACCACCAAAGGTTTGCTCATTGTAAAATTCTGGGTAACTTCTCCAGAAGCTTTGGCTATCACCACCAAAGGTTTGCTCATTGTAAAATTCTGGGTAACTCCTCCAGACGCTTTAGCTATCACCACCAAAGGTTTACTCATTATAAAATTCTGGGTAACTCCTCCAGAAGCTTTGGCTATCACCACCAAAGACTTGTTCATTGTAAAATTCTGGGTATCTCCTCCAGAAGCTTTGGCTATCACCACCAAAGGTCTGCTCATTGTAAAATTCTGGGTAACTCCTCCAAAAGCTTTGAGAAATGATGCAGATGCACATGTCTTTAACAAGGTGCTCATGCTTCATGGTGCAAATGTAAATGGCTTGGATTGATGTAAATGTTTCTTGGTGCAAATGGCTTGGATTGATACCCATGTTTCATGATGCAGATGCCCCTACTAATTGTGTTCATGTAACTGGTTTATGAATGGTCTAACTGCAATTATCACACAATAATGAAAATGCAATGATTCTAGAAATGATGCAATTTGAGATGATGCAAATGCGAATTCCATGAAGAATGTAAATGTAAAGGTAAAATGCAGATGCTTATGGAACAATGCTAATGCAAATATCCATGAATGATGCAAATGCTTGCCGACACTGTGCAAATGCAAAAGCTCGATAAAGAGATGAGTGCTCATGAGTGATGCAAATGCCCCCAGATGTTTTTCTAGACTTTGGCTTAACCTTTCAAATTCATTTCTCCTCTTCAAATAAGAGTATATCTTCAATTCATTTTGGCTATTCTCTTTGCCCCAACAGTTTTCAAACAGAGATCTGAACTGGGTTATATTTCTTTTTCTCATATCTGGAAGTCAGGACCTATCCTGGCAGTTCTATACCTTTGGGTTAGAAAAATCCTTGTCTCATGTCAACATCAAAATCGGTATTTCAAAATATCTTTATTTGTTTTCTCATTTTGAAAACTTCTGAAAAAAATATTAACCCCACAATGTATGATGTACAAATCTTTTGAAGACTGATGATCATTGTTAGAAATTTTTCTAAGTGTCAATCTAGGTTTTTTCAACTGGGATTGGCAAGGCTTGGTATAACAAGATTCTGGCTTTTCCAGGAAAACTTCATGACAAAAATGTATATCCCTTCTAGGCTCACAAATGGAACAGGTTTTATAAATCATGAATTCATTGAGAACCAAACAAATTCAACATTCTTTTAGTTTCCATATCAAGGCATTTTGACAAGCGTCAAGATTGGCCGGGATGTTTAAACTGGAAAGTTTAATCCTGGAAGGAAAAAGTTTCAGTTTTTGAAATCAATCATCCAAATGAGAGCTGACAATTTGGGAGGTTCAGGAATTCCTAGATGTTTGTCAATGACCACTTCTTCCATTTCACTCTAGACCGCCCATTTTTGGGTTTTCACCCTAGAGTCTCATTCTTTCCATCTTTTTGCTTTTTCTTTTTTGTTGTTTTACCATGTATTTGGGAATTCTAAATTCTTCCTTAGTGAAATGATAATTCGATGAGATGGGATAAAATCTGAGGAAAACCTTTCAAGTTAAATATTCATGCTTGATCAAAATGGATTTTTAAAGCACGTAACGTAGGCCATGGCTCAGGGTTGAGAAAAAAAGGATAAATAGACCCAAAGAATGTATTTGAGGGTAATCAGATCAAGGATCATTTCTTGAGGAGGATTCTCTTTGAAACATTTATCTCTTTTGGACTTTTCATTCCTTTTTTGGCTTTTGCTCTTTTTCTTCTTTGTTTTTGGCTTCCATTTCGCCACTGCTTTTTCACACATATTTTTTATGTTGTTTTTTTTGTTTGTTTTTGGCTTCCATTTCGCCATCTTTTCCTTTTTCTTCAACAAAGTGAGCCCGTATTTATTCGGGGCTCAATTTGCTTTGTATCTGTCTTTGCGCTAGGACTCATTTTTCCATGATCTTTGAGAAAATCTTTCCTCGCACTTGCCCCCCAGTGTAGAGGGTGATCCTTGATTAGGGTTCAAAGAAAAAAGAATTCTTTCGGCTCAAAAGGGGTGACTATGGATAATTTCTTTTTGTGTGAAAGGGATATGAAAGATGGCCATTCATCATATCAAGCCCGAATATTCTCATTGAAAAGCAATCCCCAGGGGAAATAGATATTCAGAATTTCATTTTGCACTTTGGAATCATCTGAATTCTCATAAGCATGATATCAAAAAAAAAATTATTTTTCATTTTTCATCGCATGCCCCAATGATTCATGCGTTAGTCTATCCTTATTCACCATGTATCCATCATTTCCACATATGATGCCCCAATTTGATTAACCATGAGAAATTGTATCAATGAGGAACATGGCAAGTCTAGGTCTGTGCTGAAAAGACTGAATTTCAAATCTGAATTCTTTGAAGAGACAAAGAAAATATGACCCAAAAACGGGTTTTCTCTGGGACAAGGGATAATCTAGTTTAATCATTGTGCCCCAGGGTGTCAATCATGAAGTGATGTTTGGGCAATTAGTGTTTTGTGGTTTGTTGAAAATGACATGAATGGTTTTGGCACAACCTTGACACAGACCAAATTACCATGATATAAATTCTTGAAAGAAAGTCTCATTTGTTTGAATCTTAAGGAGTTCGAATTTTTTTTTAAAAAAAAAAAGTTCATTCCTTTGTTCATAGCCTAGACTAGGATTTACATCTTTGCTTATTCTATGATGACAATGGTTTTATGAAGTTCAATCATTCATATTCCTTGAAGCATTAGGTCTTTCAAGTGTTCTCGATTCAAGGGGTTTAGGCCTGGGAAAGCTTAAAAGAGAGGGGAGAAGGTATTGGGTTATTTGTAACACTGATCATCAATCTTCTTGAGACTATCCATTATAAAAACTTCCTCAATGTTTGTTTTTGCAAATTCAGATTATTGTTAAGACATAACAAACACAAAGCATTTTAAAATTGAAAATTCATTTAATTCATGTAGATGTTAACATGAGAAAAGTGCTTTCATCGTCACAGTGTATAGAACTACATTCGTCAAAAACCTAATATGATCATGCACCATGTTTCTTATGACACTTGGCTTCCCCATCTTCAAAACTTATCGAACCAGCCTTGATGAGATCTCTAACCTTGTACTTCAAAGCGGGGCAGTTCTCTGTTGAGTGACCTTGATTGCCGGAATGATAACCACAACACTCATTATCATCATACCAGCTCGGATAAAGGGGCTTCAGAGGCTATAATTGCATGGGTGTCACAAGATGATTCTGGATGAGTTGAGGTAATAGCTCACTGTATGTCACAGGAACCGGGTCATCCTGATTTCTTTTTCGCTTCTTATGCCCCCTTCGATTATTCCCAAGGGTGTTCGATTGATAGACAAATGTAAATTCTGGTGTACTTGCAGTCATTGATTGGTAGGGATAAAAACCTTGAGAGACATTGTTCAGGGTAGAGTAAAATGGTTGATACGAGGAGAATTGGGGAGGTGGGGCAAAGCCTTCCACGACTTGGGTATCTTTCTTTTTCTTTTTAGATACCCCTTTTTTCTTGGTATTGGATGTTCTTTCTCCTTCAATTTTCCCATCCTTGATAGCATTCTCAATCATCTCCCCTGAAATTACCATGTCCGAAAAATTCTTCGTGGTGTTGCCGATAAGTATATCATAGTACGGGGCCTGCAGTGTATTCACAAAAATGACAGTGGTTTCCTTCTGAGTTAAGGGCAATGGTACTTGGGCGGCCAGGCTCATCCACCGTTGCACATATTCTTTGAAGCTCTCAGTAGCTCTTTTCTTCATATTTTGCAAGGTGAGACAGTCAGGCGCCATGTCGGTCATATGCTTGTACTGGTTTAGAAAAACCCTAGCCAGGTCATTCCAAGAGCGAATCTGATCCTTGCTCAACTGACTATACCACCTACTTGCGGACCCACTGAGGTTATCCTGAAAGCAGTGAATCAAAAGCTTATCATTATCTATATGACTTGTCATCTTTCGGCAGAACATAGTGATGTGGGCTGACGGATCGGTCGTCCCGTCATATTTCACAAAGTCAGGGATCTTGAACTTAGGAGGAATGACTAAATCGAGGACCAAACATCGTTATTTCACATCTAAACACCCAAATACATCTGTACTTTCTACTGCCCGGAGCCTTTCATCTAACAACTGATATTTCCCTTGGGAATCTGCCAACTCAACCTTATTTACTGAACCATTTTCAACTTTGCCTGTTCAGCTGAATCATCTGAGTTTAGGACATTGACGGGGTTAACAGTGTTCTGGGCATCAATTATTACGACCTCATTCTGACCCTTTTGTGCCTCTAACCCTTTCCTGGCGACAAAGTTTTCGGTGTATCCTTTTCCCTTGATTACGAAGGACATCAGCTCCATCAATTTAGTCATCTGATCCTTAGATTCTGCTTGAGACTTTGCTAGCTGTTCTCGCAATTCTTTCTGTTCCCTTTCCATTTTTTCCATTCGGCCAACTTATTCATCCTCCATAGCACTAGCCTATATTAAAAGGATACTCAGTACTTCTTATACCTCTGATTTGAAATGGAAATTCTTTCAAAGACTCTTAAAGCTAAGCCAACTTCTGTTTTATTTCCCCAAAGTGCGTGTCATGATGAAGGAGCCATGAATGCAATTTGATGCATGTGAAGCCTAAACAATATGATGTATGGACATGTACAGTGGAAACATGCTGACCATATATATAATAAATGCAATCACGATGCCAACATGTTGCAAGCAAAGAATAAACAAATCAATGCATGGATATATGCAATGAATGATCATGTACATTTTAGCGTATTTCCTAATGAATGATCATATACCCTATGAATGCAACACGGTGTCAATTATGATACATGCAATCAATGAATGATTGATACAGAGTATATACAAAGAAAATCATACTAACCATGTGTCTCATGAATGCGACCTAATGTTAACATGATGTATGTAATAAGAAAATTAATGCATGGATATATACAGAAAAATCATGCTAATTATGAATGCATAAATGCAACCTGATGCTAGCATGTATAAATGTACGGTATGACCAATAATTGATCGGATGCAAAATGCAAAAAGGGAAGATATCACGGATGAAATAAGAATCGGAGGAACTTAATCATCTCATAAATTTGAAGCATAGTCAATTCATTCCCATATCAATGTTCACAATGGTATAAACCATGTTTTACAAAATCTGAGCAGTAGTTAAAACTCTCTTTACAAGCACTTTATTCTTCCTAGCATCCTAAGGCTATAAGAGTCGGCTACTGAACAAGTGAAATCCTATTACATCATATAAGACCGAAGTCTTTCCACCTCAATGTTGTAAATCTCTCAATTCTAATGACGCTTTCCCTGTCCTCTATCAATCAATGTCATTGAATCCAACCACTTGGCATCTATAAGAGTTCGCAGTTTCTTTTTGAATTCTATACAATCTTCGATGCTATGGCCAACAATTCCACAGTGATAATCACATCTTGCATTTGGATTATACCACATTGGATATGGTGGTAACAGGGGTTTCAATGGGACACATGCAACCATGTGATTTTGGATCAGAACAGGGAAAAGCTCTCGGTAGCTGATTGGAAAGGGATTAAAATGCCTTTGGGTTTTATCCTGGGGTGGTTTCTTAGTCACACATAGCCTAGGAGTTGGGGCACATGGTGGTGGCACTAAGGTCCGAACCAGAGTGTTTACATAGGGAGATAGAGGAACAACAAGGCAAGGGCATGGATTTGGACACGGGGCCTTTAGAGGTTGTACATAGCTCGAGGTTTCTATCCCGGATGCTTGATACGGTTATTGATGAGGGAAGCAATATAAGCTGCCAATTGGTGGTAATGGAGTGGATTCATGAATCCCATAGTGGTCATCCCAATGGATGATTGGACCATAGTAGGGTGGGGATACTGGTTTGGACCTAAAACAGTTTGTAGGTATGGTACAGGATCCGAGGTTTCTATCTTTGGTATCAGGCTCTCAGGTTTAATCATTTTCATGATTTTGTCCATAATTTCATCAGGATTGCAACCTTTGTGGCATTGACAAGTGCAGGATCCAGCAAGGATTATATGTTCTGGACCTAATGGTTTTGGTTGATCCGAAGGCGATGCAGAGCCCTGAGAAAGTTCCTCTTTACTCTTACCCATATCCTCAACCATTTTCAGCAATTTGGTAAGCTGTTCTTTCACTTCCTGGATTTCATGTCTACATTCCTCTTGGTTGCGTTCCAAAGCACCTAATCGTTCCTCCGACTCATTCCTCATATTTAGAACCCCTTTCATGCAAATGAAAATGTCATGAGATTAAGAATACAATTATGAACGTACATACTCTATTCGTATGTGCATGAATATACTGATGATTAATGCATGAAGACATTCAGAGAAATTATGATGACTATGTATGCTATGGATGCAATCTAATGACAACATGATGCATTTAAAAAATGAATAAATTGATGCACAAGTATATATAAATAATGACCATGTATGTCATAAACGTATTTTACAATGAGTGACCATGCATGCTATGATGTCAAAATGATACATGCTAAGACTAAATGAATTAATACAAAGGTATGACCAATGATTACACGAAATTGGTAAGACCTAAATCTTATTTATTCAAAAATCTCATTATGCAAGATTTGCCTCTAAATTTATGATTTTTTTTTTGAAACATGTTTTTTCTATGAAAAACCAATCATATTATTTTCAAAAGAATTTTGGAGTAGTGGATCCTACTGTGGTACAATATGAAAATGTTCATCTAACACTACCGGTTTTATGAAATCATCAAATGAAATTGTTATCACCATTCGTTTATTGCAAAAACGAGATCAATAATACAACCAAAATGTACATGCTTGATAACTCGTATAATTATATAGTTTTTAGTTATGTTTTATTATTGTTTTGTGTCAAATACGAGTTATTATTGCTTAGTCTAATTGTGTTTATGATCTTTTATATTTTTATGTAATTTGGTGTTTTTCACGAGTTTCTTTGAGTGATTTCAGATTACTAGGTTAAATCAAGAATTAAGGGCAAATCCAGTTCAATTCCAGTTCCGACACCTTTTGCCATATCAGCTATATCTGGTGTTTCACTGAAGCATTAAGGCTGCAATTTTTACAGTACAAAGTTAAGAGGCATATCTATCTTTTTCATGCTTTACACTTCTTGAAACGAAGTAGTTTTCCCTAGCGAAATGTGGTATCAAGTTGGCTGATGTGCAATGACGTCTGTTCTGACCAGTTTTGGTATTTTGACCGTATCTTCTGATCCACATGAGAAAATGAGCTGATTCTAACGGCTATGGATCACAAACAGATAGGGGAATATTTTTCTAGAAGACCATTTGATCAGATCAAGCCTCCAATATTGACAAAATCAACCATCAAGCTGGCTGATCAGAATTGTCATACAATATGACGAAAATTGTTAGAAAAATGCACCCATCTATTATACCTACCTTTGAAATTTATAAAGCTTGTCTCTTGTCATTTAGCTCTCCAAAATGTGTATAAATAGAGGGCCTTGGATGATTGTAAGAGACATTGTACATTGGTAGGATATTAGCCATTGTAATAAAATTCTCTAAGTTTTCTTCTTCTTTCTTTTCTCTAGTTTTCTTTTTCTTTAGAGAGCAAGAGGCTGGATAATTAATATTCTTCTTCTTCTTCTTTCTTTCTTTTATTTTCTTCTTAGATTCTCTTTAATTTTATGTTTATGTTTACAATGCCTATGCTAGGCTAAACTTCTATTTGGTTAAGGGTGATTTCAAAGCCCTAGACATGTTTTATAATTGATTTTCAGATTCTATCTATCATTAATTTTCTATCAAAGTTGCTTATGTTCTTCTACAAGAATTGTTCATGATGTTGTCTTGATTTGTTTAGGTGTACAACTAGATAGATCTTGATAATTATCTATTGCTAGTTTAGGAGTCTTGATCCGTGTAATTGTCTTGATTTCCTATTCATAAGTGGCAATTTGTGATTAATGATTATGGTCAAGTTTTCAATAATTGCAAAGTGGAACATAACCTAAGTTGAACAATCCGAGCTTATGTGTTTGTTGCTTAGATCAACCTATCTTTCTCATCATAAAGCTGCCATTAAATTGAATTTAGAGAGCTTATTCTAGGTTATTTGATGGTTAGAGATTAAATAGAGAGCTTGTTCTATTTAACGACAAACTAAGGAAAGATTGGGATAACAGAGCTTGTTGTTATCTACGGTTGTTAACTTTGATAGTTGGTTAATGTTGATAGATATGAAATTGATTCTTAATGATGTCTAGTGGTGGAGAATGAAACCTTAACCATATTTTTCATATTTGATTCTTCTTACTTACTTGTTTTCTTACTTTTCTTGTTTGCTTATTTTTAAAACTATTTCAAAACCCCCTTTTCTTTTGTTCTCTTTGAACGTAAGTTTTAAACTATCAACTTATAAACTAAAACCCAATCCCTGAGGACTCGACCCTTGCTAACTACTATACTTACAATTGATCTTTTTAGTGCAAGGTTAAATAAGATACACTCTTTTGGGTGCATCAAATTTTTGGCGCCGTTGCCGGGGATTGTTTTCTTTAGTTTATTTGTTACTTGGTTTATTCTTATTTTCAGTTCTAATTAGTTTTATTTTCTTGTACATACAAGTTTTTCTTATCAAATTTAAAAATAAAAAAAAAAAGAAAGAAAAAGAAAACGATGGAATTGAGCAATCTAACACTTGAAGAGTTGGTGGCATACATGAACATGGAGAATCAACAAGCCAATCTCACCTCCCCAGTTCAACAATTGGCCATGGGAGGATGTCAAGGCCATCAAGTGTTCCAAGACCAACAGTATGATCATTACTCAAACACTTACCATGAGGGATGGTAGGATCATACTAATTATGGCTACTCGAAAAATTACCAAGAAGTAGATCCTTATGCCAATTACACTCATCCATCTAGCTTCAATCAATCATGGTCTCAAGAACTAGATCTTCTTCAACCACCACATATGACTGAAAACTCAGGTACTTCTTTAGAAGATCTTGTCTATTCTCTTGTTACTGATACTTTGCAATTTCAACAGGAAACAAGGGCAAGCATCCAGAGTTTGGAAAAGCAAATGAGCCAATTGGCTAGTAGTATGGTGGGATGGGTAGCACAAAGATCTGAAGAACTCCCAGCCCAAACGATGGTTAACCCAAAGGAGAATGCTACTATTGTGACCTTGAAGAATGAGGAACAAGATGAGGATGAAACAAAATTAGAGATGGATTCTATTCTTGAGGATAATGAAGCCACAGATCCAAATAAGAGTATTTCGGCACTTGAGGTAACGTTTAAGATTCCAATTTTTACTAATGTTTCTTCTCCACCTTTTCCTAGTAGATTCGCAAAGTTCAAAGAGGAGGAACATGAACAAGACATGTTGGAAACCTTAAACAGTTTGTTTGTGGATGCCATTCAACAAGTATCAAAATATGCTTCATTCCTCGATGAGATATGCACCACAAAGGATGATGGAATAATACTTGTAATGGAGAATGCATCCACTTTTGTGCAAAGAAAGCTTCCTATCAAACGCTCAAATTCGAAAAGTTTCATGTATGAGCCTAACAAGCCTAAAAAGCCAAGAAGGGGTGTTGGTTAGGTTGGACAACATAAATCAAGTACTAATTGGGAAGGCAGCCCAATTAATGAAAAAATTACCAACCTGCCATACTCAGATTTGCTTTCTTTTCCTTTTCCTTTTCCTTTTCCTTTTTCCTTTTCCTTTTATTATTTTTATTGCTTTTCTTTATTCATTTTTATGTTTATTTGTTAATTATTTGTTTAGTATTTTAGGATTATTTAGGTTGCATGAGTTTGTTTTGTTTTGAGTCTTAGTTGTTCCTATTCTTATGTTATTAGTTCTTTTCTCTTACACATGATTCTTTCATTTGGGTTAATAGACTTACATTGAGGACAATGTAAGAATTAAGTGTGGGCGGAATGATTTAGGATTTCTTTTATTTTTGTCTACTATTTTTTTTATGAGTCTTTATTATTATTATTATTTTTAGTGTGTTTTAGTTCCTTTTTAATACAATGATGAGATATGAATTGCATAGGTCTAAACTGGTTATTAGTGAGAAGATTTTCATGAGAATTAAGCTTGATACTAATTTTTATTAGCCAATGTTGATATGATATGTTGATTGAGAAAGAAGCATGTTTAGACTTGATATTGACTTGTATAATCATCCTTGTGAGTTTTGAGCCTATATGATTGATGCATTATACATATCAATCTAATTTCTTTCTTGAGTGCTCTTATGATTACATGATTCTCTAGAACTTGCTTTAGACCTTGTTGAGACTATATTGATGCATGCGACAACATGAATATGATAGAGGCATTAGGATTTTTAGCCAGGGCCAAACAGCCATCCCTTATTGATGTTCCAAGAGAACACACCCTTAGTGAACCAATTTGAGCCTACATTGAATATGCTATCTCTTTGGTAACCATAACTTGTCCCTAACCTAAATATACTTATATCTTTACCTTTGTTCCAAAGATGAATTAGCATGTTTTGAGACAAGTTGCAAAGACAAGGAAGATCTATTGAAAATTTGGGTTAGAAACAAGAAATAAGTGTGGGGGGGGGAAAGAAAAGAAAAGTCAAGAGAAAAAGAAATGGAATACTGGCAAATACATTCCTATAAAAAAAATATATGAATCATCTCTTGAATTTGTGGAAAAAGAAAAAGATGTTACAAAGTTGTTTAGAATGAAGAAAAGGCCCAACATGAATATCCGGCCTAGGTGACTATGTACTTGTAAAGTGTTTTGAGAAGTTTCTTTGTATGATCTTATTATGTCTCTAAACTTTATGAACTCTTTGGAACCTTTGTGATATCTTTATCCTTTTGTTCTTCAACCACATTACAAACCCCTTGGCCCCATTACAACCTTGATTAAAGACCTCTTGATTCATGAAGTTGTATGATCTAAATAGTGGAGAATAGGTGGACAAGCAAGAATATGGTAGAACTGTTTTCATGAGATTGATTGAGTGTAAACACTTCACCACTACTTTAAAGAGTGAAAATCATGAGGGTATCCCATGTGAGAAGTTGAGATTAAATTTGAACATGCACTATTTTGATTGAGATATGTTATATTAATTTTAGCTTAACTCAAACCATTTACTATCAAGCATGATTTTTTGTGAAACTCTTTAAGCTATTGATTAGTTTATAAGACTTGTTCAATGATTGTCTCTAATTTGTATTGAAAGAGGATTAGATTAGGTTTTATTATTTTGTCGCTATTTGATTTTGCTCGAGGACTAGCAAAAGATTACATGTTACTCAATAAGAGGTTGTTTTTCTTTCTGATCCTTGTTTTGAAAATAACTAGATGTAAATATAATTTTTATTTTTATTTTTTTTAACCCCGGTTAAATGGCGGATAACGGTACTCCGTGATTATTTAAGTCGGTTCCATCAGCTACCCACAAAACTGATATTGTATATAAATTTCTCTTTCATTTTTTTTCATTTTTTTTTCAGGATGGATGATATTCTCACAAGATTGCAGAAACGATTTCCTCCTTTTCCTCGAAATATTTTACTGAAGCTTTACCAAGTTCAATTTGAAAGATTAAGAATGCTTATGTACAAAGGGATTCCTGAAGACATACGTTGGATAATTGAAGCCAAGGTACGTGAAGATGAATATCTTCTTGTTTTGCATTTACCAGGTACAGGTAGAAGCACTTTTGCAAAGAAGCGACGAGCAAAGCGCATGAGTTCAAATTGCCACAAATGTGCACGATGGACGTGTAACGGTAAATGTCGTTCTATTGGGATTCCCTCCTCTAATCGAGATGATAAAATTGAATTCATTAAGGATGGACTGAGTAAGGAGAATTTGGGTAATATCCAACTTTCTCTTGAGACGCATCCTAGTGGAGACGTACAAAGAGAAATTCTTGATTTATGGCCGCAATTCCAAAGGGAATGGCAACATCTTGGGAATCTGATGTTAAAAGACCCTGTTTGCCAGCTTGTAAGAAAACTGGATGGGAAGCATATCCTCGACTCATAGAAGGCTTTTAAGCCGTTTCTGGACGTAAAACCAGAGGAAGATGTGAGCCACAATCACAACTACAATAACTGACTTCTCAGCTTTTGGTTTGATTTGCAATAACTTCATTTCAGTTTAATTTACGTGTTGTTCGATTTGTGTAATTATTCTCGTTTTTTTTTGCATTGGTCTTTTACGGTTGATTTTTCTTCTCTTTTTGATTTTCTTCCTGAAATCACGCAAAAATCTTTTGTTAGGTTAACATTTTCTTCTGACAGGTCAAATACACTTTCGGCGACATTATTACTCTTGTCTGATTCACTACTCAGTCCTCTATATATTACACCATGTACTCATTCTCTTTCAGGCACTCGAAAAAAAAAATTGGAAAGTACTTCGTCCCAGCGCATTGAAAAAATTTGTCTTTGGAGGTGCTTATCCAGGGAAAAATAAAATATTAGCTGATGAAGCCATAAGAGTTGGAGTAATACTTGCCCAACAAAAGATCCAGTTGATTTATGGAGGCGGTAGTATGGGTTTAATGGGAGCAGTCGCTACAGCAGCACACGCCGGAGGAAGTCCAGTTCTAGGAATCGTGCCAAAACTATTCACAGGTTTTTGTGGACCTACCGTGGGTAAGGAAATACAAGTCTGGAGTATCCCTGAACGGATGACAATCATGTACCATTGTGCCGATGCATTCATTGCTTTACCAGGAGGTATGGGTACATTGGAAGAAATAGCTTGCGTGGCTTCTTGGTCATCTTTGGTCACAAAAAAGAAACCCATTGGTTTGCTTAATATTAATGGTTATTTTAGTAATTTGCTTTCATATTTAGATAATGCTGTGGAAAATGGATTCATGTTTTCAGAGGCAAGGAGAACCATAATTTCTGCTACAACCATTGAAGATTTACTCAAAAAGCTCCAAGCTTATAAGTATTTACCTGCTACGGTTGTTTCGCAAATGCTCGGAAAAAGAAAAAGAGATATAGACAAGCAAGGAGTGGATTGCACTTTGTCTTTGTGACATTATCTAACATTTTGTTTGTTGTGTCTCAGTTATAATAAGTGGTTAGCAACCTCTGCAGGTAATATCTCCTAAACTCTACCTTTAAAATTTGACATTGGGGACAATGTCATATTTTAGTAGGGGGTAAGGGACATATTTTGCTAATTTGTAAAAAAAAAAAAAAAAAATTGTGTTTTAAGCCATTTAGAAGTATTCATTCTGAACAAGGTCTGAGTAAGGGAGACTTGAGACATACCTTGACAGTTTGATTTAATCTTTTCAAAAAAAAAAAATTGTTGTGTTTTAAGCCATTTAGAAGTATTCATTCTGAACAAGGTCTGAGTAAGGGAGACTTAAGACATACCTTGTCAGTTTGATTTAATCTTTTCAAAAAAAAAAAAAAACTATCTGGTCCGTTTATTATCTGCATGTGTTTTACTACTTTCGTGTATGTATTTTTTTTTTTTTGAGTATTAGTATAATCTTGGCAAGCATGTGGATAAAGCAATAGAGTTACAAAGGCTTTGATTAAGTTATCTAGGTTATTTTCAATTTAGTTTTCTGAAAATTGAATATTTTTGATGATCAAATGTCTTTGAGATTGTTTTTGGCAGATCGGTTCGATTTTTGTTGGAATGTGAATTCATGGTGAGCCTTTGGAAAGCCACGGAAAACTGAGAAGACATAGTAAGTTTACTTTTTCTCTTCATTCCACATGCAGATTTAGGTCATCACATAGATGCTTGCATCTATACATGATCTGATCTTAGAACAAAGTCACTATCCAGAAAGCCCCTTATCTTTGCCCCCCTTACATTAGGAGCCCATAGGTTGTAAACCTTCGGGTTGGATCCCTAGATATGAACTCCAGAAATTATGCCAAAGTGAACGGATACGATTCCGACCCCCATTCCCTCTTTATACTTTTATGATAATATTTGTGATCATTGGGTTTGGGATTGTGTGTTTCCTTCTTGTTTATTTTGTTATCTTTTGAAATCTGAAAAAAAAAAAAGAAAAGGGAATAATGCAAAAGAGGGTAGTTAGAATGAGTGACTGTTTTTAGAGTCGTGAACTTCGAACTTATTGATGCCAAAACAATGTTGTGATGAGTTGAGAAAAAGATGCTGAAAAAAAAAAAAGAGCTGATGAAAATCTGTCTTGTTTGATCAATTGAATGAAAAGAAAGAAAAAGAAAGTATGGAATCCAATGTGATTCTGAAAAAAAAAAAAAAAAAAAAAAAAAAAAAAAAAACAAGAATGATGATTATGAATAGATGTGATTGTGCATAAAAGATGTCCCAATGAGGGCACAAATCAAAAGAAAATCACTTGTGCTTAAAAAAAATAAATCAGAATTCAAGATTCGAGGTTCTTCATTATAGAGAGGTTTTTACTTTTCTATTTTCTTTGGATCGAGTCTTTTCTTGCTTTTTGTTTTCTTTTCAAAATATTAATGTTGAACATAGGACTAAGGATGAGTGAGAATGGAAATATTTTGAGAGGATTGATCACATTATTATTATATTTCTTGAGCCTAACTTGTGATAAACCTCAGATTATGTTTGAACATTCCACCCCTCACTTGTCCATAAGCCTCAGATTCATCTCTGTACAGATCAGATTTGTCGAGTTCACTTGTGAACTGCGGTGACAAGGATCTTAGCATGTGTACTTATGAAGCTATAGTTTGCCTAGTCCTCCATGGCTAGCTAAAGTCTCGCCAAGAAGGAAGTTCCTCAATCGTACGGTAATGCCTTCAATTTTAATCTCATTGACCCTTTACTCGAACTTAATATGCCAACGATACTTAATTAGATGCCTTGCCAATTCTTACGCTTGATCTTGCTTTTTTGTTTGAGATCCCTTTAACTTGTTTTCCTGTTTATTTTTTTTTTCTAGGATTGAGTCGTTGCTAGGGACTAGCAACAATCTAAGTGTGGGGGTGTGATAACTCGTATAATTATATAGTTTTTAGTGATGTTTTATTATTGTTTTGTGTCAAATACGAGTTATTATTGCTTAGTCTAATTGTGTTTATGATCTTTTATATTTTTATGTAATTTGGTGTTTTTCACGAGTTTCTTTGAGTGATTTCAGATTACTAGGTTAAATCAATAATTAAGGGCAAATCCAGTTCAGTTCCAGTTCCGACACCTTTTGCCATATCAGCTATATCTGGAGTTTCACTGAAGCATTAAGGCTGAAATTTTTACAGTGCAAATTTAAGAGGCATATCTATCTTTTTCATGCTTTACACTTCTTGAAACGGAGTCGTTTTCCCTAGCGAAATGTGGTATCAAGTTGGCTGATGTGCAATGACGTCTGTTCTGACCAGTTTTGGTATTTTGACCATATCTTCTGATCCACATGAGAAAATGAGCTGATTCCAATGGCTATGGATCACAAACAGATAGGGGAATATTTTTCTAGAAGACCATTTGATCAGATCAAGCCTCCAACATTGACAAAATCAACCATCAAGCTGGCTGATCAGAATTGTCTTACAATATGACGAAAATTGTTAGAAAAATGCACCCACCTATTATACCTACCTTTGAAATTTATAAAGCTTGTCTCTTGTCATTTAGCTCTCCAAAATGTGTATAAATAGAGGGCCTTGGATGATTGTAAGAGACATTGTACATTGGTAGGATATTAGCCATTATAATAAAATTCTCTAAGTTTTCTTCTTCTTTCTTTTCTCTAGTTTTCTTTTTCTTTAGAGATAGCAAGAGGCTGGATAATTAATATTCTTCTTCTTCTTCTTTCTTTCTTTTATTTTCTTCTTAGATTCTCTTTAATTTTATGTTTATGTTTACAATGCCTATGCTAGGCTAAACTTCTATTTGGTTAAGGGTGATTTCAAAGCCCTAGACATGTTTTATAATTGATTTTCAGATTCTATCTATCATTAATTTTCTATCAAAGTTGCTTATGTTCTTCTACAAGAATTGTTCATGATGTTGTCTTGATTTGTTTAGGTGTACAACTAGATAGATCTTGATAATTATCTATTGCTAGTTTAGGAGTCTTGATCCGTGTAATTGTCTTGATTTCCTATTCATAAGTGGCAATTTGTGATTAATGATTATGGTCAAGTTTTCAATAATTGCAAAGTGGAACATAACCTAAGTTGAACAATCCGAGCTTATGTGTTTGTTGCTTAGATCAACCTATCTTTCTCATCATAAAGCTGCCATTAAATTGAATTTAGAGAGCTTATTCTAGGTTATTTGATGGTTAGAGATTAAATAGAGAGCTTGTTCTATTTAACGACAAACTAAGGAAAGATTGGGATAACAGAGCTTGTTGTTATCTACGGTTGTTAACTTTGATAGTTGGTTAATGTTGATAGATATGAAATTGATTCTTAATGATGTCTAGTGGTGGAGAATGAAACCTTAACCATATTTTTCATATTTGATTCTTCTTACTTACTTGTTTTCTTACTTTTCTTGTTTGCTTATTTTTAAAACTATTTCAAAACCCCCTTTTCTTTTGTTCTCTTTGAACGTAAGTTTTAAACTATCAACTTATAAACTAAAACCCAATCCCTGAGGACTCGACCCTTGCTAACTACTATACTTACAATTGATCTTTTTAGTGCAAGGTTAAATAAGATACACTCTTTTGGGTGCATCAATGCTCTATTCACACATACATGAAATGTGCAAAATGCAAAAATGCTTGAAAAATGATTTTTATTTTTTATTTCAAACAGATAATGAATATTTGCCCCGACTAATATCTATTTATATAGGTATCATAGTGCCTTTGAGACGGATTATCACATTTATTACGGGCGATATATGTACATTGTTGCCCGATCTACAACATTTATTCAGTGTGTAAAATAGGTAACAAAAGGTTTAGAAATGTCCCTCCATGTGTTCCTATCTTCAGTATATCTAACTAAAATCCGGCATGGCTTCATCTAGGTTCACTATATGAGAGTGAATCGGTTCTAAAGGCCCCAAATTGCTCCTCACTGTCGCCGATGAAATCTAGTAAGACACCCCGATAAAAGCGGGTTCAATTCGTTAGAGTATATTTTCCTATGCCCGTACGGAGGATTATCACGAAGGCATTAGGTACTTTATACTCTGAAAGTGTTTCACTAGCCCATACGGAGGATCATCACGAAGGCGTAGTTACTTTACACCCACTTAAAAGTACGGAACCCGGGTAGAGGATTCATGTTATGCAAATGCAAATACAGTGTGTGCGGAGGAACAAAACAAACCTATCACCACTTATTCTACACCCCTTATTCTAAATACCCCACTAAAATCAAACAATGTAAAGCATCAGTCAAGCAAACATATAAATATACGCGACAAAATCACCAGAGAACAAATAATAATGTGAATGCACATGACGATGGACATATTTAAAACATTTTTTATTTTCAAAATTCCCATTAAAATATGGGAATTAAAATCAAATACCAATAAAACCAATAAACCCGGGACTTAAATAACACACGACTAATTCTAGGCCTGACTCTCTAATAGTCCCCAGTGGAGTCGCCAAGCTGTCGCAACCTAAAAAATAACGAGTCTAATCGCAAGACTTAATTATTCATTAAGCATGACATTAAAAAAAATCGAGGAAAAGTCAACTTAATTCCTCTAGAAAAATTAAGGTTTTGAAAATGACCTCAAAAAGACATGGAGTCGCCACCAATCTTTTTTAGCTAGGCGTGATCGGCCACCTATTAAAACCGGTTTTATAAAATATTTTAAAAATTAATTAAAACATTTTAAAAACCAATTTCAAGTCTGCATTTTAAACCAGAGAAATCAAAGAAACGGGTTTGGGACTCGATTACGTATGGGGAAGGATTAGCACCCCCAAAACACCCGTATAAAACGGTACCTTATTAATCGTATGTTATCTCAAATCTCGGTGTAAAGTTGGTTTTAAATTTAGTATTTCAAGTTAATTCCCAATTTAAAGAAAAATAATTCCATTTTTAATTAAAAATGATCCGGAATTTATAAATTCAAAATTTTCCAATATTCCCCAACAAACGTGGCAAAATATAGAAATTTTTATTAGTTTTGGAAAACTTTCCGAATCATTCCCTTTTTAAAAAAAAAAAAAAAAAAGAAAGATATTCCTTTATTAATGATGATTGATGATATTCCCTCCAGCAAACCCGGTAGAGAACTCATGAATTATTTTAACTCGGAAATATCTTTATTTTTTATTAAAAAAAAATCATTATCCTTTTGAAAACATTTTAAAAGATATGAATATGTATATGCATGACATAAATAAAATGACATAGCAAAATCTAAATAATATAATGCATCCTAAATGATATAATATAATTTAAATGCCTTAACATATTCTAAATGAAATGAAATGTCCTAAGTTATATGATATATTCTAAATGAAATGAAATGACCTAAGTAGCATAATATATTCTATATGAGATGCAATATCCTAAGTCATATGATATATTTTAAATGAAATAAAATATCCTAAATGACATAATATATCCTAAATGAAATGAAATGACCTAGGTAACATAATATATTCTACACGAAATGACCTAGGTAACATAATATATTCTATATGAAATTTAAATGACATGGCAAATATGAATGATATGGCATATAATTTAAATGACATGGAATATACAATAATGCTATCATATAATATGCATGGAAATAAAAATGCAAATAATAATGCATGAACATAGTATATGCTAAATAATATAACAAAAAAATAATCAAATAAAAAGCATAGGATATCATGAAATATTCCAAATCATATAATAAACAATATAACATAACTAAAAATCATAGCAATATCATAGAAATTATCATAGCAAAAATCACATATTATATAAAATGCATGAATATGGAAAATGCAATGCATGAAAATGTATTTTTTCCTTTAATTAAGGAAATCCGTATATCTAAAAAGATATCCGGCTAACTTAGGAAAATATTTCAAATTAAATATTCTAAAACCAAAATACTTTGTGATTATTTAAAAACAATTTTGAAAATCTTAAATTAAAAATAAAAACTGGGCTAATTTTTTAAAAATGTCTCTAATTTCCTAAGTTTAAAATCCTGGACTTGACCATCCTTAACCCGAGACTTAAAAAATCATTTTTAGAGTTTAAAAAGGCTTAGAAACTACCCTAAGTCAGTAGCTAACCTTCCTAATCAGCCCCCTCTAAGTAACTTAACCAAAACAGAAAAATGATTTTTCTTAAATTCAATTCTGACTCCACTGTCTAGTTTTAAGCCACGATTTTTTACCCTATTTTTAAATATTCAAAAAATTCTGAAAAAAAATACTAGAGACTCAAGACATGTAAAAATACATGGAAAAAAATCATCTTAAGTTTCGGATTAACGATGAATGCCCAAAAAATCAGGAAAGTACGAGTACTGGGTGAAAAAACTGTTTTGCCAAAATACATTTTAGCCTTTGATAAAATCATTTAAAAATCAAAGTAAAAATATTTAAGACTCACAAAATGACTTACAAACAGTAGCTGAGACTTTTTGAAAGTTAGATAAAAATTGGCTAAGTAAAAAAAATCACAAAGGTAGAATAATCAATTTGACAAACTTTAATTTTCCACAAGAGTGCTCAAGAGAGCATGACTTTGAACCATTAATTGGCTCAAGTCATTAGTCAAGTGGCATGAACATTAAATGCATGAAAAATTACAGAAAATATGATGCATGAAATGTATGAGTTTAAATCTAAATGTCATGAAAAAAATGCATGGCATCCATATAGTGACCTAGACCTAAATGAACTTGCATGGCATTTAATGCAACCTAGGTCTAAAATGCATGAACATGCGTGGCAAATAAACCAAACCTAATAACTAAAATATGCATGGCATTTTCACAAACACAAAGCATGCTTAAACCAAAAACTCAACCAAATATCATGCAAATGCTAACCTATCAACTAACATGGCAAGAATGCAAATACAATGCTAGAATTCAAGGAGTGGCCGAATGGCCTATGGTTCCTAACAAGCATGGCATTTTCATAAACACTTGGTATACTAACATGCAAAACTAAATCAAATGTCATGCAAATGCAAAACCTACCAACTAACATGGCAAAAATGCAACACACAATGCAAAACACATGGAGTAGCCGAATGGCCTCAAGCTCCAACAAGCATGGCATTTTCACAAACACTTGATATACTAACATGCTCAACTAAAATATAACACTCAAAACATGCAAACACAAAGTAGAAATACTAAAACCAAACAAGCATTTTCACAAACACTTGATATACTAACATGCTCAACTAAAATATAAAACTCAAATCATGCAAACACCACACAAGCATTTTCACAAACACTTGATATACTAAATATAAAACATCAATAAATTTAAACATTATGAAAACAGAAAATTAAAAATGCAAGAACATGATATCTAAATCATAAATGGCAACAAACAAAGCAACCAAATTAAAATATGACTCAAGTATGAAGTAGAATAACACTTAAAACATCAAGATTAAAGAAAATAACAATAATAACATGATAAAATAAACAAAATAGCAACCTTAATAAAAAAGATGTAGGCCATTCGGCCATCGTGAGAAAATGTAAAAAAAAAAAATATATAAAAAAAATATTTAAGAAAGAAATGTAAAAAGAACTTAAGAAGAACAAAAAAAAAACATTTATTTAAAAAGGAAACTCACCAAATAGTAATCAAAATAGCAAAAACAAAAATGAAAAATCAAGAAAGTGCAAGAGTTGGTGCTCAAAAGCAACCTCAAGAAGCTATATTTCAAGCTTTATCTCTTCAAACTTTCCTTTCTTTTCTAATCTTTTTCTTTTTTGCTTTCAACCAAGGAGAGAAAAAACTAAGAAAAACTAAGAGAAATCAGCAAAATCTCTATCTCTAAAATGAAATTCTGCCTCTTTTTTTAGAGCTGGCCGAACCCCCTTTAGTGAGCTAGGATGTTGTCATTTTGGTTCTAAACAATTTCCATCAAATGGCTAATAATTGAAGGTTAAAAATCATGAAATTACCACCCTTAGATTAGCATGGCAGCTGTCCATAATTACATCTATTCAAGAATAATGTTGACACTCTCCCTGGCCTATGTGGCTTAATCACAATGGCTTGATTAAAAGGAATCTCTAACTAACTCTTAATTCTTGGCCATTTGATTGAAAAATCAGAAGCTTCCTCTTTCCTTTGGGCCTTGGCAGGCCAGCACTTCTCTTTTCCAGCCCAAGTCTGCTTTTTTGAAAGGCCAAAAGAAGCCTTTTTCGGTTGCTTGGGTGAAAAAACCGTTTTGCCCCCCGGATGTAAATAAATGTCAAACGGACTCCGCATTCAAATTTTATTTTTTTAATACTTCCAAAATAATAAAACATTGAGTTCTGGAAGTTTTCAAAATTATCCGAGTCCGTTTGCTATTTATTTGGATTTTTTCTTCCAAAAATACCCTTTTATGCCCCCACATTTTACCATTTTTTAAACGAGCTCCAAATCAAGGTTTTTCTTCACCAATCTCTTCCAAATAATTTAAAAGTGTGATCTGGAAGTTTCATAATTTTTGGAGCTCATTTGGTATTTTTTCGGGATTTATCTGCTTGATACATAGGAGCTCGGGTTTTGGCCATTTTGCAAACGAACTCCGAATCAAGATTTTCTTTCTCCAATCTCTTCAAAATAATTTAAAAATGAGATTTGAAAATTTTCAGAATTTTTGGGGTCCATTTGCTATTTTTCCGAGATTTATCTTCTTGAATTATTGCATATGAGGCCCGGGATTTGGCCATTTTGCAAACGAACTCTGAATCAAGATTTTATTTTTCCAATATCTTCTAAATAATTTAAAAATGAGATTTGCAAAATTTCAGAAGATTTGGAGTTCATTTGCTATTTTTCTGGGATTTTCCTTTTTGAATTACTGCATAAATGACCCGAAATTTGGCCATTTTGCAAACGAACTCTGAATCAAGATTTTCTTTTTCCAATCTCTTCCAAATGATTTAATAATGATATTTACAAATTTTCAGAATTTTCGGAGTCCATTTGCTATTTTTCCCAAATTTTCCAATTTTGCCCTTTTGCCTCCGAAACCCGATTTTGCTCAAAACAAGTTCGATTTTCAAATTTTCTTTAAGCTGAGCCTTGAGCTATCCCTTTTTAATCATTCCTTATCCATTGGGGGCTTTAATCTTACCAAGTCGGGCCATTTCTGTGATTCTTTCCGATTTCACCGAAATCCACCAAAAACCCTAATTCTCGGTTTTCTCCCAGATTGACTTTTCTTTCAGTTTTTCTTTCAAGTGGCTTCTCCATTACCCGTAGTCAGTGCTTATCTTTCATTTGGAACCTTCAATTTTGACCAATTCAATCGTTTAAGCACTTTTCCCCAAATTTCTCGAATTAGGGTTTCCTTTCTATTGAATCTCCAAATCCCAACTTTCGAACTCCATATCTTTTGATGTAGATCTCGGATTATCAAAATTCTTTCGCCATTTTTCAATTGAACTTCAAATCTTGATTTTGAGAGTGGGTTGACTTTTCAGTAGTTACTTTTTGGGGTTGACTTTTTTCAGGGTTGACTTTTTTTTAGTTTGACTTTTTATGCTCGCCCTCTTAAACTAAGTCTCGGAGTACCACCTGCAGGATAAAAAGTCGTTTTACATTCTGAAACCTCAATTTAGGAAGAAAACATACTTGTTTTAGTGCTCTAGACAAAATTAGGTGTCTACAGCCAGTTTTTTCAAAACACAGTTAATCCCATCAATGTCCTGAACTTAGATGATCTAGTAGAACAGGCAAGACTGAAAATGGTTGCTTTGAATGGGGCTGAGTTGGCAGATTCCGAAGGGAAATACCAGCTATTAGATGAAAGGCTCCGAGCATTAGAAAGCACATATGTATTTGAGAGTGTAGATGCAAATGAACGTTGTTTGGTCCCCAATTTAGTCATTCCTCCTAAATTCAAGGATCCTAATTTTGAAAAATATGATGGGACAACCGATCCATCAGCCCACATCACTATGTTTTGCCGAAAAATGACGGGCCATACAAACAATGATAAGCTTTTGATCCACTTCTTCCAGGATAGCCTCAGTGGGTCCGCAATTAGGTGGTATAATCAGTTGAGCAAGGATCAGATTCACTCATTGATTGATTTGGCTAATGTATTTTTAAGCCAATACAAGCATGTAACTAATATGGTAATCTCCGGGGAAATGATTGAGAATGCTATCAAGACTGGGAAACTCGAAGGAGATAAAATATCCCATGCAGAGAGAAACATGACACCCAAAAAGAAAGAGGAAGATGTCCAAGCTATGGGAGGCTTTGCCCCGTATATTCAAGCCCCCTCGTACCAACCATCATGCCCTTCTATGAACAACATATCCCCGGGTTCATACTTATACCCGATTGCCTTTCAATATCCAGCAAATCTTCAACCCCTTGCTAGCCAGAGAAAGCCGAAGAACATCCGAAAAAGAGATCGTTTTGAGCCACTCCCTTTCTCTTACTCTGAACTATTACCCCAGCTGCTCGAAGAATAACTCCTTACTAAAGTTCCAGTGGATCCTATTCAACCCCTAAACCCGAGCTGGTATGACAAGAATGCATATTGTGATTATCACTCCAGGATTCGAAGACATTCCATAGAAAATTGCATATGTCTAAAACGGAAGGTTCAAGCACTCATCAATAAAGGGCAGTTAGATGTGGGGAAGAAACAAAGGTCAGACAACATGGAGAATTCACTGAATCGGAATGATGAGACCATTGTGGATGTCGTAATGGGGGAGGAAGATGAAAAGGTCAAAAAGAGTACCGAGGAATAGCCATTCGAATTATGGGAAAACATGTCAAGAGGGGACTTTTTTTTGGCATGTAGTTCTATGCCTCATGATGAAAACACTTGTCTTATGTTGACATCCATATAAAATAATTGAATTTTGAATTTTAAAATGCTTTTATGTTTATTGTGTTTTAACAATAATTTGAATGTGCAAAAAAAAGCATTAAGGAAGTTCTAATAATGGACAGTCTCGAGAATATTGATGATCATTGTTAGAAATGACCAAATACCCTCCCCCTCTCTTTTAGGCTTTCGTATGCCTAAATCCCTTGAATCTAGACCACTTGAAAGACCTAATGCTTCAAGAATATGAATGATTGAGCTTCACAAATCATTGTCACCACAAAATAGGCAACAGATCCTAGCTTAGGCTATGAACAACGGAACAAACTTTTTGAAAATTTTTCGAGCTCCTTGGAAACTCGAACAAATGAGACATTCTTTCAAGAATCTAGATTGTGGTAATTTGATGTATGTCAAGGTCGTTCCAAAACTATTCACATCCTTTCCAAATAACCACAAAACACCAATTGCCCAAACATCACTTCATGATTGACACCTCGGGGCACAATGACCAAACCAGATTATCCTATGTCCCTAGAGAACACCAATCTTGGGCCATATTCTTTCTTGTATCTTCAAGCAAACCCAAGATTGAGACTCAACCTTTTCAATATAAACCTAGACTTGCAATGTTCCTCGTAATGATATAACTTCTCATGGTTAATCAAATTGGGGCATTATAAGTAGAAATGATGGATGTATGGAGAATAAGGATGGAATTAACGCATGAATCATTGGGCATGAGACAAAAAAAAAACAAAAACAAAAACAAAAGGAAAAGGAAAAATTGTGATATCATGCATATGAGAATTCGGATGATTCCGAAGTGCAAAATGAAATTCTGGTTATCTATTCCCCCTGGGGATTGCTCTTCAATGAGAATATTTGTGCTTGATATGAGAAATGGCCATCTTTCATATCCCTTTGACAAAAAGAAATTATCCATAGTCACCCCTTTTGAGCCAAAAAAAATTCTTTTTTTGAACCCTGATCAAGGATCACCCTCTATATTGGAGGGCAAATGTGAGGAAAGATCTTCTCAAAGATCACTGAGAAATGAGTCTTAACTCGAAGACAGATACAAAGCAAATTGAGCTCCCAAATAAATACGGGCTCACTCTGTCGAAAAGGAAAATGTAGAAAAGATGGCGAAATGAAAGCCAAAAACAAAACAAAAAAAAAGACTAAAAAAGATGGCGAAATGAAAGCCAAAAACAAAACACACACAAAAAATGTGTGAAAAAATATGGCAAATGAGAGCCAGGAACAAAGAAGAAAAAGAGCAAAAGTCAAAAAGAAAACAAAAGTCCAAAAGGGACAAATGCTTCAAAGGGAATCCTCCTCAAGAAATGATCCTTGATCTGATTACCCTCAGACACATATTTTGGGCCTATTTATCCTTTCTTTCTGAACCCCAAATCTTTGCCTATATTACGTGCTTTAAAAGTCCATTTGGATCAAGCATGAATATTTAACTTGAAGGGTTTTTCCTTAGATTTCATCTCATCGAATTATCATTTCACTATGACAGAATTTTGAATTCTCAAGTGCATGGGAGAACAATTAAAAAAAAAAAGAAAGAAAAATGGAAAGAATGGGACTCTAGGGCAAAAACCCAAAAATGGGAATTTTGGATGCCATCTTGTTAGTGCCGATGCCACAACAAAAGAAGAGGTCATCTTGAAGAAATCGAGGAACATCTAGGAATTCTTGAACCTCCCAAATTGTCAGCTCTCATTGGGAGGATAGACTTCAAAAACGAGACTTTTTCCCTCCAAAATCAACTTTCCAGTTTGAACATCCAGGCCAATCTTGACGCTTGTCAAAACACCATGATTTGGAAACTAAAAGAATGTTGAATTTGTTCAATTCTCAAGGAAATCATGTTTTACAAAACCTATTCCATTTGTGAGCCTAGAAGGGACATACATTTTTTTGTTGTGAAGTTTTCTTGGATCAACCAAAATCCCGTTGTACCAAGCTTTTTCAATTCAAGTTGAGAAAACAAAATTGACATTCAGAAAAATTCCTAATAGTGATCATCAGTTTCAAGAGATCCGTACATCACACACTGTGGGGTTAATATTTTTGGCTTAGAAGTTTTCATCAAAAAAGAATTTTTTTCAAAAAGGGAAAATGAATAAAAATATTTTTTGAAATAGCCATTTTTTATGCTGACATGAGACAAGGGTTTTTCTAACCAAAGGTAGGGGACTACTGAGGTAGATCTTGACTCCCAAAAATGTGAAGAAGGAATGAACATCCGACACAGACTTCCGTTGATAAGAGTTTGAAAACAGTCGGGGCAAAGGATTGGAAAGGAAATGATCTCATATGGGGCACAAGTGTTCAAGATACACTCTGATTTAAAGAAGAAAAGCTAAGTCGAAGTCTAGAAAAACGATTTGGGGCATTTGCATCACTCATGAGCACTTACCTCTTTATTAAGCTTTGCATTTGCACCATGTCAGCAAGCATTTGCATCATTCATGGGTACTTGCATTTGCACTATTCCATGAGCATCTGCATTTCACCATTACATTTACATCTTTCATAGATATTTGCATTTGCGTTATCTCAAACAATTGCATCATTTCTAGGATCATTGCATCTTTACTATTGTGTGGTAACTACAATTACACCATTCATAGACCACTTGCATGAACACAATTATTGGAGCATCTGCATCATTCCATGAAGTAGTTGCATCAATTTTGATCTTTGTATTTGCATCTTTTAGAAGCATTTGCACATTTCTAATCTTTGCATTTGCATCATTCAGAAGTATCTGTATAATATCGATCTTTGCATCTGCATCGTTCCATGAAGTAGTTGCGTCAATGTTGATCTTTGCATTTGCACCATGAAGCATTTGCATCGTATTCAATCTTTGCATCTGTATCAAGAAGAATTTGCATCAATCCAAGATATTTGCATTTGCACCATGAAGCATGTGCATCTTGTTTAATCTCTGCATCTGCATGATGAAGCATTTGCATCAATTAAAGACATTTATTAAAGACATTTGCATCTGCACCATGATGCATTTGCATCTTCTCTCAAAACCTTCAAGGTTAATTTCCAACACATTTTCAAAAAACTACGGACAAGACGTCTAGGAATCGGTTTTGAAGTCTTTGGCTTCACCAATTCTCTTCTCGACCTTTGGTTTCACGTAGGTCATCTCAATCTCTTGCTTCATCCAGATTTCTTCTCAACCTTTGGTTTCACCCAGGTCATCTCAATCTCTGGCTTTATCTAGATTTCTTCTCGACTTTTGGTTTCACCTAGGTCATTTCAATCTCTTGCTTCATCCAGATTTCTTCTCGACTTTGGGTTTTACCCAAGTCATGTCAATCTCTGGCTTCATCCAGATTTTTCTAGACTTTGGGTTTCACCTAGGTCATCTCAATCTCTGGCTTCATCCAGATTTCTTCTCGACTTTTGGTTTCACCCAGGTCATGTCAATCTCTGGCTTCATCCAGATTTTTCTAGACTTTTGGTTTCACCAAGGTCGTCTCAATCTCTGGATTTCTTCTTGACCTTTGGTTTCACCCAAGTCATTTCAATCTCTGGCTTCATCCAGATTTATCCTCGACCTTTGGTTTCATTCAGGTCATTTCAATTTCTATATCCAGATCTTTCTCGATTTTCAGTTTCACCCAAGTCATTTCAATTTCTGGCCTCACCAAGATTTCTTCTCGACTTTTTGTTTCACCCAAGTCATTTCAATTTCTGGCTTCATCCAGATCTTTCTTGATTTTCGGTTCCACCCAAGTTATCACCCAATTACTAGTTTCACCTAGATCATTTCAACTTCTGGCTTCATCCAAATCTTTCTCGACTTTTGATTTTATCCCAAAATTATATACATGTCCTCTGAAAAGATATTTTTCCAAAACTCTGCTAGGTTGCTTAACACATGTCTTTTATATAACAAAATCACACCAAGATAAGATAAGGCCCCAGGCTTTCCGCCGAGATATTGTTTTCTCTTGCAAATCGAACTCGTTTCCTTAAGACGGGTCGAGCCTTGATTAGTCAAGGAACTTAATTTAAGGAAAAAATCTTCTATCTTTTTCGAAAAATATATTTCCATCCTAAAATTATATACATGTCATGTGAAAATATATTTTTCTAAAGCTCTGCCAGGTTGCAGGAGAGTTCAGCGAAATATCCAGACATATGTCATTCATATAATTTCACACCAAGATGGGATAAGGCCGTGGGACTACCGCTGAGGTATTTTCTTCTCTTGCAAATCAAAATTGCACCAAGATGAGGTAAGGCCCCGAGACTTCCGGCGAGGTATTTCCTTCTCTTGCAAATCGAACTCGTTTCCTTAAGACGGGTCGAGCCTTGATTTGTCAAGGAACTTAATTTAAGGACAATTTTCTTTTTTCTTTTTTTTTTTTATTTTACAGTTTACAAAAAAAAAAATCAAAAACTCAAAACAATGAACAAAAAAGGAAAAAAGAATGAATCTTCCCTCTTACCCTGCATATTTGATTTCACTAATCGGACAAAATTACTGTTTATTTTATCTTTGCCTTTTTCCTGATTCTTAGCAATAGTCAAAAATGGGCAGCTGTAGACACCTATTTTTGTTCGGTCCCCCTAAACTAGGCAGATTCTCCTTTTCAACTTCCCAGAACGCAAAGAGACTTCCACCATTCTATGGATGGGCCCCCAAGATTTTGTTTTGGAGGTCGGCACAAAAACTCACTCAAAAAAAGTCAACCCTAAAAAGTCAACCACTAAAAAAGTCAAACCTCATTCAAAATCAAGGTTTGAAGTTGAATTGAACAATGGAGAAAGAATTTTGATAATCTGAGGTCTACAACGAATGATATAGAGTTCGGAAGATGGGTTGCGAAAATTTAGTGTAGGGGAAGACCTAATCTGGCAAATTTGGGAAAAATTGCAAAGATGGCCCGATTCGATGAAATTGAAGTCCCTAGTTGTTAAAGAATGGATAAACAAAAATAGCCCAAGGCCCAATTTGAAGTGGATCCCAAGGAAGAGCTAGTTAGAGAAAAAAAGAAAAAACGAGAAAATTCGGGGAAAACCAAATCGGAGGGAAATTTTATCGTAAAAATTGGGCATTTTCGGACCAACTCAAATTCAATATATGACAAAGGAAGTAGAAAAAGAAAATCCGAAAATCAGACCCGTTTTGAGCAAAACCGAGGTTTCGGAGGTTGAAGGGCAATCTCAAAAAATCTCAAAGAAAATTTCGGGAAAAATAGCAAATGAGCTCGAAAAATTATGAAAACTTCTAGATCTTAGTTTTATAATTTTTGGAAGAGATTGGTGGAAAAAAATTCGGAATTGGAGCTAATTTGAAAAATGGCAAAGTTCTGGTGCACTAACCCGAAATTCCAAAAGATAATTCCATGAAAAATAGCAAACGAGCTCGAAAAATTATGAAAACTTCCAGATCTGAGTTTTATAATTTTTGGATGAGATTGGTGAAGAAAAATCCGGAATTAGAGCTCATTTGAAAAATGGGAAAGTTCGGGTGCACTAACCTAAAATTCCAAAAGATAATTTCGGGAAAAATAGCAAACGAGCTCGAAAAATTATGAAAACTTCCAGATCTGAGTTTTATAATTTTTGGAAGATATGGTGAAGAAAAATCCAGAATTGGAGCTCATTTGAAAAATGGCAAAGTTCTGGTGCACTAACCCGAAATTTCAAAAGATAATTCTGAGAAAAATAGCAAACGAGCTCAAAAATTTATGAAAACTTCCAAATTTGAGTTTTATAATTTTTGGAAGAGATCGATGAAGAAAAATTCAGAATCGAAGCTCAAATGAAAAAGGTTAAATTTGGGGAAGCACTAAACTGAAATTTTAGATAAAAATCCCGAAAAAAAAAAGAAATGCAAATTAGCTTGGAAAATGTGAAAACCTCCAAAATCAAGTTTTTTATTGGAGGGGATGAGTTGGAAAAGACAAATCTGAAATTGGGGTCCATTTGTAATTTAATTAAGTTCGGAGGGCTAGAAGGTAATTTTACCGAAGAAATCGAAAATGGCAAATTTATAAATTAAAGAGGTGAAAAAAATAAAGAGAATTCTGGAATATTCCAGGTCTTGGCCGGCCAATATATGGGAGAAGGGTGGGGATTTGATTAATTCCATCCAATGGTCACTATCAAATGGCAAGATGTCATTTTTACTATCTTGCAAATGTTAATGTCTCAAAATTCTTATTCTTAACCACAAGTCATTTTGGGGACGTTAGTTATCCCCATTGCATATTGAGGATGTCAAACATCTTTAAAAATGAATTCCTTTGAGAGATAAAATCTACCTTCATGTCCTTTTTGGGGATGTCATTTGTCCCTAACGTACATTAAGGACGACAATCGTCATTAAAAATGAATTGTTTTGAGATTTAGGCGTATTAGCATATCATTTTTAGGGACGTTAGTCGTCCCCAATACATTATTTTTGGAGACGTTGCATGTCCTTATAGAAAAATTCTTTGCTACAGATGGTCTAATATAATGTCATTTTGGGGATGTTAATTGTCCCTAAAGAATGTTGATTTAAAGACGAAAAATGTCCCTAAAGGATTTTGGCATCTTTTATGAATTTTGGGATGATTTTCTTCCCCAAAGCTTTTGGGACGAATTTCGTCCTCAATTTTGGGGACGATTTGTGTATATTCGTCCCCAAAATTTTTCAGAGACATGGTTTAGAGGATGACTGTTAGGGACGATTTCCAACTTTTCTAAATTTTGTAATTAGAAGGTACCATGGTCCCAAATTTTTGAAAACCCTTTTTTTTTTTATAGTTAGAGGGTACCATATAGACCTGTCTATCGGGTGGGCTACTCACCCAGCTCGGTCGGTCCGCATTGGGCTGGGCCTGGACAAGAATTTTTAGGATTCGAGTCAGCCAGGCCCAGCCTGAATCATTGTTAATTATATAAAAATGATTTTTTATTTAACTTTAATAATATATATTAATATAAAATAATATTTTAATATTTTATGAATAGTGAAACGGGATTACAGGCCCTACCCAAAATGGGCTTAGGCAAACAATTTTTTTTTCTTTCGGACCGCAGCCCGACTCATGGACAGGTCTAGTAACATAGTCTTAAGATTTTTGAAAACCCTTATTTGTTATAGTTAGAGGATATCGTGATCCAAGATTTTAAAAAACTTTTATTTATATATGTATATTATATTATTTAATTAACAAGTGAATTCCGTAAAAAATAAAATAAGCCCAAATAATTATCTTCGTAATTATAAAAATTCAAATTTTAACATAAGAAATTCAATTCCCAAATCTCAATATTAATTTGTCAAAAAAGCATTAATAGTTTAGTTCTCATTTTTTTCAAAAAAAAAAAAAAACAAAAGTAATGATTTTGGTAAACATAATCCACATTAAAAAGTCAAAACCTCCACACAAAAAAAAAAAAAAAAAACTAAAAAAAGATGAGATTGGAAAAAGTCTAAAAAAGAAAAAGACACAAACTTTCAACACACAAATAAACTCACTATAATTATTGTAAAAGAAGATGTATTATTATTTCCTTGAAGAGTCCATCACAATCAGGGTGCAAAATATGGTGAAAATTTCTCCAAGTGTACACTTTTACCTTGTGATCTTTGAAACATTAATAGTAAGTTATGAGGGTTTTTTTTAAAAATTTTAAAATTGAGAAAATTATTAATATTTATGATGAAATTGTGTAAATTTTTATGTACATATATTTTTTTCTTGGGTTTTTTTTTTCATAAAAGGTAAAAATAAATCCATATTGATTTAATATAATGAAAGAAATTATCTGATTTTATTTTTTTCATTAAATAAGTTTGTCACTTGAAATTATTTTATAATGTTAATGATTTAAACTTTGTGCATTATATATAGGTTAAGAAATTAGTTTAGTATTTGTTTGAATGTTATATAAATATTTTATCTTAACTTCACTAAATTATTGTCTTATACCCTAAACAAATCTACTATATAAAACAGTACTTAAAACTTAGAAGAAATAATTAACTAATATAGTTCAAGTTTTTTATAATTATTGTTTGGATGAATTCCTTGTGGATGATAAATTTTATTATCTACATTGAGAGAGAAATTATTGAATCTTTTGACTCAAACTCGATACTTAATGATTTTATTTCTATAAAAGAAAACCGTGCATAATTTTAAATACAAATATTTGACTTGCTTTCCTTTTTATTAGTTATTATCTTTTTCATTCCAATACTTAATTTTTTTTTTTATCATCAATACTTGAACTTTTATGTATATTATCTAATTATATGTATATATATATATATATGTATATATATATATATATATGAAATGTTATTTTTCATATATGATTTTTTTATATAATTTTTAATAAGATAATAACATACAAAATATAAGTTAAATAATTTTTTTTTTACCATAAATCAAATTTTTATGTTTCTTTCTTTCTTTTTTTTTATTTATTTATTATTTTAGCTTGATTTCTAACTTGAAATCTTGATTCCGCCACTGCCTCTAATACTATAAATGAAAAACAAACATCATTGTATTCATATCTTTTGTCCGAGATAAAATCTCTAACTATTGTTCGTATTCATGACCTAATAGGTCATATTACAAAAAAGTTGTATCTCCATTTTGTTTTGGCAAATGGGATATTTTGGAAATGTGGTGGTTATGGTTTTCTTGTTGGTCTGCTGCTGTTTTCTGTCTCATATGTGATGTTAATTGGTGCTTTTTGTGATATTTCATTTATTGGTGCTTGGTGTATGGTGTTGTATCCATATATTTTTGTACGGATCGATGTGATGTCTCCTTTATGTTAGGTTGTTTCTTTTAAAGTGTTTTGTCAGATTGCTCAGTTATTGCATAGAATTTTGTTCTTTGCTCTTTTAACTTTTGCTAACTTTGTAATTACTTTGATTCCTTAATAAATATTTTTTGATTTAAACAAAAAAAGATATTTTGGAAATGTGTCCAAGTGTTGATGAACAGACATTTTTTATTGCAATTTGACTAATATTTCATCTTTATGGTGTGTTTTTCATTTTTTTAAAAGTTTACTTTACGTTAAAAAATAATAATAATGGAATTTTTTGCAGCTTATTATATCTTTGAATACAATTATTTTTCTTTTATTAAAATAGAAATTAGATTTTTTTTATTTTATAATACATTTATCATTGAATCTAAAACTCCTAACAGATAAAATTCGATTTTGATCTTAACAAAATACCTAGATAGGAGTCTCCTACCACCACTCCCATCAATATCACAACAATTATTATTGACCATGGAAGTCGATAAAATGCAACTTTGCAAAATTGTGGCCGCTTGCTTCAAGAAATATTATGTCAAATTCAAAGAATCTTATCTTATAAAAAAAAAAATGAAAGTAGTCCCTCAATTGAGGGACATTTTCTTGCCACATGGTAAGCAATAATTGTTTATTGCTTGTCATGTGATAAGCAATTATAAACTTTTTTTTCAATATTTTTATAATTATCACGTGTTGTATTTTACGTTATTTTTTATGTTATAATTGTATTAAAGGTATTATATATATAAATTTTGACACGTTATTTACAAATTTGGTCACATTCGTGCATCCATGTTGTTTTAATGTTATTTTTTCGTGTTATATTGTGTTTTAGTAATTTTTTTCGTGTTCGTGTCTTGTCCCATATTGCCATATCTAATTAGCACTATTCAAATCATTTTCAATTTTGTGTCACATTAATTTTTTTTTTTTTTTGTTGATAGATTTTGACACATTCATGTTGTATTAGTGTTATTTTTTCGTGTTATATTGTGTTTTAGTTATTTTTCATGTTCGTTTCGTGTCCGATATTTTCAGGTCTAATTGGCAATTTTCAAACAATTCTCAATTTTGTGTCAAGTTCGTTTTATATAAATTTTGACATGTTCGTGTATTTATGTCGTGGTCATATTGTTTTTTTTGTGTCGTGTCGTAGTATAGTTATTTTTCCATATCATGTTCGTATGCAATACTATTGAAATAACTTCTAATTTTGTCTCACGTATTGTATAATGATTGGTTCTTTATTTTTTTTTTTTTGAGAAATAAAATCATATTTCATTTTTTAATTTTAATATTATAGAATAGAAAATTATTATATTGATAAATTATCAATAAAAATTAAAAGATTGAATAATAATTTGAGATGGGGTTGATGTAAATAAATTTTTTTTTAGAACTTTTGATGTTGAATCAAAAGAAAAAAAAAATATTATGATGATTAAATAGTAAAAATAAAAATAAATAAATAAAACTTTCCACTAATTATTTGCCATTCAAAAAAAAAAATAGTAAAAAAAAACTATGTTAAATGATGTTATAAGTTACGAATTATTGTATGATAGTTGTTAGGTTTATATTAATTATTTTTTATTTATTAATATGAATAGGAATGATGGATAGTAATATAATCTAAATGAATTAAATTTTTGATATCCATTTTAATTTTTTTACATATAATGTACATATAATGAATTAAATTCGTATATTCGTGTTGTATTTGTGTTATTTTATATTTATACCTTACTTTAAAAGTTGTCATCAAGTTGAGATATTTTGAATAGATTATCATAAAATTTAATTTTAACTCTAAATTCATTTTTTTTGGTGTCATAATCGTATTCAATGTATTGTGAATGACAATAAAATTGAAGCAACGCGAGAATTAAACACTAGTAAATAAACTTAAAGAAGTCCCTCAATTGAGGGACATTTGCTTGCCACGTGGCAAGCATTTTGACACATTTGTATTGTGTTAGTGTTATTTTTTTCGTATTCGTGTCGTGTTCGAAATTGACAGGTCTAATTAGCACTATTCAAATAACTCCCAATTTCGTGTCACATTATTTTTTTGTATCATGTTGATAGATTTTGACACATTCATGCTTTTGTATTGTGTTAGTGTTATTTTTTGGTGTTATATTGTGTTATAGTTATTTTTTTCATTTCCGTTTCATGTCCAAAATTCCCAAGTCTAATTGGCATAATTCAAATAATTTTCAATTTTGTGTCAAATTAATTTTATATAAATTTCGACACGTTCGTGTATTCATGTAGTAATAATGTTATTTTTTTATGTCATGTTGTATTTTAGTTATTTTTTCATGTCATGTTCGTGTGTGAAACTATTTAAATAACTTGTATTTTTGTGTCACGTGTTGTATAATGATTGGTTCTTTATATATTTATTTTTTTGAAAAATAATGTCATATTAATTTTTTGATTTTTATATTATTGAATAAAAATTAGTGTTTTGGTAAATTATCTATAAAAATTAAAATATTAAATAATAATAGATAATTGTTTAATTGGGCTCAATTTGATTTCAAAAAATAAAATTGGGTTAATGATTTTTTTTTTTTAAATCAAACCTAATTAGCATAGAAATTTAATGGACCTCTAACCAAATTCACAAATTGAAATCGATTTGACATCAATTTTTTAAATTTAAAAATCTTCTTTTTTTTAATATTATTTTAAAGTTATAAATAAAAAAATATTTTTATTTATTCAAATAGAAAATAATGAAACCGAATAAAATATTTTTTTTTATGGTCCGAACCAAATACGAAAAAATCCGAACCAATCATTGAATCTCTACTCGATATTTGATTTACTTTTGCACACTTTCCATACTCTAATACTGTCTCCTTAGCTTTAATCATATGATGTACAAACACTTTTATTTTGATATGTACATAATATAACTATCTTAACATCTTACTCAACGTTCAGCACAATCTACAACAGAAGTATCGCGAGATCTAAACACTAATAGATAATAAAAGGGAGCACTTGATAAATTAATAAATAATTAAATGATTGCTCTATTGGTATAGTTTTAATTGGAAAAGGAAATATTTTTTAAATATAAAAAGAAGACACTATGATTTAAGATCTTTTCCATGTCAACCATATATTTTTGTTATAATCGCAGCTATTATTTAAAATGTACTACACCCAAATAAAAAATTGGCAAAACAATCACTTTCTTCCTATTGATCATCGTCGGAAGAAGATACTGGCAGTGTTAATGTAGGAGATTTATTGTTTTCCATTTTCTTTGGTCTAAAACATAAAAATTTAACACGTAAATTAAGGTGGGCATGAGGTGTGGCTTCCCATTGCCATAATAAGGGTTATTCCTCATTAGGCTCTACTACTTCGAAAGCATGATGGAGTTATTACCAAGAATAAATGGAAGTGAATCCTCTAATCAGTTATAGTCATAGGGTATACCATGGTCCCAAAAATTTTTGAAACCCCTTATTTGTTATAGTCATAGGGTATACCATGGTCTCAAGATTTTTGAAAACTCTTATTTGTTTTAGTCATAGGGTATACCATGGTCCCAAAATTTTTGAAAACTCTTATTTGTTATAGTCATAGGGTATACCATGGTCCCAAGGTTTTTGAAAACTCTTATTTGTTATAGTCAGATGATAGCATGGTCCCAAGATGTTTGAAAACCCTCATTTGTTATAGTAATAAGGATCCTGGTTTCAAGATTTTTGAAAACCCTTATTTATATATGTACTTTATACTATTTATTTATTTTTTGATAATATATTATACTATTTAATTGATAAGTCAATTCCGTTAAACATAAAATATGCTCTAAAAATTATCTTTGTAATTATAAAAGTTCAAATTTTTTAGACATAAACCTTCAACACACAAATAAACTCACTATAATTATTGTAAAAGAATATTTATTATTTTCTTAAAGAGTCCATCACAATCACAGTGCAAAGTATGGTGAAAATTTCTCCAACTGGTACACTTTTACCTTGTGATCTTGAAACATTTATTGTAGTTATGAGTTTTTATTTTTTTTAATTTTTAAATTTGAGAAAATTATTTATATTTATGATGAAATTATGTTAATTTTTATGTACATAATTTTTTTTCTTGGATTTTTTTTCATAGAGGGTAAAAATAAAATCCATATTGATTTAATATAATGAAAGAAATTGTTTGATTTTATTTTTTTCATTATATAAGTTTGTCACTTGAAATTATTTTATAATGTTATTGATTTAAACTTTGTGCATTATATATGTTAAAAGATTAGTTTAATACTTGTTTGAATGTTATAGTTATATTTTGTCTTAACTTAATTTAATTATTGTCTTATACCCTAAATAATTATATAAAATATTACTTAAAACTTAAAAGAAATAATTAATAATATATGTAGAAACCTAATTTTGTCTGAATAAAATCCAGAGTCATAGTTTGAAGCAAACCCTAAGGCAATTAATCGCGACGATATCCTTTTTAATCTTCTAGGTTGAATTTACTAACTCAAATCGAAGATGGTCCGAATAGAATTAAAATTTCATCTAAGAGTCGTTTTAATTAAATTGATCGGGTTTTAATTATTAAGCTTTCCCTTTTTAGAGTTATTTTGAGTTTAGAGTTATCAGGTTCGGATTTCAGAATCCAATTCGAACTTTTATTTCGATTTGGGCCGATTGTAATTAAGATCCAATCTTTTTAAAAGGTTATCGGGTTTGGGGCTTAATGACCATTTGGGTTTAATCTGGGCCAGTTCATGTTTGGGGTACGTATAGCCTGGAGGCCCAAGTTACAAAGAAGGCCTGGCCCAACTGAGTCTGCTCAGCAGCCCACTTGCTGCAGCAGCCTTCACCCCCTCCCCCAACTTGCCTGACGGCCTGCCCACCACACCATCCCTGTCCACCGCCCAACACCTGCTACAACAACCCCTACTTCTGCACACTCCCTGCCTAATCCAACCCACTTCCCTAGCAAACCCACTGACTCCACTGCCCACTGCCATACCCCTACCATGCCACCTTGCAGCCCACACCCCACTTGCGTGACCACCGACCCCCCCTAACACTGTCACCTGCAAACCCTAGCATCCACTTGCCTACCTCCACCACCCTTCATCACCATAAAAAAGCAGACCCACAACATCACAGATGGCTGGGAATTTTCCCTACCCTCGGCACCATTCATAAACCCTCACCTCACCCACAACCAAAAGAGGACACATAAACAACCATCCAAGCAAAGGAAAAAAAAAAAAAAAAAACACAAACACCCAAAGGTTGGAGGTTTGAGGTTTTGAGTTTGGGGAGCTCTAGGACATCCTTTCGAGAATCCAAATGGTGGGGATGTGGAAAAGGTGAAGAAGAAGGCTCGGATGGAATTTTAACGCGATCGGACAGTGCAAACACCGGTTACAAAGAGAAGAAGCCGCAGGATTAGGTTGTAGATCTAGGAGTTTTGTTTAGTTTTTTGAGAAAACTAACAGGAGATTTGGGAAGATGGGGCCAAGAGGAAGAATATGGTGTTTATTGGATAAATTTTGGCATTGGTGAATGGCGACCAAAGGCGGAGCCTAGTGGCTGACACGGCCGATGCGGCCAACCACCGTCGAAAATTGGGTAACCAAGGCAGGCTGTTTAGAGAGAAAGGAGAGAGAATAGAGTGCTAGAGAGAGAGAGAGGAATGAAGAAAATGAAAGAAAAAAGGTTTTTTTGGGATTATATACAAGGCACCACACGATACTATTTCACTTGAGGGAGGGTCCGCACGTGGATCCGGATTTGACTCGAAGTTCGCTCGCCTGACCCAGACCAAGTGAAAAAAAAAAAAAAAAAAGGAAAAAGGAAAAAAAAAAAAAATCTTATAGTTTTTCTTTCGGGGACTAATCCAAGCACTCAAGCTTTGAATTTCCATAGTTTCTCAAGGTAAATTTTTTATTTTCGTTTATTTCATTTTTTAGCTTCATTGTTATTATCTATTTTACTTGTTTTGTTACCTTTTTAAAAATAAAAAAATAAAAAATAACATTTTGGTGCAGCATAATAAATGTTAAATGTGTCTTTTAAATTATTTTTTGTAAAGAAAATTTTCTAAAAACGGATTCTTTTTGGGAATGGTCGGAGTATCAATCGTTCCTCAAATAGTCCGAGTAAAAATAGTTACCGAAACATTATCGAAAGTATCAGAGTGATTTGGAAATTATTTTTACATAGATAATTTCTTTTATTTCAAAAATAATTATAAAAGGCATTTTCATTTGTTTTTCAAACAACGATAAAAATGTTTTAAGAAATGTGATTCTTCGATGATGGAACTCAAAGAGATTCACAAGTAGTGATCTTAGCGAAATCTTGAGGTGAGGAAAATCCGCTAAAGATTTCCAGAGTATTGTAGTTTTTAGCGTGGTTTTTCGATACAAAGGCTCACATTTTCTTTTTTCTGAATAAAATAAAAAATGTTCTTTTTACGAAAAAATCAATTCAAAATTTTTGTCGATAAATAAAAGGGATTAAGGGAATTATGTTTAGTCACCATAATTAAAATCATTTTTTTCAAGATCAAGGATAACACGTGATTAATTGGTACCGTTTTTAATGAGCGTTGTGGGGGTGCTAATCCTTCCCCACACGTGATCGTACTCCCAAACCTGATTTTTGATTTCGTAGACTCAAAATTATCCTTTTAATAGATCTTAATTAACTTTAGGATTTTATTAGGAGGATAAGTTTGCTTAGGTTGCCAATCACACCTAGCTAAAAAAAAGATTGGTGGCGACTCCTTGTGTTTTTTCAAAATCGTCTGGCGGTCGAAAAACCGTTATGACAGCTTGGCGATTCCACTGGGAATTTTCTTAGAGTCGAGCCATAGATTAATCGTGTGTTATCCAAAATTTTGATTTGATGATTAATTGGTATTTAATTATAATTCCTTTATCTTGGAAATAAAAATAAATTTTCTTTCTTTTTTTTTTTCTTCCATTTTTGTAAAGATTTTTGAATAAATTTGCAATTAGATATTTTTACATTTTTTATATGTTTGCTCATAATAAATTGTTGGGGGAATTTAGGATCGGGTTGTAGAATAAATCGTTAAGGGTTGCTTGTCCTTTTCACACACTAACATGCGTATTTCATGCATGAGCTCTATACACGGGCACTATCCTTTTAGGAGGAGGTAAAGTACCTAAGCTCTCGTGAGGTGATAACCTCCGCATGGGCTAGCAAAACACTCTCAGGGTGTAAAGTATCAACGCTTTCATGAGGTGATAACCTCCGCATAGGCCTAGAAAATACTGCCCACCAAATTGAACCTTTTTTGTTTGTACGCTGTAATTGGTGAGGATCAATTTGGGAACCTTTAAAACCGCGCTAATCCCTACGAAGCATGTAATGACCCGTAGGAAGCCCACCTTAGGTAGAGCCATTCTTTCCCATTACTTAGAAAGTCACCCAAAGTTAGAACACATGAAGGAACACTCCTTATCTTTACTTGTTTTCTAAACCTTGAATTCGTAGAGCAGGTAACATTGGAAAATGTCTCATATACCCGAGTAGGTTGATTCCACGGCCCCAGGGCATTTTGATGCCCGATAAAGTTTATTTTTCCTAAAAACAAAAAAAAAAAAAAAAAAAAGAGAGAGAATTTGTGAATTTTTGTAAATAGAAGAGGGGCTAAATGTTTTTTTTTAAAGGAGTTCGCCTTTAAGATATCCTTAAGAAAGATTATCATTTCACTTGGTTAAATAGCACTTAAATGTGCGAATGGCTAAAGGAAAATTGATTTTTCTCTTGAATCTAAAATTTTTATTTTCTATACATATATGTATATATACTAACCGATTTTCTTTTTGTTTCCTTAAAGCATTTTCCTTTTTGCATAATTTTCATTAGCATCATTAGCATCCCATAAAGAGGCTTGGTCGGAAAGGACACAGCATGAGAAACCTAGTGTCAATTGTCGTGGGAAACCCATTTCATGAACACAGTGGGCCAAATATGGACGGCATAACGGGAGGCATGCTAGAATAAAAGGAACACAAAATTAATGGGTAGTATGTTATTAGGGAAGCTTATGTTTATGGATTTGTTCTAATTATGAAAGTACTCATGAGAAAGAGAACTCTTGTTTCACATTAGCACTTGCATGAAATGAATGAGTTTTTAATTTCCAATGCACTCTTTGTCATAATATTCTGTTTCTAAGATAAAATTGGATTTGTAAATATGGACTTAAAAGGCTTTGTTCAAAATTTTGAAAAGTTTTAAGAAAAGTCAATTTGCAATGAGTCAGCCTTACATAACAAGTTTCTGGGATCAAAGTTGAAAATGTTTTCCAAAAAAAAAAAAAAAAACAATTTTCTTTTTCAAAATAAGAGGTGATAAAAAAGTTCAAAGACATCTAATGACCATTGTTAGGAACGAAACAGTCTTAGCAAATACCATGACTCCTCCAAACATTCCTAACACCAGATCATTTGGACAAACACCAGTTGAGATCCTTCCAGCTTTAAAAAGCATCAATTTGAGTTTCGTGTGAGGGAATTAAAATGAAAATCTCTATTAAGGCTATGAACTAGGTGTTGCAACCTAAAAAATAAAATTCTCATCGCAAGACTTTATTATTCATTAAGCGTGACATTAAAAAAAAATCGAGGAAAAGTCGACTTAATTCCTCTTGAAAAATGAAGGTTTTGAAAATGACCTTGAAAAGGAAATGGAGTCGCCACCAATTTTTTTAGCTAGGTGTGATCAGCCACCTATTAAAACCGGTTTTACAAAATATTTTAAAATTAATTAAAACATTTTTAAAACCAATTTCAAGTCTGCGTTTTAAACCAGAAAAATCAAAGAAGCGGGTTCGGGACTCGGTTACGTGTGGGGAAGGATTAGCACCCCCACAACGTCAGTATAAAATGGTACCTTATTAATCGTGTGTTATCTAAAGTCTCGGTAAAAAATTTATTTTTTATTTAGTATTTCAAGTTAATTCCCAATTTAAAGAAAAATAATTCCATATTTAATTGAAAATGATCCGAAATCTATTAATTCAAAATTTTCCTATATTCCCCAACAAACGTGGCAAAATATAGAAATTTTTATTAGTTTGAAAATTTTCTGAATCATTCTCTTTTTAAAGAAGATATTCCGTTATTAATGATAATTGATTATACCCTACTCAGCAAACCCGACAGAGAACTCATGAATTATTTTAACTCGGTAATATCTTTATTTTATTGAAAATCATTACCTTTCTCAAGACATTTAAAAATATATATGAATATGAATATGTGTTACATAAATAAAATGACATAGCAAAGTCTAAATAATATAATGTAACCTAAATGGTATGACATAATTTAAATGTCTTAGCATATTCTAAATGAAATGAAATATCCTAAGTTATATGATATATTCTAAATGAAATGAAATGACCTAGGTAACATGATATATTCTATATGAAATGTAATAACCTAGGTAACATAGTATATTCTATATGAAATGAAATAATTTAAATGACATGGCAAATATAAATGATATGGCCTATAATCTAAATGACATGAAACATAAAATAATGCTATCATATAATATGCATGGAAATAAAAATAAAAATAATAATGCATGAACATAGTATATGTTAAATAATATGACAAAAATAACTAAATAAAAAGCATAGGATATCATGAAACATTCAAACCAAATATAACAAATAATATAATATGAAAAATTTAAATCCAAGATAATAACACCATCATGAAAATTAAACATAGCAAAAATTACATATTATATAATATGCATGAATATGGAAAATGCAATGCATGAGAATGTATTTTTTTTTCCTTTAATTAAGGAAATCCGTATATCTAAAAAGATATCCGGCTACCTTAGGAAAATATATCAAATTAAATATTCTAAAACCAAAAATACTTTGTCATTGTTTGAAAACAATTTGAAAAGCTTAGATTAAAAATAAAAACTTAGCTAAACCCTTTTTTAAATGGTTCTAATTTCCTAAGTTTAAAATCCCGGACTTGACCACCCTTAACCCGAGACTTAAAAAATCATTTTTAGAGTTTAAAAAGGCTTAGAAACTACCCTAAGTCGGTAGCTAAACTTCCTAATCAGCCCTCTCTAAGTAACTTAACCAAAACAGAAAAATGACCTTCCTTCAAATTCAATTCTACCTCCACTGTCCAGTTTTAAAGCACGATTTTTTACTCTATTTTTAAAATTTGAAAAAAATCTAAAAAAAATATTGGACACTGAGGACACGTAAAAATACACGAAAAAAATAGGCTTCATTTTCTGATTGAAGATGACTACCAAGAAAAATCGGGAAAGTACGGGTACTCTGTGAAAAAGTTGTTTTGCCAAAACACATTCTTTTGCCTTTGATAAAATCATTTAAAAATCAAAGTAAAAATATTAGAGACTCTCTAAAAGACGCACAAACAGTAGCTAACACTTTTGAAAAGTTAGGCAAAAAATTGGCAAAGTAAAAAAATCACAAAGGTAGAATAATCAATTTGACAACTCTTTAATTTTCCACAAGTATGCTCAAGTGAGCATGACTTTGAACCATTGATTGGCCTAAGTCATAAGTCAAGTGGCAAGGACATGAAATGCATGAAAAATATAGCAAATATGATGCATGAAATGCATGATTTAAAACCTAAATGACATGAAAAATGCATGGTATCAATAAAATGACCTAGACCTAAATGAACTTGCATGGTTTTTAATGGAACCTAGGTCTAAAATGCATGAATATACATGGCAAAGCAAACCAATCCTAAACCTAAAAAATGCATGGCAATAACACAAACATATGGCATGCTTAAACAAAATACACAATCAAATATCATGAAAATGCAAACCTATCAACTAACATAACAAAAATGCACACACAAAGCATACATCATGAAGGTGGCCGAATGGTCTCATGCTTAAAATGAGCATGGCATTTTCACAAACACATGATATGCTAACATGCTTAGCTAAAGAATAACACTCAAATCATACAAATATAAAGTAAAGGCATGAAAACCAATAGACATTTTCACAAACACATGGATTATAAAATATAAATCATGAACAAACTTAAACATTTTGAAAACTAAAAATCAAAAATGCAAGACAAGTAAAATAAACATGATAACAAGATAATAGTCTAAAAAATAGAAATAAACAAGCAACCAAATTAAAACAAGGTTCATGTTTATGTATTAGAAGAAGATTTAAAGCATCAAAACTTATTAAATATCAAGAATAACATGAAATAACAAAGCAAAACAGCAACTCTAAAAAAATACTAGGCCATTCGGCCAACTCAAAAATAAGAAGAAGAAAAAGTTTCAAAAGCTTTTTGCAAGAAAGAATCAAGAAAGAACTTAAAGAAGAAACACTTATTTAAAAAGGAAAATCAAAAGAAACTCACCAAATATCAAATGAAAAGAGCAAATCAAGAATGGATAAGCAAAGAAAGTGCAAGAGTATGGTGCTTAAAGCAACCTCTAGAAGCTATATTTCAACTTTTTTCTCTTCTAACTTTCGTTTCTTTTCTAAACTTTTCTTTTTGCCTTTCAACAATGGAGAGAAAAATCAGCCAAAAATAAGAGAGAATAGAGAGTGAATAGCTGAAAATGAAAAGGGAGAGAGACCCCCCTTGTAGTGGCCGAATGCCCTCCCCAATGCTAGGATGTTGTCATTTTTCATTCAACCAATTTTCATCCAAAGGCTATTGATCCAAAACATGAAATTATCACCCTTAGATTAGGCCATCAGCTATCCACAATTACAGCTGTTCAAGAATCTTAAGCCATTATATTGACACTCTCCCTCTTCATGCATTGGTCCATGTGGCTTATTTGCAAAGGCTTGATCAAAAAAAAATAACTATCTTCCTCTTTATTGTTGGCCTTTTGATTAAAAATCAAAAAATATATACCCATCCTTGGGCCTTGGCCGACTGACCCCTCTTCTTCCAGCCCAATCTTTATTTTTTTAAAAGGCAAGAAAAGCCCTTTTCGGTTTCTTGGGTAAAATGACCTTTTTGATATTTATTTGGATTTTTTCTTCCAAAATTACCCTTTTGTGCTCCCAAACTTTACCATTTTTTAAACGAGCTCCAAATCCATATTTTTCTTTACCAATCTCTTCCAAATAATTTAAAAGTGTGATCTGGAAGTTTTCATAATTTTTGGAACTCATTTGGTATTTTTTTCGGGATTTATCTGCATGAATTACTAGCATAGGGGCCCCGGGATTTGGCAATTTTGCAAACAAACTCCGAATCCGGATTTTTTTTTGCCAATCTCTTCCAAATAATTTAAAAATGAGATTTGAAAATTTTCAAAATTTTTGGAGTTCATTTGCTATTTTTCTCAAATTTTCCAATTTTGCCTTTTTGCCTCTGAAACCCCATTTTGCTCAAAACAAGTTCGATTTTTAGATTTTCTTCAAACTGAGCCTTGGGCTATCCTTTTTTAATCACTCCTCATCTGTTAGGGGCTTTAGTCTTACCGAATCGGGTCATTTATATAATTCTTCCAAATTTCACCGAAATCCACCAAAAACCCTAATCCTTGGTTTTCTTCCGGATTGACTTTTCTTTCAGTTTTTCTTCCAAGTGGCTTCTCCATTACCCGTAATCAGTGCTTATCTTTCATTTGAAACCTTCAATTTTGACCAGTTTGATCATTTAAGCACTTTTCCCCAAATTTTTTGGATTAGGGTTTTCTTTCTACTGAATCTCTATAACTCAAATTTCGAACTCCATATCTTTCAATGTAGACCTCGGATTATCAAAATTCTTTTGCCATTTTTTAATTGAACTTCAAGTCTTGATTTTGAAAGTGGGTTGACTTTTTTAGTAGTTGACTTTTTAGGGTTGACTTTTTCAGGTTTGACTTTTTATGCTCGCCTTCTTAGACTAAGTCTCAGAGTACCACCTACAGGATGAAAAAAAACTTTTTACATTCTGAAACATCAATTTAGGAAGAAATACCTGTTTTAGTGGTTCGAAAAAAATTAGGTGTCTACAGCTACCCCTCTTTGGCTATTGCTGAGAATCAGGAATCAGGCAAAGATAAACAAATACTAATTTTGTCCGATTAGTGAAATCCAATGTGAAGAGAAGGGGGTTTCTTTTTCTTTTTTCATTTTTTTAAAAGCTCTAAATTGAAGATTTTGTCCTAAAATTGAATTCCCTGACTAATCAAGGCTCGACCCGTCTTAAGGAAACGAGTTCGATTTTCAAGAGAAGAAAACACCTCAACGACGGTCTCGAGGGCTTAACCTGTCTTGTGCTAAGCTGTGTTTAAAATTCTAGGTATATCCTCCAGAAGCTTCGGCTCTCACCACCAAAGACTTGCTCAATTAAATGTAAAACTCTAGATATCTCCACCAGAGGCTTTGGCTATCACCACCAAACACTTATTCAAGCAAATGTAAAACTCTGGATATCTCCACCAAAGGCTTTGGTTATCACCACCAAAGACTTGTTCTTTGTTTAAAACTGTAAAAACTCTAAAAACTTATGCCTGGAGGTCTTAAAAATGGTGCCCGGAGGCCTTACCTGTGATTTGAAAAAAAAAAATGCACTGTATGTGACTTTAAAAATGATGCTCGGAGGTCTTAAGAATGGTGCCCGGAGTCTTTACCGGTGATTTGAAAATACCTTGACGATGGTCTCAAGGCTCGACTCATTTGATAAACAAAACGAATTCGATTTAAAAACAAAAGGAAATACCTCAACGGTAGTCTCAAGGCTCGACTCATTTGATAAAACATAATGAATTCGATTTAAAACAAAAGGAAATACCTCGATGGTGGTTTCAAGGCTCGACTCATTTGATAAAACAGAATGAATTCGATTTAAAACAAAAGGAAATACCTCGACGGTGGTCTCAAGGCTCGACTCATTTGATAAAACAGAATGAATCCGATTTAAAACAAAATGAAATACCTTGACGGTGGTCTCAAGGTTCGACCATTTGATAAAACAGAATGAATTAGATTTAAAACAAAAGGAAATACCTCGACGGTGGTCTCAAGGCTCAACTCATTTGATAAAACAAAATGAATTCGATTTAAAACAAAAGAAAATACTAAGAATGATTCTGGGTTTGGTTCATTTGGAAAAAATAAATTTAACTTGAAAATGAAATGAACATACCTCGACGGGGTCTCGAGGCTCGACTCATTTGAGAAGCAAAATGAGTTCGATTTCGAAAAGAATATACCTCGATGATGATCTCGGGGCTCGACTCGTTTGAAAAGCAGAACTAGTTTACTTTGAGGAAGTCCAAGTTTTCCTAATTTCTGCAAGGTTAGCTAAATGCAATGATAAGAATGACTAGGGCTGTAATCGAGCCGAGCCGAGCTCGAATAGTGAGAAGCTCGAGCTCGAGCTCGATTCGATACTCGCAGCTCGAAGCTCGGCTCGAGCTCGATCGAATACTATTTTTCAAGCTCGAGCTCGGCTCGAGATAAAATCGAACTATTCGAGCTCGGCTCGATTAAGATCGTTTACTCAATTTATGTACTCAAGCTCGAGTTCGAGTTCGAGTTCGAGCTCGAGCTCGAGCTCGTTTCATGTACAATTTTTTTGCATTTAAATAATAAATTTTAAAAAAAAATGATATAATGATAAAAAACCTTACACAACAATCAAATCCAAATTTTTCTAAATACAAAAAAGGTAAAAGTCTCAATCAAAATTAATCTAACTGAAGCAGTTCATAAATTCATGTAAATTGATGCAGGACGAAGTGATAGAGATGATGTGCTTGTTGGATTGCTTGGAGTCTTCCCTTCTGAATTGGTCAGCCCCAAGAGATATAATGTTGGGTTTTAGGCATCCACTTCCTAAAGCCACCAAGTAGAGTGCAAGAAACAATATGAAGGCCTTGTAGCCCTTTGCCTCCACACAATCATCTTCTCCATCAGAGACCATATCACAATGGGGTGGCCTCAGTTGCGGCAGATGTGCTTGAATGGAAAGTAATATAAAGCCCTGCAAACATCAACTTGGGATTATATGGATTTGCTGGCATCTCAAGAGAAGAGAGACAAACAAGAATGTAGAGAATCCAAATTGAAGATATATAAAAGATTGAGTAGTACACTAAAAAGGAACTTGGTGTCAGAGAAAAAGAAATAATTAATACTTACAGAGAGCTCCACAAATCCAAAAATTAACATGGTCCGGAAGCTCCCAAGATATGAATCTGAGAGGAATCCACCAAGTAGTGAGAGGAGGAACACAGTTCCTATAAAGTTGGTGACTATGTTGGCAGACTTTGATAAAGGAAAATGCATCTCATTGAAAACATAGGTTATTAGATTGTTCCCAACAGCAGCAATTGCCATCATCTCGAATGCTTGGAGACCTGAAAACAACCACCAGTAAAACGCAACTAAGAAGATGATATATTAGCAATCTTATATAAAGTAAATAAGGAATAAGAAGAGAAAGGAGATGGAGATGGACGAGGTAGAGTGACGGAGAGAATATGAGAGTGAGATTGTGAGGGAGAGAAGGAGGAGCGGCTGAGAGAGTGAGAGGAAGACAAGGTAAAAAATTAGGGTTTAAGTTTTTAGTATATATTTATATATTAAGGATAAAATAGTAAATTAATATTAAAAATATATATTATAAAATAAAAAGCTCGATTAGGCTCGCGAGCCGTTCGAATCGAGTATTAAGATACTCGAATTCGGCTCGCTCGACAGCTCGAGCTGCTCGAGCTCGAGCTCGACTCGATAATGACCGAATCGAATTCGAGTTTTTTTCGAGTCGAACTCGAATAGCTTGCGAGCACAGGTGTCTCATTTACACCCCTAAGAATGACATGCTTTTTAAATGCTTGTATGTTTCCTAAGAATGAATGTAATCAAATGATTGTGTCATGATTTTTTAATCCATGGTTTCTTTGAGGTTCACAGATTATCCAATTTCATGACGGAGTCTTCAGTTGTTCACTGATGCCCCACTTAAGGAATCATTTCGCTGAAATTCACAAACTTTCTGACTTCGTGATGGAGTCTCCAACACGTTCACTATTTTCCTTTCTTGATGAACTTTCCAAACCTTTCCCAAGATTTAAATCTATTCTTTAGTAATACTCTGAAATCCTTTTATTTAAAGATTTTTTTATTACTAATCATCATTCAATTTAATAACAATCATAATGCATCTCAAGAATGTATGAAAGAAAATATGAATCAAGCAAAAATGTCAAAAAAAGATTACAATAATTTATTGCAAGAAATGTTTTAAAATAGTAAAAATAAATATCAAGGATATAAGAAACAAATGTAAAGTTATAGGTTGTAGATACCCCGGATGCGGAATATCTTGGACCCTTCCGTTTTCAGACCATCTGAAATTTCTCTTGAACAAGCAATTTACTTGGGTAACCTCTCGGCTTCCATAGTTACGTCAGACTGAGTTTTTCTCCTTTCCTCTGATTTTTTGATACTTTCTTCCTCTTTACACGGAGCATTTATTCGAACTTTTAATCCGTACCTGAGCCGCCCTTTGCGGGTTTTCAACTCAAGTGTCCTCCATTCAGTATTAAGTCGTCCTTTACGGGTTTTCGGCTTAAACCTTTCTTTTTACTTTCTTTTTTCATTTCCATTTTTTTTATATTCTACCATGCATCTGAGAATTCTAAATGCTTCCAAGGTAAAAATATCAATTCAAAAGATGGGATGAATTCTGAGAATAACCTTTCAAATTAAATATCCATGCTTGATCAGAATGGGCTTTTAAAACACGTAATGTAGGCCAAGGTTTAGGTTTAGAAAGAAAGGATAAAATAGGCCCAAAATGTGTTTAAGGGTGATTTAATCACGGATCATTTCCTAAGGAGAACTCATTCTTGAAACATTTGTCCCTTTTTTTAAACTTTCTTTTCTTCTTTTTTCTTTTTTTTTTTTTTTTTTTTGCTTTGTTGGCTTTTATTTGCCACATTTTTCAATGGCTTTCTTTTTGCCATGATTTTTTTATTATTTTTCCTCGCATTTGCCCTCCAGTGTAGAGGGTGATCCTTGATCAAGGTTTAAAGAAAGAAATAATTCTTAAGGCTCAAAGGAGTGACTAAGGATAATTTCTTCTTAGTGAAAGGAATATGAAAGATGGCCATTCATCATATCAAGCATGAATATTCTCTTTGAAAAGCAATTCACAGGGGAGATAGATATATAGGATTTCCATTTTTACACTTGGAATCATTCGAATTTCCATGTGCACAGCATCACACTTTTTTTTTAAGCATAATACTTTTCAATTCATCAGCATTCACAGGATTTCTGAAATCCTCGCCATCCATTCTAGTTAAAATCAATGCTCCTCCAGAAAAAGCTCTTTTTACTACATAGGGTCCTTCCCAATTCGGAGCCCATTTTCCTCGCGGATCCTTCACTATAGGGAGAATTTTCCTCAGTACCAACTCTCCTTCTCGAAACTGTCTGGGAAGAACTTTCTTGTTGTGGGCTCGAATCGTCCTTTTTTGATACAACTGCCCATGACAAATTGCTTTCAATCTTTTCTCCTCGATGTGATTCAATTGTTCATAATGAGCTCTAACCCATTCTGCTTCTTCTAGGCCAACTTCCATCAAAACTGGAAGTGAAGGGATCTCAACTTCAATAGGTAGCACTGCTTCCATCCCGTATACCAAAGAAAATGGCATTGCTCCTGTAGATGTGCGAACCGAAGTACGATATGCATGAAGAGCAAAAGGCAAGATCTCATGCCAATCCTTATACACATCGGTCATCTTCTCAACAATCTTCTTGATGTTCTTGTTAGCTGCTTCTACTGCCCCATTCATCTTCGGACGGTAAGGTGCCGAATTATGATGTGTGATCTTGAACTGAGTACACACTTCTCCCATCATCTTATTGTTCAAATTGAGAGTATTATCCAAAATAATTCTTGCTGGCAATCCGTAACGGCATATAATTTCTTTCTTAACAAATCTACATACCACCGACTTTGTTACATTCACATAGGAAGCAGCTTCTACCCACTTTGTGGAATAATCTATGGCCACCAAGATGAAACGATGTCCATTTGAAGCTTTCGGGGTAATAGGCCCAATCATATCCATTCCCCACATTGAAAAGGGCCATGGTGCAGTCATGACATGTAATGGCGATGGCGGCACATGAATCTTATCTGTATATATCTGGCATTTATGGCACTTCCGGGAATAACTGATACAATCTCTTTCTATTGTCAACCAATAATATCCTGCCCTCATAATCTGCTTAGCCTTCTCAGAGTCTAGAATAAAACCCATTACTAGCCTTCTCAGAGTCCTCTTGTCATTTTTTGTTGCTTGTTCTGGATACTGTTGACTCTTGATGTACTGCAAGATGTAGTTATACCAAGGGAGGCCATCTGCTTCTTCTTCAATACTCAGACAATGGGCAGGAGACTCATATATACTCATCTTTATTGGCACAACTTCAGCCCTTTCATTTACTTTAAACATTGATGACAAAGTAGCCAGAGCATCTGCCATTCGGTTTTCTTCTCGAGGGAAGTAATTGAAATTCACTTCTTCAAATTTCTCCAATAAACTCAGTATGAGTTCTCGGTATCGGATTAGCTTTGTATCTCAGGTTTCCCATTCTCCCCGTAGCTAGTATATCACTAGGCTGAGTCTCCGAAGACTTCCAATACTTTGATCTTTCTGTCTATTGCAGCACGAAGGCCCATAGTACACGCTTCATACTCGGCAGTATTGTTTGTACAATCAAAATCCTATCTAACAGTGAAAGGATAATAATCTTCTTCTGGAGATATGAGGACTGCACCGATTCCGTGCCCCATGGCATTAGATGCACCATCAAAATACATTTTCCATACTTTCTTTTTCAAGGGAATCTCATTGGCTTGCGAAACATAAATTAAATCTTCATCCGGGAAGTCAACGTTCAACGGCTCATAATCTTCCACTGCCCGACTTGCTAAGAATTTAGCCACTGCACTGCCCTTGATAGCTTTTTGACTTACATATACAATGTCGTACTCTGACAATAAAACCTGCCATCTTGTTGTTCTCCCTGATAAAGAAGGTGCTTCCAACATGTACTTGATTGGATCTAGCTTGGAATCAACCACGTTGTGTGGTACAACATGTACTATCTGAATCTTCGAGCAGTCCAAGCTAAGGCACAACACAACTTTTCTACCGACGAATATTTCAACTCATAATCTGTGAACTTCTTGCTAAGGTAGTAAACTGCCTGTTCTTTCTTTCCAGTCTCATCAAGCTGCCCCAAAACACAACCCATAGATCTCTCAAATACTGATAAATACAGTATCATTGGTTTATCCAAAATTGGTGGCATTATTACTGGTGGGTTGGATAGATAATGTTTAACCTTTTCAAATGCAATCTGACAACTTTCATCCCATTCTCCTGGATCAAGTTTTCGAAGTAACTTAAATATTGGATCACATATGTCAGTTAACTGAGAAATAAACCGAGCAATGTAATTCAATCTCCCCAGAAAGCCTCTTACTTCCTTTTGAGCACGAGGTGGTGGCAAATTCTGAATGGCCTTCACTTTATCCGGGTCAATCTCAATTCCTCTTTTGCTGACAACAAAACCCAGTAATTTTCCCGAGGTGACTCCAAAAATGCATTTTGCCTGATTTAGCTTGAGTCAAAACTTCCTTAGTCGTTCGAAGAGCTTCTTAAGATTCGCAATATGCTCTTATTCTCCTTGTGATTTTGCAATCATATCATCAACATAGACCTCAATTCCCTTATGCATCATATCATGAAACAAGGTCACCATGGCTCTCTGATATGTTGCCCTAGCATTCTTCAACCCAAATGGCATTATTTTGTAGCAGAAGGTTCCCCACATTGTAACAAACGTGATTTTCTCCATATCTTCTGATGCTATCTTAATTTGATTGTATCCTGAGAATCCGTCCATGAAAGAAAATAAAGAACTCTTCACCGTATTATCCACCAGAGTATCGATATGGGGCAAAGGGAAATTATCTTTAGGGCGGCCTTATTCAAATCTCGGTAATCAATGCACATCCGCAACTTGCCATCCTTCTTTGGTACTGGAAAATATTTGCCATCCATTCTGGATATTTTGCCACCTCTAAGAATCCAGCATCAAATTGCTTCTTCACCTCCTCTTTTATCTTTAACAGCATGTCTGGCCTCATTCTTCTCAACTTTTGCTGAATTGGCTTGCATTCTGGCCTTAAAAGGAGCTTATGAACCACAATATCCGGATCCAACCCTGGCATGTCTTGGTAAGACCATGCAAATACATCCACATATTCTTAGAGCAAGGCTATCAATTCACTCTTTATTGATGATGACAATGAAGTCCCGATTTTGACTTCCTTTATCTCTTCACCATTTCCCAAATTTATCATTTCCAATAATTCTTTATGAGGAATTACTTGTTTCTCCTCTTGTTCTATTTTCCTTAATAGATCCAGAGGTAGACCATAATCCTCAATATCTTCGTTAGCCTCAAAATCACCTGTGCAAATGGGTATTTCAAAATCAATTTCTCAATTACTGACAGGAAGGTCCTCATATTCCGCATCCGTACACCTGTAAATAGGTGGAGAAGAAACAATATAGGAAAAAATATATAATGAAAACAAAATAAATAACAAAAATGAAAGAATATGGACACATCAATATGAATAAAATGCATTGTACTTGTTATTTATTGAATGAAAATGTTTAAACAAAAAGCCCATTACAGAAAAGAAAAAAAAAACTCTTAATATCTCTGGGTAAAGATAATTAAGATTTGTTTTTTAAAGTATTACGTTGGAATAGACTTAAAAACTATGGGCAGCTCAGTCGCACTCCAATTGGTCAGTCTATATCCTGGTGGACAAGATCGCACAATCCAGTTCACATTGTCACTTTCCATTCCTTCTTTCCCAGTCATGCAAATTACCATATCCTGAATCTGCCCCCCCTTTATTCACATGGAATTTTTCAAAAGCTTGCTCGATCATTATGAGTACATCCTCTGAATTCTTTTCTCCGAATAAAAAACCAATAGAGCGAAAGTTGTGAAGGATTGGTGGGAAAGTCATGGGTTCCCATTCAATATCCATACCTGCGAAATGGGCCATCATCCTTTGTCGGTTCCTTTCAACTTGTTTTCTCCTCTTATGGGCCTTCGGAAGATACCCTAAGCCAAATCGATCTTTCTTTCCCACTGTTTCATTGCTTGGGCCATCCCTTGAAGATGTTTTCCAAGACCTTTTCTAGCCATGCAGCCCTTTCCCATTGTGGTTCTTACTCCCAGCGTTGTGTTCTTAGGCAACCTTGGCTTTGGAATTTTTCGTCCTTCAGCGACGAAAACCGCATTTACAAATTCCAAAGATCGAAAAAAATATTCTACGGTATCTTCATTGGGTTCAACATAAGGAGATTCAGTGGATACAGAGGCTATTATGTCTTCTTCTCCTGATACAGTGACCAAACGACCCTCCATCACAAATTTTAGCTTTTGGTAGAGAAATGAGGGTACAAGCCCTACTGAATGTATCCACGGCCTTCCCAATAAGCAATTCTAGAATGTATTAATATCCATGACCTGGAAGTTCATCGTATAGGTGCATGGGCCTATCTCCAGAGGAACCTCAATAGTTCTCATTACCTCTCTCCTGGTACCATCGAAAGCCCTGACTACTGTGCAACTCGGAAACATATAAGACATATCAACTGGCAACTTAAATAGGGTTGCCAAGGGCATTACATTTAATGAAGAACCATTATCCAGAAGCACCCTTGGTAGTATATGCCCCTTGCAGGTGGTTGTTATGTGAAGAGCCTTTGTGGACCCAATACCATTTGATGGTATTTCATCATAACTGAAAAATATATGGTCGTCTGCCGCAATGTTTCCCACCATCCTGTCTAACTTTTCTACCGATATGTTGTTAGCCACGTATGCTTGATTCAACACTCTTAATAGGGCATTTCTGTATGGCTCTGAGTTTAATAGCAAAGATAAGATGGAGATTCTTGCTGGCTGACACTTCAATTGCTCAACCACACTATACTCACTATGTTTTATGAACTTTAAAAACTCGCGGGCCTCTTTCTCGTTTACTGGCTCTTTTTTCCTATTTATCGGGCTGATCCCCTCTCTACTTTTTTTGACAAATCTATCTCAATATGGATTGGTTCAACTGTTTTCTTCCCTTTGTCCATTCCTCCATCCTTTCTTGTTGATCCCTGTTCAACAACCTCAAGGGCATAACACATTCCACTTCGTGTTAAGTGCCCCACACCTGCAATATCTTGCTGACTTGAAGACCCAGGCATAACCATGCTGTAGTCATATTTTCATGGTGTAGTTTTGCTCTCTTTGTATGAAAAGGAAGAAGGCAAATCTATAATGAGCTTAGGCGCAATTTCCTCAACAACCGGAGAATTCTTCTCTGGTTCATCATAATAGATGATCAAAGGTCTTTTTATTCCATAGTCAGCTGCATTCTCAATAACCTCTATTTCTTCCTCTGTCTCCTCGTAAAATTGGGCCTCTCCATTATCCATCATCTTTTGGACTTTAGCCAGAAAGTCCCCACAGTCCTATATGATATGACCTGAACATTTATGGAATAGGCATCGATTTTGCACCCTCTTTGCCACCATTTTTAAACTTTCTGCATCCCCCCGCCATTCCTGCCTTAACCATCTCGACCCATACTATTAACATCGGAGTCTTGACTTCCCTAGCATCTTTTTTTAACCTTCTGACTTCCCTTGTCAATACTGCATTTACTCGATTCTCAGCATGATAGGGCAATGGGTTTCCGGCTACATTCGGCCTATTCTTTGATCCAAACTTCACAACTCTGGTATTGATTAAACTTTAGACTTTCTTTTTGAAGGCAATGCAATCCTCCGTTGAATACCCTGAATTCCAGCATGATATGCGCAGTTGGTATTTGCATTGTACCACCTTGGGTATGGTGGGGTCAAAGGTTTAAGATGTATGGGCACGACAAGTTGGCCTTGCAGTAGTTTAGGATATAGCTCACCATAGGTGGTAGGAATGGGATCAAACTGGGGTTTTTTATCGTTCCTTGGTGAACGATAGTCATTACGCGCGGGACCTTAAGTGTTTGGGATAGTGTTTCGAGGAAGGGTTATCTGTGGGGATATACTAGTTGGAAACGGCTGTTGTGGTATATTGGTATAAGGGAATGGATCTTGGGTAAAGTGATTCACATTGGGGTGGTAAGGATTATACCCTAGGTAAAGTGTGTAAGGTGTCGGAGATGCATAAGATGTAGTAGGAGTATAAAGCCTGGAAGGTGTGTATGGTGTAGGAGGTGTATAGGGGTATTGATTGAAACTGACTGCATGTGTCTCCTCTTTCTTCTTTGCAGGAAAACTCTCCTCGGGGTAGCAGACTCACCCCCTTCCATTTTCCCGTTCTTAATGGCAGACTATATCATCTCCCCAGATATCACCATATCTGCAAAGTCCTTGGTGGCACTTCCTACCAATTTATCATAATAAGGTGCTTTCAGGGTATTGATGAAAAGCACTGTAGTTTCCTTGTTGGTTAAAGGGGGTTGCACTTGTATAGCCAGGTCTCTCCACTCTGAGAATATTCTTTAAAGCTTTCAGTAGCTTTCTTTTCCATGTTTTGGAGAGTTAGACGATTAGGCACCATGTCCGTCACATGCTTGTATTGTTCGATGAAAGCTTTAGCTAGATTCATCCAGGAAAGGATCTCAATACGGGTAAACTGGTTTTACCACCGAGTTGCAAACCCTATCAAGCTATCTTGGAAACAGTGGATGAGCAATTTTTCGTCTTAATCATGTCCGGTCATCTTCCTGCAATACATGGTCAGATGCGCTGAAGGGTTGGTAGTTCCGTTATATTTTTCAAAGTCTGGTACTTTGAACTTTAGGGGAATCACCAGACCGTGCACTAAACTCATCTCTTTGGCATCCAGACTGCTAAATAGCTTCGCTCCTTCAACTGCCCTTAATCTTTCCTCCAGCAACGGATATTTTTTTTGGGATTCTGCTGTTTCAACTCTCTTCAGCTCAGTCATCTTTGCCCTCTCCTTTTCAGCCAATTCCTCAAAGTCTAGAATGTCCACCTCAATTGGATTAACCCCAATATTACCCCTTTTAGGACCAAAATTTTGTGCTTCGACCGCTGGTTAGATGTAAATATAGGATGCTGCCCCAGTCGGAAGTTCATTTCCCACAGGCTGGGATGTCTGGCCATTCTTCTGTACCACCTCTGGTCGGTCTTCCTGATTTACTGCCCCAATTCCTGTAACTGAATTTTCTCCTAGCCACTTCTGCCTTATCATGGTACTCATCATCTCCATGAGTTTGGTCATTTGTTCCCGTGACTCTTCTTGAGACTTAGCTAATTGTTCCTACAATTTTTTTTGAATTTTTTCCATGCTTTCAGTTCTAGCAAGCTTATCGTTCTCCATAACTCTTGCTTGAGATCGAGTATTGTAGAGGTGTCGAAAGTTTGATTCTTTCTGAGTGCGACCAATTGTACCTTTAGTTTTAAAAACCATGAACTAGAAATTATTGACACATTTTCTTATTTTATTTTATAAAAATGAATGAATGAATAAATGACTAAATGTTAATGAATGAACAAATAAGTAAATGACTAAGTGTATGAACATGAATGACTAATTATAAAGAATGAATGGACAAATAAATAAATGACTAACTGTATGAACAATTTATAAAGAATAAATGAATGAATGATTATAAATATAAATGAATGAACAAACAAAGTATATAAAGGAAAGAATAAATGAATGATGAATGCATTTAAAAGTATTGGCCCCAGGATAATTCCAACCAAACGGACTTTCATTGTTTTCCTGGAACTAAATACATCAAAGAAAAAAGATCACTGCTTAAGACAATCTGATAATGTGTCTATCCTAATTTAAAAATTCTATTACAAAACACCGGTCCTTTAGTAACTCCCTCAGATCTTGGACCTTTTTCACTGTCCTCTTTTGATTGCCTTGCTCTTCAATCTGACCCCTACTTGTTCACGGCCCTTTGACATGTCAGCAGAAGCATCGCCGTGTAAGCTTTCCTTAGCTTGTTTCTCCAGTTGATTGGCTCGGGCTTCCTCATGCTTTGCTTTCTCTGTCCAATAGTTCTTCTCCTTCTTGAGATTTTTGACTTCTTGCTCCCATTCCCCGAAAGTCTTGAGAGTCCCCTTGAATCTAAGCTCGAAGCAGTACCTCTTGTTCTCCAAGTATAATTCCTGAAGATCGCTTGTAGCAGTGTCCCTTTCTCTCTTGATCTTTTCCTTTTCTATTTCTCGAGCTGATTCCCTATTTTTCATATCCTCAAGCTCTTCTTGCAATCGGGCAATTTCCTTGCTCATTTGGGCCTTTTCTTTTTCGAATTCTGCCCTTGCAATTTCTAACTCTGATAGCGCTTCCTTAAGTGGTGGACTCATGAACTTGACCTCTTCCCCATCTGATGTCAACAACCTATCATTGACCCACAATTCCCTCCATACCAGGTAATCAGGTGTGATGATGTCGGCATATCTAGCTACCTCCACCTGATGAGTTTCCTTCCATGCTACTACAATCTCATATACCTTTCCCGAGTATCCATCTTCTCCATAAGCAAATTCCAAATTACTAAGGTCATGGGTCATAGGAGTAAACTGACAGGATTCCGATTATCTTAGTACCAGCAGTGGTGCATAGCTCACTCCTCCCAATACTCCCAATAATGGAACCGAAGCTTTATCTCCGCACTTGTACAATGTCGGCATAGGAGCTATCCATAGAGCTCTCCAAATTATCATCTCAGCCCTGATATTCCGAAATATGTTGATCCATTGTTCCTCAGTCCTATTTTCAAGCCAATCTCTCTTAAGAAATTCACCAATTGATGCAAAAGACTTCTAATACGAGCGAAGAGGGAAATTCTCCTGTTTGCAAAATGACACTGAACCCATATGTAAAGGAGCTGTATACAACCTATAAAATGCCCTTTTCCTTCCCGTCTACAAAAATTTAGGGATCAGATTGTTTCTGCTATAATTGCAGGGGCTGGGTTTATCCTTTGCTCAAGCATCTCAAAAACATCAAATATCGCCACATCCACATACCCTAATGTCATTAGGAAGATAACTAAACCATAGATAGCCAAAGCAAAAATATTCCTAACTGTCTCCTTACTTGAATGGCTATGGCTTAAGGTCCTTAAAATATCCCATGATATACAGTAGTAGCTTACCCCTTTTCGGACAACATGGCTTTCGACCCAATTTCTTTCCACTCCAAGAATTTTAGACACTTTTTTCTTGAAACCCGACGTCTTTGTATCCTTCAAATAAATACGGTCGGGAATAACATTCTCAATATGCAGCAAGGTCGAATATTCCTCTATGGTTGGAGTCATATCCTATCGGTTGAAGGTAAAACACCGATAAGCGGGATTCCAGAATTGCACCACAGCCCGGATCACCTCACCACTGACCTTAACCTGAACTAGCAGTGCTATGTCCCCATAAGTCTGAGAGAAGGCTTCCTTTTCTTATATGTTCCATTGATTCCATTTATCCATCAATTCCCAGAGATCATTTTTCCTGATAGTTAGATCAACCTCGACCGACAATACTGACACATATCCCATTTTCAAACAATCCCATTATCCTGCTGACCTTTCTCAGACTGTTTCCTAACCTCTAAATGCTTCTCGACCACTAAGACATTCTGACCCTCCATGGAAGCCCTTTTGGTTGAATATTATCCTGAGACCAATAACCTTCTATGTGCAAAAATGCTGACAAGAATGCAAAACAAAAAACAAAAAAAAAAAACAACAAAAAGAAAATGAATTAGTAATGGGAATAAATTCGAATAATACAAAAAAAAAACACATAATTCAAAACAATAATTATCCCTGAGGATGCCAACAAAATTTTGGCATAATAACACCCTTGGGACAAAATCCAACACTTATTACGGGCATTGTGATGTACATTCATCATTGTCCAATTTTCAAAAATAAACGTATTCGGAAAGCAGAATAGAACGTAAAAGGTTTGGAAATATTCCTCCATGTGTTCTTAATTTCGGGATATCTAAATGGAAATACGTCATGGCTTCGCCTAGGTTTACTATATGAAGGTGAATTAGTTCTAAAAGCCCCGAATTGTTCCTCACTGTCGCCGGTGAAGGCTAGTAAGGCACCCCAATAAAAACGGGTTCAATTCGTTAGAGTCTATTTCCCTAGCCCATGCGGATTGCTAATCACGAAGGCTTAGGTAATGTAGTACTCCGGAAGTGTTTCACTAGCCCATGCGGATTGTTAATCACGAAGGCTTAGTTACTTTGCTCCCACCTAAAAGGACGGAACCCGGGTATAGGATTCATGATATGCAAATGCACGTGTAGTATGTGAGGAGAAATAACAAACCTTTCACCACCTATTCTATATCCCTTATTCTAAATGCCCCAACATGATTAAACAACATAAATTACCAATTAATCAATAAATGAATATATGCACCAAAATAACCAGAGAACAATTATAATATGTATGCACATGAATATGGACATATTTAAAAACATTTTATTATTTTTGGAATTATCCTTATTTTTTTAAAAAAAAAATATGGGAATTAAATTAAATACCAATCAAATGAACAAAACCGAGACTTTGATAATACACGACTAATTCTAGGCCTGACTCTCTAAAAGTCCTCAGTGGAGTCGTCAAGCTGTCGCAACCTAAAAAATAGCAAGTCTCATCGCAAGACTTTATTATTCGTTAAGCGTGACATTAAAAAAAAAAACCGAGGAAAAGATCCTCTTGAAAAATGAAGGTTTTGAAAATGACCTTAAAAAAGACATGGAGTCGCCACCAATCTTTTTTAGCTAGGTGTGATCGACCACCTATTAAAATCGATTTTATAAAATATTTTCAAATTAATTAAAACATTTTTAAACCAATTTCAAGTCTACGTTTTAAACCAAAGAAATCAAAGAAGCGGGTTCGAGACTCTGTTACATGTGGGGAAAGATTAGCACCCCCACAACGCCCGTATAAAACGGTAGCTTATTAATCATGTGTTATCTCAAGTCTCGGTAAAAAATATATTTTTAAATTAGTATTTCAAGTTAATTCCAAATTTAAAGAAAAATAATTCCATTTTTAATTGAAAATGATCCAGAATTTATTAATTCAAAATTTTTCTATATTCCCCAACAAACGTGGCAAAATATAAAAAAAAAATTATTAGTTTGAAAAATTTGCCGAATCATTCTCATTTTAAAGAAGATATTCTGTTATTAATGATAATTGATGATATCCTCCCCAGCAAACCCGGCAGAGAACTCATGAACTATTTTAACTCGGGAATATCTTTATTTTATTGAAAATCATTACCTTTTTCAAGACATTTAAAAATATATATGAATATGAATATGTGTGACATAAATAAAATGACATAGCAAAGTCTAAATAATATAATGTAACCTAAATGGTATGACATAATTTAAATGTCTTAGCATATTCTAAATGAAATGAAATATCCTAAGTTATATGATATATTCTAAATGAAATGAAATGACCTAAGTAACATGATATATTCTATATGAAATGTAATAACCTAGGTAACATAGTATATTCTATATGAAATGAAATAATTTAAATGACATGGCAAATATAAATGATATGGCCTATAATCTAAATGACATGAAACATAAAATAATGCTATCATATAATATGCATGGAAATAAAAATAAAAATAATAATGCATGAACATAGTATATGCTAAATAATATGACAAAAATAACTAAATAAAAAGCATAGGATATCATGAAACATTCAAAACCATATAACAAATAATATAATATCAAATTTTTAAATCCAAGATAATAACACCATCATGAAAATTAAACATAGCAAAAATTACATATTATATAATATGCATGAATATGAAAAATGCAATGCATGAGAATGTATTTTTTTTTCCCTTTAATTAAGGAAATCCGTATATCTAAAAGGATATCCAGCTACCTTAGGAAAATATATCAAATTAAATATTCTAAAACCAAAATACTTTGTGATTGTTTGAAAACAATTTTGAAAAGCTTAGATTAAAAATAAAAACTTAGCTAAACCCTTTTTTAAATGGCTCTAATTTCCTAAGTTTAAAATCCCGGACTTGACAATCCTTAACCCGAGACTTAAAAATCATTTTTAGAGTTTAAAAAGGCTTAGAAACTACCCTAAGTTAGTAGCTAAACTTCCTAATCAGCCCTCTCTAAGTAACTTAACCAAAACAGAAAATGACCTTCCTTCAAATTCAATTCTGCCTCCACTGTCTAGTTTTAAAGCACGGTTTTTTATCCTATTTTTAAAAATTTAAAAAAATCTAAAACAATTAATGGAGACTCAGGACATGTAAAACTACACGGGAAAAATTTGGTTTAATTTTTTTTATTAAAGATGACTGTCCAGAAAAATCAGGAAAGTATGAGTACTGGGTGAAAAAATTGTTTTGCCAAAACACATTCTTTTGCCTTTGATAAAATAATTTAAAAATCAAATTAAAAATATTAGAGTCTCTCTAAAAGACTCACAAACAGTAGCTAACACTTTTGAAAAGTTAGGCAAAAAATTGGCTTAGTAAAAAAATCACAAAGGTAGAATAATCAATTTGACAACTCTTTAATTTTTCACAAATATGCTCAAGTGAGCATGACTTTGAACCATTAATTGGCCTAAGTCATAAGTCAAGTGGCAAGGACATGAAATGCATGAAAAATACAGCAAATATGATGCATGAAATGCATGATTTAAAACCTAAATGACATGAACAATGCATGGCATCAATAAAATGACCTAGACCTAAATAAACTTGCATGGTATTTAATGCAACCTAGGTCTAAAATGCATGAATATGCATGGCAAAGCAAACCAATCCTAAACCTAAAAAAATGCATGGCAATAACACAAACATATAGCATGCTTAAACAAAATACACAACCAAATATCATGAAAATGCAAACCTATCAACTAACATAACAAAAATGCACACACAAAGCATATAACATGAAGGTGGCCGAATGTTCTCATGCTTAAAATGAGCATGGCATTTTCACAAACACATGATATACTAACATGCTTAGCTAAAGAATAACACTCAAATCATACAAATATAAAGTAAAGGCATGAAAACCAATAGGCATTTTCACAAACACATGGATTACAAAATGTAAATCATGAACAAACTTAAACATTTTGAAAACAGAAAATAAAAAATGCAAGACAAGTAAAATAAACATGATAACAAGATAATAGACTAAAAAATGGAAATAAACAAGCAACCATATTAAAACAAGCTTCATGTTTATGTATTAGAAGAAGATTTAAAGCATCAAAACTTATTAAATATCAAGAATAACATGAAATAACAAAGCAAAACAGCAACTCTCAAAAATACTAGGCCATTCGGCCAACTCAAAAATAAGAAGAAAAAAAAAGTTTCAAAAGCTTTTTACAAGAAAGAATCAAGAAAGAACTTAAAGAAGAATATTAAAAACACTTATTTAAAAAGAAAAATCAAAAGAAACTCACCAAATATCAAATAAAAATAGCAAATCAAGAATAGGAATAAAAAAAGTGCAAGAGTATGGTGCTTAAAGCAACCTCTAGAAGCTATATTTCAAGCTTTTTCTCTTCTAACTTTCTTTTCTTTTCTAAATTTTTTTCTTTTTGCCTTTCAACAATGGAGAGAAAAATCAGCCAAAAATAAGAGAGAATAGAGAGTGAATAGCTGAAAATGAAAAGGGAGAGAGACCCCCTTGTAGTGGACGAATGCCCTCCCCAATGCTAGGATGTTGTCATTTTTCATTCAACCAATTTTCATCCAAAGCCTATTGATCCAAAATATGAAATTATCACCCTTAGATTAGGCCATCAGCTATCCACAATTATAGCTGTTCAAGAATCTTAAGCCATTATGTTGACACTCTCCCTCTTCATGCATTGGTCCATGTGGCTTAATTGCAAAGGCTTGATAAAAAAAAATAACTACCTTCCTCTTTATTGTTGGCCTTTTGATTAAAAATCAGAAAATATATACCCATCCTTGGGCCTTGGCCGGCTGACCCCTCTTCTTCCAGCCCAATTTTCATTTTTTTAAAAGGCAAGAAAAGCCCTTTTCGGTTTCTTGGGTAAAATGACTTTTTTGCCCCCCGAACATAAATAAATAGCCAACAGACTCCAAATTCATTTTTTATTTTTTCAATACTTTCAAAGTAATAAAAATTTGAATTCTAGAGGTTTTCAAAAAATTTTGAGTCCATTTGATATTTATTTGGATTTTTTCTTCCAAAATTACCCTTTTGTGCTCCCAAACTTTACTATTTTTTAAACGAGCTCTAAATCCAGATTTTTCTTCACCAATCTCTTCCAAATAATTTAAAAGTGTGATCTGAAAGTTTTCATAATTTTCAGAACTCATTTGGTATTTTTTTGGGATTTATCTGCTTGAATTACTACATAGAGGGACCCGGATTTGGCCATTTTGAAAACGAACTCCGAATCCGGATTTTCTTTTGCCAATCTATTCCAAATAATTTATAAATGAGATTTGAAAATTATCAAAAATTTTGGAGTTCATTTGCTATTTTTCCCAAAATTTCCAATTTTGCCCTTTTGCCTCTGAAACCTGATTTTGCTCAAAACAAGTCCGATTTTCAGAATTTCTTCAAACTGAGCCTTGGGCTATCCTCTTTAATCACTCCTCATCCATTAGGGGCTTTAGTCTTACCGAATCGAGTCATTTCTGTAATTCTTCCAAATTTCACCAAAATCCACCAAAAACCCTAATCTTCGATTTTCTTTAGGATTGACTTTTCTTTCAGTTTTTCTTCCAAGTGGCTTCTCCATTACTTGTAATCAGTGCTTATCTTTCATTTTTAACCTTTAATTTCGACCAATTTGATCGTTTAAGCACTTTTCCCCAAATTTCCCGGATTAGGGTTTCCTTTCTACTGAATCTCTGTAACCCAACTTTCGAACTCCATATCTTTCAATGTAGACCTCGGATTATCAAAATTCTTTCGCCATTTTTCAATTGAATTTCAAATCTTGATTTTGAAAGTGGGTTGACTTTTTAGTAGTTGACTTTTCGAGGTTGACTTTTTGGGATTGACTTTTTCAAGTTTGACTTTTTATGCTCGCCTTCTTAGACTAAGACTCAGAGTACCACCTGCAAGATGAAAAAAAATCTTTTTACATTTTGAAACATCAATTTAGGAAGAAAATATACATGTTTTAGTGGTTTGGACAAAATTAGGTGTCTACACTAGGAACAGACAATTTAGAAGATTTTTTCTTGAATTCAATGGGATCGGACAAACATGACATTCTTTAAAGGAATCTAGATAGTGGCAATTTGATAAGTTTCAAGACTGAGCTATAACTTCCAACATACCAAAATCGTCCAAATTCTTTCAAATGGGGACCAGACAAACATGACATTCTTTGACTCACCTTTCAACAAATGAATAAAGCCATCCAAAACTCAATTTGTGCCACCACTTTTCCCCTCACCTAGACACTAGCTCAACATTTCCAAGATGTTCATCATGACAATAATTGACTATCATATGAGCCCTCTTTTGATGGGTGAATCAAAATCAGACATCCGTAAATGTGGTGGACAAAGGTGAACTAGTTAGGGCAAGCAGTAGAAAAAGAAAAAAAAGAGAAAAAAAATTGAAAAAGTTGAGAGTGACATCATGCACTTAGAATATCCAAAATGAGATATTTTGAACTCGTTGATTTACAAGAAATGACTTTTTGATTTGAGTAACCATGTTGAAATGATAAATGACCTTCTTTCATCATCCTTTCATAAATATGAAAATCATTCACTAGTTACCCCTTTGAGTCTGATGAACTTTTTTTCAATGAACCCTAATCAAGGATCACCCTCCACACTGGGGGAAAAATGCAAGAAAAGACCTTTTCAGGGATTATTGATTCATGTTTTGAGGACAAAACAAAAGGCCTTTAACAGGGGCAAAGACGATATAGTGGAGATAAAAAATTTGTTGAAATTACTACATCAAGAGTGGAAATGTACACAAGAAAAAAAGAAGTAAGGAACGAATGAAAAAAAAAATTAAACAAAATGAAGTGGTTTCAAAAATGAAAAGATAAATATCTCTAAAGGAGCCTTTCACAGGGTATGAAGTGATCCTTGGTGATTACTTTTAAGCATATATATTGGGCCTGTTTATCTTTTTTTTTTCAAAACCCTTAACCTTGGCCTACGTTATGTACCTTACAAAGCCCATTTTGATCAAACATGGACATTTGAATTTAAGAGTTTATTTCTTGAATGTGACTTCAGTCTCTCTTTTCTTTGTCAAAACATTTCGAGTCGTGTGATACATTTTTAACAAGATCTGAATTCTTAGATGCATGATGGAGCAATCAATGAAAAAAGAAAAAATGAACACAAAAAGAAAAAACGAAAAGAAGAAGGATTTAAGGTGAAAGCCTAAAAAAAATGGGGCAGGTTAGGTCGAAATAAAGAAAAAAACTTTTGGAAGCCACATTAGATATTGCCAAAATCTGTGAAAAATAGATGTCATTTTGAAGAAACCAATGAGCATCCAAGGCTTTTCGAAATTCCAGAATGATGGCTCTGCTCAAAATTTAAGGTCTAACTTTGAAAATCTTCCCTTTCAAAATGACCACCCAATATCTTGAGCCTGTCACGGCTAGTTTTGACGCTTGTTGAAATCACCATTACTTGGAGACTAAAAGAGTGTCAAATTTGCTGGCACTTCAAAATATAAATCATTTCATAAAGTCTGAATCCAAAGGAATTGTGATCAAATGGAAGTGAAGTGAAGAAAAATGGTGGAAACTTGTTGTTGGGTTTCGGTCAAGGCATTAAGGAGCAAGGAGCCAAGGAGGAAGCCCATTATTTTTATCCAAATGGATGACAATTCTTGATGGAAATATGGAAGTCCATTTTTCTAAATGGATGACAATTTTTGGTGAAAATATAGGAAGCCCATTTTTGCTTAAGTAATAGCAAATTTGTTGGAAGCATGGAAGCCCATTTTCAATGACCAAGTGGTAGGTTTTGGTGGAGGAGGATGGCCCATTTCTCAAGATCAAGAAGAAGGAAGATGAGTAGGATTAAGAGCCCAACTTGTATAAAGAATATATAGAGAGCCCAACCTTAGGAGTCCATGTAGATTTTTTGTTGTTGGGAAGCCCGAACTTAGGATCCTTGTCGAAAAATGAGAATTAAATGAAAATTGTAGGAGCATGGTGTAAATAAGTGAGATATTTTGGTTATTAAAAGGAAGAGCGAAAAGTGCCCTTGGAGGGGCTAAATGTCATGTTGGTAAATAAATGGATAGAAACAAAGGACATGAGTCACCTTATTTAGTACACGAGTTGGAATTTTTGTTCAATGAGAGCCATTCTTGGAGGAGAATCATTGGCTAAAGCATGTGATGTTGCCAAGTGGCTAAAAAAGAAAGTGTGATAACCTAAAATTTATAGCAGTTTATATCTTATAGAAATTAAGGTGCTTATATATTATAAATGTTAAGGTGCTTACTTGTAAGACTTAGAACCTAAGAGGTCTAGCTTTTAATTAGCATAAGTTTAAGAGTCTAATAGAGAATTAGGATTAGTTTTAACACCTCATGGTCTGGTGTCCTTATGTAAAGCTGCCAAATTATAAGTTTTGACACCTCATAGCCATCTGTCTTCTCCAAAAGCCACCTGAATGTCTAAGCAAGCACCTCAAGGGTTTTTTAAATACCCTAAAAGCAACTAATTAGATAGAATCAGAAACAATAACTTTCCCCTTCTATAAAGAAACCCAGCAAACTGATTTTGGTGTTTTAGTGATGTTTTTGCTATCTTGGAGCTCATTTTGAAACTTTGGAGCCGAAAGCTGAGTTCTAGAGGTTTGAGGTGTTCTTAGTACTTGTTTTTTAGTGTAAGTTACTAATTATATTTAATTCCTTAGGTTTTGTTGATTTCAGCTTTTGTTCTTAGTTTGAGCATATTATACTTAGTTGTTTATTTCATGTTCAGCTAGAATAATGCTTTGAATCCATGAACTCTAAGGTTGTCCTTTAGTTTAGTATTTTGTTCTGAACCTTATAAACTATGATTTATTGTACTCTTAGGTCTAGTTTTGTGTGTTTTAAGTTATAGCTATACCAAACTAAGCTGATCTATCTATTAAACACAAATCTGTTCTTAGAGCCTTTATAATCATAAAATATCACTCTTGTCAATTTAGTTCATTTGGTATGTCATTGTTTTTCTAAGTTGTATATATATCATTTAGAATGGTTTATAAACATCATTTGAAGCTTTTACTATGTAAACTAGAAGTTTAAGTTTTCATGCTTAGTATGATCTTATTTATTGGAAGTTAATCTTTTGGAACGAAATTGAGATCCAGCTATGAGATTTTGAAATGCTATCAACTATTTGAACTATAATCACTCATGTGAATTGTACAAGAAAGTTATAATTCTTGACCTCTTTCATACATCAGTGAAGCCTATATTTGATATGCCTATTTGGATTTGACTAATGGGAGTTTGACCCGTACGATTCATCGACGGGAGTTTGGACCCATCTAGTGCATAGGTGGGGAATATGTATATAGACCTATTGCTAGTAGGTAGCGCCCTTTATGGGAGTTTGACCCATTTAGATGCATCAACGAGAATTTGAACTTCATTGAATTTTGTTGAGGAGGAATTGAATATGAACCTTTTACGATATTTGGACTTGTTGGATCACTAAATGAAGCATTTGAACTATGAATCTCATTTGAATAAGTTTTTGATTACCTATTATGTTTTATGAATATGAATGATATAAGTTATGAATTTGAATGTGTTATCAAAGTGAAATTGTAAATGCATTATGCATTCTGAATATTTTACTCATTGTTCTGATATAAGTTGTTTAGAGCCCTTTTGGACATTGCAATAGTAGGATGTCGGAAATACCCCAAATTTGATTTCATTCCTTTGACCTTGCTCATTTGGGTTTTATTTTCTTAACTATGGTTAGATTACTTGCTGGGCTTCATGACTCATTAAATTGTTCATCTTTTTCAGATTAAGGCTCGAGGTGTTGGTTTTAGGTTGCATTATCTAGACTTTGCTATGTCATTTTATTTATTTCATACATGTTCATGTTCATATTTTTAAATGTTTTGAGAAAGATAATGATTTTCAATAAAAATAAAGATATTCCCGAGTTAAAATAATTCATGAGTTCTCTACCGGGTTTGCTGGAGGGAATATCATCAATTATCATTAATAAAGGAATATCTTTCCTTCAAAAAACGAGAATGATTCGAAAAGTTTTCCAAGTGAATAAAAATTTATATATTTTGCCGATTTTGTCGGGGAATATAGAAAAATTTTGAATTAATAAATTTTGGATCATTTTCAATTAAAAATTGAATTATTTTTCTTTAAATTGGGAATTAACTTGAAATACTAAATTAAAATCGACTTTTTTACCGAGACTTGAAATAACACACGATTAATAAGGTACCATTTTATACGGGCGTTGTGGGGGTGCTAATCCTTCCCCGCACGTAATCGACTCCCGAACCCACTTCTTTGATTTCTCTAGTTTATAATGTAGACTTGAAATTGGTTTTAAAAATGTTTTAATTAATTTTAAAATGTTTTATAAAACCGGTTTTAATAGGTGGCCGATCACACCTAGCTAAAAAAATATTGGTGGCGACTCCATGTCTTTTTACGAGGCCGTTTTCATACCCTCGATTGTTTATTTTATTTCTAGAGGAATTAAGTCGTCTTTTCCTCTGCTTCCGTGTCCCGCTCACTCGAACGGGTCCCCGCAATCGGGATCACGTATCGACACCTTCATTTTTTCTAGAGGAATTAAGTCGACTTTTTCTCGTTTTTTTTATTGTCACGCCTAACAAATAATAAAGTTTTGCAATGAGACGTGTTGTTATGTTATTTTTTAAGTTGCAACAGTTTGATTTAAATCAAACTCCTATCTTACCTATCCATAGTTGGCCAAACATGAACACCTTATTGTCTAGGTTCATTGAAGCTTTATCACTTAATGGTTGGGTAGTTTTTAAACACTTAAGAAGAAAAAAGTTCTCTTCTATGAAGGAGTTTAAAATAATAGAAAACTCCTATCCAATCTACTAAGTGATGGCCGGCCAAAGGCAATGAATTAGAAGAGAATTCTTTTATTTTATTTTATTTGGCGCAAAAAGCTAAAGGGATTTGGATTTCCTTTTTAGTTGGCTTTTATGCTTATAACAAAAAGAAATATAAGATTTCTTTTAGTGGGATTCACGCCAAAAAAAAAAAAAAGAAATATAAGATTTCTTTTAGTGGGTGATTTATAAACGGCATAAAGAAATAGAGAGAATTCTCTTTTGAAATAAAAAGGTGACGGTTTTGTGAGATAGAAACTTCTATCTAGGGAATTGTGATTTTTGAAGATTCTTTTTAGAGAAAAAGAATTCCCTTTGAGAAGAAAAGATCAACTACTATTTCGGCTATGGCAATTGTGATGGCCGAATCTCCATGTTTATTTCTCTTAGTTTTTCTTGATCACCGATTGAAAGAAATTATTTCTTTTGGGTTTCGGCTATTGAGAAAATAAAGGGAGAGTGACCTTTTGATTATTGATCGAGAGAACGGACTGTTAGTACAGACCTTGCAAAGGTGCCAATAGCTGTCTATGTGAATTATCGTTGGAGGCAAGACACCTGTGTTGCTCGTGACCTGGGAGAAGTCTTTCGATGACCATCAACTTGTTGCCATATTGCAAGGAACGGTACACTCGGGATTACGAGTTCTCGAATAGGTATGATTCTGATTTTATTAGTGTTTTAAAGTTTTAAATGCCATGAAACCCATGAAAGTTATGATCTGAGATCTTGAGGTAATCCGGGTGTTTGTATGTTTACTTTCGCTACGTTATTTTGTTATATCTTTGTATATGCATGAGCTCGGACTTACCCAATATAAACATGCACAAAATTTTGTAGTTGATTTTCAATTTTGCTCTAGGTTGCCCTTTTTCGTGTTTTCACCCTAGGTCATTCTTTCTTTTTTCCTCTTTTTACTCCTTTCTTTTTTATTAGTTGTTCCACCATATATTTGAGGATTCAAAACTCATCCAAAACAAAATGATAATTCAAAGGGCAATGTGGATAAAGCCAAAAAAAAGGCTTTTGAATTGAAGCATTCATACTTGATCGAAACGGACTTTTAAAGCACGTAATGTAGGTCAACGTTTAGGATTATGAAAGAATAGATAAACAGGTCCAAAATATGTGTTTAAAGGTAATCAAACCAAGGAGCATTCCTTTTCATGAGGACATTTGTCATCTCTTCTTCTAAAACATGTTTTTTCATTTTCATTCTTTCTTCCTTTTCATTTTTTTTTTCTTCTTTTTCATCATTTCTATTATTTTTCTTCTATTCTTCCTTTTTTTTCCTTTTTTTTTTCACCATGAACTAAGTTTAAAAAATTTGGAACTCGATTTATTTGCCCCTTGACATAAGGCATTTCTTCCATGGCTTAGAAATAAGATTTAATCACTCATGCTTTTTCGAGAAGATCCTTTTTCATTCTTGCCCCCAGTGTGGAGAGCGATCCTTGGTTAGGGTTTATTTGAAAAAAAATTCAATAGGTTCAAAAAATAATACCAAGGGATAATTTCTCATATTATGAAAAGAATATGAAAGATGATCATTTCTCACATCAAATATGGATACTTCCATTAAAGAGCAATTCTCGAGAAAGAGATATATAACTAGAATTTCATTTTTTGGAATCATTTAATTATCTCATATGCATGGTATTACAATCAATTTTTTTTTTTTCATTTTTTCTTTCTCTTTGCAACTCATTTTATTAACTCGATAAGCCATTCAAGTGAAAGCCCAATCTAACAATATTTCTTTCCATAGTTCACTCAAGTTATTGTATTAAAGAAGAAAAAAAGGAGGTCGCACAAGTCAAAATGGTGTTCAAGGACATCAATAACACTAGATAATTTGGCTTTTTGGTACGTTTGCCCTAAGATATGAGCAACGGACAAATATGGGAAAAGAAATGAAAGAGAAAAAGTATGTTGGTCAAGGGAATTCAAGGATGTTGAAATTTTGCCTCAAGATGCGAGCAAGTCACAACTTTCAGGAAAGGAATTGAAGAGTTTGAGCACTATGAAGGAATTTATTAGGGTGATGTGTTTGAAGGTCTAGAATAGCCTTAACACATCAAATTACCAAGATCATGATTTTTTTAAGAGAGTGCCTTATGTATTGGCTTTCAAAAATATTTTGCAAATTAATCAGTCATATTTAAAAATCCTCAACCCTTTTTGTTGCATAATATTTTTTTTTTTTTAAGAAATCATGTGGGATTTTATTCTCATCTTTCAATTTTACTTCAAAAATTCTAAAATAAAATCTAAAAAATATTTTAAAAAAAACTTCAAATGACAATTTACAAACTTATGGGATGATGTGATGCATGGGCTTAAAATCTATTCACTTATTCAAGTTAAAGCAAAATTCATATTCCAAGAGTACTCTTAAGTCAGGATTAAAGATTGTCCATGGTTGGCATGCTATCCTTTAGAACATTAATCCTTAAATCTATCACCCTTGATTATCAACAAATTCCTTGAATTTCGTTGGATCTGCATTAATTAAAGCTTGAACTTTGTCTTTAAATGCAACGCAGTTTTCTGTGGAATGTCTTTCAATCCCATCATGATATTTCACAATTAGCATTGGATTTTTTCTTAAAACATATAAACAAATAAAACTTACTTTATAAGTAAAAGACATGAATATCCTTAATTTATATTTTTGTTAATATTTTATTTTTTGTCTTTTGATAATTTTTTTTATTGAGTTGATGTCACTTTACTCATGACACCAAAATAAAAATTTTAAATATAGTATAGAATTATAGATATATATTTTTAATTTTAAGACAAGTATAGTAAATTGACCCAACATCCGAGTAATTTGGTTTTGGGCTTCTTCGGCAAATTCAAACGTAACTCAGCTCAGTTACTATTATTTATTTATTTATTACTATTATTTATTTATTTTTGCGTAAATAAATTCCTGGGAATAATTGGTGCAAAAAGAGCGCGAAAAAAAAAAAAAAGAGAAACCCTCTCGTCTCAGTTAAAATGAAGGATTCTCAGTCTGAACCTCCCATTTTTCGCTTCATTTTTCCGGTAATTCACTTCGAGTTCTATGATTCTATTAATTTGTTTTTCTATTTATAATTGCTGAATTTCTCATTGAAATTGTTACTCAAGAATTAAGATTTCATTTATTTTAGGTTTTTGTTTCTCTTTGAATTTGTCTGCTTATGTAAATTTAATTAACAAAGAAAGATTCTGTTGAATTGCTTTTAAATGCATATCCAACTTTGTAGCAAAAGTTACTTAAAGAAAAAAAATAAAGACGGTAATAATTGGGGCATTATTATTTAACTTTTCTTTAAACCTAATATTTGAAGAAGAATCCTTCTTATATGAACTTGTAAATTCCATTGAATGTTAAAGAAAAAAGCTACTCGCGAGTTTAGGCATATATTTTGTTGTTTTATCATTAATTTCCAAAACACCCATCATCATTATAATTCGTGTTTATGGGACCCAAAGTCATAAATTTTGGATTATGCACACATGAATGATTATTTAAGTATATTGGATGGTAATAGATTCTGATTATAATGAGCCTTCTATCAATCACAAAAGCAGATAGGAACCTATTTTCGCAGTTGAATGTGCGTTTCTATAAAGAAAAATACATAGCATATTGTTATTTTAGTTGTTTTCCTCTACACATTTGTTTAAAATACTGGTTAGTTTTGGTTAAAATCCGTGAACGCATTAATTGAATATTTTCTTTTGGAACAAAAGGACACCAAGGCCTAGGAGGAATTAGGGAAGCGGAATTTGCAAGTGCTGGCGATCAAACCGTAGCCTTGCTGAGTCCATCTTCTAAACGATGCGGATGAACCATTTGGACTAAGCCCCAAGTTCATTAATTGAATATTTTCAATTTAGAATTTGAGTGTTCTCTAATGGTATCTTCTTTATTTTTTATTTTTTTTTTTACTAGGGTCTAGGATAGGCAAATGGATAATGTTGGTGACATTTGTACTGTCATGTGTGTAATTTTCGTATTTATTGTAGTGATAATTGTGTAGCTGTAAACAAGGGAAAAAATGAACTGAATGCAATTCCTATTCATAACTTCTAATTTCAATTATTATGAAATGGGAAATTGTGATTCTTACAGTACTGGAAAGTTATCCAGATGGATAACTTAGAGGTATGGCCACAGTGGGGACTTGGATTTAATCAACTATTTTGCTGAGCTTATCATTTTTGTAATTATTTCTAGATGTTCAAAGACATTTCAGTGGCATTGTGGATATAATTAAAATGAAAATTCAGTGGGATTTTGGATATCAGAAACTTATACTTTTATGCTTCTCCTTTTGTAGGGAAATAGAAGCATTTTATGGAGTAAATAGAGAGAGACTAGAAAAGAAATTAAAACTTTTTGTGCTATCATTCAAATGCATTTTTGTGCTTTTGTATGCATGCACATATACACACATGGTAGTGGTGGTCGTTGGGGGGGGGGGGGGGGGGGGGAAGAAATAATGATAAAGTTAACACGGACATTTGGGGTGCAAAAGTGAAAATATGGTTTGGATGGAGGATTATTTGATACATGGTTGAAGGAAAGAAGAACACTGAGTACACCTGTAAATTACATTGGATTGTGTAATTAGGAAGCAGTGGATATCTCAATACCTTTTACAAAATACTGGATGGAGTGAATGGAAAGGATTCATTTTAGCTTATGCAACTAGTTGGGGTTGAGGCTTAGTTGAGTTGAGTTTAGTAATGTGAAATTATGCCAGACTATTTTTATGAAGTGCTGTGTGCCCTTTCACTCTAATTAACAATGTCAAACAGGACTCCTAACATCAAATTTAGAAATTTGGTAGTGAAGTCCTAATTCAGAGGTAAATTTAGTTTGCAGGAAAAGAACATCCATCTATGTAATCAGTGTTAAATCTTTTTCATTGCTTTTCTTATTGCACCAAATCTTGCAAAGGTGATTATTCTCCCTTCTGTTGTTGTTTAGCTTAATGCATTTTTTAATCATTGATTCGTTTTCTGCCAATATTGGAAGCTACCAGAATATGTATTCACTACCTATGCAGAGATATAAGCTGCAATTGCAGCGTTCATTGACCATTAAGATGGCTAATTTGGCACTGACTCATGTGCTTATTGTTTTGCCAAATTTAGGTGGCACTTTAATTACTGAAATTGTCCATGTTGAGCAATGTGAATGGTGCAAAGTATGCACATTGATTTGGAGTGCCGTTCTTGACGTTGATTGGAAGAGTAGTTGTTTTTACTAACTATAGAGTATCCAAATCCAAAACGTAACGGATATGGGGCTGGTAAAAAATTCTACCTTTTAAACCTTTTATTTCAATATGGTTACAATATATTTGCTGTTTCTGAGTTTTTATGTCTTCATTAAACATGTTCAAGTTTTCTTTCTATAATTTTTTTAGTGTATTGAATTTAAAATGAATAAAGTAGATGTAGAAAAAAATACATTAGACATTTTTCCAAGTGAAAATAGAAGATGGATCACGTGCATGTCTTGACATTAGAGGTAAGATGTGCTCAATGAGTCCTTTTGTATTTTAAATAATGAGACATATCAGAAAGAGAAATTTATAATTTCACTGCCTTTTATGCTATACTAATAGAAGTTCAATAAAAATGCCTGGAATATTACCGGTTTTTTGTAACAAGTATTGCCATAAATGCTATTTCTGTAAATCGAATTGTAGTGGTGCTATTGGATACGCCCACCTATTAGTACATGCACAAGTATTTTAGCTTAAAAGAATCAGATGTTTAAGTTATTTTCTGATTTTCTTTATCGGTAAACGTGATCAGACATTTCATGTCTTTTTTTTTTTCCGTCTTTTTTTTTCTTTTCTTTTTCTTATAACTATATAGTTTATCTGTGTATTACAGAAGCATAGATTTTTATGGACGAGAGGGAAAATAAGTTGCCTGCACCTTTTGGCATGGATGAAGGCCAAAGAGAAAAAGGAAAAGAGAAGTTGATTACAAGGAAAAGGAAGAGAAAGGGAATTCCAAGGAAACTTGTCCTTTGTAATGAAAACTTCTCAATCTCTGAATCTTTCCATCATGGAACTACTGAATACTTTTCAAATCAAGGTAAATCAGATTCTGGCTTAGACTAAGTAATTTACTTAGATAAGGATTAAATAATGAACCATGCTACAAATTTAATCCATTTCTTAATGAGACTATACTAAGAAAATAAAAAGAATCCGATGTTTGAATTACTGATATACATAATGTTATATTTGATTTTTTAAAGTTTCAATTAATAAGGTTTATGTAATTTTTTCACACATATGGATTATGATATTTGCAGAGGGTTTCTATCTGAACAGAATTGGGGGAGATTTTCTTCCCTGTTCATTGATTATCTATGCAGGGGAGGTAAGTTATATCCTTGAGGCTACTTTACTTTTAACAATTTTACGTTAATAATTTTGTTTACTTATTAAATAGTGAATTTCTAGGGAAGATTTATCGTAAGTCTTTTAATCTAATTTTCTATTAAATGAAGGTTACTTATGATGATGAGAACAATTTTTTATACTTGTAGGACATAATCGCAAAAATAACTTCATTTTGTGAAAGTTGTTTTTGTAACTGTTACATTGTTTCGGCTATTGGATCTATTGCTCGTGCTAGCATTCTTCAATGTGGTAATGCTTCTACATATGAGGTGAGATCTCAAATCATACCATTTAACTTTAGTTTCTCTTTCCTTATTTATGTATTTTGAGTTTATGCACATTAACAACTAATTTTGTTCACCAGGGTCTTTCTTGAAGTGCTTTATATTTTTTTTACGTGATGCTATAGTAGTTTGCTTTTATGCATAGCACTAGTTAATGGTAAGTGGAGGTGTGAATGAATGAATCCTGACCAAGTAATTTTTTTTTTTGTTTGTTTATTTATTGTTTGACTGAATTAATCAATATCCTTTTCTTAGTGATAACTTTCAGTTCATATTGTTTTAAACTTAAGATAATTGGATGGTTATTCTTATCTATGCTAGTCTATGAAGGCAAAAGATTGCTTCCACACCAACTTGGGTTACTTAGAGAATTTGAATATATTTGTTGCTAACCACTTATTAAAAAAAGAGTCAGTTGCTCGCCAACTTGGTTTTACCCTTCCGCCCCTCCTCCTTTTACTCTTTTCCCCAAACCCAAAAGTTTTGTATGTTTAAAACTGTTTTCCTATAGTTTTTTCTTCCTTTTCTTTCTTTTTTTTTTTTTTTCCTCTCATGATGGTATTTTTAAATTTTACTAATATTTTAATACAAATTTTTGTTCCTTTTCTTCTCCCTCGTTAGTACATCCTTTTTTTTATCTATTTTTTTTTTCTCTTTTTGATGCTATGCATGATCTAAGGGTAGTTCATTGAGCTCTAAATCTGCAGCTGCCCACTCCTTTTGGGGTGGGTAGTTGACCACCAGGCCAAAAGCCCTATGGGTTAGTGCACTTGTGTATTTGGGGTCCCATGCTAGTCGTAACGTTTGTTTGGTACAATGGTTGAGCGATACAACGGATAATAGTCATTTCGATTCCCAGAAACCCACCCATCCCTGATGAAGGCAGGATTCGATTTCAGTTCTTTGGTACAGCCACCAAAGAATTTAGCAGCTAAGATTGCTGGCACCTTCCTATGCTAGTTATATACTTCAATACCGATGTGGACTAATTAGAGTCCATCAACTGCTCTTGATTGGATTTTGGTGTTCAGATATTGGAACTTTTCTAATGTTTTTACACACATTTTTAACTCTTTCTCTCTGTCTCTTGCTTGATCTCATGATAGGGCACATAGCACATTAGGTGTTATGAAATGCTCTCTTTTTCTCACCCACTCAAGAAAACACCTGCATAAAAGCATTCATAGATGCTTTTTAATCATATTGAATGGGGAGAGAGAAAGGAAAGCCTAATCATTTGTAATAGGGAGAGGTAGAAAGAATAGTGTAAAGAATTAGTAGTTTGTCTAATTCAAAAGACTTGATTTTATATTTATGCTTTTATTAAGGTAGTTTTTGTGGTGAGGAGGTATTTTATTTTGGACTGTTGCATAAGAGGGTTTATTTGGGACCACTGGCCTGGCTAAGGTTAAGCCTAGTTCTAGGAACATTAATGCCCCTTTAAGGGTTTAATAGGGTATTCAGTATTGTTTGGACTATCTTCTTGTCTGAGTCATATCTGGCATTTTGTTTTCTGCCTTGTGACATATATATGGCTTTTGTGATATAATGTAATTTTTTGTTTAAATGAAGTCATAGACATGACCTATGTTTCATTATAAGTTTTGCGCATTTAATTGCTTTCGAGAATGTTTCCTATGCCCTTCGAAATCCTTGTAAGCATTTTTGAATTGGTTTATGACTGCAGCTTCTTCTATTTTGATATGCCATGTTGAAGGTAGCATCATTTAAAACCAGTATTAGGAATATTACAAAATTACTTCTTTCAACTGAAGCCAATTCTATCTAGCTGTCAACAGGAGTAAAGAAATTCTTTTAATGGATGGGGGTGGGGTGTGGGAAGGAAAGTACAGGAAAGTGATATTTGTCAATTGAGTTACCATTTTCTCTTATAGGCTTTCTGCTGGCGTGCCTTATTCTGTGGTACTTAGACCTTGCATTGCTAGTAACAGAACATTTTGTGATAAACCTTTGTGCTTTTCTGTTTTCAAGTGTTCTTGACATAATTAGTGATTGGCTATCAGATGGGATTATCTTATTTTAACATGACTACCCAGAGATTCTTTTATCACGATGCACTCGTAGTACTCAAGGTCAATCTTTTAGACTTTAGTCAGTAAGAACAATGTAGTTGACTTGCAGAGGCATAACATTATACTTGAAATATGAGAAATTGCCTTTGTGTTTATTAGAATAGGAACTTTACAGTATTGATCTTTAAATAGTCACCAGTCTGATACCCTTATTTCTTGATTCAGAAGGAGCTAAGTGGTGCGTGTTTTTTGCTGATAACTAGTGTAGGATCCACTCGTTGTCTGTCATTTTCTCCTGTAAATGATGCAATGCAATGGCTTCTATCAGTACTAATACTAATACTTCTTACTAATAAACATAATGTAACTGCACATTAGTTGGCAATGGTGTTTGAGTAGTCCTTTATTCTTACACTTCATTTCATCTTTGTCTTCTTACTCTAATCCAGACTATTTCATAGGAAAATGTGTTAATTTAACTCTTTCCTCTTTTTTCCCATAGAGTAATTACTTTCATTATTTTGGGAGGTAATTGTTTTTCATGGCTTTTCTCGTTGTTACAGCTTTTGAGAGAAATGATAAATATGATTCCCCTTCTACTTTTTTCAGTTATGTTTTAATCTTTTGTCTTCTTCTAAATATGCTCACATCTTTGTTGGAGATAGTGAGGCTTCTAAATTTTCATACCACAATTTTTCTTTAGCTCTCAAAGCACCATGTCTCTTATCTGGTGACGGCTGTCTTTGATAATTTCTTCATTTCCATTGTAGGGATCCTATGAAATAGTATCCCTGACAGGGCATGTCTCCATGTCCTTAACCCCTGGTGGCGGTAATGGTTATAAAGTTTTGATCACTTTGGCAGCCAAAAATGATTCTCTATTTGGTGGCTCTGTTTCTGGCCCTTTGATAGCAGCAACTAATGTTCAAGTAAGAACTTAATTTTCTTGTTGATTTATTATAACAGCAGTAGGAAATTGGATGTCATGTCTGAATAAATTTGACTAGATCTTTAGATTATTCTAATTCTAATCCTTGCATGGATGATCTAATTGTAGAATTTTTGGCAAGAAATGCAGTACATAAGAAAAGAAAAAGGAAAAACCTCTACTTTATTTAGATAAACATTATACGTTAGATTGTCCATTATGATCTATAATTTTATTGTATGTGAAGAGTTTTTTTTTCTGACTAGCACGACTTATATCTTAAAAATGAAAATCAGAAAGGAAAAAAGAATAAAGTGACTCGATAAGGAGCCATACCTAGGGCTGACATCAAAGTTTCCTTTGTAACCCCTAGAACTTCATGGCAAAAGGACTCACTAAGCTGGGATTACTAACTAATCCCAACGAATTGATATTCATAAATTCAGTTTCATCATAATAAATGTAAAATACTTGTCTTATACAAATTACAAATAAAAAAGAAAAGTTCGGGAGAGATTTATGCTCATATCTTGTGGTCCTATCTTAATTATGACCAATTCCCCTATTCAACAGTATTTTCAACGCTAGGCACAATGAGTCCTATAAAATTGGATTCCACCCATAATCTATAATACATTTTTGTACATAGAGCACTCAAGTGAACATAGACTGTAACTTTGAGTAAAGTTGGAGTAACTAAGTCTTAAATTGTTGAGAACTATTAATGTGGAAGTTTAGTCAATAATTTGGGGTCTACTTATAAAAGTTTTTAAACAATTAGTTGGATTTATTTACTATATTAAAAAATTAGTTATTAACATAAAGAATCATATTATATTGAATGTTTGCCAGATTGTGCTGTGGAGGTTTACTCATTCTTCTGTGGGGGAAACTTCTGTTCAAGATTCTTCATCCACAGTAAACTCCCCGGCGACAGAAATGGAGATTCCTTGAAACTTATTACCCTAAGGATATAAGTAAGTTAAGTTTCTTCTTTCATTTTTCTCTTGGGGGAAGGTGGGGTTATAATCCTTCACTTCACTGACGCTGTTTCAAGCTTGAGCTAATAATTTACAGTTATTGCTGTAAGTTTCCATAGACTTGGTTTAGAAACTTGGATTCATTTTGGATCATTACATTGCTGCAAATAAATACAACTTTGAATTTGGTACTCTTAATTTTGGGTTATCCACTAAATTCCTAAACAGCATGGGTTTTCCTATTGTTGAATGGAATTTTGTTTAAATATTTCTTTGGTCTAGCATTTCCCTCTTCTCTTTTCTAAACCATCTTAGTGTTATTTATAAGGACTAGCATTGTCTGTTAGCTAAGGTTAGAGAATGCAAATAGCATTGTCTGTTAACTTAAACTAGTTTTTTGTCATATTCTTGAAAGTCAGCATTTTATTGTCAGCTATGTTGCTCCGACTCTTCATTTTTCTTGAAGTACCCTTGTCCGACACATATCCGGACATGAGTATGGGGATATGATCCTCCAAGGACCCTCCAAATACATGGAAATCTTCGAAAAAACTGAACATACCCGTGTCAGACACATACCTGTGGCCGTCACTTACACCCGAGTCCGAGTAACATAGCTTGTCAGTACTTTTCTAAATGATGTATGAATCTTTTAATGTGTGCTGCCTAGAACTCGGTTTAAAGAGATTGACTTTAGGTCAAACTGTGATGTTCATTAATGATCTAAAATTAGATGAGTTGGAGCTTGATATTAACTCATTGAAGATTAGATTGAGCTCAGGTTGAGTTGGTTTGGCCAAATTGAAGCAGTAGCAAAACATTGGTTTGGTAGAATAGCTAGTGAAGTCGATAACAAAAAGAAAGAGAAGGAAAGAGTAGTTCCTGCCAATATTACTCGAATTTCGGTTTGAATGGTTCTATATTATCGACATTTCATTTTTTATCAAGTAATTTACTTAATTCACTTAGTAGGAGATCCAAATTTAATAATATTTTTAAGCATTTATATAGAATTATTATCAGGAAGATTGCTTTTGTACTTGTTTGGGCTGGAAGGAATAGGATGCAGTTCCCAATTACATTCTTTTAGAGTCCTTGTTAAATAGAATGTGTATTTCCAGCCAAAAGGGGCAAAACAGCTGCCCCTGTTAATGTTTTTCATGTAGCAAACAAGCTATATGTCTTGGCATCAAGAACTATCTGTTGAACTGCAACAGCAATGCCCAGCAGACTACTGTTATCAATGTATTGCCCCAGAGTACTAGCTAGACCTGGTAATTCGTGTATTTATGTTGTGTTCATATATTTTCTCGTGTCATAATCGTGTTTGAGGTGTTTTATATTTTTATAAATTTTGACGTGTTAATAATTTGTGTTATATAGATTTTGATATGTTCGTGTATTCGTGTTGTGTTCATGTTTCTTTTTCGTGTCGTGTTTCAAATTGTATTTTAGTTATCTTTCCGTGTCGTGTCCAATATTGTCAAGTTTAGCCTCCCGTTTGGAACGCTTGAAAGTGGCATTGTAGAAAATCATTTGGCAGAAATCTTGGTGATGCATCCAAAACCTTAATAAAAAGGCCATGATGTCTCCAAAGAAGGGTAGCATGTTATATCAAATAGTAAAACGGATTTTCGAATTGAGTTTAAAAAAGTAAATTTTCTCTATTCAAACTCAATCGGATCGAGTCTAGATAAGTAAATTGTCTATTTAAACCTAATCCAATTCATGTATACCTTTAGAGAAACCTATATTTGTGGGATAATTTCACTCGCATAAGTAGTCGCAACGATTGAAGCACCATTACTTGCTTCTAAAACATGGCCTTTATTTGATCCATTTGTCAAGGTAGACATTGGTGTATTCTTAGAATTTTCTCCGGAGGGAATTGCTGTAAATCTGGCACAAGCTCCAAAATTTGTTATAGACATTGATCCATTTGGGTTGTAGAGCAAGTAAATGAACCATAGCAATAGGCAATATATAGCATATTTCAAATTCATTCCTATATATTAAAGTGCAAGGGAATTTTTTCCATTGGTGTTGCTCTCCCGAGTTCATACGAGATCGATAGACAAAACTCACATGTTTTAATGCAATTTTCAAAGTCAAATTTTTTTCATTTTCATTGTATCAACAATTATATATGTTCAAGAGTCAGGTTTGATCTAATTTAAATTCGGTTGAGTTTGGGATAGGATATTTTAGATTCGAGTCGGCTCGGATCGATCCAGATTATTACTTAACTAATAAAAATCATTTTTAATATTTTAATATATTTTAAACATAAAATAAGTTTTTCAAGCCCGACGAGTCACGTCGGATTTTGGACAAACAAATTGTTTGCTATCTAGGCCTGACTCGGTCCAATCTATTAGCAATGGGTAACACATGTATTATGAAAATGGGGAGATAGGTGCCAAGAGGGTTGAAAGTTTGAAAAAGAATAATCAGAAAAAAAAAAAAAAAAAAAAAAAAAAAAAAAAAAAAAACATTAAGAGGTGCAACGTCCTTTTCTTCTTCACTGAAACAACTTTGGGTAGACTATGAAAACGAAGATTTTTATGAATAACATATTGAAGTGATACATTTTGAACACGAGTTGCAAAAAAAAAAAAAAATTAAAAATTAATTGTAACATCATACATGTGAGATATTCAAATAATTTCAAAGGTAAAAGGAAATTTTAATTTTCTTTCTACCTCATGGTTGCTTTTCAATATATAAGTATTTGAATTTGATATGAGAAATGAGAAATGATCATATTTGATACTCTTTTCACAAATGAGAAGTTATCTCTTGCTATCCCTTTTGAAACTATTGATTTTTTTCAAAGAAATCCTAATCGAGGATCACCCTTCACACTAGAGGCAAGTATAAAGAAGGATCTTTTTCGAAAAAATACTAATTGGATCCTATTTCAAAGCCATGGAAAGAATGTCTTATGTCTAGAGGCAAATGTTAAAATAGATTGAGTTCCAAAATTATTGAACTCCTTCAAAATGAAAAATGAGAAAAGAAATAAAAAAGGAAAAAAAAAAAGCATGTTTCAAGAAGAAAAAAGAATAAAAGTTCTCATGAAAAGAAAATGATCCTTGATTTGTATAACTTTAAATAGATATTTTGGGCCTATGTCTAACTTTAAATCCTGACCTATATTACATATCTTAAAAGTTCATTTTTATCAAGTGTAAATATTTAAGAGTTTTTTCCTCGAGCTTTACCATTACCTTGTCCCTTTGAATTATCATATTGTTTTGAATGAGTTTTGAATTCTCACAACCAGAAAAAAAGAGAAAAAAAAAAAACTTTAAGATAAGAACCCAAAAGGATATTCTAGAGCAAAATTGGAAAGCAACTCAAGAAGTTTTTGTGCATAATTATAATAAGGCTCCAACAAGAACCAAGAAGCACCAAAAGAATGACATTTTGAAGCATTAACAACATTTGAGAAACCGAAGAAGATCATCACCATTATGAAAATTTGTTTGAATTTTGAATCTATCACGGTTAATCTTAACATTTGTTGAAATACCACATATCAAGGAATTAAGAGAAGGTGACAAAATGGATTGGGTTTTAAGCAAATCTTTTTATGAAAACTTGATTTTTTAAAGAATTCGTATTTCATTTGTGAGTCGAGATAAAGAAACATTGATCTTTCTAGACAAAGTCTTTCTTGATGGTCAAAACCTTAATGTACCGAAATATCCAATTCACTTGAAAATGCCAAATTGTGATTCACCTCATTCATTCTTAGTAGTAATCGCCAATTTTCGAGAGATCTTAGTGTCACTTTTTTAAGGATTTGGAGAATAGATTTTGTTTTGAGCATGAAAAATAGTTATGTGAGACTACTTTCTGTTGTCATTTGATATAGGGCATTACTGAAAAGATGAAAAATGAAAAGGTTTTTTTTTATTATTTTGGGGTAATTATCATTCTTTCAAGAGATTCAAAACAAAATATGAAAACATTTAATTTGGATTGGTACAGATATGAGTTCTACTTCTTTGATATTGATTGCATGGATGAGCGAAAAATAATTTTCAGATCAATATGACAAGAGCGACATTCTGGGACAAGAAGAATATTGATATAGATGATCATTTTGAGTTTTTATTTACATGATAAGAATAATGGTCTTCAAAGGAAGAATACATTGAGACAACAAGTATCATTTTCTTTCAACATACAATCATTCATACACCAGGATTATTGTGCTCAACCATCATGATGCACTTTTGATTTGAAAAAATGAAATAGAAAAATACGTCAGGACTTCGAGAGAAAAATCAATTGAGGGCATAGTTCTGAAAAAGAAAAAAAAAAAAAAAAACTTGTGTCGGATTTGCATTTGCATCATTTAGCGGAGATATAGATTATTGTTTTGATCATTGCATTTAGTGGAGATAGGGATTTAATTAGCGGCCGGCCGTTATTTTACGATTTCGACTCTAGCCGATATTCACCGCAATTAATATAATAGTATTCGTTACGTCCATAACCACGATGAACGCAAGACGACTGAAAACGTCGTCCACCGCAACTTAAATCCCTATACTCTGTCAGGTTTTATTTCTAACAGGACTAAATCTGTTTCCATCGCATTGATGATTGAGCAACCAAAGAAAGTAATGAGTAAGGACTGCTGAGTTTTCTGCACTTGAAAGTTAGATTCCAACCAGAGAGAAAACTCCTTGTAAAACTTGGTTTGCTCTCCATATTTTCAGTTCCCTAAACATTTCTTTTAAAAGTTCATAGAATTTGCCAATGAAACAATAACAAATAAAGTAAAACCAAAAATTCAAACCTATATATAAGTTGATCTGTTTTTATTCAGGCATGAATTAGAGTTCTGATTTTGTAGTTTTCTTCTATGAAGCAAGATTTTCAATGAATTAGATCACAGATTAGCAAATAAGCTGTAGGTATTGGCATCAAGAATTATCTGTCTAATTGAAGATATGGCTCACAAGAAGCCCAGTGCTGAAAAAATTGTGGCAATCAATGTGTTTCCCCAGAAGATTAGGCCATGCTTGGAGGGCTTAAAAGTAAGATTGTAAAAAACCATTGGCAAGACAAAATCAAGGGGTATGCACCCAAATGCTCCAATCACTGCATTGATGTCTCCAATCCATAAATTTACAGTTATGATCAATCCATAAAAAATATTAAAGTTAATTATATAGACACCTAATTTTGTCCGGACTACTAAAACAAGTATGTTTTCTTCCTAAATTGATGTTTCAGAATGTAAAAAGACTTTTTTCATCCTACAGGTGGTACTCCGAGACTTAGTTTAAGAAGGCGAGCATAAAAAGTCAAGCTTGAAAAAAGTCAACCTCGAAAAGTCAACCTCAAAAAGTCAACTACTAAAAACGTCAACCCACTTTCAAAATCAAGATTTGAAGTTCAATTGAAAAATTGCGAAAGAATTTTGATAATCCGAGGTCTACATCGAAAGATATGGAGTTCGGAAGTTGGGTTCTAGAGATTCAGTAGAAAGAAAACCCTAATCCGGGAAATTTGGGGAAAAATGCTTAAACGATCGAATTGGTCGAAATTGAAGGTTCCAAATGAAAGATAAGCACTGACTGCGGGTAATGAAGAAGCCACTTGAAAGAGAAACTGAAAGAAAAGTCAATCCGGGAGAAAACCGAGAATTAGGGTTTTTGGTAGATTTCGGTGAAATGGGGAAGAATTACAGAAATGGCCCACTCAGTAAGACAAAAGCCCCTAATGGATGAGGAATGATTAAAAAAAGGATAGCCCAAGGCTCAGTTTGAAGAAAATCTGAAAATCAAACTTGTTTTGAGCAAAACCGGGTTTCGAAGGCAAAAGGGCAAAATTGGAAAATTTGGGAAAAATAGAAAATGAACTCCAAAAATTCTGAAAAATTACAAATCTCATTCTTAAATCATTTGGAAGAGATTGGAAAAATAAAATCTTGATTCAGAGTTTATTTGCAAAATGGCCAAATCTCGGGTCTCTTAGAAATTCAAGAAGATAAATCCCGAAAAAATAGCAAATGGACTCCAAAAATTTTGAAAATTTGCAACCCTAATTTTTAAATTATTTGGAAGAGATTGGCGAAATAAAATCTTGATTCGGAGTTCGTTTGCAAAATGGCCAAATCCCGAGCCTTTATGCAGTAATTCAAGCAGATAAATCCCGAAAAAATACCAAATGAGTTCCAAAAATTATGAAAAATTCCAGATCACACTTTTAAATTATTTGGAAGATATTGGTGAAGAAAAATCTTGATTTGGAGCTCGTTTAAAAAATGGTAAAATGTGGGGGCATAAAAGGGCAATTTTGGAAGAAAAAATCCAAATAAATATCAAACGGACTCAGAAAATTTTGAAAACTTCTATAATTCAATTTTTTATTATTTTGAAAGTATTGAAAAAATAAAATTTGAATTTGGAGTCCGTTTACCATTTATTTGCATCCGAGGGGCAAAAAGGTTATTTTACCCAAGAAATCGAAAAGGGCTTCTCTTTCCTTTCAAAAAAATTAGACTTGGGCTGGAAGAGGGAGTGCTGGCCGGCCAAGGCCCATATGGGAAGGAGATTCTGATTTTTTGATCAAGAGGCTAAAAATGAAGAGTTAGTTAGTGATTTTTGATCAAGCCTTTGCAAATAAGCCACATGGGCCAATGCATGAAGAGAGAGAGTGTCAACATAATTCTTGAACAACTGTAATTATGGACAGCTGATAGCCTAATCTAAGGGTGATAATTTCATGTTTTAAACCTCTTGGATCATTATCCCTTGGATGAAAATTGGTTGGAGGAAAGATGACAACATCCTAGCCTATATGATAGAGGGGTTCGGCCACTATGGGGGGATCCAGAATTTTTCATTTTCAGACTTTCATTTTTCATATTTCTCTCTTGTTTTGGCTGAGTTTTCTCTCCATTGCACTAAAGCAAAAAAGAAAAGTTTAGAAAAGAAAAGAAAGTTTGAAGAGAAAAAGCTTGAAAGATAGCTTCTTGAGGTTGCTTTTAGCACCAACTCTTACACTTTCTTTGATTTTTCATTCTTGTTTTTGCTATTTTGATTATTATTTTGGTGAGTTTTCTTTTTAAATAAGTGTTTTTTAATGTTCTTTTTAAGCTTTTTTTCTTCATCTCTTCTTAAAAAAAGTTCTTACAATTTTTTTTCTTGATTTCTTACCATGGCCGAATAGCCCATCTTTTTTGTTGTTGCTGTTTTGCTTTGATTTGTCATGTTATTTTTGTTATTTTTTTAGTCACGATGCTTTAAATCTTCTTCTACTACATATACTTGAAGTTTGTTTTAATTTGGTTGCTTGTTTATTGCCATTTATGAGTTTATTATCATGTTCTTGCATTTTTAATTTTCTGTTTTCAAAATGTTTAAATTTGTTTATGTTTTATATTTTGTAATCCATGTGTTTTTGAAAATGTTTGTTAGTTTTAATACCTCTACTTTATATTTGCATGGTTTGAGTGTTATATTTTAGTTGAGTATGTTAGTATATCAAGTGTTTGTGAAAATGCCAAGCTCACTTTGGACTTGAGACCATTCGGCCACTTCATCATTTTGCTTTGTGTGTGAATTTTTGCTATATTAGTTGATAGGGTTGCATTTGCATGACATTTGATTGAGTATTTGGTTTAAGTATATCAAGTGTTTGTGAAAATGCCATGCTTGCTTGGAGCTTGAGACCATTCGGCCACTTCATGTATTTTGCTTTGTATGTGCATTTTTGTTATGTTAGTGATAGATTTGTATTTGCATGACATTTGATTGAGTATTTGGTTTAAGTATATCAAGTGTTTGTGAAAATGCCATGCTTGCTTGGAGCTTGAGGCTATTCAGCTACTTCATGTATTTTGCTTTGTGTGTGCATTTTTGTTATGTTAGTTGATAGGTTGGCATTTGCATGATATTTGATTAAGTATTTGGTTTAAGCATGCCTTGTGTTTGTGTTATTGCCATGCATAATTTAGATGTTAGGTTTGGTTTATTTTGCCATGCATGTCCATGCATTTTAGACCTAGGTTGCATTAAATGCCATGCAAGTTCATTTAGGTCTAGGTCATTTTATTGATGCCATGCATTTTTCATGACATTTAGGTTTAAACTCATCATTTCATGCATCATATTTGATTTGTTTTTCATGCATTTCATGTCCATGCCACTTGACTAATGACTTAGGCCAATTAATGGTTCAAAGTCATGCTCTCTTGAGCATACTTGTGGAAAATTAAGGTTTGTCAAATTGATTATTCTACCTTTGTGATTTTTTTTACTTAGCCAATTTTTCTCTAACTTTTCAAAAGTCCTAGATACTGTTTGTGAGTCATTTTGTGAGTCTTAAATATTTTTACTTTGATTTTTAAATGATTTTATCAAAGGCAAAAATGTGTTTTGGCAAAACAGTTTTTTCACCGAGTATTCGTACTTTCTCGATTTTCCTGGGAAGTCATCTTTAATCAGAAAATTAAGCCGATTGTTTCTCGTGCAGTTTTACATGTCCTGAGTCTCCAGTATTTTTTTTTATAGATTTTTTAGAATTTTTAAAAATAGGATAAAAAATCGTGGCTTAAAACTGGACAGTGGAGTCAGAATTGAATTTGAGGGAAAATCATTTTTCTGTTTTGGTTATGTTATTTAGAGGGGGCGGATTAGGAAGTTTAGCTACTGACTTAGGGTAGTTTCTAAGCCTTTTTAAACTCTAAAAATGATTTTTTAAGTCTCGGATTAAGGGTGGTCAAGTCCGGGATTTTAAACATAAGAAATTAGAGCCATTTAAAAAAGGGTTTAGCTAAGTTTTTATTTTTAATCTAAGCTTTTCAAAATTATTTTCAAACAATCACAAAGTATTTTGGTTTTAGAATATTTAATTTGATATATTTTCCTAAGGTAGCCGGATATCTTTTTAGATATACGGATTTCCTTAATTAAAGGAAAAAAATACATTTTCATGCATTGCATTTTTCATATTCATGCATTTTATATAATATGTGATTTTTGCTATGATAATTCTTATGGTATTGTTATTATTTTGATTTATATTTTTTGATGTTATATTGTTTATTATATGGTTTTGAATATTTCATGATTTCCTATGCTTTTTATTTAGTTATTTTTGTCATATTATTTAGCATATACTATGTTCATGCATTATTATTTTCATTTTTATTTTCATGCATATTATATGATAGCATTATTTTATATGTCATGTCATTTCAATTATATGTCATATCATTCATATTTGCTATGTCATTTAAATTATTTCATTTCATGTAGAATATATTATGTTACTTAGGTCATTTCATTTCATTTAGGATATATTATGTCATTTAGGATATTTCATTTCATTTCATTTAGAATATATCATATAACTTGGGGTATTTCATTTCATTTAGAATATACTAAGACATTTAAATTATATCATTTAGGTTGCATTATATTATTTAGATTTTGCTATGTCATTTTATTAATGTCATGCATATTAATAATCATATTTTTTTAAAATGTTTTAAAAAAGGTAATGATTTTCAATAAAATAAAGATATTCCCGAGTTAAAATAATTCATGAGTTCTCTGCCGGGTTTACTGGGGAGGATATCATCGATTATCATTAAAAACGGAATATCTTCTTTAAATGAGAATGATTCGGAAAGTTTTCAAAATTAATAAAAATTTCTATATTTTGCCACGTTTGTTGGAAAATATAGAAAAATTTTGAATTTATAAATTCCGGATCATTTTCAATAAAAAATGGAATTATTTTTCTTTAAATTGGGAATTAACTTGAAATACTAAATTTAAAACCAAGTTGTTTTATCAAGACTTGAGATAACACACGATTAATAAGGTACTGTTTTATACGGGCGTTGTGGGGGTGCTAATCCTTCCCCACACGTAACCGAGTCCCGAACCCCTTTCTTTGATTTCTCTAGTTTACAACGCAGACTTGAAATTGGTTTTAAAAATATTTTAATTAATTTTAAAATATTTTATAAAACCGATTTTAATAGGTGGCCGATCACACCTAGCTAAAAAAGATTGGTGGCGACTCCATGTCATTTTCAAGGTCATTTTCAAAACCTTCATTTTTCAAGAGGAATTAAGTCGACTTTTTCTCGATTTTTTTTAATGTCACGCTTAACGAATAATAAAGTCTTGCGATGAGACTTGTTATTTTTTTAGGTTGCGACAAATTATAATAAGAAATGAAGAACAATTTGAGACGAAATTAAAGTAAGAAAATTAGTATTATTACTATTTATTAGTTAAATTTTTATTCGAATATCAAAATTATAATGTAAAAGAGAAATGTTAATCAACTGTAACAAAAAATAATATATAAAAGTATACTTCTAAAAGATATAGAAAAAAAATTCTAAAACACAAAAATAATTAATTTTAGAAATTTCTCCCATGCATATATATATATATATTATTTTTGAAGTAGAGATCAAACTTTCATTAATGAAATTATTGGAAGTTACAACTATTAATTTATTAAAATCACTAAAACAATCCTCTTACTTTTGGGCTAAATTAAGTAATTAAAATGTAATATAAGCTAATTATTAGCTCTTGGCTCAAGCTCAACTTTTATAAAAAAAACCAATAAAATCTATAATTCTTCTTCTCTCTCTTTCTTCATACAACGCCGTTGTCTTTTCTTTCTTCTTCCTTTTATTTCTTTTTCGCAGTCATCAACAGTTCAACATAAATAGCATAATATCTTTTGTCTAAACGTATTTTAGTCAGTTCAGACCATGTCCAATTTATTTTTTATTTTTTTATTGTATCCCTACGTAATTTACTATATCGACGGCGTGATACAAGGAAGATTCCAACGTGTTCATGCTTTATAAATGATTATGTAGGGCCGATCAGGCCCAACGCATTTCGAGACCGATGGAACATTATATATAAATTTTCCAAAATGGATTAGCTAAGCCTCAAATATGGAAATTAGTCCTAAGTCCAACTATCAGCATCATTCACGTGATCATTAGTCTCATTGTTAAACACTAGTATTATATAAAATAAAATAAATTAATTACCTGGAAGGCTGGCATTAATTATTTAAGACAAAAAATAGTAAACTTTTATAAAGTCAAAAATATAATGGTTGCGGGTTCCCGTTTCCTTTTGGCTTTTATGTTTAGTCAAACAATGGCAATTGAGTTAGGTGGTAATCCAGAATACTAATTAGAATCTTCAAATTAATTCATACCTACTCTGAACCTTCCCAACATTTCTACCAAAAGGAGGGATTATGGAGTACTAATTAGTAGTAGTAGAATTAATAAGTGAAAAGTAAGCTCTGCCGCTCAATTTGATCAATCCTTTTTCACAAGAAAGAAATCCACATGCATCCTCAAAAGTCAAGATATTAGATAGTATTCGTTTTTGATGCACTCTCAGTGTATATACTTTATATATTGACAGTGAATTTTATATTGATACCTCATAAAAAACTAATCACTAACCCTAACCACTAACCTTTAGCCCTAACCACTAATCTCTAACTCTAACCACTAATTTTTAACCCTAACCACTAACCCCAACAATCTAACTTTAACACGTGGCATCGTAGGATACACTGATAGTGTATAACCCTATACATTGTCAGTGCATCAAATATTAATCCTATTAGATATATATATATATATAAACCGAAACTTTAATTCTGAGATGATTATTAGCCTTGTATAAAAGGCCCTGGCCCAGTGTCTTCGTCAAATATCGCAATATCTGCATAACAGCCTCGAGTTGAATATAATATATATATATACACACTATTGTAAGTATAGACAGGAGTAAATCTATTCATGTGCCGGATTGGATTGCAAATAAAAATGTTTTTATAATTTTTCTCAAGTTAAGGTCAGGTCGATTTGAAAACTCATTTCACTATTATAAAAAAATTTAAAATATTAAAAAAATATTTTTATATTTTTATAATTAAAACAATATATTTTTTATTCATAATAGTAATTCGGATAGGATTAACTTGAATTAAAAAAATTTATGTTCAAATTCAACCTAATACGAACCAAATTTATTGGTTCGGACAGATAACTCACCCTTGAACAAATCTAGACAAGAGGGCAGTGTCTAAGAAAAGTAAACAAGTTAAATAATGTGGCAGCACTAACATTAATTATCATCATAGAACCAATTAAATCAAATCACAGAGTAAGTAATGTAAGAAACTTAATCTCTTATGTTTTTTTTTTTTTACAAAAGAGGTCGTAGTTTAAGAATAAGAGAAGGGATTGCAAACATTAAAATTCGAACTTCAAACCTACTCAATGTCACTTTTTAAAAGTGATTACATTAATCAACCGAGTAAAACTCCGAGTTTCTATTGTGCTTATCTTTGGCAGACACCCACAGGCACAGGTTGGTTCTGATCTACGGAAAGAGAAGAGCGTTTGATGAACTCCAAGCAGTCTGCAATGGCCTCTGAATAAAAAGAATTAGAGCGCCCAAACGATGATCTCAACCTGCTGTTCGGAAAAGGTACCTCCTTCGGCATCATCACTAGACTACTACTGCTACCCTTGCTGCCGCTGCTGTTATTTCTCTTCATCATATTGCTTCTTCTTCCATTATTCATACCCATTTTCCTAATTATCATTCGCAAAGCTCGCCCGTATGATGATCTCCATCTACTTAGTTGCTTGAACAGATAAAAGAACCTTGCCCTTAGCCCTTGAACCGAAAATCTTCTGTGAATATTATTGAGCCTGAAACCTTTGCTTCCGCGGCATCTCCTCCCAACCCTGTTGTACCTCACATGACTACTCATGTTTCTGATCAGGCTAATTAAAAAAAAATAATAAGAATTATGAATATTATATATATATATATATATGCACCCAAAAAAAGAAAAACTTATACCTTGTTACTCGGGAAGCCTTATATAAGTATATAATGGGTGGGAGGAGGACTTTTTGGAAGATGAGGTAATGGCGTGGAAGGAAGGAACTAGGAAATCAATGGTAGCTTTTGGAGTAACCTGGACTTTATGCTTTGGGCGGTCTCTCTAGCAGAAGCAGGGTATTGTAAAACGTGGATATGACCAGATCATGCATATATATATATATATATATAAATAAGAGGATCAATTTATATTTGTGTAAAATTAATTAATTTTAAATATTTTTATAATTTTATATGTAATTAATATTTTAACAAGCTGATCTATGTATTTAGTAATATAATCGCATTGTCGCACACGTAAAATATAAGAATCGATCTAATATTTATATCATGTCGATCGAGAGTACCGTCTTTTATATATATATATATATATTAAACGATTAAAATTATTTTACATCAAACAAATAATTAGATATTTTTAATTTAATTGAAATTTGACATACACGATTTACTTGAATAGAACATGAAATACTACTATCAAATTAAATAAATATAAATCATATATAAAATAAAAATAAAATTAAAAAACTAAATTAATTTTTATTATAAGTGTATCTCTTCTTTTATATTATATAAGATATTGAGAATTGAGATGAGGAGGTTTTGTTTTGTAATACCGCTAGTAATTAAATTATTAAATATTAATAGGTAGGTAAGTAGGGTCGTTGTTGTACCGTCTGTAAGAAGAAATAAAATTAAAAACCAAAAAGAAATGCATTACAGGTGTCTGTTTATTGAATTTAACATTTGAATTTGAATTATATATATGGGAGAATACAAATATAAGACTTTTAATATGTCATGTAGATCGGTCGTTTATTGTGTTCACGTAAGCCTGTTTTTATATGGTATCTTTGCACCTTGTGATATAAGGTTTACATATATATATATATATATATATGATTTTACATGATATAATTTAAATGGCTTAAATATAAAAAGGAAATAATATCACAAATGGTCCTTGAATTTTTTCAAAATTTTAATGTGGGATCTCTATTTTAAAAATATCTATTTTGATATTTAAAGTTTCACTCCATGTGTTATTTTAATACATGTCAGTAACACTGTTAAATATTAGGTAATGTGACTTTTATATCCAATAAAAACTTGACACGTGATAACACATAATGATGCCACGTGTATTAATAAAAAATTTATTATTTTAATTTAAAAATAATTTTTTTTTAGACACGTGGGTGTATTAAAACATTTATTATTTTAATTTTTAAAAATATTATTTTAAGTTTAAAAATAATAAATAATTTAATTTTGATTTTTTTTAATTTTTAAAAATAAATTATTCTTTTTTAAATATTTTTATAAAAAATTTAGATATTTTAAAGTTTTTAAAAAGTAATTTTAAAATATTTTATATTTTTAAAATAATTTTAGTTAAATATTTTAATTTTGAAAATAATTTTTTTTAATAAAAAATTTAGATATTAATTTTTAGAAACTATAATTCTAAATATTTTATATTTTAAAATATATTTTTTTAAAATTTTTCAATATTAATTACTAAAAAATCAGGTGATGCTACGTACATCACCTAAAACCTGATTAGTCAATGCTATATCATCATCATCATCATCATCTATATTTAATGTTGTTAAGTCAATGTACCACATTAATACACGGTTTGATAGTACAAGTGCCACATTGAACATTTTTAAAGTATACATACCACATTGATAAATTTCAAGAGTCATTCATGACATTATTCCTATAAAAAAAGTCTTTGAATTAAAACTATATAATAATCCAAATCTATATCGTTTTATTACAATCAATTAAATCCTCAAACATTTATTTTCACTCAATTGAGTCCTTGATTAGACAAAAATTGGTTAAAAGTCATTATCAATTTTCGTCCAATTAATGGCTCAATTCAGTGAAAATAGATGTTTGAGGGCTCAAATTGATGAAAATAGATGTTTGAGGGTTCAAATGAATGAAAATAAATGTTTGAAAACTCAATTAATTGTAATAAAATAATAGAAACTTAAATAATTATTTAATTTTAGTTTAAGGATTTTTTTTTATACTTAAGTGAATTTAAATATGTTTGTAATAAATTCATGAGAATTTTTAAATATTATATTTTGATGTAACTGCTAAATGAAATATTAGATATATTAAAAAAAATACTAATTTCATATAATATTATACTTTTTCTATACTTGAAAGAGCTAAGGAGCTTATTAAAATCACTAATTAATTAATTTCTTGTACTTTCAAGTAATATTCTTGTTGTGAATATAATTGATATGAATATATAACTTGGTAATTATCAATGTTTATCAATATTTGAAGTTCGTATTCATTGAGTAATTTAAGCTTTAATAAATTAATTATTGTGCATCAACTTAAATTTTTTTTAGTGCAAAATTAGCATGATTAAGTTTTGTATGTTCACAGGAGATTATTTAATGAAACTATTTCTGATTTTGGATTTAATATTTAAAAAAATAGTAGAAACTAAAATCTTGGGGGGGGGGGGATCATTTTTTAACAATTTTATATAATTTAATTAAAACCATGCAGCTAATGGTGAATATTTGATTCATAGAAAAACTATAGTTCAATCTTAAACATAATTTTTTTTTTTTTTAACTACGATTCATATCTCGAAAAAAAAAAATTGGCCAACACATAATAAAATTTAATACTTGGATTGCAATTTACTATGATTCTAGCTAGATTCATAAAAAAGAGTCCAAAATATACGAAAATAAATTGAAAAGACTTGATTATTTATGGTAGAAAAATTATATCATAAAAGATTATATTTAAATTAATGGAGAGAAAAGGAATAAGCATGAATTTGAAGTTAGAAAGATCATAAAAAAATTAATTAGATTTAATAGCTATTTTTTATTTATTTATATTATTTAGAAATATATAATCTTCAATTGTATTTTAACTTTGTTTGTGGTAATTTAAAAAATTTAGATATTTTTAAATTTCAAAATAAAGATTTGGCATTTTATTTGGTTTTGAATTCAAAATATAAATAAAGATTATAATACGTGTCATGAACAGAAGTTGTCAACATTAACATTCATGTCAGCACAACTTATTTGGTAACTTTGTATGTTGTTATATTAGAGGTTTTTTCCCGAGCGATGCACGAATTAGTTTTATTTATTTTAAATATGTGTGTACATATAAAATTTTGTATTATTCACACACTTATATGTTAAAGTGTTTAAAATTTAAACACGGAGCAAGAAGAAAAATGAACCCAAATATATATCCAATTAAAAAATCATAAGAAAAATATTGTAACAAAAAGATAATGATAAAAAAAGGAAATTTAAGTAAACAATATTTAATAAGAAAAATAGTTATTATTTATTAGAAAATTATTTATCAATTGTTTAATTTAAATAATTTTTAAAAGATTTTCTTGAAACATTCATAAAAAAATGCATGGCCTCATTCTTTTTTTTTTTTGATTCCTTTTAACTATTGACTAGTGTTTGAATCCTCGCGTTGTTTCGGTTTTATTGTTATTAATAATACATTGAATATGATTATGACACGAAAAATAACATGAATTTAGAGTTAAAATTGAATTATTATGACAAAATATGCAAAATATTCCAACTTGAGGATAACTTTTAAAGTAAGTTACAGATATAAAATAACACAAATACAATACAAATATACAAATCTAATATATTATATGTACATTATATGTAAAAAAAATTAAGATAAATATAAAAATTGAATTCATTTAGAGTATATTGATATCTATCATTTATATTCATATTAAAAAATAAAAAAATAAAATATAAACATAACAACTATCATACAATAACTCATAACTTATAAAACTAATTATTAACGGGTCAAAATTTATATAAATATATAATTTTTATTTATATATTTATATAAATATATAAATTTTATTTATATACAATACGAATGTTTTTTTTACACAATTTTTATTTTCTTCAATCTAATTAAAAAAAATCAACATAGAATTTATTTTTTTATATTATTAGTTATATCTATATATTTTTACAAATCTAATAACACACATGTTGCATTTTTTTCCTCAATATTTTGCCTTTTCTATCTCTAATATTATTATTTATCTATTATAAATATTTTTTTTATCTTATCAAATTTCAATATTCAAAATTATTTCCTAAATATTAATTATTGAGACACAATACTATTATTTTGAATTGATAAATTTTAAAATATTTATTATTAATTTTTAAAAATTTTAAAAATTTTAAATCTAAACGCACTCCAAATGTAAAAATAGTTTTCTTATTTATACATGAAGTTTTTAGTTTTTACCTCAAAGATGGACAATAGTAAGAGGCGAATCAATCATGACTGTAGCCCAAAATTATTAGGCCCATTAAGAGCCCAGTCATGAGAAATGTCTCGCTTACCAATTTAACCTTTACTTTTCGGTAAAATATCCAAGAATGCCACTATACCTCCGCCCCAAAACCCCAGCTGAACTTTAAACCCGCCGACCCTTCCATTTTCACTATTGCTCTTTGTTAGCTTATTAAAAAGAAAATTGTAAAATAAAAACTAAAATTTCGTTAGCTTTTTTAAGAATTTTTTGGGTGGTTTTAATGGCTAAAGGAGATGATGCAGTGAGAAAAAAGAAAAACAAAGCACAAAGAAAGAAGCTAAACAGGCAAAGTGACTCTTCAACTGTATCAGCTCGAATTGCCTGCATTATTGCCTCCAAAAAACGTCGAAAAGCTGGTAAACGCCGCATGTGTCAGGTATTCTATTGACCCTATATTAGCTCTCATTGATTTTTCTTGTTGGGTTTTTTTTTTTTTTTTGGGTTAAGTTTGGTTATTATTATTATTATTTTTTTCAGAGTGAAATTTAGGTGAAGTGTGATTTGTAAATTTGCATGAAATGAAAATTTGATGATCATATGATATAGTATTAAATTTGGTGAGCTGAAGATAGAAAAATTGCTGATGAATGATGGTTTCTTTTTTCAATTAAAATATCTGATTCAGAAGTAGGAAATTTAGAAAAATTATTGGTACGAATTATTTAAAATTTGGTTCTGAGTAGCATTTGAGGCAGAATTTAGATGTGGATAACATGGACTGCTTGCGGCTCATGTTGTTCTTCTTCGAGGATGGCCGGTGAATTAGTCATTAGCATACTTGTCTTAGAAGAGCTATTGGAAAGGAATTATAAACTGGTTAAGTTAGACTTAGAATGAGCTTGTTTATATGAGAATAGATATCGAGAAAGCGGGAAAATTAGAGTAGGTTACCGGCTTGGATTGTTTTGATAAATTAGAAGATTGTTTAGGATGATATGAGCGGCTTCAATTTTTTCTCCTGTTTGTGATACCTAATTCTCTTGTAGCTTAGTGGAGTCTAACATGTTGTTATGCAGGGGATGTGTTATAGCCTTCCTACTCTTGATGATCCCTTCAATGATAGACTTGATAAAAAAGATATCAGTAGAAGGGAAACCAACAAAGTCGTGCCTTCAAAACTGGATCAGAAAGTCTCAGCCAAGGGGAAGGAAACTGTTCCAACAAAAGGATCAGTTCTTGCGCGTAATGTGAAAGTAGATAGTTTGGAAAAGACAAATGAAAAGGTAATGGCTTTGAAGGATGAACAGAAAAAGTCAGTTAAATTGATTAATAATGTGGGGAAGACTAGACATATAAACTCAAGAAGAATGGAGATTCAGCCAGATGGAAAGAAGGTCGGTGTCCATGGTCATCAGGAACAAGCCTGTGAAAGTTCTGATTGTCCATCAAAGTATCTTATACTCTGCCTGAAAGTAATAGAGGATGCATTGCATCATGATGGTACCTACAATTGCGAAGAGGACAAGCCTCTATTTGCAAACACATGGGGTGTTGAGTTCTGGAAATGTTATTCAGCCGGAAAGGATATACTTGATACAAGTGGATCATCTTCCGATGTAGAGCAAATTGCATGGATAGCTTCAACTGCTGCTGATGTTATTTCAAGGAGAGAGAAAGAAGGTCTTTCATTAACTGGTCCTTTCCTTCTATTCCTTGTACCATCCAAAGAAAAAGCTCTCAAGGTTTGTATGAGCCTCTCTATCCTTTTTCAGTATATGGTTATTTGTTGGTTTCTATAGTTAATGACTTTTTTTTTTTTTTTTTTTCTGCAATTTTTCTTCTCTTATCTTTATCTGACATCTTTAGAAGCCTGACATAATTTACTATGATAGCCCTAGTTTGATATAGGCTAATGACAAGTCATTGGATAGAAGATAGTGGTGTGGCTTCTGTTTTGTTACTTAATAGTATAGTAATATTTTAGCATTTGCTTTGATAACTGGAAATAAAACCAATTAAATGAAAACCTAAATTCAAATGTTACAAATACACAAGAATACGATCATATTTGAATAGAGTTTTTTTTTTTTTTTGCTAATTCAATTATTCTAAAACAATATTACTTTATACCTTTGATGTGGTAAGCCTATCTTTGTTCATTTATTCTTTAATAAGTTTTCATTAATTATGCTCAGGTACGTTCACTCTGCAAGCCCTTGAAAGCTCAAGGCATACATACAGTGAGTTTACACCCGGGTGCTTCCATAGACCATCAGATTAGTGGGTAAATATGCTCTAAATCCTTATATCTTCTGTTGGAAAAGATTAATGTGGTGTTTTTTTCTTTCCTTCTTTCTTTTTTTCCCCCTCAATTTCAGTGGTTTTGTTCTGTAGTCTGCAGAGTTGTGAACCTGAGTTTCTTGTGTCAACACCTAAGAGACTTTTGCAGCTAGTTTCTTTGAAGGCCATAGATATATCTGGGGTCTCCATGCTGGTAAACTATCTATATAATTTGGAATTTCTCTTGTTGCATGTAATGTGCTACTTTATTTCAATGGTCAAACTGTAATGTTATTTATTTAAACAAGTTTCATAAAACGACTGGCCAATATTTATTGTCATTGACATTGATATAACTAGGTTTGTCTTGTTATCTCTTTTTTGTGAAATTTCTCGTCATTTTTTTTCTTTACTGCCATTTCTTCCACTCTACTAGATATTTAGATGTTCAAAATGATATCATGGACTCATGTTTGTGCATGAGGAATAGTATAATTCAAGTTCATTTTAATGTTGTACACATTGCATATAGGAAGTTTAATGTTATATCTCATTTGTATACTTTTTTCATTTTGGAATGTCATGAAGTCTTACACACGGATGCGATTTTTGGATTCATTATCTGTTATTCGCCACCTTTTGCCCTCTACATGAGATCTTCGTATATGTTTGTTGGTATTTATGTTATGGAAAAAAAAATTGTTTATATCAACCTACCTTAATGGCCTTAAAAATACATTTCATTAAAATGATTAAATTTTTTACCGTCTAATAATTAAATTCTTGAATAGGTTATTGATGGTATGGAGTCCTTTTCTGGAGGTTGTTTTCTCGATACCATAAAGTCCATCAGGCATGCTATTTCAGGAAAACCCCATACTGTGGTGTTCAGCAATTCCTTCAGTAATGCTTCTATTCCTGCTGTGCAAAATCTACTGAAGGGATTGGTCTATAGATTATCTCTCAATGATTCTGTTTCCAGTCAAAGTGCTTGCATCATCCAGTCTATACATGTGTGCTCCTCAAAGAAAGAAAGTATAATGAAGGTAGGTTTTCAATATGTTTGAACACTTGCATTCTGCATGAGATAGTATATTGTGCGGCTGAAAATCTTTTATCATTCAGTTTGGTTTAGTTTATAAAATGACAAACCGAAATTTATTTGGTCTCAAAATTTTCTTAAAACCAAAGTAAACTGAATCAGACAAATCTATGAACCCTAATAGAGACTCCAACTGAATTAGATTGGTTTGATTTTGAATGCAATAGGCCATTTATCTCTTCCCCCCCCCCCCCTCTCCCCAAACCCCCCAAAAGAAGAAAAAGAAAAACACCAGTAATATAATCCAAATTTGTACTTAAAATTCTGAAAACCAACTGAATTGAATTTTGCATTTCAATCACTATATGAAAAAAACCTCAAATAATTCAATGAAACAGTTAATCATACACATAATAATATAATATTCTGATTTCCAGTTTGGTTTGGGTCTCATATGAAAGGGAAAGTTATTTTTTCATTTGCTCTATTTTTTACAAGTATGAGCTGAATCAAACTGAAGTGAGTTAACCAAATTGGTTTGATTTTTCGAACCAAAAAGTGCAACCCGTAGGCCCTAGCATAGTTCATCAGTAAATGTGTCAAACATCAAAGTGCCCCTTTAGCATTCTCTTATATTTTTTAACATCTCCCCTATATTATCTCATAAAGAAAACTGATATTTAGTGCTAATGCAAGATCTTGCTATGTTGAGATTTCAGACCAGTGTTTCCATAGGGAAAAGGGCAAAGTGAGGCATAAGCCTCATGAAGTAAGACAATACTATGTTGCTCCGACTCTTTATTGTTCTTGAAGTACCTGTGTCAGACACATGTGCGCGACGTATATCTGGACATGGGTATGGAGATATGATCCTCCAAGGACCCTCTAAATACATGGAAATCTTAGAAAAAATTGAACATACCCGTGTCTGACACTCACACCTGAGTTCGAGTAACATAGAGAATATATAATTTATGCTTTTCAATTCAAATTTTATTTAATTATGTGGAAAATAATTTTGGAATAAAAGTGTGACAGAAAGAAAAAAAAAATAGTTAGTTACATATCAGAAAATAATATGGGCTGTATGGAGGTAGTTTGAATATTGAGCGATGATAGAAATGTCAGACATGATTTCAATATGAAAATGTTTGTTTTCAAAAGTGATGATATTGCACAAACACATTGAAAGTATGCTTTATTGAAGCATAACTGACGTTTTTATTTTTGAAAATATTATAAAAAATTGACCATAATTCAACTGAAGATTCTATGGAAATATTAATAAGCTTTTAGTAAAAAGCTTTACAATTCAAAATTGTTATAATTACATCTTACAAATTTTGAGAATTAGACCCTATTTGTTTCAATTTAAGTACTGGTTAGGAAAGTACTTGATTGAAATACCTAACCCAGAAAAGCCAAGATTCAGGCAAAGAAAACTTAAACCCTTAAAAGCCTGTTTTAAAGAACCTAGATTAAGCATGTAATCTAAACCCTAAGAACTCTCGTTTCAAGAACCTAAGTTTGATAGGTTGAACGCCACAAAGAAGGAATTCTTTGATAAGTTCCTAAGTTCTTTCAAGAACTAAAAAGAGAAAACTCTCACTGAATAAAATCAGACTTAATTGATCAAAAGATAATTGAAGTAGGCGGCTAAGACATATATTTATAGCCTCCCTACAATAACCCTAATCTACTAATTAATAATATGTAAAATATTGGCTGAACATACTCAAGCCCAAACCTAAATAATTAAAAGATGTTCAACAAGTTTAATAAAGATAGACCCCTTAAGCCTAATGGACATAATACATAAATCAAGCCCAAAAGCCTAAGTAATTAAAAAATTAAAAAAAGCCCAAATAAGCCCTCTTAATGTGCCACCTTGTATTCTTGAATCACATGAACCAAACTTGGATGCAAGCCCATCTTGCATGTTGAAGCCTTTCCTAAATAACTTGCAACATGGCCCAAGTGAATTCCAGCCATTCTTGCCATGTTTCCTAGATCTTCTTGGATCTTGGCCCATATAGAAATTGCCATGGGATTGGGTCATCTTGGATCCTATCAGTACTTAGATTTCAGCTTAACTTAGAACTAAAGAGTGTTGTTATAGCTTGATCAAAATCTTGAAGCCGATTCACCTGCAGACAGGAAATACAGAAAAGAAATTTCCAAAGAATAAAAAATCAAGGTGCTTTAGTGGCTTAGTATGCCATTTAGTAAGAGAGAAGATAAGGAGAAATTGAGAAAGATAAAAGAGTCCGAGTTGAAGAACTTATGTATGACAAAATGGATATTGTTTTCCTCTGCTGTTTATCTAAGTAAAAGAAGGCAAACAATTTGAATTGAAGGATAAAATCTAAGTTGGAAAGCCACTTGTTCTGCCTACACGGTAGAAAGTTCTTGTCGTGCAAACTGCTTATGTTTCTTTTTTTTTTTTTTTTTTTTAAGTGAAGGAACCTTAACTTTCATGCTTTTCCTTCCTGCTTCATTGATACTCTCCATTCCTCTGCTACTGATGAGGTTCTAAAAGTTCGACCTTGCTGTTTAAATTAGTTGATGTTCTACATTATGACCTCGTGTCCTTCGTCTCTACCTATGTTGTTCCGATTTTTCATTTTTCTTGAAGTACCCATGTCTGACACCTGTGTCCGACACTTATCCGGACATGGGTATGTGAATATGATCCTCCAAGGACCCTCCAATTACATGGAAAACTTAGAAAAAATTGAACATACCCGTGTCAGACATATACCCGTATCCGACACTCACACCTGAGTCCGAGTAACATAGCTCTCTACAAGTAATGTGAGGATTGGGCTGAGAGTCTAACATGGTACTCTTTTGGAAGGGTGGTCAGTGTGGTGGGAGCCGAACTGATCGCCCCTCTATACGAGCCTTTAATGTTTGTAGTCTAACCTCAAAACTGGGAAAATAAGAAAAAGAGAAGGGTGCCTTTGCTGATTTGTGTTCTATCAGTTAGTGTAGGAGTAGACCATTCAACATTTTACTGCCATTAGCTTCCATTTTCTTTGAAGGAAGATTTTAGAGATACCATTAGATTTCCTTCTCAACATTGGGAATCATCCTGGAGTGGCTGATCTCATTGGTAATTTGTTATAGATGTTTTCTGTTTGTTTTATGTGCACTTATCACCTTATTTTCATCTTTTTTTTTTTTAATTGATGTAACTATTACCATTTTGCTCCCTTACACTTCTACATATGATTTGCATGATATGGCACCTCTCTCTCTCTCTCTCTCTCTCTCTCTCTCTCTCTCTCTCTCTCTCTCTCTCTCTCTCTCTCTCGGGCCCTTTTTTTGGTTTTCTTTTGGAGGTGAGAAGTAAAGTGTGGTCGATCATTGTGGAAAGTAGGGAAGTGCTTGCTGTACGGTCACTATATTTTATCGAACAATGATAATAATTTCACTTGGCATTCATCGTGTTTTTGATCTTATGATTTTGCTTTCAATTTTCCATAATTTAATATTCTAAAGCTTGTAGATAATGAATTTTTACAGGGCATTCATGCTTTGGACAATGCTTATTGCAATCAAATAATACCACAACCTGTGAAGGTGCTGTATATAGTTGGAAAAGGCAATAATATTCAAAAATTAGTATCAGCTGTCAAATCTAAGGGATATTCCATCTCAATTAGCTCTCACTTGAATATTCTGGACTTTGAAAACAGGTAAATTCTGAATCATATTTTGTTCATGTCCTTAATTGCATGAAGATTCAATTTAAAAGCTTTGCGCTTGTTGGAGACTCAATTTAGAAGCTATTCACATGTCGAACTTTAACCATATAGGTTGTGTTTGTCTATATTTTGTCCTAGATACTTGGCTTTGCAACCAAGGTATTAAATGGATGTTACCTATGTTACTCGGACTCGAGTGTGAGTGTCGGATACGAGTATGTGTCCGACACGGGTATGTTTAATATTTTAAAAGTTTTTTCATGTGTTTGGAGGATTTTTGGAGGGTCATATCTCTATACCCATGTCCGGATATGTGTCGGACAAGAGTATTGGATATTGGTACTTCAAGAAAAATGAAGAATTGGAGCAACATAGGATGTTTATATAGGATGTTTATGTTCTTTTTCAGCAGTTTGCCGGTTGTTACCGTTGTTTGTATTTGTAACTGATATATTGCTCTTCTCCAGTCTGGATTGTGGCAGCAGAATGAGACCTAATTCAGTCTCCATTATTGATACTGAACACATCAGTTCTACACCTTTGGAAGAGTATGGTGTTGTAATAATTCCTGATTTTATTCTCTCAATCGAAGATTATGTTCGAATTCTGACGAGCATGGCACGACACACGATCTACGGTGAACTGCATAGCTGTTTAACTAAAGATGATGCGAGGCATGCCGGATCATTGATTGAGATCCTTGAACAGTGTGGTCAGGCAGTGCCTGAAGAGCTAAGAAACTTGTGATAATGTGGATCATCCATGTTAGAATCCTGGTAAGAAATAACCTGTCTGTCTCATTCTTTCTTGATCCTCAAATCTCTTTGCTGGATATGTTATTAGGTGAAAATTTATCTACTTCCACCACCTTGTTGTACTGATTCTTCTATACTTTTCATTTACACGTTTGTTTGGAAGGAAGAAAGGAAGGAAGGAAAGAAAGTAAGAGGAAGAAATTTTATTTATTTTAATATAATAGTTGAGTTGTAAGAATTTAACTTTTAAATTAAAAAGTTTTCATCTTTTTTCCTTACAGAAAATAACTAGTATAATTATTGTCAAATTGCAATAATTTAAAATAACTTGTAATCTGTTTAAATATTTTATTAAATTTCTCTGTAATGCATAGCTTTGTATTACAGCCTTTTTTTAGAAGCTGGAAATTGGAGTTTTAAACTAGTATTTTGTTTTTTTTCCCCTCAAAATCCTGTTTAGCTTAGCTTTTGTTAGATCTGACAATATTAGATATGACACATTATACGATATGAAAAAATAAATAAATGATACATGATACGAAAAAATAATACGAACATGGTATGAATATACGGATGTCTTAAAATTTATATAATATGAATTATTAACGTATCAAAATTTATATAAATATTAAATATTTTAAATACGATTATGATATAAATACACAGAGCAGAGAGGCAACTACTTAAAAGAATATGAAGGTGTTCTCGTCAAATTGATGTTTAATGATGAAAGAATATGATAAAAGCATAAAAATATTTTTTTGAAAGGAAATATTTTTCTTCCAACATATGTAAAAAATCAGTATCAATAAGTTTTTTTTTTTTTTTTTTATTTCTTTTGTTTATATATAATCTTATTGGAGATATTTTCAGATTTGGCTAAGATCTAATATTTTTCTTGGATGATTTTAAGAACACATATTTTTTAGGGATAAGATAAAGGGTTGCAAATGCTGTGAGTCGAATTTTAGATCTATCGGATGTCATCTTTTAAATGTGACTGCATAAATCAAGGTAAGCTCCGGGTTCTTTAAGAACATATTTTTCTACATTAATTTAGTATATTCAGAATTTTACTTTCAACGTATTTTTTTATAAATTATTCTGTTTATCAAGATATCTAGATATAATAATAATACATTTTTCTTTGGAACAAGTAAGCTTTGCTAAAGAATGTCATCAATGAATAAAAAACTGGATCAGAGATCAAATTGTTGAGATCTTCGGGTCACCAGTCCAACCGATTGAATCAGATTGTTCAATTAAAAAATAAATTAAATATTAAATATTTGATTTTGATATTAAATAAGTATTAAATATAATAATTAATTAATAAAAATATGTATTTGACTTAATGGGGTATAGTCTTTATTATATGACTAAAATGTTAAAGCTTCAAATCTCATTACTTAAAAAAAATATATTTTAATAAAAAAAATTAACAAAAAATCTAGTTTTTTACCAGTTTAATTTGATTTTTTATCCATTTTTTATCAGTTGAACCGATTTTTTTTACTGATTTTCTAACTATCCGATTTTTTGATATGTACCGGACCTGACCTGCTATTGATTACCCGTTAAACTGGGTTTTTGAACACTGAATATCATAGGCATTTTTTAGGGATCTTTAAAAATATTTTTTGATGCCTTATCATCCAAATTGTTAAACTAACCACGATAACAATTCCTCCCATAGCCATTACCATAGTATTTAGTTTATCATCTTAATATAAAAAGTAGAAGAAGAAAAAAAGTGGTTATAGATTGATGACTCATGCTGGTCTTATTAATTCTAATGAATCAAAATCAGTTTCCGCCCAACATACATATCAAAATAATCAAATATTAGTGTGTCCATTTCAAAAAGTTGAAACTCAATAAAGAATGATAAAATTTGATAGAGTTTTTGGGATTTTGCTCATTGCTTTAGAATAAAACCAGAGGCTTTGAATCTTGAGAAGATTGTTTCGTTTGACATAATTTAAAAATTTTTGACCGATAATTCGCTAATGTATATTAGATCTGACAATTCGTATATCTGTGTCGTATTTATATATATATTTTTCATATTATTAATCGTATTTAAGATGTTTGCATATTTATATAAATTTTGACACGTTTATATATTTGTATCATATTCATGTTATTTTATTATATCGTGTCGTATTTTAATTATTTTTCTCGTATCGTGTTTAAAATTACCAAATTTAATATATATGCTCTGGGTCTGGGGTGATATTTGGTTGCTGTGCTGTGTTGGTTTAAAAATTGAAAAAAATGAAACTTAAAAATGATGTTTTATTAGCCATGATTCTCAAACCCTAAAAAAAAAAAAAAAGGGAAGATGTATTGGATGTGAATGTAATGCTTCTGTCTAATTTATGTAATGATGTTTCAATTACTTTTCTTTCTAAAATTCTTCTGTTAATTAAGTCCTTTTTCCTGGTTTTGAGCTAGACATTATAACTCATATTCCCATCTAACACTCCTCTTAAACTTATTTCCTAAGGTTGACCGAGGTTTATTACTAGGCCTACGGCACCATATAATGTGGACAAATCCTTTTCATTAGCTAGCTACCTTTAGACCCGTTCAAGGGCGACAGGATTAGTCCGTATTAGGTCGAGTTTGAATAAATATTTTTTTTTCATTTTGAGTCGCTCTATTTTGATCCGAATTATTATTTATTAATAAAAAAATATTTTTTTATTTAAATTTAATTATAAAATATATAAATATTAATATTAAAATAACTTTTTAATATTTTTTGAACAGTAATTCAAGCTTACATGACAATTCGGGCCGGACTTGGATAAAAAAAAAAAATCAAGACCACTATCCGACCCAGCCATGAACACCTCCTTATGTAAAATTTCATTTTTGATAATTATTTATTAATAAAATAATATCATAGGCTAAGCTGAGTTAAGCCTAAATCTAAAATACTTATTCAAAGTCCGACTTGAAATGAATTAAGCCAACAAATTAGACAAGTGACCCGACTCGTGAACCGGCCTAAATACCACCGTGTTGACCTAAACTCAATGCAATGATAGTTTCAAAATCATGCCAAACAAACTTTTGGTTATTCAAGGGTGTATTAAAGTGATTAGCATCCAATTCCATTTCCATTGGCCATCAAAGGAAGGAAACAAGTATTAGAATCTTGATTCTGCTCTTAATATTCTTTCTTTAAAAAAAAAAAAGAATTGTTAATCCTATCACCCCTTATAATAAAACTAGTATATCTTCCATCATTTGATTTTAGTATTTATACCGGTGTAGTCGGTACCGTATTGATATCGGCCGGTACGTATCGATTTTAAGATAAAATGAAATGATACTAGTATCGTACTGTTTCGGTTTTTGTACGGATCCATACCAGTCACACACCGGTCAGTATCGACATGTATCGGTCTGTATTGGTTGGTACGAGATTTTATTTTATTAAAAAAATTCACTTATTTGATTTTTTAAATCAATTTCTATTTTTTTTTGTCTTACTCATTTTTATTTTTTTTAATAATTACATTTAAAAATAAAATATGTTCATTAAATTAGGCTATTGAACTTAATTAATAATACTTTACTATATTTTTTTAAATATTTTTATATTTTATTTATTTATTTGATGCTTAAAATTTTTGGATATTAAATATTTATAATTTTAAAATTTATATTTGTATATAAACATATATATATATATATGTGTGTGTAATATAAGTATATTTACATGTATATATAATATATATTTTACTAACGAACTTGAAAATAGGTTATATATATATATTTGTGAAAAAATATTTAAAAAATACCAGTAAATCCAAAACGGTATGCTAAAATACATCAGTAATGATACATATCAATATCAAAACAAAAACGATTCGTTAACCGATACGATACTGACTATTTTGATTTATACTATAAAACTCTTGTTTCATACAAATAATAATAAAAATAAAATGTGGCGTTTCAAATAAAGATTGTAATGTTAAAAAAAAAAAAAAAAAAAGAAGATTGTAATGTTGTATTAATGGGCTGTGTATCAAAATTATTTGTTAGTTTCATGCTTCTTTCTTTGACAACATAACGAAAAAATTGTAGAAAGCCTCCCGGTTAATAACTAAAAATCTGATTTGAAACCATTATAATTGTAACAATTACATTATTATAAAGAAAAAAAAAATAAGTGAAAAGAAGTGAAAAAATATGAGAAAAAAATAGATAAAAAGAAAGAAGTTATCTAATAATGAAAGAGTGAGTGATTTTTTAATTGAATATGTAAATAATTTTAAAAATAAAAATATTTAAAAATATTTAAATTTCATACTAAACTTTCCTTTATTTTATAGATTTATTATAATTTAATTCAAATTTTTTATATTTTTACTAATTGAGTTGGTATCATTTAATTTAGTAATATACCAAATTCAATCAATCATTTTATTAATAACAAAAATTTGACAAACCGATTGGGTAAAAAATGTTTTTAATTTGTCATTTAAAGAAATAATATATTAAAAATGTAGGTAATACTTTTTGAAATAAAAAAGTGAATAGTTTTTTTTTTAATAAAAAAAAAGGATAGTTAATTATTTTTTAAGTGAAAAGACGCAAATATATTTAATTTTTATATTTGTTAAAATAATTTTATTTGATTTTTTAATTTATTCGTTAATTAAATTGATGTTACTTGACTCGTGACACCAACTCAATCAGGATTTTATAATAGTATAGATAAAATGTTTAATAATATAGATGGGGAGGAAGTCAGTCTCAATTAGACCTGTTCATATTTTTTATTTTCTTTACTCAGGTCCGATCCGAAAATTTATATCACCGCTCAAAATATTATTAAAATATTAATATTTATAATTAAATTTAAGTAAAAAATATATTTTTTTATTGATAAACAATAATTCAAGTCGAATAAAATGTGTAGGCCCATCGACCTTTGATCTGAATCACAAATCACACCAATAGCAAAAAAAAAGTGATCATAAGGGTGGGCACTTCTCTCCATTTGGCAAGTTATGATTAGTTATCATTAGCACATCTTTTGCCCACATGTTATTCTTGTGTGGTGCCTGGCCAAAGAAGCAAGCAATCTTTCATAAAAATATACCAATAATTTACCCTTAGCTTCTATATATATGAGAATGATGGCTCACTTGATTTTCCAAATATTTGAGTGAAAATGCCCTATCATTGACTCAATTAAAACATTCCCAATGCCACTATAATTTACTACCATATTAGACATCATTCTAGCCAATTATATGGAATTTTTTTTTGGTTACACAATTTATATGGAGACTGCTATAAATAGAACATAGTATACCAATAAGTTACTTTTAGGTAGACCTATTCAGGAATAGGATTATTCATCTGGTCTGACAATTCAGTTCGTATTGAGATGGGTTTGGACAGTGATTTTTCTAATTCGAGTTGGCGCGACCTGGTCTAAATTACTATTCATCAATAAAAAATATTAATATAAAATAAATTTTTAATATTTTAATATTATTTTGAACAGTGTAGTGATATAGGTTTTCGAACCGGTCCAAACCTGGCTTGACCCGGGCCTGGATAAGGAAAATATAAAAAAAAATTCAGACCGCGGCCCGACCCGGTCTGAATTATTGTTCACCAATAAATTTTTTTTAATTTAAATTTAATTATAAAAATAAATTTTTAATATTTTAATATTATTTTGAACAGTGATATAGGCTTTTGAATCGATTTGAACCCGACTTGATCGAGGCCTGAATAAAAAAAAAAATTTCGAACCACGACCGATCTAGACCCTTGAACAAGTTTACTTTTAGGGTCTAGCACATACATGAAACTTACAAAATTGTTTTTTTTTTTTTTTTTTTTTATTTTTTTTTCATGTTTATGCTCTTTATGTTCATGTTTTCTATCTCATACGATAGATAAAATTGTAGCTGTTGATATTAAGAAGCAAGGTGAATGTTTTAGGAATATTGAATCTTGGCTAATTACAGAGTACAAATAATGCCACCGAAATTTTAAATGCCTTGCTTAACCAAGCTCAGAAAGGTGTCCAAAAGTCGAGCTACGTTGTTCATATAAACCTATCTTTTTAAAAGCCTAGTTTGAGCCCGGCCATCCATTTACTTATTATTATTAAAATAATAAAATAATAATTTATATTCATATTTTATGTTTAAAATATATTTTAAAATAAAACAATCAAATCAGACTCTATGTCTAAAAGTAATTTATGCTAAGCCCAACTTGAGTTGGATTGAATCCTTAAACTTGAATAAGGATCTCTAATTTTGCCCTCACCACATTTAGTTTTAATTACCTCTCACATATTGTGTATGTTATTACTATTCTTGCAGTATTCAGTAGGGTTGAGTAAAAAAATTAAAAAAATCAAAACTCTATTCGAATTGTAGTATTTGGTTAGGTTTTTATTGAATACGATTCAATTTCGATGGCTAGTGATAAGCTTTTTCGGTTCGGTTCGATTTTCATAATATAGAAATAAATTTAACAAAAAAACTATAAAATACTATAAATTAAGAAATTTTACAAAATTTAAAATCAATGAACCAAATCGATTCTATTGAACCGATGAAATTCGATTTGATTAGAGATTCTATTTGATTCCATTTCAGTTCGACTATAAAAAAATTAAAATACTACACATTAATTATAATTTTTATTTTAAATTCAAACTAAATCGAACTGTTATCACCGTACTATTCAAAAAAAAATTGGCGTAAGTTTGATTGAATCCTCAAACAATGCAGCTTTTTAGTGGTTGTTCTGTTCGCATTATAATAACAGTGTCATAACAAACACTTTGCCAAATTATTTGTAATCAATCCTGTTCTTCTCCCACCCAAAGAAGGCCAGATGACTTGCTTTACTTTTGCAAACAATTTGACATGCATTTAGCTAGGATTCAGTTCCTTTTTTTTTTTTTTTTTTTATATATAAAAAAAAACATTAAATATACCTGGTATTTATATAATTATTGTTGATGATGTGAGGCACCAAGATTTTGCAAACTTAAGGCTAGGCTCAAGTGACAAGATAAAATGATGTTTGGGTTGAGGTATTGATATTTTTATTTTGGTAATGCGGGTATAGCCTATATTTCGGGTCCATATTTCGAGTCGGGTCAGATTTGAACAAATATATATAATGTTGATATCATATTTAGACTCGATCCAGCCCATAAATACCAGTAATTATAAGGATTATTTTATAAAAATTTCAAAACCTAATCTCATTTTCTAGCTATTCTTAAGGGAGAATGTCTCATACTAGTCTGGTATATACTTGAAATTTTATTTTGGAAATACTTTTCATAAGGATCGGATCAAGATGATAAATAAAGAGTTTTTTCTCTTTAAAACTTGGACTAACTCTTGTCGGTGAACTGAAATCTTAATTTCTGAGACATGATCATGGTTCCTTAAAAAAAAAAAAAAAAAAAAAAAAGAACCTAACCACAAATAGAAAGATGTCGTGCATGAAAGCAACCACCCTGCAGACAAAATAAAACAACATACCATAATACCATTTTCCACCCACCATTTTCCTCACACCTTGTTTTAACAAAATAAGTATAAAAAAGGAAATTAAAAGGTGCAAAAGATTCTTAATTTGCCAACTTTTCCATATTTAATTTCAATTAATGTTTAATGGGTTAATTAAAGATTAACAATTATTTAAGAGCAATCAAACATGTAGTGTAGACACCGGATTTTATCCGGGTATAATTTTTTATTATTAAAACAAAAAAACAAAAAAAAAGGAAAAATCAGAAAAACAAAAAAAATAAAAATTTTTGGATAATTCCGAAAATTAAAGGAAAAATCAAAAGAAATTCGGAATTAATAAAAAATGAGAAAAACAAGTTTGGGTTGAAATAAACTACCTCTTTGGATTGAAATTGAACTCTAAAAAATGAGATTAAATTGAAATTCCTAATCCTAGTGGAACTAAATCTCTTCTCTACAAAAAGAACCCAAGCACCACAATCAGAAAACACATCAGAAAATATCAGAAATCAAAGAGAGTTAGAAGCAATTATAGGTTTTTTTCGAAATAAAAAATATTTTTTTTTTAGAGAAAAAGTTCGAAAATTCAAAAGTGAGAGTTAGAGTTTGTTTCGAAAAAAGTTCTTGAGAAAGAAAAGTTGTGTTTTAATTAGAGGAAACACATACTAAAAGTTGGTGGCCATTCGACGACCGACGGAGTAGATCGGAGGAGGTGAAGTTTCGAACTTCAATTTCAGATCTAGGAAATTCTAGAGAGATTCGGAAAAAACTAATTTGATATTTGAAAAGAGGAGACCGAAAGGAATTTTTCGGGAATTTTTTGACCACCGGCACCGGCGGCGACAGCAGCGGCGGCAGCACCTCACCGAAATCTGAAAAAATCTGGGTTTGGTATTCTTGGTGTTCTTGGTGTTCTTGAAGAATTGTAGAGAAAAAGAAGATTTTTGGTAAAAAAAAAAAAAAGGTAAAGTCTAACCAAACAAAAAAAAAAATTCTTTTTAGAAACAGCAGGGGGCCCGGGCCAGCAGGCCCGCGCCTGGGCTGGCCCCCCTGCTGTCTTCATTCTTCCTTTGTTTCAATTTGGCTTTGTTTTTACGTTAATAGTTCTTTCACTGTTTGCATTTTTTTTTTGTCTTATTTGCTTTTGTCTTTTTATGTTTTTATTTTATTTGATTTTTAGTTTATTATTTATTATTTATTTACTAATAGTTTATTTTAGTTCTTTTTTTTTGCAGGTTCTATATTATATTATTATTTGTATATTAGTATTAGTATTATTATTTATTATTTTACTAACCATATATATATTTTAAAGAAAACTATTATTATCATATTATATTATATTATATTATTATGTTATATTATATATTTTATATATTTAGTGTATATTAATAATTGAATATTTTTAACATTAATAATTATTTATTTTTTAGATTAGATTAATTCAATTGAAGAATAATTATTTTAAATTAATAAATTGAGATTTTTCCAATGATTAAATTCGAAGAGATCACGAATGGTGGATTTCTGAGAAGTTTCTAGGTGAGAAAATTCTTTTAAAAAATTTCTCCAGAATGAATGGAAGGATTTTTTTAGAGATTATTTTCGATATCAATAAAGATCGAAATTTATTCTTTTGAAATAATTAATCTTCAATCTCTATTTCTCAAAATTGATTTTCCATAATAAATGCTTAATTTAAATTGAAGAATAAATTCAGATTTTTTCCGATGATGAAATTCAAGAAAGTTGCGAATGGTTGACTTTTAAGAAATTTTTAGGTGAGAAATTCTTTTAAAAATTCTCCAGAAAGAATGGAAGAATATTTTAAGAGATGATTTTCGATATTAAAAATCAGAATTTATTTTTCAAAACAAACATTAATAAAATGTGGATTATTTTTGGAAGATTAATTATGAAAATAATTTGATTAAATAATTCTAACTTTTCGGAGGACGGAGCCTCTTCAATAGAACGAATGGTTTCTTTTGAATACTCTCGAGGTGAGGAAATATTTTTTAGTAATTTCTCCAAAATGAATGGAAGGAAGACCTAAAAAATAATTTCCGATATTTCTAACTTTAACAATTAAAACGAAATAGGATAGACAAGACCAATTAATTAAGACTTTTTAAGTATCACAAGACTAATTAGGTACTATCTTTTAGATAGGCGTCGTGAGGGTGCTAATCCTTCCTCACACGTAACCGTATTCCCGAACCTAGTTCTGATAAAGTAGACCAGAACCTATTCTTTTTAAGGTGCCTTAGTCAAGCTTAGGATTACTTTAAATAGGATAGATTCATAAAGGTGACTAATCACACCTAGATTAGATGATTAGTGGCGACTCCATTGATTTGCGTCTAGCATGCTGAATTTGTATTTGGCACGTTATGGCGACTCCGCTGGGGACACTTGAGAGTCGAGCCATAAATTAGTCTTGTGATAAATTAGGTTTTAAAAATTGGTCTTTAAGTGTTTAATTGTTTATTTATTTGTTAATTTGTTAATTTATTTATTTATTTATTTTTATTATTTGTACTAACAATTTTTGTTTCATTGTACATTTATGGGTAAAGAGAGGTTTGAATGTCCCTTCGCACACACGACACATTGCATATCACAAAGTCCTATACCCGGACTCGTCCCTTTTAGGAGGGGGTAAAGTACCTACGCCTCGAGAGGTGAAAACCTCTGCAACGGCTAGCGAAACACCTTCAGAGTGTAAAGTACCAAAGTCTTTGAGAGATGATAAATCTCCGCCATAACTTTGGAAAATACTCTCACCCGAATTGAACCCTTCCGGTTGGAGCCTGTAATGGGTGAGGAATGGGTGCCTTACTCATCCTACATGGATGATGTTAAGGAGCAATTTGGGGACCTTTTTAGCTTGGTCAAGTATCCTAACCCAGCATATAAACAATACTTAAGTGGCCAAACTTTAAGATAGAGCCATATCCAACCTTATATAGAGGAGAACCCGAATTTAGGACACATGAAGGGACACTTCTTACCCTATACTTTTATCATTAACATGATGCTTTGTTCACCTAACACGTTTGTTTTGTTGATACGCTTACCATGATGATGTAATGCTTACACATGTTGTTGTATTTTTATCTTTTCATAAGTTTGTTGACATAACATCTAACTGTTTGTTTTTTTCTTTTCATACATCATGCATCTTCATAAAGTCATCTTGCCACATAACGGTCTAGATAGAAAGAATGTCTACTGAATCCATGGAAAACCTGACAGTCGCCAAGCGTGAGTCTGCCAATAGTTTGAAGCTTAGGTCTGAAGCAATCCAGCAAAGTACAGGAGATTGTCTTCCAGTCGGGTATGTCTCTACTCTTCCCGAGATAGTTCATATGGATCTGGCACAGAACAACCTTGAAGATTTGATCAGCATTTAGCATTCCTCGAATGGAACTCGACAAGAAACATTCAGACGAAAGTATGGGGACCTGACCTTGCTCCTATCTGTTGAAGTTGATAATAACCTGGTAAGAGCCATGATGCAGTTTTGGGACCCATCATACAGGTGCTTTGTGTTCAACGAAGTAGATATGGTTCCAACTATAGAAGAATATTCAGCACTGCTTCGTTTGGATCCTCCTAATCCAGACAAAGTCTACTGGAAGAACAAGACAGGTTATCGGAAGAAAGTAGCAAAGATCATGGGAATCAGCTTGACAGAAGTTGACAAGATTGTGAAGACAAAGGGTAAAAGCACTGGTATTCCATGGAATATTCTCCGAAACTTCATTGTCAAACACCCGGATGATGATAAAGGTTTGGAGGTGATGGCTTTGGCTATTTACGGACTTATGGTTTTCCCGAAGATATTGGGACATATTGAAACAACTGTGGTGAATTTCATGGACCAAGTTCGACATCAGATCAATACAGCTCCAGCTATATTAGCCGAGTCTATCAGGTCACTGAATCACTGCAGGAGAAATGGAAAAGGGCGTTTCATCGGATGTTTACAGTTGCTCTACATCTGGATGAAAAGTCATTTTGAGTGCCAAGAGTCGAAGTTCCGAAAGCCGTACTTCACCACTAGCATCCCTATCAAGGAATTCTGTGAAAGCACATGGCCTGAGTCAAGGTCAAAAGAAGAATGGATAGTGATGTTACGAGAACTTACAAGCCGACAAGTGATCTGGAAAGCACCATGGATGCCTCATGGACCTATGTTATTTAGCTGTGGTGATCAACCTTGGGTTCCTCTCTTGGGACTTTGGGGTGCCGTTAGCTACTCTCCCATCATGGTACGGAGACAGGCGGGGTATAAGCAGTTCATACCGATGACCCATGGACTTAACCAGGTGGACTTCTCCTATTCAGACAATGGGGTTATTACCAGGATAGAAGAACTCACAAAGGCTTGGAAATTAACGGTTAGAGTCGAAGGGGGTAGTATCTCATGGAACACTACTCCTGAATACTCTGTGTGGCAAGCCAGGAGAATCAAAGATATTGTGATTCATTGCAAAAGAAGTTCAGACGGTTTGGCCAAGGTTATAGCTTCGGATCCTATGCTAAGGATAGAAAAGGCTAAAAGAAAGCTACAAGAAGAGAAAGATGGATTGGGAGAAGAAAACCGAAAGCTGCAATCAAGGGTAGAAGAGTTAGAAAAAGAATTGAACAAAGAAAAAAGCAAGGCCAAGAAGCTTCGATTGAAGGTTCGAAAGTTGGGGGATGGTTTAGTGGAAAGAGATGGTATTGTTCAGAAGCTCACCGAGGATGGCGATATTTTGAAAGAATCCTTGACAGTTATGGAAAATAAATATTCGCTTTTGATTACTGAGGTCGGACGCCTAAAAGATGAGAATGGGGAGTTATTGTTTGATCAAGAAAGAAGAATAGCTGATTGCCAGGAATTAGTTACCGAATTAATGAACTTGAAGGAAGAATGTTCCAAACTCCGAGATACGGACTCTAAAAAGCGAAATCTTCTTGAAAATATGTTTGACCATTTTGATGTGGCATCCCGTAAGGCAGAAGACATGTATGATAGGATCATGGAGGTTAAGGCGAAAGTACATCCATTCCATGAAAACGGCCATCTCATATACGAACTTTTGGATGAAGCTCAGTCTCACTACCGTCAGATTGTCAAGTTCCTTTGGAGGCGTTAGGATTTTTCTTTTTTAGATTTATGATTTTAGGATTCTTTGTAAGAACTTTTCATTTTTTAGGACCAGTTGAAGTTGTTATTTTTTATGTTTTTAGGATCGCCTTGGTTTTTAGGATTTCTATAGATTTGGTAATTTTATTTATAAAATTCTTTTTATCTACATTTGTTATGTGGCTGGTGTTCTTTCATAGCATTTCATCCATATGTGCATAAACATCATCAATTTAGATTTAAAGTTTTAAGCATATCATCCTAATTTAAGAAACTTTGCTAAAGGTTCAAGGATAGCTCGACAGTCAGAATCTTCGAGACAGTCTTCTCGTCACTCTTACAACACCAGATCAAGAGTTAAAGAAATGGCTGAAGAACAATCTTCAACAATAGATAAGGTAGAACAAGCTCAGGATGAGATTAGAGAGCAGTTAAGTTCTTTGCTGGAAATGATGAGAAGTCTGAAAGGGAAGAATAAGGATGATGAATCTGGTTCTCAGGGGAAAGAGCAGAATGTGGGTGAATCCTTATGTCCGCCCGGTTTTCGACCTCAAGCACAACAGGAACAATTGCAACAGATGCCCTACATGGAAGGATTCACTTATCCACACGGCCAACCTCAAATCCCGGGGTTCACTTTTCCTGTTCCTGGAACAAAGATAGACCCAGTCCAAGTTCCAGATTTGGACGATCCTAAAGAGTTAGAGAAGCTGAAAGTGGCAGAAGAGATCGAGTCTCGTAAAATGAAGATGATTGAAGAAAGGCTTCAAGCTGTTGAGGGGCTAGACTGCTATGGTTCTATGGATGCTGAGGGGCTTTGTTTAGTGCCGGATGTAGTAATCCCGCCTAAGTTCAAGACTCCTGACTTTGAAAAGTTTGATGGGTCTAAGTGTCCCATATCTCATGTCACCATGTACTGCCGGAAAATGGCATCCCACACCAGAAATGACAAGCTGCTGGTCCATGTCTTTCAGGATAGTCTTACGGGGTCCGCTGCTAGATGGTATGTTCAACTAGACAGGAATCGAGTTCGTACTTGGAAAGAATTGGCCAAGGCATTCATTAGCCAATATAAGCATATCGTTGATATGGCTCCTGACCGTTTGTCTCTACAAAACATGGAGAAGAAGTCTACCGAAAGTTTTAAGGACTATGCCCAGAGATGGAGAGATATCGCTGCCCAGATTCCGCCACCTCTGACTGAGAAAGAGACTACGGTACTGTTCGTTAGTACTCTTAAGGCTCCGTACTACGACAGGATGATTGGGAACGCCACAAAGAACTTTGCTGATATGGTGATTTCTGGCGAAATCATAGAAAATGCCATCAAGAGTGGCAAGATTGAAAGGGGAGAATCTGTTGTGAAGAGGAATAATGTGACAAAAAAGAAGGAAGCTGATGTCCAGACTGTTGCATATGGGGGGCAACAAACGGGAGGTTACATCCCATACTTCCCGCAGTCCGTGTACCAGTGATGGAGACACAATTAAGAGTTGTAAACCCAAGTGCAGGTTATGTTCAAGTAATAAATTCTCGGGTGTCCGAGGTCGAACCACAGGGAAGCGTATTAGTAAGTATAAGTTTATAAATATATAAGAAAAAGAAAGTAAACAAGATATTAGGGAATCAACAACAAAACAAGATAAACAAGATATTAGAGAACAAAATAACATAAAAGAAATTAAACAAGATATAAAAACAATAAGAAAAGATGTTGAGGTTAGAGAATCCACTCTTGGTGTTATGCTAAGATTAATCTTGTTTTATTACACAATTGAAATTCACACATAAGGGAGATTCCAATCGGAAGGTTTAGCAATTCAGTCCAAATTGTCCAACGTCCATAGCATATGATATTATGTTCATTTGGTGTCCTCAAAACTCATAAAAAGAGTCCAAGCATTCCTTATGCCAAGGTATATGTCTACAACAAATCAAGGTTATGAAACCAAGCATTTACTGTGCCATTTTCATTGTCAATAATGAATCAAGATCCCTACTTTGCAAGTATGATTTTAAACCAAAAGAAAATATTATCTATACTAGTGTTTATAAATGATGATTCATTTTAGCTCATGTTTAAGAGACTAACCTTAGCATTTACCAAAAGCTTCACCTCATCACCTCAACAATATGATTAGAAACACATACTAGATATGAATAAAATGAAAAGAAATGTAAGAAGAAAAAGAAAACTAGAGAAAGGAAAGAAAAAGAAAACTTAGAGAATTTTATTACAATGGCTATCCTACCAATGTATCAATGTATCCTAATACTCATCCAAGGCCCTCTATTTATACACATTTTGGAGAGCTAAATGACAAGAGACAAGCTTTATAAATTTCAAAGGTAGGTATAATAGGTGGGTGCATTTTTCTAACAATTTTCGTCATATTGTATGACAATTCTGATCAGCCAGCTTGATGGTCGATTTTGTCAATGTTGGAGGCTCGATCTGATCAAATGGTCTTCTAGAAAAATATGCCCCTATCAGTTACGGATCCATAGCCGTTGGAATCAGATCATTTGCTCATGTGGATCGGAAGATATGGTCAAAATACCAAAACGGTGCAGAACAGACGTCATTGCACATCAGCCAACTTGATGGTTGATTTCGGTAGGGAAAACGACTCCGTTTCAAGAAGTGTAAAACATGAAAAAGATAGATATGCCTCTTAAATTTGCACGGTTAAAATTTCAGCCTTATTTCTTCAGTGAAACTCCAGATATAGCTGATATGGCAAAAGGTGTCGGAACTGGAACTGAATTGGATTTGCCCTTAATTCTTGATTTAACCTAGTAATCTGAAATCACTCAAAGAAACTCATGAAAAACACTAAATTACATAAAAATATAAAAGATCATAAACACAAGTAGACTAAGCAATAATAACTCGTATTTGACACAAAACAATAATAAAACATAACTAAAAACTATATAATTATACGAGTTATCACACCCCCACACTTAGATTGTTGCTAGTCCCTAGCAACGACTCAATAAAAATAAAATAAGAAAATCTAATCTAATCCATTTTCGTAGGAAATCACGGTGGCACTTAGCATGTGACACAAGCCTTTAAACCCCTAGGTGTCCCTAGTGGACGAGTTTAGTCTCGTGAGGGTTTACTAGGACGATACCCACAAACATTGAAGACATAAGAAAAACTAAAAATAATAGTTATAACTAATCCTTCCAATATAAATTAGAGATAATCATTGGACAAGTCTTAAAAACTAATCAATAGCTTAAAGAAATTCACAAAAAATCTTGCTTGAATGTAAATAAATGAGTTAAGCCAATATTAACATAACATATTTCAATCAAAATAGTGCATATTCAAACTTAATCTCAACTTCTCACATGGGATACTCTCTTGATTTTCACTCTTTAAAGTAGTGGTAAAGTGTTTACACTCAATCAATCTCATGAAAACACTTCTACCATATGCTTGCTTGTCCACCTATTCTCCACTATTTAGATCATACAACTTCATAAATCAAGAGGTCTTTATTCAAGGTTGTAATGGGGCCAAAGGGTTATAATGTGGTTAAAGAACAAAAGGATAAAGATATCACAAAGGTTCCAAAGAGTTCATAGATTTTAGAGACATAATAAGATCATACAAATAAAACTTCTCAAAACTCTTATAAAGCACATAATAACATAGGCTAAATATTTATGTTGAGCCTTTGCATCATTCTAACCAACTTTGTAACATCTTTTTCTAGAAGTTCAAGAGAAGATTCTTTTTTTTTTTTTAATATGGGAATGTATTTGACAATGATCCCTTTCTTTTTCTCTTGACTTTTTCTTTTCTTTTCTTCCCCCACACTTATCTTTTGTTTCTAACCCAAATTTTCAACTAAAAATATCCCTTATTATTTTTTTTTTAATATGTCTCAAAAAATCCATCTTTAGAACAAGGGTAAGGATATAAGTATATTTAGGCTAGGTGTAAGTTGTGGTTACCAATAAAACAGCATATTTAATGTAGGCTCAAATTGGTTCACTAGTGGGGATGTTCTCTTAGAACATTAATAAGGGATGGCTGTTTGGCTCTGGTTATAATCCTAATGCCTCTATCATATTCATGTTGTCACATGTATCAATATAGTATCAAACGGTTTAAAGCAAGTTCTAGAGAATCATGTAATCATAAGAGCACTCAAGAAAGAAATTAGATTGATTTGTATAATGCATCAATCATTATAGGCTCAAAAACTCACAAGGATGATTATACAAGTCAGATTAAGTCTAAACATGCTTCTTTCTCAATCAACATATCATATTAACATTGGCTCATAAAAAGGTTGATATCAAGCTCAATTCTCATGAAAATCTTCTCACTAATAAATCTGTTTTAGACTTATGCAATTCATATCTCATTATAGTATTGAAAGTAACTAAAAAACACACTAAGTCTAAACATGCTTTTTTTTTTGTTTTTTTTTTTTTTGTTTTTTTGAAGAAGAAGATTAAATCAAACTGACAAGGTATGTCTCAAGTCTCCCTTACTCAGACCTTGTTCAGAATGAATACTTCTAAATGTCTTAAAACACAACAATTTTTTTTTTTTTTTTTTAGCAAAATATGTCCCTTACCCCCTACTAAAATATGACATTGTCCCCAATGTCAAATTTTAAAGGTAGAATTTATGAGATATTACCTGCAGAGGTTGCTAACCACTTATTATAACTGAGACACAACAAACAAAATGTTAGATAATGTCGCCGAAAGTGTATTTGACCTGTCAGAAGAAAATGTTAACCTAACAAAAGATTTTTGCGTGATTTCAGGAAGAAAATCAAAAAGAGAAGAAAAATCAACCGTAAAAGACCAATGCAAAAAATACGAGAATAATTACACAAATCGAACAACACGTAAATTAAACCGAAATGAAATTATTGCAAATCAAACCAAAAGCTGAGAAGTCATTTATTGTAGTTGTGATTGTGGCTCACATCTTCCTCTGGTTTTACGTCCAGAAACGGCTTAAACGCCTTCTATGAGTCGAGGATATGCTTCCCATCCAGTTTTCTTACAAGCTGGCAAACAGGGTCTTTTAACATCAGATTCCCAAGATGTTGCCATTCCTTTTGGAATTGCGACCATAAATCAAGAATTTCTCTTTGTACGTCTCCACTAGGATGCGTCTCAAGAGAAAGTTGGATATTACCCAAATTCTCCTTACTCAGTCCATCCTTAATGAATTCAATTTTATCATCTCGATTAGAGGACGGAATCCCAATAGAACGACATTTACCGTTACACGTCCATCGTGCACATTTGTGGCAATTTGAACTCATGCGCTTTGCTCGTCGCTTCTTTGCATAAGTGCTTCTACCTGTACCTGGTAAATGCAAAACAGGAAGATATTCATCTTCACGTACCTTGGCTTCAATTATCCAACGTATGTCTTCAGGAATCCCTTTGTGCATAAGCATTCTTAATCTTTCAAATCGAACTTGGTAAAGCTTCAGTAAAATATTTCGAGGAAAAGGAGGAAATCGTTTCTGCAATCTTGTGAGAATATCATCCATCTTGAAAAAAAAATGAAAAAGAAATTGAAAGAGAAATTTATATACAATATCAGTTTTGTGGGTAGCTGATGGAACCGACTTAAATAATCACGGAGTACCGTTATCCGCCATTTAACCGGGAAAAAAATGATTTTTTTTTTTGAAGATTAGTAAAAATTATATTTACATCTAGTTATTTTCAAAACAAGGATCAGAAAGAAAAACAACCTCTTCTTGAGTAACATGATTTTCCAAAAAGAGTTTGAGTCTTTGTCCATTTACCTTGAATACGTTACCATTTTGAGGAATCTCAATGTCAACTGCACCATAATGATACACATGCTTAACCACAAATGGGCCAGTCCATCTTGATCTCAACTTACCAGGAAATATGTGAAGTCTAGAATTATAAAGTAGAATTTTTTGCCCAACATCAAATGTTTTTCTTGAAATTAACTTGTCATGAAAGGCTTTAGTTCTTTCTTTATGAATTTTAGAATTCTCATATGCATCATTTCTGAGTTCCTCAAGTTCATTTATGACTGGAAAAGTTTCATTCTCACCCAGAAAGGAATATTTTAGCTCGGATGGCAATGGTTTTAAATCCAGCTTGGGTGGTTCAATAGTTGATGGTATAGTGATATTTGTGAGTGATGGAAGTTCCTCAAACTTTTGTTTCCAACAATGCTTAACCTGAAAAGAATTTAACAAAGAATCAGTGTGTGAAATTTCTGAAGCATTATCAAACTCACATTCAATTAAATAAGCTTCTAAAGGATCATGGAATGTGGTAGTGGTGAGATGTTCATGAACAAGTTCTTCAATGAAATCCACTTCATGTACTTCTGAATCATCACCAGGTTGCTTGCAAATGTTGAACACATTTAATTCTAAAGTCATATTTCCAAAAGAAATGTTCAAAATACCATTCCTGCAATTTATCAGAGCATTAGAAGTTGCAAGAAATGGACGGCCTAATATAACAGGAATTTGAACATTTGGATTTGAAACAGGATGTGTGTCCAAAACAATAAAATCAACAGGGAAGTAAAAATTATCAATTTGAACCAAAACATCTTCAACTATCCCTCGAGGAATTTTTACAGAACGATCAGCTAGTTGAAGTGTAACAGGTGTTTCCTTGAGTTCACCTAAACCTAACTGTTGATAAACAGAAAAAGGCAAAAGATTAACACTAGCACCAAGATCAAGCAATGCACGTTCTATTCTAGTGTTTCCAATGATGCATGAGATTGTTGGACATCCAGGATCTTTGAATTTTGGTGGAGTAAGGTGCTGAATGATTGAGCTCACACTTTCCGTCAGAAATGCTTTCTTTTGTACATTATGTTTCCTTTTAACTGTGCACATGTCCTTCAAATATTTAGCATAAGATGGAACTTGTTTGATTGCATCCAATAAAGGAATGTTAATCTTAACTTGTTTGAAAAGTTCATAAATTTTTGCATTTTGATTCAAATTCTTTATTGTTTGCAACCTTTGAGGAAAAGGAGCAGGATGCATACCTTTTTCTTTGTCCAAATTTTCAAGAAGTTTAGACTTACCATCATCCTTACCATTACTTTTCGGAGGGGAATGAGGATCTTGGTCTTTTGATGGAATGTTTTTGTCAATTGCCTTTCCACTTCGAAGAGTTGTGATAGAACTGGCATTTTCCTGTTGAGTTTCATTGGAGCAAGAAACAAAACATTGAGTAGAAGGGTTAGGCTGAGGTTGAGCAGGAAACTTACCTTTTTCTTGAGTGCGTAATGAAGCTGTCAATGTGGACAAGGTGTTTTTGATCTCATTGATGTCCTGTGAAGTTTGGTTATTCACATTTGCTTGTGTTTGCATGAATGCTTGCAATGTCTCTTCCAAGGTTTGTACACGTGAAGGTTGATAGGAAAAAGTGTTGCCCGGCTTTTGAGATTGTGGTACCTGAACATGATTATTATTCCGCCAACTGAAGTTGGGATGATCTCTCCATTCAGGGTTATACGTTTCAGAGTAAGGAGAAGGAAAAGGCTTTTTAAATGTGTTTATGGAATTTACTTGATCATGCAACGCTTCTTTAAGAATGGGAATGTTTGGACATTCAGAAGTGGGGTGTCCCATGATTTCACAAATTCCACAACTTTCTTCATTTTTAACCGTTTTGACTTCTTTTACTTCTCTAAGTTCCATGGCTTCAATCTTTCTAGCCAAATTAGCTACTTTAGCTTTTATCTCATCTTCTTGACTAAAATGATATTTTCCTCTGTTAGAAATAACATTCGATCTATTGGAACTTTCAGAGGAATTATCTGTGTGCCAGGCTTGAGAGTTATCTGCCAAATGGTCTAGGTAGTCAAAGGCTTCTTCAGGTTCTTTTTCTAGAAACTCACCGTTACACATTGTTTCAACAAATTGTTTAGTTTCAGGAGTTAAACTTTCATAAAAGAAACTAATAAGACGCCATTTTTCAAAACCATGATGTGGACAAGAACTTAACAAATCTTTAAAACGCTCCCAGCACTGAAAAAATGCTTCATTTTGATTTTGATTGAAATTTTGAATCTGTCTTTTCAAAGCAGTAGTTTTATGTGCTGGGAAAAATTTCTTTAGAAACTCAGTTTGTAATTCTTGCCATGTGCCAATTGACCTTGGTTTTAAATTATGAAGCCAAATTTTTGCTTTATCTTTTAAAGAAAAAGGAAATAATTTTAGCTTGACAATTTCATTTGTACATTGTTGGTCATTAAAGGTGACACATACATCTTCGAAGTCTTTTAGAAACGAGTAAGCACTTTCCGATTCTAACCCATGGAAATTTGGAAGCAAAGCTATCATACCTGGTTTAAAAAGAAAGTTGTTTGCATTGAGAGGAAAAATAAAACAAGAGGGTGATGAGCTTCGAGTTGGTTGCAAGTAGTCACGCATGGTGCGTACTTGTCTGTTCTCATCTTCAGCATGAACACTTTCATTGTCAGCCATGGTAGGAATTGTATTAGAAAGATTACCTGAAAAAGTTTCACAATAAAATCTAACTAAACGACGAGATCTAAAATCACGTCGCCAAACAAGCATAAAACAAAGTTAATATACAAATTAGGCGGTATAACCAGCCAATAAATATACTAAATTAGGCGGTATAACCAGCCAATAAAAATAAATATATACAAAATTAGGCGGTATAACCAGCCAATAAAAATAAATATATACAAATTAGGCGGTATAACCAGCCAATAAAAATAAATATACTTATAAACTTATATACTTAGTATTGCTTCCCCGGCAACGGCGCCAAAAACTTGATGGAGACTCAATTAAGAGTTGTAAACCCAAGTGCAGGTTATGTTCAAGTAATAAATTCTCGGGTGTCCGAGGTCGAACCACAAGGAAGCGTATTAGTAAGTATAAGTTTATAAATATATAAGAAAAAGAAAGTAAACAAGATATTAGGGAATCAACAACAAAACAAGATAAACAAGATATTAGAGAACAAAATAACATAAAAGAAATTAAACAAGATATAAAAACAATAAGAAAAGATGTTGAGGTTAGAGAATCCACTCTTGGTGTTATGCTAAGATTAATCTTGTTTTATTACACAATTGAAATTCACACATAAGGGAGATTCCAATCGGAAGGTTTAGCAATTCAGTCCAAATTGTCCAACGTCCATAGCATATGATATTATGTTCATTTGGTGTCCTCAAAACTCATAAAAAGAGTCCAAGCATTCCTTATGCCAAGGTATATGTCTACAACAAATCAAGGTTATGAAACCAAGCATTTACTGTGCCATTTTCATTGTCAATAATGAATCAAGATCCCTACTTTGCAAGTATGATTTTAAACCAAAAGAAAATATTATCTATACTAGTGTTTATAAATGATGATTCATTTTAGCTCATGTTTAAGAGACTAACCTTAGCATTTACCAAAAGCTTCACCTCATCACCTCAACAATATGATTAGAAACACATACTAGATATGAATAAAATGAAAAGAAATGTAAGAAGAAAAAGAAAACTAGAGAAAGGAAAGAAAAAGAAAACTTAGAGAATTTTATTACAATGGCTATCCTACCAATGTATCAATGTATCCTAATACTCATCCAAGGCCCTCTATTTATACACATTTTGGAGAGCTAAATGACAAGAGACAAGCTTTATAAATTTCAAAGGTAGGTATAATAGGTGGGTGCATTTTTCTAACAATTTTCGTCATATTGTATGACAATTCTGATCAGCCAGCTTTATGGTCGATTTTGTCAATGTTGGAGGCTCGATCTGATCAAATGGTCTTCTAGAAAAATATGCCCCTATCAGTTACGGATCCATAGCCGTTGGAATCAGATCATTTGCTCATGTGGATCGGAAGATATGGTCAAAATACCAAAACGGTGCAGAACAGACGTCATTGCACATCAGCCAACTTGATGGTTGATTTCGGTAGGGAAAACGACTCCGTTTCAAGAAGTGTAAAACATGAAAAAGATAGATATGCCTCTTAACTTTGCACGGTTAAAATTTCAGCCTTATTTCTTCAGTGAAACTCCAGATATAGCTGATATGGCAAAAGGTGTCGGAACTGGAACTGAATTGGATTTGCCCTTAATTCTTGATTTAACCTAGTAATCTGAAATCACTCAAAGAAACTCATGAAAAACACTAAATTACATAAAAATATAAAAGATCATAAACACAAGTAGACTAAGCAATAATAACTCGTATTTGACACAAAACAATAATAAAACATAACTAAAAACTATATAATTATACGAGTTATCAACCAGCCATACTACCCGAATACCAATGCCATCAATCCAGTTTCATATGCTTATCCACCTGCACCTCCGCAGACATTCCAACCTAATTTCCGTCCAAGACCATTGGCTCCTCCAGTTGGGCCATCCGTACAAGCTAATCAACCCATGAGTAATCCGAGGGGACCACGAGCCAACCAGGAAAGAATATCGTTTGATCCGATTCCCATGGCTTATGCAGACTTGCTTCCAGATCTTATCAAGAACCATCTGGTTGCACCTGTACACTTGGAACCTTTGGAACCTTCATACCCTAGGTGGTATGATCCTAATTCCCGATGTGACTACCATTCGGGAAACGTGGGACACTCTACCGAAAATTGTTCAGCTCTGAAGTACAAAGTGCAAGGCTTGATTAAGGCCAGGTTGATAAATTTTGAGGAGAAAGGTGGCCCGAACGTCAACGGTAATCCGCTACCAAACCATACAAGGCCGGCAGTAAATGCTTTGGGAGACGGCAAGATCACCATAATCAAGCAGAAAGTGGATGAGGTTACGACCTCAATGGATTACATTTTCAACGTCCTGGTTAAAGCTAGCATGATTAGTCCTATACAGGCTAATTTAGGTAGCTATCTTGGTGAATATGATCCAAGCAAGATTTGCAAATATCACCAAGGTATAGCGGGCCATTTGGTGCAAGGTTGTGTTGAATTCCGGCATGAGTTACAAAAACTAATGGATCTCTCTCGGGTTGAGTTTTACACAGAGTTTGGGGCAGATGAAATTGATATGGTAATTGGAGAATCTTCAGTGAAACCGATCACATTCTTTGATGAGAAAAAGATAGTCGAGTTCGAGAAGAGGAAGAAAAAATTGGCTCGTGTGAAAGGGTATGAGTGGGAGCCGAGGAAGATGGTATTTCCTTATCTTTATTCCACTTTTCACTTAGGGGGATGTATTTATCCCGACACAGTTCCGCCAAATTTAGAAGAAGCTTTTTCCGAGCTTTCTATTCAAATGGTGGAGAAAGCAGGAATGAAATCTGATGTCAAGGAAGAGTTGTTGGTGTACCCGTGCTCACCTGAAATGGAGCTGGGTAATTGGAAAGTGACAGAGCTGTTGGTTATCCTTGAATCTCATAAAATATAATGCAGGGAGTCAAGTCCCTAGTTGCTCATGCCCAGGGGCATTAGGGATGGTCTTTTATGTATGGGCTAGTTTATTTCTCACTATTTTAATAAATTAGGAACAAGATGCATTTTCATTCCCTCTATTATTCATGGTTGTCATTTTTCCTTTCTTTCATTGTTGCCTTTCTTTCTTTCCATTCAATTCAATTTCAGAATTCCAAGTAATCAATACAAAGACAATCTTAATAATAATTTGGGATTCGATTTTGAAAACACAGCTCATGTTGATGAATTTGATAATGAAGAGGAATCAGATGACTATACTTTGTCTCCAGATTTATTGAGATTAATGGAATAAGAAAAGAAACCGATTGAACCACATCAAGAGGTTACTGAGATGATCAATTTGGGAGATGAGGAAAATAAGAAAGAAGTAAAGATCGGCGCGTCGGTTCCACCTGTTCAAAAGAAGAGATTAGAAGATTTGCTCAGAGAATTTGTGGATGTGTTCGCATGGTCATACAGAGACATGCCGGGTTTAGATACAGATATTATGGAGCATAGATTGCCTTTACGGCCAGAATACAAGTCAGTGCAACAAAAGTTAAGACGGATGAAACTAGAGATGCTGTTGAAGATTACAGATGAATGGTGATATGCAGTTTTGGCATGATTAGAGGAAAATTGGTAGAATTGCTTCACAAGTATATTAATGGCTGTTGAATTCCTTTACAAGCATATAGATTCATTGTGGTGAATTTCTATAAGCTTGTCATTTTTCAATAAATGTTTTTTGATGAAAATATTCACATTTGAGATGATAATGGCCATCTTTCATATTCCTTTCACAAAATGAGAAATTATCCTTTGCTACCCCTTTTGAGCCTATTGGATTTTTTTTTTCCGAATAAACCCAACTAAGGATCACCCGCCACACCAAGGGGCAAGAGTGAAGAATTATCTTTCTATGGAGGGTCATACGTTTGGATCATATTTCTACACCATAAATGCTTTATGTCAGGAGGGCATATATTGAAATGGATTGAGTTTCAAATTTTCAAACTCACTTTATGATAAAAAAAAAGGCAAAAAAAAAGGAAGAGAGAAAAAAAGAAAAAAAAAGTGAAAAAAAAAAGAAAAAAAAGAAAGAAAAGAAAAGAAATGAAAAGACAGATGCGCAAAGTTTTGAAAATCCTCATTGAAAAAAATGATCCATGGCTCGATTATCTTGGAAATGGAAAGAAAGATATGAAGTGTTTTGAGATAAAAAGATCCTTGGTTTGAATACCCTTAAACACATGTTTGAGCCTATTTTATCCATTCTTTCATAACCCCGAAACCTTGGCCTACATTACGTACCTGGAAAAGTCCATTTTGATCAAATGTGAATGTTTGAATTGGAAATCATGTATTGAATTAGGACATGCTTGTGGTATTATCAAGAGACAATGAAGCTTAGATGCATGAAGACAACTCCAAAAAAAAAAGGGAAAAGACTTGTTAAAGTTTGATATGCTTAATTGCTTCCGAGAAGATTGAGACGAACACAGGATGAGGGAAGGTTCTTCTTGATACTTTGAGAAATAATTAGTTTTGAAGAAATTGCTCTCAAGTCACATGGCCATTGGAGATAATACACAACTATTTGTGGAGTTCTTATGAAGTGAAAAGCTTTTTTGAAGGAAGTATTATTTTGAGAAAGACAAATGAGGATGATTTGCCAAATACTGTGGAGAAATGTTTCTTTGAAAAAAAAATGAAAAAAGAATAAGAAAAAAAGAAAAAAAGAGAAAAAAGAAAAAAAAGAAAAAAGAAAAAGGAGGACTCAAATTGAAAACCCGAAAAGGGCGGTTTGGGTCAATGGGGGTTGTCTAAGTTGAAAACCCGAAAGGGCGGCTTAGATATGAGGAGGATCAGCGTCGTCCAGAAAATTTCATGAAGATGGGGACAATGTCTAGTTTGATGAACTCTGAAGGATTGAAGACATCGATTGGAATTGGTTTTTAGATGAGAATTTTGAATGAACTGTTAAGATTGTCTAAGTATTCATTGTTTGGATATTGTTTTGTTATCCTAACACCTTGTTGATAAACCTTTTTGAGATATTCCTTTATTCCTTGAGATGAATTCTTTTCCCTATTTTGATAATAAAGATATTTCTTTCCAGCTTATCCAGTCTATCTTTTTGCCTTCCATTTGTTATTCCATTTGTTATTCTCAACTTTATACCTTTGCATTGAATAGAGGGAATGCATCATGCATTGCGTTTGCTATGAAATTAGAATAATGATTGATAAATTAGAACATGATTTTAAGAGATCCTTGCATTTATTTTTATGAGAAATCTATGAACAGAAAAGTCAGGAGATGAGATGAGATCTGATTTTTAAAAGTGAGAATCCGTGAAGATGAGAATTTTCGAGATGGAATGTGAAGCCCAGTCGAGCTGGTATAAGATGAGATATAGAATGTTTGGCGTTTTGAAATTTTTGAAGAAAGAAATTTATATTCAGCAGATTTTGAAAATTGGAAGAGACAATAAGATTCGTTCTATCAGTTTAAAGCCAAGTGCAAACAGAGATGAATGATGAGCTTGAGAACATTTTATCAAGAAATTCAGGGAGTTGATTTACAGAGCATTCATGACATCCATTTGCACGATACGCATCGGCATTCATGGCATTCATGTACTGCATTGCATTTATTTGCACATAAGAAAGTTTATTTCAGGTACTCAGTATGATTTGGACATGGGTTTGGAATGCTAATTTGCGAGGTTAGCGATTTCTTTCGGGACTTAAGGTAAGATTTTTGAAGTCTACATTTACATTTGAGAATTTTGCAAATTTCTTTATTTTATTTTAAAGTATTTTATTTAAAGTTGAAGCCTCGGTGGAGGAGTTTTTATTTAAAGTTGAAGCCTCGGTGGAGGAGTATTTTCGTTTAAAGTTGAAGCCTCGGTGGAGGAGTTTTTATTTAAAGTTGAAGCCTCGGTGGTGGAGTTTTTATTTAAAGTAAAATTTTGTTAATTAGACATGAAGAGAAGATTTAAAGGAAGAAATGATAGCTTGATTCAATTTTTGGGTGCTATGTAACTTTCTCGGTCAATCGAGTAGGTTGACTGCTTTTTGGCAGGATTATGTTTAATTTTCTCATTATTCCTACATGTCATAACGTGCCAAATACAAATTCAGCATGCTAGACGCAAATCAATGGAGTTGCCACTAATCATCTAATCTAGGTGTGATTAGTCACCTTTATGAATCTATCCTATTTAAAGTAATCCTAAGCTTGACTAAGGCACCTTAAAAAGAATAGGTTCTGGTCTACTTTATCAGAACTAGGTTCGGGAATACGGTTACGTGTGAGGAAGGATTAGCACCCTCACGACGCCTATCTAAAAGATAGTACCTAATTAGTCTTGTGATACTTAAAAAGTCTTAATTAATTGGTCTTGTCTATCCTATTTCGTTTTAATTGTTAAAGTTAGAAATATCGGAAATTATTTTTTAGGTCTTCCTTCCATTCATTCTGGAGAAATTACTAAAAAATATTTCCTCACCTCGAGAGTATTCAAAAGAAACCATTCGTTCTATTGAAGAGGCTCCGTCGTCCGAAAAGTTAGAATTATTTAATCAAATTATTTTCATAATTAATCTTCCAAAAATAATCCACATTTTATTAATGTTTGTTTTGAAAAATAAATTCTGATTTTTAATATCGAAAATCATCTCTTAAAATATTCTTCCATTCTTTCTGGAGAATTTTTAAAAGAATTTCTCACCTAGAAATTTCTTAAAAGTCAACCATTCGCAACTTTCTTGAATTTCATCATCGGAAAAAATCTGAATTTATTCTTCAATTTAAATTAAGCATTTATTATGGAAAATCAATTTTGAGAAATAGAGATTGAAGATTAATTATTTCAAAAGAATAAATTTCGATCTTTATTGATATCGAAAATAATCCCTAAAAAAAATCCTTCCATTCATTCTGGAGAAATTTTTTAAAAGAATTTTCTCACCTAAAAACTTCTCAGAAATCCACCATTCGTGATCTCTTCGAATTTCATCATTGGAAAAATCTCAATTTATTAATTTAAAATAATTATTCTTCAATTGAATTAATCTAATCTAAAAAATAAATAATTATTAATGTTAAAAATATTCAATTATTAATATACACTAAATATATAAAATTTATAATATAACATAATAATATAATATAATATAATATGATAATAATAGTTTTCTTTAAAATATATATATGGTTAGTAAAATAATAAATAATAATACTAATACTAATATACAAATAATAATATAATATAGAACCTGCAAAAAAAGAACTAAAATAAACTACTAGTAAATAAATAATAAATAATAAACTAAAAATCAAATAAAATAAAAACATAAAAAGACAAAAGCAAATAAGACAAAAAAAAATGCAAACAGTGAAAGAACTATTAACGTAAAAACAAAGCCAAATTGAAACAAAGGAAGAATGAAGACAGCAGGGGGGCCAGCCCAGGCGCGGGCCACGCGGGCCGCGCGCGGGCCTACTGGCCCGGGCCCCCTGCTGTTTCTAAAAAGATTTTTTTTTTGTTTGGTTAGACTTTACCTCTTTTTTTTTTTTTTACCAAAAATCTTCTTTTTCTCTACAATTCTTCAAGAACACCAATAATACCAAACCCAGATTTTTCCAGATTCCGGTGAGGTGCCGTCGCCGCTGCTGTCGCCGCCGGTGCCGGTGGTCAAAAAATTCCTTTCGGTCTCCTCTTTTCAAATATCAAATTAGTTTTTTCTGAATCTCTCTAGAATTTCCTAGATCTGAAACTGAAGTTCGAAACTTCACCTCCTCCGATCTACTCCGTCGGTCGTCGAATGGCCACCAACTTTTAGTATGTGTTTCCTCTAATTAAAACACAACTTTTCTTTCTCAAGAACTTTTTTCGAAACAAACTCTAACTCTCACTTTTGAATTTTCGAACTTTTTCTCTAAAAAAAAAATATTTTTTATTTCGAAAGAAACCTATAATTGCTTCTAACTCTCTTTGATTTCTGATATTTTCTGATGTGTTTTCTGATTGTGGTGCTTGGGTTCTTTTTATAGAGAAGAGATTTAGTTCCACTAGGATTAGGAATTTCAATTTAATCTCATTTTTTAGAGTCCAATTTCAATCCAAAAAGGTAGTTTATTTCAACCCAAACTTGTTTTTCTCATTTTTTATTAATTCCGAATTTCTTTTGATTTTTCCTTTAATTTTCGGAATTATCCAAAATTTTTTATTTTTTATTTTTTTTGTTTTTCTGATTTTTCCTTTTTTTTTTTGTTTTGTTTTAATAATAAAAAATTATACCCGGATAAAATCCGGTGTCTACAGTTGCCCCTCTTTGTGCATTCCCTGAGAAACAGGGGATGTGCAAAGACGTAGACACCGTACTAAGTCCTATGTACTTAAAGAAAATCCTATCGTAGAAAAGCTCCTCTAAGCGAGGCATAAACTTTAAATAAACTCACCGTAAAAACATACTCCTCCACCGAGGCATCAACTTTAAACGAAAATACTCCTCCACCGAGGCGTCAACTTTAAATGAAAATACTCCTCCACCGAGGCTTCAACTTTAAATAAAAACTCCTCCACCGAGGCTTCAACTTTAAATAAAACTCCTCCACCGAGGCTTCAACTTTAAATAAAAACTCCTCCACCGAGGCTTCAACTTTAAATAAAAACTCCTCCACCGAGGCTTCAACTTTAAATAAAAATACTCCTCCACCGAGGCTTCAACTTTAAATAAATTACTCCTCCACCGAGGCTTCAACTTTAAATAAAAACTCCTCCACCGAGGCTTCAACTTTAAATAAAATACTCCTCCACCGAGGCTTCAACTTTAAATAAAAACTCCTCCACCAATGTTTATTCTTTTGAAACAAAAAAAAAAAACTCCTCCTTGGTATAATTTTTTATTATTAAAACAAAAAAACAAAAAAAAAAAGGAAAAATCAGAAAAACAAAAAAAATAAAAAATTTTGGATAATTCCGAAAATTAAAGGAAAAATCAAAAGAAATTCGGAATTAATAAAAAATGAGAAAAACAAGTTTGGGTTGAAATAAACTACCTCTTTGGATTGAAATTGGACTCTAAAAAATGAGATTAAATTGAAATTCCTAATCCTAGTGGAACTAAATCTCTTCTCTATAAAAAGAACCCAAGCACCACAATCAGAAAACACATCAGAAATCAAAGAGAGTTAGAAGCAATTATAGGTTTTTTTCGAAATAAAAAATATTTTTTTTTAGAGAAAAAGTTCGAAAATTCAAAAGTGAGAGTTAGAGTTTGTTTCGAAAAAAGTTCTTGAGAAAGAAAATTTGTGTTTTAATTAGAGGAAACACATACTAAAAGTTGGTGGCCATTCGACGACCGACGGAGTAGATCGGAGGAGGTGAAGTTTCGAACTTCAATTTCAGATCTAGGAAATTTTAGAGAGATTCGGAAAAAACTAATTTGATATTTGAAAAGAGGAGACCGAAAGGAATTTTTCGGGAATTTTTTGACCACCGGCACCGGCGGCGACAGCAACGGCGGCGGCACCTCACCGGAATCTGGAAAAATCTGGGTTTGGTATTCTTGAAGAATTGTAGAGAAAAAAAAGATTTTTGGTAAAAAAAAAAAAAGAGGCAAAGTCTAACCAAACAAAAAAAAATTCTTTTTAGAAACAGCAGGGGGCCCGGGCCAACAGGCCCGCGCGCGGCCCGCGCCTGGGCTGGCCCCCCCTGCTGTTTCATTCTTCCTTTGTTTCAATTTGGCTTTGTTTTTACGTTAATAGTTCTTTCACTGTTTGCATTTTTTTGTCTTATTTGCTTTTGTCTTTTTATGTTTTTATTTTATTTGATTTTTAGTTTATTATTTATTATTTATTTACTAATAGTTTATTTTAGTTCTTTTTTTTCAGGTTCTATATTATATTATTATTTGTATATTAGTATTAGTATTATTATTTATTATTTTACTAACCATATATATATTTTAAAGAAAACTATTATTATCATATTATATTATATTATATTATTATGTTATATTATATATTTTATATATTTAGTGTATATTAATAATTGAATATTTTTAACATTAATAATTATTTATTTTTTAGATTAGATTAATTCAATTGAAGAATAATTATTTTAAATTAATAAATTGAGATTTTTCCAATGATGAAATTCGAAGAGATCACGAATGGTGGATTTCTGAAAAGTTTCTAGGTGAGAAAATTCTTTTAAAAAATTTCTCCAGAATGAATGGAAGGATTTTTTTTAGGGATTATTTTCGATATCAATAAAGATCGAAATTTATTCTTTTGAAATAATTAATCTTCAATCTCTATTTCTCAAAATTGATTTTCCATAATAAATGCTTAATTTAAATTGAAGAATAAATTCAGATTTTTTCCGATGATGAAATTCAAGAAAGTTGCGAATGGTTGACTTTTAAGAAATTTCTAGGTGAGAAATTCTTTTAAAAATTCTCCAGAAAGAATGGAAGAATATTTTAAGAGATGATTTTCGATATTAAAAATCAGAATTTATTTTTCAAAACAAACATTAATAAAATGTGGATTATTTTTGGAAGATTAATTATGAAAATAATTTGATTAAATAATTCTAACTTTTCGGAGGACGGAGCCTCTTCAATAGAACGAATGGTTTCTTTTGAATACTCTCGAGGTGAGGAAATATTTTTTAGTAATTTCTCCAGAATGAATGGAAGGAAGACCTAAAAAATAATTTCCGATATTTCTAACTTTAACAATTAAAACGAAATAGGATAGACAAGACCAATTAATTAAGACTTTTTAAGTATCACAAGACTAATTAGGTACTATCTTTTAGATAGGCGTCGTGAGGGTGCTAATCTTTCCTCACACGTAACCGTATTCCCGAACCTAGTTCTGATAAAGTAGACCAGAACCTATTCTTTTTAAGGTGCCTTAGTCAAGCTTGGGATTACTTTAAATAGGATAGATTCATAAAGGGGACTAATCACACCTAGATTAGATGATTAGTGGCGACTCCATTGATTTGCGTCTAGCATGCTGAATTTGTATTTGGCACGTTATGACATGTAGGAATAATGAGAAAATTAAACATAATCCTGCCAAAAAGCAGTCAACCTACTCGATTGACCCAGAAAGTTACATAGCACCCAAAAATTGAATCAAGCTATCATTTCTTCCTTTAAATCTTCTCTTCATGTCTAATTAACAAAATTTTACTAATTAACATATATATATTTTTTATTTTACGATCGTTATTTTACGGTTTTAACTCTGTTCTTCGCCAATTTCACGTGAATGATTAGCGATCCGTAACGGTTAAACTCACGATTATGAATTACATATATATATATATATATATTCAATTTACAACTTGTATATAATTTTTTTTACTTTTATAATTAAAAGATCATAAAATGTCATAATTTATTTTAAAAATTATTAATTTTTTAATGATTATTATTATAATTACTATATTTCACAGTAACTTGTGTGAAATAAAAAAAAAATTACGATCGCAATGATCGCGATAGCATCCATTACATTTACAACCGTGATAAATATGATGCGACCAAAAACGCATCCGTGATCATAATTTAATTCCTTGATTGCAGCTCAAGAAAAACAACAACAAAAAACTTCTAACATATGTAACTCCTAATTAATTCATAAAAATAGTGAGATTCACACCAAATGCTGTTTTATTTTTTGCTATCCTGCATGGTAGCTTTATTAATTTTTATTGCAACTAAAAACTTATTATTTATTAAATTTATATAAATTTTGCTAGCTTTTTCTTTCATCATCACCCAAGGTGATTGAAAGTGATGTCTAAACTCGTTTTGTTTAGTTACAGATTTAAAAATTAAACAAAATTTGGAAGGGACACTAAATATATATATATATATATATATGTGTGTATTTATAGTTGTAAATCAAAAGCTGCAGGAATTGGACTTGCATTGCTGGTTTAAGATCCACAGTCTCTTTCCTTTATTCTTTGTAAATTTTGTTATATATATATATATATATATATATACACAGGCCATATTTTCCTAGCATCAGCTCTTAGCTAGGCATATCTTCTTCAAACAATTTGATAGGCAAAGAGTAAACAATTTTCAGTTAGCATTTCAAGCTTGTTTTATAGTTTTTTTTTTTTCCTTTTTGTTTTCTTGGTTTGCATAGCAAGATTTGAAACTGGGTTCACATTGATCAGTTTTGTGATCATTCTGGAAGTGGGTCTGCTGCTGCAATGGAGTGCTTTTGATCTATTCACTGACAAAAGTCCAGCTTGCTGCTTGCACTACATTGCCCATATACGTAACTTACAAGCAATAATCACAGCTCTTGAAAACCAAATAAAAGATTCGTGTTCTTTTCGCAAAGCCAAGCTAAGCTGAAGCTGCTTCTTTATAATAACCAAAGCACATATAGTACTTTCTCAGGCAGGCTCCTATACGTCCATTCCATAGAAGATAGAGCTAAAGACAATATCCTGATGGACCAGATATCGACGACGTCGTCAAGGACCATAATTCCAGGCACATTTCAGGATGATATTACAGACCAAATTGGGTTGATTTGGCAGCAAACAAAGGCACCATTGATCGTGCCGGTTTTGAAAGTTATGGTTGTTTTGTGTCTGGCAATGTCATTAATGCTTTTTGTTGAAAGGGTGTATATGGGAATTGTCATAGTCTTAGTCAAGTTGTTTGGGAGAAAACCTGAGAAGATGTACAAATGGGAGGCCATGAAGCATGATGTTGAACTTGGTAATTCTGCTTATCCCATGGTTCTAGTTCAAATCCCAATGTACAATGAAAAAGAGGTGAGTATTTTACTTTAGTTTTGGATATTACTCACCCACTCACCTTGGACTAATTAAGTATTTATATAGGAAACAAAATGTGAAATTTGCTTGTTTACTGTTTTATTGGATACAGGTTTATCAGCTGTCGATTGGAGCTGCATGTGGACTTTCATGGCCAGCTGATCGGATCATAATTCAAGTGCTCGATGATTCAACAGATCCTGCCATTAAGGTTCTGTCTATAACCCATCTCGTCTATTTTTTTTTTTTAAAGATTAATATGTGAATTGACTTCGAACTATATATTTTTTAATGATTTGGTATTTGAAAAAAAAATTCATAATTGGTTATCTAAATTTTATTTTCGTCCAGCAAGTTAACCCAATGAATTACCATAAAATATTGATGTGGCTTAGTTGACCAATATACTAAGTCATCATATGTCAAATCAATACCATGTCAGCATTTAGAAAAATAATTGACATCACACGTGGTGACTTAATATTTTGATCAACCATGTCACATCAGCATTTTATGTAACAGTTTTAGTCCATTAGGGGATCCTGCTCCTCTCTAGTCCATGATGTGATTTTGCCACTTGTAAAATATTAGATCAATGGTTTCAATTGCATCACAAAATAAAAAATAATTTTATGGTAAAACATATCTTTTTTACATCTTTGTGTCTTTCGAATCTTTACTTTCTACAAATCAAAATTTTATTTTATTTTACTTAATTCTTTCACTATTTTTTGTTTTCTTTTATTGTATTTCATTATCATATGAGAATTTAAATAATAAACTTGAAGAAGATTACTGGAATAATATTATCAAGACTTGAGCTTCCAAAATCTAAAGAATAACAAAAAATAATACTGTTGAACCACCCAAATTTGCAAAGTCAAAGGAATGTGTTTTTTATTTTCAAAAAAAAAAAAAAAAATCTAAGATGAAAAATGAAACAAAAAATCAATAAAAACCAACAGACTGCATTTAATTTGGAGCATTGATTGATCTTTTATACACATGGCAAGATCACAATATGGGCTGGCCTCTCCAGTCCAAACATTGGACTGGAGAGGAACTGGATCCTCCATTAGGGTAGTCTATTGATGGAATACAAGTTCGGATACCTAATAGTGAATTTTTATTTTTTAAATATCAAATCATTAAAAAATATATAATTCGGGATCAATTTACGTATTAACCCATTTTTTAAGTAACTGTACCTCAATTTACAGATTTGGAAAACGCTACTGTTTCATTGAGAAAATTTTAGGCATCCGAAACCGATATTATTACCAACACTTGAGACGATTTTTGATGTTGGATTCTGAAATGGTGCAGAGCCTGGTGGAAATAGAATGCGAAAGATGGGGAAGCAAAGGCATAAACATAAAGTACGAGATAAGGGACAACAGGAATGGATACAAAGCAGGTGCTCTGAAAGAAGGCATGAAACATAGCTATGTCAAACAATGTGATTATGTGGCCATTTTCGATGCTGATTTCCAGCCCCAGCCAGACTTCCTCGTGCGCACCATCCCATTTCTTGTCAACAACCCTGAAATTGCACTTGTTCAAGCACGTTGGAAATTTGGTAACCTTCATTAACCCCCTTTATTTAGACTTGATTAACCTACTTTTACTTTGATTATTGCTTTAAACATTTTTTTTTTGTGTGTCGATGGTCCTCCCTGTCTAGCACTTTTCTTCTGTTTTTTGGCCACGAGATGCATGGTCTGTTGCCCATTTTTTTTTGCTTTAAAATTAAGGTTTAATGATATCATTGGACAGAAACAGAATGTTGCCAAGTGTAGAGAGGTTGATGGGGCGACATGCTCATGGTTCGGACCGGGTCACGGTCCAAATTTTTTCTATTTCTCTTCTCCAGGCCTAGTATTGCGTGAGCAAGGGTCGGCTCGGTTTATTATTTAAGTTAAAAATAATTTTTATATTTTATAATTAAATTTAAATTAAAGAAATTGTTTATTATTTAAATAATGATTCAGGCTGGACCGATCCGGATCAAAAATACTCTGCTCAAACCCAACCCAATACAGATCGGACCTATCAAGTTGGACGAGTTACCCAACTCTTGAGCATGTTTAGGGCGAACTATTGTCATGTAATTAAAGAAAGTTAAAAACAAATTAAAAGGTCAAACCTGGCAATAAAATAATTCTGCATTAACAATATTCAATTAAGATGTACAAGTTTGATTGTTTCTGATGGATTAAATTTATAATTTAACAAGCATATCTAGCTAGACCTGCTCATAGGCCGGGCCGCGACTCGATTTTTTTTCATAATCTTTACCTAGGCCCGGCAGGCCCGAATTCACTGTTCATAATATTAAAAAAATATATATTTTTTTATATATTTTTATAATTAAAATTAAATAAAATAATATTATTATAATTAAAAAATACTGTTTCGAATCGGACCGATCCGAATTAAAAATATCTTGCCTAGGCCCGGCCCAATATGGGCCGGGCAGGTCTATATCTAGCTATCCTTTTTTATTGTAGTAAATTGTTAGGTGTCCAGGACTCAAAATGGCCTACCTTAGGGAAAGTGATGCTTTGTTTGATTTTCTTCATTGAATAAAATTAAAAATTCACTAGCATAATATAAATAAGACATGATGTTGATACATTAACCATGGATTAATTTGTATGCTAGATTCTGGACTGGTCTTTCACTTTCAGATGATTATACTTTCAAACATTTTTATATCAGAATAATTTTAATTCAAATAATACATGCTGGATATTTGTTGTCCTGAATTTTAGATGAAGAAATTAACTGTGGAAATGAGAAAGTCATTTGATTTTTAATCAATAATGATTAATTCCTAGAAAAGTGCTTTTTCAAAATGGGAGCTTGGACAATTGGTTCTTCTTTAGAAATAAAAATGAGACGCACTAAGAGTATATAAGTCTCATATATTATGAGTGAATCACAATATAACATCTCATTAATGAGTAAAACAAAAAACAAGAAAGGGCTTATAAATAAATATAAAATTAGATATAAAAAAATAAAATATCTCATTAATATTTATTTATAAGCCCTTCCTTATTTTTTGTTTGCCTCATTAATGAGGTATCGTATTTTCGTTCAAGGACAGTGTATGATACTTATACACTGTCAGTGTATCATATACAAACTCATAAAAAACACATAAATATAAATCAATGTTCTCCTCACCTTTTGAGCCGAATGAGTGATTAATGGATTTGCTAGTAGATCCAAATATAGAAGAAAAGTTAAAATAACAATGCACACTCTGAGAGACAACAAGACATTAGATGAAGAAATATTAAATAAAAAAGCCGGTTATTAGGATTTAAACTCGAGAGCTCTAATAACATATTAAATTGTTGATTAATTATCCTAAAAACTTAAACGGATAAAAAAGACACAATTATTATATTTTAGTTTCAACAAATCAGTAAATTAATTATTGTGTGATAATTTCGTGCATTGATAATCAAGACTTTTTGGCTTGTTTTTCAGTCAACTCAGATGAATGCTTAATGACAAGGATGCAAGAGATGTCATTGGATTACCATTTCATAGTGGAGCAAGAAGTGGGGTCTTCAACCTATGCTTTCTTTGGTTTCAATGGTAATTAAACAATCTTTCACAAGGGCATGCATCATCAACAGTTTTAAGTGCTCTAATAAAGAACATTTTTTATGTATATCAGACATTGTTATAAGAAGCTAGATTATATGATGCAGGAACGGCTGGTGTCTGGAGAATTTCGGCACTCAATGGAGCCGGAGGATGGAAAGACAGAACAACAGTGGAAGACATGGATTTGGCTGTCCGAGCTAGTCTTAAAGGCTGGAAATTCGTTTATGTCGGTGACGTCAAGGTTTTATTATGATCTTAATATATATTAGTTTGAAAAAGTTTGATTAATTACTGTTTGTTTCAAGTGAAAATCATGAAAATCTACAGAAGCATGCAGTATTCTTATAGTTGTATGATAATCAAGTGTTTTCCTGGTTTCATATTTACCAAATAGATTCTCTTTGACCTTCCAATTCTTTACTTATTTTAGGTGAAAAATGAATTGCCAAGTACTTTCAAAGCCTACCGATATCAACAGCACAGATGGTCATGTGGCCCTGCTAACCTCTTCAGGAAAATGGCAATGGAGATCATAAGAAATAGGGTATGATTTCAAATTATTAATCAATCAGGGATTTAAATAACGGCCGTAACGCAATGTTACAGCCGCTATTTTACGGTTTCAGTTCTCTCCGTTACCAATATTTATTATAATTGATCGTGATAACGCAACTCCGATAAACCCGATGCGACTGAAAACGCGTCTGTAACCGTAATTTAAATCCTTCTGATCAATTAGGATATCGAACCAAGCAATTAGTGTTTTGTACATAGTAAGCTAATACAGATTGGCTTGGCTGATTATTGCAGAAAGTTTCTCTGTGGAAGAAGTTTTATGTGATCTACAGTTTCTTCTTTGTCCGAAAGATTGTAGCTCACCTTGTCACATTTGTTTTCTACTGTGTTGTTTTACCGGCAACTGTTTTTGTTCCTGAAGTGGGGGGCTGTCTACATTCCTTCTACCATCACTCTTCTCAATGCTGTTGGAACTCCAAGGTTAAATTTTTCTATTCTCAACTTGTCTACATTGCCAATTTTGTGATCAACGAAAATGATGTCAAGGTTTCCTTGTTCATGAACCGAGTCGTGATTCGAAATTTTTTTTTCTTATTCAAATCTGTTTTCGGTCGGGTTTGAACCGGCCCGTAAATCAATTTTACTGTTAATCAAATATTAAAATATTAATTTTTTTAATATTAATTTTACATATTTTTATAATTAAATTTAAATAAATTTTTTTTATTACACAAACAGTAAAACGAGCTTGACCAAGTCGACCCGAATAGAAAATTATCGTGTCCAAACCCGACCCTTGAGTAGGTCTTCTTCTTGGTTCAATCAATTTTAGAATTTTCGAATGAATAAATAATCTTGCAGATCATTGCATCTACTGATATTCTGGATTCTTTTTGAGAATGTCATGTCTCTACATCGGACTAAGGCAACATTCATCGGTCTGCTGGAGGTAGGAAGAGTAAATGAATGGGTTGTTACAGAGAAATTGGGAGATGCTCTCAAGACTAAATTAGGTGGAAAAGCTCCCAGGAAACCTCGTCTCCGAGTTGGAGAAAGGTAATTACTTTGAATCAATTAATTAACAGCTATCTTATTCGGATTTGGGTGAATGTCGGATACGGGTATGTGTCTGACTTTTCACGTTTGAAGGATCATACCTCCTAATCATATCCGAATATGTGCCGGACACGGACATTTTGAAAAAAATAAAAAGTTTGGATAACATAGATTAAGAGTACCTATCTTCAATGAATTTAGCATGAAATTAATCCTAAGCATATTAAACTTAACACATTCCATAAATGCTGAACATATATATTATTTGTTTTAACATTTTCTGCTTTCTGGTTGCATGTAAACAGACTCCATTTGCTAGAGCTAGCTGTTGGGGCATACCTCTTCTTTTGTGGCTGCTATGATCTGGCTTTCGGAAAGAATGGCTATTTCATTTTCCTCTTCCTGCAATCTATTGCCTTCTTCGTCGCCGGTGTTGGTTATGTTGGAACCTTTGTTCCAACCTCTTAGCAAAATCATCAAACAAGATTCATCTCCAAATTTTATATTTTCCCTTCTGTCTTCTCCGAATATATGACACTTCAATATCTTTTCTTTTTCTTTTTTTTTTCAAATCAAATTGTTACAATGTTTAGATTATTTCAGAGGTTGGTCATTCTTTTATGTTGAGCATAAGTGGATTTTGAGCAATCAAGTTGAATTATTGTCACGCCTCAAACCGCGGCATAACAGACGCTGCACGTCTGTGAAATATAATCTCATAAATATGTAAGGCAACAAACTAATTAACTGAAATTTAGAAGAATCAAACGTTTTAAAAATATAAAGAATGAAATCACAATATTTATAAAAAATTCATAAATTGAATACTGGAAAACAGGACTCCAAAACATATTTAAAGAAATTCATAAAATTCAAATAAAAACATAAAGTCTTGAATAGTCTATCAAGAATAGTCTTGAAGTTCTAAGTATTAAAAGCACCCTGAAAATCCTAAAAACATGCACTAAAATCTGAAACGTCACTCCCCGAAATTCCTGCGTGTATGACCAAAGTGAGAACTTGTAAAAATGTTAAAAAATAGAATGAGTACAACTACTCAGTAAGCAACCGACATTCCCTCAGTTGGGTTAAGCAAGTTCAAAACATTTAGGCCAAAATAACTAATTAAATTTAATAATGCAAAATTATGGGTAATTGTATATTTGTAAGTAACTTACTTCAAAATCATATATTATAATAAAACTAAAAAAAAAAACATAAATTTTAGTTTCCAAAATCTATCTCCTTTTACAAGTTATGGCCACCCTTAACTCCGATGACAAAGGTCAGAAGTCATAACAAAAACCACAATTAACCCTAGTGGCATGGGTCAAAATATATCGAAAGCAGCCAATGGTTCTGCATATCGAATATCACAAAAACCACAATTCTAAACTGATGGCACGGTTGAAATCAATTTCTATCACAAAGTACATGTCGACATGGCTAACGTTTAACTCTCGTTGACAAGGTCAGAACATAACGTATCAAGAAAGCATTCAAAACACACAAAAATTCAAATTATCCATAATTTATCATAATTATATATATTTTCTATATAAGAAAACAAAACACACTTTATACAAAAATATATTTCATAAGAATACTTCTTCCGCATAAATCATGTAGTAAAATTAAAGTCATGAAGGTATACATAAAATTAGCACAATTTATTTTCATAGTCGATTCAAAGAACTATAGCTTTCATGCTTAACCTTATTTAATAAACCATGGGATAAAACATTATATATATTATGTACAAAATTTAAGCATGTTAAGACTGGTTTTTAGAGTGTCAAAACACCGAAGAGATATCAAGTCACTTACTTGATTCGCTAACCCGACACTTGAGCAGCAAATCACACAAATCTCCTAATAGCCTAAAACTTTAAGAAAACATTCAAAAATCAGAAATTAAATAAACTTAACAAGTACGACTTCCCTTTGGTCATCCTAAGACATTTAGGTTGTGTCGCGATTTTTCTAACAAACCGAAAGTATTTGATAATGTAAACTTTTATTAAAACGTTTCTTTCTTAATAATAATAAAAATATTCAAAACTAAGTAAAATAAAAAAAAAATTACAAGTTAAAACATACAATCAGTATCAATATGATTTTGATGAAAATATAATTACAACATTAAATAAATTTCATATTTATAAATTTGTATATAATCAAATAAGCTTTTCACAAACAAGCAAAATAAAGATATTTTCATAAAAATATATTTATATGTATAAATATAAAAATTTACTAAAATTATTATAATTGAAATTAATATGATTTTTAACTAAATATAATTAATTTTGGCCGAAAATAATTTTTTTAATAATAAAAATGAAGAATTTTAAATTCAAAAAATTTTCATTTTGCATGATCATTTGGCTTACTTTAAGTCATTAAAACCCCCAATCCGTTAAGTTTCCACTAATATTTAAAACACTAATTTAAAGTACGAATAATAGTATATCATAGAAATTTATTTCGATAAAAATGATTACATGAATCCTAAGTTTTGGGGGTCAAAACTTTGAAAATAATCACAAATTGGCCAGATTTTTTTGGGTTTTCTTGGTTTCCAGTTTCATGGAGCACTCTTTGGGACTTCGATTGTCTTAACACAAAACTGATCTCATCAAGATACATATACCAATGGAAAGATCACATTTCATACTATAAAAAGCATCCAAGTTTCGACAAAAATGATCACTGAAACAGAGTTTCGGCGGTCCAAAGTTGGCCCGTCAAAACTGTCAGAAATCCAAAAACCAACAAATTTCAAAAATTATTTTCTCCTAAATTACTCAACCAAATGAAGTGCCACACATACCATTGAAAATATCTTGAAGAAGCCTTTCTATAAGTACCCACAATGTTGCAGGAAAGTCATCGAAATTTTTAGGAAGTTAAGATGGTTAAAAATAAAAATTGGGGTTTTGTGCAACATGATTCAAAACATAAAAATTTAAAGGAATTTTAGCAAAATCTCACCTTAATCAGTGTTTTTCATAATAGATTTGCCTTTCTTTTGCTTATCTTCCTCTTCTCTAGGGTTAGGTTCTCCAGAATTGCCTAACTCTCTATTGACAAACACAGAAAGTAAAAAGAAAATAAGATTAACCTGTAAGTGTTATTAAGTTAAAGTAAGAGGCACTGATAACACTTATTGAGCTTAAAATAAAATTGTAGTAAATTTGTTGGATGCATGTAATAAAATAACCAAGTGTAAAATTTTGTAGGTATTATAATTATAATTTTCACTTTTTGTACAAATATGTTCAAGAAAAATGAATAAATTACAGGAAAAATAGTGTTCAATGTTTCTGCAGATTTCTTGCTTAAGATCAAGTAGTAGACTATGTTATCCGGATTTGGCTATGTTGGATACGAGTATGTATTCGGGTATGCTACTTTAAATTTTTTCATATGTTTGAAAAATCATACTCGATACCCATGTTCGAAATATGTGCATAACACATATATCGAATATGAATACTTTAAAAAGAATAAAAAAATTCGAATAACGTAGGTAGTAGAATCCAATTACCTATATCGAAATCAACTTTTTCATCCTAAGGAGAATAATTTGCTCGTAGTAGATGAAACAAACCTTTTCCAGATATTGTTATGAAAGGCTTAATGCCAAAGTATAAGCCCCAAAGCTCAAAGTTATCCAAATTTGTGCCAAAAGTAAAAATTTCTAGTACTATGTAACCAAAATAATTGGGGCAGGGCGGGACGAGGATTAGTACGGGTGAGCATTCGGTTGGTTCGGTTTTAAAATTTTGAAAACTGATTAAACCGATTAAATCTATAAAACCGACCGAACCGACCAACAAAAATTCTAAAACCGAAAAAATTGAAACCGACTTAAGTCGGTCGATTTAATCGATTTTAACTATTTAAAAATAATTTATTTATTATATTATATAATATAAATGATATATTATATTATATATAATTTTAAATTATTATGTAAATATATTTTATTTATATTATATTTAAAATAAAATTAAAAGCGTCGGTTAGTTCGGTCTATTCGGTTATCAATTTTAAAAACCGACAACCGACTTAACTAACCGACTAAACTGATTTTCATAAACCGACTAATTTCAAAATCGAATAAACCGAACCGAATTAACCAAATTTGATCGGTTCGATCGGTTAAATAGATTCAAACCGATTAATGCTCACCCCTAGTGATTAGACTGAAATTAGTCGGGACGGACGGGGGCGGGGACGGGTTTAGGTGCTTCACTTCACCTTGCCTCATAAAATTAATATATTATTTATTTATTTATTTATTTTAATATATATATATTACATGTATTATTTTAATAAATTCATTATTTAATATGTTAATTTAAAAGATTAACTTAATAATATAATACATTTTATATGTAATTAATATGTGATTTGTATTAATATATATTTTTTTTTATGAAAAGTATACTAAACTAAAATCGTTAAAATTTCAATTTAGATCGAATGGAGGTTATCAATATTTTTTGGGGTCAAAATCAAGATTAAAAGTCGGGTCGGGGCGACAAAAAACTACCCACCTAAACTTGTTAATTGAGCAAGTCGAATTGGGTTTGGATCAAGTCAATTTGGATCTTAAAAAATTTAGATCGATTTCGAGTTCAAGCCATTTCGGGTTCGGATTACTTCTGGCTCGAGTCATTTCGATTTCGGATCACTTCTGGTTCGGGTCATTTTTGGTTCAGGTCATCGGGTTTGACATTCAGGTTATTCGAGTTCAGGTTATTTCGAGTTTGACACTCGTGTTATTCAGGTTCGGATCATTTTGAATTCAATTTATTAATTTTTAAAATTGAATCAGATTAAATTTAAACAGATTATTTGATCAAATCAGATTTTGTTAGAATTTTATTGAAAGATAAATATAAAAAATAAATAGGATATTATCGTGTATCTGAAATCGTTACATGAATCTATTTAGATATTTGTAAAATATATAAATTTTATGATTGTTGAAAAGTTCGAACACTGATAAGTAACCCTTACTACTAAAAGTTTTACCAAGTGAACCAATATTATAACTACTAATTATGAAATTAAATTAGTTAATTATCAAGTGTAAGAAAATATAATAATAAATGCTTATTCAAAATAAAAATATAATAATAAATTAATTATGAAATTAAATTAGTTAATTATATTAAATATTTTTAAATTCTAAACATAATATATGAAATTAAATTAATACAATTTTTAAGTAAATGTGCAATTCTTAACATATTGACGTACTGATATATATAATATTTTTGTATAATACATGATTTTTATTATATCAATATATACATATATGATTATATGTGTGTATATATATATTTATCTTTGTAACTCTTTATAATAAAATAAAAAATTATCTATTTATTATGAACTTAGTAGCAAGTATACTTGAACAGACCAATATTATAACTATTGACGAAACTAATCTAAATCATAAGAGATTATAAATTTGAAATTAAAAACAACATATTTATTCTAAATAATATGTATGACGATAAAAGATTAATTTATTATATATCATATTATAATATATTATTATAATGTATTCATATCATTATAGTAAAATACACATGAACATCAATGATCTATTTTATGTATTTTAAAAAAATTAAAATATATATTTGAAACTAAAAACAACACATTTATTTCAAAAAATATGTATATTAATAAGAAATTTTCTAATTTAATTTAAATAACATGATAAGAGATTATTATAACGTAATGTACTAATCATTAAGATAAAATAACATTATCATTATCAAGGATTTTTTTTTATATATATTTTATTCTACATTGCATGAGAAGATGTTTACTTTTAAAATTAAAAATAATAAATTTTTAAATAATATGTATGACGATAAAATATTGTAGACATCCAATTTTGTTTGGAGTCTTTTAAAGCATTATTCGAGATAATCTGATTTAAATCGTATTTGATTGTTAGATTAATCTCGCTCAAAATATATTAATCTTGATCAAATATTGTCTAAATCGAATTTGAGATTAAAGTTTAAAATTAAAAAAATTTATTTTCAAAAAATTTATTTTTTAATTAAAAAAGTAAATTATAAAATAACAAGAAAAGGAAAAGGGGAAGAGAAAGAGAAAGAGAAAGTTTTATTATCAAGGGTAATTTTGTCTTTACAATTTCCTTCTTAACAATTTTTAATTTTTTCAATTTTTTTTTTCCAAATAATTCTTTCTCATTAGATCATTTAACAATTATTGTATTGTTGATGGTATGTTTTTCAAATTTACTCAAAAAATAATCCAATTTTCTGTAAAACAAAAAATGTGAAAAAAATCCAAATTCCCCTAAAATAAAAATTTGAAAAGAAAAACCCAAATTTCTCATTCTTCTTAGAGAGGGAGGAGAGAGATGGAAGAAAAAATTGGAGTTGTTGCAAGATTAAGAGGGATTAAAAAGAAGGATTGATGTTAAGAAAAAGAGAAAAAAAATGGGTGAAGGATAACAAAAATAGCTATTTTGGTGAAACGAGTTTTTTTCTTCTTATTGAAGTTGAGACACTAATTTAATGGCATGCAAAGAAAGATGGAATGAGTTGGATAAATATTGTCTTGCTTGGTAGAAAAATAATCTTGTCCTTGTGTATCTTTGATCTTTTAAAAAAACAACCTTTCTTTTTTTTTTATTTGTATACAATACAAATACACTTTCAATTACAAGCTAAATGGATGGTAGAGCTCACGGATTTTGCTTCAATTTATCAACAACACAAGTGGATAAAGCAACAAAAAGCTAACAACGTTAGCTTTGGGAACAAGTTCTACTACAACAACGAACAAGAACCAACTTCTATACTTCGTAGGGAAAAAGCCAAAGCCCACCCACATCAGCATCCATTGTCTCTTCGTCTTTCATCAGCGAACCCGTCTATGCAGGTGGTGGAGGTAATTCCACCAACAATACCACCACCACGGAAACCACCATTGAGACTCCACTTCCAAACAACAACAAAGAACAATAGATCACAGAGCTTCAATTAGACCTGTCAATTCTAACCCGAACCCGAAAAATCCGTTCAAGCCGCTCGAATCCAAACCCGACCCAACCCGATTTAATCAGAAAAAATCAACAATCCGAACCCGACCAACCCGAAACCGAAATGACCCTCATCCGAAATGATCCGAATCCAGAATGACCCGAACCCTAAATAATCCGAAACCAAAACGACCCGAACTCGAAATGATCCGAACCCGAAATGACCCAAACCTAAAATGACCCGAACAATTAACCCGAAATGACCCAAACTTAAATTAAGTATAATTTTATTTTAAAAATATTAATTTAATAAAAATAATACCTATACCACAAATTATTAATTTGTTTTAATTTTATAACTTGTAATTACCTTTTTAAAATGTGATAAAATATACAATTATCATTTGGTATGTATAAATTGATCATATTCCTATATTTGTTCTCTTCTCTATATGTAAAATAGTGTAGTGACTATACATGTACAATACAAGTATAGTACAAGATCTATAATTATACTTATGATAATTTTTTTTATCATGTAATTAGTTTAATTTTTTGAATTGTTATTATAATTTTAAAATATATTAGATTATTTGGAATGAAATTGAATTGAACTTTTTAATCAACGTCTGGAAGTAAAAACAAATATTTGTTTGAACTTAAAAAAATATTACATCTGAATTTGTACAAATAGTCCGACCTGTGAACAAATCTAGTTAAAGTAATTCACTCTCAATTTAGTTGGAAAAAAAAAAACTAAAATTTTCAAGTGAAAAAAAAAATAATTTGAATCCTATTATTTTAAAATAAAAAAGCGTGCATTATCATTGAATTAAACGTTTAATGATAATACGTATTATATATATTGTCGCAACCTAAAAAAAATAACGACGAGTCTCATCGCAAGACTTTATTATTCCTTAAGCGTGACATTAAAAAAAAACCCGAGGAAAAGTCGACTTAATTCCTCTAAAAATGAAGGTTTTGAAAATGACCTTAAAAAAGACATGGAGTCGCCACCAATCTTTTTTAGTTAGGTGTGATCGGCCACCTATTAAAACCGGTTTTATAAAATATTTTAAAAATTAATTAAAACATTTTAAAAACCAATTTCAAGTCTGTGTTTTAAACCAGAGAAATCAAAGAAGCAGGTTCGGGAGTCGGTTACGTGTGGGGAAGGATTAGCACCCCCACAACGCCCGTATAAATCGGTACCTTATTAATCGTGTGTTATCTCAAGTCTCGGTAAAAGTTGGTTTTAAATTTAGTATTTCAAATTAATTCCCAATTTAAAGAAAAATAATTTTATTTTTTATTGAAAATGATCCGGAATTTATAAATTCAAAATTTTCCTATATTCCCCAACAAACGTGGCAAAATATAGAAATTTTTATTAGTTTTGAAAAAACTTTCCGAATCATTCTTTTTTTTGAAAGAAAGATATTCCTTTATTAATGATAATTGATGAAATTCCCTCCAGCAAACCCGGTAGAGAACTCATGAATTATTTTAACTCGGGAATATCTTTATTTTTATTGAAAACCATTATCTTTTTGAAAACATTTAAAATAAATGAATATGTATATGCATGACATAAATAAAATGACATAGCAAAATCTAAATAATATAATGCAACCTAAATGACATGACAAACATGAATGATATGGCATATAATTTAAATGACATGGAATAAAATAATGCTATCATATAATATGCATGAAAATAAAAATGCAATGCATGAAATGTATTTTTTCCTTTAATTAAGGAAATCCGTATATCTAAAAAGATATCCGGCTACCTTAGGAAAATATGTCAAATTAAATATTCTAAAACCAAAATACTTTGTGATTGTTTGAAAACAATTTTGAAAAGCTTGAATTAACAATAAAAATTGGGCTAAAAATTTTTAAATGGCACTAATTTCCTAAGTTTAAAAAATCCGGACTTGACTACCCTTAGCCCGGGACTTGAAAAACCATTTTTAGAGTTTAAAAGGCTTAGAAATCACCTTAAGTCAGTAGCTAACCCTCCTAATCAGCCCACTCTAAGTAGATTAACCAAAACAGAAAATTGGTTTTTCTTTAAATTCAATTCTGACTCCATTGTCCAGTTTTAATCCACGATTTTTTACCCTATTTTTAAAAATTCCAAAAATTCTGAAAAAATTACTGGAGACTCAGGACATGTAAAACTACATGAGAAAAAATCGGCTTAATTTTTTGATCAAAGATGAATTCCCAGAAAAACCAGAGATGTACGAGTTTTTGGAGGAGAAAAAACTGCTTTGTTTTTCTTTAAATTCAATTCTGACTCCACTGTCCAGTTTTAATCCACGATTTTTTACCCTATTTTTAAAAATTCCAAAAATTCTGAAATAATTATTGGAGACTCAGGACATGTAAAAATACATGGAAAAAAATCGACTTAATTTTCTGATCAAAGATGAATTCCCAGAAAAATCGGAGATGTACGAGTTTTGGGTGGAAAAAAAACTGCTTTGCCAACACATTTTTTTTTTTTTTGTCTTTGATAAAATCATTTAAAAACCAAAATAAAAATATTTGAAACTCATAGAATGACTTGAAGACAGTAGCTAGGACTTTTTGAAAGTTAGATAAAAATTGGCTAAGTAAAAAAATCACAAAGGTAGAATAATCAATTTGACAAACTTAATTTTCCACAAGTGTGCTCAAGAGAGCATGACCTTGAACCATTAATTGGCTCAAGTCATTATTCAAGTGGCATGAACATGAAATGCATGAAATAATGCAGCAAACATAATGCATGAAATGCATGGATTTAAACCTAAAGGTAAGGAAAATGCATGACATAAATAATATGGCCTAGACCTAACATGAACTTGCATGGCAATAAATGCAACCTAGACCTAAGATATGCATGGCATTTTCACAAACACAAGGCATGCTTAATTCAAAAATCCAACCAAATATCATGCAAATGCAAAAACCTAACAACTAGCATGACAAAGAATGCAACACACAATGCAAAACACATGGAGTAGCCAAATGGCCTCAAGCTCCAACAAGCATGGCATTTTCTCAAACACTTGGCATACTAGCATGAAAAACTAAGTCATAACACAAAAATCACACAAGCATTTTCACAAACACTTAATATGCTAAATCTAAAACATGTTCAACTAAGATATAAAACAAGAATCATGCAAAGAATCACACAAGCATTTTCACAAACACTTAATATGCTAACTTTAAAACATGCTCAAATTTAAACAACATGAAAACAGAAAATTAAAAATGCAAAAACATGATATCTAAGACATAAATGGCAACAAACAAAGCAACCAAATTAAAATATAACTCAAGAACATGAAATAACATAACATTTAAAACATCAAAAACAAAGAAAATAGCATAAACAATATGGTAAAATGAATCGAAACAACAACTTAAAATAAATAATGTAGGCCATTTGGCCATGGTGAGTTTATTGTAAAAACAAAATGTAAAAAAAAAATACTTAAGAAAGGAAATGAAGGAAGAACAAGAAACATTATTTTAAAATGAAAACTCACCAAGTAGAGATTAAAATAGCAAAAAATAAGAATAGAAAATGAAAGTGCAAGAGTTGGTGCTCAAGAGCAACCTCAAGAAGCTAATATTTCAAGCTTTTCTCTTCAAACTTTCCTTTTTTTCTAAACTTTTCTTTTTTTGCTCTCAACCAAGAAGATAAAAACTAAGAAAAACTAAGAGAAATCAGCCAAAATGGAAAAGAAAAAACAAAATCTGCCTCCTCCCTTTAGGGTTGGCCTAAATGATGCTTATATAGCCTCAAAGATGTTGTCATTTTTGTATAACCTATTTTCCATCAAATGGCCAATAATTCAAGATGAAAAGTCATGAAATTACCACCTTTAGATTAGCATCTCAGCCCTCTCAAATTACAGCTATGCAAAAATAATGTTGACATCTTTCTTAACCTATGTGGTTTAATCACCATGGCTTGATCAAAGAGAATGGTTAACTAACTCTTGATTTTTAACCACTTGATTGAAAAAAAAAATCAAGCTTCCTCCTTCCTTTGGGCTTGGGCAGGCCAGCACTTCTCTTTTCCAGCCCAGCTCTGATTTTTGAAAGGCCCAAAAAAGCCCTTTTCGGTTGCTTGGGTGAAATGACCATTTTGCCCCCCGGATGCAAGTAAATATCAAACGGACTCCAAATTCAATTTTTATTTTTTTAATACTTCCAAAATAATAAAATATTGAGTTCTGGAAGTTTTCAAAATTATCCGAGTCCGTTTGCTATTTATTTGGATTTTTTCTTCCCAAAATGTCCTTTTATGCCCCTACTTTTTACCATTTTTTAAACGAGCTCCAAATCAAGATTTTTCTTCACCAATCTCTTCAAAATAATTAAAAAGTGTGATCTGGAAGTTTTCATCATTTTTGGAGCTCATTTGGTATTTTTTCGGGATTTATCGGCTTGAATTACTACATAGGAGGCCCGGGATTTGGCCATTTTGCAAACGAACTCGGAATCAAGATTTTCTTTCGCCAATCTCTTCAAAATAATTTAAAAATGAGATTTGCCAAATTTCAGAATTTTTGGAGTCCATTTGCTATTTTTCCGGGATTTATCTTTTTGAATTACTGCATAAGAAGCCCGGGATTTGGCCATTTTGCAAACGAACTCGGAATCAAGATTTTCTTTCGCCAATCTCCTTCAAATGATTTAAGAATGAGATTGACAAATTTTCCATAATTTTCGGAGTCCATTTGCTATTTTTCCCAAATTTTTCCAATTTTGCCCTTTTACATCCGAAACCCAGTTTTGCTCAAAACAAATCCGATTTTCAGATTTTCTTCAATCTGAGCCTTGGGCCATCCTTTTTAACCATTCTTCATCCATTGGGGGCTTTGGTCTTACCAAGTCGGGCCATTTCTGTGATTCTTCCCGATTTCACCGAGATCCACTAGAAACCCTAATTCTCGGTTTTCTCTCGGATTGACTTTTCTTTCGGTTTTTCTTGCAAGTGACTTCTCCATTACCCGTATTCAGTGCTTATCTTTCATTTGGAACCTTCAATTTCGACCAGTTTGATCGTTTAAGCACTTTTCCCCAAATTTCTTGGATTAGGGTTTCTTTTCTACTGAATCTCCAAATCCCAACTTCCGAACTCCATATCTTTCAATGTAGACCTCGGATTATCAAAATTCTTTCGCCATTTTCAATTGAACTTAAAATCTTGATTTTGAAAGTGGGTTGACTTTTTCAGTAGTTGACTTTTTGGGGTTGACTTTTTCGGGGTTGATTTTTTGGGGTTGACTTTTTTTCAAGTTTGTCTTTTTGTGCTCGCCCTCTTAAACTAAGTCTCGGAGTACCACCTGCAGGATGAAAACATTCTTTTTATACTCGGAAACATCAATATGGGAAGAAAACATACCTGTTTAGTGGCCCGGACAAAATTAGGTGTCTACATATATATTATAAAAATACATATAAAATAGACCACTGAAATTTGTTTTATTATAATGATTTGTATACATTATAATAATGCTTTATCAAGTGATATATAATAAATTAATATTTTAACAAACAGACCGTTGGATTTAGAAATATAATTGTACTCGTCGTGCACGTAAAGTTTCGAAACGGTCCAATATCTCTATCATATCGATCGAGAATACTGTCTTTTTTCAATATTTATTTAATGATTGAATGTTTTTTATATCGAACAAATAGTTAGACATTTTTAATTTACTTAAAACTCGACGTGCATGATCTACGTGAATAGAACATAATATATGACGGTCGGATTGTTAAAATATTAATCGTATAAAAAGTTATGAAAGTGTATAAACTAATTTAGTTTTATACTAGTATAAGTGGATAACTCCTCTAATAAAAATTATACATTATACAAAAATATTATATATATATATATCAGTATTTCAATATGTTAAGAATTGCACCTTTGCTTATTATAAAATTTTTATTAATTTAATTTTATACATTATGTTTAAAATTTAAAAATATTTAGCATGATTAACTAATTTAATTTCATAACATTTATTATTATATTTTTATTTTGAACAAGCATTTATTATTATATTTCATTACACTTGATAATTAAACTTTTATGTAAAGTTCTTAAATCTAATTTAATTTTAGTAGAAAATTATTTCAACTTCTAAGATTGGTTCACTTGGTAAAACTTTTAGTACTAAGGATTACTTATCAAGGTTGTAACGTTTCAACAAACATAAAATTATATATTTTTCAAATAACTAAATAGATTCATTTAACGATTTCAGATACACGATAATATCATATTTATTTATAAATATAATTTATTTTTTTATTTTTATCTTTAAGAAAATTTTAATAAAATCGTATTCGATCAAATAATCTGTTTAAATTCAATCTGATTCTATTTTAAAAATTAATAAATTGAATTCAAATAACCCGAGTGTCAAACCCGAAATGACCCGAACCAGAATGACCAGAACATGATTAACCCGAGTGTCAAACCAGAATAACCCAAATCCGAGATGATCCGAACCCTAAATGACCCGAACCCGAAATGACCTGAGCCCGAAATGAATCGATTTTTTTAAAACCCGAATTGACCCAACCCGAAATGACCCAACCCAAATCCAACCCGACCCGACCAATTGCCTTCAATCCATTATGAGTTTGAGATTTTGAATTTGGATTTTTTTTTAATTTGAGAATTTAGGCTTTTGAATTTGGGTTTTTTTTTGCAGATTTATTTCTTTGAGGGGAATTTGTGTTTTTTCGATTTTTTTTTTTTGTTTTTAAATTTTTATTTTATTTTTAATTTCTAACCAATAATACATTGCCACGTGGGTATCAAAAAGAGGAAAAATGGTCACCCACCAAATGGTCTGCCACGTTGGCATTTTTTGCCACTTCATTAGACACGTGATCATTCTATTACACGTGTCACAATTATTAACGGCCGTTTATGTCACATGATCAATTTCCATCCATTAAAGGGTTTAATTGAGAAAAAATAAATGCTTGAGTGCTTAATTGATTGCAATAGTAAGATAACGCTTTAGATGGTTTTTTTAATTATAAGGGCTTTTTTATATATAAATCTTACTATCAGCTTTTTTCTTTTTTCTTTTTCTTTTTTTTTTTTTATAAAAAAACTACTCATTCTTTTTTAAACATTATTTTCTTTCAAAAACATAATTTTGTTTTTCAAAACATAATTTCTTTTTCATCTGCATAGTAATTTAATAATAAAAAGAAAAAATTAAGCATTTTAGTGATTTAATTTTCTTTAATTGTTTTCCATTATGAGCATTTAAAAAAAATATTAATACAAAATCAATATCAATGTATCTATTTGGTTTATTAGAAAGAGAATGAAAAGAATTAAATTAATAATGAATGAGGTCTAAATAAAAAATATTAACTAGTTTACCTTATAATGCACAAAATTTTCAAAATGAAAGGGCCAAACAATAATTTTAGCTTATTTTCAAGTGAGAATCGAATTGTAATCTAGAGGTCGATCAGATTGAAAAGAGAGGTGGCGGTGAGATTAGTTATTGTAGTGGTGATATTGGATACTGTAGCAGTGATATTAAAATCAATGGTAGGATATGTGTTTGGATGCTAAAATTACGGTGATGGTGAGATGAAATATTATAAGAAAATAACCGTTAAAGATATCAGATTAATATTTTTATAATTAATAATAATATATTTACACAAATTAAAGCATAACAAAATAATATTTAACTTTTATTATCTTTTATATAGTTTTATAATAATTTAATTTTATTTGATATTTTAAAACTTTATGTATTATATAATTATATAAAATTATTTATATACTTTTTGTTATATACTATTTATTATATAATTATATAAAGTTATTTGTCACTTTAAATAAATGAAAAAATGTTAAAAATAACAAAAGAAGAAAAAAAAAGAAAAAAATCCTATAAAAGATCCAGTTGCTCATTAAAAATGTGACGTGATGAAATGCATTCCAACGTATCATTCACCTGTTTTCCAAATAAGTGTTCAGTGCGATTGGACCCAAAGAGGGGTTAATCGCATTGAACAGTATGACGAGCTGCATCCATATGCAACCTAAGGGCCTTGAAAGCCACGATTAGAGATATAAACGAGATTGTGCTCTTAAATTATTTGGATTCGACTAAAAGAAAATTCGAATTCAATTTTGTTATTGTCGAATCGAGCTCAAGTTTGAGTTTTTTTTTTTATTTAATATTGAAAAATTTTAATTCGAACTCGAACTCGAGTATAAATAATCGAGTTTGAAGTCGAGCATAAGAATCGAGCTATTTTTTATTAGGTAAACGAGCCTAATCGAACGAGCTCGAGTAATTCGAATCGTGCTCGAGCTTTAAATGTGAAACTCGAACGAGTTTGAACCTAACTTCAAACCTCAAATTTCAAATCAAGATTTTAACAAGCTCGGCTCGATTCGACTTGATTACGTCGTACCCACGACCACGGTGACTTGAGTGTATGGTCCACTTTCTCATTCCACTGAGAGCATACTCTACGTACAACAGCAGAGCTTTCGCCATATAATTGTCAGTTGCTTTATTAAATATTAAATTTCATAGCGTGTTATAACTGCCCATTACTTTGACCCACGATCAACCTCTAATATCCTAGAATTCATAATTTATAGTATTTTTTAGAGAAATTATAACGTGTTAAATTTTTAAATTTCATAAATAAAATTGATAAGATGATAAATATCTTTTAAAATATATTAAAAAATAAAAAATTTAAATAAAAAAGTAAAAGTATATGATAATTTCTTAATTTTGCTTATAAATATATATATATATATTATTAATGTATCAAAAATAAATTTTGTATTTCTATTAATCTCATATTAGTAAAATTTTTAAATTTTAAAAACAAAATTAATAGTGTGATACATATCTTTTAAAATATATTAAAAATAAAAAAATTAATTAAAAAATAAAAACATATAATAATCTATAACTTATTTATAAAATTAAAAAATTACATTTTCAATGTATAAAAAACGAAATTAATTAATTTACTTGAAAAAGATATTACGAGCTTAAATCTTTTAAAATCTGTAATCTTTAAAAATTTAATAATAATATGCATATCATCTGAATTAATACTTAATTGATATTTTTTTAATTCCTTAGTAGATGGGATTTGGAAAGCAAGTGTTTGTATTGCATTGCTTTGCTTTAGTTGGTGTAATAATTTGAAGCATTGACTTAGTTCAAATAACAAAACCATTACAAACAAAGGCACTACCACCAAATGGCATCAATCAACCAGAGTAAAATGTATTCTATCTAAAAGGGGGCAAACGGGTGATTCCATTGTTCCTAGAGCCGGCAAGACAAATTCAAATCACAAAATTCGTTCAAAAATTTTGAATTTGAATTTGAATTCGATCAAATTTAATTTAATAAAAAAAATCAAAATTTAAAATTTAAAATAGTTTGAACTCAAAATGATAAGAGCTCAAAACGATTCGAACTCGAAATAATCCGAATATAAAATAATCCGAACTCGAAATTAATAACTCGAACTCAACATTAAAAATAAGAATGATCGAATTGTAATTAAATAATTTTTAGGGTTCAAGGATAAATTTATCACTGCATTATAGGTGGATATTAAAATTTACTACTATATTTTATTTTTATTGATAATTGCCATTGTACTTTCAGATTAAGGGTAAATTTATCACTCTATTTTTATTTGATTGAATTTTGCAACTCAACTTTGATTTTTGATTGAATTTTGCTACTTTGATTTTTGATTGAATTTTGCTACTCAACTTTGATTTTTGATTGAAATTTACCACTCAACATTGATTTTGGATGATTTGAAGATAAAATTTAACAAAAAAAAATTCTTTCAAATATTTCATTTTAATAATTAACAACAATAAGTTAATTTATAAAAAAATTTAAAAATTAAAAAATTAAAATAAAATTTTTATTTTATAAAAGGAAAGACTTGAAAAAAATAAAAGAAAGAGAAAAAAAAATAAAATTTAGTTTTTTATAAAATAAAAATTCTATGTTAATTTTTTTAATTTTTAATTAATTAATTATTGTTAATTATTAAAATAAAATATTAGAAAAATATTTTTTTATTAAATTTTATCTTTAAATCATTCAAAATTAAAGTAGAGTAACAAAATTAAATCAAAAAACAAAATTTAGTTTAAAAAATTCAATCAAACAAAAGTAAAGTGATAAATTTCAATATTGATTTAAAGTAGAGTGATAAATTCACCTTAATTCCAAAAATATAATGAGAAATATCAATCAAAGTAAAGTATACTACAAATTTCAATATTCAACTATAGTATGGTGTCAAATTTATCCTTTAACCCTAATTTTTATAAAACCCACTATGTAAATTAAAGATAAAATCTTAATACTATTATCAATTATCCTTAAAATATCTTCTAATAAAAGTATAAAAATTAAATTCGTTAAAATTTGATAGAATAACTAAAATTTATTAAAATGGTGAAGTCTGAAGGGACTAAACTCAGATTTTAAATTAAAAAAAAAAATGGTCAGACGCAACTAAATTTACCTAACCTTGGAATTTCTTTCTAGAATTAGGATCGTACGTCACACAGATTTTCCTGACTTGATTCAACTATTGGTATATATCTACGAAGCGCCTACACTTTTGTTAGAGGAGTTTTCAAGTATTGGATATGTGTTTGATACAGATATAATTTCAACACGATGAAATATGTATCGGACATGTAAGGACAAGTCAGAAAATAAAAATAAAAATCAGACATGATCAAAACATAGTCAAAACACGGTTAAATACGTCCGGGCACTCGATGAATTTTTTTTTTTTGTATTTTTCTCCAAAATATGAAATCAACAATGAACAATTTGATTCTAATGAATTCTTTAAGATTCAAATAATTTAAAAAAAATATATTTGCATGTCAATATTTAATTAAGAAGTATCAATTTTATATTTTTATTGTATATTATTATATAAAAATTATTTTTTATTATTGTATCTTGCCGTACTTATATCTTAATTTTTTAAAAAAAATTTATATTACCGTATTCATATCGTATACATATTACGTTTCCGTATCCATACTTCCTAATTATATATAAACTCAGAGCATGTGATCCACACCTAAGCCAAAAGGCAGAGTGCAAAGAAAGAGAGTGGTACAGTCATGGAGCTGCCATTTCTGCCTATCAAGATCATCGTTACAGCTCTCTTGCTAGGGTTCCTTGGACTGCTCTTACGCCTGTTTGAAGCTCTAATATTGAAGCCTGAAAGGCTTCGTTCCAAGCTTCGAAAGCAGGGTATCCAGGGTCCTCCACCATCTATATTGCTTGGAAGTATCCATGAAATGAAAAAGATTCAATCAAAGGTGCCCAAGTTGTCAAGAGAAAGAGAACAAGTGATAACCCACAATAGTTTTTGTGCTGTGTTTCCATTCCTGGACCAATGGAGAAAACAGTACGGTGATGAAATTCTTACCTTAGCAAATCAATTCCCATATCTATCTTTCTTTCTGCTTAACAGGGTTGTTTAATTAACCGTTCTGATTTAATTATTTGTTTGGCAGGTTCAAGATTCATGTTTTCACTTGGCAATATACAGATTCTGCACATCACCGATCCTGATGTGGTGAAAGAAATAATCAAATGTACCTCATTGGATTTAGGGAAGCCTTCCTATCAACACAAGGAGAATGGCCCTCTGCTTGGCCAAGGAATTTTGACTTCAAATGGTGCAATATGGGCACATCAAAGAAAAATCCTTGCCCCTCAACTGTATATGGAGAAAGTCAAGGTATGATGAAAATTTAGTTAATTTTAATTTGATAGCCCTTTCATTTAACAAGCTATCAATATATAAATATCAATCTTTGATCAGGGTATGATGAACTTAATGGCTAAGTCCTCAGTCATAACAGTAGTAGACTCATGGAATAGTAAGATTGAAAGTGAAGGTGGATTTGGAGTTTCAGACATTAAGATTGATGATTACATGAGAAGCTTCTCTGGAGATGTTATTTCCAGAGCTTGTTTTGGAAGCAATTATTCCAAAGGGGAAGAGATTTTCTTAAAGCTTAGAGGTCTAAAACAGACCATGTCCAGGAAAATTTTCTCCACTGGGATTCCTGGAAAAAGGTAAAAATTCAGTCCAACTTTCTTTACCCAGATTTCTTAAACAATTTGACAAAAAATTGAATAAAAATTGATTGAGTCTGAAAATTTCAGATATCTTCCAAGCAAGGCCAACAGGGAAGAATGGAGATTGGAGAAAGAGATTCGAGCATTAATCTTGAAGGTAGTGAAGGAAAGAAAAGAAGCAAAATCGGAGAAGGATTTATTACAAATGATCCTTGAAAGTGCTAAAAGCAGTGATTTAGGAGAAGCTGAAACAGATCGATTCATTGTGGACAATTGCAAGAACATATATTTGGCAGGCTATGAGACTACGGCTGTGTCAGCAACATGGACCCTCATGTTGTTAGCCTCAAACCCAGAATGGCAACATAAAGCTCGGGCTGAAGTTCTTCAAATTTGTGGGGCTGAATTACCAGATGCCGACATGCTCCGCAAGATGAAAACAGTAAGTCTGGAAATTAGTAATTCTTTTCTTTGATTGGAAACTAAAACAGGTTTACATATTTTTTAATCCATAGACAGGAATTGCTGTAGGAATTAGAGGAAAAATAAATTTTAAAAACTTTGTCGATAAATAAAATGGATTAAAAGAATTATTTTTTTGATATCAAACTTAAAATGGATACAATACAATCATACAAACAAACTAGGTAGAGTGAAAAAAGTTTAGGATATAATGAGCAGAAATGTTTGACTTTGACATATACTACTAATAGGCATTTGCACAATAAAAAAAAACTTTTTATTTGAATATTAGTTAGACTTGTCCACATATCGAATTACTCGTCCGACCTGACAAGTTCGATCTGAATTGAATCGGGTTTAAGATAGGTATTTATAATTTGACTCGGCCCAATATGGATTTCTATTTAATTATTAAAAAATAATTATTTAAATTTAATTATAAAAATATATAAATATTAATATAAAATTATTTTTTTTAATATTTTAATATATTTCAAATAGTAAAACGGGTTTTACTTGAATATTAGGACTATGTTACTTGAACTCAGGGAGAATGTCGAATATGAATATGTGTCCGACACGGATATATTAAATTATTTTTAAGTTTTTTTCTTCATATAATTGAAAGATGATATGCTCATACATATGTTCAAATATGTGTAAGACAAATGTGTCAAATACAGATATTTAAAAAAAATAAAAGTACGAGAACATAGATTAAAAGTAACATTTTTAAGTGCTAAAGTCTTCCTATTAGTGTACCCGAAAGAAAAAGTCTTTCTATAAGAGGATTAGACTTTATTCGCTTGTATTCATACGCTATAATTTGATCTCACTCAACCTTGACAAATTATAATTGTTTGCTTATATAGACAAGTAAATTATAAATGTTGTTTTCTGTTTTTTAAAATCAATAGAATATTTATTCACAATTTTTAAATCTCAAAAGAACGTGAATAACTGTTTAATAACTACTAAAGGACAAATTTGAGGGGAAAAAATGATGAGAATCCTATAGAACTTGATTTCTCTATATATATTTTGGCATCTCTTATACATTTTCCAACATTAGACTTTTTCATTTAGGTAGCTGACAAGGCCAGCTGAGATCAAGTATGGAAATACATTATAAGACCATGACTAGAATAATCATATTATTATTGTTAATATTATGTTATTATTATTATATTAATACCGTATTTATGTTTAAGTATATTTCAAAAGTTAAAATTTAAAATGTTACCCTTAATATTGAAATAAAAAGATTTCTTTTGTATTTCTTTTAATATTAAAATTTAAAAGTCTTGAGATCATAAGAAAAGGAAAGGGTTTTAGATATTTTTAACAAGCAACCAAAAAAAATAATATTTTGATCAACTTTCTTAACAATTGTTAGGTCTCTTTGGAAGAATTATGGTCTAAGGTTCGAATTTCTTTGTTCCCCATGAACTTTTTCATATTATATATATATATATATATATATATATATATATATATCAAAATGGTTTCGATTGAATTACTTCTTTTTACTACTAGATTTGTGGGTGAAAAAAAAAAGAAAATAGAAAAATAAATTAATAAAATTGAGAAAGAGAGAAAAATAAATGGAAGAAAAAAAATTACATAACAACACCAACGTTGCATGAGAAATTTAAAGAGAAGATCAATTCAAAATGGATGAAAATCTTCATTTATAGGAAGGTAAAATAATGTTTATATGTTCAATTTTATATAATTACTAATGAAGTTAGTGTCAGTAGAAACTTGTGACATTACCAAACTTAGTTAGTGATTATATATTTTAGTTTAGATTATTATTATTATTTCGCACTTTTAGTTCAATAGCAGCACTCATCAACAAAGTGTTTAAAACGTATTAGATAAAAGAACATGTGTCATGAAAAACTTAAGTGTGTTTGATAATGTATTGAAAAAAAATTCAACAAATTAAATTTTTCAATGTGTTTGATAACTCATATGAAATGTTACTTAATAGAAAATTTTCAACAAAAAATATTGAATGAGATAAGTAACCAAGTAGGTAGAGAACTATTTATCACTTAATGTATAATATGTTAAGTCAATTATCTTTTTTTTTTAGTTACAAAAGATGAAATATTTAAATTATCCTTTTAGTTTTTATCTGGAACTATTCATAATAACGTAAAATGTTACGTTAATAAAAATAAAATTATAAAATTAATAATTTTTAAAATTCAACATTTACAATTATCAAATAATATAATTATATTTAATACTTAATTTTCAGTAATATATCAAATAATTTTTATAATACAAATTCAGTACTAAAAATTCAGTATTTAGTTTTTAAATTTATCAAACAACATCTTAATCACTTAAATTTTTATTGGAAACTACTTGAAAATGTATTGCAGTTGACAATGGTGATGAATGAGTCGCTACGGCTTTACCCTCCAGTCCCGCTCATGTCTAGAGAACTATTCGAGAACATGAAGTTTGGAGATATCCATGTGCCTAAAGGAGTTACTATTTGGCCATCGGCGTTGGCACTGCACCAAGATCCTGATATTTGGGGACCTGATGCTCATAAATTCAACCCTCAAAGGTTTGCCAATGGCGTCGCTGCTGCATGCAAGCTTCCTCATGTATACATGCCTTTTGGGATTGGACCAAGAATCTGTTTGGGACAAAATTTTGCCATGGCAGAGCTCAAGATTCTTCTTTCCCTTATTTTGTCTAACTTCAAATTCTCTCTCTCACCAAAATATATACATTCTCCGACTATTAGATTAGCTGTAGAGCCGGAACATGGAGTTAATCTCCTGATTCAGAAGCTATAAGTTATCATATAGACATTTGACGGTTAAAGTACTAAGGCAGTCCTAGTTGCAGAAGTAGGACCCGACTCTTTTTTATTGGTAAATGATCTTGTTAATTTCATTACATTTATGGGGCTTTTAGGAGATGAATTATATTAGGCATGAGTTGGTTTTAAGGGTTTGGTTAATGATGTATTGTCTACTATCTTAGGTCTCTTTGAGAGCTGTGTTGTGTGTGGTTGCAGCTCCTCTCTTGTTCTACTTGTTTTTGAAATTTGAGAGGCTTTGTTCTGACCTATTATGTAGTATCTTCAATATTAATAAAATTTCTTTGGCACAAAAAAAAAAATACTAAAGCAGTCATTGTATTATAGTTAAAAGTGCATTTTAATTCCTGTACTATAGAAGTGAGTAATTTAATCCTTGTACGTTTGAAATTGGTGCAAAGAAATAAAATTAGTAATAGTGTTAATGGAAAACCGTCTAAATGCTGACGTGGACATGTAAAACTGACAGAAAATATGACTTGGAAAAAATGATGACATGTCAAATTTTTTTGCTCAGATAAAATTTAGAAACTGACAAAATAGATAACTTGAAAAAAATGATGACATGTTTTTACGGGTAAAGAAGGAATTTTGGGTAAAAAAAATTTATGTTTTCTAAATTCCACTTGAGAAAAAAAGTTGACACGTTATCATTTTTTTTCAAGTTATCTTTTCTGTTAGTTTCACATGTCATATCAGCATTTAGACGATTTCCCATTAACATTATTACCAATTTTACTTTTTTGCACCAATTTCAAACGTACAAGAATTAAATTACTTACTTATATAGTACAGGGACTAAAATACACTTTTGACTATAATATAAAGACTATCTATATACTTTAACCGACATTTGACTCATCAGTTTGTTATTTGTTTTTGTTCTTGTTTTTGTTCTCTTGGTACAAAGAAGATCGTAGTCTGGTGATAAGAAGAGGGATTGCAGATGTTGAGATTCGAACTCCAACTCTGTTGGATTCGTTTAAAGGATGCTTACATGAACCAACTGAGCCAAGCTCCAAATTCATTTTTATTCTTGTTATTACTTTTTTTTTTTATATGTAAAGTAAAGTTATTTGTGGTATTTAGTTGCCAAGATTGGTAATAGTGCTGGGTCAATTGGTGTTTGATGAAAACAATATTGGTTTAGTGATAAAGAAGGGAAGGAAGATCAAATATCATATGCAAATTAGCCACATTTTGTATAAATATATAAAAGCCAAAACTTTTAGCAAAAAAGAAAAATATATTATATGTATAGATTATAGTACATGTGGACAATCTTAAAAAAAACGCCATGTGTCATCTAATAAATGCATTTTATTTTATGTAATTTTAGTTTAAAAAACTTAATTGATAACATTTGCTTTTTTATTATTGTTTACCTTAAATACCTCTCAAGTCTCAATTAACTTCATATTAAAGGTAACACAACTTTAATTGTCATCATCAATTCATTGAATAATTTGTGTCATCTTTTTCCAATTATAAATATTCAACTTTTGAATTACATTTATGTAAAAAAACAAAATTCACTTTCCAGCTTTTTTATCTACCTTTTAAAGTTATCTATATACGTTTAATAGGTATATATTGATTTTAAATTGATTAATATGTTTAATATATATATATATATATTGATTTTAAAATAATTGATATATGATCAAATCAATAAATATATAAAAACTAAAACTTTTAGCCAAAAAGGAAAATATATTATATGTATAGATTATAGTGCTAACATGTGAACAGTCTTAAAAAAATGCCATGTTTCATCTAATAAATGCATTTTATTTTATGTATTTTTAGTTTAAAAAACTTAATTGATAACATTTACTTTTTATTATTGTTTACCTTAAATACCTCTCAAGTCTCAATTAACTTCATATTAAAGGTAACACAACTTTAATTGTCATCATCAATACATAGAATAATTGTGATACTATACACCACTTCCATCAATGTCATATACATATTCTTCCGATTGAAAAGTTGACTGTCGTGGTCTTAAGCACCACTTTCGTCACTTGTTATATAAGTTCTTCCAAAAGAAAAGTTGATTATTATAGTCTCTTGTGTTATTTTTTTATTTTTTATTGAGAAATACTGCTTGTGAGATATGTCAAAAAATGTCATTCATGCGATATTACTCTAAGAAATGTTTCAAGCAAGTTTACATGTCATTCCAAGATGTGTTTCTCAATAAATCTTTCAAGATGTGTCATTCCTTGTTAACTCCTATAGAAAAGCTCCGACTCTAGATGTGTAGGTGTCAACACAAATAAGTTTGAATCTAGCTATTTACAGAATCATTCATGAATTGTAACATCAATCATAATATTTTTGGAGAAAGCTAGACTATGGAGTATTAGCTATCACCAAAGCTTTTCCCAACATATTCAATGTACAAGAAATGAAGTCTGCACTCTGAAAGATACAGGAGCACCAGCAGCGTGAGAAGTTTGAACGTAATTAATCTTAGCCACAAAAAAATATACATACAAAGTCAACGGCAAAAAATCAGATAAGTGTTTATTCATATGCATAAGAATATATATATATTTCATATTTACCTTTAAAAAATTATTATTATGGTTGCTTCAAAAATATATATTAATTTATGCTGGTTTAAACAATTTTATTAGAATTGCAAAAAAATAATAATTTATGTACAAATTTGTTGCCTGCGAGACCCGCGCACATAGCCAACCTGCACATGGTATTACATCCTCGCGGAACAGGTTTGATGCGCGCGAAATTTTCGCGTGTAGCACAGGCTTGCTGCGTGCGAAATTCAAGTGTGAAGCACAAACTACACTTTTACTTTGCTGCACGCAATTTGTTAGTAAAGAAGTGATTTTGAGACTTGGTGAAATATGTGACTTTAAAAAATGATGTGATTGGTTAGTTTGAAAATGTCTGCAATAAAGTTGAAAAAGTCTGGCAATGAAAGAAACTTAATTTATTATGTTGAAAAAGTCTATAAATCATGTGGACCCACAATAAATTTTTTTCCCTAGCATATACTTAATATTCTTTTTTTTTTTTAAAAGATGTGCTTAGTTCTCTAGTTATTGGATCTGATTATTAAGTGCCAAAAGAACATAAACGTGAACATGATAAGAAGCTAGCATGTCCCAAGCTTTGAAACAACAGGAATCAAAGTACGAGGAATGTTGACATGAGCCTTGCATTTGTTTATGTTATAGTATACATCAAGGCCGCTCTAATTTGAAACCCAAACAATGGATGCAGAATTTACGGTTGCGCCCTATTTTTAAGGGCGCAGCAGCACCGTGTTGCACCCTATTTTTTAGGGCGTAGCAGCAGTGCCTTATTATTTTGAGCGTAGCGCAGGGGCAAAAGCAAAGTGAGAAATAAATTTTTAAAGATTTACATACAATATTTCATGCTCCTAAAAAAAAAAAAAAAAAACCCAACAACTTGCCTTCGTTGATTGAACAATAGTATTACATTTGGTGCTTGCAACTTACAAGGCTGGATAAGTTCAATCAGTTCACAAAGCAAGGTTAATTTGAAAACTCAAGCAAGTAAGCATACAATTACTATTTTCACAGTACTAATTCAAAATTGGCTATAGCAATAAAGAGGCGGGCCCATGCACAGGTTAGTATCCTTGCTTATTTTCATATTCTTGACCTTTGATGTTGATTGGTGCAATACTGTATTTGTTGGTAATTAATAAAGATGAAAAGGTTCAAGTTTATTACTATTATTATTTTATGAAATAAGCATAATCTAATGTCACTGAAGTTAACAATACATTTGCATTCAAAATATACATGCTACGCCCTATTTTTTATTTATGGAATGGAAGGCAAAAAAACCAACGAGTTGCGCCCCATTTTTTTTGGGAATAGTGTTATTTTCTATTTTTTTGGGCGCAAGCAGTTCTTCTATTTTTTTTTATTTTGGGCACACTTTTATTTTTTATACCTACTATACTCTTTTTTTTTTTATTTTGGACAATGTTGTTTCCTCTTTTTTTTTTTAGCACACTCTTATTTTTTTATACCTGCTTTATTACTTTTTTTTTACGCAACATTATTACTGCGCCTTACTTTTTTCGGATTTCTTGATGCACCCTTATTTTTTAGAGAGTAGCTACTACATCCAAATTTTTGGTAACATGATTTTTTTTAATAATTTACACTATGAACTTATTGTTAGGTACCAGAGTGACGGAATAGTGTCTCACAACTAAAATAAGAGATGAGAAAATATTACAACACCTCTCTCTAAATACTAGGAGAGAACAACCTCACAAAGAATATAAGAAAGTATACAAGAGAGGAAGAGATAATTCTTGGGATGGTTTTAATACTTCTCCTTAAGGCTCTTTATATAGCCTTCAAGGAGGAACTCTAACAATTCTCCCACCGATGTGGGATTCTAACAATTCTCCCACTTGAAGATTTGATTAAACCAATCATATCTTCACACCACTCTTTCTGTCTTGCCATTCCATGTTGCTTACGTTTCTGATAGACCATAGGAGGATCGACACCAAATAAACTTGTCAGTGTTGATTGGCTTTGTCATAACATCTGCTAGGTTGTCTTTGGTGTGAATCTTTTGCATATCCACACTTCCTTCTTCTACTACTTCTCGAACAAAGTGATACTGTATACCTATATGCTTTGTCCTGGAATGAAAGGCTGGATTCCTTGCAATGTGCAAGGCACTCTGACTGTCACAATACACAATAATCTTCTGCTGCTTGTGCCCGAGTTCTTCCATTAACCTTTGTATCCATATTGCTTCCTTGCATGCTTGGGTAGCTGCCATGTACTCAGCTTCTGTAGTAGACAAAGCTACAACAGTCTGTAACTTAGATAACCAGCTTACCGCTCCTCCTGCAAGTGTGAACACATAGCCAGTAGTGGATTTCCTTTTATTAAGATCACCTGCAAAATCTGAATCAACATAACCCCTGACAACAAGTTCTGATCCTCCAAAACATAATGCAACATCTGAGGTTCCTTTAATGTATCTAAGGATCCTCTTAACAACATTCCAATGCTCTCTACCAGGATCTGCCATAAATCGACTGACCGCTCCCACTGCTTGTGCAATGTCTGGTCTTGTACATATCATAGCATACATAAGGCTTCCCACCGCTGATGCATACGGTACTCGAGACATTTCCATCCTCTCTGCTTCATTGCTAGGACTCATACCTGAGGATAATTTACAATTGACAGGAAGTGGGGTAGATATTGGCTTACAGTCTTGCATGTTGAAGCGTCGCAAGACCTTCCTCAGATAATTCTTTTGAGAAAGCCAAATTTTCCTGTCTTTTCTGTCTCGGTGAATTTGCATCCCTAAAATCTTGTTTGCGGGTCCCAAGTCCTTCATATCGAACTCCCTAGCCAACTGTGCCTTCAAATCTTGGATTTGATCTTTGTTGGGGCCTACCACCAACATGTCATCCACATACAACAGCAAAATAATGAAATCATTATCATCAAACCTCTTGTAGTACGTACAATGGTCTGAACTCAGTCTGTTGTATTCAAGGCTAATTATGAAAGAATCAAATCTCTTGTACCAACATCTGGGCGCCTGCTTTAGACCGTACAGAGATTTGGTCAACCTGCAAACCAAGTTCTCTTTGCCTGTTTCAACAAAACCTTCTGGTTGGAGCATATAAATTTCTTCTTCAAGCTCTCCATGTAGAAAAGCCGTCTTTACATCTAGTTGTTCAAGATGTAAATCAAATGCAGCACACATAGCCAACACTACTCTGATAGTAGTAAGTCTGACAACTGGAGAAAATATCTCGTTGAAGTCAATACCTTCTTTCTGAGCATATCCTTTTACAACCAATCTAGCACGATATCGTTCTACTTGATCATTGCTATCCCGCTTGATCTTGTAGACCCATTTGTTACCAATGGCTTTTCTGCCACGTGGTAATTCCACCAGTTCCCATGTCTCGTTCTTGTGAAGAGCTTCAATTTCTTCCTGCATTGCTGTCATCCACAGAGAAGCATCTGGGCTACTAGTAGCTTCATGAAAAGTTGATGGCTCTCCATCCTCTGTTAAAAGACAGTATGCAACATTGCTCTCCGTAACATACTCCGTGTGCCAATTTGGAGGCCTTCTCTCACGAGTTGACCGTCGAACTTCTACAGCCTCGGACTCAACTGGTTCTGGTACCTCATGCTCTGGTTCTGCTTCAGAAGAATCATCTTCTTGAGAATTTCTATCCATCTGCACTGTAGCAGTCTCTTTTGAAGTGTTGTCATTTGTTTGCTCACTTTGCAGTTCATTTTCTGCAAAAACTACATCTCTGCTGACAACAACCTTGCGGGCAGTGGGATCCCACAGGCGATACCCCTTAACACCGTCAGCATAACCCAAGAATATACATTTTCTGGATTTTGGATCCAGCTTTGTTCTTTCTTGGGAGTTGTACATCACGTACACAGGACATCCAAACACATGTAGAGAAGAATAATCAGCTGGCTTTCCTTTCCACATCTCCATAGGCGTCTTCAAACCAATCGCCGTTGATGGTGATCGATTTATCACATAACAGGTGGTTTTGACTGCTTCTGCCCAGAAAGATTTGGCCAATCCCGCTGTTCTCAGCATGGCTCTTGTTCTATCTAGGAGAGTTCTGTTCATCCGCTCTGCTACACCATTCTGTTGAGGCGTATGTGCAACCGTGAATTGTCTCATAATACCCTCTTTCTTACAGAATGCTAGAAAGTTACCGTCTACATATTCTCCTCCATTGTCTGTCCTCAAGCACTTGATTCTTTTCCCAGTTTCAAGCTCTACTTGTGCTTTGAACTCCTTGAATACTGGAAACACATCTGACTTCTTCTTGATTGGGTACACCCATAATCTCCTGGAATAGTCATCAATGAATGATACAAAATACTTTGCTCCACCCAGGGATATTTCTGGTGACTCCCACACATCAGAATGGATTAAGTCCAGTATGTGTTTGCTTCTTGTAGTTACTTTAGCAAACTTCAATCTATGCTGCTTGCTTATCACACAGTGCTCACAGAAAGGTAAATTGACCATCTTGAGCCCGGGCAGGAGATTGCGTTCTGCAAGGACTTTCAAGCCTCGCTCTGACATATGGCCTAATCTGCGATGCCACATCATCGTCGTTTCTTCTTGGCTGGCTGCTGCAACTGATGCATCTGCCTCTTGCAACGTCTCTCCCAAAAGCATGTATAGATTGCTTGTGATCTTCTCTGCTTTCATCACCACAAGGTTTCCTTTCACTACTTTCAATATTCCACATTCAGTGTGGATCTTCTTTCAATTGCTTCTAGACAATTATCCTTCCTCAAAATTGCTCTTATCTTCAATTTCCACAAGGAGAAATTTCTCCCACTGAACTTCTCTATCTCGAATTTTGCTGCCATGGTTGTACACGAACTGAAGCGAGTTACACTATTTCACCGTGAATAGTACCGTATACGTGAACAGTATTGTACGTATGTCGTACACTAGAACAAATCCAGTATACGTTAACAATTACTGCAAAAGTATACAACCACACGTATGAATAGTAACCGTATCTGTGAATAGTGACCGTATACTGGAACAGTGACCGTATACTGGAACAGTGACCGTAGCCCGTGAATAGTGCACCAGGTAGGTTCCCAGGAAAGAGAGGTGGGTCACTGATAGACACACTTAAATACCAAGTCTTTCCTAGCCAGAACTTCCCTAGACACTTTCACACTACCACACTTTATTTCCAGCAACAAGAATAATTCTTTTCTGATGTGGAAGATCAGACAATACTGCAACCACAGAGCATACTAAGAACCAACACTTTCACTGCAGCGGAATAAGGACCACGAACCAATGGCTCTGATACCACTGTTAGGTACCAGAGTGACGGAATAGTGTCTCACAACTAAAATAAGAGATGAGAAAATATTACAACACCTCTCTCTAAATACTAGGAGAGAACAACCTCACAAAGAATATAAGAAAGTATACAAGAGAGGAAGAGATAATTCTTGGGATGGTTTTAATACTTCTCCTTAAGGCTCTTTATATAGCCTTCAAGGAGGAACTCTAACAATTCTCCCACCGATGTGGGATTCTAACACTTATTACACACTTTTTTTTTTCGTACTATCTTCTTTCTTTTCTACTTTGATTTTATGAATGGAACGATCCTTTATTTTTATCAAAAGATTTTCCATGCAGGGGGCAATAAAGTGAGAAAAATAATTTTTTTTATGTGCCTCACATATTTTCTTTGATGAAACGACTCATACCTTCTATTCTTAAACTATGAGATTATATTACTTTATCATTATTTTTATACATTTCTTATTTTACTTTTCACTACATTAATATTGCATGAGAACTCTTCTACTAAGAATTCTCATGTAGGGGCAAAATGTAGATACTTGATTTTGGATACTAATATATTATCTCTTCTCAAAGATCAATCAAATTGTTTTACAGGAAATTACACTTCTGCGTATAATAGCAAACGTATTCCAGAACAAGTAATAAGATCGCTTCACTGAACAATTTTTGTTCAGAACGACTCTTGTTTGGAACAATACATGTTCGGAACAGCTCTTATTCAGAACAGCTTCTGTTCGGAACAGCTTCCGTTCAGAACAGCTCCTGTTTGGAACAGCTCTTGTTCGGAATAGCTTTCGTTCAGAACAGCTCTTGTTCAGAACAACTTTCGCTCTGAACAGCTCTTGTTCGGAACAGTTTTCGTTCAGAACAGCTCTTGTTTGGAACAGCTTCTGTTCAGAACAGCTCTTGTTCGAAAACAACGCCTTCACAGAACAAGTCATTCATAGAACAACACTCTCATGAAAAAGGACCTCCGCCTAGAAGTATTCTACAAAAGACGTTCCGCCTGATACTACTTCACCGAAACAGAAGAAGTGGAAATAACCCCGGAATATGACAAGGTTCTTGGGTTAAATTTCACTATTGGGATGTTCCGGAGAACTTGGCTTGGTGGATCAGATATGGAGATAGTTAAGAGGTCTCCTCTTAACATTTCCTTGAAATATGAGTGCTTCTCCCTTTCTTTCAGAAACAGATAGTGGACTCTTGTCCATTACTCACCATTACCAACAACAATTTAAACTCTCATCAAACAAAGTATTAATACCTTAGTAATTGACAACTTTTATCATTATTCCTATTCAATACTTGTGATATGTAACTCCTATTCTTGACACCTATAAATAGGAGTTCCCACAACTTATTTAGGGACTTTTGGCATTTGAGCAAACTTTCACTCCAAAGTTCTCTCTGCAATTCTCTCTTCTCTAATTCACCTTGTTCTCAGCCTTGCTCCGCTATTTCCTTACTTTCTCCACCTTACTTACCACCACCTGTCGCTGCACTTAATACTTCAGGGTCTGCTCCAGTCTTCCTCTCCTCCATCTCCCGACAACATCCCGTTTCACTTGTTTGCAATGCTTCCTCTTCCTACCAAAGAATCCTTTACAGGAACAATATTAATATACTAAACGGGTGTATTGATGTGCATTAGAAATTGGTGCAAACATTTCCTACACAATATAGAACCACTTGCTTTTATTTTCTTTTTAATTTTTTTAATGAATTAATTTCTAATTTTTATGTGTAGATGTAGGTATGTTGTGTGATTAATATTTGCTATAAAATTTTACCAACTTTTTTAATTGTTGCTTTATTACTTTTTGTTCAATATATATACATTGAAACAATAAAATATGTATTTTTTTTATACTGTTTATTGAATATTAGGATATATCTTTGAATTTTTTTGGCTTTCTAGAATTTTTGTACTTTTAAATCTACGAAATTAAAAGCCCAATCAACATTACACCTGAACATTTGACTCAATGATTAATGCATTATTTCTCTATTTTTATGTGAATTCTATGATTTTATAATACACTTTACATATTAATTTTACCTATTAGTGCAATCTATTTTTGGCTGTAATTAAATATGATTTAAATCACTATACATTGACATCATTTTATATTTTATTCAAATGGATGATTAATATCTTCATTTTATAATTTAGACTATTATCAATCCAAGGGAAATTTAAATAATTATTAAATGTGTCTTAAAAACTGTGATGTTAATTAAGGTAGTAAATATTGATAATGAAAATAAATTTTATTTTGTTGCTAGGTTTCAGTTCCAAGTTCATAAAGGTAAAATTTTGATTTGTGCTCCTACATATTTTATTATTTTTCTAACTAAATTGTTACAATTTCGTTGTTTATAAAAAAGTTACATATACCTCAATTTCTTAAAGTATTAAAAAATGAGTCACCTAAACTTCAACAACTTTTTTTTTCTTGTATTCATTAATATCTTCTTTTTAATGATATGATCTGATGAAAAAAAAATTATATGAAATATGCAAATTAGTGAAAAATTAAGTAATTATTTCCAAAAGAAAAAAATAATAAAAATAAGAGTAATTTGCTCTAATTGATTAAATTAAAAGGCAATTGGAATCGAGGTGAAGTTTCAATCTAACATTTCTGAATGATTTATTCCATTTTATTTGATCCAAGTAATTAATGACATTCTTTAATTTAGTGATTAAGAATGTAATTTCATAGTTAATAAAATTGATTAAATTTGATGGAGAAAATATTTAATTTGATTGATTTCTTGCATTTGATTATTAAATTGTTAAGTAAATATTTTACTTAATGAAATTATAACTTAATGAGTAAAAAAACTACAACAAAGTCAATTATAATTATGTCAAAAAACAATTGAGGCTGTAATTGAAAACTTAATTGCTTTTGCCAATAAATACAATTTTTATATTAGAATCAAATTTGAGAAATTGATATGAGTCTTAATCACCATATTAATGTAAAAATACAGTCCCTAATAAGATATAAAATTTTCCCGTTGTCATATATAATAAGCTGCCTCCCCTTATACAATTTTTTAAAGGTAAAAATACGAGGAAAAAATTTCATGGACAAAAAGAAAAGCAATGCAATAACATAATTAATTGTATTTATATGAAAGAGCAAATTTTTAAACAAAAAAACTTATAGAAAACAGGATTGAAAGGTAGAAAGGAAAACTGAAAATTAATTGAAGAAATTAATGAGAACATATTGATTCAACACATTGTGTTTTTAATTAAGAAAGTGTAAACTGTAGCAACTTTGATTCAACATAAATTTATAATATTGAAAATTTATTCAATACATCATTCAATACATAAACTTTTTGTATCACGCTTTATATTCTAATACTGAAATTTGTTTAAATTGCTATATTCAATACATCATTCACTTTATATTTTAAAATTTACAGAACATTTTGAAAAATTAATTTTTTTAAGCAACATTTCGTATGAACTTATGTAGATAAGTTATATTTTTAGAAAAGTAAAATATAATTATGTCAAAAGTGTTTATTTCGTAAAAAAAAAAAAATGTCAATTTGTATGTGTATTTTATATACATACAATTTTTTTATTTTCATATGAAATTTATTAATTATATTATATTAAATTTTTAATATAATTACGGTGCATTGCACGGGTTTAAACTAGTTTATAATTTATAAGTGAATCTCATGTGCTGACTTTACATGAAGTTGACATTTGAGCTGAAAAAGAAATTAATTTCAAATAAGATTACCCTGAGAATTATTATATTTTCCAACTTTCTTTATTAATTGATGATGTTTCAAGTTTTTGTCCCGAGCTAATGAAAACTAATAAGGTTGACGTTGTTCCATAATCCGTTGTCATACTAATTTGCAAGAGATTAAGCTAAAAAAAAAAAAAAAAAAAAGAAACATGAGAAAAGGAAAAGGACAAAAAGATTAAAAAAAAAAAACAAAATGGTAACGAGTATAAAAGATTATTTGTACAAATACTCCATTCAAAATATCTCCGTCTTTGAACTTAGAGTTTCGTCTAATTGATTTATGCAATTACTCTTAAAGGTAGAATCTAGTAGGTCTGAATTCGAATCCTAATACTTATAATTTTTTTTTTATTCTCAAACTGCAATTTATTCCGTATAAAAAAATCTCGATCTGATCGATGCTGATGGATGCACTATTTCTCTTTTTTTGTTTCATTCTTTCGGTCTAAACTTTTTCTCTCTCAATCTAATTACTTATCATTCAACACTAACTGTTTCTTAGGAAAAATCAACAATAATATTTTGACAAATGAAATTTTTCTCTCTCTACCCTCTTTGGACAAATATCACCAAAATATGTGTTTGTATCTCATTTTCATGCATTGATAGATATATATTTTACTCTCTACATTTTAAAGCAGCCTGGAAGATGAAAAAAAGACCAAATTAATAACCAAATTTTTAGATAATTTTATAATGGGTTTATATTTAATGCACATATATCTATACAGTGAACCAGATGATATTACCTCATTAAAAAATTTTAAAAATAAATATAGATAACTTTATTTTTAATAAGATAACATTATTTAGTTGACTGATAGTGTATAAATTTATAAACTTTCAATGCTTCAAATATAAATATTTTTATAATTGGTGGCAACAATAACAAGACAAATTCATAAGGGTTATTATACCACACACTAGCATTAAAGTCTAAAGACTCCTCAAGTGGAATTAGTAAAGTGATACATACTTCTTAGGTATATTTAAAAATTTTAAAAAATAAATGGAAAATATGATAATTTTTTAACCCCGCTTGTGGAGTTAAAAAGACTCTACTACCAGTGTATCAAAGACGAACTCAATTTATAAAGACAAGATTTATGGTGAGATTTCTTAATTATGTCAAGTTGGTCAAGTTCTTTTATGAAAATTAATCAAGAAAAAAAAGGATAATGATCAAATTTACTACTACTAGATAATGCCCGCGCTTTGCTGTGAAATATTATCGGATTTGAATTAATATTTTATAATAAATTTGAAAGATAAAAAAGTAAGAGTAGTAAAGATAATAATTTAGAAAAATAATAATTCTTATTCTTATACGACACTTGGTATAAAATTAAGAGTTATTTGAATATGGTCAATTACATCTAGCAATTTAAGATACAACGTAATTATACGATACGAACATAACATGAGAAAAATAATTAAAACACGACATGACACAAAAAATAATATGAACACGACACAAATACACGAACGTGTCAAAATCTACATAAAATAAATTATTAACATGTCAAATTTTATATAAATATATAATATCTTGAATACGATTATAACAGAAAAAATAACACTCCAACCCCCTAGATGAGAACCAAGGTTCGAATCCAGGGAGTCTCCAATGTTGGGAGGGCTTTACCATTACACTCCCGGCCCGACAGGGATTAGGCTTTCATCAACCATAAAATGGGGATGAGAGGACACCCTGGGTTTACACAAAAAAAAAAAAATAACACGAACATGATGACGCGCGACACAAATTTGTGAGTTATTTGAATAGTATCAATTAGACTTGGCAATTTCAGATACAACATGATTATTCGACTCGAACACAACATAGAAAAAGTAATTAAAACACGACAAGAAAAATAACATGAACAAAAAAAAAATTATAATACTTTGAACCAAAAAAAAAAAAAACACAAACACAAAAAATAATACGAACACGACACGAACACACTAATCTATCTATTTTTTTTCTCTCTCTTTCTTTCCTTTTTTTTCTCTTTTTCTTTCTTTCTCTTTCTTTCTTCCCCCCAAAAAAGAAAAAGAATGACTTGCGGCGTGACAAGCTAAGATCAAGCAATTTCCCTCAATTGAGAACAGTAATTGAGGGATTGCTTATATATATATATATATATATATATATATATATATATATTTGCATTGTTATCATTTATACCTTATTTCTTAATTGGTGCAGTTTCACCATGACCGGTAAAAGAAATGTTGATCTTAAGAAGAAAATTTTACTACGTAAACACGGCTAAGAAGAGAACATGGCATTTGTTGAAAAATAAAATTAAAAACAAAATCTTGATGAGTTGGATCAAATGAAATAAAAAAAAAAAAAAAGTGAAATGTCATAAAAGAATAAAAACTAAAGAAAAATAAATTTTGATATCTTCCCATAAAATGTTTTTTCTTCAAATATAAATTTTACATTTAAAATACAAAATTAGTTATAAAATTTTGTACGAATTATATAAGATATTAAATATATATTTTAAAATAAAATAAAAAATTAAAGTGCTTTGAAATTTTAAAGGAATTTTTTTATTTATTTATCCCACTAATTTTATAGTTGGCATTATTGGCCTTGTTGGTATTTTTGTAGAAAAAAAATCCAATCATTTCTATTTTTATTTAATTATTAATATTATCTCTAGTTTTTAATTAAAAATATATTTTTACTTTTCCACGTCAACAAAAGCTAACCTAATAATATAGATTCTTAATTTGCATAAAAAGAACAGGATAGAATGATTATATTGCATAAAAATAAAAGAGTAACATATTTGACCTATATCTTTAATTATAAAAATTAATTGAAAATTCAGATTTAGTAGAATGTAAAATGGATAGATGAAATATACAAATTTTTCAATAAATTTTAACTTTATTTTAATGAACTAACTTTTGAAAGAAGCAATTATTTTTGGGTCAAATTTGTCTATAGATACTAATTTAATTAATTTTTTTTTACCAAAGAAAGAATTTAATTAACTGTTTACATATTATTGATTTACTCATTACTCATATTTTTTATTTTTATTTACAATTTTAAATTAAATTTTTTAAATAAAAATGTTCTAACCAGTTTGATATAAGAAATCTTAGGTTTTGTGTAATGCTATAAAAAAGCAATTATTTTTTAAAAGGATTGCCGGAGCCGGAAATCCATATAATTGCTATTTTTTTATTAACAAATTGAAGATAGAAAATGTAATTATTGCGACTTTTGAAGGAAAAAAAAACGTATTATTTTTAAAAATACATTATACAATAAGAGCATCAATGGTCAAAATAAGTGATAAGATCCAAAAATTTAACCGACAAGAATCACCATAAATGAAGTTGACTTGAGGTCGCTTTAAGAATGCAAATGTTACAATTCTTTGGATTTTTTGGCATCCAAGAGAAGCTTAAGTTCTTTCATATTTGCAATAAACTGAAGCGATAAATTAATTGATGGAAAATCATAGAAAAACCTAAATTTGTCTAGACTAAACTGTAAAACCTTGATTACATAAGTCTTAAATAAACCTTAGCATGCTCTTCGAGATTATAAATCAAGTGGGATCTCAACTGATGTTAATTATCACAAGATGATAAAGCAAGAAATAACATTCCTGTTTCATTGTTTTGACTATAAGAATTTAATAGAAAGGTCAAGATATAAGTGTAAGAAAATGCACATCCTCATTGTTAGATAAACTCTATTGTAAGAAGAAAAGAAAAACCTTACAAAACCCACAAAATTGAGAAGCAATCAAATGAGTATAATTTTTGAAAATTCAACAAAGCGCAACATTAACAATCTAATAACACATAATATTTCAAATCAAAATTTTAAACCCTTAACACTTAAAAAAATTACCTGAATGTTTGTTTTTTTTTTCTTTCTTTCGATAGTGATTTTTGTCACACTAAAAAAACCCTTAAAAACCCACAAAATAAATAAGCAACAAATGGATTTTCAATGTATGAGTCAAAATTGATTTTTAGGTAACTTCTTACACTTTATTTTGTGAAAGAACGAAAGAATTTGAAATAAAATAATCAAGAAAACAAGAAAAACGAAGAGAACTGTGAGATAGAGTAGCATGAACAATATGTTATGAAAATAAACTCTTTTATTTCTTCAAATATCCGTTAATATTAAGGACAAAAAAATAAATGTAATTTTCTTTTTCATAATTTTATAAATTCACATTTCTCTTCTATTAATTATTAATTTTTTTCATTATATTAACTAATATATATATTTTTTAATTGGTGCTTTTTGTAATCCTCCCAAACCAAAATATGAAATGATCCATCCGAAATGACATTAAGCATTTAAGTTTTAAGATGAAATAACCCGCCCAAACCCGACCTATCCGTCCAAGCAACCGACAATAAAATCTACTTATATGATTTTTGAGTCTTTAGGACTCAAGAGGTTTTCTTGAAAAATGTTAGGGATAATTTTGTCCTACTATTTAACAAAAAAAATAATTGGGTTCTAACTTCTGCGTGCTTTGCTTGGGTTTTTTTAGATTTTTTTTATTTTTTATTTTCAGATATTTAGTTTTAAGTTATTTTTATTTTATTTTTAAATAATTTATTTAAAGGGATTGGTCTACAAGATAACTTACAGGTCAATTTAAGATCCATACTCGATTCGTTTGATAAAAAAATTAAAATTTATTTTATTAATTATTCAATTTTTTTTAAATGATGTATTTAAATTGATGCACCCAAAAGAGTATATCTTATTTAATCCTTGCACTAAAAATAATATCAATTGTAGAGCAGCATAGTGATTGGCAAGTGTCGAGTCCACAGGGATTGGTGTTTAGTTTAAGAATTATTAATTTATACTTAAATTCAAAGAAAACAAAATAAAATGGAGGTTTTTAAAATCAATTTAAACTAAAGCAAACAATCAAAAGCAAGCAAGTAAATATGAAGAAATCAAATATGAGAAAAGTATGGTTAAGGTTTCATTCTCCACCACTAGACATCATTGAGAATCAATAATCAGATCTATCAACATCAATTAACTATCAAAATTATCAACCGTACATAACAAGAAGCTCTGTTACCCCAATCTTTCCTTAGTTCGTCGTTAAATAGAACAAGCTCTCTATTTAATCTCTAACCACTAGACAACCTAGAATAAGCTCTCTAGATTTAATGTAATGGCAGCTTTATGATAAGAAAGATAGGTTGATCTAGGCAACAAACACATAAGCTCGAATTGTTTAACCTATGTTATGTTCCACTTTACAATTAGCGAAAAACTTGACCATAATCATTAATCACAAATTGCCACTTCTTAATAGGAAATTAAGACAATTACACGGATCAAAATTCCTAAACTAGCAATAGATAATTATCAAGATCTATCTAGTTCGCGACCTAAACAAATCAAGACAATATCATGAACAATTCTTATGGAAGAACATAATCAACTTTGATAGAAAATTAATGATAGATAAATCTAAAAATTAATTACTCAACTTCTTTAGGGCTTTGAAATCACCCTTAACCAAATAAAAGTTTAGCCTTGCATAGGCATTGTCAACATAAACATGAATATTCAAAAGAACTAAGAAGAAAATAAAATAAAACTTGAGAGATTAAAGAAGAAGAAGAAGATTAATTAAATAATCAAAAGCATGTCCTAGTTGGTGGCTCAAAAGATGGTATTTATAGAGCTTTCAAGTCTTGGAAACCCTTTCTAGCTCTTCAAGGAAGCTAAGAGTCAAAATAAGGCTAATTTGGACATTTTGCGATTTTTCGGTTTTGGAAATTTTTGGACTTCTCGGGTGGCGCCCGGCCCAGCGCCGTGGTGCCAAGTTTCTGTCTCTGTGGGGTAATTTGATAAGTGCTTAATTTCATACATTTTCATGTATTATTTCCTTATACTTTGTGCTTTAATTCTTAAGTTCCTTGACAAATTACTATGATTTTATGAATTATAGGTATTTTGAATGAGATGAAGTCAAAACATGTCAATTATGATGTTAAAAAGCTCATAAAGTCACAATCATAAGTTGGAAGAAGACTTGGGAGTCAAAAAGATCAAATTCTTAGTTCTAAGTGATCAAGCAGATTTGACCTCCGGAGCTTGTTGCTAAAAAATCATTATGTTAAAACCATTATTTGAAGAAACTTCCCTATTTACTTTTGAAGTTGACTTGAATACCTTTCCAAAGATAGTTTACACATCCAAATCGAACAAAAAATGTTCATCCAAATCAGCCTATGAATTGCGAGACAGTGCAGCAGCCATGAAAGCGAAGTCAGCGGGCAAAACGTGCAAATCAGTGTACTTTGCCCCGCGGCACCAACAATCTATCCCCAATCCATGAAAATACCGTAAAAATCACAAAGGTTGCCTATTTTGCACTTCTTTGACTCCTAGCTTCCTTGATCAGCAAGAAAAGGTTTCCAAGACTTTAAAGCTCTATATATACTATCTTTTGAGCCACCAACTAGAACATGCTTTTGATTATTTACCAATCTTCTTCTTGTTCTTTAATCTCTCAAGTTTTATTTTATTTTTCTTCTTAATTTCTTTTGAATATTCATGTTTATGTTGACTATGCCTATGTAAGGCTAAACTTTTATTTGGTTAAGGGTAATTTCAAAGCCCTAGACAAGTTTTGTAATTGATTTTCAGATTTATCTATCATTAGTTTTCTATCAAAGTTGATTATGTTCTTTCATAAGAATTGTTTATGATCTTTGTCTTGATTTTTTTAGGTGGCCAACTAGATAAATCTTGATAATTATCTATTGCTAGTTTAGAAGTCTTGATCCGTGTAATTGTCTTGATTTCCTATTTATAAGTGGCAATTTGTGATTAATGATTATAGTCAAGTTTTCGCTAATTGCAACATAGGTTAAACAATCCGAGCTTATGTGTTTGTTGCCTAGATCCACCTATCTTTCTCATCATAAAGCTTCCATTACATTAAATCTAGAGAGCTTATTCTAGGTTGTCTAGTGGTTAGATATTAAATAGAGAGCTTGTTCTATTTAACGACGAACTAAGGAAAGATTTGGGTAACAGAGCTTGTTGTTATCTACGGTTGATAATTATGATAGTTAATTAATGTTGATAGATCTGATTATTGATTCTCAATGATGTCTAGTGGTGGAGAATGAAACATTAACCATACTTTTCTCATATTTGATTACTTCTTATTTACTCGCTTTCTTCTTTTGATTGTTTGCTTTAGTTAAAAACCTCTCCTTTTATTTTGTTTTCTTTGAATTTAAGTATAAATTAATAATTCTTAAATTAAACACCAATCCCTGTGGACTCGACCTTTGCTTATTGCTATATTTTACAATTGATATTTTTAGTGCAAAGATTAAATAAGATATACTCTTTTGAGTGCATCAAGTTTTTGGCGCCGTTACCGGGGATTGCTTCTTTAGTTTATTAATTATTTGGTTTATTCTTATTTTCTGTTTTAATTAGTTTATTTTCTTGTTTTCTTTTTCAGTGAATGTCTCAATCTCCCAAAGAAGAAGAACCTCACTTAGGACTTGGAGAATTCGGGAATTCATAGCTTTCCACCAAAGAACAAACGAAGAGTTGATCCAAACTATCCAAGAGGAGTAAAGAGAGATGGCAGCGAACAACTGAACTCTTAAGGAGCTAGCCACTCCGGACTTGGATCAACAACCATTGTGCATAGAGTATCCTACTCTTGAGGTAGCATTTGAATTAAAATCTAGCCTGATTCATCTTCTTCCAATTTTTCATGGTTTTGCAAGAAAGGATCCAAATAAACACCTCAAGGAATTCCATGTAGTATGTTCTAGTATGAGACCAACCGGAATCACGGAAGAACAAATAAAGTTAAGAGCATGCCCATTCTCTCTAGCTGATTCGGCATAGGAATGGCTCTACTACCTACCATCTGCGACTATCACTACATGGAATGGGATGAAGAAAGCATTTCTGGAAAGATATTTCCTAGCATCTAAGGCTGCCAACATTAGAAAGGAAATATGTGGGATTAGGCAATACAACGAAGAATCCTTGTATGAATATTGGGAGAGGTTCAAGGAACTTTGTGCATCATGTCCACACCATCAGATAAGTGAACAACTGCTCATCCAATATTTCTATGAAGGTCTCTTGCCCATGGAAAGATGCATGATAGATGCAGCAAGTGGGGAGCACTAGCTGATAAAACTCTCGAAACTGCTAGACTTCTCATCTCCAATATGGCAGCCAACTCACAACAGTTCGCCATGAGAGATGAACTACCACCACAACCAAAGAAAGTGAATAAGGTAAGTATATCATCCCTTGAACAAAAATTTGATAAACTGACTTCTCTTGTGGAACGAATGGCTGTAGGTCAAATACAACAAATTAAGGCTTGTGGTATATGTTCAAACATGGGGCACCAAACTGATATGTGTCCAACACTTCAAGATGATCCAAACGAACATGTGAATGCTATGGGTGGATTTTCAGGCCAACCAAGGAAGTATGATCCCTACTCTAACACTTACAATCCAGAATGGAGGGATCATCCAAACTTCAATTATGGAGGAAAACAATCACAAGCTGCTCCTCCATCATTTGACAATAGACCATCGGGTTTTCAACAAAGGGTTCAACAACCATATCAAACCCGACAACAAGTGCTACCCACTCAAAATTCAGGTACTTCTCTTGAAGATCTTGTTAAAGCTCTTTCTACTAATACAATTCAATTTCAACAGGAAACAAAGGCAAGTATCCGAAATTTAGAGACTCAAATGGGGCAAATGGCAACAACAATAAGTCAAATGCAAGCAAGGGATTCTGGGAAATTACCTTTCCAAACTATAGTGAATCCCAGAGAAAATGGCAATGCCGTAACTTTAAGAAGTAGGAAACACTTGAGACACCACAAAAGGATAGTGCTCAAAGGGAGGACAACACCATGGCATCATCTTCACATCCCAATGAGCCACTAAAAAAGGTAACTTCTAAACCATCTTTTCCTTCTTATATAACTCCTCCACCTTTTCCTAGCAGGTTAGCAAAATCCAAGAAGGAGGAGTAAGAAAAGGAAATTTTGGAAACCTTCCGAAAAGTAGAGGTGAACATTCCTTTATTAGATGCTATCAAGCAAGTTCCAAGGTATGCCAAATTTTTAAAAGAGTTGTGCACTTCTAAACGGAAGTTGAAAGGGAATGAAAAGGTAAGTGTGGGGGAGAATGTGTTAACTGTTCTTCAAAAGAAAATCCCACCTAAATGCAAGGATCCAGGTATGTTTATCATTCCTTGTAAGATAGGAAACACCAGGTTTGAGCGTGCTATGCTAGATCTAGGAGCATCCATTAATGTCATGCCATATTCAATTTATGCTTCATTGAATCTAGGACCATTAGAGGAAACCGGTGTTATAATACAACTTGCTGACCGTTCTAACACATATCCTAGAGGAGTTATAGAAGATGTCCTAGTGCAAGTTAATGAGTTGGTTTTTCCTGTTGATTTCTATGTTCTTGAGATGGAAGATGAGATGTCTTCTAATCAAACACCCATTCTATTAGGGAGACCATTCTTAAAAACAGCTAAGACTAAAATAGATGTGCATGATGGAACCCTCACTATATAATTTGATGGTGAAATAATTCGTTTTAACATTTTTGATGCCATGAGATATCCTAGTGATGCGCATTCTATTTTTTCTATTGACATAATTGACTCTTTGATGCAGCAAATATATGAGTTGGATGGTGAAGATAGTTTGGAAGTAACCATTAGCAACCATCTAAATTCTGTTTGTGCAAAGAAATAGCCTTGAGTGAACATGTGAAAGAGGAAATTGAATCTCTACAAGTGTTGCCATATCTTGATAAAAGGTATGATGTTTCTTATATTGACTTGCCTATATCTAATGAGAAACTTCTACCTTCTATTTTGCAGGCACCAACTTTGAAAATGAAACCATTACCAAATCATTTGATATATGTGTTCTTGGGTGAAAAGGACACATTACCGGTCATCATTGCAAAAGAGCTCACACATTTGCAAGAAGAGAGACTTATCCGGGTGTTTAGACAGCATAAGACAACAATTGGTTGGACAATTGCCGATATCATGGGAATAACCCCATCTATGTGCATGTACCGGATTTTGTTAGAGGAAGGGTCCAAACCAATAAGAGAAGCACAACGTAGATTAAATCCTCCTATGATGGAGGTGGTGAAAAATGAGATACTAAAGCTCTTAGATGTTGGAGTGATCTATCCTATCTCAGATAGCAAATGGGTGAACCCGATCCAAGTAGTTCCTAAAAATCTGGTGTAACTATTGTTAAAAATAATGAGAATGAACTTGTTCCTACTAGAATTCAAACAGGATAGCGAGTTTGTATTGATTATCGCAAACTTAATTCAACAACTCGAAAAGACCACTTTCCTTTACCTTTTATTGATCAAATGCTTGAAAGGTTAGCTGGCCATTCTCATTATTGTTTCCATGATGGATTTTCAGGTTACAATCAGATTGCAATTGCTCCGGAGGACCAAGAGAAAACCACTTTCTCATTATTGTTATTGGAAGGGTCAAAACCAACAAGAGAGGCACAACGAAGATTAAACCCACCTATGATAGAGGTTGTGAAAAAGGAGATACTTAACCTCCTAGATGTTGGAGTGATCTATCCTATTTCGGATAGCAAATAGGTGAGCCTGATCCAAGTAGTTCCTAAAAAATTTGGTGTAACTATTGTTAAAAGTAATTAGAATGAACTTGTTCCTACTAGAATTCAAACAGTGTGGCGAGTTTGTATTGACTATCGCAAACTTAATTCAACAACTCGCAAAGATCACTTTCTTTTACCTTTTATTGATCAAATGCTTGAAAGGTTAGCTGGTCATTCTCATTATTGTTTTCTTGATGGATTTTTAGGTTACAATCAGATTGCAAGCTCCGGAGGACCAAGAGAAAACCAATTTCTCATGTCCCTTTCGTACCTTTGCTTATAGGCGCATGCTGTTTGGTCTTTGTAATGCACCAGCTATATTCCAAAGGTGTATGGTTAGTATATTTTCAGATTATGTAGAGAACATCATAGAAGTTTTCATGGATGATTTTAGTGTCTATGGTGATTCTTTTGATAGATGTCTAGAGAACCTTAACCTTGTACTTAAAAGATGCATGGAAACTAACCTTGTATTGAATTGGAAAAAATGTCACTTTATGGTAGAACAAGGAATAGTTTTAGGCCATGTTATTTCTTCTAAGGGAATAGAAGTAGATAAATCTAAAATAGATATTATGCATTCTTTACCACCTACCACAAATGTGAGAGAGGTTCGTTCTTTTCTTGGACATGCAGGTTTCTATAGATGATTTATTAAAGACTTCTCAAAGATAACACTACCTCTTTGCAAGCTATTACAAAAAGATATGGATTTCCACTTTGATGATAAATGTAAAGAGGTGTTTGACACTTTGAAGGGACTTTTGATATCAGCTCCTATCATGCAACCACCAGATTGGAATGTCCCATTTGAAATTATGTGTGATGCTAGTGAGTATGCCATTGGAGTTGTTTTGGGCCAACGGGTGGCAAAGCCTCACATGCCATATATTATGCCTCCTAAACTCTTAACGATGCTCAATTAAATTATTCCACTACTGAAAAAGAACTATTGGCTGTTGTATTTGCTTTAGAGAAATTTCGTTCTTATTTAATTGGTACTAAAGTAATTGTATTTTCTGACCATGCAGCCCATAGGTATTTGCTGACTAAGAAGGAGGCCATACCAAGGTTGATTAGATGGATACTTCTCTTACAAGAGTTTGATTTAGAAATAAAAAATAAGAGAGGTAAGGACAACCTGGTTATGGACCATCTTAGCCGATTAGTTCATGAAGAAGATGCGCTACCATTGCATGAGAACTTTCCGGATGAGCAACTCTTTTCCATAAGCACAACAACCCTTTGGTATGCTGATATTGTTAATTACTTAGTCACCAAGCAGTTGCCACAAAAATTGACAAAAGCCCAAAGAAATAAGATCAAGAGTGATGCCAAATACTACATTTGAGATGAGCCTTATCTTTGGAAGCATTGCTCTGATCAGATTAAAAAAAAAAGGTGCGTACTTGAATCTGAATTTTAGTCTATTCTAATTTTTTGTCACTCTTATGCATGTGGAGGGCACTTTGGACCCAAAATAACAGCCAGGAAAGTGCTTGATAGTGGATTTTATTGGCCTACCTTATTCAAAGATGCATACCTCGTTTGCAAGACATGTGATAGGTGCCGAAGAACAGGTAACTTAGGTGCTAGAAATCAAATGCCTCAAACTCCCATATTAATTGTTGAAAATTTTGATGTATGGGGCATGGATTTCATGGGACCTTTTCCTTCTTCTTTTGGTAATCTTTATATATTACTTGCTATTGATTATGTTTCAAAATGGGTGAAAGCAAAAGCCTTCGGACTAATGATTCTAAAGTTGTTTCAGATTTTGTGAAGACTAACATTTTGGCAAGGTTTGGAACACCAAAGACCATAATCAGCGATAGATGTACTCAGTTTTGTAATAGGTCCATGGAAGCACTTTTAAGAAGGTATAACATCACACATAAGGTTTCCACATCCTATCATCCTCAAACTAGTGGGCAAGCTTAAGTGTCAAATCGAGAGGTAAAATCCATCCTTGAAAAAACTGTCAATCCAAATCGGAAAGATTGGAGTTTACGTCTAGATGATGCACTTTGGGTTTATAGGACAGCATATAAGACACCCATTGGTATGTCTCCTTATCGACTTGTTTATGGTAAGCCTTGTCATCTTCTGGTTGAGTTAGAACATAAAGCATATTGGGCTATCAAACAATGCAACATGGAGATGGATGAGGCAGGTAAGCAAAAAAAAACTTCAGTTACAAGAACTTGAGGAGATAAGGAATGATGCATATGAGAATTCTAGAATTTACAAGGAAAAGACTAAGGAGTTCCATGACAAGAAAAGGCTTTGTTGTTGGACAAAAAGTTCTTCTTTTCCATTCATGCCTTAAGTTGTTTCCAGGTAAATTACGTTCTCGTTGGGTTGGACCTTTTATTATTACTAATGTGTTTACTCATAGTGCAGTTGAAATCAAAAGTTCAGAGATAGATAAAGCATTCAAGGTAAACGGCCATAGATTGAAGCCTTATTATAAGAACTTTCCAACGCAAGACATCAAGGAGTTGCCACTTTATGAGCCAAATTATGTTGAGTAATAAAGGCATAGGTCTAAGTCAGGCTAAGGACAATAAACCAAACGCTTCTTGGGAGGCAACCCAAAAGGATGGAGAGCACATATTATAATAAGATTTTCTATTCCTTACTCTTCATCATTCTATCTTTTATTTTATTTTTTCTTTAGTTTGTTTTTGACTACTAATTTTTTCTTTTACACATGATTCTTATATTTGGGGATAATAGAATTACATTGAGAACAATGTAAGAATTAAGTATGGGGGGGAGAATTTAGGATTTCCTTTAGTTTTTTTTTTAGTTTGTTTTTAGTGTGTTCTAGTTACTTTCCTTACTATGATGAGATATGAATTGAATAGGTCTGAAACTGATCATTAGTGATAAGATTTCCATGGGAATTAAGCTTGATATCACTATTTTTCATGAGTCAGTGTTAATATGATATGTTGATTGAGAAAGAAGCATGTTTAGACTTGATATTGACTTGTATAACCATCCTTGTGTGTTTTGAGCCTATATGATTGATGCATTATACATATCAATCTAATTTCTTTCTTGAGTGCTCTTATGATTACATGATTCTCTAGAACTTGCTTTAAAAAATTTTGAGATTATATTGATGCATGTAACAACATGAATATGGTTGAGACATTAGGATTATAACCAGGGCCAAACAACCATCCATTCTTGATGTTCCAAGAGAACATCCCTCTAGTGAACCAATTTGAGCCTGTATTGAATAAGCTATTTCTTTGGTAACCATATCTTACACCTAGTCTAAAAACATTTATATCTTTACCCTTGTTCTAAAGATGGACTAGAATGCTTGAGACATATTGCACAAACAAGGGATACTTTTTGAAAATTTGGGTTAGAACAAAAGATAAGTGTGGGGGAGGAGAAAGGTAAAAGTCAAGAGAAAAAGAAAAGGGAACATTGTAAAAATACATTCCCATAAAAAATGAAAAAAAAAATATTGAACCATCTCTTGAACTTTTGGGAAAAGTAAAGAAAAAGATGTTACAAAGTTGGTTAAAATGAAGCAAGGGCTCAACATGAATATTTAGCCTATGTTATTATGTGCTTTATAAGAGTTTTGAGAAGTTCTATTTGTATAAATTTTATTATGTCTCTAAACTCTATGACATCTTTGAAACTTTTGTAATATCCTTGTCCTTTTATTCTTTAACCACATTACAACCCCTTAGCCCATTACAACCTTGAATAAAGACCTATTGATTCATGAAGTTGCATGATCTAAGTAGTGGAGAATAGATGAACAAGCAAGCATATGGTAAAATTGTTTTCATGAGATTGATTGAGTGTAAACATTTTACCACTACTTTAAAGAGTGAAAATCATGAGAGTATCCCATGTGAGAAGTTGAGATTAAGTTTGAACATACACTATTTTGATTGAGATATGTTATGTTAATGTTAGCTTAACTCAAAACATTTACTATCAAGCATGGTTCTTTGTGAAACTCTTAAAGTTAGTGATTAGCTATAAGACTTCTTTAATGATTATCTCTCATTTTTATTGAAAGTGGACTAGATTAGGATTTCTTATTTTGCTTGAGGACTAGCAAAAGACTAAGTGTGGGGGAATTTGATAAGTGCTTAATTTCATACATTTTCATATATTATTTCCTTATACTTTGTGCTTTAATTCTTAAGTTCCTTGACAAATTACTATGATTTTATGAATTATAGGTATTTTGAATGAGATGAAGTCAAAACATGTCAATTATGATGTTAAAGAGCTTATAAGGTCACAATCATAAGATGGAAGAAGACTTGGGAGTCAAAAAGATCAAATTCTTAATGCTAAGTGATCAGGCAGATTTGACCTCCGGATCTTGTTGCTAAGAAATAATTATGTTAAAGTCATTATTTGAAGAAACTTCCTTCTTTACTTTTGAATCTGACTTGAATACCTTTCTAACTATAGTTTACATGCCCAAATCGGACAAGAAATAGTTATCCAAATCAGCCGACGAAGTGCAAGACAGTGCAGCAGCCACAAAGCGAAGTTAGCGGGCAAAACGTGCAAATCAGTGTCCTCGGAGCATCGATGCCAGAAAGTACCGCGGCGCCAACCATTCTGTCCCCAATCCATGAAAAAACCACAAAAATCACAAAGTTTGCCTATTTTTCACTTCTTTGACTCCTAGCTTCCTTGATCAGTAAGAAAGGGTTTCCAAGACTTTAAAGCTTTATAAATACTATCTTTTGAGCCACCAACTATGACATGCTTTTGATTATTTATCAATCTTCTTCTTCTTCTTCTTTAATCTCTTAAGTTTTATTTTAGTTTTCTTCTTAGTTTCTTTTGAATATTAATGTTTATGTTGACTATGCTTATGCAAGGCTAAACTTTTATTTGGTTAAGGGTGATTTCAAAGCCCTAGACAAGTTTTGTAATTGATTTTCAGATTTATCTATCATTAGTTTTCTATCAAAGTTGATTATGTTCTTCCATAAGAATTGTTTATGATCTTTGTCTTGATTTGTTCAGGTGGCCAACTAAATAGATCTTGATAATTATCTGTTGCTAGTTTAGGATTTGATGCACTCAAAAGAGTATATCTTATTTAACCTTGCACTAAAAATAATCAATTGTAAAGTGTAGCAATAAGCAAAGGTCGAATCCATAGGGATTGGTGTTTAGTTTAAGAATTATTAGTTTATACTTAAATTCAAGGAAAATAAAATAAAAAGGAGGTTTTTAAAATCAGTTTAAACTAAAGCAAATAATCAAAAGAAGAAAACAAGTAAGTAGGAAGTAATCAAATATGAGAAAAGTATGGTTAAGGTTTCATTCTCCACCACTAGACATCATTAAGAATCAATAATCAGATCTATCAACATCATTAACTATCAAAATTATCAATCGTAGATAACAACAAGCTCTGTTACCCCAATCTTTCCTTAGTTCGTCGTTAAATAGAACATGCTCTCTATTTAATCTCTAACCACTAGACAACCTAGAATAAGCTCTCTAGATTTAATGTAATGACAGCTTTATGATAAGAAAGATAGGTTGATCTAGGCAACAAACACATAACCTCGGATTGTTTAAACTATGTTATGTTCCACTTTGCAATTAGCGAAAAACTTGACCATAATCATTAATCACAAATTGCCACCTATGAATAGGAAATCAAGATAATTACATGGATCAAGACTCCTAAACTAGCAATAGATAATTATCAAGTTCTATCTAGTTGGCCACCTAAACAAATCAAGACAACATCATGAACAAATTTTATGGAAGAACATAATCAACTTTGATAGAAAACCAATAGTAGATAGAATATGAAAATCAATTACAAAACATGTCTAGCGCTTTAAAATCACCCTTAACCAAAAAGAAGTTTAGCTTAACATAAGTATAAATAATATATACATAAAACTAAAAAGAAAATAAAAGAATGGAGAAGAATAATAAGATTAATGATGATCCTTTGAGTCTCTTCAAAAGATTATAATAGTTTGTGGCTCAAAAGATGGTATTTATAGAGCTTTAAAGTCTTGAAAACCCTTTCTTGCTCTTCAAGGAAGCTAGGAGTCAAAATATGGCAAGTTTGGACTTTTTGCGTATTTTTTCGGCTTTGCAATTTTTCCCTATTTTTGCACGGATTTGAGGACAGAAACTCGGCGCCGCGGCCCCAACTTGCTGTCTTGTCCGTTTTTGCTTTCTGACTTCGCTTTCATGATTGATGCACTCTCTTGCACTTCATTTGCTGATTTGGATGAATATCCTTTGTCCGATTTAGGCGTGTAAAATATCGTTGAAAAGATATTCAAGTCAGTTTCAAAAGTCAAGAAGGAAGTTTCTTCAAATAATGAATTTAAGATAATGATTTCTTTGAAACAATATCCGGAGGTCAGATCTGCCTGATCATCTAGCACTAAGAATTTGATATTTTTGACTCCCAAATCTTCTTCCATCTTGTGATTGTGACTTTATAAGCTCTTTATCATCATAATTGACATCTTTTGACTTCATTCTCCTTATTGTACCTAAAATTCGAAAACATAATATAAGTAAACAAGATAAAGATCGAAAACATAACAAAAACTAAAGGTAGAAAGGCATAAAATGTATATTTTATGAGCTTATCAGGAGTCTTGATCTGTGTAATTATCTTGATTTCCTATTCATAAGTGGCAATTTGTGATTAATGATTATGGCCAAGTTTTTGCTAATTGCAAAGTGGAACATAACATAGGTTAAATAATCCGAGCTTATGTGTTTGTTGCCTAGATCAACATATCTTTCTCATCATAAAGCTGCCATTACATTAAATCTAGAGAGCTTATTCTAGGTTGTCTAGTGGTTAGAGATTAAATAGAGAGCTTGTTCTATTTAACAACGAACTAAGAAAAAATTGGCGTAACAGAACTTGTTGTTATCTACGGTTGATAATTTTGATAGTTAATTAATGTTGATAGATCTGATTATTGATTCTCAATGACGTCTAGTGGTGAAAAATGAAACATTAACCATACTTTTGTCATATTTGATTACTTCTTATTTACTCGCTTTCTTCTTTTGATTGTTTTCTTTAGTTTAAACAAATTTTAAAACCCTCCCCTTTTATTTTGTTTTCTTTGAATTTAAGTATAAAATAGTAATTCTTAAATTAAACACCAATCCCTATGGACTCGACCCTTGCTTATTGCTATATTTTACAATCGATATTTTTAGTGCAAGGATTAAATAAGATATACTCTTTTGAGTGCATCAATAAGCCCAAAATGCATCATTTAGACGTAAACTCCAATCCTTCCGATTTGGATTGAAAGTTTTTTCAAGGATGGATTTTACCTCTCGATTTGACACTTCAACTTGCCCACTAGTTTGAGGATGATAGGATGTGAAAACCTTATGTGTGATGTTATACCTTCTTAAAAGTGCTTCCATGGATCTATTACAAAAGTGAGTACCTCGATCGCTGATTATGGCCTTTGGTGTTCCAAATCTTGCAAAAATGTTAATCTTCACAAAATCTGAAACAACTTTAGAATCATTAGTACGAGTTGCTTTTTCTTCCACCCATTTTGAAATATATCAACAGCAAGTAATATATAAAGATTATCAAAAGAAGAAGGAAAAGGTCCCATGAGATCCATGCCCCATACATCAAAAATTTCAACAATTAATATGGGAGTTTGAGGCATTTGTTTTCTAGCACCTAAGTTACCTGTTCTTTAGCACCTATCACATGACTTGCAAACGAGGTATGCATCTTTGAATAGGGTAGGCCAATAAAATCCACTATCAAGCACTTTCGTGGTTGTTCTTTTGGGTCCAAAGTGCCTTCCACATGCATAAGAGTGACAAAAGGTCATAATAGAATGAAATTCAGATTCAAGTACGCACCTTTTTTTAATCTGATCAGAGCAATGCTTCCGAAGATAAGGCTCATCTCAAATGTAGTATTTGGCATCACTTTTGATCTTATTTCTTTGGGCTCTTGTCAACTCTTGTGGCAACTTCTTGGTGACTAAGTAATTAACAATATCAGCATACTAAGGGGTTCTTTTGCTTATGGAAAAGAGTTGCTCATCCGGAAAGTTCTCATGCAACGGTAGTGCATCCTCTTCATGAACTAATCGGCTAAGATGGTCCGCAACCAGGTTGTCTTTACCTCTCTTATCTCTTATTTCTAAATCAAACTCTTTTAAGAGAAGTATCCACCTAATCAACCTTGGTTTGGCCTCCTTCTTAGTGAGCAAATACCTAAGCGCTGCATGGTCAGAAAATACAATTACTTTAGTACCAATTAAATAAGAACGAAATTTCTCTAAAGCAAATACAACAGCCAAAAGTTCTTTTTCAGTAGTGGAATAGTTTAATTGAGTATCGTTAAAAGTTCGGGTGGCATAATATATGGCATGTGAGGCTTTGCCAACCCGTTGGCCCAAAATAGCTCCAAAGGCATAGTCACTAGCATTACACATAATTTCAAAGGGTACATTCCAATCTGGTGGTTGCATGATAGGAGTTGATGTCAACAGTCCCTTCGAAGTGTCAAACGCCTCTTGCATTTATCATCAAAGTGGAAATCCACATCTTTTTGTAACAGCTTGCAAAGAGGTAGTATTATCTTTGAGAAGTCTTTGATAAATCGTCTATAGAAACTTGCATGTCCAAGAAAAGAACAAACCTCTCTCACATTTGTGGGAGGTGGTAAAGAATGCATAATATCTATTTTAGATTTATCTACTTCTATTCCCTTAGAAGAAATAACATGGCCTAAACCTATTCCTTGTTCTACCATAAAGTGACATTTTTCCCAATCCAATACAAGGTTAGTTTCCATGCATCTTTTAAGTACAAGGATAAGGTTCTCTAGACATCTATCAAAAGAATCACCATAGACACTAAAATCATCCATGAAAACTTCTATGATGTTCTCTACATAATCTGAAAATATACTAACCATACACCTTCGGAATATAGCTGGTGCATTACAAAGACCAAATGGCATACACCTATAAGCAAAGGTACGAAAGGGACATAGGATAGTGGTTTTTTCTTGGTCCTCCGGAGCTTGCAATCTGATTTTAACCTGAAAATCCATCAAGAAAACAGTAACGAGAATGGTCAGCTAACCTTTCAAGCATTTGATCTATAAAAGGTAAAGGAAAGTGGTCTTTACGAGTTGTTGAATTAAGTTTACGATAGTCAATACAAACTCGCCACCCTGTTTGAATTCTAGTAGGAACAAGTTCATTCTCATTATTTTAAAAAATAGTTACACCGAACTTTTTAGGAACTACTTGGATCGGGCTCACCCATTTGCTATCCGAGATAGGATAGATCACTCCAACATCTAGGAGCTTAAGTATCTCTTTTTTCACAACCTCCATCATAGGTGGGTTCAATCTTCGTTGTGCCTCTTTTGTTGGTTTTGACCCTTCCTCTAACAAAATCCAGTGCATGCACATGGAAGGGCTTATTCCCTTGATATCGCCAATTGTCCAACCAATTGCTGTCTTATGCTTTCTAAGCACCCGGATAAGTCGTTCTTCTTGCAAAGGTGTGACCTCTTTTGCAATGATGACAGGTAATGTATCTTTTTCACCCAAGAACACATATTTCAAATAATCCGGTAATGGTTTCATCTCCAAAGTTAGCGCCTGCAAAATGGAAGGTAGAAGTTTCTCATCAAATATAGGCAAGTCAATATAAGAAACATCATACCTTTTATCAAGATATGACAACACTTATAGAGATTCAATTTCCTCTTTCACATGTTCACTTAAGGCTATTTCTTTTGCACAAACAGAATTTAGATGGTTGCTAATGGTTACTTCCAAACTATCTTCACCATCTAACTCATAAATTTGCTGCATCAAAGAGTCAATTATGTCAATAGAAAAAATAGAATGCACATCACTAGGATATCTCATGGCCTCAAAAATGTTAAAACGAATTATTTCACCATCAAATTCCATAGTGAGGGTTCCATCATGCATATCTATTTTAGTCTTAGCTATTTTTAAGAATGGTCTCCCTAATAGGATGGGTGTTGGATTAGAAGATATCTCATATTCCATCTCAAGAACATAGAAATCAGCAGGAAAAACCAACTCATTAACTTGTAGTAGGACATCTTCTATTACTCCTCTAGGATATGTGTTAGAACGGTCAGCAAGTTGTATTATAACACCGGTTTCCTCTAATGGTCCTAGATTCAATGAAGCATAAATTGAATATGGCATGACATTAATGGATGCTCCTAAATGTAGCATAGCACGGTCAACCCTGTTGTTTCCTATCTTACAAGGAATGATAAACATACCTGGATCCTTGCATTTAGGTGGGATTTTCTTTTGAAGAACAGTTTACACATTCTCCCCCACACTTACCTTTTCATTCCCTTTCAACTTCCGTTTAGAAGTGCACAACTCTTTTAAAAATTTGGCATACCTTGGAACTTGCTTGATAGCATCTAATAAAGGAATGTTCACCTTTACTTTTCGGAAGGTTTCCAAAATTTCCTTTTCTTACTCCTCCTTCTTGGATTTTGCTAACCTGCTAGGAAAAGGTGGAGGAGTTATATAAGAAGGAAAAGATGGTTTAGAAGTTACCTTTTTTAGTGGCTCATTGGGATGTGAAGATGATGCCATGGTGTTGTCCTCCCTTTGAGCACTATCATTTTCCTTTTGTGGTGTCTCAAGCTGTTTCCCACTTCTTAAAGTGACGGCATTGGCATTTTCTCTGGGATTCACAATGGTTTGGGAAGATAATTTTTCGAAATCCCTTGCTTGGGTTTGATTTATTGCTATTGCCATTTGTCCCATTTGAGTATCTAATTGGCTCATCTTTGTTGCCATTTGTCTGTTTGTTTCTTTTATATCCTATTGCATTTGCAATTAGTTAGTAGTAAGGGATTTAATAAGATTTGCTAGAGACTCAACTGAATTTTGTGGTGGTGGCACTTGCTCTCGGTTTGATATGGTTGTTGCGTTCTTTGCTGAAAACCCAGTTGTCTCTTATCAAAGGTTGGAGGAGCAACTTGTTATTGGTTCCCCCCATAATTAAAGTTCGGATGATCCCTCCATCTTGGATTGTAAATGTTTGAGTAGGGATCATATTTCTTTGGTTGGCCCTGAAATCCACCCATAGCATTAACATGTTCATTTGGATCATCTTGAAGTGTTGGACACATATCAGTTTGGTGCCCCATGTTTGAACATATACCGCAAGACTTAATTTGTTGTATTCGGCCTACAGCCATTTGTTCCACAAGAGAAGTCAGTTTATCAAATTTTTGTTCAAGGGATGATATACTTACCTCATTCACTTTCTTTGGTTATGGTGGTAGTTCATCTCTCATGTTGAACTTTTGTGAGTTGGCTTCCATATTGGAGATTAGAAGTCTAGCAGCTTCGGGAGTTTTATCAACTAGTGCTCCCCCACTTGTTGCATCTATCATGCGTCTCTCAATGGGCAAGAGACCTTCATACAAATATTGGATGAGTAGTTGTTCACTTATTTGATGATGTGGACATGATGCACAAAGTTTCTTGAACCTCCCCCAATAATCATACCAAGATTCTCCGTTGTATTGCCGAATCCAACATATTTCCTTTCTAATGTTGGCACCCTTAGATGTTGGGAAATATCTTTCCAAGAATGCTTTCTTCATCCCATTCCAAGTAGTGATAGTCCTGGATGGTAGGTAGTAGAGCCATTCCTTTGCCGAATCAATTAGAGAGAATGCGAATGCTCTTAAGTTTATTTGCTCTTCCGTGATTCCGGTTGGTCTCATGCTAGAACATACTACATGGAACTCCTTGAGGTGTTTATTTGGATCCTCTCTTGCAAAACCATGAAAAATTGGAAGAAGATGAACCAGGCCAGATTTTAATTCAAATGCTACCTCAAGAGTAGGATACTCTATGCACAATGGTTGTTGATCCAAGTCCGGAGTGGCTAGCTCCTTAAGAGTTCGATTGTTTGCTGTCATCTCTCCTTGCTCCTCTTGGATAGTTTGGATCAACTCTTCATTTGTTCTTTGGTGAGCGGCTATGAATTCCCGAATTCTCCTAAGTCCGAAGTAAGGTTATTCTTCTTTGGGAGATTGGGACATTCACTGAAAAAGAAAACAAGAAAATAAACTAATTAAAACAGAAAATAAGAATAAACCAAATAATTAATAAACTAAAGAAAGCAATCTCCGGCAAACTTGATGCACCCAAAAGAATATATCTTACTTAATCCTTGCACTAAAAATAATATCAATTGTAGAGTATATTGATTAGCAAGGGTCGAGTCCACAGAGATTGGTGTTTAGTTTAAGAATTAATAGTTTATACTTAAATTCAAAGAAAACAAAATAAAAGAGAGGTTTTTAAAATCAGTTTAGACTAAAGCAAACAATCAAAAGAAAGCAAGTAAATAAGAAGTAATCAAATATGAGAAAAGTATGGTTAAGGTTTCATTCTCCACCACTAGACATCATTGACAATCAATAATCAGATCTATCAACATCAATTAACTATCAAGATTATCAACCATAGATAACAACAAACTCTGTTACCCAAATCTTTCCTTAGTTCGTCGTTAAATAGAGCAAGCTTTCTATTTAATCTCTAATCACTTGACAACCTAGAATAAGCTCTCTAGATTTAATGTAATGGCAGCTTTATGATGAGAAAGGTAGGTTGATCTAGGTAACAAACACATAAGCTTGGATTGTTTAACCTATGTTATGTTCCACTTTGCAATTAGCGAAAACTTGACCATAATCATTAATCACAAATTGTCACTTTTTAATAGGAAATCAAGACAATTACACGAATCAAAACTCCTAAACTAGCAATAGATAATTATCACTATTTTTCTAGTTCGTGACTTAAACAAATCAAGACAATATCATGAACAATTCTTATGGAAGAACATAATCAACTTTGATAGAAAATTAATGATAGATAAATCTAAAAATTAATTACACAACTTGTCTAGGGCTTTGAAATCACCCTTAACCAAATAAAAGTTTAGCCTTGCATAGGCTTTGTCAACATAAACATGAATATTCAAAAGAAACTAAGAAGAAAAATAAAATAAAACTTGAGAGATTAAAGAAAAAGAAGAAGATTGATAAATAATCAAAAGCATGTCCTAGTTGGTAGCTCAAAAATGGTATTTATAGAGCTTTCAAGTCTTGGAAACCCTTTCTTGCTCTTCAAGGAAGTTAGGAGTTAAAATAAGGCTAATTAGGACATTTTACAGTTTTTCGTTTTGGCAATTTTCGGACTTCTTGGGTGGTGCTGCGGCCCAGCGCCGCGGTGCCAAGTTTTTGTCTCTTGGGCACCACAGCGTCGACTTGCTGTCCTTTCTGTCTTCGGCTGCTGCATTATCTCACACTTTTTCAGCTGATTTGGGTGACCATTCCTTATCCGATTTAGGCGTGTAAACTATCGTTGGAAAGGTATTCAATTTAGCTTTAAAAGTCAATAGGAGGTTTCTTCAAATAATGATTTTAACATAATGATTTCTTAGCAACAAGCTCCAGAGGTCAGATCTGCCTGATCACTTAACACTAAGAATTTGATTTTTTGACTCCCAAGTCTTCTTCCATCTTATGATTGTGACTTTATAAGCTCTTTATCATCATATTTGACATGTTTTGACTTTATCTTTTCCAAAATACCTATAATTCATAAAATCATAGTAAAATGTCAAAGAACTTAAGAATTAAAGTACAAATTATACGAAAATAATACATGAAAATGTATGAAATTAAGCACTTATGAAAGGGGTTGGTCCATATATTGACTCGCGGATCGATTTAGGATTCGTACCCGATCCGCACAAAAAAAATAAAAAAAATTTATTTTATTAATTAATTATTTTATTTTAATTGATATATTTAAAAGGGTTGGTCCGCACGTTGATTCGCGGGTCAATTTAAGATCCGTACCCTACACGCTAAAAAAAAATTATTTTATTAATTAGTTTTAGTTTTTTATTTTTATTTTAAATGATGTATTTAAAGGGATTAGTCTGTACGTTGACTAGCGGATCTATTTAGGATACGTATCCAACTCGCTCGAGAAAAAAAGTTAAAAAAAGAAATTTATTTTATTTTTAAATGATGTATTTAAAGGGTTGGCCAACACATTCACTCGCAGATCGATTTAAGATTGGTATCCGACCCGCTCGAGAAAAAAAATAAAAAAGAAATTTATTTTTAGTTTTTAATTTATTTTATTTTATTTTATTTTTAAATGATGTATTTAAAAGGGTGTGTCCGCATGTTGATTCGCAGGTTGATTTAGGATCCGTACTCGACTTGCACAAAAAAATAAAAGTTTAAAAAAGAAATTTATTTTATTAATTAGTTATTTATTTATTTTTAAATAATGTATTTAAAATGGTTAGTCCGCACGTTGACTCTCAGGTCGATTTAGAATCTGTACCTGACCGGCTCAGGGAAAAAGTTAAAAAAAGAAATTTATTTTATTTTATTTTATTAATTTATTTTTATTTTATTTTTAAATAATGTATTTAAAAGGGTTGGTCCGCACATTGACTCACAGGTCGATTTTGGATCCGTACCCGACCCACTCAAGAAAAAAAGTTAAAAAAAATGAAAAAACGAATTTGATGCTAACTTATGTGAAAAAATCGATCGTACGAGAGAATAAAATACAAAATTTTATTTTCATATTTTTCATTTAGTATTTTTTATCTCTTATAAATAAAAATATACAATATACAATAAGGCCTAAATATTTTTAAAAAATACATATAAATAATATTTGAAAATGTATTTGCATTACGGAATTTATAAATAAAAAATTTTCATAAATTTAATTTTATAATTAATAAAATATTATTATATCAATATTATTATAATTTAGAAGAAATTAAATAAATAATTATTATTTAATAAAATATAATTTAAAATTAATTAAAAATTTATAAAAACATTTTAAAAGTACCCCAACAAAAAAAAAGGAAAAAAATATAATTGCACGTTGACTCGCGAGTCGATCTAGGATCTGAACCCGACCCGCTAGAAAAAAAAAGTTAAAAAAAAAAAAGAAAAAAATGAATTGTTGCTAATTTATGTGAGAAAATCGATCCTACAAGATAATAAAATATAAACCACAATTTTATTTTTTTTATTTTTTACTTCATATAAATAAAAATATACACTATACTATAAGGTCTAAATATTGTTCAAAAATACATATAAATAACATTTGAAAATATATTTGGATTATGTAATTTATAAATAAACAATTATTATAAATTTAATTTTCATAATTAATAAAATATAAATATATTAATATTATTACAATTTAAAAATATAATATTCAAATAAATAATTAGTATTTAATAAAATATAAATTAAAACTAATTTATTATTTATTAATTAATTAAAAAATTTTAAAAGTATCCGGACAAAGGACTTTATTCTAGTATATATTGAAATTTTGGGTTGAAAATGAAAAAAAAAATTGTTGAGCAATTTTACAAGGCAAACACCCGAGCATATCAAAACTCAAAATAGGAAATGGGACTTACCCCATGAGTCAGCCCAATAAGCTTTGAGAGTACGAGGATACCAAGTTGGGGTGAGTGAAAAAATTCTAACAAAAATTCCTCTACTGTCTTTTGAACTTTGCGGTGTTTGCATTGTCGATCGTGATGGTTTTGTTTCTTGTGACTTTACTGTTTCATGTAGGCTGAATTATGCACTGCGTTGTGAACTTTATTTAGATTCTAGTTAGTTGTGCCTATAATATGTTTGTTAAAATGCCTATTAGAAGTTTTTTTTCTTGAAATCTTCTAAAAGCTGTGTATTCTTATTGGTGTATTGAGCTGCTTTATGAGGCTGAATTATTCCCTTAAGCTCATGGGAGCTTTGTTGTTTATTTTGGGATGATTATTCCTTGGGTTTGAGTCTCAAGGTTTCAATTATTATTTTAAGCTTTTGTATCTTTTTTCTTTAAGTTAAGATTTGTTTTTATTTTTTGATTATTGATTATTGATTGTTGATATGATATGATATGTTTATATATTATGTTAATGGAAGGAAGAGCCTGGACTTTACAATTTTTTCCCTCTATTTAGTTTTTTATATTTGGCTTAAAGCTAGGATTTGTTCTGAAATTGTTTTATGCCTAACGATGACTTGGGTGATTTCTGCTTGTAATTCTCATTTCTTAACTTTTTTTTTTTATTTTTATTTGGGACAAATTTTTTTTTTTTGAAATTCCAGTTTTTCCCAAATTGATGCTTGCTTTAGCCTTTTAGAATTGCCATTTAAAAAAATATATATATCTTTGCAATAGAAAAGAAATCTAGCAATATTTTGTTGTTAAGAAAGTTAATACATGCATTTTTTATTAGATTGGATATCTTTTTACCCCTCAAGAAAATGAAAACTAGCTTATATTATGCTGTCTCTGTTTATTATTATTACTATTATAAAGGTTTGGAAATTGAGCTGATGTCTATGGGTTTTTGTCTTTATTTCGAAAATTGCCAAAACCAGCAAAAAGAGGAATAATATCAACATTAGTACTTCTTTGCTTGTTTCACTACCTTGTGAATTGTTGGTTGCTGCATCTTAATTATTTGCATTTTCCTGGAGTAATTTAATAGATCGATTCATCATTTGCTTAATTTATATTTGAGTGCTTCTTAATTATTTGAAGTTGTTTTAGTGCTTAATTTATATTTGGGTGACTCTATCAGGAAAGACCGAATGATCTAATGGAGTATAAGGGTGGGAAAAAGAATAGTAGTAGTAAACCCTTGTTCTAGAAGCTCCTCTTAGTTACAGCTTTGAAGATGTTTGACCTCATGGTGGAATCAAGAAATTCAGATCTACTGCTTACTCCAATGTGAGTTTTTGTTCTTGAATCTGGTTAAAAAAAATTCCAAAAGTTCAGAAAAAGAAATTTGTTTCACACGTGTTATCCTCCACCTTGCAACTGCTCTGTTTAAATTTCCAATTTCTAAAGCATGCCATTAGGCAAAGAGTTTGATCCTTACACCAAGAAATAAAGCTAAATTAGCAATTGATGGCTAACTCAGCCGGATTCACTAAAACCATTTTCACCATTATCGTAAAGGGTCATTGGAATAATCTTTTGAAACCCAAAATTTGCACCCAAATAACCTCGACCACCATTAACCACCTTCTTCTTCAGCTTTCCCTTTTCAGTTCCAGTCCTTCCATTTCTTGGTCTTTCTTTAAATGGATCGAAAATTCTGTTCCAAATTACAACCACTCTCTGCAATCCACGTGGACAATGGTTCACATTCTTACGAAACACAAACATTTCAAGACAGCGCACAACTTGCTCAACAAAATATCAAACAAAGATTTCTTGTCATCAGATTCCGTTTTGAATGCTTTGGTGAGTACCCATTCAGATGTTGAAGTGAATTCGCATGTTTTAAGTTGGTTGGTAATATCTTATGGGAAATTGAGAATGACCCAAGATGCTTTACAGGTTTTTGAGGCAATGAGAGTTCATGGTTTAAAGCCTCATTTACATGCTTGTACTGTGCTTTTGAATTGTTTAGTTAAAGAAAAATTGATTGATAATGTCTGGAAAGTTTATAAGAAAATGGTCAGACTTGGGGTGGTTGCGAATTTACATGTTTATAACGTGTTGGTTCATGCTTGCTGCAAGGGTGGTTATATCGAGAAGGCAGAAAAAGTGTTGAGTGAGATGGAGTTGAAGAATGTTTTTCCGGATCGTTTCACATACAATACAATCATTGCATTATACTGTAAGAAGGGTATGCATTATGAAGCTTTGTGTGTGCAAGATAGGATGGAAAAAGCAGGGATTAGTCCGGATATTATAACTTATAATTCACTTATTTATGGGTTTTGTAGAGAAGGTAGAATGCGAGAGGGTCTTAGGCTTTTTAAGGAAATTAAAGGTGTTAGTCCTAACCATGTGACTTACACTACTTTGATTGATGGTTATTGCAGAGTTAATGATCTAGGAGAAGCTTTAAGATTGCGTGACATGATGGAGGCTAAGGGTATTTATCCTGGAGTCGTTACTTATAATTCAATTATTCGTAAGTTGTGTGAAGAAGGTAAAATAAGGGAAGCTAATAGGGTTTTGAATGAGATGAGTGAAAAGAAAGTTGAACCTGATAATGTCACTTGTAACACATTGATCAATGCTTATTGCAAGATAGGAGATATGGGGTCTGCTATGAAAGTGAAGAACATGATGGTGGATGCTGGATTGAAGTTGGATCAGTTTACATTCAAGGCATTGATCCATGGATTTTGCAAGGTGTTTGAAATGGACAGTGCTAAAGACTACTTGTTTAACATGCTTGATGCAGGGTTTTCTCCAAGTTATTGCACCCTCTCCTGGCTTGTTGATGGATACTGCAACCAAGGCAATGAAGAAGTAGTTATGAAACTCCCAGATGAGTTTTTGAAAAGAGGTCTCTGTGTTGATGTCTCATTGTATAGGGCACTCATAAGGAGGTTTTGTAAGCGAGAAAGGGTAGATTGTGCACAAATAATATTCAATCTTATGCAAGCAAAAGGTATATCAGGAGATAGTGTAATATACACTAGCCTAGCATATGCTTATTGGAAAATGGGGAAGGTGAATGCTGCTTCAGATGTGTTAAATGAAATGTATAAGAGAAGGTTGATGATAACTCTCAAAATCTATCAATCTGTCAATGCTTCATATGCTGATGATAATAGCATTTTAGGTTTCTTTTGGAACCATGTGGTTGAGAGGGGATTAATGTCTAAGAGTATTTTGAAGGATATCGGGCAGGGGAAGTTACCTTTATGTTGACCTTTCAGATGCCAATTCATTTACATATTTGAATTTGTAATGCTTTAGAGCGTCCTGGTCACAACAGGATGCATCTCAATTAGTCTTCCGTGTGGCACTGCAAACGTTAAGAAATGAACCAGTTTTAGACTGTATAAATTTCTTTAAAACTTAAAAATTTGAAGCACCAAACTCTGGTTTCTATTGTTTGAAAGTAATTTGTTGTTTTGACTGACAAAAATGACCAAAGACCAAAGCCGGTGAGGCCAAGAGCCAAGTTCAGGTAAGCTCAGGTTTTCTTTTCTGTTCTTGCTTACTTTATGCAACTTTTGGGTTCATTGCATCTGGTTTTTGTTCTCCTATCTATCCTTGCTCATTATTTGATGGAGCAGATTAATATAACTTTTGGTTGATGATAATTGGGCTGGATTGCAGGAAAAGTTTTGCTCATTTGATTTTTCAGAGGGGTAAATTGTTTTTCTTATTTGGACTCAAAACTGTTTTCCGAGCTTAAAGTGTTCTTTTCTTTTTCTTATTCTCTTTTGAATTTTTTTTTCTTTTATATAGTCTTCTTCCTTGTTGAACATGTGCTTTGCTGATGTAGTAGGTTTCTCAAATTAGTGGCCTTGAGTGTAATTATGGGCAAACTTTGAGGGTTTTTGTGCGGTTTTTATTTTGTCCAGAAGGAAATGTCATTGTTGATCATTGAGGTGCACAGCATGGTATGCGTGCATAGAGCTCCAATTGGTTTGCAAAGAAGTCCACCAGAAAGGAACCCATAGTGAAACCACCATTCTTAGCTTTTTTTTTTTTTTTTTTTCATTTAATGAACCAATTTTGCACAATAGTTAAGCTCATCTTTGATCCAGTCTTAAATTCCCCAATAAGCACCCAGATTTATTTATTTTATTTTATTTATAACTTCCTACATGAGTTTTTGATTATTTTTTCATCATGATTCATTGATTAATTGACAATTTTAGGATGCCCATTTCATATTATTGCGAATAATTGGTGGGTTTTAAATTTCTCCTCATGATCTTCTTGTTTACAGTTCTTTTATAATTTGCATTATTTAGCCTGTTGAGCCTTTTTTTCTTTTATGTTTTGAATGTGTTTTTTTTTTTTTTTTTTTAATTCAAATACAACTGTGATTTTTTTAATGAAAAATGTTCAATTTTTTGTCTTGTAGTATATAACCTTATATCATCTTTCTTTGTTTAGCCTTTTCCTTTCTTGGATTTACTTCCCTTGCCCGTAGTTATTAGTATAATGAATTTGGCACATTGTTCTTATTGATTGTGAATATTCATTACTGATTGTAATTATAATTTTCAATAGTAACTATAGCATGTGGTATGTGCTCATATTCTTTGAAAAATCAAAGTCGTCATCATTTTGCTTGGATGAATATTATGCTGTAAATATCTTTTTTAGTAGCTGCAGCCTGCAGCAAGGTCTGTGGATTCGATACTTTCATCACTTTAGCTAGACTCTTTGTGATGAATAGAGTTGTGTTCTTAGAATTGACTTACTTTGGTTTTGGTTAAAGTGGCTGTAAGCGTCATCATTAATTTCTTTTAGTGCCTTTAGGCTATATTACTCGGACTCGGGGATGAGTGTCGGATATGGGTATGTGTATCCAACACGGGTATGCTGAATTTTTTCTAAGTTTTTCCACATATTTAGAGGAACATACCCTCATACTCTTGTCCGAATATATGTCGGACACGGATATTTTAAGGAAAATGAAGAGTCGGAGTAACATAGCTTTCAGGTTCTGTCCCTATATGTGTTCAAAAATATTTTCCCAGTGCTTTACCATGTCAACGGATAGAAAGTTAGGTGGTTTGCCTCTTGGCTTGTCATTGCTTCGTTGAACTAGTGAAATGGAAAGGAGGAGAAATAGATGACTATGAACCAAGACCGGTTCCTCCACAAAGACCCCTAAAAGATTTGGGTTTATAAAGCAGGATGTTAATAACACTCCAGAAGGTTTAGCGAAGAGTAGGTTAGTTGTTGAATACGAGAGGTATGATTTTTCTTTAATTATTTTGTTTCAAGCTCTGTTAGTTGATATGAGTGTAGTAGTCCCTCTTTATGATTTTATACTTCATGCTAGCAAACATTAATCTTGATTGGATGGTTAAAATTTTTTAGGGAAGCTAGAAGAGATAGAAAATGGAGGAAAATGATTGAGGTTTGCAGGAGTGATTGGAAACATTATGCTAGTAGAAAGCCTCGTGTTGTCAAAAGGCGTAGAAGAAAAGGAATTCCTGATTGTCTAAAGGCACTTGTTTGGCCGGTGATCTCTGGTAGTCGAGATCTTTCGCTGATGAACCCGGGGGTTTATTAGGTACTTGATACTTCTTTTAATTACTAGTAGGTTTGCTCATTCTCTTTTAACTAATGGTATATTATTTCTGAATGTTACCGCTTTGCTTGACTTCCCTTTTCGTCTTTACTTATAATTTTATTTCTGCTAAGTTCTCCATCTGTCATGGGGAAAAAAATCGGTCTCCTTCCTGTCTCATTGATAATTTTTGTTGATCCTATGTTTCACACTCCGTTTTCTATCCTCAATGCAACCTTTAGGTGTTTAACCCTAACCTCATGTATTCTATTCTTTTAACCTATGTTACTCGGATTTGAGTGTGAGTGTCGGACACGAATATGTTCAATTTTTTCATAGATCTTCATGTATTTGGAGGGTCCTTGGAGGATTATATTTCCATACCTATGTCCGGATAGTAGTTCAAGAAAAATAAAGAGTCGAAATAACATAGTTTTTAACTTAATCCCTAACTAGGAATTCATGTTCATGTTATTTTTTATGTATAGACATTTGTCAAACCAACTGTTGTAAGTTTTTATGTTTCTTACATCAAATTATGGTGGAGTCATCAGAAGAAAAGAAAAAAAGTAGATTGTTTGATAAAATGCACCCAGTTCCCTCGGCATTAGGTAACTATAACTAGACTTGCTTAAGGGCAGACTACCCGTCCAAACCCGAAGCTTCATCCATATTTTGGAGGGTTTGAACAAAAATATTAGGTCCGAAATATGGGTATGGGCAAAAACATGAGGCCCATTTAGAAAATGGACCTGACCTTGACTTTAACAATCAAGGCTTCAGTCCGGCCCGACCCGACCTGTTTTTCATTTATATAATATAATATTTTTATATTTTATATATTATGTAATTTATATCATATAAAAAGTAAATATATATAATATTATAATGTAAACATTTAAAAATATGTTAAGTTATCAATGTTTTAGAACTTAATAAAAGAAAAGAAAAAGATAAAATTAATAAATAATAAAAAAATATTTGTTTAAATTTTTTTAGAAAAACAATATATGGGCTGGTTTTAACAGATTTAGATTATTTATTTACAAATATGAGTAGGTTTGGACTGAATTTGAGGCTCATATTTCGTGTTGGGTTAGGCTTGGATAAGTATATATGATGTTGATACTATATCTAAGTCTGACCTGAATCTGGTCTGGCTCGGCCTATGAACACTTCTAACTGTAACATTGCTTTCAATTTGTAATAAAATTTGTTTAATGCCAGACCTTGAACTTATTGGGGGTGATGGAAGCTGAACTTTTGAAACATAAATTAGAAGGAAATTTTCTAACTAAGTTTTTGATTTGATTGCACTGAGCACTGTTAGGAAGCTGCTGTAAGATGGATCGGATAATATTCTAAACTCTCTTTCTTGTGCCAGGATGGATAATTCATGATTGCTGCTGCTTCTGCTTGCTATCACCCAAAAAAATACCTTGACTCCATGTCTAGGCTTGATGAGTTCAATTTGAAGCCTCCTTGACTTCGTACCAAGGTTCGATTCATAAAATAAAATACATTGGTTCCATACCAAGTCTCGATCCATTTAAAAACGAGTTCGATTTGAAACCTCCTTGACTTTATACCAAGATTTGGCTCATTTACAAAACGAATTCGACAAAAAAAATTGGATGCTGACTAAATTGGGCTTAAAAACACAATGTCATCTTAATCGGGCTTAAAAAATCTCGTCTTATACCAACTTAACTAAACTTAATTCTACGTGATGCCAATTAGATTGAGCTTTGAAAATCATTGATTGTGTCAACTCAACTAGGCTTAATTTTTCACAGTGCAAGCTAAATTGGGTTTTGAAAATCACGTATTATGCCAACTTTACTAAACTTAATGGTTCCAGCTAAATTGGGCTTGAAAAGCTCATCTAATGTGCTAACTTAATTGGTTTAATTTTTCATAGTGGAACTTTGAAAATCACTTATTGTGCCAATTTAACTAGGTTTAATTTTTCACGGTGCCAACTAAATTTAGTTTAAAAATCTCATCTATTGTGCCAGCTTAACTAAGGTTAATTTTCCACAGTGTTAGCTAAATTGGGCTTCGAAAATCACCTATTTTGCTAACTTATTGAGCTTAATGATGCCAGCTAAATTGAACTTAAAAATCTCAACTAATGTGCCAATTTAATTGGGCTTAATTTTTCACAATGCTAATTAAATTAGGCTTAAAAGCACAATGCCAACTTAACTTGGCTTAGCTTATCCAAAAAAAAAAAAAAAACTTAACTTGGCTTAATTCTCTAGTGATAGCTAGAGGTGCTCATGGGTCGGGCTGGGCCGTTGGCTCATATTTATTGTTCATTATATTAAAAAAATATATTTTTAAATTTTTTTTTGTGTATTTTAAAATTAAATTTAAAAATATTTTTTTAATTAGATGAACAGTCTGGCCCGTAAACAAGTCTAATGATAGCTAAATTAGGCTTAAAATCTCTTATTGTGTAACTTAACTAGGCTTAATTTTTCACGATGCCAGCTAGATTGGGCTTGGAAAATCACCTATTGTGCTAGCTTAACTAGGCTAAATCTTCAAGTGTTGTGGAATGGGGAGAAATGAAACGAGTTTTTTTCATCTAAGTCGTTAAGACAAAGGGACCCTCTCTCACCTTACCTATTTGTCATTGGGATGAAAAAATTATCTCATCTTATACAAGATAAGGTGACTTTTATGAAGTGGAAGATTATCAAAGCATCAAGAGGTGGTCCAGGAATCTCTCATATTTCCTTTGCTGATGACCTAGTTCTCTTTTCCCAAGCCTCAATTGACCAAGTCAAGGTAACGATGGAAACCTTGGAAGATTTTAACCTTTGGTCAGGACAGACTGTTAACTTTGCCAAATCCAAGGTGTTCATAACAAGGAATACTCCAAAAAGATTGGCAAAAGATCTCTGAAAGGCTTTGTAACATACCCAGAACAAAGAAACAAGGTAAGTATCTTGGTGTCCTGTTTCTCCACGAAAGGGTTAACAAGAAAATATACTGGCATTTAGTTGAGAAAGTCCAGACTAGACTTGCAGTCTGGAAGATTAACCAACTCTCACTTGCTGGAAGAACTATTCTTATCCAAGCTACTTCTGCTCTTATTCCAAACTACATTATGCAAACTACCAAAGTTCCATTTTCTGTGTGTGACCAAATTGATAAAATTGATAGAAACTTTCTATGGGAAAGTTCCACTGACAAAAAATGAATCCACTTAATGAATTGGGAGACTGTTTGCAAGCCTAAAAGCAAAAGGGGCTTAGGATTGAAAAAATCTAGAGATATAAATTTTGCTTTCCTTGCCAAGATGGGTTGGAGACTTTTGGAAGAGGAATATGGTATGTAGAAACAGGTTTTGATGGACAAATACCTCAAAAATAAGGAATTCCGCTCTTCTTGTAAAACTGAGAATATTTCTTACACTTGGCGAAACATTTTAGAAGGAAAATTTATCCTTGAAAAAAGGCTTAAATGGAGAATTGGAGACGGAAGAAATGTAATTTTTTGGCATGACAAATGGTGCAACAATGAGTATCCCATTGCGGAGTCGGTGCCCATTGCCTTGAACGAAGACATGGAAAAACTTACTGTCAATGATTTCATCAATGAGGTGGGGTGGAATAAGGAGAAATTGAGAGATTATGTTCCCCAAGAAATTGTTAACAGTATTGTCTGCATAGTCAAACCTTTTATCAACTTGCCTGATAGAAGAATATGTGGACTTACCCCATCAAGTATGTTCACAACAAAGTCTGCTTATCGGAGTATCTCTGAAGATGAAGCTAATAATTCTACTAACTCTAAGCTCATCTAGAAGCTTAATATTCAATTGAAAGTGCAAATCTTCTTATGGCTTGTCTTTAATGATAGGATCCTATGCAATGTCAACAGGAAGGTAAGGAACCTCATTGATGATACAAGCTGCAAAGCTTGTAGACATCCCCTTCAAACAACACTCCATATTCTAAGGGATTACCCAAGTGCGAAAACCATCTGCTCTGAAGCCAACTTCTGGAATGGCAACTTGGTTGAATGGCTTCAACTTAACCTGAAAGATCATAAATCCATTATGATTGGTGATTGGAATTGGTCGAGTCTCTTTGCTAACACACTAGCTGATTTGAAAATGGAGAAATAGAGTGATCTTCTCTAATAACTCTGTCCCGCTTAACAAGAAGCTTCAAATTATTGGGGATACCATGAATGAATGGAAAAACATCCAAGAAAGAGTGACTCTTGCACCTTGAGATTTGAAATCCTCTTAAGTTGGGAGAAACTTGATTTTCACTGGAAAAAGTTAAACACTGATGGTAGTTGGGATTAAACTAAGAATATTGCTGTTGCTGGAGGCCTTATTAGAGACTCTGATGGCAATTGGATCATTGGGTTTAGTTGCCAACTTTGAGATTGTAGCATTGATTTGGCTGAAAAGTGAGCTATTTATCATGGGATTAATTATGCCTTGCAGAATGGAATTAATTTTCTGGAAATCGAATCTGATTCCATGAATTCTATTTCAGCTAGCAAAAATGGAATGTGCCTTAACCACCCTCTGTATCCCCTTGTTTGTGCAATTAAAGAAATTTTGGAGAAAGGTTGGCATTGATCACTTAAGCACATTCATAGATAGAAGAATATGCATCGCTAAATGGAGCTGCTCACAAGGGAGAGGACTTTGTATTCTTCCAAGGCCACCCTCGGGTTTGGCTTCAATTTTGATTGCTGACATGCTTGGTGTTTGTCAATCTCATGTTATCTCTAGTTAATTGTATGGGTCTTTGACCCTTGTTTGCATGACACAAAAAAGGCTAATTCTCCATGGTGTCAGCTAAATTAGGCTTTGAAAATTACTGTTGTGTTAATTTAATTGAGCTTATTTTTCACAGTGCCAATTAAATTGGACTTAAAAATCTCACTTAATGTATCAACTTAATTGGGCTTATTTTTTTTACTATGCCAATTAAATTGGGCTTAAAAATACAATACCAACTTAACTGAACTTAATTCTCTACCATGCCAACTAAATGGGTTAAAAATCACTTATGGTGCCAACTTAATTGGGCTTAGTTTTTCATTGGGTTGAAAAAAGTTTGAGTTAAAAAAAATGTGTTTAAAAAAGTATGGTGAAAAGTGTGATTTAAAAATTTTTAAGTGTTTGGCATTGTTGTGAAAAAATATTATGGGAAATTGAAATGTCAAAAAAAGATATGTTTAAAATGATAAAAGTATAGAGATGTAAGGATAATAAAGTCATTTTATCCAAAATGTAGCTTTTAAAGGCCAAAAACTATATTTTTTGACCTTTTGGGTTGTCTTTTCAAATCATGGTTTCAACACCAAAAGCTATTCTTTTTACCTATTTAACATTGCGTTTGCGGTAAAAGCAGTTTTTGATCTCAAAAGCTGTAGCAAAAATAATGCTAAACAAAACCTAAATTTTCTTCATTTATAGAACTTTCCATCTTGCAAATCCTCCTTTTAAAAAGTTCTTCATTAAGAGTTCTCCAGACTTGATAAATCCTTTAATATAGAAATCTCCATTTTAAAATATTTTTGAAAAATCTTTAATTAGATATTCTCCATTTTAGAAAATCTTATAGATATTCTCCAAACAATTTTTACCCGAATGTCCTTGAAATATGAAAAGCTTTCCGACAGGAGACTTCACTCACCCAATTTTTTTTTAAAAAAAAAAAAAAAATCATTATTTTGAAAATTTTCGGTTTGAAATTTTCCATCATTTTCTTTGAAAATGACGTATTTTTCATCTCTCCCTCTGGTTTCTCTCTTTTTTTATAGGCTTATCTTTTTTAGCTTTTTTTTTTTTCCCAATTTAAAAACATATCTTGCCTTTCACCTTTTCTCCTTAATGTTTGCAAAAATTAGCAAATGCAATAATCAGTTATAATGATGCAAATGCAAATGTCTTTTAGCAATAGTGTAAATACAAATGTTTATCCCAATAATGCAAATACAAATGTCCTTTATGAAATTACAAATGCAGATTCTCTACCAATGATTGAAATGCAAATGCAAATATCTATTTTAATGATATATGTAGACACTTAATTTTATCAAAATCTTTTTAAAGCTAATTTTGATTTGCTCTGGACTCGGGTCTGGGTTTAATATTTAATAAATTTTATGATCGCAATTTCACATTTTTAAAAGTTTTAAATTATATATCCTTTTTTAGTTTTAATTGCCAAATTAAAATTGAATGGTAAAATTATTGATTTTGAAATCTTAATTAAACCGACGTGAGAGAACATTTTCATTAATTTTAATCTCGAGCTTTAAATGTTTACACCTATTGGATTTTCTAAAAATGGAAAATGTTTGATTAAAATGATTGAAAAAAAAACGAAAAAAAGATTTGGAAAAAGAAAAGGAAAGAGGGGCAACTTAGATATTTCTCCTTTCTTTCCTCTCAGCGGATCTTGACATTTAATTTTGAAGAGGCCAACTAAAATTATATTTTATTTTTTATATTTCAAGTATCTTTTTTTTTATTTATAATTTCTAGTATTAAATATATATATATATATATATATGCAAGCAAAAAATTAATAAGCTCGTAAAATTATAGATTTTATCAATTCATAAACAAAAATACAAGGAAACAAGATATATCAAATAAATAATTTTACCTAAAATATTGAGCAAGTTCTTTTAAAGAAAGAAGATCTTCAAAAATTGAATCTAAATTAAATGTCTCAATAATCTCTAGTACGACATTGAACAATACTTAAAGTCTTATTGAGAAAACTAGAAAGTTAATTTGATTTAAAAAAAAAAATCACGTGATTCTGACTTAATATCTATGACAAGCTTATTAGTTTTAAAATTTTGTGAAGAATAATTGATGGATAACAAATACAATAAATAGACGAATAAAAATATGATTTTAACTTTTATTAAATTACAAAAGAAATAAATAAATAAAATTAACATATAAATTTTAATTTGAAATGCCAATTTAAATTTATTTAATATATATATATAGTAAGAAGATTCCAAAATTTTTGGGGGGGGGCCAAGGCTCCCCAGGCTCTCACTACCGTCCGCCTCTGCTCCCATATTTTAATTTATCCTTTATTTTTTTAAATCCGAGGACCACATTAATAAGGGATATAAAAGAAAATTAAATGGGAGGCATTTTAAGAGAAAAATCATGGTCCTTTGATCAATTGATCTAAGGATCCACAATAAATCTAGGAAATGGATATAATTTCTCATGAGAATGATACTTATCATTTTATTATTTGTTTGTACGTGCATTTGCATAATAAAATATGATAATAGTATCCTCCGGTGCAGTGGGACCCTTCCCCGTGGTCTCCCAAAGTGAGTCTTAGTTATCTTAAAAAATAAACAAAAATTTGTCGAGAAAGAAGTTTTTCAAGACAGAATCGGGAATAAAGAAAAGAAGAAAGGAAAGGGAAAGGGAAGAGGGGAGAAAAATGGAGAAGGGCTTGTTCTGACCCCTTTTCACCGGTTCAACCGTTGTTAGGGGAGGTGTGACGGGGAAAGAGAGAGATAGAGGGATGGAGAAGAAGGATATGTCAAAGCCAAAATATTTATTAGATAAAAAACAAAAATTGAATCAGAGAAAATATGAGGGTGAGGAGAGAAATATAAACAAAGAATTAGGGAGATGAGGGAGATAGGTTTGGGAAAAAGGAATTAGAGACCACCAAATTAAGAAAGGGGTCTGCATGGGATGATGATTGGAGAAAATGGAAGAATATCTGAGGAAAAATTGATGGAAACGAAGTGCTTTATCAATTTTGCAGCCTATTGCTATTAGGATTGGAACCTACATTGAACACATTGTTTTATGTATCTTTTAGTTCTGTATTGTTGTTCAAGTATGATTTGATTAATATGGTTTCTGTTTTCTCTAACTTCGCATTATACTTTTATTACTGCCATTCATTGACATTTGATCAACATCCTGGTTATGAATTCTTGAGGTGTATATGTAGAAGGAGAAAATTTGTAACCAATTACAAATAGCCACATGTCAATTGGAATTTCTTTAATTAAGAAATTTTCAATTAAATTATACATTACCATGTGAAATTGATAATATCATATTATAATTAATTATTTTATAATTAATTAAACATGTACACATGGTTTGACCAATCAAATTGCAAGGATTCATGGGTCATCCAATCAAATTTCACCCATGTGTCATAATTATTTTACCTCTAATTAAATTAAATTAATTAAGAGATAAATAATAAATTTTTATCTCTAATTAAATTAAATTAATTAAGAGATAAATAATAAATTTTTTATCTCTAATTAAATTAAATAAATTAAGAGATAAATAAATATTTTATCTCTAATTTAATTAATTAATTAAGTGATAAAAAATAAATATTTTATCTCTAATTTAATTAATTAAGGGATAAATAATAAAGTTTTATCTCTAATTAAATTAAATTAATTAAGAGATAAATAAATATTTTATCTCTAATTTAATTAATTAATTAAGTGATAAAAATAAATATTTTATCTCTAATTTAATTAATTAATTAAGTGATAAAAATAAATATTTTATCTCTAATTAAATTAAATTAATTAAGAGATAAATAAGAAGATATTATCTCTAATTAAATTAAATTAATTAAGAGATAAATAACGAGGTTAAGTTCTTTTAAAACTCTCTTTCACCTGGCTAGCTACCACTATAAATAGAGACCTCCCCTTAACACAAATTCACAACTCAGAAAGCCTGAAGAGAAGAAGATTTTGAAGAGCCAAATCCTCTCAAAATTCTTAAGAAGAAATTAGAGAAATTCTAAGAACGTGGTGCTTGTTCTTGAGAATTCTCTAAGAAGCTGCTCTCCGATCTTGTTCATCAAAGGAAAGGAGATAATTCCTGTTTTTCAAGACCAAGTCTAGAAGACCCTTGAAGCAGATCTTACCGATTCAAGATCAAGTCGTGAAGACCCTTGGATCAAAGTTTTACTGAAGAAAAGAATCAAAGGATTTCTTTATTTTAAGAATTTTCAGAGATTGTAACTTTCAAGTTTGATAAATAAAAATTTTATTTGTCTCCAATTTTCTTTGTCATATTTTTGACATAAAATTTGTGTGTACAAATTTTGGCACGCCTGATGGGACAATCTCTGCCTTTCATCTCTTTTCTTCAAAACTCAAGTTATCAAGTTACAATGGCTCCCAAGAAGAACCTTGCTAACAAACCAACTCTCAAGCCTGCTCGAGCTAATCCTGCAGTCTACCCCACTTCATCATCAAGCGTTGATATCCCCGCTCATCCTTATGGCACTAGGAGCAAGACCAAAACTCTTGCTGAATTGTATGAGCAAACTTTTCCGGTGCTCAATCAAAACCCTCTCTATGACACTTCTTCTCCAATTCAAGACTTAGAAGATGTTTCCGCTGAACAAGTCGATTCTCCTCGAGGATCAAGTGCAAGTCGTCAGTTAACATACAAAGAACAAGATAGCTACTCAAGCAACAAGCCTATTCCATCATCTACTCCAAAATCAAGTTCTGGAGTAATGGCTGTCATGACAACTGGCACCACATCATTGGAAGAACAAGTTGCACTTCTGGCAAAATCTGTTGAAATTCTTTCAGCAAGTATCAAAGAGAAAGATAACCAGATCGCTTCCATGATGGACAAGATCGCCGGTCTCACTGGAAAAAGGAACGAAGCTTCAAACCAGAATTGGCAATCAATCTTTCAAGATGATGGTGAGAACTCTGGCAAGGAAGTTGCTAAGGATCCTGAAGAAAAGACCAATGAGCTCGTCACTACCAGTCAGCTCAAGGATCTTATCAAGGAGGCTATCAAAGATCAAGTTGAAAGCGTCACTCAACCTTCATATACATATGCAAAACCATATTCTCAAAGGATCGATCGTCTGAGGATGCCTGGGAACTATCAACCCCCAAAGTTTCAGCAGTTCGATGGAAAAGGAAATTCACGCCAACATGTTGCACATTTCGTGGAAACTTGCAATAATGCTGGTACCTATGGGGATCTCATGGTGAAGCAGTTCGTTCGCTCCCTAAAAAGCAACGCCTTTGATTGGTATACTGATCTCGAGCCTGGGACGATTGACAGCTGGGAACAACTTGAGCGTGAATTCCTTAATCGATTCTACAGCACTCGTCGCTTAGTTAGCATGATCGAACTCACAAGCTCACGTCAATGGAAGGATGAGCCAGTCATTGATTACATTCACAGATGGAGAAATCTGAGCCTTAACTGCAAAGAAAGACTGTCTGAGTCTTCTGCCCTTGACATGTGCATCCAAGGCATGAATTGGGGCTTGCGTTACATTCTTCAAGGTATCAAGCCTAAGACCTTTGAAGAATTAGCCACTCGTGCTCATGATATGGAGTTGAGTATGACAGCTGTTGGAAATCAAGAACCTCCGGTGCAAGAGCCAAAGAAAGCCAAGGAAAAACAAGATACCCGCAAAGGGGGCAAAACCTTTGTCAACAAGGGAGAAAGCAAACAGTCCATGGCTGTAACTACCAAGCCTCTTAAGATATCTCTCAAGTCAAAACAATCTCAAGAGACGAAATCTTCTCCTATCCAAGACAGAAGTAAAGGCAAGATCACCTTGAAGGAGAGGCAAGAAAAGAAGTATCCTTTTCCTGATTCTGATGTTTCAAGCATTCTTGAAGAACTTTTAAAGACTAAGCTGATTCAGTTACCAGAAATGAAGCGACCTGAAGAAGCTGATAAAGTAGAAGACCCCAATTATTGCAAGTACCATCGTTTGATTAGCCATCCTCTGGAGAAGTGTTTTATTTTGAAGGATAGAATCATGCGACTCTATGAAGAGGGGAAAATCGAGTTTGAAGAAGAAACGGTGTCGTCAAATTTGGCATCAGTCAATATGGTTTCTCAATCCAATTTGCTGGATAGAACCATAAAATTTGGCTCTTTTGATCCTATCATACTGGCTCCAAGTACAAGTACGATGGTGGATCTTTAGGGAAGTGGGGGCAACTATTTACTTCAAAGACAAAACCAAGATTACGATGGTTGGACTCTAGTCACACGCCGAAGAAGCAAAAAGAAGAATCTTCCAAAACTTGTGAAAGTGCCTATAAGAGCGAAGATGATCAAACAACCATCTAAATCTCCAAAGCCCAATGTGCCTCAAGAAACAAAAATGTTATCTCAGGGTAAAAATTCAGTAAAGAGAAATTCAAGGAGGCCAATCACTTTAAACGATTTCATGCCAATTCAGCTTAGAGATGAAGATTTGGTTTTCATGACTTGTTACCATAACGGTGGCAATGAAGATAATGAAAACAACATTGACTCAGTAGCATTTGAAGTTGATGATCATCCTTGTGCTACGAAAATTAACTTTTCTGATGAGGATCTGTTGCTAGGGTCAACCCCTCATAATCGGCCGTTGTTCGTAGGATATACTCGGGAACAGAAGATCAATAGAATATTGATCGATGATGGTTCTGCTGTCAACATACTCCCGTTGATGACAATGAAAGAATTGGGAGTTCCTTTGGATGAATTGATGCAAAGCCGCTTGATGATCCAAGGATTCAACCAATGGGGACAAAGAGCTCTTGGAAAACTTAGACTTCAACTTTTCATTGGAGATATGGAGTCAAGTCCACTTTTCCATGTAATCGATGCCAAAACGACGTACAACATGTTGTTAGGACGACCGTGGATACATCAAAATGGTGTAGTCTCCTCAACTCTGCACCAATGTCTCAAGTATTGCAGAAACGGTCAAGTCAAGACGATCCTTGCAGACGCTAAGCCATTTACTATAGCAGAAGCACATTTCGCAGATGCAAAGTTTTATCTCAAAGATACATTTATTGAAGAAGTAATGTCCAACCCGATGCAAGAATTAAAGCAAAAGGGAAAGAATTTGGCTTCTTCCACAATCGGAGAAGATGAAATTGCTCAAGGTTTAAAAGATCTGACTCTTCCCCTCACTAACTTGGAAGAATCAAGAGGCCTTATACCTCCACTGCAAGGATTTGTTAGGCCAATAGAAGAACCTCTTTGTGAACATCAAGATCTTCCTACTCATCGAGCTAAAGATTTTGATCCTAATGCTTATAGGTTGCTTGTCAAAGCTGGATATAAACAAGAGGATGTTGCAAAATTGGCTCACGAGATAAAAGAGCCTAGCAAAGAAAAGCCGCAAAGTTCATTCAAGATCCGACAGGTCTGGCAAAAGAAGATTGATCACATCGGAACTTCTAGAGAGGGGCTTGGATATTCTCCATTAAAATTGAAGATTCATAAACAAACTTCGAGGTACATAAATGTGGAGGAAGTTCTCGAGGAGCAAGAAGATGCAGTGAAGCCACTAGGACTTTCAGTGTTTGATCGCTTGGGGGCACGCTCAACACGATGTTCAGTGTTTGATCGTTTGAGCATTCAATCATCACGAAGGTCAGTTTTTGAACGAATGGGAGAAAAATGCAGTGAAGTTTCTGTAAGTAAACCAATTTCCATTCAATCAAGGCTTGGAAGTCTGTACTCTGAAGAAGTTAACTGTGGTCGAAAAAGAAAGTCTTCCACTTTAAAGGAATCAAGAGATTTTCACAGCAAAATTCCTTCTCGAATGAAAAGGCAAAGCGAATGGAAGGTAACTACTGGTGAAGTTTTAAAGGCTAGAAAGCACACAGTGGTTATAACCAAATCAGTCTCATCCTCAGAGGAAGAAGAACTTGAAGAAACAGAAATCCTTACTTCTAACCATGTATCTGTAAAAGAAACTGGCGAAAAATCTCAAGAAGAAGAAGCCCAAGAAGCCCCTTCGTCTTTTGAAGAAGGAAATCAAGCTACTATTGATGAGCTAAAGGAGGTCAACATCAGTACTAGTGAAGATCCACGACCGATCTTTATTAATGCTTGCTTACCACCAGAAGAAGAAAAAGCTTATCTTGATCTTTTGATAGAGTATCGAGATATCTTTGCTTGGACTTACAAAGAAATGTCGGGACTTGATCCAAAAGTAGCTATGCATCATCTGGCTGTCAAGAAAAGTGTACGGCCTATCAAACAAGCTCAACGACGCTTCCATCCTGACTTGATCCCCCAAATCGAAGCTGAGGTCAATAAGCTCATCAAAGCTGGCTTTATTAGAGAAGTCAAGTATCCCACTTGGATCTCAAATATTGTTCCGGTGAGAAAGAAAAATGGTCAACTTCGAGTTTGTGTAGATTTTCGAGACTTGAACAATGCTTGTCCAAAGGACGACTTTCCTCTCCCTATAACAGAAATAATGGTTGATGCTACAACTGGCCATGAAGCTTTGTCATTTATGGATGGATCGTCTGGTTATAATCAAATTCGTATGGCTCCAAGAGATGAAGAACTTACCGCATTTCGAACTCCAAAAGGAATATACTGTTACAAAGTTATGCCGTTTGGGTTAAAGAATGCAGGGGCTACTTATCAAAGAGCAATGCAAAAGATCTTTGATGATATGCTTCACAAAAATGTCGAATGTTATGTTGATGACTTGGTAGTGAAGTCAAAGGAAAAATCAAATCATCTTGCTGATCTTCGCCAAGTGTTTGAAAGATTGCGTAGATACCAATTGAAGATGAATCCGCTCAAGTGTGCGTTCGGAGTATCCTCAGGCAAGTTTTTGGGGTTCATCGTACGACATCGTGGGATTGAGATCGATCAATCAAAAATAGATGCAATCATGAAAATGCCTGAACCGCGCAATCTGCATGAACTTAAAAGTCTGCAAGGAAGATTGGCATATATCCGACGTTTTATCTCAAACTTGGCTGGTCGATGTCAACCATTTAGCCGGCTAATGAAGAAAGATGTCCCTTTTGTCTGGGATGAGGCCTGCAGTAATGCTTTTAAGAGCATTAAGACCTTTTTGTTACAACCACCTATTCTGAAGGCACCTATACCAGGACAGCCGTTAATCCTTTATATTGCTGCACAAGAACGTTCCTTAGGAGCATTATTGGCACAAGAAAATGATGAAGGAAAAGAAACTGCACTCTACTATCTTAGTAGAACTCTTAATGGTGCCGAATTAAATTATTCTCCCATTGAAAAGACTTGCTTGTCATTGATGTTTGCAGTTAAAAAGCTGAGGCATTATTTGCAAGCTCATTCTGTTCGTTTGATTTCGCGAGCAGATCCCCTCAAATATCTCATGTCCAAGTCTGTGCTCAGTGGAAGATTGGCAAAATGGGCTCTTTTGCTACAAGAGTTCGATATTACTTATATTCCACAAAAGGCCGTTAAAGGGCAAGCACTTGCCGATTTCCTTGCAAACCATCCGATTCCAGATGATTGGGAATTCTCTGAAGATCTCCCAGATGAAGATGTTCTTTTCATTGAAATTCCCAGGCCATGGAAACTATTCTTCGATGGGGCTGCCCGTCAAGATGGAGCTGGAGCAGGTGTTGTCTTTGTCACTTCAGAAGGAGATGTATTGCCTTATGCATTTACTCTCACCGAAAATTGTTCCAACAATGTAGCAGAATACCAAGCTCTGATCATTGGATTGGAAATGACAGTGGATATGAAGATCACTCAACTTAAAGTGTTTGGGGATTCCAAATTGGTCATCAACCAACTTCTTTCACTTTACGAAGTTAAGAAGTCAGACCTCTTACCATATGTCAACTATGCGAAAAAGATTTTGGAATGGTTTGACAATGTAAGCTTGGAACATGTACCAAGAAGAGAGAACAAACAAGCAGATTCTCTAGCTAATCTAGCATCAGCTCTTGCCATGCCAAGTGTAGAAGTGAAAGTCCCTCTTTGCAAACGATGGATTTTGCCTCCAGTTGATTTTAAAGATAACAATACGGAATCCAATGTTGTTTCAGTTTGCGAAGTTGAAAAAGAAGATTGGAGACAACCATTGATTGATTATTTAAAGCATGGGAGGCTACCCAATGATCCAAGGCATAAAACAGAAGTGAAGCGTCGGGCTCCTCGATTTATTTACTTCAAGGGTACGCTCTATCGCCGCTCTTTTGATGGTGTCTTCCTTCGATGTTTAGGAGAAGATGAAGTATCCAAAACCTTACAAGAAGCTCATTCAGGAATTTGTGGTGCACATCAGTCTGGAGCTAAATTGCACTTTCAAATTAAAAGAATGGGATACTATTGGCCAACAATGGTAAAGGATAGCATGGACTACTCCAAGAAATGTCAAGCTTGTCAGTTTCATGCAAACTTCATCCATCAACCTCCTGAACCATTACATCCGACAGTCACATCTTGGCCGTTCGATGCTTGGGGACTTGATTTGGTAGGACCGTTACCTAAGAGTTCACTAGGACATATGTACATACTTGCCGCTACAGATTACTTTTTAAAGTGGGCAGAAGTGGCACCTTACAGGGAAGTAAAAAAAGAAACTGTTGCAACTTTTATCAGGACAAACATCATTTATCGGTATGGTGTACCTCGTCACATCATAACTGATAATGGGAAGCAGTTTGACATGAGCAAATTATGTGCACAGTTTGACTTCAAGCAGTACAAGTCTTCAATGTACCATGCTCCAGCAAACGGATTAGCAGAAGCTTTTAACAAAACTTTGTGCAATCTTCTCAAGAAAGTTGTTAACCGTTCAAAGAAAGATTGGCATGAAAGGATAGGAGAAGCTCTGTGGGCTTATCGAACTACATATCGCACACCAACTCAAGCCACTCCATATGCACTTGTTTATGGTGTAGAAGTTGTTCTGCCACTTGAGCGACAAATTCCATCATTAAGGATTGCAATCCAGGAAGATCTTTCTAGTGAAGACAATGTGCGCTTACGTTTGGAAGAATTAGAAGCACTGGATGAAAAAAGGTTGGAAGCCCAACAACGTTTGGAGTGCTATCAAGCTCGACTATCCAAAGCTTTTAATAAGAAAGTCAAGCAACGATCTTTCCAAGTTGGAGATTTAGTCCTTGCTGTAAGAAGACCCATAAATACTTCACATCGTATTGGCAACAAGTTCCTTTCAAAATGGGATGGACCATACGTTGTTCGAGAAGTTTATACCAATGGTGCATACAAGATCGTTGATCAAGATGGTGTCAAAGTTGGACCGATCAATGGAAAGTTTTTGAAGCGTTACTATGCTTAAAGAAGATATTGCTCCTAAGCAAGAGCTTAAACTGTTGTATGTTGCTCCTAAGCACGAGCTTAAACTGCACATTAAAAAAAAAAAAAGGGGCCCGCTATGTTAAAAATCCTTTCTAGGACAACTTAGGCAAAAGTTAGGGCACAAAAAAAAATGATGAACTACGTTATGACTTGATCCTTCAAATCCGAGGGTACGTAGGCAGCTTGGTTTCATTGCCAAGTTCAGTCCAAACAAAAAAAAAAATTTTGATTCAAATATTATCTTTTGTACACTTGAAAGTATCATGATAATTCTCCATTCGAATTTCATGATTCAAATTATTTTTCAAGTAAAACAAATCTTTTGCAAATTAAAGATCTTTGGGAATTTAATTTGTAGTCTATACATGATGTAAAAATGCTTCAGAAAGTGCAAAAGAAAGATGATATATGGAGAAAAAGAAATTTAACTTCATTTCAAACTTGAAAAGAACTTACAATAAAAAAAAAAAACTAGCAAGCTTAAGAACTAATATAAATTTCAAAAAAAAAAAAGTTACATCAAAAGGGATTCAGGGCTTCCATTTGAAATTCTTCAAGTCGTCTCGAGAGTCTTGAAGAGAATTACGCAATCTCGAAGATTTTGATGAAAACCGTTCAATAATCTTCGAGAGTCTTGAAGAGAATTACGTAATCTCGAAGAGAATTACGCAATCTCGAGGATCTTAATGAAAACGCTCAATAATCTCTGATAGTCTTGAAAAGAATTAAGTAATCTCGAAGAGAATTACATAATCTCAAAGAGAATTACCCAATAATCTCGAAGAGAATTACCCAGTAATCTCAAAAGTCTTGAAGGAAGTTCTCCAATAATCTTGAAGGAATGTTCTTCAAAATGTCTTGAAAGAATATCTACAATATGCCTCTTCAAAAAATAATGCGGCCTTGACATGGAGATTAGATTGAAGACATTTTGCCTTTGGAGAAGATGGTGAAGCTTGAGAAAGTTCTGTCGACCAATCTTCCGAAGCGGCAGAAAAATCGAATGATTTCCAAGTGGATTTATATCTACCCAATATGGGCATGTCGGTGAAGAGATATAATCCTTTCCTAATGTCTTCGTCTTCCTTAGAAAGGCGTGGCAGAAAAATCGAATGATTTTCAAGTGGATTTATATCTACCCGATATGGGCATGTCGATGAAGAGATATAATCCTTTGCTAATGTCTTCATCTTCCTCGGAAAGAAACAAGATAATTGTTGAGATCTTTGAAACACACCATGACAAGAAATCTACAAGAGAAAAACAAGTCATGAAATCAAAATAAAGAATTTAAAAAAAAAAAAAAATTCTTTGTTCAAATTGAATGTGGATCAAGAAGATTTACGCATGACAAGTCAAGGAATATTTATGCATGACTTAAAAAAAAAAAATCATGGTGTCATGGTGGCAAAAATAACAAGAAACCAAAGTGTCATGATACGTGTCACTATGCATGGCTATTCAAATAAGAAATAAAGATACCATATGCATGGGCCCACCATCAACCAAACATCCCGCGGGTCATTGGCAGGTGATTTTTGGCATTTCGTTCATACGTAATAGCCGTGTCCCCTGTGGAGCATAGGCAAAAGCAAGCAAAACATTTTAAGAATCTTACACGTGGCGTACCTTGTTCAGATTTAGAGAGACGATCCCACGTTGCTGCAGGATTTCCTGTCGACCCAATCATAACCGTTCAAAAGGCTATGATTATCACCTTTACCATTTATGATTCTTTTTTAATTCTAATTTTGCTTTAGCCATTATTTTGTGAATCACACAACTCAGGACTTAAATCCAGAAATATTAAAATTTTCGATATGGCAATAACCAAGGGTTTGATCTCCAAGATGATAAAATATGGATTGTTTCTTGGATTTCAACATTCAAGGATACGTGCATGGCTGCAAAACCCACATGTGGATATAAGAAAAACTTCACACTCGGTTTATAAACAAACAAGAGATAGGCAAGTAGTCACTAGAAGCACCGGAATGAGTACCATCCATTGGCTTGCGCGAAATACTAAAAGTGGGATCGACAGATCGCTTTCATCCGCTTTGCGACTGGTTCGCTTGAGGGACTGAGAAGTGCAAACTATCCTGGAGATGACCTTGCTGTTAAGGAAACGAAAGTAAGATGACAGGGCCATGAACTGTGAATAAATCACGTAGAGTGGAGGTAGAACCAAGGAATCACAAGGTCATTGATTCAATGCTTGGAATCGGCTGATTACATGCAATATAGTTGACAAACAATTTCAAGTGTTTCCCTGTTACTAGAAAGAGTGGGGTTAGTCGTAAAAAAAAAAAAAAAAAATTTGCGGGAGGAAGAACTTAGCTAAAAGTTGCGGCTCCAGGCTTCATGCTCTTTAAAGAATGGGAAATCAAAGACTCGGTGATGCTTTATATAATGGTTTGAAAGACAAATCCCAAAAGAACTACAAATCAAGAACGGCACTTGGATTTGAGAGACCGATTCCTAGTTGAGTTACATGTTAAAGTCCAAGGCGGGTTGTGTTTGGTCTCTTAAGAAATCAAATTTTAGTTGAAATATAAGATCATGAGCCAGCTAATTAATTAGGAGTTGTGATATAATGCTTCTACATCTCAATTCTTATTGGAGAAGGAATATGGCTTGAAGACTTTTTTTAAAACTAAAAGTCTTTTGCTAATTGGCCTGTTAATGAACTTCATGTTGGAGTTGGAATAAAAGTTAAAGGTGCCGATTAAATCATTCATTGGCTATGGAATATGCACACCATGGCAATTGGCCTCATACTACAATTCTCATGTTGTTCGGCTGGCCTATTTAATTTAGACTTCCAAAATCAAGGCATACTAAGAGTTCAAAAAAAAAAAAAAAATTTATTGCCGATTAAGACTTTACTTTAAATTAAGTTGCATGATTTGATTACTTGTCACATACAAAATCATGAGAGATAATTGAGGCATGCAAATTAAATTTCAAGACTTGTCCACTTGCTGCACTCAAAAATCGTGTACGTAACCAAGTCTTGAGGGGGCATTTGTAGAAGGAGAAAATTTGTAACCAATTACAAATAGCCACATGTCAATTGGAATTTCTTTAATTAAGAAATTTTCAATTAAATTATACATTACCATGTGAAATTGATAATATCATATTATAATTAATTATTTTATAATTAATTAAACATGTACACATGGTTTGACCAATCAAATTGCAAGGATTCATGGGTCATCCAATCAAATTTCACCCATGTGTCATAATTATTTTACCTCTAATTAAATTAAATTAATTAAGAGATAAATAATAAATTTTTATCTCTAATTAAATTAAATTAATTAAGAGATAAATAATAAATTTTTTATCTCTAATTAAATTAAATTAATTAAGAGATAAATAAATATTTTATCTCTAATTTAATTAATTAATTAAGTGATAAAAATTAAATATTTTATCTCTAATTTAATTAATTAATTAAGGGATAAATAATAAAGTTTTATCTCTAATTAAATTAAATTAATTAAGAGATAAATAAATATTTTATCTCTAATTTAATTAATTAATTAAGTGATAAAAATAAATATTTTATCTCTAATTTAATTAATTAATTAAGTGATAAAAATAAATATTTTATCTCTAATTAAATTAAATTAATTAAGAGATAAATAAGAAGATATTATCTCTAATTAAATTAAATTAATTAAGAGATAAATAACGAGGTTAAGTTCTTTTAAAACTCTCTTTCACCTGGCTAGCTACCACTATAAATAGAGACCTCCCCTTAACACAAATTCACAACTCAGAAAGCCTGAAGAGAAGAAGATTTTGAAGAGCCAAATCCTCTCAAAATTCTTAAGAAGAAATTAGAGAAATTCTAAGAACGTGGTGCTTGTTCTTGAGAATTCTCTAAGAAGCTGCTCTCCGATCTTGTTCATCAAAGGAAAAGAGATAATTCCTGTTTTTCAAGACCAAGTCTAGAAGACCCTTGAAGCAGATCTTACCGATTCAAGATCAAGTCGTGAAGACCCTTGGATCAAAGTTTTACTGAAGAAAAGAATCAAAAGATTTCTTTATTTTAAGAATTTTCAGAGATTGTAACTTTCAAGTTTGATAAATAAAAATTTTATTTGTCTCCAATTTTCTTTGTCATATTTTTGACATAAAATTTGTGTGTACAGTATACTCCATGCTTTAGTTGTCCATAAAGGTATTGTTCCATGTGTTCTACCGTTCAATTAGTAAAAAGAGTTTTTTGTTGCATATATTTACATTGATTAGATCTATCAATTCTGACTCAAATTTAAAAAATTCGATAAATTCATCCGAACTTAAATTCGATCCAACTCGATTTGACAATAAAAGTCAACAACCCGAACATGATCCAATCTAGATCCGAAAATAACCCGAATCCAAATTAATCTGAATCCGAAATGACTCGAACTTAAATTAAGTATAATTTTATTTTAAAATATTAATTAAATAAAAATAATAACTATAACATAAATTTTTAATTTATTTTAATTCATAATTTGTAAGTATCATTTTGAAGTATGATAAAGCATGAACTATGCAAGCAGTGGTTGTGGGAAAAATTAAAATACGAAAAAGAAGCTTGATATTATATATATATATATATATGTATAGTGTTAGGGTTTTAGGAATTGAAATTTTAATCAATCCGTTGTAAATCAATCTTAATATCTTTATTTTAAATCAAACTGTTGGATTGAATAAATAGTAAGTTTATTGTATTTTTTATAAGTAAGTTTATCGTATTATTACCATAATAACCTTCATAAATTAATTATTCAAGACTTTCAAGATAATTGTTTAAAGACTAAAATAATCTTTTAAATATATGATAATCTCTTAAATAAATGTTGTATCAATTATGATAATCTTATAATAAGATTTAAAATGAATTATATATTTTAATTATCATGGATATACTTATGATAATTTTATAACATTCTTTATTGTTATACATGTTATTTAAAATAAAACTATTATTTTTATTTTGAAAGTATAATCCATTTTTATGTAATTTAGAATATCTTATTATGTAATTTATCACAATACATTATATTATAAAAATGGATATGTGTATTTTATCACAATACATTATGTTATAATAATATCTTATTATGTAATTTAGATCAAATTATATAATCTTTTATCATTATAACTTAAGTCTTATCATGTGATTTTCTAAAAATATATAAAATAGGTCATTCATATGTTTATAGTATTCTAATGATTTGTACATTGTGTTATAATAATACATTTACAAATATATAAATTGATTGGGATAACAATTTCATGTATACAATTTTACTTATTTAAGCAAAACAGATACTCATATTTGAAAAATTATTGAATTATGCCCGAATCCAAAAAAAAAAATATCGGATTAGATAGATATTTATTTTTAAATTAAAAATAACAATTTCTATATTTATTTTTAAATATTTTCTTTTATAATTCAATAAAATTCTAATTAAATCTAACTTGATCAAATAATTTGTTCAAAATTGATCTAATTTTATTTTAAATTTAATAAATTTAACTCGAATGACCTGAACCCAAATGACCTGAACTCGAAATGTCCGAACTCGAATAACCCAAACTCGAATAACCCAAGTGTCAAACTTGAATAATCCGAACTCGAAATAATCCAATCCCTGAAATGATCTAAACCTGAAGTGACCAAAACCCGAAAATAATTCGAAATTTTTAAAATTTGAATTGACCCGATCTGAAAACAATCCAACCTGCTCAATTGACAAGTATGATTGAGATTTCTTTAATTGAAATTGTTGAATGATTGTGTGGCTTGCTGGTCACAGTTTTTCTACAATTGGCATTTGCTATACTCTTTTTATATATATATATTTTGGATAAATACTCTTATATCTTTTTCTATGTTCAGAAAGGGTTCAAAGTATGATTAAAAGCATGAGGGTTATGTCCTTTGACATTATTGGTTAGAAAGAGAAATTGTGTTGATTGTGTTTATTTAAATTTGCTCTTGTGGTTAAGATTTTAACATCCTTTTAATTATTTAATTATTATTGTTTAGGTTAAATTTTGGAAACAAGAAATTGTTGTAGGTAAGGTTTCAATCATTTGCTCAACTTTTAGATGTTGAGATAAATAATTAATCTCTGACTATTTTTCAATAGTATTTGCATCTTTCATATGTGTTAATGGATTTTGAGGTATTTCAAATAAATGCTAGCAAAAGATCAATCTTTTAAATTGATTTTGGTCCAAATGAACTAGTGAACTAATGCACAAAAAATTATAATTATTTGTATTATATTCATATAATTTTACATCTTTTAAATTTTGCATTAATGAAGCTATATGTTGCTAATTGATTACACATCTCAATTGCAACAATTTTTTCCTTTGGGCTTCACATATTGTAAATTCCTTTATCTTTTTTTCTCCTTTTCCCACTCTATTTCTTTTATTTGTTGTGGACTTTCAATTTTGTATTGTTTTTTATTATATGATTTTTTTGACAAAATTTTCAATTCAATCTTACTTCTCCTCTTAAACTACTTCATTTTGATCCAATTTCTATAATTTTCTCTATATAATAATTTGTATTATATTCATATAATTCTACATCTTTTAAATTTTGCATTAATGAAGATATATGTTGCTAATTGATTACACATCTCAATTGCAACAATTTTTACCCTTGGCTTCACATGTCGTAAATTCCTTTCTCCCCCCCCCCCTTTTTCCACTATTTCTTTTATTTGCAGTTGTGGACTTTCAATTTTGTATTGTTTTTTATTATATGATTTTTTTTTTGACAAAATTTTCAATTTAATCTTACTTCCCCTCTTAAACTAGTTCATATTAATCCAATTTCTATAATTTTCTATATGTTATAGAGCTTAAGTTTTTTTTTTTTACAATGAAAATAATAGTTTGTGAAAGCTTTTTTCTCCACTTAGGAGCTTTTCTCTCAGCTCAAAAATACTCTTTCCCCTTTCCAAAACCATCATCGGTGTTCTAAAATACTCCTTTACAAAACCATCTTTGTTGTTCTTCTTTTCTTTTTGATCTCGAAAATGTTGTTTTTCCTCCCTAGTCTAAGCCTAAAAAACACTTTTTCTTCCATTTCTAAATCTATCATATCCTCCCTTCTCTTTTTGTTTTCTAGCAAACCCACCATCTATACCCGTAGACTCCGTCTCTTAATCTCTCTATAATCAAATCAAAATCTTTTAGCAGTAGTATTTGGCATTTTTTTCAAGATCCTAGCCCCTTATATCGTGCTTATTCCCACCCTAAAACCTTTCCAAATCAAACATAATCTATAATTTTTTGTTTTTAGCTCTTGATCTGTCTTTGGCTTTTGCTTTTCTCAGATTTTTCTCTTGGACTTCAGAACACGCAGGGTCCTCACATTGGTTCTCTTTCTCCATCCTTAGCTGTGTCTCTCGATTCTTTAAAAATTTTACAATAATTTCTTTGCTGTCTTTTTTCTCCTTTCATGAACACTCATTTCTTTCTTTGCTTTCTACAACTTTAGAAGTTTTATGATCCAACTTTACCATGGAAACAATGGTTCTAGATCCTGTTGAATATAAAGTTAACCCGAGGAAATAGAACGTTGTGTCAGATCCCAAATTGCCTATATATAGAAAACAATTTCCCTTTCCTCACTCACACTGCGTTAATAAGGAAAATAGCACCTTCAACAAATACATTCCCCCTCATAAAAGAAAAATGGAGAGATCAATGAACGGGAGAGAAGTCAGTTGGTCTGAGAGTGGAGATTCAATATTAGCCAGTGACAATGAAGATTTCCGAGACATTGGTCATAACCCATTTTCGAGCCTAGAGATCCGACAAAGAACGAGGAGGGGACCTCTAATCCAGCTAGACACTGATGATATTGTTGCATAAAGAGTTTTCTGGCAACATTGTCTAGTTACGCATTTACTTGATGTCAGGGAGTTTTCTTCCAAAACAGTCCAACGGATGGTCAACATTGCTTGGAGAATACGAGGAATGGTCACTATTGTTGGAAGAGAGGACAACTTCTATATCTTTCATTTTGAAGACCTTGTTGACATGTAGTTTATATAGAATGAAAGCCCTAGGTCGTTAGAAGGTGGCTTTTTTGTTTTTGATAGGTGGAGACTCAACATGGTAATAAACTTCTATATGTCGTATTACCAAAAAAAAAAAAAAAAATTATTTTAATATTTATTTTAATTAACATTAGTACTAAAGTATATAACTTCATTATAAGGTCTTTTTGTAAAAAATAAAATAAATATTTTCATTAGAGTAATTTAACTAATTAAGCTAATTAAGTAATCAAATATTATTTTATAAAAGTATCATGTATTTTTTAAATTTAAAGGTATTTAACATAATTAATTAATTATTATAATTTATTTTCAAAAAATATTTTAAAATTATTATTATTATATTTAATTATACTTGATATAATTTAATTTTAGTAGCATGTTATTTCAAAATTCAAGCTTAGCTCATCTGGTTAAGGTTTTGATGCTTGACTTTGCAAGCCAAGATTCAGTCTCTCAAAGAGCAAAAATTTATATATTTTACAAATAAATGGATTCGGATGCGGATATCCGAATCCGCAAATCTGAATCCGCAAAAGTAATGCGGATTCAGATAATGGATATCCGAGGTTTCATATCCGCATCTGCTCCGAATCTGCTACGGATAGTAATTATAAAATCTGAATCCGACTTTGAATCCGCAAATCCGAATCCGTAAAAAATGGATCGGATATCCACGGATATCTGAATCCGCATTTCAAATTGCCATCCCTACTTCCCATGAATATAAGATACATGAGAGTTCGTGTTTGATTTAACCTCTAGCTCCCTTTAATAGCTGGGTGCTTCATCAGAGGAGACGATGGGAACAGAATTTGGGTGGACTTCAGGTATGAAAGAATCTGCAAATTTTGTAGACATTGTGGCAGAGTAGGACATACTTTCCCAAATTGTTGTCTGGACAACTTTAAGGTGGAAAGGACCATTGGTGATCAAATAGAAGATATTGCGACAAGATTTGGGTGTGAAACAGGTATTGATCTTTCTCAAGTGTTATTTGTGAATGATGTCAGAGCTTTTCGCAATCGAAGCAATAGAAGAACTACTAGGATCTTTTACAGAGGAGAACTAATGGATAAGAATTACCAACAGGATGACTTAATCCTTGCCAATGAAATGGTTATGGAGAATCAAAACAATCGGACTTCTGAAGAAATGCCTCTAGAGATTGCCAACCTGTTGTGGGACCAAGCCACAACAAATAATGCTACTATTGAAAACCAGAGGGCTGGAGATGAGCAATTAGAAATGCTCAATATTGGCCATATCCTGCCCACCTACAATGGAATCCAAGACCACTGTAATGCACCCTATAGGGTACTACACCAGAATCATACTATTGGTCCCCTCACTCAACATGCCACTCAAGAACCTAGATGGATTGATCTACCAAATGGAGAGGTTTTCTTCACGAATGCAACACTAGTCTCTGAAGGTCCTATTGATGAAGCGAAAAGTAGTAGAATGGCAGAAATGAGATCAGAACTAATAGGTAATAGAATATCATAGTCTATTTTCATCCCTGAGCTTTTCAAAATTGAGATTGATGAAAAAGAACAGGACATCTTGATAAAATGTTGGCTGGAAAATATAGAAAAAGAGAAAACACAACCTTTGCAAACCCAACCAGGCAATGGTATTCAGGAGAGTGATAACCACCAACAACAAGATAACCATCAAAAATCTTCCATAACAAAGGTGAGACAGATGAAACAAATGAAGCAAGTGAAGAACAAGATAGGCAAGAGACACAAAGTCAGAGTAGCAATCAAAGTAAAAGGAAAAGAGACAACACTGATAGCGAGGAAGAATCTGAAGATAGGAGGAAGATTAGAAGAATGTTGTGGAACCTAGATGTTACTAATGATGAAGGAAAAATCACTACTATATGGGGGTTTAGGCAAGCTATCCCTGAACAGTCTCCACATGAACCATGATTATATTAAGCTGGAACACTAGGGGTTTGGGTTAGCCCCTAGTTGTTCATCAGCTCCACTAAATGATCCAAAAATATAAGCCACACTTTTGTTTTACCATGGAAACAAAGAAACAAAAAAAGGAATTGGTTTGTATGACAAAAAGATTGGATTTTCCTTGCTACGAGGGAATCTCAAGTGTTGGGGAAAGTTGGGGTCTGTTTGCAAAGTGGGAAAGTTCAATTGATGTAACCTCCATCTTTAGTAATAAGAATATTACGCATTTTCCAGTGTATGATGAGGAGAAATGTTTTTTTTTTGGCTTACTTGTTGTTATGGCCACCAGATTTAATCATAGACAAAAGGTGTGGAATCAACTCAAAACTATTGCTGATCAAATGGGTGATGATAGATGGGTGGTGCTTAGAGACTTCATTTGACACCCTGTCCGGATAATCTACCTAAAATCCGATAGAGTTTCGTTTCTATCTTAACTATAACCATCCAGCAAATGACATTCAGTTTATATCCTCAGCAAACAATATTTCTCAATATAGTTTATCACATTTATACATGCATATTCAAATATTATCCATGATCAATCTATATTCAAGTCAATACATATTGATTCATTGTCTCATAACTTCAAATATATACAATTTATCTAAAAGTAAACCTATCTAAAAAATTTTTACTAGATAAAAGACATCAAAAGAAACAAGACTTCTAGAGAGGTTTAAGTACGATGCCTACCACGTCAAAACACTATTAGAAGCGGAGAGTGGAGGAAGGAAGCAATCCTGACACCTAACTATAACCTGAAAATGAGAAACATGAAAAGGTGAGATATATGAATATCTCAGTGAGTAGACAACTTTTAAAATATTTGAAAACTATGACGATAACTTTTAAAACATAATAAATGTTTCCAAAATAAATAATAGTAAAACTATAACGAATGATTCGAAGATATAGCGAAGTTTTTAAATGTATAACAGTATTATAGTAACAAATCAATAAATAAAATTTGTAGAGTAAATCAAGTTTCGTATAATTGAGCTCCAACTTACTTTCATGCATAAGATTTATCCATACATCCATGTAATAACCAAGTAATATCCATGTAGGCATACTAGTAGCTGGCTCCAAAGGCCAATATCACCATAGAACTCCCCAAAGGCATATGTGTCGCTATGATGTGCCCCCAAAAGGCTAATATAATGGGATAGGGACTCTGGAGGTGGCTCCCACCACAAAGGCGTAGCACGCAGCTTCCGTATTCCGATTAAGGGTATAATCTCATACATTAAGTCAGGTGGAGCCAAAACCATATATGTCAAAATCTATGTATAATCATATTTTATAAATCATCCAACTTGCTCGATATAATATTTCTTGAAATACATGCACATTAATAACAAAATCAATTCATATGTTTATATGTCACATATGTCTTTAATACGTAAAATAAATATCATGCTAAATAAATTATAATTATAATTAAAGAAACTCCAGATAACTATAGTTATAGTCTACTCACAGTCCTTGAGATGATCTCCCTGTACGCCTCGGCCTGTAACCTCGGGATCCTTGAGTGACGTTGGATCTACGTTGCCTAGAGATTAACGATAATTGGTATTTATACATACTCAAAGCATTATGCAATGCAACTTAAGTCCCATTAATCTACCCCAAAGTCAATACTAATTTCTCATACTCAAACAACATATCCTTAATTTTTAATATCACTTCCATAATCATTTTCTCCATAATTCAACTCCATATTCATGTCCTTATCAAATTCCTTTCTAGTACTCCATGCCTTAGAGATTTCCATAATCCATAATCATCATTTAATACTATATTTCTCTTAAGCAATGAATTCCTTACTATCAAACTAGATTAGAAAAATTATAACTTGAGTTTGGTAAGGAATTTTGTAGTGATTCCAATTGGTTTATCTCAGCCAATAAGTCTACTTTATGAAGAAAATAACTAACTTAGACAATTAAAAAAAATCTTGATCAAGTTTGATAAATCCCGAAACTATGTCAAAACAGGGGTCAAAACAGGACAACCAACTTCACCGAATTTTATCGTTTTAACCGCTTATCGATTTTGGATGATTCAAAAACTAAAATTCTCGTATTGAACTGTAGTTTCTAGAAAAAATATCAAACAAATACAAACCCAGCTGTGCCAAACCCAGAAAATCAGAACAGAAGGCATGCTCAATTCCCCTGTTTTGCTTTTTCAGTGCAAACACCACTGCTGCCAACTCTAGATTGTGAGTGGGATAGTTCTACTCATGCTATTTCAGTTGCTGGGAAGCATAAGCTATCACCTTCCCATGTTGCATCAAAACGCAACCCAAACCTCACCTCGAAGCATCACTATATACCACAAAGCTTCCAGCCCCTGATGGTAGCGTAAGAACTGGTGTTGTGGTCAATCTACGCTTGAGCTCTTGGAAAGCTTGCTCACATTCATCAGTCCACTCAAACTTAGCATGCTTCAGTATTAGCTTTGACAGAGGGGAAGCAATCATGGAAAATCCTTCCACGAATCTTCGATAGTATCCTGCCAATCCGAGAAAGCTTCTAACTTCTGTGACATTCGTGGGTCTTTCCCAAGCAACTACAGCTTCTATCTTTTTTGGATCCACAAAGATCCCTTCCTTAGATACCACATGACCAAGGAATGCTACTTTGTCCAGCCAGAATTCACACTTGGAAAATTTAGCATAAAGTTGCTTTTCACGCATAGTCAGCAGCACCGTTCTTAAATGGCTTACATGATCATCCTTATTTCTGGAATAAACTAGGATATCATCGATGAACACAATAACAAACTTGTCTAAGTAGGGTTGAAACACCCTATTCATCAAATCCATAAAGACTGCAGGTGCGTTAGTTAGCCCAAAAGGCATAACTAAGAATTCATAATGACCATATCGAGTTCTAATAGCAGTCTTTGCAATATCAGATTCTTTGATCTTCAATTGATGATAACCCGACCTTAGGTCTATTTTGGAGAATACACTTGTACCTTGCAACTGATCAAACAAGTCATCAATCCTTGGCAAAGGATACTTGTTCTTAGGTGAACTTGCTCAGTTGCCGGTAGTCGATGCACAACCGTAAAGATCCATCATTTTTCTTTACCAAACAAAACTGGTGCTCCCCAAGGTGAGGCACTAGGCCAATCCATTCCCAGAATCACATCAAAATCGTACATTCCTAATGGAAACAGATCAACTGGTAATTCATGCTCCTGAACCATAACGATACAACCCGGATAAACCACATCAATCTTCAAAGTTTCACCCACTGGTACTAACGACCATAGGAATGTCTAACCTCCTAGACTCTCTATCCAAATGCATGACATATGAATTAGCAATGAAAGAATGAGTTTTACCCGGATCTATTAAGATTCTAGCATCTGCCTTAGAAACTGAGAGAATACCTATAACCACTTCAGGAGTAGCCTGAGCCTGTTGCTGGGTCATAGCATAAATTCTGGCTGCAGTTCGGGGCCTGCCAGGCTGTCCACTCTGTCGAGGACCATTAGATGAACCAACTTGAGATTGTACCCCAGTTCTATCTCTATCTGCTGTCGGCTGAGGTGTAGCAGTAGGTTGGGTCATTTCCCTTTGACCCACTGATAACTGACTGGTAGCTCCCTTGTTCCCCAGCTTGGGACAATCCCGTTTCAGTGTCCTGGTTCTTTGCAGTGAAAACATACATTCTGTAGTCTCCAACATTCACCAGGATGATTCCTCCCACAGTGGGGACACTGAGAATAACTTCAGGTCCGAGGTCCTCATGACCTCCCAGGTAGCATCTAGTCTGCTGTTGAGGTTCAGTGGTAGGTCTACTAGAAGCACCACTAAAAGGTTTTTTTTCGATCCCCCTTGGAATCTCGAGGGTTTGTAACTACTGGTACTACTCTCTAAATTGCTTTTCTTAAGCCTCGCGTCCTCACTGGAGGACTGCCCTTTCCTTTTTCTGAACTTCTCTTCTTTGTCTTTCATTTCTTTCAGATTCTGTTCAACTTTGATTGCCATGTTGATCCATTTATTAAAGTCATCTGTATCTAAGGTCGTCAGCCTATGTCGAATACTAACATGTAGCCCATCTTGGAATTTCTTGCATCTGTCAACATCGTTGGCTACTACCGATGGAGCAAATTCTTATAGCTCTCTGAATTTTTGCTCATACTATGCTACTGACATACTACCCTGCTTTAGATTCATAAACTCAGTCCATTTCTTTTCCCACAAAGCCCGAGAATAGTATTTTTCATCAAACTCTCTTCGAAAGTCTGCCCAGGTTATGGTAGGATGTCCAACATACCTTTGCACTATAGTTTTCCACCATGTGTGTGCAAGCTAAGTAGTCTCAATTTTATGGGCTCAGGAATCTGAAGAGTAATGGAAGTAGTCTCAATTTTCTATAGCCTTGTCCAAGCTAAGTTTGATTCAAAAGATCCCGTAAAAATCTTACAACCCATATTCTTCAGGTCTTTACAGTAATCAACTATCCCCTTTTCAGCAGGGGCAGTCAAAGTGGGAATCACTCTTGCCAAGGCCACAACTGCCTCAGCTAAATTAAAGTCAACTACTGGGGGTGCCGCAATAAAAGATGAACCAGCAATTGAAGCTTGTACTTCAACTTGCTCATCAATATTCTCATTTCTATTCCTATTCCTATTCCTATCTTGGGGTAGGGGATTGATTCTGGGCCTTTCTCTTCGACGTGGTGGCATCGTGTCTGATTTCCTGCACAAGTGACAGTCTTTTAATACTTCAACAAACAATTCATAAGTCTAAAGGACCTATATCCTATGCTCTGATACCAAGTTGTGACACCCTGTCTGGATAATCTACTTAAAATCCAACAGAGTTTCCTTTCTATCTTAACTATAACCATCCTGCAAATGACACTCAGTTTATATCCTCAGCAAGCAATATTTCTTAATACAAATTATCACATTTATACATGCATATTCAAATATTATCCATGATCAATCTATATTCAAGTCAATACATATTGATTCATTATCTCATAACTTCAAATATATACAATTTATCTAAAAGTAAACCTATCTCAAAAAGGTTTACTAGATAAAAGACATCAAAAGAAACAAGACTTCTAGAGAGATTTAAGTACGATGCCCACTACGTGAAAACACTATTAGAAGCGGAGAGTGGAGGAAGGCAGCAATCCCTACACCTAACTATAACCTGAAAATGAGAAACATGAAAATGTGAGATATATGAATATCTCTGTGAGTAGACAACTTTTAAAACATTTGAAAACTATGACGATAACTTTTAAAACATAATAAACGTTTCCAAAATAAATATTAGTAAAACTATAATGAATAATACGAAGATATGGCGAAGTCTTTAAATGTATAACAGTATTATAATAACAAATAAATAAATAAAATTTGTAGAGTAAATCAAGTTTCGTATAATTGAGCTCCAACTTACTGTCATGCATAAGATTTATCCATACATCCATGTAATAACCAGGTAATATCCATGTAGGCATACTAGTAGCCGACTCTAAAGGCCAATATCATCATAGGACGTCTCAAAGGCATATGTGTCGCTATGATGTGCCCCTAAAAGGCTAATATAACGGGATAGGGACTCTGGAGGTGGCTTCCACCACAAAGGCGTAGCACGCAGCTCCTATACCACAGTCTAAGATCACGAAATTGGGACTCTGGAGGTGCCTCCCACCACAAAGGCGTAGCACGTAGCTCTGTATTTCGATCAAGGGTATAATCTCATACACTAAGTCAGGTGGAGCCAAAATCATGTATGTCAAAATCTATGTATAATCATATTTTATAAATCATCTAACTTGCTCGATATAATATTTCTTGAAATACATGCACATTAATAACAAAATCAATTCATATGTTTATATATCGCATATGTCTTTAATACGTAAAATAAATATCATGCTAAATAAATTATAATTATAATTAAAGAAACTCCAGATAACTATAGTTATAGTCTACTCACAGTCCTTGAGATGATCTCCTTATACGCCTCGGCCTATAACCTCGGGATCCTCGAGTGACGTTGGATCTACGTGGCCTAGAGATTAACGATAATTGGTATTTATACATACTCAAAGCATTATGCAATGCAACTTAAGTCCCATTAATCTACCCCAAAGTCAATACTAATTTCTCATACTCAAAACAGAATATCCTTAATTTTTAATATCACTTCCATAATCATTTTCACCATAATTCAACTCCATATTCATTTCCTTATCGAATTCCTTTCTAATACTCCATGCCTTAGAGATTTCCATAATCCATAATCATCATTTAGTACTATATTTCTCTTAAGCATGAATTCCTTTCTATCAAACTAGATTAGAAAAATTATAACCTTAGTTTGGTAAGGAATTTTGTAGTGATTTCATTTGGTTTATCTCAGCCAATAAGTCTACTTTATGAAGAAAATAACTAACTTAGACAATTAAAATAAAATCTTGATCAAGTTTGATAAATCCCGAAACTATGCCAAAACAGGGGTCAAAACATGACAGCCAACTTCACCGAATTTTATCTTTTTAACGCTTATCGATTTTGGGTGATTCAAAAACCAAAATTCTCGTATTGAAGTCTAGTTGCTAGGAAAAATATCAAAAAAATACAAACCCAGCTATGTCGAACCCAGAAAATCAAAACAGAAGGCATTTCAATTCCCCTGTTTTGCTTTTTCTTGTTCATGCTTTAAAATCCTTTTAATTCTTACTAAAGGAAAGTAAAACTCATACTTAATAGATGAAATTCCAGACTTTAACATGTTCATGGAGCTAAAATCTTAGCATATTCATGTAGAGAATCTAGAGAAAATGAAAAATTAATCAAGAAACTAACCTTGGATGTGATTATTGATGAAATTTTGGTGGAAAATGTTTGAAGAAAATTTTGAGAGAATGAAAAGAAGAAAGGGCCGGCTGCTACTTGAGGAAGAAATACTAATTCTAGAGTTTTCAAGTGATAAAAATGAACTTAAAAGATATTTTTCAATTTTTGGTATAATTGCACATTGGTCCCTCAACTTTTTATAACTAACCATTAAACCCTTAAACTTTTAATTTGTTCAATTTGATCCTTCCTTCTTTTATTTCCTTCACTTATAACTTCTTACCAATTTTCAAGTTTGCCCTTAAAATTTTTGGGGTTTGACATTGCTCGATCGTACGTAACCTCGGTGGTTACACTTCAACCAGGTACTTTCCCCCTCTGAAAAGTTCTCACCTTATCATAATAACATCAAAGGACATATGCCATTTCGAGAATGCTTAAATTACTGTAACCTATTAGAACTCCTTGCAACAGGTCAGTCTTTCACTTCGACCAATAATAGCTGTCGCAACCTAAAAAATAACAAGTCTTATCGCAAGACTTTTTACCAGTTAAGTGTGACATTGGGGGAAACCTGAGGAAAAGATAACTTAATTCCTCTTGAAATAAAATGAGGGTTGGAAAACTACCTCGAAAAAAGACATGGAGTCGCCACCAATCTTTTTGGGCTAGGTGTGATCGGTCACCTATTAAAATCAGTTTTGTAAAACATTTTAAAATTAATTAAAACATTTTTAAAACCAATTTCAAGTCTGCGTTTTTTAAACCAGAGAAATCAAAGAAGTGGTTCGGGAGTCGATTACGTGCGGGGAAGGATTAGCACCCCCACAACGCCAGTATAAAACGGTACCTTATTAATCGTGTGTTATCTCAAATCTCGGTAAAAAGTCCGTTTTAAATTTGATATTTTAAAATAATTCTCAATTTAAAGAAAAATAATTCCATTTTAATTGAAAATAATCCGAAATTTATTAATTCAAAAATTTCCTACATTTTTCAGCAGACCCGGCAAAACTTAAAAAATTTTATTTATTTGGAAAAAATACCGAATCGTTTTCATTTTCTTGAAAGAAAGATATTACTTTATTAATGATAATTGATGATATCCTCGCCAGCAAACCCGACAGAGAACTCATGAATTATTTTAACTCGGGAACATCTTTATTTTTATTGAAAACCATTATCTTTTTAAAACATTTTTAAAAATATGAATATGAACATGTATGACATAGTAAAGATGACATAGAAAAATCTAGATGACATAGTATAACCTAAATGACATGATATAATCTAAGTGACATAATATATTCTAAATGACATGATATAACCTAAGTGACATAGTATATTCTAAATGACATGATATAACCTAAGTGACATAGTATATTCTAAATGACATGATATAACCTAAGTGACATAGCATATTCTAAGTGACATGATATAAACTAAGTGACATAGTATATTCTAAATGACATAGCAATATAATTAATAACATGAAATGATATGAAACATAAAAATTATTATCATGAAATATGCATGAAAATAAAAAACAATGCATGAACATAGTAAATCCTAAATGATATGATAAAAATAAATAATGACTAAGCAAAAAGCATAGGATAACATAAAATAATCACAACCATATAACAATCAATATAACACTATGAAATATAAATCAAAACAATAACATAGCCATAGAAATATTCATAACAAAAATCATATATTATACAATATGCATGAACATGGAAAATACAACGCGTGAAAGTGTATTTTTTCCTTTAAATAAGGAAATCCGTAAATCTAAAAAGATATCTGACTACCTTAGGAAAAGACATCAAATTAAATTTTCTAAATCAAAAATACTTTGTGATTGGGTTGAAAACAAATTTTAAAATTTTGGATGAAAAATAATACCATGGCCGAAACCCCCCTTGAAGAAGGCTCTATTTTCCTAACTTTGAAATCCCAGACTTGACCACCCTTGACCCGACCTTTATAAAATTATTTTCTTAGGATAAAAATGACTTAAAAATCAACCTAGGATACTAGCTAAGGTTCTAAATCAGCCCTCTCTTAATGCCTTAGCTAAAACAGAAAATTATTTTTCTTCTTGAAATCAAATCTGACTTTACTGACCAGTTTTAAGACGTGATTTGTTTACCTATTTTCAAAATTTCAAAAAAATATATGAAAAAATTATGGGAGACTTAGAACATATCGTACTCTATGAGAAAATTTTGGCTTAATTTTTAGAATAAGGATGACCTACCAGAAAAATCATGAAAATCAAAACATTAGGTGAAAAACTGTTTAGCCAAAAAAACATTTTTAAACCTTTGATAAAATCATTCAAAAATCAGAATAAAAATGTTGGAGACTCCTCTAAGGACCTACAAACAGTAGTAAAAATTTCTATTGCCTAACGAAAAAAAATCACAAAGGTAGAAAATCCAACTTGACAACTTCTTAATTTTCCACAAGCATGCTCATGTGAGCTTGGCTTTGAGCCATTGATTGGCCTAAGTCAAAAATCAAGTGGGATGATATGAAATGCATGAACAAACAGCAAGTTAAATGCATGAAATGCATGATCTAAGGCCTAAATGACATAGAAAATGCATGGCATAAAAGATGACCTAATGCCTAACATGAAATTGCATGGCAATAAATGCAACCTAGACCTAATATGCAAGAAAAGCATGACAATACAAAGATTACCTAAACCTAATGGACATGAAAATGCATGGGAATACCAATATGACCTAAGACCTAAATAGCATGGAAATATGTATGGAAATACAAAGATGACCTAATGCCTAAAATGTCATGAAAATGCATGGCAATACAAAATGACCTAAGACCTAATATGAGTATAAGATATGCATGGAAGTAACATGAGCATATAATGACCAAATAAACATAAAACAATGCATGAACATGGCACAACGAATACACAATCTCATGGCATAGTAATGTAAAGCATGAATGAAGACATGATAATCACATGCTCAAAATGAAGATGCAAATGCACAAGGCAAAAAGGCATGTAGAAACCGAATGGACAAGAAAATATGTAAGGAAATGTAGCAAGGCAATAACACTAACACATGGCATAGTAAATCAAATACACAATATCATGGAATAAAGATGAAAGCATGTCAACTAAACAAGATGAAAATGCACACACAAGGCAAAAAACATAGTGGTAGCCGAATGGACACTTAATGAACATGTGCAATTCTAGCATGGCAATAACACAAACACATGGCATAGTATATACAAGACTTAAAAGGAAACATGTTAGACCAAACAAACATGATGCAAATGCAAAGATGTAGCTAGGCAAATACACAAACACATAGTATGGCAATAACACAAAGCATGAACAACTTAACATAGTGAAAACAGAAAATTAAAAATAGCAAACAAAGTAAGTAGACATGAAAATAAATGATAAAATCAGAATTATAAGAATAAGTAAGTAAAGAAGGTTAAAAAAAGCTCCATATCTTGATTATTTTAAAAAGTTAGAACATCAAAACAAGCCAATAAATCTCAACCAACATGGAAAATAAATCAAACACAAGACATGCACAAAAAAAAGGTTCGGCCAACATAAAAAAATGGTGAAAATTTTGTTTTTTTTTCTAAAAATTTTTTTCATGAAAACATAAGATAGGAGCTTTGAAAGAAAGTTTTAAAACCTTTATTTCATAACCAAAAACCACAAGAAATCACAAAATTTGAAAGAAAATCAGCAAGTTTAGCATGGAAAAAGAAATAAAATGCAAGAGTTAGGTGCGAAAAGGCTACCTTTCAAAGCTATCTTTCAAGCTTTTCTTCACTTCTAAATTTCTTCGCTTTTCTACACATAGCTATTTGCTCCACAAATGAATAATGATCAGCCAAAAAAAAAAACCCTAAAATTTGAAAACTCCACCCCATAAATAGAGGCAGTCGAGTGGTCTAAATGGGTAAGGATGTTGTCATTTTTTTCCTAACTAATTTTGATCCAAAGGCCACTAATTAAAGATGCTAAAAATGTGAAATTACCACCCTTAGATTAAGTGATCAGCTCTTAACAAATACAGCTATTCTAAAATATATAACCATAATGTTGACATCCTTCCTCTTCATTCATTTGAGCATGTGGCAAAATCACAAAGGCTTGATCAAAAAAATAACCACCTTACTATCCAATTTTGGCCTTTGGATGAAAGAACGCAGCAAACTTTATCCTCCTCTTAGGCTTGGCTGAATGGCCCTTCAAATTCTAGCCCTCTCCCTATTTTTTTAAGTTGCAAAAAGGCCCTCTTCGATTTCTTCGATAAAATTACACTTTAGCCCCCCAAACTTGATTAAATAGCAAAAGGACTACAAATCCGAATTTTATTTTTCCAATACTTCATAAATAATATAAAATTGAGTTCTAAAAGTTTTCAAAAATTTTCGAGCCCGTTTGCTATTTTTTCTGGATTTTTCTTCCAAAATTGCCCTTAGTGCACCCGAACTTTTGCCATTTTTCAAACGAGCTCCGATTCTGGATTTTTCTTCGCCAATATCTTTCAAATAATATAATATTGAGATCTAGAAGTTTTCATAATTTTCCAAGCTCATTTGCTATTTTTCCCGAATTTATCATCTGGAATTTCAACTTAGTGGGCCCAAAATTTTCCATTTCTCAAACGAGCTCCGATTCTGGATTTTTCTTCACCAATCTCTTCCAAATAATATAAGATTGAGATCTGAAAGTTTTGGTAATTTTTCGAGCTCATTTGCTATTTTTTCCGGATTTATCTTCTGGAATTTCAGCTTAGTGGGCCCGAAATTTGCCATTTTGCAAACGAGCTCTGATTTCAAATTTTTCTTCGCCGATCTCTTCCAAATGACATAATATTGAGATCTGGAAGTTGTTGTAATTTTCCAAGCTCTTTTGCTATTTTTCCCAGATTTTCCAAATTTGCCCTTTAACCTCCGAAGCCTCGGTTTTACTCAAAACAAGTCTGATTTCCATATGTTATTTTTCCAGGCCTTTATTATATATTGAATTGGAGTTGGTCCAAAAATCCCAATTTTTATGATCAAATTCCCCTCTGATTTGTTTTTTCCTTTTTCCAATATCGAAAAATTTCCTCGTTTCTCCATTTTTCCTCCAACCGGTTTTTTTCTCGAAATTACTTCAAACTGAGCCTTGGGCTATCTTCGTTTACCCACTCTTCATCAATTAGGGGCTTTAATTTTATCGAATCGGGTCATTTCTACAATTTTCCCCAATTTTGCCAAAATTCACCAAAAACCCTAATTTCCGATTTTCTTCCAAATTGACTCTTCCTTTGGTTTTGCTTCCAAATGGCCTTTCCAATACCCGTAGTCATTGATTATATTCCATTCAAAAACTCCAATTTTGACCAATTTGATCGTTTAAGCACTTTTCCCCAAATTTACCAAATTAGGGTTTCTTTTTCACTGAATCTCCATAACCCATCTTCCGGACTTCATATATTTCATTGTAGACCTCGGATTATCAAAATTCTTTCAGCATTGTTCAATTAAACTTTGGATCTTGATTTTGAATGAGGGTTGACTTTTTAGTGGTTGACTTTTTAGAGTTGACTTTTTTGGGGATGACTTTTTCCAAATTGACTTTTCATGCTTGCTTTCTTAAACTACGTATTAGAATACCACCTGCAGGATGAGAAGAGCTTTTTTGCATTCTAAAACATCACAAGAAAGAATTTTACTTGATTTAGAGGTCCGGACAAAATTATGTGTTTACAGCTGCCCCTCTTTGACTATTGCTGAGAATCAGGAATCAGGCAAAGATAAATAAACACTAATTTTGCCCAGTCAGTGAAATCTCATGTGAAGGAAAGGAAAGGGAGTTTTCATTTTTTCATTTTTTTCATCTTTTTTTTTTTATGAAAAAGCTGTAAACAGAAGATTTTATCCTTAAATTGAGTTCCCTGACTAATCAAGGCTCGACCCGTCTTAAGAAAACGAGTTTGATTTGCAAGAGAAGAAAATACCTCGACGGTGGTATCGGGGCGTTATCTTGTCTTGGTATCAGCAGTGTTGTGTTTAAACAGAAAATACCTCAACGGTGGTCTCGGGGCTCAATTCATTTGAGAAGCAGAATGAGTTCGATTTAAACAAAAGAAGATAATACTCATTTGAGAAGCAGAACGAGTTTAATTTAAACAAAAGAAAATACCTCGACGGTGGTCTCGGGGCTCGACTCATTTGAGAAGCAGAACAAGTTCGATTTAAACAAAATGAAATACTATTCATTTGAGAAGAAAAACGAGTTCGATTTATAACAAAAGGAAAAATACCTCGACGATGGACTCAGGGCTCTACTCATTTGAGAAGTAGAACGAGTTCAATTTGAAACAAAAGAAAAATACCTTGACGATGGTCTTAGGGCTCGACTTATTTGAGAAGCAGAACGAGTTTGATTTAAAACAAAAGGAAAATACCTCGACGATGGTCTCGGGGCTCGACTCATTTGAGAAGCAGAACAAGTTCGATTTGGGGAAGCTAAAATTTTCCATGATTCCTGCAATGTTAGCCAAATGCAGTGATGAAAATGACATGCTTTGCAAATGCTTGTATGTTTTCTAAGGATGAATGCAATCAAATGATTGTGTCATGATTTCTAATCCATGATTTCTTTGAGGTTCACGAACTGTCTGACTTCATGACAATGTCGTCAACTTTTCACCGATGCCCCACTTGAGGAACCTTCAATCAAGATAAATTGTCAAACAGTCCCAGTTGATGTAGATGTCTTGGATTGATGCAAATGCTTCTTGATGCATATGTAGATATTGAATAAGATGCAAATGCTTCATGGTGCAAATACAAAGGGCTTGGATTGATGCAAATGCTTCTTGATGCAGATGCAAATTTTGGATAAGATGTAGATGCTTCATGGTACAAATGCAAATGACTTGGATTGATGCAAATGCTTCTTGATGCAAATGTTGGATAAGATGCAGATGATTCATGGTACAAATGCAAATGACTTGGATTGATGCAAATGCTTCTTGATGCAGATGCAAAGATTAACAATGTGCAAAATGCTTCGAAATGACGCATATGCGAAGATTAATGTTGACACAACTACTTCATGAAATGATGCAGTTACCACACAATAGTGAAAATGCAATGATCCCAGAAATGATGCTATTTGCTTGAGATGACGCAAATGCAAATATCCATGAAGGATGTAAATGTAATAGTGAAATGCAGATGCTTAGTGCAAATGCAAGTACCCATGAATGATGCAAATGCTTGCTGACACTGTGCCGATGCAAAGCTCAATAAAGAGATGAGTGCTCATTGACCATAGTGATGCAAATGTCCCAATCATTTCTCTAGACTTTGGCTTAGTCTTTCCAATTTATTTTTCCTCTTCAAAATCAGAGTATATCTTCAATTCATTTTTCAATCTTTGGCTATTCTCTTTGCCCCAACAGTTTTCAAACTCTTATTGACAGAAGTCTGCTTGCCGAGTTCTATTTCTTCTTCTCATATTTGCAAGTCAAGGTTAACCCTAGTAGTTCCACACCTTTGGGTTAGAAAAAACCCTTATCTCATGTCAACGTCAAAAATGGGTATTTCAAAAATTTTTGTATTTTCCCTTTTTGAACAACAATTTTGCTCAATGAAAACTTTTGAGCAAAAAAAATTAACCCCATAGTGTGTGATGTACGAATCTTTTGAAGACTGATGATCATTGTTAGAAATTTCCCTAAGTGTCAATCTGAATTTTTTAATTTGAATTGGCAAGGCTTGGTATAACAAGATTTTGGTTGATCAAAGAAAACTTCACAACAAAAATGTATGTCCCTTCTAAGCTCACAATCTATGTTTGAGGGTAATCAGATCAAGGATCATTTCTTGAGGAGGATTCCCTTTGAAGCATTTGCCCTTTTCTTGGACTTTTCTGACTTTCTTTTGAGTTTGCTCCTTTTCTTCTTTGTTCTTGGCTTTCATTTGCCATACCCTTTTTTTTCACACATTTTTTTGTGTGTTTTTTTTTTTCTTCACATTTTTCTTCATTTCGACAAAGTGAGCCCTTATTTATTTGGGAGCTCAAATTGCTTTGTATCTGTCTTCGAACTCATTTCTCAATGATCTTTGAGAAGATCTTTCCATACATTTGCACCCCAGTGTGGAGGGTGATCCTTGATCAGGGTTTAAAAAAAAAAAATTCTTTCGGCCAGAAAGGGGTGATATGGATAATTTCTTTTTGTGAATGGGATATGAAAGATGGCCATTTCTCATATCAAGCACAAATATTCTCATTGAAAAGCAATCCCCAGGGGGAATAGATAATCAGAATTTCATTTTGCACTTGGAATCATCCGAATTCTCATATGCAAGATATCACAATTTTTCTTTTTCTTTTTCTTTTTCTTTTGTCTCTTTTTTTGTTTTTTCGTCGCATGCCCCCAATGGTTCATGCATTGGTTCCCATCTGGATTCACCATGTATCCATCATTTCTACATATGATGCCCCAATTTGATCAACTTTGGGAATTTGTATCATTACGAGGAACATCGCAAATCTAGATTTACAATGAAAATGCTGAGTTTCAATCTTTGGTTTGTTTGAAGAACCAAGGAAAATATTACTCGAAAACAAGTTTTCTCTAGGACATGGGATAATCTGGTTTGGTCATTGTTCCCCGAGGTGTCAATCATGAAGTGATGTTTGGGAAATTGGTGTTTTATGGTCATTGGAAAAGGATGTGAATGATTTTAGCATAACCTTGACACACATTGAATTACCAAGATCTAGATTCTTGAAAGAATGTCTCATTTGTTTGAATTTCAAAGAGTTCAAAAAATTTTCAAAAAGTTCATTCCTTTGTTCATAGCCTAGACTAGGATCTACATCTTTGCTTATTCTGCAATGTCTATGTTTTATGAAATTTAATTTTTCATTTTCCTTGAAGCATTCGGTCTTTCAAGTAGTCTTGATTCAAGGGATTTAGGCATAGGAAAGCCCAAAAGAGAGAAGGAAAGGATATTGGGTCATTTCTAACAATGATCATCAATATTCCCGATAGTGCACATTACTTCTTGTGAAAACCCCTTATTATTGTTTACCGCAAATTTTCTCAAAGTTTCATTTGTTTTTGCAAATTCAAATTATGCTAAAATAAAATGAACACAAAACATTTAAATTTAAAATTTATTTATTTATTTCATGTAGATGTCAACATGAGACAAGTGCTTTCATCATCAAAGTGTATAGAACTACATGCATCAAAATGATCCTATTGACATGCTTTTAAAGATAGTAATTCTTCTCTTTAAAACCCTAAGAAGATACTGATTTATGGCAAAGCGGACTTCCACTGTTCGATAAGCTCTAAAGTTAAAATGCCATTGTGAGAAAGACCTTCCACCATTTCCTTCAGTTGTCTCATTTTTCAGTCGAATGCCCAATTGCCCTCATGTGATACTCACACTTGCTATTAGGGTCATAACTCATTGCTGATGGGTTTGGAGCTGTTTTCAAAGGCACAGGGGTAAGGTACTGATTTTTTATCAATATTGACAGTAGGTCAGGGATTGGGATCAGAATCTTCTCTTGGTTATCCCATGGTTGTTTTTTGGAAGGGGGCATTTCATGACACTTGGACTTCCCTTCTTCAAAACTCAGCAAACTGTATGACACAGGAATCAAGTCAACTTGAATTCCTTCTTTCTTCATAAACCCATGTATGCCTTTCTTTCCCATCGTGACATCCCCACTTGTCTTACCATGAACGAATAGTGGCTTTTTCCCGTTATCTGATTTTTGTTTCTTCTCAAGATCTAACTGCCCTTTACTGATTAGCGCTTGAACCTTTTGCTTCAGAGACAGACAATTTTCTGTGGAATGACCTCGAATCCTGCAATGATAACCTCAAAATGCATTTTCATCATACCAGCTTGGATATGGGGGTCGGATAGGTTTTACAGGCACTCGAGTAAGAAGTCATTTTTCAACAAGCTGGGGTAACAACTCAAAGTAAGAGATGGATAGTGACTCAAACTGATCTCTTTTCCGAATATTCTTTGACTTTCCCTAGCTGGTCTAGGTTGGAGATTTATCAAATAATTACATTGAGAGGACATTGAGTATAAGTAAGGATACCGATATACATTGTTCACGAAAGGGTAGAATTGATGGTACATGGGTTGTGGCGGATATGGGACAAAGCTTCTCATCTGTCGCCCATATTGTCGGATTTAACCACGCAAGTGCACGTATCGCAAACAAGTAATATAATGAGAAGTAGAGTGTCGAACCCACGAGGAATTGTTATTAAAATCGTTAAGTACTAAAATTAACAAACTCAATCTTATCTAAACAACTAATTAAAGATGATAATCTAAAACAAAATTAAAATAAACTAATAATAGAAGCAAGTAAATTAAAAAGGTTGAATTCAATTAATTATAAAAGCCTAGGATTACAACTTCTCTCAACACTTCGATTGAATCTCTCTCTACCTCTTCACTTGATTAATGATCCTGAGTTGTTAACCTAGAGTTCTATCTTATTTATATGCATCTGTCGATGGTCTTATAAAAATATTCCTCTTAACCAATTAACTATATGTCTATGATAATTGAATTAAAGAAGAACTCATTAAACTTAGGATCTAACAATGGTTACACATGACAAGTAAGTATATTTCTACCCTACCTGCAGATCAATTCATCCTAATAAATGAATATGAAACATGTGTCATTCAATCCATGTCTAACACTAAACTCCCTATGTCTAGTTGTATTTAGGTTAACAAATCAATCTAATTGGTGGCTAAACAATTAGAAGCATTAAGAACAAGAATGAACAAACAACTCAATAAATCATTAAATCAAGCTAGAGAGAGAAAGTAAATTCAAACTATGTGTTAAGTTCTATTGAAATCCTAGTAAAAGAGATTTAGTTCATGATAATTAATGAAAACAAATATTCAAATAGTTTCACCATCATTAACAACATAAGAAAAATAAAGAAGAGAAAAAAAGAAACTAAGAGTTGTCAATTATTGAGTTTTCAATCTTCCAATCTTCTTAAGAGAATTTGATGGTGGCTACCTTCTTGAGAGAGGATTAGGTTTCTAGGTCTCCAATTCTCTTTATTCTGACCTAAAAAAGTCCTACTTAAAGTGCCCAAGGCCTCCTGGAGTCCGAAACTTTATTCCCAAGCAAAACATGTAAGTTTTACATTTTTTTTACATTTTTGTGGTACTGTTCATGATCTCCCGGCGCCAGTGATACTGCCTCCTTGGTGTTTCTCTTCCGTTTGTCCAAATTGGTTCCTGTCGGCTTCTCAAACTTCATCAGCTATTTTGACTGGGCAAATCTTGTCTGATTTTGACGAGCCTTACACTGTTGGAAAGGTATGGAAGCCAGCTTAAAAAGTAAAGAAGGGAGTTTTCTCAACTTAAGTCTTTAGGATCGAGTTTTTCTTGAAGAAAGCTCCAGAGGTTGAATCTGCTTGCTCATTGGAATGCACCGATTTTTGTCGTTTTGCACCTCGAAGCTCCAGATCACCTTGGACCTATAAAAACACATAAATAACAACTAAATAACTATTTTAAACATAAAATGGATAATTAAAATAAATATAAAAACATCTAAAACAAATCAAATCCTAATAAAATCCTTAAGGACTTAGCCGATTCAAAAGCATAAAATGTGGCAAAATAACTATATTTCCTAGAGTTGTCACACCCCCAAACTTAAGATTTTGCTAGTCCTCGAGGAAAACAAATCTAAACACACTAAATAAATAAATTGACTCAAAACATCACTCAAGATAAATGCACTCAAACAACGATTTCTTTAATCTTCCTCAAAAGTTACCTCAAAATCCTGATTCAAAGTAGAACATAAACATAATCCAAATCTATGATTCAATTCAATCGTAAATTTCATGCTTGAATAGATTTTTAGTGTGTGTGTATTATCTCTTTGCAAATCATCACATGCAATCTAAATAAGTTTATATCAATGCAAAATACGAACTAGTACTAGAATCTCATATGTTTACTTTTCATCTCTCTCTCCACTAATGTAGACTAACACTTCATCAAGGATCAAGTAGGTCTTTATTAAGCTTGTAATGTAAGGCTAGGGTCCAGGTAGGATAAAGATATATTTCGGTTTAAGTTCACCCATAGAAACTTTACATTTTTATCAAGATTTTTCAGAGCCATAGTCTTTTCCTCAAATTACATTCTTTCTTCGAATACACTTCCTTTTTGCTTCACCAATTTATTCATTTTTTTTCTGTTCTTCATTTTCGAAGAACAATAACCTCTTTTTTTTCTCTTTTTTTTTATTATAAATTCACCATTATTTCGCTCAAATTCGACATGGCTCATAATTGTTTCCTATAATATTATCACATGCCTATGTAGTGAAGGTTAATCATGGTTTTTCTTATTTGGCTAGGCTAAAAGATGTGGCAATCAAAATAAAAGAGATATATCAATTAAGCACAAAGAGGTAGACTAAGGATAATCATATATAAAGGTAAGCTTGAAAGGCTCAAACAATCCAAATATAGCCTAACCACTTCCTCAACTTAGTATTGTCTAGGATTTTGCCTTGAGAGAGAATCAAACAAATTCTAAGTTCTAGGCATAATTGCAATTCACATCAACATAAGCAGTCTTTAAATAAGCAATGCAAATCTAAGCAAGAGATCAAGTGCTCAATGTGTTGAAAATCACATCCTAACACGAAACTAACAAAAGAATTTAACACAAATTCTTCTCATGCTTATATTTTTCCAAGAATCAAGATAAATCAATAACTAAAATTCATCATTGGATAAAGACTCCATCATACTAAGTGCAAAATATCTTATGCAAATCCAAAAAAAATTTTTACACTCCTAATAATAAAATTAGACAACCACACAAACTAAAATAAATCTAAAGACACACCCCCAAACTTAAAACAAACATTGTCCTCAATGTGTAGAAAGAAAAAAGAGTAAGAACAAAAAAACTCCCTATAGATGCAAGCAAAGCAGGAGAAGCTCTAGTTTTCCTTTTAGACCTCATTATGCTTGTCCAAGTTGGGTGAGTAGTCACTACAAAAGAAAACAAAGTAAAAAAAAAATTAATAAAAAAAAACTACTCTAAAAATTAAAAGATAAAGAAAAAGTAAAAAGTTTAGAACTTGGGTTGCCTCCCAAGAAGCGCTTAATTTATAGTCATCGGCTTGACTATCTTATTGTTCATCATCCTGTATCTAACCACTTGATGATTTTTGATTCATGCCATTTGGTTGTTCTTTCTTTGAACAGTTTAGCAGTCTTGCAGGCTTGAAAGCGAAATTCATCCTTTTCCGTGGTAGAATTCAAGAATGCTTTAAGTGGATCAATGGGATAAATCTCTATGAATTCCTCGTTGTTAGCATTATCTATCCCATCGATTAGCTTTGGCTGTTGAATGCATTAGGGAACAGGCTGTGGTGGGTCACACTAGGTCTCCTCTATTTAAACTTTTTCAACTTCTTTTGTACCCACAATTTCTTCTTCAAGAGATTTGGTTGGTGGTGGTGGGTCGCATTGAATCCCATCTTCTTGAGCTTTCACAAATTCTTCTTCAATAGGCTCAGTTGACAATTTTGGGTTCTTGCTATCCTCATTGATCTTTTTTTCAATCCCAAGTGTGTTGACGTTACAATGCTCTTGTTCTTCTCTTCTGGGATTAATTTCAGTATCACTTGGAAGAGTTTCTTGAGATTGGTAGTTAATGGCGGTAACAAGCTCGCTTATATGTGTCTCAAGATTTCTAATTGATGCATCATTTCCCGCCATGTATTGCAACATCATCTCTTCTAATGATGGCTTCTTTTCTGGGACTGGAGCTTTACCTTGCTATGGAAGAGTTTCTTGAGGTTAGTTGTTAATGGCGGTAACAAGCTGGCTTATTTGTGTCTCAAGAATTTTTATATTGATGCATCGTTTTCCGCCATAAATTGCAACATCATCTCTTCCAATGATAGCTTCTTTTCTGGAACATGAACTTGAGCTTGTGATGAAAACCTAGGATGATATGCTTGATTTTCAGAATAGGAGGACCATTGATTGTTGCTATAGGAAAAAGTTTGGTGATCTCCCAAACCTGGATTGTAGTCGTCGGAATAAAAATTATTTTGATGCATATTGTAGTTTCCAACATATTGGCAACAATCACTGTGATGTCCTTCCCCACAAAATTCACAAATCACAAACGAACTTTGGACAGCATGTACACCTAAATTGTCAAGCTTCTTGTTAAGTGCAGCCACCTGTGCAGATAAAGCATATATTGCCTCCCGTTTATAATCACACATAGTGCATCCAAATCAACAAAACCTAAAAATAAAGAAAAATAAAGTTTAAATTAAGACTAAGGTTGCTTGGTATTAATATTAACAAAAATAATAAACAATTCCCCGACAACGGCGCCAAAATCTTATTATTGGATTTAACCACGCAAGTGCACGTATCGCAAACAAGTAATATAATGAGAAGTAGAGTGTCGAACCCACGAGGAATTGTTATTAAAATCGTTAAGTACTAAAAGTAACAAACTCAATCTTATTAAACAACTAATTAAGATGATAATCTAAAACTAAATTAAAATAAACTAATAATAGAAGCAAGTAAATTAAAAAGGTTGAATTCAATTAATTATAAAAGCCTAGGATTACAACTGCCCTCAACACTTCGCTTGACTCTTTCTCTATCTCTTCACTTGATTAATGATCTTGAGTTGTTAACCTAGAGTTCTATCTTATTTATAAGCATCTGTCGATGGTCTTATAAAAATATTCCTCTTAACCAATTAACTATATGTCTATGATAATTGAATTAAAGAAGAACTCATAAAGCTTAGGATCTAACAATGGTTACACATGACAAGTAAGTATATTTCTACCTACCTGCAGATCAATTCATCCTAATAAATGAATATGAAACATGTGTCATTCAATCCATGTCTAACACTAAACTCCCTATGTCTAGTTGTATTTAGGTTAACAAATCAATCTAATTGGTAGTTAAGCAATTAGAAGCATTAAGAACATGAATGAACAAACAACTCAATAGTTCATTAAATCAAGCTAGAGAGAGAAAGTAAATTCAAACTATGTGTTGAGTTCCATTGAAATCCAAGTAAAAGAGATTTATTTCATGATAATTAATGAAAACAAATATTCAAATAGTTTCACCATCATTAACAACACAAGAAAAATAAAGAAGAGAAAAAAAGAAACTAAGAGTTGTCAATTCTTGAGTTTTCAATCTTCCAATCTTCTTGAGAGAATTTGATGGTGGCTACCTTCTTGAGAGAGAATTAGGTTTCTAGGTCTCCAATTCTCTTTATTATGACCTAAAAGAGTCCTATTTAAAGTGCCGAAGGCCTCCTGGAGACCGAAACTTTGTTCCCAAGAAAAACAGTTAAGTTTTACATTTTTTTTACGTTTTTGCGGTACTGTTCATGATCTCCCGACACCGCGGCGCTACTGCTACTGCCTCCTTGGTGTTTCTCTTCCGTTTGTCCGAATTGGTTCCTGTCGGCTTCTCGAACTTCATCAGCTGTTTTGACTGGGCAAATCTTGTCCGATTTTGACGAACGTTACACCGTTAGAAAGGTATGGAAGCCAGCTTCAAAAGTAAAGGGGGAGTTTTCTCAAATTAAGACTTTAAGATCGAGTTTTTTTTTAAGGAAGCTCCGGAGGTTGAATCTGCCTGCTCATTGGAATGCACCAATTTTTGTCGTTTTGCACCTCGAAGCTCCAGATCACCTTGGACCTATAAAAACACATAAATAACAACTAAATAACTATTTTAAACATAAAATGGATAATTAAAATAAATATAAAAACATCTAAAACAAATCAAATCCTAATAAAATCCTTAAGGACTTAGCCGATTCAAAAGCATAAAAGGTGGCAAAATAACTATATTTCCTAGAGTTATCAGCCCACATAGGTCATAGATTGGATGTCTTTTAATTTTCTCTGGGGTTCCCAATTTCCCTTGCTGCCAGATGTCTCACCTATTTTGAGTTTTCCATTCTTGGCTGTCTCCTTCATTACCTCTTTTGGGATTATCCTGCCCGCGGAGTCCTTCATGGCATTACCAGCGAGTTCATTGTAGCATGGGGCCTGCAGTGTATTTGCAAATAGGACAACAACTTCTTTTTCAGTTAAAGGCGGTTGTACCTGGGCTGCTATATCTCTCCATCTGCGAGAATACTCTTCGAAGCTTTCAGTGGCTTTCTTTCTCATACTTTACAAAAAGAGACGGTCCAACATCATGTCAATCACATGCTTGTATTGGTTATAAAAAGCTTTAGCCAAATCACCCCAAGAACAAATCTGATCCTTACTCAGCTGATTATACCATCTGTTTACAGACCCACTGAGGCTATCATGAAAACAATAGATCAATAACTTATCATTATCCGCATGGCTCATCATCTTGTGGCTGAACATTTTGAGGTGGGTCATTGGATCAGTTGTCTCGTCATATATCTTAAAACTGGGGACCTCGAATTCAGATGGAATGATTAAATCGGGGACCAAGCAAAGTTCGTTTGCATCTACGCTCCCAAATACATCTGTGCTTTCCAATACCCGGAGCCTTTCATCTAATAGCTGGTACCTCGCTGTATCTTGTAGTTGTATGCCTTGAGAATTCTGCCCTTTAATTATTGTTACCTCACATGGGCAAAAGAGGTAATTCCTCGAATTGTTTCCCAAGACTTTTGATTTTTCTTTTGCAGTAGAACTCTCAAACTGTCTTTTTATTTGAAAATGAAGGGTATTAGCTCCATTAACTTAACCATTTGCTCTTGGATCTCTTCTTGAGTTCTAATCACTTCTTCCTTCATCTCTTGTTGAAACTGTTCCATTCTCTCTATTCTAGCCAAGTTCTTAACCTCCATGGCTCTTTCTTTCTAGCAGAGTCCTCAACATGCCCTTTGCCTTTGATAGTGGCGGACATCAATTCCATCAGTTCTCCATTTGTTCTCGGTAGTCTTCCTGATTTCTAATTAGCCTTTCTTGCGTTTCCTGCAGAGCCTGTCTCATTCTTTCCATTTCGTCTGAGTTCCCGCCTTCCATAAATCTTGACAATGTTGAATAGGTTCTCAGTAACTCTTATACCTCCGATTTAAAAAAGATCCCTTTGAAAGCTCTTAAAGCTAAGACAATTCCTATTTCATCTCAATAACGTATTTCATGATGAATGAGCTATGAATGTCATGAATATAACATGATGTCAATATATTGCATGCAAAGAATAAACAAGTCAATATACGAATATATACAGTGAGTGACCATGCATATCCCAAATGCCCTTCCCTATGAGTGATCATATGTGTTATGAATGCAACACGATGTCAACACGATGCATGTAAAAAATAAATGAATTAATGCATGGGTATATACAAAGAAATCATGCTGACTAGATATGTATGTCATGAATACAACCTGATGCCAATATGAAAAATTAATGCATGAGCATATCATGATGATTTTATATGCCATGAATGCAACCTGATGTTAACATGATGCATGTGAAGAATAGACAAATAAATGCATGGATATACAGTGAAATCATGCTGACTATGAATGCAACCTTATACCAACATGATGCATGTGAAGAAATAAACAAATTAATTCATGAGCATATACAGCAAAAATCATGCTGACTATGTTTGTCATGAATGTAACCTGATGTTAATATGATGCATGTAAAGAATGAATAAATTGATACACGGGTATATACAGATAATGACCATGCATGCCATAAATGTATTCTAAGATGAATGACTATGCATGCTATGATTGTACATGATGTCCATACAATGAGTGTAAAGAATTCATAAATTAACACAAGGGTATATAAAAAGAATGACCATGTATGTCACAAATGTATTCTTCAATGAATGACCATGCATGTTAGGACTGTAACATGATGTCAAAATGATACATGTAAAGAATAAATGAATTAACATAAAGGTATATACAAAGAAATTAATCAATGATTACACGAAACTGATGGGACCAAATTTTGATTATTCAAAAATCTTACTATGCAAGATTTGCCTCCAAATTTAATTTATGATTTTTCTTTTAAACATGTTTCTTCCATAAAAAACCAATATATTATTTTTCAAAAGAATTTTGGGGTAGTGGATCCTACTATGGTACAATGTCCAAATGTTCATTCAACACTACCGGTCTACAAATCTTATTCAACCAATGAATGTTTATGAAATCATCAAATGAAATTATTATCACCATCAGTTTATTGCAAAGAAATGAGATCAACAATACAACCATAAATGTACATGCTCTATTTACATATGCATGAAATGTGCAAAATGCAAAATGTTTGAAAAAGAATTTTTATATTTTCAATTCCAAAAAGTTAATGAACATTTACCCCAACAGTATCTACTTATTTAGGCATCACAATGCCTTTAGGGCGGAGATTAAAATTTACTATGGGCAATGTACGTTCATCATTGCCCGATCTACAACACTTATTCAGAGTGTAAAATAAGTAACAAAAGGTTTAGAAATGTCCCTCCATGTGTTCCTAACTTCGGTATATCTAATCGAAAATCCGGCATGGCTTCGCCTAGGTTCATTATATGAAATGGATCGGTTCTAAAGGCCTCGAATTTTTCCTCATTGTCACCTGCGAAGGCTAGTAAGGCACCCCAATAAAAGCGGCTTCAATTCGTTAGTGTATATTTCCCTAGCCCATGCGGAGGATCATCACGAGAGCTTAGGTAATTTATACTCCGAAAGTATTTTGCTAGCCCGTACGGAGGATCATCACAAAGCGTAGCCATTTACTTCCACTTAAAGGGACGGAACTCGGGTATAGAGCTCATGTTTATGCAAATGCAAGTGCAATATGTGTGGAGGAACAAAACAACCTTTCACCACCTATTCTATAACCCTTATCCTAAATACCCCAATAATTTATTAAAGCAAATATCAAGAATAGCGTAACGCATTAACCAACCAGAGAGCAATAGTAATATGCATGCAAAAAAATATTTTGTTATTTTCAAGACATATTATGGGCGGTGTGATGTGCATTCATCATTGCCCGATTTGCAAAGGTAACTTATTCAGAATGTAGAATAGAAAGTAAAAAGATTGGAAATATTCCTCCATGTATTTTTAGCTTCGGGATATCTAATACAACTACGGCATGGCTTTGCCTAGGTTCACTATATGAAGGTGAATCAGTTCTAAAAGCCCCAAATTGTTCCTCACTGTCACCGATGAAGGCTAGTAAGGCACCCCAATAAAAACGAGTTCAATTCGTTAAAGTCTATTTCCCTAGCCCATGCGGATTGTTAATCACGAAGGCTTAGGTAATTTAGTACTCCGGAAGTGTTTCACTAGCCCATGCGGATTGTTAATCAAGAAAGCGTAGTTACTTTGCTCCCACCTAAAAGGACGGAACTCGGGTATAGGGCTCATGATATGCAAATGCACGTGTAGTGTGGAGAATTAACAAACTTTTTACCACCTATTCTACAGCCCTTATTCTAAATGCCTCAACAATTTATTAAAAGAACATTCAAGAATAGTGTAACGCATTAACCAACAAGCAATTATAATATACAACATTAAATAACTAGAGAACAATATAAAATGCATGCACATATGTATGGACATATTTAAAAACATTTTATTATTTTCAAAATTCTCCTTATTATTGAAAAATATGGGAATTAAAATTAAATACCAAATAAAAACCAACAAAACCGAGACTTTAATAACACACGACTAATTCTAGGCCTGACTCTCTAAATGTCCCCAGCGGAGTCGCCAAGCTGTCGCTACCTAAAAAATAACAAGTCTTATCGCGAGACTTTTTACCCGTTAAGTGTGACATTGGCGGAAACAGAGGAAAAGACGACTTAATTCCTCTTGAAATAAAATGAGGGTTGGAAAACAACCTCGAAAAAAGACATGGAGTCGCCACCAATTTTTTTGGGCTAGGTGTGATTGGCCACCTTTTAAAATCGGTTTTGTAAAACATTTTAAAATAAATTAAAGCATTTTCAAAACCAATTTCAAGTCTGCATTTTTAAACCAGAGAAATCAAATAAGCGGGTTCGGGAGTCGGTTACGTGCGGGGAAGGATTAGCACCCCCACAACGCCCGTATAAAACGGTACCTTATTAATCGTGTGTTATCTCAAATCTCGATAAAAAGTCGGTTTTAAATTTGGTATTTTAAAATAATTCCATATTTAAAAAATAATAATTCCATTTTAATTGAAAATGATCCGGAATTTATTAATTCAAAATTTTTCTATATTTTCCAGCAGACCCAGCAAAACATAGAAATTTTTATTTATTTGGAAAAAATCCCGAATCATTTGCATTTTTTTGAAAGAAAGATATTCTTTTATTAATAATAATTGATGATATCCTCCCCAGCAAACCCGGCAGAGAACTCATCAATTATTTTAAATCGGGAACATCTTTATTTTTATTGAAAACCATTATCTTTTTAAAACATTTTTAAAAATATGAATATGAATATGTATAACATAGTAAATATGACATAGCAAAATCTAGATGACATAATATAACCTAAATGACATCATATAATCTAAGTGGCATAATATATTCTAAATGACATGACTTAACCTAAGTGACATAGTATATTCTAAATGACATGATATAACCTAAGTGACATAGCATATTCTAAGTGACATGATATAACCTAAGTGACATAGTATATTCTAAATGACATAGCAATATAATTAATAACATGAAATGATATGATATGAAACATAAAAAGTATTATCATGAAATATGCATGAAAATAAAAAACAATGCATGAACATAATAAATCCTAAATGATATGACAAAAATAAATAATGACTAAGCAAAAAGCATGGGATAACATAAAATATTCACAACCATATAACAATCAATATAACACTATGAAATATAAATCAAAACAATAACATAGTCATAGAAATATTCATAAAAAAAACCATATATTATACAATACGCATGAACTTGAAAAAGGTAATACATGAAAGTGTATTTTTTTTCTTTAAATAAGGAAATCCATAAATCTAAAAAGATATCCGACTACCTTAGAAAAATATATGAAATTAAATTTTCTAAATAAAAATTACTTTGTGATTGGGTTGAAAACAAATTTTAAAATTTTGGATGAAAAATAATACCATGGCCGAAACCCCCCTTGAAGAAGGCTCTATTTTCCTAACTTTGAAAACCCAAACTTTACCACCATTGACCCGACCTTTATAAAATCATTTTTTTAGATTAAAATGACTTAGAAATCAACCTAGGACAGTAGCTAAGGTTATAAATCAGCCCTCTCTTAATGCCTTAGCTAAAACAGAAAATTATTTTTCTTCTTGAAATCAAATCTGACTTTACTGACCAGTTTTAAAACGTGATTTTTTACCCATTTTTAAAATTTCAAAAAAATGAAAAAATTATGGGAGACTCAAAACATGTCTTACTCTACCAGAAAAATCACGAAATTCAGAACACTGGTGAAAAACTGTTTATCCAAAAAAACATTTTTAAACCTTTGATAAAATCATTCAAAAATCAAAATAAAAATGTTGGAGACTCCTATAAGGACCTACAAATAGTAGTAAAAATTTCTAAAAATTTGGACAAGGATTGCCCAATGAAAAAAAATCACAAAGGTAGAAAATCCAACTTGACAACTTCTTAATTTTCCACAAGCATGCTCATGTGAGCTTAGCTTTGAGCCATTGATTGGCCTAAGTCAAAAATCAAGTGGGATTATATGAAATGCATGAACAAATAGCAAGTTAAATGCATGAAATGCATGATCTAAGGCCTAAATGACGTAAAAAATGCATGGCATAAAAGATGACCTAATGCCTAACATGAAATTGCTTGGCAATAAATGCAATGTAGACCTAATATGCATGAAATACATGGCAATACAAAGATGACCTAAACCTAATGGACATGAAAATGCATGTCAATACCAATATGATCGAAGACCTAAATAGCATGGAAATATGTATGGCAATACAAAGATGACCTAATGCCTAAAATGTCATGAAAATGCATGACAATACAAAATGACCTAAGACCTAATATGAGCATAAGATATGCATGGAAGTAACATGAGCATATAACGATCAAATAAAAATAAAACAATGCATGAACATGGCACAAACAATACACAATCTCATGGCATAGTAATGTAAAGCATGAATGAATACATGGTAATCACATACTCAAAATGAAGATGCAAATGCACAAGGCAAAAAAGCATGTAGAAACTGAATGGACACGAAAATATGTAAGGAAATGTAGCAAGGCAATAACAAAAACACATGGCATAGTAAATCAAATACACAATATCATGGCATAAAGATGAAAGCATATCAACTAAACAAGATGAAAATGCACACACAAGGCAAAAAACATAGTGGTAGCCGAATGGACACTTAATGAACATGTGAAATTCTAGCATGGCAATAAACAAACACATGGTATAGTATATACAAGACTTAAAAGGAAACATATTAGACCAAACAAACATGATGCAAATGCAAAGATATAGCTAGGCAAATACACAAACACATAGTATGGCAATAACACAAAGCATGAACAACTTAACATAGTGAAAACAGAAAATTAAAAATAGCAAACAAAGTAAGTAGACATGAAAATAAATGATAAAATCAGCAAAATAACAATAAGTAAGTAAAGAAGGTTAAAAACAAGCTCCATATCTTGATTATTTTAAAAAGTTAGAACATCAAAACAAGCCAATATATCTCAACCAACATGAAAAATAAATCAAACACAAGACATGCACAAAAAGGGAGGTTCGGCCAACACAAAACAAATGGTGAAAATTTTGTTTTTTATTTTGTTTTTTCATGAAAACATAATGTAGACACCTAATCTTGTCCGGACCACTAAATCAGGTATGTTTTCTTCCTAAAGTGATGTTTCAAAATGCAAAAAGGCTTTTCTCATCCTGCAAGTGGTACTCCGAGACTTAATCTAAGAAGACAGACATAAAAAGTCAAACTTGAAAAAGTCAACCCCAAAAAGTCAACTACTAAAAAAGTCAACCCACTTTCAAAATCAAGATTTGAAGTTCAATTGAAAATTGGTGAAAGAATTTTGATAATCCGAGGTCTAAGTTGAAAGATATGGAGTTCGGAAATTGGGTTACGGAGATTCAGTAGAAAGGAAACTCTAGTTTGGAAAATTTGGGGCAAAGTGCTTAAACGATCAAATTGGTCGGAATTGAAGGTTCCAAATGAAAGATAAGCACTGACTATGGGTAATGGAAAAGCTACTTGGAAGAAAAACTGAAAGAAAAGTCAATTCGGAAGAAAACTGAGAATTAGAGTTTTTGGTGGATTTTGGTGAAATTGGAAAAATTGCAGAAATGGCCCGATTCGGTAAAACTAAAACCCCTAATTGATGAAGAATGAGTAAACAAGGATAGCCCAAGGCTCAGTTTGAAGAAAATCCGAGAAAAGAGCCGATTGGAGGAAAACGGAAAAACGAGAAAATTCTCGATAGTGAAAAAGGAAAATCAAATCGGAAGGGAATTTGTTCGTAAAAATTGGGAATTTTCGGACCAACTCCAATTCAATATATGACAAAGGCCTAGGAAAAGAAAATCTAAAAATCGGACTTGTTTTGAGCAAAACCGGGCTTCTAAGGCAAAAGGGCAGAATTGAAAATTTTGTGAAAAATAGCAAATAAGTTCCAAAAATTCTGAAAATTTGCAGATTTCATTCTTAAATCATTTTGAAGAGATTGGTGAAATAAAATCTGGATTCGAAGTTCGTCTGCAAAATGGCCAAATCCCGGGCCTATTATGCAGAAATTCAAAAGGATAAATCCCGAAAAAATAGTAAACGAGTTCCAAAAATTATGAAAATTTGCAGATCTTATTTTTAAAATTATTTCAAAGATATTGGTGAAGAAAAATTCGGATGTGGAGCTCGTGTACAAAATGGTACAAGTTCGGGTGTATAAAAGGGCAATTTTGGATGAAAAATCTAAAAAAATAGCAAATGGGCTCGAAAAATTTTGAAAACTTCCAAAATTCAATTTTTTATCATTTCGAAAGTATTGAAAAAAGAAAATTTGAATTTGGAGTTCGTTTGCTATTTATTTAGGTTCGGGGGTTAAAAAGGTTATTTTACGGAAGAAATCGAAAAGGGGCTTTTCTTGTTGTTTAAAAATTGAAGCATGGGCTGGAAGAGGAAGGGTCATCCGGCCAAGGCCCAATGGTAGGCAGATATTTTCTGATTTGTTTAATCAAAGGGCCAAAAGTGAAGAGGAAGGTAGTTATTTTTGTGATCAAGCCTTTGAATTTGCAACAAATGGACCAATGGTTGGAGAGGAGTGATGTCATATTTATAATCCTATTTATGACATCATCTTCATGACATCATAATTCAAGGGCTGATTATTCTAATCTAATGGTGGGATTTTTACATAGAAGGCATCTTGAGTGATAGCCATTGGATGAAATAAAAAATAACCACCTAGCTTCTAGATGGAAGGGCCAACCGGCCAAGGCTATAGAAGAGGGGTCTCTTCTTCATTTTTCATTCACTCTTGCTTGGTTGATTTTCTCTCCATTTTTGAAAAGCAAAATGAAAAGTTTAGAAAGGCAAAGAAAGTAAGAGGATGAAAGGCTTGCAATATAGCTTTGAGAGGTTGCTTAAAGCACCATACTCTTGCACTTTCCTTGCATTTCCATTCTTGATTTTGCTATTTTCATTGATATTTTGGTGAGTTTCTTTTGATTTTAATTTGAAAATAAATTTTTTTAAGTTTCTTATTCATGTTCTTTCTTGATACTTTCTTGAAAAACCTAAAAAAACCTTTTTTTTTTACATATTTCTAAGGTGGCCGAATGGCCCTTTTTTTTCTTATAGTTGCTGTTTTGTTTTTTATTTCATGATTTTAGTGGTATTTAACAAGTTTTTGATGCTTTAAATCTTCTTCAAATACAAAAAAAATATGAAGCTTGTTTTTATTTTGTTGCTTACTTACCTCATTTGTTGAGTTTACTATCTTGTTTTTATGTTTATTTTCCTTGTCTTGCATTTCTAATTTTCTGTTTTCAAAATGTTTGGTTTGCTCATAATTTGTATTTTACTATTTCATGTGTTTGTGAAAATGTCTAGTTGTGTTCTTACTTCTATGTCATATTTGCATGTTTATTCTTTAGCCTTGCATGTTAGTATGTAATGTGTTTGTGAAAATGCCATGACTATCTTGCATTTAGGACCATTCCGCTACCCCATGATGTATGCTTTGTATGTGCATTTTCTTCATGCTAGTTGATAAGTCTGCATTTCCATGATGTGTTGATGTGTATTTTGTTTAAGCATGCTATATGTTTGTGTTATTTTCATGCATTCTTTAGGTTTAGGTTTAGGTTTTGCTTGCATTGCCATGCATTTCATGCATTTTAGACCTAGGTTGCATTAAATGCCATGTACGTTCATGTTAGGTCTAGGTCATATTCTCTATGCCATGCATTTTTCAAGTCATTTAGGTTTTAAATCATACATTTCATACATCATATTTGTTGTATTCTCATGCATTTCATGTCATGCCACATAATTTATGACTTAGACCAATCAATGGTTCAAAGTTATGTTAGAGCATACTTGTGGAAAATTAAAGAGTTGTCAAATTGATTATTCTATTTTTGTGATTTTTTTTACTTAGCCAATTTTGTCTAACTCTTTAAAAGTGTTAGCTACTGTTTGTGGGTCTTTAGGAGAGTCTCCAATATTTTTACTTTGATTTTTAAATGATTTTGTCAAAGGCAAAAAATGTGTTTTGGCAAAACAGTTTTTTTCACCCAGTACTCGTACTTTCCCGATTTTTATGGGCAGTAATCTTTAATCAGAAAATGTGTAGTTTTACATGTTCTGAGTCTCCAGTATTTTTTTTAGATTTTTTTGAATTTTTAAAAATAGGTTAAAAAATCATGCTTTAAACTGGACAGTATAGGCAGATTTGAATTTGAAGGAAAATCATTTTTTTGTTTTGGCTAAGTTACTTAGAGGGGATTGGTTAGAAACTTTAGCTATTGTCTTAGGGTAGTTTCTAAGCCTTTTTAAACTCTAAAAATGATTTTATAAATCTCGGGTTAAGGGTGGTCAAGTCCGGGATTTTAAATTTAGGAAATTAGAGCCATTTTTAAAGGGTTTGGCTAGGGTTTCAATTTTCATTCAAGTTTCTTTCAAAATTGTTTTCAAACAATCACAACGAATTCTGATTTTAGAAAATTTAATTTGATATATTTTCCTAAGGTAGCCGGATATCTTTTTAGATATACGGATTTCCTTAATTAAAGGGAAAAAATACACTTTCATGCATTGCATTTTCCATATTCATGCATATTGTATAATATATGATTTTTTTTTTTTTTTGCTATGATAATTTCTATGTTATTGTCATTATTTTGATTTATATTTTTGGTGTTATGTTGTTTGTTATATGGTTTTGAATATTTTATGCTATCCTATGCTTTTTATTTAGTGATTTATTTTTGTCATATTATTTAGCATATACTATGTTCATGCGTTATTATTTTTTTTTTTTTTTCATGCATATTTCATGATACCATTATTTTATGTTCCATGATATTTCATGTTACTTATATTTCATTTCATTTAGAATATATTAGGACACTTAGGTTATATCATTTCATTAGATTATTTCATGTCATTTTTATTATGTCACACATTTTCATATTCAATTTTTTTAAAAAAAATATGTTTTAAAATAAGATAATGATTTTCAATAAAATAAAAATATTCCTGAGTTAAAATAATTCATGAGTTCTCTGCCGGGTTTGTTGGGAGGATATCATCAATTATCATTAATAACGGAATATCTTCTTTAAAAAGAGAATGATTTGGAAAATTTTCAAAAATAATAAAAATTTCTATATTTTGCCACACTTGTTGAGAAATATAGGAAAATTTTGAATTAATAAATCCTGGATCATTTTCAATTAAAAAATGGAATTATTTTTCTTTAAATTGGGAATTAACATGAAATACTAAATTAAAAATCGACTTTTTACCAAGACTTGAGATTAAGGTACCGTTTTATACGGGCGTTGTGGGGATGCTAATCCTTCCCTACACGTAATTGAGTCCCGAACCCGCTTCTTTGATTTCTCTAGTTTAAAACGCAAACTTGAAATTGGTTTTAAAAAATATTTTAATTAATTTTAAAATGTTTTATAAAACCGGTTTTAATAGGTGGTCGATCACACCTAGCTAAAAACGATTGGTGGCGACTCCATGTCTTTTTCAAGGTCATTTTCAAAACCTTCGTTTTTCTAGAGGAATTAAGTCGACTTTTTCTCGGTTTTTTTTAATGTGACGCTTAACGAATAATAAAGTCTTGCGATGAAACTTGTTATTTTTTAAGTTGCAACACATAAGATAGGAGCTTTGAAAGGAAGTTTTAAAACCTTTATTTCATAACCAAGAACCACAAGAAATCACAAAATCTCAAAGAAAATCAACAAGTTAAGTATGGAAAAAGAAAGAAAATGCAAGAGTTACGTACCAAAAGGCTACCTTTCAAAGCTATCTTTCAAGCTTTTCTTCTCTTTTAAATTTTCTTTGCTTTTCTACACTTAGCTATTTGCTCCACAAATGAATAATGATCAGCAAAAAAAAAAACCCCCAAAAGCTTAAAACTTCCCCCGTAAATAGAGGCAGCCGAATAGTCTAAATGGGTAAGGATGTTGTCATTTTTTTCCTAGCTAATTTTGATCCAAAGGCCACTAATCAAAGATGCTAAAAATGTAAAATTACCACCCTTAGACTAAGTGATCAGCTCTTAACAAATACAGCTGTTCTAAAATATGTAACCATAATGTTGACATCATTCCTCTTCATTCATTTGACCATGTGGCAAAATCACAAAGGCTTGATCAAAAAAATAACCACCTTACTATCCAATTTTGGCCTCTAGATGAAAGAACTCAGCAAAATTTATCCTCCTCTTGGGCTTGGCTGAATGGCCCTTCAAATTCCAACCCTCTCCCTATTTTTTTTAAATTGCAAAAAGGCCCTCTTCGGATTCTTCGATAAAATTACACTTTAGCCCCCCAAACTTGATTAAATAGCAAACGGACTTCAAATCTGAATTTTCTTTTTCCAATACTTCCTAAATAATATAAATTTGAATTTTTGAAAGTTTTCATAATTTTTCGAGCCCGTTTGCTATTTTTTCCGGATTTTTCTTCCAAAATTGCCCTTAGTGCACCCAAACTTTTTCCATTTTTTAAACGAGCTCCGATTATGGATTTTTCTTCAGCAATATCTTCCAAATAATATAATATTGAGATCTGGAAGTTTTCATAATTTTTCGAGCTCATTTGCTATTTTTTCGGATTTATCTTCTGGAATTTCAACTTAGTGGACCCGAAATTTTCCATTTCTCAAACGAGCTTCGATTCCAAATTTTTCTTCGCCAATATCTTCCAAATAATATAAAATTGAGATCTGGAAGTTATGGTAATTTTCTGAGCTCATTTTCTATTTTTTCTGTATTTATCTTTTGGAATTTCAGCTTAGTGGGCCCGAAATTTGTCATTTTGCAAACGAGCTCTGATTCCGGATTTTTCTTTGCTGATCTATTCCAAATGACATAAGATTGAGATCTGGAAGTTTTGGTAATTTTCCAAGCTCTTTTGCTATTTTTTCCAGATTTTCCAAATTTGCCCTTTAACCTCTTAAGCCTCGATTTTACTCAAAACAAGTCCGATTTCTAGATTTTCTTTTTCCAGACCTTTGTTATATTGACTTGAAGTTGGTCCAAAAATGCCCAATTTTTACGATCAAATTCCCCTCCGATTTGATTTTTCCTTTTTCCAATATCGGGAATTTTCTCGGTTCTCCGTTTTTCCTCCAACCGGCTCTTTTCTCGGAATTATTTCAAATTGAGCCTTGGGCTATCTTTGTTTACCCACTCTTCATCAATTAGGGGCTTTAATTTTACCGAATCGGGTCATTTCTGTAATTTTTCCTAATTTTGCCAAAATTCACCAAAAACCCTAATTTCCGGTTTTCTTTCAAATTGACTCTTCCTTTTGTTTTGCTTCCAAATGGCCTTTTCAATACCCGTAGTCATTGATTATATTCCATTCGAAAACTTCAATTTCGACCAATTTGATCGTTTAAGCACTTTTCCCCATATTTATCAAATTAGGGTTTCCTTTTCACTGAATCTCCAAAACCCATCTTCCGGACTTCATATCTTTCATTGTAGATATCAGATTATCAAAATTCTTTCACCATTGTTCAATTAAACTTTGGATCTTGATTTTGAATGCGGGTTGACTTTTTAGTGGTTGACTTTTTGGAGTTGACTTTTTCGGGGTTGACTTTTTCCATATTGACTTTTCATGCTTGCTTTCTTAAACCAGGTCTTGGAATACCACCTGCAGGATGAGAAGAGATTTTTTACATTCTAAAACATGACAAGGAAATTTTTACTTGTTTTAGGGATCCGGACAAAATTAGGTGTCTACAATAGGGATGGTAGGGATGTAACATGGGAAAGAATGGATAGAGTTTTTTGCCACACTAAATGGCTAGAAACATTCCAGCAAGCGTCTCTTCTTAACCTTCCAATCATCAAATCAGATTATGGAGCAATGGTTCTTAACACAAAAAAAAGAAATGGCTTTCTCTACAAGACCATACAGATTTGAGGCTATGTGGCTATTACAGCCACAATGTAAGGAGATCATAAAAGAAGCATGGTCTAACAGAATTAAGGGTACACCATCTTATGCACTTATGGCAAAACTTAAAATCACTAAAAGTGCACTGAGAAAATGGAATAAGGATTATTTTGGTGATCTTAGGAAATGGAAACAAGACCTTGAAAAAGCACTGGAGATAGCACAACTTAATCTCATTGATGTGGACACAGCTAAGAAAGATAAGGAAATCAGGAGCAAATTAGAAGAACTGTTGGAACTGGAACAAATACATTGGCTGCAAAAATCAAGAATCAATTGGATTCTAAAAGGAGACAGAAACACCAAATTCTACCATTTGATGGTGACGAGAAGAAGGGCAAGAAATTAGATTTTAAGAATTAAAAATGGATCCAATTTATGGGTTGAAGACCAGCAAACCATTAAGAGGTTGTTTGAGGAACACTTCCACCATCTCTTCAATACTACTGAAGTCTACTCCATGAATGAAATAAGGAACTTTATTCAAGACTTGAATGTGACTAAGCTATCAAGTGACCAGATTTCACAACTCAACTCTCCTTTCACAGAGAAAGAGATAAAATTGGCAACTTTTGATATTGGTGCACTTAAAGCTCCCAGGCCTGATGGTAAACCAGAAATCTTCTATCATAAAAATTGGGATATTGTGGGTCCTCTGGTGGTGTCTAAAACAATGTCTTTCTTAAGATCTGGTATGATGCTCAAAGAAATGAATCGCACTTTCATCACTCTCATTCCTAAGCAAAAGAGTGCAGACTTTGTCGACCATGTTAGACCCATTAGCCTGTGTAATGTGGTCTATAAGATAATTGTAAAGGTGTTGGTTAATACACTCAAACCAATTATTGGTAGTCTGGTGTCCCCTTTCTAAAATGCTTTCAATGGTAAAAGGCAGATAAGTGACAATGTCATATTAGGAGCAGAAATTCTTCAACTGATGCATAAGAAGACTAAAGGAAAATGAGTGTTGGGTGCCTTAAAGATTGATATTAATAAAGCGTATGACAGAGAAAGCTGGAATTTTCTCAGAGTTGTACTGGAAAACATAGGTTTTGACTGATCATGGCTTGTGTGACCACTATCAGTTATCAAGTTATTATTAATGGAGAACCAACAGGTTTCATTAATCCTCGGAGGGGTTAAGGCAAGGAGACCCTCTCTCTTTATATCTCTTTATCTTGTGCCAAAACATTCTGTCTCAACTCTTGGTAAAAGCTGAAGCCGTTGGAAGCATACATGGCATTAAGATCAGTCAAAGGAGCTTACCAATCAACCATCTACTTTTTGCTGATGATAGCTTTATTTTTTTCAAGTCTGGTTGGGAAGTCTGTCACACGGTTAAAAACATCTTAGATCGATTTTGTGCCATGTCAGGTCAAAAATCAACTTAAGCAAATCTAAACTTACTGTCAGCCAGAACTGCCACCCCAAATTCAAGCGAATGTTCAAAAGGATTCTACAAGTTAAAATGTCCAACAAGGTTGGAAAATTCCTGGGTTTCAATCTCGCCCACTTTCAAGCAAAAGGTAAATTGTTTGAGCCATTACTTGACAAATTGGATACCAAGCTTGCACATTGGAAGACAAAATTGTTGTCAACAGATGGAAGATATACCCTCATTCATTCTACCTTATCTGGTATCCCTGTTTACCATCTTTCTTGCTTCAAGGCCCCAACTTCCATTTGCAAAAAAGTTGATAGAATAATTAGAAACTTTTGGTGGGGTCATACTGAGGGGGAAAGAAAACTTCATTACAAAGGATGGGAAAAATTATGCCGCCCTAAATACTTGGGGGTTAGGTTTTAGAGAAACAAAGCACATGAATCAAGCTCTATTGGCAAAACAAGCATGGAGGTTTGTAAGAAAGGAAAGTTGGAACTGGATGAAACTTTGGGCAAGAAATATTGTCAAAAAACAAGCTTCATGGAAGTGCAACCTCGCCCAGGGGATTCATGGGTTTGGAAAAACATCCTTTTTGGAAGAAACCTATGCTCCAAAGGTGTAGACTGGCAATTTTGGGAAGGAGAAACAACATCAATATTGAACGGTAAGATTCCAATACTGGGACCTTTTTACGAAAAAACTGAAGTTTTGACCTTGACACTAGTGAGTTCTATCATGGATCACAATAGGAGAACTTGGAACAAACAAAAGGCAAACTCTTCGCTAGACCAAACCATAGTGACTGACACCATGAGAAAACCTTTCTCATTTTCTGGTGGTAGAGATAAAATCGTGTGGAAATATACTTTCAATGGGGAGTTCACGGTTAAGTCAACCCATTACCTTACACTACCTAATCTTCAAATGGAGCAAGGAGAGACCAATTCTTTATATTGGCCAAGAAAATTCTAGAGAAACCTCTGCGCACTTAAACTTCCTTTTAAAATCATCATATTTCTATGGAAGATCTACAATAATTGTCTCTCTACTATATCAGATATAGCACAAAGAACAAATAAGGGGGATGACAACTGTGTCCTATGTCACAATAATACTGAAACTATCAACCATCTCTTCCTTGAGTGCAAATTTGCATTGGCTGATTGGTTTGGATCTGAAATGGGTATCCGCATGAATGGTTTCTGGACATTAAATATCCTACTTTGGATCAAAACATGGATTCTTTCGATTAACAAAAAAGAGTATAGCAACTTCTGGCTCTCGTGCAGAATTGCCTGCGCACTTTGGTGCATATGCATAATGAGAAACAAAGTTTGCTTTGAAAAGAAAACTCTGAGCCCAATGAGTGCAATCTACCAAGCAAAGGAGTTAATCTCAAATTGTGAAAAGGCATTCCGTATGCTTCTGAAAGACCAAGGAGATATTACAATAGGACACATAAATGTGTCATATCCCCCTAGTTGCACTAGTCAGACTTTCCATATCCAAATTGCCTAGAAAAAAGGCACTAGTGGTTATGGAATAACTTTCATTGTTAAGTCATGGCTTGACCACAATCATATCATTGTTTACAAGCTAATTGATAGTTATGATCAGACCTTTGTCAAGCTTTTTACCATCCAAGAAGTTCTCATCAGAATTAATAGCATGAACATCAAACCATGTTGCATCTGGAGTAAGGATAAGTCAATGTCCAAGATTGTGCTGAGACAAGATATGAAGCTTCATTGGCAGTACCAACCACTTTATGAGGACATCAACACTCTAAAGGTTGCCATTGATGGTTTTGACATCATCAAACTAATCCACCCAGCATAGAAGGAAGCTAACAAACTAGCAGGACTTGTTGCAAAATGCTATACGGGCTTCCAGTGGCCATATACGCCCCTCTCCCTTAATCTAGTTTTTCTTTTCTTTTCCATCTTTCATGGTACTTTGTCTATCATGGTCTTCTAACATTTTTATGTTGTTTTGTATGGATTCTTTTTTCGTTAACGGGAAAAAAAAATAGTTTGTAGCCCATATTGATATTCTAGTGTACTCATGTTCAAGGGTCAAGTTATCAATCCAACTTGATAGGTCCGGTTCGTATTGGGTTGGGTTTGGATAAGTATTTTTCCAATTTGATCTGGCCCGGCTTGGCCCAAATTATAATTTATTAATAATAAAATATTTTTTATTTAAATTTAATTATAAAAATATAAAAATATTAATATAAAAATATTTTTTTTTATATTTTGTGACAGTAATTCGAGTTTACGGGCCGAGCTTGAATAAAGAATCTAAAAAAAATTCGAGCCCCGACTTTGTCAGGTCTGACCCATGAACATTGTAGCTAGTGAAAATGTAAGAATAATTATGAAACAATAATTCTTAAATAATTTGTGACATCTATGATGTGTGTATGACTAAAGGTCTATCTATTTCAAGTGTACTTTTTCCAGTCGGAAGAAAATGTAAACGTATAGAATCAAGGAAGAATATATATATATATATATATATATATATATATATATATATATATATATATATAGAAAGAGAGGAGTGATCCACTTACACTAGTGTAAAATTAAGTTAGTTTTACACAGTTTCGTAACTTTTTATACGATTTATATTTTAACAAACCAACCGTCGGATTTAACAATATAATTGTACTCGTCGTGAACGTAAAGTTTCGAATCGATCCGATATCTCTATCATATCGATCGAGAATACTGTCTTTTTCAATATATATTTAACGGTTGAAAGTTTTTTTACATTGAACAAATAGTTAGACATTTTTAATTTACTCGAAGCTCGACGTGCATGATCTACGTAAATAAAACGTGAAATACAACGGTCGGATTAAATAAATATAAATCATATAAAAAAGTTACGGAAGTGTGCAAAACTAATTTAATTTTATACTAATGTAAGTGGATCCTTTTCATACATTTATATATATATATATATATATATTGCATTGAAGATGAATTTTTTTTTCTTTTGTTCTCAAATCTTTTATTTAATGAATCTTCTTTCTTCTAATTTTCTTGCTCAAAGAAACGAAAAGAAGAAAAAAATATTTTTTTTAAACTTTCTTTCACAAGTATTTTTAATTACAACAATACTTTCACTTTTTTTTTCACATGATTACTTATGATTCAAAACTTCTTTTCACTAAAAGAAATGTATGATCTTTCATAAATAATATATTTTTTCTCAATAGTTCCCTTTTCAATTGTTGCAAAGAAAAACTCATATATGTATTTACTTTTAATTTGAGTTAAGATTTAAAATATTAAGTAATTTTAGTTGTCACAACTTACTTTTTATGCACATGCAACCACTAGAAGCTATTTCAAGCATTTTATTTATTCACTTATGTTGTGTTCTTGGTAACCTATATTGGTACTCAGATTTCATGTATATTTGAAATTTCTTTTTACATGATTTTCATCCAATGTATATCTTAATATCTTTTCACAATTGCAATCTCATTTACTTCTGTTAGTACTCTTTGGAAGTCACTATCAGGTATTTCTTTAGGATTTTAGATAGTTTTATTTTATTGATTTTTGTGTTATGTTTGTTATTTTTAGGGATGATAATAGTTTGGTTCAATTTTGAAAAGAAAAAAAATTGCGATTAATGTTCAATATTTTGGTTTTTTAAAAACCGAATGAAATTGAACCGAATAACATCAAAAAGCGAATCGAATTCTAACGGTTCGGATCAGTTCGATTCATCGGTTTTTAAATTTTTTTTTTAAAAAAAATTATAGTATTTTTAAGTTTTTTTCACTAATTTAAAAATAAATTATTTGTTTTTATATTATAAGAAATAAATAAAAAATTAAAAAAGCTAATTAAAAATATAATTCAGTTCGGTTCGAATAATTGTGTTTTTAACCTATGAACCTCAAATCGAACTAAATCAAATAAACCTAATTATTACTCGAACCAAATTTAATAAAAGCCGAATCGAAACAGAACCGGACAATATAGTTAGAATCGATTTTCTCGATTTTTTCTCAGCCTTAATTATTTTTCTGTATTTATCTACATAAATGTATAGTATAGTATTGAGGTTGCCCTTGACATTACTTCTTTTCTCTATTTTTGAATATTTTAACATACTCTCATTCTTCTATCTTTTGTTACTTTTGAATAATAACAGCATAGATTAATTAATGATATGATTATTGCAACAATGACTCGAGATCGTTATAGCTAGTTCATATCATCAATTTGAAGTTAATATTATTAGTAGATCATACAATTTTAACTTTTAATTTTAATGTATCATTATTTTAATAATATCAGTATACCTTTTTCGTCACTATAAATTGTATATCTTATTTAAGTATCCTAATATATCTTTATTATTCTTTTATTGGATGTGGAAAAAATAATTAGTGCATTATTATATTCATTGAAAAACAACTTTTGAAAAACGGACAGAATCGAACAAACTCGGTTTTACGTAAAAATTGGCTCTGATACCAATTTGTTGTGCGGAAGCGAATTGATATTACTAAAACCGATTTAAACACACTGAAAAAACACCGATATTTTACGTGGTTCGGCAACTGTGCCTACGTCCACGGGAGGAGGAGCTTGAAGCTTTGTATTAATGGAGTTTAGAGTACAAACATATACCGAATTCAAGGTGCTACACAAGCACTGAACTCACAACTCAACACAATACAGAATTACTCTATAAACACAGAGTATTTGCTTCAACAATTTAGCTCTAACACATACTCAACTCTACTCTTCTCTCTCATCTCTACATGGCTATTTATAGCCAAAATATCAAGGTGTGAACATGCATCAAGTGGCAGCCACCATAGCCTACCATAGCCACCATCCACCACCTATCTTGGTGTGAACACATGCAAGTGGTAGCCACCATAGCCACCATCCATTTGCAAGTGGTAGCTTCCATTATTGGTGGTGCAAGTGGTGCAAGTGGTAGCTCCATTATTGGTGCTAAGCCACCTATGGTGAATGAGCCATATTCAAGCTATATTCAAGCCATATTCTAAGCCATATTCCAACAATCTCCACCTTGGCGAGAATCCACAGAGAGAATTCACAGATCAGAGCTTCCTCTTTTCTCCTTCAAATGTACACACCATTACTCACATATCAGGGCACCTACTGCATTGGTATGATTCATCAATGCACTGAGCCTGAGTCAATTTTTCTGTCTACTTCCCAGGAATTTTCTTAGCTTCTCCAAGATCATCTCGAACTCTGAGCTCAATTGAGCCTTCAGCCTGTCGATCTCCACCTTGCCTTTTTCAGCAGATAGACAAATGATCCATCTTGAAGTTTCCGGAAATAAACACAGTGATCAAATTGACCGTGTGTGTACTTTTCATCCTGTCTTGAAACAGTCCAACCGTTTGTACAGCTGTCACGGGATTGTTTCAGACCATACAGTGATCAGTTCAGCTTGCTTTTGTAATCTCTGCGACCGGGGACTCCAGAACCATCTGGTTGAGTCATACAAATTTCCTCCTCTACGGAACCATGGAGGAATGCAGTTTTTACATCAAGTTGAACTATCTCTAGGTTATACAGTGCTACTAAAGCCAATAAGATCCGAATAGATGCATGCTTAACAACAGGTGAAAATACCTCATTGTAGTCTATTCCTTCTTTTGAGCCTAACCTTTGGCTACCAATCTGGCTTTGTATCTGATACTGTCTTTGCCGGTAGCACCCTCCTTTTTGGCAAAGACCCATTTGCACTCAATTGATCTTTTGAGTGTTGGAAGTGGAACCAACTTCCAAGTCTGATCGCCTCCTTCCACTGGGCATGCACAGGGCTGTTTACAGCTTCTTTGTAATTGATCAGAACATCATCATCAATTACTGGAAGGGCGTATGCCACCACGTCTGTGTATCGAGCAGGTTTCCGAATATGTCTATTCGGTCTACTGGTGACAACTGATTCAAGTTGCTGAAAGATTTCCGGTGATGACTCCTCCACTTCAATTAAGGTGTCATCAGATTCTGATTCAAACTCCACCTACTTTAGAGAATCTTGGTTCACATTCTCTGGAGTTGACAGTTTCAGCATTACAGATTCGTCAAAGGCAACATCTCGGCTTACGATGACTCTCTTTGACTCAAGGTTCCACAATCGGACTGCTTTTACTCCTTCACTAAAGCCCATGAAGACAGCTTTCTTGGCTCTAGGATCCAGTTTTGCATCCGTAACTACGAAGCCGATCATATTCAATGGCAGAATATCCGGACTACACCTCTATGGGAGTCTTCCCATCAGTGGAGGTTAGTCTGTTGATAATGTGGGAGGCGAACAATAAAGCCTCCACCCAAAATGCTTTGCTCAAGCTTGACTGGGATAACATGCAGCGAACTTTATCAACCAAAGTTCGGTTCATCCTTTCTGCAACTCCATTCTGCTGGGGAGTGCTAGGAACAGTGAAGTGTCGGACTATCCCATCATTCTGTGAGAGGCTGCTGCTCTGCCTGTCACGGTTTCTCTGTCAAGGAGATACAGATTTCCCTTCTTATAACCCTTCATTTCTAAGAATGCTCCACGTACAACTCTCAGGACTCCATTCTGAATGGTCACCTTGTAACCATTTGAGTCTAAGACCCCCAGTGATATGAGGTTCTTCTTGAGATCAGGGACATACCTTACGTCTGTAAGTTGTCTGATTGTACCGTCATGCATTTTCAGTCGGATCGTTCCGATGCCTCTCGTGTGACAAGTATTGTCATTGCCCATATGGACAATCCCTCCATCAAACTCCTTGAAGTTTGAGAACCATTCCTGGTTCGGACACATGTGGTAGGAACATCCGGAATCCAGAATCCATTGATCTGAAGAGTGTGTTGTTGTGGAAATCGTAAATGCAGAGTCTTCCTCTCCCTCAGATTCTTGAGCTACACTCACAATCGACCTCTCCATGTTGGGACAGTTATTCCTCCAATGCCCTTTCTCATGGCAAAAGGCACACTCGTCCCTCGAGAGTCGTGTTCTCGATGATCCCCTCCTTGAGCGGGATTTACCTCGCTTGTTTTCTCCGGCTCCTCGGTTGTCCGTCCTGCCTCTGTACACAGTTAAAGCTTCTGGTGTAGTATTCTGGTGATCATGCTGATCCTTTTTCCGATACTCATTATTCACCAGAGCATTACAAACATTAACATATTCTATATCATTTTTACCATACAACAGTGTAGTGGTTAAATGATCATAGCTATCAGGCAAGGAATTTAACAGAGTAAGAGCCTTATCTTCATCAGAGATATTTGCATCTAGATTTTCAAGATCAGCGAGGATTTTGTTAAAACTTACTAGATGCTCCTGCATGGTGATACCTTGCATATACTGGAAGCGGAACAGCTTCTTCTTCAGATAGAGTCTGTTCTCCATGCTTTTTGTCATGTACTTGTCCTCAAGTTGTTTCCAGAGAGTTTTTGCATTATTCTCTCTCATGACAAAGTACTTCTGGTCCTTGGCTAGGCATAACCGGATTGTGCCACAAGCCTGACGGTTGACAAACTTCCAGTCATCTTCCGAAATATCTCTGGGCCTGTCTTCCAGAGCGATATATGAACCCTCTCGGAATAACAGATCCTGAACTTCGCACTGCCACATGCCAAAGTTGGTGGTGCCATCATATTTCTCCACCTCGAACTTTGCAGTGGTCATCGAGTTCTTTCTGATATAAGAACTTGATCGTGCGCTGCTGGTTGTTTCATGTGTCTCTAATGATTCTGCCATGGTAATAAAACAAAATTACCAACAAAGTGTTTTTCCGGTACCTGTATGGGAAAAACGGATGCCGCGGTTGAGTCCGGAATAGTCGAAATAGCCAGGAACGGGTCCAACTGTGTAAATTTTGGACACACGGTGAATATTCTGCGAATATTCTGCTACAAGTGGCTCGAAATGGACTCGGTTTAGCTCAACCGGCTCGGAAAAGTCTCGGAATAGTGTTCTGAAACGGCTCAAAAAATAGCCCAAAAAAGTTGGTCGGACCTGCGGCGGCGCGTGGGCGGCGTACGGCGGCGCGTGCGGCGCGTGGAGCTGTTTGGGTGGTCGGCGCGTGGGGCGCGTGGGGCGCGTGGGCTTCACGCGTCTTCAACCTCTGGAGGCGCGTGTGGCGCGTGCTGCGCGTGGTTGTCACGCGTCTGCAACCCCTGGTGGCGCGTGCGGCGCGTGGGCGCGTGGGGCGCGTGGGCGCTTCTTCTGGCGGCGCGTGTGGGCGCGTGCGGCCTCCTATGGTGCTCCGGTTGATTCTGTTGCACTCCTCTCAACGACCTCTTCAACCTGGTATTTTCAAAACACAAATTGGAGCACTTTTGAAAAACGGACAGAATCGAACAAACTCGGTTTTACGTAAAAATTGGCTCTGATACCAATTTGTTGTGCGGAAGCGAATTGATATTACTAAAACTGATTTAAACACACTGAAAAAACACCGATATTTTACGTGGTTCGGCAACTGTGCCTACGTCCACGGGAGGAGGAGCTTGAAGCTTTGTATTAATGGAGTTTAGAGTACAAACATATACCGAATTCAAGGTGCTACACAAGCACTGAACTCACAACTCAACACAATACAGAATTACTCTATAAACACAGAGTATTTGCTTCAACAATTTAGCTCTAACACATACTCAACTCTACTCTTCTCTCTCATCTCTACATGGCTATTTATAGCCAAAATATCAAGGTGTGAACATGCATCAAGTGGCAGCCACCATAGCCTACCATAGCCACCATCCACCACCTATCTTGGTGTGAACACATGCAAGTGGTAGCCACCATAGCCACCATCCATTTGCAAGTGGTAGCTTCCATTATTGGTGGTGCAAGTGGTGCAAGTGGTAGCTCCATTATTGGTGCTAAGCCACCTATGGTGAATGAGCCATATTCAAGCTATATTCAAGCCATATTCTAAGCCATATTCCAACACTTTCTATTTGCTTCATAGCTTGGGCAATTGATTGCTCCTTCTTACAAATTTTCTAGATACTAAAATTCATCCTGAAACTTCACGGTAATCCCTTCATGGGCAATCAATTGCTCTATGAAGAAAGTCTCTCGATCGGTTGTTTTATGTTGATTCTTTTCATATTGGAACTTTTTTCAAAACTATTGTATATCTTCTTAATCACTAGTTTTTTAATTAATTGAGTATTACATTAATTATCTTTCATTTTTTTCACTTTATTTTGAAAATATTCCAACAATCCTCATCATTTTCAAAATAAAGTATGATAATTTTAGAAATTTTATGCATAAATAAAAATATCTTACCGATTAAAAACTGACACCTCATTGAATAAGTATTGTTGAGGTAATTAAAATTGTATGGCAAATCTTAGATCTTTGAACCAACAATTTTGTACTAATTCACATATAACACTTCAAGATTCATTAAAAAGTTATTTAGCATTGATGACAATGTAACTTGTCATTTGTCATGTATCCTTTCATGAGCGTTATAAGAGCCAAGTCATTTGTTCATAAAAGAGTCACCACTTCCACTCATATAAGTGAACAAATGCCTCGTATAAAGCGCTTCAACAACTTAATTACATGTTATTGGTTCATTAAGAGTATTAACTCTACCTCCTTACTTACACATACGAGTCCAAACACTTAACTTGTTAAGATGTATAATTATATAATAGTGTTTACAGTCACATTCAAATGATGTACTTGAATTCATTAAAATTCAAGACCTAATATCTTATAAAGCGTTGAGTTGAGGTTTTATCATTTTTGACTTACAAAAATGGACTTGAATTACATTCCCTTGAAAGTTCTGTACATCATTTTTCTTGCAATTCCTTATGTTAAAGGATTTGTTAAGTCTTCCTTGTCTTGACTAAATATGTGGTGCACCCTTTGTCAAATTTATTTTCATACATAGTTATGGTTTAGTCATTGTGTCTAGATTTCCACTGTATACTTGCTTTTAGTCATTGATAGTGTAACTTCAATATCACAATAAGTTAAAATGACAATAGCTTAGGCTCTAAAGGAATTTCATATTATAAATTTCTTGACTTGCCATATCCAATGCCATGAATTTTGCGACTACAGTAGAACCTTTATTTTTGTTTCTTTGAATTCCAAGAAACACTTTCCCACCAATCTTGAAAAGTAATTCACTTGTGATTAATTTTTCTACCATATTAGTAATCAAACTTACAATGGTTTATCCTTCTATTACCGAAAGTTTTTTGTAATAAATTATAATATCGTATTTCATTTTATAATATTTTAAAACCTTCCAATGCAATTCATATTGAGTCATTCGTATTATCTACAAACTTTTCCTAATCACAAAAGTAATGTCCAGTTTTGTATATAACATAGCATACAACAAATATTTGATTACTTTTTTTTATTACTTTTACATATTCCATTATGCAACTAACAATCTTATTCATTAATGTATTTAATGCAAATACTTAGGGAACCCTCCATTATTTGGGAAAGATGATGTCTTGGTGCCGAAACATATGAAAACATGGAAGCAAATGTTAATATTAGCCTTTAGTTGTTTACTTGATAAACCATTAGTGTGCCTTGCATGCTACCAACTCTCAAACTTGCTAATTGATGAGTTTCATTTGCATTACCTTTATGCATATTCTTACCAAATTCTTCCTCCCCTTTCCCTTTTGCTTAGTATATAATAATATATGTTATCCTTGCATTTCCTTTATATGGGATTTGCTTTTCCCTTTTCACTATTTACAATTCATGTATTTTATGCTCTTAGCCTGATCTTAAATGAAACAATAAAATATTGTTTTTATTAACTTTTAACGAATTACTTAAATATTTATCATCTATCTTAAACTTTGTATCTTTAGAACTCAATTTTTATATGTGACTATAATCTTATATTGTTTTAATATTATGTTCAATATATATATACTAGTTGAAGGCTCGTGATAATTGTACTCATCGTGCATGTAAAGTTTTAAATCGATCCGATATCTCTATCATATCGATCGAAAATACTATCTTTTTAATATATATTTAACGGTTGAAAGTTTTTTACACCGAACAAATAGTTAGACATTTTTAATTTACTCGAAACTCGACGTGCTACGTGAATAGAACATGAAATACGACGGTCGGATTAAACAAATATAAATCGTATAAAAAGTTATGAAAATGTGTAAAACTGATATAATTTTACACTAGTATAACACTTTCATAATTTTTTATATGATTTATATTTGTTTAATCCGACAATTATATTTCATGCTCTATTCAGGTAGATCATACATGTAGAGTTTCGAGTAAATTAAAAATGTCTAACTATTTATTCAATTTTTAAAAAATTCAACCGTATTGAAAAATACAATATTCACAATCGATATGATAAAAATATCAGATCGATTCGAAACTTTACTTGCACAACGAATACTGTTACATTGCTAAATCCAACGATCTGTTTGTAAAAATATTAATTGTATACGAAATTATACAAGTGTGTAAAACTAATTAGTTTTACACTAATATGGACCAATTCCTCCTAAAATAATATATATATATATATATATATAAGTTTAAAAACATTAAACACTACTTTTATCACCACACATACAGTCAACAAATTCTTGCATGGCAAGCATAGCCACAATTTAAGCAAAATCAGCAGAAAAATGGGAAAGCAAGCAAAGTCTAGAGTGCATAATTGTTAATATCTTTTATGTAATTTAGGTTTGATCCCTTAACAACCCCCTACTCTGAGTGTGGCGAAGTCCATACATATGAGGTTCAAGGCCATGATATACAAGTGAAAGCCAGAGTGCCCGACAGATTTCTTACACACGTGTCATGGGAACAGACTATGTTATACGGGCATGTGTCGGATACGAATATGCTCAATTTTTTCTAAGTTTTTCCATGTATTTGGAGGATCTTTAGAGGATCATATCCCCATATCCATATCCGGATATGCACCAAACACGGATATCGAACAGAAATACTTCAAAAAAAATAAAGAGTCGAAGCAACATAAAAAACAGATTTCTAGTCTTCAGACTACACCAATCACCTCAATGATCATTTCAACCAGTAACAAGAAGAATTAATTGGGAATCCAAAATTTTAGGAGGTAAATAGACCATGACAGCAATCACTCTGCAGGGTTATAAAATACACTCAACAAGTACAATGCTTATAGTTATTAGATTCGGCCTATATCAAATGCACATTATTGCAACTAAAATACAGGAATAACATGATTCTCTCTCTACCAACAGATAAAACAAGCTAACCCGCAAACTATTTGCTCCTGTACAGGATGGCTGCAATTAGTCCTTGAGCTCCTTAATTATGTTATTACCCCAGGGGCAGGGTGAAAGGAGATTATTAAACTTCAACTACTCCATCTGACCAGCTAATGTAGCATCCTCATCTTCAGCATCTAGTTCTTGCTCCACACTTTTGACCTGTGTCACAATACTCCATAAGGAAACCAAACAGAATGGAAGCCAAGTGCTAGATCCACTCAATAATTCCCCAACAAATAACAAACATGCGATATGCGGCTATCTTTGAGAGAAACGATTTGCGAAAATCAAATGAATAAGCTATGTAAAGCAATAACATATACTTTGAAGCCCAAAGAACAGTGTATCTATTGAAATAACAAGAATGGAATGAAAAAAATAGTCAATAGTCAGGTACTATTATATAGGTCAAAACCGAGGACATCCTCCTTTTTTTTTCTTTCTATTTAGCAACTTTTGACCATTAGATCTCTCAAAACAAATTTTCTCTAACTAAAAAGTATATCATTTGGTTTTGTTGGATCATCCAGAACAAATCCTGCCTGTCTTATGTTATTAGTTACCACAATATCAGATACATAACGAAGATTCTACTATGATATGGGTACACATCACCTGCACCATTATTACCCAAATCCTGATCATAATCATTTAGACATTGAAGAAAAACAGTACACCCACTATTCCCAAACATTATGACTGCATCATAATAGGTAATCTGCCTAAAGCAGATATATGTAGTTAAATATGCATCATAAAATAATGTCGATGCCAACCTATAGATTTATTCTCATTTAATACAATTCAGCTCCTGTGTTCTATTCATCAGCCTCCTTCCTGGTACAACAACCAGTGCTTTCTGCTTCATTGTGAGAACTAAAAAGCAAGAGCATACCCCCTTGCAATATTCACAACAAAAGAAATCAACTCAACAAGTCCCTAGAGCTAATCATTGATAGGAATAAAACCTTGCATCAGCACATGCATTAAGACACAGACCAGACAAATCACTCCTTCCTACCCTCGATTAAAGGTTTGGTTAGATGCCATTGGTAAAGATGATATGGTCATTATAACTGTGCCAAAAAGTAGATGACCAATTGCGCTTCCTATATAGCTTTAACAAATTAAGATGGTGTCACACTAGAATATAAATGCTTCTTATCCTATTGTGTCTGGTAATTTAAATGGAAGGATTGGATTGAGAATGGGATGACTATTCCTTGACTATATTATCCAAAGAAGGGGGATGGAATTGATAAAATTTAGAACAGATCGGAATACAAGGTGGTAAGTCAACTCAAAGGGGAAAAACGTGGTATAATTTGACTTTCCCTTACTTTACTATGTAAACTCACATGTGCTTTTTCTTAAAAGATTTATTAGGTATACAATGATATGGCAATTTGTATCATCATATTTATCATCATATTTGCATAAAACATGTCATACATAAAATTTATCCTTTTCCATTGCTTAATCCTGTGAGCACTAAATACAAAACAGCCAAACCAATCCTTTTCCTTTTCAAATATCACTGACTTATTCTATTCTCTCCATCCATCTTCATACCAAATACATTCAGAATAAAGTATAAGGACAGTCATTAGTTATTACCTCAGGTACATAATGCATTAGCATATTTTCAATGCCGGACTTCAAAGTGACAGATGAGCTTGGGCAGCCACTGCATGCTCCTTGCATTTTCAATTTGACTATTCCTGTGTCTCTACAGAAGCAAACAGAATGTGCTCAATCAATGCTAATTCAAAAAAGCAAATAAACAAAGTATGCATAAATATTTTAGAAACAATTTAAACTGGATAAAGGATAAAAGGAAGCTTACGGATCAAATCCCCGATACTCAATATCTCCACCATCATCTTGCACTGCTGGTCGAATTCGAGTCTCCAGCAGTTCTTTGATCATTGCAACTGTTTCAGAGTCATCCTGCATCATGCGGTGGCATTTACATGATTTATTACAGATCATTGCAATTATGAGGCAGTTATTCTGATTAATAAAGATATTGAAAAAGAAAGGAAGGCAATGTTCACACTGAGATTCTCCACAAGTAGAAGATATGCTCGTGATGTTGCTATTCTATCCAAATTATACTTTTTCCTTCCACATTTGTATACTTTTTCCTTCCTTTCATCTCTTTGAATATAATTCTCCTTCCCTTTCTCCCACCAGCTTATTCTCAGCTCATAAGATTCATATGAGAATTAAACACCAAACCTCTAAAATATGAGGGGAGAGAAGAATTTTTTGCAAAACTTGCAGAATAATTAATTATCATGCCTAAATATTGCAATTGGAGACTTTTTTTATCGGCTATGACATAAATTTTAGACACAAGACAGGCCTCAAGCTGAAATGCCTACTTCATCCAACCTGAGCCTCCTTCAAAGCCTTTCAAACCATGGTAGTACAGCATAATAAAATTCAAGAAGCATCCAATCTTAAAAATCTCAGATACAGCGCAAAAAAAGCAAAAGGTTATGCCAGTTCACACCCACTAGTCAACAAATAGACATTAACTATTCCAAAAATTGCAAAAACTGTTAGAAAAAGTACCTCGTGAATAGCAGTGTCCTTGGCTGCTGCAGTTTCTGAGTCTAGAAACAATGGCTGTCCAGAGGAATAAAAATCCATGATTGCAGAAAATATTTCAGGCTTGAGTAGATCCCAAGAAGCATCATCAGACTTTGTTGCAGTGATAAAATCTGATCCAAAGAAAACTCGAGTAATACCTGCATTGCAAGGAAACAAGATTCGCTTCACTCATCCATTCACCAATCAAATAAATATTTACTAAAACTAATCTAAAATAGGATTGAATTTTTAATCTAAGTAACTGCAAATAACACTTTGAGTAGAGTTTGAAACATCAAGAACAGAAAATAGTAGCATTTTTCGTCGAATTTCTATTTTTTTGATTCATTGAAAGTATTGCTTCAATCCATTAATTGCTCAAAAGAACTAGTTCGGAAATTCAGTTGTGATAGAAGCCAACAAAAATGAAACCATGTTGCTTCCTTTAAGACATATCTTCTTCCGTTCCTTAATATGTGCTATTTAAAACATCTTTCAAAAAGTACAAACATACTCTTCACAACTCGTCTGATCACAATGAGAGGTAGCCCTCTCTCTATCCCATAAATCCCCACTCATCCACTCCCAAGATGGCGTTTTCAAGCTCTAACTGCAATATTACATCCCTAGTTTCATCTCCACCCAGACAAAATGACATAAATATTTCCTCTAGTCTATTATCCTCAGTCTTACCGTCAATTCCATACAAGGCCTTGGCCAATGGAGAATTCATGGCAGAACGAGCATTTGGGAAATCAGCACTCCCAACTTCCATAACCGCTTTCCCTGGATAAAACATCAAAGACGAAGGATTGGGTGTCGATTGAGTTTGGATAAACATGCTTCTCCTTTGCCCTGCAAGTGCAACCCAAAAGAAAAACCATCAAATTAATTAAGAATAATTAAAAAAAAAAAAAAAAAAAAAGAGCCAAAAACAAAAGGAAACAGACCGACCAACCTCTAAAATGGGTCCATTTGAGAGGGAGCAAAGAAGACTCAAAATTGGAGGAAAGGACGGAGCTTGGGTTTCCGACCACCAGCAACGACGGCGTTCTTGAAGAAGAGAATATGAGGCGGCGAGAGATTAACTGGGAAGGGAAGAGAGATTGGCATGTTTGCCGATGATGTACAGCTCGCCTAATCAATCTTCCAACTCCTTTCATCGCCACCGCTTCTAACTTTGTCCTTTGTCCAAGAAAAAAAAAAAAAAGCGCCTTTCAGCTATCAAAGTGTTTGATGATCCCTCCTGGCTTGATTTTTTTATTAAATGGGTGTTTGAGCTAGGTTAGCTAGGCTAAATACTTCTTAAATTTCATTTTGACTCATACTTTCAAAGGAATACATCAAAATCAAATTCACTTGCTCAAATTTAATAAAGTTTATATTATATATAAAATCTTGAATTAAAAAATAAAAAATAAATTAAAAATTAAAATAATATATGATAATAGGTTATATCAATAATTTATTTTTATTTTAAAAAATACCTTTTCTTTTTTTTTTTCATTAAAAAATCAATACATATAATTAATTTTTTTTTTCTTTTTACTTATTATTTCTTCGTTTATTTTTTCATCCATAATCTAATTATATTGTATTTGTTTAATTATTATTTTGTACATTTCTTTTTTTTTTTTTTAGGATTACATCGTGTAAAACTTAAATATCATAAAATTTTGGTTAAAATAATAAAAAGCTCATAAATTTTATCACTTTATTTTGATAAATTCTTATATTTTTGTTGCATCCAAATAAGTTTTTAATTTTTAATTTCTATCAAATAAGCCTTAACATTTAATGTGTATCCAAATAAATATTTAACTTTTAGTTTGTACTAAATAAATTCTTAAATAAATCAATCTTTAATTTGAAATAAAAATTTATTTACGTACAAATTAAAGAATAAAAATTTATTTGGTATAATAAAAAATAAGAGTTTGATTAAAAAAATAAAATAATTCAAGACCTTTTTAATATTTTAATCTAAAATTTTCATTAAAAAGATCAAATAAAAGTTATTTTAAAAATCCAAAATTGATAAATTGAATAAATCAAATAAAAAATAATTTAAAAATCTAAATTGATAAATTGAAGTAATTCAATGAGAGTAATAAGTCTAAAATTAATTAAAAATATTTTCTATATCTAAGATTTCAATCATTTGAGGGCATTTTATTCTAATATTGATTTTTTTTTTTCAAAATATCAATATTTTAAAATTATGTGTCGAAATGCGTTTGTTCTAAAAACATTGAAAAGTCGCCATATGAAATGGCGACTTCTCAACTTAAATTTTTTTTATAAAAAAAAAAAATACAAAACACGAAAGTCGCCATTACAAATAACGACTTCCCAATGTTTTTACTTATTTTTTTTTAATTCTTAAAAATTAATATTTTTTAATTATATATATAATAAAAAGGTTTTAAAATAATTTAATTTAAAAGCCTAAATAATTTTTTATAATATTATTATTTTTTTATATAATTTGAAATTTATATATATAAAAAAAAAAGAGTTCATATTTAAAATGTAGTGTGAATATTTTTCGCTCAAAGCAAGTCTCTGCAGAAAATTTTTTGCATACATTCTCCTCAAAGAAGAATTCTGAAAAAGAAGACAATGTTTTGTTGCTTTAGCTGTATGTTACTGTGCTTTAGCTTTATGTCAACTATTTTATTCAGTGTGCTTTAGTTTTATTAGACCTGACAACATTGGACACAACACGAAAAAAAAAACTAAAAACACGAAATGAAACGAAAAAAAGTACGAACACGACACGAATATCTCAAAATTTATATAATACGAATTTTTAAAATTTTTATAAATTAAATAAAAAATTATATAAATTTTTAAAATAAAAATTTAGAATATGCTTTTTAAAAAATATATATATATTTTGATTATATATATTTTAAATTATATATAAAAATAATAATATTATAAAAAAATTATTTAGGCTTTTATAATATTTTTTTATAAAAATTATATATAATTAAAAAATTTTAATTTAAAAAATTTTAAAAAAAAAAATCAGTAAAAACATTGGGAATTCACCATTTCAACTTAAAAAAAATATTTTATTTTTTTAAATATAAAGCACGGAAGTCGCCATATTAGATGGCGACTTCCGTGCTTTGATTCTTTTTTTTAAAAATTTAAGTTGAAAAGTCACCATTTCATATGGAGACTTTTCAATGTTTTCATAAACAAGCACATTGCGGTACATAATTTTAAAATATCGGTATTTTGAAAATTTTAAAAAAAAATCAATATTAGAATAAATTTGCCCTACTTATCGAACCTTTGTAATTTTTTTTATAAAAATACATATTTAAATAATGTATTAAAACTTATTTAACTTTTTTTTTCAAATTTTATAATATTAAATTATGTAATATAGAATTAAAACCTATTTGGATTTTCCACTTTACTATCATCAGTTTCAAGTTTCAACGTCTACCCTTTGTTAACATTCTATTTTGATAAAAATAGAAAACATGTTTGGTGAACTAATATTGTTGTATGATTTTGAAAATTGAAAACATAAAATATGTTTGACATCTAATAATAAGTTGAAACATAATAATTTTTTATTTTATAATTTATTAATCTTGAATGTTTAATATATTTTATTAATATTATATCATTTTAATATATTATTTATATTTAACAATTTTGTCCTTAATTTTGATATATTAATAAAATTCATTCACAATCTTATATACATACATATATACATATATTTCCTATTAAAATTAACTAAAAATATTTTTTGTGATTTTAAAAATTACATGAGAATTATTTCATGCTTTATGTATATAAACACAATTAAAATTTAAATTTGATAAATGTGCGATAATAGTAAAATTCTATAAACAAGATTAAAAATACAAGTCAAATTTAATTATAGAGATGAACAAAACTATTACTTTTACGTTAATAAAATAAATATAAAAAACAAAACTAGTATTTTTATATGTATTCAACATTTTAGTAGCAATTCCATCACAAACTCTATGCATATAACTTAGTTGAATTGGTGTCACGTTAAACTCCACATGTTCTTATAAACTGCTAGCTCCTCAAGTTTGTTCATTGTTATAAAGTCTAAGATTGTATGCTTGTTATTATTCATTAAATAAAAAATATTTTTTATTTAAATTTAATTATAATATACAGATAAATATTGATATAAAAATAGTTTTTTAATATTTTTTGAATAGTGAAATGGGTTTTCGTGTCAACCCGGGCCCAGCCTGAAATGGATTTGGTATGAAAAAAAAATTTCAAACTGCGATCCGACCCATGGACAAATCATATTCTTCAAATATATTATTTTGCATCCTATGTGTCCCAATAAAATTATGCACACAACAAGCAATGATAATAAAATGTTGCATGTGTAGATTATATGGTTGCATTCCTTTTAAAATCGGAAATCAAGTCTTTCTTACTCCAAAATATCACTCAATACAATTACACAAAGATGAGTATCTATATTGAAAATCTCTTATAGATTATGTGGCTGATCGTCCTCTTCCTTTGTAATCTCTTAGGTTATGTTTGGATAAATATTAGTAAAGTAAAGCAAATGAACTATGAAAGGAAAAGAAAAGAAATTAAGGTTTTTTAGAAGAAAAGATACATGTAACATTTGTTTTGATGGCTAAAATTTATAAAGGAAAGAAATGGAAAAGAATCCTAGTTACTATTATTTGGTTAAAGAGTAGAAAGGAAAGGAAATGATTTATTATAATATTATTTTTTCAATTATAACCTTCTTTTTTATAAAATAACATATAATTTTAAAATAAGCAATAAAATAAAATTCATAGTATTTAGGACATCAATTTAATTTTTTTTTAATTGGTACATTAGCTTTTTACGATTATATATATTGATTTATGTTTAAAAAAATTTCAAGCTTTTTTTAATGTTATAAAAAAAAAAAGGTATAATAGTCATTAAAAATTTCATCCTTTCATTTTCCTTGTTTTTACCATAATTTGAGTAATTGAAAAATAAGAGTTTTAAAAGAAACTAAGAGGTGTTGAGTAGAGCATCCCTCCCTTTCCTTTATTTTAATTGAAATACAATTCAAACGAGAATAGGGTTTCCCACTATCCTTTCATTTCATTTCCTTCCCTTTTCTCCCCTCAATGTAAACACAGTGTTAAATGATATATTTCACCATGATAGGAGGATTAAAAAACCCTACAAGTCTACAGGATAATATTTACCAACACCATAAAAATTTATTTTTAATTCTTCAAAAAAATAAAAGTGTTAATAAAAAATTTAAATAGAAAATTACCTCAAACTTTGGGGTCTCTCCTAGATTTTCTTTAGTGGAAGGTTTGTCTTGTCTTTGAAGTTTTGAGCAAGGTTTGTCTCTTTTTGAGAGTTTGTCTCATATAAACTTCACTAGTAGGGTGTTTTGCTTTTCGTGTGTGCTATCTTCATCTTTTAATGGCAAACGTGTTGGAGGATCTATGGTCAAAGTTATCTTTGACAGGCGGAACAAAATGAGGCATAGTATTAAAATGTTGCTGTTACGCAACGTAATGACTGCATTGTAATGGAAAATGTCGATATCGAACGGCGATTTCGACATTACACTATAAGAAAATGAATCACGACTTTTGTGGCTGAAATGGTTACGTAACGCCGCGACAATAACTTAAAAGCAGCGTAACACCCACGACACAACACCACCATGCAAATTCATGCAAGTTTGCATCCGTTACTCCACTCCACTTCAAGCTTTCAGGCAGGAAGATAAAAGCCAATCTTTATTTAAATTAAAAGTAAACACTCTATCTTGTGATTTTTAAACTGAAGATGTGATTTTGGAATGACTCAAGGACTACAAAAAGAAAGCCTGTAGACATGTGAGTAGAGGAGAAAACAATGATAAATGTTGAGTGTTAAGATATGAGAATAAAAATGAGTGAATAGGTGAGCAGAATATGAAACTAAGAAAGCAAAGTAGCAGACTACCAAGGTTTATTTACTCTGTTATTATGACTTCTGTATGTGTGCTTTGTTTTTGTGTGCTATTGTTGTTTAGAAAATCCTTGGACTTGGATATAGTTGCAGTTGAAAATGTTTGAACAGCTCCTTGATAAGGTTGATGGAGAATGTCATTGGCTGAAATTTCTTTCTAGATTATAAAAACATAATTGAAAGCTCTCCTAGTGGCATCTTGGTGAAGTTATCTTCATTTCTGCTGATATTTTTTCTTGGTTTACTTACTACTGGCTTCAGTTAACTCTCAGTATCTTTTGAGGGAGGAAAGGAATTGGTTTGGTGGGTTTCAGTTATGTTTAAAATTATTCAAGTTTAATTTGTTTGAGATAGGCATTTTAATAATTTTATTTGAGATGTGTTTTAAGTTGTTTAGTTTTTCATAGCAAAGCCTTTGGTTCCTTGCTTATGCTAGCCTTGTTGCTAGCTTTAAACTTCCATGCCTTTGGATTATTAATATAATCTTTTGACATAGATAAAAAAAACTACCAAGGCTTAGGGTATGAAATGTACTATAGGAAACCGGAATGGAAAGAAACAAAGTGAAATTTCAACATTCGTTTCAACCTAGTAAGCACTTATCACAAGCTATGATTTTGAGTACACATGCCAAAAATTAAAATTTGAGAATCAAATAGCATAAAAGTTGTATCCAACATTGATAAAGACACTTAAATTAGATTTTATTAAATGTAAAAAAGTACATGGCTCTTTAAAATATATACTCATTAATCACGCACGTGTTATCATTTTAGCCTTGTCAAAATGGCCTTAATTTTGATATTTAAAAATAATTCTCTTAAATTTTTTAAAAAAACTTTATTTCTTTTTTTTAAAAAATAATTTTCCCTTTTTTTACGAAAATAAAACTTTTATCATCTTTCTTTGAAAATGAATAAGAATCTTTTATATTGAAAAGTCTCACTAAACACTCCCAATATTTTTGGCAATATTTAATGAAATTTTTTTACCTCAAATTTTTTTAGGAATCACTATTTGTGAGTTTCATAAAGTTTATCGTCGGATATTCACATATATCTTTATGATTTACGTGATGAAAACTATTAAACTTAATGCATAAGAATTTTTTTTTATATATTTTTATTATTCTTCCATTTTTCTTTTAAAATAATATTTTAGTGACTATTTAATAATAAAAAGATCACCTATGTAAAAATAATTTTTGAGAAACCACAATACTTTTGGTAACATCTCACTGATCATTTTTACTCGGGAGATATTAGGAAATAATTGATACTTCAACTTCTCCTAAAAATCCTTTTAAAAGATTTTTTTCTAAAAAAAATATATTTTCGTTCCAATACTTTAAAAAAACATAGTTTTTTTATAACATCTTTCAATTTTCAACATGCAAATTTCATTTTTATGACATTTAAAAAAATATATTGCTACAATACTCAAAGTAAATATTAGAAAAATAAATAAATAGCAAAGGAAAGAAATTATACCACTAATGGCTTGGATTTGACCCAAAAATCTGGTGAAAATTGGGCCAAAAAACTGGGTTCCAAGGCTTCGTGGACTAGGTCCAGATCTGATTGCAAGTCGACCTCTTTCTCTATTTTTTTTTTTCTTTTCTTCCTTCATTCTCTTTCGATTTGGATTACATCAAAGTCAGGCCCCTTTGGGTCCACACGCAAATCCTCTAATTTATTTTTTTACCCAATTATAAAAACCCCAAAATTTCTCTATTTACTCATTTATTCACATTTCTTTCTCTCTCTAGTTTCTCTCTCTCTCTCTCTAAAAACTCTCTCAACCTCTCTCCACCTTCAACACTTGCCGTTGGAAAATTCATCCACCTTCAAATTTCGATGTCGGCCACCATTTTGATCGCCGTCCACTACTCACCGGCGCTAGATTGACCCCAAAAAACACCTAAAAAATCTCATCTTCCTCCTCTTTCCAAACTTGAACTTGGTTTTTCCTAAATCTAACCCCAAAAGCCTAGATTTAAAAACTCAAGCTGTCTTCTCCCATCCCATCGTTGTTCACCGTCGATCTGCCCCTAAATTTGACCAGGTCTTTTCCTCTACCCCACTCCCTTTTCACCATTGAAATTTTCTAAAATCCCTCTACAACCCTTTATACACAAATAACCTAAACCAAAGAGTTATTTTTATGTGTGTTTTTTTTTGTGTGCTTGTTGTGTGTTGGTTGCTGTTTTTGTGTGTGATGATGTGGTGGGTTGGTGGTGGGTGTAGAAGGGGTGTGGATAGGCTTTGGTGATGGTGGTTAGGTTCTCGGTGGGTGGTGGCTTTTGGGTGGTTTAGGCTGCTAGGGTCTACTGATAGAGGCTGGGTAGGTGAAATTTTTTGCCATTTTTGTTCTGCTTTGTTTTGTTGATTTTACTTTTGCTTCCGTCCCTTGTTTGTTGGAAACCAACTCCATATGAATAGTAATGGGATCAAATCCCAACTTTTCTAGGATTGTGAAATCCCAAATTATTGATTTTGGGGGACTGGTGGCAGAGGCAGATAGAGGGCTGGTGGCATGGGCAAGGGGAAAGTGAGAAGGGCTGGGAGCTGGTGGCAACGAGATGGGGTTGGGGTTGGTGGCTGGCAGTGTTTGCCAACCACCTGCCCAACTCTAACTTCTCCTTTTTTTTTCTAATTTTTTTAGTTTTGTCTTTTTAAAACATTTTATTTTTTATAGGGCCATTAATGATTAAGATCCAATTGAAATTTGAGCACAGTTAAAAAAAAAAATCAAGCCTAATAAAAAAGGAACCCAATTTAACATCAGTTCAACAAAATTAAGCGCAATGTAATTTAAACTCAGTCAAGGCCCAAATTGATTTGTCCTAACTAAAGTTCAATTGAAATTGAAATCCAATTTATAAATCAAAAATCGATAATTCAAAATTTCACTTGACTTATTTGACTTGGGATTTGATTTAGCCAAAATTTAGTGTTTATAGAAGAATTATTTTTTACGGGGAACAACCTTGTGAACGAATGGATTTGATGAATCACTGTAAAAATGAATCGTTCTCGAATGGCTAGTGAGTTTTGTGAACAAGCTACACCGTCTGAAATGCGGAGGGATCAAGCTTTGCAGGTCTAGACACCGGCTCCTACTCATGAACCAAAGGTGTAAATCGATGCTGCTGTTGATTTTTACTTGGGTACATCTGGTTTAGGCATGGTGGTGAGGGATGGTTTTGCTGAGTGTGGTGACTAGACTCAATTTTCCAAGCTCTCCCCTACATGCTAAAATAAATGCCATTCCTTTTGGACTAGGGCTTGTGTGAGAATATGGATTCAATTCACTTATCATGGAAAATGATGCTCAATTGGTGGTGGCTGAAATTCTCAAAGCAAGTGATTCATATTGGTTTTAGATAACAAAAATGGATTTAGCTCAATTTCATGATAAATGTCAGTTTATTTACATCAAGAGAAAGAGAGTTACTAATTCCTTTCCTTGGCTCCTAATATTGCAAAAATGGAGTGTGAACTTGGTCAAAGGAGAATATTATGGGAAGATAGTTTGTAACTTGGATGCACCGTCATCCAGCTAAAGATTCTAATGACTCTAACTTAGTTGAAGAAAATGCGAAAAAATTTAATAAATAATTTTGTCAAATCTATATTATTATAAAACTCCTGACTGAGTAGGTGTCACGAGTTAAGTGACACCAACTCAGTTGAGGAATAAACCAGAAAACTAAATAAAATTATTTTAATAAATTAAAAGTATTTATGTCTTTTTATTTAAAAAATATCTACTTTTAAAAAAATTACCCACCTTTTTTACTTAAAAAAAACTACCCACCCTTTTAATGCATTATTTCTTTTAAAAGACAAATTAAGGGTTCGTTTGTTTCAAAGAAATTGACTTCTGAAAAATTACTTATGCATTTTTTGGTGTTTGTTTGGCAGAAAATTGATTAGTCAACGGAAAATAGGTCAATGAAAAATAAGGCATTGACAGTTTTCAAAAAAAAAATGCCAATGAGTGAGGCTACTCACTAAATCCGTGAACTTAGTCCAACTCGAATTGAGATTTGAACATCATATTTTAAATCGAGACTTAACTTGACTGGAGCCAAATGTTATTATATTCATAAAAAATATTTATTTTTTAATTATGAAAAATATATTAAAATATTAATATAAACATATTTTAATATTGTAATTGTCAATATTTTATTTAAATATTATTAAACCTACATATTTATATTTTAAAAATATATAATAAATATTTTAATAATAAATAATAAATTAATAATATAATGAATATTATTTATTATTTCAATAAAATATATTATTTCATATAACAATATTATTATTTTAATAATAAATTTTAAATTATCAATATTTTAAATTTTAAATAGTATTTTTAATATTTTATTGAAAAATGTTTTTATATTACTATTTTAATATTAAATACATATAAATTATAATTTATAAAGATTTAATAATAAATGTTTTTTAGTATAAAAATATTATTATTTTAATAGTATAAATATTAATAGAAATAATATTTTAATAATTATTAGAATACTTTAAATATTTTAAAATATTAATATAATTATTTTCAATAACAAATAATATTATTTAAGTATTTAATATTAATATAATATTTTAGTATTAAATATTATTATTATTTGAAATATTAATATTTTAATAATTAATATTTTTAATATTTTAATTTTTATGCCATATTACTATATGAAAAAAGTAGAAATAATATTTTAATCATAAATTTATTAATATTTTAATATTTATGTCAATATTACTATTTGAAAAACTAGAAATAATATTTTAATAATAATTATATTAATATAAATAAAATTTTAATAATTATTATATTAATTGATATAGTATTTTAATAATAATTATATTAATAGAAATAATATTTTAATAATAATTATATTAATATAAATAATATTTTAATAATAATAATAATAAAATATTAAATATTAATATAATTAATGTTTTAATAATAACTAGTATTATTTTAAGTATTTAATATTAATATTTTAATATTAAATATTATTAAAATATTTCAAATAATATTTTAGTATTAAATATTATTATTAAAATATTACTATTTGAAATTTTAATATTTTAAAATAAACATTTTTTAATATTGATGTCAATATTGCTATTTGTAAAAAGTTTATTTTCAGAAAATAACCCAATAAAAAAATATTTATCATTAAATCATCCAAATATCAAAAAAAAATTATTTTTTCAAATATTTTTATATTTTCCAAAAAATAATTTTTTTTAAAAATTAATTTTTGTGAAACAAACCTACCTTAAAAAAAAATAAAAAATTCCACCTACATAATGGTGTGTCAAATTCTAGTTATATAATAGAAAAAATCATACTTTTAATTTTATATATTTTTAAAAAATATTACCTAATTTTTTTAAATAACTAACCATTTCTAAAAAATTACTTATAAATAACTTTTTTTTTAATATTTTAAAATATTTTTTTACATATTTATTTTTGTTTGACCCGCAACATGGGTGTACAAAATTTGTAGAATAGTGTATCTTGTAATTTTGCGAAAATTCTAAAAAAAAGTTTCTTAGAATAAGCTTTTCATCAGCTTCAAGAGATATTGACCATTAGATTAAAATAGAATCATCTGGATCGTTGAAAAGAAAAAAAAAATCTAACCGGTAAACTCGGTGAAAGAAGGAAAAGAATAGAAGCCTAACCCTAACTCTGATTGAACCTCTCTGAAATTAAAGCTCCATCTAAAGAAAAAAAAAACCTCTCTACCGCCTCTCAGCTCTCGAACTCTCAAAGCTCTCTGTCGCCTCCTCGCTGCCGTTGCTCCTCTGCTGCGCCATCGTATATCAACTCCTTTTGTTAGGTAAATTTTAATTTTTTATTTTATTGTTGATTTTTCCCTTCAATTTCTGTTGGATAATTTTATTTTTTAAAAAATTATATGAAACAAAAAGATGATGGCGGAAGAGGAAGGACAACCATTGCCATATGTATCAGAGATAGTGTTGAAGAAAAGGAAACTAAAAGATGAGTTGGTGATTTACGATGAGGACCCAGTTGGAGTTGGGTAAATATGGAGCCAAGAAAAACAAGAAGCAATCCGATGTTTCTGATATCAAAAGACCCGAGCAGTTCATAAAAGAGTTTAGAGACAAGGTAATTATAACTATATTTTAGTTTACTAATTAAATTTAGTAATTTCTGATATGGGTTTTTGATGTTGGTTCAATGAATTACACTTGTTGCCAATAAAAAAAAATGTAAAATCTATGATCTCAGTTTGTAATGCCGATGAACTGAATTTTGCCTAACTTGCCTTGGGTTTTAGCTAAATTTATGAATATTTTTCGAGTTGAGAATCACATTTTCTGTCATTGGATTGTGATTTTGTGTTCAAAATGTGCATGTTTTAAAAAAAAAAAAATTTGTTGATGTGACCGTATCTAGTTTTATTAGAAGGCTGTGCCAATTTAGGGCCCTGTGCTTTGTGAAAATTAGATGGTTTGCATGCAAGTATAGGTAATAATTTGGCATTCTTCTATCATAAGAGTCTGGAGTCTATCAATGTAAACATCTTGCTTGTTCCTTTTAACTGATTGCAAGGGTTAACTTTCAAGTATGAATATGCTTTTGTTTGACATTAGGGAGAATCTGCATGCTTAAAAGCTATTATTAGAATGTAAATATAGCCCTTTGGCCATGGGTTGATATTGGTGTAATGCCTAAAGTTTGGTTCCTTATTTGTTTCCTGCATGCCTTTTCCATGTATTTCTTTTTGGGAATTAGTCTTTTGAATGATCTCTTAGGTTATTACGGGGTTCTAGATTTAATGTATGATCCATCACTTGAGTTTGTTTTTGCTACTAGACTTGTCACTTTTGAATCTTTGCAGGTTTGGCTGGTTTGTCAACTGCAAAATATTTAGCGGATGCAGGTCACAAACCTCTGTTATTAGAAGCAAGAGAAGTTCTAGGTGGAAAGGTTTTTGCACTACTCTGTTTTATAGAAATTTACACCTATTTATTTTATTGAATCATCTTACTTCTCATTTCTAAAATCTTATTGTGCATAATATGAGGACATATCTTAGAGTTCATCTTTGATGAAGAAAACACATATAAACTGGTAAAATTGTTTCTGTTTTAAAGACATCTTTCTATTTCTTTTTATTAGGTATAAAGGAGGGCCGGGATTGCCAAGAAAGATGATTTTGCAGGGTGTTTATCACAGAAAGTTCGATGTGGAGGTTTACCCACTTTGTCTAAAGTTGATAGATTCCAAGGATGAAAGTCAGTCGATTATATGGTTAAGCAGAAAGGTATGACTTTTTATAGGCACGGGTTGAGGGTTTGTCCTTTCTTTTGTTATCTAGTTCAGGCCAAATGGAAGATAATAATGATAAAATTATTTTTTTAACACAGATTTCTGTTCATCATAAGTTTTGAATCTAAGACGAAACTAGAAATAATTCAAAACAGTTTTGAATTCAAAACAGTTGCTAAAGTGATTTCAAATTGCCTTTTGGTTTCTAAACTTATTTTCAGGTATTTTGTGTCCTTGAAATATGCATTTTTGTTGTAGACCATGCAGGGTCTAACTCCCCTTTTTCCTTCTATTCTTTTGGTTGGATGGCGTGTTTAGGCTTTCTGTAACTGAGCTTTTCCAGAAGGTCTGTGCACTTAGAGGAATAGAGCAGGATAAAGTGAACATCTCTTCTTCTTTTTTTTTTTCTTCTTTTAAGCATGCATTGTTTAATAGAATTATTTTAGAAGAAAATTTGTTTGCTTTAAGTCAACTTCAATTACATGTTTTGGTTCATTATATATTGCTAGGCTCGCATTTGGGATTACTTCAACAAGAGAAAGCATGCACAATTGTTTGTTTCTAATAAAAGCCTAGAAGAATCAAACTTACAGATGGATCAAGATGTGAGTATCTTTTTTTTAGCCCTTCTCTGTTTCCAATTCTAATTGGTTTTAATTATCTGCATGTTTGATGAAACTTTATAGATTCTTTTGGAGCAAGTTGATGGACATCATTCTTCAAGATTTGGCATGGATTATACAAGAAATGAACTAGCTTTAGTTTCCTTGGAACCTTCAAGATCATCCTTGACAATTGCTGGAAGGCCAACCTTGTCCAATGGTTACTCCTCAGGTTAGAAATCAAATCTGTATCTAGGAAGGGAAAATTCTAACGTAAGTTTCTTAAAATAGGCTTCTTATCAGCTTAAAGGAATTGTAACCATTAGATTAAAAATAATTCATCTGAACCATTAAAATGAAAAAAAATAATAATAATTAAAGTATTTGGTTAACCTGGTAACCCTCACCCCTATACTCCCATCCCTTTCTCTCAAAATCATCAAACTACACAAAATTTTGAAACCATAACTCAGATATTCTGAATCGAAGCTCAACCAAGTCTTCATCCTATCCACAACGTTTATGGCCCTTTTGGCACATGGAAAGGTAAACTCTTACTTTTGGTGAGTGCTTATTAGTTTTGTATCCGTCTTATAGGTATTAAAAATATTAACACAAAACTAACTTAATAAATTAATTTATCTTGACCATAAATTTTTTATTTAAATCTTATTAGTGATCCCTTGTTAATATTATTTAATTTATTAGATATTTATGATACAGGCCTTGTCATGATTAAGCAATCTATTTGTACTTTAAAAAAAAAAATTAATAAAACAAAATTGGAGAAACCAAAATATTAATGAGACCAATTTATTATGAGTACTTTTTTTTATAATACGATCATATATTCTTTAAGATTTTGTCGAAATCTAATCTGTTTTCAAGTAGTATCTCACATGTTCATAATTATGTATTTAAGATTTTATTTTTGTAAATAAATAAAATATAATTTTTTTCTCTATCAACTAAACGAAGTGAATGACATTGAGTCAAAGTAAATGGCTAAATGGCTATCAATTCAGATTTTGAAAGCGATTTTAGTTTAGCAATGGCCGCATATTTCATGTGGTGGGGTCCTAAATCTAAATCATGCTCTCTTCGTGGCTCTCATAATTGGAACATATTAATTTTAATGCTTCCATGTATCCATCTTATAGGTGGAAGGGAGAAGGCACCAGCTGCCTTTTGAAAAAAGGCTATTACTTCCATTGATGAGTTTGAGATGTGGGGAGATGGTCTTCAGACCTAATCTTTCACCTTCATTGATGAATGTGTAGAAGGTGTACTTAGGTAAAATTTGGCATTTTTCAAAGCTCTCATATTTTAGGCCACAAATTTAAAGGGAAAAACCAAAAGGGTTTTGCTTTTAATAAGTGTTGATCCACATGGATTTAGCTTGTAATATAAATGAGAAAGGAATTGAATATGGCATAATTAATCTTGTTTATGTAGTTTGCTATGTTAGTTGAGTAAGCAATTTAAATTTCACCATAAATCTTGAACTTTTGACATTTGCTTACACTTTCATTAATTTGGATTTAGAGAATTGAACAATTTCATTTACCCAAAAATTAGTTTTATCATGCTTAAATATAATTGAAAATTTATAGATTTGTTTTATCATGCTTAAATATAATTGAAAATTTATTTTAACTCGAATAAATTTATTCGACTCGACTCGAATTTCTTTTCACTCGACTCGATTCGCTAAAATTTTAAATTAAGTTCTGTTGACAAAATAGGACTCGTAAACTTGACTAATCAGAATTTTTTTCACTCGATGTGCTTTATTGTGTGATGTGATTGTAACTCTGCTCTTAAGCATTTTTTTCATCATTTAATATTTGCTATTGCAGATTGCTGGGCGATTATGTGACAATTTGCTAACTTGCGTCGTACGAGCATGGGACTACAGCAAGCCACTGTTTGTTGCACCGGCTATGAACACTTTCATGTGGAGCAACCCTTTCACAGAAAAACATCTCATGTCAATTGATGAGCTTGGAATTTCTTTCATCCCCCCTGTCACGAAGAGACTAGCTTGTGGGGACTATGGGAATGGCGCAATGGCAGAACCTTCTATAACCCACTTGACTGTAAGACTATTCTTGGAGTCACGGCCTCAACCAAGTGACTGAAGAGCTGGTTGATTCAACATGAATAACTAGCTGCGTTGTAATCCATTGAGTCTGTACTGGTGTCTTTCTGTTAGCTGTCTACCAAGCTTACTGTACATTTATACATGCATTTTAGAGTTTGCTTAACTTGCATATCATGAGGAATGGTCTTTGAACACTGTAGAAAATTTGATCCTGTAAGCTAATGATATTTGACGAGTTGCAGAATCGTATTAGCTTGATAAAAGCTACCTTTCATAATTAATTATTTTCCTTTGAAATGGTTTTGATTAATTGTATATATGTTTAGTGGAGATAAAGGTACATAAATATGTTGTAGATAGGACCTGGAAACTAGAAAACTGAAGCAAGAAGGATTGTCTCTTGTATACTAATTACTGGATATGCAAAAGATTTAATGGAAAATGAGTGAAAAGGCAAGAAGAATTCATCATTTACTATATCATATAGTACTAATACCTATTTTCTCTTAAATACTTTATTATTCTTTGATCAAAAGAAAGAAATCTATGAAAGTTTCAACCCACATTCAATCATGGTTCTTTGATCAAAAGAAAGAAATCTATGAAAGTTTCAATAGCCTCTAACTTTTGTATACCTAATAGGCAATCTAACTTTTTTTTTTTTTTTTTTTTTTTACAGTAATATCATACTTTAAAGAGAGTTAGGATTTTCAAGAATTTTTTGGATTTCTTCCGAAACCAAATGATTTTTCATTGTCTTTTCACATTCATGAATAATCGGGACATTGAAGAAATATCAAAAAAGACATTTAGATATTTGGATAAGAAAATACTGACATGAAATGAAAATGCATGCAAGCTAGGCTAGAAATGCTGCTCCTTCTTCTTGAAAATGCATGCTTCTTTTCAAACAAAGCTATGATGGAATGCATGTTTTGCATGATACATCTAAAGCACTGAAATCTTCTCCTCTCTTAATCTGTATAAGTTCAATAAGTATATAATAACATACTCATTTATGAATTATGATGTAACTAGGAAATATAAATTTTAAAATATTATATTAAGTATTTTAAAAAAGATTAATTATATTATTGTAATTTACTAAAATTTTCAAGTTATATATTTATATGAATATTGATAAAATGTGTTTACATAAATTTATTGACAATTTATCAATTTACTGAAAACATTATCAATTTATCTAATATTTTCAGTAATTCTAATGTATCATGATTATATGTAATTTGTCATATTTATATGTAAAAAAAAAAAAAATTACATAAATATATGACAACTTTCAGTTACATAAATACATGACAACTTTCAGTTACATAAATACATGACAATATCATTTAATATTTTATGTAATTTGTCACGTTTATATGTAATTGGACAAATTTCGATCATGTTTATATGTAAAAAAAAATTACATAAATATATGATAACTTTTGATTCCCTTTTTTCAATTACATAAATACATAACATTATTCTGTAATGATTTACGTAATTTGTCATGTTTATATGTAATTTCGGTCATGTTTATATGTAATTTGTCATGTTTATATGTAATTTTTCATGTTTATATGTAATTATATTAATTTGTCATGTTTATATGTAATTCGTCAATTTGTCATGTTTATATGTAATTTGTCATGTTTATATGTATTTTATCATGTTTATATGTAATTTCTCATCTTGATATGTAATTTCTCATTTCGTCATGTTTATATGTAATTTGTCATGTTTATATGTAATTCGTCAAGTTTATATGTAATTTGTCATGTTTATATGTAATTCATCAATTTGTCATGTTTATATGTAATTCGTCAAGTTTATATGTAATTTGTCATGTTTATATGTAATTTGTCATGTTTATATGTAATTCGTCAAGTTCATATGTAATTTGTCATGTTTATATGTAATTCGTGAATTTGTCAAGTTGATATGTAATTTGTCATGTTTATATGTAATTTGTCAAGTTCATATGTAATTTGTCATGTTCATATGTAATTCGTGAATTTGTCAAGTTGATATGTAATTTGTCATGTTTATATGTAATTCGTCAAGTTCATATGTAATTTGTCATATTCATATGTAATTCGTGAATTTGTCAAGTTGATATGTAATTTATCATGTTGATATGTAATTCGTCAAGTTGATATGTAATTTGTCATGTTCATATGTAATTCGTGAATTTGTCAAGTTGATATGTAATTTATCATGTTTATATATAATTCGTCAAGTTCATATGTAATTTGTCATGTTCATATGTAATTCGTGAATTTGTCAAGTTGATATGTAATTTGTCAAGTTGATATGTAATTCGTCAAGTTTATATGTAATTTGTCATGTTCATATGTAATTCGTTAATTTGTCAAGTTGATATGTAATTTGTCAAGTTGATATGTAATTCGTCAAGTTGATATGTAATTTGTCATGTTCATATGTAATTCGTCAAGTTCATATGTAATTTGTCATGTTCATATGTAATTCGTGAATTTGTCAAGTTCATATGTAATTTCTCATGTTTATATGTAATTCCACAAGTTCATATGTAATTTGTCAAGTTGATATGTAATTCGTCAAATTCATATGTAATTTGTCATGTTCATATGTAATTTTTCATATGTAATTTGTCAAGTTGATATGTAATTTGTCATCTTCATATGTAATTCGTGAATTTGTCAAGTTCATATGTAATTTGTCAAGTTGATATGTAATTCGTCAAGTTCATATGTAATTTGTCATGTTCATATGTAATTTTTTTATTTGTCAAGTTTATATTTAATTTGTCATGTTTATATGTAATTCGTCAAGTTGATATGTAATTTTGTCATGTTCATATGTAAAAATTAGTGACCTGATAACCTGCTACTCAGGTTTTCTAATTTGGAGCTTACCAAAAGCTCAGGGTAACAAACTTACCGTATAACCCCCTTTTTGTGACTAAAAAACGCAGAATATTCCATAAAAAAAGAATAATAACATATAAATATAGTAGTAGAAGTAATGAATGTATAGAGATGATAGATCATCATTTCCTTCATTCTCTCGCGCGCACTCTCCCTAATACCAAATGTCCAAACCCTAACCCTAACCCTATTAACAAAACCAACATAATTTCACATGAAATTTCTAGATTTTAGGTTATCTATCTCCCTTATAGATTCTTCTCTCCATAAACCCTAGCTTCTACCTTTTTTTTTTCTTCCTTTTAATTGATATAGAGCAGGCAAATTCGGGTATTCGTTCCACCATGGAAGGGTCTGTGGTGGAGGATCTCGGGGCGCCAGAGTCGTGGGAGGTGGCCGATTTGGACGCCACCATGAGCCGCTTGATGCTCTCTTCTTCAAGCAAGGAACCCAAACCAGAATTTCTTGATGCTACTTCATCTTCATCTTCTGCTTCTGCTTCTTCAGCTGAGAAGGTGGTTGGGGAGGATGTCATTAACCAGGTTGATCAGTTTCTCCGCGAGGCTATCCAAAACCCCCGTGAGCGCCTTTCCGGTAAGTCTCCTTTTCTGTTTGCAAATATTATTAGGATTCTTGGATTTAGGAATTGTTGTTTGAAAAGAAATTAGATGCCTGGGGTTATCGCATATTCCTGCTTGTTGAGGGTTTGTTCTCGACTTAACTTTTTCAATGGTCTAAGCCATATCTCTGCATCAGTGTGCTGCTTCAATGGGCCTTATCCCAGTACTTAGTGAACTAATCATATTTTTGGTGCATGCTTATCTGGTATTTAATAATTAATATCCTAAATTAAAACATGCTAATCCCGCTTTGCTTGTTATGTTCAATTACTGTCTGCTTAACTTTTTAATGTTGCATTTAATACGCTAATATTGCCAGTGACCTCGTCATAACTCATTATGTTCCAAATGACTAGAATGAAGTTCTTGAACATAGTCAGAATTTTTTGAGAGATTTGATAAGATAAGATGAAGGGATTCTTAGAAGAGGCTCAGCATTGTATGATAGCATAAATAAAGTGACTCTTTTAAAAGTTTGGTATTTAAGGAAGCATGTGGGAGGGGTAATAGGGTATACATGGATGGCACAGGTTGAATGTGGATCAGATCCAAAATTCAATGATTGAAAAGGAAAGCTAGGATGCGAAGTTATTTCACTATTATCATAGAAAGAATTCAGCCAGATTAATTTTGGAAGGATTGATAATGCAATTTGTGGTTTAAAGGTATTGATCAAGCATTAGCTGGAATAAGAGTCCCAAGTTTTTGAGAGTGATTGTGGTTTAAAACACTTTCAAATGAATTAGGGGGTCAATTTTGTTAGAAGATAGACAGTGTAATTTAAGGCTTTATGATTTTTTCTATTATTATTGGATGGATAGCAAGAATGATTTCTAGGAAGTTCACATAACAACATCAAAGTGTGTCAGGGATGGAATTTGCTTCACCTTTTCTACTAGATTATGAACTACAGTTGTGATCAGAATTTGTTTCAATTAAGATTGAGGATTGGACGTGTTTGACATCGGTCTTGAGAATGAAGGCTTTATAGGTTATTGTGTAGTTAAGGGGAAATTATTTCTAACTTTGTTTTCCACATTTCTGGGAAAAATAGTGATAATGTGTTCTAGCTTGAAGTTCTCTATAATCGATGTGTAGAGACATTAGCAAATTACTTATTTTCTTATCAAATTGTCATTGTTGCCAGATCAAGGTGTCTTATAGTGATGAATCTCAAAGATTTTTGCTGCTTACACTACTGAAGCAGCTATTAGTGATGAATCCCAAAGAGTTTTGCTGCTTAATCTACTGAAGCAACTATAAATTATTATTTTTGTTTGAACACGCAAGGCTTTTGTTTCAGCCTCTGTTACATGGACTCGGCACTTTAGGGTGCCGTACCCGTGTCGACACGAAATATGTGTCGGACTCGTTGTTGTGTATTTGGATGCGGCAACCAACGACGTCGGCAGTGGTGGCTCACGGTGGCAAGGGATGTTTTGGGGTTTCAAAAGCAGTGAGAAGAAAGAGCAAGTTGTGAGGAAGAACGGAAATAGGAGACAATGAAGAATTTGGGATGAAATTTGATGAAAATTTGACACTGGTCAAAGGTGGCGGATGATGGTGATCGGCGGCAAGTGTGGCGGATCACCGTCGGAATTTGGGTTTGATGTTGGGTTATGGGTTTTTTGGGTTCTGTAGGTTGAATTTGTAGAGAGAGAGTTTAAAGAGAAGAGAGAGGGAGGGGGAGGGGGAGAGAGGGAGGGGATGGGAGAAGAAGAAAAAGAAAGAAGGAAAAAAAGGAAAAAACTTAGTCTGGCCCGATGGAAAAGGGAAGGGAAAAAAGGAAAAAAATCTTAATCTGGCCCAAAGAAAAAATCTTAGTCTGGCCCAAAGAAGACAAAAGTGGTTTTAAACTTTTTATATATTGGGCTCTTGCATATTCTTATAAAATTCAATATCAAAATTTGTAAGATTTAAGATTACTAAAATAAAATATTTAAAATTAATATTAATTATAAAAAATTGAATTTAAGTAATTAAAAAAATTAGTGATTTTTGAAAAGGATATTAAAAAAAATTTATATACAGAAGATATTGTATTAATATATTTTTACGATATTTTTACATAACGTATCCCCGTACCTGTATCTTATTTTTGGACACTTCTTAGACGAATCCGTGTGTCCAAAATTTTGGGCAAATGACGAGTCTGATCCTTAGATACATACCCGTGTCGGATACCCGAACCTGAGTCCATGTAACATAGGTTTCAGTTGGTAAGGCCAATTAGAACATATCCACTCTCTGGAAGTGAAAGACTAGATTCTGGTTGATTGACCTAACTCCATTAAAGACCTGTCTTGGGGTTCAATAAGTCTGATCTGTCAAGAAGGGCAAAAATTGTAAAATTAATAGTTAACAATCTACTAAAAATATCATATTGCTGCAGCCTTCAATAATTTATTTTGCTTTTGAACCAACTCATGCTGTTTGTTTGTCTAATTTCATGAGCATGGATGCTGGCAAATTTTACTTCAAATAGCTTCACTTGCTGAAAATTTCTGCAAGTTTCATCTTTTTAAGTAGGATAGGTGTTACATTTTTGGTGGACTAATAAGAGGGATACATTAGGGAAGGGATAAATTTGGGTTTGATGTTGGGTTATGGGTTTTTTGGGTTCTGTAGGTTGAATTTGTAGAGAGAGAGTTTAAAGATAAGAGAGAGGGAGGGGGAGGGGGAGAGAGGGAGGGGATGGGAGAAGAAGAAAAAGAAAGAAGGAAAAAAAGGAAAAAACTTAGTCTGGCCCGATGGAAAAGGGAAGGGAAAAAAGGAAAAAAATCTTAATCTGGCCCAAAGAAAAAATCTTAGTCTGGCCCAAAGAAGACAAAAGTGGTTTTAAACTTTTTATATATTGGGCTCTTGCATATTCTTATAAAATTCAATATCAAAATTTGTAAGATTTAAGATTACTAAAATAAAATATTTAAAATTAATATTAATTATAAAAAATTGAATTTAAGTAATTAAAAAAATTAGTGATTTTTGAAAAGGATATTAAAAAAAATTTATATACAGAAGATATTGTATTAATATATTTTTACGATATTTTTACATAACGTATCCCCGTACCTGTATCTTATTTTTGGACACTTCTTAGACGAATCCGTGTGTCCAAAATTTTGGGCAAATGACGAGTCTGATCCTTAGATACATACCCGTGTCGGATACCCGAACCTGAGTCCATGTAACATAGGTTTCAGTTGGTAAGGCCAATTAGAACATATCCACTCTCTGGAAGTGAAAGACTAGATTCTGGTTGATTGACCTAACTCCATTAAAGACCTGTCTTGGGGTTCAATAAGTCTGATCTGTCAAGAAGGGCAAAAATTGTAAAATTAATAGTTAACAATCTACTAAAAATATCATATTGCTGCAGCCTTCAATAATTTCTTTTGCTTTTGAACCAACTCATGCTGTTTGTTTGTCTAATTTCATGAGCATGGATGCTGGCAAATTTTACTTCAAATAGCTTCACTTGCTGAAAATTTCTGCAAGTTTCATCTTTTTAAGTAGGATAGGTGTTACATTTTTGGTGGACTAATAAGAGGGATACATTAGGGTTGTATCATGTGCGAGAATGAGTCTTTGGAAAATTTGAATATGATTGATTGGGGTTGAGGACCAGTATAGTGGCTGACAAAAAAATAGTTTGCTGGAAATTCTTGATTGCAGGGAGGATGATTTTGTGAATTGTTTCCTGGAGTTATTTGTTACAAATTGATGGTATCTGAGCTGTAAGAAGAGGATTTGGCTTGCGTTTCAGTAGTGGGGAAATTTGTATATGTAGTGTGCTGTGAGCAAAAACCTTCTAGCTAAAGAAATCTGGAAAAAACACAATAGTAGTAATTTTTAAGATTAGATTCTTTAGGATCACAAAGCTTAACTTATCGAAAATTTAAAGCTATATCAACTATTAGTATCTGTATTGCACCATGTTCTTCTTTGTGGAAAAGACGGTATGGATTGAATGTGTTGTTAAATATTTGGGTCACTAGTTTCACTCATAAGAAATACCAATAATTTGGATAAACTGTTCCATGTCTTGATTCCAGCCATTGTGAAGAGGGAGTATATGCTCTACATAATTTTAATGGGAAAATAAGTTGATAATTTAGCAGAAGAGCCTATTAATCCAATCTCATATATGTTAGTGTACTATCACCAAAGCTATAACAAATAGAGAAATGTCCTTTCCTTTGAATATCACTTTATATAGTGGTAAATTTTGTTGAAAAAAGATTAAAAAAAGAAAAGGATTTAATATAACTATTGATCAATCATATTTTCCTGTCATTTATTTCAATATTCATTGATTATTTGATTTATTTCCTATGTTCAGTTTCAAACAAAATCAACTTGATGATTGAACAACTTTTCTGGAGATTATTGAAGAACTTTGTTTACAAAAATTTCTGTAGAAGGAAACATGTAGAATTTAAGCCTCCCAAAAACTTTAAAACTAGCTAGTTTTTATATTAGTGGAGGATAAGGGAGTCTTAAAGTATGACCGACTTCTTTCACCAGGTAATTAAGGTCACAAAAAAAGTTAAAAAGTACCTCGTAGTCACAGTGATAGTTAGTTTTTGGTTATCCATTCCTGGATAAGCTCCAAGTTGCTCAAGGAGTCTGCTGAATACCTTACTGTTGCAAATGAAGCTGTTTTGCATTTTGTTTCTATTATTTGCTTCTTGCATTTTAAGAAGTATGCCCTTTTGTTTCTTCTTAATGTTCACTTGTGAAGTAGATAATTATGGTTTTGCAATTGTTTCGTTTGACAAAACAGTAATGTTATTTTACTGGTGTGGTTGTCATTGTTTTTATTTTAAAGCACCATATTCTGGCACTTATTGATTTGGGTGCTATTGTATCTTCAAAGAATTTGAGTGATCTGCAACTTTCAATATTTGAGCAAGAGTGCTTATCTGTACTTGTAAAATTAAAATTCATGCTTATCTGTACTTATAAAATGAAAATTCTTAATTTCTTTTGTTCAGTCCTGAGGATGGAGCAAGATATTGAAAAATTTATTCGTGATCCTACTCAGCAGCAGTTGGAGTTCCAGCAGCTGCCTACATCATATTTAAGGTTGGCTGCACATCGTGTGGCGCAGCATTATTCACTGCAGTCCATGGTTTTATTAGACAATAATTTACCTGATGCTTCTGGTTTTAGAATTATTGTCCGCAAGACTTCTGAATATAGGCTTCCTCCTATTCGCCTGGCAGACATCCCTGTAAATTTACCATCAGAAGACCCTGGTGTTGTTAAGGTGGCAATTAAACAGAGGCCAGAGAAAAGGTCTCAGCTTGCCAGCAATTCAAATTCAAATTCTTCGAAGTCAAACAACTCCAAAAGTGTGGAAGAAAGAAAAGAGGAGTATAACCGGGCTCGCGCAAGGATATTTAACTCTAATACTTCTAGCAGTGTTCCTGGTGTAAAACCAGAAAATGAACCAATGTTGCAGGAGGTTTCTTACTATGGTTCCTCAGGGATGCCAAAGATGGAAGAGAAACCTGTTGCAGTGGTTTCGGACCTGAATTCTGGTAGGGGTTTGATTGAATCCTCTACAAGTAGTAGTAGTAGGTCGGCTAGGAGTAGGACAGAAAAGGAGCCAATTGGTAGGAGCAAATCATTTAATAGGGTGGCCATCTTTCGGGATCGTGAGACTGACCGCAAGGACCCTGATTATGACAGGAATTATGACAGGTATGCCATCTGTTTTATTTTATTTTATTTTTTTGTTACCTACAAGGTATTAGATTTTCTGATTTATTTCTGGGTTTACAAACTTTGCAAGGTTCATTGAAGTTAATATTGAAAGTTATATAGTTAATTTGGAACTTGGAAAGGAGTAAATGTTTTACTCTCATAGAAAAAGGTTTTAGAACAATTATGATCTCCTTACTGTTTCAATTAAGACTGGATGAATCTATGATTGTTTTCAGCATGACGAGTCTCATCCTTATCATTTATAAATAACCATTCATATTGTTTTGTTTTGTCTGATCTACGTTATTGATTTTGGTGTGCATGATTCAAATATCTTTATTTTCTTAATCTTTTCATAAATTCTCATCATTTGTTTCATTGTCAATCCTCTTGTTCATTATCATCCCTTTCTTTTCTGATACCTTTTTAATATATGAATGCCATGGCTGTACTGGTATATTTATTTTCTTTGAAAAGGAATGGAAAGAGTAATTACCATTTAAATAAAATTATACACATCCATTATAGGAAATTGAGAGATAATTGGTAGAAGAAAAATTCCACATTGGTGTAACGGGAAAGAACTGAAAAAAGTTTACCTATATTATAAAATTGTCTTTAGCAGTATATTAAATTAAGCCCACTGTACTGGCTTCCACCATCAAATCACTTAACTTTTCAAATATGTTTTATTCAAGGGAAAACAGTAAACCTTTATGAGGTTGACTACCACAATGAGGCTTGTCCTGAACAGAAATTGAATGGATTTATAATTTTTATAACTAACAGAATCACTTGACAGTGATTGAAAGTGCACTAATCCACCTATTTTTATACCTTTTTAACTTGTTAATTTGCTACAATTGGAAATTTATTGAGAAGGGACATATGCCTGCAACTGCAAAGCCTGATGAAATACTAATTTTAGGAGGACATATGCAAATCTTGAGTGGGAAGTGTAAACGAGGGAATGAAAAGGTTTCGGTCAACTGGAGAACCTATTAACAGCTTGCTCCTCAATGTCATACAGTATTTTATCACTAGTCAGAACAAACTTAATCATTATGATAGAGCTATTAGCTAATAATTTCGGACCTTAAGTGTGTATCAACAATAAAAAGGTCCGCCTTCAATGTTTTTCATTGTCTTACATGGTAGAAATATTTTGTTTGATTGCAAATCGAGGAATAAAAGAGAGAAATTTTGATAAAAATCTTAACAATATCAAATATATTTTCAATTCCACATGCTGCTAAGATCAATGCTGCATTGACCTATTGCTATTGCTATTGCATTTATTTTTGTTTTCATAAGTTATATATGCTACTTAGGCATCGCAAATGCCATTTTTTTTATAAAGCAAAAGTTTATATAGTGTTTGTTTTCCTTCAGGTACATGCAAAGATTTGATCCTGGTTTTGGGTTCAATAGTGGACCATACACAATGCAGCCTTTGTACACCCCTGCAATTAATTACAACACTGAATTTCCACAACTTGGACCTATGCATAGGCCTCAGATATCTACTGAACACCAACCTCGGGCTCTCCCACAACATATACCTGGGCCCTGGGCGTTACCATCAACCGCTACAGGAATCGCTTATGGTCATCCAGAAACAATGATGCCACCTTTTAATCCAAATCATGTTGGAGCACGCTCCACATCTGCCATATATTTGCATTCTTCTCAGTATCCTTGTCAGCATCCTGGAATTCCATTCATCCACCCTCATGAGCATGTTCACCAGCCTTTTTCACAGGTATATCAACTTCACTACTCTCCTTCCTAATGTCAGTGAAATACACCCCTTTTTTGTTCCTTTGTCTGATGCATACTATTTATTGTCCCTTTTTTTAGTAAATACTTCACCATGTTAATGGCTGGGATTACATCTTCAAACAGTCTAAACCATTTTCATTCTTTACATCGCACTTGCAGCAAGTGAAGTGAACAAATCCTGCTAGGTTTTAAGTTGAATCTTGAAAATTGTAAGTTTAGGATAGACAATAGATCAGTCTATATAAAATTATAATCATGGTTGAGTATGCTAGTTAAGTGGTCTCTCTCCTAGATACCCTTCTCTTCCCCCCTTCCCCTTCCCCTCTTCATTTTCATTTTCATTTTCATTCTCATTCTTGCTTTCTCTATCTTTATTATACATTGCCATTGTTCACTCAAAGATAGAAGACAGACCAATTAGGGCAAACAGTAAAATCTATTATAAATAAGATGCTTTCGTTAAAATTTATGCATAGCGGAACTGATATTAGGTTTTTGAGGGAGCATCATTTATTATGGGGTAATTAGATCTATCCCAAGTTTTGTATTGCTACTTGGGCTTGAAGATGCCTGCAAATCTTTGCATATAAAGTATAAACAATCAACCATGAAAACAGTAAGCACCATTGAAAAAGCAGTGAAAGACTAGAAGCAAAAAAAAAAAAATAATTGAAAGAATAAAACTTGTTTAAGATTAAAAGCAGAATTTACATGTTGACCTAGTAATTCTTCCTGAAGATTAGAGGGTTTTTTTTTTTTTTTTTTTTTTTTTCCGGTAGACTGAATTCCTGTATCATGACTTCGAAGAAGGGGGGGGGGGGGGGGATAAAAAGGAACAATAATTGAAAAAGAAAGATTTGTGCCTGCAGATATTTGTTTGTCTCTTGAGTTTGCATTTCTGATTTTGGTTTTTGAATCATTGAATTTATAGTCTCATCAACAGCAGCCTGATGCTAGTTTTGGATTAGCTCGGCCCCGGTGAGGGGCTTGGGCCATGCCTGCACCCTGCCAGCTAAAAATTGATTTGAAAATGATGGATCAATGTAGCCACGAGTTATTAGACTGGCAGGAGTGCAGGCATAGAGAGAACCGGGGTGAACTGGATTGCTATGGATACATGCGTTGATACATTCCACTACCCTCGGTTTATGTTGGAGCTTCTTGTATCTTTGACCAAGTGTTGGAGAAGCTCATTTGGTTTGGCATATTCATTGGCGTTGATAATGATGAAAAGTATATAAGAGCTATTGGAGCTAAGCATGTTATCACTCATCAATGATGAAGGTATGTCTCACCTCCATCACGCCCCTTTGCCAAAGCAAACATTTTATTGGAGTACTGAATTTATGTTCTTTTGTAGCTTTTTAGATTATTATCCATATAAATATGATGTCATCATCTGACAGGTATATGAGGAGCCAAAGGGAATTGGGAAGATGTTTTGTCTAGAAGTGGGCAAATTGCTTCTGTCCTGTGGGGCCCGAGTGTGCAGCATCTCCCTTTGGTAAAGCTTTTACGGTGAAATAATATATGCCTTTACTGGAAAAGTAGTTTGCTAAAAGAATAAAGCAAACCAAATTATGTACACCATATAAGTATTTGATCCAGCCTAATTTGAACCTTTTGATTACTATTTAGAGTATTAATATTTCAGCTGTCTGAGTATGTGTAGTTTTGATTTCCACATTTGCACTTGCTTTCTGGATATTCTGAGAGTTGAGCTGCCGGAGCTATGTTACTTAGATTCGGATGTGAGTGTCGGATACGGGTATGTGTCTAATACGGTATGTTCAATTTTTTTTAAAAGTTTTTCCATGTAACATATTGGAGGGTCATATTCATATACTCATGTTCAAATATGCGTCGAACACGGATATTTCAAAAAAAAAAAAAGAAGAGTCGAAGCAACGTAGTGTCGGAGCACACTAGGAAAATGAGTAGTGTTTTCTGCTGGTGACTGTGCACAGGCAATGTGTCATAGAGTGGAGCCATGAATCCTACATCGGCTGTGTACTAGAGTTCGACTGGGTATATAAGTGTTCACACCATCTTCAATCTGTGAGGCGCCTTTTATGGACAAAACCGTGAGGCCCAATGGGCCGAAGCGGACAATACCTTGTTGGTTGGTGTGGATCGTGACATTTGGTATCAGAACCGGCTCTGGAGGTACTAGCGATGTGCCACTGAGGATAGTGAGCCCTCGTTGGAGTGAGAGAGGATGTCATGGTCCTAAAGTGGAGTCATGAATCTCCATCGGCTGTGTACTAGAGTTCGATTGGTATATAAGTGTTCACATCATCTTCAATCTGTGAGGCGTTTTTTTTGGATAAAACCGTGAGGCCCAATAGGCCGAAGCAGACAATACCTTGCAGGTTGGTGTGGATCGTGATACAATGCTTAGCATATTTAAACCATTATATGACTCTTTGAGCATAATTTACTTGCAGCTAGTGATATGGGTCTCAGTTTCATCCTGCAGGCTCATCATATTGTAGAATAATTATGCCCGTTGAATTTTACAAAAGATCTAGTCATGTGCATGTTTTTCATTGTTTTGTCAAGTTCCTGACAGCACTGGTTGGTATGGTTGAGAAAAAAATCGAGCAAATTGAAAACCTATTCGAATCATAGTGTTCGGATTTGGTTTCGATTCAGTTTTTATTGTATTTGGTTTAATTTTGGTTCGGGTAGTAATAGGTTTTATTCGGTTTCAGTTCGGTTTTTGGTTCACAAGTTAAAAACTGTAATCATTTGAACGGAATAGAATTTTATTTTTTAATTTTTTTTTTTTTAAAAATAAATATTTTATTTTTAAATTAACAAAAAAACACTATAAAAGATGATTTTTTAGAATTTAAAAAATCAATGAATCGAATCAATTCGAATCGTTGGAATTCGAGTCGGTTTGGTCAGAGGATTTATTTTGCTAGGTTTCAGTTCGATTTAAAAAAAATCATAATATTGTATATTAATTGTAAATTTTATCCAAAATTGAATCAAATTGTTATCAATCTAGACTTGTCAATTGGGCGGATCAGCTTGATTTGGATTGGGTTAATTTGGGTTTGGATCAATCGGGTTTGACAGTTAGGTTATTAAGGTTTGAGTCATTCAGGTTTAATTTATTAATTTTAGAATCAAAATCAGATTAACTTTAAACAAATTATTTGATCGAGTTAAAATTTAATTAAAATTTTATAAAAATATAAAAAATAAATAATATTTAAAAATAAATATCTATCTTATTCGATTTTGAATTCGAGCATAAGGGATAATTTTTTGAATTTGAATAGTTGTTTTACTTAAACTAGTATTATCTTATATTTGAAATCGTTATTTCAATTCATTTATATATTGGTAAATGTATTGTTATAACGTAATGTACAAATTGCTATAATAACATACACATATTAATGATTTATTTTATCTACTTTTAAAAAATCACATGGTAGGATTTAAAAGATTATACATTTAAATTAAAAATAACACATTTATCTTTAAATAACATGTACAATTATAACAATAAGAGATTATATAATTTAATTTAAATTAAATGATAAGATATTATTGTAACGTAATGTATAAATCATTATGATAAAATACATATATCATTATTCATAATTTAATTTGTGTATTTTATTTTAAATTATATGAGAATAAATTATACTTTTAAAATAAAAATAATATTTTTATTTTAAATAATATGTATAACGTAAGGATGTTATAAGATTATCATAATTATATCCATGACAATTAAATTATATAATTTATTTTTAAATTTTATTAAATTAATATTTTAAAATAAAATTATACTTAATTTAAGTTCGGGTTATTTCGGTTTTATTGTTCGGGTCATTTCGAATTCGAGTTGTTGACTTTTTATGATTAAATCGGATTGGATTAGGATCGAATTCGGGTCGATTTATTAGGTTTTTCGAATTTGGGTTAGAATTGAGAGGTCTAATTATCACCCTAGTAATCAACAAGTATTTGGAGTGAAACCTATCAACTAGATATTGAAAATACTTGACTAGATTTCATTAGAGTTGGCAATTGGGCGGGTTGATTCGGGTCGGGCTCATTCGGGTTCGAGTTTATTTGGGTTCGGGTCCGTTACGGTTCAAGTCCGTTCGGGTTCAGACCCATTCGGGTTCGAGTTCGGTTCGGGTTTGTTTTACATAATTTTTATTTTATGTTAGATGTAATCATTTTTACATAATTTAAATATTTACTTTGAAAAATAAAATTATTTTTAAAAATAATCTTTTATTATAATATGATATTTTTAATTATATTTATTTATTAAAATCAATATTTGTTAGCACCAAAAGAATATAAAATTAATTTTTTATATAAAATAAAATTTTAAAATAATTTATTATAAAAAATATGATATATTATAAATTAATCATATTAATATTTAAAATAATTGATTTGATGAACTCGAATTCAACATGTAAATACATTATAATTTATATTAACTACAAAATAAGAGACTTTTTAGGGATGAACCCTCGCATTCAACTTTGAGGCCTAAACGGGTTTGGATTACCTATTTACAAATATGGGCGGGCTTGGGCAGAATTTGAGGCCTATATTTCGGATCGATCCGGGCTTGGGCAAGTGAATATGATGTTGATACCATACCTAAACCAGGCCCAAACCCGACCTGGCCCGGCCCATGAGCACTTCTATACCAAGTGAACCAATCTTGAATTTTGATATGATATGTTACTAAAAGTAAATTATATCTTAAATTATATTAAGTGTAATAAAATAATAATAATTTAAAAAATACTTATCTAAAATAAAATAAATAATAAATTAATTACAAAACTAAATTAGCTAATTATGTTAAATACTTTTAAATTCTAAAAAGACATAATACTTTTAAAAATCAATATTTGATGACTTAATTTAATAATGTGCCTAAGAAAACTATATATATGTTGCAAAGAGCAACACATTTTTTTTTAAAGTAGTTTTTATTTATTTTTTAATATAAGAAATACTATTATACTAGATATAAGTTAAAATGAATGAATTGATGTTAATTAATTTTAATATATAGAAAATACTATTATACTATTATAAGGGTGCTCTTAAAATAACATAAATAAAGGACAAGTAATATTTTATGTCAAAAAAATTTCACATTTCTAAAATCTTCATGAGTTTAGAATTTTTAGATAGTGGATTCCTCAAGATATGAGACATTAAAGTTATAAGTACAAAATATAATTTTATTTTTGAGAAAATTATTATTTTATCATATATATATAAAATATAAATTAACTTTTAAATTTTAATTAAATTATTAAAAAAGAGATTAGAATAAAATTGATAAATAAAGTTCTTGCTTTATAAAAAAATTATTTAATTACAATTTATTTTTTATTTTTAGTATTAAATTCGTGTTCGGGTCGGGCTCGGGTATTTTCAAGTTCAGGTTTTTTGGGTTCGGGCCATTTCGATTTCGGGTTTTTGACTTTTTGATCAAATTGAATTTGGACGAATTCGGGTTCATTTTGCCACCTCTAATTTTCATGTAAAGGAGCTTACAAATAACATCACATAACAAACGGAATTGATCAGGAATTGTTGCTCTCTAAGAGCTTCAACAAAAGTAACTTAGAAGCTAGGAAATTAACAAGTGTTTGAAGCAAGAATTTGAACTTTGTTGTGTTTACATGAGTGTTGTATGTTGTGTTTAATGGAATGGCGTAGTTCCCTCCAATTTATAGGAAAGTTTGTCAACGTTAACCTCCTACTTTTAGCAACTATATATCGACTTGAATTTTGGCTCATAGTGTTCATGGGCTGAGTCGCGATTTAGGAAATTTTTTTTTCTTTGTCCAAACTCGTTTCGGGTCCAGGCTAGCTTGTAAGTCCGTTTTACTATTCATAAATTATTAAAATATTAAAAAAAATATTTTTATATTAATATATATATTTTATAATTAAATTTAAATAAAAAAATATTTTTTATTTAATAAATAATAATTCAGATCGGCTCGATCCAATACGGATCGGGCTTACCAAACGGTCTATCTGGCCGTGTACAGGTTTAGGCGCAAGTAAACTTCCATGATAATTAATTTAGGAGCATTTATCTATTGTGTGTATTATGCGGAGCTGCCATCACATGCAAATCGCAATTTCCAAGATGTTTTATTCATCATTTCTGGGCTCTTCTTCCTCTCTATCTTCTAGCTTTCTTATGATTCAGAATTGTACTTCGTTCATATTTGTCCTACTATTTATTCATCTAAGTTAACTTCTTCGATCGCATAAAATTTTTCAGGGGCAACTAAAAACAGCTTTGAGATGGATAAACTCAAGCAGAACAGAACTACTGCTTAATCAAAGAAAATGAAAGTTTGAGGAGGAAGGCTCAACAGCTTAACCAGGATAACCAGGCTTTGTTGTCTGAGCTGAAAGCAAGTATGGGACCAATGGTGTGTAAAGTAGACAGTCTTTTGTGTAAAAAGGCCTTAAAGTTTATTGATATACTAGTGCTATTTATACATAGTACTTTGTTTACAATACAGCAATCAGTAAGCATAATTACAGGGAATTAATACAGCAATCAGTAAGCATGATTACAAGGAATTAATCAAGATTAATTGACAGAAGATAATATTCTTTGATTGCTGATTTTGTGGAGGTCAATGCTAGAATGATGCTTGAGTGGTTGTTGACTTTGTTTATCATCAATGCTGATAGGATGAGTGGAAAGAACCCGGTGATGGTTTTGTTGTCTGTAATTAGTATCCTTAACATGCCCCCGCAAGATTGTGGAGTCATCAGCAACACCAATCTTGGACTGTAAAAACAGAAAACGTTGTCGGGAAATAGGTTTGGTTAGACCATCTGCAAGTTGATCTGTAATAGAAATATATGAGACCTTGAGCTTTCCATCTTGAACATGCTTTCGGACAAAATGATAGTCAAGAGCTAGATGTTTCATTTTGGAGTGAAAGATAGGGTTGGCACTGAGATAGGTTGCACCAATGTTATCACAGTGAATGAGTGGTGTATGATTTAATGGAATATGTAATTCTCCGAGAAGGTTTTGAATCCAAATGAGTTCAGATATGGTGTTGGCAATTGCACAATACTCAGCCTCAGTTGAGGAGCGAGTTACAGACCTTTGTTTAGAGGATTTCCATGATATTGGTTTGCCTCCTAGATAGATGATAAATGCAAAGGTAGAGGTGCGATCATCTAAAGACCCTGCCCAATCTGAATCACTGAAGGAAGAAAGAATCATAGAAGAATTTTTCTTGAGAAAAAGACCATGAAAAAGTGATCATTTGAGATATCGAAGAATTCTTTTCAAGCTAGACCAGTGGCTTTGAGTTTGAGCATGCATGAACTGCGAAAGTTTGTTGACAGCGAATGCAATATCTGGTCAAGTGATAGATAGATACTGTAGAGAGCCAATGAGTTTCCTGTAATTTGTGGCATTTGCTGGTCCAGTACCATCTTTTAATTGAAGTTTCACATTTGTTGCCATAGGGGAAGGAGCTTCTTTGGCATTCAACATATCAAAATTTTCTAGAATATTTTTGATATACTTATGTTGAGACAATAGTATACCATTAGATGTAGGAATGACCTTCACTCCTAAGAAGTAATGTAATTGACCAAGATCTTTAAGAGAGAATCTGCAAGACAATCGATGAAGAAAATCCTTCATAGTGGCAGTGTCATTACCTATGACCAAGAGATCATGAACATAGACCAAGAAGTAGATCACAATAGAACCCTTGGAATAGATAAACAAAAATGCATCAAAGACTGCATTGTGAAATCAAAATTGATGAGAAAAGAACTTAGTTCCTAGTACCAAGCTCTAGGAGCCTGCTTTAGTCCATAAATAGCCTTTCGTAGTTTGCAAACATGATCTAGTTTGTCTTTGTCTATAAAGCCTGATGGTTGCACCATGTATACTTCTTCAGATAGTTACCTTGACGAAAGGCGTTATTGACATCCAATTGGGCTATTGGCCAGCCAGAGGCAAGTGCAATGCATAGGACAACTCTGATCATAATAGGTTAATCACAGGACTAAATGTGTCAGTGAAATCAATTCCTGGTCGTTGATGAAAACCCTTGGCTACAAGTCTGGCTTTATATCAGTCTATAGAGCCATATGATTTTCTCTTGATTCTGAAAACCCATTTGTAGCCAATGATATTATGAGTTGAGTGAGGTGGAACAAGATCCCAAGTATGGTTTGTAAGTAAGGCATTGAATTCTGATGACATTGCAGCTCTCCAACGTGGATCAGTAATGGCTTTACTAACACAGGTTGGTTCAAGAGATGAAGGTGGAGAGTATTTAGATGCAAGAAAGGTTTTCTTAGGTTTGAAAATATGGTTTTGAGACCTGGTAGTCATGGGATGGATCCTAGTATTATGTGTGGTAGTCATGGAAGTGTTGTGTGGAGTAGTGATTGTTTGAGAAGTTAAAGATGAGGAAACAATACCTGATGAATGAGAGGCAGAGGGGGATGTATGATGAGTAGTCTGAGCATTGGAATCTGAAGGTGAGACTGGTGCTGTATCCACACTTGTGCTAGTCAAAGAAATAGGAGGACTGGTAAAAGTGGAAGGTTGTAAGACACTGATGAATTGCAGCAAATCTTTAGAATTAACTTGAGATGACTTTAGAGTGGTATAAGGAAATTGTGACTCATGAAACTTAACATGACGAGACACAAACTTTTTTTGATTCAGGGTCATAGCATTTAAAATCACTTTGAGAGAGTGAGTAGCCAAGAAAGACACATGGCTTTGATTTTGGTTGGAGTTTGTGATTGTTGTAGGGCTTTAACCACGGATAACAGAGACAACCAAAGATTTTCAGTTTGGTATAGTTTGGTGTGGTTTGAAAAAGAGCTTCATATGGAGATTTAAGATCAAGAATTGGAGTAGGAAGTCTGTTAATAAGGTACACTACTGTTAGGAAGGCATAGGACCAAAATTCAATTGGCATCGAAGCTTGATGTAGGAGGGTCAAGCCAGTTTCAACAACATGCCTGTGTCTCCTTTCAGCTAAGCCATTGTGTTCAGGGGTATGAGGTGGAGTGGTGAGGTGAGAGATACCCTGAAGTGATTGAAAATTGGATAATTTTTTGCACTCTCCCCATTGTCAGAGTAGATTGAGATAATTGAGGTTCCAAATTTTTTTTCAACAGTGGCTTTGAAGGATGGAAATAATTGATAAACCTCAGATTTTTGTTTAAGAACGTGTAATGGTCAATGTAAATGACATAGTATCTAAAACCATTGATAGATGGAGTATGTGTTGGACCCCAAACATCTGTATAGAGTAATTCAAGTGGTTTGGAGCTAGATAAACTGGATGTGGAAAATGGAAGTTTGTGGATTTATTACATTGACAGGAGTCACATATGGACAGTTTATTTTGTTTGTCACAAGACAAGTTAAAAGATTGCAACATATGACTAAGAATTTTTGAAGAAGGATGACCAAGTCTGCTGTGCCATAGATCTTTCGAGTCTTTGACACTTAATAGAGCTGTAGCTGAAGGTTTTGAAGCTGGTGTGGGGTTTGGAAGCTCATAGAGGTTATTCCTGCTCAGACCTTTCATCAATGTTGCCCCCGTGCTTAGATCATTCACCAAAAAATGATGGGGAAAAAATTCCATAGAAATGTGATTAGTTTTGCAAAATTGAGAAACTGAAATAAGATTTCTGTGCATATGAGGTACATGTAAAACATTAGACAACTGTAGAGGCTTAGAAGATATGAAAATAGAAAAGGAACCAATGTTATTGATTTTCAAACCTGTACCATTGCCAACCAAGATTTCATTAGGCCCTCCATAATCTGTATAAAGAGATAGATTAGCAAGATCATTAGTGACATGATAAGAGGCTCTTGAGTCTATGATCCATTGTGGAGTAGATTTGGGTTGAGAAGTAGCATAATTGGCAGTAGTTTCTTTCATGGATGGTTTAATGAATCTACATGTTTTGGCAGTATGTCCTGGTTTCTCACAGAACTGACAAGTAGGCTTGAATGTGGAAGTGCTAGGATGGTAGTTGGAAAATGATTGTCTTCTGGGATACGAGTTGGTTCGATTGGTATTTGGAGAATAAACACCTTTGGACTGGCCTCCTCTGTATGAATAGTTGCCTCTTTCTCTCTTGGAATGATGAGCATAATTTGCTGTAATGGTATGAATAGGATATGTATCTTCCTGTTTGATTGTAGATTCAAAGTCTGTCAATTTGTCATGAAGTTCTTCAAATGAGATTGAGGATTCTCGAGCTCTTATGACTGTTGCAATCTCTTTGAATTCTAAACTAAGACCATTTAATATGAAGATGATTAAATCATCTTCAGCTACTGGTGCTTATGCCAGTGCTAAATCATCTGCAATACTTTTCATTGATTGCAGGTATGCTGTGACTGTTTTACCAGCTTATCGTGTTACAGTTAGTTTCTTTTTCAAGGATATGATTCGGGATCGGGTTTTGCTTGCAAATGTTTTGGAGAGGGTTTCCCATGCTTCATGAGAGGTTTGGGTAGTGGCGATAAGGGGAACTATAGATTCACTGATTGAGGCAACAATGGCATGAAGGATGAACTTATCTTGTCGCTGCCAGAAGGCATATTCTGGATTCAGGACTTGTTTTGTGTTGACAGTGATCATGATTTCAGGTGGTGGGTTAGTGCCAATCAAATAACCGATAAGATCATAACCAGCAAGGAGAGAATGAAGTTGAATTTGCCAAGAAGGAAAGTTTGTAGAGGTGAGTTTCAAAGGCAGTTGGGCAGCAGAGTTGATGGAAATAGGTTGAGGTGAGGAATTGTTTGCGGCTGCCATGATGATAGAAAAAAAATGAGCTGTTAAGCTATGAAGGCTTCTGATACCATGTAAAGTAGATAGTCTGTTGTGTAAAAAGGCCTTAAAGTTTATTGATATACTAGTGCTATTTATACATAGTACTTTGTTTTACAATACAACAATCAGTAAGCATAATTACAGGAAATTATACAGCAATCAGTAAGCATGATTACAGAGAATTAATCAAGATTAATTGACAGAAGATAATATTATTTGATTGCTGATTTTGTGGAGGTCAATACTAGAATGATGCTTGATTGATTGTTGACTTTGTTTATCATCAATGCTGATAGGATGAGTGGAAAGAATCTGGTGATGATTTTGTTGTCTGTGATGAGTATCCTTAACATGGTGGATATCCACATCTAGGGGTGAAGCCAGAAATATTGAGGAAGGAAAGCCGAAATTAGACTTGCTCATGGGTCAGGCTGGGTCGTGGCTCGATTTTTTTTCAACTTTACACAAGCCCGGCCTGAGTCGAGCCCAGACCGGCCCGTTTCACTGTTGATTTAATATTAAAAAATTAATTTATATATATTTTTATAATTAAATTTAAATAAATTTATTATTATTATTTAAACAGTGATCGGAGCTGACCCAGATCACGAATAATCCTGCCTAGGCCCTGTATGGGTCGGGCGAGCTGCTCGACTCATGAGTAGGTACAGTCGGAATATACATATAAAAATTTAAAGTAAAAATAATAATCGTGTATGAAATAAACATGTCCAAGGATAGGGTTATTCGTCGGCTCGAATAGGGTCGGGCCTTGGACAAGTAAATTTTTTTGCTATGTGAGCCTGACTCGACCCAATCTATGGACAATTCTAGTATAAAAATATGAAACTTTAACTATTATATATGATATTAAATTTGCTAACAATATATAAATTCCTTATAATGAAACGATTTTTTTTTTAATTTTTAAATATTATAATTCATGTCGCATATGAATTTTTTTTAATAAGAAATAAAGTCTCAACATCAAAAAATTTATTGTCTAATTAAAATATGCATAAAATTATTTCATATTATAAAAAAAAATAATAAGATTACATATATTTAGAAAAATAAAAATAAATTAAATGCACAATTCGTATTAGATATTGTAATTTTTTAACTTTCTTTATTTATTTTTTTCTTATTAGCGTAGAATGAAAAATATTAAACAAAATAATTAATGTAATTGCATCTATTTAATTGATTGAAAAGGTAAATAAAGATAATTAAGCTAATAATAGTGAATGGGGTTTAAACTAAAAATGTTACCAAATTTATTATATCAAATAGATTCTACAAATAAGGAGCCAAATTGAAGGGCCAAATAAAATTTAGAGGGATCAAACATAATTTTACTTTATTTTAAAAATCTTTAAAATTTTAAGAGGACCAAATTGAAGGATCAAATAAAATTTAGAGGGCTAAACATAAATTTACCCTTATGTCAAAAATCTAAAAAAAATTAAGGGGGCCAAGGCCCATCTCTACGCCCGTCCACATCCCATATCATTTCTTACCACCACAAATTGTTACAAGGAAAACATAAAATGCAGTCGCAACACTGTCTTAACATTACAAGAGAAAACGTTTTTATCGACGAAATGCTTATCTTTTTCGACGGAATTATCGTATTTACGACGGTCTACTGCAAAGAGAATATATATAACTAGAAGAATGTGAACATGTGACTGTCTACTATTTTGTTTTCTTTATATTCATTTCTCAACTATGTTAACCATAACTTCTGTTCTCGAAAAAAGATATGCGCAATTTAGTGTAACAGAGGACATAATATATCCACTTATTGTTCATGTTTGGACAAGAATATAACACTTATTAGTTATTATAAAAACCCAAAACCTAGATATAATAATAATATAATTTATTTCTGAGTTCAGTCAAAGCTACCAATAAGAAATGGTAATTAAATGGATGAGTCAGGTTTGGATGAGAATGACTGGAGAGCCAAACCATAAACTTCCAAATAATGATGCTCTACTAAAATCTTAAATCTCTATTGACGTAAACATTTTGTGTCTACAATTAAAGTGAGTGACAACTAACAACGATATATCAAGTTAGCCCATTTGAGTTAACAGTTGAATCTAGATATAGATGTTGAGTTTGAACTTTAAATTTGTTGAATGTTATTTTTAAAAATAATTATATGAATTAATTGGATTAAATCCTAAATTTAAAAAATTATTCTTTGTATTACTTACATGTAATCAATCATTTTTATGTTTTACTTAAAAATAGATGACCAACCATATGTTAGTTCCACTAGGTATTTCGGGTTTATTGTTTGAACTATTGGAACAATCATTTTTATAATTTCTCTAAAAAATATCACACCTTCATAATAAAGTAAAATATTATAGATATTGAGATTCGAATCTTAAACTTATTAGATATCACATTTTAAAAACAAATACATGAATCAACTGAATTAAACCTCAGTTCGTAACAACTATTTTTTAAAGTTCTTTATTGTCTCCTATCTTATAATAACCATTACAAAAGACTTGAAGTCTTAAAAACTTTTATAATTATATATATGCAAATGCATGTAGACATTGCATTCTTATTTTCAAAATTAAAAAATGATGAAGATTTTAATAGGATTAATATTTGATGCACTAACAGTGTATAGGCTATATACTGTTAGTGCATCTTATGATGCTACGTGTTAAAATTAGGTTGTAGGGCTTAGTGGTTAGAGCTAGGGATTAGTGGTTAGAGTTAGGAGTTAGTGGTTAATTTTTTATGAAGTATCAATATAGAATTCACTGTTAATATGTAAAGTCTATACACTGACAGTGCATAAAAAACGAATTCCAGTAACTAGAATTCTTAATTAAGTTTATAGTGAGTAATCATCATCTTCACCACTACCATACCTTAAACCATAGATATACCCACTTCCATAGCCCGAACCTTGGCCAGAACCATTGCCGCCACCTCCGCCACCACCTCCACCACCACCACCACCACCTCCTCTTCCTCTACCACCAGCACTTCCATATCCAGATCCGCTTCCATACCCGGATCCAGATCCATAGCTTGACCCGCCTCCATTGCCTCCACCACCACCATCACTACCATCACCTCCTCTACCACCACCACCGCCTCCGACACTTCCTATCCCACTACCAGACCCATGCCCATAGGGATGGCAATGGAGCGGGGCGGGGGCGGATTTTGCAGTATCCGCCCCCGCCCCGCCATTGTACTGCTCCGCGCCCCGCCCCGCCCCGCTCCGCCATGGATGTTGAAATTTCAATACCACTATCACCTCCATGGATGTCGGTTACATCCATAACCGCCCCGCCCCGCTCCGCCCCATTTGATATTTATTAATTATTTTTATTTTTTTTCAAATAATAAAGCATTTTAAAAATAAATTAAATATAAACATAAAAATAATAAGTTTAATTATATTATTTTATTATTCATTTAAAAGCTAAATATGTAAGGGTAAAATTGTAATTTCACTATTCGGGGCGGGGCGGTGCGGAGCAGGCAATTACCACAACTGCTCCATCCCCGCCTTTCAGACAAAAAAAACCGCCCCGCCCCGCCCCGCCTCCATTGTTCAAAAAAAAAAAAACCTCTCCATTCGGATCGGATCGGTTCGAAATCCATCGGTCGGATCGGGTTTTGCCATCCCTACATGCCCATGCCCTGACCCGGATCCAGACCCATAGCCAGACCCACTTCCTGATCCAGAGCCACCTCCTCCCCCCTACCACCATCTCCACCTCCTCCACTACCATAAGCCCCAGAACCATATCCAGTGCCACTTCCAGAACCATATCCAGAACCTGACCCCAAACCATTGGCACCACCTTCACCTCCACCTCCACCACTTCCACCACTTCCTCCTCCTCCTCCTCCACCACCACCACCACCTCCTCCTTTTCCTACAGCCTTTAAATGACCTAGCAGCAAAGGCTAAGTCCACAAGGAGCAAAACCAAGAATGCAGCACCAATAACCCTACAACTGCCTATTTTCAACCTCACAAAAAACTCAATGCAGCTTTAAAGTCTACGTAAAACAAGCCTTGTTGATTGAGAAAAAAGGTTAAGGTCAGGTTCTCTATTTATAGGCGTTGCGCATCAAAGGAAAAAAAAACCTTCAAATAAATTTAAATCTCTCCAAAGTTAGCTGAAATTCTAGTAGCTGAAGTCACCAAAAGAAGGTTGAGATAATGATTATAATTGGGGGAACGTGTCTCTTTCTCTTGGGATTCTCAGTGGTGTTGTTCGTTACGCCAAAACTAATTTTAAACAGTATTTTTATTAAGGCATTTTTAAATGTCACTAAAAATTAGAGGTGGCAAAATGAACCCGAACCCGAAAACCCGCCCAGAAAAACCCGAACCCGAATCCGTCCAAACCCGATTTGACCAAAAAGTCAAAAACCCGAACTCGAAAAAGCCCGAACCCGAATGGGCCCGAACCCGAATGGACCCGAACCCGAATAGGCCCGAACCCGAATGGACCCGAACTCGAATGGACCCGAACCCGAATGGGCCCGAACCCGAATGAGCCCGAACCCGAATGGACCCGAACCCGAGACCGGCCCGAACCCGAACCCGAATTTAATACTAAAAACAAAAATAATCAAATTTCAATTTTTTTTTTTTTTACAAAGCAATAACTTTAATTATTAATTTTATTCTAATTTTTTTTAATAATTTAATTAGAATTTAATATATTATATATATGTCATAACGGTTTTTCGTCCGCTAAGACGTTTTTGAAAACACAAATGGAGTCGCCACCAATCTTTTTTGCTAGGTGGGATTGGCCACCTATTAAAATCGGTTTTAGTAAAATATTTTAAAATTAATTAAAACATTTTGTAAAACCAATTTCGAAGTCCGCGCTTTGAACCAGAGAGTAAAACATAATTGGGTTCGGGAGTCGGTTACGTGCGGGGAAGGATTAGCACCCCCGCAACACCCGTTTAGAAAACGGTACCATTTAATCACGTGTTATCTTAAATCTCGATTTAATGGACTTGACATCGCTATTTAAAAATAATTCTCTTTTATTTTTATTTTATTTAAAAAAAAACATGTTTATTATTTTTTGAATTTTTGGAACTGTTATTATTTTTTTTTAAAAACGAAAGTGAACATAAATTTGTTATTGAAAATACTCATTAAATATTCCCAACACTCTTGGTGGTATTTAACGAGATCTTCTCACCTCGAGATATCTTAGGAATCACAACCGTGATATCCTTCGAATTCTGTCGTCGGCAATTTACATCCATTTTTTTTATTTAAATGCGTATGATGCGAATATTTAAATATCGGATGCACACGACTTAGCATATAAGACGTATGATTAAATACCGAACTATAAGATTAAAAATGCAAATCATAATGTTAAAAACACAAGCATGGCCACATATCGAGCGGATAACATTCACTATTTATTCATTTTTATTATTTCCATCTTTTTATGAATTTTTGTATTGAGCTTGTCGCTAAATACTCCCACCACTCGTGGTGATATTTAACGAAATTCTCTCACCTCAAGATATCTTAGGAATCACTACCGTGACGTCCTTTGAATTCCGTCGTCGGTAATTCACATTTCTTAAAACCTTTTTTCTTTTTGAAAAGTAAATTAAAATGCTTTTAATAATTATTTCAGAAATAAAAGAAATTATCTATGTAAGAATAATTCTCGAATCACTCCTTTTCGATAGTATTTCGATTACTATTCTTACTCGGACCATTTCAAAGAACGATTGATGCTCCGACCATCCCGAGAAAGAAATCCGTTTTTAGAGAATTTTATTTTCGGTTTTTTTTACCTGAAGCGGGTCGGGTGCGCGGACCCCGGGTCGACCCGCGAGTCAACGCGACCCGCTCCAGAGAGCGGGTCGAGTGCGCGTCAGGTCGACCCGCGGGTCGATGCGCGGGTCACCGCGACCCGCTCCAGGGGTTATAAAACCCCTTCTTTTTTTTCTCTCTCTTTCCTCCCTCCTCTCTCTAAGTGTTCAACCCCTAAAATCCCAGAAACCACCCCCAACCCAGAAACCGATGCCGAACCACCGCACCGTCCACCGTCCATCGTCGTCGGCCGCCATTCACCGACAGCCGATCACTTCCGAAATTAGCCCAAACTGTTCCTCTTTCTCTCTTATTTCCCTTTTTAACCTTAGATTCTTCAAAAAATACCCAGAATGACCTAGATCTAGGCCCAAAGCCGAATGGGCCCGAACCCGAATGGACCCAGACTGAAAATGATGTAAAACATACCCGAACCCAAACCAAACCCGAACCCAGACCGAACCCGAACCCGAACCCGAACCCGAATGGGCCCGAACCCGAATAGGCCCGAACCCGAATGAGCCCGAACCCGAATGGGCCCGAACTCGAATGAGCCCGAACCCGAATGAGCCCGAACCCGAATGGACCCGAACCCGAATGAGCCCGAACCCGGATGGACCCGAACCCGAATGAGCCCGAACCCGAATGAACCCGAACCCGAATAAACCCGAACCCGAATGAACCCGACCCGAACCCGCCCGAACCCGCCCAATTGCCACCTCTACTAAAAATAGTAAAAGTAATATTTTAACAGTATTTTGTATATTGTTATTATATATTATAATAGTCAATAATTACAGTATTTTTAAAACTTTTAAAAGCATTTGACATGGGCTATTATATATGTTATCATATAAAAATGCTTTTGGTAGCATTTATAATTGCTATCATTGAGATTTTTTTGCAACAATTGAAAAATACATTTAAAAGGTCTTGAGAAGCTGTTATAAAATAGAAATAACAGCATTTTGATAAGTGTTATTATACATATGTAAAAATACTACTAAAAATATAAGACTGCGGTCACATATATAACATATAAAAAAATATTGTCTTATCTTATAACATTAATTTTTTTAATTCTTACAGTATTTCAAAATATTTTTATACGTCGAATTTGGTGTAATGATCAATGGTGGGGGTGGTATTGGCGGTGGACTACTGTCTTCTTCTGTCTACATGCAATTTCAGTCATAGTATATATTTTTATCCCACTTTTGACTTAAGGTCCTATAAAATATATACTTTGAGAATGAGATTGGACCAATTGGAATGCATTCATATGTCATGGTATATATTTTTGTCCACTGTTCTCTGTTTTAAATGCTGACTTGAGTTGAGTGCATGTAAGAGTAGCAGACGCTTTAAATTGCGGTTTGAACGTGTTTTTATTATGATTGTAGACTTAAATGGATGCTATTATAATTATTATAGTTATTGTGATCGTAATTTATTTATTTATTTATTTATTTTAAAATATAATAATTATAATTATAATTTTTTTTAATAATTTATGATATTTTATTTATAAAAATAAAAAATTATTTATAAGTTGTAAATTGAATCTATATACATTTTATTTAAGGTTGTGAGTTTAATCATTACAGATTGTTAACCATTCATACCTCAATTACGATGAATATCTACGACAAAAAAAAAAAAAAATTGCAAAATAATGACCATAACATGTTACGACCCTTTAAATCGGACTTCCCATACACCACAAATCTTTATATATGATGACAATCATATAATTACTTATAATAATACAATGTGAGCTTGTCTTTGCAAGTTATATTTTGCTATCACTTACCTTGGATTAATAGATAAGTTATGTTATCTCGGTCGACATGCAATTTTAATTTAAAGATAATTTGATCGCTAGACATGCTTATGGTCGGGCAGCTCGCCTGATCCGGTTCGTATTGGATCGGGTCTGGACAAGAATATATATGATCCGGGCACTGTTCACATATTAAAATAATATTATTTTTTTTTAAAATTTAATTATAAAAATTAAAAATAATTTTTTAAATAGGATGAACAGTAAATCCGAGCCCGCCCAAGACCGAGCCTGGATAAAAAAAAAAATTTCCAAACCGCGGCCCAACCCATAAGTAGGTCTACTCACAATAAAAAAGAATGTAAACACATTAGTTTTATTGTCTTAATATGGCTTATTCTTTGTTTCTAGTCTCAGCCTCTCAAAATTGCCATGTTTTTTTTTTTATTATTTTATTTTTAGTATTTCTCTTGATAGACAACATCTCTATTATATAGACTCTTCAGTTGTCTTATTCGTGTCTGACACTTTATCAGTAATATAGGATGTAGAATGTGTCTGACACTTCATCACAAAAGTGGACGCGATCCTTATGACTGTTGCAACTAGAGGATGAAAAATAAGAAGTTTGATCCATCCTTTCTCTGATTTGATCCATACATCCACTCTCTTACCCCCTTTTGGCTTTTTACTTTTAATTTCTATATCCTAAATACTTAGCTTCTATTGAACAATACCATTAATCTTTTGGATTGTTTGAACTGAAGTTTGGGTACAATTAGAGATAAAGATGAAAAGTTGAATGGTGGAATATGCATAAATTTACTAACTGATATTGGTGTCCAAGCTGAAGCTATAGCTATTAAAGAAGTAATACTTCTAACAAAAAGAATTAAGAAAGATTGTTATTATATTTAAATATGAATACAATAATATAAATAATATTTTAATAAAATTAATTTATCAAACAAAATATATTTAAATATGAATAATTTATATAAAATTATATGAATAAATACAAAAATAAATAAACATATTTATTTATACATGTTATTGCATTATTTGTATTTATATATATATATATTTATTTAAGTCATTATTATAAGACGTATCCACTTACATATATCTAACTTTTTATTTTTATTTTTTTAGCGGACTCTGTGAGTCCAATTCTAAACAAAAGATGAATTTTACATACGAACACATACCAATATTGGATATTGATATTCGAATCCATGTAACTTAGGGCAAGATGATAAGAGAAGAGGAATTTTTGTTGTTGTCAAAAACATGATCTTCATTTTTTGTAAATACCGATAAGGCACATTTTATCTCATCCCAATACTTTTTCCCTTAATTTTATAGTTGACACACTTGTCATAGTCGTAGAGAGGTGGTAATTGGGGTCAGATCATTTTGGGTTTTGATCATATCAGATTCAGGTAATTTTAAGTTCGGGTATTTTCGAGTTTGGATCATTTTGGACTCGTGTTCGATTTGGGTTCGGGTAGATTTTACGTTTTTTTTTTATTTTTTTTTATTTTTTATGTTAATGTAATCATTTCTATATAATTTAAATATTTAAATCCAAAAATAAATTATTATTATTTTTTAAGTAATTTTTTTTTATAATATAATATATTTTTTTTATTATATTTGTATATTAATATCAATATTTGTTAGCATAAAAAATATAAAAAATTAATTTGTTATATAAAATCAGTTTGTTAAATAATTTATTATTGAAAATATGATATATTATTATATTGATATTTAAAATAATTGATTCGATAAACTCTAATACATGTAAATATATTATAATTCATATTATGCATACATATAAATCTAATTGTATACATTAATAGTTAAATCAAAATAGACAAATGGTTACATTTGAAGAAAAAATAAGATTAAAGTTTAAGAACTAATCAAACAATGCTAAAAAAAGGATACTACTATTAGTTATTTCTCAATTATTTATTCTAAAGGCCTAATCATAACTAAAGCTAAATTTTTAAGAAATCATAATAGCTTTTTATTTGAATATTAATTATTAAATAGTAATGATTAAGGAAGATAAAATTATTATTTTACCATATATATACATATATATTAAATTGTAACTTTTGATTAAAAAAAAGAAGATATTAGAATAAAATTGATAATTAAAATTTTTATTTTATAAAAAATTATTTAATTATAGTTTGATCATTCTTATTTTTAATATTAAATTCAGGTTATTATGGGTTTATGATCGAGTCGGGGTTGGGTTCAGATCATTTCGAGTTTGGATCATTTCGAGCTCGAGCCATTTCGTATTCGGATTATTTTGGACTCGAACCTTTTCAAATTCGAATTTTTTATTTTTTAATCAGATCGAATTTGAGCAAGTTCGAATTCAAAATTTTCGAATTCAAATTTATTTTACCACCTCTATAATCGTGCCATATGTAATAATCAACTAATAATGCAATTTTAATTTTGTCTTTTTCAACCTCATCAATCATGTATTAATAACTGTAAATGATCTTGATCGATCATAAACTATGATTATAATGGCAACTAAAACATGTTTAAAAGTCAAAACCAAATGACAAAAACATGACAATTCTATAATGAGAAAAACAGATATACATTGCCAACAAGCTCTTGGCTGAGTGGCCAAGAGTCTTGGGGCATGAAGTCTTGGGTTCAAACCCAAGCAACTCCTCCCCTACCCAATTATCAAAAAAAAAAAAAAAAAAACAGATATACATTGTTTTTGATACTTTGGTCCCTCACTTGTTGACGGGATCCTTTCATCATTGCTATACATATTCTTGAGAAATTTTAAACGATCCGTTTAATTGGTGTCTATACGTTTAATTGATATTTATAAACATTATTTAAGAATTATTTATTTATTTTTAATTTTTTTTGTATTTAATATATTATTTTTATTGAATTAAAAAAATGATACATTAATTATACTTTTCTTTCTATATATCATCTTAACCAGTGTTTATACTTGTTCAAAAATCGAGCTATCCGTCCGACCCAAGAAGTCCGGCCCGTATTAGACAGGGCATGGACAGAGATTTTTCTAATCAGGTCAGTCCGGCCCAAATTACTGTTCATTAATAAAAAATATTTTTTATTTAAATTAAATTATAAATATTAATTAATATAAAAAAGTTTTTTTAATATTATTTTGAATAGTGAGATAGAGTTTCTAGTCAATCCGACCTGGACCTAGACTTGGATAAAAAAATAAAAATTTTCGAACCGTAATTCTGTTCGACCCATAAACAGGTCTACTAATACCACTAACCACTAATAAATATTTTCCAACTTCAAATAATAATTGTAATCCAATAAAAAAACCCTAACTGAAAAGAGTAATGTAGCCATACGCGGGTCAAGAATAATCATATATGGTGTTAGTCATTTCGACACATTATACTTTTGGGAGACCTAAAAAAATCCAAAGCCACTAACTCACCTACCCAAATTCCCCCCTCTTAGAAATTTTTTTGATAATTGGGTGAAGGGAGGGGTTGCTTGGGTTTGAACCCAAGACTTCATGCCCCAAGTCTCTTGGCCACTCAGTCAAGAGCTTGTTGGCCCCCCTCTTAGAAATTGTAAGTGGAATCGTCTTCTTTCTTAAAATACACGTTTAGATTGACAACTGGCATTTTACTTTCCACTACTTTGCTTGGCTGCCAATGTGCCTCCATTTTCCGGCATTCTTCCTTGCCATTTGCTTTCAATCATGGCATTCTAGCCATCATAGTCATTGATCCAATTACCATGGGGAAGGCTAGAGTCAATTTCAGACTATATTCTTTGAGAACTTGCTAATAGTTGCAAAAAATAAATTAGTTACTTATCTCTATAATAGGTTGAGAGGGTAATTTACATTGTGAGTCATTGGATTTAGTATCAATTTTATGTTGGTTACAAATTTTTAATTTCATCAAATCACATCACTGAACTTCTATTTTAATAAATTAGATCATTTATGCTAAATGCGTTAAGTAATTTTAATGAAAAAGCTGATTCATCATGCATACATGGCTTATTTTTTAGGATTCTTATATTGATGAGATGTAAAAAGTAAGTCATGTATGCATGTTGAGTCAGCTTTTCCGTTAGAATTACTTAACGGAGTTAACATAAATGACCTAATTTATTAATAATAGAAATTCAGTGATGAAATTAAAAGTTTGTGACCTATATGAAAGTTGATGCTAAATTCAGTGACCCAAAAATATAAATTAACCAGATTGAGAGAGTTTAATATGTTCAAATTTAGAGCAAGTATTAATAGGTGTTGATAATCAAGTTTTAAATATTAAAATCGACATTTAACTTAAAATCAATTAATAATAAATAAAACTATTTGTTATTATGTTTAGATCCTTCGGAATACCTCTAACTTAAATGATGTGAAATTTTCTTTTATGATCGCTCTAATATTAAGAATGAGATATAGTTTGGACATTTTTCTTTAGCGATGTAGTTAGATTTTTTTAGGTCAAAAATAGATTGACAAAGATTGTAAGTAAATAAAAAAGTATGATCATTGGGGCTTACTTTTGAGGGAGATAAACAGGAAATGGTTTCTCTTTTTGCACAAATTGAAAGGGCAAATATGGGGGATTCACCTTGAATCTTCCTATACTGTGTTAGGCTTAGGGGGTTCTATTTATTTTTATGAAGATTTTATCTTGGAATGTGAGAAGATTAGGAAGAAGAGAGAAGAAACGGGCTGTTAGAAATTTGGTGCATAAATGGAAGTCGTGTATGGTGTTTTTACAAGAATCAAAGCTTCAAGTTATTGATTTTAAAATAGCCAGATCGGTGTGGGGAAGAGATTCTTCTGAATTGGAGTTCTCTGGATCTGATGGGGCTTCAGGTGGTTTGATTTCTTTTTGAAAAAAGGATTTCTTCAGTTTGGAGTCTAAAATTATAGCTCGAAGATATATTTTATTGGTGGGTACCCTTAAATTGTCTAATGAGAAATGTGGATTTGGAAACATATATGCTCCTAATGATTCCGGTGAAAGGGCCTTATTTTGGGAGGAGCTATTGGGTGTTATGAATAGTCTGGATATTAGGTGGTGCATCGGCGGTGACTTTAACGTTGTCAAATGCTCAAAAGAGAAAATCAGGTTTTCATTTGATAGCTCCGCCATGTCTTCATTTTCAGATTTCATCAGCAATGCAGAATTAATGGATCTACCTTTAAGTGGTAATAAATTTAATTGGTTCAATAATCGTGCTAATGCCACCTTTTGCAGGTTAGATAGATTCTTAGTTGCTCCTGAATTACTAGCACTACACTTATCTCTGAAGCAAACTGCACTCCCCCGGTCCTTATCGGATCACAATCCTATATTATTATGTGAAGACTTAGTTAATTGTGGTCCAAAGCCTGTTCGGATGTTTAATGACTGGTTGGAAGATAAGTCTTTTGACTTGTTTATCAAATATCTTAGAACGCGAAGGGAAATAATAGGATTATTGGGCAGGGAATTTGGTGCAAGCTTAAATGCCTAAAACCAGCAATTCGACAATGGTAAAAAAGGGTGGGCAAAGAGATGTCGGGGAGCATTCGCAAATTGGAGGAAGATATTGCTGGTTAGAATTACAGTTCCAAGAAGGACATGTGGAGGTAGAGTACAGGGAGGAGTTTATGAAGAAAAGGGCTGAACTGTGGTCTCTTTATCGAAAGGAGGAACAATCTTGGCTTCAAAAATCTAGACTGAAGTGGGCACAAGAAGGGGACAGAAATACCAAATTTTTTCACATGATAGCTTTCGCCAAAAGAAGAGCGAACTGCATCGATAAGCTGCGTGTCAAGGGAGAACTGGTAGAGAACCCAGGTGAACTCAAAAAGGTTATAGCTCTTCATTATAAAAATCTCTTTAACTACGAAGGTGTTTCTAAGCTCAAAGGTTTTGACTGTCATTTTAATATCCTTTGTGAGCATAATAAGTCTATATTAGAAAGGCCTTTCTCTGAGGAGGAAGTATGGATGGTTATTGAAGATTGTGATGGTAATAAAGCGCCTGGTCCTAATGGTTTAAACCTAAACTTTTTTTAAGAAGTATTGGGGTATTTTGAAAGAAGAATTTATGGAGTTTATGGCAAAGTTTCATAGTACTGGTAATTTTGATAAACGCCTTAACTCCTCATTCATCACCCTGATTCCGAAATGCTCATCTCCTTGCACATTGAACGAATACAGACCAATTAGTCTTGTTGGGAGTGTGTACAAGATCCTTGCAAAGGTTCTTGCGAATAGGCTAAGGTTGGTGGCGGGGGAGATTGTGGGCGAAAGTCAATTCGCTTTTATCTCTGGCCGGTAAATTTTAGACTGCTCTTTGATAGCATATGACAATGTTGATTGGAATTTTCTGGATTATGTCATGGGTAAGATGGGATTCGGAGATAAATGGAGAAAATGGATTCATGCTTGTATTTCTTTCGCTAGGTTGTCTATTCTGGTTAACGGGTTCGCCTACTGAAGAATTTAAGGCTTCTAGAGGCTTAAGACAAGGGTGTCCCCTATCACCTATGTTGTTCAATTTGGTTGGCGAAGCTCTCAGTGTGTTGATGGTTAAAGCCATATCTGAAGGTTTATTTTGTGGAATTGGAATTGGGAATGGGTCAGTCACTATTTCGCATCTTCAATATGCTGACGATATGATAATTTTTTGTGATCATGGTTCGGAACAGATTAAGAATGTAAGAAGGGTGCTGAAATGTTTCTATATTATCTCTGGCCTAAAGATTAACATGAAGAAGAGTAGACTTTATGGAATAGGGACGACACAAGACGATACGGTTTCATGGGCAAGGGATATGGCTTGTAGCGTCGGGAGATTGCCCTCGTCATATTTGGGATTGCCTCTGGGTGCTACATCTACATCCTCTGTGATATGGAGACCGATTATTGAGAAGTTTGAGAAAAAGCTAGCTGGTTGGAAGTCACAATTTTTGTCCATTGGGGGCAAAAATACTTTGATAAAAAATGTTTTGTCAAGTCTGCCGGTATATTTCATGTCATTATTTCAAATACCATGTTCTGTAGCAGAAGCTCTGAACCGTATCATTAGAAGATTTCTATGGGGTGGCTCAGCATCGGTCAGGAAATTGCATATGGTGGATTGGACATCAGTTTGCAATTTTAAGGAGCTTGGAGAGCTTGGTTTTGTTGACTTAAGGTTAAAAAACAGAGCTTTATTGAACAAATGGATTTGGCGTTTCGGCAACGAATGACAAAGCCTATGGAGAATAGTCATCGCAGCTAGATATGAGGCTCAAAATGAAATTTTGTTTCCTTCCTTTCCCCGTAAAAGAACATCCTCTATCTGGAATAATATCATTGCTCCTCTCTCTGCAGGTAACAAAATTTTTCAGTTCATGTCTACAGGATTGTGCATCCTCCCTGGGAATGGCAACTCAACTAATTTTTGGACTGACATATGGTATGACGACAGATCACTAAAGGTTTGCTTCCCGCGAATCTTTGTTTTGGCAGTGAAAAAATGTGGGAAGATTTCAGATTTTGGATTTTGGATCAATAACCAATGGACATGGAAAGTGGAATAACAAGAAGATAGTTTGATTGGGAAATTGACTAATGGAAGATTTTTATGAATTCTATCGAGAAGCAGTCCATCTGTAAGGAGGAAGAAAACTCGACAATTTGGAACGGTACTAGCTATGGTACTTATTCCTCTAAATCTTTTTGCTTTTCTGTGCTTAGTAATGTATCACAAAAATGGGCTTTTTTGGAAGCATTTATGGGCTGGGCTCGCCCCTCCCAAAGTTGAAATATTCTGTTGGCAGTTAATTAGAGGGAGAATCGCCACTAAAGAAGAACTTGCAAAAATGGGTTTGATCAGAAGGGAGGAGGCAGTTTGTTCATTTTGTAGCAACTTGTCAGAATCAGTGGATCACTTGTTTTTTTCCTGCAATGTGTCCTGGAAGGTTTGGTCTTAGGTATGTTCATTATGGGATCTGGCATGGTCAAGTCCGACATATGCTTTGTCCTTTTTCCTAGCTTCGCATCAAGCGTTACTTGATAATATATGCAACAGACTCTGGAGATTAGCCTTTTTGCAACTTCGTGGTCTATATGGCTTCATCGTAACGACATAGTGTTCAACGAGAAATTGCTTGATTTATGGCAATTGTTGGACTCCATCAAACTAAAGGCAGCCTTTTGGTTCAAAGCGAGATGGCCAGAAGCTAATGGATCGGTTGTAGATATCATGCAGTCTCTCTCATCGTTTCATCTGCACCCAAAGGTCAAAGGAAAAAATAGCTCCGAGGTATGGGCTCCCCAATTTTTGGGTTGTTTGAAATTTAATGTTGATGATTCTGCTTATGGTAAACCAGGCTCCGCCGGTATTGGTGGCATTTTAAGAAATGAATTTGGGTTGGTGTTGCTTCTATTTTCCAAATCAATTGGACAAGCAGAGTCTAACCAGGCTGAGTTAATGGCGGTCAAGGAAACTTTTTTTTTATTATTATTATTTTTTTAATTTTTTATCTTTAAAGCTTCCAAATAGGTAATCTCTCATAGTTTAATTATAGAAAGTGACAGCCAGAATGTGATTAATTGGATTAAAGCACCGCATAAATCTACACGGAAACATAGGAATACCATTCGAATGATTGAAAACTTCAGAGAAGGACTTACAAATTGGAATATCGTGTTTAGGCCAAGAGCAGCGAATGAAGAGGCTGATAGACTTGCTAAATCTGGGGTATGTAGAAGTCATAATTTATTGATCATGTATGCTTAATTTCCGTGTCGCATTGTGCGTAACGCTTGCACGTTAGGCTGTAGTTGGTATATTTTATTCGTTCCGACTTCATGTAAACTATTATGCATTTTGAAAAAAAAAAAAAGTTGCGCCCTGAGGGATTCAATGGTCATTTTTTGAAAAGTTAAGATTTTTCTATCTTTTGATAGCAGGGGTAAGGATTCAATGATCATTTTTTGAAAAGCTAAAATTTTTCTGTCAGCAAAGGTAAAACGGAGTTTTTGATTTGAAAAAAAAAAAAAAATATCAGACAAGGCAAAGAGAATATATTATTTTTGAATCCTAAGGATTCAAGAGACTTTTGTGAAATAGGGCAAGGGCAATTTTGTCATTCTTTCATTATTTTTTTTAAAAGTTTTTATTATTATTAAATGATGCATTTAAAAGGGTTAGTCTGCACGATAACTCACGGGTCGATTTAAGATCAGTACTCGGCTCGTTCAAAAAAAATTAAACAAGAAATTTGTTTTATTAATTATTTTTAGTTTTTTATTTTATTTTATTCCGCACGTTGACTCGCGGGTCGATTTAAGATACATACCCAACCCGCACTGAAAAAAGTAAAAAAAAATTATTAATTAATTAATTATTTTAATTTTATTTTTAAATGATGTATTTAAAGGGGTTGGTCCGCACGTTGACTCGCAAGTCGATTTAGGATCCATACTCGATCCGTTCGAGAAAAAATAAATAAAAATTTATTTTATTAATTATTTTTAGTTTATTTTTAAATGATATATTTAAATGGGTTGATTGACACGTTGACTAGTGAGTCAATTTAAGATCCATACCCGATCTGTTTGAGAAAAAAAATTAAAATAATAAATTTATTTGATTTATTACTTTTATTTTATTTTTAAATGATGTATTTAAAATATTGACCCACATGTTCACTTGCTGATCGATTTAGGATCGGTACCCGACCTGCTCAGGAAAAATTAAAAAAGGATTTTACTTTATTAATATTTTCATTATTTTTATTGATTTTTAAGAAAAATCATTGTTTAAAATAATTATAAAAATTGATTTATCATTTTGTATTTTTAAAATTAAAAAAAATGTTTATATAACTTAATTTGTTTTTAGTTTTTTATTTTATTTTTAAATGATGTATTTAAAGGGGTTGGTCTGCACGTTGACTCGCGGATCGATTTAGGATCCGTACCCGACTCGCTCGGGAAAAAAGTTAAAAAATATATTTTATTAACTATTTTTTATTTTAATTTTAAATGATGTATTTAAAGAGGTTAGTTCACACGTTGACTCGCGGGTAGATTTAGGATCCATACTTGACCCGCTGGAGAAAAAAGTTAAAAAAAAATTATTTTAAAAATTATTTTAATTTTAAGTATTGAATTTAAAGTGGTTGATCCAGATGTTGACTCGCAGGTGAATTTAGGATCCATACCCGACTCGCTCGTGAAAAAAAGTTAAAAAAAAGAAAAAAAAAACTTATTGTTAACCTATTTGAGAAAATCGATTCTACGAAAGAATAAAATACAAAGCACAATTTTATTTTCTTATTTATTATTTTTTAACTCCTATAAATAAAAGTATACATGATACAATAAGGTCTAAATATTTTTTAAAAATACATATAAATAACATTTGAAAATGCATTTGTATTATGTAATTTATAAATAAATAATTATCATAAATTTAATTTTCATGATAAAAAAATATTATTACATTAATATTGTTATTATTTAAAAATAAAATATTTAAATAAATAATTACTATTTAATATAATATAAATTAAAACTAATTTATTATTATTAATTAATTAAAAAAGTATAAAAAAATTAAAAGAACCCCAGAAGCGGGGTATTTTTCTAGTTAATTTTAAAGGTTTTTTTTATTCAAAAATAGTCACAAAAAAAATATCAAAATACCATTCTTTTCAGATTAATTCCCAAAATTTGCTCTTTTTTTTTTCTAACTGGGAAATCGCCATCCCCCATGGCGATTTCCTAGTGTAAAAATTTGAATTTTGGCAAAAAACACCAAGGAAAATCGCCATGGGGGATGGCGATTTCCCTTGGTGTTTTTTTTCCAAAATTGAAAAAAATACCAAATAATGCAAAATTTATCAAGGGAAATCGTCATGGGGGGTGGCGATTTTCCTTGATACAATATATATTTTTTTACTTAAATTAAAAAGAAATTGTAATTTTTTTTAAATTTTGTATTTTAATTTTAAAAATTGTAAATTAAATTAAAAATATTTTTTTATAATTTAATAAAAAAAAAAATAAAAGTCCAAAGGTATATTTTTTTATTTAAAATTTATGAAATATTTTTTTAAATTTTTTTAATTGATTTGTAGTATATAAAATTTAAAAAGAAAAAAAAAATTCAAATTTTTTTGAAGGCAACGGTCACTCCCCCCCCACACACACCACTCTTCTATAAATACCCCTTCATTTTCCATTCTTCTTTCTACAATCAAATTTCTTTCTACCAACAAAATTTTTTTCTACAATAATTTATTTTTTCTACAACAATATATTTTTTTCTACAACAATATTTAAAAATGGCTTCATCATCACTATTGAGGTTGCAAGAAAATCACATATCGGAGGTTATATTTAAAGAGGTAAGTAAATTGTTATAATATTATTTGTATTACATTATCAATTTTTAGTTATTTTTTAATTATTAGAATTTTGTAAATTTATAGTTTTATTGTTTTATAATTTTTGTATTTTTAATGTTATAGTGCTTATTATAGTTTTATAATTTATTAATTAGTATTGTTTTTTGATTTCATAGTTATATAATTATTTATTTTTTATATTGTTTAATTTTTTTATTATTATAGTTATTTAATTTGTTAGTTATTTTTGTTTTCTCATTTTATAGTTTTATATAATTTTAATTTTTATATTATAATGGTTTTTTTATTATTATATACAATAATAATTTTGTAATTATTACTGTTTTTTCATTTTATAGTTTTATATAATTATAAATTTTATATTATTATAGTTTTATAATTGTTTAATTATTATTTTTTTTTCATTTTATAGTTTTATATAATTTTAATTTTTATATTATATAATTTTATATTATTATTGTTTTATAATTTTGTAATTATTATTGTCTTTTAATTTTATAGTTATTTATTTATTATATAATTTAATTATTTAATAATTATATAAAAAAATTTAAATTTTTTATTATTATTGTTTTGTTATTTTATAGTTTTAGAGTTTTTTTTATTAATTTTTAATTGTTATAGTTTTATAATATATTAATTTTTATTATTATAACAGGAAACTCGTCGCGTGTTACGTTCGAGGAAATTTACATTGGAGGACCCGCATCCATCTATTATCGACTACTTAAGAAGAGCTGGATTTTATCACGCAACTCAAATTCGACGATTTTTTATACAACCCGACTTAATCAGTGCGTTGATCGAACGATGGAGACCTGAGACGCACACTTTTCATTTTCCATTTGGTGAATGCACGGTAACTCTAGAAGATGTTGCGCTTCAAATTGGACTTCCGGTCCATGGCGATGCAGTTACAGGCGGAAGCTTGCTAGATTGGAATGAAGTGTGTCAAAATCTATTGGGCTCGGTACCTCCAGATGAGTATGTATCTGGCTCAACGGTGAGACTAAATTGGTTGAAATCCTTTCAAAATCTTCCATTACACGCAACTGAACAACAGATACAATATGCTGCTAGAGCATATATTTTACGTTTGATTGGAGGATTACTGATGCCTGACAAATCGAGCAGTCGGGTACATTTAATGTATATTCCATTACTACGTGATTTAGAGCATGCGGCAAATTATAGTTGGGGTTCTGCGTGTTTGGCGGTTTTGTATAGAGAACTTTGCCGGGCTACAGTTCCAAAAAGCCATGACATAGGTGAATGTTTAGTGCTTCTACAATCATGGGCTTGGTATCGGCTACCATTTCTTGCTCCGCGCGTGGATATTTCGGCTGTATACCCCCTTGCAAGCAGGTAATAATCTTTACTATTTTATTAATTTTGTACGAACTTGTATTTTTATAGGTCATTAAGATATTATATGCATTTTAACAGGTGGAGTAGGAGTAGAGATTTTACAGAGACTCCGACCGACCTTGCAAGTATAAGAGTACGACTAGATCGAGTAGGATATGATAAGGTAAATATTTCGATTGTTACATTCAAGTTTTTTTTTATTTAATCCATATGAAACTAATAATTTGTAATAATTATTTGCAGTTTCTGTGGATTCCATATTCCTCAAGTGAAATTATGGCATGCCTCCCATCGGATGCCTACAATAATTGTAATATATGGAAAGCAAACACAACATTGATATGCTTTTCATATGTAGAGTGGCACCAAACTGACAGGGTGTTGCGACAATTTGGGATGCAACAACCAATTCCTGTAGCCCCGGTGAACCTTGATAAGCTTCACAAGATCGACATTCGTGGTCGTCATGAGGAATTCTGGCCTGCGAAGCATGAACATTGGATCCATTGGTGGAATATACGTTTTCAACGAATTCCGACAGGTTATCCGATTGTTGGTAATAATTTCAACCCATCTGATGATTACATAGGATGGTATAAAAATGAAGGTCGGCCTTTCGTTTGTCCACCGTCGATGTATGAGGATGTTAGGAGTATGCCATTTACCGGACAAACTTTAGCTCCAGTCCCTCCTACACAGGATATGGAAGCTCTTAGACCTAGCCGACAATGTGGGCAAACGCGTAAACCGACCTCATCGGAGTTCACAGCACCGAGGATGTCATTTAATCATCCTGAACCTGAACAGGATCATGGAGTACCATCCAGTCATCGTTATTCCGTAAGTCACCCCGGATATGACGTTGATGAGTTTTACCGACCATCACCGCCAACAACGAGGTTAAATGACCAGCTCCCCATCCTAAGTCCAAGTTTAGCATATCTAACATCAATGTATCAGTTTGGAACCCCTTCGTCAGCATTTGATGGTACATCATTTATGGGTCCATCTAGAAGTCAGGTTCCCGTTATGGGTGAACTAGGTGTTGGCTCATCTAGCAGTGGGTTTCAAATTTTTGATACGGAAGAAATGACTGATGACATACAACCGGAACCAGTGGCGGTTATAGCAGGAGGTCGTGGTCGACCGCGAATACGTGCCACTAACGAGGTTGAACGAAGGGTGTAACCACCACGCACTAGAAGAGCTCGACACTGTTGCTCTAACACCACGTAATAATTAGAATAAATGTACTTTTATCAATATAACAAGAATAATGTGTTTTAAATTTCTAATATATAAATTTATATGTTTTGCATTTCATGTTATTTATTTTAAATTTGTTGGGAAATTAATTGTTATATTTTATTTTTTTATTCAGCATGTGTAACTAAAATCTTAATGTTGTTATTTAATTTATAAAATTGTAAAAATAAATATAATTGAGTTATATTTTTATAATTTTTTTTCATTTTAAATAAAATAATAATCCAAATTACATGATAAGTTGACAAAAACTTGCATAACATTTTCCCTTAATGGCAAAATATGTAAATATTACAGGTTATGAAAACATGTAATTCATTTATTGTTGATGCGAAGTCTCCCCCAATGTGCCAGATCGATACGGACAATTTCGACGGTTATGACCTTAATTTCTGCATAATCCACAACGTTTTGGTTGGCCTTTCTCCCTGAGGTCCATTTCATTACGAATACGACTTGATTTTGGTCGACCATGTGGATTTCTCCGCATTTCTTGATTAGGACACACTTCTGGACCATCATATTGAGGCCAGTAACCTTCATTTCCAACAGCTTCGAACTCATGTCTATAAACATTCAATATAGTTTCCAGTCTATAGACTTTGTCCACATATTGCATGCAATCTACATGGATATGTGCACAAGCAGCAACTACATGTGAACAAGAGAACCTTTGTGCTTGAAACTTTCCACAATCACACCACATGTCACTAAGCTTGACTTTGTACTTCATTGCAGAAACACCCTCTTGTGTATCAACTAACTCTTCAACCAGAAAAGATTGATTTGCTCGCGTAAAATTACGAACAAAGTGGGAGTTAGCTTTCTTGCGATTTTCTTGCATAGCATGTGTGACTGTTTCACAGTATGTATGCCCTCACTCCATCATTGCAATTTGCTTGTTCCCCATCTTAACAAAAAGTGCAGCCAACCTATAATATGTTGATTGCACTAAAGCAGTAATGGGAAGATGACGCGTTCCCTTCAACATCGAATTGATAGATTCAGCTAGGTTGGTTGTCATATGGTCATAACGTCTTCCTTGATCATATGATTGGGCCCACTTCTCCTTGGAGATCCTATCAAGCCAATTAGCCGCCTCTGCATTTTCTCCACGAAGATTCTCATACATGAAATGAAAATTCGGTCGCCTCAACTTGTATCCTAATAAATTTAAAAACAAAAGACTTGTGAATTTCAGTATTATTTTATATACTAAACGAAATATAAGAGATAAAATAACTATGATTTGATTTCATACCCATGTTAACAATGTGTCGACGCAATTCCTTATTGTTAAACTTTTTCATAAAGTTCGCTGCAATGTGTCGAATGCAGTACACTGAATATGCATGTGGAGGATTCCATCCACTACCATCGCGTCTAATCGCAGCTTTGATGGCTTCATGTCGATCAGACATCAAGCAAATGCCAGGCTGTTTTGTCACGTGTCTACGCAAGTTAGAGAGAAAGAATGACCAAGCCTCTGTTGTCTCACCCTCCACAATGGCAAAGGCAATTGGCAGTATGTTTCGGTTGCCATCTTGTGCAATAGCTAACAATAATGTTCCTTTGTATTTTCCATATAAGAAAGTACCGTCTATTTGCACAATAGGTTTACAATACGGATACCCTTCAATGCATGACTTAAATGTCCAAAATAGTCGATGGAATATTCTCTTACCCTGGACCAGTCGATCACTGTGATATGCAGGTACCGTTTGCAATTCCACAATTGTACCAGGCACGAAAAGTTGTATTGCACCTAACCATTTAGGTAATTCATTGTACGATCTTTCCCAATCACCAAAAACTCGAACAATTGCCTTTTGCTTTGCTTTCCACGTTTTCTTGTAGGAAGTGATATATCTATACCGGATTCGCATCTCAGCGATCAAAACTGAAACGGAGATCTCCCGATTTGCTTGGACCAATGACAGAATGCATGAACAGATCATGTTACAATCTAACTTGCAATGATCTTGTGAAATCTTCCCCGATGTGCAAGTATGAGGCCCTTCATATTTTCTAATCTCCCATGCCTGTTTCTTCTTCATAAAAGTTGCCCTGATTCTCCAATTACACCTATTTCCATACATTACGCACTTGGCATAATATTTGGTCCGCTTAGATTCAATTACTCTGTAATCTACAGAGTTTTTGATGTTATAGTGCTTAATAGCTGAAAGCACAGCCTCTTTCGTTGGGAATTGTAACCCAACACACAGATCAACTGCAGATGGATCAAATGTCAGAGGCGTAGCTAATGTATGAGCATACTCAGGAAATTCCGGCACTTGCATTGCCTCCAGATCCATGGTATGCATATGGGATGTAGCCTCATATGGGGGAAGATCTCCATGAGTGTTGATCTCAGCAGGGATGACGTCTGGGTCAGAATCACTGTTGTCACCACTTGCGAATTCAGCATCATCTTCCTGCTCATAAATTCACCAACATATTCACCATGGACTCCACGTGGAGGAACAGGATCAACACCAGCTGGCTCATCTTCGAGGGTAGTAGGAATTGTTTGTGAGACTAATGAAGTCTGAAACGTTGTAGCTTGAGATAACGGCACGACTTCTTTTGTGGGAACGTCGTATGTAGTGTGAACATAGAATGACCTAGAATCATCATCTTCTATGGGAAAGTTTTCTGTTGTGCGAACATTTGAAGGCCCACAATCATCGTCAACATCCTCTATGTCAGCATATAACTCAAGTACACCAACATTTGCCAATGTCTCATGAGCATAAAACATGCATCTGACATCATCATCATCTTCAAGTGGAAATGTTCTATATCGGACACATCCTTCACCAATAGAAAGAGGATGCCTATACTTAACCTCTGAAACTCTTTTTCTATTTCCAGCTTTAATTTTTGTATGAGTTTGCAGCTTCAGTTCCTCTAATGTGACGTCTTCTTCAACACGAAAACTTTTAGGACGTTCACAATCAAAGGTAGCACCTTCGTCAGTATTATGAATTTGGCCATTATAGTAGACCAATGCGATCACTCTATTGCTCATCTTGTGTAGTAATGAAACTAAGAAAGATGAGAATGTAGGTATTATCACTCCGCAAAAGAAAGAAGAAATATAGAAGGATGAGAATGAGGAGGTTTTAGCACTCAGGAAAAATCTAATTGAAAAACTGTTGTAGGGGGTATTGTAAACCTTCATAAGTATTATGAATTTATAATGGTTCATTATGTTGTACCAGATGACAAATCCCATCCTTTGTATAGGATGGAATCTGATTCTCATATTCTGGCTAGGGTTATTTGACTGAAAAAGTGATAACTTATTCAATGCAAAATCTGATTGATAAATCCCATCCTTTGTACTGGACTGTCCAATAGTCCCATCCATTGCAGAAGGAATCCAATTTCAATATTTTATGCAGCATTTGATTGACTGAAAAATAGCTGAAACCTATCCCTAACCCTAAATCATTAGTCTCATCCATTGTAGAAAGAATCCAATTCCAATATTTTCTGCAGCATTTGATTGACTGGAAAATAGCTGAAACCTATCCCTAACTCTAAATCATCAGTCTCATCCATTGCAGAAAGAATCCAATTCCAATATTTTCTGCAGCATTTGATTGACTGGAAAATAGCTGAAACCTATCCCTAACTCTAAATCATCAATCTCATCAATTGCAGAAAGAATCCAATTCTAATATTTTCTGCAGCATTTGATTGACTGTAAAATAGCTGAAACCTATCCCTAACTTTAAACCACCAGTCTTATCCATTGCAGAAGGAATCCAATTCCAATATTTTCTGCAGCATTTGATGGATTGGAAAATAGTTGTAAGTGATGCACCCAAAAGAGTGTATCTTATTTAACCTTGCACTAAAAAGATCAATTGTAAGTATAATGATTAGCAAGGGTCGAGTCCTCAGGGATTGGGTTTTAATCTATGAGTTATTAGTTTATAACTTACGTTCAAAGAAAACAATAAAAGAAAAGGGGTTTTTGAAGCCAGATTTAAACTAAAGTAAATAATAAGAATAAGATGCAAGGCGGTATAACCAGCCAATAAAAATATATATACTAAATTAGGCGGTATAACCAGCCAATAAAAATATATATACTAAATTAGGCGGTATAACCAGCCAATAAAAATAAAACAAAGTTAATATACAAATTAGGCGGTATAACCAGCCAATAAAAATAAATATACTTTTAAAAATAAACAAATTAGAAAAGTAAGAAAACAAGTAAGTAAGAAGAATCAAATATGAAAAATATGGTTAAGGTTTCATTCTCCACCACTAGACATCATTAAGAATCAATTTCAGATCTATCAATATCAACCAACTATCAAAGTTAACAACCGTAGATAACAACAAGCTCTGTTATCCCAATCTTTCCTTAGTTTGTCGTTAAATAGAACAAGCTCTCTATTTAATCTCTAACCATTAAACAACCTAGAATAAGCTCTCTAAATTCAATTTAATGGCAGCTTTATGATGAGAAAGATAGGTTGATCTAAGCAACAAACACATAAGCTCGGATTGTTCAACTTAGGTTATGTTCCACTTTGCAATTATTGAAAACTTGACCATAATCATTAATCACAAATTGCCACTTATGAATAGGAAATCAAGACAATTACACGGATCAAGACTCCTAAACTAGCAATAGATAATTATCAAGATCTATCTAGTTGTACACCTAAACAAATCAAGACAACATCATGAACAATTCTTGTAGAAGAACATAAGCAACTTTGACAGAAAATTAATGATAGATAGAATCTGAAAATCAATCATAAAACATGTCTAGGGCTTTGAAATCACCCTTAACCAAATAGAAGTTTAGCCTAGCATAGGCATTATAAACATAAACATAAAATTAAAGAAAATCTAAGAAGAAAATAAAAGAAAGAAAGAAGAAGAGGAAGAATATTAATTATCCAACCTCTTGCTCTCTCTAAAGAAAAAGAAAACTAGAGAAAAGAAAGAAAACTAGAGAAAAGAAAGAAGAAGAAAACTTAGAGAATTTTATTAAAATGGCTAATATCCTACCTATGTACAATATGATCCTCTACAATCATCCAAGGCCCTCTATTTATACACATTTTGGAAGGCTAAATGACAAGAGACAAGCTTTACAAATTTCAAAGGTAGGTATAATAGGTGGGTGAATTTTTCTAACAATTTTCGTCATATTGTATGACAATTTTGATCAGCCAACTTGGTGGTCGATTTCGTCAATGTTGGAGGCCTGATCTGATCACATGGTCTTCTAGAAAAAGGTTCCCCTATCAGTTACGGATCCATAGCCGTTGGAATCAGCTCATTTGATGATGTGGATAAGCAGATATGGGCAAAATACGAAAACATGTCAGCACAGACATCATTGCACATCAGCCAACTTGATGGTCGATTTCGTCAATATTAGAGGCCTGATCTGATCATATGGTCTTCTAGACAAAGGTTCCCGTATCAGTTAGGGATCCATAGCCATTGGAATCAGCTCATTTGCTGATGTGGATAAGCAGATATGGGCAAAATACGAAAACAGGTCAGCACAGACGTCATTGCACATCAGCCAACTTGATGGTCGATTTCGCTAGGGAAAACGACTCCGTTTCAAGAAGTATAAAACATGAAAAAGATAGATATGCCTCTTAGCTTTGCACGGCTACAAATTTCAGCCTTATTGCTTCAGTGAAACTCCAGATATAGCTGATATGGCAAAATGTGTCGGAACTGGAACTGAACTGGATTTGCCCTTAATTCTAGTAATCTGAAATCACTCAAAGAAACTTGTGAAAAACACCAAATTACATAAAAATATAAAAGATAATAAACACAATTAGACTAAACAATAATAACTCGTATTTGACACAAAACAATAATAAAACATAACTAAAAACTATATAATTATACGAGTTATCACACCCCCACACTTAGATTGTTGCTAGTCCCTAGCAACGACTCAATAAAAATAAAATAAGAAAATCTAATCTAATCCACTTTCGTAGGAAATCACGGTGGCACTTAGCATGTGACACAAGCCTTTAAACCCCTAGGTGTCCCTAGTGGACGAGTTTAGTCTCGTGAGGGTTTACTAGAACGATACCCACAAACATTGAAAAATTAAAATATAAATAAACTTCATATAAATAAACTACATATACTAAAAATATTTACTCCTAATCCTTTCAATACAAATTAGAGACAATATTTGAACAAGTCTTATAAACTAATCAATAGCTTAAAAAATTTCACAAAAAATCATGCTTGAATGTAAATTGTTTGAGTTAAGCCAATATTAGCATAACATATCTCAATCAAAATAGTGCATGTTCAAATTTAATCTCAACTTCTCACATGGGATACTCTCTTGATTTTCACTCTTTAAAGTAGTGGTAAAGTGTTTACACTCAATCAATCTCATGAAAACACTTCTACCATATGCTTGCTTGTCCACCTATTCTCCACTAAAAGATCATGCAACTTCATAAATCAAGAGGTCTTTAATCAAGGTTGTAATGGGGCCAAGGGGTTTGTAATGTGGTTGAAGAACAAAAGGATAAAGATATCACAAAGGTTCCAAAGAGTTCATAAAGTTTAGAGACATAAAAAGATTATACAAAGAAACTTCTCAAAACTCTTTACAAGTACATAGTCACCTAGGCCGGATATTCATGTTGGGCCTTTTCTTCATTCTAAACAACTTTGTAACATCTTTTTCTTTTTCCACAAATTCAAGAGATGATTCATTTTTTTTATATAGGAATGTATTTGCCAGTATTCCATTTCTTTTTCTCTTGACTTTTCTTTTCTTTTCCCCCCACACTTATTTCTTGTTTCTAACCAAAAAAATATCCCTTGTCTTTGCAACTTGTCTCAAATCATGCTAATTCATCTTTGGAACAAAGGTAAAGATATAAGTATATTTAGGTTAGGGACAAGTTATGGTTACCAAAGAGATAGCTTATTCAATGTAGGCTCAAATTGGTTCACTAAGGGTGTGTTCTCTTGGAACATCAATAAGGGATGGTTGTTTGGCCCTGGCTAAAAATCCTAATGCCTCTATCATATTCATGTTGTCACATGCATCAATATAGTCTCAAACGGTTTAAAGCAAGTTCTAGAGAATCATGTAATCATAAGAGCACTCAAGAAAGAAATTAGATTGATTTGTATAATGCATCAATCATTTTAGGCTCAAAAACTCACAAGAATGATTATACAAGTCAGATTAAGTCTAAACATGCTTCTTTCTCAATCAACATATCATATTAACATTGGCTCATAAAAAGGTTGACATCAAGCTCAATTCTCATGAAAATCTTCTCACTAATAAATATGTTTTAGACTTATGCAATTCATATCTCATCATTGTATTAAAAAGGAACTAAAACACACTAAAATAATAATAATAATAATAAAGACTCATAAAAAAAAATAGTAGACAAAAATAAAAGAAATCCTAAATCATTCCCCCCACACTTAATTCTTACATTGTCCTCAATGTAAGTCTATTAACCCAAATGAAAGAATCATGTGTAAGAGAAAAGAACTAATAACATAAGAATAGGAATAACTAAGACTCAAAACAAAACAAACTCATGCAACCTAAATAATCCTAAAATACTAAACAAAAATTAACAAGTAAACGTAAAAAGATTAAAATCAAACTGACAAGGTATGTCTCAAGTCTCCCTTACTCAGACCTTGTTCAGAATGAATACTTCTAAATTGCTTAAAACACAACAAACTCTTTTTTTTTTTTTGAAAAGAAGAAATCAAACTGACAAGGTATGTCTCAAGTCTCCCTTACTCAGACCTTGTTCAGAATGAATACTTCTAAATGGCTTAAAACACAACAATTTTTTTTTTTTTTAAATTAGCAAAATATGTCCCTTACCCCCTACTAAAATATGACATTGTCCCCAATGTCAAATTTTAAAGGTAGAATTTAGGAGATATTACCTGCAGAGGTTGCTAACCACTTATTATAACTGAGACACAACAAGCAAAATGTTAGATAATGTCACAAAGACAAAGTGCAATCCAGTCCTTGCTCGTCCATATCTCTTTTTCTTTTTCCGAGCGTTTGCGAAACAACCGTAGCAGATAAACACTCATAAGCTTGGAGCTTTTTGAGTAAATCTTCAATGGTTGTAGCAGAAATTATGGTTCTCCTTGCCTCTGAAAACATGAATCCATTATCCACAGCATTATCTAAATATGAAAGCAAATTACTAAAATAACCATTAATATTAAGCAAACCAATGGGTTTCTTATTTGTGACCAAAGATGACCAAGAAGCCACGCAAGCTATTTCTTCCAATGTACCCAGACCTCCTGGTAAAGCAATGAATGCATCGGCAGAATGGTACATGATTGTCATCCGTTCAGGGATACTCCAGACTTGTATTTCCTTACCCATGGTAGGTCCACAAAAACTTGTGAATAGTTTTGGCACGATTAATAGAACTGGACTTCCTCCGGCGTGTGCTGCTGTAGCGACTGCTCCCATTAAACCCGTACTACCGCCTCCATAAATCAACTGGATCTTTTGTTGGGCAAGTATTACTCCAACTCTTATGGCTTCATCAGCGAATATGTTATTTTTCCCTGGATAAGCACCTCCAAAGACACCAATTTTTTTAATGCGCTGGGATGAAGTACTTTCCATTTTTTTTTTCTTCGAGTGCCTGAAAGAGAATGAGTACATGGTGTAATATATAGAGGACTCAGTAGTGAATCAGACAAGAGTAATAATGTCGCCGAAAGTGTATCTGACCTGTCAGAAGAAAATGTTAACCTAACAAAAGATTTTTGCGTGATTTCAGGAAGAAAATCAAAAAGAGAAGAAAAAATCAACCGTAAAAGACAAATAAAAAAAATGAGAATAATTACACAAATCGAACAACACGTAAATTAAACCAAAATAAAGTTATTGCAAATCAAACCAAAAGCTGAGAAGTCATTTATTGTAGTTGTGATTGTGGCTCACATCTTCCTCTGGTTTTACGTCCAGAAACGGCTTAAACGCCTTCTATGAGTCGAGGATATGCTTCCCATCCAGTTTTCTTACAAGCTGGCAAACAGGGTCTTTTAACATCAGATTCCCAAGATGTTGCCATTCCCTTTGGAATTGCGGCCATAAATCAAGAATTTCTCTTTGTACGTCTCCACTAGGATGCGTCTCAAGAGAAAGTTGGATATTACTCAAATTCTCCTTACTCAGTCCATCCTTAATGAATTCAATTTTATCATCTCGATTAGAGGACGGAATCCCAATAGAACGACATTTACCGTTACACGTCCATCGTGCACATTTGTGGCAATTTGAACTCATGCGCTTTGCTCGTCGCTTCTTTGCAAAAGTGCTTCTACCTGTACCTGGTAAATGCAAAACAGGAAGATATTCATCTTCACGTACCTTGGCTTCAATTATCCAACGTATGTCTTCAGGAATCCCTTTGTGCATAAGCATTCTTAATCTTTCAAATCGAACTTGGTAAAGCTTCAGTAAAATATTTCGAGGAAAAGGAGGAAATCGTTTCTGCAATCTTGTGAGAATATCATCCATCCTGAAAAAAAATGAAAAAAAATTGAAAGAGAAATTTATATACAATATCAGTTTTGTGGGTAGCTGATGGAACCGACTTAAATAATCACGGAGTACCGTTATCCGCCATTTAACCGGGGTTAAAAAAAATAAAAATTATATTTACATCTAGTTATTTTCAAAACAAGGATCAGAAAGAAAAACAACATAAAAAAAACTCAAAAACAAAACACTCTAAATAAAATCCTAAATTCTTCCCCCCACACATAATTCTTACATTGTCATTAATGTAATGCTATTAATCCCAAATGAAAGAATCATGTGTAAGTGAAAAGAACTAATAAACAAAATAAACTTATGCAGCCTAAATGAACTTAGAAACACTAAACACAATTAGCAAAGAAACATAAGAAAAAGATAAAGAAAAAGAGAGCAAATATGAGGATGGCAGTTTGGCAATGCTTTCACTAATTAGGCTGCCTCCCCCAATTAGCACTTGATTTAGTGTTTTGAACCTAACCAACACCCCTTCTTGGCATTTTAGGCTTGTCATGCTCATACTTGAGATTTCCCAAATTTATGCGTTTGAGAGGAAGCTTTCTTTGCACAACAGTGGATGCATTCTCCATTACAAGTATTATTCCATCATCCTTTGTGGTGCATATGTCATCGAGGAATAGAGCATATTTTGATACTTGTTGAATGACCTCCACAAACAAGTTGTTTAAGGTTTCCGGCATGTGTTGTTCATGTTCTTCCTCCTTGAACTTTGCAAATCTACTAGGAAAAGGTGGAGAAGAAACATTAGTAAAAAGTGAAACCTTAAACGTTACCTCAGGTGCCGAAATACTCTTATTTGGATCTTTGGCTTCATTATCCTCAAGAATAGAATCCATTTCTAATTTTGTTTCATCCTCATCTTGTTCCTCATTCTTCAAGGTCACAATAGTAGCATTCTCCTTTGGGTTAACCATCGTTTGGGCTGGGAGTTCTTCAGATCTTTGTGCTACCCATCCCATCATACTACTAGCCAATTGGCTCATTTGCTTTTCCAAACTCTGGATGCTTGCTCTTGTTTCCTATTGAAATTGCAAAGAATCAGTAACAAGAGAATAGACAAGATCTTCTAAAGAAGTACCTGAGTTTTGAGTCATATGTGGTGGTTGAAAAAGATCTGGTTCTTGAGACCATGATTGATTGAAGCTAGATGGATGAGTGTAATTGGCATAAGGATCTACTTCTTGGTAATTTTTCGAGTAGCCATAATTAGTATGATCCCACCATCCCTCATGGTAAGTGTTTGAGTAATGATCATACTGTTGGTCTTGGAACACTTGATGGCCTTGACATCCTCCCATGGCCAATTGTTGAACTGGGGAGGTGAGATTGGCTTGTTGATTCTCCATGTTCATGTATGCCACCAACTCTTCAAGTGTTAGATTGCTCAAATCCATCGGTTTTTTTTTTTTTTTCAAAATTTGAAAAGAAAAACATGTATGTACAAGAAAATAATACTAATTAGAACTGAAAATAAGAATAAACCAAATAACAAATAAACTAAAGAAAGCAATCCCCGGCAACGGCGCCAAAAATTTGATGCACCCAAAAGAGTGTATCTTATTTAACCTTGCACTAAAAAGATCAATTGTAAGTATAATGATTAGCAAGGGTCGAGTCCTCAGGGATTGGGTTTTAATCTATGAGTTATTAGTTTATAACTTACGTTCAAAGAAAACAATAAAAGAAAAGGGGTTTTTGAAGCCAGATTTAAACTAAAGTAAATAATAAGAATAAGATGCAAGGCGGTATAACCAGCCAATAAAAATATATTTACTAAATTAGGCGGTATAACCAGCCAATAAAAATATATATACTAAATTAGGCGGTATAACCAGCCAATAAAAATAAAACAAAGTTAATATACAAATTAGGCGGTATAACCAGCCAATAAAAATAAATATACTTTTAAAAATAAACAAATTAGAAAAGTAAGAAAACAAGTAAGTAAGAAGAATCAAATATGAAAAATATGGTTAAGGTTTCATTCTCCACCACTAGACATCATTAAGAATCAATTTCAGATCTATCAATATCAACCAACTATCAAAGTTAACAACCGTAGATAACAACAAGCTCTGTTATCCCAATCTTTCCTTAGTTTGTCGTTAAATAGAACAAGCTCTCTATTTAATCTCTAACCATTAAACAACCTAGAATAAGCTCTCTAAATTCAATTTAATGACAGCTTTATGATGAGAAAGATAGGTTGATCTAAGCAACAAACACATAAGCTCGGATTGTTCAACTTAGGTTATGTTCCACTTTGCAATTATTGAAAACTTGACCATAATCATTAATCACAAATTGCCACTTATGAATAGGAAATCAAGACAATTACACGGATCAAGACTCCTAAACTAGCAATAGATAATTATCAAGATCTATCTAGTTGTACACCTAAACAAATCAAGACAACATCATGAACAATTCTTGTAGAAGAACATAAGCAACTTTGACAGAAAATTAATGATAGATAGAATCTGAAAATCAATCATAAAACATGTCTAGGGCTTTGAAATCACCCTTAACCAAATAGAAGTTTAGCCTAGCATAGGCATTATAAACATAAACATAAAATTAAAGAAAATCTAAGAAGAAAATAAAAGAAAGAAAGAAGAAGAGGAAGAATATTAATTATCCAACCTCTTGCTCTCTCTAAAGAAAAAGAAAACTAGAGAAAAGAAAGAAAACTAGAGAAAAGAAAGAAGAAGAAAACTTAGAGAATTTTATTAAAATGGCTAATATCCTACCTATGTACAATATGATCCTCTACAATCATCCAAGGCCCTCTATTTATACACATTTTGGAAGGCTAAATGACAAGAGACAAGCTTTACAAATTTCAAAGGTAGGTATAATAGGTGGGTGAATTTTTCTAACAATTTTCGTCATATTGTATGACAATTTTGATCAGCCAACTTGGTGGTCGATTTCTTCAATGTTGGAGGCCTGATCTGATCACATGGTCTTCTAGAAAAAGGTTCCCCTATCAGTTACGGATCCATAGCCGTTGGAATCAGCTCATTTGATGATGTGGATAAGCAGATATGGGCAAAATACGAAAACATGTCAGCACAGACATCATTGCACATCAGCCAACTTGATGGTCGATTTCGTCAATATTAGAGGCCTGATCTGATCATATGGTCTTCTAGACAAAGGTTCCCGTATCAGTTAGGGATCCATAGCCATTGGAATCAGCTCATTTGCTGATGTGGATAAGCAGATATGGGCAAAATACGAAAACAGGTCAGCACAGACGTCATTGCACATCAGCCAACTTGATGGTCGATTTCGCTAGGGAAAACGACTCCGTTTCAAGAAGTATAAAACATGAAAAAGATAGATATGCCTCTTAGCTTTGCACGGCTACAAATTTCAGCCTTATTGCTTCAGTGAAACTCCAGATATAGCTGATATGGCAAAATGTGTCGGAACTGGAACTGAACTGGATTTGCCCTTAATTCTAGTAATCTGAAATCACTCAAAGAAACTTGTGAAAAACACCAAATTACATAAAAATATAAAAGATAATAAACACAATTAGACTAAACAATAATAACTCGTATTTGACACAAAACAATAATAAAACATAACTAAAAACTATATAATTATACGAGTTATCAGTAAGCTATCCCTAACTCTAAACCATCAGTCTCATCCATTGCAGAAGGAATCCAATTCCAATATTTTCTACAGCATTTGATGGACTGAACAATAGTTATAAGCTATCCCTAACTCTAAACCATCAGTCTCATCCATTGCAGAAGGAATCCAATTCCAATATTTTCTACAACATTTGATTGACTGGAAAATAGCTGAAACCTCTCCCAAACCCTAAATCATTAGTCCCATCCATTGCAGAAGGAATCTAATTCCAATATTTTCTACATCATAAAATTAAAATTGTATAACAAATATAATTTTCTTTTTTAAATTTTTATAAGCAATAAAATTGTATATTTTATAAATTTTAAATAAAAAATTAAATTTTATTTTTTATAAAATTAAAAAAGTATAAGAAATAAAATTTTTGATATAAAAATTTAATAAGAAATATAATTTTATTTTTTAAAATTTTAATAAGCAATAAAATAGTATATTTTATAAATTTTTAATAATAAATTAAATTTTACTTTTTATAAAATTAAAAAAGTATAACAAATAAAATTTTTGATATAAAAATTTAATAAGAAATATAATTTTCTTTTTTTAATTTTAATAAGAAATAAATTTTTTATATAAAAATTTAATAAGAAATCTAATTTTCTTTTTTAAATTTCAATAAGAAATAAAATTTTATTTTTATAAAATTTTAATCATAAATTAAATTTTACTTTTTATAATATTAAAAAATTATAAGAAATACAATTTTTGATATAAAAATTTAATAAGAAATATAATCTTCTTTTTTAAATTTTAATAAGAAATATAATTTTATTTTTTTATAAAATTTTAAAAATAAATTAAATTACATTTTTAATATATATTTAAAAAAAATAAACAAATATTTTTTAAAAAATAAATAACCAAACCTAAAAAATATTTTAAAATTAATTTACAATTTTTAAAATTAAAATACAAAATTTTAAAAAAAAAATTACAATTTTTTTTTAATTTAAGTAAAAAAAAAATTGTATCAAGGGAAATCGCCACCCCCCATGGTGATTTCCCTTGATAAATTTTGCAATATTTGCAAAAAAAATACCAAGGGAAATCGCCATGGGGGGTGGTGATTTCCCTTGGTATTTTTTTCAATTTTGGAAAAAACACCAAGGGAAATCGCCACCCCCCATGGCGATTTCCCTTGGTGTTTTTTTGCCAAAATTCAAATTTTTACACTGGGAAATCGCCATGGGGGATGGCGATTTTCCAGCTAGAAAAAAAAGGAGCGGATTTTGGGAATTAATCTGAAAAGAACGGTATTTTGGTATATAATTTTTTTGGTTATATTTGGATAAAAAAACCTAATTTTAAATTGTGAGTGAGTCAGACTGTTTAATATATTTTTTGTACATAGAAGGTCAGTGCCTAAGGATTGGGGAAAGAAAAATTTTATGTGCTGGGGAACGAACCTCAATCTTATTTCCAACTCATAAGAAAAACGAGTGAAACATTTGAGTTAAACCTAGATTCGACTGTTTAATATTTCTCTTTTTTTTTTTTTTTTTTTTTTTTTTTTTTCAATTTTCTTTGGATTCGTTGGATAATTTGATGACATTTGTCGAAAATGTTTAGAAGTGGTTTCGTATGTTACCCTATAAATAAGGATGAGATTGGACAAAGCATATTGGATACATTGATTATTAGGAGATAGAATTATGGTTTAGTTTGAATTGATATGTTGATTCTTGGTGCCAAAAGATGGAGTGGAAGGCATTATGGAAGAGCAAGGATAGTGGCAATGTATTATGGTTTTTTGGTTTACCAACTCTTTCAATGCATTTAAGATTCTCTTCTTCATCCATTGGATTTGGATTCACACTTTGTTTAAAATGCCATCCTTAAAACTGATAAAAGGGTTGATGTTAATGGCCTACAATAATGGAAGATCAAACAAACTTATGTAAATTATTTACTTGGATATATAATTAATGAAGTCAAAATTTAAGCTTATAATTATAGCTAATTTTTTATGCTTCAAATATTGCTTATAGACACCTTGATTATGAACTAAATTAGAAAATAATTTACAAATGAATTAAGTTGATAGTCTTATTTACAAATGACCTAAACATTTTGTGTCTACAATTAAAGTGAGTGACAATTAACAACGATTAGATCTGTCAATTATGACCTAAATTTGAAAAACCTCAACCACTCATCCGAATTCGAACCCGATCCACCCGATTTGATCAGAAAAGTCAACCATCCGAAACCGAAAATGATCCGAACTCGAAACGACCTGAACCCAAAAATGACTCGAATCCGAATCCAAAACGACCCGACTTAAATTAAGTATAAGTTTATTTTTAAAAAATTAATTTAATACAAATAATAACTATAACATAAATTATTAATTTATTTTAATTTTATAACTTGCAATTATCATTTTGGAGTATGATAAAGTACGCACTATGCAAGATGTGACTGTGGGGAAAACTAAAAGATGGAGTTTGATGTTATTATATATAGTACTAGGTTATTAGAATTTAAAATTTCAATCAAACAGTTGTAAATCAATCCTAATATTTTTATTTGGCACGTAGCTGCATGTCAACGGTGAAAGTGCTAACGAGCTGCATGTCAACGGTGAAAGTGCTAACAGCTGAGTTAACTATCACCGCAAATAATAGCAATATGAATCTTTTATTGTCTTTGTGTTTTAGATTGTAGGAAGTTAAGTTTGCATAGTAAGCTATCTTAAAAGAGGAAATAAGTTTAGGAATAATTATAATTATGTATCAATTTACATCTATTGATGCAAGTTCATTAATGTTGGACTATGTACAAACTTTTATCCGAATGTTATCTTATATGTACTTTAATTATTATTATTATTATTATTATTATTATTATTATTATTATGTATAGGAGATTCAACCATCTAAAAGTAATTGGATATTCAGATTCAAATTTTTTGCTGGATGCCTTGACAGTCGAAAGTCTACTTTTGGTTATCTGTTTCTATTAGTTGAAGGAGCAGTATTGTGAAAAAGTGCTAAGCAGTCTCTCATTGCTTCATTCATTATAAAAGCAGAGTTTGTGGCATGTTTTGAAGCCACAACCCATGCATTATGGATGCAGAATTTTATTTCAGGGCTTGGGATAGTCGACACCATTACCAAGTTGCTGAAAATTTACTGTGATAATTCTACAGTAGTATTTTTCTCCAAAGAAACAACAATTAAAGTATTTTGTCGTTAAGGAGGAGATTCAAAAACAAAGAGTGTCTATTGAGGACATTAGAACTGATCTCATGAATGCAAATCCGTTAACTAAGGGTTTACAACCTAAGACATTTAAAAAACATGTACATAGAATGGTCTTGGTTGTATTGATAAATAATGTGTTTATGGTGCTTTTGACACTTTGAACTCAATGATGTGTTTCTGACATACATTAATGAATTTCTATTCCTCATAATTTGTGCACATAATTTGTATTTTGAGTTAATAAGAAAGTCTCTACGAGATATTATTATAAACCATGAAAAAATATACATATTTCACTTATGTTACTTACTATAATAAGTTACAAGTGCAGTGATATATGGAAGGAAGTATATGACCCAAATAATGTATAACCCGCTATAAACCGCACTTAATGATTTATCATAATATGTTAATTATGATGAACATTATGGAGATATTTGTTATTTTATGCGTGCTATAATTTTTATGCTATTAAAGTTTAATATTATTGGATCATCGGACCAAGTGGGAGAATGTAAGATAATGGTCCGATATTAATAAAACTAATGGTCCGGTATTTACGAGATAATGGTCAGTTATGCTTTTAAGATAGTCGACATAATGATCATTTAATTTATTAAAAAATAAATTAGTATTTATCCTTAATGATAAATAAATCTCAACCGTTCATTTGGATATATGAAGGATTAGCATCCCCACAACGCTTATCCTAAAGATAGTACCTGATTAATCTCATGTTATCTTAAATTGGTCTTATCTAAATGATCTTATTCATTCTTAATTTTATTTAACTATTGGCATATTTTTTAAGGTCTTCTCCATCATGTTGGTGAAATTTCGAATTTTTTTTTCTCACCTCAATAGTATTTAAGAAAAACCATTTATTCCCTTAAAGTGGCTCCGTCGTCTGACTTATTTTAATGTTTTATGAAGAAAAAGGTTTATGAGTTCAAAATCTAAATCTTCTTTAATTTCTAATCCTTTTTATTTTTATAAATTATTATTATTTAACTTCAAAATAAATTTCGATCATTGACATCGAAAATTTCCCCTAAACTCTCCATCATGCTAGCAAAATTTAAAAAAATCTTTTCACCTAAAAATTTCTTAAAAAATCGATCATTTGCGATCCCTTTAGAATTCCATAATCTAAAAATATCTCAATTTATTTTATTATTCTTTTTTAGAGAAAGAAATCTGATCTTCCTTAAACTTCACTTATTCTAATCATGAAATAAATAAATTATAAAAGTGAACATACAACATATTAAATAAATAAATAAGTTATACAAATAATCGAATAATCAAATAAATAAATAAAAATAAATCAATTATATAACAAATTTAATTAATAAAAATATAAAATAGACAAAAAACATAAATTAAAACAAATAAATTTAAAATAAAAAAAAGTTTTTGCGACATACGGATTGAGCCGGCGCCTGGATCCCCGCACGACCCAACCCTCATGCATAAGAATGTCAAAAAAAAAAAAAAAAATTTCCCATTAAAAGGTCTTCCGAGAGTCCAAAACACCAAGAACTCCAATTCAAAATCTGTCGCCGACCACAACGATTTCAAGATTTTGATGCCGAAAAATTTAACCGATCGCCGCAATATTCAATCAAACCCAGAAAGCCACCACTCCCTTATCAACCCAAAAACCTGTCGTCGTATTTCGCTATGTACCATCATCGGAAAAATCAAAATCCCTCCGAACTTCGATCCAATCCAAAAAATTCCGTCGGTAATATTTTTCTTTAAACCATAAAAATTAAATTCTAAAAAATATTATTTCTTTTCAATCGCAAAAATTCCGTCGGGAATAATTGGTAATTGAATGCCTCATCTTTTCTGAGTGTTTCTTGTGTTGTAATATAAGAATTTTACTTGGAACTTCAGGGGTATTGGAAGTGAGGCAAAACGAAGGGACTTGAAAGGTTATCACAGAACACCATTTCTATTCTGTTTGATTTGGTCCAGTGTGTATGGTTGTTATAGTTGCCTCTTTTGTATTTATCCTCGTCTCCATTTCTATTATATATGTTTACCCCTTTTGATCTGCAAGTGCATTTCATTGGGTTATCAGCTGTGGTGTTCATGAAGACAATAGCACATTACAATTAGATGTTAAAGTTTGTTCAAAATTTCTGATCTTTTCTTTGAGTTGGAATGATTTGGATGGCGTTCTTCTATGAGGGTAGAAATAGAGAAAGAAGAGCAAAATGAATGGTATTCGTTTTTCATCCATAAGGATAAGAAGTATTCATTTGGTACTTACAAGAATTGTGTTCTTATAAGACAACTAATAAAGAATAATTATAATCTTTAAAATTTAATTATTTTGAATTTAAAATTATATTAAAAAATTAATTATTTTATATAATCTTTAAATTTAATTTTTTTAAACAATATAAAATTTATTATCCACCAACATTATAAACTATTAACAAATACGTCATAGCATTGTCACTTGAACGTGTAATTACATATATAGTTAAATTGGAAAATAAGAAAGAAAAAATGCATTTTGAATTTAGATGTTGCAATCTCCTATGTTCCTATCCAAACAGCGTTATAAATGTTATAAATTTTGCAATTGGTTGTAGACTTGCAGTTTGGTTGTCCCTTTCGCTAACATTTTGCTTTTGAAATCAGAAAATAAAATCTTCAAGTTTTGCCTTTGTATTTGGAGCCGGCTTTTGAAAAAACCAGCTCTAACGGATGGGATGGCCTCTGAAAAGTCTATTTTTGTAAAATATCATGAGCTATTTTCATGATACAAGAAAAATCAAAGCAATCAAAATCAGGATTAAATTGCAATTACGGATATATTTTTGATTGCATCGTATTTATAATAATTATGGACGTAACAGATACTATTGCAATTACTAAGGTAGTGATTTTTTTATTTTTTTATTTTTTTTATTTTATAGAACTTACTATAAAACATAATAATTATAATTATAACCATAAAAATGTTTTTAATATTTTTAAAATAGTTTATGACATTCTATGATCTTTCATTTATATAAAAAAGTTATTCATAAGTTGTAAATTGAATTTATATACAATTCACGATCGTGAGTTTAACCGCTATGGACCACTAACCATTTACATTTAAATTACGATGAATATCGGCAAATAAAAAAATCAAAATCACAAAATAACAACTATAACATCATGTTACAATCACTATTTAAATAGCTTGTCAAAACCAAAAAAAAAGAAAAAGAAAAAAGAAAAGCAGCTTGGTGTAGAAGAGAGGTTGAACAATGTCCAAAAGCATGTTAAAGGCAATTGGGTTCCTTGCACGTCACATTCATTGGCTGGCCTCTCCCAAGTGTCCTTTTATTGGTATAGTTCCGAATTCCTTTCCTATCTTGCACAAAACAGAATCTGCTAGCCTTATTCTTCTTCTAATTTTCACTCTCTTTTATTTCATAGATCATCATATTCAATCTATTCCTTTGAAAAGATGGTGATGGGGAATTGTTTAACACTTTCCTCTCCAAGATATGTCTCCAAAAGAAAGAAGGCTTTGCCAATCGAAACCGCCTTCAGGCTTCCCTCTCCATTACCAACATGGCCGCCAGGTACCTTTATTTGATCTAGAAATTTAAATTGCAGTTGTGAATGTGTTTTTAGTTGCGTCGTGTTTATCGCGATTGCGGAAGTAACAAATTTTGTCATGTTTATCGCGGTTGCGGATGTCACGAATGTTATCGCAATCGATTATGATGAATATCGAGGACGATGAGAACCAAAACCGTAAAATAACGACCATAACATCACGTTAAAGCCGCTATTTAATTCTCTCATTTGAACATTAACAAGAAAATATTATGATCTTTGTTGGCTGTTTGATTGACTTCAAGAATTGCTACAGGTGAAGGGTTTGCAAGTGGAACCATTGATCTTGGTGGAATACATGTGTGCCAGATATCATCTTTTACAAAAGTGTGGGCAACTCATAAAGGGGGGCCAGATAATCTTGGGGCTACCTTTTTTGAACCATCATCAATACCAGACGGATACTACATGCTAGGCAGCTATGGACAGCCCAACAATAGGTTGCTTTTTGGGTGGGTTCTTGCAGCAAAAGATGACACTCATGGGGCTTTGTTAAAACAACCCATCGATTACACCCTTGTTTGGAGCAGTGAGTCTTTGAAAATCGAGCAAGATGGCAATGGTTATATTTGGTTGCCCATAGCTCCACAAGGATACCAGGCTTTGGGTCAGGTTGTCACGAACACCCAACACAAGCCGTCCCTCGACAAAATACGTTGCGTTCGATCTGATTTTACTGATCAAAGCGAGAATTATACATGGATATGGGGACCAGGAAAGGAAATCAATGCAAAAGAATTCAATTTTTTCAGTTTAAGGCCTCTCAATAGAGGATCTCAACATATGGGTGTTTGCGTAGGCACATTTGTAGCCCAAAACCCTAATGCTGGCTCCACCACTGCTCCTCTAGCTTGCTTGGAAAATGTCAAATCTAATAGATCTTGCATGCCTAATCTACGCCAGATTGAGACATTGTTTCAAGCTTACTCTCCTTGGATTTATTTCCACCCTGATGAAACTTACCTCCCATCATCCGTCAGCTGGTTTTTTGTCAATGGTGCATTACTTTACACAAAGGGAGAAGAGTCGAAACCAGTTTCAATTGAACCAGCAGGTTCAAACCTTCCCCAAGGTGGCTCAAATGATGGTAACTATTGGATAGATCTCCCCATGGACGAAGCATCCAAGGTGAGAGTAAAGAAAGGAGATCTGCAAAACTCCCAAGTTTATTTGCATGTAAAACCTATGTTGGGGGCAACCTATACGGACATAGAGATATGGATGTTTTACCCCTTTAATGGACCAGCAAAGGCTAAAGTAATATTCATCAACATTCCATTAGGAAAGATAGGTGAACATGTAGGCGATTGGGAGCATGTGACTTTGAGGGTCAGCAACTTTAATGGAGAATTACATAATATGTATTTCTCACAACATAGTGGAGGTCCATGGGTGACTGCATCAGAGCTTGAGTTTCAAGGTGGGAATAAACCTTGTATCTATTCATCCTTGCATGGCCATGCAATGTATTCAAAACCTGGACTAGTTTTACAAGGAAGTGGAGGGATAGGAATTAGAAATGACAGTGCAAAGAGCAAGATTTTCATGGATACTGGCCTCCAATTTTCATTAGTTGCAGCTGAGTATTTGGGTTCAACTATTATTGAGCCACCATGGCTGAACTATTTCCGGGAATGGGGTCCGAAGATAAGTTATGACTTGGCAGATGAGATCAAGAAGGTGGGAAAATTATTGCCTGGAAAGCTTAAATCTGCTTTTGAGAAATTTGTGAAAAGCCTACCAAATGAAGTGTTAGGGCAAGAAGGGCCTACAGGACCTAAGATGAAAAGGAACTGGAATGGGGACGAGGTTTAAAAATGTTGCTTAGAATTATGGCATCATTGTTATGAAATGTATGCAAAAAAACATGCTTCGCAAATGTAACATTTTTTAATTCTCTCAAAAGAAAAATTAGAATTAAACATTTTGCAAACCGTCGTAATCTATTGCATTTCTTTTTTTTCTTCGTTTTTTTTTTTTTTTATTTTTTTTTTTATTTTTAAAAGACTGCAATTTGAGGATACACTACAGGAGGAAAGACCTTTTTTTTAAGGAAATTGTCGTCGAAAAAAACCAACAATCCGTCACAAATGAGTATTTCCGTGGAAATACTTAAGTCGCTAATAAAATTCCGTTGGAAAAAGAATCTCGTAAAAAATAATTAGAATTTATATCAAAATATTTCCGACGAAAAAAAATCCGTTGAAAATTTTTTTCGAGGAAAAATTCCGTAGCAAATAATTATTTGCGAAGAAAACTTCCATCGGAGATATTTTAATTTGTAACAGAATTTCGTCCTAAATAGTTATTTGCGAAGAAATTAATTATAATAAATTATTATTAATTATAGTAAATAAATTTATATATAATTATTAATTATTATTATAATAATTAATCTATTATTAGTTAAAGCAAATTATGAAAGGGGTTGCTTTAAAACATTAACTAGAACGACGCTCTTCGCTGTCAGTTGTTATAAAAAAATTTAAAATAATTATACATTTAAAGTAAACAATACAACATATAACATAATAATAATAGTAATTAAGCGTTTAAAGTAGACAATACATCCATTCCAAACTTACTCTGGTACTTACCTAGCATTCCGACAGCAAAGCTAATATCCAATCTTGTACAGGTTTGTACATACATCAAACTGCCCACAACAGAAGCATATGAAATTGATTCCATTCTCTTACGTTCTACATCATTTTTTGGACATTGCATGAGACTAAATTTATCCCCTTTCTGTATGAAAATAATTCCTGCTGAATATTTGTCCATATTAAATCTTGCTAAAATTCTTTCGATATATCCTGTCTAAGACAATCCTAACAGTTCTTGTGATCTATCACGGAATACTTCAATTCCTATCACATAGGATGTCTCTCCCATATCTTTTTCAAATTTCTTAGAGAGAAAATCTTTCGTCTCACCCCAATATGCTTAAATAATTAGCAGCATGTAAAATTTCATCAACATATAGAACTAAGAAAATAAACTTTCTCCCACTGATTTTTTGGTATATACATCAGTCAACGGTGTTTCTTTAAATCCAAAAGATGTCATTGAACTTGATATACCATAGTCGAGAAGCTTGTTTAAGTCCATATATTGACTTCTTAAGCTTACACACCTTATGACCTTTTCCTTCTACTGAGAAACCTTCAGGTTGATCCATATAAACTTATTCCTCAAGTTCTTCATTAAGAAAGGTTGTTTTCACATCCATTTGATATAACTCTAAATCATAATGAGTCACCAATGCCATAATAATTCTTAATGAGTCTTTCTTTGAGACTGGCGAAAATGTCTCTTTATAATCAATGTCACCTTTCTGAGTATATCCCTTGGCAACAAGTCTTGCTTTATATTGTTCAATATTGTCACTTGAGTCGCGCTTGGTCTTAAAGACCTATCTACACCCTACTCGTTTATACCCTTATGGCAATTTAACAAGATCCTAGACTTTGTTTTGTTCCATGGATTTTAACTCATCTTTCATGGCATCTAACCATTTGTCAGACTCATTACTTTTTATGGCTTATGAAAATGAAACCGGATCTTTATTGATTCCAATATCAAAATTTGATTCTTGTAAATAAACCACGTAATTATCTAGAATAGCCGATTTTCTTTCTCTTTGAGATCTTCTTAATGACATTCCCTGTGGTTCATTTACATCAGATCCATATGGGTAGTTTCTTCCTAAGAAGTTTCATCATTCAAATGTTGTTCAGCATTGTGAAAATGTTCTTCAACAACTGGAACAATATTTGAAACAGTTGTGGATAGAGGGACATTTACGGGTAAAGAAACATCAACCCTAATTTCCTGTATGTCCACAACTTGTCATTCATCACTCCCACTAACTTTACCATTTTCAAAGAATCTAGCATTACCGGTTTCAACTATTCTTGGATTATGGTTTGGACAATAAAGTTTATACCCTTTGGATTTCTCAAGGTAACCAATAAAGTAATCACTAATCGTTCGAGAATCCAATTTCTTTTCATGTGAATTATAAATTCTTGCTTCCGCTTGACAACCCGAAACATGTATATGCCTTAAACTAGGTTTCTTTCCGGTCTACAGTTCAAAAGGAGTTTTGAGACAATCTTACTAGAAATCCTGTTTAATAAATACATGACGATTTTAAGCGCATACATCCACAAGGATTTGGGTAATGAAGAGTCTTTCATCATACTCCTAACCATATCCATTAATGTCCGGTTACGCCTTTGTGACACACCATTTTGTTGAGGTGTGCCTGGCATAGTGTATTGCGTACATATGCCACGTTTTTCGAGAAACTTCACAAATGGACCTGGACATTGTCCTGATTCATTATGTTTTCCATAATATTCACCACCTCTATCAAATCTTATGATTTTCACTTTCATGTCTAATTGCCTTTCTACCTCATTCACATATACTTCAAGAGCATTTATCATTTGAGATTTTTCATTAAGCAAGTAGACATACCCATAACGTGAAAAATCATAGATAAAACTGATAAAATAAATACTTTTCTCCACTAAAGGATGGAGCATCAAAAGGTCCACAAATATCGGTGTGTATAATTTCAAGAAGCTGGGTACTTCTTGTGCCACATTTCTTATTGTGTTTGGTTTGCTTTCCCTTAATACAATCCACACATATGTCAAGATCAGTAAAATTTAGATTTGACAAAATCTCATTCTTTACTAATCTTTCTAATATTTCTTTAGATATATGACCCAAACGTCTATGCCATAAGTAAGCATAACTTTCATTTATCATACTACGCTTAATTCCAACATTGCTATGAATAGTAAGTAGGGATTAAGCAAAAATTATGATCAAGTTTCAATTTATGTAAACCATCAGTAGGAATACCAGAACCAACAAAATCAGTATTCTTAAACAAACTGAAACAACTATGTCCAAACTTAACATCAAACCCAGATATATCAAGTTTTGAAGGGGAAGCTAAATTCCTAGACATTGGAGGTACATAGAAAGTCTGTAATAGGTCTAGATAACAACCAGTGTCTAAGACCAAACAATAAGTCCCTATGCCTTCAATTGAAGCCTTCATGCGATTCCCCATGAATAAAAAATCCTTAGCTGGGTTTGTGGTTTGGATCGTAATGAATCCCTATATCATGTTGGATACATGAATAGTAGTACTAGAATTAAGCCACCAAGTATTATGAGGAACTTCAGTTAAGTATGATTTGAAACATACAAAAGTATTAAGATTACCTTTATTTTCGAACCAAACTTTACATTTCGGACAATCTTTCTAATAATGCCCCGCTTTCCTATAAAAGCGGCACTTATCTGCCATTTGTTCCTTCTTATCAGCCTCAGAATCTTTAGTAAGCGTTTTGTTTTTCTTAAACTTGTTGGTCTTGACCTTAAGTCCTTTACAAGCTCTTTGACCCATGAAGTTAATGGAATGACTCCCTTGATTTTCTAGTCTTGTTTCCTCCTGAGCAAGCATACTGCCCAATTCAATAATATTCCACTTGTCCTTAATAGTGTTATAATTAATTTGAAAAGGCCCGTATTCAGGAGGCAATGAGTTCAGAACAAACTGCACTAAGAATGAGTCATCCACCGTCATCCCCAAGGATTTTAGCCTTGATGCAATATTTGTCATCTCAATAATGTGTTCTTGCATGTCTCTCGACCCATCAAACTTCATGGTCTTGAGTTTTGCCATCAGAGTACCAATAAGTGACTTATCTGCAGAACGAAAACGTTCTTCCACAAACTTAAGATATTCCCTTGCACTTTCTGTTTGTGGAATAGTGGTCTTAATGTTGTTGACAATATTCATTCGCAGAAACATAAAACTCAATCTGTTAGATCGTTCCCATGCCTTATGGTGTAATTTCTCTTCCTCACTACTCAAATTCGTAATAGCAACAGGTTCATCTTCCAATAGTGCTAAGTCAAGATCTAGCACAGCTAAGTGAAACTTGACTTGTTCGCACCATTCAGAGAAGTTTAAACCATTAAATATGAAACAGATGAAGCATGCAAATGAATTGAAACAATTGCAAATAATACATAAATGCTCAAAATCAAAATGCATTCACTTCATTGATTCAGATATAACAATCAAGCATAACATAGTTCTCATTTGGATAGATACTATAATATACTATCATCAAACATTAATTAAATGCCAATATCAACATTTATCAGGAAATTAAATATTTCAAATAAAAAATACATGCTATCTTTGGATATACAAATATATATTTGACCAAAATATTAATTTACCTTAATTATGCTCACTATTCATAGAATAATAGATTTACCTTTGGGCAAAAAACTGAAATTATATGACTAGTGAACGTTCATCTATCCACTTAATTTTCACTAATAGGCATTTCATAATTTCATGGGTAAATGACTTTTTTTTTTTTATGCATGTATTCATTATAGTTTGGTCACTTTGGAGACTAACAAACTACATAAACATAAAACATGCATATAAACATAATAGCTATTGCAATAATAATAGCAAAATATAACATGATAATTATGACATATTTGAGTAATTATTGAATCTCCATAATAGGCATTTCATAATTTCATGGATAAATGACTTTTTTTTATGCATGTATTCATTATAGTTTGGTCACTTTGGAGACTAACAAACTACATAAACATAAAACATGCATATAAACATAATAGCTATTGCCATAATAATAGCAAAATATAACATGATAATTATGACATATTTGAGTAATTATTGAATCTCCATACATCCTAAATAGAAAACATACATGTAGACAACTAATTTTGTCTCGGCCCCCTAAACCAGGTAAATTCTTCCTTGTATTTTTTTAGAATGCAAAAATTCTCTTCTCATCTTGCAGATGGTCCTCCAAGACGTGTGATTCGGAGTTCAGCACGAAAAGTCAATCCAAAAAAAGTCAACTCCAAAAAAGTCAACTCTAAAAAGTCAACCCCAAAAAATCAACCACTGAAAAAGTTAACCCTTAGTTAAAATCAAGATTTGAAGTTGAATTGAACAATGGTGAATTTTTTTTGATAATCCGAGGTCTACAATAAAGATATGGAGTTCGGAAAAGGGATTGCGGAAATTTCAGTGTAGGGGAAGCCCTAATTCGGCAAATTTGGGGAAAAGTGCTTAAACGATCAAATTGGTCGAAATTGGAGGTTCCAAATGAAATATAATTAATGACTACGGGTATTGGGAGAGCCAATTGGAAGTTGAACCAAAGGAAGAGTCAATTTGGAAGGAAAATAAAAAATTAGGGTTTTGATTAAAAAGGGTGTGTCGCAACCTAAAAAATAACAAGTCCCATCGCGAGACATTACTCGTTAAGTGTGATATTGGGGTAACAGAGGAAAAGATAACTTAATCCCTCTTGAAATAAAATGAGGGTTTGAAAACAATCTCGAAAAAGAAATGGATTCGCCACCAATCTTTTTTGGCTAGGTGTGATCGGCCACCTATTAAAACCGATTTTGTAAAATATTTTAAAATTAATTAAAACATTTTTAAAACTAATTTCGAAATCTGTGATTTTAAATTTGAGAAATCAAAGAAGCGGGTTTGGGAATCGGTTACGAGCGGGGAAGGATTAGCGCCCCCACAACGCCCGTATAAAACGGTACCTTATTAATCATGTGTTATCTCGAGTCTCCATAAAAGTTAGGTTTAGATTTGGCATTTTAAAATAATTTCTAATTTAAAAAAAAAAATTTCCATTATTAAATGAAAATGATCTGGAATTTATTAATTCAAAATTTTCCTATATTTTTCAGCAAACCTAGTAAAATATAGAAATTTTTATTTATTTGAAAAATCTCCGAATCATTTTATTTTTTGAAAGAAAGATATTCTTTTATTAATGATAATTGATGATATCCTCCCCAGCAAACCCGGCAGAGTACTCAAGAATTATTTTAACTCAGGAATTTCTTTATTTTTTTTTATTGAAAATCATTATCTTTATTAAAAACATTTTTTAAAAAATGAATATGAACATGTATGACATGACAAAAGATGACATAGCAAAAGCTAGATGACATAGAATAATCTAAATGACATGGCAAAATCTAGATTACATGATATAATCTAAATGACATGGAAAAATCTAAGTGACATGGTATATTCTAAATGACATGATATAATCTAAATGACATGGCAAAATCTACGTGACATGGTATATTCTAAATGACATGGCATGAATAAAATAACATTATAATAAAATATGACAAAATTAAAAAAGGCAATACATGAACATAATAAATCCTAAATGATATGACAAAATAAATAATGACTAAGCAAGGAGCATAGAATAACATAAAATATCCATAATATAACAATCAATATAACATCATGAAATCTAAATCAAAGCAATAACATCACCATAGAATATTCATAGCAAAAAATCATATATCATTGAATATGCATGAACATGGAAAATGCAATGCATGAAAGTGTATTTTTTTCCTTTAAATAAGGACATCCGTATACCTAAAAAGATATCCGACTACCTTAGGAAAAGACTCAAATAAAAATTTCTAAATACTTTATGATTGGATGAAAAACAATTTGAAAATTTTGGATGAAAATGGCACCATGGCCGAAACCCCCTTTAAAAAGACTCTATTTTCCTAACTTTGAAAACCCGATTTGACCACCCTTGACCCGACATCTAAAAAATCAAATTTTATGATTAAAATGACTTAGAAATTAACCTAGGACAGTAGCTTTTGTTCTAAATCAGCCCCCTTTTAATGCTTTAACCAAAGCAGAAAAATATTTTCTTCTTGAAAACAAATATGACTTTTCTGACCAATTTTAAAACGTGATTTTTTTTTTACCTATTTTAAAAATTTCAAAAAGAAAATATGAAAAAATTATGGGAGACTTAGAACATGTCGACCTATATGGAAAAAAATCAGCTTAATTTTTGGAGGATGGGAACTATGACCGAATTCAACAAAACAGCAAGTTGTCAATTCTTAAAAAAAAAAATAGCCCTGACTATCACAAGCAGTACTGAAATCCTATTTTTTTCCCTTCAAAAAAATTTCAAAAAAATCTAAAAACATTATGAGAGACTTAGAATATGTCTACCTATATGGAAAAAAATCAGCTTAATTTTTAAACTAAGGACGACCTACCCGAAAATTCATGAAAGATAGAACACTGGGTGAAAAACTGCTTAACTAAAATTTTTTTAAACCTTTGATAAAACGGTCAAAAAATCAGAATAAAAATATTAGAGACTCCTCTAAGGTCCTACAATCAGTGGTAAAAATTTCTAAAAATTTGGACAAGGGTTGCCTAATAAATAAATAAAAAAAAATCACAAAGTTAAAAAATCCAACTTGTACAAATCTTAATTTTCCACAAGCATGCTCATGAGAGCTTGGCTTTGAGCCATTGATTGGTTTAAGTCAAAAATCAAGTGGGAATGAAATGAAATGCATGAACAAACAGCAAGATGAAAATTTCATGAAAGAAAATAAAATAAAAATAACAAAATCATATGAACAAAATATGGAGGAGAGCATGAAAGAAAATAGCTATCTTGCTTTAGCTTTCCAAATCAAAGAGTAGTAAGAAAATCCCTTATTTATTCTCTTTTCTATTTCCCCTCTCTTTTCTCTCAAGAATAGCTACAACACTTGTAAAAAATCTGATCTCTCCTACCCCTAAAAAATGATAACCCCCTCCAATTTATAGGCCAACCAAATGCTAGGGATGTTGTCATAATGTTGTCATTTTTTTCCTAGCTAGCAAGATCCAAAAGTCACTAATCAAAGATGATAAAAATGTGAATTTGCAACCATAGGATGAAGTGATCAACCCCTAACCATAACCAGCTGTCCAAGAATCCTAACCATAATGTGCTCATATTTTCTCTTCATCACTTTGGCCACATGGCATGATCACAAGGGCTCAATCAAATAAAAATATGACCTTGCTACCGAATTTTGGCCCTTGGATGAGAAAACTCAGCCATTCCTCCTCTCTTCATGGGCTGGCCGAATAGCCCTCAAAATTCTAGCAACTTCTCTATTTTTTAAATTGCAAAAATTGCCCTTTTTGGTTTCTTCGGTAAAAGTACACTTTAGCTCTTAAACTTAATTAAATAGAAAACGGACCCCAAATCCAAATTTTATTTTTCCAATCTCTTCCAAATAGTATAAAACTCAGATCTGAAGGTTTTCATAATTTTCCGAGCTCGTTTGCTATTTTTCCCGGATTTTTCATTAAAATTGCGGATTAGGCCTTCCCGAACTTTGCCTTTTTCCAAATTAGCTCCAATTTGAGATTTTTCTTCCTGAATACCTCATAATCAATATAAAACTCAATTCTGAAAGTTTTCATAATTTTTGGAGCTCGTTTCCTATTTTTCCCGGATTTTTTCTTTAAAAGTTTAGGTTTGATGCCCCCCAATTTAGCCTTTTTCAATTGAGCTCCGATTCCGGATTTTTCTTCACCAATACCTTAAAAATAATATAAAATTGATATCTGGAAGTTTTGGTAATTTTTCGAGCTCGTTTTCTTTTTTTTTTTTGGAATTTTTTTTTGGAAATTCGGACTGGTACACCCAAACTTTCTCATTTTTTATTTGAGTTCCGATTCCAGATTTTTCTTCACCAATCTCTTCCAAGTAATATTAACTTGCGATCTGGAGGTTTTCATAATTTTTCGAGCTCATTTTCTATTTTTCCCGGATTTTCCAAGATTGTCCTTTAACCCCCGAAACCTCGATTTTACTCAAAACGAGTTCGATTTCAACATTTCCTTTTTCCATTGCCTTTGTTATGTCACTACAAACAATTTGTCATATACCGACGCTTATCTATACTGATGGTAAAAATCCGTAGGTAAAAAGTATATTTCGACGGATTTTTGTAACCGTCAGAATATACATAACTTACACCGACGCTTTAATTATTCGTTGCTATAGATATACATATACCGACGGTGAATGAAAAATCATTGGTATAGGTGTACATTTTACCAACAGTTTTCTTTTTTTTCGTCCGTATATTTCCCAAAAGACTAGCTTTTTTTTAATTGACGAGAAATTTCATTTTTTTCTTTGTTTTTTTATTTCATTTTTACATAAATGAACCTATACCAACGGATTATTAATTTTGGCCGTCGGTATAGGTATAAATTATATTTAGGATTTTATTTTAGTTTTTGGTCAGTTCTGTCTATTTCTCTTCCGTTTTGGGTCTCTTGCATTTTGTTATAGTTTCTCTTCCGTCCATCGGCCATCGCTTTGGGTCTCAAAGATCGGTATGTTTCTCTCTTCTTCTCTTTCTCAAATCTGTAAGCTCTTTCTCAAATCGGTATATTTCCTCTCTTTCTCCCTCTCTCTCGCTTCCTCATTGTCGATTCCATTTCTCTCTTCCTCCGCTGTTCTCCAATCCTTTCACTGTCTCCAATCCTTTCGCTGTAACTTTCTCTCTCTCTCTCTCCATATATATATATATATATATCATTTCTCTTATTTTGATTGAGTTTTGTTTGGTTTTATTGAAAAACGAATAGAGAAAAAGGAAGGATAGAAGAGTTTATACATGTTTTCAATTGATGAATTTGAGTGTTTTATATTTGTTTCGGATCTAGTAAATGTCTTCGGTTTTTTTTTTTGTTGTTGTTACTTTTTGACAATTTAGTGTAAATTATAGAGCTTTTTCGACCTTGAGAAATAAGAAATTAACTAAAAAAATTCAAGAAATTCGTCTCTAGTTTTTTCAATTTGCTTATTTCTTTTATGCTCTGAATATCAATTGAGATGAGAATGTCAAGTTAGCTAACTATGTGAATCTTTATTTCCATAAAAATAGGGTTTTTACTTACATGAACATCCATCTTCTTTCTTTCAATTTTCATGACTCAAGGTTTTCTATTTACTTTTTATTATTGGTTTGAGTTACTGCAGGCAAATATTTAGCTTCTAAGGGTGTTATTAATGATCCTTTAGGTGTATCTGATAAAATTACTGATCCTTGTTTTGTCATATGGCAAGTTAACTTTTAAACTTAGCCTCTTGCTGTTTATCCATTTTCTCCCTGATTCTATTTGATTTTCAACAATATATTTCTATTAACATATGTGTTCTCCGTAATTCAGTCCATGATTGTGGGCCCTTATGTAGATGCTGCAGAGAGAACATCTCAAGGAAATATAACTCTTAATGGGTTTTTATCTAAGGTTTGTTGTGCTTACTACTCCTTCCTTGATTCTTTCTCATGCTATAACACATGGTGACATGTTTAGTGGCTAACTTGGCCATTTATCTGTGTTAGGAGTTTTATTTATATCCTAATTTTTCTGCATATTGGCCTGACAGCACAGAGTCTTAAGGACCCTACTCATAAGTCATACCATGAGTATTATTAAGGACTTCACAAGTTTTATATGCATTTGCTATTTTGGATTCATAAACCATATTTCAGTAAGAATTGACCACTGGGATGCTGTTGAGGAGAAGTCCCACTTATTTATAGTACATAATCTGACTATATGGCTAATATTATAGGTATACATTCTTATATTCTTTCACAGAATGATCCCTCTATGAAAGTGCTTATTTTACCACTTCACTACTTCTATTGTCAATTAAACTTTGATCTCCACATTACTGCTTTGATCTACATGTGGAACAATATCGTTGTCTCCCCTCTTAATATTTTGGGTATATATGTTTCTCTTTTCTCTTGGTTCTTTTAGCTTGGGACTTAATTCAGATTTCCAACACTGACCACATTTATTTCTTGTATTTCTTAGAAAATATAAGAGACAAGTTTTCTTTGTTTGAACCTTTTAAATCTTGTCAGTCTACGTCTTAACTGTAACTCTCATCATATCTGTGGTTTGCAGTGGGCCTTGATAACTAGTCTGGATCCATCATGTAGTTTGGCTAATTTGATTTGCATTGGATATAGTGGAGATCCAGCTTCAGCCTTTCGTGTTACTAGGAGAAGATCTAAGATCGTAAGAAGCAACAGACAGAGAAACATTTTTCACTGCTTTGTTTTTGGTACTAAAAAGTCTGGGAAATCTACTTTGTTGAATTCATTTTTAGGAAGGTGTTGACTCTAGACCTATGGGATCTACAAATCAGCCTTTTGTGTTTCATAATCAGCAGTGGGATAACCCTACTTTCTTCTTTTCTTTTTTATTTTTTTTATAATTGCATATTCTTTGCATTTAGTCGATTTCCTTTTTCTATTATATCCTTATAATATTAACAGTTTTTGCTTTAGCTCTGATTTTTATGAAGTGAAAATGTAATTCATTATTTTAAAATAGTTTCAAAGATATTTTATTTCTACAAATTTCCTTTTAGAAATGATCTCTACTTCTATATCTGTTGGTTGTATGTGACTTAAATCAAAGCTACCAGGCTGACCTAAATAATAAACAATATTCTCTTAGCAATTATTTTTCTAACAGCTTAAACTTTCTTATATGCAGAAAATTTCCGAGCACTGTGCACAAGTATGAGTTATCTCCCTTATCAACCTTTGTTTACTTGAATACTGATGATAATGTCTTTGATGAAATTTGTTATTTTTAATAGGCAATGAATTAATTTGTGTTAACTATAATACTGGGAATGGCAAATTATTGGCAGAGCCCCTGAGGTTTATTTGTGGTGTTTGATGGCATTCTTCTAAGAGGAGTATGATATTTTCAGTTGCTTTTTTATAATATGTTCACTGCTCTGAAAAATCTACTTATTTTAGTCCCTATAATGGTTCCTTAGGACATAGGGTAAATCTATATTCTATTCTAGTAACTATATTTTTTGAAAATTTTGATAGGTACATAGATTGCAACAAAAGCTGCAAGAAGAGATGGACCTGCATTCAAGCTGTACATAGCTTCCATTTTCATATTTCATGGTGATTACAGAGAAAAACCATATGATTTTGTTTTGGTTGCTTTGGCAGCTTGAAAATTATCGAGATGGACTAGAGGAAATGAAGAACATGAGTCGCCAGGAATATGTTGCCCACCTAAGGAGGTTGGTTTCTGATTTCTATTTTTATTGTTTTTTCCTGCTATGTCTTTATGATAAATTAATATATTGCTTTTATTTACAGGAAAAATAGTGGGTTCTCCAGAGAAGCCTCAACGTACAGAGGAGTTACAAGGTTTCTATAGCTTTTTAATTCCTTTTATGTCATTGAACCTCATCATTTTTTCTTTTCTTTTCTGGGAGATTTCATGTACTGATTCCTTTTTTATTTGTTTGTGTAGACATCATCAGCATGGAAGATGGCAAGCTCGCATTGGCAGGGTTGCTGGAAACAAAGACCTTTACCTTGGAACATTTAGTAAGTTCTTGATAGTTTTGAATCTCTTGCAAACAAATTTTCTTGATAGTTCATGACAAGAATCGAACGAATCTTCAAATGTTCTATACTTTCCTGCTATTGCTGCCTCTTCAACTAATGAATGCATTTATCTCTCCTTTTCTCTCCATGTAATCTGCAGCTCGGATACCAAGACCAAGAGCATCAAAGGTAATTACTTGCTTGCTTTTCCTTTTACTAGGTCTGCCAATCTGGAACTCATATTCTCAATAATCCATTAATTTTCTTTGTTAAGTTTTTTTTTGATTTTTTTTTTCTTTTTGTTGAATTTTATAAAGTTTCATTGAAGAATTAACAACGTGTACAGTCAACCTTCTGTGTTCTTATGAGCTTAATGTATGGCTAATGCTAGGTTGTTACTTGTTAGCATCCATCATTACCCTCATCAATCATCTAATTATCTGCTATACTTCTTTGATTGCTGGATATAATGGCCTAGACGATCTTTATATAATTGTGATTTTGAAAATGCAATGATCGGATCTAATGCCAAATCTCATAACCTCATAATCCACATGTTTGGGTTTTTTTTTTAGAATAGAGAGGTAAATGCAAGTTCGTATTGTATTATTTCTGTTCCTTTTTCTCCATTTCGTGCAATTTGAGGGCTTCATAATAGGAAAAGGAAGTAGGGGTTAAAGTTTCAATACTTGGCTGCTTATAAGAGACATCTTTATGGAAAGAGGCATTTTAACTTTCTATATGGTCTTAAATAGAGTAGAGTGCTGAATTGGGATTAAGTAGCTAGTTTTTAAGCTTTTTTGAGGTTAGCAGTGCGTAAAAACTTGTTGAAGAAGGTAGTATATGATATAGTACATGTGATGCCAGTTGAAATTATTCTTGCAATGATCAAACAACAGGTTGAGGTTATGTGCCAGGGATGGATTATTAGTGAGAGCAACTAGTGATGATGCATGTGCATCTTGTATCTTCATACAAACTTATTGTTCTTTGATTTCTTCATTTCCCTAATATAGTGATGGAAACTATGCTGATTGCTGAGATGTTTCCTCATCTCAATTCCTTATTTGAGTGGACTGTGACAAAATTAAAGGAAATTTTCTCTAAGTAGATTTATTAGTGAATGTGTAAGAGAGCTATATATGTTAATGCCATTGGAGCTATATTGATTTTTCATAATTTTATTTAAGTCTTGGCTTGATTTCAAGTGCAGTTGGCTTTGTACATTTTGGTTTTGTCACACAGTTTTTTTATATCAGGATTTGAAAAATCTGAGAACGCAGCTCTATTCAACAGATGTGAGTCACTCTAATTCCTCATAGCTCATTTTTTCAATTGTTGTTATTAGAGTTTATTTACTTCTTTTTTTCTTCTATTGCTGTTTAAGAAGAATGATCCTTGTGTATATTCAGAGTGGTAGAAACATTAAAGGATTATGCCATCAAAGCTCTTGTGAACACTGTAGATCATTTGGGTTCTATGACATACAAGGTTAATGATTTTTTGGATAAAAAAGTTGAAGAGGTTTCTGGAACAGAGCTCCGGGTCTCTTGTATTTGGACAACTTATTTTCAATTTTCAATTTGTGTTATGGCTTTAGGTTGTGACTTATATTTAGTTTGTGAAAATTATATAATTAAAATAATTTATTTTTAATTTTATTTTTAATATTATTAAATATTTTGTACTTTTTTATGATGGTTTTTTTACATGAAATATGTTGGAGTAAATTATAAATATATCAATATTAGTAATTGAAAATATGATAAAATTTTATTTTTACTGACGCTTTGACCTCTATACTGACAACAAAAATTGTATAGTATAGTGATGGAGTAAACCGTCGGTAAAATTACAACAAACCGTTGCTATTGGTAAATTATATATTTTACAGTTTCACCGACGGATGTGGAAAAAAAAAACCGTCGGTATATGTATACCAACAGACAAAATGAACGTCGGTATATATATCTACGGTATCTATACCGACAAAAACAAAATCCGTTGGTATATCTATACCAACAGACAGTTGAGCCGTCGGTATAGGTAAAAACAAAAGGGCTAACCCAACATAGGCTGTACCGACGGTAGTAACATTAGTGATGCCTAAAACCGTCGGTATAGGTTATACATCCTATTCCGACGATCGCTTTTTCCATCGGTATAGGTCTATACCGACGAGGGTTTTACCGTCGCTTAAATTTTTGTCGGAATAGCCATTTTGATCGTCGGTATAGGGTTTTAAGATTTTTAGAAACGAATTTTTGGGTTTTACCAACGCTTTTTTGAATCGTCACTATATGGCAATTTGTTTGTAATGTATATTGAATTGGAGTTGGTCCAAAAAGCCCAATTTTAACATCAAATTCCCCTCCGATTTGATTTTTCCTTTTTCTAATATTGGGAATTTCCTCATTTTTCCGTTCTTCCTCCAACCGGCTCTTTTCTCGGAATTACTTCAAACCGAGCCTTGGGCTATCTATTTTTGCTCATTCTTAATCATTTAGGGACTTCAATTTTACCGAATCAGGCCATCTTTGTAGTTTTCTCCAATTTTGCAAAATTCACAAAAAACCCTAATTTTTGGTTTTCTTTCCAAATTGACTCTTCCTTTGGTTCTGCTTCCAATTGGTCTTTCCAGTACCCGTAGTCATTGATTATATTCCATTTGGAACCTCCAATTTCGACCAATTTGATCGTTTAAGCACTTTCCCCCAAATTTATCGAATTAGGGTTTCCTTTTCACTGGATTTCATAACTCATCTTTGGGACTCTATATCTCTCGTTGTAGACCTCATATTATCAAAATTCTTTCACCATTGTTCAATTAAACTTTGAATCTTGATTTTGACTGAGGGTTGACTTTTTCGAGGTTAACTTTTTTCGGATTGACTTTTTCATGCTGACCTGTTTAAACAAAGTCTCGGAATATCACCTGCAGGATGAGAAGAGATTTTCTGCATTCTAAAAAAGCACAAGGAAGAAATTACCTGATTTAAGGGCTCGGACAAAATTAGGTGTCTACAGCTGCCCCTCTTTGGCTATTGCTGAGAATCAGGAATCAGGCAAAGATAAATAAACACTAATTTTGTCCGGTTAGTGAAATCACATGTAAACAAAAGGAAAGAGAATTTTCTTCATTTTCATTTTTTTCCCGAAAAAGCTGTAAATAGAAGATTTTATTCTTAAATGAATTCCCTAACTAATCAAGGCTCGACCCATCTTAAGGAAACGAGTTCGATTTGCAAGAGAAGAAAATACCTCGATGGTGGTCTCGGGGCCTTATCTTGTCTTGGTGTCAGCTGTGTTTAAAATTCTGGATATCTCCTCTAGAAGCTTTGGCTATCACCACCAAGGACTTGCTCATTTTTAAAACTGTAAAATCCTGGATATCTCCACCAAAGGCTTCGGCTCTCACCACCAAAGACTTGATCATTTTTAAAACTATAAAACTCTGGATATCTCCACCAAAGGCTTCAGCTATCACCACCAAAGACTTGCTCACTTTTAAAATTTGTAAAATTCTAAATATCTCCTCCAGAAGCTTCAGCTATAACCATCGAAGACTTTCTCACTTTTAAAATTTGTAAAATTATAGATATCTCCTCCAGAATCTTCAACTATCACCACCGAAGACTTGCTTATTTGTAAAATTCTGGATATCTCCTCAAGAAGCTTCAGCTATCACCACCAAAGACTTATTCACTTTTAAAATTGTGAAATTCTGGATATCTCCTCCAGAAGCTTTGGCTATCACCACCAAAAGCTTGTTCACTTTTAAAAACGTATTTAAAATTATACCCGAAAGCTTTGAGAGAGAATGCAAATACTTCATGATGCAGATGCAAATGTCTTTAATAAGATAAGATGCACATGCTTCATGGTGCAAATGTAAATGGCCTGGATTGATGCAAATACTTTTTTTGGTGCAGATGCAGATGTTGAATAAGATGCAGATGCCTTATGGTGCAAATGCAAATGGCTTAGATTGATGCAAATGCTTCTTGATACAGATGCAGATGTTGAATAAGATACAGATGCTTCATGGTGCAAATGCAAATGGCTTAGATTGATGCAAATGCTTTTTGGTGCAGATGCAGATGTTAAATAAGATGCAGATGCTTTATGATGCAAATGCAAATAGCTTAGGTTGATGCAAATGCTTCTTGGTGCAGATGCAGAGATTGAATAAGATGCAAATGCTTCATGATGCAAATGCAAATGTCTTGGATTAATGCAAATGCTTCTTGGTGCAAATGCAAAGATAAGATGCAAATGCTTCATGGTGCAAATGACTTAGATTGATGTAAATGCTTCTTGGTGCAGATGCAGATATTAAATAAGATGCAAATGCTTCATGGTGCAAATGCAAATGTCTTGGTTTAATGCAAATGCTTCTTGAAACAGATGAAGATGTTGAATAAGATGCAAATGCTTCATGGTGCAAATGTAAATGTTGAATAAGATGTAGATGCTTCATGGTGCAAATGCAAATGGCATAGGTTGATGTAAATGCTTCTTGATGCAGATGTAAGGATTGACAATGTGCAAAATGCTTCTAAATGATGCAAATGCAAAGATCAATAATGATGCAAATGCTTCATGAAAAGATGCAAATGCCCCTATGAATCGTGTTCATGTAAGTGGTCTATGTATGGTGTAACTGCAGTTACCACACAATAATGAAAATGCAATGATTCTAGAAATGATGCAATTGCTTGAGATGACGCAAATGCAAATATCCATGAAGGATGTAAATGTAAGGGTAAAATGTAGATGCTTATGAAATAGTGCCAATGCAAATACCCATGAATGATGCAAATGCTTGTAGACACTGTGCAGATGCAAAGCTCAATAAAGAGATGAGTGCTCAAGAGTGATGCAAATACCCCCGATCATTTTTTCTAAACTTTGGCTTAGCCTTTCAAATTCATTTTTCCTCTTCAAATCAAAGTATATCTTGAACACTCGTGCCCCATAAGAGATCATTCCCTTTTCGGTCTTTGGCTATCTCTTTGCCCCAACAGTTTTCAAACTCTTATCAACAGAAGTCTGAACCGGGTTCTATTTCTTCTTCTCATATCTGGAAGTCAAGATCTACCCTAGTAGTTCCATACCTTTGGGTTAGAAAAACCCTTATCTCATGTCAACATCAAAAATGGTTATTTCAAAAATATTTTTACTTGTTTTCCCGTTCTAGAAATAATTTAATGAAAACTTATAAGTCAAAAATATTAACCCCACAGTGTGTGATGTACAAATCTCTTGAAGGCTGATGATCACTGTTAGAAATTTTCTGAATGTCAATTTGGGTTTTTCAACTTGAATTGAAAGGCTTGATAAAACAGGATTTTGGTTGATAGAAGAAAACTTCACAACAAAAATGTATGTCCTTCTAAGCTTACAAATGGAACAGGTTTTATAAATCATGAATTCATTGAGAACCAAACAAATTCAACATTCTTTTAGTTTCCATATCAAGGCATTTTGACAATCGTCAAGATTGGCCGGGATGTTTTAAATGAAAAGTTTAATATTGGAGGAAAAAAAGTTTCAGTTTTTGAAATCAATCCTCCAAATGAGAGTTGACAGTTTAGGAGGTTGAGGAATTCCTAGATGTTCCTCGATTTTTTCAAGATGACCTTCTCTTTTGTGGCATCGGCACTAACATATATGGCATCAAAAATTCCCATTTTACTCTAAACCGCCCATTTTTGGGTTTTCCCCCTAGAGTCCCATTCTTTCCATCTCTTTTTTTATTTTTATTTTATTGTTCCATCATGCATTTGAGAATTCTAAATTCTTCCTTAGTAAAATGTTAATTCGATGAGATAAGATAAAATCTGAGGAAAAACCCTTCAAGTTAAATATTCATGCTTGATCAAAATGGACTTTTAAAGCACGTAATGTAGGCCATGGCTCGGGGTTCAGAAAGAAAGGATAAATAGGCCTAAAATATGTGTTTGAGGGTAATCAAATCAAGGATCATTTCTTGAGGAGGATTCCCTTTGAAGCATTTGTCCTTTTTGGACTTTTCTTTCCTTTTTTTTTTGTTCCTTTTCTTCTTTGTTCCCGGCTTTCATTTTCCATACATTTTCACACACATATTTTTTGTTTTTTGTTTTCTTTTGTTTTTGGCTTCCATTTCGACATTTTTTCCTTTTCCTTTCGACAGAGTGAGCCCGTATTAATTTAGGAGCTCAATTTGCTTTGTTTATGTCTTCGAGCTAGGACTCATTTCTCAATGATCTTTGAGAAGATCTTTCCTCTCATTTGCCCCCCAGTGTAGGGGGTGATCGTTGATCAGGGTTCAAAGGAGAAAGAATTCTTCGGCTCAAAAGGAGTAACTATGGATAATTTTTTTTTTGTGAAAGGGATATGAAAGATGGCCATTCATCATATCAAGCACGAATATTCTCATTGAAAAGCAATCCCCAGGGGGAATAGATAATCAGAATTTCATTTTGCACTTTCGAATCATCTGAATTCTCATATGCATGATATCACAATTTTTCTTTTTCCTTTCTTTTTTTTTTCTCGCGTGCCCCCAATGATTCATGCATTAATCGATCCTTATTCACCATGTATCCATCATTTCCGCATATGATGCCCCAATTTGATTAACCATGAGAATTTTTATCATTACGAGGAACATTGCAAGTCTAGGTTTACACTGAAAAGGTTGAGTTTCAATCCTGGGTTCTTTGAAGAGACAAGAAAGAATATGGCCCAAAATAGGATAATCTGGTTTAGTCATGGTTCCCCTAGGAGTCAATCATGAATTGATGTTTGGGCAATTGTTGTTTTATGGTTATTTGGAAATGATATGAATGGTTTTGGCACGTCCTTGATACACACCAAATTACCATGATCTAGATTCTTGAAAAAATGTCTCATTTGTTCGAGTTTCCAAGAAGTTCGAAAATTTTTCAAAAATTTCGTCCTTTTGCTCATAGCCTAAACTAGGATCTACATCTTTCCAATGACAATGGTTTATGAAGTTCAATCATTCATATTCCTTGAAGCATTAATTCTTTCAAGGTATTGGGCCATTTCTAACAATGATCATCAATATTCTCGTGACTGTCCATTATTTCATGTGAAAACCCATTATTATTATTTACTAGATTTTTTTTCTCAAAGTTTTTTTTTTTTTTTTTGCGAATTCAAATTATTATTAGAACATAATGAACACAAAACATTTAAATTCAAAATTTATTTATTTCATGTAGATGTCAACATGAGACAAGTGCTTTCATCATCACAGTGTATAGAACTACATGCATCAAAATCCTAATATGATTATGCACCATGTTTCTTATGACACTTGGCTTTCCCATCTTCAAAAATTATTGAACCAGCCTTGATGAGATCCTGACCTTGTACTTCAAAGCAGGGCAGTTCTCCGTTGAGTGGCCTTGATTTCCAGAATGATAATCGCAACACTCACTAGCATCATACCAGCTCGGATAAGGGGGCTTCAGAGGCTCTAATGGCATAGGTGTCACAAGGTGATTCTGGATGAGTTGAGATAGTAGCTCACTGTATGACACAGGAATCGGGTCAACCTGATTTCTTCCAGGCTTTTAATGCCCTCTTCGATTATTCCTAAGGGTGTTTGATTGATAGACAGATGTAAATGCTAGCGTGGTTGCAAGCATTGGTTGGTAAGGATAATAACCTTGAGCGACGTTGTTCAGGGTAGGGTAGAATGGCTGATACGAGGAGAATTGGGGATATGGTGCAAAGCCTTCCACGACTTGGATATCTTCCTCTTTCTTTTCGGATGCCCTATTTCTCTCGACATTGGATGTTCTTTCTCCTTCAAGTTTCCCATCCTTGATAGCATTCTCAATCATCTCCCCTGAGATTACCATATCCGCAAAATTTTTCATGGCATTGCCGACGAGTCTATCGCAGTACTGGGCCCGTAGTGTATTCACAAAAAGGACGGTGATTTCCTTCTGTGTCAAGGGTGGTCGTACTTGGGCGGCCATGTCAATCCACCGCTGAGCATATTCTTTGAAGCTCTCAGTAGCTCTTTTCTTCATATTTTACAAGGTGAGACGGTCAGGCGCCATATCGGTCATATGCTTGTATTGGCTTAAAAATGCATTAGCCAAATCAATCTAAGAGCGAATTTGATCCTTACTCAACTGACTATACCACCTCATTGCGAACCCGCTGAGGCTATCCTAGAAGCAGTGGATCAAAAGTTTATCATTATCTGTATGACTGTCATTTTTCGACAGAACACAGTGATGTGGACAGACGGATCAGTTGTCCCATCATATTTCTCAAAATTGGGAACCTTGAATTTAAGATGAATGACTAAATCGGGGACCAAGCAACTTTCATTCGCATCTACACTCCCAAATACATCTATGCTTTCTAGTACCTGGAGCCTTTCATCTAACAACTAATATTTCCCTTGAGAATCCGAGCTCAGCCTCAGTCAATGCCACCGTTTTCAACTTTGCCTGCTCAGCTAAATCATCTAAGTTCAGGATGTTGACAGGATTAACTGCGTTCTGAAAAGACTGGGCATCTAATATTGTGACCTCATTATGACCCTTTTGTGCCTCCGTTCCTTCTTTGGCGGCCAAGTTTCCAGTGTATCCCTTTCCCTTGATTGCGGGGGACAACAGCTCCATCAGTTTAGTCATCTGATCTCTATATTCTGCTTGAGATTTGGCCAACTGTTCCCTTAACTCATTCTGTGCCCTTTCCATTCTCTCCAGTCTGCTTTGCTGTTCATTATCCATGATCCTAGCATGCATTATAAAGGTTCTCAGTACTTCTTATACTTCTGATTTGAAGAGAAAGTTCTTCAAAGCTCTTAAAGCCAAACCAATTTCTGTTTTATCCCTCTAAGTGCGTGTCATGATGAATGAGCCATGAATGCAATTTGATGCACGTGAAGAATAAACGAAGTGATGTATGGACACATACAGTGGAAACATGCTGACTATGCATGTTAAAAATGCAACATGATACCGATATGATGCATGTAAAGGAGTAAGAAAAATCAATGTATGGATATATGCAATGAATGACCATGTATGGTCCAGATGTATTTTCCAATGAATAATCATATGTATTATAAATGCAACACGATATCAATATGATGCATGTATAGAATAAATGATTGACACAGAGTGTATACAAAGAAAGCATGCTAACCATGTATGCCATGAATGCAACCTGATGCCAATATGACAAATTAATGCATGAGCATATACAAAGAAATCATGATGATTGTATGCCATGAATGCAACTTGATGCCAACATGATGCATGTAAAGAATAAACAAATTAATTCATGAACATATACAGAAAAATCATGCTGACTATGTTTGTCATGAATACAACCTAATGCCAACATGATGCATGTGAAGGATAAACAAATCAATGCATGAACATATACAAAAAAATCCTTATGACTGTGTTTGTCATGAATGCAACCTGATGCTAACATGATGCATGTAAAGAAAAAACAAATTAATACACGGGTATATACAGATAATGACCATGCATGTCATCAATGTATTCTACAATGAATGATCATGCATACATTTATGACATGCATGCTATGACTGCAATATGATGTCAAAATGAAACATGTAAAGAATATGAATTAACACAAAGGTATACAGAATGACCAATGACTTCACGAAATTGGTGGGACCAAATTTTGATTATTCAGAAATCTCATTATGCAAGATTTTCCCCCAAATTTAATCCATGATTTTTTGAAACATGTTTTCTCCATGAAAAACCAACATATTATTTTTCAAAAGAATTTCGGGATAGTGGATCCTACGATGGTACAATGTCCGAATGTTCATTCAACACTACCAATCTAGAATTCTTATTCAACCAATGAATGTTTATGAAATCATCAAATAAAATTATTATCACCATCCATTTATTGAAAATAATGAGATAAAAATACAACCATAAATGTACATGCTCTATTCACATATGCAAGAAATGTGCGAAATGCAAAATGTTTGAAAAAGAATTTTATTTTCAATTTCAAAAAGTTAATGAACATTTGCCCCAACTGTATCTAGTCAATTAGGCATCACGATGCCTTCGGGGCAGGGATTTAAATTTACTACGGGCGATGTACGTTCATCCTTGCCCCGTGTATGAGGTTTATGCGGACTGCAAAATAAATAGCAAAAGGTCAGAAGTGTTCCTCCATGTGCTCCTAGCTTCGGTGCATCTAACAGAAATCCGGTATGGCTTCACCTAGGTTCATATATGAGGTTGCATTAGGTTCTAAAAAGGCTCCAAATTGCTCCTCACTATCGCCGGTGAAGGCTAGAAGGCACCCCCCGATTAAAGCGAGTTCAATTCGTTAGAGTACATTTCCCAGGCTTATGCAGAGGCTATTGCCACACAAAGCGTAAGTAATCTGACACTCCGAAAGTGTTTCGCTAGCTTATGCGGAGGCTATTGCTACACGAAGCGTAGGTACTTTACTTCCACTTAAAGGGATGGAACTCGGGTATAGAGCTCATGTTATGCAAATGCACGTGCACTGTGTGAGGGGAAACAAACGAACCTTTCACCATCTATTCTACAACCTCAATCCTAGATACCCCGACAATTTATTGAACAAAAATCAAGAATAGTGTAACGCATTAACCAACAAGAATGCAATAGTAATATACAACATTAAATAACTAGAAAACAATAATAAAATGCATGTGAATGAATATGAACATATTTAAAAATATTTTATTATTTTCAAAATTCTCTTTTTTATTTAAAAAAATGTGAGAATAAAAATTAAATACCAACTAAAAATCGACAAATCGAGACTTTTGACAACACATGACTAATTTTAGGCTTGACTCTCTAATAATCCCCAGTGGAGTCGCCAAGCTGTTGCAACCTAAAAAATAACAAGTCCCATTGCGAGACATTACTCGTTAAGTGTGACATTGGAGTAATATAGGAAAAGACGATTTAATTTCTCTTGAAATAAAATGAGGGTTTGAAAACAACCTCGAAAAAGAAATGGAGTCGCCACCAATATTTTTTGGCTAGGTGTGATCGGCCACCTATTAAAACCGGTTTTGTAAAATATTTTAAAATTAATTAAAACATTTTTGAAACCAATTTCGAAGTCTGCGCTTTTAAATTAGAGAAATCAAAGAAGCGGGTTCGGGAATCGATTACGTGCGGGGAAGAATTTGCACCCCCACAATGTCCGTATAAAATGGTACCATATTAATCATGTGTTATCTCGAGTCTTGGTGAAAGTTAGTTTTAGATTCGGCATTTTAAAATAATTCTCAATTTTTAAAAAAAAAATAATTCCATTTTTAATTGAAAATTATCCGAAATTTATTAATTCAAATTTTTTTTATATTTTCCAATAAACCCGGTAAAATATAAAATTTTTTATTTATTTGAAAAATCTCTGAATCATTTTCAGTTTTTGGAAGAAAGATATTCCTTTATTAATGATAATTGATGATATCCTCTCCAGCAAACCCGGCAGAGAACTCATTAATTATTTTAACTCAGGAATATCTTTATTTTTTTTTATTGAAAATCATTATATTTATTAAAAACATTTTTAAGAAAATGAATATGAACATGTATGACATGGCAAAAGATGACATAGCAAAAGCTAGATGACATATCATAATTAAATGACATGGAAAAATCTAGATAACATAATATAATCTAAATGACATGGCAAAATCTAAGTAACATGGTCTATTCTAAATAACATGATATAATCTAAATGATATGGTATATTCTAAATGACATGGCAAAATCTAAGTGACATAGTATATTCTAAATGATATGGCAAAATCTAAGTGAAATGGTATATTCTAAATGACATGGCAAAATCTAAATGACATGGCATGATAATATAACATAAAATAATATTATAATAAAATATGACAAAATTTAAAAAAGGCAATGCATGAACATAATAAATCCTAAATGATATGACAAAATAAATAATGACTAAGCAAGGAGCATAGAATAATATAAAATATCCATAACCATATAACAATCAATATAACATCATGAAATCTAAATCAAAGCAATAACATCACCACAGAATATTCATAGCAAAAAATCATATATCCTTGAATATGCATGAACATGGAAAATGCAATGCATGAAAGTGTATTTTTTTTCCTTTAAATAAGGACATTCGTATACCTAAAAAGATATCCGACTACCTTAGAAAAAGACTCAAATCAAATTTTCTAAATACTTTATGATTGGATGAAAAACAATTTGAAAATTTTGGATGAAAATGACACCATGGTCGAAACCCCCTTTAAAAAGGCTCTATTTTCCTAACTTTGAAAATCCAAATTTGATCACTCTTGACCTGACATCTAAAAAATCAAATTTTATGATTAAAATGACTTAGAAATTAACCTAGGACAGTAGCTTTTGTTCTAAATCAGCCCCCTCTTAATGCCTTAACCAAAGCAGAAAATTATTTTCTTCTTGAAAATAAATGACTTTTCTAACCAGTTTTAAAACGTGATTTTTTTTACCTATTTTAAAATTTTCAAAAAAATATGAAAAAATTATGGGAGACTTAGAACATGTCGACCTATATGAAAAAAAAAACCAGCTTAATTTTTGGAGCATGGGAACTATGACAAATCAGCTTAATTTTTAGACTAAGGATGACTTACCCAAAAATTCATGAAAGACAGAACACTGGGTGAAAACTGCTTAACTAAAAAAATATTTTTAAACCTTTGATAAAACAGTCCAAAAATCAGAATAAAAATATTAGAGACTCCTCTAAGGTCCTAAAATCAGTGATAAAAATTTCTAAAAATTTGGACAAGGTTGTCTAATATGAAAAAAAATCACAAAGTTAGAAAATCCAACTTGTACAAATCTTAATTTTTCACAAGCATGCTCATGAGAGCTTGGCTTTGAGCCATTGATTGGCTTAAGTCAAAAATCAAGTGGGAATGAAATGAAATGCATGAATAAACATAAAGATGAAAATTTCATGAAAGAAAATAAAATAAAAATAACAAAATCATATGAACAAAATATGGAGGAGAGCATGAAAGAAAATAACTATCTTGCTTTAGCTTTTCAAATCAAAGAGTAGTAAGAAAATCCCTTATTTTTTCTCTTTTCTTTTTCCCCTCTCTTTTCTCTCAAGAATAGCTACAACCCTTATAAAAAATCTGATCTCTCCTCCCCCTAAAAAATGAAAACCCCCTCCAATTTATAGGCCAACCAAATGCTAGGGATGTTGTCATAATGTTGTCATTTTTTTCATAGCTAGCAAAATCCAAATGCCACTATTCAAAGATGATAAAAATGTGAATTTGCAATCATAGGATGAAGTGATCAACCCCTAACCATAACCAGCTGTCCAAGAGTCTTAACCATAATGTGCTCATCTTTTCTCTTCATCACCTTGGTCACATGACATGATCACAAAAACTCAATAAAATAAAAATATCACCTTGCTATCCAATTTTGACCATTGAATGAGAACCATTCCTCTCCTCTTCATGCGCTGGCCAAATGGCCATCAAAACTTCAGCAACTTTTCTATTTTTTAAAGGTCAAATTGTACAATTCAACTTTATACTTATGTGAAATGTTGAATTTAATCCCTGAATTATAATTTGTCAAAATCAAATCCCTACACTCCAATAAATTGTTAAATTGGATCCAATCATTAACAGAGTGAAATTTCTACCGTTAACTTGATGATGTGGCATGCTAATATAACATTGACCAAGCTGACATGTCATTTCATAAAAATGCTAAAATTAAAAATAATGACGTGGACAATGTTAACTAAAATGCTAAAATTAATTAAAAGCATACAACGAAAAAATAAAAAATTAATACTTTTCTTTCTTCTTGTTTGTTTCACTCTCACGTTGCCCCGTCTTTCTTCTTTGTTCCACTTTCACATTACCCAGGCCTCCTCCCTTACTCCTATTACTGGATGCCCCCAAATTATCATTAATTAGCTTAACATGAGAAGAATTGAATTCAATGGTTTGAAGGGAAAAAAAGTATTGGACAATTTAAAGAATCAGTAGATGTAAAACTTTGAATCCATGGTCTCCATTTAATTTAATCATCTAAAATATCGAAAAATGATCAAAGCAGTAACAAGTCTGATAAAAGACAGAACGTAAGAGGAAGAAGGCATGAAAGCCATATTATATTCTTCATGTATATATAGTTACAAGTTCTGACAAGTTGATAAGAATAAACAATTTAATGCAAAAGTTAAAAGATAAATACAAGAATTTAAATACAACTAGTCTGGATGCTGGTTTATCCTTTGATTTTCAACGGGTGAAATCATATTGCCCTCCCATAAGAAAACCACTCAAAATTTCAAATACCATATATAGCAGCTTTAATCAACAAAGCTTTAAGTTTCAATTCAAAATTTCATAAATCTATATCCTAATTAAAGAGATCATCTTCAAACATCTTATACCCAAAAATAATTGCTTTAAATAAAGTTAAAAAAAAAAAAAAAAGTCATTTCATTTACTAAGTTCAGAAAAAAAAAATCAAACATAAAACCCAAAAAAATTGAAAGAAACAAAAGGAAAAAGAAAAACCCAGAAAAATGAAAATTTTGAAAGAAACAGAAGGAAAAAGAAAAGCTTACTTGTGATGGAAAAAATTACTAGGCCTCAAGTTAGATTTGAGCTTAAAGATTTAATTTCTAGTTTCACCTTACAAAAACAAAGGTTTTAGACTTATCAAAAATCAAAAAGCTAGAATTTAGGATGAGGAGAATGATGGAGGTTAGAGAAGATAGAGAGAAAAGATGGTGAGAGAGAATGGGGCAGAGATGGTGCTGCTAGCGTCACGGTTATGACCTCTATTTGGTCGAAAATGGCCAGCGGTAGATTGATGCTGTATCAACATAGGTGAAAGATGAAGAAAAGGTAAGGGGAGAAAAGATGGAAGGAAAAAAATAATAAGGCCAAATTGTGCAATTAATTTGAATGAGAGATAACGAAAAGAGGGGGCAAACAAGAGAAAGAATCAAGAGAGAAGGAGAATGGTATCTTGCAATTTCTGAGTTTTTCTGTTTTGAGTTTTTTCTAACAAGAAGAAGAATCGAGAAGAAAAATGAGGCAGAAGAAGAAAAAAGACAGTAAAAAAATCCACATCACAGTGCCGTATCACCAAAGTCAATTCCACATCACATGGTTAACGATACAATCTGAACTCCGTTTTTAATTGGATTTAATTTAATAATTTATAAAAATAAAAAAAATTCTATTTTGACGAATAATGTATAGTAGAGGTGACAAAATGAACCCGAACCCGAAAACCCGCCCAGAAAAACCCGAACCCGAACCCGCCCAAACCCGATTTGACTAAAAAGTCAAAAACCCGAACCCGAAAAAACCCGAACCTGAATAGGTCCGAACCTGAATGGGCCCGAACCCGAATGGACCCGAACCCGAATGAGCCCGAACCCGAATGGGCCGGAACCCGAATGAGCCCGAACCCGAATGAGCCCGAACCCGAGACCGGTCCGAACCCGAACCCGAATTTAATACTAAAAATAAAAATAATCAAATTGTAATTAAATATTTTTTTTACAAAGCAATAACTTTAATTATTAATTTTATTCTAATTTTTTTAATAATTTAATTAAAATTTAATATTATATATATATATGATGAAATAATAATTTTATCAAAAAGTAAATTATATTTTGTACTTATAAGTATAACTTTAACGTCTTATATCATGATAAATTTACAATCTAAATATTTTAAATTTTTGAAAATTTTAGAGATGTGAAAAAAAATTTGACAATAAAATCAATTATTCTTTAAGGGTAAAGAGATTAATTGAATTGATAAATTCGTATTCAGTTAAATTCATATCTTATTTGAAAACAAAAGCTAGTGTAACTTTTTTTAAAAATTGATTTATTTCGAATTTTTTTGTTACTACTAAGTAGAGGTGGCAATTTTTCTATTCAATTAAATATTCCAATTCTTTAAGCCACCTGTTTTAGATTTTTGGATTAATCCAAAAATTTAATGACATGAGGAAATCTGAATATTATCAACCTATTTTGCTTGAAGATCATGTTTACTTAAAGTGAGAAAATTATTAATCCAAAAACTTAAGGACAGAGGAAAACTGAAAATCTTCACAGGCATTAGGGGCAAACCTTTGTTTTGCGAGAAAGAAGAGTGACAAATGGACAAGTCACCATCACGTTTCAAGAAAGCAGCCTTGTGACAATTTTATTATGATATGCTATGATATCTGTGACAGGCCTGTTGCAAACGGTAGGATTAGCTATTTCTTTCCTGTTTTTGCCTTCATTAAACGTAAAAGTAACCTCAATGGTTCAAATGGATAACAGAAAAGTCTTTTTTTTTTTTTTTTTTTTTTTCTTTTTTGTATACAAGAAATCATAGTATGAAGATTGTAAGTGTTAAAATTTAAACCCAAGCTTGTAAAACCCCACTTTAAAGGACCAATTGAGCAAACATTCGGGACCAATTCAGCATACAAACAAGAATAGGATTTCATCGTCTTTAGCATTAGATTAGAGATCAGTTAAAGAGAGACTAAACTAACATACAAAATCCATGTCAAATGAAAAGAAATTCAAAAGGATGGGCCCCATCTTCTGTGAAAAGCAGGCATAATACAAAGTCCCTACATCCCACTCTAGGCTTTCCCGCTAACTTTCAAAAGAGAATTCTTGTGGCAGTATCACCTCAATGTTCAAAAAGTCAAACCTACAAATTAAGATAAAAAATATTATTATAAATGAAGCTTTTATTAAATGTTTGCAAAACTGATATGAAAAAGTAAAATATTATAAATTATAAACACACTTACAAATTAAAAGCTCTTGATCCTCCAAAAGATAATTAAAGGTGGACAATCTCCCTTCCAAATGTGATTGCATTCTTTTCCTCATCTAAAACAAAAAATATATATATACTAAATCATTCAAAAAAATATTATTTAAGAAAAGTTTCGCAAAAAAATAAAAATAAAATTCTTACCATCATATCCATATAACCAATTTCGAGTGGTAATCAACATTTCCGCATTCTCAGACAAAAGACAACTTCTCCATTTGTTGATAACTCTACCACCCATACTAAATGCTGATTCTGAAGCAACTGTAGTAACCGGAATGCTTAGCACATCTTTTGCTACTTGTGCAAGGATAGGATATCGAAATTGATTTTTTTTTCCAATAATCAAGAATGTCAAGGTCCTTGTAGTAGTCCTCTCTAACTTCATCTAAATATATATCCAACTCCGATCTATTTGAATTAGATCGAGAATCAAAAGTACAAAAAGCCTATATTAACAAAATAAACAAAGTCACATATCATATATTGTGGTAATAAATGTAAAATAAAATAAAAGTTCAAAAATAACTAAATACTGAATTTTTAATTTTAATTAATAATTTAATAAAAATCTAGACAGATATAACTTACTCTCATGTCTTGAGCAATGTCTCTTTGACTACTTCTTTCAATATCACTAGTTGAAGTAAATTGTTGCTCCTCAAATTGACCTCGATACTCTTCAAAAAGCTTCTTCATTTGTTCAAGAATACCTACCCACTTATTTTCATATTCTGGACCCAACTGTCTGAAGACAAACTGCAACAGTTGCAACTTAAAACGAGGGTCAAGTATGGCTGCAACCAAAGTGTGTTCCTCCCAATACTTTGTAAACTTACTTTTCATATTTACTGCCATTTGCTTAATGACTGGATCTTCAGATACAAGTTCTTTATCAATATTTTTCTGAATTTGACACACACTTTCAAAATATAAGTTGGAGGTAGGATATTCAGTTCCTGAAAACAAGATGGTTATATCATAAAAAGGCTTCAAAAATGCAAAAATCTTCTCAATCCACGAAATCTCATCATCTTCTGGAAAACAACTATTGAAAGTCTGATCTGCCCTTGCCAAATTTTTAAAGGCAGCAAGATAGTGGAAAAACCTTTCTAGCATCAAATAAGTCGAGTTCCATCTAGTTGAAACATCCAACCATAATCCCTTAGAATAATTCAATCTAGCTTGAACTACACATTCACAAAACTTAATCTTTCTAGCTTCTAAAACCTTCAACATATTTCACACAATTTCTTACTTTCACCAAGCCTTCTCTAATCACTTCTAAACCATATTGAACAATAAGATTCAATATATGAGCACAACAACGAATGTGAAAAAATTGGCCATGACATACCAGAACATCTTGTTGTTCAAGTTGACTGCACAACATATGTTGCATGTTATTCATGTTACTTGCATTGTCCAAGGTGATACTAAAAATTTTTCTTTCAATTCCCCAATCTTTAAATAAATCATAGATGATGTTATACAAAATATTTGCAGAGTGTGGGGGTGCAACATGACAGAAATTCAAAATCTTGGTACGCAACTTCCAATCGGCATCAATATAATGAGCAGTCAAACAAAGATATCCATCAGATGTGCATGACGTCCACATATCAGATGTCAAAGAAATCCTACTTGAAACTTTTTCCAAACTAGATTTAAGCTTTTCTTTCATTTTCTTGTGTAGTTTCAAGCAATCAGCCTTGCAGGTATTCCTAGAAATTGATTTGAAATCCTTATTTAAATAGCAACATAAGGCTCTAGTTTTTCTATGTTCAACCCATTCAAATGGATAACCATTACACATTCATCTATCATTTCTCGATAAACATCTGATTCTATCTTGGTTGATGCCCCTACCCCTACTTCACATTCACGCGCAATACGTTTAGCACATAAATTCAAATGACGTTTCAAAGCACTAGTACCTGAGTGAGTCTCGCCAATTAAAACCTTCTCACAATGTATACATTTATATCTAGCTTTTGAATCTCCACGATGTTGTTGATATCTCCTTTGTTCATCGGGTTCGAGCAAAATAAACTCTTCCCAAACTTCAGATCGCTTTCTTGAAGGAGGAGTAATGGAAGATGCAGCATGTTCATTAACAGACTCTTAATGACTAGTATTACTATGATCCATTGTATGTGGTTCCAATTTAAAGCTGCAAAAAATAAATAACCAAATGACGGAATTAGTAATTAGTAATTGCCTAATGGTGACCAAAATATCTATGAAAAAGAAAGAAAGAAAATTAACAAAACTTGTATGAAAAAACCTAACAAAAAAGACTAACATGATATAATTTGAATGTACCAGTTGGCACTATCGTGCAAAGCAGTTATGTAAATATTTCCGTAGTGTTTTTATATTCTGATTTGCCATTTATTATGATGAATTGACAATTAAGTTATAACATGCTTGTACCATATGTTAGAGTTCAATGCATAAGCTGCTCAAAGGCTTGCCGCTGCCCCGAAACTTGCAGCAACAGGCCATTTCGCAAGGAGAAAAAGATCAGACTTGTCAAGGTGACAATTGATTGTAGACTGCATCAATTATCTTTATCTCAAATTTGTATCTGTATGAGCAGATGACATTTTTAGTGTTGGTTTTAAGACTATTTTTGAGAAATAAATAGGGCAATTATTGTGTACAAAATTCTCTTCTGAATAAACGCTTATTTTCCTTTCAGACTGAACTTTGTGGTTGGGGAGTAGAAGCAGCTGAACCTATTAATAAAGGAGATTTTGTGATCGAGTACATTGGGGAAGGTAGTTTCACTTATTCTGACTTAAAATTTTACTGTATATTTAAAACATAGTTTTGTTCTGTCCTCTTTTTCTTTTTAAATATTATTGTCAAGTTATAGTTGTTATGGAAAAATGAAAGTCTTGTATTTAAACATCCCTGAACATTTCTCTGGTATAGAAATTCATATTAAGCATTGGTTATCACTTATCACTGTCATCAAAGGGTGTATTCTTTGTCTAAAGTGCAGCATCATTCTCTAGAATGTATATGTTTTGGTAGCATAACTAATAAGTATAATGTCAACCGAAGATATATGAATCATTTATTGAATTGGATGATGTCTTGTACTTTTATAGATGAAAGTTCCTAATTTTATAAAATTTCCCAAGGTCACTATGTCCCACATGATATTACTCAACTTCACATATTTATAGCTTACTACTCCATTCCTAAAGCTTTGTTGTTATTATTATTATTTTAATTTCCATGAACACCACTTAGCAGTGTATTTTTTTTTTTGTATGTGTGCTGCAAATGGATTATAATTATGGAATTAGTTAACAATCTTCTCACAACACAGTTTGACAGAAGAAGTAGCAGAAAAATGCTCAGGAAATGAAAAGGAAAACTTGGTTCTTAACAGTGTTAAGTTAACACCGTGAGTTGCTCAGGAAAATGCTCAGGAAATGAAAATGAATCTAGCAAGAAATAAGAAAAGCAATAAATTAAATTAAATCGAACAGACTCAAACAAAATAAGAACAAAATTAAATCGAACAGATTCATCGAAAAAATAAGAACAGATTCGAGCACCTTTTTACAATACAGCAAGAACGCCGCTTTGTTGGTGAGATAAGGAAAAATGGACAAGAACGCCGCTTTGTTGTTTGAATACAGCAACACAGGGAAAAACGCTAGGGCTTAATTTCATTTTCTATTTAGGAACTTTTTACATTATTGCCCTTAATTCCATTTTCTATTTCACACAATTGGTGAGGAAAATTTCTGACTATTGGAAACTGTTGGAACCGCTAGGGCTTAAAATTTTTATAAAAAAAATTGTTAAATGGAACCTTCAAAATTATATTTTTCATATATAATACAAGTAGAGCTGTAGAGATATTCTCGAATTTTGGGTATATTTATTATATATTAATAAATAATCATATTAATTATATATTTATTATATAAAATTTAAATATAAATTATATTTTTTTAGTACTACTTTATAGTTTATACTTTATATTGAATTACTGATGATAGATAGATATATATGTATATATATATATATATCCTGACTATAAGCATAAAATTTTTGCATTTTATAAGTATATAAACGAATAGATGAAGACCAGAATTTATTTTTAAAAGTTTTTTATTTTATAGTGAATATAAATTATAATATATTTATATTTTGAAATTCGAGTTCATCAAATCAATTATTTTAAATATCAATATGATTAATTTATAATATATCATATTTTTTATAATAAATTATTTCAAAATTTGATTTTATATAACAAATTAATTTCTTATTCTTTTGGTGCTAACAAATATTAATTTTAAAAAATAAATATAATTAAAAATATCATATAATAGCAAAATTATAAAAATAATAATAAATTAATAATTTGTTTTTAGATATAAATATTTAAATTAAGTAAAAATGATTACATCTAATATAAAATAAAATGATGTAAAACATACACGAACTCAGACCGAACCCGAACCCAGACCGAACCCGAACCCGAACCCGAATGGGCCCGAACCCGAATGAGCCCGAACCCGAATGGGCCCGAACCCGAATGAGCCCGAACCCGAATGGACCCGAACCCGAATGAGCCCGAACCCGGATGGACCCGAACCCGAATGAGCCCGAACCCGAATGAGCCCGAACCCGAATGAACCCGACCCGAACCCGCCCGAACCCGCCCAATTGCCACCTCTAATGTATAGGGATTAAATCAACTATTTCATATAAGTAAAGGGATTATTGTACAATTTGACCTTTTTTAAATTACAAAAATAATCTTTTTCGATTTCTTCGATAAAATTGTATTTTAGCCCCTAAACTTAATTAAATAGAAAACGGACCTCAAATCTGAATTTTCTTTATTCAATCTCTTCCAAATAATATAAAACTCAGATCTGGAGGTTTTCATAATTTTTCGAGCACGTTCGTTATTTTTCTCGGATTATTCATTAAAATTGCAGATTAGGCCTTACCAAGTTTGCCTTTTTCCAAATCAGCTCCAATTTGAGATTTTTTTTCCAATACCTCCTAATCAATATAAAACTCAATTATGGAAGTTTCATAATTTTTGGAGCTCGTTTCTTATTTTTCTCGGATTTTTCTTTAAAAGTTTCAATTTGATGCCCCCCAAATTTAGCCTTTTTCAATTGAGCTTCGATTCTGGATTTTTCTTCACCAATACCTACCAAATAATATAAAATTGAGATCTGGAAGTTTTGGTAATTTTTCGAGCTCGTTTCCTATTTTTTACGAAATGTTTTTTTGGAATTTCGGACTGGTACACCCAAACCTTTGTAATTTTTCATTTAGCTCCGATTACGGATTTTTCTTCACCAATCTCTTCCAAATAATATAAAATTATGATCTGGAGGTTTTCATAATTTTTTGAGCTCGTTTCTTATTTTTCTTTGATTTTCCAAGATTGCACTTTAACCCTCGAAACCTCGGTTTTACTCAAAACGAGTCCGATTTTCAGATTTCTTTTTCCATTGCCTTTGTTATATATTGAATTGGAGTTGGTCCAAAAATGTCCAATTTTTACGATCAAATTCCCCTCCGATTTGATTTTTTCTTTTTCCAATATCGGAAATTCTCTCGTTTTTTCGTTCTTCCTCCAACCGTCTCTTTTCTCGGAATTACTTCAAACTGAGCCTTGGGCTATCTTTATTTGCTCATTCTTCATCAATTAGGGACTTCAATTTTACCGAATCGGGCCATCTCTGCAGTTTTCTCCAATTTTTCAAAATTCACCAAAAACACTAATTTTCGGGGTTTTTTTTTTTTTTTTTTCCAAATTGACTCTTCCTTTGGTTCTGCTTCCAATTGGCCTTTCCAATACATGTAGTCATTGGTTATATTCCATTCGGAACCTCCAATTTCGAACAATTTGATCGTTTAAGCACTTTTTTCCAAATTTATCGGATTATTCACTGAATTTCTATAACCTATCTTTCAAACTCTATATCTCTCGTTGTAGACCTCGGATTATCAAAATTCTTTCACATTGTTCAATTAAACTTTGAATCTTGATTTTGACTAAGGGTAGACTTTTTCAATGGTTGACTTTTTAGAGTTGACTTTTTCGGGATTGACTTTTTTCGGATTGACTTTTTCATGCTGACCTCTTTAAACAAAGTCTTGGAATACCATCTGCAGGATGAGAAGAGATTTTCTGCATTCTAAAAAAGCACAAGGAAGAAATTAGCTGATTTAGGGGCCTAGACAAAATTAGGTGTCTATAGGATGAATTTTGCAAATTTGGGGAAAATTGCAAAGATGGCCCAATTCGGTGAAATTGATGCCCCTAGTTGATAAAGAATGAGTAAACAATGATAGCCCAAGACCCAGTTTGAAGTGAATCAAAAGGAAGAGTTGATTAGAGCAAAAACGAAAAAACGAGAAAATTTTAGAGTTTGAAAAGGGGAAAAATAAATCAAAGGGGAATTTGATCGTAAAAATTGGGCTTTTTCGGACCAACTCAAATTCAATATAGGACCAAGGAAGTGGAAAAAGAAAATCCAAAAATTGGACCCGTTTTGAGTAAAATCGAGGTTTCGGAGTTTGAAGGGCATTCTTGGAAATTCCAAAAGATAATTCCGAAAAAATAGCAACTGAGGTCCAAAAATTATGAAAACTTCTAGATCTGGGTTTTATAATTTTTGGAAGAGATTGGTGAAGAAAAATCCGAAATCGGAGCTCATTCGAAAAATGGCAAAGTTCGGGTGCACTAAGCCGAAATTCCAGAAGATAATTCCGGAAAAAATAGGAAACGAGCTCCAAAAACTATGAAAACTTTCAGATCTGGGATTTATAATTTTGGAAGAGATCAGTGAAGAAAAATCCGAAATCGGAGCTCATTTGAAAAATGGCAAAGTTCGAGTGCACTAAGCCGAAATTCCAAAAGATAATTTCGGAAAAAATTGCTAACAAGCTCCAAAAATTATGAAAACTTCCAGATCAGAGTTTTATATTTTTTGGAAGAGATCGGTGAAGAAAAATCCGGAATCGGAGCTCATTTGAAAAATGGAAAAGTTCAGATGCACTAAGTCAAAATTGCAGAAGATAATTCCGGAAAAAATAGAAAACGAGCTCCAAAAATTATGAAAGCTTCCAGATCTGAGTTTTATATTTTTTGGAAGAGATTGGTGAAGAAAAATCCAGAATCAGAGTTCAAATGAAAAAGGTGAATTTTGGGTGCCACAAATCGAAAAATCCAAGAGAAAATTTCGGGAAAAATAGGAAACGAGCTCAAAAAATTCTGAAAATCTCCAGATCTCAATAATATATTTATTTGGATGGATTAGAGAAAAAAAACCGAATTTGGTGTCCGTTTGCAATAAAATGAAGTTTGGGGGCCAAAAGGTAATTTTACCGAAAAAACCAAAAAGGGCCAATTTGCAATTAAAAGATGAGTACATCCCTGAAAAGATCATTGCTCATCCAATGGCTTAGGCACCTTATGAAAAGATGAGTACATCTTGAATGGCTAAGATCAATTTGCAAGATGGCATTTATATTGTCATGAAAATATTTTGGATCCAAGGGCTTAGATTGTGTAGGAGAATTAAATGAATTAATCTCCACCCTTCACCAACACCAAGACCATTTGGCCAAGGCTCTTCAAAGGGAGGGATTTTTCATTTTCTCAAGGGAGGTTGCCTGATTTTGAGTCTTAAGGCAGTAGCTAAAAACCTTCGAAAAAACATTTTTGAAAGAAAAGAAAAAAAGCTTTTGCTAAGGTAGCCATTCCTCGTTGGTTCTTATATTTTTTCTTTCTTCTTCTTCTTCTTCTTCTTCTTCATGTTATTCTTTATTTTTTCCATGTGATTTCCTACTATTTTCTTTGCTTAATAATAGTTTTATGAAAGCTTTCTTATTGTTCTTGCTTTCTTCAAAACAAATAAGCAATGGTTAGGCTTCATGATCTTGATGAATCAAGTGATAATGGTTAGGATAGGCTTTGTCCAATATACCAACTATGGAGTTCATTTCCATATTTTTTTTATTTGCTTACTTTAACTTGCTTATTTCTATTATTATTTATTTTTATGTGTATTTATATTCTTGCTAACCATTTTGTTCTTTTGATTTATGACATACTTTTGCATCTTGTGGCTATTGTCATATAGTGTAGGTCATTTTTATTTTTCATATCATTTTCCATGTCATTTAGGCATATTTTCCATGTCATTTAGCATTTAGGTCATTTTTGCATGCCATGTCATTTTCCATGTCATTTAGGCATCTAGGTCATTTTTCATGTCATTTAGCATTTAGGTCATTTTTGCATGCCATGTCATTTTCCATGTCATTTAGGCATCTAGGTCATTTTCCATGTCATTTAGACATTTAGGTCATTTTTATTATTCCATGTCACTATCCATGTCATTTAGGCACTAGGCCATTTTCATTATTCCATGTCATTTACCATGTCATTTAGACACTAGGTCATGCGTATTCCATGTCATTTATTTCATGCATTATTGCATTTCGCACTTGATTTTTGACTTAAGCCAATCAATGGCTCAAAGGCAAGCTCTCATGAGCATGCTTGTGGAAAATTAAAATTTGTACAAGTTGGATTTTCTAACTTTAGGATTTTTTTTCTTCACTTGGCAGCCCCTATCTAAATTTTTTACCACTGGTTTTAGGACCTTAGAGGAGTCTCTAATATTTTTATTCTGATTTTTGAATGTTTTTATCAAAGGTTTAAAATTGTTTTTTGGTTAATTAGTTGTTTACCAACTGTTCTGTCTTTCATGAATTTTTGGGTAGGTCATCCTTAGTTTAAAAATTAAGCTGATTTTTTTTTTGCATTTAGGTCGACTTGTTCTAAGTCTCCCATAATTTTTTCAGATGTTTTGAAATTTTTTAGAAGGGTAAAAAAATCGATTTCCAAAACTGGTCAGAAAAGTCAGATTTGTTTTTAAGAACTAATAGTTTTTTGTTTTGTTTAAGGCACTAAGAGGGGGCTGATTTAAAACATTAGTTGTTATTTTAGGTTAATTTCTAAGTTATTTTAATCATAAAATTTGATTTTTTAAAAGTCGGGTCAAGGTTGGTCAACCCCGGGTTTCAAAAATAGGAAAAAATTAGAGCCTTTTAAAGTGTGTTTTCGGCCAAGTTTTATTTTATCCAAAAATTCTGATTTTTTTTTAAAATCTGAGTCCGAAGTTCGAGTTAGAAAATCCAACTTAGGTCTCTTCCAAAGGTAGTGGGGTGTCTTTTTAGATAAACGAATATCTTTATTTTGCGGGAGAAATATATTTCCATGCATTTGCATTTTTCATATTCATGCATATTTTATGACATTTAATTTTTGCTATTTTGGTTTTATAAATTCCATATATATATATATATATATATATATGTGAATATTCCATAGTGATATCATTGCCTTGATTTAGATTTTATGTTGTCATTTTGATTCTGGCATAATTATGAATATTCTATGGTAATGTTTGCCATTTAATTTAGATTTTTGCTATGTCATATAGGTTTCTAATATGTCACCTAGGTTTTATGAAGTCATTAATTTTTGCCATTTAATTTAGATTTTGCTCTGTCATATAGATCTCTAATATGTCACCTAGGTTTTATCATGTCATTAATTCTTGCCATTTAATTTAGATTTTTGCTATGTCATATCGATTTCTAATATGTCATCTAGGTTTTATCATGTCATTAATTCTTGTCATTTTATTTAGATCTTTGTCATGTCATTTAGAATCTACCATGTCATTTAGATTATGCCATGTCATCTAGATTTTGCCATGTCAAGCATGTCATGCCATAAATCCATATGCCATGTCATTCACTCATATGTCATGTCATTAGTAGTAATTTGCATATTCATAATTATCTTTTTAAATGTTTTTTTAATGCAATAAAAATAATGATTTTCAATAAAATAAAGTTATTCCCGAGTAAAAATAATTATTGAATTCTCCTCCGGATTGCCGGGGAGGACATCATCAATTATTATTAATAACAGAATATTTTTTTTTTCAAAACGAGAATGATTCAAAAAAATTTCCAAATTAATAAAAAAAAAATTATATTTTGCCGGGTCTGCAGGGAATGTAGGAAAATTTTGAATTAATTTCGGATCATTTTCAAATCAAGTGGAATTATTTCTCTTTAAAACGGGAATTATTTTTAAATACCAATTTCAAAATCGACTTTTACCGAGATTCGAGATAAAACACGATTAACAAAGTACCGTTTTACATGGGCGTTACGGGGATGCTAATCTTTCCCCCCGCCAACCGACTTTCGAACCCGCTTTTTTATTTTCTCTGGTTTAAAAGTGCATACTTCAAAATTGGTTTTAAAAATGTTTTAATTAATTTTAAAATGTTTTATAAAATCGGTTTTAATAGGTGGTCGATCACACCTAGCCAAAAAAGATTGGTGGCGACTCCATTTCTTTTTCGAAGTTGTTTTCAAACCCTCATTATACTTCAAATGGAATTAAGTCATCTTTTCCTCTGCCTGTTGTTTTCCCCACCTCACTCGAACTGGTCCCACGGATCACGTATCGACAGCTTGGCGACTCCACTAGAGACTATTAGAGAGTCAGGCCTAGAATTAATCGTGTGTTATCGATAGTCTCGGTTTTGTCGATTTTATCCAGTATTTGATTTTAATTCCCACATTTTTTAATAAAAAGGAGAATTTTGAAAATGTTTTTGAAAATGTTCATACTCATGTGCATGCATAGTATTGTTATTATTCTATGGTTATTTTCTTGTATATTATTATTTTTTGCTAGATTATTGGTTAACATTATTTAATCTTGTCTTTAATATTTTTGTCGGGATACTTAGGATAGGGGTTAGAATAAGTGGTGAAAGGTTTGATTGTTCCTCCTCACACACGACACTTACATTTTGCATAACATGAGCTCTATATCCGAGTTCCGCCCCTTTAAGTGAAAGTAAAGTACCTACGGTTCGTGTGGCAATAGCCTCCGCATAAGCTAGCGAAACACTTTTGGAGTATCAGATTACCTACGCTTCGTGTGGCAATAGCCTCTGTATAAATCAGGGAAATGAACTCTAACGAATTGAACCCGCTTTAATCGGGGTACCTTACTAGCCTTCACCAGCGACAGTGAGGAGCAATTTGGAGCCTTTTTAAAACCTAATGCAACCTCATATAGTGAACCTAGGCGAAGCCATGCCGAATTTCTGTTAGAGGTACAGAAGCTAGGAACACATGGAGGAATGCTTCTAATCTTTTTCCATTTATTTCTGCATTTTGAATAAGCATTGTAGATCGGGCAACGATGAACGTACATCACCCGTAATAAATGTGATAATCCGCCTCAAAGGCACCGTGAAGCATATAGAAGTAGATATGTTGGGGCACATGTTCATTAACTTTTTCACTTTGAATTGATGATTGTACCCTTGTACTTGCTTTGTTTTTTTCCGCACATATCATTTGTAATAATACCGAAACCTAGTGTTTTTGGGTTATTTTGAAATTTTTTCTTTTTTAGGTGTTCCTTTAAAAAAGAGTTTTTATTCTATGAAAAAAGTTTCTCCTTTGAAAAAGAATAAAGAATGATATTAAGATCTTATTTTCCTTGATGTTTTCCTTTGCATTCTTTACATAACATACACATTGTTTAAGCAGTTGTAAATGTGAAAATTCATCTCCTCAAGCATCTTCGCATTTTGTACATTTCATACATTAATCATCATTACATTCATGCATATAAGAATAGACCATGTACATTCATAATTGTATTCTTGATCTCATGATAATGATGTCAATTTCATTTGCATGAAAGGGGTTTAAGATATGAGGAATGAATTGGAGGAACGAGTGTATGCCTTGGAGCGCAATCAAGAGGAATTTGGGCATGAAATCCAAGAGATGAAAGGACAGCTCGCCAAACTGATAAAAATGTTTAAGGATCTTAATAAGAGTAAGGGGAACTTTCTCAAGGCTCTTCATCGCCTTCAGATCAACCAAAACCACCAGGTCTAGATCATACAATCCCTGCTCGATCTTGCACTTGTCAGTGCCATAAAGGATTGAACCTTAATGAAATAGTGGAAGTGATCAAATCGGGAAGCCATATGCCAAAGACAGAAACCTCAAATCCTATACCACCCCTACAAATTGACCTAGATTTGAATCAATATCCTCGCTTTACTGCTACCCCTTCGTCCGCTGGGACGACCAACACGAGGTCTCTGGGTTTTACTACATTACCACAAGCTGACTGCAATTCATACTTTGTCCCTCATCAACTGTCTCATCAAGCATCTGGGATAAGAGCTTCGAATTGTGAGCAACCTGTAAGGGTCCCGTTCCAAATCCATACCCTTACCATGTTGTTTCGCCAGCTCTCCATACCAACACTCCAGTTCGAGTTTTCATGCCACCATCAAATGCCTCGACTCGTAGATAGTGTTTGACCAAGAAGCAGACCAAGAATAAGACTAAAAAGCAGTATGATCCCATTCCAATCAGCTACCAAGAGCTTATCCCTATATTGGTACAAGATCACCTAGTTGCCTATGTCCCGTTGAAACCCCTACTACCACTGTACCCCAAGTGGTATAAGCCAAGTGCAAGATGTGATTATCACTACGGAATTGCTGGGCATAGCATTGAAGAATGTGAAGCCTTCAAGAGGAAAATGCAATCTCTTATAGATATCAAGTGGTTCGATCCAATGACATTGATTGATAGGGGACTGGGAAAGTGTAATTAGGATTGGGAGATTTACGGCAATGATGTAGTAGGACTTCGATCTTTTATGATGTAATAGGATTTCGTCTTTTCAGTAGCCAGCTCTTATAGCCTTAGGATGCTAGGAAAAATAAAGTGCTTGTAAAGACAGTTCTAACCACTGCTCAGATTTTGTAAACATGGTTTATACCTTGTGAACATTGACATGGGAATGAATTGGTTATGCTTCAAATTTATGAGATGTTGATTATTAAGTTCCCCCAATTCTTATTTCCTTTGTGGTATCTTCCCATTTGCATTTTGCATCCTATCAATTATTTGTCATACCATACATTTCATTCATACATGCATCTTGGTGGCATCAGGTTGCATTCATGACATACATAGTCAGCATGATTTCTCTGTATATTTTTATGCATTAATTTGCTTATTCTTTACGTGCATCATGTTGGCATCAGGTTGCACTTGTGGCATACATAATCAACATGATTTCTCTGTATGTTTTCCATGCATTGATTTGTTCATTCTTTACATGCATCACGTTAGCATTAGGTTGCGTTCATGACAAACATAGTCAGCATGATTTCTCTGTATATGTTTATGCATTGATTTGTTTGTTCTTTACATGCATCATGCTAGCATTAGGTTGCATTCATGACAAACATAATCAGCATGATTTATCTGTAGATGAATTAATTTGTCTATTCTTTACATGCATCATATTGATATTGTGTTGCATTCATAGTATATAGGATCATTCATTGGAAAATGCATTTGGAACATACATTGTCATTCATTGCATATATCCATGTGTTGATTTGTTTATTCTTTGCTTGCATCATACTGGCATCGTGATTGCATTTATAACATACATAGTCAGCATGTTTCCACTGTATATATCCATACATCACTTTGTTTATTCTTCACGTGCATCAAATGACATTCATGGCTCATTCATCATGAAACATATTTGGGGGGATAAAACAGAAATTGGCTTGGCTATAAAAGTTTTTGAAGAAATTTCCATTTCAAATCAGAGGTATAAGAAGCACTGAGTATCTTCATGACACAGGCCAGAGCTATGGAGAATGAACAACATGCTCGAATGGAAAGGGCAGAGGAAGAACTGCGAGAACAGCTGGCAAAATCTCAAGTAGAATCTAGAGATTAGATGACTAAACTGATAGAGTTGGTGTCCGCCATAATCAAGGGAAAATGATATGAAAACTTGACCGCCAAAGAAGGGTCGGGGACACAAAGGGATCAGAATGAGGTCGTAATGTTAGGTGCCCAGCCTTTTCAGAACACAGTTAATCCCATCAACATCCTGAAATTTGATGATCCAGCTGAACAAGCAAAACTGAAAATGGTTGAGTCGAATGGGGCTGAGTCGGTAGATTCCCAAAAGAAGTATCAGCTGTTAGAGGAAAGGCTTTAGGCTGTAGAAAGTACAGATGTATTTGGGAGTGTAGACGCAAACAAACGTTGTTTGGTCCTCGATTTAATCATTCCTCATAAATTCAAGGTTCCTAACTTTGAGAAATATGATGGGACAATCGATCCGTCAGCCCACATCACTATGTTTTGCCGAAAGATGACGGGCCATACAGATAATGATAAGCTTTTGATCCACTGTTTTCAGGATAGCCTCAGCGGGTCCGCAGTTAGGTGGTATAATTAGTTGAGCAAGGATCGGATTCACTCTTGGATTGATTTGGCTAATGCATTTTTAAGTCAATACAAGCATGTGACTGATATGGTGCCTGACCGTCTCACTTTGTAAAATATGGAGAAAAAGGTTACTGAGAGCTTCAAAGAGTATGCTCAGAGGTGGAGGAACATGGCCACCCAAGTACGACCGCCCTTAACTCAGAAAGAAACCACTGTCCTTTTTGTGAATACACTGCGGGCCCCGTACCATGATAGACTCGTCGGCAATGCCACAAAGAATTTTTCGGACATGGTGATCTCCGATGAAATGGTTGAGAATGCTATCAAGACTGGGAAACTCGAATGAGATAAAACATCTAATACAGAGAGAAACAGGACACCCAAAAAGAAAGAGGAAAATGCCCAAGCTATTGGAAGCTTTTCCTCGTATCTTCAGGCTCCCTCATACCAACTATCCTGTCCTTCTATGAACAACATATCACAGGGTTCACACTTATACTTGATAACTCGTATAATTATATAGTTTTTAGTTATGTTTTATTATTGTTTTGTGTCAAATACGAGTTATTATTGTTTATTCTAATTGTGTTTATGATCTTTTATATTTTTATGTATTTTGGTGTTTTTCACAAGTTTCTTTGAGTGATTTCAGATTACTAGAATTAAGGGCAAATCCAATTCAGTTCCAGTTCCGACACCTTTTGCCATATCAGCTATATCTCGAGTTTCACTGAAGCAATAAGGCTGAAATTTGTAGCCATGCAAAGCTAAGAGGCATATCTATCTTTTTCATGTTTTACACTTCTTGAAACAGAGTCGTTTTCCCTAGCGAAATCGACCATCAAGTTGGCTGATGTGCAATGACGTCTGTGCTGACCGGTTTTCGTATTATGCCCATATCTTCTTATCCACATCAGCAAATGAGCTGATTCCAACGGCTATGGATCAGTAACTGATAGGGTAACATTTGTCTAGAAGACCATGTGATCAGATAAGGCCTCCAAAATTGACAAAATCGACCAACAAGTTGGCTGATCAAAATCGTCATACATGACGAAAATTGTTAGAAAATGCACCCACCTATTATACCTACCTTTGAAATTTGTAAAGCTTGTCTCTTGTCATTTAGCCCTCCAAAATGTGTATAAATAGAGGGCCTTGGATGATTGTAAGGGATCATATTGGAGATTGGTAGGATATTAGCCATTTTAACAAAATTCTCTAAGTTTTCTTCTTCTTTCTTTTCTCTAGTTTTCTTTTTCTTTAGAAAGAGCAAGAGGTTGGATAATTAATATTCTTCTTCTTCTTCTTTCTTTCTTTTATTTTCTTCTTAGATTCTATTTAATTTTATGTTTATAATGCTTATGCTAGGCTAAACTTCTATTTGGTTAAGGGTGATTTCAAAGCCCTAGACATGTTTTGTGATTGATTTTCAGATTCTATCTATCATTAATTTTCTATCAAAGTTGCTTATGTTCTTCTACAAGAATTGTTCATGATGTTGTCTTGATTTATTTAGGTGTACAACTAGATAGATCTTGATAATTATCTATTGCTAGTTTAGGAGTCTTGATCCGTGTAATTGTCTTGATTTCCTATTCATAAGTGGCAATTTGTGATTAATGATTATGGTCAAGTTTTCAATAATTGCAAAGTGGAACATAACCTAAGTTGAACAATCCGAGCTTATGTGTTTGTTGCTTAGATCAACCTATCTTTCTCATCATAAAGCTGCCATTAAATTGAATTTAGAGAGCTTATTCTAGGTTGTTTAATGGTTAGAGATTAAATAGAGAGCTTGTTCTATTTAACGACAAACTAAGGAAAGATTGGGGTAACAGAGCTTGTTGTTATCTACGGTTGTTAACTTTGATAGTTGGTTGATATTGATAGATTTGAAATTGATTCTTAATGATGTCTAGTGGTGGAGAATGAAACCTTAACCATATTTTTCATATTTGATTCTTCTTACTTACTTGTTTTCTTACTTTTCTAGTTTGCCTATTTTTAAAAGTATATTTATTTTTATTGGCTGGTTATACCGCCTAATTTGTATATTAACTTTGTTTTATTTTTATTGGCTGGTTATACCGCCTAATTTAGTATATATATTATTGGCTGGTTATACCGCCTAATTTAGTATATATATTTTTATTGGCTGGTTTTACCGCCTTGCATCTTATTCTTATTATTTACTTTAGTTTAAATCTGGCTTCAAAAACCCCTTTTCTTTTATTGTTCTTGAATTTAAGTTTTAAACTATTAACTTATAAACTAAAACCCAATCCCTGAGGACTCGACCCTTGCTAACTACTATACTTACAATTTATCTTTTTAGTGCAAGGTTAAATAAGATACACTCTTTTGGGTGCATCAAATTTTTGGCGCCGTTGCCGGGGATTGCTTTCTTTAGTTTATTTGTTACTTGGTTTATTCTTATTTTCAGTTCTAATTAGTTTTATTTTCTTGTACATACAAGTTTTTCTTTTCAAATTTAAAAAAAAAAAAAAAACAATGGAATTGAGTAATCTAACACTTGAAGAGTTGGTGGCATACATGAACATGGAGAATCAACAAGCCAAGCTCACCTCCCTAGTTCAACAATTGGCCATGGGAGGATGTCAAGGCCATCAAGTGTTCCAAGACCAACAGTATGATCATTACTCAAACACTTACCATGAGGGATGGTGGGATCATACTAATTATGGCTACTCGAAAAATTACCAAGAAGTAGATCTTTATGCCAATTACACTCATCCATCTAGCTTCAATCAATCATGGTCTCAAGAACCAGATCTTTTTCAACCACCACATATGACTCAAAACTCAGGTACTTCTTTAGAAGATCTTGTCTATTCTCTTGTTACTGATTCTTTGCAATTTCAACAGGAAACAAGGGCAAGCATCCAGAGTTTGAAAAGGCAAATGAGCCAATTGGCTAGTAGTATGGTGGGATGGGTAGCACAAAGATCTGAAGAACTCCCAGCCCAAACGATGGTTAACCCAAAGGAGAATGCTACTATTGTGACCTTGAAGAATGAGGAACAAGATGAGGATGAAACAAAATTAGAGATGGATTCTATTCTTGAGGATAATGAAGCCAAAGATCCAAATAAGAGTATTTCGGCACCTGAGGTAACGTTTAAGGTTTCACTTTTTACTAATGTTTCTTCTCCACCTTTTCCTAGTAGATTTGCAAAGTTCAAGGAGGAAGAACATGAACAACACATGCCAGAAACCTTAAACAACTTGTTTGTGGAGGTCATTCAACAAGTATCAAAATATGCTCCATTCCTCGATGACATATGCACCACAAAGGATGATGGAATAATACTTGTAATGGAGAATGCATCCACTGTTGTGCAAAGAAAGCTTCCTCTCAAACGCATAAATTTGGGAAATTTCATGTATGAGCCTGACAAGCCTAAAAAGCCAAGAAGGGGAATTGGCTAGGCTGAAAACAATCAATCAAGTGCTAATTGGGGGAGGCAGCCTAATTAGTGAAAGCATTGCCAAACTGCCATCCTCAGATTTGCTCTCTTTTTCTTTATCTTTTTTTTTATGTTTCTTTGCTAATTGTGTTTAGTGTTTCTAAGTTCATTTAGGCTGCATAAGTTTATTTTGTTTATTAGTTCTTTTCACTTACACATGATTCTTTCATTTGGGATTAATAGCATTACATTAATGACAATGTAAAAATTATGTGTGGGGGGAAGAATTTAGGATTTTATTTAGAGTGTTTTGTTTTTGAGTTTTTTTTTTTATCTTGTTTTTCTTTCTGATCCTTGTTTTGAAAATAACTAGATGTAAATATAATTTTTATTTTTTTACCCCGGTTAAATGGCGGATAACGGTACTCCGTGATTATTTAAATCGGTTCCATCAGCTACCCACAAAACTTATATTGTATATAAATTTCTCTTTCAATTTCTCTTTCATTTTTTTTTTCAGGATGGATGATATTCTCACAAGATTGCAGAAACGATTTCCTCCTTTTCCTCGAAATATTTTACTGAAGCTTTACCAAGTTCGATTTGAAAGATTAAGAATGCTTATGCACAAAGGGATTCCTGACGACATACATTGGATAATTGAAGCCAAGGTACGTGAAGATGAATATCTTCCTATTTTGCATTTACCAGGTACAGGTAGAAGCACTTTTGCAAAGAAGCGACGAGCAAAGCGCATGAGTTCAAATTGCCACAAATGTGCACGATGGACGTGTAACGGTAAATGTCGTTCTATTGGGATTCCGTCCTCTAATCGAGATGATAAAATTGAATTCATTAATGATGGACTGAGTAAGGAGAATTTGGGTAATATCCAACTTTCTCTTGAGACGCATCCTAGTGGAGACGTACAAAGAGAAATTCTTGATTTATGGCCGCAATTCCAAAGGGAATGGCAACATCTTGGGAATCTGATGTTAAAAGACCCTGTTTGCCAGCTTGTAAGAAAACTGGATGGGAAGCATATCCTCGACTCATAGAAGGCGTTTAAGCCGTTTCTGGACGTAAAACCAGAGGAAGATGTGAGCCACAATCACAACTACAATAAATGACTTCTCAGTTTTTGGTTTGATTTGCAATAACTTTATTTTGGTTTAATTTACGTGTTGTTCGATTTGTGTAATTATTCTCGTTTTTTTTTATTTGTCTTTTACGGTTGATTTTTTCTTCTCTTTTTGATTTTCTTCCTGAAATCACGCAAAAATCTTTTGTTAGGTTAACATTTTCTTCTGACAGGTCAGATACACTTTCGGCGACATTATTACTCTTGTCTGATTCACTACTCAGTCCTTTATATATTACACCATGTACTCATTCTCTTTCAGGCACTCGAAGAAAAAAAAAATGGAAAGTACTTCGTCCCAGCGCATTAAAAAAATTTGTGTCTTTGGAGGTGCTTATCCAGGGAAAAATAACATATTCGCTGATGAAGCCATAAGAGTTGGAGTAATACTTGCCCAACAAAAGATCCACTTGATTTATGGAGGCGGTAGTACGGGTTTAATGGGAGCAGTCGCTACAGCAGCACACGCCGGAGGAAGTCCAGTTCTAGGAATCGTGCCAAAACTATTCACAAGTTTTTGTGGACCTACCGTGGGTAAGGAAATACAAGTCTGGAGTATCCCTGAACGGATGACAATCATGTACCATTCTGCCGATGCATTCATTGCTTTACCAGGAGGTCTGGGTACATTGGAAGAAATAGCTTGCGTGGCTTCTTGGTCATCTTTGGTCACAAATAAGAAACCCATTGGTTTGCTTAATATTAATGGTTATTTTAGTAATTTGCTTTCATATTTAGATAATGCTGTGGATAATGGATTCATGTTTTCAGAGGCAAGGAGAACCATAATTTCTGCTACAACCATTGAAGATTTACTCAAAAAGCTCCAAGCTTATGAGTGTTTATCTGCTACGGTTGTTTCGCAAACGCTCGGAAAAAGAAAAAGAGATATGGACGAGCAAGGAGTGGATTGCACTTTGTCTTTGTGACATTATCTAACATTTTGTTTGTTGTGTCTCAGTTATAATAAGTGGTTAGCAACCTCTACAGGTAATATATCCTAAATTTTACCTTCAAAAAAAGAAAAAAAAAAAAGAAAGAAATTTGTGTTTTAAGCCATTTAAAAGTATTCATTCTGAACAAGGTCTGAGTAAGGGAGACTTGAGACATACCTTGTCAGTTTGATTTTAATCTTTTTATGTTTACATGTTAATTTTTGTTTAGTATTTTAGGATTATTTAGGTTGCATGGTTTTGTTTTGTTTTGAGTCTTAGTTGTTCCTATTCTTATGTTATTAGTTCTTTTCTCTTACACATGATTCTTTCATTTGGGTTAATAGACTTACATTGAGGACAATGTAAGAATTAAGTGTGGGGGGAATGATTTAGGATTTCTTTTATTTTTGTCTACTATTTTTTTTATGAGTCTTTATTATTATTATTATTATTATTATTATTATTATTATTTAGTGTGTTTTAGTTCCTTTTTAATACAATGATGAGATATGAATTGCATAAGTCTAAAACAGATTTATTAGTGATAAGATTTTCATGAGAATTGAGCTTGATGTCAACCTTTTTATGAGCCAATGTTAATATGATATGTTGATTGAGAAAGAAGCATGTTTAGACTTAATCTGACTTGTATAATCATCCTTGTGAGTTTTTGAGCCTATAATGATTGATGCATTATACAAATCAATCTAATTTCTTTCTTGAGTGCTCTTATGATTACATGATTCTCTAGAACTTGCTTTAAACCGTTTGAGACTATATTGATACATGTGACAACATGAATATGATAGAGGCATTAGGATTTTTAGCCAGGGCCAAACAGCCATCCCTTATTGATGTTCCAAGAGAACACACCCTTAGTGAACCAATTTGAGCCTACATTGAATAAGCTATCTCTTTGGTAACCATAACTTGTCCCTAACCTAAATATACTTATATCTTTACCTTTGTTCCAAAGATGAATTAGCATGTTTTGAGACAAGTTGCAAAGACAAGGGATATTTTTAGTTAAAAATTTGGGTTAGAAACAAGAAATAAGTGTGGGGGGAAAAGAAAAGAAAAGTCAAGAGAAAAAGAAATGGAATACTGGCAAATACATTCCTATGTAAAAAAAAAAAAATATGAATCATCTCTTGAATTTGTGGAAAAAGAAAAAGATGTTACAAAGTCGTTTAGAATGAAGAAAAGGCCCAACATGAATATCCGGCCTAGGTGACTATGTACTTGTAAAGAGTTTTGAGAAGTTTCTTTGTATGATCTTTTTATATCTCTAAACTTTATGAACTCTTTGGAACCTTTGTGATATCTTTATCCTTTTGTTCTTCAACCACATTACAAACCCCTTGGCCCCATTACAACCTTGATTAAAGACCTCTTGATTCATGAAGTTGTATGATCTAAATAGTGGAGAATAGGTGGACAAGCAAGAATATGGTAGAACTGTTTTCATGAGATTGATTGAGTGTAAACACTTCACCACTACTTTAAAGAGTGAAAATCATGAGGGTATCCCATGTGAGAAATTGAGATTAAATTTGAACATGCAATATTTTGATTGAGATATGTTATGCTAATATTGGCTTAACTCAAACAATTTACATTCAAGCATGATTTTTTGTGAAATTCTTTAAGCTATTGATTAGTTTATAAGACTTGTTCAAATATTGTCTCTAATTTGTATTGAAAGGATTAGGAGTAAATATTTTTAGTATATGCAGTTTATTTATATTTTAGTTTTTCAATGTTTGTGGGTATCGTTCTAGTAAACCCTCACGAGACTAAACTCGTCCACTAGGGACACCTAGGGGTTTAAAGGCTTGTGTCACATGCTAAGTGCCACCGTGATTTCCTACGAAAATGGATTAGATTAGATTTTCTTATTTTATTTTTATTGAGTCATTGCTAGGGACTAGCAACAATCTAAGTGTGGGGGTGTGATAACTCGTATAATTATATAGTTTTTAGTTATGTTTTATTATTGTTTTGTGTCAAATTCGAGTTATTATTGTTTAGTCTAATTGTGTTTATGATCTTTTATATTTTTATGTATTTTGGTGTTTTTCACAAGTTTCTTTGAGTGATTTCAGATTACTAGAATTAAGGGCAAATCCAGTTCAGTTCCAGTTCCGACACCTTTTGCCATATCAGCTATATCTCGAGTTTCACTGAAGAAATAAGGCTGAAATTTGTAGCCATGCAAAGCTAAGAGGCATATCTATCTTTTTCATGTTTTACACTTCTTGAAACGGAGTCGTTTTCCCTAGCGAAATCGACCATCAAGTTGGCTGATGTGCAATGACGTCTGTGCTGACCTGTTTTCGTATTATGCCCATATCTTCTTATCCACATCAGCAAATGAGCTGATTCCAACGGCTATGGATCAGTAACTGATAGGGTAACATTTGTCTAGAAGACCATGTGATCAGATAAGGCCTCCAAAATTGACAAAATCGACCAACAAGTTGGCTGATCAAAATCGTCATACATGACGAAAATTGTTAGAAAATGCACCCACCTATTATACCTACCTTTGAAATTTGTAAAGCTTGTCTCTTGTCATTTAGCCCTCCAAAATGTGTATAAATAGAGGGCCTTGGATGATTGTAAGGGATCATATTGGAGATTGGTAGGATATTAGCCATTTTAACAAAATTCTCTAAGTTTTCTTCTTCTTTCTTTTCTCTAGTTTTCTTTTTCTTTAGAAAGAGCAAGAGGTTGGATAATTAATATTCTTCTTCTTCTTCTTTCTTTCTTTTATTTTCTTCTTAGATTCTATTTAATTTTATGTTTATAATGCCTATGCTAGGCTAAACTTCTATTTGGTTAAGGGTGATTTCAAAGCCCTAGACATGTTTTGTGATTGATTTTCAGATTCTATCTATCATTAATTTTCTATCAAAGTTGCTTATGTTCTTCTACAAGAATTGTTCATGATGTTGTCTTGATTTATTTAGGTGTACAACTAGATAGATCTTGATAATTATCTATTGCTAGTTTAGGAGTCTTGATCCGTGTAATTGTCTTGATTTCCTATTCATAAGTGGCAATTTGTGATTAATGATTATGGTCAAGTTTTCAATAATTGCAAAGTGGAACATAACCTAAGTTGAACAATCCGAGCTTATGTGTTTGTTGCTTAGATCAACCTATCTTTCTCATCATAAAGCTGCCATTAAATTGAATTTAGAGAGCTTATTCTAGGTTGTTTAATGGTTAGAGATTAAATAGAGAGCTTGTTCTATTTAACGACAAACTAAGGAAAGATTGGGGTAACAGAGCTTGTTGTTATCTACGGTTGTTAACTTTGATAGTTGGTTGATATTGATAGATTTGAAATTGATTCTTAATGATGTCTAGTGGTGGAGAATGAAACCTTAACCATATTTTTCATATTTGATTCTTCTTACTTACTTGTTTTCTTACTTTTCTAGTTTGCCTATTTTTAAAAGTATATTTATTTTTATTGGCTGGTTATACCGCCTAATTTGTATATTAACTTTGTTTTATTTTTATTGGCTGGTTATACCGCCTAATTTAGTATATATATTATTGGCTGGTTATACCGCCTAATTTAGTATATATATTTTTATTGGCTGGTTTTACTGCCTTGCATCTTATTCTTATTATTTACTTTAGTTTAAATCTGGCTTCAAAAACCCCTTTTCTTTTATTGTTCTTGAATTTAAGTTTTAAACTATTAACTTATAAACTAAAACCCAATCCCTGAGGACTCGACCCTTGCTAACTACTATACTTACAATTTATCTTTTTAGTGCAAGGTTAAATAAGATACACTCTTTTGGGTGCATCAATACTCGATGGCCTCTCAGAATCCAGCAAATCTTCAACCTCTTGTCAGCTAGAGGAAGCCGAAAAACATCCAAAAAGAGATCGATTTGAGCCACTCCCCTTGTCTTACTCTGACCTATTGCCCCAACTGGTCGAAGAGCAACTCCTCACTAAAGTTCCAGTGGAGCCTATCCAACCCCATATCCGAGCTGGTATGACAAGAATGTATATTGTGATTATCATTCCGGGATTCGGGGATATTCCACAGAAAATTGCTTATGTCTAAAACAGAAGGTTCAAGCACTTATCAATAAAGGGCAGTTAGATGTGGGGAAGAAACAGAGGCCGACATCTTGGAGAATCCACTGAATGGGAATAATGAGACCATTGTGGATGTCATAATAGGGGAAGAAGATGAAAAGGTCGAAAAGAGTACCGAGGAATAGCCAGTTTGAATTAGGGAAAACATGTCAAAGGGGAGTTTTTGATGCATGCGGTTTCATACCTCATGATGGAAACACTTGTCTCATGTCGGCATTCATATGAATTAAATGAATTTTGAATTTTAAATGCTTTGTGTTTGTTGTGTTTTAACAATAATTTCAATAGGCAAAAACAAGCATTAAGGAAGTGGATAATTATTGTTAGAAATGACCCAATACTTTCCCCCCTCTCCCTGTTGGGCTTTCCTATGCTTAAATTCCTTGAACCGAGACCACTTGAAAGACCTAATGCTTCAAGGAATATGAATGATTGAACTTCATAAACCACAAAATAAGCAAAGATGTAGATCCTAGCCTAGGCTATGAGCAATGGAACCAACTTTTTGAAAAAATTTCGAGCTCTTGGAAAACTCAAACAAATGAGACATTCTTTCAAGAATCAAGATCGTGGTAATTTGATGAGTGTCAAGGTTGTGCTAAAACTATTCACAATAACCCAAAATCACCAATTTCCCAAACATCACTTCATGATTGACACCTCGGGGCACAATGATTAAACCAGATTATCCCATGTCCCAGAGGAAACCTATTTTTGGGCCATATTTTCCTTGTCACTTCAAATAAACCCAAGATTGAAACTCGACCTTTTCAATGTAAACCTAAACTTGTGATATTCCACGTAATGATACAAATTCTCATGATTAATCAAATTGGGGCATCATATATGGAAATGATGGAAACATGATGGATAAGGATGGAATTAACGCATGAATCATTAGGGCATGCGAGAGAAAAAAAGGGAAAAGAAAAAAAAGAAAAAAAATTATGATATCATGCATATGAAAATTCAGATGATTCCAAGTGCAAAATGAAATCCTAATTATCTATTCCCCCTGAGGATTGCTTTTCAATGAGAATATTTGTGCTTGATATGAGAAATGACCATTTTTCATATCCCTTTCACAAAAAGATATTATCTATAGTCACCCCTTTTAAGCCGAAAGAATTCATTCTTCTTTAAACCCTGATCAAGGATTACCCTCTACACTGGGGGGCAAATGTGAGGAAAGAGCTTCTCAAAGACCATTGAGAAATGAGTCCTGGCTAGAAGACAAATACAAAGCAAATTGAGCTCCTAAATGAATATGGGCTCACTCTGTCGAAAGGAAATGGAAAATATGACGAAATGGAAGCCAAAAACAAATCAAAAGAAATGGAAAAAGAAAAAGAAAAAACACACACAAAAAAAAGTGTGAAAAAGTATGGCAAATGAAAGCCAAAAGCAAAGAAGAAAAGGAGCAAAGTCAAAGAAGGAATGAAAAGTCCAAAAGAGACAAATGCTTCAAAAAGGATTCTTCCTAAAGAAATGATCCTTGATCTGATTATCTTCAAACACATATTTTGGGCCTTTTTATCCTTTCTTTCTGAACCCCGAACCATGGCCTACATTACGTGCTTTAAAAGTCCATTTTGATCAAGCATGAATTTTTAACTTGAAGGGTTTTTCCTCAGATTTTATCCCATCTCATCGAATTATCATTTCACTATGGAAGAATTTAGAATTCCCAAGTGCATGGTAAAACAATAAAAAAATAGAAAGAATGGGACTCTATGGCGAAAACCCAAAAATGGGCGGTTTAGAGTAAAATGGAAATTTTTGATGCCATCTATGTTAGTGCCGATACCACAACAAAAGAAGAGGTCATCTTGAAGAAATTGAGTAACATCTAGAAATTCTTGAATCTCCCAAATTGTCAGCTCTCATTTGGAGAATTGACTTCAAAAACTGAAACTCTTTTTCCTCCAAATCAACTTTCTAGTTTAAACATCCCGGCTAATCTTGACGCTTGTCAAAACGCCATGATTTGGACACTAAAAGAAGGTTGAATTTGTTTGATTCTCAAGGAATTCGTATTTTATAAAACCTGTTTCATTTGTGAGCCTGGAAGGGACATACATTTTTGTTGTAAAGTTTTATTCGATCAACCAATATCCTGTTGTATCAAGCCTTTCAATTCAAGTTGAAAAGCCCAGATTGACACTTAGGAAAATTTCTAACAGTGATCATCAGTCTTCAAAAGATTCGTACATCACACACTATGGGGTTAATATTTTTGGCTCAAATGTTTTCATTAAGTGAGCAATTTTTTTTTTTTCAAAATGGGAAAACAAATAAAAATAGATTTTGAAATAACCATTTTTGATGATTGACATGAGACAAGGGTTTTTCTAATCTAAAGGTATGGAACTACTAGGGTTGACCTTAACTTCCCAACATAGAACTTGGCAAACAGATTTTCGTTGATAAGAGTTTGAAAACTGTTGGGGCAAGAAGATAACCGAAGACCGAAAAGAGAATGACCTCTTATGGGGCACGAGTATTCAAGATACACTCTTATTTGATGAGGAAAAATGAATTGGAAAGGCCAAGACAAAGTCTAGAGAAATAATCGGGGACATTAGCATCATTCATGAGCACTTACCTCTTTATGGAGCTTTGCATCTGCACCATGTCAGCAAACATTTGCATCAATCATGGGTATTTGCATTTTCACCATTCCATGAGCATCTGCATTCGACCTTTACATCCTTAATGGATATTTACATTTGCGTCATCTCAAGAAATCGCCTCATTTCTAGGATCATTGCACCTTCCTTATTGTAGTTGCAATTACACCATTTATAGACTACTTACATGAACACGATTCGTAGGGGCATCTGCATCTTTTCATGAAGCATTTGTATCATTATTGATCTTCGCATTTGCATCATTTAGAAGCATCTTGCACACTACTAATCTTTGCATTTTCATCATTTAGAAGCATCTTGCACACTACTAATCTTTGCATTTGCACCATTCAAAAGCATTTGCATAATGCCAACCTTTGCATCTGTATCATTCTATGAAGTAGTTGTGTCAATATTAATATTTGCATTTGTATCATGTAGAAGCATTTTGCATATTGCTAGTCTTTGCATTTCCACCATTCTGAAGCATTTACACAATGTCGGTCTTTGCATCTGCATCGCCACATGAAATAGTTGCGTCAATGTTGATCTTTGCATTTGCATCTTATTCAATATCTTCATCTGCATCAAGAAGCATTTGCATCAATCGAAGACATTTTCATTTGCACCATGAAGCATTTGCATCTTATTCAATCTCTGCATCTGCATCAAGAAGCATTTGCATCAATTGAAGACATTTGCATTTGCACCATGAAGCATTTGCATCTTATTCAATATCTGTATCTACATCAAGAAGCATTTGCATCAATTAAAAACATTTGCATATGCATCATGAAGCATTTGCATCTTCTCTCAAAACCTTCAAGTAAACTTTCAACACATTTTCAAAAAAAAAAAAAAAACGTGGATAAGTCATCCAGACACCATATTCAGAAAATATCGCTGGCTTCACCATATCTCTTCTTGACCTTTGGCTCCGCCCAGGTCATCTCATAGAAACTACCCCTGGCTTCACCATATCTCCTCTTCACCTAGATCTTTCTTGACCTTCGGTTTCATCCAGGTCATATCAATCTCTGGCTTCATCCAGATCTTTCTCGACATTTCACCCAAGACATTCCAATTTCTGGCTTCATCCAGGTCTTTCTCGACTTTTGGTTTCACCCAGGTTATATCAATCTATGGCTTCATCCAGATCCTTCTCAACCTTCGATTTCACCCAAGACATTCTAATTTCTAGCTTCATCCAGATCTTTCTCGACTATCGGTTTCACCTAGGACATTCCAATTTCTGGCTTCATCCAGATCTTTCTCGACTTTCGGTTTCACCTTAGTCATTTCAATTTCTGGCTTCTTCCAGATCTTTTTTCGACTTCTGGTTTCGCCCAAGTCATCTCATTTGAAAATTATCTATGGTTTCGCCTAGATAATTTTTTGACTTCTGGTTTCGCCCAAGTCATCTCATTTGAAGAATATCTATGGTTTCGCCTAGATAACTTTTCGACTTCTGGTTCCGCCCAAGTCATCTCTTTGGAAAATTATCTATGGTTTCGCCTAAGATAACCTTTTGACTTCTGGTTTGGCCCAAGTCGTCTCAGTTGAAAATTATCTATGGTTTCGCCCTTTTGATTCCGCCTAAGTCATCTTAGTTGAAAATTATCTATGGTTTCACCTAGATAACTTTTCTATCTATGGGTTCGCCCAGGTCTTTTTAATTTTTGGTTTTGCCAGTAAGACTTCACCAAGATAGGATAAGGCCTCGGGACTTCCGCCGAGGTATTTTGTTCTCCTGCAAATCAAGACTTCACCAAGATAGGATAAGTCCACGAGACCACCGTCGAGGTATTTTCTTCTCTTGCAAATCGAACTCGTTTCTTTAAGACGGGTCGAGTCTTGATTACTCGGAGAACTCAATTTAAGGACAAAATCTTCTATTTACAGCTTTTTCAGAAGAAAAAAATGATGAAAAAAATGGAAATGAAGAATAAAGCAAACTCCCTTTCCTTTTATTTACTTGTGATTTCACTAATCGGACAAAATTATTGTCTATTTATCTTTGCCTGTTTCCTGATTCTCAGCAATAGCCAAAGAGGGGCAGCTGTAGACACCTAATTTTGTCCGGGTCCTGTAAACAAGGTAAATTCTTCCTTGTACTTCTTTAGAATGCAAAAAAATCTCTTCTCATCTTGCATATGGTCCTCCAAGACTTGTGATTCAGAGTTCAGCATGAAAAGTCAATCCAAAAAAAGTCAACTCCAAAAAAGTCAACTCTAAAAAGTCAACCTTAAAAAGTCAACCACTAAAAAAATTCAAAATCAAGATTTCAAGTTGAATTGAACAATGATGAAAATTTTTGATAATCCGAGGTCTATAACGAAAGATATGGAGTTCGAAAGAAGGATTGTGGAAATTTCAGTGTAGGGGAAGCCCTAATTCGGCAAATTTGGGGAAAAGTGCTTACACGGTCAAATTGGTCAAAATTGGAGGTTCCAAATGGAATATAATTAATGACTATGGTTATTAGAAGGGCCAATTGGAAGCAAAACAAACGAAGAGTCAATTTGGAAGGAAAATAAAAAAAAATTAGGGTTTTGGTTAAAAAGGGTGAATTTTGCAAATTTGGGGGAAAATGCAAAAATGGCCAATTTGGTGAAATCGAAGCCCTTAGTTGATAAACAATGAGTAAACAAGGATAGCCCAAGGCCCAGTTTGAAGTGAATCCAAAGAAAAATCCGATTGGAGTAAAAACGAAAAAAATTCTCGACTTTGAAAAGGGGAAAACTAAATCGGAGGGGAATTTGATCGTAAAAATTGGGCATTTTCAGACAAACTCAAATTCAATATAAGACAAAGGAAGTGGAAAAAGAAAATCCAGAAATTGGACCAATTTTGAGTAAAAATGAGGTTTCGGAGGTTGAAGGGCATTTTCAAAAATTCCAGAAGATAATTTCGGGAAAATAGCAAAAAAGCTCCAAAAATTATGAAAACTTCCAGATCTGGGTTTTATAATTTTTGAAAGAGATCGGTGAAGAAAAATCTAGAATCGGAGCTCATTTGAAAAATGACAAAGTTCTGGTGCACTAAGCCGAAATTCCAGAAGATAATTTCGGGAAAAATAGCAAACGAGCTCCAAAAATTATGAAAACTTCCAGATCTGGGTTTTATAATTTTTGGAAGAGATCGGTGAATAAAAATCCAAAATCGGAGCTCATTTGAAAAATGGCAAAGTTTAGGTGCACTAAGCCCAAATTCAAAAAGATAATTCCGGGAAAAATAGCAAACAAGCTCCAAAAATTATAAAAACTTCCAGATCTGAGTTTTGTATTTTTTTTGGAAGAGATCAGTGAAGAAAAATCCAGAATCGGAGCTCATTTGAAAAATGGCAAAGTTCGAGTGCACTAAGCCGAAATTCCAGAAGATAATTCCGGGAAAAATTGAAAACGAGCTCCAAAAATAATGAAAACTTTCAGATCTGAGTTTTATATTTTTTGGAAGAGATTGGTGAAGAAAAATCCGGAATCGGAGTTCAAATGAAAAAGGTGAATTTTGGGTGCCACTAACCGGAATATCCAAGAGAAAATTTCGGGAAAAATAGGGAACAAGCTCGGAAAATTTTGAAAATCTCCAAATCTCAATATTATATTTATTTGGATGGATTGGAGAAAGAAAAATCAGATTTGGGGTCCGTTTGCAATAAAATCAAGTTTGGGGGACAAAAGGTAATTTTATAGAAGAAACCAAAAAAGGCCAATTTGCAATTAAAAAATATGAAGGATGAAGGAATTATTGGGATATTCCAAGCCCTTGGCTGGTCTGCTCATGAATGAAGGGTGAGATTTGATTAAATTCATCCAATGGCCACAATCAAGTTGCAAGATAGCATTTTTACTATCTTGAAATGTCCTTGCTCATCTAATGGCCTAAGTACCTTGTAAAAAGATGAGTACATCCTTGAACGGCCAAGATCAAATTGCAAGATGACATTTTTTATTGTCATGAAAATATCCTCATCTAATGGCCAATATTGGTGGAACAAAGATGAGTACAAATCATCCAATGGTTGGAAATGCATGTAGCCAAATAAAGTATCCTTGCTCATCCAATGGCTTAGGCATCTTATGAAAAGATGAGTACATCCTTGAATGGTTAAGATCAATTTGCAATATGGAATTTTTTTTGTCATGAAAATATCTTGGATCCAAGGGCTTAGATTGTGTAGGAGAATTAAATGAATTAATCTCCACCCTTCACCAACACCAAGACCATTTGGCCAAGGCTCTTCAAAGGGAGGGATTTTCATTTTTTCAAGGGAGGTTGGCTGATTTTGAGTCTTAAGGCAGTATCTAAAAACCTTAGAAAAAACATTTTTGAAAGAAAAGAAAGAAAGCTTTTGCTAAGGTAACCATTCCTCTTTGGTTCTTACATTTTTTCTTTCTTCTTCTTCATGTTATTCTTTATTTTTTTTCCATGTGATTTTCTACTATTTTCTTTGCTTAATAAAGGTTTTATGAAATCTTTCTTGTTGTTTTTGCTTTTTTCAAAAATAAATAAACAATGGTTAAGCTTCATGATCTTGATGAAAATCAAGTGATAATGGTTACGGTGGGCTTTGTCCAATATACCAACCATGGAGTTCATTTCCATATTTTTTTTTATTTGCTTAATTTAACTTGCTTATTTCTATTATTATTTATTTTTATGTGTATTTATAATCTTGCTAACCATTTTTGTTGTTTTGATTTATGACATACTTTTGCATCTTGTGGCTATTGTCGTATAGTTTAGGTCATTTTCATTTTTCATATCATTTTCCATGTTATTTAGGCATCTAGGTCATTTTCCATGTCATTTAGCATTTAGGTCATTTTTGCATGCCATGTCATTTAGGCATATAGGTCATTTTCCATGTCATTTAGACATTTAGGTCATTTTCCATGTCATTTAGACATTTAGGTCATTTTTATTATTCCATGTCACTATCCATGTCATTTAGGCACTAGGCCATTTTCATTATTCCATGTCATTTTCCATGTCATTTAGACACTAGGTCATGCATATTTCATGTCATTTATTTCATGCATTATTGCATTTCCCACTTGATTTTTGACTTAAGTCAATCAATGGCTCAAAGCCAAGCTCTCATCAGCATGCTTGTGAAAAATTAAAATTTGTACAAGTTGGATTTTCTAACTTTATGGATTTTTTTTCACTGGGCAGCCCTTGTCTAAATTTTTAGAATTTTTTACCACTGCTTGTAGGACCTTAGCGGAGTCTCTAATATTTTTATTCTGATTTTTGGATATTTTTATTAAAGGTTTAAAAATGTTTTTTGATTAAGCAGTTTTTTACCCATTGTTCTGTCTTTTATGAATTTTCGGGTAGGTCATCCTTAGTCTAAAAATTAAGCTGATTTTTTTCCATAGAGGTCGACATGTTCTAAGTCTCTCATAGTTTTTTTAAGGGTAAAAAAATCGGTTTCTAAAACTAGTTAGAAAAGTTAGATTTGTTTTTAAGAACTAATAGTTTTCTGTTTTGTTTAAGGCTCTAAGAGGGGGCTGATTTAAAATATTAGTTGTTGTTTTAGGTTAATTTCCAAGTTATTTTAATCATAAAATTTGATTTTTTAAAAGTCGGGTCAAGGTTGGTCAACCCCGGGTTTCAAAAATAGGAAAAAATTAAAGCCTTTTAAAGGGTGTTTTCGGTCAAGTTTTATTTTATCAAAAAATTCTGATTTTTTTTTTTTTTTAAATCCGAGTCCAAAGTTCGAGTTAGAAAATCCAACTTAGGTCTCTTCCAAAGGTAGTCGGATGTCTTTTTAGATATACAAATATCTTTGTTTTGTGGGACGAATACATTTCCATGCATTTGCATTTTTCATATTCATGCATATTTTATGACATTTAATTTTTGCTATTTTGGTTTTATAAATTCCATATATATATATATATATATATAGTGTGTGTGTGTGTGTGTGTGTGTGTGTGAATATTCCATAGTGATATCATTGCCTTGATTTAGATTTTATGTTGTCATTTCGATTATGGCATAATTATGAATATTCTATGGTAATATTTGCCATTTAATTTAGATTTTTGCTATGTCATATAGATTTCTAATATGTGACCTAGGTTTTATCATGTCATTAATTCTTACCATTTAATTTAGATTTTTGCTATGTCATATAGATCTTCAATATATCACCTAGGTTTTATCATGTCATTAATTCTTGTCATTTAATTTAAATTTTTGCTATGTCATATAGATTTCTAGTATGTCATCTAGGTTTTATCATGTCATTAATTCTTGTCATTTTATTTAGATTTTTGCCATGGCATTTAGGTTCTACCATGTCATCTAGATTTTGCCATGTCAAGCATGCCATGTCATTAATCCATATGCCATGTCATTCACTCATATGCCATGTCATTAGTAGTAATTTGCATATTCATAACTATCTTTTTAAATGTTTTTTTTTTAATGCAATAAAAATAATGATTTTCAATAAAATAAAATTATTCCCGAGTTAAAATAATTCATGAATTCTCCTCCGGGTTGTCGTGGAGGACATCATCAATTATCATTAATAACGGAATATCTTTTTTTCAAAACGAGAATGATTCGGAAAATTTTCTAAATAAATAAAAACTTCTATATTTTGCCGGGTCTGTCGGGGAATGTATGAAATATTTGAATTAATTCCGGATCATTTTCAAATCAAGTGGAATTATTTCTCTTTAAAACGGGAATTATTTTTAAATACCAATTTCAAAATCGACTTTTACTGAGACTCGAGATAACACACGATTAACAAGGTACCGTTTTACACGGGCGTTGCCGGGGTGCTAATCCTTCCCCTCGCGTAACCGGCTTCCGAACCCGCTTTTTTATTTTCTCTGGTTTAAAAGTACAGACTTCGAAATTGGTTTTAAAAATGTTTTAATTAATTTTAAAATGTTTTACAAAACCGGTTTTAATAGGTGGCCGATCACACCTAGCCAAAAAAAAAAAAATTGGTGGCGACTCCATTTCTTTTTCAAGGTTGTTTTCAAACCCTCATTATACATCAAGAGGAATTAAGTCGTCTTTTCTTCTGCCTGTTGTTTCCCCACCTCACTCGAACGGGTCTCTCGGATCACGTATCGACAATACATATAGGAATAAATCACTTAAAGAGATCTATAAATTCCTCCTTAATCAAAGGACGCAGAAACTAACGTGGATTTTCATAAATGATAAAAATAAATTTGAAGGCGATGATAATCACTTAAGAAAAATAACATAATTTTTCAAATTTGATTTCTTAACAAAAGAAAATGAATCATGTAAGAAACAAATTTTAAAGGAAACATTCATGGAGAAATAAAGTGTTCAACAACCATGCTTTGATACCACATGTAAAACATGATGACCCATAAATTGTCAAGCATTTTGACAATTAAACTTAATATATTTAGGATATTAAACACATAATTCTCACACTTAGAAAACGTACCTGATTATAGGGAAGATGAAGAAACCATGATTGAATTCCTGATCTCTACAAATAAATTGGTTTCTCTCCCTTGATCCCTCTTTCTGTTACAAAAGATTTTATGATGGAAATTGAATGTGAATGTGTTTGAGTAACCCTCATGAATAGGGAGAGGACCAATTTAATATATCTCTATCTTTAATCTGGAACGTCCATCATGTATCCAAATGAACGGTTAAGATTTATTTATCATTAAGGATAAATACTAATTTATTATTCAATAAATTAAATAATCATTATGCAGACTATCTTAAAAACATAACTGACAATTATCCCGTAAATACCAGACTATTAACTTTCATTAATATCAGACCATTATCTTACAACTTGTTCAAGTGAGTAAACTTTTTGAATATTCTCGAGATGAGTGAGCTTTTCTAAATCTCACCAAAGATTTGGGAGTATTTAGGAAAATTCTCCGATAAAAAGTTATGCTCGCTATTTAATTCCTTTTACGATGCATTTCATGCATTTGTCATATTATATGTGCAAGCGGGTAAAGAATCCCAATAATGAGATTTTTTAAGTAGTTCAAGAGCTATAGTTCTTGAAAATTTCGTAGATGAGGGAGCTTTCTAAACTCCACTATTTAATTATTTTCAAGTTGCATTTCCTGCATTTGTCATATTAAAATATTTCAAAAAAAAAAAGTTGGTGATAAATAAAAGAAATTAAAAAAGTTATATTAATATAAACTATTTTTACCAATGTTAAAAGGGTAACATATGATTAGATGATACTGTTTTTTGAAGGGCAATATAGTGATGCTAATACTTTCTTCAATCGTAACATACTTCTATACCTAACTTTGTTTTGTACAAACCAGAAATTATGTTTATAGCCAACAACCATGAGGTCTGTTGGTAGAATACTAAACTTTTAGTTCTAGTAATTAGATATCAAACGCTGACAACCCCAAATATTAAAAAAAAAAAAAAAATTATTGTTATAATAAATCCTAGTTAAATTTAGAATTTTATTAACATGATAAGTTTTTTTAAGTGACCAATTACTTTAGACAAAAAAAAAAGATTAATGGCAACCCCTCTATTTTATAAAATCGTCCATGTAAAAGAATTCAAAGACACGCACGTTATAACACTAACCATTCAAAATGATAGGGATCTCATAAGATCTTGTTGGATATCAATGTGTATATTAAAAAAATACGTACACGTATACGAATACGTAGGTTGTTGTAAGTAGATACATGATATATAATTAAGGTATACAATCGATATCAATATTGAATGAGAAATTGATCTCTAAACACCCCTTGAATAGGAAGAAAAAATAGTTGATGTTTAGTTGTTTACCTTGGTGTGGAATCCCACATTGGTTACATAAAGGCTTATATAGGTTTATGTTCAATGTTGGGTTAGGTCTCAAGGTGTACCCAAGTTTTTGTGAAGGGTGAGGACCTACACAAACTTGGGCTACCACACACATGCACACCGAGTCGGGCCGGGCTTGGGCTGGGTCGGGTATGGGTTTGGATTAGTAATTAATTTTTTACTGCCCACAGACATGTTTTTCGGTCCAAACCGAGCCGATACTGCCCAACCGAACCAACTATTTATTTCTGTCTGTTTGAGACATGTTGGTTCAGTTCTGGACCGAACCGTTTCTTGTTTCAACAATTTCGTTTGTTGATCAACCGGTTCGTCCAAACCGAACATCTTTCCAACAGTGTTGACTGTTGACTAAACCGGTTCTGTCCAAATAGTTTTTCTATTCCGAACAGACATTTGATTCCCTATAAATATCGAGTTCAGTCACTATTTTGTGTACTGAAAAATAATTCATTTCTTCTTCTTCTTGTTCTCGATTTTTTCCTATTTTCTTGTGAGAGAGACCGACATCTTTTCTGGTTTGCTATGTTGCTTCGAGTGTGCTCTCAACAGTAATGGTATCAAGGAGACTTGGGAGACGAGTTGCAATATACTATAAGCACCTGAAAGACAGGCAATAATCGTCTTAAGATCAGAGGTTCTATCTTGACTCGATTTTTCTTTTTTGGTTCTATCGAAACTATGAATATCCAATTTTGTAATGTTTGTATTTCATATTTAAATTCATATTCTACTTATTTATATATATATATATATATTTAACAAGTAGTGAAATAATTCTAAGTGCTATAATATGCCTAACAATCTTAAGACGATTACTTAATCTTTTACGATTATTGTTTACTGTTTCATTACAGTTATTATATATTTAGACTGCTATATATTATTACTTTGTAATATTTATATAGGTACTTTGTAATATATATATATGGCAACTATTGGTATTATTGTAAAAATTATGGCCGACCAAAAAGACGGGAAAGGCTAAAAGGAAAGTTTTTTTAATCTTTAAGTGGGGTTACGCTAAATTCTTAGCCTTTTTTAAGAGTTTCAGTTATAATTAATAGAAGCCGTCGTCTTCATGCAAGTGTATTTGGCTTGTTATTTTTTCTGCTTTGTTTCGGTCATTGAGAAAGAATATTAAGAGCCCGCCGCTTCATGCAAGGGTGAGAGGTTTTGTTATTGTTGCTTTGAAATTCGGTAATATATATATACTTACTGTTTTTTTTTTGCCAAATATACTTACTGTTTATGTAATATATATATATATATACACTGATATATATATATATATAGTTACGTTTATGATATATATACACTGATATATATATATATACTTACTGTTTATGTAATATATATAGTTACGTTTGTGATATATATATATGTTTGTAATATATACATATTATATATATATATTTTGTGTACGATTTTTTTGCTATATATTTGTTGTTGTGCAATTCTGTTATAAAAAATTACATACAAGTTGATTCTGTTATTTTTTAAATAACAGCTCGTAGAATGATCTACCAATACGATTAGTGCGCCTGTAGCGCCACAGCCACTACATGTTACACATGGTGAAAGGCCTGAGAAGTTCAATGGTCTGGACTTCAAACGTTGATAGCAAAAGATGTTATTCTACTTGACCACCCTCAACCTAGCCCGGTTCCTACGAGAGGAGACTCTGATTCTCAACGAGGGAGAGATCGATCCTAAGGTTGTAGCCTCGGTTGAAGCATGGAAGCATTCTGATTTCTATGCAAGAATTATATCCTTAACGGTTTGGATAACACGTTATACAAAGTGTATAGCCTAATCAAAACAGCAAGAGAGCTGTGGGAGCCCTAAGAAAGGAAGTACAGAACCGAGGATGTCGGCACGCAGAAATTTATGGTTGGCAGGTTTCTGAAATTCAAAATGGTGGACTTGAAAATCGTGATCAGTCAAGTCTAAAAGTATCAGTTGATCCTCCATGAAATTACGCCGAATGAATGATTCTTTGAGACGGCTGCTTTGAAGGAGAAATTGCCACCTTCGTCGAAGGATTTCAAGAACTATCTAAAGCATAAGAGAAAGGATATGAACTTAGAGGACTTGATTGTTCGGTTAAGAATCGAGGAGGATAACCGTGGCTCAGAAAAAAGGGTTAAAGTTCAAACTATGGAAGCCAAGGCAAATGTTGTGGAACATTCGCACAAGAGGAATTATGTTGGTTCTAGTTCTTCCCAAGGTAATAAGGAAACGAATTTTAAGAAGTTCACAGTAAATTGTTTCGTGTGCAACAAGCCCGAATAACGAGCAAAAGACTGTCGTCAGAATAAGAAAAAGAAAGCTCAAGCCAACTTAGTTGATGATAATGAGATCGAGCTCGCTGCTATAGTGTCACAAGTGATCTTGGTAGAAAACCCTAAGACTTGGTAGTGATAACTCGTATAATTATATAGTTTTTAGTTATGTTTTATTAATGTTTTGTGTCAAATACGAGTTATTATTGTTTAGTCTAATTGTGTTTATGATCTTTTATATTTTTATGTATTTTGGTGTTTTTCACAAGTTTCTTTGAGTGATTTCAGATTACTAGAATTAAGGGCAAATCCAGTTCAGTTTCAGTTCCGACACCTTTTTCCATATCAGCTATATCTCGAGTTTCACTGAAGCAATAAGGCTGAAATTTGTAGCCATGCAAAGCTAAGAGGCATATCTATCTTTTTCATGTTTTACACTTCTTAAAACGGAGTCGTTTTCCCTAGTGAAATCGACCATCAAGTTGGCTGATGTGCAATGACGTCTGTGCTGACATGTTTTCGTATTATGCCCATATCTTCTTATCCACATCAGCAAATGAGCTGATTCCAACGGCTATGGTTCCGTAACGGATAGGGGAACCTTTTTCTAGAAGACCATGTGATCAGATCAGGCCTACAATATTGAAGAAATCGACCATCAAGGTGGCTGATGTGTAATGACGTCTGTGCTGACATGTTTTCGTATTTTGCCCATATCTGCTTAACCACATCAGCAAATGAGCTAATTCCAACGGCTATGGTTCCGTAACTGATAGGGGAACCTTTGTCTAGAAGACCATGTGATCAGATCAGGCCTCCAATATTGACGAAATCGACCATCAAGTTGGCTGATCAAAATCGTCATATACCTACCTTTGAAATTTGTAAAGCTTGTCTCTTGTCATTTAGCCCTCCAAAATGTGTATAAATAGAGGGCCTTGGATGATTGTAAGGGATCATATTGTACATAGGTAGGATATTAGTCATTTTAATAAAATTCTCTAAGTTTTCTTCTTCTTTCTTTTCTCTAGTTTTCTTTCTTTTCTCTAGTTTTCTTTTTCTTTAGAGAGAGCAAGAGGTTGGATAATTAATATTCTTCCTCTTCTTCTTTCTTTCTTTTATTTTCTTCTTAGATTTTCTTTAATTTTATGTTTATGTTTATAATGCCTATGCTAGGCTAAACTTCTATTTGGTTAAGGGTGATTCAAAGCCCTAGACATGTTTTGTGATTGATTTTCAGATTCTATCTATCATTAATTTTCTATCAAAGTTGCTTATGTTCTTCTACAAGAATTGTTCATGATGTTGTCTAGATTTATTTAGGTGTACAACTAGATAGATCTTGATAATTATCTATTGCTAGTTTAGGAGTCTTGATCCGTGTAATTGTCTTGATTTCCTATTCATAAGTGGCAATTTGTGATTAATGATTATGGTCAAGTTTTCAATAATTGCAAAGTGGAACATAACCTAAGTTGAACAATCCGAGCTTATGTGTTTGTTGCTTAGATCAACCTATCTTTCTCATCATAAAGCTGCCATTAAATTGAATTTAGAGAGCTTATTCTAGGTTGTTTAATGGTTAGAGATTAAATAGAGAGCTTGTTCTATTTAACGACAAACTAAGGAAAGATTGGGGTAACAGAGCTTGTTGTTATCTACGGTTGTTAACTTTGATAGTTGATTGATATTGATAGATCTGAAATTGATTCTTAATGATGTCTAGTGGTGGAGAATGAAACCTTAACCATATTTTTCATATTTGATTCTTCTTACTTATTTGTTTTCTTACTTTTAGTTTGCTTATTTTTTATATTTATTTTTATTGGCTGGTTATACCGCCTAATTTGTATATTAACTTTGTTTTATTTTTATTGGCTGGTTATACCGCCTAATTTAGTATATATATTTTTATTGGCTGGTTATACCGCCTAATTTAGTATATATACTTTTATTGGCTGGTTATACCGCCTTGCATCTTATTCTTATTATTTACTTTAGTTTAAATCTGGCTTCAAAAACCCTTTTTCTTTTATTGTTCTTGAATTTAAGTTTTAAACTAATAACTTATAAACTAAAACCCAATCCCTGAGGACTCGACCCTTGCTAACTACTATACTTACAATTTATCTTTTTAGTGCAAGGTTAAATAAGATACACTCTTTTGGGTGCATCAAATTTTTGGCGCCGTTGCCGGGGATTGTTTTCTTTAGTTTATTTGTTACTTGGTTTATTCTTATTTTCAGTTCTAATTAGTTCTATTTTCTTGTACATACAAGTTTTTCTTATCAAATTTTGAAAAAAAAAAAAAAAAAAAAAAAACGATGGAATTGAGCAATCTAACACTTGAAGAGTTGGTGGCATACATGAACATGGAAAATCAACAAGCCAATCTCACCTACCCAGTTCAACAATTGGCCATGGGAGGATGTCAAGGCCATCAAGTGTTCCAAGAGCAACAGTATGATCATTACTCAAACACTTACCATGAGGGATGGTGGGATCATACTAATTATGGCTACTCAGAAAATTACCAAGAAGTAGATCCTTATGCCAATTACACTCATCCATCTAGCTTCAATCAATCATGGTCTCAAGAACCAGATCTTCTTCAACCACCACATATGACTCAAAACTCAGGTACTTCTTTAGAAGATATTGTCGATTCTCTTGTTACTAATACTTTGCAATTTCAACAGGAAACAAGGGCAAGTATCCAGAGTTTGGAAAGGCAAATGAGCCTATTGGCTAGTAGTATGGTGGTATGGGTAGCACAAAGATCTGAAGAATTCTCTGCCCAAACGATGATTAACCCAAAGGAGAATGCTACTATTGTGACCTTGAAGAATGATGAACAAGATGAGGATGAGACAAAATTAGAGATGGATTCTATTCTTGAGGATAATGAAGCCACAAATCCAAATAAGAGTATTTCAGCACCTGAGGTAACGTTTAAGATTCCAATTTTTACTAATGTTTCTTCTCCACCTTTTCCTAGTAGATTTGCAAAGTTCAAGGAGGAAGAACATGAACAAAACATGCTGGAAACCTTAAACAGTTTGTTTGTGGATGCCATTCAACAAGTACCAACATATGCTCCATTCCTCGATGAGATATGCACCACAAAGGATGATGGAATAATACTTGTAATGGAGAATGCATCCAGTTTTGTGCAAAGAAAGCTTCCTATCAAACGTTCAAATTTGGGAAGTTTCATGTATGAGCCTAACAAGCCTAAAAAGCCAAGAAGGGGTGTTGGTTAGGTTGGACAACTTAAATCAGTACTAATTGGGAAGGCAGTCCAATTAATGAAGAAATTACCAACCTGCCATACTCAGATTTGCTTTCTTTTCCTTTTCCTTTTATTATTTTTTATTGTTTTTATTTATTTATTTTTATGTTTATTTGTTTAGTAATTTAGGATTTTATTTAGAGTTTTTTGTTTTTTAGTCTTTTTAGGTTGTTTTTCTTTCTGATCCTGGTTTTGAAAATAACTAGATGTAAATATAATTTTTAATTTTTTTACCCCGGTTAAATGGCGGATAACGGTACTCCGTGATTATTTAAATCGGTTCCATCAGCTACCCACAAAACTGATATTGTATATAAATTTCTCTTCCAATTTCTCTTTCAATTTTTTTCTTTTCAGGATGGATGATATTCTCACAAGATTGCAGAAACGATTTCCTCCTTTTCCTCAAAATATTTTACTGAAGCTTTACCAAGTTCGTTTCGAAAGATTAAGAATGCTTATGCAGAAAGGGATTCCTGGAGACATACGTTGGATAATTGAAGCCAAGGTACGTGAAGATGAATATCTTCCTGTTTTGCATTTACCAGGTACAGGTAGAAGCACTTTTGCAAAGAAGCGACGAGCAAAGCGCATGAGTTCAAATTGCCACAAATGTGCACGATGGACGTGTAACGGTAAATGTCGTTCTATTGGGATTCCGTCCTCTAATCGAGATGATAAAATTGAATTCATTAAGGATGGACTGAGTAAGGAGAATTTGGGTAATATCCAACTTTCTCTTGAGACGCATCCTAGTGGAGACGTACAAAGAGAAATTCTTGATTTATGGCCGCAATTCCAAAGGGAATGGCAACATCTTGGGAATCTGATGTTAAAAGACCCTGTTTGCCAGCTTGTAAGAAAACTGGATGGGAAGCATATCCTCGACTCATAGAAGGCGTTTAAGCCGTTTCTGGACGTAAAACCAGAGGAAGATGTGAGCCACAATCACAACTACAATAAATGACTTCTCAGCTTTTGGTTTGATTTGCAATAACTTTATTTTGTTTTAATTTACGTGTTGTTCGATTTGTGTAATTATTCTCGTTTTTTTTTATTTGTCTTTTACGGTTGATTTTTTCTTCTCTTTTTGATTTTCTTCCTGAAATCACGCAAAAATCTTTTGTTAGGTTAACATTTTCTTCTGACAGGTCAGATACACTTTCGGCGACATTATTACTCTTGTCTGATTCACTACTCAGTCCTCTATATATTACACCATGTACTCATTCTCTTTCAGGCACTCGAAAAAAAAAAATGGAAAGTACTTCATCCCAGCGCATTAAAAAAATTTGTGTCTTTGGAGGTGCTTATCCAGGGAAAAATAACATATTCGCTGATGAAGCCATAAAAGTTGGAGTAATACTTGCCCAACAAAAGATCCACTTGATTTATGGAGGCGGTAGTACGGGTTTAATGGGAGCAGTCGCTACAGCAGCACACACCGGAGGAAGTCCAGTTCTAGGAATCGTGCCAAAACTATTCACAAGTTTTTGTGGACCTACCGTGGGTAAGGAAATACAAGTCTGGAGTGTCCCTGAACGGATAACAATCATGTACCATTCTGCCGATGCATTCATTGCTTTACCAGGAGGTCTGGGTACACTGGAAGAAATAGCTTGCGTGGCTTCTTGGTCATCTTTGGTCACAAATAAGAAACCCATTGGTTTGCTTAATATTAATGGTTATTTTAGTAATTTGCTTTTATATTTAGATAATGCTGTGGATAATGGATTCATGTTTTCAGAGGCAAGGAGAACCATAATTTCTGCTACAACCATAGAAGATTTACTTAAAAAGCTCCAAGCTTATGAGTGTTTATCTGCTACGGTTGTTTCGCAAACGCTCGGAAAAAGAAAAAGAGATATGGACGAGCAAGGAGTGGATTGCACTTTGTCTTTGTGACATTATCTAACATTTTGCTTGTTGTGTCCCAGTTATAATAAGTGGTTAGCAACCTCTGCAGGTAATATCTCCTAAATTCTACCTTTAAAATTTGACATTGGGGACAATGTCATATTTTAGTAGGGGGTAAGGGACATATTTTGCTAATTTAAAAAAAAAAAAAAAAAATTTAAGAAGTATTCATTCTGAACAAGGTCTGAGTAAGGGAGACTTGAGACATACCTTGTCAGTTTGATTTCTTCTTTTCAAAAAAAAAAAAAAAAAAATTTGTTGTGTTTTAAGCAATTTAGAAGTATTCATTCTGAACAAGGTCTGAGTAAGGGAGACTTGAGACACACCTTGTCAGTTTGATTTTAATCTTTTTATGTTTACTTGTTAATTTTTGTTTAGTATTTTAAGATTATTTAGGTTGCATGAGTTTGTTTTGTTTTGAGTCTTAGCTGTTCATATTCTTATGTTATTAGTTCTTTTCTCTTACACATGATTCTTTCATTTGGGTTAATAGACTTACATTGAGGACAATGTAAGAATTAAGTGTGGGGGGAATGATTTAGGATTTCTTTTATTTTTGTCTACTATTTTTTTTTATGAGTCTTTATTATAATTTTTAGTGTGTTTTAGTTCCTTTTTAATACAATGATGAGATATGAATTGCATAAGTCTAAAACAGAGTTATTAGTGAGAAGATTTTCATGAGAATTGAGCTTGATATCATTTTTTTTTATGAGCCAATGTTAATATGATATGTTGATTGAGAAAGAAGCATGTTTAGACTTAATCTGACTTGTATAATCATCCTTGTGAGTTTTTGAGCCTATAATGATTGATGCATTATACAAATCAATCTAATTTCTTTCTTGAGTGCTCTTATGATTACAGGATTCTCTAGAACTTGCTTTAAACCGTTTGAGACTATATTGATACATGTGACAACATGAATATGATAGAGGCATTAGGATTTTTAGCCAGAGCCAAACAGCCATCCCTTATTGATGTTCCAAGAGAACACACCCTTAGTGAACCAATTTGAGCCTACATTGAATAAGCTATCTCTTTGGTAACCATAACTTGTCCCTAACCTAAATATACTTATATCTTTACCTTTGTTCCAAAGATGAATTAGCATGTTTTGAGACAAGTTGCAAAGACAAGGGATATTTTTAGTTAAAAATTTGGGTTAGAAACAAGAAATAAGTGTGGGGGGGAAAGAAAAGAAAAGTCAAAAAAAAAAAAAAAAAAAAAAAGAAAGAAATGGAATACTGGCAAATACATTCAAAAAAAAAATATGAATCATCTCTTGAATTTTGGGAAAAAGGAAAAGATGTTACAAAGTTGTTCAGAATGAAGAAAAGGCCCAACATAAATATCCGGCCTAGGTGACTATGTACTTGTAAAGAGTTTTGAGAAGTTTCTTTGTATGATCTTTTTATGTCTCTAAACTTTATGAACTCTTTGGAACCTTTGTGATATCTTTATCCTTTTGTTCTTCAACCACATTACAAACCCCTTGGCCCCATTACAACCTTGATTAAAGACCTCTTGATTCATGAAGTTGTATGATCTAAATAGTGGAGAATAGGTGGACAAGCAAGAATATGGTAGAACTGTTTTCATGAGATTGATTGAGTGTAAACACTTCACCACTACTTTAAAGAGTGAAAATCATGAGGGTATCCCATGTGAGAAGTTGAGATTAAATTTGAACATGCAATATTTTGATTGAGATATGTTATGCTAATATTGGCTTAACTCAAACAATTTACATTCAAGCATGATTTTTTGTGAAATTCTTTAAGCTATTGATTAGTTTATAAGACTTGTTCAAATATTGTATCTAATTTGTATTGAAAGGATTAGGAGTAAATATTTTTAGTATATGCAGTTTATTTATATTTTAGTTTTTCAATGTTTGTGGGTATCGTTCTAGTAAACCCTCACGAGACTAAACTCGCCCACTAGGGACACCTAGGGGTTTAAAGGCTTGTGTCACATGCTAAGTGCCACCGTGATTTCCTACGAAAATGGATTAGATTAGATTTTCTTATTTTATTTTTATTGAGTCGTTGCTAGGGACTAGCAACAATCTAAGTGTGGGGGTGTGATAACTCGTATAATTATATAGTTTTTAGTTATGTTTTATTAATGTTTTGTGTCAAATACGAGTTATTATTGTTTAGTCTAATTGTGTTTATGATCTTTTATATTTTTATGTATTTTGGTGTTTTTCACAAGTTTCTTTGAGTGATTTCAGATTACTAGAATTAAGGGCAAATCCAGTTCAGTTTCAGTTCCGACACCTTTTTCCATATCAGCTATATCTCGAGTTTCACTGAAGCAATAAGGCTGAAATTTGTAGCCATGCAAAGCTAAGAGGCATATCTATCTTTTTCATGTTTTACACTTCTTAAAACGGAGTCGTTTTCCCTAGTGAAATCGACCATCAAGTTGGCTGATGTGCAATGACGTCTGTGCTGACATGTTTTCGTATTATGCCCATATCTTCTTATCCACATCAGCAAATGAGCTGATTCCAACGGCTATGGTTCCGTAACGGATAGGGGAACCTTTTTCTAGAAGACCATGTGATCAGATCAGGCCTACAATATTGAAGAAATCGACCATCAAGGTGGCTGATGTGTAATGACGTCTGTGCTGACATGTTTTCGTATTTTGCCCATATCTGCTTAACCACATCAGCAAATGAGCTAATTCCAACGGCTATGGTTCCGTAACTGATAGGGGAACCTTTGTCTAGAAGACCATGTGATCAGATCAGGCCTCCAATATTGACGAAATCGACCATCAAGTTGGCTGATCAAAATCGTCATATACCTACCTTTGAAATTTGTAAAGCTTGTCTCTTGTCATTTAGCCCTCCAAAATGTGTATAAATAGAGGGCCTTGGATGATTGTAAGGGATCATATTGTACATAGGTAGGATATTAGTCATTTTAATAAAATTCTCTAAGTTTTCTTCTTCTTTCTTTTCTCTAGTTTTCTTTCTTTTCTCTAGTTTTCTTTTTCTTTAGAGAGAGCAAGAGGTTGGATAATTAATATTCTTCCTCTTCTTCTTTCTTTCTTTTATTTTCTTCTTAGATTTTCTTTAATTTTATGTTTATGTTTATAATGCCTATGCTAGGCTAAACTTCTATTTGGTTAAGGGTGATTCAAAGCCCTAGACATGTTTTGTGATTGATTTTCAGATTCTATCTATCATTAATTTTCTATCAAAGTTGCTTATGTTCTTCTACAAGAATTGTTCATGATGTTGTCTAGATTTATTTAGGTGTACAACTAGATAGATCTTGATAATTATCTATTGCTAGTTTAGGAGTCTTGATCCGTGTAATTGTCTTGATTTCCTATTCATAAGTGGCAATTTGTGATTAATGATTATGGTCAAGTTTTCAATAATTGCAAAGTGGAACATAACCTAAGTTGAACAATCCGAGCTTATGTGTTTGTTGCTTAGATCAACCTATCTTTCTCATCATAAAGCTGCCATTAAATTGAATTTAGAGAGCTTATTCTAGGTTGTTTAATGGTTAGAGATTAAATAGAGAGCTTGTTCTATTTAACGACAAACTAAGGAAAGATTGGGGTAACAGAGCTTGTTGTTATCTACGGTTGTTAACTTTGATAGTTGATTGATATTGATAGATCTGAAATTGATTCTTAATGATGTCTAGTGGTGGAGAATGAAACCTTAACCATATTTTTCATATTTGATTCTTCTTACTTATTTGTTTTCTTACTTTTAGTTTGCTTATTTTTTATATTTATTTTTATTGGCTGGTTATACCGCCTAATTTGTATATTAACTTTGTTTTATTTTTATTGGCTGGTTATACCGCCTAATTTAGTATATATATTTTTATTGGCTGGTTATACCGCCTAATTTAGTATATATACTTTTATTGGCTGGTTATACCGCCTTGCATCTTATTCTTATTATTTACTTTAGTTTAAATCTGGCTTCAAAAACCCTTTTTCTTTTATTGTTCTTGAATTTAAGTTTTAAACTAATAACTTATAAACTAAAACCCAATCCCTGAGGACTCGACCCTTGCTAACTACTATACTTACAATTTATCTTTTTAGTGCAAGGTTAAATAAGATACACTCTTTTGGGTGCATCAGGTAGGTTGATACCGGTAACACTTGTTATGTTTGTTCTGTTAGAAAGAGTTTATCCGAGTATAAAGAAGCTGCTATTAATGAGCAACTATTTATGGGGAACTCTCGGTCTGCAAGGTACGAGGCCATGGGAAGGTGGTGCTCAAGATGACATCTGGTAAAGAACTAACTTTGAACAATGTGGTTCATGCTCCTGAAATTCGTAAGAATTTGGTTTCCGACTCTCTGTTGAGCAAGAACAGGTTTAGACTAGTATTTGAGTCAGATAAATTTGTACTCACTAAATGTGGCATGTTTGTGGGTAGAGGATATTTATGTGATGGGTTTTTTAAGTTCAATGTAATGGCTGTTGTGCCAAAGAACATGAATAATAATTAATTTATTTCTTCAGTTTTTTTGGTGGTGTCCTCTAACATATGGCATGGTAGATTAGGTCATGTAAATTACAAGACCTTGCAAAGAATCAACAATTTGAATTTACTTCCGAAAATTGTTATTGATAAAAATCACAAATGTGAAATTTGTGTGGAATCCAAATTGCCTAAGACTCCTTTCTATTCAATAGAAAGAAGTAGTGAACCTCTAGATTTAATTCATACTGATATTTGTGACTTAAAATTTGTGCAAACTAGAGGCGGTAAAAATTATCTCATTACTTGTATTGATGATTGCACAAGATATTGTTATGTCTATTGCTAAGAAGCAAAGAAAATCAACTAAGCAAGGAAATTCAGATAATAGAGAGTGATAGGGGTGGTGAATATGATTCATTGTTTAATGAATTCTGTTCAGAAAATGGTATCGTCCATCAAACCACTGCTCCTTATTCACCTTAACAAAATGATATTGCAGAACGCAAAAACCGAACGTTGAAAAAAATAATCTATGCTTTGTTGATAAGTTCAGGGTTACCTCATAACTTATGGGGGGGGGCTATTTTAACAGCTAATTATATATTAAATAAAATACCCCACAAGAAATCAAACAAGAAACCATATGAATTATGGAAGGGTCAAAAATCATCCTATAAATACATGAAAGTGTGGGGGTGTCTTGCTAAGGTAGCGGTTCCTCCGGCTAAAAAGGTCATGATAAGACCTAAAACTGTGTTCGATGTCTTTACACATTTACACCCTAAAAAGGCCATTTGATGGAATCATGACCCAGTCCTTGAGGGCAAGAGAAGGATATGTGAGAAAATGTCAACTTTGTGCAACAAGGGTACTCGGGTGTGATCTTGGCGTCGATTAAGATATCGACATAGTAAGTGGGAAAGAGTGTCATGGTATGGTATCGGCATGCCTTGGTGCTACCATGACTACCCCGTTGTGGAGTTGAGGATGAGACCTTGTCCATGGGATCGGTAATCCCTGATGGTGCCAAGAGTGGCACGGACCTTGGAAGCTAACCATTAGGTTGTAAAAGTGTAAAGACAGCTTTCTTAAATAGTGACCTTGAAGAAGAGGTTTATATGAAACAACCCGAGGGGTTTGTTGTTAAAGGAAAGAAAAAATACTGGTGATGCAATATCTCAAATAGAATATTCGCAAAAAATTGGTAGTCTCATGTATCTCATGAACTGCACAAGACCAGACATAGCATATACAGTTAGCAAACTGAGTAGATTTACAAGTAATCTTGGAAAGGATCACTAGAAGGCCATAGTACGGGTACTTAGATGTTTGAGATGCATCTAAAGTTATGGACTGCATTATACAAGATATCCAGCTGTGCTTGAAGGGTGCAGTGATGCAAATTGGATATCCAATACTAAAGATTCGAAATCCACTAGTGGATTTATCTTTACTATTGGAGGAGCTGTAGTATCTTGGAAATCTTCTAAACAAACGTTTATCGCCAGATCCACTATGACATTTGAATTTAAAGCTTTAGATAAAGCTGGAGAAGAAGCGGAATGGCTTCGAAATTTTTTAGAAGATATTCCATGTTGGCCGAAACCTGTGCCTACAATTTGTATACATTGCGATAGCCAATTTGCAATTTGTAGGGCATAGAGTAGTTTGTAGAACGGTAAATCTCGACACTTTCGTCAAAGACACAATATTGTAAAAGAGTGGCTCTTAAATGGAATTATCTCTAACTATTATGTAAAATCAAAGAATAATACCGTGGATCCTCTTACGAAAGGTTTAACAAGAGAACAAGTATATAAATCATCGAGGGGAATGGGTCTTAAGCCTATAAATAAAGAAAAGTTACATAATGGCAACCCAACCTAGTTGAGTGGAGATCCCAAGATCTAGGTTCAAAGGGACAACCGAATTATGTTAACTTAGTGTGAGCACTAGAAGAGTTAAACACTCTTATCCATTTCTATGATGAATTAAGTGCTTCTTGCAAAGAAGTTAGGATAAGTTATGCTTTTAATGATTCTTATAACTAGATAAAATCTAGTGGGGTCTTACAGGATACTCTTAATAAGAAATCACCAATATGAGTAAGAAACGTGGCCATTTATATGAGAATTGATAATGCTAAATTCTCTAGAGTACTCATAGAAACCAGGACGTGCTCGGAGCCAAAATGAACACAACCATGAGAACCAAAGATATTCTAAGAGGAATTAGGTGATACCTATTATCTTGGTTTACATGAAAGGCTGAATAGTTCAAGACATCATGTTCACTAGTTAGCCGAGTAAATCCGATAGTTGTCACTATGGAAGGTTCAAAGCCAAAAGCTACCTATCCTGAAGCAATTACACTTCAAAGTTATTCTCTCTCATATTGCGAGTCAGTTCGTCGTTTTAATCAAATAATTTCCATTCATGTGGGGATTGTTGGATATCAATGTATATAAATACGAAATACATATACGAATACATAGGTGTCATAAATAGATACACGGTATATAATTAAGGTATACAATCGATATCAATATTGAATGAGAAATTGATCTCTAAACACCCACTCAAAGAGGAAGAAATAATGGTTGATCTTTAGCTTGGTGTGAAATCCCACATTGGTTACATAAAGGCTTATACTTGAGTTTATATAGGCTTATGTTCGATATTGCGTTGGGCCCCAAGGGACACCCAAGTTTTTGTGAAGGGTGAGGACCTACACAAACTTGAGCTACCACACATACGCGCGCTGAGCCGGGCTGGGTCGGGTCGGGTTTGGGTCAGTAATTAATTTTTCATTGCCCAGCCGACATATTTTTCGATCCAAACCGAACTGGTACTGCCCAACCGAACCAACTATTTATTTCTATCTGTTTGAGACATGCTTGTTCGGTTCTGGACCGAATCGTTTCTTGTTTCAACAGTTTCATCTATTGATCAACCGGTTCGTCCAAACCGAACGTTCTTTCCAACAGTGTTGACTGTTGACTGAACCCGTTCTATCCAAATCGTTTGTCTGTTCCGAACAGATATTTGATTCCCTATAAATACCGAGTTCAGTCACTATTTTTTGTACTAAAAAATAATTCATTTCTTCTTCTTCTCAATTTTTTCCTATTGTCTTGTGAAAGAGAAGACATCTTTTCTGGTTCACTGCGTTGCTTCGAGTGTGCTCTTTACAATAACGTTATCGAGGAGACTTGGGAGACGAGTTGCAATATACTGTAAGCACATGAAAGACATATAATAATCGTTTTAAGGTCAGAGGTTCTACCTTGACTCAATTTTCATTTTTTAATTCTATTGAAACTGTGAGTATCCAATTTTGTAATGTTCGTATTTCATATTTGAATTCATATTCTATATATATATATATATATATGTTTAAGGAGTATTGAAATGAAATAATTTTAAGTGCTTATAATATGCCTAACAGATCTTACCACAATAAATCTCACCATAGTGGTCAGAGTTGCTTGGTATGATGAAGTTAACAAAATCTGCAATGTGTATCATGTTAGAAAAAGAAAAAAAACCAATCAATCATGGCACATCAAATTCAGGATTTGGTCCGAATGGTTTACCGAGTATTCTAGCAAAAATCCAGCGTCTATCCGCTCAAAAACCAAAGAAAGAAGTGAATCACGGGACATTGACTAAAAGAAAGAAATACCATAACCTTGTTGTGATAAAAAAGCTGAAAGCCCAAATACCAAATTGGGGAAAAGCATATGTTTAATAGCTTCAAGAATCGAATTATCTGTCTGATTTGACAAACCCGATTCATAGTAGGTCGAGTTTGGATATAAGTTTTTTTAATTCGGATTGACCTGTTTCAATCCAAATTATTGTTTCTGAATAAAAAAAAATTCAAACCGTCACTTGATCCATGGACAAATCTAATACTCGACTATGCTTATTTCTTAAAGTTCATACATATTAGAATATTTCATTTACTTATTATATTGCATTTACTTATTAGAAAAAAATATCAACTGTACCTCAATAAAATAACCGAACCAACTTAAGATTTTTAATCAGCTTCAAAGTTCAAAACCATCAGTATTGCATTTGTCCAGATAAATTGTCCATAGAAAAACTCAAATATTAGAAAAAAATTTGTTATAAAATATTAAAAAAGTTCTTATATTTTTTTAAAATTTTAAACAAATTTTATTTTTTTTATTATACTCTATTAAACTCTTAAATTATTATTTTTTTAATTATGCTTTTATTTTGAATGAAAATCATTAGAATCTGTTTAGAAAAATAAAAGTTCAATTAAATAAAATAGTACATTAAGTTTAATTAGACAAAAAAATATTTTACGAACTTAATTACATAAAAGTATAGTATTTTAAGGATTTAATTGGATACATTAAAAAATAGTAACTTATCTAAGAATTTTTATAAAAAAAAAAAGTACTCAGTTTTTTTTTTTAATATTTTAGCAAAAATTTTCAAGCCAATAAACTGTAAGAACATTTTACTTTTGCTTGTTGTAATAAAACAGAAGGCCATGTCTCTTCAAAATTTGATATTGCTCTATCTTTTTGTGCATTGTACGTGTGGTTGAATTTCAAACTAAACTTACGGTGACTCCTATGGTGCAGTCTTTATAAGGTCTTAATAAATGAACTTTTTTTTTTTTTTGTTGGGATCGTTTGATTTGAATGTTGAATTTTTATACGTCGAATTTATTTGATTTTTGTGAGACATAATTATCAAATGTGATATTGGTGCATGCTTGCTTTACATAAACAAAATATCAGAACTTTTACATATTTTATTTTATTCAAATCGAATTTTTTAAATGATCGACCGACTAGACCTATTCATATGTCGGATCGCGACTCGAAATCTTTTGAACTTCTTTGTTCAAGCCGATCCTGGACGGGTCCAGGTTGGCCCGCGGGTTCAAATAGACTGTTCACATATATATAAAAAAATATATATATATTTTTTGTATTTTTATAATTAAATTTTAAAAATAATAATATTTTTTTATTATGTGAATAGTGATCCGGATAAGTCCGAATCATGAAAATGCTCATTCAGACCCAATACAGGTCAGTCTTGTCGGGCCAAACGAGCTGTCCGACCATGAGCAAGCCTAAGATCGACTAGAAATTAAATTTAGCAATATTTTTTTAATACATAAAAGAAATATAATCATATGATTTTTTTTACATAAAATTTTTAATTCTTTGAACCCAGTCATTTAGTATTCAATAACTTTTTATTTTCAACTAATCATGAAAAAAAAAACACATTTTATCAATGATAGACCGACTAAAGCTAAAGAAGATATGAGAACTTTAAAAGTATTATGATAGAATTACACCCACTAAAATTAAGACACTTAGCACTATCTTAATCATCCACATGGAATCACTTTAGCTCTTGGGATTTATCTCGAGATTTGTATCATTATAAATAGTTAAACTTTTCACTTAGAACCAAATTTTTTATTTAAAATTAATCATAGCGACACATGCATTCACGTAATGTTATACGTTAATTATTTTATATTTTATTAAATAATTTATATTTAATAATAAAAAATCATGAAAATATTTATCATATTTCATATCTTAATTATTCTATTTTTTTAAGAGATACAAATAATTTTAACTCTCAATAAACCAAACATCTAACAATTGCATAAATAAATAATTAGTAAAAACATAACATGGTAAGAAAATATATTTTATACTAAGTTATTTGACATGTTTTTTAGATGGTAAAGTGTTCATTTATCTAAAAAAATTAAAAAGTATAATTAATAAGGATGATAATTTTTATAAATTAATTAAATTTTGTGAAAAATGAAAAAAAAAATCAAGATATTATAAGATGACATAATTTTGCCTCTATAACCTAATACACATTTAATTTCATATATTCGTTTTATTACCTTAAGCCCATTGACAAATAGTAATACTAATATGTCACGACTAAATATACTTCAAAATGAAACCACTACTTTGATAATACTAATAAAAAACTAACAAAAAAATAATGCAAAACAAACCTTTAATACAAAAAAGATAATTAAAAGCAATAAAAAAAAAGATAAAATATAATTACTAAAATAAATAGACAAATTGACAAACACTTTATCTTTAAACATATTGTAATAATTTCCTGAATGATAACACTACTTTTTGAAAATTTTAAATTAATTTCTGTAGGCTAAAACTAAAACTATGCTAAGTTGTATTAAGTTTGATAATTTTAATTTTTCAAAAAATTAATGAAGTTTTTGGCGGAAGTAGATTAAAAATAATAGGATTATAAATCGATCATGATAAATAATAAATACTTTGAAAATTATCAATCATTCATTAATTGTCACTAATTTAAAAAATTTATAAGATTGATAAAATAAAATAAAAAATAATTAATAGTAAAATGATAAAAATGAATAAAATTTAAATGAATAAAATAACATTTTATTTTATTATATTTAATGTTAAAAGAATTATTTAAAATATTCTAATAACTGTTTTTTATTTAAAATTCTATCATTATATTAAATTTTTTAATGATAAATTTTATTAGTATTTATAATACAAAAGTGTAAATAATAATTACTATTTATAATATAATATAATACATTTATATTATAAAAACTTATTTATTTATTAAAAAAATTTATATATTTAGCATAAAATTATATATTATATAAATAATCAGAATTTACATTATGATTTAAAAAAGATTAATGTAACTTTTTTTTTTAGTTTTAAGGTTAATAATGAAAAATTATAACAATAAAGATAAAGTAATTCAATATAAATTTTAACTCTTTTTTTTATTTATTTTTAAATAAATTCATTTAATTAAAGTCTTTCAAAATTCTTATTATAAATTGGATAAATTTTATTAATAAAAAATATTTAAAATGAAAAATTAATAATATAATGAATAACAATAGGTATTTTCGTCAGTTTAAAAGAATTTTCATATTCGTGCTTTTATATATACTAGTCACACTGTGTCACATGCGTTTCACACGATGTTACACGTTAATTATCTTGTATTTATTAAATAATTTATCTTTAATAATAAAAAATTATAAAAATAATTACCATATTGCATATCCTAATTTTTTTTTTTTAAAAGATGCAAGCAATTTTAACTCTCTGTAAGTCAAACATCTAACAATTACATAAACAAATATTAAGTAAAAGATAACATGATAAGAAAATACATTTTGTAGTAAGTTGTTTGACATGCTTTTTAGATGGTAAAATATTCATTTATCCAAAAAAATAAATAAATAAAAAAGTTAATTAATAAGGATGATAATTTTTATAAATTAATTAAATTCTGTGAAAATAAAAAATTCTCCAAAGTATTATAAGATCACCTAATTTTATCTCTATAACCTAATACACATTTAATTTCATATATTTTTTTCATTACCTTAGACCCGTTGATAAATAGTACTACTAATATGTTACGACTAAATATATTTCAAAATAAAATCACTACACTGATAATATTAATCAATCAACCAACAAAAATATATACAAAGCAAACCAAACCCTTTATACAAAAAAATAATTAAAAGAAATAAAGAAATATAAAATATAATTACGTACTAAAATAAATAGAAAAATTGACAAACACTTTATATTTAAACATATTGAAATATTTTCCTGAATGATAACATTACTATTTTAAAAATTTTAACTTATCTCTAAGGTATAAAGTTTTTAATCTAAACCTAACACTACTTTTGTAGGATAAAAGTAAAATAGTTTATATTTGATGCACTGACAGTGCATATATCTAGAGATTATCAGTGAATCAGATGATGCCACCTTATTATAAGTTTTTAAAAATAATTACAGATAACTTTATTTTTAATAAGGTGACATCATCTGATTCACTGACAGTGCATATATTTATACACTATTAGTGCCTAAAATATAAATCCAAAGTAAAAACTATATTAAGTCATATTAACCTAAAATATAAATCCAAAGTAAAAACTATATTAAGTCGTATTAAATTTGACAATTTAAATTTTTCAAAAAATTAATGATTTTTTTTTTGTAGAAATAGATTAAAACTATAGTAGGATTATAAACCGATCATGATAAATAATAAATATTTTGAAAATAATCTATCATTAATTAAAGAAAAATTATAAGATTGATAAAATAAAATAAAAAATAATTAATAATAAAATGATAAAAATTTATAAATTTTAAATGAATAAAATAAAATATTTTTTTATTATATTTAATTGTTAAAAACATTGTCTAAAATGTTCTAATAATTGCTTTTTTAAATTCTATCATGATTAAAAAATTTAATGATAAATTTTATTAATATTTATAATACAAAATCGTAAATAAGAATGAAATAAATCTTAGTACTATTTATAATATAATATAAAATATTTATATTATAAAAACTTATTTATTTATAAAAATATATATATATATATATATTGAGCATAAAATTAGATATTATATAAATAATCAAAATTTGCATTATGATTTAAAATAGATTAATGTAGGTTTTTTTTTTTAATAATGAAAAATTATAACTTTGAAGATAAAATAATTCAATGTAAATTTTAATTTATTTATTTTGTTATCAAATAAATTCATTTAATTAAAGTCTTTCAATAGAATTAGAATTCTTATTTATAAATTGGATAAATTTTATTAATAAAATATTTAAAATGATATATTAGTAATATAATGAATAACAATGGATATTTTCGTTCAAAAGATTCTTCACATTCGTGCTTTTATATATATTATAGATAGATAGTATTTATTGTCACATGCGTTCGCACGTGAATGCTCATTCATTTTTATTATTATTATATAATTGTATATTTTAAAATTAATAAAATTAATAACATGTATATTAACTAAAATTTGCATTAACATGTACAGTTTATTTATTTTCAAATTATATCATATCATTATAAAGTTTATTATTTTAATATTAATATAAAAATTAATTATATCAAATAAAAAAATGTAAATTTTAATTCTTTTTATTTATATCAAATAAATGGACTCACCTTTTAAGATTAGTGAAAATTTAAAATTTTTAAGATAAAGCAATTTCAAATAAAATTTTAATTTTTTATTTATTATTTATTATCAAATTAATCAATTTAAGAAAAGTGTTTTAATGAAATTAAACTTCTTACTCATAAATTATATAATTTTATTAATAATAAAAATATTTATATTGGCAATTTAGAAATATAGTAAACAATAATGATTATTTTCGTCAATTCAAAAGATTTTTTATATTCGTGTTTTTATATATGTCGTAAAGAAATCTCATCGTGGGATTCGTCAAGTGACATTGAAAAGGGGGGAAAAGAGGAAAAAACGACTTAATTCCTCTTGAAGTTAGGAGTTGAGGGTATGAAAACGACCTCAAAAAAGAAATGGAGTCGCCACCAATATTTTTTGGCTAGGTGTGATCGGCCACCTATTAAAACCGATTTTGAAAAATATTTTAAAATTAATTAAAATATTTTAAAATCGATTTTGAAGTCTGCGCTTTGAACTAGAGAAAACAAGTGCGGGTTCAAGAGTCGGTTACGTGTGGGGAAGGATTAGCACCCCCACAACGCCCGTATAAAACGGTACTTTATTAGTCATGAGATATCTCGAGTCTCGGTGAAAAGTCGGTTTTAGATTTGGTATTTGAAAATAATTCCCACTTTAAAAACAATCCTATTTTTGTTCGAAAATAATCCAGAATTTGTTATTGCAAAAATTTTATATATTCCCCGGCAAAACGACAAAATATAGAATTTTTATTTATTTTAAAATTTCTCCGAATCATCCTCTTTTTAGAAGGGTATTCCTTCGTTAATAATGATTGATGAAGACTCTTCGGCAACCCGGAGGAGGATCCATGAATTATATTAACTCGGGGATATTGCTTTATTTATCAAAAAAAATATCAATTTTCAAAAATTTAAATAATCATGAATGTATAAATTATCATTAAAACATGAATATAAAACATGCATAATTAACATGGCATGGCAAGCAATTTATTATAACATGGCAAAAGAATTAATGACATGACATGCTTGACATGGCAAGAGAATTAATGACATGGAAAAAATCTAAACATAGCACGTGAATGAATGACATGGTACATGAATGAATGATATGGCATATGAATGGCAAAATTTGAATGAATGACATGGCACATGAATGAATGATATGGCATATGAATGGCAAGAGAATTAATGACATGGAAAAAATCTAAACATAGCACGTGAATGAATGACATGGCACGTGAATAAATGATATGGCATATGAATGGCAAAATTTGAATGACATGGCGCATGAATGAATGACATGGTAGATGACATGGAAAAAATCTAAATGACATGGCGTATGAATGAATGATTTGAATGACATGGTGCATGAATGAATGACATGGAAAAAATCTAAATGACATGGCACATGAATAAATGACATCGTGTATGAATGAATGACATGGCATATGATATGGCATAATCTAAATGATGTGGCACATGAATGAATGACATGATATATGAATGAATGACATGGCATGGCATGGTATGGTATGGTATGGTATGGTATGGTATAATCTAAATGACATGACATGTGAATGAATGACATGACATAATCTGAATGACATGACACATGAATGAAAATGACATCAACATGGAATATTCACGGACATATAATTTTTATGTGAGGAATCATACAAATGGCATATGTCAGAAAATATTACCACACTCCCAGGAAAACCCGGCAAAGCTTGGAAAACAATTCTTTCCTATGAAATTTATATGATTCCGAATAAAACCAAATCCAATACCTTTCGATTCCATAAACACGTGCGTTGAATAATTTCCTAACATCCCCGGCAACCCGACAAAGATTAAGAACTAATTCTCGCCAAATATTTAGGAAACCGAAAAATACGTTTTTATGCCAAATTAAATAAGAATATTTTAACATATGCAATGCATGAAAGTGTATTTCTCCCTTGAAGAAAGGATATCCGTATATCTAAAAAGGTATCCGACTACCTTTGAAAGAAACTTAGATTGGATTTTTAAACCGAAAGACTTAGGGCTCGATTTAAAAATTTTGGAATTTTTGGGATGAAAAAGGCTTCATGGCCGAATACCCCCCTCTAAAACAATTCTACCTTCCTATTTTTGAAACCCGGGATGACTACCCATGATCCAATTTTTTTAAAATCAATTTTTACCCTTGATATGACATAGAAATCAACCTAAAACAGTAGCTAATGACTCAAATCAGCCTCCCCTTTTTACAAATAAAAATCAAAAAAATTATTAATTTAGGAAAACTCATTTCTGACTCTCATAACCAGTTTTGAAAAACTATTTTTTTACCCTTTATAAAAAATGCTGGAAAAATCAATATAGACTTGAAACATGATGGTCTTTATGGGGTAAAATCGGTTTAATTTTTGGACTAAGGATGCCTTGATCGAAATTGCCTTAAAATCAAAACAGTAAACTAAAAACTATTTTATCGAAAACCATCTTTTTAACCTTGATAAAAAAAATCTAAAAATCTTGGAAAAAAATATCAGGGCATCCTCTAAAGGTCTACTACATGTGGTTAAAAAATCTTTTTCTCTTGACAAGAGATAAGTAGTGAAAAAAAATCCTAAAGTCAGAATATCCAACTTAAACTATCACTCTTCCAACTAGTATAGACTTGAAACTTTGGTTAGAGACCATTAATTGGCCTTAATAAAAAATCATGTTAGGTATCCTGCCCTCATAATCTGTTTAGCCAACATGTAGCCATTAGCGTAAGTGTCGCATATCCCTTCGTGGACCTCTTCGAGGATTCTCCGAGTTTCAGTAGAAACAACACACCTCAACAAAACCTGGTCCTTCCCTTTCTTGTAAAGGATTTCACCATCTAAGACAAAATCCATCGTTATTCTTCTCAGGGTTCACTTATCATTTTTAGTTGCTTGCTCTGGGTACTATTGACTCTTGATGTATTGCAAGATATCGTAAAACCAAGGGTGACCATCCGTTTCTTCTTCAATACTCAAGTAGTGGGCAGGAGATTCATATATGCTCATCTTGATTGGAACAACTTCGGCCCCTTCATTCACTTTAAACATTGATGATAAAGTGGCTAAAGCATCCGCAATTCGGTTTTTTTCTCGAGGCAAGTAATTGAAACCCACTTCTTCAAACTCCTCAAACAAGCTCAGAATAAACTCTCGATATCGGATTAGCTTTGCATCCTGGTTTTTCATTCTTAGCGTAGTTGGTACATTACTAGGGCCGAATCTCTGAAAACCTCTAATGTCTTGATCTTTCTTTCTATGGCTGCACGAAAGCCCATAGTACATGCCTCATACTCAGCGGTATTGTTTGTACAATCAAAATCCAATATGGCAGTGAAAGGATAATAATCTTCCCCTGAGGATATGAGTACTGCATCGATTCTGTGCCCCATGGCATTAGATGCGCCATCAAAATAAATTTTCCAGGTTTTCTTCTCAGAGGAGATCCCTTCTTCTTGGGAGACACACATTAGGTCTTCGTCAGGGTCATAACCTTTTAATCTATAATATCTAACTATCCTTAAATACTCAACCATCCTATACAATATCATTCATTATTATTCAACTCCACAACACTTACCTCATGTAACCATATTAACATCACACTTACGCCTTTGATCCGCGTAAGGTTCGAAACTTACCATTTTCGTAATCTGAGCAATCTTTCGTGTTTCAATATCCATATCAAACAACAATGCATATAAAACAACAACTACCTCCTAGATTAACCTAAATACTCACTGTGTTAGTCCGAGTGTTAAAGCGGCCCTTTCGTGGCTTTGTCGTGATCCCGAGCGAACTCTGCAATATGAGTACCTATGGCATCATCAAGATATTCTATGAATATTTCTCAACTACGGGACATTCAAATTCTAACTATTTATTCTAATTAGCTACCATTCAAAATTTTCCAACTTAAGAATTTTTACAAATAAATTCCTACACTTAGCTCGAGTCAAATTTAGAGCAACAATCAACTGGAAAGTTGCTTACACAATAACAACAAAGCTAACGGTGGCCTCGAACAACCAAGGAAGGTGGTGGCACCACCTCATGGGCAAGCTAGGGTTTTAGCCAAGCTTGTTTTAGCTTCTAAATTTTGATTCAAAGCTATCCGATACTAGTTTACGGTTTAAGAAGGCGGAGGAACACCTCCCGTAACGAAAAAAATGGCGGCAACATGGTGGTTCACCACCACCAATTTTCAGCCAAAATGATTTCTCATAGATAGAGATAAATTCCTCAAAATCTAATATCAAAATCAAGCTTAAAACATGAAATTACCTATGGGTTAGTGAAATCCTTGCAAAATTTGGTGATTTTCCTTGAAATTTGGAGGAGAGAGAAAGCTTTAGTAAGCTTTAATGAAGTTTTTGGTGAGAAAATGCCTAAGGCATAAAGAGTAAGAAGAAGACGTAATGTCTTCTTATTTTGGCTGAAAATTTATGGGAAATTATCCTATGTTGTTAATCTTGACTAAGCTTGGTCAAAAAAGTTGACCAACTTTGACTTTTTGCACATGCCCTACAGAACGTGATGTTCGGGATTTCATTTTTCATTTTTCATTTTTTCTCAACATATTCATGTTTCTTGGGTGTTAAAACATCTATCCATGTGTTCGGATCGATAACAAGAATTTTTGAACCATGTTTTTCCGGAAAAGTACGACAACGTCACAATTTTCCAATTTTACCGATTCTAGTCTCCTTTTTTTTTCTTTGTTCTAATGCCAAATATTAGATCCAAATGTCATATTAACATATTATATAGTCAAAAAGTCCATTTATACCATTTCTCGGACTAAAAATGAAAAGGGGTGTAAAATAACGAAAATACCCCTAATGCATATTTTTTTGAATTTGATGCCGATTGTTGTTCTGATAATAGGTATGGGTTCTATATCGTATATTATCATCATATCCACTTAATTTATCATATTTTATGGACTTTTACCCTTCCCAATTTTAGTATGAATTTTTAAACTACTTTAGGGTCAAATCGCTTAACCACCCGATTTAACCTCCAATTCTATAATCTATCATACAACATGTATACCACATGATAGCCCGTCCTTCCTAGTGGCTTTTACATGTGTAGTTTCGAGCCATTAGAATGTTATAGGAGACCCGAGTTATCTCTGGCTTACGAGACCCTTACGAGGGTCTCACAATTCTCCCCCTTAATAAAATTCGTCCTCGAATTTTACATAAAAATAACCTATAAAGAATTACCTCATGTTTGAAATAACTGGGGGTACTGCTGTCTCATCTCATCCTCAAGATCCCACGTAGCCTCCTACGTATTGTGATACTACCACACAACTTTAACTGTAGGAACTTCCTTGGACTGCATCTTTCTCACTTGACGATCTACTATGGCTACGTGTTCCTCAATATATGTTAACCGGGACTCTATCTGTGTTGCATGTGGCTGTAAAACATGTGAACCATCTGGAATGTATTTTCGTAACATAGACACATGGAATACGGGGTGTACATAGCTCAAGTTTGGAGGTAACGCTAACTCATATGCTACTGCACCTTTAAGGATCAATATCTGGAATGGTCCAATATACCTTGGACTCAACTTACCTCGTCTCCCAAAATCTCATAACCCCCTTGAAAGGTCAAACTTTTAGGAACACATAATCTCCAACATCAAACTCTATCTCACGTCTCCGGTTATCAGTATAGGCCTTTTGTCGATTTTGGGCAGCCATCAACTTCTCTCTTATTATTCCAACCTTTTGCACTGCATCCTGCACAATATCTGGACCAAGTAGCCGATACTCGCCTGTCTCAAACCAACCAACAAGTGATCTACACTTCCGACCATATAGTGCCTCAAATGGTGCCATCTGTATACTATTGTGATAACTGTTGTTATAAGCGAACTCAATCAAAGGTAAATGATCATTCCAATTCCCTTCAAAATCTAATACACAGGCTCGCAACATATCCTCAAGGGTCTGTATAGTCCTCTCGGACTGTACATCTGTCTGGGGATGAAAAGCAGTGCTAAACCGCAATTGCGTACCGAGGGCCTCCTGCAATGATCTCCAAAATCTCGCTGTAAACTGCGAACCTCTATCTGATATAATCGATAATGGTACACCATGTAAAGGCACAATCCGATCCAAATAAAGATTAGCATACTTATTAGTTGGATAAGTAGTTTTCACTAGAATAAAATGTGCCGACTTAGTCAATCTGTCGACAATCACCCAAATAGAATCATATCCTATCTTAGTTCTAGGAAAAGCAGTCACTAAATCCATGGTAACATGATCCTATTTCCACTATGGCACTCCAAGGCTCTGTAATGGACCAGCTGGTCTCAAATGTTCAGCCTTTACTTGCTGACATATTAGGCATTTAGCCACATAATCTGCTACATCACGTTTCATGTCTTGCCACCAGTAGATCTGCTTAAGATCACGATACATCTTGGTAGCACCAGAATGCAACGTATATGATGAATTATGTGCTGCATGATGGATCTTACCTCGAATTCCCTCTATCTAAGGGACTACCAATCGACTATGGAAACGGAGAGTTCCCTCTTTTTCTACCTGAAATCCATCGTCCTTACCCTGTTTCACACTAGTTATCGTCTCAGTACATAAAGCATCGACATGCTATCTTGCTTTAACTTCCTCTACTAAGGAGGATCTAACCTGTACATGTGCAATAAGTGCACCAGTCCCGATAAAATTCAAGGTAACACATCTTCTCAAACAATCCTGAATAGCCTTAGCCAATGGTCTCTTCTCTAGGGACAAGTGAGCCATGCTTCCCATAGATTTACGGCTTAAAGCATCAGCAACCACGTTGGCTTTACCTGGATGATAAAGGATAGTGCAGTCATAATCCTTGAGTAACTCCAACCACCGCCTCTGTCTTAAATTTAACTCCCATTGATCAAAAAAATATTTTAAACTCTTGTGATCGGTGTATATCTCACATGACTGGCCATATAAGTAATGTCGCCATATCTTTAATGTAAAGATAATGGCTGCTAACTCCAAATCATGTGTAGGATAATTCTGCTCATGCTTCCTCAACTGTCTTGAGGCATATGCTATAACCTTGCTACCCTGCATTAACACACATCCCAATCGAACCCTGGATGCATCATATATACAACATATCCATCGGATCCCGTCAGTAATGTCAAAACTGGAGCAGTAGTCAAACGTTCCTTGAGCTCTAGAAAGCTCTTCTCACATTTGTTTGACCACTCAAACTTGACATCCTTCTGGGTAAGTCTAGTCAATAGAGCTGCTAAGCTCGAAAAATTCTCAACAAACCTCCTGTAATACCCTGCCAGCCCCAAGAAACTCCGAATCTCAGTAACGGTGGTAGGCCTTTTCCAGTCACGCACTACCTCCACCTTTTTAGGGTCCACACGAATACCTTTCTTGGATACAATATGTCCAAAGAATCCTACACTACTTAACCAGAACTCGCACTTTGAAAACTTAGCATATAATTGGTGTGTTCTCAAGGTCTCAAGCACTACCCTAAGATGCTGGCTATGATCAACCTCAGTCCGTGAATACACCAAGATATCATCAATAAACACTATCATGAAGTGATATAAATAGGGTTTAAACACCCTGTTCATTAGATCCATAAAAGCTGCAGGGGTGTTAGTCCAAAAGACATTACAAGAAACTCATAATGCCCATAACGTGTACGGAAAGCAGTCTTAGGCACATCTTCCCTCCGAATACGGAGCTGATGATAACCTGACGAAGATCAATCTTAGAAAAACAACTAGCTCCCTGCAACTGATCAAACAAATCATCAATCCTCGGCAGTGGGTACTTATTTTTAATAGTCACCTTATTAAGTTGCCTATAGTCATTACATAGTCGCAGGGATCCATCCTTCTTCTTAACAAACAATACCGGAGCACTCCAGGATGAAGGACTCGGGCGTATGAATCCCTTGTCCAATAAATCCTGAAGTTGTACCTTCAATTCCCTTAGCTCAAGGGAGCCATACGGTAAGGGGAAATTGAAATAGGCTGGGTTCCTAGCAACAAATCAATACAGAACTCAGTCTCTCGCTTAGGAGGAAGTCCGAGTAACTCCTCTGGAAATACATCTGGAAACTCAGATACTACTGGTATCTTATCCAAATCCGGAACCTTGCCTTCAATATCGCACACATAGGCTAAATAGCCCTGACAGCCACTGTTTAACAATTTCTCAGTTTTAAGACCGATATCATTATTGTTGTATTCATACTTCAATCTCCCTGATATTTTAAAACTAATTTCCCTGGTATTTAGAAAGTAATAACCTTCTCAAAACAATCTAACACAGCATAATTGGTAGCTAGCCAATCCATGCCCAGTATCACATCAAATTCTAGTATATCTATTATCACTAGATCAGCTATGAACTCCTCCTCGCCAATCTCAATATCACACCCTTCCAAAACTCGACTAACTACATACTCTACCCCGACAGGTGTTGAAACTAGCAAAGGTTCATTTAACTCACTAACATCTCTGAGCAAAATATCCACAAACCGAGGGCAAATAAATGAATGGGTAGCACCTGGATCAAATAAACCATGTGCAGACTGTAAACAAACCATAATAATACCTATCACAATTGCATTGGATGCCTGGGCATCCCTAGATGCCAGTGCAAAAACTCGAGCCTGCCCTCTGTCACCTGACATCTGTCCCCTACCGACAGATTGTTGTCCCCGACCCTGAGTACCTCTACCAGCCTGCTGTGTGACTGATCCTGCTGACTGCCCTAGTACAGCTGTAGCTGGGAGTGGAGCTGCTACTGATGGAATTGAGCCATAACCCAATAGGCAGTCTCTCCTCATGTGCCCCGATTTACCGCATCTAAAACATAAATCTGATCTCCAACATACGTCTCTATATCGACGTCCACAAATCTGACATAATGGGGCAGAAGCTCCCCCAGTAGTAGTAGCAGCTGATGTACTCTGAGGGCGACCACTAGGTCTATGCTGACTATTTTGACCCCCGTCCCTCTGTACACCACTAGTAGATGCCTCTCCTCTAGACACAATACCACCAACTGGCCCCGATGACCCTATCGTCCTAGAACCCTGTCCACCTAATCTGGGCCTCTTTTGTGGGCCCCTATCACTCTGCCTATCTCGGGCTCGCTGCTCGAACCTCAGAGTAGAATTTAGTACCTCAGCATATGTAGGTGTTTCTGTCAACTGAACTGATCTAAACAAATACTCCCGAAGACCATCCACAAACCTCTTAGCTCTATCATACTCGATGGATACCAACTGTGGCGCATATACAAAAAGATCAAAAAATTGGATATCATAATCAATCACAGTCATGGTCTCTGTCTGCTTGAGCTGCTCGAATTCGCGAGCCCTAGCCTCGCGAACACTCTGTGGTAAGAACCTATGAAGAAACTCAGTACAAAATTCTGGCCACGCTAATGGAGGATCAGTAGTTCGTCGTCTCTTAAGCAAGGTCGTATACCACGTCCCAGCTATACTCTTAAGCTGGAAACTGACTAACTCCATAGATTGAACCGGAGAACATCCCAATGATATGAACAATCTACTGCATTGATCCAAAAAGTCATTGGGATCTGCATTAGCATCCTTCCCTGTAAACAAAGGTGGTTGATTCTTCTTAAACTCAGATAACGAAACCTGAAGGTATCCCTCTGGTCGGCCCTGCTCTGACTCTATCGGTGTAGTTGCCGGCTGTGGCTGTGCCTGCTGGTCCTAATCTAGTTTCCTCTGTTGCTCTGCCACAATCTGTGCCAGAGCCTCTACCTGGTGTAATACCTCATCCATTTTAGCATCCATCCTGTCAAATCTCATCTCAGTCTCTGTAGTATCCCTAGTAGCAGTCCTACTACTCTTCTCACTCTGGCCTCTAATCTCAGGACCAACAAAAATCTGATCCGGGACCTCAAGCTCTCGGTCCCCTGATGTATCTTTAGGTCTACGAGTTCTTGTTCGGGGAGGCATCGTATCTAGAAAATAAACATATGTCAGTAACTCCATAACATTATTTATACAGTTCAATATGTGCTAGCTAGCTTAAAAATACCCGACATATCAGCATGTGACGATGCACATCCGTAGGGGTAGTACACTACTTACCGATATCCCGGGATTACTTGTAAGCAATGCACAACTACCCTACCCCTTTTTGCAGTCACTGACCTCTAGACCATGCTCAGATACCACCTTTGTCACACCCCAATTCAGGGCATGTGACCGGCCAGAGACAAGGTATGCCCCTGCCTTCGAAGCCTGAGTATACTATTTAAACCAAATCAAACAAAATTTTGGCATAATCTCACTCTACATGGGGGTTTGCCGCTCAATCATCAACATTCAAAATGTAATAATTCATCAACACATGACATCTCGGTTTGGACACCTCCGATAGGGAGTAACCGAAATGCCCGGCAGCAAACTCAACCTTTATGACATCTTATATACAAACATACATTTATATTATATCATAACAAAATGAACATCACCATCTCATACCAGGCCTCTAAGACCGATATATGTCATACGTCACTTAATTACATCCGTTTACAAAATAAACAGTACATATTCTACATACACAAAATGCAGAAGACCTATGATACCCTAGTGACTGCAAAAATATACCCCACCATCGCCACTGCTTACCACGTCCTGGGTCAATCCGCTCACCACAAGTATGTGAGCAGCTAGCTATCCTGAATCTGGGAAGAGCTGGGTCTATTAGAATCTGAAAAAAAAATGAAAATAAACGAAGTGAGTCGAAAAACTCAGTGAGCATAAGGTAACTAGGAAGAGTACTTGGAAATTTTGTGCTTCCTTTTCTTAACCATTAAAGTATAAACATGACATATCAAGTATGACTAATTAACCAAAAAGTAATATTTAAAAATTGTTCCAGGACTTATAAAAATTATTTGTCCCATATGAAATCTTCTATGCTGAGTGTTGAATATAAATAGGCCATTGGCCAGCCTAAATCGGTAGCCAAAATATTTAACAATCATTTTACGTGTATACCTCCAAAATTATTAATTAAGAATTTCTCATGTCTATATCATCAAAACATCCCGGACTTATACCAGTCCGTAATATTTGTCATCCTGGACTATCTTGTCCATATCATCCCGGACTCATCTTGTCCGTACAACAATAGCATCTTGGACTTCACCTTGTCCGTACAATAATAGCATCCCGGACATCACCCTGTCCGTATAATAATAGCATCCCGGACATCACCCTGTCCGTACAATAATAGCATCCCAGACATCACCTTGTCCGTACAATAATAGCATGATATATTAATTCTCTTATATCATGGAGTAATATATATACATATATATATATACTATGCTAGGAAACAATCTCTACACTAACATATTTCTACTTATGTTTTTCAAAGCATTACAATTTCACTTAGATTTTTTATCAAACAACTTATGTGCATAACCTTTTAATCTACAATATCTAACTATTCTTAAATACTCAACCATCCTATACAATATCATTCATTATTATTCAACTCCACAACACTTACCTCATGTAACCATATTAACACCACACTTACGCCTTTGATCCGCTTAAGGTTCGAAACTTATGATTTTCGTAATCCGAGCAATCTTTCATGTTTCAATATCCATATCAATCAACAGTGCATATAAAACAACAACTACCTCCTAGATTAACCTAAATACTCACTATGTTAGTCCGAGTATTAAAGCGGCACTTTCGTGGCTTTGTCGCGATCCCCGGCGAACTCTGCAATATGAGTACCTATGGCATCATCAGGATATTCTGTGAATATTTCTCAACTACGGGACATTCAAATTCTAACTATTTATTCTAGTTAGCTGATATTCAAAATTTTCCAACTTAAGAATTTTTACAAATAAATTCCTACACTTAGCTCGAGTCAAAATTCGGAGCAACAATCAACTGGAAAGTTGCTCACACAATAACAACGAAGCTAACGGTGGCCTCAGACAACCAAGGAAGGTGGAGGCACCACCTCATGGGCAAGCTAGGGTTTTAGCCAAGCTTGTTTTAGCCTCTAAATTTTGATTCAAGGCTATCCAATACTAATTTACGGTTTAAGAAGCCGAAGGAACACCTCCCGTAACGGAAAAAAGTGGCGGTAACATGGTGGTTCACCACCACCAATTTTCAGCCAAAATGATTTCTCATAGATAGAGATAAATTCTTCAAAATCTAATATCAAAGTCAAGCTTAGAACATGAAATTACCTATGGGTTAGTGAAATCCTTACAAAATTTGATGATTTCCCTTGAAATTTGGAGGAGAGAGAAAGCTTTAGTAAACTTTAATGAAGTTTTTGGTGAGAAAACGCCTAAGGCATAAAGAGTAAGAAGAAGACGTGATGTCTTCTTATTTTGCCTGAAAATTTATGGGAAATTATCCCATGTTCTTAATCTTGCCTAAGCTTGGTCAAAAGAGTTGACCAACTTTGACTTTTTGCACATGCCCTACAGAACGTGATGCTCGGGATTTCTTTTTCATTTTTCATTTTTTCTCAACATATTCATGTTTCTTGGGTGTTAAAACGTCTATCCATGTGTTCAGATCGATAACAAGAATTTTTGAACCACGTTTTTTCGAAAAAGTACAACAACGTCACAATTTTCCAATTTTACCGATTCTAGTCTCGTTTTTTATATATATTTTTTTTGTTCTAATGCCAAATATTAGATCCAAATGTCATATTAACATATTATATAGTCAAAAAGTCCATATATACCATTTCTCGGACTAAAAATGAAAAAGGGTGTAAAATAACCAAAATACCCCTAATGCATATTTTTTTGAATTTGATGCCGGTTGTTGTTCTGATAATAGGTATGGGTTCTATATCATATATTATCATCATATCCACTCAATTTATCATATTTTATGGACTTTTCCCCATCCCGATTTTAGTATGAATTTTTAAACTACTTTAGGGTCAAATCGCTTAACCACCCGATTTAACCTCCAATTCTATAATCTATCATACAACATGTATTCCACATGATAGCCCATCCTTCCTAGTGGCTTTTACATGTGTAGTTCCGAGCCATTAGAATGTTATAGGAGACCCGAGTTATCTTTGGCTTACGAGGGTCTCACACTAAAGTCCTAATTGCCATAGGAGTTCGGACGATTCTCAGCATTTTGTTTCTGCAACAAATGTAGAAAAATATAACAATGATCATATATACAACACATGTTTATTTGTGATTAAAAAAAATTAATCAATTCATTTTGTATTGCCTCACATAGTCCAAATTATAAATAATTTTTATTATTATAAATCTTCCTTTCACACACACACACATATATATATATATATATATATACATGAACTTAATAAAAAGAAAAACAAATATAAAACAGAATCTTAAAAAATATATTTATATTCGTACAGCATATATGATAGAAAAATTTAATGTCATCATTATTAACTTATAAATCTTCGTGAATAAAGCATTTGTACTGCATTCATCCTTTATTATATTTATATATAATTTATATATATATATATACCAGAAAAACAAAAGGTTAAAGGCAGTAACTAAAAAAAATCCTTTCTATTCTCGGGTTTCAATACATAATATATATGTATTCGAAACCTTTCCATTCACGGGTTTCATGGAACTAATTTTTTTTATTCACGAAGAAATAATTAAAGTATAAAAAATGGATCTGTAACACTTTTACATCAATTACGCAAATAATTTAATCTTACACACTTTGTATAAGAACTTATAGCTTTCGTACTTATTCCGATTTGGATTTCAAGAGTATTATTTTGGACAAACAATTATAACAAAATATGCTTATTTAATGTCAAAAATCAAACCGATAAAGGATAATACCGATGAAGATTAATACGTAAATAATCTATAGCGTATAAATTGCGGAATTAAAGTAATGAACTTACAGGATCGTTTGGTGATGAACCTTATGGATGCCCGATTCTAACAAAACTCGACAACAAGGAATCCACCATCCAAAGAGCTAAGACACGACCAAGAGATGAGGACCTCGACATAAGATATTATGTCTGCACCTTGACTCAAGTGGTGAGAAACTTCATGATAAGAATGTTGGATCCTTAATCCAACATTGGGCTTATACGTGAATAATTATGTGTTGTAGACTGTCGAATAAGGTTAAGCCCATTTAAAGTGATCTACTGAAGTTTGGGTAATTTGGGCTTTAATGTATCTAATAGGGTGTGGGCCTTTAATGTGTAGAGACTTAAAGGGTAATTTCTATTTTTATGATGAGCTAAAATAGAAATACTAAAAATTACAGGGAAGTTATCTTTAAATAGTGGTTATGGTCCCCAGATCACACGGTCGTCATTTTATTCTTTCTGACATCGCATCATCAGAGAGAAAGCGAGAGAAAACAAAAGGATTCTCTAAGAGAAAGTGTTGATCTAGAAGACATACCACACCGCTTTGGAGAGTAATCAATCGTCATGGATTCAGGTGCCCTTTCGCATATTGATTTGTTGATTCTTGGTGATTTAGCTTGAATATTTCCTAGGGTCTGAGGGATGTTTTACATCTAAAGATATTTTCTAACAATTGGCATCAGAGCCTCTTCATGTTGAATCATTAAGAATAATTTTTTGGATGAACAATCATTAAGGGTTTAAATAAAAGTATTTATTTATTTATTTTTAACCAGCGGTCGTAAGGTCGCGTCGGCAAGGAAAGTCGTGGCCTGTTAGCCGTGGCGGCATAAGATGAGCGGTGGCCAAGGTCGCCGCCAAGGAAAGCCGTAGATCAAAAAAAAATTGGGCAATTTTGGTGCAATTTAAATTTAAATATTGGTATGTTTATATATTTTTTGGGATGAATTAATTGAAGCAACATGTCACCAAAGTGACATCTCTTGTGAAAATTAATTTGTTTTGGAATATAAATGGTTGTGTGCATGTAACTTATGTGAATATTGACCGGCCCAAAGGAAGTTGATATTTAACAGAATTGCATGGGCACCTGTGGTAATAAACATGTGATGATTATTCGGTTTTACATGTGAACAATATATCAGTCCAAAGGAAGATTTATTGTTTGACATATTTCTTATTATCAGTGTTTGATTACTACGTCAAGATATCACTTACAAATTAATATTTTTGTCCGAAGACAAAACATTAATGGAGTGCCCGGTATCTTGAGATGGGGTTTACCTTTATTTAAATTTTATTGCTATTTCTGTTATGAGACTTAGGTGAGCTTGTTTGTTTGTTTGTTGTTCTCTGTGTTAAGCTACAACCACTCCTGCTAATATTTCTGCCAATATCAACTCTATTCCTATGCTCAATGGCACAAATTTCAAGTCATGGCAAGAGAACCTCTTGATAGTTCTCCGAGTCATGGATTTCGACCTTGCGTTAAGGGCTAATTCTCCTGCACCTCTTACGTATAAGAGTACCTCTGATGAAAAGAGAGATATGGAAAGGTGGGAGAAATCAAATCGCATGTGTATGATGATCATGAAGAAAACCATTTTGGAAGCATTCAAGGGCACAATGTGTGAAAAGATTACTACGGCTAAGGAGTTCCTTGTAGACATTGAAAAAGGGTTTGTCAAGAACGAAAAGGCTAAAATAAGTACGCTCTTGACAAGTCTACTTTCAATGAGGTACAAAGGCAAAGGCAATATTAGAGAGTACATCATGGAGATGTCTCATCTTGCTTCAAAGTTGAAAGCACTTAAGCTAGAACTTTCTGAGGACTTGCTAGTGCATCTGGTTTTGATATCCCTTCCGACACAGTTTAGCCAGTTTAAGGTGAGCTACAACTGTCAGAAAGAGAATTGGTCTCTGAACTCATACTGTGTTCAGGAAGAGGAAAGATTGAAGCAAGATAAGACAGAGAGTGCTCATCTGGCCTCAACCTCTAAGAACAAGGACAAGAGATACAAAAAGAAGAAGGATAAAGAAGCTGCAGATACAACACCTCAAAAGAAACAACAAAAGAAACCGGGTCAACCAGAAGGTTCTGGTTGTTTCTTCTGCGGAGTTGAAGGGCATCATAAGAAGCATTGTACTAACTACCACGCATGGCGTGCTAAGAAAGGGTTGCCTGAGTTGCCGAAAGCCAAGTGATGGTGGAAAATACATCTATGTGGGTGATGGCAAGACGGTTCAAGTTGAGGCAATAGGAAAATTTAGATTATTATTAAAGACTGGAACTTATTTGGATCTTAATGAGACATTTATTGTACTGTCTTTTAGACGGAATTTTATTTCTATTTCTTCTTTGGACAAATCTGGTTATTCTTGTTCATTTGGGAATGAAAAATTTAGTTTGTTCATGATTCAAAATTGGTTGATTCCGGTTCTTTGTCAGGTTATGATAATCTTTATTTGATTGATACAATTGCTTCATTTCATGAATCCCTGTAATTAAGTACATGAGGTATATAGAGAAAATTAACTAATGAGAATTCGGCTACATTGTGGCACAAGAGATTAGGTCATATCTCCAAACGGAGAATAGAGAGACTTGTGTCAGACGAAATTCTAGACCCATTAGATTTTGTAGATTTTGATGTTTGAGTTAACTGTATAAAGGGGAAACAAAACAATAAAAGGAGATTTGAAGCCAACAGGACTTTGGATGTCTTAGAACTTATACATACGGACATTTATGGGCCATTCCCTATGGTTGCTTGGAATGGCCAACAATATTTTATAACGTTCATAGACGATTATTCTAGTATGGCTACATATATCTCTTTCATGAAAAGTCAAAATCATTGGATGTGTTCAAAAATTATAAGGCTGAAGTTGAGAACCAACTCAGCAAAAGGATCAAAACCATTAGATCTGACCGTGGTGGTGAGTACTATGGCAGATATGACGGTTCAGGTGAACAACGTCCAAGACCATTTGCTAAATTCCTAGAGGAATATGGTATCGTCCCACAGTACACTATGCCAGGTTCACCCATTATGAATGGTATTTCTGAAAGACGACATAAGACACTTAAAGACATGGTGAAGAGTATGATTTATCATTCTACCTTACCAGAATCACTCTGGGGAGAAGCACTTAAGACTGCAGCATATATCCTTAACAGGGTTCCAACTAAAGCAACTGCCAAAACCCCTTATGAACTTTGGACAGGAAAAAAACCTTGTTTAAAGCACTTGCACATTTGGGGATGTCTAGCTGAGGCAAGACCTCATAGGCCTAATGAAAAGAAACCAAGAACTGTGAGTTGCTATTTTATTGGATACTCTGAAAGATCCAGGGGGTACAAGTTTTATGATCCCATAACTAAGTCGATTTTCGAGTCAGGAAATGCTAGGTTCTTTGAGGAGGTCGAGTTTGCGGGGGGAGATACAGTTAGAGACTTTGTCTTTTAAGTGGAATATGTTGATATTCCCACAGGTGTTATTGGCATTGATCAGGATTTCATTCCTGACTTTATTCAAGGCACAACAGATCAAGATAATGTCGATGAACCTCCCATTCAAGAAATTATTCCAGAATAACAAACTCTACCACCTAAAGAGCCTATGCCATTAAGGAGATCCACTAGAGAAAGGAGAAGTGCAGTGCCTGATGACTACATTGTATTTCTCCAAGAACATGAGGTTGACATTGGAGTGATGGAAGATGATCCGATCAACTTTCGTCAAGCCATGGAAAGTTCTAACTCTCAGAAGTGGATTGATGCCATGAATGAGGAGATTAAGTCCATTAAGGACAATGACATATGGGATCTTGTCCCATTGCCAGTGCGAAACCCATTGGGTGCAAATGGATATTTAAGACAAAGAAGGATTCGAAAGGCGATGTGAAAATGTACAAGGCTCGTCTTGTCGCTAAGGGCTTTACACAGAAAGAAAGCATCTACTATAAAGAGACTTTCTCTCCGGTTTCTTCGAAAGACTCTTTCAGGACTATAATGGCATTGGTGGCGCATTTCGATCTTGAGCTATATCAGATGGATGTAAAGATAGCGTTTCTCAATGGTAACATTGATGAGACGATCTATATGGTGCAACTAGAAAACTTTGTGTTGGAAGACCCAAAGAATATGGTTTGCAAACTTAAGAAATCCATCTACAGGCTCAAGCAAGCATCTCGACAATGGTATTTCAAGTTTCATCAAGTGATCATCTCGTTCGGTTTTGAGATGAATTTGGTCGATGATTGTATATACCATAAGTTCTGTGGGAGCAAGTATATTTTTCTGGTTTTATATGTCGATGACATTTTGCTTGCCAGCAACGATATAGGCTTATTGCACGAAATCAAGAGATTTCTAGCTAAGAATTTTGAGATGAAATATCTTGGTGACGACTCTTTTGTATTAGGCATAAAGATACACCAGGATCGCTCTCGGGTATTCTTGGATTATCACAAAAAAGTTATATCGAATAGGTTCTCAAAAGATATGGCATGCAGGATTGTAAACTAGGTAATACCCTTGTGGCAAAGGGAGACAAGTTTAGTCTCAATCAGCGCCCTAAGAATGATTTTGAGGAAAAAAAATGCAGAAGATTCCTTATGCGTCTGCAATAGGAAGTCTGATGTATGCTCAGGTTTGTACGCGTCCGGATATTGCGTACATTGTTGGGATGTTGGGCAGATATTTAAGTAATCTAGGAGTAGACCATTGGAAAGCAGTCAAACGGGTCTTGCGGTACTTACAAAGAACAAAAGACTACATGCTCACATATCGAAGGTCGGATCAGCTTGAGATCGTTGGGTATACTGACTCCGATTTTGCTGGATGCCAAGATAGTATGAAATCTACGTCGGGCTATATCTTCTTGCTAGCAAGAGGTGCTGTCTCCTGGAGAGTGCTAAACAGTCTTTTATAGCCTCTTCTACCATGGCTGCAGAGTTCATAGCGTGTTATGAGGTGTCCAATCACAGAATATGGCTGCGAAATTTTGTCACGGGGCTGCGCTTAGTGGACAGTATTGAAAGTCCACTCAAGTTATTTTGTGACAATAAGTAGGTAGTTCTATATTCCAACAACAACAAGAGCTCGACGAAGTCAAAGCATATAGATATCAAGTTCCTAGTTGTTAAAGAAAGAGTTCAGAGTGGACAGTTGTCTATAGAGCACATCGGTACGAACTCCATGGTTGTAGATCCGCTTACTAAAGGATTACCACCCAAAGTGTTTCATGACCACACTGCTCATATGGGTGTCATGTCATTTGAGGATATTCAGTTTTAGTGGGAGTTTATAATTTTAAATGCTTTTCTGATATAGACATATTTTCAGTTATTTCAGTTTATGGGTATTTTAAAGTTTTTTTTTGCAGAATTAAAATTTTGGAATGTTTACACTCTGATTTTGGTATGGATTGATCTCACTAAGGTTTAAGGGTGGATCAGTTGGAAATAGGCATGTTAAGATCATATTGCATGAAATTTCCATGCTACACATCCATATCATGATCCATGTCATTCAGTTGTATCGGCATACGTGACCATTGATGGGTCGAGTTACGGAAGATGTAACGAAGGCAGCTTTGATCCTATGTTGGTATGATTGATGGACCGGATTGGTTATAGATACATTTCAGTAATGACAGCGAAGTTGAGCTCATATGATTATTTTTTCAATGCATAATTATAAAGTTACACATATAGCCCAAGTGGGAGATTGTTGAATCCTTAATCCAACATTGGGCTTATATGTGAATAATTATGTTTGTAGATTGTCGAATAAGGTTAACCCCATTTAAAGTGATCTACTGAAGTTTGGGTAATTTGGGCTTTAATGTATCTAATAGGGTGTGGGCCTTTACTGTGTAGAGACTTAAGGGTAATTTCTATTTTTATGATGGGCTAAAATAGAAATACTAAAAGATAATAGGGAAGTTATCTTTAAATAGTGGTTATGGTCCCCAGATCACACGGTCGTCATTCTATTCTTTCTAACATCCCATCATCAGAGAGAAAGCGAGAGAAAACAAAAGGATTTTCTAAGAGAACGTGTTGATCTAGAGACATACCGCACGGCTTTGGAGAGTAATCAATAGTTATGGATTTAGGTACGCTTCCACATATTGATCTGTTGATTCTTGGTGATTTTGCATGAATGTTTCCTAGGGTTTGAGGGATGTTTTACATCTAAAGATATTTTCTAACAAAGAAACCCACCACTTCAAGAGCTAAGACACGTTCAACTCGAAAAAAGGAGAAACCTTGATGTGGCGAATGAGCATGAGGAAGGAGAGAAGAGTGGTGACCCAACATGGCAACCCAGATACACTCACTTTCGGATCGAGAGCTCACGCCACTTCTATCTCTCTTCAAGAAACTAAGTATCATTCAAGGAATGGTGAAAGTCAATTTAGGAGAAACATGAGGAATTGAGAGTTTGAGACACACCTCGAACTTAATGGAAATGATTAAATAGAAGAAGATAAATTAAAGAACTCAATGATAAGCTAAATGGGACAAGCAAAAAAGACGAGAAAGTCGCAACAATGCTCACATAAGGTAAAGGGGGTGGCACAACTAAGGCTAACCAAGGGCATAAAGAAGTCGCGAAGACTTACAAGCAAAAAAAAAATAAAGAAGTTGTGATAATGCTCACTTATGGCAAAGGGAGTGGCATACATAAGGCTAGCAAACAGCATAAAGAAGTTGCAAAAACATTCCTACAGGCATGGAAACTCCAAATGAGTAAAAGAAGCCATTAAGGCACCTTGATAATACTTGAGACTTGGCACTAAAAATACTCAATGATTCGACAACAACTATATAAGTCCTCTAAACTACTAAGGCAAGCTTGTAAGCTTGGCTAATAGAGCTACAAAGTTTGAGCAATAATGCTCACCTTACTAAGCAAACAAAAGGAATGAGCAAACACGCTTACTTCTGGATGTGCTAAGGCAACCAAGGGTGAGACAATAAGTTCACCGCATCAAGCATACAAAAGGGAGGAGCAAACACGCTTACTTCTAGATGTGCTAAGGTTTATTTCGTCAAGCACACAAAAGAAAAGAGCAAGCACGCCCACTCTAGATATGCTAAGGTTTATTACGTCAAGCACACAAAAGGAAGGAGGAAGCACGCCTACTTGTTCTTTTAATGATGTAGTGTCAGTTGTCATGACATCCATTACTCCATAATTTGATTTTGAAGGAAATTATGGAATAGAGTTGTTGCTTGATAGCTGTCTTGTTCCTTCAATGATAACTAACAGCTTGCACTTGATTCATGAGAAGAAACAAGTTTCTTAGCAAAAGCTTCTTCTAAAGCTTGAATTGGAGAAGAAGTATCCTAAAATGGATTTGGGCTGAACACTGGAAAAGTTTGAGCATGCATATTTTTCAAAAGCTTTTGTCTTTCTTCTAATGCCTAAGGGTGAGCAGAAACATCAATACTTGATGATGAATTGGGGTAGAATGCAGGATTTGCTCGAGTAGGCTTGATAGCTAGTTTATTAGGTTCTTTTTGGGAGCCATTGCAACTTGAAAACTTGAACTTCGAAGAAAAGATATGAGAGTCAAGTTTGTCCCATTGGATGTGTCAAAAATTTGTACACAAATTTTGACTAAAAAATAAGATTGGAAAAATTGAAGACAAATAACAATTTCGTTTATCAGACGTAAAAATTACAATCTCTGAAAATTTTCAAAACAAAGAAAATCCTCTAATTGTTTTCTTCATGAAGAATCTACTTCAAGGGTTTGAAAGACTTAATCTTGATCAAATGGAATTAACCTCCCTCCTTTAGTTGAAACAAGATCAGACAATAACTTCTTGAAAATTTTGGAACCCAAATGCATCGTTCTTCAAAAATTCTTTAATTCTTCAAAGCTTGATTTTTGACCCTTTTGGAGAGGTTTTGCGTTTTCAAAATCTTCTTATTCTCTTAAAAATTGTGAGTTGTCTCAAATGGCCTAGAGGGGTGCATATTTACAGTGCCAACATGTTGGTGAGAGAGAATTCTAAAAACACTTAATCTCTTTGATTTTACCTCTTAATTATTTTCATTTAATTAGAGATAAAAGATGATCACTCGTGGTTGAAATTTGATTGGATAACCTATGAATTTTTTAAACTTTATTGGATTGAATTTGGTTATCTCTAAATTAATTTAATTTAATTTAAATATAAATGGGAGACTTACAGATAAATTTTGATTGACTGGATTATGAATCTTTGAATTTCGATTGGTTAATTAAACCACATGTTTTATCTTGATTTGTCAAATGACTTGATAAATCTTCAATTAATTTATCTAGCAACACATAAAAATTTAATTGGTCACTAAATAAATTAAAATAAAATTATTTGAATGACATAAATATGATACTCCTCCTAGTCATTTGATTATAAATTTCTTACTAGATTACTAAATTTCTTATTTGATAACATTTTTAATTTTGTTTATCTTTTGAATATGTGATAAGAAAAGTAGTATTATTACTTTTATTATCATTTTTTGTTACTTTATCTCATACAAAATAGTAATATTATTTTTGTTATTTTTTACAATTATTTATTATAAAATTACAATTTTAATTATCAATGTTATCTTTTACAATTATTTATTATCTTTCACTCAACCATAACATAATATGTAATTTTATAACAAAAAGTTATAATATACAATTTACTAATTAGATAACACAAAATTATATTATCACTTAATGTTATATTGTTTACAATTATTTATTAAAAAATTTACATTTGAAGTTTACCAAGAACTTCCCCGATGGTGGGGCTGTTAGACCTGTACATGGGTCGGGTCGCGATTCAAATTTTTTATTATCTAGGCCTGAGCCTGATTGGGTCGACTTGAAAGTTTATTTTACTGTTCACGAAATATTAAGATATTAAAAAAAAAAATTATAGTAATATTTTTATAATTACAAAAAATTTATTCATGAATAATAATTTGAGTCGGACCTATCCTAATTAAAAAAAAAACATATATTCAGATTCGATCCAATACAAATCGAATCTATTGGATCTGTCGGGTAACGCGGTCCTTGAAGAGGGCTGCCTAACTCCCGACTCCCAAGTCTAAAGTCTCAAGTAGACCTGCTCATGACTCATGAGTCGGGTCGGATCGCGGCTCTTTTTTTTTTACCTTGCCCAGGCTCGACTTCGGGCCGGGCCCAGCCGACCTGCAAGCCCATATTTACTTTTCATTTATTATTAAAAAATTAAAAATATATTTTTATATTAATATTTATAATTAAATTTAAAAAAAATTAATGATTAAACAATGATCCGGATCGAATCAACCCGAATCAACAAAATCTCTACTCATATCCTACCCAATATAAACCGGACTTATCAAATTCGACGAGCTACAAAGCCATGAGCAGGTCTAATCTCAAATCTCAAGTTTGAATAAAAAACGTGAGATTGAATTCAATAGGTAAGGCGAAAATGTGGTTAAAAAATGGAATTCAATTGTGACAAATTGGACGGCAGCCTCCAAAGTCCAAAGTCCAAAGTCCAAACTTAGAATTTTTGTATTTTTTTATTGGATTATTGATATAATAATATTCTCTTCATTGTCTGCGCTTTTACTTGTTCCTCTCCCTCCTGGCCTGTTGGCTGCTATTTCTATAAGAAGTTGTGTTGGACTCACTCTCTTATGAGTCATACTAGTAGTTTGCTTCCTTTGCTATTGTTTTTCTTCCCTCGATTCGCATCGCAAAGAAAACAAAACAAAACAGATCTGATCTGATCTGAAAATGGGGGAGAAATGGGTTTTGATGAAAACAGCACAAACGCCCACCAACATAGCAGTGATAAAGTATTGGGGGAAGAGGGATGAGTCCCTTATTTTGCCCATCAACGACAGCATCAGCGTTACTCTTGATCCTGCCCATCTTTGCACCACCACCACCGTTGCTGTCAGCCCTGCCTTCCAACACGATCGCATGTGGCTTAATGGCAAGGTAAATTTAATTGAGGATTTTTTATTTATTTTAAAAATAGCAAATGAGATTGCCTGTAAGTCAACCCAAGTTGGGGTGAGTGAAAAAATTCTAACAAATATTACTATACTGCCTTTTGAACTATGCGGTGTTTGCATTTGCATGATGGTTTTGTTTCTTGTGATGCTTGTTTGCTTTAGTAGCTAGGCTGTGTTATGCACTGCGTCGGACCTTTATTTGGGTTGTGGTTGGTTGTGCCCATCATCTGTTTGTTAAAATGCCTATTAAAAGTTGTCTATTCGTGTTGGTGTTTTGGGCTGTTTTGTGAGGCTGAATCATTCCCTTAAGCTCATGGAAGCTTTGTTGTTGATTTTGGGAATGATCATTTCTTGCTTTGAGTCTCACTTTTGTTGGTTGCATTGAAAATTTTCATTTGTTGAGAACTATGTATGTACATTTTTTTCATTAAAGAACTTTGTATTCTTAATTGAATGAAACTTCTGAAAAAGAAAGAAAAAAGTTCATCCAATAAAAGTTCTCATTTTTTAAGAAAAGAATTTCTTCAAAAGATTAATTACTGCCTTTATTAGGGTATAATCAAGCTGAACCCAGCTCAAACAGTGAGAAGCTTGAGCTTGATCGAGTTTCATTTTTATAATTTGAGCTTTATTTGATAAAAAAATTGAATTATTCGAACTCGCTCGATTAGACTCGTTTAACTAGTAAAAAACGAGTTCGATTCTCATGTTAGACTTTTAACTCGATTATTTGTGCTTGAGCTCGAGTTGAGATTTTTCATTACTAATTAAAAATAAAAAAATTATATACTAAAAATAAAAACTCGATTAGGCTCGCGAGCCACTCGAGTCGGGTATTAGGATACTTGAACTCGACTCGCTCGACAATTATTGAATCAAATTCGAGTTTTTTTCAAACCAAACTCGAATAACTTGCGAACACAGATATCTCATTTATACGTAGTCTTTACACTATTAGAAAACTCAATATGTAACATAGAGGCTATTGTTGTCAACTTATTTACTGTAGAGATAGCTATTCATGCATTCAAGTGTTGAAAGCGTCTGTTGGGGGCATCTGCTCCTATCATTCCTTAGGTAAACTTCTATATATAAAAAGAAAGAAGAAAATGTTATTTATGTTGATTGATTGACGGGTTTTTGCTGGTTAGTATAGGAAATATCCCTTTCCGGAGGAAGGTACCAGAACTGCTTAAGGGAAATTCGAAGACGAGCTAGCGAGGTTGAGGATAAAGAGAAGGGAATAAAGATAGAGAAGAAGGATTGGGAGAAGCTGCATGTCCATATTGCCTCTTATAACAATTTTCCTACAGCTGCAGGATTGGCTTCCTCTGCTGCTGGTTTTGCATGTCTTGGTACTATAGATACATACCCTGCACCTTCTCTTTGTTTTTCTGTTTTCGTTCAATACAGTTTAATAGTAAGGCTACTAGTTTTGGCTCAATGCAGTTTTCGCGCTTGCAAAACTGATGAATGTCAAAGAAGACGAGAGCCAACTTTCTGCTATTGCTAGGTATGGCCTTTTCCCTTCTGACTATTATAGTTTCAATATTACAGAGATGCAAGATTTTCAATTGTAATTTCATTGTTTCAAGTGATGTTTTATTGATTTCTTTTATCTTTCATATAGGCAAGGTTCAGGCAGCGCTTGTCGGAGTTTATTTGGTGGATTTGTTAAGTGGATTATGGGAAAAGTAAGCTATTTCTGTATGTGTTTAATAGTTCATCTGTATTGCCTTCCAGCAAGAAGGGTAGTATCCTTTTGAATAACCAAATCTAACATTTTCTTCTTCTTTAATACATCTAGGAGGAGGATGGAAGTGACAGCGTTGCAGTTCAACTAGTAGATGAGAAACACTGGGATGATCTTTTCATTGTTATTGCCGTGGTGTGTAATTTGTCCAATCCTCACATATAGCATTTCAAGTATAGCTTTACGGTTTGCTACTCTGCAGTGAGATACATTTTTCTCCCAATGAATTTGAAGTATGCTTATGCGTAGATTTTGCAAACTTCTATCTCCATTGGTGTGCATGCTCTCTCATAGTTTGGTATAATTGATTGTTAATTATTCTAAGTTTTGAAAGTTGAATAAAATGCAGGAAACATTTGAAAATCAATGTTCTAACTTGCATTATTTTGATTATTTGAATGCATAATCTCAGATCAATTTCATCCCATGCTTTGAATGTTTCCACTTTGCTTCCCCCTATTCCTATTAGCTTATCTGCTTGTACCATATGATACATGCACACATACATCTATTTTGATAAATAAATATATATCTACACATTTTCATGCTTAATTACGTACATATATACATGTGTGTGTATAACGTGAGTATTTTTTATGCTTCCCTCGATTGCGCTTTCGTCCTTTGTGTGTGCTTTCTGGTTTTTGTGTTCTTGTATCATCTACATGTTGCACATACATTTAGAATATATTCTGAAATTTTTAATCTATACATTTTTTCTTTACCTTTCTATTCTAATTCATCGAAACTATTCTCGCTAATGTAAAGAAGAATTCCACATTGTCAGCCCCAGCCACTCTGGTGGGATTGAATCTTACTTGGTTGAGTTGAATAGTTTTTTCCAATGTTAAACTAGTACTTTTGATCAATTGTTAACAAATTTTAAAGTAGTCATTATTTTCCAGCTCCATATAAATGCAAAATTGTTGACGCTGCTTGTGAGTATTGTGCCCTAGCATCAACTGATAAGTACACTCCTCATGAATATCACTAGAAATTCACTCATGGATGTCCACTAATAACTTATGTTGAAGGTCCATTGATACTGCAAACTCCTTTCTCCAATCTTTTAGGTGCTGAACCTGTAGAGGATGTATTATGTATCTTTGTAATTAGAAGCATATAAGTAACTTGGTATAGGGTTGGATCTCATGCACTAATCAGATCTGCTCCTATCAAACAGGTTTCGGGAATGTTTCTCAGCATCTGCCATTGATTTTGCTTTACTGCAAAAATTTCTTTAAGAATCTGAATATGTAATGAGAAATCTAATTTATATTTATCACATTTGAGATGTCCATTGCATCCAATGGTCAAAATCTCTGTTTTTGTATCTTTGTTATTAGAAGCATACAAGTAACTTGGCACAGGGTTGGACCTTGCATTTATCAGATCTGCTCCTATCAAACAGGTTTTGGGGAATGTTTCCCAGCATCTGCCATCGGTTTTGCAATACTGCAAAATTTTCTTTAAGAATCTAAATATTTCATGATAAATCTAATTTATATTTATCACATCTGAGATGTCCATTGCATCCATGGTTAAAATCCATCATTCATGTCCCATTAATAACTGGGAATCCATGAAGCATACTTTAGCAGTATAAGTTCCCTATTTTTTCTTTTTCCTTTTTTTTCAGCCTATATAAGTTCCCTGTTTGCTATGGGTTTTTTGGTCTTAATTTTTATTTTTCTGACTCTAGGTAAGTTCACGACAGAAGGAAACAAGTAGCACCTCAGGAATGCGTGAGAGTGTTGAAACAAGTTTGCTTTTACAGCATAGGGCAAAGGTACATTTTGGTCTATTTTTTAAAATTACTCTTGCAATTTTCCTGATTGGAAGCTAGAGTCCCCTCTCCACCCCCCCAAACTCATAGAAAGTTGACATCCCAACTAAAGTTGTGGGTTTCATCTAACGAGTCCTTTAAAATCCTTGTGGTTCTGCCCTTTTCCAACTTTTATTGAGGAGGATATCCACTCCCCCCCCCCCCCCCGCGAAAGAATTTGCTTAATTTTTTTTTTCCTTTGGATCAGGTTTTCTTTATGTTTTATAATATATTAGACTATCTAAGACAGTTTAAAGTTGTAACGGCTCATGACCTTCTGGTTGCCTTTCTGGACTGTAATAGGAAGTTGTGCCAAAACGCACGTCTCAGATGGAAGAAGCCATAAAAGGTCATGATTTTGCATCTTTTGCACAATTGACTTGTGCTGATAGTAACCAGTTCCACGCAGTCTGCTTGGATACATGTCCCCCCATATTCTACATGAATGATACATCTCACAGGCAAGTCCTGTTTTATGTTTGCTTATTCCCTTTAGGAGTTTCATCCTTAAACTCTAGAGTTGATTGTTGATGAAATGACATTCTTTCAGGATAATCAGCTATGTTGAGAAGTGGAATCGTTCTGAAGGATCCCCTGAGGTTCGCTTATTTCTGCCACTTTAATTTGAAGTAAATGACTTTAATCTTGAACTTTATTGTGTAATCAGTAATTCTACTAAATCAAGAAAGGTAGTAAGACAGTTGTAAACTGTGAAAGGACAATAAAATGTGGAGTTGCAAGCTACCCATGTATCATTTTGTTTGTTGGGGTCCTATACTCCTATTTATAGAGTCAATATGCTGGGGGTAGTGGAATATGTATGCTATGTTGATTGGAGGTTCTGGGCTACATTGTGTGTTCTCAAGAGTTCTGTTGATTCCTTCATTTGTGAATCATTTTGTTTGTTCAAGCCTCATACATGAATAAGTATCATACTTCTAATAATGATTTAGTGGTGCAATAATCAAGCTGAGACATTCAAAGTTTCATAATGGTGTAGTGGTGCAATGATGGACTATTTTGTTGGCTCAAGCCTTAGGATTTTTTTTTATATTTCTTTAATGTTTAATTTGGGATTGAAGGTTAAATACATTCTGCATTTTAAATCTCCCACAACTTCTAAAATTTTCATCGCCAGATGAAATTTGACAACAGAAGTTCTTATGTTCTGAGTTGTTGCAATCAGGCTTCTGTTAAAGTATCTGAAATATCAAAAAATTATAATCACTTGCAAAGCTAGAATAAGAAGTCAGTGCTTCATAAATTCCCTTCTTTCCCTCCTCCCATAAGTTAGCATATTTGCAAAAGATGAACTACTTGTTGATTTTTTTTTTTGTTGGCGATCTCTGATTGTTGATTTCAGACGTTTTTGTTCTTTTCTTTCTCTCCAGTTGTAGGCAAAGAATACTCCAAAATAAGAGCATGAATAAGCCATGTATGTAAGTGGCAAATTGCTTTATGACTTGACACGATCCTGTAATGGCCGATGTCTTTTGTTCAAAATGTGATGTCCGATATTTACTAATTTCTTCCTTTGGAAAGATATTTCTCCACACTGTAGTGCAAAAATTGTGCTAAGTGACATTATAAATATTAGATGTGGCTTTCCTAAGTAAATTAACATGCTTCACGGCACCTTTATATGTGACATTTTTGTTGCTTCAGACGATTTCTTGCCATTATTGTTTCAACTATGGCAATCCATTTAGTGTCGGGAATCATTGAATGTCAAGCATCATACTTTTGGATCATATCCTGTCACTCAACCTCAGTAGTTTGTTGTGCTTCTAGGACTTCGCTTTTGTTTTGCTTTTCAGCTGCAGCTTTACTTGGAAATTTAAATACATAAGAATGCTAAATCTTTTGTTCTGATCGAGTTACTGATTGATGATGAAAAACTGACAGGTGGCATATACATTTGATGCTGGGCCTAATGCAGTTTTAATTGCACGAAATCGAAAGGCTGCTGCTCAATTGCTTCAGCGGCTCCTTTTCTACTTCCCTCCAAAGTCTGATATTGATATGGACAGGTAAATGGAAATACAGGTGCTAAGAGCATGATATCAGATTATTCTAATAGATGTGATCATAAGAAAAAGATCCACCCATGTATCCTATACGCTCTTTTGTAAACTGCATAGAAACCACCTTCCCCTCCATGAAAGAGTTGTCGGATATTGATTTTGTATTTTTATTTACTTTTGTTTTCAGCTATGTTATCGGTGATAAGTCGATACTACAAGATGCTGGAATTGAGGGGGTGAAGGATGTGGAGGCTTTATCCCTACCTCCAGAAATCAAGGAAAATGGTCCAGCCCAGAAATACCCTGGGGATGTAAGTTACTTCATCTGTACAAGACCTGGGAGAGGCCCTGTTCTGCTTTCACATGAAAATGTGGCTCTGCTTGACCCAGAAACAGGACTTCCAAAGTAATTTTAAGTGCCTTACTTCTCTCTGCAATCTTTAACGTTTCTTCTAAGGAAAGTTGAATGTTTGTGAGCTGAAAAATGTCAGGTTATCTCTGCAGCTTGTTTTCCTTTGATCATGTATTTGTATTGTTTTTTTCCTACTTTTTTGCTCCTATCTCCAGTTGGGGTTCATTGAAACAATAATAATTGGTTCACTGTTCGTCTAAACCTTGAGTATTTCCTTGTAATTTCCAATTGCAATGCAAAAATCCCTTTTCCTGCATATTCTCACTCTTATTATAGTTATATAGATATATGTATATATAAGGAATGCAGGGAAATGAGATATAAGGAATGTTTGATGATGATAGTTTGCCAATTTCGATTTCTAGTACCTCTGATCATCAAGTTAGATGGATATTAGGGAGAAAACACAATGTCATAACTTGTTAGCTCTCCTTTTCTTATTGTAGTTTCATTTTTCTCAGTGGCATTTTGCCAACATTTACCCAACGTTTTCTATTTGGTTAAAGATCAAATCTGTCATCATACTAGTTGTAATTGAAATTTTGTTATTATATTTTATTTTGATTAATATTTGTCATTGTACTTTTAAAATTAAAGGTAAATTTGTCATTATATTTTAACTCATTCTATTTTTGTTTGATTGAATTTTGTCAATAAATTTTGATTCTTGATTGAATTTTGTCACTAAACTTTAATTTTGGATGGTTTGAAGATAAAATTTAATAAAAAAAATAATATTCTTTCAAATATTTCATTTTAATAATTAACAATATTAAATTGATTAATAAAGAATTACCACAAAAAAAAAAGCTTTAGTTATTTTATAAAATAAAAATGTTATGTTAATTTTTAATATCTTTTTATAAATAAATTTATTATTAATTATTAAAATGAAATATTTGAAGAGATATATATATTTTTTGTTAAATCTGATATTTAAATCATTCAAAATCAAAGTTGAGTAGCAAAATTCAATTAAATAAAAATATAGTGGTAAATTTGCCTCTAATCTTAAGAGTACAATAACAAATATTAATCAAAATAAAATATAACGATAAATTTTAATATTCACGATGATAAATTTATCTTTTAACTCTTTCTTTTTTATTAAGGAAGTGACAATGTTGTTTAGCTCGTATCTAGACGCTACGCCTTAACACTAGACAACAAAAAGTCTGATTGGAGCAAGGCATATATATATTTGGTGCCTCAACATGCGTTTTTTTCAAGGTAATACACACATACAAAGCTCGCCTAATTGAATTTCACTTGTATTTTTTTTTTTTTTTTTTTTTTTTTCACAAACTTTACTTCTAATAGTAAAAAATGGGACAATATCAAATTTTTTATTTTCTAATATTTTAGTATACAATAACAAACTTGAAACCATAAAAAAATAATGTATATTGGCAAAAAAAAATTGCATGTAATTGTACTACTTTGTAGGATAAAAGTGGATTATCTTTTAAAATTTATTAATAAAATTATATTTCTTAAACTTATTATTATATATATATATATATATATATATATATATATATTACGCTTCACTTTATTTAAGCAAGCACTTTTTTACGTCTCCCGTTTCAAGCAATATAAAATTTTTAGTGTTTTGAGTACGACTTTGTATCCTTGAGAATATTAGAAAGTGAAAGAGACCAATCATTTTGATTAGTTTTTTTTTTTTTTTTTTTTTTTTTTAGGATTTACTTTTATAAGTGTAAAAACTCTATAATTTTACACTCTTTTTCAACCAAAATCGATGGTTGAGATTAAAGCAATTCTTTTACTCAATCTCTTTTTTATTTTTTGGCTTCCATATTTCCTATTTTTTACAAACTAAATTTGACTTTGGCACTCAAACCAATCTTCCTTTCGTAAGTAAACCAGAATCCTTCTTTACAAATCGTTTTGTTCAATAAACTAAGGAGTTTGTTTAGTTTTTTGGTATTGATAATTTATTCAATTTGTTTATTTTATTGGCATTGAAATTCTCTTGAGTGGAAAACCATAAAATTATTGGCATTGCGTTGTGCCACATTTTTTATTTGTTAATTGTTGAATACGCTCTTTTTTTTGAGATATGAAGAATTTATGTTTTTATTTTATTTTAAAGGTATGTTCAAATTAGACTGTTCATGGAACTAGTCGGGTCGTGGTCCGAATTTTTTTTCTTCCCTTACTCAAGTTCAGCTCTTGGTGGACCTAGGTTAGCTCGTAAGCCCATTTCATTGTTTAAATAATATTAAAAAATAAAAAATTTATTTTATATTAATATTAATATTTTTTTATAATTAAATTTAAATAAAAAAATAATTTTTTATTATGTAAATAGTAATTCGAATCAGACCGACCAGAAATGAAAAAACCCTATCCAGACCTGACCAAATACGAGTTGGGCCGGACGGGTAGCTTAGTCTTTGAACAAGTCTAATTCAAATATAAGGTTATATGTGCTGTTATTATTGGCACTTTTGTTATGTATGCATTGTTTTTATATATTTTATTTGATCAAATTGGGATAAATTCAGAAATTGATGTTGATAGTGATATGCTTATTGAAAAAAATTCATAAATATTTAGGAATCGATATTGTTTTTGCAGAAACAAACCTTAAGATTTAGGAAGATACTACTACTAGTCTAAGAAGATAACAAAGATTACAATCTCTCGAGTAATTTTTGTTTCTCTTTCTTTTTCTTTGCTTCAAATTTGTGTTCATTTGTTATATTAAGATTTCTAATTTCTTTCGGTTCTTGAAAAGTACTATTATTACTAATTTATTTCATATTTAATTAATTGTCATTATGTGTGAAGTAACTTAGCAAATAAGAAGAACATAGAAGAAAGAAAGAGAGAAATTAGAAGAAGAAAGAGAGAATAGTTGAGAAGAATGAGTATATTTTCATTATGCCTCATGTTCTCTTCCATAACAGAATTTGTACTACTCCAGTACCTTGACAGCACAGCACATAACTGCCTCTTACCGTTTCATACAGACTCAATGTGACGACAACATAACAGAAATTTAAACACTGATTAATGACCTGCTTAACAAAATACTAACAGGCTTATTTAACTACATTTGACTTCATCACTCAGGCCAAATCTCGACCCATTAATATCAGCTCTTAACAATACCCTTCCCTTGAAAACATCCTTGTCCTCAAGGATGAAAGGAGGGAAATTTTGCCTATAGATCATAGAGAATTTCCTAGGTAGATACTTCGGGGAAGCAATTAGTCCAATGGACTAGGACCTGCATGACCATTCTTCCTCTCTTCTTGTTAATTCTTCTATCGAGAATTGCTACAGGTTCCTTAGACAGAACACCATCGACATCCAACAATGGTGAGTCAAATTGTGCTGGTTCCCTGCCAATGTGTTGTTTGAGCTGAGAAACATGAAACACCAGATGAACTCGAGCTCCCTGAGGCAACTCCAGATGATAGGCAACTGGCCCTATCTTTTTGAGAATCTTATATGGCCCAAAAAACCTTGCAGCAAGTTTTAAACAAGATATGTTGACCAGTGTCCTCTGCCTATAAGTCTGGAGTTTGACATAAACCTAGTCATCCTTCTGAAAGGATCTATCAGTTCTGTGTCGGTCAGCTTGTTATTTCATTCTATTCCTGGCCCTACTTAAATGGAACTTCATGAGCCTGATAACGGCTTCTCTTGCTTGAAGACTGCGATCAATTTCCTTTACCTTAGAGTCACCAGGTATATAGGGCATATGTGTTGGAGCTGGTTGCCCATAAACCACCTCATAAGGGGTCGTCTATATAGTTGAGTGATGGCTGGTGTTGTACCACCATTCGCCCAGAGGAACCCATTTACACCAGTCTTTAGGATGTTCTCCAGTCATACACTGCAAATAGGTCTCTAAGCACCTGTTAACAACTTCTGTTTGCCCATCACTTTGAGGGTGGTAGGCTGTCGACATGCTCAGGGTAGTACCCAACATCCGAAATAATTTTTTTCCAGAAAATACTAGTGAAAACCTTGTCTCTCTTAGTAACTATAGCAGTAGGAACCCCATGAAGCTTATAGACATTGTCTAGGTAAGCTTGAGCTACTGTAATTGCAGTAAATGGGTGAGCCTGAGGAATAAAATGAGCAGACTTGCTCAATCTATCAACAACAACCACGATTACCTTTTTCCCAAAGGACTTTGGAAGACCTTCTATAAAATCCATTGACAATTCAGACCATACCTTGTTTTGCATAGGTAGTGATTGAAGTAGTCTTGGAGTTGCTGTTGTCTCATACTTACATCGTTGGCAGGTGGTGCATCACAAACAAATTGCCTTACAGCTCTTTTCATACCCTTCCAAAAGACAACACTAGCAATTCTCTTCATAGTTGCTTCTATTCCAGAATGCCCACCCTCAGCTGAAGAGTGAAAATACTGTAGCAATTCCTATCTCAATTCCTTATTGGTTCCCACAACCAACCTCCCATGTTTTCTCAGTTGACCCTACTGAATCTTGTGGATCAATTTCACTCTGGAAGAATCCTCAACCCAAGAATGTTTAATTCTAGTGGCCAAGTCAATGTCCACAGTAGAGAGAGCATACAGTACTGTTGTAGGTCGTCTGGAGAGAGCATCTGCAGCTCCATTAGTAGACCCCTTTCTGAAAACCAGTGTGTAGTCATAGCCCATCATTTTTGTTACCAGTGTTGCTGTGCTGGTGTATGTGTCCTTTGGTCAAGAAAAAACTTAAGACTGTGGTGGTCAGTCTTAATCTGGAATTGTCTACCCAACAAATAGGCATTCCACTTTTTAACTGCAGCTAATATAGCTAACATTTTCTTCTCATAAACCGAGAATGATTGATACCTAGGAGACAATGCCTTACTAAAGTAAGCAATAGGTCGACCACCTTGGCTTAGAATAGCACCAATTTCAAATTGTGAAGCATCTCTTTCAACAACAAAAATTTCTATAAAGTTTGGAAGAGCCAGGACAGGCGCTGAAATCATTGCTTGTTTAAGCTGTTCAAATGCTGATCTAGCTGCTTGACCCCAAATAAATGCATTCCCGTGAGAGGTTTGTCAATGAGACCATATGCCTTGATGAACCTCCTATAATAGCCCGTTGACCTTAAGAACCCTCGAAGCTCCTTTACTGTTCATGGTATAGGCCAACTTTGTACACAAGCAATCTTCTTACAGTCCATTGCCACTCCATCTTTGCTAATTATATGTCCAAGGTACTCAATCTGAGATGCATCAAAGTCACATTTCGAGAGTTTGACATATAATTGGTTCTCAATCAGAATCTCAAACATCTGTTATGGGTGTAACAAGTGATCCTCCCAATTGTCAGAATAGATTAAGATATCATTGAAAAAAAACAATACAAATTTCCTTAAGAAGGGTTAGAAGATGGTGTTCATCAAACTTTGAAAGGTGGAGGGAGCATTGGTTAAGCCAAAAGGCATCACCAAGAACTTGTAATGGCCCTGATGAGTTCTGAAGGCAATCTTATGTATGTCTGCCTCATGCATCCATATTTGATGATATATAGACCTTAAGTCCGACTTAGAAAGTAAGCAGCATTTGTCAATTCATCCAACAACTCTTGGACAAGCGGTATTGGAAATTTGTCCTTGATGGTGGCTTTGTTCAATTCGCGATAATCAATGCACAAACGCCATGATCCATATTTTGTTTTAACTAACACCACTGGAGAGGCAAAAGAACTGAGACTGTCTCTAATAATGCCAGCTGCTTGCATCTCTGCCACCATTCTTTCAATTTTATCCTTTTGCACTGTAGGATATCTATAGGGCTTAATCTTCAAAGCTTGCAACTCATCCATCAGAGGTATCCTGTGATCATGAAGTTGAGAGGGTGGTAACCCTTGAGGAACTTTAAACAGTATTGAATACATGTCCAGCAATGTCTGTAACTCGAATGATAGTTGCTGGTTCTCAAACCCTTCTATGAGTGAGGAAGTTAACTGAGGAGAGTTAATACCAGTAATCATCAGCAATCCAATATGCTTACAGCCCCAATTAAACCTAGCAACTTCTGTTTTGAAAGCAAACCGAACCTTTCCAGCAAGAAATCCTTGAAGAATATGCTATTCTCCCTTATTAGTAAACTTAACAGAACTGAAAAATCCCAAGTAATAGGTCTTAATGTTTGTAACCATTGAATCCCCAGAACAATGTCACAACCTAGCAATGGCAGAACCATAAAGTCAGTATATTGTACCAGTACCTGAGCCTCCCATCTTAACCCTTTACAAACTTCCCTTGTCAACAATTTGTCCCCATTTTCCACAGTCACATTTATGCTACCAATCTTGTTAACAGCACAGCCCAACCTCTTGAGTCTGGCACCATCTATAAAATTATGGGTGCTACTAGAATCCACCAACATTATCACTGTCTGATTCTTAATTTTACCAGTGATTCGCATAGTTTATGGTCTCTCCGAACCAATCAATGCGTGCAAAGAAATAGTTGGCTTGGTTAAAGACTCAAGTGCATCAACTGGAGACTCCTCCATATTTTCCACACAGTCTAAAAACTCCTCTTACTCACTATCTTCAGATTCTTCCACTAGCAGATGATACAATTGTGATCGCATACACTTGTGGTCTCGAGTAAATTTGAGTCCACACCACATACACAACCCCCTTTTCCTCCATTCATCCCTTTCCTCTTAGGTAGGTGCCCTATGGGTGCTCTTAGGGAAATCGGTGTCTTGTCTGGTTGAAGGATTCTTGTAGGGTGTCATTATGTTTTTTAGGAAGGTGGTTGGCTGTATTGCAGGAAAGTGGATTTAGGAGTAGGCAGTAAAGGTGGAAGGGTTGATTTAGTAGGGTAGGTCGTATGAGGGAGTAAGGGTGGAGCAGTTAAAGGGTTTTTGTAAGGAATGAAGGTTTTCCTAGGTATGTTGAATATTAAGGCTTCCATTTGTTTTGCAAGGTTAAAGGCATGGGTTAAGGATTTTGGGTAGAACATCCTGACAGGTTTTGAAATTTCTGGTTTCATGTTACTGATAAAAATACTAAGAGCATTCTGAAAGTTGAAGAAGGTTTAACAAACTCTCAAATTCTTCATAGTATTCCTCAACAGTATTAGCTTGTTTTAGACTAACTATCTCAAACATAGGGTTAGTAAACTCAATATCAGCAAATCTAGCCCTTATCTCAATAAGATAGTGAGTCCAGTTTACCTTTTGCAGAGTTCCTTGGGTTGTCATGTAGCGTTGGTGCCATTGTAGAGCCTTCCCCTCTAGGTGCATCATGATCGTTCTCACCCTGTCCTATTCCTTGGTTTGGTCAGCCTAAAAAAACTATTCCATTTTCAATAACCATCCCCTGAAATCTGCCCCATTGAATCGAGGACACTCAAGTTTCGAGTGTTTAGTAAAAGGTTTAAGAGAATCCGTAGCTCCAAGTTGGGACAAAGGGGTTTGGGTCAACACTCTACTTCATCGACCGTCAACCATGACTTTTGTTTGGCAACTGCTGTACCACTCACGCTTGAATCTCCACTCCGATCGCTTGGAAATCCCCTCGATTTTGGTCATCATCTGCTCGAACATTTTCTTCATCTCCACCCCCATGAGCTACATTCCTGAGCACATTTCTTCTCGAAGCTCTGCCTTCACTTGATCTGCGGTTTTTTCAGATCCTTCTGTAGTTGCCCGATATCCTTTTGCAAACGTGTAGTTGTACCTTCCACCATTAGTAGTCAAGATCGAAAGCTCTGATACCTTTGTTAGCCTTCAGAGTAACTTAGAAAATAAGAAGAACATAGAAGAAAGAAAGAGAGAAATTAGAAGAAGAAGAAAGAGAGAATGGTTGAGAAGAATGAGTATATTTTCATTATGCCTCACGTTCTCCTCCATAACAGAATTTGTACTACTCCAGTACCTTGACAGCATAGCACATAACTGCCTCTTATCATTTCTTACAACTCAATGTAACGACAACATAACAGAAATTTAAACACTGATTAATGACCTACTTAACAAAATACTAACGGACTTATTTAACTACATTGGACTTCATCACTCAAGCCCAATCTCGACCCATTAATATCATCTCATAACACATTATTTGTTTGAATTTACAATTTGTGGTAGTTTATTAAATGTTGGATTTCGATCATTTGGCAAATTTATCGAAATTTGGCAAATTCAGTAGGTTTTCTAGACGCGGAATGTTTGATCCTCGTAGTCTCTCTCTTTTTGTTCTTTGAATAAATTTGTCAAAATTTAAACCGAAAACCTAGATCTAGAAAATATTTTGCGGCCAAAAACCCCAAAAAGAAACTTTCTTTTCTGTTTGCTTGTGCGTTTTGCTATAGAATTGGTGTTGAAGGTTCTGTGTATTGTGTTTGGCTAAAAAAGATATTGGTTTCTAAAAATTTGTTTCTTGGAAAACTAGATTGTTGAGATCGTGTGTTTGTTTCTGCCCTCGTATTGTTGTTGTTGTTGATGGGTTCTTCTTTTTATACTGAAAATTTTTGTGCAAAGAATTCTAGTTTGTTTCTGTTTAGATTTCGTTGTTGTGTTCCAATTCAAACTGTAAACTAAAAGAATTTTCGTTTTTGGTCTCAAACTCTATTCCATTTCTAATTTTCCTTTTACTTTTTTCCTTTTTCTTTTTCTTTTTCTTTTTTTTTTCTATTTTTCTTTTGATTTATTATTTTTTTTGAAAATTATAAAAAATAAATAATAAAGGAAAAGGAGATGGGAAATTAAATAAAGAAAAGGAATAAATTAAAAAAAAGAAAAAGAAATTAATAAAAAAAAAAAGACAAAGAGATGGAAGAAACATGCATGGATCGACCAATGTGAGGTAAAAAAAGCTTAATAACCATTCAAGGCCTATTTGACAATTTAAAACCCAACAACCAATTCAAAAGCCCAATCAAATTAAGGTCCAATTAATAATCCAAAACCAAATTAACAATTCGAGATTGAAACTGGACTATAAATCAATTTTATAAAGATTTGACCTAAATTTAAAAATCGATTTAGTCACGAAACTTGAATTAAATGAATTTGACCTAAATTAATTTATCTCGAATGAAATTAAATTTACAATCAAATATAGTGCAATTCAATTAACGTCTCCAAGAGCCCAGCTAAAATTTTGTGTCTACAACGACTCCAACAAATATTCAAATGCCAAAAATAAGTAGAAAATACATCCATAATAAGTCAAAAACTTCATCAATCTAAAACTTAAAACATCTAATAAAGATTAAAAATATAAAATTTTATATATACTACGAGTAATTCCATTATCTTTTATTTTCGAATCGAATTAACCGATAACCAAAATTCTTAAAAATCTTATACCCATAACCGACCGAAAATTTTATTAATTAATCGATTAATCAAAATTAATTCAATTTCAATCAATTAATTTGATTTTAACCGAATTATGCACCTATGTGCTAGCACGTGTACAATCCAACTCAATCCATAATTTTCATTTTTTTTCATTTGGTCTCCATTTGTTACATCCTTAATTTTTTAAGTTGATTAATAAGTAACGAGTAACGATCCATCTTTCTTTTCTTTCTTTTTTTCTATATGATATACTCATTTATTTTTTTTGAAAAAAAAATGATCTTGATATATGCTAATTGTTATTTATAATTGTAAAATTTATTACTTTGGAGTTAATTATTGCTTATAAAATTTATTTATTCATAATAAAAATATTTCCTCTTTTTTCGTTGATGCAGGCATTTTAAAGTTCAACCACGTAAATTATATGTCTAATATTTTTTTAATTTTTTTTTTCATAATCATATCACTAAAATAATAAATACATAACAAAATCTAACTAAAGAAAAATTATATATGAAAAAAATAATATCGAGTTGGACCAAGCATGACCTAGTCAACCTAACCCATTACATGCTGTGCTAAGCTTGACATGGCCCATAATATAGTCAGGTCAAAGGTCGTACTTTGATTAAGGTTCAGAAATCTAGGTTGTGCCTAGTGTCACGAGACCATTATTCTCTCCCCACAAAACCGACTTATTAGTGTGTGCAGCGCTCACGCTTATATAGCTCAAGACGTTCCTTTTCTTTTTCGATATGAGATTGAAACACCCTACCTACCCTTTGAGCGCTAGGCGTGACACTAGCACGATCCATATCATTGGTGAGCTGGGTTGGCACAATCCTACTAGCATCGTACCAATATTACGTTGTGATGGACTGGCCCAGCCCGCTCATTTTGCCACCTTTAGAGATGATGTTTTTCTTATAGAAGTAGGAACAAAGGCTAAAGAAGTGGTAATGAAGCTTTTGTTATAAGAAATCTATGTTGTAGTTAAAAGTCTTTATTGAGTTTGGTGTCACGAGTTTAGTGACTCCAACTCAATTAGGGAATTTACAAAAAAAATAAACAAATTAAAAAACAACGATATATGTGTTAATAAGGTTAACATTCTAATTTACTTTTTCTTCAAATTGGAGAGAGAATCTAATTTTAGAATCAATTTTTTTTTTCTCACTATAAGAAAATGTGCATATTGCGGCAAAAAAAAATGTACGTATAGTTATTCCATTTTTTTTTCTCTTACATTTTAAGATAACTAATTTTTTTTTATTCTTTTAATTTTTATCTAAACTAGGTTTTTATACACCCACTATGTGGGTGAAAAAGAAAAAAAATAATTCTTTGAAAACAAAAACTTACCTAATGAAAAAGAAGTTAATGAGTTGACGAGTATTTTTTTAAAATACATGTGAAATAAAAAATTTAAGAGATATAAATATCCTTATATAGGTATTTTTATTATTATTTCATTTTGTTATTTAAGTAATTTCATCAACTAAGTTGAAGTCACTTAATTCATAATAACTACTCAATCAAGAGTTTTAAGAAGGATTAAGTACTGATTTGGTCCATGTACTATACAAATTCTATCAGTTTGGTAACTGAATAATTAAAATTCAATTAAGTACCCAAACTTTCATTCCTACAATCACTTTGATCCTTTGAACTAATACCGTTATTTGTGATGACAAGGATTACATAAACCCTTGGAGAAGTTGTACGGGACATTGAAATTCCTTTGCAAATTGGCCCTTGTACTTTCAAGGCTCCAAGTAATAGTTGTTTCACCACTGTATATTTTCTTGTTGTAGAGGATCATCTCGTCAACATTTATGGAGAAATTTTTTTTTTGGTAACCAAGCCCCCAACCGCTCCATATGTAGAAGCTACTGAAGAAGCATTGGAATGCTCTTTTAGATCCTTTAAGTTCATCAATGCGACTTATGTAAGTGAGGGCTTAAGGGTACCTACCCCACGTTTGCTCAGGATTACTCGGATGCTGCTTAATCAGACAATCGAAATGGGTTGGCGTATTGGAGCTGACCTTGGAAAAAATCTCTAAGGGATTAAAAAGTCATCAATGATACTCGAAAACAAGGAAAGATTCAGTTTAGGATTATAAGACGACTAGGAAGGAGAAAGAGAAGATGATAGTTGATAAGAGGGGAAAGAGAACAACTCGCCTTAAAGATTATTAACAAGAGTCTAAAAGGTTAATCATCCCTTACCTTTATGATACCTTTCGTTCAGAAAGATGTATCTACCCAGATTCGCAAGAAGTGGAACCTACTTGAAGTTTAGAGGAAGCTTTTTATGATATGTCGATCCAAATGATAAAAGGTGGAATGATGCCAAATTAGAAGGATGAATTGTTCGTACATCTAATACCTTCATATTAAAGCTGAAAAATTGGGAGATGATAGAGCTAGTTATTATTCTTGACTTTTTACAAAGTAATTTAGTGAATTTAATTCCAAAATGCTCGCGCCAAGAGCATTAGAGAAGTCTTTTATGTATAGACTAATTTATCTTTTGTCATTTTCAACCAAGTAACAAGTAGTATGCATTTTCAACACATTTCCTCTTTATTTCATTTCATTACCATTTTCTTGCACCTATATCAACCCAAATCCTTTCAACCATTTTCATGTCTTCAAATAATGAATATAAAGATGATCATGACAATAATCCAGGATTTGATTTTGAAAATTCTATTCATGTTGTTAAACATGGTAATGAAGAACATTCAGATGACTATGCTTTACCTCCTTATCTATTGAGATTAATGAAACATGAAAAGAGATCAATTGAACCTCATTAGAAAGCTAAATATTAGTCAATCGAGGAGATGTAGAAAATAAGAAAGAGGTTAAAATTGGCACATCATTGTCACCCGTTCAAAAGAAAAAAGTAAAGAGTTGCTTCGAGAATTTGTGGATGTGTTTGCATGGTCATACCAAGATATGCTGGATTTGAGTACAAATATTATAGAACATAGGCTTCCTTTGAAGCCAAAATGCAAGCCAGTGCAACAAAGTTGAGACTGATGAGGCTGAAAATGTTGTTGAAAATTAAAGCTGAAGTGAAAAAGCAGTTTGATGCAGGTTTTTTTGAGGTAGCCAAGTATCCGAAATGGGTAGCCAACATAGTCCCAGTTCTTAAGAAAGATTTGAAGGTGCGCATGTGTGTTGAGTATCGGGATTTGAATAAGGAAAGCCCGAAGGATAATTTTACATTACCTCATATTGATACCCTTGTGGATAATACTGCTAGGCATTCCATTTTCTCGTTCATGGATAGCTTTTCAGGTTATATTCATATGAAAATGGCCCCATGGATATGGAGAAAACCACTTTCGTAACAATGTGGGGAACTTTGTGTTATAAAGTCATGCCTTTCAGTTTAAAAAAATGCTAGATTGCTTACCAAAGAGAAATGGTGACCCTCTGAAGGGATTCAATTACATGCTCAAGCATAAACATGCATAATATTTAAAACTTCTAATATCATATATGAGAGATGTGCAGCGAAAACATAATCTTTGTAAACAAACAATACCAAAATCCTCCAAGGAATATACTTACAATCTTTAATGTGATTAAAGACAAATGATAAAGGCATACAAGTGATTCAAGAAACATACCTACTTGAGATAATGTAATCACAAGTAAAGAGCGTTGGTTTTTGTTATGAGTGTGGAAGGCAACTATATCAAATTATTGATATCTTGACTTAATATTGGTATGAGGGATTTCTTTAACTTATTAGGTCTCATTGATTTGTTATTTGACATGCATAGCATAGCATTCATTCCATTCATATATCATATATAAGAAAAAAGAAGTCTATCACATGCCAACTACTAGGATAATTATGGACTATCTAATTCTAGTTTCCTTTGAGCCACTAGGGAAATTAGTTGGTCAAACTCCTAGGGATTGCATACAAAGTCTTCACAAGGCTTCTGGGCAATCTCTTGCATCTCCTTGCTTGGCACCATAGTCTCCATCATCTTGGAATTTCAATAATTCTAATCTAATCCTAAATCTATAAAGTACATAACTATTGCATAGCTTTATAAGAAACCTCGAGTTACATTCAAGAGGAGTTAGACGAGAAGAGAATTTACAATCCCGGAATAAAAGAGATATATAAGGCAGGGTTGGCAGCCCCTATTTATAAAATAAATATCAAAAGAAAATAAATTTAACCACCCATGACCTAACTCTAAGGTCTAAGTCCATTATCACTCTCATGCTTTCATAATAACATCATAAAGCATATAAGTAAATGCACATTCAATGTTATTTGGTAATCTTGTGTATCATTTAACTTATTTAAATATACTTAACTCAAATCATTTAGCAATTTCAATTTTAATTCAATTCGTGTTAATGAAAACAATTTTCAAAAACACTATAAAAGCAAACTTATTACTTAAGTCCTAATCCAATTAGGATTCTTTGAATTAAAAACAATCTATTTAATTAAACAATTTTAATTAGGTTCCTAACATCTTAGGAAGTATATATAAATTAAAACTCTATATGAAACATGTAAATCAATTTGGAAATCCTTATCAAATAAGATTTTGTTCATGGAGTTTGAGTGCACTCCGAACTCTTAACAATTCTAGGTTGACTAGGAAACAATTTCCTCAAAAACCAAAAGTTCCAAAATTAAAAGGTGATGCCCCTAAAGCACAACTTTTGTGTGTAGCTGCCACCCACTAGAGGAAAGCTGTTTGGCAGCCCTATGTTGGGGAAACTTTTGCCACCAACATCACTCATCATGGTGGCTAACTGATGGCTTATACCCACTTACTTTGTCCTTTGATTTTGAGCCAATTACAACCTCCAAACATGAATCATATTCACATTAACAAAGTTGCCAGAAAATTCTAGCAAGCATGCAAACAGTTTTGCATCTCTTTGATAGGTGTTTTGAGCAAACAAACAAAACCAAATCAACTACCAAAAATTCCAGCATCATTATAGACATGTTTAGGCATCAAGAACTTAATTTCATGGATTTTAACAACTCAAAACATGCAAAAATTGAAATTTATAGCAACCATGCAGGAAAAATTTTGCACTTAATGTTATTTGGAAAATCAAGCACCAAAACCAATCCAAATACAAACCAAAACATGTTTATTTTAAATCCTCTGTGTCATGCAATCAAGTGGCAAGATTTTCATTGATAAAATAAATTTTTAAAATAAATTTTAAACCCTTTAAAACACCAAAACATATTGCACACAAAGCTGTCCAAGACTGAAATCAAACAAGAAAACGTTTTTCTTGATGGAGGATTTGCTAAATAAACACACAATTCAATCCAATTGAATATATCACAAGAAATTTTAAGTAAGGCTATAATACCAATTGAAGGGATTCGATTACATGCTCAAACATAAACATGCATAATATTTAAAACTTCTAATATCATATTTTAGCGATGTGCAACGGAAACATAATCTTTGTAAACAAAAAATACCCGAATCCTCCAAGGATCATACTTACAATATTTACTGTGATTAAATACAATTGATAAAGGCAAACAAGTAGAAGCATACCTATTTGAGATATTGTAATCACAAGTAGAGAAAATTTTGTGCTAGCAAGATGACAATAGTCCAAAGCAAAAGCAAACTTCCATGTGGGCCAAAACCCCTTGGAGAACTTTTATCCATCTTTCTTTTGTGATTTGCAGCAAAGGTGTATCAAGAATAAGGATTTATAAAACCCCTTGGAAAACAATTCTTGTGTTTTCTCTTTTGGCTTGCATCTTTTTTGGAGAACAATTCTCTTTGGTTGCTAAGGTAGAGAGAAAAACAAGAAGGCAAGAAAGCTTGGGTAGCAAATATGATAACTTCTTATCAAAGATGAAAACTATAATGTGAAGTGTGCCATACAGGGTTTATATACCCCCAGGGTATGCCGCTCCTTGTTACTAGGATTCCAATAAAATTATTTTCTTACCCCATGATTTAATTAAACACTTTAATTAAATCCCTTATTATTTTGCTTTGTTCAATTAAGTCCTACTTATTTGAATCTTAATTTTAATCATTCTTTATGATTAATGTGTGTGACCATTAGGTTTCTAACATGTTGGCAATTTAAACATAAACTACAATCTAAGCTTTAATAAAGATCAAGTAATTTATATTTAAGACCATGAGCAACATCTAGCAAGGCATCATGGCCATCCAAATGTTATAAATTCATTATGATTTTGACTTAACCTTTCAGTGATTAGTTTATTAATGCCATTCGATTCTTTCACCAAATATTTCGGAAAAACCATAAGCATGGTGCAGTGTCTACTTATGAAATCCTTCCATATTAGTTATTGCATCTATTGGTTAATCTTAGTGAATTCTAGAATGTTCTCAACATCCTAAATTCACTTGCTTTGCCCAAAGACTTTATTAGCCAAAGCCAAGAACAAATGAGATATATCTCCTCTAAATGTCTTGGAGTGGTGGATCCTCTTTGAACAACTCATTTAACTTCTCATGCTTCATGTCATACCCAAAATCACCCTATCATAAGGATCCTTTCTTGGAACCCGTTCAGATGAAATCAAAGCATGACAATTCACATACAAGATAACCTGACGCCACAAGTCAGAGGACTAGTTACACAACTGACACATGAGAACGTTTTTCATAGACACTTGAGTGAGATACCAAATGAAGTTATCATAGCGGGCCATGTTCAATGAACTGGGTCTTATAACAAGCACCTACGTGCTATCTCCAAGTATCCCTATACTTCATTCTATGAGATTGGTTGCTTACTTCATTAGTAAGGAGGCTTAACATGTACCAGTCTTTCAGCATTGTCAATGCCCTGTCTTGACAATACAATAACCAGGAACTGTTTTAGGAACACGGCTTTGATGCATAAGGATCTCATAATTATAACCCTTTATAATTCCTTTGCAAGCCCTTTTATGTTCCATGGGCTTCATCCAATTAGTACTTAGTAACTTTTACTTTCGATTACTAATGATAAAGGAAAACCTAAATCACATATTAGATGAGTGATTATTATGCATAATTGGTAGTATAACCTTGACCAATCCAATTAGCTATAGGGCATATTCCAACACCCTCTTCCATGATATGATGCATAAATAGATTGAAGTGTATGTAGATGACATGATTGCAAAATCTCACGATAGAGAGGATCATGTTGTTAACCTTAGAAAGCTGTTTGAAAGATTGAGAAAGTTTCAGCTTAGGCCAAACCTTGCCAAGTGTACGTTTGGTAACAAATCTGGAAGATTATTGGGTTTTGTGGTTAGTGAAAGAGGAATCGAAGTGGATACAAATAAAATACGGGTTATTCAAAATTTATCTCCTCCTCACACACAAAAAGAAATAAGGGGTTTCTTGGAAAGATTACATTACATTGCTCGTTTTATTTCTCAACTTACTTCTAAATGTGATCCTATCTTCAAGCCTATTCGCAAGCATGATACCGGTGAATAGAATGAAGAGTGTCAAGAAGCCTTTGAAAAGATCAAGGAATATTTGTCAAATCTGCCTGTGCTACCGATTTCTAGAAAGCCTTTGATTTTGTATTTGATAATGTGAGAGAAGTCTATAGGATGTGTTCTGAGGCAACGAGATGAAATAGGGAAGAATGAATAAGCCATCTACTACTTAAGCCAAAAATTCACCGACTATGAGTCTAGATATTCTCCATTGGAATGAATGTGTTGCTCGCTAGCTCGGGCACCCTATAGACTTAGACAATATATGATATACCATACTACTTGGCTTGTAGCAAAGTTGGTACCTTTGAAATACATTTTCGAGAAACCTTCATTGTCAGGAAGAATTGCGAGATGGAAAGTCATTTTTTTTAATATGATATTGTGTATCTAACTTAGGAGGCAATCAAAGGAAGCGTGATAGTAGAATTTCTTGCAGACCGAAATGATGATGATTATGAGCCCATAAAGTTTGATTTCTGGACGAGGATCTGATGACTATTTTCAAGCAGATGATTAAGAATCCAAGCGAAACCATAGAAGATGTTCTTTGAAAGAGCTTCAAATGCATTGAGGCATGGAATTGGAGCAATTTTGATATCCCTAGACGAAAATTATTATCCAACTACTGTAAGATTAGATTTTAGCTGCAGCAACAATGTGGCAGAATATGAGGCATGCATTATAGGTATGCAAGAGGCAATTAAAAGAAAAATAAAATGTTAGAGGTATATGAAGATTCAGCTTTGGTCATTTATCAGTTACAAGAAGAATGAGAAATAAGGGATTCAAAGTTGATTCTATACCAGAAATATATAATTGAATTGATTAAGGAATTTAAGAAGATTAACTTCCAACATTTACCTCGAGAAAAAAATCAGATTGCCGAAGGTTTAGCAACTTTGGCTAAAATATTTAAACTAGATGTAAATGCTGAAATCCAACCCATTAAGTTGGATGTGAAGAGATCATCGACACATTGCTCAAAGGTTGGGAAGAGATTGATGGACAGCCCTGGTACTACAATGTTGTAGTATACCAAGTATCAATATTATCCAGAACATGCGTCAAACAATGATATAAGGCTCATCCGAAAAATGGCTATGACGTTTTTCCTTGACAGGGAGATCTTATATAGGAGAAGTCGAGATCAAGTGCTTTTGAAATGTGTGAACGCTATAGAAGCAAGGAGAATACCTAAGTGCACGATGGGATTTATGGAGCATATGCAAATGGTCACATGATGGCTAGGTAAATTATGAGAGCATGATATTATTGGTCAACCATGCACTGTGACTGTATTAATTATGCCAAGAAATGCCATAAGTGCCAGATATTTGTAGATGAAATTCATGCTCCTCCAAATCTTTACAATTTTAGCACCTTTATGACCTTAGTCAATGTGGGGCATGGATGTAATTAGACCCATCACCCCGAAGGCTTTAAATGGACATCGATTCATTTTGGTGGTTATCAATTATGGGTAGAGGCAGCTTTGTATGCAAGTGTAACACGACCAGTGGTATGCAAGTTCATGAAGAGGGAGATAATTTATCGATATGGACTTCCAAAGAGGATTATTTCAGATGATGCTTGTAGACACCTAATTTTGTCCGGACCACTAAACAGGTATGTTTTCTTCCCATATTGATGTTCCCAAGTGTAAAAAGACTGTTTTCATCCTGCAGGTGGTACTCCGAGACTTAGTTTAAGAGGGCGAGCACAAAAAGTCAAACTTGAAAAAAAGTCAACCCCGAAAAAGTCAACCCCGAAAAAGTCAACCCCAGAAAGTCAACTACTGAAAAAGTCAACCCACTTTCAAAATCAAGATTTTAAGTTCAATTGAAAAATGGCGAAAGAATTTTGATAATCCGAGGTCTACATTGAAAGATATGGAGTTCGGAAGTTGGGATTTGTAGATTCAGTAGAAAGGAAACCCTAATCCGAGAAATTTGGGGAAAAGTGCTTAAACGATCAAACTGGTCGAAATTGAAGGTTCCAAATGAAAGATAAGCACTGACTACGGGTAATGGAGAAGTCACTTGCAAGAAAAACCGAAAAAAGTCAATCCGGGAGAAAACCGAGAATTAGGGTTTTTAGTGGATTTCGGTGAAATCGGGAAGAATCACAGAAATGGCCCGACTTGGTAAGACCAAAGCCCCCAATGGATGAGGAATGATTGAAAAGGATGGCCCAAGGCTCAGATTGAAGAAAATCTGAAAATCAGACTTGTTTTGAGCAAAACCGGGTTTCGGAGGTTAAAGGGTAAAATTGGAAAAATTTGGGAAAAATAGCAAATGGACTCCGAAAATTATGGAAAATTTGTCAATCTCATTCTTAAATCATTTGAAAGAGATTGGAGAAAGAAAATCTTGATTCCGAGTTCGTTTGCAAAGTGGCCAAATCCCGGGCTTCTTATGCAGTAATTCAAAAAGATAAATCCCGGAAAAATAGCAAATGGACTCCAAAAATTCTGAAATTTGGCAAATCTCATTTTTAAATTATTTGGAAGAGATTGGCGAAAGAAAATCTTGATTCCGAGTTCGTTTACAAAATGGCCAAATCCCGGGCCTCCTATGCAGTAATTCAAGCCGATAAATCCCAAAAAAATACCAAATGAGCTCCAAAAATTATGAAAACTTCCAGATCACACTTTTTAATTATTTTGAAGAGATTGGTGAAGAAAAATCTTGATTTGGAGCTCGTTTAAAAAATGGTAAAATGTAGGGGCATAAAAGGGCATTTTTGGGAAGAAAAAATCCAAATAAATAGCAAACGGACTCGGATAATTTTGAAAACTTCCAGAACTCAATATTTTATTATTTTGGAAGTATTAAAAAAAGAAAAATTGAATTTGGAGTCCGTTTGATATTTATTTGCATCCGGGGGGCAAAATGGTCATTTCACCCAAGCAACCGAAAAGGGCTTTTTTGGCCCTTCAAAAAAATCAGAGTTGGGCTGGAAAAGAGAAGTGCTGGCATGCCCAAGCCCAAAGAAAGGAGGAAGCTTCTAATTTTTTTTTTTTTAATCAAGTGGTTAAAAATCAAGAGTTAGTTAACCATTCTCTTTGATGAAGCCATGGTGATTAAAGCACATAGGTTAAGAAAGATGTCAACATTATTTTTGCATAGCTGTAATTTGAGAGGGCTGAGATGCTAATCTAAAGGTGGTAATTTCATGACTTTTCATCTTGAATTATTGGCCATTTGATGGAAATTAGGTTACACAAAAATGACAACATCTTGGAGGCTATATAACCATGCATTAAGGCTAGCCCTAAGGGGGGGAGGCAGATTTTGGTTTCTTCTTTTCCATTTTGGCTGATTTCTCTTAGTTTTTCTTAGTTTTTATCTTCTTGGTTGAGAGCAAAAAAAGAAAAGTTTAGAAATAAAGGAAAGTTTGAAGAGAAAAGCTTGAAATATTAGCTTCTTGAGGTTGCTCTTGAGCACCAACTCTTGCACTTTCATTTTCTATTCTTGTTTTTTGCTATTTTAATCTCTACTTGGTGAGTTTTCATTTTAAAATAATGTTTCTTGTTCTTCCTTCATTTCATTTCTTAAGTATATTTTTTTTACATTTTGTTTTTACAATAAACTCACCATGGCCAAATGGCCTACATTATTTATTTTAAGTTGTTGTTTCAATTCATTTTACCATATTGTTTATGCTATTTTCTTTGTTTTTGATGTTTTAAGTGTTATGTTATTTCATGTTCTTAAGTTATATTTAATTTGGTTGCTTTGTTTGTTGCCATTTATGTCTTAGATATCATGTTTTTGCATTTTTAATTTTCTGTTTTCATGTTGTTTAAATTTGAGCATGTTTTAGAGTTAGCATATTAAGTGTTTTTGAAAATGCTTGTGTGATTCTTTGCATGATTCTTGTTTTATATCTTAGTGAGCATGTTTTAGATTTGGTATATTAGGTGTTTGTGAAAATGCTTGTGTGATTTTTGTGTTATGACTTAGTTTTTCATGCTAGCATACCAAGTGTTTGTGAAAATGCCATGCTTGTTGGAGCTTGGGGCCATTCGGCTACTCCATGTGTTTTGCATTGTGTGTTGTATTTTTTGTCATGCTAGTTGTTAGGTTTTTGCATTTGCATGATATTTGGTTGGATTTTTGAATTAAGCATGCCTTGTGTTTGTGAAAATGCCATGCATGTCTTAGGTCTAGGTTACATTAAATGCCATGCAAGTTCATGTTAGGTCTAGGCCATATTATTTATGTCATGCATTTTCCTTACATTTAGGTTTAGATCCATGCATTTCATGCATTATGTTTGCTGCATTGTTTCATGCATTTCATGTTCATGCCACTTGAATAATGACTTGAGCCAATAATGGTTCAAAGTCATGCTCTCTTGAGCACACTTGTGGAAAATTAAGTTTGTCAAATTGATTATTCTACCTTTGTGATTTTTTTTATTTAGCCAATTTTTATCTAACTTTCAAAAAGTCCTAGCTACTGCTTTCAAGTCATTTTATGAGTTTCAAATATTTTTATTTTTATTTTTAAATGATTTTATCAAAGACAAAAAAAATGTGTTGGCAAAGCAGTTTTTTTTCCACCCAAAACTCGTACATCTCCGATTTTTCTGGGAATTCATCTTTGATCAGAAAATTAAGCCAATTTTTTCTCATGTAGTTTTATATGTCCTGAGTCTCCAGTATTTTTTTTAGAATTTTTGGAATTTTTAAAAATAGGGTAAAAAAATCGTGGATTAAAACTGGACAGTGGAGTCAGAATTGAATTTAAAGAAAAACAAAGCAGTTTTTTCTCCTCCAAAAACTCGTACATCTCTGATTTTTCTGGGAATTCATCTTTGATCAAAAAATTAAGCCGATTTTTTCTCGTGTAGTTTTAAATGTCGTGAGTCTCCAGTATTTTTTTCAGAAGTTTTGGAATTTTTTAAAATAGGGTAAAAAATCGTGGATTAAAACTGGACAGTGGAGTCAGAATTGAATTTAAAGAAAAACAAAGCAGTTTTTTCTCCTCCAAAAACTCGTACATCTCTGATTTTTCTGGGAATTCATCTTTGATTCGAAAATTAAGCCGATTTTTTTTCGTGTAGTTTTACATGTTCTGAGTTTCCAGTATTTTTTTTAGAATTGTTGGAATTTTTAAAAATAGGATAAAAATTCGTGGATTAAAACTGGACAGTGGAGTCAGAATTGAATTTAAAAAAAAAAAAACAATTTTCTGTTTTGGTTAATTTACTTAGAGTGGGCTGATTAGAAGGGTTAGCTACTGACTTAGGGTAATTTCTAAGCCTTTTCAAACTCTAAAAATGGTTTTTCAAGTCCCGGGTTAAGGGTAGTCAAGTCCGGATTTTTTAAACTTAGGAAATTAGAGCCATTTTAAAGAAATTAGCCAAGTTTTTATTTTTAATTCAAGCTTTTCAAAATTGTTTTCAAACAATCACAAAGTATTTTGGTTTTAGAATATTTAATTTGACATATTTTCCTAAGGTAGCCGGATATCTTTTTAGATATACGGATTTCCTTAATTAAAGGAAAAAAATACATTTCATGCATTGCATTTTTATATTCATGCATTTTATATAATATGTGATTCTTGCTATAATAATTTCTATGATATTGTTGTTATTTTGATTTATATTTTTTGATGTTACATGGTTTATTATATGGTTTCGAATATTTCATGATATCCTATGCTTTTATTTAGTTATCTTTATTTAGCATATACGTATTCATTTATTTTAAATGTTTTCAAAAGATAATGGTTTTCAATAAAAATAAAGATATTCCCGAGTTAAAATAATTCATGAGTTCTCTACCGGGTTTGCTGGAGGGAATATCATCAATTATCATTAATAAAGGAATATCTTTCTTTCAAAAAAGAGAATGATTCGGAAAGTTTTCCAAAACTAATAAAAATTTCTATATTTTGCCACGTTTGTTGGGGAATATAGGAAAATTTTGAATTTATAAATTCTGGATCATTTTCAATAAAAAAAATGAAATTATTTTTCTTTAAATTGGGAATTAACTTGAAATACTAAATTTAAAACCAACTTTTTTACCGAGACTTGAGATAACACACGATTAATAAGGTACCGATATATACGGGCGTTGTGGGGGTGCTAATCCTTCCCCACACGTAACCGACTCCCGAACCCGCTTCTTTGATTTCTCTGGTTTAAAACGCAGACTTGAAATTGGTTTTTAAAATGTTTTAATTAATTTTTAAAATATTTTATAAAACCGGTTTTAATAGGTGGCCGATCACACCTAGCTAAAAAAGATTGGTGGCGACTCCATGTCTTTTTTAAGGTCATTTTCAGAACCTTCATTTTTCTAGAGGAATTAAGTCGACTTTTCCTCGATTTTTTTTAATGTCACGCCTAACGAATAATAAAGTCTTGCGATGAGACTTCGTCGTTATTTTTTTTTAGGTTGCGACAGCTTGGCGACTCCGCTGGGGACTATTAGAGAGTCAGGCCTAGAATTAGTCGTGTGTTATCAAAGTCTCGGTTTTGGTTGGTTTAATTGGTATTTAATTTTAATTCCCACATTTTTCTAATAAATAGAATTTTGAAAATAATAAAATGTTTTTAAATATGTTCATCCTCATGTGCGCGCATTTTATTATTGTTCTCTAGTTATTTAAGGTTGTATATTATAATTGCTTGTTGGTTAATGCGTTACACTATTCTTGAATGTTTTAATTGCTAGGGCATTTAGAATAAGGTTTTGTAGAATAGGTAGTGAAAGGTTTGTTATTCCTCCACACACACTACACGTGCATTTGCATAACATGAATCCTATACCCGGGTTCCGTCCTTTTAAGTGGGAGTAAAGTAACTACGCCTTCGTGATGATCCTCCGTATGGGCTAGTGAAACACTTTCGGAGTATAAAGTACCTAATGCCTTCGTGATAATCCTCCGTACGTGCATAGGAAAATATACTCTAACGAATTGAACCCGCTTTTATCGGGGTGCCTTACTAGCCTTCACCGGCGACAGTGAGGAACAATTTGGGGCCTTAGAACCGATTCACCCTCATATAGTGAACCTAGGCGAAGCCATGCCGGATTTCCGTTAGATATACCGAAAATAGGAACACATAGAGGGACAGTTCTAAACCTTTTGTTACCTAATTTACACTCCGAATAAGTGTGGTAGATCGGGCAACGATGTACGTACATCGCCCGTAATAAATGTGATACTCCGCCTCGAAGACATCGTGATGCCTAAATAAGCAGATATTGCTGGGGCAGATGTTCATTAGCTGTTTTTTTAAAAAAAAAAAAAATCTTTTTTCAAGCATTTTGCATGTTGCACATTTCATACATGTGTGAATAGAGCATGTACATTTTTGGTTGTGTTATTGATCTCATTCTTTGCAATAAACAGTTGGTAATTTCATTTGATGATTTCATAAAACCGGTAGTGTCACATGAACATTTGCATATGGTACCATAGTGGGATCCACCCTGAAATTCTTTTGAAAATAATGTGATTGGTTTTTCATAAATAAATAAAAAAAACACAAAAAAAAAGCATGTTAAAAAAAAAATCATAAATTAGGAGGCAAATCTTGCATAATGAGATTTTTGAATAATCAAGATTTAGGTCCCACCAATTTCGTGTAATCATTGGTTAATTTATTTGTGTCATTTTGACATCGTGTTACAGTCATAACATGCATGATTATTCATTGTAGAATACATTTGTGATATACATGGTCATTCTTTGTACCTACCTTTGTATTAATTCATTTATTCTTAGCATGTATCATTTTGACATCATAGCATGCATGGTCATTCATTGTAGGACACGTTTATAACATGCATAGTCATTATCTGTATATACCTGGCATTAGATTGCATCCATAGCATACATAGTCATCATAATTTCTCTGTATATGTTCATGCATTAACCATCAGTTTATTCATGCACATAGGAATAGAGCATGTACATTCATAATCTTAATCTCATGACATTTTCATTTGCATGAAAGGGGTTCGAGATATGAGGAATGAATCGGAGGAACGATTGGGTGCTTTGGAACGCAATCAAGATGAATATGGACATGAAATCCGAGAGGTGAAGGAACAACTTGCCAAATTGCTGAAAATGGTTGAGGATATGGGTAACAGTAAAGGTGAACTTTCTCAGGGCTTCGCATCATCTTCGGATCAACCAAAACCATTAGGTCCAGAACATACAATCCTTGCTGGATCCTGCACTTGTCAATGCCACAAAGGTTGCAATCCTGATGAAATTGTGGACAAAATCATGAAAATAATTAAACCGGAAAGCCTGATACCAAAGACAGAAACCTCGAATCCAGTACCATACCTGCAAACTGTTCTAGGTCCAAACCAGTATCCCCACCCTACTATGGTCCAATCGTCCATTGGGACGACCACTACGGGATTCCTGAATCCCACTCCATCGTTACCAACTACCAGTTCATACTATTTCCCTCATCAATCACCTTATCCAGTACCTGAGATAGGAACCTCGAGCTATGTACAACCTCCAAAGGCCCCGTGTCCAAATCCATACCCTTACCATGCTGTTCCGCCACATCCCCATGTAAACACTCCGGTTCGAACCTTAGTGCTACCACCAAGTGCCCCAACTCCTAGGCCATGTGTGACTAAGAAACGATCCCAGAATAAGACCCAAATGCATTTTGATCCCATTCCAACCAGCTACCAAGAGCTCCTCCCTATACTGATCCAAAATCACATGGTTGCCTGTGTCCCATTGAAACCCCTGTTACCACCATATCCAATGTGGTATAATCCAAATGAAAGATGTGATTATCACTGTGGAATTGTTGGCCATAGCATCGAAGATTGTATAGCAGTCAAAAGGAAAGTGCAAGCTCTCATAGATGCCAAGTGGTTGGATCCAACGACACTGATTGATAAAGGACTGGGAAAACGCCATTAGGATTGGGAGATTTACAGCATTGAAGTGGAAAGACTTCGGTCTTATATGATGTAATAGGATTTCACTTTTTCAGTAGCCGGCTCTTATAGCCTTAGGATGCTAGGAAGAATAAAGTGCTTGTAAAGACAGTTTTAACTACTGCTCAAATTTTGTAAAACATGGTTTATACCATTGTGAACATTGATATGGGAATGAATTGAGTATGCTTCAAATTTATAAGATGTTGATGATTAAGTTCCTCCGATTCTTATTTCCTCCGTGATATCTTCCCCTTTGCATTTTGCATCCCATCAATTATTTGTCAGGTTGCATTCATAACAAACATAGTCAGCATAATTTCTTTGTATATGTTCATGCATTAATTTGCTTATTACATACATCATGTTAGCATTAGGTCGCATTCATGACACACATGGTTAGCATGATTTTCTTTGTATATACTCTATATCAATCATTCATTGTTTGCATGTATCATAATTGACACCGTGTTGCATTCATAGGATATATGATCATTCATTGGGAAACATGCTAAAATGCACATGATCAGTCATTGCATATATCCATGTGTTGATTTGTTTATTCTTTGTTTGCAACATGTTGGCATTGTGATTGCATTTATCACATATATGGTCAGCATGTTTCCATTGTACATATCCATACATCATATTGTTTAGGCTTCACATGCATGAAATTGCATTCATGGCTCATTCATCATGACATACATTTGGGGGAAATAAAATAGAAGTTGGCTTGGCTTTAGGAGTCTTTGAAAGAATTTCCATTTCAAATCAGAAGAAGTACTGAGTACACTTTTAATACAGGCCGGTGCTATGGAGGATGAACAAGTTGCCCGAATGGAAAAAATGGAAAGGGAACAGAGAGAATTGCGAGAACAGCTAGCAAAATCTCAAGCAGAATCTAAGGATCAGATGACTAAACTGATGGAGCTAATGTCTGCTGTAATGAAGGGAAAAGGATACACCGAAAACTTTGTCGCCGGAAAAGGGTTAGAGGTACAAAAGGGCCAAGATGAGGTAGCAATAAGTGATACCCAGAACACTGTTAACCCCGTCAATGTCCTAAAATCAGATGATCCGGCTGAACAGGCAAAGTTGAAAAGGGTTGCAGTAAATGAGGTTGAGTTGGCAGATTCCCAAGGGAAATATCAGTTGTTAGATGAAAGGCTCCGGGCAATAGAAAGAAAAGATGTATTCGGGAGTGTGGAGGCGAAAAAACGATGCTTGGTCCTCGATTTAGTCATTCCTCCTAAGTTCAAGATCCCTGACTTTGTGAAATATGACGGGACGACCGATCCATCAGCCCACATCACTATGTTCTGCCGAAAGATGACAAGTCAGATAGATAATGATAAGCTTTTGATTCACTGCTTTCAGGATAGCCTCAGCGGGTCCGCAATTAGGTGGTATAGTCAGTTGAGCAAGGATCAGATTCGCTCTTGGAATGATTTGGCTGGGGCTTTTCTAAACCAGTACAAGCATATGACCGACAAGACACTTGATCGTCTCACTTTGCAAAATATGGAGAAAAAAGCTACTGAGAGCTTCAAAGAATATGCACAACGGTGGATGAGCCTGGCTGCCCAAATACAACCGCCCTTGACACAAAAGGAAATCACTATCCTTTTTGTGAATACACTGCACGCCCCGTACTATGACAGACTTGTCGGCAATGCTTCGAAGAATTTTGCGGACATGGTAATTTCAGGGGAGATGATTGAGAATGCTATCAAGAATGGGAAACTTGAAAGAGAAGGAACATCCAATACCGAGAGAAATAAGGCACCAAGAAAGAAAGAGGAAGATGTCCAAACTATGGAAGATTTCATCCCATATTCCCAATTTCCCTCATACCAATCATGTTACCCTACTGAGGTATCTCCAAGCCTTTATCCTTACCTACCTACCCAAACACCTAATCCTATACCAGCCCTTGCAACAAGGCCTACTTCTAGAAAACGACCGCGAGAAAATCAAGAAAGAATTCCAATCCCCATCCCTGACTTACTGCCATTACTAATAAAGAATCAGTACCTTACCCCGGTACCTTTGAAAATAGCTCCGAATCCATCAGCAAGGAGTTATGACCCTGACAGCAAGTGTGATTATCACCTAGGGGTAGTTGGGCATTCAACTGAAAAATGCAGACAACTGAAGGAAAGGATTGAAAGTCTTATCCGTAATGGTATTTTGACACCGGAGCTTATCAATCAATGGAAGGCCGTTTAGCCCTAAATCAATTTCTTTCAGGGTTTTAGGGGGAGAATTACTACCTTTGAAGGATGTCAATAGGAGCATTTTTGACGCATGTAGTTTTATACACTGTGATGATGAAAGCACTTGTCTCATGTTAACATCTACATGAATTAAATGAATTTTAAATGCTTTATGTTTGTTGTGTTTTAAATAAACGTGAATTTACAAAAACAAGCATTAAGGAAGTTTTAATAATGGATAGTCTCAAGAAGATTGACGATCAGTGTTAGAAATGACCCAACACCATCCCCCTCTTTTTTGGGCTTCTCTATACCTAAACCTTGAATCAATAACACTTGAAAGACCTAATGCTTCAAGGAAAAATGAATGAAAAAAGAGAAGCATTGTCATTGCAAAATAAGCAAGGATGTAAATCCTAGTCTAGGCTATGAACAAAGGAACAAACTTTTTGAAATTTTTTGAATTCCTTGAAAATCAAACAAATGAGACATTCTTTCAAGAATCCAGATTTTGATAATTTGGTGTGTGTCAGGATTGTGCTAAAACCATTCATGACCTTTCCCAATGACCACAAAACACTAATTGCCCAGACATCACTTCATGATTGACACCTTGGGGCACAATGATTAAACTAGATTATCCCTTGTCCCAGAGAAAACCTGCTTTTGGGTCATGTTTTCCTTGTCTCTTCAAAGAACTCAGATTGGAAACTCAGCCTTTTCAAAACAGACCTAGACTTGCCATGTTCCTCGTTGATACAAATTCGCATGGATAATCAAATTGGGGCATCATATGTGGAAATGATGGATACATAGTGAAGAAGGATGGGCTAATGCATGAATCATTGGGGGCATGCGACGAAAAAAACAAAAAAAAATGAAAAAAGAAAAAGAAAAATCATGATATCATGCATATGAGAATTCGGATGATTCCAAAGTGCAAAATGAAATTCTGAATATCTATTTCCCCTGAGGATTGCTTTTCAATGAGAATATTTGGGCTTGATATGATGAATGGCCATCTTTCATATCCATTTCACAAGAAAAAAATTATTATCCATAGTCACCCCTTTTGAGCCAAAAGAATTCTTAATTCTTTGAACCCTGATCAAGGATTACCCTCTACACTGGGGGGCAAATGCGAGGAAAGATCTTTTCAAAGATCATTGAGAAATGAGTGACAGCTCAGGGACAGACACAAAGCAAATGAAGCCCCGAATAAATACGGGCGCACTCTGTCAAAGAAAAAAAGAAGAGGAAAAGATGACGAAATGAAAGCCAAGAAAAACAAACAAAAAACACAATAAAAAAATGTGTGTGAAAGACATGGCAAATTGAAAGCCAAAAGCAAGGAAGAAAAAGAGCAAAATCAAAAAGAAAGAAATGTCCAAGAAGAGACACATGCTTCAAAGAAAATCCTCTTCAAGAAAGGATCCTTGATCTGATTACCCTCAAACACATATTTTGGGCCTATTTATCCTTTCTTTCTGAATCCTGAGCCATGGCCTACATTACGTGCTTTAAAAGTCCATTTTGATCAAGCATGAATGTTTAATTTGAAGGGTTTTCCTCAGATTTTATCCCATCTTATCAGATTCTCATTTCACTAAGGAAGAATTTAGAATTCTCAAGTGCATGGTAAAAAAAAAAAGAGAAAAATTGAAAAGAATGGGACTCTAGGGCGAAAACCCAAAAAAACGGGCGGTCTAGAGTAGAATGGGAATTTTCGATGCCATCGATGATAGTGCCGATACCCCAAAAGAAAAGATCTTATTAAAGGAGTGGTCATCGAGGAACATCTAGGAATTCCTGAACCCCCCAAATTGTCAGCTCTCATTCGGAGGATTGTCTTCAAAAACTGAAACTTTGTTCCCAAGATTAAACTTTCCGGTTTAAACATCCCAGCCAATCTTGATGCTTGACAAAATGCCTTGATATGGAAACTAAAAGAATGTTGAATTTGTTTGGTTCTCAATGAATTCATGATTTATAAAACCTGTTCCATTTGTGAGCCTAGAAGGGATATACATTTTTGTCATGAAGTTTTCCTAGAAAAGCCAGAATCTTGTTATACCAAGCCTTGCCAATCCAGTTGAAAAAACCCAGATTGATACTTAGAGAAATTTCTAACAATGATCATCAGTCTTCAAAAGATTTGTACATCACACATTGTGGGGTTAATATTTTTTGTTCAGAAGTTTTCAAAATGCGAAAACAAATAAAAAGATTTTTTTGAAATACCCATTTTGATGTTGGCATGAGACAAGGATTTTTCTAACTCAAAGGTGTAGAACTGCCAGGATAGGTCTTGACTTCCAGATATGAGAAGAAAAAATAGAACCCGGTTCAGATCTCTGTTGATGAAAGTTTGAAAAACTGTTGGGGCAAAGAGAATAGCCAAAATGAATTGAAGATATACTCTGATTTGAAGAGGAAAAATGAATTTGAAAGGCTAAGCCAAAGTCTAGAAAAACAGCCGGGGGCACTTGCATCACTCATGAGCACTCATCTCTTTATCGAGCTTTTGCATCTGCACAGTGTCGGCAAGCATTTGCATCATTCATGGGTATTTGCATTGGCATTATTCCATAAGCATCTGTATTTTACCTTTACATTTACATTCTTCATGGAATTCGTATTTGTGTCATCTCAAGCAATTGCATCATTTCTAGAATCATTGCATTTTCATTACTGTGTGGTAATTGTAGTTACACCATTCATAAACCAGTTACATGAACACAATTAGTAGGGGCATCTGCATCATTGATGCACCCAAAAGAGTGTATCTTATTTAACCTTGCACTAAAAAGATCAATTGTAAGTATAGTAGTTAGCAAGGGTCGAGTCCTCAGGGATTGGGTTTTAGTTTATAAGTTAATAGTTTATAACTTACGTTCAAAGAAAACAATAAAAGAAAAGGGGTTTTTGAAGCCAGATTTAAACTAAAGTAAATAATAAGAATAAGATGCAAGGCGGTATAACCAGCCAATAAAAATATATATACTAAATTAGGCGGTATAACCAGCCAATAAAAATATATATACTAAATTAGGCGGTATAACCAGCCAATAAAAATAAATATAAAAAATAAGCAAACTAAAAGTAAGAAAACAAGTAAGTAAGAAGAATTAAATATGAAAAATATGGTTAAGGTTTCATTCTCCACCACTAGACATCATTAAGAATCAATTTCAGATCTATCAATATCAACCAACTATCAAAGTTAACAACCGTAGATAACAACAAGCTCTGTTACCCCAATCTTTCCTTAGTTTGTCGTTAAATAGAACAAGCTCTCTATTTAATCTCTAACCATTAAACAACCTAGAATAAGCTCTCTAAATTCAATTTAATGGCAGCTTTATGATGAGAAAGATAGGTTGATCTAAGCAACAAACACATAAGCTCGGATTGTTCAACTTAGGTTATGTTCCACTTTGCAATTATTGAAAACTTGACCATAATCATTAATCACAAATTGCCACTTATGAATAGGAAATCAAGACAATTACACGGATCAAGACTCCTAAACTAGCAATAGATAATTATCAAGATCTATCTAGTTGTACACCTAAATAAATCAAGACAACATCATGAACAATTCTTGTAGAAGAACATAAGCAACTTTGATAGAAAATTAATGATAGATAGAATCTGAAAATCAATCACAAAACATGTCTAGGGCTTTGAAATCACCCTTAACCAAGTAGAAGTTTAGCCTAGCATAGGCATTATAAACATAAAATTAAATAGAATCTAAGAAGAAAATAAAAGAAAGAAAGAAGAAGAAGAAGAATATTAATTATCCAACCTCTTGCTCTTTCTAAAGAAAAACAAAACTAGAGAAAAGAAAGAAGAAGAAAACATAGAGAATTTTATTAAAATGGCTAATATCCTACCTATGTACAATATGATTCTCTACAATCATCCAAGGCCCTCTATTTATACACATTTGGAAGGCTAAATGACAAGAGACAAGCTTTACAAATTTCAAAGGTAGGTATAATAGGTGGGTGAATTTTTCTAACAATTTTCGTCATATTGTATGACAATTTTGATCAGCCAACTTGATGGTCGATTTCGTCAATGTTGGAGGCCTGATCTGATCACATGGTCTTCTAGAAAAAGGTTCCCCTATCAGTTACGGATCCATAGCCGTTGAAATCAGCTCATTTGCTGATGTGGATAAGAAGATATGGGCAAAATACGAAAACATGTCAGCACAGACGTCATTGCACATCAGCCAACTTGATGGTCGATTTCGTCAATATTAGAGGCCTGATCTGATCATATGGTCTTCTAGACAAAGGTTCCCGTATCAGTTACGGATCCATAGCCATTGGAATCAGCTCATTTTCTGATGTGGATAAGCAGATATGGGCAAAATACGAAAACAGGTCAGCACAGACGTCATTGCACATCAGCCAACTTGATGGTCGATTTCGCTAGGGAAAACGACTCCGTTTCAAGAAGTATAAAACATGAAAAAGATAGATATGCCTCTTAGCTTTGCACGGCTACAAATTTCAGCCTTATTTCTTCATTGAAACTCCAGATATAGCTGATATGGCAAAATGTGTCGGAACTGGAACTGAACTGGATTTGCCCTTAATTCTAGTAATCTGAAATCACTCAAAGAAACTTGTGAAAAACACCAAATTACATAAAAATATAAAAGATCATAAACACAATTAGACTAAACAATAATAACTCGTATTTGACACAAAACAATAATAAAACATAACTAAAAACTATATAATTATACGAGTTATCACACCCCCACACTTAGATTGTTGCTAGTCCCTAGCAACGACTCAATAAAAATAAAATAAGAAAATCTAATCTAATCCACTTTCGTAGGAAATCACGGTGGCACTTAGCATGTGACACAAGCCTTTAAACCCCTAGGTGTCCCTAGTGGACGAGTTTAGTCTCGTGAGGGTTTACTAGAACGATACCCACAAACATTGAAAAATTAAAATATAAATAAACTTCATATAAATAAACTACATATACTAAAAATATTTACTCCTAATCCTTTCAATACAAATTAGAGACAATATTTGAACAAGTCTTATAAACTAATCAATAGCTTAAAAAAATTTCACAAAAAATCATGCTTGAATGTAAATTGTTTGAGTTAAGCTAATATTAGCATAACATATCTCAATCAAAATAGTGCATGTTCAAATTTAATCTCAACTTCTCACATGGGATACTCTCTTGATTTTCACTCTTTAAAGTAGTGGTAAAGTGTTTACACTCAATCAATCTCATGAAAACACTTCTACCATATGCTTGCTTGTCCACCTATTCTCCACTAAAAGATCATGCAACTTCATAAATCAAGAGGTCTTTAATCAAGGTTGTAATGGGGCCAAGGGGTTTGTAATGTGGTTGAAGAACAAAAGGATAAAGATATCACAAAGGTTCCAAAGAGTTCATAAAGTTTAGAGACATAAAAAGATTATACAAAGAAACTTCTCAAAACTCTTTACAAGTACATAGTCACCTAGGCCGAATATTCATGTTGGGCCTTTTCTTCATTCTAAACAACTTTGTAACATCTTTTTCTTTTTCCACAAATTCAAGAGATGATTCATATTTTTTTACATAGGAATGTATTTGCCAGTATTCCATTTCTTTTTCTCTTGACTTTTCTTTTCCCCCCACACTTATTTCTTGTTTCTAACCCAAATTTTCAGTAGATCTTCCTTGTCTTTGCAACTTGTCTCAAAACATGCTAATTCATCTTTGGAACAAAGGTAAAGATATAAATAAGTATATTTAGGTTAGGGACAAGTTATGGTTACCAAAGAGATAGCTTATTCAATGTAGGCTCAAATTGGTTCACTAAGGGTGTGTTCTCTTGGAACATCAATAAGGGATGGCTGTTTGGCCCTGGCTAAAAATCCTAATGCCTCTATCATATTCATGTTGTCACATGCATCAATATAGTCTCAACAAGGTCTAAAGCAAGTTCTAGAGAATCATGTAATCATAAGAGCACTCAAGAAAGAAATTAGATTGATTTATATAATGCATCAATCATTATAGGCTCAAAAACTCACAAGGATGATTATACAAGTCAGATTAAGTCTAAACATGCTTCTTTCTCAATCAACATATCATATTAACATTGGCTCATAAAAAGGTTGATATCAAGCTCAATTCTCATGAAAATCTTCTCACTAATAAATCTGTTTTAGACTTATGCAATTCATATCTCATCATAGTATTGAAAAGGAACTAAAACACACTAAAAATAATAATAAAGACTCATAAAAAAAAAAATAGTAGACAAAAATAAAAGAAATCATAAATCCTTCCCCCCACACTTAATTCTTACATTGTCCTCAATGTAAGTCTATTAACCCAAATGAAAGAATCATGTGTAAGAGAAAAGAACTAATAACATAAGAATAAGAACAACTAAGACTCAAAACAAAACAAACTCATGCAACCTAAATAATCCTAAAATACTAAACAAAAATTAACAAGTAAACATAAAAAGATTAAAATCAAACTGACAAGGTATGTCTCAAGTCTCCCTTACTCAGACCTTGTTCAGAATGAATACTTCTAAATTGCTTAAAACACAACAAACTTTTCTTTTTTTTTATTTTTTTTTATTTTTTTTTATTTTTTGAAAAGAAAAAATCAAACTCACAAGGTATGTCTCAAGTCTCCCTTACTCAGACCTTGTTCAGAATGAATACTTCTAAATGGCTTAAAACACAAATTTCTTTCTTTTTTTTTTTTTTTTTTTTTTTTTTGAAGATAAAATTTAGGAGATATTACCGGTAGAGGTTGCTAACCACTTATTATAACTGAGACACAACAAACAAAATGTTAGATAATGTCACAAAGACAAAGTGCAATCCACTCCTTGCTCGTCCATATCTCTTTTTCTTTTTCCGAGCGTTTGCGAAACAACCGTAGCAGATAAACACTCATAAGCTTGGAGCTTTTTGAGTAAATCTTCAATGGTTGTAGCAGAAATTATGGTTCTCCTTGCCTCTGAAAACATGAATCCATTATCCACAGCATTATCTAAATATGAAAGCAAATTACTAAAATAACCATTAATATTAAGCAAACCAATGGGTTTCTTATTTGTGACCAAAGATGACCAAGAAGCCACGCAAGCTATTTCTTCCAATGTACCCAGACCTCCTGGTAAAGCAATGAATGCATCGGCAGAATGGTACATGATTGTCATCCGTTCAGGGATACTCCAGACTTGTATTTCCTTACCCACGGTAGGTCCACAAAAACTTGTGAATAGTTTTGGCACGATTCCTAGAACTGGACTTCCTCCGGCGTGTGCTGCTGTAGCGACTGCTCCCATTAAACCCGTACTACCGCCTCCATAAATCAAGTGGATCTTTTGTTGGGCAAGTATTACTCCAACTCTTATGGCTTCATCAGCGAATATGTTATTTTTCCCTGGATAAGCACCTCCAAAGACACAAATTTTTTTAATGCGCTGGGACGAAGTACTTTCCATTTTTTTTTTCTTCGAGTGCCTGAAAGAGAATGAGTACATGGTGTAATATATAAAGGACTGAGTAGTGAATCAGACAAGAGTAATAATGTCGCCGAAAGTGTATCTGACCTGTCAGAAGAAAATATTAACCTAACAAAAGATTTTTGCGTGATTTCAGGAAGAAAATCAAAAAGAGAAGAAAAATCAACCGTAAAAGTCAAGAGTAATAATGTCGCCGAAAGTGTATTTGACCTGTCAGAAGAAAATGTTAACCTAACAAAAGATTTTTGCGTGATTTCAGGAAGAAAATAAAAAAGAGAAGAAAAATCAACCGTAAAAGACAAATAAAAAAATGAGAATAATTACACAAATCAAATAACACGTAAATTAAACCGAAATAAAGTTATTGCAAATCAAACCAAAAGCTGAGAAGTCATTTATTGTAGTTGTGATTGTGGCTCACATCTTCCTCTGGTTTTACGTCCAGAAACGGCTTAAACGCCTTCTATGAGTCGAGGATATGCTTCCCATCCAGTTTTCTTACAAGCTGGCAAACAAGGTCTTTTAACATCAGATTCCCAAGATGTTGCCATTCCCTTTGGAATTGCGGCCATAAATCAAGAATTTCTCTTTGTACGTCTCCACTAGGATGCGTCTCAAGAGAAAGTTGGATATTACCCAAATTCTCCTTACTCAGTCCATCCTTAATGAATTCAATTTTATCATCTCGATTAGAGGACGGAATCCCAATAGAACGACATTTACCGTTACACGTCCATCGTGCACATTTGTGGCAATTTGAACTCATGTGCTTTGCTCGTCGCTTCTTTGCAAAAGTGCTTCTACCTGTACCTGGTAAATGCAAAACAGGAAGATATTCATCTTCACGTACCTTGGCTTCAATTATCCAACGTATGTCTCCAGGAATCCCTTTGTGCATAAGCATTCTTAATCTTTCAAATCGAACTTGGTAAAGCTTCAGTAAAATATTTCGAGGAAAAGGAGGAAATCGTTTCTGCAATCTTGTGAGAATATCATCCATCCTGAAAAAAAATGAAAAAAAAAAAATGAAAGAGAAATTGAAAGAGAAATTTATATACAATATCAGTTTTGTGGGTAGCTGATGGAACCGACTTAAATAATCACGGAGTACCGTTATCCGCCATTTAACCGGGGTTAAAAAAAATAAAATAAAAATTATATTTACATCTAGTTATTTTCAAAACAAGGATCAAAAAAAAAAAATAAATAAAACAACATAAAAAGACTCAAAAATAAAACACTCTAAATAAAATCCTAAATTCTTCCCCCCACACATAATTCTTACATTGTCATTAATGTAATGCTATTATCCCCCAATGCAAGAATTATATGTAAGAGAAAAGAACTATTAAACAAAAGAAACTTATGCAGCCTAAATGAACTTAAAAACAGTAAACACAATTAACAAAGAAACATAAGAAATAAAAATAAAAACAATAAAAATAATAAAAGAAAAAGGAAAAGAAAGAGAAAGCAAATCTGAATATGGAAGGTTGGCAATTTCATCTTTAATTGGGCTGCCTTCCCAATTAACACTTGAGTTAGTGTTTTGAATCTAACCAACACCCCTTCTTGGCTTTTTACGCTTGTCAGGCTCATACATGAAATTTTCCAAATTTATGCGTTTGAGAGGTAGCTTTCTTTGCACAACAGTGGATGTATTCTCCATTACAAGTATTATTCCATCATCCTTGGTGGTGCATATCTCATCGAGGAATGATGCATCTTTTGGTACTTGTTGAATGACATCCACAAACAAACTGTTTAAGGTTTCCAGCGTGTCTTGTTCATGTTCATCCTCCTTGAACTTTGCGAATCTACTAGGAAAAGGTGGAGAAGAAACATTAGTAAAAATTGGAATCTCAAACGTTACCTCAGGTGCTGAAATACTCTTATTTGGATCATTGGCTTCATTATCCTCAAGAATAGAATTCATCTCTAATTTTGTCTCATCCTCATCTTGTTCCTCATTCCTCAAGGTCACAATAGTAGTATTCTCCTTTGGGTTAATCATTGTTTGGGCAGGGAGTTCTTCAGATCTTTGTGCTACCCATCCCACCATACTACTAGTCAATTGGATCATTTGCTTTTCCAAACTCTTGATGCTTGCCCTTGTTTCCTGTTGAAATTGCAATGTATCAGTAACAAGAGAATAGACAAGATCTTCTAAAGAAGTACCTGAGTTTTGAGTCATATGTGGTGGTTGAAAAAGATCTGGTTCTTGGGACCATGATTGATTGAAGCTAGATGGATGAGTGTAATTGGCATAAGGATCTACTTCTTGGTAATTTTCTGAGTAGCCATAATTAGTATGATCCCACCATCCCTCATGGTAAGTGTTTGAGTAATGATCATGCAGTTGGTCTTGGAACACTTGATGGCCTTGACATCCTCCCATGGCAAATTGTTGAACTGGGAAGGTGAGATTGGCTTGTTGATTCTCCATGTTCATGTATGCCACCAACTCTTCAAGTGTTAGATTGCACAATTCCATCGTTTTTTTTTTGTTTTTTTTTATTTTTTTTTCAAAATTTGATAAGAAAAACCCGTATGTACAAGAAAACAAAACTCATTAGAACTGAAAATAAGAATAAACCAAGTAACAAATAAACTAAAGAAAACAATCCCCGGCAACGGCGCCAAAAATTTGATGCACCCAAAAGAGTGTATCTTATTTAACCTTGCACTAAAAAGATCAATTGTAAGTATAGTAGTTAGCAAGGGTCGAGTCCTCAGGGATTGGGTTTTAGTTTATAAGTTAATAGTTTATAACTTACGTTCAAAGAAAACAATAAAAGAAAAGGGGTTTTTGAAGCCAGATTTAAACTAAAGTAAATAATAAGAATAAGATGCAAGGCGGTATAACCAGCCAATAAAAATATATATACTAAATTAGGCGGTATAACCAGCCAATAAAAATATATATACTAAATTAGGCGGTATAACCAGCCAATAAAAATAAATATAAAAAATAAGCAAACTAAAAGTAAGAAAACAAGTAAGTAAGAAGAATTAAATATGAAAAATATGGTTAAGGTTTCATTCTCCACCACTAGACATCATTAAGAATCAATTTCAGATCTATCAATATCAACCAACTATCAAAGTTAACAACCGTAGATAACAACAAGCTCTGTTACCCCAATCTTTCCTTAGTTTGTCGTTAAATAGAACAAGCTCTCTATTTAATCTCTAACCATTAAACAACCTAGAATAAGCTCTCTAAATTCAATTTAATGGCAGCTTTATGATGAGAAAGATAGGTTGATCTAAGCAACAAACACATAAGCTCGGATTGTTCAACTTAGGTTATGTTCCACTTTGCAATTATTGAAAACTTGACCATAATCATTAATCACAAATTGCCACTTATGAATAGGAAATCAAGACAATTACACGGATCAAGACTCCTAAACTAGCAATAGATAATTATCAAGATCTATCTAGTTGTACACCTAAATAAATCAAGACAACATCATGAACAATTCTTGTAGAAGAACATAAGCAACTTTGATAGAAAATTAATGATAGATAGAATCTGAAAATCAATCACAAAACATGTCTAGGGCTTTGAAATCACCCTTAACCAAGTAGAAGTTTAGCCTAGCATAGGCATTATAAACATAAAATTAAATAGAATCTAAGAAGAAAATAAAAGAAAGAAAGAAGAAGAAGAAGAATATTAATTATCCAACCTCTTGCTCTTTCTAAATAAAAACAAAACTAGAGAAAAGAAAGAAGAAGAAAACTTAGAGAATTTTATTAAAATGGCTAATATCCTACCTATGTACAATATGATTCTCTACAATCATCCAAGGCCCTCTATTTATACACATTTGGAAGGCTAAATGACAAGAGACAAGCTTTACAAATTTCAAAGGTAGGTATAATAGGTGGGTGAATTTTTCTAACAATTTTCGTCATATTGTATGACAATTTTGATCAGCCAACTTGATGGTCGATTTCGTCAATGTTGGAGGCCTGATCTGATCACATGGTCTTCTAGCAAAAGGTTCCCCTATCAGTTACGGATCCATAGCCGTTGAAATCAGCTCATTTGCTGATGTGGATAAGAAGATATGGGCAAAATACGAAAACATGTCAGCACAGACGTCATTGCACATCAGCCAACGTGATGGTCGATTTCGTCAATATTAGAGGCCTGATCTGATCATATGGTCTTCTAGACAAAGGTTCCCGTATCAGTTACGGATCCATAGCCATTGGAATCAGCTCATTTGCTGATGTGGATAAGCAGATATGGGCAAAATACGAAAACAGGTCAGCACAGACGTCATTGCACATCAGCCAACTTGATGGTCGATTTCGCTAGGGAAAACGACTCCGTTTCAAGAAGTATAAAACATGAAAAAGATAGATATGCCTCTTAGCTTTGCACGGCTACAAATTTCAGCCTTATTTCTTCATTGAAACTCCAGATATAGCTGATATGGCAAACTGTGTCGGAACTGGAATTGAACTGGATTTGCCCTTAATTCTAGTAATCTGAAATCACTCAAAGAAACTTGTGAAAAACACCAAATTACATAAAAATATAAAAGATCATAAACACAATTAGACTAAACAATAATAACTCGTATTTGACACAAAACAATAATAAAACATAACTAAAAACTATATAATTATACGAGTTATCAATCATGAAACATGGGCATCAATCCAAGTCATTTACATTTGCATTAAAGACATTTGCACCAGTTTAAGTCATTTCGTGTCTTATTCAACACCTGCATCTGCATCAAAAAGCATTCGCATCTTCTCAAAATCGTTAGGGTAATTTTCAACAATTCTTCAAAGAACATTTTTAAGACCTCCGGGCATAATTTTTCAAATCACAGGTAAGACCTCCGGGCAATATCTTTAAGACCTCCGGGCAACATCTTTAAGACCTCCGGGCATAACTTTTTTCAGGGGTAAGGCCTCCAGGCACTATTCTTAAGACCTCCGGGCATCATTTTTAAAGTCGCATACAGCGCATTTTTTCCAAATTATGGGTAAGGCCTCCGGGCACCATTCTTAAGACCTCCGGGCATCATTTTTAAAGTCGTATACAGCGCATTTCTTCCAAATCACGGGTAAGGCCTCCGGGCACCATTCTTAAGACCTCCGGGCATCATTTTTAAAGTCGCATGCAGCGCATTTCTTCCAAATTATGGGTAAGGCCTCCGGGCACCATTCTTAAGACCTCCGGGCATCATTTTTAAAGTCGCATACAACGCATTTCTTCCAAATCACGGGTAAGGCCTCCGGGCACCATTCTTAAGACCTCCGGGCATCATTTTTAAAGTCGCGTACAGCGCATTTCTTCCAAATTATGGGCAAGGCCTCCGGGCACCATTCTTAAGACCTCCGGGCATCATTTTTAAAGTCGCATACAGCGCATTTCTTCCAAATTATGGGTAAGGCCTCCGGGCACCATTCTTAAGACCTCCGGGCATCATTTTTAAAGTCGCATACAGCGCATTTCTTCCAAATCACGGGTAAGGCCTCCGGGCACCATTCTTAAAACCTCCGGGCATCATTTTTAAAGTCGCATACAGCGCATTTTTTTCAAATCACAGGTAAGACCTCCGGGCACCAATTTTTAAGACCTCCGGGCACCATTTTAAGACCTCCGGGCATAATTTTTCAAAACACAGGTAAGACCTCCGGGCAACATCTTTAAGACCTCCGGGCATAACTCTTTTTTTCAGGGGTAAGGCCTATGGGCACCATTTTTAAGACCTCCGGGCATAATTTTTCAAATCACAGGTAAGACCTCCGGGCAACATCTTTAAGACCTCCGGGCATTATTTTTTTTAGGGGTAAGACCTCCGGGCATAATTTTTTTCAAATCATAGGTAAGACCTCTGGGCAACATCTTTAAGACCTCCGGGCATAACTTTTTTCAGGGGTAAGACCTCCGGGCATAATTTTTCAAATCACAGGTAAGACCTCCGGGCAACATCTTTAAGACCTCCGGGCATAACTTTTTTCAGGGGTAAGACCTCCGGGCACCAATTTTTAAGACCTCCGGGCACCAATTTTTAAGACCTCCGGGCACCATTTTAAGACCTTCGGGCACCAATTTTAAAGCCCTTCGAGCATAAATTTTTCTTTTGAAATCGAATTCATTCCCTTAAGACGAATCGAGCCTTGTTTAGGCAGGGAATTCAATTTAAGGACAAAATCTTCAATTTATTGTTTTTAAAAAAAAATGAAAAAAGAGAAAATAGAAAAAAAATAAAAAAAAATAAAAAAAATAAAAAAAAAAAGGAAAAAAGAAAAAAGAAAAAAAGAAGAAAGAAGAAAAAAATGAAAAAATGAAAAATAGAAAATTAAAAAAATTAAAATGAAAAAGAAACCCCTTTCCCTTTCCTTCACATGTGATGTCACTGACCGTACAAAATTAGTGTCGGTTTATCTTTGCCTGATTCCTGATTCTCAGCAATAGCCAAAGAGGGGCAGCTGTAGACACCTAATTTTGTCCGGACCACTAAACAGGTATGTTTTCTTCCCATATTGATGTTCCCAAGTGTAAAAAGACTGTTTTCATCCTGCAGGTGGTACTCCGAGACTTAGTTTAAGAGGGCGAGCACAAAAAGTCAAACTTGAAAAAAGTCAACCCCGAAAAAGTCAACCCCGAAAAAGTCAACCCCAGAAAGTCAACTACTGAAAAAGTCAACCCACTTTCAAAATCAAGATTTTAAGTTCAATTGAAAAATGGCGAAAGAATTTTGATAATCCGAGGTCTACATTGAAAGATATGGAGTTCGGAAGTTGGGATTTGGAGATTCAGTAGAAAGGAAACCCTAATCCGAGAAATTTGGGGAAAAGTGCTTAAACGATCAAACTGGTCGAAATTGAAGGTTCCAAATGAAAGATAAGCACTGACTACAGGTAATGGAGAAGTCACTTGCAAGAAAAACCGAAAAAAGTCAATCCGGGAGAAAACCGAGAATTAGGGTTTTTAGTGGATTTCGGTGAAATCGGGAAGAATCACAGAAATGGCCCGACTTGGTAAGACCAAAGCCCCCAATGGATGAGGAATGATTAAAAAGGATGGCCCAAGGCTCAGATTGAAGAAAATATGAAAATCAGACTTGTTTTGAGCAAAACCGGGTTTCGGAGGTTAAAGGGTAAAATTGGAAAAATTTGGGAAAAATAGCAAATGGACTCCGAAAATTATGGAAAATTTGTCAATCTCATTCTTAAATCATTTGAAAGAGATTGGAGAAAGAAAATCTTGATTCCGAGTTCGTTTGCAAAGTGGCCAAATCCCGGGCTTCTTATGCAGTAATTCAAAAAGATAAATCCCGGAAAAATAGCAAATGGACTCCAAAAATTTTGAAATTTGGCAAATCTCATTTTTAAATTATTTGGAAGAGATTGGCGAAAGAAAATCTTGATTCCGAGTTCGTTTACAAAATGGCCAAATCCCGGGCCTCCTATGCAGTAATTCAAGCCGATAAATCCCAAAAAAATACCAAATGAGCTCCAAAAATTATGAAAACTTCCAGATCACACTTTTTAATTATTTTGAAGAGATTGGTGAAGAAAAATCTTGATTTGGAGCTCGTTTAAAAAATGGTAAAATGTAGGGGCATAAAAGGGCATTTTTGGGAAGAAAAAATCCAAATAAATAGCAAACGGACTCGGATAATTTTGAAAACTTCCAGAACTCAATATTTTATTATTTTGGAAGTATTAAAAAAATAAAAATTGAATTTGGAGTCCGTTTGATATTTATTTGCATCCGGGGGGCAAAATGGTCATTTCACCCAAGCAACCGAAAAGGGCTTTTTTGGCCCTTCAAAAAAATCAGAGTTGGGCTGGAAAAGAGAAGTGCTGGCATGCCCAAGCCCAAAGAAAGGAGGAAGCTTCTAATTTTTTTTTTTTTAATCAAGTGGTTAAAAATCAAGAGTTAGTTAACCATTCTCTTTGATCAAGCCATGGTGATTAAACCACATAGGTTAAGAAAGATGTCAACATTATTTTTGCATAGCTGTAATTTGAGAGGGCTGAGATGCTAATCTAAAGGTGGTAATTTCATGACTTTTCATCTTGAATTATTGGCCATTTGATGGAAATTAGGTTACACAAAAATGACAACATCTTGGAGGCTATATAACCATGCATTAAGGCTAGCCCTAAGGGGGGGAGGTAGATTTTGGTTTCTTCTTTTCCATTTTGGCTGATTTCTCTTAGTTTTTCTTAGTTTTTATCTTCTTGGTTGAGAGCAAAAAAAGAAAAGTTTAGAAATAAAGGAAAGTTTGAAGAGAAAAGCTTGAAATATTAGCTTCTTGAGGTTGCTCTTGAGCACCAACTCTTGCACTTTCATTTTCTATTCTTGTTTTTTGCTATTTTAATCTCTACTTGGTGAGTTTTCATTTTAAAATAATGTTTCTTGTTCTTCCTTCATTTCCTTTCTTAAGTATATTTTTTTTACATTTTGTTTTTACAATAAACTCACCATGGCCAAATGGCCTACATTATTTATTTTAAGTTGTTGTTTCAATTAATTTTACCATATTGTTTATGCTATTTTCTTTGTTTTTGATGTTTTAAGTGTTATGTTATTTCATGTTCTTAAGTTATATTTAATTTGGTTGCTTTGTTTGTTGCCATTTATGTCTTAGATATCATGTTTTTGCATTTTTAATTTTCTGTTTTCATGTTGTTTAAATTTGAGCATGTTTTAGAGTTAGCATATTAAGTGTTTGTGAAAATGCTTGTGTGATTCTTTGCATGATTCTTGTTTTATATCTTAGTGAGCATGTTTTAGATTTGGTCTATTAGGTGTTTGTGAAAATGCTTGTGTGATTTTTGTGTTATGACTTAGTTTTTCATGCTAGCATACCAAGTGTTTGTGAAAATGCCATGCTTGTTGGAGCTTGGGGCCATTCGGCTACTCCATGTGTTTTGCATTGTGTGTTGTATTTTTTGTCATGCTAGTTGTTAGGTTTTTGCATTTGCATGATATTTGGTTGGATTTTTGAATTAAGCATGCCTTGTGTTTGTGAAAATGCCATGCATGTCTTAGGTCTAGGTTACATTAAATGCCATGCAAGTTCATGTTAGGTCTAGGCCATATTATTTATGTCATGCATTTTCCTTACATTTAGGTTTAGATCCATGCATTTCATGCATTATGTTTGCTGCATTGTTTCATGCATTTCATGTTCATGCCACTTGAATAATGACTTGAGCCAATTAATGGTTCAAAGCCATGCTCTCTTGAGCACACTTGTGGAAAATTAAGTTTGTCAAATTGATTATTCTACCTTTGTGATTTTTATTTAGCCAATTTTTATCTAACTTTCAAAAAGTCCTAGCTACTGCTTTCAAGTCATTTTATGAGTTTCAAATATTTTTATTTTTATTTTTAAATGATTTTATCAAAGACAAAAAAAAAATGTGTTGGCAAAGCAGTTTTTTTTCCACCCAAAACTCGTACATCTCCGATTTTTCTGGGAATTCATCTTTGATCAGAAAATTAAGCCAATTTTTTCTCATGTAGTTTTATATGTCCTGAGTCTCCAGTATTTTTTTTAGAATTTTTGGAATTTTTAAAAATAGGGTAAAAAAATCGTGGATTAAAACTGGACAGTGGAGTCAGAATTGAATTTAAAGAAAAACAAAGCAGTTTTTTCTCCTCCAAAAACTCGTACATCTCTGATTTTTCTGGGAATTCATCTTTGATCAAAAAATTAAGCCGATTTTTTCTCGTGTAGTTTTAAATGTCGTGAGTCTCCAGTACTTTTTTCAGAATTTTTGGAATTTTTTAAAATAGGGTAAAAAATCGTGGATTAAAACTGGACAGTGGAGTCAGAATTGAATTTAAAGAAAAACAAAGCAGTTTTTTCTCCTCCAAAAACTCGTACATCTCTGATTTTTTTGGGAATTCATCTTTGATTCGAAAATTAAGCCGATTTTTTTTCGTGTAGTTTTACATGTTCTGAGTTTCCAGTATTTTTTTTAGAATTGTTGGAATTTTTAAAAATAGGATAAAAATTCGTGGATTAAAACTGGACAGTGGAGTCAGAATTGAATTTAAAAAAAAAAACAATTTTCTGTTTTGGTTAATTTACTTAGAGTGGGCTGATTAGAAGGGTTAGCTACTGACTTAGGGTAATTTCTAAGCCTTTTCAAACTCTAAAAATGGTTTTTCAAGTCCCGGGTTAAGGGTAGTCAAGTCCGGATTTTTTAAACTTAGGAAATTAGAGCCATTTTAAAGAAATTAGCCCAGTTTTTATTTTTAATTCAAGCTTTTCAAAATTGTTTTCAAACAATCACAAAGTATTTTGGTTTTAGAATATTTAATTTGACATATTTTCCTAAGGTAGCCGGATATCTTTTTAGATATACGGATTTCCTTAATTAAAGGAAAAAAATACATTTCATGCATTGCATTTTTATATTCATGCATTTTATATAATATGTGATTCTTGCTATAATAATTTCTATGATATTGTTGTTATTTTGATTTATATTTTTTGATGTTACATGGTTTATTATATGGTTTCGAATATTTCATGATATCCTATGCTTTTATTTAGTTATCTTTATTTAGCATATACGTATTCATTTATTTTAAATGTTTTCAAAAGATAATGGTTTTCAATAAAAATAAAGATATTCCCGAGTTAAAATAATTCATGAGTTCTCTACCGGGTTTGCTGGAGGGAATATCATCAATTATCATTAATAAAGGAATATCTTTCTTTCAAAAAAGAGAATGATTCGGAAAGTTTTCCAAAACTAATAAAAATTTCTATATTTTGCCACGTTTGTTGGGGAATATAGGAAAATTTTGAATTTATAAATTCTGGATCATTTTCAATAAAAAAATGAAATTATTTTTCTTTAAATTGGGAATTAACTTGAAATACTAAATTTAAAACCAACTTTTTTACCGAGACTTGAGATAACACACGATTAATAAGGTACCGATTTATACGGGCGTTGTGGGGGTGCTAATCCTTCCCCACACGTAACCGACTCCCGAACCCGCTTCTTTGATTTCTCTGGTTTAAAACGCAGACTTGAAATTGGTTTTTAAAATGTTTTAATTAATTTTTAAAATATTTTATAAAACCGGTTTTAATAGGTGGCCGATCACACCTAGCTAAAAAAGATTGGTGGCGACTCCATGTCTTTTTTAAGGTCATTTTCAAAACCTTCATTTTTCTAGAGGAATTAAGTCGACTTTTCCTCGATTTTTTTTAATGTCACGCCTAACGAATAATAAAGTCTTGCGATGAGACTTCGTCGTTATTTTTTTTTAGGTTGCGACAATGCTCGTAATTTAAATAGCAAGATAATAGAAGAAGTTTTCTCTCAGTTTGATCAAACACCACAATTCAACGCCATATCGTTTAAAGATAAATGAGGAGTAGAAGCAACTAACAAGAACATTAAGAGGATCGTAGAAAAGATCAATAATGTGTATAAAGATTGGCATGAGAAGATTCCTTTTGCCCTGTGTTGTCGGATTTACCACGCATGTGCACATATCGTAACAAGTAATAAAGTGAAAAGCAGAGTGTCGATCCAACGAGGAATTGTTACTAAATTTGTTAATTATTAAAATTAAAACAACTTAATTTTATCCAAACAATTAATTAAAGGTTGTTAATTAAAAATTAATAAAAGAATACAAATTAAAACTTGGATTAGATCAAATGAGAAAAGCTTAGGATTACAATTTCCCTCAACACTTCGGTTAGACCTCTCCTACTCTCTTAACTTGACTAATGACAATCAGTTGTTAAACTATAGTTCTAATTTATTTATAAGTTTCTTCCGATGGTCTTATAAAAATATCCCTCTTAACCAATTAACTATATTACTATGAAAATTGAATTAAAGAGAAACTCATTGAACTTAAACTTTAAAATTGGTTACACATGACATGTAAATATATTTTTACCCTACACGTAATTCAATTCATCCTAATAAATGAATCTAAAACATGTGTTATTCAATCTAAGTCTAACACTAAACTCTCTTTTCCAAGTTGTATCTAGGATACCAAATCAATCTAATTGGTAGCTAAGCAATGAGAAGCATTAAGAATAAGATTGAATAAACAACTCAAATATCATTAAAATCAAGAATGATAAGTTCATAAATTACATATTTTATACCCTTTCTATTCTTAGCTTTCGTTATGTTTTCAATCCTTATTTTGGTTAATTATATTATGTTTTCGAATTTTAGGTATATTTAGGAGAATGAAGTGAAAACATGTCAATTATGATAATAAAGAGTTTACAAAATCACAAACACGAGATGAAAGAAGACTTGGGAGTCAAAAAGATCAAATTCTTGGTACAAAGCAAGAAAGCAGATTTGACCTCTGGAACTTGTTGCTAAGAAAACATGATGTTAATGTCTTTATTCAAAGAAACTTCCTACTTGACTTTTTAATATGACTTGAATACCTTTCTAATGGTATATAATGCGCCCAAATCGAACAAGAAATGGTCATCCAAATCAGCCGAGGAAGTGAGAGAAGATGCAACGCTGGCTGAACTTACCAAACTTAAAAAAAAACCGCAAAATTTTGCCTCCAAACTTACTTATGCGGCAAGAAAGGGTTCTTAGGGTTTTGAAACTTTATAAATACCATCTTTTGATCCAAAAAGTAGACATGTTTTGATTATTATCAATCTACTTCTTCATTCTCTTATTTTCTTTTTAGTTTTATGTATATATTATCTATGACTATGCTAGGCTAGGCTAGGCTAAAGTTTTCTTTTGGTTAAGGGTGATTTCAAAGCCATAGACATGTTGTGTAATTGATATTTAGATCTTATCTATCATTGATTTTCTATCAAAATTGCTTATGATCTTCTATAAGAATTGTTCATGATATTTGTCTTGATTTGTTTAGGTTGCAAACTAGATATATCTTGATAATTGTCTATTGCTAGTTTAGAAGTCTTAATCTGTAATTGTCTTGATTTCCTATTCATAAGTGGCAATTTGTGATTAATGATTATGTTAGAGTTTTCGCTAATTGCAAAGTGGAACATAACCTAAGTTGAACAATCCATGTTTATGTGTTTGTTGCTTAGATCAACCTATCTTTCTCATCATAAAGCTACTGTCAAGTTGAATCTAGAGAGCTTATCCTAGGTTATTTAATGGTTAGAGATTAAGTAGATATGTTTATCCTATTTAATGACGAACTAAGGAACGATTGGGGTAGTAGAGTTTGTTGTTAGCTACGATTGATAGTTTTGATAGTTATTTGATGTTGATAAATCTGATATTGATTCTTATTAATGTTTAGTGGTGGTCAATGACACCTTAACCATACTTCTCATATCTGATTTCATCTTATTCTTTTAAATCTTGTTTTTCTTGTTTACTTTCTTTGTAAAACTCCTTTTTCTTTTATTGTCTTAGAACTAAAGTTTGGAACCAACAACTTATAATTTAAAAGCAATCTCTGTAGATTCGACCCTTGCTACTACTATACTTAACATTGATCATATCTAGTGCAAGGTTTAAGATACACTATTCTAAGTGCATCAAGTTTTTGGCATCGTTGTCGGGGATTGCTTTCTTTAATTTATTTGTTACTTGGTTTATTTTTATTTTTGTTTTATTTTTTCTCTCTCTTGTATATACAAGTTTTCTTTTCAATCAAAGCAAGGAGAAATGGAATGGAATTCATGGTGGATCATCCAACCAATTTGTGCCCATACTTCCAAGAAGATACTTTTCAACAAGCCTATGATTAAGTGGATTTCAAGGCCAACAAGGATTCCAAGGACAACAATATGATCCTTTCTCAAACACTTATAATGCAGGATGGTGGGATCATACTAATTATAGCTATTCGGGCAATTATCAAGAAGTTGATCCTTATGCCAATTACAATCATCAATCTGGCTTCAATCAACCATAACATCAACAACCAGATCTTTTTCAGCCACCACTTGTGACTCACAACTTAGGTATTTTTTTAGAGAATCTTATCAAATCCATTGCTACTAATACTTTGCAATTTCAAAAGGAAAAAAGGGCAAACATCCAGAGTTTGGAAAAGTAAAGAAGCCAATTAGCTAGTAGTATGACTCACAACCCATGTACTTCTTTAGAAGATATTATCAAATCCATTACTACTAATACTTTGCAATTTCAACAAGGGGTTTAGGCAAGTATCTAGAGTTTGGCAGCACAAATAAGCCAATTGGCTAGTAGAATGGTGAGATTGGCAGAACAAAGATTTGAAAAACTTGAGGAAGCTAATGCTAGTGCTGTGACCTTGAGAAGTGAGGAACAAGTTGCGGAAGCACCAAAAAGAGAAAGGGATTCGTTCAACCGTTATGGATAATGAAACTACAATTCTAATTGAGAGTACTTCGGCACTTGAGGTAACTTTTGAGGTTCCTATTTCTACTAATGTTCCTTCTCCACATTTTCTTAACAGATTTGCAAATTCTAAGAAGAATGAACATGAAAAAAAAATTCTGGAAACCTTTCACAAAGTACAAGTAAATATACCTCTTTTGGATACCATTAACCAAGTACCAAAATAAGCACCATTCCTCAAAAATCTATGCACCACTGAGAGCAAATTAAAATGTGATGAGATAATAATTATGGTGGAAAAGGCATCTACTATTTTGCAAAGAAAGCTTCCTCAAAAACACAAAGATCCGGGAAGTCTCATGCTTGAACCAGAAGATCCCAAAATGCCAAGAAGGGGTATTGGTTAGGTTGAAGACATTAAATCAAGTGCTAATTGGGAGGCAGCCCAATTGATGAAAGCATTGCCAACTTGCCATATCAGATTTTCTTTCTCTCTTTGTTTTGTTATTAATTTTTTAGGTTTATTTAAGTTTCATTAGTTTGTTTTGTTTTGAGTCTTTAATATTTTTGTTTGTTTATGTGTTTTAGCAAGTTAGGTTGAGGACACTAAACCAAGCGCTTATTGAGAGTCAACCCAATGGATGTAGAGCAAACATAATAATCAGATTTGCTAATTCTTACTCTCTATCATTCTATCTTTTATTGTTTTTCTTAGTTATACTTCTTATTTTGTTTATTAGTTCTTTTCTCTTACACATGATTCTTTCATTTGGGATAATAGCATTACATTAAAGACAATGTAAGAATTAAGTGTGGAGGAAATAATTTAGGATTTCTTTTATTTTAGGTTGTTATTTTGTTTGTTTTGGTTTGTTTTGAGTCTTTAATTTTAGTGTGTTTTTAGTTCCTTTCAATACAATGATGAGATATGAATTGTGTAGGTCTAAAATTGGTATATTAGTGAGAAGAATTTTCATGAGAATTGAGTTTGAAATAACATTTTCTATGAGCCAATGTTAATATGATATGTTGGTTGAAAAAGAAGCATGTTTAGACTTGATATTGACTTGTATAAACATCCTTGTGAGTTTTGAGCCTATATGATTGATGCATTATACATATCAATCCAATTTCTTTTTTGTGTGCTCTTATGATTACATGTTTCTCTAGAACTTGCTTTAAACCGTTTTAGACTATATTGATACATGTGACAACATGAATATGATAGAGGCATTAGGATTTTTACCACTAAGGTCAAATTAGCCATCCCCTATTGATGTTTCAAGAGAATAACCCCCTAGTGAGCCAGTTTGAGCCTATATTGAATAAGCAATTTCATTAGTAACCACATCTTTCACCTAGCCTAAATATACTTATATCCTTACCCTTGTTCTAAAGATGAATTACATATTTTGAGACATATTGCATAAGCAAGGGATATCTATTGAAAATTAAGGTTGGAAACAAAAGAAATAAGTATGGGGGAATGATAAAGGCAAAAGTCAGGAGAAAAAGAAAGGGAACATTGTCAAAATACTTTTCCATATTAAAAAATAGAAAAAAATGAATCATCTCTTGAACTTTTGGGTTAAAGAAAAGATATTACAAGGTTGGTTAGAATGAAGTAAAAGCTCAACATATTTAGCCTATGTTATTATGTGTTTCTTAGGAATATTGAGAAAGTTTTATTTGCATAAATCTGATTGTCTCTAAATTCTATGAAGTCTTTGGAACCTTTGTGATATCCTTTATCTTTTATTCTTTAACCACATTGTCGCAACCTAAAAAATAACAAGTCTCATCGCGAGACTTTATTCATTAAGTGTGACATTAAAAAAACAGAGAAAAAAATGACTTAATTCCTCTTGAAATAAAATGAGGGTTTGAAAACCACCTCAAAAAAAGACATGGAGTCGCCACCAATCTTTTTGGCTAGGTGTGATCGGCCACCTATTAAAACCGATTTTGTAAAATATTTTAAAATTAATTAAAACATTTTAAAAACCAATTTCAAGTTTGCATTTTAAACCAGAGAAATCAAAGAAGCGGGTTCGGGACTCGGTTACATGTGGGAAAGGATTAGCACCCCCACAACGCCCGTATAAAATGGTACCTTATTAATCGTGTGTTATCTCAAGTCTCGGTAAAAAGTTGGTTTTAAATTCGGTATTTCAAATTAATTCCCAATTTTAAGAAAAAAAAATCCATTTTTAATTGAAAATGACCCGGAATTTATTAATTCAAAATTTTCCTATATTCCACGAAAAACTCGGCAAAATATAGAAATTTTTATTTATTTAGAAAATTGTTCGAGTTATTCTCGTTTTAAAGAAGATATTCATTTTTAATGTTAATTGATAATATCCTCCTCAACAACCGAGTCCAGAACTCATGATTATTTTAACTCGAGAATAACTTTATTTTATTTGAAACCATTATTTTTTCAAAACATTTAAAAAAAATATATGAATATGTGTGACATAGTATAATCTAAATGACATGAAATAATATAAATGAAATGATATAACCAAAGTGACATAATATATTCTAAATGAAATGAATATAACCTAAGTGACATAACATATTCTAAATGAAATGAATAACCTAAGTGACATAATGTATTCTAAATGAAATGAATAACCTAAGCGACATAAGATGAATTTGAAACATAAAATAATATTATCATGAAATATGCATGAAAATAAAAATAATAACGCATGAACATAGTAAATGCTAAATGATGTGACAAAAATAAATGACTAAATAAAAAACATAGGATAACATAGAATATTCACAATTATATAACAAACAATATAACACCATAAAATATAAATCAAGATAATAACATTATCATAGAAATATTCATAGCAAAAATCATAAATCATATAATATGCATGAACATGGAAAATGCAATGCATGAAAGTGTATTTTTTCCTTTAAATAAGAAAATCCGTATACCTAAAAAGATATCCGACTACCTTAGGAAAAGACATCAAATTAAATTTTCTAAAATCAAAAATACTTTGTGATTAGTTTGAAAATAATTTTGAAAATCTTGGATAAAAAATGACCATGGCCGAAATTCCCATTTAAAATAGTTATATTTTCCTAACTTTGAAAACTGAGACTTGACCACCCATGACCCGAGCTTTAAAAAATTAGAGATTAAAATGGTTTAGAAATCAACCTAGGATAGTAGATAAGGTTCCTAATCAGCCTTCTCTTAATGCCTTAGCCAAAATAGAAAATTATTTTTCCTTTGAATTCAAATCTGACTCTACTGTCCAGTTTTAAAGCGTGATTTTTTAACCTATTTTTAAAATTTCAAACAAATCTGAAAAAATTATAGGAGACTGAGAATATGTCAAACTCTATGGGAAAAAATTGGCTTAATTTTTAGACTAAGGATGGCCTACCAGAAAAATCACAAAAGTCAGAACACTGGGTGAAAAACTGTTTTGCAAAAACACATTTTTATGCCTTTGATAAAATCATTCAAAAATCAAAACAAAAATATTGGAGACTCCTATAAGGACCTATAAATAGTAGCTAAAATTTCTAAAAATTTGGACAGGGATTGCCTAATGAAAAAAAATCACAAATGTAGAAATTTCAACTTGACAACTTCTTAATTTTCCTCAAGCATGCTCATGTGAGCTTGGCTTTGAGCCATTAAATCAAGTGGTATGATATGAAATACATGAACAAACAGCAAGTTAAATGCATGAAATGCATGATTTAAGGCCTAAATGACATAGAAAATGCATGGCATAAAGAATATAACCTAGACCTAACATGAACTTGCATGGCAATAAATGCAACCTAGACCTAAACATGCATGAAATGCATGGTAATACAAATGAGACCTAGACCTAAAAAATGCATGGAAATAACACAAACACATGGCATACTAAATCAAATACACAAAATCATGGCATAGAAATGCAAGCATGTCAACTAGCAAGATGAAAATGCACATACAAAGCACAATATCTACGGTAGCCGAATCGACCTAGGATCTAAATGATGAAATCCTAAGCATGGAATTACCACAAACACATGACATACTAAATACAAGACTAAAAAGGAAACATGATAAACCAAGCAAACATGATGTCACAAACACATAGTATAGTAAAATGCAAATCATGAACAACTTAAACATATTGAAAATAGAAAATTAAAAATGACAAACAAGTAAGTAGACATGAAAACAAAATGATAAAATCAAAAATACAGGTAAGTAAGTAAAGAAGGTTAAAACAAGCTCCATATCTTAGTTATTTTAAAAAAGTTAGAACATCAAAACATGCTAGAATATCACAACCAACATGAAAAATGAATCAAACACAATCACAAACACCAAGCATGCCATTCGGCCACCATGAAAACTAAAGGAAAAAAATTGTTTTTTGATTTTTCTTTAGAAAGCATAAGATAGGAGCTTTAAGAACTTGTTTCGAAAAACAATTTTATTTCATGAAAGAAAATGAAAATAACCATAAAAATAACCATATCAACAAAGTATGGAGGAGAGCATGAAAGAACATAGCTACCTTGCTCTAGCTTTCCAAATCAAAGAGTAGTAAGAAAGCCCTTCTTTTTCCTTTTTCCTTTTTCCTTTTTCCTTTCTTTTTTCTTTTTCTTTTTTCTCCTTTCTCTTCACTATAGCTACTGCCCTCCTTATGATCAGCCGAACCCCCCAGCAAAAATGAAACCCCCATCAACTATGGTAGCCCAATGGTCACCTAATGGGTGTAGGATGTTGTCATTTTTTTCCTAGCCAATTTTCATCCAAAGGCCCTCAATCCAAGATGCTTTTTATGTGAAATTACCACCCTTAGATTAAGTAATCAGCCCCTGACTAATACAGCTGTTCAAAAATCTGTTACCATTATGTTGACATTCTCCCTCCTCATGCATTGGTCCATGTGACACAATTACAAAGGCTTGATCAAAAAAATAACTTCCTTACTATCCATTCTTGGCCTTTGGATGCAAGAACTCAGAAAAATTACTCTCCGTTATGGGCTTGGCTGGCTGACCCTTTAAATTCCAGCCCAATCTCTATTTTTTTTTAATTACAAGAAAAGCCCTTTTCAATTTCTTTCGTAAAATGACGTTTTTGGCCCCCAAACCTAATTAAATAGAAAATGGACTCCAAATCCAAATTTTGTGTTTTCAATACTTCCTAAATAATAAAAAATTGAATTCTGGAAGTTTTCATATTTTTTCGAGCCCATTTGTTATTGTTCGCGGATTTTTCTTCCAAAATTGCCCCTTAGTGCACCCCAACTTTTACCATTTTTCAAACGAGCTCCAAATCCTAATTTTTATTCACCAATCTCTTCCAAATAAATTAAAATTGAGATCTAGAAGTTTTCATAATTTTTCGAGCTCATTTGCTATTTTTTCGGGGTTTATCTTCTGGAATTTCAGCTTAGTGGGCTCAAAATTTTCCATTTTGCAAACGAGCTCCAAATTTGGATTTTTATTTTCGAATCTCTTCCAAATAATTTAATATTGAGATCTGGAAGTTTTGGTAATTTTCTGAGCTCATTTGCTATTTTTTCGGGATTTATCTTCTGGAATTTCAACTTAGTGGGTCCCAAATTTGCCATTTTGCAAACGAGCTCCGAATCTGGATTTTTCTTCACCAATCTCTTCCAAATGATTTAAGATTGAGATCTGGATGTTCTGGTAATTTTTGGAGCTCATTTGCTATTTTTCCCGAATTTTCCAAATTTGTTATTTTACCTTCGAAGCTCGATTTTACTCAAAACAAGTTAGATTTTCAGATTTTCTTTCTTTGTGCCTTTTTCATATATTGAATTAGAGTTGGTTCATAAACGCCCAATTTTTACGGTCAAATTTCCCTCCGATTTGATTTTTCTTTTTTTTCAGTATCGGGAATTTCTTTTTTTTTTCTGTTTTTCTTCCAATCGGCTCTTTTATCGGAATTACTTCAAACTAAGCCTTGGGCTATCCTTGTTTACTCATTCCTCATCAATTAGGGGCTTTAGTTTTACCGAATCGTGTCATTTCTGCAAATTTTCCCAATTTCACCAAAAACCCTAATTCTCGGTTTCCAGATGGCCTCTCCCTGACCCGTAGTCATTGATTAAACCTCCAATTTTGACCAATTTGATCGTTTAAGCACTTTTCTCCACATTTTCTGAACTAGGGTTTCCTGATAACTCGTATAATTATATAGTTTTTAGTTATGTTTTATTATTGTTTTGTGTCAAATACGAGTTATTATTGTTTAGTCTAATTGTGTTTATGATCTTTTATATTTTTATGTAATTTGGTGTTTTTCACAAGTTTCTTTGAGTGATTTCAGATTACAAGAATTAAGGGCAAATCCAGTTCAGTTCCAGTTCCGACACCGTTTGCCATATCAGCTATATCTCGAGTTTCACTGAAGCAATAAGGTTGAAATTTGTAGCCGTGCAAAGCTAAGAGGTATATCTATCTTTTTCATGTTTTACACTTCTTGAAACGGAGTCGTTTTCCCTAGCGAAATCGACCATCAAGTTGGCTGATGTGCAATGATGTCTGTGCTAACCTGTTTTCGTATTTTGCCCATATCTTCTTATCCACATCAGCAAATGAACTGATTCCAACGGCTATGGATCCGTAACTGATAGGGGTATAGTTTTCTAGAAGATAATTTTATCAGATCGAGCCTCCAACATTGACAAAATTGACCATCAAGCTGGCTGATCAGAATTGTCATACAATATGACGAAAATTGTTAGAAAAATGCACCCACCTATTATACCTACCTTTGAAATTTGTAAAGCTTGTCTCTTGTCATTTAGCCCTCCAAAATGTGTATAAATAGAGGGCCTTGGATGAGTATTGGGATACATTATACATTGGTAGGATATTAGCCATTGTAATAAAATTCTCTAAGTTTTCTTTTTCTTTCCTTTCTCTAGTTTTCTTTTTTTTAGTTACTTATGCTTCTTACATTTCTTTTCATTTTATTCATATCTAGTATGTGTTGCTAATCATATTGTTGAGGTGATGAGGTGAAGCTCTTGGTAAATGCTAAGGTTAGTCTCTTAAACATGAGCTAAAATGAATCATCATTTATAAACACTAGTATAGATAATATTTTCTTTTGGTTTAAAATCATACTTGCAAAGTAGAGATCTTGATTCATTATTGACAATGAAAATGGCACAGTAAATGCTTGGTTTCATAACCTTGATTTGTTGTAGACATATACCTTGGCATAAGGAATGCTTGGACTCTTTTTATGAGTTTTGAGGACACCAAATGAACATAATATCATATGCTATGGACGTTGGACAATTTGGACTGAATTGCTAAACCTTCCGATTGGAACCTCCTTTATGTGTGGATTTCAATTGTGTAATAAAACAAGATTATTCTTAGCATAACACCAAGGGTGGATTCTCTAACCTCAACATCTTTTCTTATTGTTTTTTTTATATCTTGTTTAATTTATTTTATGTTGTTTTGTTTATTTTGTTCTCTAATATCTTGTTTATCTTGTTTTGTTGTTGATTCCCTAATATCTTGTTTACTTTATTTTTCTTATATATTTATAAACTTATACTTACTAATACGCTTCCCTGTGGTTCGACCTCGGACACCCGAGAATTTATTACTTGAACATAACCTGCACTTGGGTTTACAACTCTTAATTGAGTCTCCATCAAGTTTTTGGCGCCGTTGCCGGGGAGGCAATACTAAGTATATAAGTTTATAAGTATATTTATTTTTATTGGCTGGTTATACCGCCTATATTTATTTTTATTGGCTGGTTATACCGCCTAATTTTTTATATATTTATATTTATATTGTATATTAACTTTGTTTTATTTTTATTGGCTGGTTGTACCGCCTAATTTGTATGTTAACTTTGTTTTATACTTGTTTGGCGACGTGATTTTAGATCTCGTCGTTTAGTTAGATTTTATTGTGAAACTTTTTCAGGTAATCTTTCTAATACAACTCCTACCATGGCTGACAATGAAAGTGTTCATGCTGAAGATGAGAACAGACAAGTACGCACCATGCGTGACTACTTGCAACCAACTCGAAGCTCATCACCCTCTTGTTTTATTTTTCCTCTCAATGCAAACAACTTTCGTTTTAAACCAGGTATGATAGCTTTGCTTCCAAATTTCCATGGGTTAGAATCGAAAAGTGCTTACTCGTTTCTAAAAGACTTCGAAGATGTATGTGTCACCTTTAATGACCAACAATGTACAAATGAAATTGTCAAGCTAAAATTATTTCCTTTTTCTTTAAAAGATAAAGCAAAAATTTGGCTTCATAATTTAAAACCAAGGTCAATTGGCACATGGCAAGAATTACAAACTGAGTTTCTAAAGAAATTTTTCCCAGCACATAAAACTACTGCTTTGAAAAGACAGATTCAAAATTTCAATCAAAATCAAAATGAAGCATTTTTTCAGTGCTAGGAGCGTTTTAAAGATTTGTTAAGTTCTTGTCCACATCATGGTTTTGAAAAATGGCGTCTTATTAGTTTCTTTTATGAAAGTTTAACTCCCGAAACTAAACAATTTGTTGAAACAATGTGTAACGGTGAGTTTCTAGAAAAAGAACCTGAAGAAGCCTTTGACTACCTAGACCATTTGGCAGATAACTCTCAAGCCTGGCACACAGATAATTCCTCTGAAAGTTCCAATAGATCTAATCTTGTTTCTAACAGAGGTAAATATCATTTTAGTCAAGAAGATGAGATAAAAGCTAAAGTAGCTAATTTGGCTAGAAAGATTGAAGCCATGGAACTTAGAGAAGTAAAAGAAGTCAAAACGGTTAAAAATGAAGAAAGTTGTGGAATTTGTGAAATCATGGGACACCCCACTTCTGAATGTCCAAACATTCCCATTCTTAAAGAAGCGTTGCATGATCAAGTAAATTCCATAAACACATTTAAAAAGCCTTTTCCTTCTCCTTACTCTGAAACGTATAACCCTGAATGGAGAAATCATCCCAACTTCAGTTGGCGGAATAATAATCATGTTCAGGTACCACAATCTCAAAATCCGGGCAACACTTTTTCCTATCAACCTTCACGTGTACAAACCTTGGAAGAGACATTGCAAGCATTCATGCAAACACAAGCAAATGTGAATAACCAAACTTCACAGGACATCAATGAGATCAAAAACACCTTGTCCACATTGACAGCTTCATTACGCACTCAAGAAAAAGGTAAGTTTCCTGCTCAACCTCAGCCTAACCCTTCTACTCAATGTCTTGTTTCTTGCTCCAATGAAACTCAACAGGAAAATGCCAGTTCTATCACAACTCTTCGAAGTGGAAAGGAAATTGACAAAAACATTCCATCAAAAGACCAATATCCTCCTTCCCCTCCGAAAAGTAATGGTAAGGATGATGGTAAGTCTGAACTTCTTGACAATTTGGACAAAGAAAAAGGTATGCATCCTGCTCCTTTTCCTCAAAGGTTGCAAACAATAAAGAATTTGAATCAAAATGCAGAAATTTATGAACTTTTCAAACAAGTTAAGATTAACATTCCTTTATTGGATGCAATCAAACAAGTTCCATCTTATGCTAAATTTTTGAAGGACATGTGCACAGTTAAAAGGAAACATAATGTACAAAAGAAAGCATTTCTGACGGAAAGTGTGAGCTCAATCATTCAGCACCTTACTCCACCAAAATTCAAAGATCCTGGATGTCCAACAATCTCATGCATCATTGGAAACACTAGAATAGAACGTGCATTGCTTGATCTTGGTGCTAGTGTTAATCTTTTGCCTTTTTCTGTTTATCAACAGTTAGGTTTAGGTGAACTCAAGGAAACACCTGTTACACTTCAACTAGCTGATCGTTCTGTAAAAATTCCTCGAGGGATAGTTGAAGATGTTTTGGTTCAAATTGATAATTTTTACTTCCCTGTTGATTTTATTGTTTTGGACACACATCCTGTTTCAAATCCAAATGTTCAAATTCCTGTTATATTAGGCCGTCCATTTCTTGCAACTTCTAATGCTCTGATAAATTGCAGGAATGGTATGTTGAACATTTCTTTTGGAAATATGACTTTAGAATTAAATGTTTTCAACACTTGCAAGCAACCTGGTGATGATTCAGAAGTACATGAAGTGGATTTCATTGAAGAACTTGTTCATGAACATCTCACCACTACCACATTCCATGATCCTTTAGAAGCTTATTTAATTGAATGTGAGTTTGATAATGCTTCAGAAATTTCACACACTGATTCTTTGTTAAATTCTTTTCAGGTTAAGCATTGTTGGAAACAAAAACTTGAGGAACTCAGAAAAGATGCATATGAGAATTCTAAAATTCATAAAGAATGAACTAAAGCCTTTCATGACAAGTTAATTTCAAGAAAAATATTTGATGTTGGGCAAAAAGTTCTACTTTATAATTCTAGACTTCACATATTTCCTGGTAAGTTGAGATCAAGATGGACTGGCCCATTTGTGGTTAAGCATGTGTATCATTATGGAGCAGTTGACATTGAGAATCCTCAAAATGGTAACGTATTCAAGGTAAATGGACAAAGACTCAAACTCTTTTTGGAAAATCATGTTACTCAAGAAGAGGTTGTTTTTCTTTCTGATCCTTGTTTTGAAAATAACTAGATGTAAATATAATTTTTTTTAACCCCGGTTAAATGGCGGATAACGGTACTCCGTGATTATTTAAGTCGGTCCCATCAGCTACCCACAAAACTGATATTGTATATAAATTTCTCTTTCAATTTCTTTTTCATTTTTTTTCAAGATGGATGATATTCTCACAAGATTGCAGAAACGATTTCCTTCTTTTCCTCGAAATATTTTACTGAGGCTTTACCAAGTTCGATTTGAAAGATTAAGAATGCTTATGCACAAAGGGATTCCTGAAGACATACGTTGGATAATTGAAGCCAAGGTACGTGAAGATGAATATCTTCCTGTTTTGCATTTACCAGGTACAGGTAGAAGCACTTTTGCAAAGAAGCGACGAGCAAAGCGCATGAGTTCAAATTGCCACAAATGTGCACGATGGACGTGTAACGGTAAATGTCGTTCTATTGGGATTCCGTCCTCTAATCGAGATGATAAAATTGAATTCATTAAGGATGGACTGAGTAAGGAGAATTTGGGTAATATCCAACTTTCTCTTGAGACGCATCCTAGTGGAGACATACAAAGAGAAATTCTTGATTTATGGCCGCAATTCCAAAAGGAATGGCAACATCTTGGGAATCTGATGTTAAAAGACCCTGTTTGCCAGCTTGTAAGAAAACTGGATGGGAAGCATATCCTCGACTCATAGAAGGCGTTTAAGCCGTTTCTGGACGTAAAACCAGAGGAAGATGTGAGCCACAATCACAACTACAATAAATGACTTCTCAGCTTTTGGTTTGATTTGCAATAACTTCATTTCGGTTTAATTTACGTGTTGTTCGATTTGTGTAATTATTTTCGTTTTTTTTTTTTTTGCATTGGTCTTTTACTGTTGATTTTTCTTCTCTTTTCGATTTTCTTCCTGAAATCACGCAAAAATCTTTTGTTAGGTTAACATTTTCTTCTGACAGGTCAGATACACTTTCGGCGACATTATTGCTCTTGTCTGATTCACTACTCAGTCCTCTATATTTTACACCATGTACTCATTCTCTTTCAGGCACTCGAAAAAGAAAAAAAATGGAAAGTACTTCGTCCCAACGGATTAAAAAAATTTGTGTCTTTGGAGGTGCTTATCCAGGGAAAAATAACATATTCGCTGATGAAGCCATAAGAGTTGGAGTAATACTTGCCCAACAAAAGATCCACTTGATTTATGGAGGCGGTAGTACGGGTTTAATGGGAGCAGTCGCTACAGCAGCACACGCCGGAGGAAGTCCAGATCTAGGAATCGTGCCAAAACTATTCACAGATTTTTGTGGACCTACCGTGGGTAAGGAAATACAAGTCTGGAGTATCCCTGAACGGATAACAATCATGTACCATTCTGCCGATGCATTCATTGCTTTACCAGGAGGTCTGGGTACATTGGAAGAAATAGCTTGCGTGGCTTCTTGGTCATCTTTGGTCACAAATAAGAAACCCATTGGTTTGCTTAATATTAATGGTTATTTTAGTAATTTGCTTTCATATTTAGATAATGCTGTGGATAATGGATTCATGTTTTCAGAGGCAAGGAGAACCATAATTTCTGCTACAACCATTGAAGATTTACTCAAAAAGCTACAAGCTTATGAGTGTTTATCTGCTACGGTTGTTTCGCAAACGCTCGGAAAAAGAAAAAGAGATATGGACGAGCAAGGAGTGGATTGCACTTTGTCTTTGTGACATTATCTAACATTTTGTTTGTTGTGTCTCAGTTATAATAAGTGGTTAGCAACCTCTGCAGGTAATATGTCCCTTACCCCCTACTGAAAAAAAAAAAATTTGTTGTGTTTTAAGACATTTAGAAGTATTCATTCTGAACAAGGTCTGAGTAAGGGAGACTTGAGACATACCTTGTCAGTTTGATTTTAATCTTTTTATGTTTACTTGTTAATTTTTGTTTAGTATTTTAGGATTATTTAGGTTGCATGAGTTTGTTTTGTTTTGAGTCTTAGTTGTTCCTATTCTTATGTTATTAGTTCTTTTCTCTTACACATGATTCTTTCATTTGGGTTAATAGACTTACATTGAGGACAATGTAAGAATTAAGTGTGGGGGGAATGATTTAGGATTTCTTTTATTTTTGTCTACTATTTTTTTTAGTCTTTATTATTATTAGTTTTTTTAGTGTGTTTTAGTTCCTTTTTAATACAATGATGAGATATGAATTGCATAAGTCTAAAACAGATTTATTAGTGAGAAGATTTTCATGAGAATTGAGCTTGATGTCAACCTTTTTATGAGCCAATGTTAATATGATATGTTGATTGAGAAAGAAGCATGTTTAGACTTAATCTGACTTGTATAATCATCCTTGTGAGTTTTTGAGCCTATAATGATTGATGCATTATACAAATCAATCTAATTTCTTTCTTGAGTGCTCTTATGATTACATGATTCTCTAGAACTTGCTTTAAACCGTTTGATACTATATTGATACATGTGACAACATGAATATGATAGAGGCATTAGGATTATAACCAGAGCCAAACAGCCATCCCTTATTAATGTTCTAAGAGAACATCCCCACTAGTGAGCCAATTTGAGCCTACATTAAATATACTGTTTTATTGGTAACCACAACTTACACCTAGCCTAAATATACTTATATCCTTACCCTTGTTCTAAAGATGGATTTTTATATTTTGAGACATATTGCAACAAAAAAAAAAAAACAAGGGATATTTTTAGTTGAAAATTTAGGTTAGAAACAAAAGATAAGTGTGGGGGAAGAAAAGAAAAGAAAAAGTCAAGAGAAAAAGAAAGGGATCATTGTCAAATACATTCCCATATTAAAAAAAAAAAAAAAATCTTCTCTCGAACTTCTAGAAAAAGATGTTACAAAGTTGGTTAGAATGATGCAAAGGCTCAACATGAACATTTAGCCTATGTTATTATGTGCTTTATAAGAGTTTTGAGAAGTTTTATTTGTATGATCTTATTATGTCTCTAAAATCTATGAACTCTTTGGAACCTTTGTGATATTTTTATCCTTTTGTTCTTTAACCACATTATAACCCTTTGGCCCCATTACAACCTTGAATAAAGACCTCTTGATTTATGAAGTTGTATGATCTAAATAGTGGAGAATAGGTGGACAAGCAAGCATATGGTAGAAGTGTTTTCATAAGATTGATTGAGTGTAAACACTTTACCACTACTTTAAAGAGTGAAAATCAAGAGAGTATCCCATGTGAGAAGTTGAGATTAAGTTTGAATATACACTATTTTGATTGAAATATGTTATGTTAATATTGGCTTAACTCAAACTATTTACATTCAAGCAAGATTTTTTGTGAATTTCTTTAAGCTATTGATTAGTTTTTAAGACTTGTCCAATGATTATCTCTAATTTATATTGGAAGGATTAGTTATAATTATTATTTTTAGTTTTTCTTATGTCTTCAATGTTTGTGGGTATCGTCCTAGTAAACCCTCACGAGACTAAACTCGTTCACTAGGGACACCTAGGGGTTTAAAGGCTTGTGTCACATGCTAAGTGCCACCGTGATTTCCTACGAAAATGGATTAGATTAGATTTTCTTATTTTATTTTTATTGAGTCGTTGCTAGGGACTAGCAACAATCTAAGTGTGGGGGTGTGATAACTCGTATAATTATATAGTTTTTAGTTATGTTTTATTATTGTTTTGTGTCAAATACGAGTTATTATTGTTTAGTCTAATTGTGTTTATGATCTTTTATATTTTTATGTAATTTGGTATTTTTCACAAGTTTCTTTGAGTGATTTCAGATTACTAGAATTAAGGGCAAATCCAGTTCAGTTCCAGTTCTGACACCGTTTGCCATATCAGCTATATCTCGAGTTCCACTGAAGCAATAAGGCTGAAATTTGTAGCCATGCAAAGCTAAGAGGCATATCTATCTTTTTCATGTTTTACACTTCTTGAAACGGAGTCGTTTTCCCTAGCGAAATCGACCATCAAGTTGGCTGATGTGCAATGACGTCTGTGCTGACCTGTTTTCGTATTTTGCCCATATCTTCTTATCCACATCAGCAAATGAGCTGATTCCAACGGCTATGGATCCGTAACTGATAGGGGTATATTTTTATAGAAGACAATTTTATCAGATCGAGCCTCCAACATTGACAAAATCGACCATCAAGCTGGCTGATCAGAATTGTCATACAATATGACGAAAATTGTTAGAAAAATGCACCCACCTATTATACCTACCTTTGAAATTTGTAAAGCTTGTCTCTTGTCATTTAGCCCTCCAAAATGTGTATAAATAGAGGGCCTTGGATGAGTATTGGGATACATTATACATTGGTAGGATATTAGCCATTGTAATAAAATTCTCTAAGTTTTCTTTTTCTTTCCTTTCTCTAGTTTTCTTTTTTTTAGTTACTTATGCTTCTTACATTTCTTTTCATTTTATTCATATCTAGTATGTGTTGCTAATCATATTGTTGAGGTGATGAGGTGAAGCTCTTGGTAAATGCTAAGGTTAGTCTCTTAAACATGAGCTAAAATGAATCATCATTTATAAACACTAGTATAGATAATATTTTCTTTTGGTTTAAAATCATACTTGCAAAGTAGAGATCTTGATTCATTATTGACAATGAAAATGGCACAGTAAATGCTTGGTTTCATAACCTTGATTTGTTGTAGACATATACCTTGGCATAAGGAATGCTTGGACTCTTTTTATGAGTTTTGAGGACACCAAATGAACATAATATCATATGCTATGGACGTTGGACAATTTGGACTGAATTGCTAAACCTTCCGATTGGAACCTCCTTTATGTGTGGATTTCAATTGTGTAATAAAACAAGATTATTCTTAGCATAACACCAAGGGTGGATTCTCTAACCTCAACATCTTTTCTTATTGTTTTTTTTTATATCTTGTTTAATTTATTTTATGTTGTTTTGTTTATTTTGTTCTCTAATATCTTGTTTATCTTGTTTTGTTGTTGATTCCCTAATATCTTGTTTACTTTATTTTTCTTATATATTTATAAACTTATACTTACTAATACGCTTCCCTGTGGTTCGACCTCGGACACCCGAGAATTTATTACTTGAACATAACCTGCACTTGGGTTTACAACTCTTAATTGAGTCTCCATCATTTCCTTTCCACTGAATCTCCATAATCCAACTTCTGAACCCCATATCTTTCATTGTGGATCTCGGATTATCAAAATTCTTTCACCATTGTTCAATTAAACTTTGAATCTTGATTTGAAAGTGGGTTGAATTTTCAGTAGTTGACTTTTCGGAGTTAATTTTTTCAAGGTTGACTTTTCAAAATTGACTTTTATGCTCGCTTTTTTAAACTAAGTCTTGGAGTACCACCTACAGGGTGAGAAGAGCTTTTTTGCATTCTAAAACATCATTTTAGGAAGAAAAATACCTAATTTAGTGGTTCGGACAAAATTAGGTCTCTACACACATTATTACCTCTTACCCCATTACAACCTTAAATAAAGACTTCTTGATTCATGAAGTTGTATGTTCTAAATAGTGGAGAATGGGTGGACAAGCAAGCATATGGTAGGTGTTGTCAAATTTCACTACGCAAGTGAACTTACCGCAAACAAGTAATAAAGTGGAAGTAAAGTGTCGAACCCACGAGGAATTGTTATTAATTTTGCTAAGTACTAAAATTAACACACTCAGTCTTATCTAAACAATTAAAAAAAGATGGTAATTAAAAACTAAAATTAAAAGAAACTAATACTGAAAACAAGTAATTTAAAAAGGATGAATTCAATTAATTATGAAAGCCTAGGATTGCAACTTTCCTCAACACTTCGCTTGAATCTCTCTCTACCTATTCACTTGATTAATGATTCTGAGTTGTTAACCTAGAGTTCTATCTTATTTATAAGTATCTGTCGATGGTCTTATAAAAATATCCCTTTAACCAATTAACTATATGTCTATGATAATTGAATTAAAGAAGAACTCATTAAGCTTAGGCTCTAACAATGGTTACACATGACAAGTAAGTATATTTCTACCCTATCTGCAGATCAGCTCATCCTAATAAATGAATATGAAACATGTGTAATTCAATCCATGTCGAACACTAAACTCCCTATGTCTAGTTGTATTTAGGTTAACATATCAATCTAATTGGTGGCCAATCAATTAGAAGCATTAAGAACAAGAATGAACAAACAACTCAACAAACCATTAAATCAAGCTAGAGAGAGAAAGTAAATTCGAACTATGTGTTGAGTTCCATTGAAATCCTAGTAAAAGAGATTTAGTTCATGATAATTAATGAAAACAAATAATCAAATAGTTTCACCATCATCAACAACACAAGAAAAATAAAGAAGAGAAAAGAGAAAACTAAGAGTTGTCAGTTCTTGAATCTTGAAATCTTCCAATCTTCTTTAGAGAATTTGATGGCAACTATCTTCTTGAAAGAGAATTAGGTTTCTAGGTATCCAATCCCCTTTATTCTGACCTAAAAGAGTCATATTTAAAGTGTCCAAAGCCTCCTGGAGTCTGAAACTTCGCGCACAAGCAACGGCGCCAAAATAAGATTTTTTACTTTTTTTACATTTTTGCTATTCACGATCGGCATCGCGATACCGACTTTCTTCCTTCCCAGTGCCACGCCTAGCACCGCGATGCCAACTCTCTGTCTACTTCAGGTTGGTTTCGCCATTTTCTCGCACAGCTGTTTTGACAGGGCAAACCTCGTCCGATTTTCACGAGTCTTACACCGTTGGAAAGGTATGGAATTCAGCTTCAAAAGTCAAGATGGAGTTTTCTAAAATAAAACTTTTAAGATCAAGTCTTTCTTGAAAGAAACTCCGGAGGTCGAATCTGTCTGCTCATTACTTTACACCATTTTCCATCGTTTTGCACCTCGAAGCTCCAAATTACCTTGGATCTATAAAAACACATAAATAACAACTAAATAACTATTTTAAACATAAAATGGATAAATAAAAAAAATATAAAACATCTAAAACTAATCAAATTCTAATAAATGCCACAAAGACTTAGCCGGTTTAAATGCATAAAAGGTGGTAAAATAACTATATTTCCTAGAGTTATCAGTAGGACTGTTTTCATGAGATTGATTGAATGTAAACACTTTACCAATACTTTATAGAGTGAAAATCGTGAGATAATTCCATGTGAGAAGTTGAGATTAAGTTTGAATATGCACTATTTTGATTGAGATATGTTATGTTAATGTTGGCTTAATTTAAACCATATAAATTAAGGCATGATTCTTTGTGAAATTCTGTAGCTATTGATTAGTTTATAGGACTTGTACAATGATTTTATCTAATTTATGTTGAAAGGAATACGAGTAAATATATTTAGTATATTTTAGTTTTTTTATGTTTTCAATGTTTGTGGGTATCATCCTAGTAAACCCTCACGAGACTAAACTCATCCACAAGGGACACCTAGGGGTTTAAAGGCTTGTGTCACATGCTAAGTGCCATCATGATTTCCTATGAAAGTGGATTAGATTATATTTTATTACTTTCTTTTTAATTATGTTTTTACTCGAGGACTAGCAAAAGCTAAGTGTGGGTGTATTTGATAAGTTCATAAATTACACATTTTATACCTTTTCTATTCTTAGCTTTCATTATGTTTTTAATCCTTATTTTGGTTAATTATATTATGTTTTTGAATTTCAGGTATAGTTAGGAGAATGAAGTGAAAACATGTGAATTATGATGATAAAGAGCTTACAAAATCACAATCACAAGATGGAAGAAGACTTGGGAGTAAAAAAGATCAAATTCTTGGTGTAAAGCAAAGTGGCAGATTTGACCTCTGGAGCTTGTTGCTAAGAAAACATGACGTTAAATTCTTTATTCAAAGAAACTTTGTACTTGACTTTTGAATATGACTTGAATACCTTTCTAACAGTATATCATGCGCCCAAATCAAATAATAAATGGTCATCCAAATTAGCCAAGGAATTGCGAGAAAATGCAGCACTAGTCGAACTTACCAAACTTAAAAAAACCGCAAATTTTTGCCTCCAAACTTACTTATGCGGCAAGAAAGGGTTCTCAGGATTTTGAAACTCTATAAATACCATCTTTTGAGCAACAAAGTAGACATGTTTTGATTATTATCAATATACTTCTTCTTTTTCTTCATTCTCTTATTTTCTTTTTAGTTTTATGTTTATATTATCTATGCCTATGCTAGGCTAAAGTTTTCTTTTGGTTAAAGGTGATTTCAAAGCCCTAGACATAATGTGTAATTGATATTCAGATTTTATCTATCATTGATTTTCTATCAAAATTGCTTATATTCTTCTATAAGAATTGTACATGATATTTGTCTTGATTTGTTTAGGTTGCAAACTAGATATATCTTAATAATTGTCTATTGCTAGTTTAGGAGTCTTGATCTGTAATTGTCTTGATTTCCTATTCATAAGTGGTAATTTGTGATTAATGATTATGTTAGAGTTTTCACTAATTGTAAAATGGAACATAACCTAAGTTGAACAATCCATATTTATGTGTTTGTTCCTTAGATCAACCTATCTTTCTCATCATAAAGTTGTTGTCAAGTTGAATCTAGAGAGTTTATCCTTGGTTATTTGATGGTTAGAGATTAAGTAGAGATGTTTATCCTATTTAACGATGAACTAAGGAAGGATTGGGGTAACAGAGTTTGTTGTTATCTAGTTTTGATAGTTAATTGATGTTGATAAATATGATATTGATTCTTAATAATGTTTAGTGGTGGCGAATGACACCTTAACCATGCTTCTCATATCTGATTTCATCTTAATCTTTTAAATCTTGTTTTTCTTGTTTACTTTCTTTTTAAAACATTTTAAAACCCTCTTTTCTTTTATTGTCTTAGAACTAATGTTTTGAACCAACTTATAAATTAAAAGCAATCTCTGTGGATTCGACCCTTGCTACTACTATACTTAACATTGATCATATCTAGTGCAAGGTTTAAGATACATTATTCTAAGTGCATCAAAGAAAGAGAGTAAAATAATTCAAACTACACGTTGAGTTCCATTGCAATCCTAGAAAAAGAAATTTCGTTCATTCTAAACATAAAAAACATAAATTAAAGGAGTTTCACCATCATAAATATTACAAGAAAGATAGAGAAGATTAAGGGAAAAGAGAAAACTAAGGTTTTTCAGGTCGTCAATTCCTCCAAAGTCATTGCATGCAATTCGAATAAGTTTATATGCTAATCCAAAATACGAATTAGTACTAGATTCTCATATGTTTGCTTTTCATCTCTCTCTCCACTAATGTAGACTAACACTTCATCAAGGATCATGTAAGTCTTTATTAAGCTTGTAAAGAAAGGTTAGGGTCAAGGTATGATAAAGGATATATTTCGATTTAAGTCACCTATAAACACTTTTTTATTGTTTCCGGATTTTCGAAGAGCCATAGTCTTTTCCTCAATCACATACTCCATTCTTCGAATGCAACTTCATTTTTCTTCACCACTTTATTCTCTCTTTTTTTTTCTTTTTGTTTTTCTCTTTTCCTTTTTTTTTTTAAAAAAAAAAGATTTTTTTTTCTTTTACGTTTTCATTCATTGAACATCACCATTCCATCCACATTAGACATGACTCATAATTATTTCCTGTAATATCATACACATACCTATGTAGTGAGGGTTAGTCATGGTTTTTCTTATTAGGCTCGGCTAAAAGATGTGGCAATTAAAGAAAATATGATATATCAATTAGGCACAATAGGGTAGACTAAGGATATTAATATGTATAGGAAGGCTAGAAAGGCTCAAACAATCCAAAAATGGCGTAAATCACTTTCTCAACTTAGTATGTCTAGGATTTCACTTCGAGAGAGAATCAAACAAATTATAGGCTTCTAGACATAATCGCAATTCACATCAATATATGCAATCTTTAAATAAGCAATGCAAATCTAAGTAAGAGATCAAGTGCTCAGTTATTGAAAATCACATCCTAACAATGAGACCAACAAAAGAATTTTACATAAAATCAAATCATGCCTATGTTTTTTCAAAGAGTCAAGATAATAAAATAACTAAAATTTCATCATGGGACTAGGACCTCATCATGATAAGTGCAAAATATCTCAAGCATTTTTTTATCAAGACTCCTAAACATAAACATAGAAAAAAAACTAAAACAGATAACACATAAAACAAACTAAAAAAAAAAATAAAAAAAAAATCACATAAAACAAAAGAAACCGATAAACTAACGACCAACACCCCCAAACTTAAAACAAACATTGTCCTTAATGTTTAGAAATTAAAAGAGTAAGAACGAGAAAACTCCCCTATCGCTAAAAGCAATGCAGGAGAAGCTCTAGTTTTTCTCTTAGACCTCACCATGCTTGTTCAAGTGGGTGAATTGCTCCTATAAAAGAAACCAAAGTAAAAAAGAAAAAAAGAAATTAATAAAAATATCATAATAAAGGTTTAAAATCAAAGAAAAGAAAAAGATTTGAGAACTTGCAAAATTTGGAAAAAAAAAATAGAAAATTAAAAAAAAAAAAAAGAAATTCGTAGTGGTGTCGCGATGCCACCCTTACTGCCTTTTTTTTTTTTGTTGTGGTGTGCCGCGACGCCCAACTCTCGGCCTATTATTGTGCAAGCTTGGCGTCGTTTCCTAGCGCCAGACGCCAAGTGCACTTTTTTTTAAATAAAAAAATAATTATTAGAATAAATAAAATTATAAAAATAGAGAATAGAAAAAAAATAAAAATAAAAATGAATGAGTAGGGAGTAAAAAGCTTGGGTTGCCTCCCAAGAAGCGCTTGATTTATAGTCATCGGCCTGACTATTCTGTGTTTATATAACCACTTGATGATCAATTCAAGCCATTTGTTTGTCTTTTCTTTGAACAACTTAGCATTCTTGCAGGCTTGAAAGCGAAATTCATCCTTTTCAGAAGTAGAAAACAAGGAGGCTTTAAGTGGATCAATGGGATAAATTTCTATGAACTCCTCCTTTGTAACAATATTTACCATACTGACTAGCTTTGTCTTTTGGAAGTATTGAGGAAAAGGTGGAGGTGGGTCACATTGAATTTCCTCTTCTTGAGTGTTTTCATCATATTTTTCACCCACGATTTTTTTCTTCAACAGGTTTGGTTAGTGGTAGGTCACAGTGAATCCTCTTTTCTTGAGCTTTCACAAATTCTTCTTCAGTAGGCTTGGTCGAAAATTCGGACCTCTTGCTATCCTCTTCCATCTCTTTTCTATTCTTGAGAGTGATTACATTGCATTGCTCTTTTTCTTCTCTTCTGGGATTAGTTTTATTGTCACTTGGAAGAGTTCCTATAGGGTTGTTGTTAATGGCATTAGCAAGCTGGCTTATTTGTGTCTCCAGATTCCTAAGTGTTGCATTGTTTTCCACCATGTACTGCATAATCATCTTCTAATAATGGCTTCTTTTCTGAGACATAAGCTTGAGCTCATGGTGGAAACCCAAAAGATATGCTTGGTTGGCTGAATAAGAGTGCTATTGTTTGTTGTTCCAAGAAAAATTTGGGTGATTTCCCCAACCTGGATTGTAGTTGTTGGAATAAGGATTATTTTTTTGCATATTGTAGTTTCCAATATATTGTACTGATTCGACATAGGTTGGACACCAATCACTAGTATGTCCTTCCTCACATAGTTCATAAATTATGAATGGGTTTTGGATGGAATGTACACCCATAATGTCAATTTTCTTGGAAAGTGCAGCCACTTGTGCGGTTAAAGCATTGATTGCATCCTGTTTATGAACCCGCATAGTGCACCCCTTTGCGTACAACGACAATTAAAACCTGAAAATAAAGAAAAAAAAACATTTAATTAAGATTAAGATTGCTTGGTATTAAAATTAACAAAAATAGTAAAACAATTCCCCAGCAACAACGCCAAAAACTTGTTGTCGGATTTACAATGAAAGTGCACGTATCGAAACAAGTAATGAAGTGAAAAGCAGAGTGTCGATCCTACGAGAAATTGTCACTAAATTCATTAATTATTAAAATTAAAACAATTTAATCTTATCCAAACAATTAATTAAAGGTTGTTAATTAAAAACTAATAAATTAAAATAAATTAAAACTTGGATTAAATCAAATGAGAAAAGCCTAGGATTACAATTTCCCTCAAAACTTCATTTGGACCTCTCCTACTCTCTTAACTTGACTAATGACAATGAGTTGTTAAACTAGAGTTCTAATTTATTTATAAGTATCTTTCGATGGTCTTATAAAATATCCCTTTTAACCAATTAACTAAATTACTACGAAAATTGAATTAAAGAGAAACTCATTAAGTTTAGACTCTAAAATTGGTTACACATGACACGTAAGTATATTTCTACCCTACATGCAACTCAATTCATCCTAATAAATGAACCTGAAACATGTGTTATACAATCTATATCTAACACTAAACTCCATTTTCCAAGTTGTATCTAGGTTACCAAATCAATCAATTGGTAGTTAAACAATTAGAAGCATTAAGCAGAAGATTGAATAAACAACTCAAATATCATCAAATCAAGAAAAAGAGTAAAATAATTCAAACTACATTTGAGTTCCATTGCAATCCTAGAAAAAGAAACTTAGTTCATGCTAAACATTAAAAACATAAAGTAAAAGAGTTTCACTATCATAAATATTACAAGAAAGATTAAGGTAAAAGAGAAAACTAAGGTTTGTCAGGTCGTCAGTCTTCACTCCTCCAAAATCTCCTTAGCTCCTTGCAAACTTGTGGTGGCTGTTGTCTGATTTCACTATGCAAGTATACGTATCGCAAACAAGTAATAAATAGGAAGTAGAGTGTCGTACCCACGAGGAATTGTTATTAATTTTGCTAATTACTAAAATTAACACACTCAATCTTATCTAAACAATTAAATAAAGATGGTAACTAAAAACTAAAAAAAAAAAACTAATACTGAAAACAAGTAAACTAAAAGGGTGAATTCAATTAATTATAAAAGCCTAGGATTACAACTTCCCTCAATACTTCGCTTGAATCTCTCTCTACCTCTTTACTTGATTAATGATGCTGAGTTGTTAACCTATAGTTCTATCTTATTTATAAGGATCTTCCTATGGTCTCATAAAAATATCCTTCTTAACCAATTAACTATATTCCTATGATAATTGAATTAAAGAAGAATTCATTAAACTTAGGCTCTAACGATGGTTACACATGACAAGTAAGTGTATTCCTACCCTACCTGCAGATCAATTCAGCCTGATAAATGAATATGAAACATGTGTCATTCAATCTATGTCTAACACTAAACTCATTTTTTCAAGTTATATTTAGGTTAACAAATCAATCTAATTGGTGGCCGATCAACTCGAAGCATTAAGAACAAGATTGAACAAACAACTCAACAAACCATTAAATCAAGCCAGAGAGAGAACGTAAATTCAAACTATGTGTTGAGTTCCATTGAAATCCTAGTAAAAGAAATTAGTTCATGATAATTAATGAAAACAAATAATCAAATAGTTCCACCATCATCAAAAACACAAGAAAAATTAAGAAGAGAGAAGAGAAAACTAAGAGTTGTCAGTTCTTGAATCTTCAATCTTCAAATCTTCCAATCTTCTTGAGAGAATTTGATGGCAACTAACTTCTTAAGAGAGTTAGGTTTCTAGATATCTAATCCTCTTTATTCTGACCTAAAAGAGTCCTATTTAAAGTGTCCAAGGCCTCCTGGAGTCCGAAACTTCGTTCCCAAGCAAAACAGGTAAGTATAGACTTTTTTTTACGAGTTTAATGTTCACCGTTGGCGTCGTGGCACCACCTATTCTGCCTCTTTGGCGTTTCTCCTCTATTTGTCCGAGTTGGTTCCTGTCATCTTCTCGTACTTCTTCAGCTGTTTTGGATAGGCAAATCTCGTCCGATTTTGACAAGCCTTATACCGTTGGAAAGGTATGGAAGTCATCTTCAAAAGTCAAGAGGGAATTTTCTCAAATGAAGTCTTTAAGATCAAGTTTTTCTTGAAAAAGCTTTGGAGGTCGAATCTACTTGCTCGTTGGTTTGCACCGTTTTTCATCGTTTTTCACCTCAAAGCTCCAGATCACCTTGGACCTCTGAAAACACATAAATAACAACTAAATAACTATTTTAAACATAAAATGGATAGTTAAAATAAATATAAAAACATCTAAAACTAATCAAATCCTAATAAAAACCTCAAAGACTTAGCCTATTCAAAAGCATAAAAGGTGGCAAAATAACTATATTTGCTAGAGTTATCACACCCCCAAACTTAATATTTTGCTAGTCCTCGAACAAAACAAAACAAACTAACTAAATAACCTGACACAAAACATCACTCAAGATAAATGCACTCAAACAATGATTTCTTAATTTTCCTCAAAAGTTACCTCAAAATCCTGATTCAAAGTAGAACATAAACATAATCCAAATCTATGTTTCAATTCAATCATAAACTTCATACTTGAATGGATTTTCAATGTGTGTGTATAATCTCATTGCAAATCATCACAGGCAATCTAAATAAGTTTATATCAATGCAAAAAACAAATTATAGTACTAGATTCTCATATGTTTGCTTTTTATCTTTCTCTCCACTAATGTAGATCAACACTTCATCAAGGATCAAGTAGGTCTTTATTAAGCTTGTAATGTAAGGTTAGGGTCAAGGTATGATAAAGGATAAATTTCGGTTTAAATCACCCATAGACACTTTACATTTTTTTCAGGATTTTTGAGAGCCATAGTCTTTTCCTCAAATTACATACTTTCTTCCTTGAATACACTTCCTTTTTGCTTCACCAATTTATTAACTTTTTTTTTTCTATTCTTCCTTTTCCAAGAATCATAACTTTTTTTTTCTCTTTATATCACCATTTCACCCAAATTCAACATGGCTCATAATTGGTTCCTGTAATATCATACACATGCCTATGTAGTGAGGGTTAATCATGGTTTTTCTTATTTGGCTAGGCTAAAAAATGTGACAATCAAAGAAAATAGATATATCAATAGGCATAAAGAGGTAGACTAAGGATAATCATATATAAAGGTAAGCATGAAAGGCTCAAACGATCCAAAGATGGCTTAAATCACTTCCTTAACTTAGTATTGTCTAGGATTTCGCCTTGAGAGGGAATCAAATAAATTCTAGGTTCTAGACATAATTGCAATTCACATCAACATAAGCAGTCTTTAAATAAGTAATGCAAATCTAAGCAAGAGATTAAGTGCTCAATTTGTGAAAATCACATCCTAACATGAAACTAACAAAAGAATTTAACACAAAATCTTCTCATGCTTATGTTTTCCCAAGATAAATCAATAACTAACATTCATCATTGGATAAGGATTTCATCATACTAAGTGCAATATATCTCAATTTTTTTTTTTAAATTTCGAATAATAAAATTAGACAATCACACAAACTAAAATAAATCTAATGACACACCTCCAAACTTAAAACAAACATTGTCCTCAATGTTTGGAAATAAAAAGAGTAAGAACAAGAAAACTCCCCCATCGATGCAAGCAAAGTATGAGAAGCTCTAGTTTTCCTCTTAGACTTCATCATGCTTGTCCAAGTTGGGTAAGTAGTCTCTACAAAAGAAAACAAAGTCAAAAAAATTAATAAAAATATAAATACTCTAAAAATTAAAAGAAAGAAAAAGTTTAGAACTTGGGTTGCCCCCCAAGAAGCGCTTGATTTATAGTGATCGGCTTGACTATTTCATGCCCATTAGCCGACATCTTTCCACTTGAACCATTGCCCCTCTTTTTCCTTTGCTTTATGAGGCCTGATATTCACAAAATTGTGACTTCCATGCATCTTGGAAGTAGAATGTGAAATTGTCTCAAGTGGTTTAGTGGAACAATTTTCGTTGAATGCTTCTTTGGAATCACTGTTCACCATTTTAACTGCCATACATTCATCAAATTCATTAGAAAACTTCAAAGCCTTAAAAACTTTAAAAGTTACCTGTTGGTCTAAAACTCTCATGGTAAGTTCTCCTTTTTGGACATCAATGAGAGTTCTACCGGTGGCTAAGAATGTCTCCCAAGAATTATAGGTATTTCACTATCCTCCTCCATGTCAAGCACAATAAAATCAGTAGGAAAGAAAAAATTGTCAACCTTGACTAACACATCTTCAACCATGCCTCTTGGATGTTTTATGGATCTATCGGCTAGTTGCAACATCATTGTAGTGTGCTTTATTTCCCCTAAACCAAGCTTGCAATAGATAGAAAGAGGCATTAAATTGATACTCACCCCCAAATCACATAGAGCTTTACCAAAAAATTTATCACCAATGGTGCATGGAATGGCGAAACTTCTCGAATCTTTGAGTTTGGGTGGGAGTTTCTTTTGAAGAATAGTGCTGCACTCTTGAGTAAGTGCAACTATCTCAATCTCATCCAATTTCCTCTTCTTAGACAAAATTTCTTTCATAAACTTGATATACTTAGGCATTTGTTCTAAAGCTTTAGCAAAAGGTATATTAATATGGAGCCTTTTAAATACCTCAAGAAACTTCTGAAACTGCTTGTCAAGTTTTTGCTTTTGAAGGCGTTGAGGAAAAGTTGGTGGAGGGTAAACTGGAGGCTTCTTCTCTTCTTCTTGAGCCTTTTCAATTTCTTTTCCCCCCAAATTTTCCACTTCAAGAGGCTTGGGTGGCAAATTTGGTACTTTGAAGACGTTGAGGAAAGTGTGGTGGTGGGTAGACTAGAGGCTTCTTTTCTTGAACTTTCTCATTATGCTTATCGCTACCCATTTCTACTTCCTTCCCACTCCTTAAGGTAATGGCATTGCATTGTTCCTTCTTATTGCTCTTAGGATTGGTCACAGTATTGATTGGAAGAGTTCCCCTAGGACGATTGCTAATAGCAGAAGCAAGTTGGCTAGCTTGTGTCTCAAGACTTCTAAGAGCTGCATTGTTTGATGCCATGTACTGCATAAACAACTCTTCCATAGATGTCTTCTTTTCTTGGGCAGGCGCCCGGGATTGTGCTTGAAAACCAGGATGGACTACTTTCTTGGCTTGTAATGATGACCCTTGATTATTGTTCCAGGATAAGTTTTACTAATTTCTCCAACCTGGATTATAATCGTTGGGATATGGGTTGTTCTGCTGCCTATTATAGTTTCCCATATATTGAGCAGATTCAGCCCTTATTGGGCATCTATCACTGGTGTGTCCTTCCCTACAAAATTCACATGTTACAAATAGGCTTTGGACTGAATGCACACTCATAGTGTCAAATTTCTTGGACAAAGCAGTCATCTGTGCCGATAAGGCGCTGATCTCATCCAACTGATAAACACCTAGAGCTTTCTTTGGCAAAATTCTCTCAGTGGACCATTGATAATTATTGGACCCATCTCCTCAATTAAATCATAAGCCTCATCAATTTCTTTTCCCATGAGAGCCCCACCTGCTGCAGCATCGATAGAACTTGTAGTAGGACCCATTAACCAATTGTAGAAGGTGTTCACTTGAAGTTATTTAGGTATCCCATGATGAGGACATCGTCGGAGCAGATCTTTGTACCTTTCCCAAGCTTCATATAGTGATTCTGTGTCATACTGCATAAAAGATGTGATATCATTCCGCATCTTAGCTGTCTTGGAGGGAGGCAAATACTTGGCAAGAAATTTTTGTGCCAGATCAGCCCAAGAAGTAATGGAGCCAGCAGGAAGAGAGTTCAACCAACTCTTGGCCTTATCTTTAAGTGAGAAAGGGAAGAGTCTCAGTCTAATGGCATCATCAGAAACACTATTCTATTTGAAAAGATCGCAAACTTCTAGGAAATTCACGATGTGAGAATTCGGATCATCGTTCCGTAAGTCGCCGAACTGAACTGATGTATTGATCATCTGAAGGATGGCCGACTTTATCTCGAAAGTATTTGCCTGGATAGCAGGCCTCGGAATACTAGTCTGAAGGTCTTGCATGAGAGGAACCCCATACTCTCGCAAAGTCTTTGTCTTGTTAGCTTCAGCCATTATACCTGAAAATAAGAAAGGAAAAAGAAAGTTTAAATTAAGACTAAGTTTGCTTGGTATTAATATTAACAAAAATAATAAACAATTCCCAGGCAATGGCGCCAAAAACGTGTTGTCTGATTTCACTACGCAAGTATACATATCGCAAACAAGTAATAAAGTGGAAGTAGAGTGTCGTACCCACGAGGAATTGTTATTAATTTTGCAAAGTACTAAAATTAACACACTCAATCTTGTCTAAATAATTAAAAAAATATGGTAATTAAAAACTAAATTTAAAAGAAACTAATACTGAAAACAAGTAAACTAAAAAGGGTGAATTCAATTAATTATAAAAGCCTAGGATTACAACTTTCCTCAACACTTCGCTTGAATCTCTCTCTACCTCTTCACTTGATTAATGATCCTGAGTTGTTAATCTAGAGTTCTATCTTATTTACAAAGATCTTCTGATGGTCTCATAAAAATATCCTTCTTAACCAATTAATTATAATCCTATGATAATTGAATTAAAGAAGAATTCATTAAGCTTAGGCTCTAACGATGGTTACACATGACAAGTAAGTGTATTCCTACCCTACCTGCAGATCAATTCATCCTAATAAATGAATATGAAACATGTGTCATTCAATCTTATGTCTAACACTAAACTCCATTTTCCAAGTTATATTTAGGATAACAAATCAATCTAATTGGTGGCCAATCAACTAGAAGCATTAAGAACAACATTGAACAAACAATTCAACAAACTATTAAATCAAGCTAGAGAGAAAAAGTAAATTCAAACTATGTGTTGAGTTTTCATTGAAATCCTAGTAAAAAAATTAGTTCATGATAATTAATGAAAACAAATAATCAAATAGTTTCACTATCATCAACAACACAAGAAAAATAAAGAAGATAGAAGAGAAAAGAGAAAACTAAGAGTTGTCAGTTCTTGAATCTTCAAATCTTCCAATTTTCTTGAGAGAATTTGATGGCAACTATCTTCTTGAGAGAGAATTAGGTTTCTAGATATCCAATCCTCTTTATTTTGACCTAAAATATTCCTATTTAAAGTGTCCAAGGCCCCCTGGAGTCCGAAACTTCGTTCCCAAGCAAACAGGTAAGTATAGAATTTTTTATGAGTTTACTGTTCACCGTTGGCACCACGGCGCCACCTATTCGACCTCCTTGGCGTTTCTCCTCTATTTGTCCGAGTTGGTTCCTATCGTCTTCTCGTACTTTGTCAGCTATTTTGGATGGGCAAATCTCGTCCAATTTTGATTACCTTATACCGTTGGAAAAGTATAGAAGTCAGCTTCAAAAGTCAAGAGGGAGTTTTCTCAAATGAAGTCTTTAAGATCAAGATTTTCTTGAAAGAAGCTCTGGAGGTCGAATCTGCCTGCTCATTGGTTTGCACCGTTTTTCATTGTTTTTCACCTTGAAGCTCCAGATCACCTTGGACCTCTAAAACTAAATAACTATTTTAAACATAAAATGGATAATTAAAATAAATATAAAAACATCTAAAACTAATCAAATCCTAATAAAAACTTCAAAGACTTAGTCGATTCAAAAGCATAAAAGGTGGCAAAATAATTATATTTCCTAGAGCTATCAGTGGCCACTCTCCTCTTAATAAAATTAGGTTTATGAAAGCTAAAAGATATGTACAAGCTAAGAATGTGTGTGGCCTAAAGTCCTAAAAGTTTCTTATTTATAGAGCTCCAAAAGCCTGAAGAAGGAAAACTTTATGAGCAAGTGACAACTTTCAACTTGGACTTTCCATATATTAACTAATTTTCTCCTTCTTGCTTTAGGACTATACAAAAATACAAAATAAATTAAATTAATAAGTAATTTAAACATAAAATAAGTAAATTAAAACTAATCTAAAAAATAACTAGAAATAACTAATTCAGAGTTTAAACTACAAGGACTTAGCTAATTTGAATGCACAAAATATGGTAAAATAACTCTATTTCATAGAGTTATCACCTTGCATTCTTATAGAACATCAATGCACATGTCTATTGGAGCTACCCCATTTTAGTTCGTGTATGGAATGGAATTTGTATTACCAATTGAGGTGGAAATCCCTTATTTAAGATTTCTCAAAGAAATGGAATTAGAGGAGGCGGAATGTGTGCAATATCGTTATGAACAATTGAATCTCATTGAAGAAAAAAAGACTTATAACACTTTGTCATAGTCAGTTATACCAAAAGAGAATGACGCAAGAACATGACAAGAAAGTTCATCCTCGACGCTTTCGAGAAGGAGAACTAGTTTTGAAGAAAGTTCTTCTGTATCAGCATGACCATCATAGAAAGTGGACATCGAACTCGGCAGGTTCGTATGTGGTTAAGAAGGCTTTTTCGGGTGGAGCATAAATTTTGACAGAAATGGATGGAGATGAGTTGTCAAACTCGATTAATTTCAAAGCTGTGAAAAAATATTTTGCTTGAAAAAGAAGAAATAAAAAAAATGAGAAAAAAATGAGGGCTCAAATTGAAAACCCAAAAATGGCAATTTGTGTCATCGGAAGATATCTAAGTTGAAAACCTGAAAAGGTGGCTTAAATACAAGGAAGGTCAGCATCATTTGAAGATGCATGATAGGGGCAAGATCTGATCTAAAGAACTTAAATATGTCAAGAGTGCCAAATGGATGAGTTTTGGAGAAAGAATACTAGATTAATTTTGTTCAAGATTGTCTAAATATTCATTATTTGCATGATGTTACCTCATCCAAATATGTTTGTAATGTTTTCTTTGAATTGTCCATTTGCTTATTATTTGGATGATGTTACCTCATCCATATTCAATATTATCCCCTCAGTAATAAAGAATATTTCCCCCAATTCATTTTGTTTCTCACTATTTTCTTTGCATTCCTATCGAGGAAATATGTGATGCATTGTATTTTTCATTAAATGTGGAATGATGATGGATGAGTTAATAATAATAATCATAAAATATTTCAGCATTAATTTAAAAAGAAAAATCAGAACGACTGGGGCAAAAAGAAGAATGAAATGAGAATTATGGAAGAAGCATGGAAAGACAAAGATACTCATGGAAATGAGTAAATGTTGAGATTTGAAATTGATAAAATTGACAAAGGGTTAATTTAGCTGATAAGAATTTGCTAGCCAGTTTTAAAGCTTTGGAAATAAGATAAAGCGATGCGCTTGAGGACTTTTTTTACCTTGATTAGAGACACATTTGGCATTTGCATTGCATTCACGACATTCATTGTAAGTGGTGCACTCAAAATAGTGTATCTTATTTAACTTTGCAATTAGAATAATAAATTGCTAAATATAGCAATAAGCAAGGGTCGATTCCACAACGATTGGGTTTTAATTTATAAGTTATTAGTTTATCAATTAAGTTCAAAGACAAGAAAAGAAAAGGGAGTTTTGTTTTAAAATTAAAGCAAACAATAAAAGTAAAATGCAAGTAAGTAAGAAGAAATCAAATATGAGAAAAGTATGGTTAAGGTATCATACGCCACCACTAGACATCATTAAGAATCAATAATCAGATCTATCAACATTAATAATCTATTAATAATCTTTCCTTACTTCGTCGTTAAATAGAACAAACACTCTATTTAGTCTCTAACCATTAGACAACCTAGAATAAGCTCTCTAGATTTAATGTAATAGTAGCTTTATGATGAGAAAGATAGGTTGATCTAAGCAACAAACACGTAAGCTCGGATTGTTTAACCTATGTTATGTTCCACTTTACAATTATCGAAAACTTGACCATAATCATTAATTACAAATTGCCACTTATGAATAGAAAATCAAGACAATTACGGATCAAGACTCCTAAACTAACATTAGATAATTATCAAGATCTATCTAGTTGTACACCTAAACAAATCAAAATAAATATCATAAAACAATTTTAGTGGAAGAACATAAGCAATTTTGATCGAAAACCAATGATAGATAGAATCTGAATATCAATTACACAACTTGTCTAGGGATTTGAAATCACCCTTAACCAAAAGAAAACTTTAGCCTAGCATAGGCATTATTAACATAAACATAAACATAAAATTAAAAAGAAACTAAAAGAATGGAGAGGAAGAAGAACAATATTGAATTATTCAGCCTCTTGCTCTCTCAAACTCTCTAAGAAAACAATTATTCAGCCTCTTGCTCTCTCAAACTCTCTAAGAAAACAATAAAATCCGACTACTATAATATGTACAATGTGTGTTCGGCTCCCCTCTTGTTTCCCTATTTATAGCCAGCAACTAAGGCTTCAAAAGTGCAGCTAGGGCTCTTAGGGTTTTATAGAAGGATTTGCGGCTAGAGTTTCTCTACCGCTAGGGTTGTTTATGGAGATATTCCAGCGCCGATTTGGATGACCAATTCTTATCTGATTTGAGACCATGATATATCGTTGTCAACTTCAAAATTCAAGGACATTTCTTTGAATAAAGACTTAACGTCATGTTTTCTTAGCAACAAGCTCCGGAGGTCAAACCTGCATTCTTGCTTTGCACCACTTTGATCTTTTTGACTCCAAAGTCTTTTTTCATCTTGTGATTGTGATTTTGTAGGCTCTTTAACATCCTAATTGACATGTTTTGACTTCATCTCTTCCAAAATACCTACAAAGCATAAAAACCTAGTAAAATGTCAAGGAACTTAAAAATCAAAGCACAAAGTATAAGGAAATTAAATAGGAAAATGTATGAAATTAAGCACTTATCAAACTCCCCCGTACTTAATCTTTTGTTAGTCCTCGAGCAAAATCAAATAGAAACAAAGTAAGAAAACCTAATTTAGTCCACTTTCAATATAAATTAGAGACAATCATTAGACAAGTCTTATAACTAATCAATAGCTTAAAGAAGTTCAGAAAGAATCATGCTTGAATGTAAATGGTTTGAGTTAAGCCTGTATTAACATAACATATCTCAACCAAAATAATGCATATTCAAACTTAATCTCAACTTCTCACATGGGATACTCTCATGATTTCACTCATTAAAGTAGTGGTAAAGTGTTTACACTCAATCAATCTCATGAAAACAGTTCTACCATATGCTTACTTGTCCACCTATTCTCCACTATTTAGATCATACAACTTAATGAATGAAGAGGTCTTTATTCAAGGTTTTAATGGGGCCAAGGGATTGTAATGTGGTTAAAGAATGAAAAGAAAAATGATATCACAAAGGTTCCAAAGACTTCATAGAATTAAGAGACATAATTCAGATTTATGCATATAAAACTTTCTTAATAATCCTTAGAAGGACATAATAACATAGGCTAAATTTTCATGTTGAGCCTTTGTTTCATTCTAACCAATTTTGTAACAATTTTTTTTTAACCAAAAGTTCAAGAGACGATTCATTTTTTTTAATATAGGAATGTATTTTTACAATGTTTCCTTTCTTTTTCTCTTGACTTTTGCCTTTCTTCCCCCATGCTTATCTCTTGTTTCTAACCCAAATTTTCAATAGATCTCCCTTATTTTTGCAATATGTCTCAAAACATTCAATCCATCTTTAGAACAAGGGTAAAGATATAAGTGTGTTTAGGTTAGGTGTAAGTTGTGGTTACCAAAGAAAGAGCTTATTCAATGTAGGCTCAAATTGGCTCACTAGGGGGGATGTTCTCTTGGAACATCAATAAGGGATGGCTGATTTGGCATTGGTAAAAATCCTAATGCCTCTATCATATCCATGTTGTCACATGCATCAATATAGTCTCAAATGGTTTAAAGCAAGTTCTAGAGAAACATGTTATCAAAAGAGCACTCAAGAAAGAAATTAGATTGATATTATAATGTATCAATCATATAAACTCAAAACTCACAAGGATGATTATACAAGTCAATATTAAGTCTAAACATGTTTTTTTTTTTTTCAATCAACATATCATATTAACATTGTCTCATAAAAAATAGTATTCAAGCTCAATTCTCATGAAAAATCTTCTCACTACTAAATCAATTATAGACTTATGCAATTCATATCTCATCATTGTATTGAAAGTAACTAAAACACACTAAAAAAAATAATAAACTCAAAACAAGACAAAACAAATTAAATTAAATAAAGGGAATCTTAAATTCTTTCCCCCACACTTAATTCTTACATTGTCCTCAATGTAATACTATTAACCCAAATGAAAGAATCATGTGTAAGAGAAAATAACTAAAAAAAAAACAAAAGAAGAAAAAAACTAAAGAAAACTATAAAAGATAGAAGGATGGAGAGTAAGAAATTTATAATGTGTGCTCTCCATCCATTTGGGTTGCCTCCCACTAAGCGCTTGATAACAAACAAAAATATTAAAAACTCAAACAAAACAAAACTAATGAAACTTAAAAAAACCTAAAAAATTAATAACAAAACAAAGAGAGAAAGGAAGAAAAAGCAAATCTGATATGGTAGGTTGACTAATCTTTCATCAATTGGGACGCCTCCCAATTAGCATTTGATTTAATGTGTCCAACCTCACCAATACCCCTTCTTGGCTTTTTAGGATTTTCGGGTTTAGGCATGAGACTTCCAGGATCTGTGTGTTTGGTAGGAAGCTTTCTTTGCACAACAGCAGATGCATTCTCCACCGCAATTATTATGTCATCACACTTTAATTTTCTCTAAGTGGTGTATTGCTTGTCAAGGAATGGTGCATCTCTTGGTACTTGCTTAATAGCATCCACAAGCAAGCTGTTTAAGGTTTCCAGAATTTTTTGTTCATGTTCCTCCTTCTCGGACTTTGCAAATCTGCTAGGAAAAGGTGGAGAAGAAACATTAGTATAAATAGGAACCTTAAAAGTTACCTAAGGTGCCGAAATACTCTCAATTTGAATGGTGGCTTCAAGTGAATCCATATTTGGTTTTGTCTCATCCTCAACTTGTTCCTCATTCTTCAAGGTCACAATAGTAGTATTCTCCTTTGGGTTAATCATCGATTGGGAAGGGAGTGCTTGAGATCTTTGTGCTACTAATTCCACCATACTACTAGCCAGTTGGCTCATTTGCGCTTCCAAACTTTGGATACTTGCCCTTGTTTCCTTGATATGGGCCTGAAATTCTTATTGAAATTTCAAATTAGTAACAAGAGAATTGACAAGATGTTCTAAAGAATTATGAGTTTTGAGGTGGTGGCTCAAAAAGATATTATTGTTGATCCCATGGTTGATTGAAGATTGATTGATGAGTGTAATTGGCATAAGTATCTACTTCTTGATAATTTTTCGAGTAGCCATAATTAGTATGATCCCACCATCCCGCTTGTAAGTGTTTGAGTAAGGATCATACTTCTTGGAACCCTTGTTGGCCTTGAAATCCTCTTAAATCATAGGATTGTTCACAATTATTTTCTTGGAAGTATGGGCACAAATTAGTTGGATGATCCATCATAAATTACACTCCACACTTCCTTGATTGTTAAACATTACCCATGGCCAATTGTTGAACTATGGATATGAAATTGGCTAGTTGGTTTTGAATATTAAAATGATTGATATTTATTATAAAAGATGTAAACGTTAATAAAAATTTCAACAAAAGTTAAAGTTTATAAAAAAAATATAATAATAATAAATTAATTTTTTTTTATAATGAAATTCTAAAAAGGTCACGAATTGATGAATTTTTGAAAATTTTTAGATGTGAAATTTTTCTAAAAGATTTTTCAGAAAGGTGGAAATTTGAAGAAAAATCTCAATACCAAAAGATTTTATTTCTCAAACAAAATAAAATTTTTAAAAAATGTGTTATATAAAATATAATAAAATTTTGAAAGTTAAATTTGATCGAGCTTAGAATTATTATTCAAAAATAAATTCATATGGATAACTAATCATACATAATAAAAAATATTAATAACGATTCTTTTTTGTGTCTTGCGGTTAAATTCTCAAATTTACGCGTTAAGACAGATATTAAATATTTATAAATTTAACAATTTATATTTACATACAAATCTATATAATAAAAAGATATTTGTATATATAATATATATTTTATTAAAAAAATTAAAAAATAAACTATATATATAATAAATATTTAAAAAAAATCAATAAACCAAAAACTCCAAAACATACAAATATTAATACTTACCAACAGAATATAGTATGATTACCTGATTATGCCAACCACTAGTAGTATATAAAAACCGAAGGACTACTTTTTACTCTAATTTTTTTTTTTTCTTTTGGCCTTTTCTTGCTCTTCAATCCAAACTCAAAGTCGGAGAAAGCAAATGGCAGCCTCAGCGGTGGTGGCGGAACCGAAACCCTCGGCCGAGCCACCATTCCCCACCATAAGATCCGACCTTGGCCAGTACCTGAAAATGGACGCTCCCACGGGTGCCGACGACGACGATCTGTACAGTAGGCTGAAATCCCTTCAAAGGCAGTTGGAGTTCATCGACATCCAAGAAGAGTACGTGAAGGACGAGCAGAAGAATCTCAAGAGAGAGCTTTTGAGGGCTCAGGAGGAAGTCAAGCGGATCCAGTCGGTGCCTTTGGTCATAGGCCAGTTCATGGAGATGGTCAATCAGAACAACGGAATCGTGGGCTCCACCACGGGCTCCAATTATTATGTCAGGATATTGAGTACCATTAACAGAGAGCTGTTGAAGCCCTCGGCTTCGGTGGCTCTTCACCGGCACTCCAATGCTCTTGTCGACGTATTGCCTCCCGAGGCCGATTCCAGTATTTCTCTGCTTAGCCAGTCCGAGAAGCCCGATGTTACTTACAACGTCAGTTTCTTATCTTTTTCTTTTTCTCTTTTTTTTTTTAATTATTATTATTATTATTATTTTTTTAATTTCTTCTATTTTGAAGTTTGGTAGTTTATTGATTTATTTGGATTTAGGGTTTTGCAATTTGCGATGATTCATTAGGGATTAGGTCCATTTTTTTAAAATTTCTGGTTGCTTCAATTCTTGAGTTGAATACTTGATTTATTTGGGTGTGTAATAAAAACTAGGGTTTTTTGCTTCCTGTTTATGCCACATTCAGGAGAATATGAGATTTTGGGTTAATTATTAGATAAGGGGAAAGTTTGAAAAAGGGTTAGTTTTGCTGAAAAATGTCTGCAGACTGCAGCATTAATGCCAAAAGAAGAAGAATTGAATAGTATTTGAGTCTGTTTTTATTTTTCATTCTTAAATAATTTGATGTTTGAATTTGAGGCTATGCATATATTAGACAAATTTTTCACCTTTTATGAGCTGCTTTGTATTGACTTTTTGGATGGATTTTAGCCAGACAAACATAGGCTAGGCCTGTAGCTGGAATGTAAAATGGAGTGAATTCCATCTGTTACATGGGGAAATTGGCTTAATTGCTTTCTTTCCTTATGCTGTATTGATTATCAGTAGGCAACATATTGCCTTGTCCACTATAGTCTATTACTTGATGTGAGGGAAACTAAAATAGGCTTTAATATTCCCGAGTTGGCCTGCAATTTTGGGTTGTGTTATATGTTCCTGAATAATTAAAAAGTTAGGACTCCTGAAAAACCATGTTCTTTAGAACTGATGGGTTCTGCACCGAATTTGTGCCATTATTAGTAGTTTCTTATATCAAACAATGATACTTCACATGTAGCAGGAGTTGAAGGATAGTGATTTCTTTCTTGAGTGGTTTATTTTGGTTTATTTCATTTGAAAACGTGCTTGTGGCTTCACTGCTTATGTATTATAACAAACCATAGGATATTTTGAGTATCTTACGTGATTTGTAGTTGTCCATGTGTTTTTCTAATCTTGTAAATCTATTATTTATGGAAAATGTTATCAGTTTTCTCCAAAATGTTGGGGTGGGGGGATCTCTATATCATTTGTCTTGTGTGTTTGATACTAGAAAAAAAATTTGCTTGTAGTAGTTTTGTTGCCTTATTTCTGTTGAATTTTATTGAATGTTCTATTTCTTGATTCCTTTCTGTACCCTTTGTTCTACTGATAAAGAAGTAATGGCCTTAAACTTAAATTCATTTTTCAACTATCAAATTGAAACCAACTACATATTTGAACCTTAAGTCATATTTGATACCTAAAACTTAACAGTATCAAATTGATTCGAGTGCATTCTTGTATTATTTTGATTTGGGGATAAAGATTCTTTTGTCAGGGTTAGTCCTCTGCTGTAGTACATTAACCAGACTCTCTTGAGTATATATCTTTTTTTTCTTGGAATAAAAATGACAATTGTTATGCTTTTGGTGGTTGTTTCTGGCATCTGAGACTTTGTTCTCTTCTCATAGGATATTGGAGGATGCGACATTCAAAAGCAGGAAATTCGTGAGGCAGTGGAGTTACCATTGACTCATCATGAGCTCTACAAGCAGATTGGGATAGACCCTCCTCGTGGTGTTTTACTCTATGGTCCCCCTGGCACTGGAAAAACCATGCTTGCAAAGGCTGTTGCTAACCATACAACTGCAGCCTTCATTAGAGTTGTTGGATCTGAATTTGTTCAAAAGTATTTGGGTGAGGTAAGCTGCAGTCCTTATTACTGATATTGTTAATTATTGTCTACTCTCTTCTTCTTCTGTTGGTGGATAATAAATCTTGAGCATTGTTTTGTTTCAGGGCCCACGGATGGTTCGTGATGTCTTCCGTCTTGCTAAAGAGAATGCTCCAGCAATTATCTTTATTGATGAGGTAGACGCCATTGCTACTGCTAGGTTTGATGCCCAAACTGGAGCTGATAGAGAAGTTCAGCGAATCCTCATGGAACTTCTGAATCAGGTATGTATGACTTGAGGAATTTGTTGATGTATCAATAAAGATGCTGCATAGTATATTATCATTCAAAATGTCTGAGGAAGTTGATATTTTTATATTTACTTAACCTTTCTCTCTTAACTATTTCTAGATGGATGGATTTGACCAGACTGTGAATGTTAAGGTCATTATGGCAACCAATCGAGCAGACACTTTGGACCCTGCACTTCTTCGTCCTGGAAGGCTTGACCGAAAGATTGAGTTCCCTTTGCCTGATAGAAGGCAGAAGAGGCTTGTTTTCCAGGCAAGTAGGGCAATATTTGTATATATGCCTATGTCATTATTGTCATTAGTACTTTTCGGTGCGATTCGTGATTGTCTTTAGTTGTTGTGTATTTCCCTTTTATTCCTTTTATCCGTCCTGGTTAGATTGTGAGTAGGAAAGGGTACATTTTATTTTGTTGGCTGTGTTTAAGGTGATGTTTACCTTCACAGGTTTGCACTGCTAAAATGAACCTAAGTGATGAGGTGGACTTGGAGGATTATGTTTCTCGGCCAGATAAAATTAGTGCTGCCGAGGTTAGTTGTGGCATACAATCTATCATAGCTTCCTATGCTATCTCTCTCTAATTTTGGTCATAAATCTATCTTTTTCACTCATTATTTGGAATGCATATTGGACTCATACAGATTGCGGCTATCTGTCAAGAAGCTGGAATGCATGCAGTTCGGAAGAACCGATATGTCATACTTCCCAAGGACTTTGAAAAGGGTTACAGAACGAATGTGAAGAAGCCTGACACTGACTTTGAGTTTTACAAATGAAGAAGTGATGATATTTATGCAAACATTGGCATGGAATGGAATTTTCAAGATTAATGAATGTTGTTGGTTGCTGAATCTGATGTATAATCAATCTTAAGTTATGAACCGTTACTTTATTTATGTTATGTTTTGTGGCTATATTCTTTTATGGACAAAATATAACTTGTCAAGTGTTTATCATTGGCTTTAGGTTTTAGAATCCTTTTCCCAGCCTAAATATTTTTAAAACCAAATCATCACGGAACTCATTTCTGCGCAAACCAAAAAAAATAAATAAAATCATTTTCTCTTGAAATATTATGTTTGGAATTGTTTTTTTTTTTTTTTTTTTTTTGTATTTTTCAATGTTTGTTTCTCAGAAAAAAAACTTGATCAACGATTTTTTTTTTTGTTTCTTTTCGGATCAACGAAAATTCAAGTTAGTATCATCTAGATAGGGATTTTTTTTTTGTTCAAAGGTCAAGATAGTTTTGCTATTATCTATCTATAGGTATTTTTTTTATAAAAGTTCTAATAGATATTTAAAAAAAGTATCTATTTATATTATATTTATAATATATATATAAAATGTTTGATTTGTGACACAAGTTAAGTGATGTCAACTAAATTAAAAATATATAATAAAATTAAGTTATAAAATAAAAATATATATTAATAATTATTTTTTTTTAAAAGAATTAAAAAATCACTAATTTTTTTTTTATATATATATAAAAAAAAATAATACCTGTAGTTACTTCACTTCTATTACTTTTTGACCTATATTTTCTCCATTTTTTATTTTTATTTTTTAACTTATTTTTTTTCTTTTACTTATAGAGTGAGTGTCAATTTATTTAAGTATAATAATATAATAATAATTATTTTAATTATTTATATATCAAACTTTATATTTTAAAAAATTCATATTTATATATAATAATAATAATTTAACTAAATAAATACATATGTATCCCAAAAGTATTTACATGCGAAGTATGTAAGAACAAATACTAATCTATAGTTATATCTGTTAGCTCAAAGTGGTGATTAAATCAAGAGGGTGTGAATTAATTTCTTAAAAGAGTAATGAAAAATTAAAGTATAAGTATGAAAATTTAGAAATTGAATAAGATATGCAATATAGAAAATAAATATACAAGTAAGTAAAGAGTTTAGAGAAATAAGAGCAAACACAAGTGATTTATAGAGGCTCGAGTCCTTCTCCACAAGGTGCTTACTTACATCATTTCCCTTAACCTTCCTTGCCAATGAGTTCCCAATTCAATATCTTGAATTGCTACCTTTTCTAGGACAAGTTATAACCTTTACATTCCTTATCTTTTTCTTAGGCTTAGATTGAAACCTCTAACCCCCTATCTTTCTAGGTTAAGATAGAAATCTCTTTACCTTTCAAGACTTAGGTAGTAACCTCCTCTTTTTAACAAAAGAATTTTCTTACAAACTAAAAAGACCTCTAATAGGTAAATGTTTACCCAATAAGTACAATGAGAGACTAAATAAACGATAGATTACAAATGAATGAATAAATAGAACTCTAAACCCTTGAAACCCTCTCGAACTTTGCATAGTTGATTTGATATTTAATCCTTGGTTTCTCTTGCTCTTGAAAGTGTTGGAGAGTCCCTTTTATAGCTTGAATATGAATTATGACTGTTGGGAATGGATTGGAGTGGAAAAGAGCTATTGAAACTTCAAAAATTTGATCTTTAAAAACAACCTTGGGCTCTAGGGATCGATCCTTGGCTTAAGGGGATCAATCCTGATGGGATATCCGGCAACATGCTTTATACAAAAATATCAAAATATGTGCAATGAAAAGTAAACAGAGAAGTAGCTGGATCCCTTAGGATCTTTAGATCGTGATTTACATAGGTTTATAGCAAATAAAAATTTAATCAACCATTTGATTTAGATCATACCTACTCAAGATCTCGTAATCTCAAGTGTGCCATTCCCTGCACGAACTTAGCAACTAGATGATCACTGGACGATATCTCCAACGCCACAAGCAACACATGTGTCTTGCCTCCAACAGTAATCCATACGAACGGATGTTGGCACCTTCAGAAGGCTCGAGGATTCGCCAATGCTAGTTGGCTGATTGTCGATCAAAATCAAAAGGTTCACCTTCTAAGATTTTCACACTAGGCCGAAACACACCAAGAAAAAAATGTGGTTTGGCTGTTTAAGAAAAATTGATCAAGAAGAAAAGAGGAGGATCGACTATGGTGGTTTAAGTCTTGGCCGATTCTTATTTTTCTCAAAGAAGAAAACTCTTTTCTCCCTTCTTGAAACTCTCTCTAAACCGTGAAAACACCAAGTCAATAATTCTTGTGTTTCTCAATCCCCTTGGGCGGCCACAATGATGGGGATAAGATAGAGTTTAAACTTTACTTAAACTCCTATCATGAAGAGAACTCCTATCATGAAGAGAACTCTTCTCTCTCTCAAGACTTGTATTTCAACCCAAACTCTAATTACAAAGCTTGGCCGAACCTAGTCTCATTTAAGTCCCCATTAGGCTGCCTAGGATAGATAAGGATAGGTGTTTGATTTAAATACAACAACCTAGTTGAGGTGAAACTCTTTCAACCTCAAGCATCTCAGTTCAACCAAAACTCTAATTCTTAAAGCCGAGGTCGAACCTATCCCGTACTATGTCTATGCTTATTGCCCGGTTTCACAAGGATAAGAGTTTGATTCTCAATCAAACTCTTAGAGTCCTAATAGGACTCAACCAACTCAGTTTAATAGAGTTTGATTCTCAATCAGACTCCTTACTCAAGTGAAACTCTTTCACCTAGCAAGTGTTAGAGTCCTAGTCAAACACTATCTCTTAGTGCCGAGTTCGGACTTAGACATAATCGTAGCAATATTCGGTTTAGTGAAATACGAGAAATAATTCAATTCATAATCAAACTCCACGAAGATGAGAAACTTTTTCTCATTTTGGACAACTTCAAATTTTCGGCCAGAACAACTTATCTTAAGATATGTCTACATTTAGACATAATCTACTTAAGCCAAGCTTATCCACATTGTCTTGTTAAGACATCCTTATTTGGATTTCCCAAATCCAAATTATGTCTTAACCTATTCAAAATTGAACTTATTCAATTAGGTCCTCCGAATTAACCTTTTATTCAATTAAATCCTACTTAATCAAATCCCAAGTTTAATCCAACATTACCGTCCTATTGTGTGTGACCCATTAGGTTCCAAACATGTTGGCAATGAGTCTAAGTTAATCTCATTAACCTATACTCATAGATCAAGAGCGGGATCTAGCAACGCATCATGACCACCCAAATGTTGAAAAGTCAAAGTGACCTCTTTGAAACCTTTTAGTAACCAGCCTATCAGTGTAATACGGTCCTTTCACCAGATATCCCGGAAAGCCCATGAGCATGGTGCAGTGTCTACTCATGTTCAATTCATATTGGTTCGCCACTCTACTTTGGTTTGATTGATTTTTTGCCACTAAACTTTGATTTTTTATTGAATTTTGCCACCAAACTTTGGTTTTGGATGATTTTAGGAACAAAATTTAACACAAAAAAAATCCTTGAAAATAAATTTTTAATAATTGGAAAATATTCACTAGGCTATAGTTAAGGTGATATTTATAGAAAGAAAATTGTTATCAATGCATTACCTTTTCTTGAATTTAATAAAAAGTAATATATTAAATACAAAAAATCTTTCCAAAAATAATTTTTAAGTGGTGCCTATAGGCACCCGTTAACAAGACCCTTAATAATTAACAATAATAAATTAATTAATAAAAATATTTAAAAATAAAAATACCAATTTATATTTTTTATTTTATAATAACTAAACCTTAATTTTTTTTTTTAATTTTCTTTTATTCTACAAGCCGCCAATGGTTGGTGATAGCATCAGTTAATAGTGATGCTCTAAGGCCAAATTTAACTGTCAATATCAAATCTCGCATATCCCTTTCACAATGCCATTTTTAAAAAAAATTCCATGTTGGTAATTTTTCCTTTTTCATATCATTTTTTTTCAATTTTTAATTTGATACAAACATAATATTTATGAAATATTTTGCATTTTTTTCTTGCCACATTTTATTATTTATTTTTAATTTCATACAAACGAAATATCTTATGGAATATTTCAATGTAGTTAAATTTTAGAAAATACCAACAAATGAAAAAAAAAATAAAGTTTAGAAAAATGATATCGTAAAAAGGATATATTGGATTTGGTGTTCGACGGTGAAATTTGATTTCAGAAAATTACTCCTAACTGATGCCATCATTGATCACTAGCATCTTGAAGGATAAAGAAACAATTTAAGTTTTAGTTTTTTATAAGATAAAATTTTATGTAAGCTTTTTATTTTTTTTTAATATTTTTATTAATTAATTTATTATTGTTAATTTTTAAAAGGAATATTTTGAAAGAATCTTCTTTTTTGTTAAGTCTTGACTTAAAATCATCCAAAATCAAAGTTTAGTGGCAAAATTCAATCAAAAATCAAAGTTTAGCGACAAAATTCAATCAAACTACAAATTCAATATTGAGATAAAGTATAATGGCAAATTTGCCTTTAACCTTATTTTCTTTACCCATTTTAATTACTTAATTATTTTAATTAAATGTTAAAATTTTTATTTAAGGGTGTTTTGGTTATTTTCTCATGTATTCTTTTGATATTTCATATGCTATTATTCAAATCAACCAAACATAAAAATAATGTAACACTACAAGAGGAAGGATTTTTTTCGTCGGAAAAGCCCAAAATCCGTCAGAATATTCCATCAGAAATACTTAAGTCGCTAAGTGTATTCTGTCAAAAAGAAAATCCGTCGAAAGTAGTTAGCATTTCTGCCGGATTTTTTTGGATGAAATATTCCGTCGAAAATGTATTTCTGAAGGAAAAATTCATAAAAAAAAATTACTATTGACAGAAATTGAAATCCGTCGCAATTAAGCATTTGCAATGAAAAATTAATTATATATAATTTAAATTTTATTATTTATTTTAAATTAATTAATTCTATATATAGTTATATATAAAATGTAAATTATAATAATTTATTTATTTATTTTATTATTATTAAAATAAAGAAAGAAAAAAGAGAAGGGGATTGGGACTGGTGCTGGGGCTAGGGCTAGGGCTAGGGCTGGGGTTAGGGTGGGAAGAGGGGGCGTTGGGGCGCTTGAGGGGGGACTTGGGTGCAGAGGGGCCGCTAGGGCGTGGAAGGGTCGAGGAGAGCTGGGGTGCAGCTAGCTTGGGGTGTCGAAAGGGCTTGGGGCATCGTAGGAGGGGAGGCATGGGCTAGGTAACGAAGGGGTCGGGCAAAGAGAAAAAAAAAAGTGAAAGAAAAAAAAAAGAGAAGGGGCTAAATAATGCTTACTTAACTTTTTGCGACGAAATTTGTCTTTTTCCGACACAAATTGCGTCGTTAAATTTTTTTGAAAATTTTAGTTTTTCGCAAAAAGTAAGACATTTTATTTTCTCGCCTAATCTTTTTTCGATGAAATTTTCGTCGGCAATAAGTATTTTCGTCGGAAAAAGTTTTTCCTTAATAAAATTTATATTTATTTTTTTTACAAAAACTTTTTTCAAACGAAATTTTCGTCAACTTTTCTGCGACAAAATTTAGTAATGGAAAATTTTCGTCACTAATACCAATTTTTCGTTCCAATTTTTTTTTTTTTCATTTCCTACCGCATTCCGTTGAAAAAGTTATATTTTCGTCGAAAATGGAGACATATTTCCCACGTAAAAATTCCATCGAAATTGTTTCCATGAGTAAATGATATTTCTCTTGTAGTGTCGGCATAGTTATTCTATTACAATGAATCAAATTATTGAATAGTTGTTCAATTCCATTCCTACTTTATTCTATCCTCACAAAATAACTATTCCATTCCAACTATATTTTATTTTTTTTAACCAAATATGCATAAATTAATAAATAAATAAAAGTTACCAATAACACGGAACAAAACGTAACAATAAATAAATAAAAAAGAAAAGGCTAAATATTAAATAAATCCTTGAACCATTTCACTTTTTTAAGTAAAGCTCTATACTTTTATTTTATCCAAATATGTCCTTATCTTTTAATTTGTACCAAAATAAGCTCTTATTTCAAATGAAGATTAATTTATGTTAACAACTTATTTAGGTATAAATTAAAAGTTAAATATTTATTTTGATAGAAATTAAAGATTAAGTGTTTATTTGAGTGCAAATTAAAGGTTAATGATTTATGTGGGTGCAACAAAAGTATAAAGACTTACGTAAGTAAAGTGATAAAATTCAGAAAATTTTTAATTATTTTAGTCAAAAGAGTTATCAATAACACTAAACAAAACGTTAAAATTTTAGAAGTGATAAAACTTAACAATAAATGGATAAATTAATTATAATGTGAATAGAGATGTGAATGTATGAATCTTCTTGTAGTATTCTAGTATTTATGAATTTAGTATCATCTTTTACAAATTATATATATATATATATATATATTATTGGCCGTGCTTTGCTTTGACAATTGCATAAAAATTATCATTTTTTGAACGATTTTTGAGTTATTTCCACATCTATTTTATACATTTTAATCTCGAAATAAAAATAAAAAATTCCCTTTTTATCAAGACACAATTGTAATTTTTTATTGAAACAGATAGATTACTCAAACTTTCAATTTTGAAAAATAAGACTTGTTTTTAATTATTTACGTCGAGACAAAAAGGATTTTACCAAACTTAGTGTTAATTAATTGCAATGCTGATGAAAGCTGAGCCAAGTACTATTATAGTATAATAATATGAATAAAGCCAAGCCTTTTTTGTTTTTGCCAAAATTTGTAGCCTTGCAAATTAATGTACGTAACTTATGTCTTGACAAATGACATATAATTTTTATTTTTTTTTCTAATCTAATCATCTTTTAGTGTTAAACTTTTTGATGAGACCTGTTCTTATTTTGATTGCTGATGACCTTCATGATTAATGTAGATAGTAATATGATATTACAATCGTTATTTTACGATTTTGATTTTTTTCATCGTCTATATTCACCATAATTAATCATAATAACATCTATTATATCCGCAACTATAATAAATATAACACAATCGAAAACGCATCATTTAAATCTCCTAGTCAATATACCTGAGATTGCATGCTTTTGTAGTTATTCAAAAAAGTTGTATTCCATATAATTTTTGTCCATACAGAAACTATTTACTGTCGTCTTCATTAGTTTGACGTGTGCAATGATGTTTGTCTCTGCTACCCCACCCAATCATAGCTGTATAGGCTGTAGCTTAGCGGTGTGATTCATGGTCATGGCTGACCTTTTAAGACACAAACCCAAATCTCTCTTCTTGCATCTTGAATCAATATTTTGGAGACTTGTCTGTCTGATAAATATTTCCAAGTAAATTTTGTTTGATGACTTTGGTTTTGAGTGACTCATTTTTTCTTTATTCTCCACCCATTTGAGCATGAATTGTTAGCTTTTTGTCTTAGAGAATGATAATTTCCTTCTCTCTCTTTTTTTTCTTTCAAAAAGCACATGGATGAACTTGTTTTCTTATTGTTTTTGCTTTCAAGTATTTCAAAGAGCTCAATGTTGGATTCTTAGAAGAATCTTGTGAAATAAATTCACCTTTTTTATGTGTATTCTCCACTCAATAGTTGCTTAAACATGAGCTGCTGCACAATTCTTTATATTCTTATATATGATTGATTAGAGAGCACATGAATTTACCATACTGGACTTCGTTCTATTCTATATATCATATTCATATATAGCTATTGTTTCTTTATTTGTATATTGATTGTTTCTGTTGATCAAATTTAAGGGCTTGGATACTTGGATTTGAAAGAGGAAGACAGAGCTGATTGAGCTAAATATATATATATATATATATATATATATATATATATATGCATATAGTTGTTCAGTTCAATAAGAAGTATGGCACAAGAAAATAGACAGCCGCTGTTAAAAAAGAAGTACTACGAGAACTGCCCTGGATGTGAGGTTGATCAAATGAAGGAGTTGCAGCAGCAAGGCATACCGATTCGCCAACTGGTTTCCATATGGATTGTTGTGCTTTCAACTGGTAAAGATTTTTCAGACCTAAGTCTAACCTTGATTTTTGAGAGCAATGACCAATTTGCAGTGACAGGATTTAGCTTGTCATCTATCAAGTTCACCTTTTGTTTATAACATTAATTTGTTTGTCTGACTGCATTTGTGGATATAAAATGAAAAGGAGTGCAGAAAATTATCCATTCTAATCAACCAAAAATCAAAATTTAGACATTCGCGCGTATTAAAAAAAGCCGAAAAGATTGAAGTTAATTTGGATATTTAAAGTAAGAAGGAATTTGAGTGAGTAATAGTGCATGGTTATCTCCTTAGTGGTTTTGGCAAGCTAATGTTTCAAGTTATATTGCTCCAACTCTTTAATATTTTTAAAGTATTCATGTTTGATATTTATGTCCGAAGCATATTCGAACAAAAGTATAGGATATGACACTCCAATGATCTTCCAAATATATGAAAAACTTTTTTAAAAAAGTAAACATAACCGTGTCAAACACATATCCGTATCCGACACTCATACTGGAGTCCAAATAACATAGATTTCAAGAGCATTTTATGTCGAACGCCTTCTTTCATTGTTTTCCTTCATCTGTATTGGTCCTAATTTCCTACTATCAAATGTTTCCAGCTCTGCCGATATCATCTCTCTTTCCATTCCTATACTTCATGGTAAGTTCAGACAAATTCTACTTTATGATTTTTTTTTTTTTTTTTAAGTTTATGTATGCAAAAAGTTTATGATTTGTGCACCTTCATTCTTGAATCATAACAGAGGATTTAACTTCATTCTTGAATCTTTCTAATCTCTTTCCTAAGCCAAAACATCCAGAATAAAAACCTTTGTCCAAAGCCTAACCCAGCTCAAGCCCATCTCTGGACTGATTAACCTCAGATAGAAGTATCATCTTATAGTTCAGAAGAGGTGACAAAAACTATGATAAAAGCTTCATATTTGTTGGCTACTGCTAGAGTATTTGCAGTGAATTTCTTTTGAATTCTTTGTTAGTTGGAAAGTGGGATTAGTTCATCATTCTATGGTAGACTATGCCATTTGACTCACTGGAAACAAACAAGTATCAGTTGTAAAGAACTGCAAGCTATGAAACTATATGGCCTTATGCAGAACTCCAGATAATTTGATTCTCTTTTTGGTACAATCCCAATTCTTTTTATCTTTCTCCCAAATTCATCATTCCATTGCATGCTAGAGTTCTCAAGTCCTCTGCCTCTTTCTCTCCACTAAATCTTCCTTCTCATTAGAAACTTAAAACATGTGTTGGTTATTCCAGCAGTCTTCCTTTAATTGTTTTTTTTTTTTTTTTTTTTTTTGCAGATTAGGGATTTTCACATTGCAAAAAAAGAGGAAGATATTGGCTCCTATGCTGGTTATGTGGGTGAGCTTATGTTCAGTGCTTTCTCTTTATTGTTGCAAGTTTTCTTCAATCATTGGAAATATGTGATCCTAACAAAATACTCAATTATCTTTGAAGGATCCGCATTTATGCTAGGAAGAGCTTTGACATCTGTATTCTGGGGAATAGTTGCTGATCGTTATGGTCGAAAGCCTGTTATAATCATGGGAACTATTGCAGTGTTAGTGAAAATTTTATCCAAAATTTTCTTCAACTTCTCAATGTCTGTATTTTCTTAATTTTACTTGCCAATGTGTCTCAGGGTTATTTTCAACACTCTCTTTGGCCTTAGTGTAAATTTTTGGATGGCTGTAATTACAAGATTTCTTCTTGGAAGTTTGAATGGCTTACTTGGACCAATAAAGGTTTGTTTATTGCTATGTTTAATCAATTGTACCCCCCCCCCCCCCCCAAGTATAGTTAACTTGCACAATCTCCAGGCATATGCAGTTGAAATTTTTCGAGAAGAGCACCAAGCCTTAGCCCTGTCAACTGTAAGCCTATATTTTTTTATGCTTTGAGTTCTTTGAAATTTTACTTGAGTTACAATTTGAGAAGTAGTATTCAATTTCAGGTTAGCACATCATGGGGCATAGGATTGATTATTGGCCCTGCTGTGGGAGGTTTTCTAGCCCAGGTACTTCCATTTCTTTTGTCTTTTTATGTGCTTCTAGATCTTATGTTACTCCGACTCTTCATTTTTTTAAAGTATTCGTGTTCGACACATATCCGGACATAAGTATGGGATATGACCCTTTAAAGATTCTCCAAATACATGAAAAAACTTAAGAAAAATTGAATATACCTATGTCATACCCATACCCGTATTTGAAGCTCACATCCGAATCCGAATAAGATAGTATGGAGCTAAGTTACATGTTATGAACAGATGTCAACCTAGTAGGAAAAGGTACAAAATTTTGCACTTAAGGCTGCCAAATGTTGACATGTAAATGATAACTCCATAGCATCTTCAACTTCCAAATGAGAAAAGAAAATAACAATCCTGTTTAAACTCAGTAGAAATAATTTAGTTTCATGTTTGTCACCTAAAAAATAACAAGTTTCATCGAGAGACTTTATTCGTTAAATGTGACATTGGTAAAAACAGAAAAACAAAGATATCTTAATTCCTCTTGAAATAAAATGAGGATTTGAAAACGATCTCGAAAAAAAATAGAGTCGCCACCAATCTTTTTTGGTTAGGTGTGATCGGCCACCTATTAAAGCTGATTTTGTAAAACATTTTAAAATTAATTAAAATATTTTTAAAACCAATTTCAAAGTCTGCGTTTTAAACCAGATAAATCAAAGAAAAGGGTTCGGGAGTCAGTTACGTGCGGAGAAGAATTAGTACCCCCACAACGCCCGTATAAAACAGTACCTTATTAATCGTGTGTTATCTCAAGTCTCAGTAAAAAGTCGGTTTTAAATTTGGCATTTCAAAATAATTCTCAATTTAAAGAAAAATAATTTCATTTTTAATTGAAAATAATCCGAAATTTATTAATTTAAAATATTCCTATATTTTTCAGCAAACCTGGCAAAATATAGAAATTTGTATTTATTTGAAAAAACTCCGAATCATTTTCATTTTTTTAAAGAAAGATATTCTTTTATTAATGATAATTGATGATATCCTCCCCAGCAAACTCGATAGAGAATCATGAATTATTTTAACTCGGGAATATCTTTATTTTCATTGAAAACCATTATCTTTTTTAAAATATTTTAAAAATATGAATATGAACATGTATGACATAGTAAAGATGACATAGCAAAAATCTAGATGACATAGTATAATCTAAATAACATGGCAAAATCTAAGTAACATAGCATATTCTAAATGACATAATATAATTTAAATGACATGGCAAAATCTAAGTGTCATAGTATATTTTAAATGACATAATATAATCTAAATGACATAACAATATAATTAATAACATGGAATGATATGAAACATAAAATAATATTATTATGAAATATGCATGTGAATAAAAACAATGCATGAACATAATAAACCTAAAATATACGGCAAGACAATTTATGACTAAGCAAAAAAGCAGAGAATAACATAAAATATTCACAACCATATAACAGTCAATATAACATCATGAAATGTAAATCAAAACAATAACATAGCCATAGAAATATTCATAGAAAAAATCATATATCATATAATATGCATGAACATGGAAAATGCAATGTATGAAAGTGTATTTTTTTCCTTTAAATAAGGAAATCCATATATCTAAAAAGATATCCGACTACCTTAGAAAAATACATCAAATCAGATTTTTCTAAATCAAATATACTTTATGATTGAATTGAAAAAAATTTTAAAAATTTTGGACGAAAATGACACTATGACCGAAAACCCTCTTGAAAAGGCTTTATTTTCCTAACTTTGAAAACCTAGGTTGACCTCCCTTGACCCGACCTTTATAAAATCATTTTTTAGGATTAAAATGACTTAGAAATCAACCTAGGACAGTAGCTATGGTTCTAAATCAACCCCCTCTTAATGCATTAACCAAAACAAAAAATTATTTTCTTCTTGAAATCAAATCTGATTTTTTTGACCAGTTTTAAAACGTGATTTTTTTACCTATTTTAAAATTTTCAAACAAATCTGAAAAAATTATGGGAGACTCAAAACATGTCGAACTCTATGGGAAAAATTGGCTTAATTTTTAGACTAAGGATGACCTACCAGAAAATTCACGAAAGTCAGAGCATTGGGTGAAAAACTGTTTAACCAAAAAACATTTTTAAACCTTTGATAAAAACACTAAAAAAATCAGAATAAAAATATTGGAGACTCCTCTAAGGTCCTACAAATAGTAGTAAAAATTTCTAAAAATATGGATAAGAATTGCCTAATGAAAAAAATCACAAAGGTAGAAAATCCAACTTGACAACTTCTTAATTTTCCACTAGCATGCTCATGTGAGCTTGGCTTTGAGCCATTGATTGGCTTAAGTCAAAAATCAAGTGGGATGATATGAAATGCATGAACAAACAGCAAGTTGAATGCATGAAATGCATGTCCTAATGCCTAAATGACATAGAGAATGCATGGCATAAAAGATGACCTAATGCCTAGATAAAAATTATGCATGGCAATAAATGCAATCCTAGACCTAATATGCATGAAAATGCATGGCAATACAAAAATGACCTAGACCTAATGAACATGAGACATGCATGGAAATACAAGATGACCTAAAACTTACTAAGCATGAAAATATAGATGGCACACAAAGAATGACCTAATGCCTAAAATGTCATGAGAAGATGCATGACAATATAACATGACCTAATGCCTAATATGAATTATAAACATGCATGGCTATAATATGAACAATAATGACTAAATGAACATGATAATAATGCATGAACATGGCACAACAAATACACAATCTCATGGCATAAAGAGACAAAGCATGAATGAAAGCATGATATCCAACCAACCATGGTAAAAATGCAAATGCATAAGGCAAGAAACATCATGGAAGTCGAATGGACATTAAGAAAATATGTGAAATTTAAGCAAGGCAATAATACAAACATATGGCATGACAAATCAAATACACAATATCATGGCATAAAGATGCAAAGAATGAATGAAAGCATGGCAACTAAACAAGATGAAAATACAAATACACAAGGCAAACAAGATGGTAGAAACCGAATGGACACTAAATGAAATGTAAGATCCTAGCAAGGCAATAACACAAACACATGGCATAGTAAATATGCAAGACATAAATAGAAACATGTTAGATAAATAATCATGATGAAAATGCAGCTAGGAAAATACACAAAACACATGGTATGGCAATAACACAAAGCATGAACAACTTGATATAGTAAAAACAAAAAATTAAAGTTAGTAAATAAAGCAAGCATACATAAAAATAAATGATAAAATCAGCAAAATAAGAACAACTAAAGAAAGAAAGTTAAATATAAGCTCCATATCTTGATTATTTTAGAAAGAAAAAACATCAAAACAAGCTAACATACCACAACCAACATTGGAATAAAATCAAACACAACACAAGCACAATAAAAGGAGCATTCGGCCAACATGAAAAAATAAGGTGAAAATTTTGTTTTTTGATTTTTTCATGAAAACACAAGATAGGAGCCTTAAGATGGAGTTTTAAAAATCTTTATTTCATAACAAAATAACAAGAAATCATATGGGAAATGAGCAAAAATCAGCATAGAAAAAGAAAGAAAAATGCAAGAGTTAGGTGCCAAAAGGCTACCTTTCAAAGCTATCTTTCAAGCTTTCCTCTCTTCTAAATTTTTCTTTGCTTTTCTACACTTAGCTATTACTCCAACATCAATAATGATTAGCCAAAAGAACCCCCTTTGAAAATGAAAACCCCCCTTTAAAAAGAGGCAGTCGAATGGTCCCTTGTGCTCATGATGTTGTCATATTTTTTCCTAGCTAATTTGATCCAAAGGCCACTAATCAAAGATGCTAAAAATGTGAATTTACCACCATTAGATGAAGTGATCAGCTCCTAACAAATACAGCTGTTCTAAAATATGTAACCATAATGTTGACATTCTTCCTCTTCATTCATTTGACCATGTGGCAAAATCACAAAGGCTCAATAAATTAAAAAACCACCTTACTATCCAATTTTGGCCTTTGGATGGAAGAACTCAGCCAACACTCCCCTCCTCTTGGGCTGGCCAAATGGCCCTTCAAATTCCAGCCATCTCTCTATTTTTTAAATTGAAAAAATGGCCCTCTTTAGTTTCTTCGGTAAAATTGCACTTTAGCCCCCCAAACTTGATTAAATTGCAAACGGACTCCGAATCCGGATTTTCTTTTTCCAATACTTCCTAAATAATATAAAATTGAGTTCTGAAAGTTTTCATAATTTTTCGAGCTCATTTGCTATTTTTCCCGGATTTATCTTCTGGAATTTCAACTTAGTACACCCGAACTTTTGTCATTTTTCAAACGAGCTTCGTTTCTGGATTTTTATTCTCCAATCTCTTTCAAATAATATAAAATTGAGATTTGAAAGTTTCCATAATTTTTCGAGCTCATTTGCTATTTTTTCCCGGATTTATCTTCTGGGATTTCAGCTTATGGGCCCGAACTTTTGCCATCTTTCAAACGAGCTCCGATTCTGGATTTTTCTTCGCCAATCTCTTCCAAATAATATAAAATTTAGATTTGGAAGTTTTGGTAATTTTTCGAGCTCATTTGCTATTTTTTCCGGATTTTCCATGATTGCCTTTTAACCTCCGAAACCTCGGTTTTACTCAAAACAAGTCCGATTTCCAGATTTTCTTTTTCTAGGCCTTTGTTATATATTGAATTGGAGTTGGTCCAAAAATTCCAATTTTTACGATCAAATTCCCCTCCGATTTGATTTTTCCTTTTTCCAATATCGGGAATTTCCTTGTTTTTTCGTTTTTCCTCCAACCGGCTCTTTTCTCGGAATTATTCCAAACTGAGCCTTGGGCTATCTTTTTTTACCCACTCTTCATCAATTATGGGCTTTAATTTTACCGAATCCGATCATTTTTGCAATTTTCCCCAATTTCGCCAAAATTCACCAAAAACCCTAATTTCCGTTTCCTTCCAAATTGATCCTTCCTTTGGTTTTGCTTCCAAATGGCCTTTCCAATACCCGTAGTCATTGATTATATTCCATTCGGAACCTCCAATTTCGACCAATTTGATCGTTTAAGCATTTTCCCCAAATTTATCGAATTAGGATTTTCTTTTTACTGAATTTTCATAACCCATCTTCCGAACTCCATATCTTTCGTTGTAGACCTCGGATTATCAAAATTCTTTCACTATTGTTCAATTAAGCTTTGAATCTTGATTTTGAATAAGGGTTGACTTTTTAGTGGTTCACTTTTCGGAGTTGACTTTTTCGGGGTTGACTTTTCGTGCTTGACCTCTTAAACAAAGTTTTGGAGTACCACTTGTAGGATGAGAAGAGATTTTCTGCATTCTAAAACATCATCAAGAAAAAATTACCTGATTTAGGGGTCCGGATAAAATAAAGTGTCTACAATGTCAATTGGTTTTAGGTTGACATGATATCAAATGGGTTTCAGTTTCATGTCAAATCTAACGTTTTTGAAACTTCCCATGGAAAAATGTTTCTATATAACTTGTATGTTTCACCTGATTTTGATATATGTTTCTCTCTTCACTTCAAAGTATTCATTTGATTGGTTCTAAAAGTTTTGTAATTCAGCCAGCAGAGAAGTATCCAAATATCTTTTCCAAAGATTCTCTGTTTGGAAGGTAAGTGAATTTATTCTGCTTATTCTCTCACTCTGTTAGATGGCATCTAAAAACATTGCATGTTCTATATTAGCATTTTTCTATGATATTCCTTTGCAGATTTCCATATTTCTTGCCGTGCCTCGCTATATCACTTTTTGCCTTGGGAGTAACCATAGCTACTTGCTGGCTTCCGGTAAATATCCTAATTAATTTAGTTCCTACTTTCTATCTAATCGGTCTTTACTCGATTGAAGATTCTGAAAAAACTGGTTATTGCAGGAAACACTTCATATACACAATGACAACGATAGATCATGTGATGATTCATATGATGCTTTGGAAGCTTCATCTCATGAATCTAGCACAAAACGAATAACAGAAGATGAAACAAAAGAATCTACTTCTAAGCAAAGCCTCCTAAAGAATTGGCCTTTAATGTCATCTATCATCGTTTATTGTGTTTTCTCCCTTCATGATATGGCCTACACAGAGGTACTAATCATATTTAATTTATAATGTACACGTATATCGATAAATTCATGGTTTAGTAAGTAAACTATAGGTATCAATCTAATTGGCATATGCTCCCATTAATCTTTACTCCGCAGATATTTTCGTTATGGGCTGTTAGCCCCAGAAAATATGGGGGTTTGAGTTATTCAACTGAGAATGTTGGAGAAGTTCTTGCAATCTCAGGTATTTCGATTAATCTAGTTATATTGCATCTCTTAGGTTTGGAATTACCAAGCTTGTTAAGTAAAGCACATTCTTCAATTGAAAACAAGGGCAATGGCGAGGTTCCTATGCTTGTAACAACTGTGAAGTTGAGTAACCAATTATCTCAAAAGCATAACATGATATCGGAGATCTCGAGTTCGAATCCTAACAACCGTTTTTTCCTTTAATATTTGTTCATCCAGTGTCTTATTGTCCGTCAAGCTATACGTTGCTGCTCTAATCCTTCTCAACTTACACCTTTCTTCTAAAGTCCGCTAATTATTCATCCAGCTTGCAAGTGATGAAACTTAAATATAATAATTGGGTCATGTCCCATCAGCTTAAGCTTTTAGATAATTGGTCACCCAACTTAACAGCAACCTCATAAATTCATATATTCTTCAACAATCTTGTTAAGTTGTACAATCTTTAGAAGTTGGCATTGCCTTCTTTGGATTAATTTGAAGGGCCATGTCTATAATTCAGCACATTTGAGGTTATTGTAATGCTTTTTCCTGCAAGTATCTTCTCTTTTTCACTTGCACATATAGTTGTCAGCTATCAAGTCTTGATGAGATAAAAGTAAAAACCTATGTTGCTTTGACTCTTCATTGTTCTTGAAGTACCCATGTCCGACACCCGTGTCCAACGCATATCCGGACATGGGTACGGGGATATGATCCTCCAAGTATACCCTCCAAAAACATGAAAATCTTAGAAAAAATTAAACATACCCGTGTCATACACATATCCGAGTCTGACACTCACACCCGAATCCGAGTAACATAGGTAAAAACAGCTTTCGCAATCACAAATATGTGACTGTATGATTAAATTTGTCAAGTGATGATCTTTACTGCATTAACTGTTGTTGCATTAATTACCAATTTCCTTTTGGATATCATGTCCAAATAAAACATGTATTTCTATGGAGTAGCGTTATACATTGATCAATTCTTCAACATATAGGTTTCAGCCTTCTTGTCTTTCAACTTTCCCTGTATCCATTTGTGGAGAGGATTCTAGGACCTGTTATGGTGTCTCGAATTGCAAGTGTAAGTTTCCAAAACCTTCTAACATTTAGTGTACTTTCCCTGTTTGATCTTTTTTTTTTTTTTTTTTTTTTTTTCCTGAAAATTTTGTTAGTTTATGTTTCCTACTTGCAGGTCTTAACTATACCTCTGTTGCAAAGTTATTCTTACATAGCCCTGTTGTCAGGATCACTCTTAGCTTGGTATTAAATTGTGCATCGATCATGAAGAACGTTTTATCAGTAAGTGAATAGGCTTACAACTTTATGTTCAGTTCCTGTATTACAATTGCATAATCGTTATATTAATGTTGACAGGTACTCTGTTTGGAGAGAGTTACATTGAATTAGAACTTAGATGGTTAAAGCTATTAAAGAAAATTAATGATTTGCTTAATGTGTAAGGCCCCAAGGTAAAGCACAACTAGCAAGTTCGTCTCACTATCCTCCATGGAAATGGCTTTGATTGATGAGAGGCTTATTTTGATATATATATATATATATATATATATATATATATATATATATATATATACACTTATGAGAAAGATAATTCAAAACCACAAATCTTCACAAACATTTTTATATCTTATACATAGTAGTCCCGGGAATTGATCTTCAATTTGCAGTTAAAGCAATCCCCTCAACTGAGGGGGGATTGCTTTAATAATGGCTTGCCATGTGCAAGCCAATATTTTTTATTTAATTAATAAAAAAAAATTTGTATATTCGTATCGTGTTATTGTTATTTTTTCGTGTTGTAATCGTATTCAAAGTAATATATTTATAATAATTTTGACACGTTAATAATTTGTTTTATATAGATTTTGATACATTCGTGTATTCATGTCGGGTTCATGTTACTTTTCATGTTATGTCGTGTTTTAATTATTTTTCTCATGTTGTGTTCGTGTCTTATAATCATATTATGTTCGAAATTTTTAGGTTTAATTGACACTATTCAAATAACTTCTAATTTTGTATCACGTGTCGTCATGTTCGTATTTTTGTTACTTTTTCGTGTCATAATCGTTTTTAAGGTATTATATTTATATAAATTTTGACATGTTAATAATTCGTTTTATATAGATTTTCACACATTCGTGTCGTTTCGTGTTATTTTTTGTGTCGTGTTTTAATTATTTTTCTCATGTTATATTCATGTCGTATAATTATGTTGTATCCGAAATTGTCAGATCTAATTGATACTATTCAAATAACTCTCAATTTTGTGTCACGTTTCATATCATGATTGAAAGTTATTATTTGTCTAAGTTAAATTTGACAATTTTAGATATCTATATTTTACTTTAGAGTTGTCTCCAAGTGAAAATATTTTGTGTAGTTTGTTATAGTAATTCAATTTAAACTATAAGTTCATTGACTTAAGAATTTGATCATTGCATTTGCATCTATCATAGATTAATATGAATATTATGTTCAAAACTTATAATTTATATTTTGTCTATTTAATTTTATTTTTTGTGCATAAATTAAAATTATGAATTTGTTTTAAGAAATAAATATAATAAAATTTTTAAAAATTAAAATTATTATTGATTAAATTCTTTAAAAAAGTAAAAAATAATAAAATTATTAATTCAATATACATTAAGAAATAAAAAAGCAATTATTAATAAAATACATTAATTCAATATACCTTACGTAGTAAAATAAAAAAATTAAAAATAATGAAATGCATTTCAAATGATCAATTCCACTTTCAAACACATTTAAATTATATAATTTATGAATAATTATTTTTAGCATAATTTTTTAATTAATAAATATATGATTATATTTATATTAAATATATTAAGATACGAAAAAACTAAATATTTTTTAGAGAATTGTTTATAAAAATTTATACTCTTACAACAACACACAAATAAAAATAATTAAAAATATTATAAAGTAATTATTAATACAATTATTATATTCTATAAATTTTTAAAAAATGTTAAAACAAAACATCCCGGGTAAAGTCGGGTTAACATTCTAGTATAAAATAAGGATCAGATAACTGTTAGACTTTAATAGTGCTTTCAATTTATTCATAAACATGGAATTAAATAACGGTTGTAACGCGACGTTATGGTCGTTATTTTGCGATTATGATTTTTTTTGCCGCTGATATTTTTCGGGATGTGAATTGTTAGTAATCCATAGTGATTAAACTCACGGTCATGAGTTACATGTATATAAATTTAATTTACAACTTGTAAATAATTTTTTTTTTATTTTTTATAAATAAAAGATCTAGAGTGTCATAAACTACTTTAAAATTATTAAAAATGATTTTTATGATTATAATTATAATTATTATGTTTTACAGTAAGTTGTATAAAATGAAAAAAAAAAATCATGATCGCGATGACTACAATTATCATAATAGCATTCATTACATCCACAATAACGATAAACACGACATGGTAAAAAACGCATACACGATTGTAACTTAAATCTTGTTCAGCGAAATATTTTCAAAAGCCTTAGTCTTGTCAAGCATTTCTGATGAACTTATCTGCTCTTCTAACTGTTAAATCTTTCTTACATAACTAGATATCAATCATAACTGGATTATTTATTCTGCAAAATCAAGCTGTGGTAAGTCTTCATTCTGGGTTCACATTGTTCAATATCCTATATATAAGTATATCTACTTCTTGTTAAATAAAAATTTCTTTTATAGAACACACCTCAATCTAATATGATTAAATATGAAAAAACAGGATCAACACCAAAGAGGAGCTGCTAATGGCCTTGCCATGACTGCAATGTCTTTTTTCAAAGCAGTTGGTCCAGCAGGAGGAGGTGCATTGTAAGTTTCCTACTCTAGATTTTCTTCCTTACTTGCAGCTATATATTATGGCACTAGTAGGCCATTATTCACCATTTTTAGTTCTTGTTGAAAGTTTTCCTTTTCTTTTCCTATATATTGTTAATCTCATAATCTTATATTTCACAGGTTTTCTTGGGCAGAAAATCGTCAAGATGCTTCACTTCTTCCAGGTATGCTAATCAACGAAATTTGACATCATAATTTCTTGTTCTTTACAAGATTTACAAAAATCTATACGAATAGCTTTTACATGTCATGTTTTGGTGAGTTGTTAATTTCTGTGTTGTCAATGGTGCAAGGCACACTATAGGTATTAAAACTCTTATATTGCCTGAGGCATAAGGCGCAAAAAAAAAAAAAAATGCTCGCCAATGCGTATATGTGTGACTTTTGTATGTGTCTGTGTGTATATATAAAAAATAAGTTTAAGATATATAATTCTAATAATAAACTCTAAATAATAGTCTAACTTATCCTATAAAACATGCAAAATATTTTGTTCTTTTGTGCGACAATATGATTGATTTTCTTATGGTTCCATGTCTATTGTTGAATTCTCAATATTGAGAAGTAGAAAGTTTGATATTATCCTCTTTTATTAGTAAAGATACAGTTAATGAAAAAATTTTAAAAAAATAAATTAGAGAGAACTTCAATCAAACAAGCTTTTTTGTGCCTAATATCTTGTAAAAAAATGTGCCCAAACACACCAAGTGTGCACTTAATCAAATGTACGTCACCCGAAGATTTGAGGCATTTTTGTTGTTTGACGTTAACAACACTAGTTAATTTCCAAGCAATAATAGGTGGACTTTCAGAAAATGCTTTTTCTATGTATAGTTTTTACATGTCAGGTTTCGGTGAATTGTTTCACCATTCATTCTGTGCCTTGACATGAAATGTTTGGTTAGAAATGGAAGCATGTTGAAAACTTTCACCATATCCTTGAAAACTGTTATCATTAGGTCTATATATTACTCTAAACGAATCATCATTTTAGAGAAAGTGAAATTAACTATTGTATCATAATTTAGAAGTATTGATCAAAACCCAAGTGACCTTCAAGCATTCTAACTTAGACGTTGTTAAGAACGAATAATGGCATCAATAAGTTGAATATCTTTTTCTTGATCTTGTGTTTCATTAATATGTGATTGTAGTATAAACATCATATTTTAGTATCATCCACTTTTTTCCCTTTTAGTCAAAGCGAATTTCGATGGTTTGGGGATCAGTTTTGAATTTGAATCTTAGAATGCACGGTTGTACCACATGGCTTTGAATCATGGCTTGTTCATGAACATACTCGAATTCGAAGATAAGTGTCAAATATTAATATATTCGATTTTTTTAAGTTTTTTTTAAGTTTTTTTTTATATATATTTAAATGATCATATATCCCATACTCATGTACGAATATATCTCGGATAAACATGGATACTTTATGAAAAATAAAAAGTCCGGATAAAATAATCCAAGAATGATTTTGTATATCCTGTTTGCAATACAAAAATGCTTTTATTTTTTTAATGGTACTTGCAAGCAGATTCAGAGTTAACCTTTAAAACCAGGTTTACATTCTATGAGACACAATAACTTAGCAGCTAATTATTGATTACAGGTACTCAGATGGTATTTTTCATCTTGAATATGGTTGAAGCAGTAGGAGTGCTGATGACATTCAAACCATTTCTAGCTCAACGTCGCCGATAAAGAAAGGTGAATCCAACTTATTTCCATTGGAAAGGGTTAGGATAGTATTACCAGCATGATTCTTTCATAGAGTAATACTATTTATTTATGTACTTAATATAGGTAAGGTGATAACAAGTTATGAATGAAAATATGCTTTGGCTTCAATTTTTTTCAAAGAAAATATGAGTAACAAAACCAACTACAATGAGGTATTACCAGCATGATTCTTTCATAGAGTAATACTATTTATTTATGTACTTAATATAGGTAAGGTGATAACAAATTATGAATGAAAATATGCTTTGGCTTCAATTTTTTTCAAAGAAAATATGAGTAACAAAACCAACTACAACCTCGTTGTATTCTTTTTGTCTGTATGTAGTCATATAAAACTACAAGAAATATGGTTATGGCAAAATGTGGTTTTTTTATCACAATATAGCTAAAAAAAAATTATTTACTAAAATATCGTTGTTTTCAGATTAATTCCCAAAATCCGTTTATTTTAAAACCAGTTGGAAAATCGCCGTCTCCCATGGCGATTTCCCAACGTTAAATTTTCAAAAATTTCAAAAAACACCGAGGAAAATCGCCACCCGTCATGGCGATTTCCCTTAGTGTAAATTGAAATTTTGTTTTAATTTCACCAAGGGAAATCGCCATGGGGGTGGCGATTTCCCTTGGTGTTATATATATATATATATTTTAATTTTTTTACTTAAATTTAAAAGTCCAACGGTTTAAAAAAAAATTACAAATTTATTTTAAAAATTTGTATTTTAATTTTAAAAATTGCAAATTAAATAAAAAAAATTATCTTGGTTTTTTTTTAAATATATATTAAAAAATTTAATTTTATAAAAAATAAAATTTAATTTATTATTAAAATTTTATAAAAAATAAATTTTATTTCTTATTAAAATTTAAAAAAGAAAATTATATTTCTTATTAAATTTTTATATAAAAAATTTTATTTCTTATTTAAATTTTATATAAATAAAAATTTTGATTTCTTATTTAAATTTTATATGTGAGATCTGTAACAAACATGTATTAAAAAAATTATCTTTGTTTGTTTTTATTTTATTTTAAATATATATACTAAAATTTTATAATTTATTTAATTTTTTAATTTTATAAAAAACTTAATTTAATTTTTATTGAAATTTTATAAAAAATAAAATAAAATAAAATTTATTATTTTAATTTTATAAAAAGTAAAATTTTATTTCTTATTAAAATTATAAAAAAAATATTTCTTATTAAAATTTTATTTCTTATTTAAATTTTATATAAAATACAATTTTATTTTAAAAAATGTATTTCTTATTTAAATTTTATATAAATTAAAATTTGATTTCTTATTTAAATTTTATATAAAAATTAAATTAATTTCTTATTTGAATTTTATATAAAATTAAAATTTATTTATTATTTTAATTTTATGCTGTAGAAAATATTGGAATTGGATTCCTTCTGCAATGGATGTGACTAATGATTTAGGGTTAGGGTTAGGGTTTCAGCTATTTTTCAGTGAATCAAATCGTACAAAAAATATTGGAATTGGATTCCTTCTGAAATGGATGGGACTATTGACCAAATTTAGGGTTAGGGTTTCAGCTATTTTCTAGTCAATAAAATGCTACAGAAAATATTGGAATTGGATTCCTTCTGCAATGGATGAGACTAATGATTTAGGGTTAGGGATAGGTTTCAACTATTTTCCAGTCAATCAAATGCTGCAGATAATATTGGAATTGGATTCCTTCTGCAATGGATGGGACTAATGATTTAGGCTTAGGGATAGGTTTCAGCTATTTTTCAGTCAATCAAATGCTGCAGAAAAAATTGGAATTGGATTCCTTCTGCAATGGATGGGACTATTGGATAGTCATGTACAAAGGATGAGATTTATCATCAGTTTTTGCATTGAATGAGTTATCGGTTTTTCAGTCAATTAATCCTAGCCAGAAAATGGGAATCAGATTCTATCCTGTACAAAGGATGGGATTTGTCATCCGGTACAACATAATGAACAATTATAAATTCATAATACTAATGAAGGTTTACAATACCCCCTATAGTAGTTTTTCAATCAGGTTTTTTCTGAGTACTAATACCTCCTCATTCTCATCCTTCTTTATTTATTCTTTCTTTTGCCGAGTGATAATACCTCCATTCTCATCCTTCTTAGTTTCATTACTACACAACATGAGCAACAGAGTGATCACATTGGTCTACTATAATGGCCAAATTCATAATACTGACGAAGGTGCTACCTTTGATTGTGAACGTCCTAAAAGTTTTCGTGTTGATGAAGACATCATATTAGAGGAATTGAAGCTGCAAATTCATACAAAAATTAAAGCTAGAAATAGAAAAAGAGTTTCAGAGATTAAGTATAAGCATCCTCTTTCTATTGGTGAAGGATGTGTCCTTTCGCAACCTAAAAAATAATGAGTCTCATCGCAAGACTTTATTATTCGTTAAGCGTGACATTAAAAAAAATCGAGAAAATGTCGATTTAATTCCTCTAGATAAATGAAGGTTTTGAAAATGACCTTGAAAAAGACATGGAGTCGCCACCAATCTTTTTTAGCTAGGTGTGATCGGCCACCTATTAAAATCGATTTTATAAAATATTTTAAAAATTAATTAAAATATTTTTAAAACCAATTTCAAGTCTGCGTTTTAAACCAGAGAAATCAAAGAAACGGGTTCGGGACTCGGTTACGTGTGGGGAAGGATTAGCACCCCCACAACGCCCGTATAAAACGGTACCCTATTAATCGTGTGTTATCTCAAGTCTCGGTAAAAATTGGTTTTAAATTTAGTATTTCAAGTTAATTCCCAATTTAAAGAAAAATAATTCCATTTTTTAATTGAAAATATCCGAAATTTATAAATTCAAAATTTTCCTATATTCCCCAACAAACGTGGCAAAATATAGAAATTTTTATTAGTTTTGGAAAACTTTCTGAATCATTCTCTTTTTTTTTTTGAAAGAAAGATATTCCTTTATTAATGATCATTGATGATATTCCCTCCAGCAAACCCGGTAGAGAACTCATGAATTATTTTAACTCGGGATTTTTTATTGAAAAATCATTATCCTTTTGAAAACATTTTAAAAGATATGAATATGTATATGCATGACATAAATAAGATGACATGGCAAAATCTAAATAATATAATGCATCCTAAATGATATAATATAATTTAAATGCCATAGCATATTCTAAATGAAATAAAATGTCCTAAGTTGTATGACATATTCTAAATGAAATGAAATGACCTAGGTAACATAATATATTCTATATGAAATGTAATATCCTAAATCATATGATATATTTTAAATGAAATAAAATATCCTAAATGACATGGCAAATATGAATGATATGGCATATAATTTAAATGACATAAAATATAAAATAATGCTATCATATAATATGCATGAAAATAAAAATGAAAATAATAATGCATGAACATAGTATATGCTAAATAATATGACAAAAAATAACTAAATAAAAAACATAGGATATCATGAAATATTCCAAATCATATAATAAACAATATAACATAACTCAAAATCATAACAATATCATAGAAATTATCATCGCAAAAATCACATATTATATAAAATGCATGAATATGGAAAATGGAATGTAGGAAAATGTATTTTTACCTTTAATTGAGGAAATCCGTATATCTAAAAAGATATCCGGCTACCTTAGGAAAATATGTCAAATTAAATATTCTAAAACCAAAATACTTTGTGATTGTTTGAAAACAATTTTGCAAAGCTTAGATTAAAAATAAAAACAGGGCTAAATCTTTTTTTTAAATGGCTCTAATTTCTTAAGTTTAAAATCCCGGACTTGACCACCCTTAACCCGAGAAATAAAAAATCATTTTTAGAGTTTAAAAAGGCTTAGAAACTACCCTAAGTCAGTAGCTAAACTTCCTAATCAGCCCCCTCTAAGTAACTTAACCAAAACAGAAAAATAATTTTTCTTTAAATTCAATTCTCACTCAACTGTCCAGTTTTAAGCTACGATTTTTTACCCTATTTTTAAAAATTCAAAAAATTCTAAAAAAATACTGGAGACTCAGGTCATGTAAAATTACACGGAAAAAAAAATCAGCTTAATTTTCTGATTAAATATGAATGCCAAGAAAAATCGGGAAAGTACGAGTACTGGGTGAAAAAACTGTTTTGCCAAAATACATTTTTGCCTTTGATAAAATCATTTAAAAATCAAAGTAAAAATATTTAATACTGATGCACCCAAAAGAGTGTATCTTATTTAACCTTGCACTAAAAAGATAAATTGTAAGTATAGTAGTTAGCAAGGGTCGAGTCCTCAGGGATTGGGTTTTAGTTTATAAGTTAATAGTTTAAAACTTAAATTCAAGAACAATAAAAGAAAAGGGGTTTTTGAAGCTAGATTTAAACTAAAGTAAATAATAAGAATAAGATGCAAGGCGGTATAACCAGCCAATAAAAATATATATACTAAATTAGGCGGTATAACCAGCCAATAAAAATAAATATAAAAAATAAGCAAACTAAAAGTAAGAAAACAAATAAGTAAGAAGAATCAAATATGAAAAATATGGTTAAGGTTTCATTCTCCACCACTAGACATCATTAAGAATCAATTTCAGATCTATCAATATCAACCAACTATCAAAGTTAACAACCGTAGATAACAACAAGCTCTGTTATCCCAATCTTTCCTTAGTTTGTCGTTAAATAGAACAAGCTCTCTATTTAATCTCTAACCATCAAACAACCTAGAATAAGCTCTCTAGATTCAATTTAATGGCAGCTTTATGATGAGAAAGATAGGTTGATCTAAGCAACAAACACATAAGCTCGGATTGTTCAACTTAGGTTATGTTCCACTTTGCAATTATTGAAAACTTGACCATAATCATTAATCACAAATTGCCACTTATGAATAGGAAATCAAGACAATTACACGGATCAAGACTCCTAAACTAGCAATAGATAATTATCAAGATCTATCTAGTTGTACACCTAAACAAATCAAGACAACATCATGAACAATTCTTGTAGAAGAACATAAGCAACTTTGATAGAAAATTAATGATAGATAGAATCTGAAAATCAATCACAAAACATGTCTAGGGCTTTGAAATCACCCTTAACCAAATAGAAGTTTAGCCTAGCATAGGCATTATAAACATAAAATTAAATAGAATCTAAGAAGAAAATAAAAGAAAGAAGAAGAAGAAGAAGAATATTAATTATCCAACCTCTTGCTCTTTCTAAAGAAAAACAAAACTAGAGAAAAGAAAGAAGAAGAAAACTTAGAGAATTTTATTACAATGGCTAATATCCTACCTATGTACAATATGATCCTCTACAATCATCCAAGGCCCTCTATTTATACATATTTTGGAAGGCTAAATGACAAGAGACAAGATTTACAAATTTCAAAGGTAGGTATAATAGGTGGGTGAATTTTTCTAACAATTTTCGTCATATTGTATGACAATTTTGATCAGCCAACTTGATGGTCGATTTCGTCAATGTTGGAGGCCTGATCTGATCACATGGTCTTCTAGAAAAAGGTTCCCCTATCAGTTACGGATCCATAGCCGTTGGAATCAGCTCATTTGCTGATGTGGATAAGCATATATGGGTAAAATACGAAAACATGTCAGCACAGACGTCATTGCACATCAGCCAACTTGATGGTCGATTTCGCTAGGGAAAACGACTCCGTTTCAAGAAGTATAAAACATGAAAAAGATAGATATGCCTCTTAGCTTTGCACGGCTACAAATTTCAGCCTTATTGCTTCAGTGAAACTCCAGATATAGCTAATATGGCAAAATGTGTCGGAACTGGAACTGAACTGGATTTGCCCTTAATTCTAGTAATCTGAAATCACTCAAAGAAACTTGTGAAAAACACCAAATTACATAAAAATATAAAAGATCATAAACACAATTAGACTAAACAATAATAACTCGTATTTGACACAAAACAATAATAAAACATAACTAAAAACTATATAATTATACGAGTTATCACACCCCCACACTTAGATTGTTGCTAGTCCCTAGCAACGACTCAATAAAAATAAAATAAGAAAATCTAATCTAATCCACTTTCGTAGGAAATCACGGTGGCACTTAGCATGTGACACAAGCCTTTAAACCCCTAGGTGTCCCTAGTGGACGAGTTTAGTCTCGTGAGGGTTTACTAGAACGATACCCACAAACATTGAAAAATTAAAATATAAATAAACTTCATATAAATAAACTACATATACTAAAAATATTTACTCCTAATCCTTTCAATACAAATTAGAGACAATATTTGAACAAGTCTTATAAACTAATCAATAGCTTAAAAAATTTCACAAAAAATCATGCTTGAATGTAAATTGTTTGAGTTAAGCCAATATTAGCATAACATATCTCAATCAAAATAGTGCATGTTCAAATTTAATCTCAACTTCTCACATGGGATACTCTCTTGATTTTCACTCTTTAAAGTAGTGGTTAAGTGTTTACACTCAATCAATCTCATGAAAACACTTCTACCATATGCTTGCTTGTCCACCTATTCTCCACTAAAAGATCATGCAACTTCATAAATCAAGAGGCCTTTAATCAAGGTTGTAATGGGGCCAAGGGGTTTGTAATGTGGTTGAAGAACAAAAGGATAAAGATATCACAAAGGTTCCAAAGAGTTCATAAAGTTTAGAGACATAAAAAGATTATACAAAGAAACTTCTCAAAACTCTTTACAAGTACATAGTCACCTAGGCCGGATATTCATGTTGGGCCTTTTCTTCATTCTAAACAACTTTGTAACATCTTTTTCTTTTTCCACAAATTCAAGAGATGATTCATTTTTTTTTATATAGGAATGTATTTGCCAGTATTCCATTTCTTTTTCTCTTGACTTTTCTTTTCTTTTCCCCCCACACTTATTTCTTGTTTCTAACCAAAAAATATCCCTTGTCTTTGCAACTTGTCTCAAATCATGCTAATTCATCTTTGGAACAAAGGTAAAGATATAAGTATATTTAGGTTAGGGACAAGTTATGGTTACCAAAGAGATAGCTTATTCAATGTAGGCTCAAATTGGTTCACTAAGGGTGTGTTCTCTTGGAACATCAATAAGGGATGGTTGTTTGGCCCTGGCTAAAAATCCTAATGCCTCTATCATATTCATGTTGTCACATGCATCAATATAGTCTCAAACGGTTTAAAGCAAGTTCTAGAGAATCATGTAATCATAAGAGCACTCAAGAAAGAAATTAGATTGATTTGTATAACGCATCAATCATTTTAGGCTCAAAAACTCACAAGAATGATTATACAAGTCAGATTAAGTCTAAACATGCTTCTTTCTCAATCAACATATCATATTAACATTGGCTCATAAAAAGGTTGACATCAAGCTCAATTCTCATGAAAATCTTCTCACTAATAAATATGTTTTAGACTTATGCAATTCATATCTCATCATTGTATTAAAAAGGAACTAAAACACACTAAAAAATAATAATAATAATAAAGACTCATAAAAAAAAATAGTAGACAAAAATAAAAGAAATCCTAAATCATTCCCCCCACACTTAATTCTTACATTGTCCTCAATGTAAGTCTATTAACCCAAATGAAAGAATCATGTGTAAGAGAAAAGAACTAATAACATAAGAATAGGAATAACTAGACTCAAAACAAAACAAACTCATGCAACCTAAATAATCCTAAAATACTAAACAAAAATTAACAAGTAAACGTAAAAAGATTAAAATCAAACTGACAAGGTATGTCTCAAGTCTCCCTTACTCAGACCTTGTCCAGAATGAATACTTCTAAATTGCTTAAAACACAACAAACTTTTTTTTTTTTTTTGAAAAGAAGAAATCAAACTGACAAGGTATGTCTCAAGTCTCCCTTACTCAGACCTTGTTCAGAATGAATACTTCTAAATTGCTTAAAACACAACAAACTATTTTTTTTTTTTTTTGAAAAGAAGAAATCAATCTGACAAGGTATGTCTCAAGTCCCCCTTACTCAGACCTTGTTCAGAATGAATATTTCTAAATGCCTTAAAACACAACAATTTTTTTTTTTTTTTTTTATGTCCCTTACCCCCTACTAAAGGTAGAATTTAGGAGATATTACCTGCAGAGGTTGCTAACCACTTATTATAACTGAGACACAACAAACAAAATGTTAGATAATGTCACAAAGACAAAGTGCAATCCACTCCTTGCTCGTCCATATCTCTTTTTCTTTTTCCGAGCGTTTGCGAAACAACCGTAGCAGATAAACACTCATAAGCTTGGAGCTTTTTGAGTAAATCTTCAATGGTTGTAGCAGAAATTATGGTTCTCCTTGCCTCTGAAAACATGAATCCATTATCCACAGCATTATCTAAATATGAAAGCAAATTACTAAAATAACCATTAATATTAAGCAAACCAATGGGTTTCTTATTTGTGACCAAAGATGACCAAGAAGCCACGCAAGCTATTTCTTCCAATGTACCCAGACCTCCTGGTAAAGCAATGAATGCATCGGCAGAATGGTACATGATTGTCATCCGTTCAGGGATACTCCAGACTTGTATTTCCTTACCCAAGGTAGGTCCACAAAAATCTGTGAATAGTTTTGGCACGATTCCTAGAACTGGACTTCCTCCGGCGTGTGCTGCTGTAGCGACTGCTCCCATTAAACCCGTACTACCGCCTCCATAAATCAACTGGATTTTTTGTTGGGCAAGTATTACTCCAACTCTTATGGCTTCATCAGCGAATATGTTATTTTTCCCTGGATAAGCACCTCCAAAAACACAAATTTTTTTTATGCGTTGGGACGAAGTACTTTCCATTTTTTTTTTCTTTTTTTCGATGCCTGAAAGAGAATGAGTACATGGTGTAATATATAGAGGACTGAGTAGTGAATCAGACAAGAGTAATAATGTCGCCGAAAGTGTATCTGACCTGTCAGAAGAAAATGTTAACCTAACAAAAGATTTTTGCGTGATTTCAGGAAGAAAATCAAAAAGAGAAGAAAAATCAACCGTAAAAGTCAAGAGTAATAATGTCGCCGAAAGTGTATTTGACCTGTCAGAAGAAAATGTTAACCTAACAAAAGATTTTTGCGTGATTTCAGGAAGAAAATAAAAAAGAGAAGAAAAATCAATCGTAAAAGACAAATAAAAAAAATGAGAATAATTACACAAATCGAATAACACGTAAATTAAACCGAAATAAAGTTATTGCAAATCAAACCAAAAGCTGAGAAGTCATTTATTGTAGTTGTGATTGTGGCTCACATCTTCCTCTGGTTTTACGTCCAGAAACGGCTTAAACGCCTTCTATGAGTCGAGGATATGCTTCCCATCCAGTTTTCTTACAAGCTGGCAAACAGGGTCTTTTAACATCAGATTCCCAAGATATTGCCATTCCCTTTGGAATTGCGGCCATAAATCAAGAATTTCTCTTTGTACGTCTCCACTAGGATGCGTCTCAAGAGAAAGTTGGATATTACCCAAATTCTCCTTACTCAGTCCATCCTTAATGAATTCAATTTTATCATCTCGATTAGAGGACGGAATCCCAATAGAACGACATTTACCGTTACACGTCCATCGTGCACATTTGTGGCAATTTGAACTCATGCGCTTTGCTCGTCGCTTCTTTGCAAAAGTGCTTCTACCTGTACCTGGTAAATGCAAAACAGGAAGATATTCATCTTCACGTACCTTGGCTTCAATTATCCAACGTATGTCGTCAGGAATCCCTTTGTGCATAAGCATTCTTAATCTTTCAAGTCGAACTTGGTAAAGCTTCAGTAAAATATTTCGAGGAAAAGGAGGAAATCGTTTCTGCAATCTTGTGAGAATATCATCCATCCTGAAAAAAATAAAAAAAAATGAAAGAGAAATTTATATACAATATCAGTTTTGTGGGTAGCTGATGGAACCGACTTAAATAATCACGGAGTACCGTTATCCTCCATTTAACCGGGGTTAAAAAAATTATATTTACATCTAGTTATTTTCAAAACAAGGATCAGAAAGAAAAACAACATAAAAAGACTCAAAAACAAAACACTCTAAATAAAATCCTAAATTCTTCCCCCCACACATAATTCTTACATTGTCATTAATGTAATGCTATTATCCCCCAATGCAAGAATTATATGTAAGAGAAAAGAATTATTAAACAAAAGAAACTTATGCAGCCTAAATGAACTTAAAAACAATAAACACAATTAACAAAGAAACATAAGAAATAAAAATAAAAACAATAAAAATAATAAAAGAAAAAGGAAAAGAAAGAGAAAGAGAAAGCAAATCTGAATATGGAAGGTTGGCAATTTCATCTTTAATTGGGCTGCCTTCCCAATTAACACTTGAGTTAGTGTTTTGAATCTAACCAACACCCCTTCTTGGCTTTTTAGGCTTGTCAAGCTCATACATGAAATTTCCCAAATTTATGCGTTTGAGAGGAAGCTTTCTTTGCACAACAGTGGATGCATTCTCCATTACAAGTATTATTCCATCATCCTTTGTGGTGCATATCTCATCGAGGAATGGTGCATCTTTTGGTACTTGTTGAATGACATCCAGAAACAAACTGTTTAAGGTTTCCAGCGTGTCTTGTTCATGTTCATCCTCCTTGAACTTTGCGAATCTACTAGGAAATGGTGGAGAAGAAACATTAGTAAAAATTGGAATCTCAAACGTTACCTCAGGTGCCGAAATACTCTTATTTGGATCATTGGCTTCATTATCCTCAAGAATATAATTCATCTCTAATTTTGTCTCATCCTCATCTTGTTCATCATTTCTCAAGGTCACAATAGTAGTATTCTCATTTGGGTTAATCATTGTTTGGGCAGGGAGTTCTTCAGATCTTTGTGCTACCCATCCCACCATACTACTAGTCAATTGGATCATTTGCTTTTCCAAACTCTGGATGCTTGCCCTTGTTTCCTGTTGAAATTGCAATGTATCAGTAACAAGGGAATAGACAAGATCTTCTAAAGAAGTACCTGAGTTTTGAGTCATATGTGGTGGTTGAAAAAGATCTGGTTCTTGGGACCATGATTGATTGAAGCTAGATGGATGAGTGTAATTGGCATAAGGATCTACTTCTTGGTAATTTTTCGAGTAGCCATAATTAGTATGATCCCACCATCCCTCATGGTAAGTGTTTGAGTAATGATCATACTGTTGGTCTTGGAACACTTGATGGCCTTGACATCCTCCCATGGCCAATTGTTGAACTGGGAAGGTGAGATTGGCTTGTTGATTCTCCATGTTCATGTATGCCACCAACTCTTCAAGTGTTAGATTGCTCAATTCCATCGTTTTTTTTTTATATATTTTTTTTTTCAAAATTTGATCAGAAAAACCCGTATGTACAAGAAAATAAAACTCATTAGAACTGAAAATAAGAATAAACCAAGTAACAAATAAACTAAAGAAAACAATCCCCGGCAACGGCGCCAAAAATTTGATGCACCCAAAAGAGTGTATCTTATTTAACCTTGCACTAAAAAGATAAATTGTAAGTATAGTAGTTAGCAAGGGTCGAGTCCTCAGGGATTGGGTTTTAGTTTATAAGTTAATAGTTTAAAACTTAAATTCAAGAACAATAAAAGAAAAGGGGTTTTTGAAGCTAGATTTAAACTAAAGTAAATAATAAGAATAAGATGCAAGGCGGTATAACCAGCCAATAAAAATATATATACTAAATTAGGCGGTATAACCAGCCAATAAAAATAAAACAAAGTTAATATACAAATTAGGCGGTATAACCAGCCAATAAAAATAAATATAAAAAATAAGCAAACTAAAAGTAAGAAAACAAATAAGTAAGAAGAATCAAATATGAAAAATATGGTTAAGGTTTCATTCTCCACCACTAGACATCATTAAGAATCAATTTCAGATCTATCAATATCAACCAACTATCAAAGTTAACAACCGTAGATAACAACAAGCTCTGTTATCCCAATCTTTCCTTAGTTTGTCGTTAAATAGAACAAGCTCTCTATTTAATCTCTAACCATCAAACAACCTAGAATAAGCTCTCTAGATTCAATTTAATGGCAGCTTTATGATGAGAAAGATAGGTTGATCTAAGCAACAAACACATAAGCTCGGATTGTTCAACTTAGGTTATGTTCCACTTTGCAATTATTGAAAACTTGACCATAATCATTAATCACAAATTGCCACTTATGAATAGGAAATCAAGACAATTACACGGATCAAGACTCCTAAACTAGCAATAGATAATTATCAAGATCTATCTAGTTGTACACCTAAACAAATCAAGACAACATCATGAACAATTCTTGTAGAAGAACATAAGCAACTTTGATAGAAAATTAATGATAGATAGAATCTGAAAATCAATCACAAAACATGTCTAGGGCTTTGAAATCACCCTTAACCAAATAGAAGTTTAGCCTAGCATAGGCATTATAAACATAAAATTAAATAAAATCTAAGAAGAAAATAAAAGAAAGAAGAAGAAGAAGAAGAATATTAATTATCCAACCTCTTGCTCTTTCTAAAGAAAAACAAAACTAGAGAAAAGAAAGAAGAAGAAAACTTAGAGAATTTTATTACAATGGCTAATATCCTACCTATGTACAATATGATCCTCTACAATCATCCAAGGCCCTCTATTTATACATATTTTGGAAGGCTAAATGACAAGAGACAAGATTTACAAATTTCAAAGGTAGGTATAATAGGTGGGTGAATTTTTCTAACAATTTTCGTCATATTGTATGACAATTTTGATCAGCCAACTTGATGGTCGATTTCGTCAATGTTGGAGGCCTGATCTGATCACATGGTCTTCTAGAAAAAGGTTCCCCTATCAGTTACGGATCCATATCCGTTGGAATCAGCTCATTTGCTGATGTGGATAAGCATATATGGGTAAAATACGAAAACATGTCAGCACAGACGTCATTGCACATCAGCCAACTTGATGGTCGATTTCGCTAGGGAAAACGACTCCGTTTCAAGAAGTATAAAACATGAAAAAGATAGATATGCCTCTTAGCTTTGCACGGCTACAAATTTCAGCCTTATTGCTTCAGTGAAACTCCAGATATAGCTGATATGGCAAAATGTGTCGGAACTGGAACTGAACTGGATTTGCCCTTAATTCTAGTAATCTGAAATCACTCAAAGAAACTTGTGAAAAACACCAAATTACATAAAAATATAAAAGATCATAAACACAATTAGACTAAACAATAATAACTCGTATTTGACACAAAACAATAATAAAACATAACTAAAAACTATATAATTATACGAGTTATCAAATACTCATAAACAGTAGCTAGGACTTTTTAAAAGTTAGACAAAAATTGGCTAATAAAAAAAATCACAAAGGTAGAATAATCAATTTGACAAACCTTAATTTTCCACAAGTGTGCTCAAGAGAGCATGACTTTGAACCATTAATTGGCCTAAGTCATTAGTCAAGTGGCATGAACATGAAATGCATGAAAAGTTACAGCAAATATGATGCATGAAATGCATGAGTTTAAACCTAAATGTCATGAAAAAATGCATGGCATCCATATAGTGACCTAGACCTAAATGAACTTGCATGGCATTTAATGTAACCTAGGTCTAAAATGCATGAAAATGCATGGCAAAATAAACCTAACCTAACATCTAAAACATGCATGGCAATAACACAAACACAAAGCATGCTTAAACCAAAAACTCAACCAAATATCATGCAAATGCTAACCTATCAACTAACATAGCAAAAATACACACATGATGCTAGAATACAAGGAGTGGCCGAATGGCCTATGGTTCCTAACAAGCATGGCATTTTCACAAACACTTGGTATACTAACATGCAAAACTAAATCAAGTGTCATGCAAATGCAAAACCTACTAACTAACATGTTAAAAATGCACATACAATGTAAAACACATGGAGTAGTCGAATGGCCTCAAGCTCCAACAAGAATGGCATTTTCACAAACACTTGATATGCTAACATGCTCAACTAAATCAAATGTCATGCAAATGCAAAACCTACTAACTAACATGTCAAAAATGCACATACAATGTAAAACACATGGAGTAGCCGAATAGCCTTAAGCTCCAACAAGCATGGCATTTTCAGAAACACTTGATATGCTAACATGCTCAACTAAAATATAACACTCAAATCATGCAAATACTAAAACCAAACAAGCATTTTCACAAACACTTGATATACTAAATATAAAACATCAACAAATTTAAACATTATGAAAACAGAAAATTAAAAATGCAAGAACATGATATTTAAATCATAAATGGCAACAAACAAAGCAACCAAATTAAAACATGATTCAAATATATGAAGTAGAAGAACACTTAAAGCATCAAAATTAAAGAATAACATAAATAACATAATAAATTAAAGCAAAAAACTGCATCAATAATAAAATGTAGGCCATTCGACCATTAAGGAAAAATAAGAAAAAAATTGTAAAAAAAAAAAAATATTTAAGAAAGAGATGAAGAAAGAACTTAAGAAGAACAATAAAAAAGCACTTATTTAAAAAGAAAAACTCACCAAATACTAATCAAAATAGCAAAAATAAGAATGGAAAATCAAGAAAGTGCAAGAGTTGGTGCTCAAGAGCAACCTCAAGAAGCTATATTTCAAGCTTTATCTCTTCAAACTTTCCTTTCTTTTCTAAACTTTTTCTTTTTGCTTTCAACCAAAGAGAGAAAAACTAAGAAAAACTAAGAGAAATCTGAAAAATCAAGTGAATGAAAATCAATTCTTCCCTTCCCTATTAGTGTTGGCCGAATGCCCCTCTTTCTCATGCAAGGATGTTGTCATTTTCATCCTAACCAATTTCCATCAAATGGCTAGTAATTCAAGGTGAAAAATATGAAATTATCACCCTTAGATTAGCATAGTAGCTGCCCATAATTACAGCTATTCAAGAATAATGTTGAAACTCTCCCTTGGCCTATGTGGCTTAATCACCATGGCTTGATCAAAGAGAATCTCTAACTAACTCTTAATTCTTGGCCATTTGATTGAAAAATCAGAAGCTTCCTCCTTCCTTTGGGCCTTGGCAAGCCAGAACTCTCTTTTCCAGCCCAAGTCTGATTTTTTGAAAGGCCCAAAGAAGCCCTTTTCGGTTGCTTGGGTGAAATGACCGTTTTGCCCCCCGGATGCAAATAAATGTCAAACGGACTCCAAATTCAAATTTTATTTTTTTAATACTTTCAAAATAATAAAATATTGAATTCTGGAAGTTTTCAAAATTTTCCGAGTCCGTTTGCTATTTATTTGGATTTGTTCTTCCAAAAATGCCCTTTCATGCCCCCACATTTTACAATTTTTTAAACGAGCTCCAAATCAAGATTTTTCTTCACCAATCTCTTCCAAATAATTTAAAAGTGTGATCTGGAAGTTTTTATAATTTTTGGAACTCATTTGGTATTTTTTTGGGATTTATCTGCTTGAATTACTACATAAGAGCTCGGGATTTGGCCATTTTGCAAACGAACTCCGAATCAAGATTTTCTTTTTCCAATCTCTTCCAAATGATTTAAGAATGATATTTGCAAATTTTTAGAATTTTCGGAGTCCATTTGCTATTTTTCCCAAATTTTCCAATTTTGCCCTTTTGCCTCCAAAACCCGATTTTGCTCAAAACAAGTCCGACTTTCAGATTTTATTCCAAATAATTTAAAAATTATATTTACAAAATTTCAAAATTTTTGGAGTCCATTTGCTATTTTTTTGGGATTTATCTTCTTGAATTATTGCATAGGAGGCCCGGGATTTATCCATTTTGCAAACGAAATCCGAATCAAGATTTTCTTTCGCCAATATCTTTAAAATAATTTTAAAATGAGATTTACAAAATTTCAGAAGATTTGGAGCTCATTTGCTATTGTTTTGGGATTTTCCTTATTGAATTACTACATAAGAAGCCCGGGATTTGGCCATTTTGCAAACGAACTCTGAATCAAGATTTTCTTTCTCCAATCTCTTTAAAATAATTTAAAAATGATATTTGCAAAATTTCAAAAGATTTGGAGCTTATTTGCTATTTTTTTGGGATTTTCCTTCTTGAATTACTATATAAGAAGCCCGGGATTTGGCCATTTTGCAAACGAACTCCGAATCAAGATTTTATTTTTCCAATCTCTTCCAAATGATTTAAGAATGATATTTGCAAATTTTCAGAATTTTCGGAGTCCATTTGCTATTTTTCCCAAATTTTCCAATTTTGCCCTTTTGCCTCCAAAACCCGATTTTGCTCAAAACAAGTCCGACTTTCAGATTTTATTCAAGATGAGCCTTGGGCTATCCCTTTTTAATCATTCCTCATCCATTGGGGGCTTTGGTCTTACCAAGTCGGGCCAATTCTGTGATTCTTCCCGATTTCACCGAAATCCACCAAAAACCCTAATTCTTGGTTTTCTCCCGGACTGACTTTTCTTTCGGTTTTTCTTTCAAATGTCTTCTCCATTACCCATAGTCAGTTCTTCTCTTTCATTTGGAACCTTCAATTTCGACCAATTCGATCGTTTAAGCACTTTTCCCCAAATTTCTCGGATTAGGGTTTCCTTTCTACTGAATCTCCAAATCCCAACTTTCGAACTCCATATCTTTCTATGTAGACCTCAGATTATCAAAATTCTTTCGCCATTTTTCAATTGAACTTAAAATCTTGATTTTGAAAGTGGGTTGATTTTTTCAGTAGTTGACTTTTTGGGGTTGACTTTTTTGGGTTGACTTTTTTCGAGGTTGACTTTTTTCAAGTTTGACTTTTTATGCTCGCCCTCTTAAACTAAGTCTCGGAGTACCACCTGCAGGATAAAAAAAAGTCTTTTTACATTCTGAAACATCAATTTAGGAAGAAAACATACCTGTTTTAGTGGTCTGGACAAAATTAGGTGTCTACAGCTGCCCCTCTTTGGCTATTGCTGAGAATCAGGAATTAGATAAAGATAAACAAACACTAATTTTGTACGGTTAGTGAAATCACATGTGAGGGAAAGGGAAAAGAGTTTCTTTTTCATTCTTCTATCATTTTTTCATTTTCATAATTTTTTTTTTTGAAAAAGCTGTAAATTGAAGATTTGTCCTTAAATTGAATTCCCTGACTAATCAAGGCTTGACCCGTCTTAAGGAAACGAGTTCGATTTCAAAAGAAAAAATTATGCCCGAAGGTCTTAAGAATAGTGCCTGAAGGTCTTTAAAACTGATGCCCGAAGGTCTTTAAAACTGTGACTAAAATACCTTAAAGACGGTCTCAAGGCTCGACTTATTTGAGAAGCAAAACAAGTTTGATTTGGAAAGAAAACGTACCTCGACAGTGATCTCGGGGTTCAACTCATTTGAAAAACAGAACTAGTTCACTTTGGGGAAGTCCAGGTTTTTCCTGATTTCTGCACTATTAGCTAAATGCAATGATGAGAATGACATGCTTTGCAGATGCTTGTATGTCTCCTAAGAATAAATGCAATCAAATGATTGTGCCATGACTTCTAATCCATGGTTTCTTTGAGGTTCACAGATTATCCGGCTTCATGACGGAGTCTTCAATTTGTTCATTGATGCCCCACTCAAGATAACTTGTCAAATAGTCTCAGTTTCTGTCTTTCGCTGAAATTCACAGATTTTCTGACTTCGTGATGGAGTTTCCAACACGTTCACTGTTTTCTTTTCTTGGTGATCTTTCCAAACCTTTCCCAAGATTTAAATCTATTCCTTAGTAATACTTTGAAATCCCTTTAAAGATTTTTATTACTAATCATCATTCAATTTAATAACAACCATAATGCATCTCAAAAGTTTATGAAAGAAAATATGAATCAAGCAAAAATTGTCATGAAAAGGATAACAAGAATTTATTGCAAGAAATGTTTTAAAATAGTAAAAATAAATATCAAGGATATAAGAAACAAAAGTAAGGTTATAGGTTGTAGATGCCCTGGATGTTGAATATGTAGGACCTTTTTTTTTTCTTTTCAGACCATCTAAAATTTCTTTTGAAAGAGCAATTCACTTGGGTAACCTCTTAGCTTCTGTAGTTACATCAGACTGAGTTGTTCCCCTTTCCTCTGATTGTCAGATACTTTTTCCCCTTTACACGGAGCATTGATTCGAACTTTGATCAGTACTTGAGCCGCCTTTTGCCGATTTTCAACTCAAGTGTCCTCCATTTGGTATTAAGCCGCCCTTTGCGGGTTTTCGGCTTAAACCTCTCCTTTTACATTCTTTTTTCATTTCCATTTTTTTTTGGTATTCTACCATGCATCTGAGAATTCTAAATGCTTCCAAGGTAAAAATATCAATTCAAAAGATGGGATGAATTCTGAGAATAACCTTTCAAATTAAATATCCATGCTTGATCAAAATGGGCTTTTAAAGCATGTAATGTAGGCCAAGGTTTTGGTTTAGAAAGAAAGTATAAAATAGGCCCAAAGTGTATTTAGGGGTGATTGGATCAAGGATCATTTCCTAAGGAGAATTCATTCTTGAAACATTTGTCCCTTTTTGGACTTTCTTTTCTTCTTTTTTTTTGCTTTGTTGGCTTTCATTTGCCACATTTTCCGATGGCTTTCTTTTTGCCATGATTTTTTATTATCTTTCCTCGCATTTGCCCTCCAATATAGAGGGTGATCGTTGATCAAGGTTTAAAGGAAGAAATAATTCCTAAGGCTCAAAGGGGTGACTAAGGATAATTTCTTCTTAGTGAAAGGAATATGAAAGATGGCCATTCATCATATCAAGCATGAATATTTTCTTTGAAAAGCGATTCAAAGGGGAGATAGATATATAGAATTTCCATTTTTACACTTGGAATCATTCGAATTTCCATGTGCATAGCATCAGACACATTTTTTTTTCAAGCATAATACTTCTTCAGTTCATCAGCATTCACGGGATGTCTAAAATTATCTCCGTCCATTCTAGTTAAAATCAATGCTCCTCCAGAAAAAGCTCTTTTTACCACATAGGGTCCTTCCCAATTCGGAGCCCATTTTCCTCTCGGGTCCTTCACTATAGGGAGAATTTTCCTCAGTACCAATTCCCCTTCTCGGAACTGTCTAGGACGAACCTTCTTGTTGTGGGCTCGAATCATCCTTTTCTGATACAACTGTCCGTGACAAATTGCTTTCAATCTTTTCTCCTCGATGAGATTCAACTGTTCATAACGAGCTCTAACCCATTCTGCTTCCTCTAGGCCAACTTCCATCAAAACCCGAAGTGAAGGGATTTTAACTTCAATAGGTAGCACTGCTTCCATTTCATATACCAAAGAAAACGGTGTTGCCCCTTAGAGGTGCGGACTGAGGTACGATATGCATGAAGAGCAAACGACAAGATCTCATGCCAATCCTTGTACACATTGGTCATCTTCTCGACAATCTTCTTGATATTCTTGTTAGCTGCTTCTACTGCGCCATTCATCTTTGGACGGTAAGGTGCCGAATTATGATGTGTGATCTTGAATTGAGTACACACTTCTCTCATCATCTTATTGTTCAAATTGACAGCATTATCCGAAATAATTCTTGCTAGCAACCCGTAATAGCATATGATTTCTTTCTTGACGAATCTGCATACCACCAACTTTGTTACATTCGCATAGGAAGTAACTTCTACCCACTTTGTGAAATAATCTATGGCCACCAAGATGAAACGATGTCCATTTGAAGCTTTCGAGGTAATAGGCCCGATCATATCCACTCCCCACATTGAAAAAGGCCAAGGTGCAGTCATGACATGTAATGGAGATGGCGACACATGAATCTTATATGTATAAATCTGGCATTTATGGCACTTCAGAGAATAACTAATGCAATCTCCTTTCATTGTCAACCAATAGTAACCTGCCCTCATAATCTGTTTAGCAAGCATGTGACCATTAGCATGAGTGCCATATATCCCTTCATGGACCTCTTCTATGATTCTTTGAGCTTCGACAGACCCGACACATCTCAACAGGACTTGATCTTTCCCTTTCTTGTAGAGAATCTCACTGTCTAGAACGAAACCCATTGCTAGCCTTCTCAGAGTCCTCTTGTCATTCTCTGTCGCTTGTTCTGGATACTGTTGACTCTTGATGTACTGCAAGATGTCGTTATACCAAGGGAGACCATCTGCTTCTTCTTTGATACTCAAACAGTGGGCAGGAGACCCATATATGCTCATCTTCATCGGCACAACTTCAGCCCCTTCATTCACTTTAAACATTGATGACAAAGTAGCCAGAGCATCTGCCATTCGGTTTTCTTCTCGAGGAAAGTAATTGAAATTCACTTCTTCAAACTCTTCCAATAAACTCAGTATGAGTTCTCTGTATCGGATTAATTTTGTATCTCGGGTTTCCCATTCTCCTCGTAACTGGTAAATCACTAAGGCTGAATCTCCAAAAACTTCCAATACTTTGATCTTTCTGTCCACTGCAGCACGAAGGCCCATAGTACATGCTTCATACTCAGCAGTATTGTTTGTACAATCAAAATCCAATCTAGCAGTAAAAGGATAATAATCTTCTTCTGGGGATATAAGCACTGCACTGATTCCATGCCCCATGGCGTTAGATGCTCCATCAAAGTACATTTTCCATACTTTCTTCTTCAGGGGAATCTCATCTGTTTGCGACACATACATCAAATCTTCATCCGGGAAGTCAAAGTTCAACGGCTCATAATCTTCCACTGCCCGACTTGCTAAGAATTCAGCCATTGCACTGCCCTTGATAGCTTTTTGACTTACATAGACGATGTCGTATTCTGACTTACATATACGATGTCGTATTCTGACAATAAAACCTGCCATCTTGCCGTCCTCTCTGACAAAGAAGGTGCTTCCAACATGTGTTTGACTGGATCCAGCTTAGCAATCAACCACGTTATGTGATACAATATATACTGCCTAAGTCTTCGAGCGGTCCAAGCTAAGGCACAACACAACTTCTCTACCGACGAATATTTCAACTCATAATCTGTGAACTTCTTGCTGAGGTAATAAACTGCCTGTTCTTTCTTTCCATTTTCATCAAGCTGCCCCAAAACACAACCCATGAATCTCTCAAATACTGATAAATACAGTATCATTGGTTTATCCGGAATAGGTGGCATTAATACTGGTGGGTTCGATAGATAATGTTTAACCTTTTCAAATGAAATCTGACAACCTTCATCCCATTCTCCTAGATCACGTTTTTGAAGTAACTTAAATATTGGATCACATTTGTCGGTTAATTGAGAAATAAACCGAGCAATGTAATTCAATCTCCCCAGAAAGCCTCTTACTTCTTTTTGAGTACGAGGTAGTGGCAGATTCTGAATAGCCTTCACTTTATCCAGGTCAATCTCAATTCCTCTTTTGCTGACAACAAAACCCAACAATTTCCCCGAGGTGACTCCAAAAGTGCATTTTGCCGGATTTAGCTTGAGTCTAAACTTCCTTAGTCATTCAAAAAGCTTCTTAAGATTCACAATATGCTACTCTTCTCCTTATGAATTAGCGATCATATCATCAATGTAGACCTCAATTCCCTTATGCATCATATCATGAAACAAGGTCACCATGGCTCTTTGGTATGTTGCCCCAGCATTCTTCAACCCAAATGGCATTACTTTGTAGCAGAAGGTTCCCCACATTGTAACAAATATAGTTTTCTCCATGTCTTTCGGTGCCATCTTGATTTGATTGTATCCTGAGAATCCGTCCATGAAAGAAAATAAAGAACTCTTTGCTGTATTATCCACCAGAGTATCAATATGGGGCAAAGGGAAATTATCTTTAGGGCTGGCCTTGTTCGAATCTCGGTAATCAACGCACATTCGCACTTTGCCATCCTTCTTTGGTACTGGAACAATATTTGCCACCCATTCTAGATATTTTGCCACCTCTAAGAATCCAGCATCAAATTGCTTCTTCACCTCCTCTTTTATCTTTAATAGCATGTCTAGCCTCATTCTTCTCAACTTTTGCTGAATTGGCTTGCATTCTGGCCTTAAAAGGAGCTTATGAACCATTATATCCGGATCCAACCCTGGCATGTCTTGGTAAGACCATGCAAATACATCCACATACTCCTGGAGCAAAGCTATCAATTCACCTTTTATTGATGGTGACAATGAAGTTCCAATTTTGACTTCTTTTATCTCTTCACCATTTCCCAGATTTATCGTTTCCAATAATTCCTTATGAGGAAGTACTTGCTTCTCCTCTTGTTCTATTTTCCTCAATTGATCTGGAGGTAGACCATAATCCTCAGTATCTTCATTAGCCTCAAAATCACCGGTGCAAATGGGTCTTTCAAAATCAATTTTAGAATTACTAACAGGAAGGTCCTCATATTCCACATCCGCACACCTGTAAATAGGTGGAGAAGAAACAATATAGGAAAATATATAATGAAAACAAAATAAATAACAAAAATGAAAGAATATGGATAAAATGCATTGTGCTTGTTATTTATTGAATGAAAATGTTTAAAAAGCCCATTACAGAAAAAACTCTTAATATCTCTGGGTAAAGATAATTAAGATTGCTTTTTTAAAAGTATTACTTTGGAATAGACTTAAAAACTATGGGCAACTCAGTCGCACTCCAGTTGGTTAGTCTATATCCTGGCGGACATGGTCGCACCATCCAATTAGCATTCTCTCTTTCAATTCTTTCTTCCTCAGTCGTGCAGATCTCCACATCATACATCTGCTCATCCCTATTCACTTGGAATCTCTCGAAGGCTTGCTCTATCATTACGAGCACATCATCAGAATTCTTTTCTCCGAACAGAGAACCGATTGAACGGAAGCTGTGAAGGATAGGTGGGAATATCATAGGCTCTCACTCAATATCCATACCCGTAAGACCGGCCATCCTCCTTTGTCGGTTCCTTTCAACTTGTTTCCTTTTCTCATGGGCCTTCGGAAGATACCCTAGGCTAAATCGGTCTTTCTTTCCTATTACCTGCATCGCTTGAGCCATTCCTTGAAGATATTTCTCGAGACCTTTTCCAGCCCTGCAGCCTTTTCCCACGGTAGTTCTTACCCCCAGCCTTGTGTTCTTGGGCAATCTTGGTTTCGAAATTTTTCATCCTTCAGCGACGAAAACTGCATTTACGAATTCCAAAGACCGAAAAGAACACTCCACGACATCTTCATTGGGCTCAACATAAGGAGATTCAGTAGATGCGGAAGCTATTATGTCTTCTTCTCCTGATACTGTGATCAAATGACCCTCCATCACAAATTTCAGCTTTTGGTGGAGAAACGAGGGTACAGCCCTAGCTGAATGTATCCATGGCCTTCCCAACAAGCAATTATAAGATGGATTAATGTCCATGACCTGGAAGTTCACCGTATAAATGCATGGGCCTATCTCCAAAGGAACTTCAGTGGTTCCCATAACCTCTTTCCTTGTTCCATCAAAAGCCCTGACCACTGTGCAACTTGGTATCATATAGGATATATCCATTGGAAATTTGGATAGGGTTGCTAAAGGCATCACATTTAGTGAAGAACCATTATCCAAAAGGACCCTTGGTAATATGTGTCCCTTACAAGTGGTAGTTATATGGAGAGCTTTTGTTGATCCAATACCATTGGGTGGTATCTCTTCATAGCTGAAAAATATGTAGTCATCTGCTGCGATGTTTCCCACCAGTCTGTCCAGTTTTTCTACTGATATATTATTAGCCACGTATGCCTGATTCAATACTCTTAACAGGGCATTTCTGTGTGGTTCTGAATTCAAAAGCAAGGATAAGATTGAGATTCTAGCTGGTTGACGTTGCAGTTGTTCAACCACGATACTCACTGTGCTTTATAAATTTTAAGAACTCACAGGCTTTCTTCTCACATACTGGTTCTTTCATTCTGTTAACCGGGGTTGATCCCCTCTCTATTTTTTTTTGGCAAATCCATCTCAATTGGTTTGGCTCGACTACCTTCTTCCCTTTATCTGTTCCTCTGTCTTTCCCTGCTAACCCTTGTTCAGCAGCCTCCGGAGCATAAAACCTCCCGCTTCGGGTTAAATGCCCCACACCTGTGATATCCTGCTGGCTTGAAGACCCAGGCATAACATGCTACAGTCGTATTTCTATGGTGCAGCCTTGTTTTCCTTGTATGAAAAGGAAACAGGTAAATGAATGATTAACTTGGGCGCATTTTCCTCAATGACTGGCATAACTTTCTCCCCCGGTTCATCATAGTAGATGATCAAGGGTTTTCCTATCCCATAGCCACATGTATTTTCAATGACTTCTATTTCCTCCTCTGTCTCCTCGTAGAATTGGGCTTCCCCATTATCCATCATCCTTTGGACTTTAACCCAAAAGTCCCCGCAGTTTTGTATGTCATGGCCTCCAAACTTATGGAACGGGCACCAATTATGCACCCTTTTTGCAACCATTTTCAGACTATCTGTATCTTCCCCCAATCCTGCCTTGACCATTTCAACCCATACTGTCAGCATCGGAGTCTTGACTTCCCTAATATCCCTTTTTAATCTTCTGCCCTCTCTGGCCAATATTGCATTTACCTGATTCCCAGCATGATTGGGCAATGGATTTCCTGCTACGTTCGGCCCATTTTTTGATCCAAACTTCACAACCCCAGCATTGATCAGGCTTTGGACTTTCTTTTTGAAGGCTAGGCAATCTTCAATCAAATGTCCTTGGATTCCCGCATGGTAAGCATAGTTAGTGTTTGCATTGTACCATCTTGGATATGGAGGTGTTAAAGGTTTGAGGTACACGGGTGTAACAAGTTGACCCTGCAATAGTTTTGGATATAGCTCACCGTAAGTGGTAGGAATCGGATCAAATTGGGGTTTTTGATCATTCCTTGGTGAACGTTGATCATTGTGCGCAGGCCCTTGTGTGTTTGGGACAGTGTTTCTAGGAAGGGTTATTTGAGGGGATATGCTAGTTGGGAATGGCTGTTGTGGTATATTGGTGCAGGGAAATAGATTTTGGGTAAGGTGGTTGACATTGGGATAATAAGGATTATACCCCGGATATGGTGTGTAAGGTGTCGGAGGTGCATAAGGTGTGGTAGGAGTATAGGGCCTTGGTGGTGTGTATGGTGTAGGAGGTGTATAGGGGTATTGGCTGAAGCTTACTGCATGGGTTTCTTCCTTCTTCTTTGCGGGAAAAACTCTCTTTGGGGTAGTAGACTCACCCTTTTCCATCTTCCCATTCTTAATAGCTGACTCAATCATTTCCCCAGATATTACCATATCTGCAAAGTCCTTGGTAGCACTTCCCACCAATTTGTCATAATAGGGTGCTTTCAAGGTGTTGATGAAAAGCACTGTGGTTTCTTTGCTAGTTAAAGGGGGTTGCACTTGTGTGGCCAGATCCCTCCACCTCTGCGAATATTCTTTGAAGCTCTCATTGGACCTCTTTTCCATATTCTGTAATGACAGCCTATCTGGAACCATGTCAGAAACATGCTTATAATATTCCATGAAAGCCTGGCCAAATCTGTCCATGAACGAATTTTGGTACGACTCAGTTGATTGTACCATTGGGTGGCTGACCCTGTCAAGCTATCTTGGAAGCAATGAATAAGCAATTTCTCATTATCCTCATGCCCCGTCATCCTTCTAAAGTACATGGTCAGATGAGCTAATGGGTTGGTGGTCCCATTATACTTTTCAAAGTCTTGTACTTTGAATTTTGGGGGAATTACTAGATCATGTACCAAGCTCATCTCTTTGGCATCTAGACTGCCAAACAACTCTGCCCCTTCAACTGTCCTTAGCCTTTCCTTTAGCAGCTGGTATTTCTTCTGAGATTCAGCAATTTCGACCCTTTTCAATTTAGTCATTTTGGCCCTTTCCCTTTTTGCCATTTCTTCGAAATCTGGAACCTCAACCTCAATTGGATCAACTCCGATATTACCCCTTTTTGGACCAAAATTTTGTGCTTCGGCTGCTGGTTGGATATAGATGTAGGAAGCTGCCCTAGTTGGGAGTTCATTGCCCACAGGTTGGGATGTCTGACCATTCCTCTATACCACTTATAGTCGATCTTCCTGATTCACTGCCCCTATTCCAGTAGCTGAATGTTCTCCGGGCTACTTCTGCTTCATCATAGTGCTCATCATCTCCATGAGTTTTGTCATCTGTTCTCGTGTCTCCTCTTGAGACTTAGTTAACTGTTCTTGTAGTTCTTTCTGGATTCTTTCCATTCTTTCAATTCTGGCAAGCTGATCGTTTTCCATGGCTCTTGTTCTAGATCGAGTATTGTAAGGGTGTTGGAAATCTGGTTCTTTCTGAGTGCGACCAATTGTACCTTTAGTTTTAAAAACCATGGATTAGAAATCATTGACACATTTCTTATTTTTTTTAATAAAAAATTAATAAATGAATTAATGAAACAGTGTTAATAAATGAACAACTAAGTAATTGACTAAGTGTATGAACCTATATGAATAAATGAATGGACCAATAAATAAATGATTAAATGTATGAACAATTTATAAAGAATAAATGAATGAATGATTATGAATACAAACAAATAAAATATATAAAAGAAAGAACTAGTGAATGATGAATGTATTTAGAGTATTGGCCCCGGGATAATTCCAACCAAACGGTCTTTCATTGATTTCCTGGAACTAAATACATCAAAAAAAGATCCCTGCTTAAAATAATATGATAATCTGTCTCTCCTAAAAACTATTACAAAATACTGGTAACTCCCTCATATCCTGGACCTTTTTCACTGTCCTCTTTTGATTGCTTGCTCTTCCATCTGATCCCTACTTGTTCACGACCCTTTGACGTCTCAGCAGAAGCATCGCCGTGTAAGCTTTCCCTAGCTTGTTTCTCCAGTTGATTTGCTCGGGCTTCCTCGTGTTTCGCTTTCTCTTTCCAATAATTATTCTCCTTCTTGAGGTTTTTGACCTCATGTTCCCACTCCCCGAAAGTTTTGAGAGTCCCCTCAAATCTGAGCTCAAAGCGATACCTTTTGTTCTCCAAATGTAATTCCCGAAGATCGCCCTTAGTGGTGTCCCTTTCTCTCTTGATTTGTTCTTATTCTTTTTCCCGAGCTGATTCCTTATTTTTCATGTCCTCGAGCTCTTCTTGTAGTTGGGCAATATCCTTGCTCATCTGGGCCTTTTCTTTTTCAAATTCCACCCCTGCGATTTCTAACTCTAATGGCATTTCCCTCGATGGCATATTCATGAACTGGACCTCCTCCCCATCTGATGTCAACAGTCTATCATTAACCCTTAATTCTCTCCATACCAGGTAATCAGGTGTAACGATGTCGGCATATCCGGCCACTTTTATCCGGTGAGTTTTCTTCCATGCTTTAATCATTGCCCGTACTCTTACAGAATATCCATCTTCCCCATAAGTGAACTCGGATGATCATAATTTATGAGTCATGGGTGTGAATTGCCGAGACTCAACCTGTCTTTGCACCAACAAAGGCACATAACTCACAAACCCCCAAATTCCGAGTAGTGGAACTCCCGGGTTGTCCCTACATTTGTACATAATCGGCATAGGAACCATCCATGGAGCTCTCCAAGTCACCATCTCCCTTTTTAGATTCCGAAACATGTTGACCCATTTCTCTTCATTTCCGTCTTTAGGCCAATCATTTTGAAGGAATTCCCTAATCGGAACTAAAGTCTTCATGTACGGTTTGAAGGAAATATTTTCTATCTTTCAAAAGTGACTTTGAATCCAAATATAAAGGAATTGTACACACCCCTTTATTCTCCCTTGTCCTGTCATTTTACAAAAATTCAGGGATCGGATAGTTTCAGCTATGATGGCCGGAGATGGGTTGATCTTCTGTTCTAACTTTTCAAAGAAATCAAACACGGCTATATCCACATGACCCAATATCTTCGGGAATATGATTAACCCGTAGATGGCTAGAGCGAAGATGTCCCTGGCTTTTTCTTTGTTGGAACAACCTAATATCAACTGCCGGAGAGTTTCCCACGGAATGCACCCATTTTTCTGCTTTGTGTCCACATGACTCTCAACCCATGTTGTATCCATTCCTGTGATCCTAGCCACTTTCTTCTTCAAACCTGAAGGTTTCATTTCCTTCAAATATACCCGATCAGGATTAGGACATTCAATACATAACAGTGCTGAATATTCTTCGATCAATGGTGTCATATCCTCCTTGTTAAAAGTGAAACATCTATAAGCAGGATTCCAAAACTGTACCATAGCCTGAATCAACCCACTATTGACCTGAATCGGAATTAAGAGTGCTATATCTCCATATTTCTGAGTGAAGTCTTCTTTCTCTGATACATTCCACTGATTCCAAATGTCGGCTAACCCTCGGAGATTATTCTGTCTAGGATCCACTTTGACCCTTTCCGGCAATACTGACACATAATCTTTCTTGAGGCAATCACCATCCTCCCTCAGATCTTTTTCCGACTGTGCCTTGACTACTACATGATCTTCTATCACTGAAATAACCTGGCACTCCATGAAAGTCCTTTGGGTTGATAACTATCTCGAGGCCAATAAACTCCAAGTGTATGATGATGTCTATGATGCATGTCAAAGAAAAGAAAACAGAAAGAAATAGATTAGTAAAGAAATGAATTCACAAATATAACATAAATAACAACATGGTTTTTAAAAAAATGTCCCGAAAATTTAAACAGAGCTTCGGCATTACGACACATTTGGGACAAAATAAAAAATACGAGCGATATGATGTTCGTTCATCATCACCCAATTTGTATCTAACATATAGAAAGATAGTAAAAGGTTGGAAATGTTCCTCCATGTGTTCTTAAACTTCGGATATCTAACAAAAATTAAGCATGGCTTCGCCTAGGTTCACTATATGAAGGTGAATCGGTTTTAAGGCCCCGAATTGTTCCTCACTGTCGCCGGTGAAGGCTAGTAAGGCACCCTGATAAAAGCAGGTTCAATTCGTTAGAGTATATTTTCCTATGCCCGTACGGAGGATTATCACGAAGGCATTAGGTACTTTATACTCCGAAAGTGTTTCACTAGCCCATACGAAGGATCAATCACGAAGGCGTAGTTACTTTACTCCCACTTAAAAGGACAGAACCCGGGTAGAGGATTCATGTTATGCAAATGCAAATACAGTGTGTGCGGAGGAACAAAACAAACCTGTCACCACCTATTCTACACCCCTTATTCTAAATACCACACTAAAATCAAACAATGTAAAGCATCAGTCAAGCAAACATATAAATATACGCAACAAAATAACCAGAGAACAAATAATAATATGAATGCACATGAATATGGACATATTAAAAAAAAAATTATTTTCAAAATTCTCTTTTATTTTAAAAATATGGGAATTAAAATTAAATACCAATTAAACCAACAAAATCGAGACTTTGATAACACACGACTAATTCTAGGCCTGACTCTCTTATTGTCCCCAGTGGAGTCACCAAGCTGTCGCAACCTAAAAAATAATGAGTCTCATCGCAAGACTTTATTATTCGTTAAGCATGACATTAAAAAAAATCGAGGAAATGTCGACTTAATTCCTCTAGATAAATGAAGGTTTTGAAAATGACCTTGAAAAAGACATGGAGTCGCCACCAATCTTTTTTAGCTAGGTGTGATCGGCCACCTATTAAAATCGATTTTATAAAATATTTTAAAAATTAATTAAAACATTTTTAAAACCAATTTCAAGTCTGCGTTTTAAACCAGAGAAATCAAAGAAACGGGTTCGGGACTCGGTTACGTGTGGGGAAGGATTAGCACCCCCACAACGCCCGTATAAAACGGTACCCTATTAATCGTGTGTTATCTCAAGTCTCGGTAAAAATCGATTTTAAATTTAGTATTTCAAGTTAATTCCCAATTTAAAGAAAAATAATTTCATTTTTTAATTGAAAATATCCGAAATTTATAAATTCAAAATTTTCCTATATTCCCCAACAAACGTGGCAAAATATAGAAATTTTTATTAGTTTTGAAAAACTTTCCGAATCATTCTCTTTTTTTTTTTTTTGAAAGAAAGATATTCCTTTATTAATGATAATTGATGATATTCCCTCCAGCAAACTCGGTAGAGAACTCATGAATTATTTTAACTCGGGAATATCTTTATTTTTTATTGAAAAATCATTATCCTTTTGAAAACATTTTAAAAGATATGAATATGTATATGCATGACATAAATAAGATGACATGGCAAAATCTAAATAATATAATGCATCCTAAATGATATAATATAATTTAAATGCCTTAGCATATTCTAAATGAAATAAAATGTCCTAAGTTATATGACATATTCTAAATGAAATGAAATGACCTAGGTAACATAATATATTCTATATGAAATGTAATATCCTAAATCATATGATATATTTTAAATGAAATAAAATATCCTAAATGACATGGAAAATATGAATGATATGGCATATAATTTAAATGACATAAAATATAAAATAATGCTATCATATAATATGCATGAAAATAAAAATGAAAATAATAATGCATGAACATAGTATATGCTAAATAATATGACAAAAAATAACTAAATAAAAAACATAGGATATCATGAAATATTCTAAATCATATAATAAACAATATAACATAACTCAAAATCATAACAATATCGTAGAAATTATCATAGCAAAAATCACATATTATATAAAATGCATGAATATGGGAAATGCAATGCATGAAAATGTATTTTTTCCTTTAATTGAGGAAATCCGTATATCTAAAAAGATATCCGGCTACCTTAGGAAAATATGTCAAATTAAATATTCTAAAACCAAAATACTTTGTGATTGTTTGAAAACAATTTTTCAAAGCTTAGATTAAAAATAAAAACTGGGCTAAATCTTTTTTTTTTAAATGGCTCTAATTTCCTAAGTTTAAAATCCCGGACTTGACCACCCTTAACCCGAGACTTAAAAAATCATTTTTAGAGTTTAAAAAGGCTTAGAAACTACCCTAAGTCAGTAGCTAAACTTCCTAATCAGCCCCCTCTAAGTAACTTAACCAAAACAGAAAAATGATTTTTCTTTAAATTCAATTCTCACTCAACTGTCCAGTTTTAAGCCACGATTTTTTACCCTATTTTTAAAAATTCTAAAAATTCTAAAAAAATATTGGAGACTCAGGACATGTAAAATTACATGGGAAAAAATTAGCTTAATTTTCTGATTAAAGATGAGTGCCCAGAAAAATCGGGAAAGTATGAGTACTAGATGAAAAAACTGTTTTTCCAAAATACATTTTTGCCTTTGATAAAATCATTTAAAAATCAAAGTAAAAATATTTAATACTCACAAACAGTAGCTAGGACTTTTTAAAAGTTAGACAAAAATTGGCTAAGTAAAAAAATCACAAAGGTAGAATAATCAATTTGACAAACCTTAATTTTCCACAAGTGTGCTCAAAAGAGCATGACTTTGAACCATTTATTGGCCTAAGTCATTAGTCAAGTGGCATGAACATGAAATGCATGAAAAATTACAGCAAATATGATGCATGAAATGCATGAGTTTAAACCTAAATGTCATGAAAAAAATGCATGGCATCCATATAGTGACCTAGATCTAAATGAACTTGCATGGCATTTAATGCAACCTAGGTCTAAAATGCATGAAAATGCATGGCAAAATAAACCTAACCTAACATCTAAAACATGCATGGCAATAACACAAACACAAAGCAGGCTTAAACCAAAAACTCAACCAAATATCATGCAAATGCTAACATATCAACTAACATAGCAAAAATACACACATGATGCTAGAATACAAGGAGTGGCCGAATGGCCTATGGTTCATAACAAGCATGGCATTTTCACAAACACTTGGTATACTAACATGCAAAACTAAATCAAATGTCATGCAAATGCAAAACCTACTAACTAATGCACATACAATGTAAAACACATGGAGTAGCCGAATGGCCTCAAGCTCCAACAAGCATGGCATTTTCACAAACACTTGATATGCTAACATGCTCAACTAAATCAAATGTCATGCAAATGCAAAACCTACTAACTAACATGTCAAAAATGCACATACAATGTAAAACACATGGAGTAGCCGAATAGCCTCAAGCTCCAACAAGCATGGCATTTTCACAAACACTTGATATGCTAACATGCTCAACTAAAATATAACACTCAAATCATGCAAATACTAAAACCAAACAAGCATTTTCACAAACACTTGATATACTAAATATAAAACATCAACAAATTTAAACATTATGAAAACAGAAAATTAAAAATGCAAGAACATGATATTTAAATCATAAATGGCAACAAACAAAGCAACCAAATTAAAACATGATTCAAATATATGAATTATAAGAACACTTAAAGCATCAAAATTAAAGAATAACATAAATAACATGATAAATTAAAGCAAAAAGCTGCATCAATAATAAAATGTAAGCCATTCGACCTTAAGGAAAAATAAGAAAAAAATTGTAAAAGAAAATATTTAAGAAAGAGATGAAGAAAGAACTTAAGAAGAACAATGAAAAACACTTATTTAAAAAGAAAAACTCACCAAATGATAATCAAAATAGCAAAAATAAGAACTGAAAATCAAGAAAGTGCAAGAGTTGGTGCTCAAGAGCAACCTCAAGAAGCTATATTTCAAGCTTTATATCTTCAAACTTCCTTTCTTTTCTAAACTTTTTCTTTTTGCTTTCAACCAAAGAGAGAAAAACTATGAAAAACTAAGAGAAATCTGAAAAATCAAGTGAATCAAAATCAATTCTGCCCTTCCCTATTAGTGCTGGCCGAATACCTCTCTCTCTCATGCAAGGATGTTGCCATTTTCATCCTAACCAATTTCCATCAAATGGCTAGTAATTCAAGATGAAAAATCATGAAATTATCACCCTTAGATTAGCATAGCAGCTTTCCATAATTACAGCTATTCAAGAATAATGTTGACACTCTCCCTTGGCCTATGTGGCTTAATCACCATGGCTTGATCAAAGAGAATCTCTAACTAACTCTTAATTCTTGGCCATTTGATTGAAAAATCAGAAGCTTCCTCCTTCCTTTGGGCCTTGTCAAGCCAGCACTCTCTTTTCCAGCCCAAGTCTGATTTTTTGAAAGGCCCAAAGAAGCCCTTTTCGGTTGCTTGGGTGAAATGACCGTTTTGTCCCCGGATGCAAATAAATGTCAAACTGACTCCAAATTCAAAATTTATCTTTTTAATATTTTCAAAATAATAAAATATTGAATTCTGGAAGTTTTCAAAATTTTTCGAGTCTGTTTGCTATTTATTTGGATTTTTTCTTCCAAAAATGCCCTTTCATGCCCTCACATTTTACCATTTTTAAACGAGCTCCAAATCAAGATTTTTCTTCACCAATCTCTTCCAAATAGTTTAAAAGTTTTATATGGAAGTTTTCATAATTTTTGGAACTCATTTGGTATTTTTTCAAGATTTATCTACTTGAATTACTACATAGGAGCTCGGGATTTGGCCATTTTGCAAACGAACTCTGAATCAAGATTTTCTTTCACCAATATCTTTCAAATAATTTAAAAATGATATTTGCAAAATTTCAAAATTTTCGGAGTCCATTTGCTATTTTTTTGGGATTTATCTTCTTGAATTATTGCATAGGAGGCCCGAGATTTAGCCATTTTGCAAACGAACTCCGAATCAAGATTTTATTTTTCCAATATCTTTCAAATAATTTAAAAATGATATCTGCAAAATTTCAAAAGATTTTGAGCTCATTTGCTATTTTTTCGGGATTTTTCTTCTTAAATTACTACACAACAAGCCCGGGATTTGGCCATTTTGCAAACGAACTCCGAATCAAGATTTTCTTTCACCAATCTCTTTCAAATAATTTAAAAATGAGATTTGTAAAATTTCAAAAGATTTGGAGCTCATTTGCTATTTTTTTTTGGAATTTTCCTTCTTGAATTACTACATAAAAAGCCCGGGATTTGGCCATTTTGCAAACGAACTCCGAATCAAGATTTTCTTTTGCCAATCTCTTCCAAATGATTTAAGAATGAGATGTGAAAATTTTCATAATTTTATGAGTCCATTTGCTATTTTTCTCAAATTTTCCAATTTTGCCCCTTTGCCTCCGAAACCTGATTTTGCTCAAAACAAGTCCGATTTTCAGATTTTCTTCAAGCTGAGCCTTGAGCTATCCCTTTTTAATCATTGTTCATCCATTGGGGGCTTTGGTCTTACCAAGTTGGGCCATTTTTGTGATTCTTCTTTAATTTTTGGGAAAAAGTATGGAAATGATCAAACTAGATAAAATTGAAGCTTCATTTTGAAGAATAATCAATAAATAGAGATACCTCAAGGTCCAATTTCAAGAGAAATAAAAAGAGAAATCAATTGAAAGAAGAATTGGACAAAAGTGAATAAATTGGAAATTGCAATTCTGAGAAAAAATTGGAAACTTCAATTTTTATGGAAAAGTATATAAATGATCAAATTGGAAAGAATTGAAAGTTCAAATATAGAAACAATCAATAAATGAAGATATCTAAAGGTCCAATTTGAAGGAGTATAGAAAATTTTTGCAATAATAAGTTCCGAATCGTCCTCGAAATAGCATGACCATTTTTTAGGAAATTCGTTTTCGTTTCCTCTCTGGTTCAAAGCGCAAACTTCAAAATTGGTTTTTGAAATTTTTTAATTAATTTTAAAATATTTTATAAAATCCGGTTTTAATAGGTAACCGATCACACCTAGCCAAAAAAGATCGATGGTGACTCCATTTTCTTTTTCTTCGGTTGTTTTCAAACCCTCCTATTTTAATTTTGAGGAACAACTTTTATTTTCCCCTTTCCCACTCTTAAACATCATCGACGGGGTCCCCCGAAAGACACGATATGGTAGCTTGGCAACTCCACTGGGGAACTTTTAGAGAGTCAAGCCAAAAATTAATTATGTGTTATCAAGAGTCTCGATGTTGACTATTTTAATCGATATTTAATTATAATTCCCATTTTTTAAAATAAAGAGAATGCTGAATATGTTCATTTTCATGCATATTGTTATTCTCTGGTTATTTGATGTTGTATATTATTATTGCTTTCTGGTTAATGCTTTGCTTTATTTGATTTTATTTATTGTCGGGGTATTTAGGATAAGGCTTGTAGAATAGATGGTGAGAGGTTTGTGTTTTTTTTTTTCACACACTACACTTGCATTTACATAACATAAGCCCTTGTCCCGGGTTTCGTCCTTTTAGGTGGGAGTAAAGTACCTACGCTTCGTGAGGTGATAACCTCCACATAACCTAGCGAAACACTTTCGGAGTATCAAACTATCTACGATTCGTGAGGTGATAATCTCCGCATAAGCCTGAGAAATGTACTCTAACAAAATGAACCCGTTTTGATCGGGGTGCCTTACTAGCCTTCACCGGCGATAGTTATGAACAATTTGGGGCCTTTAGAACCTAATACAACCTCATATAGTAAACCTAGGCGAAACCATGCTGGATTTTCTGTTAGATTTCCCAAAGTTAAGAAACACACGGAGGAACATTTCTTACCTTTTGCTGTTTATTCTATGATGATGTTATGATGTTTTAACTCTATTTCATCCTCGTACTAACTCGTGCTCTTTTTTTTCCTTTCATTCCATGCATCATGATCATTTAGGGGTATTTGCTTTAAGCCGAGTGCCGATCGAAGAGATTTTCATTATAGTCATGGAGTGTCAGGACCTTCCGCCAGTGTCAATTATTAGCAAGACATATCAAGAGGTCAAAACTGATTTCGAGAAAATTCATTGTGATAAGGGAGTCTGTTTGGTCGCTGGTTTTGTGTCTGTACCCTAGTCGATTCATCTAGATTTCGCTCAGAATGATTTAGAGGAGTTAGAGGAGATTTGGAGACAGTGGGGAGCTGCGAGGAAGGATAAGTTTACTAGAAAATATGGTGACGTAGCTCTACTTCTCCTGACCAAGATAAATGAGCAGTTGGTCAGGGCTATAGTACAGTTTTGGGATCCTTCATACCAATGCTTCATATTCAATCGGGAAGATGGTGCCCACCATTGAGGAATACTCCACTCTACTTCGCATTGAGTTTGTAAATCCGGATAAAATATATTGAAAAGAGAAGAAAACAGTGAGTTTACAAAAGAAGCTTTCCAAGGTGACGGGTATAGAGTTCTCGACAGATTCTTCACACATAAAGAAGAAAGGCTCGAGTGACTACATTCCATGGGTATTTTTGCAGAATTACATCAGGAGTCACCCGAGGGATGACCATACCTTAGCCATCTATTGTTTGGTATTATTCCCGAAGGTGGAGGGACATGTCGAAGCGACAATGGTAGATTTCTTTGATCACTTGGACAAGCAAATCGATCCTTTCTCCGCCATCCTTGCTGAGATGATTAGGCCACTCAATTATTGTCGAAGAAAAGGTGAGGGACACTTCGAGGGTTGTGTGTATCTTTTGTACATTTAGTTCTAAAGTCACTTTTGGGAAACGAAGATATGCCGCTTCACCCTTACATTAAGACTTTCATTCCCCTCAAGGAATTTTGCAAGAAAGAATGGCCAAAGAAAGGGGATAAGAAACAGTGGATCTGACTCTTCGTCACTTAGCTAGAGAAGATGTAACTTGGAAGGCTCCATAGATGCCACTTGGGTCGATCTTGTATCGTTGTGGTGAGAAATTGTGGTTTCCATTGCTGGGAATCTGGGGAGCTATTAGCTATGTGCCACTTCTATTACGGAGGCAGTATGGGTCCGAACAATTCATCCCGATGACTCATGAGCTTACCTTGATGGAGTTTGCATATGGTGAGCCCAGATATGTGAAGAAGATACGCTAGGCTGTTGAGGCATGGAAAAAGTTATACTAATCACAATTGGGTAGGGACTGTTAGGTTTTGGTTCACGCTCAATAAGAGATTAGAGAAACTTCAATCATATCAAAATTGTAAAAGTAGCGGAAAAACAAAACAAACATAGCCGAAACCTACCATGGATCTACTTGTGTGTTAAAAATCGATCAAACAAATTAAGAGCAAACAATTGGCCAAATATTCATACCTCAGATTTCAGGATTGTCGAAAATCCTAAACCAATATTTCTATTAACTTACTCTTGTACACCGAGCCCGGTTGTCGCAAACCAAAGCCGTCCAATTGTCCGGCCACCAATGGCGATCTACACAGGTGACTCGAGAAACCTTCTCAAGGTAGAGATTGTGTTTAGCGCATAACTATGCTAGTAGTTAAGGTTCCCATAAACCTTTTCTTTTCTTTTCTCAAGCCATCGAACCAAAAGAAGCCAAAAAGAGAAGAATCGAATTCTTTCCTTTTCTCCAAATCGGCGGCCGCTCCAAGCAAGAGAGAAGAAAAGTGCTAACCCCAAAAACTTTGGTCATGGCCGGCTAAACATTAGGAATTTATAGCTAGGTTTATTTGCATGCAACGTTTTGGTTTATTTGCATGCAACGTTTTGGTTTTATTGCAAAAAAACCCTATACATAATTGAATATATCAATTAAGTCATCATAACTTAATATCTATTCAATTAAATCCCAATCTCATTTTAATTCCATTAATCACCTTTTGTTTGTGACCCATTAGGCCCCCAACATGTTGGCAATAAATATAAATTAATTCATTTAAGAATCAACGATTTATATTTATAGATCATGAGCGGCATTTAGCAATGCATCATGACCACCCAAATGCCGAGAGAGTCAATAAGGTTTGACAAGCCTTTCAGTGTATAGTTTGTCAGTTTAATTCGTTTCCTTTTATCAAATATCCCGGAATAAGAAAGAGCATGGTGTAGTGTTTACTCTTTACCCTTTCCATTTTAGTCCTGTAGCTTCTTTATTAACATCATAAGTATTGCCTTGGCCAAGGACTTCTATGAGTTAATACAAGCCAGGAACAAGTGAGATATGTCTCCTCATATCACTTGGGGTTATGAATCCTCTCTGGACCACTAATCCATCTTTGTATGCTTCATGCCATACCCAATATCACCCTACCATAGGCATCCCTTCTTGGGAACTATTCATGATGAAATCTAAGTATGACAATTCACATACAAGATGACCTGGTGTCACAAGTCAAAAGATTATTATATCCATAGACACCTGAGTGAAATACCAAATAAAACTCTCATATCGAGTCATGTTCAATGAACTTGTTCAACTAACAAGCACCCATATGTTATCCCCAAGTATCTCCATACTTCAACCTATGAGATCGATTGCATGCATCATATGCATGGAGGCTTAACACATGCCAGTCTTTGAGCATTGTCAATGCCCTGTCTTGAGAATACAATGACCAGGAACAATTTATAAACATGGCTTTGATGCATAAGGATCCTCACAAGGCCATTATGTTTCATGGGCTTTATCTTCATAAGTTATTTATAATACATTATAACAAATCTCATGGATAAAGAAATACCTCAAGAACAACTATATTAATAATAACGTCTAATACATGAAATGATAAATATAGTTTGTTACAAGCAAATCACGATTGGCATGTAGGGCTTAAACTAACAGGTACACCGACAATGCCATCCCCACATAATAGGTGTGGAGAGCCAAGAAGGTACATGACATTGTGATTCCTACTGAAGATGCTTCTGTTCATCCAGTAACCCTTCAACCTGAACCAGTAGTGCCATCAGAAGTTGAGATTGTCAGGCAAGAGTTGGAAAGAGAGAAAGGGAAGTCAAGGCACGAACACCATAAGCTTCAATAGGAAGTAGGGGATTTGAAGACCCAACTTGAGATCCAAGGGGTCAGGATGCAGAAAATGGCTAGAGAGCGAGACACGACACATTCCGATCTGAAGGATTTACACCAAGGGAACAAGAAGTTGAGAGCTAAGGGGAAATTCACAGGAACTAGCAAGTCTCTTGGTCCACAAGAGAAAGAGATGGAAAGGCTTCGGATGAAATTAGACGTTTGGAAGAGTAAGGCTAGTGAAGGCAAAGAGAAAGAGTCCAGATTCTCTCGTGAGCGACAAAGGTAGGAAGATGCACACTCGTTGATATTGGCCAAGTTGGAAAGATGCCTACAAGAGAACGAGCAGTTAAAGGCCAGGTTTTAAAACGAGAGGGGAAAAATATCTATGATGTCCAAGGAGAATGAGTCACTCCATGGACCATCCATCCAGACCCTAGAGCAGTAGCTGCAAACTCAGAGAGCCGATATTGTCACCATCATCCGAGAATATAGGGAGAGGGAGGCCGAATGAGGCTAGGCTAATGACTTAGAAAGGGATGCTAGTAGAAGATGGAAAGCAGAAAGTGTAGGAAGGCAGCAGTATATAGATCATTTGACTGGGCAGATCTACAAGGCTGTGATTAAGGCAAAAGAGATGGTGAAGAAGGTGAAGGCTCTGAAGCAGAATGTAAACCCAGTCGGGGAACATGTGTCGCACTTACTGAAGTTCTTGGATAAAGCTCAAGAGCAATACCGACAAATTAAATGCTTTTATGGATGTAATCAGAGAGGGAAAATGGAGAGTGGGGAATCTGTTGCCCCCAAGAAACCACTATCGACCAAGAAGAAAGAAGGGGAAACACATGCGATCAGTTTCGGCAATCGCCTTTTCGCAAACCTTGCCATATTCACCTTATCCAACATACAACCCATACTACCCAGTCGTGAATAACCTCACTCAAAATCCTTTTTCGTATATAGCCATACCTCAACAAGTATACTCGACCGGCATTTCGTAGCAAATAGCTATTCCCCCAAACACCATGCCAAACAATCAAACCACCGCCCAAAGAAATAACTGGATCCCCCATAAAATAATCAAAAGCCCCAGTTTGACCTTGTCCAAACAAATTATGGGGAATTGTATCCCAAACTATTACAGGAGTAGCTGGTCGCACCCGTCTATCTTCAACCTCTGAAACTGCCATACCCCAAGTTGTATGACTCCAACGCACACTGCGCATACCATGCGAGAATCTAAGGGCATTCCATCGAGAACTGCACTCCCCTAAAACGCAAGGTCCAAAGTCTTATTGATGCGAGAATTGTGAAATTTAGACCTAAAAATGACTCTAATGTTTTGGGCAACTCGTTGCCCAACCATACTGAGGCTAAAGTGAATGCAGTCTGGTCAGAGAAAGTTGGTAGTGTCAAAAGAGATATCAGCGAGGTGAAGACACCGATGATAAAGGTTTGGTTTGAAATGGTTAAGGCTGGGTTGATTCAGGCTGAAGTGAGTTTGAAAGAGATCTCATGGATATGAGGGCCACACCATACAGAAATGTAAAGGATTTCTAGCGAAGGTCCAGAAGATGATGGATATGGGTGGGGCCCGATTCTATGAAAAAACTGAGAAAGAAGAAATAGATGTTACGAAAAGAAGAACCAACTACGGGGTGGATAGACTTTTAATTATTTACTACGATGAACCGGAGGTAAAGGCTATTCCTTTTATTGAGGAACTCGCTCCAAAAATGATTATAGAGGTACTGTCCCCTTTTCCTTACAAAGAGAGAAAAATAATATTGTGGAGCTATGATTGTAATATAGTGATGCTGGGATCCTCAGGTCATCAGTCGGCAGCTATTGACATATCTGGAGTGGGCCATTTGACCCGAAATGGGAGATGCTATACCCCGGAAGCAGTAGGACACAATCAAGTGAGGAAAACAGCAGGACTCTATAAGGGAAAAAAGATGATGGAACCCGTCCCTGTGGAAGCAGCACGGTCAAGAGAGGTAGAGATGAATTCACCTCCAGTTAATAAGTGAAAGAGCTAGTGAACGAAAAAGAAGCCTGCAAGTTTCTGAAGTTTATTAAACATAGTGAATACAGTGTTGTGGAATAATTACATACACAATCGGCAAGGGTCTCAGTCCTTTCGTGATTGTTGAATTTAGAACCACACCGAAATACTCTGTTAAGAATCTTGAACCAAGCTTATGTCGCCAACAACATATTAGTAGAAAAGTTAGACCGACTAGTGGGGAACATTTATTGCTGATAATTTAATCTCCTTTAGCGATGATGAAATACCACCAAACGGTATAGGGTCCATGAAAGCTTTGCACATAACCAACACCTGCAAGGGACACATTGTACCGTGGGTTCTGCTTGACAACAATTCATCATTGAATGTCATGCTTTTGACATCTCTGTCTAAGCTTCCAGTTGATATGTCCTACATGAAGCCTAATCATACCATAGTTTGGGATTTTGATAGGACTCGTCGAGAGGTTATGGGGAACATCGGATCCCACTACAGATTGGCCCATGCACGTACGAGGTTGAATTTTAGGTGATAGATATCACACCATCTTATAATTGCCTTCTAGGGAGACCCTGGATTCATTTTGCGGGCGTTGTACCCTCTTTCCTCCACCAGAAGTTGAAGTTTGTACTGGAAAGATGCCTTTAGCATGGCGGGGGAAGAAAAGATCATCTTCTCGGCATCTACAAACACTCCTTATATCGAAGTGAATGAAGAAGTAGGGGAGTGTTCCTTTAGGTCTTTGGAATTCATAAATTCCATATTCGTTACGGAAGGATACATGATCCCGGAGCCTAAAATATCCAAGAGCACAAAGTTAGGAGTAAGGACGACGGTGGGAAAAGGCTGCCGTGCTGGAAAATAACTTGGGAAATACTTTCAGGCAATGGTCCAAGCAGTTAAAGTGGTTGGGGAGAAAGACAAATTTGGCCTAGGATATCGCTCGAGTGGAATAGAGAAGAGAAAGCAGATAGAGAAGAAAAGGTAAAGGAGGTTGGCCCGATTCTTGAGTATGGATGTGGATTAGGATCCCATGACTTTCCCTCTGATCATTCACAGCTTCTGCTCTGCTTGCTATAAGCACGAAAAAGTGAATTATGATGATGTTCTGGTGATGCTAGAACAAACCTTTGAGAAGTTTTACGTGAATGGAGAAAAATAGATGGAAAAAATGGTGATCGACATGGCCGAAGAAGAAGAGATGGGGAATGAAATACAAGCATGACCGTGCCCTCGTGCCCCCTAGGCTTTGTGTTAACCAATTGGAGTGCTACTGAACTTCCTGTAATCTTTAAATCCACTCCAAAGTAATGCACAAAATCAATCTTAATTGCCTCTGCCCAAAGGCGTTAAGAATCATTTTGTATGGGCTTATGTTTACCACTTTTCATTTAATAAATAACAATCATGATGCATTTTCTTCATTTGATTTGAGCCATATTCTTTTATTCTTTCATTCTTTTTGCCTATATATTCCTCTAAATTGTTTCCTTCTTACCTATTGCCAGGTGTCCAGATAAGGAATATGAGGATTATCCCATCAATAATTTTGAAATTGATTTTGAAAGACCCATTTGTGAGGGTGATTTTGACGCCGTCGAAGATTGTGATTTGCCTCCATATTTGTTAAGAATAATAGAACAAGAGGAGAAGCAAGTATTGCCTCATAAAGAGCCGTTGGAAACTGTAAATTTGGGGAATGAGAAAGAAATAAAATAGGTCAAAATTGGAACCTCAATTTCATCGTCAATAAGGCGTGAACTGGTAATCTTACTCCGAGAATATGTGGATGTGTTTGTATGGTCGTACCACGACATGCCTGGGCTGGACTCTGATATTGTTGTTCACAAACTCCCTCTGAAGCCAAATTACAAGCCAATTCAGCAAAAATTGAGAAGAATGAAGCCTAAAATGCTGCTAAAAAATAAGGAGAAAGTGAAAGAGCAGTTTGATGTCGGATTCTTGGAAGTGGCAAAATATCCGGACTGGGTAGCAAATATTGTCCCAGTTTCAAAGAAAGACAGAAAAGTGTGCGAATGTGTATTGATTATCGGGACTTGAACAGGGCGAGCTCTAAGGATAACTTCCCGTTACCTCACATTGATACCCTAGTGGACAATACTGCGAGGAATTTTGTTTTCTCTTTCATGGATGGGTTATTGGGGTACAATTAGATCAAGATGGCACTGAAAGATATGGAGTAAACCACGTTTATGACGATGTAGGGCTTTTTCCTATAAAGTGATACCTTTCGGATTGAAAAATGCCGGGGCAACATACCAAAGAGCCATGGTGACTTTGCTCCATGACATGATGCACAAAAAGATCGAAGTTTATGTCGATGATATGATCGCAAAGTTGCAAAGGGAAGATGAGCATGTTGCGAATCTTAAGAAACTCTTAGAAAGATTGAGAAAGTTTCGGCTCAAACTCAACTCGGCAAAATGCATCTTCGAAGTCACCTTTGGGAAGCTGTTAGGCTTCGTTGTCAGCAAGAAGGGAATTGAGATTGACCCGGATAAAGTGAAGGTCATCAAGAATTTGCCACCGCCTCATACTCAAAAGGAAGTGAGAAACTTTTTGGGTAGATTGATCGCTCCGTTAATCTCTCAACTGATCGATAAATGCGATCTGATATTCAAGCTACTCCGTAAGTGTGATCCGGGAGAATGGGATGAAGGGTGCCAGATTGCTTTTGATAAAGTTACGCACTATTTTTCAAACCCACCAGTGTTGAAGTCGCCTGTTCCAGGGAAACCGTTGATATTGTATTTAAGGTGTTTGAAAAATCCATGGGCTGTGTGTTGGGGCAGCATGATGAAACCGAAAAAAAAAGTGCAAGCCATCAACCACCTAAGCAAGAAGTTCACTGAGTACGAATTGAATTATTTATCAGTAGAAAGGCTATGTTATGCTTTGGCTTGGACCACTTAAAGACTCAAACAGTACATGTTGTATCATACAACTTGGCTGATTGAAAATTTGGATCCTCTCAAGTACATATTCGAGGCGCTTTCACTATCATGAAGGACGGTAAGATGGCAAGTTTTTCTTTTCGAATATGACATCATGTATGTAAGCCAGAAGGCTATAAAGGGTAGCACAAGCCGAATTCTTAGCAAGTCGAGCGGTGGAGGATTATGAGCCTCTAAATTTTGATTTCCCTGATAAAAATCTGAAGTGTGTCTCACAAGAAGATAAGACTCCCTCTGAGAAGAAATCATGGAAAATATATTTTGATGGTGCATCAAATGCCATGGGACACGAGATTGGTTCTGTGCTCATATCCCGGAGGAAGATTGATGCACTCAAAATAGTGTATCTTATTTAACCTTGCATTTAGAATAGTCAATTATTAAGTGTAGACACCTAATTTTGTCCGGACCAGTAAATAAAGTATTTTTCTTTCTAGAATGATGTTTTAGAATGCAAATAGTCTTTTTTCATTGTCGCAACCTAAAAAAAAATAACGACGAAGTCTCATCGCAAGACTTTATTATTCGTTAGGCGTGACATTAAAAAAAATCGAGAAAAAGTCGACTTAATTCCTCTAAAAAATGAAGGTTTTGAAATGACCTTAAAAAAGACATGGAGTCGCCACCAATCTTTTTTAGCTAGGTGTGATCGGCCACCTATTAAAACCGGTTTTATAAAATATTTTAAAAATTAATTAAAACATTTTAAAAACCAATTTCAAGTCCGCGTTTTAAACCAGAGAAATCAAAGAAGCGGGTTCGGGAGTCGGTTACGTGTGGGGAAGGATTAGCACCCCCACAACGCCCGTATAAATCGGTACCTTATTAATCGTGTGCTATCTCAAGTCTCGGTAAAAAAGTTGGTTTTAAATTTTGTATTTCGAGTTAATTCCCAATTTAAAGAAAAATAATTCCTTTTTTATTGAAAATGATCCGGAATTTATAAATTTAAAATTTTCCTATATTCCCCAACAAACGTGGCAAAATATAGAAATTTTTATTAGTTTTGGAAAACTTTCCAAATCATTCTCTTTTTTGAAAGAAAGATATTCCTTTATTAATAATAATTGATGATATTCCCTCCAGCAAACCCGGTAGAGAACTCATGAATTATTTTAACTCGGGAATATCTTTATTTTTTTATTGAAAAATCATTATCCTTTTGAAAACATTTTAAAAGATATGAATATGTACATGCATGACATAGTATATACCAAATAAAAATAACTAAATAAAAGCATAGGATATCATGAAATATTCAAAACCATATAATAAACCATGTAACATCAAAAAAATATAAATCAAAATAACAACAATATCATAGAAATTATTATGGCAAGAATCACATATTATATAAAATGCATGAATATAAAAATGCAATGCATGAAATGTATTTTTTCCTTTAATTAAGGAAATCCGTATATCTAACAAGATATCCGGCTACCTTAGGAAAATATGTCAAATTAAATATTCTAAAACCAAAATACTTTGTGATTGTTTGAAAACAATTTTGAAAAGCTTGAATTAAAAATAAAAACTGGGCTAATTTTTTTTAAAAAGGCTCTAATTTCCTAAGTTTTTTTAAAAAGGCTCTAATTAAAAGTAAATTAACCAAAACAGAAAAATGGTTTTTCTTTAAATTCAATTCTGACTCCACTGTCCAGTTTTAATCCACGATTTTTAACCTATTTTTAAAAATTCCCAAAAACTTTGAAAAAAATACTGGAAACTCAGGACATGTAAAACTACACAAAAAAAATCAGTTTAATTTTCGGATCAAAGATGAATTCCCAGAAAAATCATAGATGTACGAGTTTTTTGGAGGAGAAAAAACTGTTTTGTTTTTCTTTAAATTCAATTCTGACTCCACTGTCCAGTTTTAATCCACGATTTTTTACCCTATTTTTAAAAATTCCAACAATTCTGAAAAAAATACTGGAGACTCAGGACATGTAAAACTACACGAAAACAAATCGGCTTAATTTTCTGATCAAAGATGAATTCCCAGAAAAATCAGACATGTACGAGTTTTCGGAGGAGAAAAAAAACTGCTTTGTTTTTCTTTAAATTCAATTCTGACTCCACTGTCCAGTTTTAATCCATGATTTTTTACCCTATTTTTAAAAATTCCAAAAATTCTGAAAAAAGTACTGGAGACTCAGGACATGTAAAACTACACGAAAACAAATCGGCTTAATTTTCTGATCAAAGATGAATTCCCAGAAAAATCAGAGATGTACGAGTTTTCGGAGGAGAAAAAAAATTGCTTTACCAACACATTTTTGCTTTTGATAAAATCATTTAAAAACCAAAGTAAAAATATTTGAAACTCATAAAATGACTTGAAAGCAGTAGCTAGGACTCTTTGAAAGTTAGATAAAAATTGGCTAAATAAAAAAAATCACAAAGGTAGAATAATCAATTTGACAAACTTAATTTTCCACAAGTGTGCTCAAGAGAGCATGACTTTGAACCATTAATTGGCTCAAGTCATTATTCAAGTGGCATGAACATGAAATGCATGAAACAATGCAGCAAACATAATGCATGAAATGCATGGATCTAAACCTAAATGTAAGGAAAATGCATGACACAAATAATATGGCCTAGACCTAACATGAACTTGCATGGCATTTAATGTAACCTAGACCTAAGACATGCATGGCATTTTCACAAACACAAGGCATGCTTAATTCAAAAATCCAACCAAATATCATGCAAATGCAAAAACCTAACAACTAGCATGACAAAAATACAACACACAATGCAAAACACATGGAGTAGCCAAATGGCCCCAAGCTTCAACAAGCATGGCATTTTCACAAACACTTGGTATGCTAGCATGAAAAACTAAGTCATAACACAAAAATCACACAAGCATTTTCACAAACACCTAATATACCAAATCTAAAACATGCTCACTAAGATATAAAACAAGAATCATGCAAAGAATCACACAAGTATTTTCACAAACAATTAATATGCTAACTCTAAAACATGCTCAAATTTAAACAACATGAAAACAGAAAATTAAAAATGCAAAAACATGATATCTAAGACATAAATGGCAACAAACAAAGCAACCAAATTAAATATAACTTAAGAACATGAAATAACATAATATTTAAAACATCAAAAATAAAGAAAATAGCATAAACAATATGATAAAATGAATCAAAAACAACAACTTAAAATAAATAATGTAGGCCATTTGGCCATGGTGAGTTTATTGTAAAAACAAAATGTAAGAAAGATATACTTAAGAAAGGAAATGAAGGAAGAACAAGAAACATTATTTTAAAATGAAAACTCACCAAGTAGCTTTTGAACGGATTAAGCTATAAACCCTCAGAGTAGCTTTTGAACGGATTAAGCTACGAACCCTCAGAGTAGCTTTTGAACGGATTAAGCTATGAACCCTCAGAGTAGCTTTTGAACGGATTAAGCTACGAACCCTCAGAGTAGCTTTTGAACGGATTAAGCTACAAACCCTCAGAGTAGCTTTTGAACGGATTAAGCTACGAACCCTCAGAGTAAAACACTATGAATCACCACCCGGATAATCCTAATACAAGTGTATAGAATATCTCAAAGGGGTAGTGGGTGATTTCAACCAAAGGCCAAGACTCCTTATTTATAAGGTGAGCACCTCCTTGGCTTGACATTACAAAGGGATGTGGGATTGGGACTTAGGCTCAAAAATGAAAATCTCTAACTTAACTCTTGATTTTTAATCACTTGATTGAAAAAATCCTAAGCTTCCTCCTTCCTTTGGGCTTGGGCAGGCCAGCACTTCTCTTTTCCAGCCCAGCTCTGATTTTTGCAAGGCCCAAAGAAGCCCTTTTCGGTTGCTTGGGTGAAACGACCATTTTGCCCCTCGGATGCAAAATAAATATCAAACGGACTCCAAATTCAATTTTTCTTTTTTTAATGCTTCCAAAATAATAAAATATTGAGTTCTGGAATTTTTCAAAATTATCCGAGTCCGTTTGCTATTTATTTGGATTTTTTCTTCCCAAAATGTCCTTTTATGCCCCTACTTTTTACCATTTTTTAAACGAGCTCCAAATCAAGATTTTTCTTCACCAATCTCTTCAAAATAATTAAAAAGTGTGATCTGGAAGTTTTCATAATTTTTGGAGCTCATTTGGTATTTTTTCGGGATTTATCGGCTTAAATTACTGCATAGGAGGCCCGGGATTTGGCCATTTTGCAAACGAACTCGGAATCAAGATTTTCTTTCGCCAATCTCTTTCAAATGATTTAAGAATGAGATTGACAAATTTTTCAGAATTTTCGGAGTCCATTTGCTATTTTTCCCAAATTTTTCCAATTTTGCCCTTTAACCTCCGAAACCCGGTTTTGCTCAAAACAAGTCCGATTTTCAGATTTTCTTCAATCTGAGCCTTGCACCATCCTTTTTAATCATTCCTCATCCATTGGGGGCTTTGGTCTTACCAATTCGGGCCATTTCTGTGATTCTTCCCGATTTCACCGAAATCCACTAAAAACTCTAATTCTCGGTTTTCTCCCGGATTGACTTTTCTTTCGGTTTTTCTTGCAAGTGACTTCTCCATTACCCGTAGTCAGTGCTTATCTTTCATTTGGAACCTTCAATTTCGACCAGTTTGATCGTTTAAGCACTTTTCCCCAAATTTCTCGGATTAGGGTTTCTTTTCTACTGAATCTCCAAATCCCAACTTCCGAACTCCATATCTTTCAATGTAGAACTCGGATTATCAAAATTCCTTCGCCATTTTTCAATTGAACTTAAAATCTTGATTTTGAAAGTGGGTTGACTTTTTCAGTAGTTGACTTTATGGGGTTGACTTTTTTGGGGTTGACTTTTTTTCAAGTTTGACTTTTTGTGCTCGCCCTCTTAAACTAAGTCTCGGAGTACCACCTGCAGGATGAAAACAGTCTTTTTATACTCGGAAACATCAATATAGGAAGAAAACATACCTGTTTAGTGGCCCGGACAAAATTAGGTGTCTACAGCTGCCCCTCTTTGGCTATTGCTGAGAATCAGGAATCAGGCAAAGATAAACCAACACTAATTTTGTACGGTCAGTGAAATCACATGGAAAGGAAAGGGGTTTTCTTTTTCATTTCTTCATTCATTTTTGCATTTTGCATTTTTTATTTTCTTTTTTCATTTTCTATTTTTTTTTCATTTTTTCTCTTTTTTCATTTTCTTTTCAATTTTTTTTTTTTTAAAAACAGTAAATTGAAGATTTGTCCTTAAATTGAATTCCCTGCCTAAACAAGGCTCGATTCGTCTTAAGGAAACAAATTCGATTTGCAAGAAAGGAAATGACCTCGACGATGGTCTCGGGGCCTTAACCTGTCTTGTTCTCAGCTGTGTTTAAAATTCTGGATATCTCCTCCAGAAGCTTCGGCTATCACCACCAAAGTCTTGCTCATTTTTTTTTTTAAAAAATGTAAAAATTCTGGGTATCACCTCCAGAAGCTTCAGCTATCACCACCGAAGACTTTCTATCTTTTCAAAGGATTTTAAAACTCTGGATATCTCCACCAGAGGCTTCAGCTATCACCACCGAAGTCTTGCTCATTTTTAAAACTGTAAAATTCTGGGTATCATCTCCAGAAGCTTCAGTTATCACCACCGAAGACTTTCTACCTTTTCAAAGGACTTTAAAAAAAACTCTGGATATCTCCACCAGAGGCTTCAGCTATCACCACCGAAGACTTGTTCATAAATAAAAAAAGTACCTCGACGATGATTTCGGGGCTCGACTCGCCTTAAGGAAACGAAATCGATTATACCTGAAAGCTTTAAGAGATGATGCAAATGCTTCATGATGCAAATGCAAATGTCTTTTGTTGATGCAAACGCTTCTTGATGTAGATGCAAATGACTTAGATTGGTGCAAATGTCTTTGATGACTTGATTTGATGCAAACTTTCTTGATGCAGATTTAACTAACTTAGATTGATGCAAATGCTTCTTGATGTAGATGCACATGTTGAAAAAAATTCTGGATAACTCCTTCAAAAGAAGATTTCTCATTTTTTCAAAATTATAAAACCCTGGATATCTCCACCAGAGGCTTCAGTTATCACCACCGAAGACTTCTTCATTTTTAAAACTGTAAAATTCTGGATATCCCCACCAGAAGCTTTGGCTATCACCACCAAAGACTTGCTCAATATAAAATTCTAGATAACTCATCTAGAAGAAGATTTCTCATGTTTCAAAATTATAAAACCCTGGATATCTCCACCAGAGGCTTCAGCTATCACCACCGAAGACTTATTCACTTTTAAAACTGCAAAATTCTGGATATCACCACCAGAAGCTTTGGCTATCACCACCAAAGACTTGGTCATTGTAAAATTCTGGGTAACTCCTTCAGAATAAAATTTCTCATTTTTCAAAATTATAAAACCCTGGATATCTCCACCAGAGGCTTCAGCTATCACCACTGAAGACTTGTTCACTTTTAAAACTGCAAAATTATGGATATCACCACCAGAAGCTTTGGCTATCACCACCAAAGACTTGCTCATTGTAAAATTCTGGGTAACTCCTTCAGAATAAAATTTCTCATGTTTTCAAAATTATAAAACCCTGGATATCTCCACCAGAGGCTTCAGCTATCACCACCGAAGACTTGTTCACTTTTTAAAATTGTAAAATTCAGGATATCTCCACCAGAAGAAGATTTCTCATGTTTCAAAATTATAAAACCCTGGATATCTCCACCAGAGGCTTCAGCTATCACCACCGAAGACTTGTTCAATGTAAAATTCTAAAATTCTGGATATCCCCACCAGAAGCTTTGAGAAATGATGCAGATGCACATGTCTTTTAACAAGGTTCTCATGCTTCATGGTGCAAATGTAAAATATTTCTTAGTGCAAATGCAAATGCCCTGGATTGATGCCCATGTTTCATGATGCAGATGCCCCTACTAATTGTGTTCATGTAACTGGTTTATGAATGGTGTAACTACAATTACCACACAATAATGAAAATGCAATGATTCTAGAAATGATGCAAATGCTTCTTGATGTAGATGCACAAATGCGAATTCCATGAAGAATGTAAATGTAAAGGTAAAAAATGCAGATGCTTATGGAATAATGCCAATGCAAATACCCATGAATGATGCAAATGCTTGCTGACACTGTGCAGATGCAAAAGCTCGATAAAGATATGAGTGCTCATGAGTGATGCAAATGCCCCCGGTTGTTTTTCTAGACTTTGGCTTAGCCTTTCAAATTCATTTTTCCTCTTCAAATCAGAGTATATCTTCAATTCATTTCGGCTATTCTCTCTGCCCCAACAGTTTTCAAACTTCCATCAATAGAGATCTGAACTGAGTTCGATTTCTTCTTCTCATATCTGGAAGTCAGGACCTATCCTGGCAGTTCTATACCTTTGGGTTAGAAAAACCCTTGTCTCATGTCAACATCAAAAATGGGTATTTCAAAAATGGGTATTTTTTTTTGTTTTGAAAAACAATTTTGCTTATTTAAGGAAAACTTCTAAGCCAAAAATTTAAACTCCACAATGTGTGATATATAAATCTTTTGAAGACTGATGATCATTGTTAGAAATTTCTCTAAGTATCAATCTGGGTTTTTTTTTTCAACTGGGATTGGCAAAGCTTGGTATAACGAGATTCTGGCTTTTCCAGGAAAATTTCATGACAGAAATGCATATCCCTTCTAGGCTCACAAATGGAACAAGTTTTATAAATCATGAATTCATTGAGAACCAAGCAAATTCAACATTCTTTTAGTTTCCATATCAAGGCATTTTGACAAGCGTCAAGATTGGCCGGGATGTTTAAACCGGAAAGTTTAATCTTGGAGAAAAAAAGTTTTAGTTTTTGAAGAAAATCCTTTGAATGAGAGTTGGCAATTTGGGGGTTCAAGAATTCCTAGATGTTCCTCGATGACCACTCCTTTAATAAGATCTTTTCTTTTGGGGTATCAGCACTATCATAGATGGCATCGAAAATTTCCAACTTTACTCTAGACCGCCCATTTTTTGGGTTTTCGCCCTAGAGTCCCATTCTTTTCAATTTTTCTTTTTTTTTTTTTTTTTTGTTCTACCATACACTTGAGAATTATAAATTCTTCCTTAGTGAAATGATTATTCGATGAAATGGGATAAAATCTGAGGAAAAACCTTTCAGATTAGATATTCATGCTTGATCAAAATGGACTTTTAAAGCATATAATGTAGGCCACGGCTCAGGGTTCAGAAAGAAAGGATAAATAGGCCCAAAATATGTGTTTGAGGGTAATCAGATCAAGGATCATTTCTTGAGGAGGATTCTCTTTGAAGCATTTGTCCCTTCTTGGACATTTCTTTCCTTTTGACTTTGCTCTTTTTCTTCCTTGCTCTTGGCTTTCAATTTGCCATGTCTTTCACACATTTTTTTTTTTTGCTTTCATTTTGCCCCCTTCTTTTTCAACATAGTGAGCCCATCTTTATTCGGGGCTCCATTTGCTTTGCATCTGTCTTTGAGCTAGGACTCATTTATCAATGATCTTTAAAAAGATCTTTTCTCGCATTTGCCCCCCAGTGTAGAGGGTGATCCTTGATCAGGGTTCAAAGAAGAAAAAAATTCTTTTGGCTCAAAAGGAGTGACTATGGATAATTTATTTTTGTACGAAAGGGATATGAAAGATGGCCATTCCTCATGTCAAGCACGAATATTTACTTCGAAAAGCAATCCCCAGGGGAAATAGATAATCAAAATTTCATTTTGCACTTTGGAATCATCCGAATTCTCATATGCATGATATCACAATTTTTCTTTTTCTTTTTTCTTCTTTTTTTTTTGTTTTTTTCGTCTCATGCCCCCAATGATTCATGCATTAGCCCATCCTTCTTCACTATGTATCCATCATTTCCACATATGATGCCCCAATTTGATTAACCATGCGAATTTGTATCAACGAGGAACATAGCAAGTCTAGGTCTATTTTGAAAAGGCTGAGTTTTCAATCTGAGTTCTTTGAAGAGACAAGGAAAATATGACCCAAAAATGGGTTTTCTCTGGGACAAGGGATAATCTAGTTTAATCATTGTGCCCCAGGATGTCAATCATGAAGTGATGTTTGGGCAATTAGTGTTTTGTGGTTATTGGGAAAGGTCATGAATGGTTTTAGCACAATCTTGACACACACCAAATTATCAAAATCTAGACTCTTGAAAGAATGTCTCATTTGTTTGAATTTCAAAGAATTCGAAAAATTTGAAAAAGTTCGTTCCTTTGTTCATAGCCTAGACTAAGATCTACGTCTTTGCTTATTCTGTGATGACAATGGTTTTATGAAGTCAAATCATTCATATTCCTTGAAGCATTAGGTCTTTCAAGTGGTCTCGGTTCAAAAGATTTAGGCTTAGGAAAGCCTAAAAGAGAGGGCTGAAGGTATTGGGTCATTTCTAACAATGATCATTAATCTTCTTGAGACTATCAATCACAAAAAATTCCCTTAATGCTTGTTTTTGCAAATTCAAGTTATTGTTGAAACACAACAAACACAAAGCATTTAAAATACAAAATTCATTTAATTAACATGAGACAAATGCTTTCCTCATCACAGTGTATAGAACTACATGTGTCAAAAACCTAATATGATCATGCACAATGTTTCTTATGACACTTGACTTCCCCATCTTCAAAACTTATCGAACCAGCCTTGATGAGATCTCTGACCTTGTACTTCAAAGCGGGGCAGTTCTCTGTTGAGTGACCTTGATTGCCAGAATGGTACCCACAACACTCATTAGCATCATACCAGCTCGGATAAAGGGGCTTCAGAGGCGTTATTTGCATGGGTGTCACAAGGTGATTCTGGATGAGTTGAGGTAGTAGCTCACTGTATGTCACAGGAATCGGGTCAACCTGATTTATTTTTCGCTTTTTAAGCCCCCTTCGATTATTCCCAAGGATGTTCGATTGATAGACAGATGCAAATTCTGGTGTAGTTGCAGTCATTGGTTGGTAGGGATAAAAACCTTGAGAGACATTGTTCAGGGTAGAGTAAAATGGCTGGTACGAGGATAATTGGGGAGATGGGGCAAAGTCTTCCACGACTTGGGTATCTTCCTTTTTCTTTTCAGATGCCCCCTTGTTCTTGGTATTGGATGTTCTTTCTCCTTCAATTTTCCCATCCTTGATAGCATTCTCAATCATCTCCCCTGAAATTACCATGTCTGAAAAATTCTTCGTGGTGTTGCCGACAAGTCTATCGTAGTATGGGGCCTGTAGTGTATTCACAAAAAGGACAGTGGTTTCCTTCTGAGTTAAAGGCGGTTGTACTTAGACGGCCAGGCTCATCCACCGTTGCGCATATTCTTTGAAGCTCTCAGTAGCTCTTTTCTTCATATTTTGCAAGGTGATACGGTCAGGCGCCATGTCGGTCATATGCTTGTACTGGTTTAGAAAAGCCCTAGCCAAATCATTCCAAAAGCGTATCTGGTCCTTGCTCAACTGACTATACCACCTAATTGCGGACCCGCTGAGGCTATCCTGAAAACAGTGAATCAAAAGCTTATCATTACCTATATGACTTGTCATCTTCCGGCAGAACATAGTGATGTGGGCTGATGGATCGGTCGTCCCGTCATATTTCACAAAGTCAGGGATCTTGAACTTAGGAGGAATGACTAAATCGAAAACCAAGCATTGTTCTTTCGCCTCCACACTCCCTAATACGTCTGCATTTTCTACTGCCCGGAGCCTTTCATCTAACAACTGATATTTCCCTTGGGAATTTGCCAACTCAACCTCATTTACTGCAACCCTTTTCAACTTTGCCTGTTCAGCTGGATCATCTGAGTTTAGGACATTGACGGGGTTAACAGTGTTCTGGGCATCACTTATTGCGACCTCATCTTGGCCCTTTTGTACCTCTAACCCTTCTCCAGCGACAAAGTTTTCGGTGTATCCTTTTCCCTTGATTACAGCAGACATTAGCTCCATCAGTTTAGTCATCTGATCCTTAGATTCTGCTTGAGATTTGACTAGCTGTTCTCGCAATTCTCTCTGTTCCCTTTCCATTTTTTCCATTCGGGCAACTTGTTCATCCTCCATAGCACCAGCCTGTATTAAAAGTGTACTCAATACTTCTTCTGATTTGAAATGAAAATTCTTTCAAAGACTCCTAAAGCCAAGCCAACTTCTATTTTATTTCCCCCAAATGTATGTCATGATGAATGAGCCATGAATGCAATTTGATGCATGTGAAGCCTAAACAATATGATGTATGGATATGTAAAATGGAAACATGCTGACCATATATGTGATAAATGTAATCACAATGCCAACATGTTGCAAACAAAGAATAAACAAATCAACACATGGATATATGCAATGACTGATCATGTGCATTTTAGCATATTTCCCAATGAATGTTCATATGTTCTATGAATGCAACATGGTGTCAATTATGATACATGCAAACAATGAATGATTGATACAGATTATATACAAAGAAAATCATACTAACCATGTGTGTCATGAATGTGACCTAATGCTAATTATGATGTATGTAATAAGAAAATTAATGCATAGATATATACAGAAAAAATCATGCTGATTATGAATGCATGAATGCAACCTGACAAATAATTGATGGGATGCAAAATGCAAAGGGGGAGATATCAAGGAGGAAATAAGAATCAGAGGAACTTAATCATCAACCTCTCATAAATTTGAAACATAATCAATTCATTCCCACATCAACATTCACAATGGTATAAACCATGTTTTACAAAACTTGAACAGTGGTTAAGACTGTCCTTACAAGCACTTTATTCTTCCTAACATCCTAAGGCTATAAGAGCCGGCTACTGAAAAAGTGAAATCCTATTACATCATATAAGACCGAAGTCTTTCCACATCAATGATGTAAATCTCCCAATCCTAATGACGCTTTCCCAGTCCTCTATCTATCAGTGTTGTGGGATCCAACCACTTGGCATTTATAAGAGTTTGCACTTTCTTTTTGAATGCCATACAGTCTTCAACGTTATGGCCAACAATTCCACAATGATAATCACATCTTGCATTTGGATTATACCACCTTGGATATGGTGGTAACAGGGGTTTCAATGGGACACAGGCAACCATGTTATTTTGGATCAGTATAGGGAGGAGCTCTTGGTAGCTGATTGGAATGGGATCAAAAGGCATTTGGGTCTTATCCTGGGGTCGTTTCTTAGTCACACATGGCCTAGGAGTTGGGGCACTTGGTGGTGGCACTAAGGTCCGAACCGGAGTGTTTACATGGAGATGTGGCGGAACAGCATGGTAAGGGTACGGATTTGGACACGGGGCCTTTGGAGGTTGTACATAGCTCGAGGTTCCTATCCCAGATGCTGGATAAGGTGATTGATGAGGGAAATAGTATGAACTGGCAGTTGTTGGTGATGGTGTGGGATTCTGGAATCCCGTAGTGGTCATCCCAATGGACGATTGGACCATAGTAGGGTGGGGATACTGGTTTGGACCTAGAACAGTTTGCAGGTATGGTACTGGATTCGAGGTTTCTGTCTTTGGTATCAGGCTTTCAGGTTTAATTATTTTCATGATTTTGTCCACAATTTCATCAGGATTGCAACCTTTGTGGCATTGACAAGTGCAGGATCCAGCAAGGATTATATGTTCTGGACCTAATGGTTTTGGTTGATCCGAAGATGATGCGAAGCCCTGAGAAAGTTCCTTTTTACTGTTACCCATATCCTCAACCATTTTCAGCAATTTGGCAAGTTGTTCCTTCACCTCTCGGATTTCATGTCCATATTCCTCTTGATTGCGTTCCAAAGCAACCAATCGTTCCTCCGATTCATTCCTCATATCTCGAACCCCTTTCATGCAAATGAAAATGTCATGAGATTAAGAATACAATTATGAATGTACATGCTCCATTCACACATGCATGAAATGTGCAACATGCAAAAATGCTTGAAAAAAGATTTTTTTTTTTAATTTTAAAAAACAGCTAATGAACATCTGCCCCAACAATATCTGCTTATTTAGGCATCACGATGCCTTCGAGGCGGAGTATCACATTTATTACGGGCGATGTACGTACATCGTTGCCCTATCTATCACACTTATTCGGAGTGTAAAATAGGTAACAAAAAGTTTAGAAATGTCCCTCCATGTGTTCCTATTTTCGGTACATCTAACGGAAATCCGGCATGGCTTCGCCTAGGTTCACTATATAAGGGTGAATCGGTTCTAAAGCCCCGAATTGTTCCTTACTGTCGCCGGTGAAGGCTAGTAAGGCACCCCGATAAAAACGAGTTCAATTCGTTAGAGTATATTTTCCTATGCCCATGCGGAGGATCATCACGAAGGCATTAGGTACTTTATACTCCGGAAGTGTTTCACTAGCCCATACGGAGGATCAATCACGAAGGCGTAGTTACTTTACTTCCACTTAAAAAGACGGAATCCGGGTAGAGGATTCATGTTATGCAAATGCACGTGTAGTGTGTGTGGAGGAATATCAAACCTTTCACTACCTATTCTACAAACCTTATTCTAAATGCCCTAGCAATTAAAACATTCAAGAATAGTGTAACGCATTAACCGACAAGCAATTATAATATACAACCTTAAATAACTAGAGAACAAAAATAAAATGCATGCACATGAGTATGAACATATTTAAAAACATTTTATTATTTTCAAAATTCTCCTTATTAAAAAAAATGTGGGAATTAAAATTTAATACCAATTAAACCAACAAAACCGAGACTTTGGTAACACACGACTAATTCTAGGCCTGACTCTCTAATATGTCCCCAGTGGAGTCGCCAAGCTGTCGCAACCTAAAAAAAAATAACGACGAAGTCTCATCGCAAGACTTTATTATTCGTTAGGCGTGACATTAAAAAAAATCGAGGAAAAGTCGACTTAATTCCTCTAAAAAATGAAGGTTTTGAAATGACCTTAAAAAAGACATGGAGTCGCCACCAATCTTTTTTAGCTAGGTGTGATCGGCCACCTATTAAAACCGGTTTTATAAAATATTTTAAAAATTAATTAAAACATTTTAAAAACCAATTTCAAGTCTGCGTTTTAAACCAGAGAAATCAAAGAAGCGGGTTCGGGAGTCGGTTACGTGTGGGGAAGGATTAGCACCCCCACAACGCCCGTATAAATCGGTACCTTATTAATCGTGTGTTATCTCAAGTCTCGGTAAAAAAGTTGGTTTTAAATTTTGTATTTCGAGTTAATTCCCAATTTAAAGAAAAATAATTCCTTTTTTATTGAAAATGATCCGGAATTTATAAATTTAAAATTTTCCTATATTCCCCAACAAACGTGGCAAAATATAGAAATTTTTATTAGTTTTGGAAAACTTTCCAAATCATTCTCTTTTTTGAAAGAAAGATATTCCTTTATTAATAATAATTGATGATATTCCCTCCAGCAAACCCGGTAGAGAACTCATGAATTATTTTAACTCGGGAATATCTTTATTTTTTTATTGAAAAATCATTATCCTTTTGAAAACATTTTAAAAGATATGAATATGTACATGCATGACATAGTATATACCAAATAAAAATAACTAAATAAAAGCATAGGATATCATGAAATATTCAAAACCATATAATAAACCATGTAACATCAAAAAAATATAAATCAAAATAACAACAATATCATAGAAATTATTATGGCAAGAATCACATATTATATAAAATGCATGAATATAAAAATGCAATGCATGAAATGTATTTTTTCCTTTAATTAAGGAAATCCGTATATCTAACAAGATATCCGGCTACCTTAGGAAAATATGTCAAATTAAATATTCTAAAACCAAAATACTTTGTGATTGTTTGAAAACAATTTTGAAAAGCTTGAATTAAAAATAAAAACTGGGCTAATTTTTTTAAAAAAGGCTCTAATTTCCTAAGTTTTTTTAAAAAGGCTCTAATTAAAAGTAAATTAACCAAAACAGAAAAATGGTTTTTCTTTAAATTCAATTCTGACTCCACTGTCCAGTTTTAATCCACGATTTTTAACCTATTTTTAAAAATTCCCAAAAACTTTGAAAAAAATACTGGAAACTCAGGACATGTAAAACTACACACAAAAAAATCAGTTTAATTTTCGGATCAAAGATGAATTCCCAGAAAAATCATAGATGTACGAGTTTTTTGGAGGAGAAAAAACTGTTTTGTTTTTCTTTAAATTCAATTCTGACTCCACTGTCCAGTTTTAATCCACGATTTTTTACCCTATTTTTAAAAATTCCAAAAATTCTGAAAAAAATACTGGAGACTCAGGACATGTAAAACTACACGAAAACAAATCGGCTTAATTTTCTGATCAAAGATGAATTCCCAGAAAAATCAGAGATGTACGAGTTTTCGGAGGAGAAAAAAAACTGCTTTGTTTTTCTTTAAATTCAATTCTGACTCCACTGTCCAGTTTTAATCCACGATTTTTTACCCTATTTTTAAAAATTCCAAAAATTCTGAAAAAAATACTGGAGACTCAGGACATGTAAAACTACACGAAAACAAATCGGCTTAATTTTCTGATCAAAGATGAATTCCCAGAAAAATCAGAGATGTACGAGTTTTCGGAGGAGAAAAAAAATTGCTTTACCAACACATTTTTGCTTTTGATAAAATCATTTAAAAACCAAAGTAAAAATATTTGAAACTCATAAAATGACTTGAAAGCAGTAGCTAGGACTCTTTGAAAGTTAGATAAAAATTGGCTAAATAAAAAAAATCACAAAGGTAGAATAATCAATTTGACAAACTTAATTTTCCACAAGTGTGCTCAAGAGAGCATGACTTTGAACCATTAATTGGCTCAAGTCATTATTCAAGTGGCATGAACATGAAATGCATGAAACAATGCAGCAAACATAATGCATGAAATGCATGGATCTAAACCTAAATGTAAGGAAAATGCATGACACAAATAATATGGCCTAGACCTAACATGAACTTGCATGGCATTTAATGTAACCTAGACCTAAGACATGCATGACATTTTCACAAACACAAGGCATGCTTAATTCAAAAATCCAACCAAATATCATGCAAATGCAAAAACCTAACAACTAGCATGACAAAAATACAACACACAATGCAAAACACATGGAGTAGCCAAATGGCCCCAAGCTTCAACAAGCATGGCATTTTCACAAACACTTGGTATGCTAGCATGAAAAACTAAGTCATAACACAAAAATCACACAAGCATTTTCACAAACACCTAATATACCAAATCTAAAACATGCTCACTAAGATATAAAACAAGAATCATGCAAAGAATCACACAAGTATTTTCACAAACACTTAATATGCTAACTCTAAAACATGCTCAAATTTAAACAACATGAAAACAGAAAATTAAAAATGCAAAAACATGATATCTAAGAGATAAATGGCAACAAACAAAGCAACCAAATTAAATATAACTTAAGAACATGAAATAACATAATATTTAAAACATCAAAAATAAAGAAAATAGCATAAACAATATGATAAAATGAATCAAAAACAACAACTTAAAATAAATAATGTAGGCCATTTGGCCATGGTGAGTTTATTGTAAAAACAAAATGTAAGAAAGATATACTTAAGAAAGGAAATGAAGGAAGAACAAGAAACATTATTTTAAAATGAAAACTCACCAAGTAGCTTTTGAACGGATTAAGCTATAAACCCTCAGAGTAGCTTTTGAACGGATTAAGCTACGAACCCTCAGAGTAGCTTTTGAACGGATTAAGCTACGAACCCTCAGAGTAGCTTTTGAACGGATTAAGCTACGAACCCTCAGAGTAGCTTTTGAACGGATTAAGCTACAAACCCTCAGAGTAGCTTTTGAACGGATTAAGCTACGAACCCTCAGAGTAAAACACTATGACTCACCACCCGGATAATCCTAATACAAGTGTATAGAATATCTCAAAGGGGTAGTGGGTGATTTCAACCAAAGGCCAAGACTCCTTATTTATAAGGTGAGCACCTCCTTGGCTTGACATTACAAAGGGATGTGGGATTGGGACTTAGGCTCAAAAATGAAAATCTCTAACTTAACTCTTGATTTTTAATCACTTGATTGAAAAAATCCTAAGCTTCCTCCTTCCTTTGGGCTTGGGCAGGCCAGCACTTCTCTTTTCCAGCCCAGCTCTGATTTTTGCAAGGCCCAAAGAAGCCCTTTTCGGTTGCTTGGGTGAAACGACCATTTTGCCCCCCGGATGCAAAATAAATATCAAACGGACTCCAAATTCAATTTTTCTTTTTTTAATGCTTCCAAAATAATAAAATATTGAGTTCTGGAATTTTTCAAAATTATCCGAGTCCGTTTGCTATTTATTTGGATTTTTTCTTCCCAAAATGTCCTTTTATGCCCCTACTTTTTACCATTTTTTAAACGAGCTCCAAATCAAGATTTTTATTCACCAATCTCTTCAAAATAATTAAAAAGTGTGATCTGGAAGTTTTCATAATTTTTGGAGCTCATTTGGTATTTTTTCGGGATTTATCGGCTTAAATTACTGCATAGGAGGCCCGGGATTTGGCCATTTTGCAAACGAACTCGGAATCAAGATTTTCTTTCGCCAATCTCTTTCAAATGATTTAAGAATGAGATTGACAAATTTTTCAGAATTTTCGGAGTCCATTTGCTATTTTTCCCAAATTTTTCCAATTTTGCCCTTTAACCTCCGAAACCCGGTTTTGCTCAAAACAAGTCCGATTTTCAGATTTTCTTCAATCTGAGCCTTGCACCATCCTTTTTAATCATTCCTCATCCATTGGGGGCTTTGGTCTTACCAATTCGGGCCATTTCTGTGATTCTTCCCGATTTCACCGAAATCCACTAAAAACTCTAATTCTCGGTTTTCTCCCGGATTGACTTTTCTTTCGATTTTTCTTGCAAGTGACTTCTCCATTACCCGTAGTCAGTGCTTATCTTTCATTTGGAACCTTCAATTTCGACCAGTTTGATCGTTTAAGCACTTTTCCCCAAATTTCTCGGATTAGGGTTTCTTTTCTACTGAATCTCCAAATCCCAACTTCCGAACTCCATATCTTTCAATGTAGAACTCGGATTATCAAAATTCCTTCGCCATTTTTCAATTGAACTTAAAATCTTGATTTTGAAAGTGGGTTGACTTTATGGGGTTGACTTTTTCGGGGTTGACTTTTTTTCAAGTTTGACTTTTTGTGCTCGCCCTCTTAAACTAAGTCTCGGAGTACCACCTGCAGGATGAAAACAGTCTTTTTATACTCGGAAACATCAATATAGGAAGAAAACATACCTGTTTAGTGGCCCGGACAAAATTAGGTGTCTACATTCATCCTGCAAGTGGTACTCCGAGACTTAGTTTAAGAAGCCAACCATAAAAAGTCAATTTGAAAAAAGTCAACCTCGAAAAGTCAACTACTAAAAAGTCAATCCACATTCAAAATAAAGAATCAAAGTTCAATTAAACAATGGTGAAAGAATTTTGATAATCCAAGGTCTACAACGAAAGATATGGAGTCCGGAATATGGGTTACGGAGATTCAATAGAAAGGAAACCCTAGTTCAAAAAATTTGGGGAAAAGTGCTTAAATGATCAAATTGTTCGAAATTGAAGGTTCCAAATGAAATATAAGCAATGACTGCGGGTAATGGAGAGGCCATTTGGAGGCAAAACTGAAGGAAAAGTCAATTTGAAAGAAAACCGAGAATAAGGGTTTTTGGTGGATTTTGGCAAAATTGGGGAAAATTGTAGAAATGGCCCGATTCGATAATATTAAAGCCTTTAATTGATGAGGAGTGAGTAAACAAGAATAGCCCAAGGCTAAGTTTGAAGTAATTCCGAGAAAAGAGCCGATTGGAGAAAAAAACAGAAAAACGAGAAAATTTCCTATATTAGAAAAAGGAAAAATCAAAACGAAGGGGAATTTGATATAAAAAATTGGGAGTTTTCAGAACAACTCCAATTCAATATATGACAAAGGCACATAGATAGAAAATCTGGAAATCGAACTTGTTTTGAGTAAAACCGGGCTTCAGAGGTAAAAAGACAAATTTGGAAAATTCAGGAAAAATAGAAAATGAGCTCCAAAAATTATCAAAACTTCCAGATCTCAATCTTAAACCATTTGGAAGAGATTGACGAAGAAAAATCCGAATTTGGAGTTCGTTTGCAAAATGGCAAATTTTGGGCCCACAAAACTGAAATTCAAGAAGATAAATCTCGAAAAAATAGCAAATGAGCTCAGAAAATTATGAAAACTTCCAGATCTCACTTTTAAATTATTCAGAAGATATTGGTGAAGAAAAATCTGGATTTGGAGCTCGTTTGCAAAATGGCAAAAGTTCGGGTGCATTAAGGGCAGTTTCGAAAGATAAATCCCGAAAAAATAGCAAATGGGCACAGAAAACTATGAAAACTTTCAGAATTTAATTTTTTTTATTTAGGAAGTATTGAAAAAATGAAATTTGGATTTGGAGTCCGTTTGCTATTTAATTAGGTTTGGGGGCCAAAAAGATCATTTTACCGAAAAAACCAAAGAGGGCTTTTTTTGCAATTAAAAAAATGGAGATTGGGCTGGAATTCAAAGGGTCAGCCGGCCAAGCCCATATTGGAGAGTGATTTTTCTGAGCCATTGTATCCAAGGGCCAATAGTGGATAGGAAGGTAGTTATTTTTTTGATCAAGCCTTTGTAATTGTGACACATGGACCAATGCATGGACATGGATGATGTCACCATAATGACATCATATTAGTTAGGGTCTGATTACTTAATCTAAGGGTGGTAATTTCACATAAAAGGCATCTTGGGTTAAGGGCTTTTGGCTGAAAATTGGCTAGAAAAAATTACAACATTCTACCCTATTCTAGAAGGCCATTCGGCCAAGGCTTTAGGGAGGCGGGATTTCATTTTTGCTGGAGGTTTTGAGGGGGCTGAATAGAGGCAGTAGCTATAGGAAAAAGAAAGGAGAAAAGAAAGGAGGAAAAGAGAAGGAAAAAAGAACGGTTTTGCTTACTACTTTTTGATTTGGAAAGCTAGAGCAAGATAGCTATGTTCTTTCATGCTCTCTTCCATACTTTGTTGATAAGATTTTGTTATTTTCATGGTTATTTTTATTTTCTTTCATGAAATAAATTTTTTTTCAAAACAAGTTCTTAAAGCTCCTATCTTATGCTTCCATGAAAAAAATCAAAGAAAGAACAAATTGTCTACCTATTTTTGGTGTTGGCCGAAACCTACCATTGGAGTGCAAGCTTTGTGTTTGATCATTTTCCATGTTGGTTGTGATGTTCTAGTTTGTTTTAATGTTCTAACCTCTTAAAAATAGTTAAGACATGGAGCTTGCTTTCAACCTGTTTCATTTATTTACTATTATTTTGCTGATTTTATCATGTTGTTTCCATGTCTACTTACTTTGTTTGCCATTTTTAATTTTCTGTTTTCAACATGTTAAGTTGTTCATGCTTTGTGATTTTACTATACTATGTGTTTGTGAAAATGCCTAGCTACATTCTTGCCTATGCATCATATTTTTTTAGTCTAGCATGTTTCCTTTTGAGTTTTGCATATACTATGCCATGTGTTTGTGGTAATGCCATGCTTAGGATTGCATCATTTAGAAATGTGTCTATTCAGTTACCCCATGATTTTATGCCTTGTGTGTGCATTTTCATCTTGTTAGTTGATAGGATTTCATTTTCATGCCATAATATTGTGTATTTTGATTTAGTATGCCATGTATTTGTCTTAATGCCATGCTAGAATTTCACATGTTGATTTCATGCCCATTCGGTTTCCACTATATTGTTTGCCTTGTGTGTGCATTATCATTTTTGTTTAGGTACCATGCTTTGCATTATTATGCCATGAGATTGTGTATTGGTTGTGCCATATTCATTCATTAGTATTAGGTTTATTTGGTCATTATATGTTAATGTTACTTTCATGCATTTTCATGACATTTTAGGTCTAGGTCATCTTTGTGTTGCCATGCATATTCCCATGCATATTAGTATTAGGTCTATATCATATTGGTATTGCCATGCATTTTCATATCCATTAGGTCTTAGATCATATTGGTTTTGCCATGCATTTTCAAATCCATTAGGTCTTAGATCATGTTGGTATTGCCATGCATTGCATGCATGTTTGGGTCTAGGTTGCATTTATTGCATGCAAGTTCATGCTAGACATTAGGTCATTTTGAATTGCCATGCATTTTCTAGGTCATTTAGGCCTTAGATTATGCATTCCATATATGAAACTTGCTGTTTGCTCATGCATCTCATGTCCTACCACTTGATTATTGACTTAAGTCAATCAATGGTTTAAAGTCAAGCTCACATGAGCATACTTGTGAAAAATTGAGAAGTTGTCAAGTTAATTTTTCTACCTTTGTGATTTTTTTTGCTCAGGAAATTCTTGTCCAAAGTTTTAGAAATTTTAGCTAATATTTGTAGGTTCTTAGAAGAGTCTCCAATATTTTTACTTTGATTTTTGAATGATTTTATCAAAGGCTTAAAAATGATTTTTGGCAAAACCGTTTTTCACCCAGTGTTTTGAGTTTCGTGATTTTTCTGGTGGGTTATCCTAACTCTAAAAGTTAAGATTTTTTTTCCCATAGAGTTAAACATGTTCTGAGTCTCCTATATATTTTTTTAGAGTTTTTAGAATTTTTAAAAATAGGTTAAAAAATCTCGTTTTAAAACTGGATAGTAGAGTCAGATTTGAATTTGAGGAAAACTTAATTTTCTGTTTTGTCTAAGGTATTAAGAGAGGGCTGAGTAAGAACCTTAGCTACTGTCCTAGGTTGGTTTCTAAGCCATTTTAATTTTGAAAAATGATTTTATAAAGCTCGGGTCAAGGGTGGTCAAGTCTGGATTTTCAAAGTTAGGAAATAGAGCCTTTTTCAAAAAGGGTTTCGACCATGTGCCATTTTCATCCAAGAATTTTCAAAATTGTTTTTTTTTTTAAATCAATCACAAAGTATTTTGGATTTTAGAAAATTTAATTTGATGTCTTTTGCTAAGGTAGTCGAATATCTTTTTAGGTATACGAACTTCCTTATTTAAAGGAAAAAATACACTTTCATGCATTGCATTTTCCATGTCCATGCATATTATATGATATATGATTTTTGATATGAATATTTCTATGGCTATGCTATTTGTTTTGATTTATATTTCATGATGTTATATGGTTGTGAATATTTCATGTTATTCTATGCTTTTTTGCCTTGTCATTTAGAATATACCATGTCACTTGGTTTTTGCCATGCCACTTAGATTATATCATTTCATTTAGAATATATTATGTTACTTAGGACATATTATTTCATTTAGAATATATTATGTTACTTATGTCTTATCATTTCATTTAGAATATATTATGTTACTTAGGACATATCATTTCATTTAAAATATATTACGTCACTTAGGTTATACTATGTCATTTAGAATATATTATGACACTTAGGTTATATCATTTTATTTAGATTATTTCATATCATTCAAATTATACTATGTCACACATATTCATATTCATATTTTTTAAAAAATGTTTTAAAATAAGATAATGATTTTCAATAAAATAAAGATATTCCTGAGTTAAAAAATTCATGAGTTCTCTGCCGGGTTTGCTGGGGAGGATATCATTAATTATCATTAATAATGGAGTATCTTCTTTAAAACGAGAATGATTAGAAAATTTTCCAAATAAATAAAAATTTTTATATTTTGCCACGTTTGTCGGGGAATATAGGAAAATTTTGAATTAATAAATTCCGGGTCATTTTCAATTAAAAATGGAATTATTTTTCTTAAAATTGGGAATTAATTTGAAATACCAAATTTAAAATATACTTTTTTTTATCGAGTCTTGAGATAACACGTGATTAATAAGGTACCATTTTATACGGGCGTTGTGGGAGTGCTAATCATTCCCACACGTAACCGAGTCTCGAATCCGCTTCTTTGATTTCTCTGGTTTAAAACCCAGACTTGAAATTGGTTTTAAATTTTTTTTATTAATTTTAAAATGTTTTACAAAACCGGTTTTAATAGGTGGCCAATCACACCTAGCCAAAAAAGATTGGTGGTGACTCCATGTCTTTTTTCGAGGTTGTTTTCAAACCCTCATTTTATTTAAAGAAGAATTAAGTCATCTTTTCCTCTGTTTTCTCCAATGTCACACCTATCGAATAAAGTCTCGCGATGAGACTTGTTATTTTTTAGGTTGCGACAGCTTGGCGACTCCGCTGGGAATATTTAGAGAGTCAGTCCTAGAATTAGTCGTGTGTTATCAATGTCTCGATTTTGTCGAGTTTAATTGGTATTTAATTTTAATTCTCACATTTTTTAATAACGAGAATTTTGAAAATAATAAAATGTTTTTATGTTCATATTCATGTGCATACATATTATTATTGCTCTCTGGTTTATTTTCTTGTATATTCTTTGCTATATGCTTGACATTATTTAATATTTTGTTAGCTTTTTAGGATAGGGGTGTAGAATAGGTGGTGAAAGGTTTTCTATTTCTCCTCACACACTAAACGTGCATTTGCATATCATGAGCCCTATACCTGAGTTTCGTCCTTTTAGGTGGGAGCAAAGTAACTAAGCCTTCGTGATTAACAATCCGCATGGGCTAGTGAAACACTTCCGGAGTACTAAATTACCTAAGCCTTCGTGATTAACAATTCGCATGGGCTAGGGAAATAGACTCTAACGAATCGAACCCGTTTTTTTCGGGGTGCCTTACTAGCCTTCACCGGCTACAGTGAGGAACAATTCGGAGCCTTTAGAACCGATTCACCTTCATATAGTGAACTTAGACGAAGCCATGCTGGATTTTCGTTAGATACCCGAAGTTAAGAACACATGTAGGAATATTTCCAATCCTTTTAATTTCTATTCTACATTTCGAATAAGTTTACCTTTGTAAATAGGGCAATGATGAACACACATCACACAGCCCATATTAAGTTTTTTTTGCATGCATATTATTATTGCTCTCTGGTTAATGCGTTACACTATTCTTGATCTTTGTTTTAATAAATTGTTAGGGTATTTAGGATAAGGGTTATAGAATAGGTGGTGAAAGGTTTGTTTTGTTCCTCCACACACATTGTACTTGCATTTGCATAACATAAGCTCTATACCCGAGTTCCGTCCCTTTAAGAGGAAGTAAAGTACCTACGCTTCGTGTGGCAATAGCCTCCACATAAGCTAGCAAAACACTTTTGGAGTATCAGATTACCTAAGCTTCGTGTGGTAATAGCCTCCGCATAAGCCGGGGAAATGAACTCTAACGAATTGAACCCTCTTTTATCGGGGTGCCTTACTAGCCTTGACAGGCGACAGCGAGGAGCAATTCGGGGCCTTTTAGAATTTCGTTCACTCATATATAGTGAACCATTGAGTCCACATAGCCGAAGCCCTACCGAATTTTTGATAGATATACCGAAGATAGGAACACATGGAGGGACATTTCTAAACCTTTTGTTACCTTTTTTTACATTTTGAATAAGCATTGTAGATCGGGCAACGATGAAAGTACATCGCCCGTAGTAAAGTTTAATACCCTGACCCGAAGGCATCGTGAGCCGATATTGTTGGGGCAAGTGTTCACTAACTTCTTTAAATCGAAAATAAAAATCCTTTTTCAAGCATTTTGCATTTTGCACATTTCATGCATATGTGAATAGAGCATGTACATTCATGGTTGTATTTTTTATCTCATTCTTTGCAATAAAAATATGGTAATAAATAATCTCATTTGATGAATTCATAAACATTCATTGGTTGAATAAGAATTGTAGACCGGTAGTGTTGAATGAACATTTGGAAATTGTACCATAGTAGGATCCACTAACCCGAAATTCTTTTGAAAAATAATATGTTGGTTTTTCATGGAAAAAACATGTTTCAAAAAATCATAGATTAAATTTGGAGGCAAATATTGCATAATGAGGTTTTTTGAATAATCAAGATTTGGTCCCACCAATTTCGTGTAATATTAATTAATTTCTTTGTATATACCTTTGTGTGAATTCATTTATTCTCTACATGTAGACATCATGTTACAGTCATAGCATGCATGCTCATTCATTGTAGAATACATTTGTGATATACGTGGTCATGCTTTGTATATACCCTTGTGTTAATTTATGAATTCTCTACATATGGACATCATATTACAGTCATAGCATGCATGCTCATTCATTGTAAAATACATTTATGACATGCATGGTCATTATCTGTATATACTTATATATCAATTTATTCATTCTTTACATGCATCATGTTAGCATCAGGTTGCATTCATAGTCAGCATGATTTCTCTGTATATCCATGCATTGATTTGCTTATTCTTCACATGAATCATGTTAATATCAGGTTGCATTCATAGTCAGCATGATTTCTCTTTATATCCATGCATTGGTTTTTCTATTCTTCACATGTATCATGTTGGCATCAGGTTGCATTTAAAACATACATAGCCAGCATGATTTCTTTGTATATGTTCATGCACTAATTTTCTTATTTGCATACATCATGTTAGCATCAGATTGCATTCATGACACACATGGTTAGCATGATTTTCTTTGTATATACTCTGTGTCAATCATTCATTGTTTACATGCATCATATTTGACATCGTCTTGCATTCATAGTGCATATGGTCATTCATTAGGAAATACACTGAAATATACATGGTCATTCATTGCATATATCCATGTGTTGATTTTTTATTTTTTGCTTGCAGCATGTTGGCATCGTGATTGCATTTATTACATATATGGTCAGCATGTTTCCACTGTACATGTCCATACATCATATTGTTTAGGCTTCACGTGCATCAAATTGCATTCATGGTTCCTTTATCATGACAGGCAATTGGGGGGATAAAACAGAAATTGGCTTGGTTTTAAGAGTCTTTGAAAGAATTTCCATTTCAAATCAGAGGTATAAGTTGTACTGAGCACCTTTATGATACAGGCCAGAGCTATGGAGAACGAACAAGTTACCTGAATAGAAAGAATGGAAAGGGCATAGGAAGAATTGCGAGAAAAGTTGGAAAAATCTGAAGCAGAATCTAAAGATCAGATGACTAAATTGATGGAGCTAATGTCCGCAATCAAGGGAAAGGGATACACTGAAAACTTGACCACCAAAGAAGAGTTGGGGATACAAAGGGATCAGAATGAGGTCGTAATGATGGATACCTAGAACATAGTTAATCCCGTCAACGTCCTAAACTCAGATGATCCAACTGAACAGGCAAAGTTGAAAATGGTTGTAGTAAATGAGGTTGACTTGGCAGATTCCCAAGAGAAATATCAGTTGTTAGATGAAAGGCTTCGGGTAGTGGAAAATACAGATGTATTCCGGAGTGTGGATGTGAAAGAACGATGCTTGGTCCTCAATTTAGTCATTCCTCCTGATGGAGACTCAATTAAGAGTTGTAAACCCAAGTGCAGGTTATGTTCAAGTAATAAATTCTCGGGTGTCCGAGGTCGAACCACAGGGAAGCGTACTAGTAAGTATAAGTTTATAAATATATATGAAAAAGAAAATAAACAAGATATTAGGGAATCAATAACAAAGAAAGTAAACAAGATATTAGAGAACAAAATAAACAAAATAACATAAAAGCAATTAAACAAGATATAAAAAACAATAAGAAAGGATGTTGAGGTTAGAGAATCCACTCTTGGTGTTATGCTAAGATTAATCTTGTTTTATTACACAATTGAAATCCACACATAAGGGAGGTTCCAATCGGAAGGTTTAGCAATTCAGTCCAAATTGTCCAACGTCCATAGCATATGATATTATGTTCATTTGGTGTCCTCAAAACTCATAAAAAGAGTCCAAGCATTACTTATGCCAAGGTATATGTCTACAACAAATCAAGGTTATGAAACCAAGCATTTACTGTGCCATTTTCATTGTCAATAATGAATCAAGATCTCTACTTTGCAAGTATGATTTTAAACCAAAAGAAAATATTATCTATACTAGTGTTTATAAATGATGATTCATTTTAGCTCATGTTTAAGAGACTAACCTTAGCATTTACCAAGAGCTTCACCTCATCACCTCAACAATATGATTAGCAATACATACTAGATATGAATGAAATGAAATGAAATGTAAGAAGCATAAGTAAATAAAAAAAGAAAACTAGAGAAAAGAAAGAAGAAGAAAACTTAGAGAATTTTATTACAAAGGCTAATATCCTACCAATGTATCAATGTATCCAAATACTCATCCAAGGCCCTCTATTTATACACATTTTGGAGGGCTAAATGACAAGAGACAAGCTTTACAAATTTCAAAGGTAGGTATAATAGGTGGGTGCATTTTTCTAACAATTTTCGTCATATTGTATGACAATTCTGATCAGCCAGCTTGATGGTCGATTTTGTCAATGTTGGAGGCTCGATCTGATAAAATTGTCTTCTAGAAAAATATACCCCTATCAGTAACGGATCTATAGCCGTTGAAATCAGCTCATTTGCTGATGTGGATAAGAAGATATGGGCAAAATACGAAAACAGGTCAGCACAGACGTCATTGCATATCAGCCAACTTGATGGTCGATTTCACTAGGGAAAACGACTCCGTTTCAAGAAGTGTAAAACATGAAAAAGATAGATATGCCTCTTAGCTTTGCACGGCTACAAATTTCAGCCTTATTGCTTCAGTGAAACTCGAGATATAGCTGATATGGTAAACGGTGTCGGAACTGGAACTGAACTGGATTTGCCCTTAATTCTAGTAATCTGAAATCACTCAAAGAAACTTGTAAAAAACACCAAATTACATAAAAATATAAAAGATCATAAACACAATTAGACTAAACAATAATAACTCGTATTTGACACAAAACAATAATAAAACATAACTAAAAACTATATAATTATACGAGTTATCATACCCCCACACTTAGATTGTTGCTAGTCCCTAGCAACGACTCAATAAAAATAAAATAAGAAAATCTAATCTAATCCATTTTCGTAGGAAATCACGGTGGCACTTAGCATGTGACACAAGCCTTTAAACCCCTAGGTGTCCCTAGTGGACGAGTTTAGTCTCGTGAGGGTTTACTAGGACGATACCCACAAACATTGAAGACATAAGAAAAACTAAAAATAATAATTATAACTAATCCTTCCAATATAAATTAGAGATAATCATTGGACAAGTCTTAAAAACTAATCAATAGCTTAAAGAAATTCACAAAAAATCTTGCTTGAATGTAAATAAATGAGTTAAGCCAATATTAACATAACATATTTCAATCAAAATAGTGCATATTCAAACTTAATCTCAACTTCTCACATGGGATACTCTCTTGATTTTCACTCTTTAAAGTAGTGGTAAAGTGTTTACACTCAATCAATCTCATGAAAACACTTCTACCATATGCTTGCTTGTCCACCTATTCTCCACTATTTAGATCATACAACTTCATAAATGAAGAGGTCTTTATTCAAGGTTGTAATGGGGCCAAAGGGTTATAATGTGGTTAAAGAACAAAAGGATAAAGATATCACAAAGGTTCCAAAGAGTTCATAGATTTTAGAGACATAATAAGATCATACAAATAAAACTTCTCAAAACTCTTATAAAACACATAATAACATAGGCTAAATATTCATGTTGAGCCTTTGCATCATTCTAACCAACTTTGTAACATCTTTTTCTAGAAGTTCAAGAGAAGATTCTTTTTTTTTTTTTTTTAATATGGGAATGTATTTGACAATGATCCCTTTCTTTTTCTCTTGACTTTTTCTTTTCTTTTCTTCCCCCACACTTATCTTTTGTTTCTAACCCAAATTTTCAACTAAAAATATCCTTTTTTTTTTTTTTTTTAATTTGTCTCAAAAAATCCATCTTTAGAACAAGGGTAAGGATATAAGTATATTTAGGCTAGGTGTAAGTTGTGGTTACCAATAAAACAGCATATTTAATGTAGGCTCAAATTGGTTCACTAGTGGGGATGTTCTCTTAGAACATTAATAAGGGATGGCTGTTTGGCTCTGGTTATAATCCTAATGCCTCTATCATATTCATGTTGTCACATGTATCAATATAGTATCAAACGGTTTAAAGCAAGTTCTAGAGAATCATGTAATCATAAGAGCACTCAAGAAAGAAATTAGATTGATTTGTATAATGCATCAATCATTATAGGCTCAAAAACTCACAAGGATGATTATACAAGTCAGATTAAGTCTAAACATGCTTCTTTCTCAATCAACATATCATATTAACATTGGCTCATAAAAAGGTTGATATCAAGCTCAATTCTCATGAAAATCTTCTCACTAATAAATCTGTTTTAGACTTATGCAATTCATATCTCATCATTGTATTAAAAGGAACTAAAACACACTAAAAAATAATAATAATAATAATAAAGACTCATAAAAAAAAAATAGTAGACAAAAATAAAAGAAATCCTAAATCGTTCCCCCCACACTTAATTCTTACATTGTCCTCAATGTAAGTCTATTAACCCAAATGAAAGAATCATGTGTAAGAGAAAAGAACTAATAACATAAGAATAGGAATAACTAAGACTCAAAACAAAACAAACTCATGCAACCTAAATAATCCTAAAATACTAAACAAAAATTAACAAGTAAACATAAAAAGATTAAAATCAAACTGACAAGGTATGTCTCAAGTCTCCCTTACTCAGACCTTGTTCAGAATGAATACTTCTAAATTGCTTAAAACACAACAAACTTTTTTTTTTTTTTAAATTAGCGAAATATGTCCCTTACCCCCTACTAAAGGTAGAATTTAAGAGATATTACCTGCAGAGGTTGCTAACCACTTATTATAACTGAGACACAACAAACAAAATGTTAGATAATGTCACAAAGACAAAGTGCAATCCACTCCTTGCTCGTCCATATCTCTTTTTCCTTTTCCGAGCGTTTGCGAAACAAGCGTAGCAGATAAATACTCATAAGCTTGGAGCTTTTTGAGTAAATCTTCAATGGTTGTAGCAGAAATTATGGTTCTCCTTGCCTCTGAAAACATGAATCCATTATCTACAGCATTATCTAAATATGAAAGCAAATTACTAAAATAACCATTAATATTAAGCAAACCAATGGGTTTCTTATTTGTGACCAAAGATGACCAAGAAGCCACGCAAGCTATTTCTTCCAATGTACCCAGACCTCCTGGTAAAGCAATGAATGCATCGGCAGAATGGTACATGATTGTCATCCGTTCAGGGATACTCCAGACTTGTATTTCCTTACCCACGGTAGGTCCACAAAAACCTGTGAATAGTTTTGGCACGATTCCTAGAACTGGACTTCCTCCGGCGTGTGTTGATGTAGCGACTGCTCCCATTAAACCCATACTACCGCCTCCATAAATCAACTGGATCTTTGGTTGGGCAAGTATTACTCCAACTCTTATGGCTTCATCAGCAAATATGTTATTTTTCCCTGGATAAGCACCTCCAAAGACACAAATTTTTTTAATGCGCTGGGACGAAGTACTTTCCATTTTTTTTCAAGTGCCTGAAAGAGAATGAGTACATGGTGTAATATATAGAGGACTGAGTAATGAATCAGACAAGAGTAATAATGTCGCCGAAAGTGTATTTGACCTGTCAGAAGAAAATGTTAACCTAACAAAAGATTTTTGCGTGATTTCAGGAAGAAAATCAAAAAGAGAAGAAAAATCAACCGTAAAAGACCAATGCAAAAAAAAAAAAAAAAGAGAATAATTACACAAATCTAACAACACGTAAATTAAACCGAAATGAAGTTATTGCAAATCAAACCAAAAGCTGAGAAGTCATTTATTGTAGTTGTGATTGTGGCTCACATCTTCCTCTGGTTTTACGTCCAGAAACGGCTTAAACGCCTTCTATGAGTCGAGGATATGCTTCCCATCCAGTTTTCTTACAAGCTGGCAAACAGGGTCTTTTAACATCAGATTCCCAAGATGTTGCCATTCCCTTTGGAATTGCGGCCATAAATCAAGAATTTCTCTTTGTACGTCTCCACTAGGATGCGTCTCAAGATAAAGTTGGATATTACCCAAATTCTCCTTACTCAGTCCATCCTTAATGAATTCAATTTTATCATCTCGATTAGAGGACGGAATCCCAATAGAACGACATTTACCGTTACACGTCCATCGTGCACACTTGTGGCAATTTGAACTCATGCGCTTTGCTCGTCGCTTCTTTGCATAAGTGCTTCTACCTGTACCTGGTAAATGCAAAACAGGAAGATATTCATCTTCACGTACCTTGGCTTCAATTATCCAACGTATGTCTTCAGGAATCCCTTTGTGCATAAGCATTCTTAATCTTTCAAATCGAACTTGGTAAAGCTTTAGTAAAATATTTCGAGGAAAAGGAGGAAATCGTTTCTGCAATCTTGTGAGAATATCATCCATCTTGAAAAAAAATGAAAAAGAAATTGAAAGAGAAATTTATATACAATATCAGTTTTGTGGGTAGCTGATGGAACCGACTTAAATAATCACGGAGTACCGTTATCCGCCATTTAACCGGGAAAAAAAATGAATATTTTTTTTTTTTGAAGATTAGTAAAAATTATATTTACATCTAGTTATTTTCAAAACAAGGATCAGAAAGAAAAACAACCTCTTCTTGAGTAACATGATTTTCCAAAAAGAGTTTGAGTCTTTGTCCATTTACCTTGAATACGTTACCATTTTGAGGATTCTCAATGTCAACTGCTCCATAATGATACACATGCTTAACCACAAATGGGCCAGTCCATCTTGATCTCAACTTACCAGGAAATATGTGAAGTCTAGAATTATAAAGTAGAACTTTTTGCCCAACATCAAATGTTTTTCTTGAAATTAACTTGTCATGAAAGGCTTTAGTTCTTTCTTTATGAATTTTAGAATTCTCATATGCATCATTTCTAAGTTCCTCAAGTTCATTTATTTGTAATTTTCGTAAATTAGAAGCGTCATCAAGGTTTGAGTTGAACATTTTAATGGCCCAATATGCTTTATGCTCAAGTTCCACAGGTAAATGACAAGGTTTTCCATAAACTAGCCTATAAGGAGACATGCCCAATGTTGTTTTAAAAGCTGTTCGATAGGCCCATAATGCATCGTTAAGTCTAAGAGACCAATCTTTGCGATTTGGATTAACCGTCTTTTCCAAAATTTGTTTAATCTCCCTATTTGCTAATTCTACCTGTCCATTTGTCTGCGGGTGATAAGGGGTTGCAACTTTGTGTGTAATGGCATATTTCTTCATTAATGTTTCAAAAACCTTGTTGCAAAAATGTGTTCCCCCATCTCTTATGATAGATCGAGGAATTCCAAATCGACTAAAAATATTTTCTTTTAAAAATTTAATCACTGTTTTGTGATCATTATTTCGACATGGAATTGCCTCTATCCACTTTGAAACATAATCTATTGCAACTAAAATGTATAAGAAACCAAAAGATGGTGGAAATGGTCCCATGAAATCAATACCCCAACAGTCAAAAATTTCAATTACAAGAATTGGTTCAAAGGCATCATGTTTCTTTTCGAAATGGAACCTAATTTTTGACAACTTTCACATGACTTGCAAAAATTATGTGCATCTTTGAATAAAGTTGGCCAGTAAAATCCACACTGTAAAATTTTTGCAGCAGTTTTCTTTGATGAAAAATGACCACCACATGCCTCGGAATGACAAAACTTAATTACACTACTTACCTCATTGTCGGGAATGCATCTTCGAAAAATCTGATCAGGACAATATTTGAACAAGTAAGGGTCATCCCAATAGAACTTCTTTACCTCATTCAGAAACTTCCTTTTATCTTGGGTGCTCCATTGAGAAGGAATTTTTCCTGTAGCAAGAAAATTAGCAATGTCAGCAAACCAAGGTGTCGTGGAGATAATTAGAAGTTGTTCATCAGGAAAAGTATCATTTATTGGTGAGGTTCCAAAAGATTCATCACAAACAAGTCTTGATAAATGATCAGCCACCACATTTTCTACTCCTTTTTTATCTCGAATGGTGATGTCAAATTCTTGCAGCAAAAGGATCCACCTCAGCAACCTAGGTTTTGCATCCTTCTTAGAGAGAAGATATTTTAAAGCTGCATGATCACTAAAGACAACAATTGATGATCCAACAAGGTAAGATCTGAATTTATCCAATGCAAAAACAACTGCAAGTAATTCCTTTTCTGTAGTGGAATAATTCATTTGGGCTCTATTTAAAGTTTTACTTGCATAGTAAATTACATGTGGTTTATTATCTTTCCTTTGTCCTAACACAGCACCAACAGCATAGTCACTAGCATCACACATTATTTCAAATGGTAAAGACCAATCAGGAGATCTCATAATAGGAGCAGTAATGAGCATATTTTTGAGTTTTTCAAAAGCATCTTCACAATCTTTAGTCCATTCAAATGCAGTGTCTTTCATTAAAAGATTACATAGAGGTTTAGATATCGTGCTAAAATCTTTTATGAATCTTCTATAAAAACCTGCATGTCCCAAGAATGACCTAATGTCCTTTACTGTCTTTGGTGTGGGTAGATTAGCAATCGATTCAAGTTTTGACTTGTCTACCTCAATCCCTTTTGCAGAAACAATGTGACCTAGTACAATACCTTTAGTGACCATGAAATGACATTTTTCCCAATTAAGAACAAGATTTTTTTCTTCACACCTAATCAATACATTTTTCAAATTGGCTAAGCAATCATCAAATGAATCACCAGAAACAGAAAAATCATCCATGAAAATCTCAAGATTACGTTCAATCATGTCACTAAAAATGCTAAGCATGCATCTTTGAAATGTGGCAGGGGCGTTACATAATCCAAATGGCATTCTACGATATGCAAAAGTACCAAAAGGACATGTAAAAGTGGTTTTCTCTTGGTCCTCAAGTGCAATGGCAATTTGATTATACCCAGAATATCCATCTAGAAAACAATAAAACTCATGCCCTGCAACTCTTTCTAAGATTTGATCCATGAAAGGCAAAGGGAAATGATCTTTCCTCGTCACTGAGTTAAGTTTCCTATAGTCAATGCACATGCGCCAACCAGTAACAGTCCTAGCTGGAATTAATTCATTGTTTTCATTTTTAACTACAGTAACTCCAGATTTCTTAGGTACGACTTGAGTAGGACTTACCCATTTGCTATCAGAGATAGGATAAATGATTCCATTATCTAGAAGTTTAATGACTTCATTTCTCACTACTTCTTTCATATTAGGATTAAGCCTTCGTTGCATTTGTCTAGAGGGTTTAGCATTTTCCTCTAAATAAATATTATGTGTGCAGATTAATGGGCTTATTCCCTTTATGTCAGCTAAGGTCCATCCTAATGCATTTTTGTGCATCTTCAAAAGTTGTAACAACTTACCTTCTTGTAGTTCATCAAGATGTGAAGAAATTATGACTGGAAAAGTTTCACTCTCACCCAAAAAGGAATATTTTAGCTCGGATGGCAATGGTTTTAAATCCAGCTTGGGTGGTTCAATAGTTGATGGTACAGTGACATTTGTAAGTGATGGAAGTTCCTCAAACTTTTGTTTCCAACAATGCTTATCCTGAAAAGAATTTAACAAAGAATCAGTGTGTGAAATTTTTGAAGCATTATCAAACTCACATTCAATTAAATAAGCTTCTAAAGGATCATGGAATGTGGTAGTGGTGAGATGTTCATGAACAAGTTCTTCAATGAAATCCACTTCATGTACTTCTGAATTATCACCAGGTTGCTTGCAAATGTTGAACACATTTAATTCTAAAGTCATATTTCCAAAAGAAATGTTCAACATACCATTCCTGCAATTTATCAGAGCATTAGAAGTTGCAAGAAATGGACGGCCTAATATAACAGGAATTTGAACATTTGGATTTGAAACAGGATGTGTGTCCAAAACAATAAAATCAACAGGGAAGTAAAAATTATCAATTTGAACCAAAACATCTTCAACTATCCCTCGAGGAATTTTTACAGAACGATCAGCTAGTTGAAGTGTAACAGGTGTTTCCTTGAGTTCACCTAAACCTAACTGTTGATAAACAGAAAAAGGCAAAAGATTAACACTAGCACCAAGATCAAGCAATGCACGTTCTATTCTAGTGTTTCCAATGATGCATGAGATTGTTGGACATCCAGGATCTTTGAATTTTGGTGGAGTAAGGTGCTGAATGATTGAGCTCACACTTTCCGTCAGAAATGCTTTCTTTTGTACATTATGTTTCCTTTTAACTATGCACATGTCCTTCAAAAATTTAGCATAAGATGGAACTTGTTTGGTTGCATCCAATAAAGGAATGTTAATCTTAACTTGTTTGAAAAGTTCATAAATTTCTGCATTTTGATTCAAATTCTTTATTGTTTGCAACCTTTGATGAAAAGGAGCAGGATGCATACCTTTTTCTTTGTCCAAATTTTCAAGAAGTTCAGACTTACCATCATCCTTACCATTACTTTTCGGAGGGGAAAGAGGATCTTGGTCTTTTGATGGAATGTTTTTGTCAATTGCCTTTCCACTTCGAAGAGTTGTGATAGAACTGGCATTTTCCTGTTGAGTTTCATTGGAGCAAGAAACAAGACATTGAGTAGAAGGGTTAGGCTGAGGTTGAGCAGGAAACTTACCTTTTTCTTGAGTGCGTAATGAAGCTGTCAATGTGGACAAGGTGTTTTTGATCTCATTGATGTCCTGTGAAGTCCGGTTATTCACATTTGCTTGTGTTTGCATGAATGCTTGCAATGTCTCTTCCAAGGTTTGTACACGTGAAGGTTGATAGGAAAAAGTGTTGCCCGGCTTTTGAGATTGTGGTACCTGAACATGATTATTATTCCGCCAACTGAAGTTGGGATGATTTCTCCATTCAGGGTTATACGTTTCAGAGTAAGGAGAAGGAAAAGGCTTTTTAAATGTGTTTATGGAATTTACTTGATCATGCAACGCTTCTTTAAGAATGGGAATGTTTGGACATTCAGAAGTGGGGTGTCCCATGATTTCACAAATTCCACAACTTTCTTCATTTTTAACCGTTTTGACTTCTTCTACTTCTCTAAGTTCCATGGCTTCAATCTTTCTAGCCAAATTAGCTACTTCAGCTTTTATCTCATCTTCTTGACTAAAATGATATTTACCTCTATTAGAAACAAGATTAGATCTATTGGAACTTTCAGAGGAATTATCTGTGTGCCAGGCTTGAGAGTTATCTGCCAAATGGTCTAAGTAGTCAAAGGCTTCTTCAGGTTCTTTTTCTAGAAACTCACCGTTACACATTGTTTCAACAAATTGTTTAGTTTCGGGAGTTAAACTTTCATAAAAGAAACTAATAAGACGCCATTTTTCAAAACCATGATGTGGACAAGAACTTAACAAATCTTTAAAACGCTCCCAGCACTGAAAAAATGCTTCATTTTGATTTTGATTGAAATTTTGAATCTGTCTTTTCAAAGCAGTAGTTTTATGTGCTGGGAAAAATTTCTTTAGAAACTCAGTTTGTAATTCTTGCCATGTGCCAATTGACCTTGGTTTTAAATTATGAAGCCAAATTTTTGCTTTATCTTTTAAAGAAAAAGGAAATAATTTTAGCTTGACAATTTCATTTGTGCATTGTTGGTCATTAAAGGTGACACATACATCTTCGAAGTCTTTTAGAAACGAGTAAACACTTTCCGATTCTAACCCATGGAAATTTGGAAGCAAAGCTATCATACCTGGTTTAAAACGAAAGTTGTTTGCATTGAGAGGAAAAATAAAACAAGAGGGTGATGAGCTTCGAGTTGGTTGCAAGTAGTCACGCATGGTGCGTACTTGTCTGTTCTCATCTTCAGCATGAACACTTTCATTGTCAGCCATGTTAGGAGTTGTATTAGAAAGATTACCTGAAAAAGTTTCACAATAAAATCTAACTAAACGACGAGATCTAAAATCACGTCGCCAAACAAGCATAAAACAAAGTTAATATACAGATTAGGCGGTATAACCAGCCAATAAAAATAAAACAAAGTTAATATACAGATTAGGCGGTATAACCAGCCAATAAAAATAAAACAAAGTTAATATACAAATTAGGCGGTATAACCAGCCAATAAAAATAAATATACTTATAACTTATATACTTAGTATTGCTTCCCCGGCAACGGCGCCAAAAACTTGATGGAGACTCAATTAAGAGTTGTAAACCCAAGTGCAGGTTATGTTCAAGTAATAAATTCTCGGGTGTCCGAGGTCGAACCACAGGGAAGCGTACTAGTAAGTATAAGTTTATAAATATATATGAAAAAGAAAATAAACAAGATATTAGGGAATCAATAACAAAGAAAGTAAACAAGATATTAGAGAACAAAATAAAAAAAATAACATAAAAGCAATTAAACAAGATATAAAAAACAATAAGAAAGGATGTTGAGGTTAGAGAATCCACTCTTGGTGTTATGCTAAGATTAATCTTGTTTTATTACACAATTGAAATCCACACATAAGGGAGGTTCCAATCGGAAGGTTTAGCAATTCAGTCCAAATTGTCCAACGTCCATAGCATATGATATTATGTTCATTTGGTGTCCTCAAAACTCATAAAAAGAGTCCAAGCATTCCTTATGCCAAGGTATATGTCTACAACAAATCAAGGTTATGAAACCAAGCATTTACTGTGCCATTTTCATTGTCAATAATGAATCAAGATCTCTACTTTGCAAGTATGATTTTAAACCAAAAGAAAATATTATCTATACTAGTGTTTATAAATGATGATTCATTTTAGCTCATGTTTAAGAGACTAACCTTAGCATTTACCAAGAGCTTCACCTCATCACCTCAACAATATGATTAGCAATACATACTAGATATGAATGAAATGAAATGAAATGTAAGAAGCATAAGTAAATAAAAAAAGAAAACTAGAGAAAAGAAAGAAGAAGAAAACTTAGAGAATTTTATTACAAAGGCTAATATCCTACCAATGTATCAATGTATCCAAATACTCATCCAAGGCCCTCTATTTATACACATTTTGGAGGGCTAAATGACAAGAGACAAGCTTTACAAATTTCAAAGGTAGGTATAATAGGTGGGTGCATTTTTCTAACAATTTTCGTCATATTGTATGACAATTCTGATCAGCCAGCTTGATGGTCGATTTTGTCAATGTTGGAGGCTCGATCTGATAAAATTGTCTTCTAGAAAAATATACCCCTATCAGTTACGGATACATAGCCGTTGGAATCAGCTCATTTGCTGATGTGGATAAGAAGATATGGGCAAAATACGAAAACAGGTCAGCACAGACGTCATTGCACATCAGCCAACTTGATGGTCGATTTCACTAGGGAAAACGACTCCGTTTCAAGAAGTGTAAAACATGAAAAAGATAGATATGCCTCTTATCTTTGCACGGCTACAAATTTCAGCCTTATTGCTTCAGTGAAACTCGAGATATAGCTGATATGGTAAACGGTGTCGGAACTGGAACTGAACTGGATTTGCCCTTAATTCTAGTAATCTGAAATCACTCAAAGAAACTTGTAAAAAACACCAAATTACATAAAAATATAAAAGATCATAAACACAATTAGACTAAACAATAATAACTCGTATTTGACACAAAACAATAATAAAACATAACTAAAAACTATATAATTATACGAGTTATCACCTCCTAAATTCAAGGTCCCTGACTTTGAGAAATATGACAGGACGACCAATCTGTCAGCCCACATCACTATATTATGCCGAAAGATGACGGGTCATATAGATAATGATAAGCTTTTGATCCACTGCTTTCAGGATAGCCTCATCGGGTCCGTAATTAGGTGGTATATTCAGTTGAGCAAGGATTAGATTCGCTCTTGGAATGATCTGGCTAGGGCGTTTATAAACCAGTACAAGCATATGACCGACATGGTGCCTGACCGTCTCACCTTGCAAAATATGGAGAAAAGAGCTACTGAGAGCTTCAAAGAATATGCACAGCAGTGGATGAGCATGGCCGCCCAAGTACAATCTCCCTTGACTCAGAAGGAAATTACTATTCTTTTTTGTGAATACACTACGGGCCCCGTACAATGATAAACTCGTCAGCAATGCCACAAAATTTTTTGTGGCTATGGTAATTTCAGGGGAGATGATTGAGAATGCTATCAAGGATGGGAAACTTGAAGGAGAAAGAACATCCAATACTAAGAGAAATGGGGTATCTGAAAAGAAAGAAGAAGATACCTAAGTTGTAGAAGGCTTGGCCCCATATCCCCAATTCTCCTCGTATCAGCCATTCTACCCTACCCTGAACAATGTCTCTCAACGTGCTTATCCTTACGAACCAATGCTTGCAACCACACCAGAATTTACATTTATCTATCAATCTAACATCTTTGGGAATAATCGAAGGGGGCATAAAAAGTGAAAAAGAAATCAGTTTGACCTGATTCCTGTGACATATAGTGAGCTACTACCTCAACTCATCCAGAATCACCTTGTGACACCCATGCAATTAGAGCCTCTAAAGCCTCCTTATCCGAGCTAGTATGATGCTAATGAGTGTTGTGGTTATCATTATGGCAATCAAGGTCACTCAACATAGAACTGCCCTGCTTTGAAGTACATGGTCAGGGATCTCATCAAGGCTAGTTCAATAAGTTTTGAATATGGGAAAGCCAAGTGTCATAAGAAACATGGTGCATAATCATATTAGGATTTTTGATGCATGTAGTTCTATACACTGTGATGATAAAAAGCACTTCTCTCATGTTGACATCTACATGAAATAAATAAAATTTGAATTTAAATGTTTTGTTTTCATTATATTTTAGCATTCATTTGAATTTGCCAAAGAAAACAAATGAAACTTCATGAAAATTTGTGGTAAACAATAATAAGGGGTTTTCACATGAAATAATGGACAGTCTTGAGAATATTGATGATCATTGTGAGAAATGACCCAATACCCTTCCCCCTCTCTTTTCGGCTTTCTTATGCCTAAACCCTTTGAACCGAGATCACTTGAAAGACCTAATGCTTCAAAGAATATGAATGATTAAACTTCATAAACCATTGTCATTGTAGAATAAACAAAGATGTAAATCCTAGTCTAGGCTATGAACAAAGGAATGAATTTTTGAAAATTTTTTGAATTCCTTGAAATTCAAACAAATGAGACATTCTTTCAAGAATCTAGATTTTGGTAATTCGATATATGTCAAGATTGTGCTAAAACCATTCATGACCTTTTCCAATAACCACAAAACACTAATTGCTCAAACATCACTTCATGATTGACACATCGGGGCACAATGACCAAACCAGATTAACTCATGTCCTAGAGAAAACCTATTTTTGGGTAATATTTTCCTTAGTACTTCAAAAAAACCTAAGATTGAAACTCAACATTTTAATTGTAAACCTAGACTTGCGATGTTCCTCGCAATGATACAAATTTTCAGGGTTAATCAAACTAGGGCATCATATGTAGAAATGATGGAGATGTGGTGAATAAGGATGGAACTAATGCATGAATCATTGGGGGCATGCGGGAAAAATGAGAAAAAAAAGAGAAAAAAAAGGAAAAAAAGAATTAAGAAAAATTGTGATATCATGAATATGAGAATTCGGATAATTCCAAAGTACAAAATGAAATTCTGATTATCTATTCCCCTGGGGATTGCTTTTCAATGAGAATATTCGGGCTTGATATAATGATTGGCCATCTTTCGTATCGCTTTCGCAAAAAAGAAATTATCCATAGTCACCTTTTTTGAGCCAAAGAATTCTTTATTCTTTGAACCCTGATCAAGGATCACCCTCTACACTGGGGGGCAAATGAGAGGAAAGATCTTCTCAAAGATCACGAGAAAATGAGTCCTAACTCAAAGACAGATACAAAGCAAATTTAGCTCCTAATAAATACGGGCTCACTCTGTCAAAGTAAAGAAAAAGGAAAAGATGGCGAAATGGAAGCCAAGAACAAAACAAAAGAAAAGAAAAATGTGAGAAAAAGTATGGAAAATGAAAGCCAAAAGAAAAGAAGAAAAGGAGCAAAGTAAAAAGTCAAAAAAGTCCAAAAAGGGACAAATGCTTTAAAGGGAATCCTCCTCAAGAAATGATCATTGATCTGACCACCTTCAAACACATATTTTTGGGCCTATTTATCCTTTCTTTCTGAACCCCGAACCATGGCCTATATTACGTGCTTTAAAAGTTCATTTTGATCAAGCATGGATATTTAACTTGAAGGGTTTTTATTCAGATTTATCCCATCTCATCAAATTATCAGTTCACTATGGAAGAATTTAGAATTCTCAAGTGCATGGTAGAACAACAAAAGAGAGAAATGAAAAATGGAGAGAATGGGACTTTAGGGCGAAAACCCAAAAATGGGCGGTCTAGAGTAAAATGGAAATTTTTGATGCCATCTATGTCTGTACCGATACCATAACAAAAGAAGTGGTCATCGAGGAACATCTAGGGATTCTTGAACCTCCCAAATTGTTTGCTCTCATTCGGAGGATTGATTTCAAAAACTGAGACTTTTTCCCTCCGCAATCAAGTTTCCAGTCAAAACATCCTGGCCAATTTTGACCCTTGTCAAAATGCCTTGATATGGAAACTAAAAGAATGTAGAATTTGTTTGATTCTCAATGAATTCATGGTTTGTAAAATCTGTTCCATTTGTGAGCCTAGAAGGGACATATATTTTTGTTGTGGAGTTTTCCTTGAAAAACCAAAAGACTGTTGTACCAAGTCTTGTCAATTTAAATTGAAAAACCCAGATTGAAACTTAGAGAAATTTCTAACAGTGATCATCAGTCTTCAGAAGATTTGTACATCATACATTGTGGGGTTAATATTTTTTGTTCAAAAGTTTTCAAAATGAGAAAACAAATAAAGATATTTTTGAAATACCCATTTTTGATGTTGACATGAGACAAGGGTTTTTCTAACCCAAAGGTATAGAACTACTAGGATAGGTCTTGACTTTCAGGTATGAGACGAAGAAATCGAACCTGTTTCAGACCTTTGTTGATAAGAGTTTGAAAACTATTAGGGCAAAAAGAATAGCCAAAATGAATTGAAGATATACTCTAATTTGAAAAGAAAAAAATGAATTTGAAAAGCTAAGCCAAAGTCTAGAAAAACGATCGGGGGCATTTGCATCACTCATGAGCACTCATCTCTTTATTGAGCTTTTGCATCTGCATAGTGTCGGCAAGCATTTGCATCATTCATGGGTATTTGCATTGGCACTATTCCATAAGCATCTGCATTTTACCTTTACCTTTACATTTACATCCTCCACGGATATTTGCATATTATGTCATCTCAAGCAATTGCATCATTTCTAGAATCATTGCATTTTCATTATTGTATGGTAATTGCAGCTACACCATTCATAGACCATTTACATGAACACGATTAGTAGTGGCATCTGCATCAAGAAGCATGTGCATCAATCTAAGCCATTCACATTTGCACCATGAAGCATCTGCATCATATTTAATATCTGCATCTACATCGCGAAGCATGTGCATCAACCCAAGCCATTTGCATTTGCACCAAGAAGCATTTACATCAATCCAAGCCATTTACATTTGCACCATGAAGCACTAGCATATTGTTAAACATATTTGCATCTACATCCTCTCTCAAAGCTTTTGGGTATAATTTTCAACACAATTTTTAAAATGAGCAAGTCTTCGGTGGTGATAGCTGAAGCTTCTAGAGGCGATACCCAAAATTTTACAAATTTTTAAAAGTGAATAAGTCTTCGGTGGTGATAGCTAAAGCTTCTGGAGGAGTTACCCAGAATTTTACAATGAGCAAACTTTTGGTGGTGATAGCCAAAGCTTCTGGAAGGGATATCCAGAATTTTACAAATTTTAAAAGTGAACAAGTCTTCGGTGGTGATATCTGAAGCCTCTGGTGGAGATATCTAGGGTTTTATAATTTTTGAACAATGAGAAATCTTCTTCTAGAGGAGTTACCCAGAGTTTTATAGTTTTTTAAAAAAAATGAGAAAGTCTTTGGTGATAATAGCCGAAGCCTCTGGTGGAGATAGCTAGGGTTTTACAGTTTTAGAAATGAGCAAGTCTTTGGTGGTGATAGTTGAAGCTTTTGGAGGAGATACCCAGAATTTTATTCAACATCTGCATCTGCATCAAGAAACATTTGCATCAGTCTAAGTCATTTGAATATGCATCAAGAAATATTTGCATCAAATCAAGTCACTTACATTTGCATCAAAGCCATTTGCATCTTATTTAACATCTGCATCTGCACCAAGAAGCATTTGCATCCCTTCTCAAAGCTTTCAAGTATAATCTTCAACATGTTTTCAAGAACCAATATCCAGAGTTTTAAAATTTTTTGAAAAGAGAGAAAGTCTTTGGTGGTGATAGCCGAAGCCTCTGTGGAGATATCAAGGGTTTTATAGTTTTAAAAGGAGAAAGTCTTTGGTGGCGATAGCCGAAGCCTCTGTGGAGATATCCATAGTTTTTAATTTTTTTTTTTTTAAAGAGAGAAAGTCTTCGGTAGCGATAGCTGAAGCTTCTGGAGGAGATACCCAGAATTTTACGAACTTTAAAAAATGAGAGAGTCTTTGGTGGTGATAGCTGAAGCTTCTGGAGGAGATATCCAGAATTTTACAAACTTTAAAAAATGAGAGAGTCTTTGGTGATGATAGCTGAAGCTTCTGGAGGAGATATCCACAAATTTACAAATTTTAAAAGTGAGAGAGTCTTTGGTGGTGATAACCAAAGTCTCTGGTGGAGATATCCAGAGTTTTACAGTTTTAAAAGTGAGCAAGTCTTTGGTGATGATAGCCGAAGCTTCTGGAGGAGATACCCAAAATTTTAAACACAGCTGAGAACAAGACAAGTTAAGACCAGGAGACCATCGTCGAGGTCTTTTCTCCTCTTGCAAATCGAACCCATTTCCTTAAGACGAGTCGAGCCTTGATTAGTCAGGGAACTCAATTTAAGGACAAAATCTTCAATTTACAATTTTCAAAAAAAAAAAAGGAAAAATTTGGAAAAAATGAAAAAAATGAAAAATGATGAATGAGAACTCCCTTTCCTTTCCTTTATATGAGATTTCACTAATCGGATAAAATTAGTGTTTGTTTATCTTTGCCTGATTCCTGATTCTCAGCAATAGCCAAAGAGGGGCAGCTGTAGACACCTGATTTTGTTCGAACCACTAAATCAGGTATTTTTCTTCTTAGAATGATGTTTTAGAATGCAAAAAGTCTTTTCTCATCCTGCAGGTGGTACTCCGAGACTTAGTTTAAGAAGCCAAGCATAAAAAGTCAATTTGAAAAAGTCAACCCCTAAAAATCAACTACTAAAAAATTCAACCCACATTCAAAATCAAGATTCAAAGTTCAATTGAACAATGGTGAAAGAATTTTGATAATCCGAGGTCTACAACGAAATATATGGAGTTCGGAAGATTGGTTACGAAGATTCAGTAGAAAAGAAACCCTAGTTCGAAAAATTTGGGAAAAGTGCTTAAACGATCAAATTGGTCAAAATTGGAGGTTCCAAATGAAAGATAAGCAATGACTACGAGTAATAGAGAGGCCATTTGGAGGCAAAACTGAAGGAAAAGTCAATTTGGAAGAAAATCGAGAATTAGGGTTTTTGGTGGATTTTGGAAAAATTGGGGAAAATTGTAGAAATAGCCCGATTCGGTAATATTAAAGCCCCTAATTGATGAGGAGTGAGTAAACAAGAATAGCCCAAGGCTCTGTTTGAAGTAATTCCAAGAAAAGAGCCTATTGGAGAAAAAACAGAAAAACGAGAAAATTCTCGATATTGAAAAAAGGAAAAATCAAAACGAAGCGGAATTTGAGGGTAAAAATTGGGTGTTTTCGGACCAACTCCAATTCAATATATGAAAAAGGCACAGAAAAAGAAAATCTAGAAATCGGACTTGTTTTGAGTAAAACCGGGCTTCAGATGTAAAAGGGCAAATTTGGAAATTTCAAGAAAAATAGCAAATGAGCTCCAAAATTTACCAAAACTTTCAGATCTCAATATTAAATCATTTGGAAGATATTGGTGAAGAAAAATCCAGATTCGGAGTTCGTTTGCAAAATGGCGAATTTCGGGCCCACTAATCTGAAATTCAAGAAGATAAATCTCGAAAAAATAGTAAATGAGGTCAAAAAATTATGAAAACTTCCAGATCACACTTTTAAATTATTTGGAAGAGATTGGTGAAGCAAAATCCATATTTGGAGCTCGTTTGTAAAATGGCAAAAGTTCAGGTGCATTAAGGGCAATTTCGAAAGATGAATCCCGAAAAAATAGCAAATGGGCTCGAAAAATTATGAAAAATTTCAGAATTCAATTTTTTATTATTTAGGAAGTATTGAAAACATAAAATTTTGATTTGGAGTCCGTTTGCTATTTAATTAGGTTTGGGGGCCAAAAAGGTCATTTTACTGATAAAACCGAAGAGGGCTTTTCTTGCATTTAAAAAAATGGAGATTGGGATGGAATTCAAAGGGTCAGCCGGCCAAGCCCATATTGAAGAGTGATTTTGATGAGCCATTGCATCCAAGGGCCAAGAGTGGATAGGAAGGTAGTTATTTTTTTGATCAAGCCTTTGTAATTGTGACACATGGACCAATGACATCATATTCTTGACATCATATTAGTTAGTGGCTGATTACTTAATCTAAGGGTGGTAATTTCACATAAAAAACTTTTTGGATTAAGGGCCTTTGGATGAAAATTGGCTAGAAAAAAATTATAACATTCTACCCTATTCTAGAAGGCCATTCGGCCAAGGCTTTAGGGAGGGGGGATTTCATTTTTGCTGGATGTTTTGAGGGGGCTGAATAGAGGCAGTAGCTATAGAAAAAAGAAAGGAGAAAAGAAATGAGGAAAAAAAAAGGAAAAGGGAAAGGTTTTGCTTACTACTTTTTGATTTGGAATGCTGGAGCAAGGTAGCTATGTTCTTTAATGCTCTCTTCCATACTTTGTTGATATGATTTTGTTATTTTCATGCTTATTTTTATTTTCTTCATGAAATAAAATTGTTTTTCAAAACAATTTCTTAAAGCTCCTATCTTATGCTTCCATGAAAAAATCAAAGAAAGAACAAATTTTCTACCCATTTTTGGTGTTGGCCGAAACCTACCATTAGAGTGCATGTTTTGTGTTTGATAATTTTCCATGTTGGTTGTGATGTTCTAACTTGTTTTGATGTTCTAACCTTTTAAAAACAGTTAAGACATGGAGCTTGTTTTCAACCTTTTTCATTTATTTACTATTATTTTACTGATTTTATCATGTTGTTTCCATGTCTACTTACTTTGTTTGCCATTTTTAATTTTCTGTTTTCAACTTGTTAAGTTGTTCATGCTTTGTGATTTTACTTACTATGTGTTTGTGAAAATGCCTAGCTTCATTCTTGCCTATGCATCATATTTGTTTAGTTTAGCATGTTTTCTTTTGATTTTTGTATATACTATGTCATGTGTTTGTGGTAATGCCATTCTTAAGATTGCATCATTTAGAAAATGTGTCTATTCGATTACCACATGATTTTGTGCCTTGTGTGTGCATTTTCATCTTGTTAGTTGATAGGCTTGCATTTCCATGCCATAATATTGTGTATTTTGATTTAGTATGCGATGTGTTTATGTTAATGCCATGCTAGAATTTCACATGTTGATTTCATGCCCATTCGGTTTCCACTATATTGTTTGCCTTATGTGTGCAATTTCATTTTTGTTTATGTACCATGCTTTGTATTATTATGCCATGAGATTGTGTGTTGGTTGTGCCATATTGATGCATTAGTATTAGGTTTATTTGGTCATTATATGTTCATGTTACTTTCATGCATTTTCATGACATTTTAGGTCTAGGTCATCTTTGTGTTGCCATGCATATTCCCATGCATATTAGTATTAGGTCTAGATCATATTGGTATTGCCATGCATTTTCATATCCATTAGGTCTTAGATCATATTGGTATTGCCATGCATTTTCAAATCCGTTAGGTCTTAGATCATGTTGGTATTGCCATGCATTTCATGCATGTTTAGGTCTAGGTTGCATTTATTGCATGCAAGTTCATGCTAGGCATTAGGTCATTTTCAATTGCTATGCATTTTCTATGTCATTTAGGTCTTAGATTAGGCATTTCATACATTAAACTTGCTATTTTTTCATGCATCTCATGTCATACCACTTGATTTTTGACTTAGGCCAATCAATGGTTTAAAGTCAAGCTCACATGAGCATACTTGTGGAAAATTGAGAAGTTGTCAAGTTAATTTTTCTACCTTTGTGATTTTTTTAGCTTAGGCAATTCTTGTCTAAAGTTTTAGAAATTTTTGCTACAGTTTGTAGGTCCTTAGAAGAGTATCCAACATTTTTACTTTTATTTTTGAATGATTTTATCAAAGGCTTAAAAATGATTTTTAGCAAAACCGTTTTTCACCCAGTATTCTATCAATGACTTTCGTGATTTTTCTGGTAGGTTATCCTTAGTCTAAAAATTAAGCCAATGTTTTCCCATAGAGTTAGACATGTTGTGAGTCTCCTATAATTTTTTCAGATTGTTTAGAGTTTTTTAAAATAGGTTAAAAAATCTCGTTTTAAAACTGGACAGTAGAGTCAGATTTGAATTTGAGGGAAAATTAATTTTCTATTTTGTCTAAGGCATTAAGAGAAGGCTGAGTAGGAACCTTAGCTACTGTCCTAGGTTGGTTTTTAAGCCATTTTAATTCTAAAAAATGATTTTATAAAGTTCGGGTCAAGGTTGGTCAAGTACGGGTTTTCAAATTTAGGAAATAGAGCCTTTTTCAGAAGTGGTTTCGGCCATGTGCCATTTTCATCCAAGAATTTTCAAAATTGTTTTTTTAAACCAATCACAAAGTATTTTGGATTTTAGAAAATTTAATTTGATGTCTTTTTCTAAGGTAGTTGGATATCGTTTTAGGTATACGAATTTCCTTGTTTAAAGGAAAAAATACACTTTCGTGCATTGCATTTTCCATGTCCATACATATTATATGATATATGATTTTTGATATGAACATTTCTATGGCTATGCTATTTGTTTTGATTTATATTTCATGATGTTATTTTGATTGTTATATGGTTGTGAATATTTCATGTTATTCTATGGTTTTTTTCCATGTCATTTAGAATATACCATGTCACTTAGATTTTGCCATGTCACTTAGATTTTCCTTTGCAAGGCCATTATGTTCCATGGGCTTCATCCGATTAGTACTTAATAACTCCTTATTATTTACTAACATGAAGGAAAATCTTGTATCACTATCTTCATAGTGAAGGGTATGTTTTATTGACTGTGTATCTCATGCTCAATCTGATTGGCTCTAGGGCATACACCAACATATTCAGCCTCTTACTCTTTCAAACTTTCTAAAAGAAAATTAAAATTAGATTACAATAATATGTACAAGCATGTTGCGGCTCCCTCTTTGTTCCCCTATTTATAGGCAGTAACTAGGGTTTTCCAAAAGGTGATTTGCGGCTAGGGCTCTCAGGGTTTTAAAGAGGGATTTGTAGCTAGGGTTTTTCTACCACTAGGGTTGTTTAGGAAGATATTCCAGTGCCTATTTGGATGACCATTTTTTATTCAATTTGGGCGTATAATATACCGTTTGGAAATATATTCAAGTCAGCTTCAAAGTTCGAGAAAGAAGTTTCTTTGAATAATGACTTTAAAATCATGTTTTCCTTGTAACTAGCTCTGGAGGTCAAATCTTCCTTCTTACTTTGCACTAAGAATTTGATCTTTTCGACTCCCAAGTCTTCTTCCATCTTGTGATTGTGATTTTGCAAGCTCTTTAACATCATAATTGACATGTCTTCACTTTATTCTCCTAAATATAGCTAATATTCAAAAAGATAACATAAGTAACTAGAATAAAGATAGAAAACAGAACGAAAACTAAGAATAGAAAAGGCGTAAAATGTGTAATTTATGAACTTATCAAATACCCCCACACTTAGCTTTTGCTAGTTCTCGAGCAAAACAAAATAAAACAAAGTAAGAAAGTCTAATCTAATCCACTTTCGTAGGAAATCATGTGGCACTTAGCATTTGACACAAGCCTTTAAACCCCTAGGTGTCCCTAGTGGACGAGTTTAGTCTCGTGAGGGTTTACTAGGACCCTACCCACAAACACTGAAAACATAAGAAAAAACTAAAATATACTAAATATATTTACTCCTAATCCTTCCAATATAAATTAAAGAAAATCAATGGATAGATCTTATAAACTAGTCAATAGTTAAAGAATGTCACAAAAAATCATGCTTGAATGTATATGGTTTAAATTAAGGCAACATTAACATAACATATCTCAATCAAAATAATGCATATTCAAACTTAATCTCAACTTCTCACATGAGATACTCTCATGATTTTCACTCTTTAAAGTAGTGGTAAAGTGTTTACACTCAATCAATCTCATGAAAACGGTTCTACCATATGCTTGCTTGTCCACCTATTCTCCACTCTTTAGATCATGCAACTTCATGAATCAAGAGGTCTTTATTCAACATTGTAATGGGGCCAAGGGGTAGTAATGTGGTTCAAGAATAAAAAGGAAGGGATATTACAAAGGTTTCAAAGATTTCATAGAGTTTAGAGACATAATAAGACTATACAAAGAAAACTTCTCAAAACTCTTATGAAGCACATAATAACATAGGCTAAATATTCATGTTAAGCCTTTGCTTCATGCTAACCAACTTTGTAACATCTTTTCTTTAACCAAAAATTCAAGAGATGATTTTTTTTCCTTTCGTTATTTGTTTTTTTTTCCAATACGGGAATGTATTTGACAATGTTCCCTTTCTTTTTCTCTTGACTTTTGCCTTTCTCCCCCCCATACTTATCTCTTGTTTCTAACCCAAATTTTCAATAGATCTCCCTTATTTTTGCAACATGTCTCAAAACATTCTAATTTGTCTTTAGAACAAGGGTAAGGATATAAGTACATTTAGGCTAGGTAAAAGATGTGGTTACCAATGAAATAGCTTATTCAATGTAGGCTCAAATTTGCTCACTAAAGGAGATGTTCTCTTGGAACATCAATAAGGGATGGCTGATTTGGCCTTGGTGGTAATCCTAATGCCTCTATCATATAGATGTTGTCACATGTATCAATATAGTCTCAAACGGTTTAAAGCAAGTTCTAGAGAAAACATGTTATCATGATAGCACTCAAGAAAGAAATTAGATTGATATGTATCATCAATCATATAGGCTCAAAACTCACAAGGAAGATTATACAAGTCAAAACCAAGTCTAAACATGCTTCTTTCTCAATCAACATATCATATTAACATTGGCTCATGGAAAATAGTATTTAAGCTCAATTCTCATGAAAAATCTTCCCACTAATAAACTAGTTTTAGACCTACATAATTCATATCTCATCATTCTATTGAAAGTGACTAAAACACACTAAAACATACTACAAGAAAATAAAAGACTCAAAACAAAGCAAAATAACAATCTAAGTAAAAGAAATCCTAAATTCTTCCGTCCACACTTAATTCTTACATTGTTCTCAATGTAATACTATTAACCCAAATGAAATAATTATATGTAAGGGAAAAAAACTAATAAACAAAATAAGAAAAATAACTAAAGAAAACTATAAAAGATAGAAGGATGGAGAGTAAGAAATAGCAAATCTTATTATAATGTATGCTCTCCATCCAATTGGGTTGCCTCCCAATAAGCGCTTGGTTTAGTGTCATCATCCCGACTTGGACTCATGCTAGCACTATTCAACATAGTTTGGCTCAATGAGTGTTAGCTTCTCTCCATCATGTATTGTGATGTTCTCATAGTAAGGCTTCAACCTATGTCCATTCACCTTGAATTCATTACCTGTTTTTGGACTTTTTTATTTCAACTGCACCATGAGTAAAAACATTAGTAATAACAAAAGGTTCAATCCAGCTAGAATGTAACTTACCAGGAAACAACTTAAGGCGGGAATAGAAAAGAAGAACTTTTTGTCCAACAAAAAAGTTCTTTCTTAAAATCATCTTATCATGGAAAGTCTTAGTCTTTTCCTTGTAAATTCTAGAATTCTCATAAGCATCATTCCTTATCTCCTCAAGTTCTTGTGAGTGAAGTTTTCTTTGCTTACCTGCCTCATCCATCTCCATGTTGCATTGTTTGATAGCCCAATATGCCTTATTTTCAAATTCAAATGGGAGATGACAAGGCTTACCATAAACTAAAAAATACGGAGACATACCAATAGGCGTCTTGTATGCTGTTCTATAAGCCCAAAGTGCATCATCGAGACATAAACTCCAATCCTTCCGATTTGGATTAACTATCTTTTCAAGGATGGATTTTACTTCTCGATTGGATACTTCAGCTTGCCCACTAGTTTGTGGATGATATGATGTGGATACCTTATATGTGATGTTGTTCTTCCTTAAAAGTGCTTCCATGGACCTATTGCAAAAGTGTACCTCTATCGTTGATTATGGCCTTAGGTGTTCCAAACCTTGCAAAAATGTTAGACTTTACAAAATGTGAAACAACTTTAGAATCATTAGTCCGAGTGGCTTTTGCTTCCACCCATTTTGAAACATAATCAACAGCAAGTAATATGTAAAGATTGCGAAAGGAAGAAGGAAAACCCATGAAATCCATGCCCTATACATCAAAATTTTCTACAATTACTATTGGAGTTTGAGGCATTTGATTTCTAGCACCTAAGTTACCTGTTCATTGACAACGATCACATGACTTGCAAAAGAGGTATGAATCTTTGAACAAGCTAGGCCAATAGAATCCACAATCAAGCACTTTCATGGCTGTTCTTTTCAATCCAAAGTGCCCTCTACATGCATAAGAGTGACAAAAGGTTAGAATAGAATGAAATTCAGTTTCAAGTACACCTTCTTATAATCTGATCGGAGCAATGCTTCCAAAGGTATGGATCATCCCAAATGTAGTATTTGGAATCACTCTTGATCTTATTCCTTTGAGCTATGGTCAAATCATGTGGCAACTGCTTGGTGACTAAGTAATTGATAATATCGGCATACCAAGGAGTTGTTATCCCATTTGAAAAGATTTGCTCATCCGAAAAGTTCTCATGGAATGAAAGTGCATCCTCTACATGAACTAAATGGCTAAGATGGTCCAAAACCTAATTTTCACTACCTCTCTTATCTCTTATTTCCAAGTCAAACTCTTGTAAGAGAAGTATCCACCTAATTAATCTCGGTTTGGCATCCTTCTTTGTGAGCAAGTACCTAAGAGCTGCATGGTCAGAAAATACAATTAATTTAGTGCCAATTAAATAAGAACGAAACTTTTCTAAAGAAAAAACAACTACCAAAAGCTATTTTTCAGTTGTGGAATAGTTTAATTGAGCATCATTAAGAGTCTAGGAGGCATAATAAATGTCATGTGATGCTTTACCAACCCGTTGTCCTAAAACAGCTCCTATAGCATAATCACTTGCATCAGACATGATCTCAAATGGTAAGTTCCAATTTGATGGTTGCATAATAGGTGTTGAAATCAAGAGTCCTTTCAATATTTCAAACGTCTCTTTGCATTTATTATCAAAGTGGAAAACCACCTCTTTTTGTAACAGCTTGCAAAAAGGTAATGTTATCTTTGAGAAGTCTTTGATAAATCTCCTATAGAAACCTGCATGGCCAAGAAAAGAACGAACTCGTCTCACATTTGTGGAAAGTGGTAAAGAATGCATAATATTTTTAGATTTATCAACTTCTATTCCCCTAGAAGAAATAACATGGCCCAAAATTATTCCTTGTTCTACCATAAAGTAACATTTTTCCCAATTCAATACAAGGTTAGTTTCCATGCATCTTTCAAGTACAAGTGTAAGGTTCTCTAGACATCTATCAAAAGAATCACCATAGACACTAAAATCATCCATAAAGACCTCTATTATGATGTTCTCTACATAATCTAAAAATATGCTAACCATACATCTTTGGAATGTAGCTGGGGCATTACAAAGATCGAATGGCATGCGCGGTATGCAAAGGTACCAAATGGACATGTGAAAGTTGACTTGTCTTGTCTTTTGGATCAATGACAATCTGATTATAACCTGAAAAACCATCAAGAAAACAATAATGAGAATGACCAGCTAACCTTTCAAGCATTTGATCAATAAAAGGTAAATAAAAGTGATCTTTACGAGTTGTTGCATTAAGTTTGTAATAATCAATACAAACTCTCCATCCTGTTTGAATTCTAGTAGGAACTAATTCATTCTCATCATTTTTCACAACCGTAGCACCGGATATTTTAGAAAACTCTTGGACCGGGGTCACCTATTTGCTATCCGAGATTAGATAGATCACTCCAACATCTAGGAGCTTTAGAATCGCATTTTTCACCACCTCCATCATAGGAGGGTTCAATCGGCGTTGTGCTTCATTTGTTGGTTACGAACCTTCCTCTTACAAAATCCGATGCATGCACATGGATGGGCTTATTCCCTTTATATAGGCAATTGTCCAACCAATTGCTGTCTTATGCTATCTAAGCACATCGATGAGTCTCTCTTCTTGCAAGGGTGTGAGCTCTTTGGCAATGATGACCGGTAGTGTGTCTTTTTCACCTAAGAACACATATTTCAGGTGGTCTAGTAATGGTTTCAACTCCAAGATTGGTGCCTAAACAATGGAAGGTAGAAGTTTCTCATTAGATAAAGACAAGTTAATAATTGAAACATCAAACCTTTTATCTTTAGGTGGCAACACTTGTAATGATGCCAATGCCTCTTTCACATGTTCACTCAAAGTTAGGCCCCTCTTTACATTCAGATTTCTCCAATCCGAGGTGCTTGCTAATGGCTACTTTCAAAGTATCTTCACTATCTAACTCATAAGCTTTCTGCACTAAAGAATCAATTATGTCAATAGTAAAAACAGAGTGTATATCACTAGGGTATCTAATGGCCTCAAAGATATTGAAACGAATTATCTCGCCATCAAATTCCATAGTGAGGGTGTCATTATGAACATCTATTTTAGTCCTGGCTGTTTTTAAGAATGGTCTCCCTAATAAAATGGGTGTTGGATTGGAAGATATCTCATCTTCCATCTCAAGAACATAAAAATTCGTTGGGAAAACCAACTCATTAACTTGCACAAGAACATCTTTTACAACTCCTCTTGGATAAGTATTAGAACGATCCGCGAGTTGTATAATAACACCGGTTTCTTCTAATGGTCCTAGATTTAATGAAGCATAAATTGAATATGACATAACATTAATGGATACTTCTAAATCTAGCATAGCACGTTCAAACATGGTGTTACCTATCTTACAAGGAATGGTGAACATACCTAGATCCTTGCATTTTGGTGGGAGTTTCTTTTGAAGAACAACTGAAATGTTTTCTCCCACACTTACCTTTTCATTACCTTTGAGCTTCCTTTTAGAAGTGCACAATTCTTTCAAAAACTATAAATAATGGGGCACTTGCTTAATGGCACCTAGTAGAGGAATGTTTACCTCTACTTTTTGGAAGGTTTCTAGAATTTTTTTCTCTTGTTCCTCATTTTTGGACTTTGCTAACCTACTTGGAAAAGGTGGAAGAGTTATATAAGAAGGAAAATATGGTTTAGGATTTACCTTAACAAGTGGGCCATTGGGTTGTGAAGATGATGTATTGGTGTTGTCTTCCCTTTGAGCACTATCCTCATGTGGTGTCTCACGCTGTTTCTCACTTCTTAGAGTTATGGCATTTGCGTCTTCTCTAGGATTCACTATAGTTTGAGAAGGTAATTTTTCAAAATCCCTTACCTCAAATCGACTCATTCTTGTTGCCAATTGTCCCACTTGATTTTCCAAATTTTGCATGTTGCCTGCATCCCTTGTTGAAATTGCAAATTATTAGTAACAAGAGAATTTACAAGATCTTCTAGAGACTTACCTGAGTTTTGTGGTGGTGCAACTTGTTGTCGGGTTTGATATGGTTGTTGCGTTCTTTGCTGAAAACCCGATGGTTGATTACCAATAGGTGGAGAAGCAACTGGTGGTTGATTCCTTTCATAATTAAAGTTTAGATGATCTCTCCATCTTGGATTGTATGTGTTTGAGTAGGGATCATGCTTTCATTGTTGGCCTGAAAATCCACCCATAGCATTTACATGTTCATTGGTGTCATCTTGAAGTGTTAGGCACATATCAGTTTGATGCCCAATTGTAGAACATATGCCACAAGCTTTGATTTGCTGTAAATTACCTACAGCCAATTGTTGCACAAAAGAAGTAAGTTGAGAAATTTGTTGTTCAAGGGATGATATACTTACCTCATTTACTTTTTTTGGTGGTGGTGGTGGTGGTTCATGTCTCATGGTGAATTGTTGTGAGTTGGCTGCCATGTTGGAGATGAGGAGTCTAGCAGCTTTGAAAGTCTTTTTAACTAGAGCTCACCCACTTGCGGCATCTATCATGCTTCTCTCCATGGGCATGAGACCTTCATAGAAGTATTGGATGAGAAGTTGTTCACTTCTCTGATGGTGTCGGCAACTTGCATAAAGTTTCTTGAATCTCTCCCAATACTCATACAAGGACTCTCCATTGTATTACCGAATCCCACATATCTCTTTTCTAATGTTGGTATCCTTAGATGCTGGAAATATCTTTCCAAGAATGATCTCTTTATTGCATTCCATGTAGTGATAGTCCCGGATGGTAGATAGTAGAGCCATCCCTTTGCCAAGTCAGCTAGAGAGAATGGAAAGACTCTCAACTTGATTTGCTCTTCTGTGATCCCGGTTGGTTTCATGCTTGAACAAGCTACATGGAATTCCTTAAGGTGCTTATTTGGATCCTCTCCTGCAAAACCATGAAACGTTGGGAGAAGATGAATTAAACCAGATTTGAGTTCAAAAGCTACCTCAAGGTTAGGATACTCTATGCACAATGGTTGTTGATCCAAGTCTGGAGCGGCTAGCTCCTTAAGAGTTCGGTTGTTCAAAGCCATCTCTTCTGGCTCCATTTGGACGGTTTGGATCAACTCTTCGTTTGCTTTATGGTAAGAAGCCGTGAACTCCAAGATCCTCTTAAATTTTAAGTGATTTTTGTCTTCTCTGGGAGCTTGGAACATTCACTGAAAAATAAAACAAGGAATTTAAACGAAGTAACAAATAAACTAAAGAAAGCAATCCCCGAGAACGGCACCAAAAAATTGATGCACTCAAAATAGTGTATCTTATTTAACCTTGCACTTTGAATAGTCAATTGTTAAGTATATCAATAACTAATGGTCGATTCCACAGGATTGGGTTTTAATTTATAAGTTATTAGTTTATCACTTAAGTTCAAAGGCAAGAAAAGAAAAAAGGGTTTTAAGATGTTTTAAAAGTAAGCAAACAAGAAAAATAAGAAGTTAAGAAATAAGATGAAATCAGATATGAGAAGTATGGTTAAGGTATCATTCGCCACCACTAAACATTATTGGAAATCAATATAAGACTTATCAGTATCAATTAACTATCAAAACTATCAATCGTAGATAACAACAACCCGTGTTACCCCAATCCTTCCTTAGTTCGTCGTTAAATAGGATAAACACCACTACTTAATCTCTAACTAGCAAATAACCTAGGATAAACATCTCTAGATTCAAAGTGACAGCAACTTTATGATAAGAAAGATAGGTTGATCTAAGCAAAAAACACATAGACATGGAATGTTCAACTTAGGTTATGTTCCACTTTGCAATTAGCGAAAACTCTAACATAATCATTAATCACAAATTGCCACTTATGAATAGGAAATCAAGACAATTACGGATCAAGACTCCTAAACTAACATTAGATAATTATCAAGACCTATCTAGTATGCATCATAAACAAATCAAGACAAAGAGCATAAACAATTCTTATAGAAGAACATAAGCAATTTTGATAGAAAACCAATGATAGATAGAATCTGAATATCAATTACACAACATGTCTAGGGATTTGAAATCACCCTTAACCAAAAAGAAGTTTAGCCTAGCATAGACATTGTTAACATAATCATAAAATTAAAAAGAAACTAAGAAGAAAACTAAGAGAATGGAGAAGAAGAAGAATAATATTGATTATTCAGCCTCTTGCTCTCTCAAACTCTTTAAAAGAAAACTAAAATCAGATTACAATAATATGTACAAGTGTGTTGCAGCTCCCCCTTTGTTCCATTATTTATAGCCAGCAACTAGGGCTTCCCAAAAGGTGATTTGCAGCTATGGCTCTTAGGGTTTTAAAGAGGGATTTGTGGTTAGGGTTTTTCTGTCGCTAGGGTTGTTTAGGGAGATATTCCAGTGCTTATTTGGATGACCATTTCTTATCCAATTTGGGCGCATGTTATACTCTTGGAAAGATATTCAAGTCCGCTTCAAAAGTCAAGCAGAAAGTTTCTTTTAATAAAGAATTTAAAATCATGTTTTCCTTGTAACAAGCTCCAGAGCTCAAATCTGCCTTCTTGCTTTACACCTAGAATTTGATCTTTTCGACTCCCAAGTCTTCTTCCATCTAGTGATTGTGATTTTGTAAGCTTTTTAACATCATAATTGACATGTCTTCACTTTATTCTCCTAAATATACCTAATTTTCAAAAACATAACATAAGTAACTAGAATAATGATAGAAAATATAACGAAAACTAAGAATATAAAGGGCGTAAAATGTGTAATTTATGAACTTATCAAAGATTATCATCCTTTCACTACCATACTAGATTTTGATTGTATAAACAATACCGCATAACATGAGGCATGTACCATGGGCCTTCATGCCACTATTGACAGAAGGATTAAGACTTAGAAGGTTTTTGGAGATTCAGCTTTGGTAATATACCAATTGTGGGGAGAATGGGAAACCTGAGATGCAAACCTAATTCGATATCGAGAACTTATATTGGGCTTGATTGAGAAGTTTGAAGAAGTGAGCTTCAATTACTTACCCCTAGAACAAAATCGAATGGCAGATGCTTTAGCCACTTTATCATCAATTTTTAAAGTGAACGAAGAGGTCGAGGTTGTACCAATCAAGATTAGTATATACGAGTCTCCGACCCATTGGTTAAGTATCGAAGAGGAAGTGGATGGTTACCCTTGGTAGTACGACATCCTGTAATACATCAAGAGTCAACAATACCCTGAACAAGCAACAAAAAATGACAAGAGAACTCTAAGGAGAATGGCGATGGGTTTTGTTTTAGAAGGGGAAATTCTCTACAAGAAAGGGAAGGACCAGATGTTATTAAGGTGTGTCGATTCTGTCGAGGCTAAGAAAATCCTCGAAGAAGTCCATGAAGGGACATGTGATACTCATGGCAACGACCACATGATGACCAAGCAGATTATTAGAATATGATATTATTGGTTGACAATGGAAGGTGATTGCATTAATCACGTTCGAAAGTGCCATAAATGCCAGATTTATGCTGACAAGATTCATGTTCCCCCATCACAATTGCATGTCATGACGGTCCATGACTATTCTCAATGTGGGGGATGGATGTGATTGGGCCCATCACCCCGAAGGCCTCAAATGGACATCGCTTCATCCTGGTAGTTATAGACTACTTTACAAAATGGGTAGAAGCTACTTCATATGCCAATGTGACAAGGTCAATGGTTTGTAAGTTTATCAAAAAGGAGATTATATGCATGTATGGGCTTCTAGAGAGAATTATTTCAAACAATGCTCTTAATTTGAACAACAAAATGATGAAAGAGGTGTGCACTCAGTTAAAGATCAAGCACCACAATTCAGCTCCTTATCGCCCAAAAATGAACGGGGCGATTGAAGCAGCCAACAAGAATATAAAGAAGATTGTTGAGAAGATGACTAATGTGTATAAAGATTGGCACGAGAAACTACCTTTTGCTCTACATGCATATCGCACCTCAGTCCACACATCTACGGGTGCCACACCATTTTCCTTGTATATGGGATTGAAGCAATATTACCTATCGAGGTAGAAATACCTTCCCTGTGTGGTTGGCCTAGAAGAGGCAGAATGGGTCAAAGCTCGCTATGAACAGTCGAATATCGAGGAGAAAGATTGAAAGCAATTAGCAATGGTCAGATATATCAAAAGAGATGATCCGAGCTCATAGCAAGAAGGTTCATCCCATGAAATTTTGCGAAGAATAATTGGATGACCATTTCTTATCCAATTTGGGCGCATGTTATACTCTTGGAAAGATATTCAAGTCCGCTTCAAAAGTCAAGCAGAAAGTTTCTTTTAATAAAGAATTTAAAATCATGTTTTCCTTGTAACAAGCTCCAGAGCTCAAATCTGCCTTCTTGCTTTACACCTAGAATCTGATCTTTTCGACTCCCAAGTCTTCTTCCATCTAGTGATTGTGATTTTGTAAGCTTTTTAACATCATAATTGACATGTTCCCCCATCACAATTGCATGTCATGACGGTCCATGACTATTCTCAATGTGGGGGATGGATGTGATTGGGCCCATCACCCCGAAGGCCTCAAATGGACATCGCTTCATCCTGGTAGTTATAGACTACTTTACAAAATGGGTAGAAGCTACTTCATATGCCAATGTGACAAGGTCAATGGTTTGTAAGTTTATCAAAAAGGAGATTATATGCAGGTATGGGCTTCTAGAGAGAATTATTTCAAACAATGCTCTTAATTTGAACAACAAAATGATGAAAGAGGTGTGCACTCAGTTAAAGATCAAGCACCACAATTCAGCTCCTTATCGCCCAAAAATGAACGGGGCGATTGAAGCAGCCAACAAGAATATAAAGAAGATTGTTGAGAAGATGACTAATGTGTATAAAGATTGGCACGAGAAACTACCTTTTGCTCTACATGCATATCGCACCTCAGTCCACACATCTACGGGTGCCACACCATTTTCCTTGGTATATGGGATTGAAGCAATATTACCTATCGAGGTAGAAATACCTTCCCTGTGTGGTTGGCCTAGAAGAGGCAGAATGGGTCAAAGCTCGCTATGAACAGTCGAATATCGAGGAGAAAGATTGAAAGCAATTAGCAATGGTCAGATATATCAAAAGAGATGATCCGAGCTCATAGCAAGAAGGTTCATCCCATGAAATTTTGCGAAGAATAATTGGTATTGAGGAAAATTCTTCCTATTGTAAAACATCCTCGTGGGAAACATGCTTCGATTTGGGAAGGATCCTATGTGGTGAAAAAAGCTTTTTCTGGAGGCATTGATCTTGACTCGGATGGAAAATAGTGATTTGAGAAATCTCGTGAATGCTGATGAGATGAAGAAGTATTATGTTTAGAAAGAAGCTAAAAAAAAAATTAATGAAAAAATGAAAATGAAAAAAAGAATGTAAAGGAGAGGTTTAACTCGAAAACCCAAAAAAGACGACTTAAAACAGAAAGGAGGACACTTGGGTTGAAAACCCGTAAAAGGCGACCTAAGTACTGGTCGAAAATTGGATCAATGCTTCGTGAAAGGGGGAAAAGGTACTAGAAATTCAGGGAAAGGGGTAAAGCTCAGTCTGACGCAACTACGAAAGCCGAAAGTTATCCAAGTAAATTGCTCGTTCAAAAGATATTTCAGATGAATTGAAGCAAAAAGGTCCAAGATATTCTGCATCTGGAGCATCTATGATTTACATCTCCACATTATCTGTTAAACTCTTAATATTCACTATTTATTATCTTAAATGTTATTGCAATAAATTCCTATTATTACCATCCCTTTTATGACATTTGGCTATTCCATACCATCTTTCATATAATTTGTGATGCATTTTGAATGTTATTAAATGGAATGATGATTAGTAAACATAAAACCCTTTAAACGAAAGGATTTCTTTATATTACTATGGAATAGAGTTAAATTTTAGGCAAGGCTTTGCTACCGGAGGCTCTGGGGAAGTCGGAATAGGAGAGCACTCATCTTGGGGTGGGCTTACTACTTAGATGCTTTCAGCAGTTATCCGCTCCGTACTTGGCTACCCAGCGTTTACCGTGGGTACGATAACTGGTACACCAGAGGTGCGTCCTTCCCGGTCCTCTCGTACTAGGGAAAGGTCCTCTCAATGCTCTAACGCCCACACCGGATATGGACCGAACTGTCTCACGACGTTCTGAACCCAGCTCACGTACCGCTTTAATGGGCGAACATCCCAACCCTTGGAACATACTACAGCCCCAGGTGGCGAAGAGCCGACATCGAGGTGCCAAACCTTCCCGTCGATGTGAGCTCTTGGGGAAGATCAACCTGTTATCCCTAGAGTAACTTTTATCCGTTGAGCGACGGCCCTTCCACTCGGCACCGTCGGATCACTAAGGCCGACTTTCGTCCCTGCTCGACGAGTGGGATTAGAATAGAACAATTTTTCTAATTACTTCGTTCTCTATTTCTATTTGAGAAAATCCTTAGGAAAAGCATTTTGTTTCCACCAAGCTAAAACAAGATGTAAATGTCTCTAGTAAACCAAAGTTATCGTTTAATAGCTATTTTGCTTCAATCTATCCTATCAAAAAAAAAAATGGAACAAATTGAAAACCGGATTGATTAATTTTATTTGAAAAAATTATAAAGTTCATAACGAACTAAAAATCATTGTGTATATCAAAATGAATGGTATTATTATTACTGATCAGTAAAATTCCCATTCAAAAAAAAGGGGGAGAGAAAATTTTGTTTATAAAGAAAGAACAAGAATCAAAGAAAAGGCAGCGATTTTAATCAAGATTTTTCCAGCAGCCTATGTCAAATCACAAATAGAAAATAGAAGCGAAAAATAACAAAGCAATCTTGCATCAAACTACTTGTCTTCTTGTAGTTGGATCTCCAAGTTTTTGGAATGCTCCAAATTCCACTTGAGCATCCAAATCTGGATCAATACCGGCAAAAACATCTCTGAATAGGGTTCTAGCACCATGCCAAATGTGTCCGAAGAAGAAAAGCAAAGCAAACAAAGCATGCCCAAAAGTAAACCAACCCCTTGGACTGCTACGAAAAACACCATCGGATTTCAAAGTAGCGCGATCTAATTCAAAAATTTCCCCCAATTGAGCACGTCTAGCATATTTTTTCACAGTAGCAGGATCACTATAACTCACTCCATTGAGTTCGCCGCCATAGAAAAAGTTATCAAAAATTATATGTGTTTTTTTTTTCTAAAACTTGGGTTCGGTGGACAAAGCAAATCTCTTCATCACATGTTTCGATAAAATATATTGGATCTATGTCTAATTGCTAAGGTACATGTATTAATCAAATCAAATCAAATAAATGAATTTCGTTATGTTCTGATAAGCCAATTATGATCGGCCTTGAAACAATTCATTGCATTGATATTTATCAAATCCAATATCAATAAACCCATTTTACCCTCTACACGTTAAGTAAATTTGAATTCTCATTCCTGAGAGCTACTAGCCACTATGTGTCTATTGCATATACTTATATATATATATAAATAGATCTTATCCGTCTACTAATTCATTCAGTAATTGAATCGGACGGCCCTTTTAACTCAGTGGTAGAGTAACGCCATGGTAAGGCGTAAGTCATCGGTTCAAATCCGATAAGGGGCTTTTGGCTTTTTTTCTTCGTAAAACTCCAGTGAAATAGTAGTATTCATATTGAAACGAAGAATAGGGATGTTGTTTTTATTGGTAATAAAAAACCAACCTACAAAAATAGAATAGCCTATTTATAATAGCCAACTATATCTATATAAAAAATGAACTCAAAATAATAGACTCGTACAAATGGTAGACAGTTCTTTAATTCAATTTCGATAGTAATATTCTTTTTTTTTGTTTTACTGTAATATAGCCAACTAAATGATCAACCTTCTTGGATCCATTCGACACGCGCGATTTCTTTTTCGTCGATACGCCCTGCAATTTGTATTTGAATTCTTTTTGTATCCGCTTGCTCAGTTAATTCAATAGCCTTTTTCATTGCTTTTCGAAATGAAACTCGATTCTTTAATTGTCCGGCTATAAATTTGGCAAGAATATTAGGGTGCCCATAAGGATTTGCAACTCTTGTAATAGCAATGTTGAGTTTTCGATTCATACAATTAAGTTCTTTTTGCACATTCATCTGTAGTTCTTCGAGTTTTCGTGGCCTATCTTCAATTAATAATTTAGGAAATCCCATATAGATTATGACCCGAATTAGATCGATTCTTTTTTGAATCTCTATACGTGCAATTCCCTCGACACCGGAAGATAGTCTCATATTTTTTGTACATAATTCTTGATACACTCTCTTATTTTTTATCTTCTTGTAGACCTTCGGAATAATTTTTAGGTTGTGCAAACCAAAGAGAATGATGACTTTGGGTTGTACCAAGTCTAAAACCAAGTGGATTTATTTTTTGTCCCATAATCCTCCACTACTATATATTAGGATATGTCATATTTGTGTTCTTATTTATCCCCTTTTTAGCCATCCTAGCCATCCGGTGTTTTTTGTTTTTGGGCGTAGCATAAATCTATCAATTGGTTCAAATTCAATATCTTTCAATGCGATAGTTATATGACAAGTGGGTCTTTTTATTAGATAACTCCGTCCTCGAGCTCGAGGTTTTAGTCTTTTCAGAGTAGTTCCCTCATTTACTGCGACTTGACTAATGACTAAACTCGCTTCATTGAAACCCCTATTGTGACAAGCATTTGCTGCTGCAGAATAAACCAATTTAAAAATGGGATAACATGCTCGGTAAGGCATGAGTTCTAGTATCATAAGTGTTTCTTCGTAGGAACGTCCACGAATCTGATCAATTATTCTTCGTGCTTTGTGAGCAGACATACATATATGTTGACCTAAAGCGTATACTTCGTTTGTAGTTGGATATGGGTTCCTCTTTTGTTTCTTTATCTTTATCATAAGGTTTACCTCTCACTAATGAATTCATTAATTAATCTATATTTTATTTATTATAATAATATTGTATAAATAAGCTATTCTATAGGGCATACACGAACACATACTTCACAAGCAATGCATTTATCAAATTCAAAATGGATTCGCCCGCGGAAACGCTATGATGTGATTAATTTTTCATAAGGGTATTGAATAGTTACGGGTAAACGATTTGCATGGGATAAGGTAATCATGAAACCTTGACCAATGTACCTTGCTGCTCGGACTGTTTGGTGGCCATAATTCATGAACCCAGTTACCATAGGAAACATATCGTGAATATCTATGAATAATTTTATGTTTGTTTCTTTCTCTTGTTTGAACCAAGTCATGAATCTCATATTCGTTTTTTCTTTACAGTGAAAGAAGTTGGAAAGAAGTTGTTAATAATAGATTACTGAGAGAAATGGGTAAAAGAAATTTCCATCCAAGATTTAATAATTGGTCCATTCTTAACCTAGGTAAAGTCCATCTTGTTGCGATAGAAATAAACAAAAACAAATAAGTTTTAGCTAATGTAATAAAGATACCAATTGTCGTTCCAAAGATTCCATTCATTTTATTTATTTCAAATAGCTCAGGGACGAATACGTACGGAATGGAAATATTCCAACCCCCCAAGTAAAGAACTGTTACAAATAATGAAGAAAGTAATAGATTTAGATAGGAAGCAACGTAAAATAAACCAAATTTGATACCCGGATATTCGGTTTGGTACCCTGCTACTAATTCTTCCTCGGCTTCTGGTAAATCAAAAGGTAATCTCTCAGACCATCAGAAGAAGAATTAGGCCAAAAATTAGGATACATTCTAGGAAAATAAAACTTCCATCGAAGAGAAGCAAATGAAAGGCTTTCATAAAAATTTTCGTAGAATCGAGAATGAAGTTTTCATTCTGTACATGCCAGATCATGAATTAGTAACTGCATCCAATCTCCAAAAAAATCCCAATTGTTTCAAACTTTCTATTTTTGGAATGGAATATTTACGGAATCCCCATGAATAGGATCAAACCTTATTCCATGGTATTTACATGAGATTCCTCTTTCTTATTCTTAAGCAAGTCCCCGAGAGGGCTTAGTTGATCCATGATTTATGTTTTATCTTTCGTTTCCTTTTTGTTTGTTTCGAGAAATATATCGAAGCATTCTGATTCTTTCTTTTTCTATTGATTCTTTTCCGATCGAGATGTATGGATCCATGAATCTATGTGTCTATATCGATCCTGTTCATAGATTAACGAAAATGTGCAAAAGCTCTATTTGCCTCTGCCATTCTATGAGTCTCTTCCTTTTTGCGTATGGCATCGCCACTCCCTTTGGCAGCATCCACTAATTCGGAACTTAATTTGAAAGCCATATTTCGACCCGGACGTTTTCGGGATGCCCCTAATAACCAACGAATGGCAAGTGCTTTTCCTTGTGTGGATCCTATTTCAATGGGAACTTGATGAGTCGATCCGCCTACACGTCTTGCTTTTACTACTATATCGGGAGTTACTCCACGTATTGCTTGATGTAAAACAGATAGTGGATTTGTTTCTGTCTTTTGTTAAATCTTTTTCAAGGCTCGATAGATAATTTGATAAGCCAATGATTTTTTTCCGTGTTTCAGAATACGGTTAACCAACATGTTAACTAATCGATTACGATAAATTGGATCGGATTTTGCAGTTTTTTCTTCTGCAGTACCTCGACGATTTAATATTTATATTTCTTTTCTTTTTTTTTTCTTTTTTTCTGTCGACCAGATATCAAGCAAACCCTTTCTAGACTAGTCTAACCTTACTCTATTTATTTTAGTATTTCATCAAAGTTTGAAATTATTTTATAAGTTCATCGCCTTGGTTCTATTTTATCAACAAAAAAAAAGGATTCCTTCTCTTTTTTTTGGTTGTCCATTACTTATTATATTATACTTATTTTATACTTATTATATTATCCTTATTACTTATTCTATTATAAGTAAATCTAAAAAAATAAAGGGTTCTTAAAAATCTAGAAAAATCTAAACTAAGAATAGAAATCTTTGACGAATGGGCTCCAGATTTGTTATTATTTCGACACAAGAAAAGGATGTGTAAAATTCCTTTTCTTGTGTCATAGGCTAGAAAGATAAAGAATACTCCCTGTAATTATTTGTTCCCCTCATTTATCCTTCCTTTCTATTCTCCGCTTACTTATCTTATGTTTAGTATCTAATAAAATTGAGTTTAGAAAACAAAACCCATTCTGTGACATTTCAATATGACAATAGGGATATAATTACACCCCTCCAATTTAGATTGAAAAAAGAAAAAAGGGGTAAAGACAAATAGTCTTCTTCACAATATACATATTTTGAATGCGGTAAAAGTAATTCCTAGAGAAAGAATATAAACAAGCAAACTAAGTATGGAAACTAATAAAATTTGAAAACACACCAATCCATAATACTGAAGAGCTCGTCAAAATGGGGCAAGCAATGGATAGATTGATAGCACCGTCATTGGGTCAGAAAATTTGTGGATCTGAGTGAAATCATAAATTAGAAGTCCTGACAATTCATGATACTAGAAAGCTCATCAAGTAGGGAAAATAGTGAGAATTGAATGCGTTCGTTATGGAGTCAAAAGTTCATGGATCCCAGTGAAATAATGGATTGGAACTCATGACACAATCATGTGATTTCATTATCTCTAGGGAACATGCATTTACAAACAATGGCCAAACTTGTCATCACTGCATTCGACTAGCATTGCAGGAACTGAGAAAATTCTTCTTTTAAATCGAACCTGTTTTTAAAATGGGTCAAGCTTCGAGGTATTTCTTTTTGTTTAAGTCTAACTCATTGTTAAAACGAGTCGATACCTGAGATCACCGTCAAGGTTTTTTTTTTTTTTTATATTTTTAAGTTTGACTAGTTTTTAAAATGGGTCGAGCCCCGAGATCACCGTCGAGGTATTTATTTTTATTTGAAGTCGAACTCGTTCTTAAAATTAATCGAGCCTCGAGATCACCATTGAGGTATTTCTTTTTGTTTTAAATTGAACTCGTTTTTAAAATGGGTCGAGGCTCGAGATTATAAGAGCCTCGTAAGTCAGAGATCGACTCGGGTCTCTTTCAATGATTCATAGATGATGGATCAAGTTTATGTATGCTTGTTGACAAAGCACACTACCATCTGGTCTTATTGTTATATTAAATTTTTTAGAGTAAGGGGCTTAATCGGCTGTTTGAGGGATTTAGCCTTAAAAGGATCACGAGCCAGGAGTCGCAATTGGGACAATGTAAAGCCCATAAAATTTGGTATTTTAACTTCACATAGTGTTAAAATATGATATATTATTGATTAGGATTATTGGAAAATCTAATCGATACAAAACCGGTAAAATTTGAACAAGGGGTATTTTGGTCATTTTACCCTTTTTTTTGTTTGAATATGGTACCAATAGAATCCGTGATCATAGAGGATCTCAATATGATGCTTAGATTGAAAATTTTGACAATTGTTTTTACTCTAAAAGTAAATTGGAAAGTGAATATGCCCTTAATTAGCTTAGAAAAAAGTGAAAAATTGAAACAGGCCGCGGGAAGGTCCTGAAAAGGTTTTAAGTGAATAAATGGATTCATATGGACATAAAATGATGTTAGAAAGCTGTTGGTGAAATCAGAATGAGAATCAAAGCTACAACCGAAAAAGTCAAAATATTGACCTATAAACAGTCCGGTGCCCGGATTTGATGCTCAGGATATCAAAAAATTATGAAAACCTGCGTACTAGTGTAAAATGATATTTGAAACATATCCATGTCGAGAAAACTGATAAACAAGCTTCCAAATGTGAAAATTTCATGTGGGCCTCATTTAGGCACTAAAAGACAAAAAGTGAGCAAAATGGGGTATTTTTGTCATTTGGCTTGAAAAATGGCCATAAAATACATGCCATAACCCCATGTTCAGTCGAGAGAGCCATTTTCCTTAAGCATGAAGGGTTGTTTCATTTCTTCCTTAAGAGAAAACCTAACCAAGTGAAAACCCCATAACCAAAAAGCTTGTAAGCTTGATCTCTTGAATTCTACTCATCACCAAGCCAACAAAATACATATTTTTACTATCTAGAAGGTGAGGATTACTTATTTGGTGTTAGTTTTTTTTTTTAAGAAACCAAGAGAAACTATGTGTTTCTCTTTATGGCAGTTTTGCCTTAGGTGGTTTCCAACATAGCCACCACCTTAAACCACCACCATGGGTAGTCCTAAATCAAACTGTACATCCATTATTTGGGGTTGGTTGATTGAAAAAGTGTCTTGGAATAAGAAATATAAGCTTGGACTAATTCACCATGTTGGCCAACCACCTTGTGTCGTCACTTCCACCACCATTCGAGGCCACCGTTAGCTTTGCTAGGCTCGGGGGAGCAACTTTCCAGTTGATCATTGCTCCGAATTTCCACCCGAGATAGGTGTAAATATTATAATACTTAAATAGCTAAGCTGCAAAATTTCGGATAGTATCTAATTAGCTACAATTTGGATAGTATGAATGTTTCTAATTTATAAAATATTTATGAAATTATTATTTATGTAGTAGGAGCGCGGATTAGCTGAGTCCGTGGTTGGAAGAGTTTCGGAGCACGAGGAACCAATTTCTCCCGCTTAGCGCACTGTGAGTAAACGTGTAGCGATAGACGTAGGATCGTTAGATTATGTTATGGCATACTGACTGTGATTGTATGAATATATGACGAAGAATTACCTTACGATATTGAGTTCTCGTAAAGGCGTGAGAAAAAGGTCCAAGGAATGGACAAGTGATGATTATGTAATAATCTGGGATTGTCGTATGAGTGGTCGACCGTATGGCGCCACATTGTTCCATGCTAGTATGCTTATTTAAATGCTATGTGATGCCGTTTATTGTAATGTTAAGCTATACCGAATTTGTAGGCTGCCATTGTGCCCTACTGGATTTGTAGGTTGCCATTGTGCCCTACGAATTTGTATGCTGCCATTGTGCCCTACCATATTTGTAGGCTGTCATTGTGCCCTACCGGATTTGTAGGCTGCCATTGAGCCCTATCGGTTATGTAGGAGCCTTCAAGCCCTACTGGTTTTGTAGGAGCCTTTGTGCCCTACCAGTTTTGTAGGAGCCTTTGTGCCCTACCGATTTTGTAGGAGCCTTCGAGCCCCACTGGTTTTGTAGGAGCCTTCGTTCCTTACCAGTTTTGTAGGAGCTTTCGAGCCCTACTGGTTTGTAGGAGTCTACGGACCCTACCAGATGTTATAGTTGTTTGTGATGTTGGATAGAAACATCCAGGTGATATTAGTTAATATAACTTGCGTTTGCTCACTGGGTCCTCATGACTCACTCTTTAGTTATTTTTCTTTTTCAGATACTGATCGACCTCGTCCCTCATCCACCCCATCAGTTTAGTTCGTGACACTAGTTGGTGAGCATGACATGTCGTTTGGACGAGGTGATCCGTTACTTGATGGAGGAGCCGTGCACAGTCACCTAGGAATGTTATATATTATTTTGTTTAAATATGTTGTATTATGTGTCATGCAATTACTCGATCGGAGACCGATGTTGTTGTCTACATTTTTTGTATTGTATAAATATATGCATTATGGTTCACTTTGTGCGTCTGCTGTGGGGCATCTCGGTTACTTCCTAGTTGGAGGTGTCTTAACCAGGATGTCATGTGTTATTGTTATTGTGTTGCATGTTTTCCAAGTTCGGTAACCCCCTATCGGGCGAGGTCATGCTGAAATTTCATTAGGTAGATGAATGGTTAAGGCTTAGGAGGCAAGGGTTTATACTTGTCTCTAGCCGGTCACACTCCCTGATTTGGGATGTGACAAAGTTGGTATCAGAGCATTGTTTAGAGGTCGATGATTGTACACATGTCCATCATGTAAAGGATCACTTGTCGGTTATATTGGATAGTCGGGGTTGGATTGATGAGGGTACCTAATGATTAAATTTTTGTCTCAGGTTATTATGCTCTCGGTGTAGAGAACACAGGGTAGGCAGAGGGGACGACCACCTAGGGTTCCCGATTAGGTCTCGACCGGGCGTCCTAATCCTGTAGCTGTAGATCAAGAGCAGACCGCTGGATCTGCTAGGGGGTCAATAGTAAATGATAGGGTAGAACATTTAGCTATTGAGATTGGTGAGATATGTCAGGAGGTTAGGACCCTGATAGATCTACTAAAATATCTGTGATAACTCGTATAATTATATAGTTCTTAGTTATGTTTTATTATTGTTTTGTGTCAAATACGAGTTATTATTGCTTAGTCTAATTGTGTTTATGATATTTTATATTTTTATGTAATTTGGTGTTTTTCACGAGTTTCTTTGAGTCATTTCAGATTACTAGGTTAAATCAAGAATTAAGGGCAAATCCAGTTCAGTTCCAGTTCCGACACCTTTTGCCATATCAGCCATATCTGGAGTTTCACTGAAGCATTAAGCCTGAAATTTTTATAGTGCAAAGTTAAGAGGCATATCTATCTTTTTCATGCTTTACACTTCTTGAAACGGAGTCGTTTTCCCTAGCGAAATCGACCATCAAGTTGGCTGATGTGCAATGACGTCTGTGCTGACCTGTTTTGGTATTTTGACCATATCTTCCGATCCACATGAGCAAATGATCTGATTCCAACGGCTATGGATCCGTAACTGAAAGGGGTATATTTTTCTAGAAGACCATTTGATCAGATCGAGCCTCCAACGTTGACAAAATCGACCATCAAGCTGGATGATCAGAATTGTCATACAATATGACGAAAATTGTTAGAAAAATGCACCCACCTATTATACCTACCTTTGAAATTTATAAAGCTTGTCTCTTGTCATTTAGCTCTCCAAAATGTGTATAAATAGAGGGCCTTGGATGAGCATTATTGTAGATTGGTAGGATATTAGCCATTGTAATAAAATTCTCTAAGTTTTCTTCTTCTTTCCTTTCTCTATTTTTCTTTTTCTTTATTTACTTATGCTTCTTACATTTCTTTTCATTTTATTCATATCTAGTATGTATTGCTAATCATATTGTTGAGGTGATGAGGTGAAGCTCTTGGTAAATGCTAAGGTTAGTCTCTTAAACATGAGCTAAAATGAATTATCATTTATAAACTCTAGTATAGATAATATTTTCTTTTGGTTTAAAATCATACTTGCAAAGTAGGGATCTTGATTCATTATTGACAATGAAAATGGCACAATAAATGCTTGGTTTCATAACCTTGATTTGTTGTAGACATATACCTTGGCATAAGGAATGCTTGGACTCTTTTTATGAGTTTTGAGGACACCAAATGAACATAATATCATATGCTATGGACGTTGGACAATTTGGACTGAATTGCTAAACCTTCCGATTGGAACCTCCTTTATGTGTGGATTTCAATTGTGTAATAAAACAAGATTAATCTTAGCATAACAACAAGATTGGATTCTCTAACCTCAACATCTTTTCTTATTGTTTTTTATATCTTGTTTAATTTCTTTTATATTTTGTTTATTTTGTTCTCTAATATCTTGTTTATCTTATTTTGTTGTTGATTCCCTAATATCTTGTTTACTTTCTTTGTCTTATATATTTATAAACTTATACTTACTAATACGCTTCCCTGTGGTTCGACCTCGGACACCCGAGAATTTATTACTTGAACATAACCTGCACTTGGGTTTACAACTCTTAATTGAGTCTCCATCAAGTTTTTGGCGCCGTTGCCGGGGAGGCAATACTAAGTATATAAGTTTATAAGTATATTTATTTTTATTCGCTGGTTATACCGCCTATATTTATTTTTATTGGCTGGTTATACCACCTAATTTTCTATATATTTATATTTATATTGTATATTAACTTTGTTTTATTTTTATTGGCTGGTTATACCGCCTAATCTGTATATTAACTTTGTTTTATGCTTGTTTGGCGACGTGATTTTAGATCTCGTCGTTTAGTTAGATTTTATTGTGAAACTTTTTCAGGTAATCTTTCTAATACAACTCCTACCATGGCTGACAATGAAAGTGTTCATGCTGAAGATGAGAACAGACAAGTACGCACCATGCGTGACTACTTGCAACCAACTCGAAGCTCATCACCCTCTTGTTTTATTTTTCCTCTCAATGCAAACAACTTTCGTTTTAAACCAGGTATGATAGCTTTGCTTCCAAATTTCCATGGGTTAGAATCGAAAAGTGCTTACTCGTTTCTAAAAGACTTCGAAGATGTATGTGTCACCTTTAATGACCAACAATGTACAAATGAAATTGTCAAGCTAAAATTATTTCCTTTTTCTTTAAAAGATAAAGCAAAAATTTGGCTTCATAATTTAAAACCAAGGTCAATTGGCACATGGCAAGAATTACAAACTGAGTTTCTAAAGAAATTTTTCCCAGCACATAAAACTACTGCTTTGAAAAGACAGATTCAAAATTTCAATCAAAATCAAAATGAAGCATTTTTTCAGTGCTGGGAGCGTTTTAAAGATTTGTTAAGTTCTTGTCCACATCATGGTTTTGAAAAATGGCGTCTTATTAGTTTCTTTTATGAAAGTTTAACTCCCGAAACTAAACAATTTGTTGAAACAATGTGTAACGGTGAGTTTCTAGAAAAAGAACCTGAAGAAGCCTTTGACTACCTAGACCATTTGGCAGATAACTCTCAAGCCTGGCACACAGATAATTCCTCTGAAAGTTCCACTAGATCTAATCTTGTTTCTAACAGAGGTAAATATCATTTTAGTCAAGAAGATGAGATAAAAGCTAAAGTAGCTAATTTGGCTAGAAAGATTGAAGCCATGGAACTTAGAGAAGTAAAAGAAGTCAAAACGGTTAAAAATGAAGAAAGTTGTGGAATTTGTGAAATCATGGGACACCCCACTTCTGAATGTCCAAACATTCCCATTCTTAAAAAAGCGTTGCATGATCAAGTAAATTCCATAAACACATTTAAAAAGCATTTTCCTTCTCCTTACTCTGACGTATAACCCTGAATGGAGAAATCATCCCAACTTCAGTTGGCGGAATAATAATCATGTTCAGGTACCACAATCTCAAAAGTCGGGCAACACTTTTTCCTATCAACCTTCACGTGTACAAACCTTGGAAGAGACATTGCAAGCATTCATGCAAACACAAGCAAATGTGAATAACCAAACTTCACAGGACATCAATGAGATCAAAAACACCTTGTCCACATTGAAAGCTTCATTACGCACTCAAGAAAAAGGTAAGTTTCCTGCTCAACCTCAGCCTAACCCTTCTACTCAATGTCTTGTTTCTTGCTCCAATGAAACTCAACAGGAAAATGCCAGTTCTATCACAACTCTTCGAAGTGGAAAGGCAATTGACAAAAACATTCCATCAAAAGACCAAGATCCTCCTTCCCCTCCGAAAAGTAATGGTCAGGATGATGGTAAGTCTGAACTTCTTGAAATTTTGGACAAAGAAAAAGGTATGCATCCTGCTCTTTTTCCTCAAAGGTTGCAAACAATAAAGAATTTGAATCAAAATGCAGAAATTTATGAACTTTTCAAACAAGTTAAGATTAACATTCCTTTATTGGATGCAATCAAACAAGTTCCATCTTATGCTAAATTTTTGAAGGACATGTGCACAGTTAAAAGGAAACATAATGTACAAAAGAAAGCATTTCTGACGGAAAGTGTGAGCTCAATCATTCAGCACCTTACTCCACCAAAATTCAAAGATCCTGGATGTCCAACAATCTCATGCATCATTGGAAACACTAGAATAGAATGTGCATTGCTTGATCTTGGTGCTAGTGTTAATCTTTTGCCTTTTTCTGTTTATCAACAGTTAGGTTTAGGTGAACTCAAGGAAACACCTGTTACACTTCAACTAGCTGATCGTTCTGTAAAAATTCCTCGAGGGATAGTTGAAGATGTTTTGGTTCAAATTGAAAATTTTTACTTCCCTGTTGATTTTATTGTTTTGGACACACATCCTGTTTCAAATCCAAATGTTCAAATTCCTGTTATATTAGGCCGTCCATTTCTTGCAACTTCTAATGCTCTGATAAATTGCAGGAATGGTATTTTGAACATTTCTTTTGGAAATATGACTTTAGAATTAAATGTGTTCAACATTTGCAAGCAACCTGGTGATGATTCAGAAGTACATGAAGTGGATTTCATTGAAGAACTTGTTCATGAACATCTCACCACTACCACATTCCATGATCCTTTAGAAGCTTATTTAATTGAATGTGAGTTTGATAATGCTTCAGAAATTTCACACACTGATTCTTTGTTAAATTCTTTTCAGGATAAGCATTGTTGGAAACAAAAACTTGAGGAACTCAGAAATGATGCATATGAGAATCCTAAAATTCATAAAGAAAGAACTAAAGCCTTTCATGACAAGTTGATTTCAAGAAAAACATTTGATGTTGGGCAAAAAGTTCTACTTTATAATTCTAGACTTCACATATTTCCTGGTAAGTTGAGATCAAGATGGACTGGCCCATCTGTGGTTAAGCATGTGTATCATTATAGAGCAGTTGACATTGAGAATCCTAAAAATGGTAACGTATTCAAGGTAAATGGACAAAGACTCAAACTCTTTTTGGAAAATCATGTTACTCAAGAAGAGGTTGTTTTTCTTTCTGATCCTTGTTTTGAAAATAACTAGATGTAAATATAATTTTTACTAATCTTCAAAAAAAAAAAATACATTTTTTTTAACCACGGTTAAATGGCGGATAACGGTACTCCGTGATTATTTAAGTCGGTTCCATCAGCTACCCACAAAACTGATATTGTATATAAATTTCTCTTTCAATTTCTTTTTCATTTTTTTTCAAGATGGATGATATTCTCACAAGATTGCAGAAACGATTTCCTCCTTTTCCTCGGAATATTTTACTGAAGCTTTACCAAGTTCGATTTGAAAGATTAAGAATGCTTATGCACAAAGGGATTCCTGAAGACATACGTTGGATAATTGAAGCCAAGGTACGTGAAGATGAATATCTTCCTGTTTTGCATTTACCAGGTACAGGTAGAAGCACTTTTGCAAAGAAGCGACGAGCAAAGCGCATGAGTTCAAATTGCCACAAATGTGCACGATGGACGTGTAACGGTAAATGTCGTTCTATTGGGATTCCGTCCTCTAATCGAGATGATAAAATTGAATTCATTAAGGATGGACTGAGTAAGGAGAATTTGGGTAATATCCAACTTTCTCTTGAGACGCATCCTAGTGGAGACGTACAAAGAGAAATTCTTGATTTATGGCCGCAATTCCAAAGGGAATGGCAACATCTTGGGAATCTGATGTTAAAAGACCCTGTTTGCCAGCTTGTAAGAAAACTGGATGGGAAGCATATCCTCGACTCATAGAAGGCGTTTAAGCCGTTTCTGGACGTAAAACCAGAGCAAGATGTGAGCCACAATCACAACTACAATAAATGACTTCTCAACTTTTGGTTTGATTTGCAATAACTTCATTTCGGTTTAATTTACGTGTTGTTAGATTTGTGTAATTATTCTCGTTTTTTTTTTGCATTGGTCTTTTACGGTTGATTTTTCTTCTCTTTTTGATTTTCTTCCTGAAATCACGCAAAAATCTTTTGTTAGGTTAACATTTTCTTCTGACAGGTCAAATACACTTTCGGCAACATTATTACTCTTGTCTGATTCATTACTCAGTCCTCTATATATTACACCATGTACTCATTCTCTTTCAGGCACTTAAAAAAAATGGAAAGTACTTCGTCCCAGCGCATTGAAAAAATTTGTGTCTTTGGAGGTGCTTATCCAGGGAAAAATAAAATATTCGCTGATGAAGCCATAAGAGTTGGAGTAATACTTGCCCAACAAAAAAATCCAGTTGATTTATGGAGGCGGTAGTTTGGGTTTAATGGGAGCAGTCGCTACATCAGCACACGCCGGAGGAAGTCCAGTTCTAGGATTCGTGCCAAAACTATTCACAGGTTTTTGTGGACCTACCGTGGGTAAGGAAATACAAGTCTGGAGTATCCCTGAACGGATAACAATCATGTACCATTCTGCCGATGCATTCATTGCTTCACCAGGAGGTCTGGGTACATTGGAAGAAATAGCTTGCGTGGCTTCTTGGTCATCTTTGGTCACAAATAAGAAACCCATTGGTTTGCTTAATATTAATGGTTATTTTAGTAATTTGCTTTCATATTTAGATAATGCTGTGGATAATGGATTCATGTTTTCAGAGTCAAGGAGGACCATAATTTCTGCTACAACCATTGAAGATTTACTCAAAAAGCTCCAAGCTTATGAGTATTTATCTGCTACGGTTGTTTCGCAAACGCTCGGAAAAAGAAAAAGAGATATGGACGAGCAAGGAGTGGATTGCACTCTGTCTTTGTGACATTATCTAACATTTTGTTTGTTGTGTCTCAGTTATAATAAGTGGTTAGCAACCTCTGCAGGTAATATCTCCTAAATTCTACCTTTAGTAGGGGGTAAGGGACATATTTTGCTAATTTAAAAAAAAAAAAATTTTGTTGTGTTTTAAGCAATTTAGAAGTATTCATTCTGAACAAGGTCCGAGTAAGGGAGACTTGAGACATACCTTGTCAGTTTGATTTTAATCTTTTTATGTTTACTTGTTAATTTTTGTTTAGTATTTTAGGATTATTTAGGTTGCATGAGTTTGTTTTGTTTTGAGTCTTAGTTATTCCTATTCTTATGTTATTAGTTCTTTTCTCTTACACATGATTCTTTCATTTGGGTTAATAGACTTACATTGAGAACAATGTAAGAATTAAGTGTGGGGGGAACGATTTAGGATTTCTTTTATTTTTGTCTACTATTTTTTTTTATGAGTCTTTATTATTATTATTATTTTTTTAACGTGTTCTAGTTCCTTTTTAATACAATGATGAGATATGAATTGCATAAGTCTAAAACAGATTTATTAGTGAGAAGATTTTCATGAGAATTGAGCTTGATGTCAACCTTTTTATGAGCCAATGTTAATATGATATGTTGATTGAGAAAGAAGCATGTTTAGACTTAATCTGACTTGTATAATCATCCTTGTGAGTTTTTGAGCCTATAATGATTGATGCATTATACAAATCAATCTAATTTCTTTCTTGAGTGCTCTTATGATTACATGATTCTCTAGAACTTGCTTTAAACCGTTTGAGACTATATTGATACATGTGACAACATGAATATGATAGAGGCATTAGGATTATAACCAGAGCCAAACAGCCATCCATTTATTAATGTTCTAAGAGAACATCCCCACTAGTGAGCCAATTTGAGCCTACATTAAATATGCTATTTTATTGGTAACCAGAACTTACACCTAGCCTAAATATACTTATATCCTTACCCTTGTTCTAAAGATGGATTATATATTTTGAGACATATTGCAAAAACAAGGGATACTTTTTGAAAATTTGGGTTAGAACGAAAGATAAGTGTGGGGGAGGAGAGAGGCAAAAGTCAAGAGAAAAAGAAAGGGATCATTGTCAAATACATTCCCATATTAAAAAAAAAAAAATCTTCTCTTGAACTTCTAGTTAAAGTAAAGAAAAAGATGTTACAAAGTTGGTTAGAATGAAGCAAAGGCTCAACATGAATATTTAGCCTATGTTATTATGTGCTTTATAAGAGTTTTGAGAAGTTTTATTTGTATGATCTTATTATGTCTCTAAACTCTATGAACTCTTTGGAACCTTTGTGATATCTTTATCCTTTTGTTCTTTAACTACATTATAACCCTTTGGCCCCATTACAACCTTGAAAAAAGACCTCTTGATTTATGAAGTTGTATGATCTAAATAGTGGAGAATAGGTGGACAAGCAAGCATATGGTAGAACTGTTTTCATGAGATTGATTGAGTGTAAACACTTTACCACTACTTTAAAGAGTGAAAATCATGAGAGTATAGTGAGAAGTTGAGATTAAGTTGAATATGCACTATTTTGATTGAAATATGTTATGTTAATATTGGCTTAACTCATTTATTTACATTCAAGCATGAATTTTTGTGAAATTCTTTGAGCTATTGATTAGTTTATAAGACTTGTTCAAAGATTGTCTCTAATTTATATTGAAAGGATTAGGAGTAAATATTTTTAGTGTATGTAGTTTACTTATATTTTAGTTTTTCAATGTTTGTGGGTATCGTTCTAGCAAACCCTCACGAGACTAAACTCGTCCACTAAGGAGACCTAGGGGTTTAAAGGCTTGTGTCACATGCTAAGTGCCACCGTGATTTCCAACAAAAATGGATTAGATTAGATTTTCTTATTTTATTTTTATTGAGTCGTTGCTAGGGACTAGCAACAATCTAAGTGTGGGGGTGTGATAACTCGTATAATTATATAGTTCTTAGTTATGTTTTATTATTGTTTTGTGTCAAATACGAGTTATTATTGCTTAGTCTAATTGTGTTTATGATATTTTATATTTTTATGTAATTTGGTGTTTTTTCACGAGTTTCTTTGAGTGATTTCAGATTACTAGGTTAAATCAAGAATTAAGAGCAAATCCAGTTCAGTTCCAGTTCCGACACCATTTTCCATATCAGCCATATCTGGAGTTTCACTGAAGCATTAAGGCTAAAATTTTTACAGTGCAAAGTTAAGAGGCATATCTATCTTTTTCATGCTTTACACTTCTTGAAACGGAGTCGTTTTCCCTAGCGAAATCGACCATCAAGTTGGCTGATGTGCAATGATGTCTGTGCTGACCTGTTTAGGTATTTTGACCATATCTTCCGATCCACATGAGCAAATGATCTGATTCAAACGGCTATGGATCCGTAACTGATAGGGGTATATTTTTCTAGAAGACCATTTGATCAGATCGAGCCTCCAACATTGATAAAATCGACCATCAAGCTGGCAGATCAGAATTGTCATACAATATGACGAAAATTTTTAGAAAAATGCACCCACCTATTATACCTACCTTTGAAATTTATAAAGCTTGTCTCTTGTCATTTAGCTCTCCAAAATGTGTATAAATAGAGGGCCTTGGATGAGCATTATTGTAGATTGGTAGGATATTAGCCATTGTAATAAAATTCTCTAAGTTTTCTTCTTCTTTCCTTTCTCTATTTTTCTTTTTCTTTATTTACTTATGCTTCTTACATTTCTTTTCATTTTATTCATATCTAGTATGTATTGCTAATCATATTGTTGAGGTGATAAGGTGAAGCTCTTGGTAAATGCTAAGGTTAGTCTCTTAAACATGAGCTAAAATGAATTATCATTTATAAACACTAGTATAGATAATATTTTCTTTTGGTTTAAAATCATACTTGCAAAGTAGGGATCTTGATTCATTATTGACAATGAAAATGGCACAATAAATGCTTGGTTTCATAACCTTGATTTGTTGTAGACATATACCTTGGCATAAGGAATGCTTGGACTCTTTTTATGAGTTTTGAGGACACCAAATGAACATAATATCATATGCTATGGACGTTGGACAATTTGGACTGAATTGCTAAACCTTCCGATTGGAACCTCCTTTATGTGTGGATTTCAATTGTGTAATAAAACAAGATTAATCTTAGCATAACAACAAGAGTGGATTCTCTAACCTCAACATCTTTTCTTATTGTTTTTTATATCTTGTTTAATTTCTTTTATATTTTGTTTATTTTGTTCTCTAATATCTTGTTTATCTTATTTTGTTGTTGATTCCCTAATATCTTGTTTACTTTCTTTGTCTTATATATTTATAAACTTATACTTACTAATACGCTTCCCTGTGGTTCGACCTCGGACACCTGAGAATTTATTACTTGAACATAACCTGCACTTGGGTTTACAACTCTTAATTGAGTCTCCATCAATCAGCGACAGCAGAGACAGGACCAAGCCCCTCCAGATCCTCCAGGGTCACAGAATCTCCTTAAGAGACAACAACCTGCCCAACAAGGGCCGTATCTCCCAGTGACATTATATGAGTTTCGACGGAATAAGCCACCAGTATTTTCTGGGATTGAGCTTGATTCAGATCCACAAGACTTTGTGGATTTATGTGATCGATTATGTGTGGCTCTCGGATGCTCACCAGTTAGAGCCGTGGAGTTGACTAGTTATCAGTTGACGGGGGTGGCCTATGAGTGGTATAAGACCCTATTGAGGAGCCGGCCAGCTAGTAACCCTCCATTAGAATGGTTTGAGTTTTATAATGCTTTTATTGAGCGATCCATGCCTGAGAGTCTACGGGATGTAAAGGCTCGAGAGTTTGAGTTACTGGAACAGACTGAGGGCATGTCAGTGTTTGATTATGATACTAAGTTTAACCAGTTGGCGAAGTATGCGCCACATATGGTGATGACTGATATTAGGAAGGCCAAAAGGTTTGCTAATGGCCTCAGGGAGTACTTATTTAGGGCTGTACCAGTGACGAGGAGCTCTACATACTCCGATGTTCTTAATGTAGCCTTGCGATTTGAGGCACGGGCTAAAGAGAGGCAGGTTGACCATAAGCCTCGGAAGAAGGCCAGGACTGGGAGACAGGATTTTAGGCAGTCTGGTGCAGGCGGATCAGTAGCACCTAGTGGTGCTGGTATAGTGGTCAGAGGATAGAGCAGTCAAACTAGATCGGTTACCCAGTCATTAGGTAACATTGGGAGATTAGGAGCTCCCCATTGTCAGAGTTGTGGTTATCCGCATTTTGGACGATGCGAAAGGCCTAGTACTTGTTTCAGATGTTGTCAGCCAGGGCATATGAAGAAGGACTGTCCGCTGAATTTTTCTCGACCCACGTATACTACAGTTGCACCGCCCCCAGTTGTTACGCCAACCGTTACTACTGGATCAGTGGCCTAATCAATGGGCAGAGGCACAACAGGCAGAGATACACATTTTGGAGGTAGGGGACAGACTATGGGGGTAGAGGACAGACTACACAGGGTCGAGGACAAGCCAGGGCATCTGTACTGAATCCTCAGGACGCGCAGGCGTCAAATGCCGTCGTGGCAGGTACGTTAAATATTTGTTCCAAGCAGGCTGTAGTATTATTTGATTCGGGTGCTACACACTCCTTTATATCACCTTTCTTTGCTTCATGTTTGAAAATGAATTATGATATATTAGATGATCCGTTGGTAATGCTTACTCCGGTAGGAGAGGTTTACCCTGTGAACAGGACATTGAAAGGATGTGAAATATGGATCGAGGGTGAGATATTTTTGGTAGATCTAATTGAACTAGATATACTTGAGTTTTATGTAATTTTAGGCATGGACTGGTTGTCTGCCCATCATGCAGTATTGGATTGCCACGAGAAGATGGTAGTGTTAAAAATATCGGGTAAACATGTGTTGAGGTATCAAGGAGATCGTAGAACGACTTCGCCTCACTTGATCTCGGTAATTAGTGCCAAGAAACTGTTAGCGAAGGGTTGCCAAGGATTCTTAGCATATGTATATGATGCTGAGATGAAGTCTCAAGATTTGAGAGGGATTCCCGTGGTAGAGGATTTCCCTGATGTTTTTCCCGAAAGACTTGCCAGGACTTTCATCGGATAGGGAGATTAAGTTTTGCATAGATGTACCCCCGAGAACACAGCCGATATCTATTCCTCCTTACCGTATGGCTCTGTTGGAGCTAAGGGAACTAAAGGTTCAGTTGTAGGATCTTCTTGATAAGGGCTTTATACGCCCGAGTACCTCTATTTGGGGTGCTCCGATTTTATTTGTTAAGAAGAAGGATGAATCGTTACGGTTGTGTATTGATTACAGGCAGTTGAATAAAGTGACGACGAAGAATAAGTATTCATTGCCTAGGATCGATGATTTATTCAATCAGTTGTAGGGCGCTTAGTGCTTTTCTAAGATAGATCTTAGATCAAGGTACCATCAGCTTCGTATTAGGAGGGAAGATATTCCCAAAACAGCCTTTCTCACTCGATATGGACACTATGAGTTTTTGGTCATGTAATTTGGACTGACGAATGCACCGGCAGCGTTCATGGATTTGATGAACTGGGTGTTCAAAACCTTTCTTGTCCAGTTTGTGATTGTGTTCATCGATGAAATCTTGGTGTATTCGCGAGGCGAGGATGAACATAGGAAACACCTCTGCGTTGTCCTCGAGACTCTTCGAGCACACAAACTGTTTGCCAAGTTCTCCAAGTGTGAGTTTTGGCTATCGAGTGTGAGTTTTTTTGGTCATATAGTTTCGAAGGAAAGTATTTCTATGGATCCCAAGAAGATTGAGGCAGTACGAGACTGGGAGAGGCCGACTACAGTAACAGAGATTAAGAGTTTCTTAGGGTTAGCTGGATATTATAGGAGGTTCGTGGAGAACTTCTCGAGGATAGCTGCACCACTGACCAGGTTAACATAGAAGAATGTCAAGTTTGTTTGGTCAGATGAGTGCGAAAAGAGCTTCAAGAAACTTAAAGAGCTGTTGATTTCAGCACCAGTGTTAGCATTGCCAAATGAGACAGATGGCTTTGAGGTGTATTGTGATGCTTCTCGCATAGGTTTGGGCTGCGTATTAATGCAGAAGAACAGGTTATTGCTTATGCATCGAGACAGTTAAAAAGACATGAGCAGAACTACACTACGCACGACTTGGAACTGGCAGCCATTATCTTCGCATTGAAGCTATGGTGACACTATTTGTATGGCCGATCATGTGAGATTTATATAGACCACAAAAGTCTCCAATATATATTTGATCAGTGAGAGTTGAATTTGAGACAGAGGAGATGGTTGGAATTACTCAAGGATTATGATTGTAGCATCCTTTATCAGCCTGGCAAAGCCAATGTTGTCACAGATGCCTTGAGTATGAAGTCCATGGGTAGCTTAGCCCATGTCGCAGTACAGAGGAGACATATGGTTCAGAAAGTGAGGAATTGCATCAATGATGGTGTGGTACTTAGTGTTACCGACACGGGGGAGATGTTAGCCCATGTGCAAGTAAGGTCATCATTAGTGGAGGAGGTAAAATGGTTGCAACATAATGATGATTTTTGCATAGGAAAGAAAGCCCAGGTTAGACAAGGATTGTGCAAGGAGTTTCATATAGATGATGATGGAACTTTATGGTTACATGACCGCCTCGTGGTACCATTGGCAAGAGATATATGTCATAGACTTCTCGAGGCAGCTCATAGCTCATCCTACACTATGCACCCTAGTTCCACCAAGATGTATCATGATCTACGAGCACATTATTGGTGGGAAGGCATGAAGAAGGATGAAGCGAACTTTGTGGCTAGATGTTTGGTGTGCCAACAGGTTAAGGCCGAACATCAAAAATCGCCAGGTACACTTCAGAGCTTGGATGTCCCTGAATGGAAATGGGACAAGATTACGATGGATTTACTCATGGCGTTGCCTAGATCAACCAAAGGATTCGACTCGATATGGGTGATTGTCAATAGATTTACCAAGTCTGCACGTTTCTTCCTAGTGCGCACTACATATACGGCAACCCAGTATGCTAGACTATATTTGGACCGAATAATGCCTTTGCATGGAGTTCCTATTTCTATTGTGTCAGATAGAGGCACACAATTCACATCGAGGTTTTGGGAATCATTTAAAAGGGCACTGGGTACTCAGTTGAGATTCAGTACCGCGTTCCATCCCCAAATTGATGGTCAGTCTGAGAGGACCGTCCAGACTTTAGAGGATATGCTTCAGGCATGTGTTTTAGATTTTGATGGTAGCTGGGATCAGCACTTGTCTTTGATTGAGTTTGTATATAATAAAAGCTATCAGAGTACCATACAGAAAGCACCATATGAATCATTTTATGGCCAAAATATAGATCTCCAGTGGGATGGTTCGAAGTGGGTGATCGTCCATTATTAGGTCCGGATATGGTTCGAAATGCATTAAGAAATGTGGAGTTGATCCGTGACAAAATGCTAGCGGCATAGAGTCGACAAAAGTCTTATGCCGATAATAGACGTCGGGAACTAGAGTTTGATGTGGGGGATCATGTGTTCTTGAAAGTGTCTCCGTTTAAGAGTGTCATGAGATTCGGCAAGTGAGGAAAGCTGAGTCCAAGGTACATTGGACCGTTTGAGATACTTCGATGACATGGGGCAGTAGCATATGAGTTGGCCCTTCCTCCTGAGTTAGCCGTTGTACACCCGGTATTTCATGTGTCGATGCTTTGAAAATACCTCCCCGATGAGTCCCATGTGTTAAAGCTGCAGGCGGTAGAGATAGACCCCCGCATATTATATGTAGAAGAACCCATAGCCATAGTAGAACAGCAGGTACGGAAGCTACGATCGAAGGAGATTCCTTCAGTAAGTTGTATGGAATCATCATGGGTAAGAGGAAGCTACTTGGGAACTTGAAAGAGATATGAGAAGACAGTACCCCCAGTTATTCAGGGAGTAGGTACGTAACTCTTTAAACGAATTATTCAATAAGTTCATAATTAGGAAAATTCGAGGACGAATTTTTTTTAAAGGGGAAGAATTGTAAGACCCTCGTAAGTCAGAGATCGACTCGGGTCTCTTTAAATGATTCATAGACGATGGATCAAGTTTATGTATACTTGTAGACAAAGTACACTACCATCTGGTCTTATTGTTATATTAAATTTTTTAGAGTAAGGGGTTTAATCGGCTATTTAAGGGATTTAGCCTTAAAATGATCACAAGCCAGGAGTCGCAATCGGGACAATGTAAAGCCCATACAATTTGGTATTTTAACTTCACATAGTGTTAAATGTGATATATTACTGATCATGATTATTGGAAAATCTAATCGGCACAAAATCGGTAAAATATGAACCAGGGGTATTTTGGTCATTTTACCCAAAACTTTATTTTTGGTTCAAATACGGTACCAATAGAATCTGTAATCATAGAGGATCTCAATATGATGCTTAGATTGAAAATTTTGACATTTTTTTTACTCGAAAAGTAAATTGGAAAGCGAATACGCCCTTAATTAGCTTAAAAGAGTGAAAAACCAAAACTAGCCGCGGGAAGATCCGAAAAAGGTTTTAAGTGAATAAATAGATTTATATGGACATAAAATCATGTTAGAAAGCTGTTGATGAAATCAGAATGAGAATCAGAGCTGAAACCGAAAAAGTCAAAATATTGACCTATAAACAGTCCGGGACCCGGATTTGATGCTTGGGATATCAAAAAATAATGAAAACTTGTGTACTAGTGTAAAATGATATTTGAAACATATACGTGTCGAGAAAAGTGAAAAATGAGCTTCCGAACGTAAAAATTTCATGTGGATCCCATTTAGGCACTAAAAGATAAAAAATGAGCAAAAAGGGGTATTTTTGTCATTTGGCTTGAAAAATGGCCATAAAGTACCTGCCATAACCCCATGTTCAGCCGAGAGACCCATTTTCCTTAAGCATGAAGGGTTGTTTCATCTTCTTCCCTAAGAGAAAACCTAACTAAGTGAAAACTCCATAACCAAAAAGCTTGTAAGCTTGATCTCTTGAATTCTACTCATCACCAAGCCACCAAAATACATATTTTTACTACCTAGAAGGTGAGGATTACTTATTTGGTGTTAGTTTTTTTTTAAAAAAAATCAAGAGAAACTATGTGTTTCTTTTTATGGCAATTTTGCCTTAGGTGGTTTCCAACATAGCCACCACCTTAAACCACCACCATGGGTAGTCCTAAATCAACCTCTACATCCATTATTTGGGGTTGGTTGATTGTAAAAGTGGCTTGGAGTGAGAAGTCTAAGCTTGGCCTAATTCACCATGTTGGCCAACCACCTTATGCCGCCACTTTGACCACCATCTAAGGCCATCGTTAGCTTTGCGAGACTCGGGGGAGCAATTTTCCAGTTGATCGTTGCTCCAAATTTCCACCTGAGCTAGGTGTAAATATTATAATACTTAAATAGCTAAGGTGAAAATTTCAGATAGTAGCTAATTAGCTACAATTTGGATAGTATGAATGTTTCTAATTTATAAAATATTTATGAAATTACTGTTTATGTACTAGGAGCGTGGATTAGCTGAGTCCATGGTTGGAAGAGTTTCAGAGCACGAAGAACCAATTTCTCCCGCTTAGCGCACTATGAGTAAACATGCAGCGATAGACGTAGGATCATTAGATTATGTCATGACATACTGGCTATGATTGTAAGAATGTATGATGAAGAATTACCTTATGATATTGAGTTCTCGTAAAGACGTGAGAAAAAGGTCCAAGGAATGGACAATTGATGATTATGTAATAATCTGAGATTGTCGTATGAGTGGTCGACCGTATGCGCCACATTGTTCCTTGCTAGTATGCTTATTTAAATGCTATGTGATGCAGTTTATTGTAATGTTAAGCTATACCGGATTTGTTGGTTGTGCCCTATCGGATTTGTAGGCTACCATTGTGCCCTACCGGATTTTTAGGTTGCCATTATGCCTGACCGTATTTGTAGGCTGCCATTGTGCCCTACCGGATTTGTAGACTGCCATTGAGCCCTACCGGTTATGTAGGAGCCTTCGAGCCCTACTGGTTTTGTAGGAGCCTTTGTGCCCTACCAGTTTTGTAGGAGCCTTCGTGCCCTACCGGTTTTGTTGGAGCCTTAGAGCCCTACTGGTTTTGTAGGAGCCTTCGCTCCTTGCCAGTTTTGTAGGAGCTTTCGAGCCCTACCGATTTGTAAGAGTCTATGGACCTTACCGGTTGTTATAGTTGTTTGTGATGTTGGATAGAAACATCCAGGTGATATTAGTTAATATAACTTGCGTTTGCTCACTGGGTCCTCATGGCTCACTCTTTAGTTATTTTTCTTTTTCAGATACTGATCGACCCGGTCCCTCATCCACCCCGACGGCTTAGTTCGTGACACTAGTTGGTGAGCATGACATGTTGTTTTGACGAGGTGATCCGTTACTTGATGGAGGAGCCGTGCACAGTCACCTAGGAAGTTATATATTATTTTGTTTAAATATGTTGTATTATGTGTCATGCAATTACTTGGTCAGAGACCGATGTTGTTGTCTACATTTTTGGTATTGTATAGATATATGCATTGTGGTTCACTTTATGCGTCTACTGCGGGGCATCTCGGTTACTCCCTAGTTGGAGGTGTCTTAACCGGGATGTCATGTGTTATTATTATTTGTTGCATGTTTTGCAGGTTCGGTAACCCCTCTTATCGAGCGAGGTCATGCCAAAATTTCGTTAGGTAGATGAATGGTTAAGGCTTTGGAGGAAAGGGTATATACTTGTCTCTGGCCGGTCACACTCCCGGATTTGAGATGTGACAAACATCATCATTGAGGTATTTCTTTTTGTGTTGAGTCAAACTCATTTTTTAAAATGGGTCGAGCCCCGAGACCACCGTCGAGGTATTTCCTTTTGTTTTAAGTCAAACTCATTTTTTGAAATGGGTCAAGCCCCGAGATCACCATCGAGGTATTTTTTTTTGGTTTTAAGTCGAACTAGTTTTTAAAATGGGTCGATCATCGGGATCATTGCCAGAGTATTGCTTTTTGTTTTCTTTTTAAATGGTATTTGTCCCCTTGAGACGAGTCGAGCCTTGGTATCACAGTCAAGGTATTCTTAACTCAAGAACAAAACCTTTGAATTTTTTTTTTACTGTAAGTTGTTGAAAAGAAAATCTCTCCGTTCGGATACCCTCCATACGCGGACAAAATTGTTGTCTATTTATCTTTGCCTAATTCCTAATTCTTAGCAATAGCCAAAGAGGGGCAGCTATAACCATCTAATTTTGTCTGGGCCTTCTAAATAAGGTACGTTCTTCCTCCAACTCCCCAAAATTCTAAGAAATATCCCTTAGTCCCATAATTTGGTTTTTGACACTTTGATTCGCAGGGCAACATAGAAAGGTCAACCCAAAAAGTCAACCCCAAAACGTCAAGAACAAAAAAGTCAATCTTTTGGAAAAATCAAGATTTGAAGAAGAATCGGATAATGCTAAAGCAATCTTGATAATTGAAGAGCCACAATTGGAAACGAAAAGATGAATTGATGGTGGAAAGACAAATTGTAATTTTCAATTTTGGAGAAAAGCATGGAAATTCCAATTTTGGGGAAAATTAGATAAATGATCAAATTGGATAAAATTGAAGCTTCAATTTGAGAAATAATCAATAAATAAAGGTACCTCAAGGTCCAATTTAACGAGGAATGAAAAGATGAGCTAATTGGAAGATAAATTGGATAAATTGAAAACTTCAATTTTTGGGGAAAAGTATGGAAATGATCAAATTTGGATAAAATTGAAGCTTCAATTTGAAGAATAATCAATAAATAGAGGTACCTTAAGGTGCAATTTCAAGAGGAATAAAAAGAGAAATCAATTGGAAGAATAATTGGACAAAAGTGAATAAGTTGGAAATTGCAATTGTGGGAAAAAGTTGGAAACTTCAATTTTTGGAAAAAAGTATGTAAATGATCAAATTGGGCAAAATTGAAAGTTCAAATTGAGAAACAATCAATAAATGTAGATATCTAAAGGTCCAATTTGAAGAAGTATAGAAAATTTTTGCAATAATAAGTTTCAAATCGTCCTCGAAATAACATGACCATTTTTTAGGGAATTATTTTTAAATACCAAATATAAAACCGACGTTTATCGAGACTTCACGATAAAACACAATTAATAAGGTACCATTCTATACGGGCATTATGGGGGTGCTAATCCTTCCCCGTTACATAATCGAGTCCCAAACCTGTTCTCGTTTCCTCTCTGGTTCAAAGCACAGACTTCAAAATTGGTTTTTGAAAAGTTTTAATTAATTTTAAAATATTTTATAACAATCGATTTTAATAGGTGACAGATCACACCTAGCCAAAAAAGATCGGTGGCGACTCCATTTTCTTTTTCAAGGTTGTTTTCAAACCCTCCTATTTTAATTTTGAGGAACAATTCCCTTTTCCCACTTTTAAACGTCAACGATGGGGTCCCGCGAAGGACACGTTATGACATAGAGTATGACTCAAGTTAAATAAACTGAGCTTTTGTGTTTATTGTTTGATATAATCTATCTTTCTAGATTGAATGCTTTCATTGAACATACATTTGGAGAGCTTGTTATAGGTTGTTTATGTTGGGATTCGGATCATGCTCAAACAGAGATAATGTATAATTTAATCAACAAGTTAAACATACAACGCAGCGGAATAAAAAAAAAAACAAAGAGAAACCGTATCCCTCCATGGATCTGCCTATGAATTCAAAATGATCATCCTGTCAAGAACAGATAACAATTAAAATCTCATACCTCTGTAATGGAGATTGCCAAAACCTCAAGACATATTCTTGATGTTCTTGTTCTTGTACACAAAGCCCGCTTGTTGCAAACCAAAGCCGTCCAATTGTCCGACCTCTAACAGTAATCCACACAGGTGATTCAAAAGCCTTCACAAGGTTGAGATTATGTTTTGCCAAGACGATGCTAGTCGTCTAGGTTGTAAGAAACCTTCCTCCTCTACCTTAGTTAGCCAAAAATTAACAAGAAGAATCCTATTCTCCTTTCCTATGCTGTTTGACCGATTCACTCTTAGAGAGAGTGAGACGTCGACTTGCAGGGTTTCTTAGCTAGCTTGGGGTTGTGGAAAAAACATATATAAGGCATATATAACTAGGTTTAGTGTATGCCAACTATTGGACTAACTGCACTAAAGCCCTTATACATATTATTAAATATTCACACTAAGCCCATAACACTTAAAGAATATTTAATCTGGCCTAATCTCATTTTAATTTCATTAATCACCTTTTTGTGTGACCCATTAGGCGTTTAACATGTTGGCAATAAATATAATTAATTCAATTAAGAATTTCTTATTTATATTTATAGATCATGAGCGGCATCTAGCAATGCATCATGACCACCCAAATGCCAAGAGAGTCATCAAGCTTCAACAAGCCTTTCGTGTACAATATGTCTGTGTAATTCGATCCCTTCATCAAATATCCCAGGATAGGAAAGAGCATGGTTCAGTGTCTACTCTTAATCCCTTTCCATATTAGATCTGTAGCTTTAATATTAACTCCTTAAGTATTGCCTTGGCCAAGGACTTCCATAAGTTAATATAAGCCAGATACATGTGAGATATGTCCCCTCATATCACTTGGGGTGATGAATCCTCTCTAGACCACTCATTCATCTTCGTATGCTTCATGCCATACCCAACAACACCCTACCATAAGCATCCTCGTGATTGGGACCCATTAGTGCTGAAATCTAAGTATGACAGTTCACATATAATATGACCTAGTGTCACAAGTCAAAGGATTACTTACACTATTGACACATGAGAGTATTTTCCATAGACACTTGAGTGAAATACCAAATGGAACTCTCATAGCGGGTCATCATCAGTGAACTTGTTCAACTAACAAGCACCCATATATTATCCCCAAGTATCTCTATACTTTCAACCTATGAGACCGGTTATATGCATCAAGTGCATGAAGCCTTAACATATGCCAATCTTTGAGCATTGTCAATGCCCTGTCTTGACAATACAATGACCAAGAACAGTTTTTGAAACATGGCATTGATGCAAAAGGATCCTCAAAATTTTAACTCCTTACAATTCCATTGCAATGCCATTATGTTTCATGGGCTTTATCTTCACAAGTTATTTATAACAATTATAACAATACTTATGGATAAAGAAATACCTCAATTATAATTAATAAACTATAATATGCAATACATGAATATATAAATAGTGTCTTACAAGCCCAACTAGATTGGCTTGTAGGGCTTACACCAACAATTTAGTGGAAAGAGATCGGGTAAAAGCGTTTATTCTTTTTGTCAAAGATAAAGTAAGGAAATATTGAGACAATAGAGCTTGTGATTGTCTTAGCGTTATTATTTTCAAAAAAGAGAGTAAAATATAATTCTAATTATTGAATAATTTCATGTTTAGAGGTGGCATATGATTTCTTAACCATTTTTTTTATCATTATTGTTACTTGTTAGATTTAATATTTTGTTTCTTTAAATCTTAGTTTTACTTTTACGTTTTCTTAATTTCTTTACATCTCAAAACAATTCAACCCCCCATCAAAGTTTAGTTTGTCTTTTGTGAAGTCTTTTTAAAGTGTTTGGTTATACTAGATTATAGCTTTGCATCAATAACATATAAATTAAGAACAATTGTCGTAACCTAAAAAATAACAAGTCTCATCGCAAGACATTAGTCGTTAAGTGTGACATTGGGGAAAACAGAGAAAAAAATGACTTAATTCCTCTTGAAATAAAATGAGGGTTTGAAAACAACTTCGAAAAGAAATGGAGTCGCCACCAATCTTTTTTTGGCTAGGTGTGATCGGCCACCTATTAAAACCGATTTCGTAAAACATTTTAAAATTAATTAAAACATTTTAAAACCAATTTCAAAGTTTGCGCTTTTAAACCAGAGAAATCAAAGAAGCGGGTCGGGAGTCGGTTACGTGCGGGGAAGGATTAGCACCCCCATAATGCCCGTATAAAATGGTACCTTATTAATGTGTGTTATCTCAAGTCCTAGTAAAAGTTGGTTTTAGATTTGGCATTTTAAAATAATTTCCAATTTAAAGAAAAATAATTTCATTTTTAATTGAAAATGATCCTGAATTTATTAATTCAAAATTTTTCTATATTTTTCAGCAAACCCGGTAAAATATAGAAATTTTTATTTATTTGTAAAATCTCCGAATCGTTTTCAGTTTTGAAAGAAAGATATTCCTTTATTAATGATAATTGATGATATCCTCCCTAGAAAACCCTGCAGAGAACTCATGAATTATTTTAACTCGAGAATATCTTTATTTTTTATTGAAAATCATTATCTTTTTAAAAACATTTTAAAAAGATGAATATGAATATGTAAATTATTACTAATGATATAGCAAAAGATGACATAGCATAATCTAAATAACATGGCAAAATCTAAATGACATGGTATCATCTAAATGACATGGTATATCCTAAATGATATGACATAATCTAAATGACATGGCATAATTTAAATGACATGGCAATAGAATTAATAACATGACATGATAAGAAACATAAAATAACATTATAATAAAATATGCATGAAAATGAAAAAGGCAATGCATGAACATAATAAATCCTAGATGATATGACAAAATAATTAAAGACTGGGCAAGAACAATAGAATAACATAGAATATCCATAACCATATAACAACTATTATAACACCATGAAATTTAAATCAAAGTAATAAAATCACTATAGAATATTCATAGCAAAAATTATATATATCATAGAATATGCATGAACATGGAAAATGCAATGCATGAAAGTGTATTTTCTCCTTTAAATAAGGACATCCGTATACCTAAAAAGATATCCGACTATCTTAGGAAAATACTTAAATCATATTTTCTAAATCAAAAATACTTTGTGATTGGATTGAAAACAATTTGAAAATTTTTTGATGAAAGTGGCACCATGTCCGAAACTCTCTTTAAAAAAGGCTCTATTTTCCAAAATTTGAAAACCTAGGTTGATCACCCTTGACCCGACTTTTATAAAATCAAAATTTATGATTAAAATGACTTAGAAATTAACCTAAGATAGTAGCTAATGTACCATATCAGCCCCCTCTTAATGCCTTAAACAAAACAGAAAATTGCAAATTCTTAAAAAAAAAAACTGATTCCTCTGACTAGTTTTAAAACGTGATTTTTTTACCCTTCTAAAAAATTTCAAAAAGATCTGAAAAAATTATGGGAGATTTAGAACATGTCGACCTCTATGGGAAAAATCAGCTAAATTTTTGGAGCATGGGAACTATGACTGAATTCACCAAAACAGCAAGTTATCAATTCTAAAAAAAAAAAAAAAAACAGCTCTGACTCTCACAGGCAGTATTGAAAACCTATTTTTTTACCCTTCTAAAATACTTAAGAAAAATCTGTAAAAATTATAGGGGACTTAGAACATATTTATCTGCATGAAAAAAAATCAGCTTAATTTTTGGAGCATGTGAACAAAGACCAAAATTCTAACAAAGTCAGAATAGTAAGTTAAAAACTGCTTTATCAAAATTCATTTTTCCAGCCATGATAAAAAAATCTAAAAATCATGAGAAAAATATCATGGCATCCCTCAAATGACTACTGCATGTAGTTAAAAGACTAATTTATTTTGACAAAGGATAAGTCGTAAAGCAAATCAGAAATTCAAAATACGCAATCTAAACTATTAATTTTCCACAAGCATGCTCAAGAGAGCTTGGCTTTGAGCCATTGATTGGCTTAAGTCAAGAAATCAAGTGGGGATGAAATGAAATGCATGAAAAAATAGCAAGATGGAAATTTCATGAAAGAAAATAAAATAAAAATAACAAAATCATATGAACAAAACATGGAGGAGAGCATGAAAGAAAATAGCTACCTTGCTCTAGCTTTCCAAATCAAAGAGTAGTAAGAAAATCCCTTATTTTTTATCTTTTCTTTTCCCCTCTCTTTTCTCTAAAGAATAGCTACAGCCCTTGTAAAAAATCTGATCTCTCCTCTAAAAATTGAAAACCCCCTCCAATTTATAGGCCAACTAAATGCTAGGGATGTTGTCATAATGTTGTCATTTTTTTTCCTAGCTTGCAAGATCCAAAGGCTACTAATCAAAGATGATAAAAATGTGAATTTACAACCATAGGATGAAGTGATCAGCCCCTAACCATAACTAGCTATCCAAGAATCCTAACCATAAAGTGCTCATCCTTTCTCTTTATCCATTCGGCCACTAGGCATGATCATAAGGCCTCAAAAAAATAAAAATACCACCTTGCTATTCAATTTTGGCCCTTGGATGAGAGAATCAGCCAATCCTCCTCTTCTTAATGGGCTGGTCGAATGGCCTTAAAAATTCCAGCAGCTTCTCTATTTTTTAAAATGCAAAAATGGCCCTTTTCGATTTTTTTGATAAAATTGAAATTGGAAACGAAATCCAAATCCAGTTTTATTTTTCCAATACCTCCTAATAAATATAAAACTCAGTTCTTGAAGTTTTCAAAAATTTTCGAGCTCATTTCCTATTTTTCCCAAATTTTTCTTTAAAAGTGTGGATTGGTGCCTCCCAAATTTTGTCATTTTTCATTTGAGCTCCAATTTTGAATTTTTCACCAATCTCTTTCGAATAATATAAAACTCAGATCTGGAGGTTTTGGTAATTGTTTGAGCTCGTTTCCTATTTTTTTTGAAATTATGTTCTGGAATTTCAGCTTAGTACACCAGAACTTTGCCATTTTTCAAATGAGCTTTGATTCTGGATTTTTCTTCAGCAATACCTGATTATTGCCTCCCAAATTTTGTCATTTTTCATTTGAGCTCCAATTCTGAATTTTTCACCAATCTCTTTCAAATAATATAAAACTCAGATCTGGAGGTTTTGGTAATTTTTTGAGCTCGTTTCCTATTTTTTTCGGAATTATGTTCTGGAATTTCAGCTTAGTACACCTGACCTTTGCCATTTTTCAAATGAGCTCTGATTCTGGATTTTTCTTCACCAATACCTTCCAAATAATATAAAATAAGATTTGGAAGTTTTGGTAATTTTTCGAACTCGTTTCCTAGTTTTCCCGGAATTATCTTCTAGAATTTCAGCTTAGTGCACCCGAACATTGCCAATTTTCAAATGAGCTCCAATTTTGGATTTTTCTTCGCCAATCTCTTACAAATGACATAAAACTGAGATCTGGAGGTTTTCATAATTTTTCGAGATTGTTTCCTATTTTTTCTAGATTTTCCAAGATAGCCCTTTAACCCCCGAAACCTCGATTTTACTCAAAACAGGTCCGATTTCCAGATTTTCTTTTTCCATTGCCTTTATTATATATTGAATTGGAGTTGGTCTGAAAACGCCCAATTTTTACGACCAAATTTCCTTCCGATTTGATTTTTCCTTTTTCCAATATCGAGAATTTTCTCTTTTTTCCTCCAACCAACTCTTTTCTTGGAATTACTTCAAACTGAGCCTTGGACTATCTTTGTTTACTCACTCTTCATCAATTAAGGGCTTCAACTTTACCGAATCGGGCCATCTCTGCATTTTTCCCCAATTTTGCAAAATTTACCAAAACCCTAATTTTTGGTTTTCCATCCAAATTGACTATTTCTTTGATTCTGCTTCCAATTGGCCTTTCCAATACTCGTGGTTATTGATTATATTCCATTTTGGACTTCCAATTTTGATCAATTTGATCATTTAAGCACTTTTCTCCAAATTTACCAAATTAGGGTTTCTTTTTCACTGAATTTCCATAACCCATCTTCCGAACTCTATATCTCTCGTTGTAGACCTCGGATTTTCAAAATTCTTTCATCATTGTTAATTAAACTTTGAATCTTGATTTTGATTGAGGGTTGACTTTTCTAGTAATTGACTTTTTGAGGTTGACTTTTTTGGGGTTGACTTTTGTCGGATTGACTTTTCACGCTGACCTCTTAAACAAAGTCTTGGAGTACCATCCGCAGGTTGAGAAGAGATTTTCTGCATTCTAAAAAGCATAAGGAAGAAATTACCTGATTTAGGGGCCCGAACAAAATTAGGTGTCTACAACTGCCCCTCTTTGGCTATTGCTGAGAATCAGGAATCAGGCAAAGATAAATAAACACTAATTTTGTCCTATTAGTGAAATCACATGTAAACAAAAGGAAAGAGAATTTTTTTTCAATTTCATTTTTTCATTTATTTCCTAAAAAAGCTGTAAATAGAAGATTTTATCCTTAAATTGAGTTCCCTGACTAATCAAGGCTCTACCCATCTTAAGGAAACGAGTTCAATTTGCAAGAGAAGAAAATGCATCGACGGTGGTCTTGGGGCCTTATCCATGATCTGGAAAATTATGCTCGGAGGTCTTAAAAATGGTGACTAGAGGTCTTATCTGTGATTTGGAAAATTGTGCCCTGAGGTCTTAAAAATGGTGCTCGGAGGACTTATCCATGATCTTGCAAATTATGCCCAGAGGTCTTAAAAATGGTGCCCAGAAGTCTTATCCATGATTTTGGAAAATTGTGCCCAAAGTGTAAAAAAAATGGTGCCCAGAGCTCTTATCCATGATTTTGGAAAAATATGCCCGGATGCGACTTTAAAAATGGTTTTGAAGAATCTCCAAAATCATGGATAAGACCTCCAGGCACCATTTTTAAAGTTGCCTTCGGGTACAATTCTTCAAAATCATGGATAAGACCTCCGGGCACCATTTGTAAAATCCTAGATAAAGACCTCCAGGCATCATTTTTAAAGACCTCCGGGCATAATTCTCAAAAAATCATGGATAAGACCTCCGGGCACTATTTTTTTTAAAATCGCCTCCAGGCTTAATTTTTTCAAAATCTTGGATAAGACATCCCGGCACCATTTTTAAAGTTGCCTCCGGGCACAATTCTTCAAAATCATGGATAAGACCTCCGAGCACCATTTTTAAAGTCACCTCCAGGCATAATTATTCAAAATCATGGATAAGACCTCCGGGCACCATTTTTCAAAATCCTAGATAAAGACCTCGGAGCATCATTTTTAAAGACCTCCAGGCATAATTCTAAAAAATCATGGATAAGACCTCCGGGCATCATGTTTTTTAAAATCGCCTCCGAGCATATTTTTTTCAAAATTTTGGATAAGACCTCTGAGCATCACTTTTAAAGTCGCCTCCGGGCATAATTTTTCAAAATCATGGATAAGACCTCCGGGCACCATTTTTAAAGTCACCTCCAGGCACAATGTGCCTGGAGGCGACTTTAAAAATGGTGCTTGGAGGTTTTATCCATGATTTTTTTTAGAATTATGCCCGGAGGCCTTATCCAAGATTTTGAAAAAAATGGTGCCCGGAGGTCTTATCCATGATTTTGAATAATTGTTAAAAATTAATATGGATTTTGAGAGGATACAAATGCTTCTTGATGCAGCTGCGAATGTCCTTAACTGATGCAAATGCTTCATGATGCAAGTGCAGAGATTAACAAGATGCACATTCTTCATATTGCAAATGCAAATGTCTTGGATTGATGCAAATGCTTCTTAATGCAGATGCAAATATTGAATGAGATGCAAATGCTTCACGGTGTAAATGTAAATGTCTTAGACTAATGCAAATGCTTCTTGATGCAGATGCAGATATTAAATAAGATGCAAGTGCTTCTGAATGATGTAAATGCAAAGATCAACATTGACGCAACTACTTCATGTGGCGATGCATATGCAAAGATCGACATTGTAAATACCCATGAATGATGCAAATGCTTGCTGACACAGTGCAGATGCAAAGCTCAATAAAGAGGTAGGTGCTCATGAATGATGCAAGTGCCCCTGATCTTTTTTTTTTTTTTTTTTAGACTTTGGCTTGGCCTTTCCTTTTCAAATCAGAGTGTATCTTGAACACTTCGTGCCCCATAAGTGATCATTTCCTTTTCAGTCTTTAGCAATCTCTTTGCCCCAATTGTTTTTAGACTCTTATCGACAGAAGTCTGAGCCAAACGTTCATTCCTTCTCCATATTTCTAGGAGCCAAGATCTACCTCAGTAGTCCCATACCTTCGGTTAGAAAAATCCTTGTCTCATGTCAACATCAAAAATGGTTATTTCAAAAAAAAAAAAATTTATCTATTTTAAAATTTTGAAAAAAATTGCTCACTTAATGAAAACTTCTGAGCCAAAAATATTAACCCCACAGTGTGTAATATACGAATCTCTTGAAGACTGATGATCACTGTGAGGAATTTTTCTGAATGTCAATTTGGGTTTTTCAACTTGGATTGAAAGGCTTGATACAATAGGATTTTGGTTGATCGAAGAAAACTTCACAAAAAAAATGTATGCCCCTTCTAGGCTCACAAATGAAACAGGTTTTATAAAATACAAATTCCTTGAGAATCAAACAAATTCAACATTCTTCTAGTTTCCAAATCATGGCGTTTTGACCAGCGTCAAGATTGGTCAGGATGTTCAAACTGGAAAATTGATTTTGGAGGGAAAAAGTCTCAGTTTTTGAAGTCAATCCTCCGAATGAGAGCTAACAATTTGGGAGGTTCAAGAATTCTTGGATTTTTCTCGATGATCACTTCTTTTGTTGTGGCATCGGTACTGATGGAGACTCAATTAAGAGTTGTAAACCCAAGTGCAGGTTATGTTCAAGTAATAAATTCTCGGGTGTCAGAGGTCGAACCACAGGGAAGCGTATTAGTAAGTATAAGTTTATAAATATATAAGACAAAGAAAGTAAACAAGATATTAGGGAATCAACAACAAAATAAGATAAACAAGATATTAGAGAACAAAATAAACAAAATATAAAAGAAATTAAACAAGATATAAAAAAACAATAAGAAAAGATGTTGAGGTTAGAGAATCCACTCTTGGTGTTATGCTAAGATTAATCTTGTTTTATTACACAATTGAAATCCACACATAAAGGAGGTTCCAATCGGAAGGTTTAGCAATTCAGTCCAAATTGTCCAACGTCCATAGCATATGATATTATGTTCATTTGGTGTCCTCAAAACTCATAAAAAGAGTCCAAGCATTCCCTATGCCAAGGTATATGTCTACAACAAATCAAGGTTATGAAACCAAGCATTTACTGTGCCATTTTCATTGTCAATAATGAATCAAGATCCCTACTTTGCAAGTATGATTTTAAACCAAAAGAAAATATTATCTATACTAGTGTTTATAAATGATGATTCATTTTAGCTCATGTTTAAGAGACTAACCTTAGCATTTACCAAAAGCTTCACCTCATCACCTCAACAATATGATTAGCAACACATACTAGATATGAATAAAATGAAAAGAAATGTAAGAAGCATAAGTAAATAAAGAAAAAAGAAAACTAGAGAAAGGAAAGAAGAAGAAAACTTAGAGAATTTTATTACAATGGCTAATATCCTACCAATGTATAATGTTACTCTTACAATCATCCAAGGCCCTCTATTTATACACATTTTGGAGAGCTAAATGATGGTCGATTTTGTCAGCTTGATGGTCGATTTTGGAGAGCTAAATGCTAATAGCCAGCTTGATGGTCGATTTTGTCAATGTTGGAGGCTCGATCTGATCAAATGGTCTTCTAGAAAAATATACCCCTATCAGTTACGGATCCATAGCCGTTGGAATCAGATCATTTGCTCATGTGGATCGGAAGATATGGTCAAAATACCAGAACCGGTCAGCACAGACGTCATTGCACATCAGCCAACTTGATGGTCGATTTCGCTAGGGAAAACGAATCCGTTTCAAGAAGTGTAAAACATGAAAAAGATAGATATGCCTCTTAACTTTGCACTGTAAATATTTCAGCCTTAATGCTTCAGTGAAACTCCAGATATAGCTGATATGGCAAAAGGTGTCGGAACTGGAACTGAATTGGATTTGCCCTTAATTCTTGATTTAACCTAGTAATCTGAAATCACTCAAAGAAACTCGTGAAAAACACCAAATTACATAAAAATATAAAAGATCATAAACACAAGTAGACTAAACAATAATAACTCGTATTTGACACAAAACAATAATAAAACATAACTAAAAACTATATAATTATACGAGTTATCACACCCCCACACTTAGATTGTTGCTAGTCCCTAGCAACGACTCAATAAAAATAAAATAAGAAAATCTAATCTAATCCATTTTCGTTGGAAATCACGGTGGCACTTAGCATGTGACACAAGCCTTTAAACCCCTAGGTGTCCCTAGTGGACGAGTTTAGTCTCGTGAGGGTTTGCTAGAACCCACAAACATTGAAAAACTAAAATATAAGTAAACTACATACACTAAAAATATTTACTCCTAATCCTTTCAATATAAATTAGAGACAATCTTTGAACAAGTCTTATAAACTAATCAATAGCTCAAAGAATTTCACAAAAATTCATGCTTGAATGTAAATAAATGAGTTAAGCCAATATTAACATAACATATTTCAATCAAAATAGTGCATATTCAACTTAATCTCAACTTCTCACTATACTCTCATGATTTTCACTCTTTAAAGTAGTGGTAAAGTGTTTACACTCAATCAATCTCATGAAAACAGTTCTACCATATGCTTGCTTGTCCACCTATTCTCCACTATTTAGATCATACAACTTCATAAATCAAGAGGTCTTTTTTCAAGGTTGTAATGGGGCCAAAGGGTTATAATGTGGTTAAAGAACAAAAGGATAAAGATATCACAAAGGTTCCAAAGAGTTCATAGAGTTTAGAGACATAATAAGATCATACAAATAAAACTTCTCAAAACTCTTATAAAGCACATAATAACATAGGCTAAATATTCATGTTGAGCCTTTGCTTCATTCTAACCAACTTTGTAACATCTTTTTCTTTACTTTAACTAGAAGTTCAAGAGAAGATTTTTTTTTTTTTTTTTTTAATATGGGAATGTATTTGACAATGATCCCTTTCTTTTTCTCTTGACTTTTGCCTCTCTCCTCCCCCACACTTATCTTTCGTTCTAACCCAAATTTTCAAAATGTATCCCTTGTTTTTGCAATATGTCTCAAAATATATAATCCATCTTTAGAACAAGGGTAAGGATATAAGTATATTTAGGCTAGGTGTAAGTTCTGGTTACCAATAAAATAGCATATTTAATGTAGGCTCAAATTGGCTCACTAGTGGGGATGTTCTCTTAGAACATTAATAATGGATGGCTGTTTGGCTCTGGTTATAATCCTAATGCCTCTATCATATTCATGTTGTCACATGTATCAATATAGTCTCAAACGGTTTAAAGCAAGTTCTAGAGAATCATGTAATCATAAGAGCACTCAAGAAAGAAATTAGATTGATTTGTATAATGCATCAATCATTATAGGCTCAAAAACTCACAAGGATGATTATACAAGTCAGATTAAGTCTAAACATGCTTCTTTCTCAATCAACATATCATATTAACATTGGCTCATAAAAAGGTTGACATCAAGCTCAATTCTCATGAAAATCTTCTCACTAATAAATCTGTTTTAGACTTATGCAATTCATATCTCATCATTGTATTAAAAAGGAACTAGAACACATTAAAAAAATAATAATAATAAAAAAGACTCATAAAAAAAAAATAGTAGACAAAAATAAAAGAAATCCTAAATCGTTCCCCCCACACTTAATTCTTACATTGTCCTCAATGTAAGTCTATTAACCCAAATGAAAGAATCATGTGTAAGAGAAAAGAACTAATAACATAAGAATAGGAATAACTAAGACTCAAAACAAAACAAACTCATGCAACCTAAATAATCCTAAAATACTAAACAAAAATTAACAAGTAAACATAAAAAGATTAAAATCAAACTGACAAGGTATGTCTCAAGTCTCCCTTACTCAGACCTTGTTCAGAATGAATACTTCTAAATTGCTTAAAACACAACAAACTTTTTTTTTTTTTTTTGAAAGAAGAAATCAAACTGACAAGGTATGTCTCAAGTCTCCCTTACTCAGACCTTGTTCAGAATGAATACTTCTAAATGGCTTAAAACACATCAATTTTTTTTTTTTTTAAATTAGCAAAATATGTCCCTTACCCCCTACTAAAGGTAGAATTTAGGAGATATTACCTGCAGAGGTTGCTAACCACTTATTATAACTGAGACACAACAAACAAAATGTTAGATAATGTCACAAAGACAGAGTGCAATCCACTCCTTGCTCGTCCATATCTCTTTTTCTTTTTCCGAGCGTTTTCGAAACAACCGTAGCAGATAAATACTCATAAGCTTGGAGCTTTTTGAGTAAATCTTCAATGGTTGTAGCAGAAAATTATGGTTCTCCTTGCCTCTGAAAACATGAATCCATTATCCACAGCATTATCTAAATATGAAAGCAAATTACTAAAATAACCATTAATATTAAGCAAACCAATGGGTTTCTTATTTGTGACCAAAGATGACCAAGAAGCCACGCAAGCTATTTCTTCCAATTTACCCAGACCTCCTGGTAAAGCAATGAATGCATCGGCAGAATGGTACATGATTGTTATCCGTTCAGGGATACTCCAGACTTGTATTTCCTTACCCACGGTAGGTCCAAAAAAACCTGTGAATAGTTTTGGCACGATTCCTAGAACTGGACTTCCTCCGGCGTGTGCTGCTGTAGCGACTGCTCCCATTAGACCCGTACTATCGCCTCCATAAATCAACTGGATCTTTTGTTGGGCAAGTATTACTCCAACTCTTATGGCTTCATCAGAGAATATGTTATTTTTCCCTGGATAAGCACCTCCAAAGACACAAATTTTTTTAATGCGCTGGGACGAAGTGCTTTCCATTTTTTTTTTCAAGTGCCTGAAAGAGAATGAGTACATGGTGTAATATATAGAGGACTGAGTAATGAATCAGACAAGAGTAATAATGTCGCCGAAAGTGTATTTGACCTGTCAGAAGAAAATGTTAACCTAACAAAAGATTTTTGCGTGATTTCAGGAAGAAAATCAAAAAGAGAAGAAAAATCAACCGTAAAAGACCAATGCAAACAAAAACGAAAATAATTACACAAATCTAACAACACGTAAATTAAACCGAAATAAAGTTATTGCAAATCAAACCAAAAGCTGAGAAGTCATTTATTATAGTTGTGATTGTGGCTCACATCTTCCTCTGGTTTTACGTCCAGAAACGGCTTAAACGCCTTCTATGAGTCGAGGATATGCTTCCCATCCAGTTTTCTTACAAGCTGGCAAACAGAGTCTTTTAACATCAGATTCCCAAGATGTTGCCATTCCCTTTGGAATTGCGGCCATAAATCAAGAATTTCTCTCTGTACGTCTCCACTAGGATGCGTCTCAAGAGAAAGTTGGATATTACTCAAATTCTCCTTACTCAGTCCATCCTTAATGAATTCAATTTTATCATCTCGATTAGAGGACGGAATCCCAATAGAACGACATTTACCGTTACACGTCCATCGTGCACATTTGTGGCAATTTGAACTCATTCGCTTTGCTCGTCGCTTCTTTGCATAAGTGCTTCTACCTGTACCTGGTAAATGCAAAACAGGAAGATATTCATCTTCACGTACCTTGGCTTCAATTATCCAACGTATGTCTTCAGGAATCCCTTTGTGCATAAGCATTCTTAATCTTTCAAATCGAACTTGGTAAAGCTTCAGTAAAATATTCCGAGGAAAAGGAGGAAATCGTTTCTGCAATCTTGTGAGAATATCATCCATCTTGAAAAAAAATGAAAAAGAAATTGAAAGAGAAATTTATATACAATATCAGTTTTGTGGGTAGCTGATGGAACCGACTTAAATAATCACGGAGTACCGTTATCCGCCATTTAACCGGGGTTAAAAAAAATGTATTATTATTATTTTATTTTTTTTTGGAAATTAGTAAAAATTATATTTACATCTAGTTATTTTCAAAACAAGGATCAGAAAGAAAAACAACCTCTTCTTGAGTAACATGATTTTCCAAAAAGAGTTTGAGTCTTTGTCCATTTACCTTGAATACGTTACCATTTTGAGGATTCTCAATGTCAACTGCTCCATAATGATAAGCATGTTTAACCACAAATGGGCCAGTCCATCTTGATCTCAACTTACCAGGAAATATGTGAAGTCTAGAATTATAAAGTAGAACTTTTTGCCCAACATCAAATGTTTTTCTTGAAATTAACTTGTCATGAAAGGCTTTAGTTCTTTCTTTATGAATTTTAGAATTCTCATATGCATCATTTCTGAGTTCCTCAAGTTCATTTATGACTGGAAAAGTTTCATTCTCACCCAAAAAGGAATATTTTAGCTCGGATGGCAATGGTTTTAAATCCAGCTTGGGTGGTTCAATAGTTGATGGTATAGTGACATTTGTGAGTGATGGAAGTTCCTCAAACTTTTGTTTCCAACAATGCTTAACCTGAAAAGAATTTAACAAAGAATCAGTGTGTGAAATTTCTGAAGCATTATCAAACTCACATTCAATTAAATAAGCTTCTAAAGGATCATGGAATGTGGTAGTGGTGAGATGTTCATGAACAAGTTCTTCAATGAAATCCACTTCATGTACTTCTGAATCATCACCAAGTTGCTTGCAAATGTTGAACACATTTAATTCTAAAGTCATATTTCCAAAAGAAATGTTCAAAATACCATTCCTGCAATTTATCAGAGCATTAGAAGTTGCAAGAAATGGACGGCCTAATATAACAGGAATTTGAACATTTGGATTTGAAACAGGATGTGTGTCCAAAACAATAAAATCAACAGGGAAGTAAAAATTATCAATTTGAACCAAAACATCTTCAACTATCCCTCGAGGAATTTTTACAGAACGATCAGCTAGTTGAAGTGTAACAGGTGTTTCCTTGAGTTCACCTAAACCTAACTGTTGATAAACAGAAAAAGGCAAAAGATTAACACTAGCACCAAGATCAAGCAATGCACGTTCTATTCTAGTGTTTCCAATTATGCATGAGATTGTTGGACATCCAGGATCTTTGAATTTTGGTGGAGTAAGGTGCTGAATGATTGAGCTCACACTTTCCGTCAGAAATGCTTTCTTTTGTACATTATGTTTCCTTTTAACTGTGCACATGTCCTTCAAAAATTTAGCATAAGATGGAACTTGTTTGATTGCATCCAATAAAGGAATGTTAATCTTAACTTGTTTGAAAAGTTCATAAATTTATGCATTTTGATTCAAATTCTTTATTGTTTGCAACCTTTGAGGAAAAGGAGCAGGATGCATACCTTTTTCTTTGTCCAAATTTTCAAGAAGTTCAGACTTACCATTATCCTTACCATTACTTTTCGGAGGGGAAGGAGGATCTTGGTCTTTTGATGGAATGTTTTTGTCAATTGCCTTTCCACTTCGAAGAGTTGTGATAGAACTGGCATTTTCCTGTTGAGTTTCATTGGAGCAAGAAACAAGACATTGAGTAGAAGGGTTAGGCTGAGGTTGAGCAGGAAACTTACCTTTTTCTTGAGTGCGTAATGAAGCTGTCAATGTGGACAAGGTGTTTTTGATCTCATTGATGTCCTGTGAAGTTTGGTTATTCACATTTGCTTGTGTTTGCATGAATGCTTGCAATGTCTCTTCCAAGGTTTGTACACGTGAAGGTTGATAGGAAAAAGTGTTGCCCGGCTTTTGAGATTGTGGTACCTGAACATGATTATTATTCCGCCAACTGAAGTTGGGATGATTTCTCCATTCAGGGTTATACGTTTCAGAGTAAGGAGAAGGAAAAGGCTTTTTAAATGTGTTTATGGAATTTACTTGATCATGCAACGCTTCTTTAAGAATGGGAATGTTTGGACATTCAGAAGTGGGGTGTCCCATGATTTCACAAATTCCACAACTTTCTTCATTTTTAACCGTTTTGACTTCTTTTACTTCTCTAAGTTCCATGGCTTCAATCTTTCTAGCCAAATTAGCTACTTTAGCTTTTATCTCATCTTCTTGACTAAAATGATATTTACCTCTGTTAGAAACAAGATTAGATCTATTGGAACTTTCAGAGGAATTATCTGTGTGCCAGGCTTGAGAGTTATCTGCCAAATGGTCTAGGTAGTCAAAGGCTTCTTCAGGTTCTTTTTCTAGAAACTCACCGTTACACATTGTTTCAACAAATTGTTTAGTTTCGGGAGTTAAACTTTCATAAAAGAAACTAATAAGACGCCATTTTTCAAAACCATGATGTGGACAAGAACTTAACAAATCTTTAAAACGCTCCCAGCACTGAAAAAATGCTTCATTTTGATTTTGATTGAAATTTTGAATCTGTCTTTTCAAAGCAGTAGTTTTATGTGCTGGGAAAAATTTCTTTAGAAACTCAGTTTGTAATTCTTGCCATGTGCCAATTGACCTTGGTTTTAAATTATGAAGCCAAATTTTTGCTTTATCTTTTAAAGAAAAAGGAAATAATTTTAGCTTGACAATTTCATTTGTACATTGTTGGTCATTAAAGGTGACACATACATCTTCGAAGTCTTTTAGAAACGAGTAAGCACTTTCCGATTCTAACCCATGGAAATTTGGAAGCAAAGCTATCATACCTGGTTTAAAACGAAAGTTGTTTGCATTGAGAGGAAATATAAAACAAGAGGGTGATGAGCTTCGAGTTGGTTGGAAGTAGTCACGCATGGTGCGTACTTGTCTGTTCTCATCTTCAGCATGAACACTTTCATTGTCAGCCATGGTAGGAGTTGTATTAGAAAGATTACCTGAAAAAGTTTCACAATAAAATCTAACTAAACGACGAGATCTAAAATCACGTCGCCAAACAAGCATAAAACAAAGTTAATAAATAGATAATATATAAATATAAACTTTACAATATAAATATATAGAAAATTAGGCGGTATAACCAGCCAAAAAAATATATATACTAAATTAGGCGGTATAACCAGCCAATAAAACAAAGTTAATATACAAATTAGGCGGTATAACCAGCCAATAAAAATAAATATACTTATAAACTTATATACTTAGTATTGCTTCCCCGGCAACGGCGCCAAAAACTTGATGGAGACTCAATTAAGAGTTGTAAACCCAAGTGCAGGTTATGTTCAAGTAATAAATTCTCGGGTGTCCGAGGTCGAACCACAGGGAAGCGTATTAGTAAGTATAAGTTTATAAATATATAAGACAAAGAAAGTAAACAAGATATTAGGGAATCAACAACAAAATAAGATAAACAAGATATTAGAGAACAAAATAAACAAAATATAAAAGAAATTAAACAAGATATAAAAAAACAATAAGAAAAGATGTTGAGGTTAGAGAATCCACTCTTGGTGTTATGCTAAGATTAATCTTGTTTTATTACACAATTGAAATCCACACATAAAGGAGGTTCCAATCGGAAGGTTTAGCAATTCAGTCCAAATTGTCCAACGTCCATACCATATGATATTATGTTCATTTGGTGTCCTCAAAACTCATAAAAAGAGTCCAAGCATTCCTTATGCCAAGGTATATGTCTACAACAAATCAAGGTTATGAAACCAAGCATTTACTGTGCCATTTTCATTGTCAATAATGAATCAAGATCCCTACTTTGCAAGTATGATTTTAAACCAAAAGAAAATATTATCTATACTAGTGTTTATAAATGATGATTCATTTTAGCTCATGTTTAAGAGACTAACCTTAGCATTTACCAAAAGCTTCACCTCATCACCTCAACAATATGATTAGCAACACATACTAGATATGAATAAAATGAAAAGAAATGTAAGAAGCATAAGTAAATAAAGAAAAAAGAAAACTAGAGAAAGGAAAGAAGAAGAAAACTTAGAGAATTTTATTACAATGGCTAATATCCTACCAATGTATAATGTTACTCTTACAATCATCCAAGGCCCTCTATTTATACACATTTTGGAGAGCTAAATGACAAGAGACAAGATTTATAAATTTCAAAGGTAGGTATAATAGGTGGGTGCATTTTTCTAACAATTTTCGTCATATTGTATGACAATTCTGATCAGCCAGCTTGATGGTCGATTTTGTCAATGTTGGAGGCTCGATCTGATCAAATGGTCTTCTAGAAAAATATACCCCTATCAGTTACGGATCCATAGCCGTTGGAATCAGATCATTTGCTCATGTGGATCGGAAGATATGGTCAAAATACCAGAACAGGTCAGCACAGACGTCATTGCACATCAGCCAACTTGATGGTCGATTTCGCTAGGGAAAACGAATCCGTTTCAAGAAGTGTAAAACATGAAAAAGATAGATATGCCTCTTAACTATGCACTGTAAAAATTTCAGCCTTAATGCTTTAGTGAAACTTCAGATATAGCTGATATGGCAAAAGGTGTCGGAACTGGAACTGAATTGGATTTGCCCTTAATTCTTGATTTAACCTAGTAATCTGAAATCACTCAAAGAAACTCGTGAAAAACACCAAATTACATAAAAATATAAAAGATCATAAACACAAGTAGACTAAACAATAATAACTCGTATTTGACACAAAACAATAATAAAACATAACTAAAAACTATATAATTATACGAGTTATCAGGTACTAACATAGATGTCATCAAAAATTTCCATTTTACTCTAAACCCATTTTTGGGTTTTCGCCCTAGAGTCCCATTCTTTCCATTTTTTCTTTCTCTTTTTTTTTTTTTTTTTTTGTTGTTCTATCATGCACTTAAGAATTCTAAATTCTTTCAAAGTGAAATGATAATTCGATGAGATGGGATAAAATCTGAGGAAAAACCCTTCAAGTTAAATATTAGTGCTTGATCAAAATGGACTTTTAAAGTACGTAATGTAGGCCATGGTTCGGGGTTCAGAAAGAAAGGATAAATGGGCCCAAAATATATGTTTGAGGGTAATCAGATCAAGGATCATTTCTTGAGGAGGATTCCCTTTTGAAGCATTTGTCCCTTTTTGACTTTTCTTTCCTTTTTTTTTTTTTTTTGCCTTTAGCTTCTTTTCTTCTTTGTTCCTAGCTTTCATTTGCCATACTTTTTCACACATTTTTGTATGTTTCTTTTTCTTTTGTTTTGTTCTTGACTTTCATTTCACCATCCTTTTTTCCTTTTTCTTTTGCTTCATTTCGACAGAGTGAGCCCGTATTTATTTTGGCACCCAATTTGCTTTGTATCTGCCTTTGGGTTAGGACTCACTTCTCCATGATCTTTGAGAAGATCTCTCCTCGCATTTTCCCCCCAGTGTAGAGGGTGATCCTTGATCAGGGTTCAAAGAAGAAGGAATTTTTTTGGCTCAAAAGGGGTGACTATGGATAATTTCTTTTTGTGAAAAGGCTATGAAAGATGGCCATTTCTCATATCAAGCATAAATATTCTCATTGAAAAGCAATCCCCAGGGGGAATAGATAAACAGAATTTCATTTTTCACTTCGGAATCATCCGAATTCTCATATGCATGATATCACTATTTTTCTTCTTTCTTCTTTCTTTCTTTCTTTTTTTTGTTGCATGCCCCAATGATTCATGTGTTAATCCATCCTTATTCGCCACGTATTCATCATTTCTACATATGATGCCCCAATTTGATTAACCATGAGAATGAAGAACATCGCAAGTCTAAGTCTATACTGAAAAGGTTGAGTTTTAACGTTGGGTTTGTTTGAAATGACAAAGAAAATATGACCCAAAACTGGTTTTCTCTAGGACGTGGGATAATCTGGTTTGGTCATTGTGCCCTGAGGTGTCAATCATGAAGTGATGTTTGGATAATTAGTGTTTTATTAGAAAAGCTCTAAATGGTTCTAGCACATCCTTGACACATACCAAATTACCATGATCTGGATTCTTGAAAGAATGTCTCATTTGTTCGGGTTTCCAAGGAGCTCAAAAAATTTCAAAATTTTGTTCCTTTGGTCATAGCCTAAACTCGGATCTATATCTTTGCTTATTTTTTAGTGGAAATAGTTTATGAAGTTCAATCATTCATGTTCCTTGAAGCATTAGGCCTTTTAAGTGGTCTTAGTTCAAGGGACTTAGGCATAGTGATGGAGACTCATTTAAGAGTTGTAAACCCAAGTGCAGGTTATGTTCAAGTAATAAATTCTCGGGTGTCCGAGGTCGAACCACAGGGAAGCGTATTAGTAAGTATAAGTTTATAAATATATAAGAAAAAGAAAATAAACAAGATATTAGGGAATCAATAACAAAGAAAGTAAAGAAGATATTAGAGAACAAAATAAACAAAATAACATAAAAGAAATTAAACAAGATATAAAAAACGATAAGAAAAGATGTTGAGGTTAGAGAATCCACTCTTGGTGTTATGCTAAGATTAATCTTGTTTTATTACACAATTGAAATCCACACATAAGGGAGGTTCCAATCGGAAGGTTTAGCAATTCAGTCCAAATTGTCCAACGTCCATAGCATATGATATTATGTTCATTTGGTGTCCTCAAAACTCATAAAAAGAGTCCAAGCATTCCTTATGCCAAGGTATATGTCTACAACAAATCAAGGTTATGAAACCAAGCATTTACTGTGCCATTTTCATTGTCAATAATGAATCAAGATCTCTACTTTGCAAGTATGATTTTAAACCAAAAGAAAATATTATCTATACTAGTGTTTATAAATGATGATTCATTTTAGCTCATGTTTAAGAGACTAACCTTAGCATTTACCAAGAGCTTCACCTCATCACCTCAACAATATGATTAGCAACACATACTAGATATGAAGAAAATGAAAAGAAAAATAAAGAAAAAGAAAACTAGAGAAAGGAAAGAAGAAGAAAACTTAGAGAATTACATTGCAATGGCTAATATCCTCCCCATCTATCTTTAATGCTCATCCAAGGCCCTCTATTTATACACATTTTGGAGAGCTAAATGACAAGAGACAAGCTTTATAAATTTCAAAGGTAGGTATAATAGGTGGGTGCATTTTTCTAACAATTTTCGTCATATTGTATGACAATACTGATCAGCCAGCTTGATGGTCGATTTTGTCAATGTTGGAGGCTTGATCTGATCAAATGATCTTCTAGAAAAATGTTCCCCTATCAGTCGGTGATCCAAAGCCGTTGGAATCAGCTCATTTGCTGATGTGGATCGGAAGATATGGCAAAATACCAAAACAGGTCAGCATAGACGTCATTGCACATCAGCCAACTTGATGGTCGATTTCGCTAGGGAAAACGACTCCGTTTCAAGAAGTGTAAAACATGAAAAAGATAGATATGCCTCTTAACTTTGCACTGTTAAAATTTCAGCCTTATTGCTTCAGTGAAACTCCAGATATAGCTGATATGGCAAAAGGTGTCGGAACTGGAACTGAACTGGATTTGCCCTTAATTCTTGATTTAACCTAGTAATCTGAAATCACTCAAATAAACTCGTGAAAAACACCAAATTACATAAAAATATAAAAAATCATAAACACAATTAGACTAAGCAATAATAACTCGTATTTGACACAAAACAATAATAAAACATAACTAAAAACTATATAATTATACGAGTTATCACACCCCCACACTTAGATTGTTGCTAGTCCCTAGCAACGACTCAATAAAAATAAAATAAGAAAATCTAATCTAATCCATTTTCGTAGGAAATCACGGTGTCACTTAGCATGTGACACAAGCCTTTAAACCCCTAGGTGTCCCTAGTGGACGAGTTTAGTCTCGTGAGGGTTTGCTAGAACGATACCCACAAACATTGAAAAACTAAAATATAAGTAAACTACATACACTAAAAATATTTACTCCTAATCCTTTCAATATAAATTAGAGACAATCTTTGAACAAGTCTTATAAACTAATCAATAGCTCAAAGAATTTCACAAAAATTCATGCTTGAATGTAAATAAATGAGTTAAGCCAATATTAACATAACATATTTCAATCAAAATAGTGCATATTCAACTTAATCTCAACTTCTCACTATACTCTCATGATTTTCACTCTTTAAAGTAGTGGTAAAGTGTTTACACTCAATCAATCTCATGAAAACTGTTCTACCATATGCTTGCTTGTCCACCTATTCTCCACTATTTAGATCATACAACTTCATAAATCAAGAGGTCTTTTTTCAAGGTTGTAATGGGGCCAAAGGGTTATAATGTGGTTAAAGAACAAAAGGATAAAGATATCACAAAGGTTCCAAAGAGTTCATAGAGTTTAGAGACATAATAAGATCATACAAATAAAACTTCTCAAAACTCTTATAAAGCACATAATAACATAGGCTAAATATTCATGTTGAGCCTTTGCTTCATTCTAACCAACTTTGTAACATCTTTTTCTTTACTTTAACTAGAAGTTCAAGAGAAGATTTTTTTTTTTTTTTTAATATGGGAATGTATTTGACAATGATCCCTTTCTTTTTCTCTTGACTTTTGCCTCTCTCCTCCCCCACACTTATCTTTCGTTCTAACCCAAATTTTCAAAAAGTATCCCTTGTTTTTGCAATATGTCTCAAAATATATAATCCATCTTTAGAACAAGGGTAAGGATATAAGTATATTTAGGCTAGGTGTAAGTTCTGGTTACCAATAAAATAGCATATTTAATGTAGGCTCAAATTGGCTCACTAGTGGGGATGTTCTCTTAGAACATTAATAATGGATGGCTGTTTGGCTCTGGTTATAATCCTAATGCCTCTATCATATTCATGTTGTCACATGTATCAATATAGTCTCAAACGGTTTAAAGCAAGTTCTAGAGAATCATGTAATCATAAGAGCACTCAAGAAAGAAATTAGATTGATTTGTATAATGCATCAATCATTATAGGCTCAAAAACTCACAAGGATGATTATACAAGTCAGATTAAGTCTAAACATGCTTCTTTCTCAATCAACATATCATATTAACATTGGCTCATAAAAAAGTTGATATCAAGTTCAATTCTCATGAAAATCTTCTCACTAATAAATCTGTTTTAGACTTATGCAATTCATATATCATCATAGTATTGAAAAGGAACTAAAACACACTAAAAATAATAATAAAGACTCATAAAAAAAAAATAGTAGACAAAAATAAAAGAAATCCTAAATCATTCCCCCCACACTTAATTCTTACATTGTCCTCAATGTAAGTCTATTAACCCAAATGAAAGAATCATGTGTAAGAGAAAAGAACTAATAACATAAGAATAGGAATAACTAAGACTCAAAACAAAACAAACTCATGCAACCTAAATAATCCTAAAATACTAAACAAAAATTAACAAGTAAACATAAAAAGATTAAAATCAAACTGACAAGGTATGTCTCAAGTCTCCCTTACTCAGACCTTGTTCAGAATGAATACTTCTAAATTGCTTAAAACACAACAAACTCTCTTTTTTTTTCTTTTTTTTTTTAAATTAGCAAAATATGTCCCTTACCCCCTACTAAAATATGACATTGTCCCCAATGTCAAATTTTAAAGGTAGAATTTAGGAGATATTACCTGCAGAGGTTGCTAACCACTTATTATAACTGAGACACAACAAACAAAATGTTAGATAATGTCACAAAGACAGAGTGCAATCCACTCCTTGCTCGTCCATATCTCTTTTTCTTTTTCCGAGCGTTTGCGAAACAACCGTAGCAGATAAATACTCATAAGCTTGGAGCTTTTTGAGTAAATCTTCAATGGTTGTAGCAGAAATTATGGTTCTCCTTGCCTCTGAAAACATGAATCCATTATCCACAGCATTATCTAAATATGAAAGCAAATTACTAAAATAACCATTAATATTAAGCAAACCAATGGGTTTCTTTTTTGTGACCAAAGATGACCAAGAAGCCACGCAAGCTATTTCTTTCAATGTACCCAGACCTCCTGGTAAAGCAATGAATGCATCGGCAGAATGGTACATGATTGTCATCCGTTCAGAGATACTCCAGACTTGTATTTCCTTACCCACGGTAGGTCCACAAAAATCTGTGAATAGTTTTGGCACGATTCCTAGAACTGGACTTCCTCCGGCGTGTGCTGCTGTAGCGACTGCTCCCATTAAACCCGTACTACCGCCTCCATAAATCAACTGGATCTTTTGTTGGGCAAGTATTACTCCAACTCTTATGGCTTCATCAGCGAATATGTTATTTTTCCCTGGATAAGCACCTCCAAAGACATAATTTTTTTTAATGCGTTGGGACGAAGTACTTTCCATTTTATTTTTTTTCGAGTGCCTGAAAGGGAATGAGTACATGGTGTAATATATAGAGGACTGAGTAGTGAATCAGACAAGAGTAATAATGTCGTCGAAAGTGTATCTGACCTGTCAGAAGAAAATGTTAACCTAACAAAAGATTTTTGCGTGATTTCAGGAAGAAAATCAAAAAGAGAAGAAAAATCAACCATAAAAGACTAATGCAAAAAAAAAAAACGAGAATAATTACACAAATCGAACAACACGTAAATTAAACCGAAATGAAGTTATTGCAAATCAAACCAAAAGCTGAGAAGTCATTTATTGTAGTTGTGATTGTGGCTCACATCTTCCTCTGGTTTTACGTCCAGAAACGGCTTAAACGCCTTCTATGAGTCGAGGATATGCTTCCCATCCAGTTTTCTTACAAGCTGGCAAACAGGGTCTTTTAACATCAGATTCCCAAGATGTTGTCATTCCCTTTGGAATTGCGGCCATAAATCAAGAATTTCTCTTTGTACGTCTCCACTAGGATGCGTCTCAAGAGAAAGTTGGATATTACCCAAATTCTCCTTACTCAGTCCATCCTTAATGAATTCAATTTTTATCATCTCGATTAGAGGACGGAATCCCAATAGAACGACATTTACCGTTACACGTCCATCGTGCACATGGTAGGAGTTGTATTAGAAAGATTACCTGAAAAAGTTTCACAATAAAATCTAACTAAACGACGAGATCTAAAATCACGTCGCCAAACAAGCATAAAACAAAGTTAATATACAGATTAGGCGGTATAACCAGCCAATAAAAATAAAACAAAGTTAATATACAATATAAATATAAATATATAGAAAATTAGGCGGTATAACCAGCCAAAATAAATCAAAGTTAATATACAAATTAGGCGGTATAACCAGCCAATAAAAATAAATATACTTATAAACTTATATACTTAGTATTGCCTCCCCGGCAACGGCGCCAAAAACTTGATGGAGACTCATTTAAGAGTTGTAAACCCAAGTGCAGGTTATGTTCAAGTAATAAATTCTCGGGTGTCTGAGGTCGAACCACAGGGAAGCGTATTAGTAAGTATAAGTTTATAAATATATAAGAAAAAGAAAATAAACAAGATATTAGGGAATCAATAACAAAGAAAGTAAACAAGATATTAGAGAACAAAATAAACAAAATAACATAAAAGAAATTAAACAAGATATAAAAAACGATAAGAAAAGATGTTGAGGTTAGAGAATCCACTCTTGGTGTTATGCTAAGATTAATCTTGTTTTATTACACAATTGAAATCCACACATAAGGGAGGTTCCAATCGGAAGGTTTAGCAATTCAGTCCAAATTGTCCAACGTCCATAGCATATGATATTATGTTCATTTGGTGTCCTCAAAACTCATAAAAAGAGTCCAAGCATTCCTTATGCCAAGGTATATGTCTACAACAAATCAAGGTTATGAAACCAAGCATTTACTATGCCATTTTCATTGTCAATAATGAATCAAGATCTCTACTTTGCAAGTATGATTTTAAACCAAAAGAAAATATTATCTATACTAGTGTTTATAAATGATGATTCATTTTAGCTCATGTTTAAGAGACTAACCTTAGCATTTACCAAGAGCTTCACCTCATCACCTCAACAATATGATTAGCAACACATACTAGATATGAAGAATATGAAAAGAAAAATAAAGAAAAAGAAAAGTAGAGAAAGGAAAGAAGAAGAAAACTTAGAGAATTACATTGCAATGGCTAATATCCTCCCCATCTATCTTTAATGCTCATCCAAGGCCCTCTATTTATACACATTTTGGAGAGCTAAATGACAAGAGACAAGCTTTATAAATTTCAAAGGTAGGTATAATAGGTGGGTGCATTTTTCTAACAATTTTCGTCATATTGTATGACAATTCTGATCAGCCAGCTTGATGGTCGATTTTGTCAATGTTGGAGGCTTGATCTGATCAAATGATCTTCTAGAAAAAGTTCCCCTATCAGTCGGTGATCCAAAGCCGTTGGAATCAGCTCATTTTCTGATGTGGATCGGAAGATATGGTCAAAATACCAAAACAGGTCAGCATAGACGTCATTGCACATCAGCCAACTTGATGGTCGATTTCGCTAGGGAAAACGACTCCGTTTCAAGAAGTGTAAAACATGAAAAAGATAGATATGCCTCTTAACTTTGCACTGTTAAAATTTCAGCCTTATTGCTTCAGTGAAACTTCAGATATAGCTGATATGGCAAAAGGTGTCGGAACTGGAACTGAACTGGATTTGCCCTTAATTCTTGATTTAACCTAGTAATCTGAAATCACTCAAATAAACTCGTGAAAAACACCAAATTACATAAAAATATAAAAAATCATAAACACAATTAGACTAAGCAATAATAACTCGTATTTGACACAAAACAATAATAAAACATAACTAAAAACTATATAATTATACGAGTTATCACATAGGAAAGCCAAAAAGAGAGGGGATAGGGTATTGGGTCATTTCTAACAATGATCATCTATATTCTTGAGACTATCCATTATTAGAATTTCCTTAATGCTTGTTTTGCAAATTCAAATGATTGTTAAAACACAACAAACACAAAGCATTTAAAATTCAAAATTCATTTAATTCATATGAATGTCGACATGAGACAAGTGTTTTCGTCATGAGGTATGAAACTACATACATCAAAATGCTCCTGTTGACATCCTTCAAAGGTAGTAATTCTCCTCCTAAAACCCTGAAAGAAACTGATTTACGGCAAAGAATATTTCCCCTGATTTATAAACTCCAGTGTCAAAATGCCATTATGGATAAAACCCTCAATCCTTTCCTTCAGTTGTCTGCATTTTTCAATTGAATGCCCAACTACCCCCAGGTGATACTCATACTTGCTGTCAGGGTCATAACTCCTTGCTGATGGATTCAGAGCTGTTTTCAAAGGCACAAGGTTAAGGTACTGATTCTTTATTAGTAACAGCAGCAGGTTAGGGATTAGGATTGGAATTCTTTCTTGGTTGTCCTGCGGTCGTTTTTTGGAAGTAGGCCTTGTTGCAAGGACTGGTATAGGATTAGGTGCTTGGGTTGGTAGGTTAAGATAAAGGCTTGGAGATAACCTTGGTAGGGTAACATGATTGGTATGAAGGGGATTGGGGATATGAGATGAAATTTCCCATAGCTTGGACATCTTCCTCTTTCTTTCTAGGTGCCCAATTTCTCTCAGCATTGGATATTCTTTCTCCTTCAAGTTTCCCATCCTTGATAGCATTCTCAATCATCTCCCCTGAGATTACCATATCCGCAAAATTCTTTGTGGCATTGCCGATGAGTTTATCATTGTACGGGGCCCGTAGTGTATGCACAAAAAGGATGGTGATTTCCCTCTGTGTCAAAAGTGACCGTACTTGGGCAGCTATGTCAATCCACCGCTGAGCATATTCTTTGAAGCTCTTAGTAGCTCTTTTCTCCATATTTTGCAAGGTGAGACGGTCAGGCGCCATATTGGTCATATGCTTGTATTGGCTTAAAAATGCATTAGCCAAATCAATCCAAGAGCGAATCTGATCCTTACTCAACGACTATACAACCTCATTGCGGACCCGCTGAGGCTATCCTGGAAGCAATGGATCAAAAGTTTATCATTATCTGTATGACCCATCATTTTTTGGCAGAACACAGTGATGTGGGTAGACGGATCGGTTGTCCCATCATATTTCTCAAAATTGGAAACCTTGAATTTAGGAGGAATGACTAAATCAGGGACCAAGCAACGTTCATTCGCATCTACACTCCCAAATACATGTATGCTTTCTAGTACCCGGAGCCTTTCATCTAACAACTGATATTTCCCTTGGGAATCTGCCAACTCAACCTCATTCTTTGCCACCATTTTCAACTTTGCCTACTCAGCTAGATCATCTAAGTTCAGGATGTTGACAGGATTAACTGCGTTCTGAAAAGACTGGGCATCTAACATTATGACCTCATTCTGACCCTTTTGTGCCTCCATTCCTTCTCTAGCGGCCAAGTTTCCAGTGTATCCCTTTTCCTTGATTGAGGGGGACAACAACTCCATCAATTTAGTCATCTGATCTCTATAGTCTGCTTGAGATTTGGCCAATTGTTCCCTTAACTCATTTTGTGCCCTTTCCATTCTCTCCAGTCTGCTTTGCTGTTCATTATCCATGATCCTGGCATGCATTATAAAGGTGCTCAGTACTTCTTATACCTCTGATTTGAAAGAGAAACTTCTTCAAAGCTCTTAAAGCCAAACCAATTTATGTTTTATCCCTCCAAGTGCGTGTCATGATGAATGAGCCATGAATGCAATTTGATGCACGTGAAGAATAAACAAAGTGATGTATGGACACATATAGTGGGAACATGTTGACTATGTCTGTCATGACTGCAACCTGATGCCAACATGATGCATGTAAAGAATAAGAAGAATCAATGCATGAATATATGCAATAAATGACCATGTATGTTCAAGATGCATTTTCCAATGAATGACCATGTATGTTCCAGATGCATTTATCTGCATGGGAAAAAATCAACTTAATTTTTAGAGCATGGAACCAAGACCGAAATTTTAACAATGTCAGAACAATAAGTTAAAATCTGCTTTATCAAAATCCATTTTTCCAGCAATGATAAAAAAATCTAAAAATCATGAGAAAATTATTATGGCATCCTTCAAATGACTACTGCATGTACTTAAAAAATCAATTTATTTTGACAAAGGATAAGTAGTAAAAAAAAATCACAAAGTTAGAATACCCAATCTAGACTATTAATTTTCATGCTCAAGAGAGCTTGGCTTTGAGACATTGATTGGCTTAAGTCAAGAAATCAAGTGGAGATGAAATGAAATGCATGAACAAACAGTAAGATGGAAATTTCATGAAAGGAAATAAATAAAAATAACAAAATCATATGAATGGAGGAGAGCATGAAAGAAAAATGCTACCTTGCTTTAGCTTTCCAAATCAAAGAGTAGTAATAAAATCCCTTATTTTTTCTCTTTTCTTTTTCCCCTCTCTTTTCTCTCAAGAATAGCTACAGCCTTTGTAAATAATCTGATCTCTCATCCTCTAAGAAATAAAAAACCCTCCAATTTATAGGCCAACCAAATGCTAGGGATGTTGTCATAATGTTGTCATTTTTTTTCCTAGCTAGCAAGATCCAAAGGCTACTAATCAAAGATGATAAAAATGTGAATTTGCAACCATAGGATGAAGTGATCAGCCCCTAACCATAACCAGCTGTCTAAGAATCTTAACCATAATGTGCTCATCCTTTCTCTTCATCTATTTGGCCACTTGGCATGACCACAAGGGCTTAAAAAATAAAAATACCACCTTGCTAATCAATTTTGGCCCTTGGATGAGAGAATCAGTCAATCCTCCTCTTTTTCATGGGCTGGCCGAATGGCCTTAAAAATTTCAACACCTTCTCTACTTTTTTAAATGCAAAAATGGCCCTTTTTGGTTTTTTTAGTAAAATTGCACTTTAGCCCCTAAACTTGATTAAATTGCAAACGGAATCCAAATCCGGATTTTCTTTTTCCAGTACCTCCTAATAAGTATAAAACTCAGTTCTGGAAGTTTTCAAAATTTTTCGAGCTCATTTCCTATTTTTCCCGAAATTTTCTTTAAAAGTGCGGATTGGTGCCTCCCAAATTTTGTCATTTTTCATTTGAGCTACAATTCCGAATTTTTCACCAATCTCTTTCGAATAATATAAAACTCAGATCTAGAAGTTTTGGTAATTTTTTGAGCTCGTTTCCTATTTTTTCCTCACCAATACTTTTCCATTTTTCAAATGAGCTTCGATTCCGGATTTTTCTTCACCAATACCTTCCAAATAATTTGAAATTGAGATCTGGAAGTTTTGGTAATTGTTCGAGCTCGTTTCCTATTTTTCCCAGTTATTATCTTCTGGAATTTCAGCTTAGTGCACCCAAACTTTGCCATTTTTCAAATGAGCTTCAATTTCGAATTTTTCTTCGCCAATCTCTTCCAAATGACATAAAACTCAGATCTGGAGGTTTTCATAATTTTCCGAGCTCGTTTCCTTTTTTTTTTCGGATTTTCCAAGACTACCCTTTAACCCCAGAAACCTCGGTTTTAGTCAAAATAGGTCCGATTTCCAGATTTTCTTTTTTCATTGCCTTTGTTATTTATTGAATTGGAGTTGGTCCAAACATGCCCAATTTTTACAACCAAATTCTTTTCCGATTTGATTTTTCCAATATCGGGAATTTCCTCATTTTTTCGTTTTTCCTCCAACCGACTCTTTTCTTTGAATTACTTCAAACTTAGCCTTAGGCTATCTTTTTCTACTCACTCTTCATCAATTAGGGGCTTCTACTTTACCGAATCGGGCCATCTCTGCAGTTTTCCCCAATTTTGCAAAATTCACCAAAAACCCTAATTTTCGGTTTTTCTTCCAAAATGACTCTTTCTTTGGTTCTGTTTCCAATTGGCCTTCCAATACCCGTAGTCATTGATTATGTTCCATTTAGAACCTCTAGTTTCGATCAATTTGATTATTTAAGCACTTTTTCCCAAATTTATCGAATTAGGGTTCTTTTTCACTGAATTTTCGTAACCCATCTTCCGAACTCTATATCTCTTTTTAGAGACCTCGGATTATCAAAATTCTTTCACCATTGTTCAATTAAACTTTGAATCTTGATTTTGACTGAGGGTTGACTTTTTTAGTAGTTGAGTTTTTCGGGGTTGATCTTTTTCGGATTGACTTTTCACACTGACCTCCTAAACAAAGTCTTGGAGTATCACCCACAGGTTGAGAAGATATTTCTGCATTCTAGAAAGCATAAGGAAGAAATTACCTGATTTAGGGGCCCGGACAAATTAGGTGTCTACAACAATGTCTATGGATACGATCTTTACTTACTACTATACACAATAACGATCATACTTTAGTGCAAGGATTTAAGTGGTACATTATTTAGTGTATCAAAATAAAAAACATGCACAATTGCAAAAAAAAAAAAGAAGATCTTTTAACAACAATATTTCCAATCTTGTATCTTTGTCGAAAAACAGTTATATTCAAGTAGCGATATGGTTCGAAAACTTGATCTAAACTCGAAAAATTTGCATGCATCCACTCGAATTTGAATTAACTTGAATTGATGATAAAAAAAAGTAAACAGCCCGAACATATCCAACTTGAAACAAAAAACAATTTAAATCCAAAATGATTTAAATTCGAATGATTTGTAATGATTCGAAATAAAATGATTTGACTTTAAAACTTAACAATTTGGATTTGAAATAACCTAATAATCTCGAATAATCCAAGTATCAAACTTGAAAAAACCAGAACCCAATATGTCCCAAACCTAAAATGACTTGAATCTTTTTTTCACCCGAAATGATCCAATTTGAAGTGACTCGATCCAATCTCAACCTGCCAAATTACTATCTTTGTTTATCATTCATATGTATAAGATCCACAATTGCAATTTATTTTTGATTATCATTCATACATATGTATGAGATTTACAAAATTTATGAATAAGTTATATTTTCGTGAATAGTGATAATAAATATATTAAAAAAATAATGGAAGGTAGCGAAATTGGAAGCAAGCAAAATCCTTCATAAGAACGAAGGCATCCGAACCAACTCATTTGACTAAGAAAAGTCAATAACATGAATTCGTCTGACTCAAACTTAAAATTGTAACAACCCAAATCTAAAACAATTTTAAACTCGAAATGATCTAAAGTTAAATTGTTTTTACTATAAAACTCAATATTTAAATTCAAAATGATCCAAACTCGAATAACCTTAACGTCAAATCGAAAAACCTAAATTAGAAATGATTTGAATTTGAACAACTCAAAATTGAAATGAATTAAAAATTTTTTCCACCCGAAATGAATCAACTTGAACTAATCCAACCTAAATTCGGCTCGAACCATTCAATTGTCACCTCTATTTATCCTTCATGTGCATAAGATCTATTATTCTAATATGTTTTTTATTATCAAAAAAATATTTCTCCAAGGATTGTAAAAGATGTTTATATATGTGTAGACACTTGATTTCATCTAAGATCTTTTAAAACTTTTTTATTGCATTTTGATTATTAATTTGAATAAAATTTTTTTTATTAATTTAAATATGGGATTAAAATCGATTTCTCAAGTCGAAAGTTAAATTTCTTTAACCGATTTAAAATCCATTTTTAGGCATTTTTAGATCTTAAATCTTTTGGACCTCAAATTGTTGGGTCACATTTAATTGGACTAGATAAATGCCCGCGTTTCACTGCGGACATATTATCGGATTTGAATTGATATTTTATAATAAATTTGAATGATAAAAAAGCAAAAGGAGTAAAGATAATTTAGAAAAATAATAACTTCTACCCTTAAACGACACTTGGTATAAAATTGAGATTTATTTGAATATGATCAATTAGATCCGGCAATTTCAGACACAACATAATTATACGATACAAACATAACATGAGAAAAATAATTAAAACACGACATGACACAAAAAATAACATGAACACGACACAAATATAAGAACGTGTCAAAATCTACATAAAACGAATTATTAACGTGTCAAAATTTATATAAATATATAATACCTTGAATACGGTTATAACATGAAAAACAACACGAACATGACGACACGCGACATAAATTTGGGAGTTATTTGAATAGTGTCAATTAGACTTGGCAATTTCGGACACAACATGATTATACAACACGAACACAATATGAAAAAAATAATTAAAATACGATATGAAAAATAGCATGAACACGACAAAAATACATGAACGTGTCAAAATCTACATAATATGAATTATTAATGTGTAAAAAATTATATAAATTTATAATACTTTAAACACACGATAAAATAACACGAACATGTTACGAAATACAAAATTTTCTCTAAATTAAATCATTATGACAAATTATACAAAATATGGGATGAATGGAGATACGACATGCACACACACAATTTTCTCTAAATTGAATCACTATAACAAACTATGCAAAATATTTGGATGAATTGAAACATAACACGAACACATGGAAAAAATAATTAAAACACGACACAACATGAAAATAACATGAACACAATACTAATACACGAACGTGTCAAAATCATATAAAATGAATTATTAATATATAAAACTTTATATAAATTTATAATACTTTGAACATACGAAAAAATAACATGAGCACGACACAAAAAATAAATATGAACACGAATAATTATCCGAACGTGTCAAAATCTACATAAAACGAATTATTAATGTGTAAAAATTGTATAAATTTATAATATTTTGAACACACAAAATAACACGAAAACAAAAATGACACGAACACATAATTTTTTTCCATCTTTTTTTTTTCCTTTCTATACTTCTTAATAAAAAAAAAAATAAAAAATAAAAATACCCAAACTAACCCCCCAACCCCCTTAATACCTATGCTTAGTTGTCAACTAAGTAGTGATCCAAAATTCTCAATTCTCTTCTTTCATTCATTCTAGGGATTGTTTCTAATATTAGTGATAGATTAGGTCTCAATTGCTAATGGGTTTTGATTGGGCCTTGGAGTCCAAATTTGGATAGACCCATATTCCTATTTTGTTTATTTTCCAGTTTTGGTTACTTTTTATTTTTATTTCTTTTCTTGTATATTTTGAAAAAACAAAAAAATAAAAAATTTAAATAAATTATTAGAAATCTGAAACACAAAAGGAAAGGAAAATAAAAATCGAAAGAATCAAATTTTTTTGATGAATGAAAAACGTGAGATTTTTACTTTCTTTGAGCCAAAGGAAATTTTGAAGAAAAAAGTTTTTGACTAAATTTGTGAAAAAAAAAATCAAAGAAAAAAAAGTTGCCAATCAATGTGAATCAAATCCCAGATCTGCCAAGGGCAGAAAAAAGATGATTTAATTGTTTAGATCACTATAAATAGTCAATTTTCGTAGATATCATGGACATCTAAGACAATTGTAGACACCTAATTTTGTTCGGACCTCTAAATCAGGTAATTTCTTCCTGGTGATGTTTTAGAATGCAGAAAATCTCTTCTCAACCTGCAGGTGGTACTCCAAGACTTTGTTTAGGAGGTCAAGCACGAAAAGTCAATAAAAAAAGTCAACCTTGGAAAAGTCAACCCTAAAAAGTCAACCACTAAAAAAGTCAACCCTCATTCAAAATCAAGATTCAAAGTTTAATTGAACAATGGTGAAAGAATTTTGATAATCCGAGGTCTACAACGAGAGATATAGAGTCCGGAAGATGGGTTATGGAGATTTAGTGGAAAGAAAATCCTAATTCGATAAATTTAGGGAAAATGCTTAAACGATCAAATTGGTCGAAACTGGAGGTTCCAAATGGAATATAATCAATGACTACGGGTATTGGAATGGCCAATTGGAAGCAGAATCAAAGGAAGAGTCAATTTGGAAGGAAAACCGAAAATTAGGGTTTTTGGTGAATTTTGCAAAATTGGGAAAAATTGCAGAGATGGCCCGATTCGGCAAAGTTGAAGCCCCTAATTGATGAAGAGTGAGTAAACAAAGATAGCCCAAGGTTTAGTTTGAAGTAATTCTGAGAAAAGAGCCGATTGAAGGAAAAATGAAAAAACGAGAAAATTCCCGATATTGGAAAAATCAAATCGGAGAGGAATTTGATCATAAAAATTGGGCATTTTTGGACCAACTCCAATTCTGTATATAACAAAGGCAATGGAAAAAGAAAATCTGGAAAATAGGACCTATTTTGAGTAAAACCGAGGTTTCGATGGTTAAAAGACAATCTTGGAAAATCCGAGAAAAATAGGAAATTAGCTCAAAAAATTATGAAAACCTTCAGATCTGAGTTTTATATTATTTGGAAGAGATTGGCAAAGAAAAATCTAGAATCGGAGCTCATTTGAAAAATGGCAAAATTCGGTTGCACTAAGTTGAAATTCCAAAAGAAAATTCCGGGAAAAATAGGAAACAAGCTCAAAAAATTACCAAAAATTCCATATCTCAATATTTTATTATTTGGAAGAGAATGGTGAAGAAAAAACCAGAATCAGAGCTCAATTAAAAAAGGCTAAATTTGGGAGACACCAAACCGAAATTTTTAAAGAAAAATCTGGGAAAAATAGGAAACGGGCTCGAAAAATTATGAAAACTTTCATAACTCAATTTTATATTATTTAGGAGGCATTGGAAAAAAGAAATCTGGATTTGGAGTCCGTTTGCAATTTAATCAAGTTTAGGGGGCTAAGGTGCAATTTTACCGAAGAAGGCCATTTTTGTAATTAAAAAAAAAAAAAAAAAAAGAAGATGCTGGAATTTTAAAGGTCATTCAGCCAGCCCATGAAGAAGAGGATGGCTAAGTTCTCTCATCCAAAGGCCAAAATTGGATAGCAAGATGGTATTTTTATTTGATTGAGCCTTTGTGATCTTGCCAAGTGGCCAAATGAATGAAGAGAAAGGATGAGCACATTATGGTTACATATTTTAGGCCAGCTGTTATTGTTAGGGGCTGATCACTTCATCTTATGGTTGCGAATTCATACTTTTATCATCTTTGATTAGTGGCCTTTGGATCTTGCTAGCTAGGAAAAAAAATGATAATATTATGTCAACATAGAAGTCCATTCGGCTGCCTATATTAAGAGGGGGGTTTCATTCTTTGGAGGGGTTTTTTTTGGCTGAGTATTTTCATATTTGAGCAATAGTAGCAAAGTAAAATTTTGAAGAGAAGGAAGCTTGAAAGATAGCTTTGAAAGGTAGCCTTTTGGCACCTAACTCTTGCATTTTTCTTTCTTTTTCTATGCTGATTTTGTTCATTTTCCATATGATTTCTTGTTATTTTACTATGATATAAAGGTTTTTTAAAACTCCCTTTTAAGGCTCCTATCTTGTATTTTCATAAAAAATATCAAAAACAAATTTTTTACTATATTTTTTTCAAAGTGGTTGAATGGTCTCCTTTTGGTGTGATTGTCTTGTGTTTGATTTTATTCCTATGTTCGTTGTGGAATGTTAGTTTGTTTTGATGATTTAGCTTTCTTAAATAATCAAAATATGGAGCTTATTTCTACTTTCTTTACTTACTTGTTCTTATTTTTCTTTTTTTATCATTTATTTTCATGTCTACTTGATTTATTTACTAACTTTAAATTATTATTTTTTTACTATATCAAGTTGTTCATGCTTTGCATTATTTCCATACCATGTGTTTGTGTATTTTCCTAACTATATCTTTGCATTTTCATTATGATTTAATGTCTATCATGCTTTCATTTATGTCTTACATATTTGCCATGCCATATGTTTGTGTTATTGCCTTGCTAGGATCTCACATATTTTTTTAGTGACCATTCGATTCCATCTTTTCTTGCCTTGGGTATTTGCATTTTCATCTTGATTATGTGACTACCAGGCTTTCATTGATGCCTTACATCATTATGCCATGTGATTGTGTATTTGTTTTGCCATATTCTTGCATTATTATTATGTTCATTTGGTTATTATATGTTCATGTTATGTCCATTCATACTTATATGTCATATTAGGTATTAGGTCATATTTATTGCCATGTATGTTTCATGCTTATTAGGTCTAGGGTTACATTTATTGCCATGCATATTTCTATCTAGGCATTAGGTCATCTTTTATGCCATGCATATTTTCTATGTCATTTAGGCATAAGGTCATGCATTTCATGCATTTAACTTGTTGTTTGTTCATACATTTCATATCATCCCACTTGATTTTTGACTTAAGCCAATCAATGGCTCAAAGCCAAGCTCTCATGAGCATGCTTGTGGAAAATTAAGATGTTGTCAAGTTGGGTTTTCTTCTTTTGTGATTTTTTTTATTAGGCAATCATTTTCTAAATTTTTAGAAATTTTTACCACTGATTATAGGATCTTAGAGGAGTCTCTAATATTTTTACTCTGATTTTTGGATGTTTTTATCAAAGGTTTAAAATTATTTTTTGGCTAAGCAGTTTTCACCCAGTATTCTGTCTTTCATGAATTTTCGGGTAGGACATCCTTAGTCTAAAAATTAAGTTGATTTTTTCCCATAGAGGTCGAAATGTTCTAAGTCTCCCATATTTTTTTCACATGTTTCTGAAACTTTAAAATAGGTAAAAGAATCATGTTTTAAAACTGGTCAGAAAAGTCATATTTGTTTTCAAGAAGAAAATAATTTTCTGTTTTGGTTAAATCATTAAGATGGGGCTAATTTAGAACAATAACTACTGTCCTAGGTTATTTTCTAAGTCATTTTAATCCTAAAATTTGATTTATAAAGGTCGGGTCAAGAGAGGTCAACCCGGGTTTTCAAAGTTAGGAAAATAGACCCTTTTTAAAGGGGGTTTCGGCCATAGTGCCATTTTCATCCAAAATGTTCAAATTGTTTTTCATCCAATCATAAAGTATTTAGAAAATCTGATTTAAGTCTTTTCTAAGGTAGTCGGATATCTTTTTAGGTATACGGATGTCCTTATTTAAAGGAAAAATGCAATCTCATGCATTGCATTTTCCATGTTCATGCATATTATATGATATATGATTTTTGCTATGAATATTTCTATAGTGATGTTATTGTTTTGATTTATATATCATGGTGGTTGTCATGGTGGTTATATGGTTATGGATATTTTATGATATTCTATGCTTTTTGCTTAATCATGAATTATTTTGACATATATTTAGGGTTTATTATGTTGATGCATTGTTTTTTTCATTTACATGCATATTTTATTATAATGTTATCTTATGTTTCTTATTATGTCATGTTATTAAATTATGCCATGTCATTTAGAATATACTATGTCATCTAGATTTTTGTTATGTCATCTTTTACCATATCATACATGTTCATATTCATCTTTTTAAAATGTTTTTAAAAAAAGATAATGATTTTAATAAAAATAAAGATATTTTCGAGTTAAAATAATTCATGGGTTCTCTGCTAGGTTGCCGAGGACGATATCATCAATTGTCATTAATAACGGAATATCTTTTTTTTGAAAAACATGAGTGATTAGGAGATTTTCTAAGTAAATAAATTTTTTTATATTTTTTCGAGTTTGTCGGGGAATATAGGAAAATTTTGAATTAATAAGTTCTGGATCATTTCCAATTAAAAATGGAATTATTTTTCTTTAAATTGTGAATATTTTAAAATTCCAAATTTAAAACCAACTTTTACCGAGACTTGACATAACACACGATTAATAAGGTACCGTTTTATACGGGCATTGTGGGGGTGCTAATCCTTCCCCGCACGTAACCGACTCTCGAACCCGCTTCTTTGATTTCTCTGGTTTAAAAACGCAGACTTTGAAATTGGTTTTAAAAATATTTTAATTAATTTTAAAACGTTTTACAAAACCGGTTTTAATAGGTGGCCGATCACACCTAGCCAAAAAAGATTGGTGACGAATCCATTTCATTTTATTTCAAGAAGGATTAAGTCGGCTTTTCCTCTGTTTCTCCCCAATGTCACACTTAACGAGTAAAATGTCTCGCGATGAGACTTGTCATTTTTTAGGTTGCGACAACAATCATCAGAATACACTAAATCACAGCAAGATTTTGAAAAGAGAGTTTTCGATTTTCTAGGAAAAAGAAAAGGTATTTTTTTTCTCGAATATTTTTTTCTCTTCTTTAATCTAGAAATCAAAGAAATCTTTAAAAAACTTGTTTTTTAAAAACTTTGGTTGTTTAAAAAAAAGTTGGTTGTCTTTAAAAAAAAAATTTGAGTTTTTTTTTTTTTTTGGAAAAGTATGAATTTTTGATGACCGAAAACTGGGTATCAAAATTTTTTTGTGTTTTTCATGAAATTTTTGACCAGCAAAATATGGAAAGTTTGAATTTTTTTGGTGCTGAAAACTGGGTTTTAAAAGGTTGCCAGATGCTTTTCTTAAAAACTGAGAGAGAACAATTTTTTTTTTTAAAAAAAGAGGGTTGAATGAAAAGAACAAACAAATCAGGTTTATAAGGGGGTTGCGACTAAACCTGCTCATGGGCTGGGCAGCTCGGCAAGCAGGCCCGACTTGTATTGGGCCGGGCATGGGCAAAAGTTTTGTGAGCCAGGTTGGCCCGGCTCGAATCACTATTGACCTATTAAAAAATAATTTTTATTTAAAATTAATTATAAAAATATATAAATATTAATAAAAAATAATTTTTTATTTTTTATTATTATTGTGAACAATGATCCAGGATGACCCGAGCTCGCACAGGGCAGGACCTGGGTAAGGGGAAAATTCTTTTCGGGTCGCAGCCTAGCCCAGCCCATGAACAGGTCTAGACGCGACCGGGGTCCGCATCTGATTTCCCTTTTCTATTTTTTTCATTTTTGATTTTCTTTTCTTTTCTTTTTTATTTTAATTATTAATATTTAATTTGTTTCATTTACTTGTTTTATTATTAGTATTTAATTTATCATTTACTTGTTTTGTTATTAATATTTAATTTATTATGTTTAATTTATGTATTCAATTTTTTAATTTGTTTATCATTTATTTTTTCATTTTATTATTTTTTATTAAATGTTTTTATTTTTTTGGATTAAAAAATTAATAGCTTTTAGATAAGACAAAATTGTAAAAATAATTTTATTCTTGTATATTTATTTATTATTTTTTCTTTAAATTAAAATTAAAAATAAAAATAAATTAATTCCGCCAGCATGTTGGAGAGTTTAGGGGATGATTTCAACATCATTGGTTCAACTTTATTTTCAAGTTAAATAATAATAATAATAAATCATAAAAATAAAAATAAAATAATTAAATATTAAAACTTAGGTTTAGAACCCATAAATCTTCATTTCTCATAAAATACTAAATAAATCCAACGATGAGATCTCTTGAAGACAATAAATGGTGTTTCTTGAATACTTTTGAGGTGATAAAGTTTCTTTTCAAAATTCTGCACGCATGATGGAGAAGACTATAAATAATTTTTCAATATTTAAATATTTAAGTATTAAAACTAAATAAAGACCAGTTAGATAAGATAAATTTAGAATAACATAAGACTAATTAAGTATTATCCTTAGGATAGGCATTATGGACGATAATTTTTTTTCACACGTAATCGTACTTTCGAACTTAATTCTTATAATGTATATTAAGACCTATCATTTTTAACAGACTTGGTCAAGCTTAAGATTTCATTAAAAGAAATAGATTTATTTAAGTAACCAATCACATTTAAAATAAATAAATTGATGATGACTTAATATTAATATTTAGAGGTCGAATTTTTTGGATTTATATATGAAATTCAAGATATATGAATGAATACTATGTATGTAAAGGATGATAGAGAATATATTAAAGAGTAATGGGAGGTATCCAATTATTGAAGCAAAAGTAAATCCATGGGAAAGAACAGAGGCATTCAACGTCTCTACCATACTTTGAAACCAATGGCTCAGCCATTTAAAAGGAGAGAGCAACGAGCCAAGAGTACTTCGGTGGAAGGGCTAGCAGCTAGCTAGCTGGAGGATGAGAATCCCACCACATGGTTGGTCAAAAGAGAAAGTGCAGATACTGCAACCCGCGTCATTTGATCAGTTTCTTTCTGGGCCTTCGTATATCCATCTTCGTCTAATGCTTTGACATTTTACGTATACTTTCTATTACACGAGAGAGAAGAAAACAAAAAAAAAAAAAGTGATAAAGTTGCGGTAGATTCGGATCCTGTCTCCCAAGAAAAAGGTCCAAACAAAGTCCTCTAGTCTCATACAAACATTTTAACTCTCTCTTTCTATTCAGTAATTTTTTTTCACTCTAAGAAAACCTAATGGAAATGGGTGATCAGTACGGCCTGCCTGATCTCCGGTCTTTTCTAGCCAGGAGAACCCATTTTCAGGCAACCCTGTCACAACCCTCTGAACCATACCTTGCTCATAGAAACATGTTTCCATTAGCTCCATACCATGAAGCTTTCATGGTGAGCAATGGGATGGCAACGCCTAGTGGTTTGATTAGGTTTAGCCATGATCCTTTCTCAGGTGCTTCTGCCAGTACCAGTGCTGTTGCTGCTTCAGCTTCTAGTCCTTGTGCAGCAGTGTTTGGAGTTGATCAGATGGGGAGTAGTGGATGGAGTCTGGGAAACATCGATGGTGGAAACAGTCGATGGCCGAGGCTAGAGACTGTTACTCTGCTTGAGATCAGATCTAGACTTGATTCCAAGTTCAAGGAGGCCAATCAGAAAGGACCCTTGTGGGATGAAGTATCTAGGTATATTTATTTGATCAACTTAAATACACTGCACTAAACCCATTTCAGTTGTTATCTCTTCACTTGGATTTCCAATTTTACTTTCTTTTACTCTCAAATATTTTCTGATATGCTTAATTATGAAACCTTATTTGGGTTTGCATAGTAAAACCAGTTTGTCTCGTAGTTCTAAAATACAATTGTTACATAATTTAATGGTCCTGACATAATAAAAATTGAAACTTTGGCATCGTATTTTATGTAACCGTAACACTCTTAAATTTCTTAAAACATTATTAAATTTACGTCTAGTAATATAACCGCGATGCTCGCAACACCTGTAACTGCGATGAAATCCACAACCACGATTTAAAAGCGTTTTCAATCAAATGATGTCTTGTTCTAGCTTAGCTTAGCTGGGTTTTCTTTCTGCTTGAATTTTAAAGCAACAGGGTTAGCTCTGAGTTAACTCAGAGATCAGGATTCAGGTGTTCTTTTTCTTTAATAAAAAAAAAAAAAATACCTTTCTCTACTGGATTCCAAAGATCACTTTAGCAAACTCCTAAGTCTTACCAAAACCAATCTTCTTTTCTTTTTGTACTTACATAAAAAAAATATATAAAGCCCTCTTTGCTCAATCAGGGTAATGGACATCTAAGCTTATTAACAAAAAGATAACATATTTAAACCGAGTTTGTATTTAATAAATTGACAGTGTATAAATTTTATACAGTGTTAGTGAATCACACAAAAAGACACTTTATTAATGAATAAAATAAAAAATAACGAAAGACTTATAAATAACTATTAATCAGTTGGCTTATTTTTTTTTATATCGATTTTCTATATTATTTATAAACCTTTCGTTATTTTTTATTTTACTCATTAATAATGTATTTTATTATGATCCACTGACAGTTTATAAGATTTATACACTTTCAATATATCAAATATAAACTCATTTAAACTTTCAACATGTTTGAACTTAAAAAAATTAATTAATTATATACATAGGAATATTTTAATCCTTACTAATTTAAAAAGTTTTACTTGCCAAACAAAGTGAAGACATAATAACATCCGTACGCTAATGTTAAAGGAATATTGAGGCGATATATTCATTCTTTAGTAATTACTGTTTGGTAATCTGTTTTTTTAAGTTCATTTTCGAGGCTAATGGGAAACTATATCCTGAAACTAGGGTTAGTTTTTCTTTCAAGGTTTGGGTTAGTTTTATTTTTTTTTGTTTTTTATGTTTAATTTTTTGATATTTGATTTTGATTTAAAGAACAATGGTGGAGGAACATGGGTACCAGAGAAGTGGGAAGAAATGTAGAGAGAAGTTTGAGAACCTTTACAAATACTACAAGAAAACTAAGGAAGGTAAAGCTGGAAGACAAGATGGGAAAAATTACAGGTTCTTTCGACAACTGGAAGCCCTTTACAGTGAAACAAGCAATCAAAGTTCAGTCTCAGAAACCAACCTTGCCCAAAGGGCTCCAAACAATGCAATGAACCAAGAAAATCAAGAATCCTTCTCCAATGCATCTGAATTCCAGACTTCATCGTCCGAAAACAATGATGACGACCTTTCAGCCATTGCTTTTATGATGAAAATGTCGATGGAAAATAAGCAGAAGAGGATAAATGAGAGTGGAAGCTGTTCCAGGGTTAAGAAGGGATGGAAAACAAAGGTGAAGGACTTTGTGGAGTCACAGATGAAGAAGTTAATCGAGTCACAAGATGTTTGGATGGAGCGAATGTTGAAGACCATTGAAGATAAAGAGCAAGAGAGAATGTCGAAAGAGGACGAATTGAGGAGACAAGAGGCTGCTCGGTTTGATAAGGAACATGAATTCTGGGCCAAGGAAAGAGCTTGGGTTGAAGCTCGTGATGCTGCATTAATGGAGGTTTTGAAAAAGTTTACAGGTAAAGGACTTGAAGTTTCATACTCAGCAGAATCGCCTGTGACAAAAAACCAGGATGAGATTGACACAAACAGATGGAGTGAACATGAAATCTCAAGCTTGATACAGCTTAGGACAAGCTTGGAACCAAGATTCCAGGAAACTGGGTATTCAAAGGAAAGCCTGTGGGAAGAAGTAGAAGCAAAAATGGTGAGTTTGGGGTATGAACGTGAAGCAGTTGAGTGTAAAGAGAAGTGGGACAATATGCAGATGTACTTTAACATGGCAAATGCAGAGTGTTACAAGAAACGCAAAGAGGATTATTTCAAAAGCAGCAATTATTTTCAGCAGCTTGACTCCTTTGATGGTCAAGAAAAATAAACTAATACAAGCAAAGGGTAAATCAGGCCATGGATTCCTCAGCTTCAAATTCTAATGACATCAATTCATTTCACATCAGCGCTTCTGGGACAGGTATGGATTGAAGCTGAATAAGGGAAATAATCAACAAATTTAGTTCTATCTTTCTTGTAAATATTGTAGGAGTAGTCAAGGATTTAAATAACGATCGCAATACTACCAATGCGATTGTTATGGTCGTTATTTTACGATTTCAAACTTTTTCGATGTCGATATTTACGGCCGATATTTATCGAATTGACCGAGATAATATTTATTACATCCGTAACCATAATAAATACTATGACGCAAGCAAAAATACATCTACGACCACAATTTAAATACCTACTAATAGTACTCCTACTGAAAGAGCATTTAACTATTTTTTCTTTTCTTTTTAGAGTTGAGAAATGGGGGATTCAAGTCCTCCCTTTTTAGCAAAATATTATGCACTAATCATTAAAATCAAGTGTGTTTGATGCAACCACTAAACCAAGTATTGGATGCAAAAGGTGTATGGAGGTGACGAGGGGGATTTTTACTTGTTTTATCTGTGTAAGAAAGCACTGACTATAAAGGATTAAGTTTAGGAGGATATTAATTAGTGGTTAAATGTTTAAAAAACTTGATTAAATATTGGGAGTCATGAAGACAATCCAAGAGGTTTTATTTACCTGATAGGTTAAAAAAAACAAATTGAAAGTTAAATTGATGTGATCTTTTGTTATTGGTCTAACCAGTTGGATTGATAAATTTAATTGAAATAATTTTATATTTTAAAACATATTTTTAATATTAAATAAATAATAAATATAATAAATAATTGATAAAAATATATATTTAGTTTAATGATATAATTTAATATAAAATTAAAAAGTTAAAATCTTATAATTTACAAAAAAATTAAAATCGGTTTTTACTTATTTTTTATTAGTTGAATCGAATTTTTACTGATTCAATAAACTTTTGATACTGTTCATTATACCCAACCAAATATACTTTGAATTTTTAATTGAATCAATCCGATGGACGGATTAGATTTTTCTTTCCTACCTAAAACAAATGAAAGAGGGATCATTTCTATTTTTATTTTTTTATATTTTTTAACAATTGTTTTTCCTTGCAACCAGAGTACTTTTGATCATAATTTCACTATTGTTTCCATGACGACACGGTCTTTTTATCAGAATATAGCTAAAAAAAATTATTTACCAAAATACCGTTGTTTTCATATTAATTTTCAAAATCCGCTTTGTTTTAAATCTAGTTGGAAAAACACCAAGGGAAATCACCATGGGGGGTGTTGATTTCCCTTGGTGGTATATATATATATTTTTTAAAATGTTTTTTTACTTAAATTTAAAAACAAAATTGCAAATTTGTTTTTAAAATTTGTATTTTAATTTAAAAATTTCAAATTAAATAAAAAAAATATTTTGGTTTTTTTTTTTAATTTTTTTATAAATATATATTAAAATTTTTTAATTTTATAAAAAATAAAATTTAATTTATTATTAAAATTTAAAAAAGAAAATTATATTTCTTATTAAATTTTTATATAAAATTTTTATTTCTTATTTAAATTTTATATAAATAAAAATTTTGATTTCTTATTTAAATTTTATATGTGAAATCTGTAACAAACAGGTAAAAAAAAAATTATCTTGGTTTGTTTTATTTTTCTAAAATATATATACTAAAATTTTATAATTTTATAAAAAATTTAATGTAATTTAATTTTTATTGAAATTTTATATAAAATAAAATAAAGTTTATTATTTTAATTTTATAAAAAGTAGAATTTTATTTCTTATTAAAATTATAAAAAAAATATTTCTTATTAAAATTTTATATAAAAAATTTTATTTCTTATTTAAATTTTATATAAAATACAAATTTATTTTAAAAAATGTATTTCTTATTTAAATTTTATATAAATTAAAATTTGGTTTGTTATTTAAATTTTATACAAATTAAAATTTGATTTGTTATTTGAATTTTATATAAAATTAAATTTTATGTATTATTTAATTTTATGCTATAGAAAATATTGGAATTGGATTCCTTCTGCAATAGATGGGACTAATGACCAGATTTAGGGTTAGGGTTTCAGCTATTTTCCAGTCAATAAAATGCTACAGAAAATATTGGAATTGGATTCCTTCTGCAATGGATGGGACTAATGATTTAAGGTTAGGGATAGGTTTCAGCTATTTTCCAGTCAATCAAATGCTGCAGAAAATATTGGAATTGGATTCCTTCTGCAATGGATGGGACTAATGATTTAGGGTAAGGGATAGGTTTCAGCTATTTTCCAGTCAATCAAATGCTGTAGAAAATATTGGAATTGGATTCCTTTTGCAATGGATGGGACTAATGATTTAGGGTAAGGGATAGGTCTCAGCTACTTTTCAGTCAATCAAATGCTGCAAAAAATATTGGAATTGGACTCCTTCTGCAATGGATGGGACTATTGGACAGTCTGATATAAAGGATGGGATTTATCATCAGTTTTTGCATTGAATGAGTTATCAGTTTTTCAGTCAATTAACCTAGCCAGAAAATGGGAATTAGATTCCATCTTGTACGAAGGATGGAATTTGTCATCCGATACAACATAATGAACCATTATAAATTCATAATACTGATGAAGGTTTACAATACCCCCTATAACAGTTTTTCAATCAGATTTTTTCTGAGTACTAATACCTCCTCATTTTCATCCTTCTTTATTTCTTCTTTCTTTTGCCGAGTGATAATACCTCCATTCTCATCCTTCTTAGTTTCATTACTACACAACATGAGTGATCGCATTGGTCTACTATAATGGCCAAATTCATAATACTGATGAAGGTGCTACCTTTGATTGTGAACGTCCTAAAAGTTTTCGTGTTGATGAGGACGTCACATTAGAGGAACTGAAGCTGCAAATTCATACAAAAATTAAAGCTGGAAATAGAAAAGGAGTTTCAGAGATTAAGTATAGGCATCCTCTTTCTATTGGTGAAGGATGTGTCCGATATAGAACATTTCCACTTGAAGATGATGATGATATCAGATGCATGTTTTATGCTCATGAGACATTTGCAAATGTTGGTGTACTTGAGTTATATGCTGACATAGAGGATGTTCACAATGAGTGTGGGCCTTCAAATGTTTGCACTACAGAAAACTTTCCCACAGAGGATGATGATTCTGGGTCGTTCTATGTTCACACTACATACAACGTTCCCATAGAAGAAGTCGTTCCACTATCTCAAGCTACAACGTTTCATAATTCATTAGTCTCACAAACAATTCCTACTATCCTCGAAGATGAGCCAGCTGGTGTTGATCCTGTCCCGCCACGTGGAGTCCATGGTGAATATGTTGGTGACTTTAGTGAGTAGGAAGATGATGCTGAATTCGCAAGTGATGACAACAGTGATTCTGACCCAGACGTCGTCCCTGCTGAGATCAACACTCATGGAGATCTTCCCCCATATGAGGCTGCATCCCATATGCATACCCTGGATCTGGAGGCAATGCAAGTGCCAGAATTTCCTGAGTATGCTCATACATTAGCTATGCCTCTGACATTTGATCCATCTACAGTTGATATGTATGTTGGGTTACAATTTCCAACGAAAGAGGTTGTGCTTTCCGCTATTAAGCACTATAACATCAAAAACTCTGTATATTACAGATTAATTGAATCTGAGCGGGCCAAATATTATGCCAAATGTCTAATGTATGGGAAAGGGTGCAATTGGAGAATAAGGACAACTTTTATGAAGAAGAAACAGGCATGGGAGATTAGAAAATATGAAGGGCCTCATACTTGCACATTGGGGAGAATTTCACAAGATCATTGCAAGTTAGATTCTAACATGATCTGTTCATGCATTCTGTCATTGGTCCAAGCAAATCCGAAGATCTCCATTTTAGTTTTGATCGCTGAGATGCGAATTCGGTATGGATACATCACTTCTTATAAGAAAGCGTGGAAAGCAAAGCAAAAGGCAATTGTTCGAGTTTTTGGCGATTGGGATAGATCATACAATGAGCTACCTAAATGGTTAGGTGCAATGCAACATTTCATGCCTGGTACAATTGTGAAATTGCAAATGGTTCCTGCATATCACGGTGATCGACTGGTCCAGGGTAAGAGAATATTCCATCGAATCTTTTGGACATTTAAGTCGTGCATTGAAGGGTATCCGTATTGTAAACCTATTGTGCAAATAGACGGTACTTTCTTATATGGAAAATGTAGACACCTAATTTTGTCCGGACCACTAAAACAGGTATGTTTTCTTCCTAAATTGATGTTTCCGAGTGTAAAAAGATTTTTTTTTATCCTGCAGGTGGTATTTCGAGGCTTAGTTTAAGAGGGTGAGCATAAAATGTCAAAGTAAAAAAAAGTCAACCCCAAAAAAGTCAACCCCAAAAAAGTCAACCTCTGAGTCAACTACTGAAAAAGTCAACCCACTTTCAAAATAAACATTTTAAGTTCAATTGAAAAATTGCAAAAGAATTTTGATAATCCGAGGTCTACATTGAAAGATATGGAGTTCGAAAGTTGGGATTTGGAGATTCAATAGAAAGGAAACCCTTATCCGAGAAATTTGGGGAAAACTGCTTAAACGATCAAATTGGTCAAAATTGAAGGTTCTAAATGAAAGATAAGCATTGACTACGGGTAATGGAGAAGCCACTTGCAAGAAAAATCGAAAGAAAAATCAATCCGGGAGAAAACCGAGAATTAGGGTTTTTTAGTGGATTTCGGTGAAATCGGGAAGAATCATAGAAATGGCCCGACTTGGTAAGACCAAAGCCCCCAATGGATGAGGAATGATTAAAAAGGGATAGCCCAAGGCTCAACATGAAGAAAATCTGAAAATCGGACTTGTTTTGAGCAAAACCGGGTTTCGGAGGCAAAAGGGCAAAATTGGAAAATTTGGGAAAAATAGAAAATGAACTCCGAAAATTTTAAAATCTTATTCTTAAATCATTTGAAAGATATTGGCAAAAGAAAATCTTGATTCGGAGTTCGTTTGCAAAATGGCTAAATCCCGGGTCTCTTATATAGTAATTCAAAAAGAAAAATCCCGAAAAAATAGCAAATGAGCTCCAAATCTTTTGAAATTTTGCAAATATCATTTTTAAATTATTTGGAAGAGATTGGAAAAATAAAATATTGTTTTGGAGTTCGTTTGCAAAATGGCCAAATCCCGGGCTTTCTATGCAATAATTCAGGAAGATAAATCCTGAAAAATAGCAAATGGACTCCAAAAATTCTGAAATTTTGCAAATCTCATTTTTAAATTATTTGGAAGAGATTGGCGAAAGAAAATCTTGAATCCGAGTTCGTTTGCAAAATGGCCAAATCCCGAGCTCTTATGTAGTAATTCAAGCAGATAAATCCCGAAAAAAATACCAAATGAGCTCCAAAAATTATGAAAACTTCCAGATCACACTTTTAAATTATTTGGAAGAGGTTGGTGAAGAAAAATCTTGATTTAGAGCTCGTTTTAGAAATGGTAAAATGTAAGGGCATAAAAGGACATTTTTGGAAGAAAAAATCCAAATAAATAGCAAACGGACTCGAAAAATTTTGAAAACTTCCAGAATTCAATATTTTATTATTTTAAAAGTATTAAAAAAGGAAAAATTGAATTTGGATTCCGTTTGATATTTATTTGCATCCGGGAGGCAAAACGATCATTTTACCCAAGCAACCGAAAAGGGCTTCTTTGGGCCTTTCGAAAAATCAGACTTGGGCTTGAAAATGAAGTGCTGGCCTGCCAAGGCCCAAAGGAAGGAGTAATCTTCTGATTTTTCAATCAAATAGCCAAGAATGAAGAGTTAGTTAGAGATTCTCTTTGATCAAGCCACATAGGCCAAGAGAGAGTGTCAACATTATTCTTGAACAACTGTAATTTGGGACAGCTGATATGCTAACCTAAGGTTGATAATTTCATGATTTTTTTCACCTTGAATTATTAGCCATTTGATGCAAATTTGGTTGGAAAAAATGACAACATTTTTGGAGGAGAGAGAGGGCCATTCGGTCAGCTTAAGGGGGGAGGGCAGAATTTGCATTTGGAGACTTTCATTTGGCTGATTGCTCTTAGTTTTTCTTAGTTTTTCTCTGCTTCGTTGAAAGCAAAAAAGAAAAGTTTAGAAAACAAAGGAAAGTTTGAAGAGATAAATCTTGAAATATAGCTTCTTGAGGTTGCTCTTGAGCACCAACTCTTGCACTTTCTTGATTTTCCATTCTTGTTTTTGCTATTTTGATTACTATTTGGTGAGTTTCCTTTTTAAATAAATGTTTTTTTGTTGTTCTTCTTAACTTCTTTCTTCATCTCTTTCTTAAATATATTTTTTATAATTTTTCTTTACAATTTCTCACCATGGCCGAATGGCCTACATTCTTTATTTAAGTTGCTGTTTTGTTTATTTTATCATGTTAATCTTGATGTTTGAAGTGTTATTCTATTTCATACTTGAGTCATATTTTAATTTGGTTGCTTTTTTTGTTGCCATTTATGATTTAAATATCATGTTCTTGCATTTTTATTTTCTGTTTTCATAATGTTTAAATTTGTTGGTGTTTTAGATTTAGTATATCAAGTTTTTGTGAAAATGCTTGTGTGGTTTTTGCATGATTTGAGTTTTATATTTTAGTTGAGCATGTTAGTATATCAAGTGTTTGTGAAAATGCTTGTTTGGTTTTAGTATTTTTACTTTGTGTTTGCATGTTTTGAGTGTTATATTTTAGTTGAGTATGTTAGTATATCAAGTGTTTGTGAAAATGCCATGCTTGTTGGAGCTTGAGGCCATTCGGCTACTCCATGTGTTTTGCATTGTGTGTTGCATTTTTGCCATGTTAGTTGGTAGGTTTTGCATTTTCATGACATTTTATTTAGTTTTGCATGTTATTATATCAAGTGTTTGTGAAAATGCCATGCTTGCTAGTTACATAGGCCATGCGGCCACTCCTTGAATTTTTGCATTGTATGTGCATTCTTGCCATGTTAGTTGATAGGTTAGCATTTGCATGATATTTGGTTAAGTTTTTGGTTTAAGCATGTTTTGTGTTTGTGAAAATGCCATGCATATTTTAGCTATTATGTTTGGTTTATTTGCTATGCATGTTCATGTATTTTAGGTCTAGGTTGCATTAAATGCCATGCAAGTTCATCTATGTCTAGGTCACTATATGAATACCATGCATTTTCTCATGACATTTAGGTTTAAACTCATGCATGTCATGCACTATGTTTGCTGTATTTTTTTCATGCATTTCATGTTCATGCCACTTGACGAATGACTTAGGCCAATTAATGGTTCAAAGTCATGCTCTCTTGAGCACACTTGTGGAAAATTAAAGTTTGTCAAATTGATTATTCTACCTTTGTGATTTTTTTTTTTACTTAGCCATTTTTTATCTAACTTTCAAAAAGTCCTAGCTACTGTTTGTGAGTCATTTTGTGAGTCTTAAATATTTTTACTTTCATTTTTAAATGATTTTATCAAAGGCAAAAATGTATTTTGACAAAACAGTTTTTTCACCCAGTACTCGTACTTTTCCGATTTTTCTGGGAATTCATCTTTAATCAGAAAATTAATCCGATTTGTTCCCATGTAGTATTACATGTTCTCAGTCTCCAGTAATTGTTTCAGAATTTTTTGATTTTTTAAAAATAGGGTAAAAAATTGTGGCTTAAAACTGGACAGTGGAGTCAGAATTGAATTTAAAGAAAAATCATTTTTCTGTTTTGGTTAAGTTACTTAGAGGGGGTTGATTAGGAAGGTTAGCGACTGACTTAGGGTAGTTTCTAACCCTTTTTAAACTCTAAAAATGATTTTTTAACTCTCGAGTTAAGGGTGGTCAAGTCCGGGATTTTAAACTTAGGAAATTAGAGCCATTTAAAAAAGGGGTTTAACCCAGTTTTTATTTTTAATCTAAGCTTTTCAAAATTGTTTTCAAACAATCACAAAGTATTTTGGTTTTAGAATATTTAATTTGACATATTTTCCTAAGGTAGCCGGATATCTTTTTAGATATACGGATTTCCTTAATAAAAGGAAAAAATACATTTCATGCATTGCATTTTCCATATTCATGCATTTTGTATAATATGTGATTTTTGCTATAATAATTCCTATGGTATTGTTATTATTTTGATTTATATATATTTTTTGTTGATGTTATATGGTTTATTATATGGTTTTGAATATTTCATGATATCCTATGCTTTTTATTTAGTTATTTTATATTATTTAGCATATACTATGTTCATGCATTTTTATTTTTATTTTCATGCATATTACATGATAGCATTATTCTATATTTCATGTCATTTAAATTGTATCACATATCATTCATATTTGCCATGTCATTTAAATTATTTCATTTCATATAGAATATATTATGTTACTTAGGTTATTTCATTTCATATAGAATATATTATGTTACCTAGGTTATTTCATTTCATATAGAATATATTATGTTACTTAGGTCATTACATTTCATTTATAATATATCATGTGACTTAGGATATTTCATTTCATTTAGGATATATTATGTTATTTAGGATATTTCATTTCATTTAGAATATATCATGTGACTTAGGATATTTCATTTCACTTAGGATATATCATATAACTTAGAATATTTCATTTCATTTAGAATATACTAAGACATTTCAATTATATCATATCATTTAGGATTGCATTATATTATTTAGACTTTTCTATGTCATTTTATTTATGTCATGCATATACATATTTATTTCTTTTAAATGTTTTCAAAAAGGTAATGATTTTCAATAAAATAAAGATATTCCCGAGTTAAAATAATTCATGAGTTATTTGCCGGGTTTGCTGGGGAGGATATCATCAATTATTATTAATAACGGAATATCTTCTTTAAAAGGAGAATGATTCGGAAAGTTTTTCAAAATTAATAAAAATTTCTATATTTTGCCACGTTTGTTGGGAATATAGGAAAATTTTGAATTTATAAATTCCGGATCATTTTCAATTAAAAATGGAATTCTTTTTCTTTAAATTGGGAATTAACTTGAAATACTAATTTTAAAACCAACTTTACACCGAGATTTAAGATAACACACGATTAATAAGGTACCGTTTTATACGGGCGTTTTGGGGGTGCTAATCCTTCCCCATACGTGATCGAGTCCCGAACCCGTTTCTTTGATTTCTCTGGTTTAAAACACAGACTTGAAATTGGTTTTTAAAATGTTTTAATTAATTTTTAAAATATTTTATAAAACCGGTTTTAATAGGTGGCCGATCACACCTAGCTAAAAAAGATTGGTGGCGACTCCATGTCTATTTCAAGGTCATTTTCAAAACCTTCATTTTTTAGAGGAATTAAGTCGACTTTTTCTCGAAATTTTTTTTAAATGTCACGCTTAACGAATAATAAATTCTTGCGATGAGACTCGTTATTTTTTAGGTTGCGACAGCTTGGCGACTCCACTGGGGACAATTAGAGAGTCAGGCCTAGAATTAGTCGTGTGTTATCAAAGTCTCGGTTTTGTTGGTTTAATTGGTATTTAATTTCAATTCCCACATTTTAAAAAAAATATAAAGATAATTTCAAAAAAAAAAATAATAAATTTTTTTTAAATATGTCCATATTCATGTGCATACATATTATAATTGTTCTCTGGTTATTTTGGTGCATATATTCATTTATTGATTAATTGATGATTTCTGTTGTTTAATCTTGTTGGGGAATTTACAATAAGGGATATAGAATAGGTGGTGAAAGGTTTGTTATTTCTCCTCACACACTACACATGTATTTGCATATCATGAATCCTATACCCGAGTTCCGTCCTTTTAGGTGGGAGCAAAGTAACTAAGCCTTCGTGATTAACAATCCGCATGGGCTAGTGAAACACTTCCGGAGTACTAAATTACCTAAGCCTTCGTGATTAACAATCCGCATGGGCTAGGGAAATAGATACTAACGAATTGGACCCGTTTTTATCGAGGTGCCTTACTAGCCTTCACCGACGACAGTGAGGAACAATTTGGGGATTTTAGAACCCATTCACCTTCATATAGTAAACCTAGGCAAAGCCATGCCAAATTTCCAATTAGATATCCCAAAGTTAAGAACACATGGGGGAATATTTCCAATCCTTTTACCTTCTATTCTACTTCCCGAATAAGTTTTTTTTTTCGGACAATGATGAATGTACATCACAATGTCTGTAATAAATGTTTACAGTTCATCCCAGAGATGTTACAATACCGAAATTTTGTTGGCATCCTCAGGGATAATTATTGTTTTGAATTATATGTTTTTCTATTATTCATATTTATTCCCGTTACTAATTCATTTTCCATTTTTTGTTGTTGTTTTTGTTGTTGTTTTTGTTTTTGTTTTTGTTTTTTTTTTTTTTTTGCATTCTTGCCATCATTTTTGCACATTTGAAGGTTATTGGTCTCGGGATATTATTCAACCAAAAGGGTTTTCATGGAGGGTCAGAGTGTCTGAGTGATCGAGAAACATTTAGAGGTTAGGAAGTAGTCCGAGAAAGGTCAGCAGGATAATGGAGATTGTTTGAAAATGGGATATGTGTCAACATTGCCAGCCGAGGTTGATCTTATTATCAAGCAAAATGATCTCCGGGAATTGATTGATATATGGAATCAGTGGAACATATCGAAAAAAGAAGCCTTCACTCAGACATATGGGGACATCGCACTGTTAGCTCAGGTTAAGATCAGTGGCGAGGTGATCTGGGCTGTGGTACAATTCTGGAATCCCGTTTATCGATGTTTTACTTTCAACCGAGAGGATATGACTCCAACCATAGAGGAGTATTCGACCTTGCTACATATTGAGAATGTTATTCCCTGTCGTATTTATTTGAAGGATACAAAGACGCCGGGTTTCAAGAAAAAGGTGTCGAAGATTTTGGGAGTAGAAAAAAATTGGGTAGAAAGCCATGTTGTCTGAAAAGAAATAAACTACTGTATATCATGGGATATTTTACGAGTTTTAATCCATAGCCATTCAAGCAAGGAGACAGTTAGGAATATTTTTGCTTTGGCTATCTATGGTTTAGTTATCTTCCCGAAAACATTAGGGTATGTGGATGTGGCGATATTTGATGTTTTCGAGAGGCTTGATCAATGGATAAATCCAGCCCCAGCAATCATAGCGATAACAATCCGATCCCTGAATTTCTGTAGACGGGAAGGCAAAGGTCATTTTCTAGGTTGTATACAGCTCCTCTACAAATGGGTTCAGAGCCATTTTTGTAAATAGAAGAACTTCCCTTTTCGCTCATACTGGAAATCGTTTGCACCAATTGGTGAATTTCTTAAGAGGGATTGGCTTGAGGATAGGACTGAGGAGCAATGGATCAACATATTCCAGAATATCAAGGCTGAGATGATAGTTTGGAGAGCTCCGTGGATAGCTCCTATGCCGACATTGTATAAATGCGGAGATAAAGCTTCTGTTCCATTATTAGGAGTATAGAGAGGAGTGAGCTATGCACCACTACTAGTACTGAGACAATCAGAATCTCGTCAGTTTACCCCAATGACCCATGACCTTAGTAATTTGGAATTTGCTTACGGAGAGGTTGGATATTCGGGAAAGTTCCGTGAGATTGTGGTGGCATGGAAGGAAACTCATCGGGTGGAGGTAGCTAGATATCCTGATATCGTCACACCTGATTACCTGACATGGAGGGAATCAAGCGTTAATGATAGGTTGTTGACATCGGATGGGGAAGAAGTTCAGCACTTAAGTTCGCCGCCCAAGGAAGCGCCATCAGAATTAGAAATCGCAAGGGCAAAATTTGAAAAAGATAAGGCCCGGATGAACAAGGAGATTGCCCGACTGCAAGAAGAGCTTAAGGACATTAAAGATAGAGAGCCCGAGAAAAAGAAAAGGAAAAGATCAAGAGAGAGCGGGATACTATTCAAAGTGATCTTCAGGAACTACACTTGGAGAACAAGGGATATCGTTTCAAGCTCAAATTCGAGGGGACTCTCAAGACTTCCGGGGAATGGGAACAAGAATTCAGAACCTTCAAGAAGGAGAAGAACTATTGGGCAGAAAAAGAAAAACACGAGGAAGCCCGAGAAAATGAACTTGAGAAAGAAGCTAGGGAAAACTTACACGGCGATGCTTCTGCTGACACGTCAAAGGGTCGCGAACAAGTAGGGATCAGATGGAAGAGCAAGGCAATTAAAAGAGGACAATGAAGAAGGTCCAGGATCCGAGGGAGTTATTATAGGACCACAATCTTGTAATAGTTTTTTAAAAGAGATAGATTATCATGTTGTCTAAAGCAGGGATCTTTTCTTTGATGTATTTAGTTCCAGGAAATCAATGAAAGACCGTTTGGTTGGAATTATCCCGGGGCCAATACTTTAAATACATTCATTATTCACTAGTTTTTCTTTTATATATTTTATTTGTTCATTCATTTATATTCATATTCATAATCATTCATTCATTTATTCTTTATAAATTGTTCATACACTTAGTCATTTATTTATTTGTTCATTCATTTATTCTTTATAATTAGTCATCTAAGTTCATACACTTAGTCATTTATTTAGTTAAGCATTCACTAACATTCTTTCATTCATTTATTCATTTTTTATAAAATAAAAATAAGAAATGTGTCAATAATTTCTAATCCATGGTTTTTAAAACTAAAGGTACAATTGGTCGCACTCAGAAAGAACCAGGCTTCCAACACCCTTACAAAACTCGATCTCGAACAAGAGCCGTGGAAAATGATCAGCTTGCCAAAATTGAAAGAATAGAAAGAATCCAGAAAGAACTGCACGAACAGTTGACTAAGTCTCAAGACGAGACACGAGAACAGATGACAAAGCTCATGGAGATGATGAGCACTATGATGAAGCAGAAGTGGCTCGGAGAGAATTCAGTTACTAGAATGGGGGCAGTGAATCAGGAGGATTGACCAGAAGTAGTACAAAAAAATGGCCAAACATCCTAACCTGTGGGAAATGAAATCCCAACTGGGGCAGCTTCCTACATTTACATCCAGCCAGCAGCCGAAGCACATAATTTTGGTCCAAAAACGGGTAACATTGGAGTTGATCCAATTGAGGTTGAGGTTCCAGACTTTGAGGAAATGGCAGAAAAGGAAAGGGCAAAAATGGTTGAGTTGAAGAGGGTCGACACCGCTGAATCTCAAAAGAAATATCAGCTATTGGAAGAAAGGCTAAGAGCAGTGGAAGGAACAGAGTTATTTGGCAGTCTAGATGCCAAAGAGATGAGCTTGGTACATGATCTAGTGATTCCACCGAAGTTCAAAGTATCAGACTTTGAAAAGTATAATGGGACTACCAACCCATCAGCTCATCTGACCATGTACTATAGAAGGATGACAGGGCATGAAGATAATGAGAAATTGCTTATTCATTGCTTCCAAGACATCTTAACAGGGTCAGCTACTCGATGGTAAAATCAACTGAGTCGTACTTAAAAAAAAAAAAAGTGTGATGTTGTGCACATGGAAATTCGAATTATTCCAAGTGTAAAAATAGAAATTCTATATATCTATTTTCCCTGAGAATTGCTTTTCAAAGAGAGTAGTCATGCTTGATATGATGAATGGCCATCTTTCATATTCATTCCACTAAGAATAAATTATCTTTAGTCACCACTTTTTGAGCCTTAGGAATTATTTTCTTTCTTTAAACCTTGATCAAGGATCACCCTCTATACTGGAGGGAAAATGCGAGGAAAGATAATCAAAAATCATGGCAAAAAAAAAAAAGAAAGCCATTGGAAAATGTGGCAAATGAAAGCCAACAAAACAAAAAAAAAAAAGAAAAGAAAGTCCAAAAAAGGGACAAATGTTTCAAGAACGAGTTCTCCTCAGGAAATGATCCTCGATCCAATCACCCTTAAACACATTTTGGGCCTATTTTATCTTTTCTTTCTAAACCTAAACCTTGGCCTACATTACATGCTTTAAAAGCCCATTTTGATCAAGCATGGATATTTAATTTGAAAGGTTATTCTCGAAATTCATCCCATCTTTTGAATCAATATTTTTACCTTGGAAGCATTCAGAATTCTCAGATGCATGGTAGAATACAAAAAATGGAAATGAAAAAAAGAATGTAAAAGGAAAGGTTTAAGCCGAAAACCCGTAAAAGGCGACTTAATACCGAACGGAGGACACTTGAGTTGAAAACCTGCAAAAGGCGGCTCAAGTACTAATCAAAGTTTGAATCAATGCTCCGTTAAAGGGGGAGAAAGTATATGACAATCAGAGATAAGGGGAACAACGCAGTCTGATGTAACTACAGAAGCTAAGAGGTTACCCAAGTGAATTGCTCATTCAAGAGAAATTCAGATGGTTTGAAAAGGACCGCATCTGGGGCATCTACAGCCTATAACCTTACATTTGTTTCTTATATCCTTGATATTTATGTTTACTATTATAAAACATTTCTTGCAATAAATTCATATTCTCTTTCATATACTTTTGAGATGCATTATGGTTGTTATTAAATTGAATGATGATTAGTAATAAAAATCTTTAAATAAAGGGATTTCAAAGTATTACTAAGTAATAGATTTAAATCTTGGGAAAGATTTGGAAAGTTCACCAAGAAAAGAAAGCAGTGAACGTGGTGGAAACTCCATTATGAAGTCAGAAAATCTGTGAACTTCAACAAAAGATAGAAACTAGGACTGTTTGACAAGATATCTTGAGTGAAGAATTCCTTAAGTGGGGCATTAATGAACAATTGAAGACTCTGTCCTGAAGTCATATAATCTGTGAACTTCAAAAAAACCATGGATTAGAAATTATGGCACAATCATTTGATTGCATTTATTTTAGGAAACATACAAGCATTTGCAAAGCATGACATTCTCATCATTGCATTTAGCTAACAGTGCAGAAATCAGGGAAACTTGGACTTCCTCAAAGAGAATTCGTTTTGCTTCTCAAAGGATTCAGACTCCGAGACCGCCATCAAGGTATTTCTTTCTGTTTTAAATCGAATTCATTTTTTTTATTAGACGAGTGGAACCTTGGGACCGTCGTCAAGGTACCTTCGGGCACCAATTTTAAAGACCTTCGGGCACCAGTTTTAAAGACCTTCGGGCACTAGTTTTAAAGACCTCCGGGCACCATTTTAAAGACCTTCGGGCACCAAATTTGTAAGACCTCCGGGCACTCTTTTTAAAGACCTTCGGGCACCAGTTTTAAAGACCTTCGGGTACCAACTTTAAAGACCTTCGGGCACCAATTTTAAAGACATTCGGCACCAATTTTAAAGACCTGATAACTCGTATAATTATATAGTTTTTAGTTATGTTTTATTATTGTTTTGTGTCAAATACGAGTTATTATTGTTTAGTCTAATTGTGTTTATGATCTTTTATATTTTTATGTATTTTGGTGTTTTTCACAAGTTTCTTTGAGTGATTTCAGATTACTAGAATTAAGGGCAAATCCAGTTCAGTTCCAGTTCCGACACCTTTTTCCATATCAGCTATATCTCGAGTTTCACTGAAGCAATAAGGCTGAAATTTGTAGCCGTGCAAAGCTAAGAGGCATATCTATCTTTTTCATGTTTTACACTTCTTGAAACGGAGTCGTTTTCCCTAGCGAAATCGACCATCAAGTTGGCTGATGTGCAATGACGTCTGTGCTGACATGTTTTCGTATTTTGCCCATATCTGCTTATCCACATCAGCAAATGAGCTGATTCCAACGGCTATGGATCCGTAACTGATAGGGTAACATTTGTCTAGAAGACCATGTGATCAGATAAGGCCTCCAAAATTGACAAAATCGACCATCAAGTTGGCTGATCAAAATCGTCATACATGACGAAAATTGTTAGAAAATGCACCCACCTATTATACCTACCTTTGAAATTTGTAAAGCTTGTCTCTTGTCATTTAGCCCTCCAAAATGTGTATAAATAGAGGGCCTTGGATGATTGTAAGGGATCATATTGGAGATTGGTAGGATATTAGCCATTTTAACAAAATTCTCTAAGTTTTCTTCTTCTTTCTTTTCTCTAGTTTTCTTTTTCTTTAGAAAGAGCAAGAGGTTGGATAATTAATATTCTTCTTCTTCTTCTTTCTTTCTTTTATTTCCTTCTTAGATTCTCTTTAATTTTATGTTTATGTTTATGATGCCTATGCTAGGCTAAACTTCTATTTGGTTAAGGGTGATTTCAAAGCCCTAGACACGTTTTGTGATTGATTTTCAGATTCTATCTATCATTAATTTTCTATCAAAGTTGCTTATGTTCTTCTACAAGAATTGTTCATGATGTTGTCTTGATTTCCTATTCATAAGTGGCAATTTGTGATTAATGATTATGGTCAAGTTTTCAATAATTGCAAAGTGGAACATAACCTAAGTTGAACATGTAACCTCTGGGTACATTTTAAAGACCTTTGGGCACTAGTTTTTTAAGACCTTAGGGCACCAATTTTTAAGATCTTCGGACACAATTTTTCTTTTCAAAATCGAATCGGTTTCCTTAAGACGGGTCGAGCCTTAATTAGTCAGGGAATTCAATTTAAGGACAAATCTTCAATTTACAGCTTTTTCAAAAAAAAAAATGAATTATTGAAAAATGATAGAAGAATGAAAAAGAAACCCCTTTCCCTTTCCTTCACATGTAATTTCACTGACCGTACAAAATTAGTGTTTGTTTATCTTTGCCTGATTCCTGATTCTCAACAATAGCCAAAGAGGGGCAGCTGTAGACACCTAATTTTGTCCGGACCACTAAAACAGGTATGTTTTCTTCCTAAATTGATGTTTCCGAGTGTAAAAAGATTTTTTTATCCTGCAGGTGGTATTCCGAGGCTTAGTTTAAGAGGGTAACCATAAAAAGTCAACCCCGAAAAAGTCAACCTCAAAAAAGTCAACCCCAAAAAGTCAACTACTAAAAAAGTCAACCCACTTTCAAAATCAAGATTTTAAGTTCAATTGAAAAATGGCGAAAGAATTTTGATAATTCGAGTTCTACATTGAAAGATATGGAGTTCGGAAGTTGGGATTTGGAGATTCAGTAGAAAGGAAACCCTAATCCGAGAAATTTGGGGAAAAGTGCTTAAACGATCAAATTGATCAAAATTGAAGGTTCCAAATGAAAGATGAGCACTGACTACAGGTAATGCAGAAGCCACTTGCAAGAAAAACCGAAAGAAAAATCAATCCGGGAGAAAACCGATAATTAGGGTTTTTTAGTGGATTTCGGTGACATCGGGAAGAATCACAGAAATGGCCCGACTTGGTAAGAACAAAGCCACCAATGGATGAAGAATGATTAAAAAGGGATATCCCAAGGCTCAGCTTGAAGAAAATCTGAAAATCGAACTTGTTTTGAGCAAAACCGGGTTTCGGAGGCAAAAGGGCAAAATTGGAAAATTTGGGAAAAATAGCAAATGAACTCCAAAATTTTTAAAAATATTCAAATCTAATTCTTAAATCATTTGAAAGATATTGTAAAAATAAAATCTTGATATAGAGTTCGTTTGCAAAATGGCCAAATCCCGGGTCTCTTATATAGCAATTCAAAAAGGAAAATCCCAGAAAAATAGCAAATGAGCTCCAAATCTTCTAAAATTTGACAAATCTCATTTTTAAATTATTTGGAAGAGATTGCCGAAATAAAATCTTGATTTGGAGTTCGTTTGCAAAATGGCCAAATCCCGGGCTTCCTATGTAATAATTCAAGAAGATAAATCCCGAAAAATAGAAAATGGACTCCAAAAATTTTGAAAATTTTCAAATCTCATTTTTAAATTATTTGGAAGAGATTGGCAAAATAAAATCTTGATTCGGAGTTCGTTTGCAAAATGGCCAAATCCCGAGCTCCTATGTAGTAATTCAAGCAGATAAATCTCGAAAAAATACCAAATGAGCTCCAAAAATTATGAAAACTTCTAGATAACACTTTTAAATTATTTGGAAGATATTGGTGAAGAAAAATCTTGATTTGGAGCTCGTTTTAAAAATGGTAAAATGTAGGGGCATAAAAGGGCATTTTTGGAAGAAAAAATCCAAATAAATAGCAAACGGACTCGGAAAATTTTGAAAACTTCCAGAATTCAATATTTTATTATTTTTTAAGTATTAAAAAAGGAAAAATTGAATTTGGAGTCCGTTTGATATTTATTTGCATCCGGGGGGCAACATGGTCATTTCACCCAAGCAACTGAAAAGGGCTTCTTTGGGCCTTTAAAAAAATCAGACTTGGGCAGGAAAAGAGAAGTGCTGGCCTGCCAAGACCCAAAGGAAGGAGGAAGCTTCTGAGTTTTCAATCAAATGGCCAAGAATTAAGAGTTAGTTAGAGGTTCTCTTTGATCAAGCCATGGTGATTAAGCCACATAGGCCAAGAGAGAGTGTGAACATTATTCTTGTACAGCTGTAATTTGGGACAGCTGATATGCTAATCTAAGGGTGATAATTTCATGATTTTTTCACCTTGAATTATTAGCCATTTGATAGAAATTTGGTTGGAAAAAATGACAACATTTTTGGATGAGAGAGAGGGCCATTCGGCCAGCTTAAGGGGGGAGGGCAGAATTTGCATTTGGAGACTTTCATTTGGCTGATTGCTCTTAGTTTTTCTTAGTTTTTCTCTGCTTGGTTGAAAGCAAAAAAGAAAAGTTTAGAAAAGAAAGAAAAGTTTGAAGAGATAAAGCTTGAAATATAGCTTCTTGAGGTTGCTCTTGAGCACCAACTCTTGCACTTTCTTGATTTTCCATTCTTGTTTTTGCTATTTTGATTACTATTTGGTAAGTTTCCTTTTTAAATAAATGTTTTTTTTATTGTTCTTCTTAAGTTCTTTCTTCATCTCTTTCTTAAATATATTTTTTACAATTTGTTTTTTTTACAATTTCTCACTATGGCGGAATGGCCTACATTCTTTATTTAAGTTGTTGTTTTGTTTATTTTATCATGTTATTATTATTATTTTCTTTAATCTTGATGTTTGAAGTGTTATTCTATTTCATACTTGAGTCATATTTTAATTTGGTTTCTTTGTTTGTTGCCATTTATGTTTTAAATATCATGTTCTTGCATTTTTAATTTTCTGTTTTCATAATGTTTAAATTTGTTGGTGTTTTAGATTTAGTTTATCAAGTGTTTGTGAAAATGCTTGTGTGGTTTTTGCATGATTTGAGTTTTATATTTTAGTTGAGCATGTTAGTATATCAAGTGTTTGTGAAAATGCTTGTTTGCTTTTAGTATTTTTACTTTGTCTTTGCATGTTTTGAGTGTTATATTTTAGTTGAGCATGTTAGTATATCAAGTGTTTGTGAAAATGCCATGCTTGTTGGAGCTTGAGGCCATTCGGCTACTCCATGTGTTTTGCATTCTGTGTTGCATTTTTGCCATGTTAGTTGGTAGGCTTTGCATTTGCATGACATTTGATTTAGTTTTGCATGTTAGTATATCAAGTGTTTGTGAAAATGCCATGCTTGCTAGTTACATAGGCCATTCGGCCGCTCCTTGAATTTTTGCATTGTATGTGCATTCTTGCCATGTTAGTTGATAGGTTAGCATTTGCATGATACTTGGTTGAGTTTTTGGTTTAAGAATGCTCTGTGTTTGTGAAAATGCCATGCATATTTTAGTTATTAGGTTTGGTTTATTTGCTATGCATGTTCATGCATTTTAGGTTTAGGTTGCATTAAATGTCTTGCAAGTTCATTTAGGTCTAGGTCACTATATGAATGCCATGCATTTTCTCATGACATTTAGGTTTAAACTCATGCATGTCATGCACTATGTTTGCTGTATTTTTTTCATGCATTTCATGTTCATGCCACTTGACTAATGACTTAGGCCAATTAATGGTTCAAAGTCACGCTCTCTTGAGCACACTTGTGGAAAATTAAAGTTTGTCAAATTGATTATTCTACCTTTGTGATTTTTTTTTTACTTAGCCAATTTTTATTTAACTTTCAAAAAGTCCTAGCTACTGCTTTTGAGCCATTTTGTTAAATATTTTTACTTTGATTTTTAAATGATTTTATCAAAGGCAAAAATGTATTTTGGCAAAATAGTTTTTTCACCCAGTACTCGTACTTTTTCGATTTTTCTGGGAATTCATCTTTAATCAAAAAATTAAGCCGATGTTTTCCCGTGTATTTTTACATGTCCTGAGTCTCCAGTAATTGTTTCAGAATTGTTTGATTTTTTAAAAATAGGGTAAAAAATCTTGGCTTAAAACTGGACAATGGAGTCAGAATTGAATTTAAAGAAAAATCATTTTTCTGTTTTGGTTAAGTTACTTAGAGGGGGCTGATTAGGAAGGTTAGCTACTGACTTAGGGTAGTTTCTAAGACTTTTTAAACTCTAAAAATGATTTTTTAACTCTCGGGTTAAGGGTGGTCAAGTCCGGGATTTTAAACTTAGGAAATTAGAGCCATTTAAAAAAGGGTTTAACCCAGTTTTTATTTTTAATCTAAGCTTTTCAAAATTGTTTTCAAACAATCACAAAGTATTTTGGTTTTAAAATATTTAATTTGACATATTATCCTAAGGCAGCCGAATATCTTTTTAGATATACGGATTTCCTTAATTAAAGGAAAAAGTACATTTCATGCATTGCATTTTCCATATTCATGCATTTTGTATAATATGTGATTTTTGCTATAATAATTCCTATGGTATTGTTATTATTTTGATTTATATATATATTTTTTTGTTGATGTTATATGGTTTATTATATGGTTTTGAATATTTCATGATATCCTATGCTTTTTATTTAGTTATTTTATATTATTTAGCATATACTATGTTCATGCATTTTTATTTTTATTTTCAAGCATATTATATGATAGCATTATTCTATATTTCATGTCATTTAAATTGTATAACATATCATTCATATTTACCATGTCATTTAAATTATTTCATTTCATATAGAATATATTATGTTACTTAGGTTATTTCATTTCATATAGAATATATTATGTTACCTAGGTTATTTCATTTCATATAGAATATATTATGTTACTTAGGTCATTTCATTTCATTTAGAATATATCATGTGACTTAGGATATTTCATTTCATTTAGGATATATTATGTTATTTAGGATATTTTATTTCATTTAGAATATACCATGTGACTTAGGATATTTCATTTCACTTAGGATATATCATATAACTTAGAATATTTCATTTCATTTAGAATATACTAAGACATTTCAATTAATTCATATCATTTAGGATTGCATTATATTATTTAGACTTTGCTATGTCATTTTATTTATGTCATGCATATACATATTCATTTCTTTTAAATGTTTTCAAAAAGGTAATGATTTCCAATAAAATAAAAATATTCCCGAGTTAAAATAATTCATGAGTTCTCTGCCGGGTTTGTTGGGGAGGATATCATCAATTATTATTAATAATGGAATATCTTCTTTAAAAGGAGAATGATTCGGAAAGTTTTCCAAAATTAATAAAAATTTCTATATTTTGACACGTTTGTTGGGGAATATATGAAAATTTTGAATTTATAAATTCCGGATCATTTTCAATTAAAAATGGAATTATTTTTCTTTAAATTGGGAATTAACTTGAAATACTAAATTTAAAACCAACTTTACACCGAGATTTAAGATAACACACGATTAATAAGGTACCATTTTATACGGGCGTTTTGGGGGTGCTAATCCTTCCCCATACGTAATCGAGTCCCGAACTCGTTTCTTTGATTTCTCTGGTTTAAAAAGCAGACTTGAAATTGGTTTTTAAAATGTTTTAATTAATTTTTAAAATATTTTATAAAACTGGTTTTAATAGGTGGCCGATCACACCTAGCTAAAAAAGATTGGTGGCGACTCCATGTCTTTTTCAAGGTCATTTTCAAAACCTTCATTTTTTAGAGGAATTAAGTCGACTTTTCCTCGATTTTTTTAAATGTCACGCGTAACGAATAATAAAGTCTTGCGATGAGACTCGTTATTTTTTAGGTTATGACAGAAAATACAAAGGAATATTATTGTTAGCTATTGCACAAGATGGCAACCGAAACATATTGCCAATTGCCTTTGCCATTGTGGAGGGTGAGACAACAGAGGCTTGGTCATTCTTTCTCACTGATTTGCATAAACATGTGAAAAAATAGCCTGGTATATGCTTGATGTTTGATTGACATGAGGCCATCAAAGCTGCAATTAGACACGATAGTAGTGGATGGAATCCTCCACATGCATATTCAGTGTACTGCATTCGACACATTGCAGCTAACTTTATGAAGAAGTTTAACAATAAGGAATTGCGTCGACACATTGTTAACATGGGTATGGAATCGAATCATAGTTATTTTATCTCTTATATTTCCTTTAGTATATAAAATAATACTGAAATTCACAAGTCTTTTGTTTTTAATTTTATTAGGATAAGAGTTAAGGCAACCGAATTTTCATTTCATGTATGAGAATCTTCGTGGAGAAAATGCAAAGGCGGCTAATTGGCTTTGATAGGATCCCCAAGGAGAAGTGGGCCCAATCATATGATCAAGAAAGACTTTATGGCCATATGACAACCAACCTAGCTGAATCTATCAATTCGGTGTTGAAGGGAACGCGTCATCTTCCCATTACTGCTTTAGTGCAATCAACATATTATAGGTTGGCTGCACTTTTTGTTAAGATGGGGAACACGCAAATTGCAATGATGGAGGGAGGGCACACATACTGTGAAACAGTCACACAGACTATGCAAGAAAATCGCAGGAAAGCTAACTCCCACTTTGTTAGTAATTTTACGCAAGCAAATCAATCTTTTCTGATTGAAGAGTTAGTTGATCCACAAGAGGGTGTTTCTGCAATGAAGTACAAAGTCAAGCTTAGTGACATGTGGTGTGGCTGTGGGAAGTTACAAGCACAAAGGTTCCCTTGTTCACATGTAGTTGCTGCTTGTGCACATGTCCATGTAGATTGCATGCAATATATAGACAATGTCTATAGACTGGAAACTATATTGAATGTTTATAGACATGAGTCCGAAGCAGTTGGAAATGAAGGTTATTGGCCTCAATATGATAGTCCAGAAGTGTGTCCCAATCAAGAAATGCGGAGAAATCCACATGGTCGGCCAAAATCAAGTCGTATTCATAATGAAATGGACCTCAGGGAGAAAGGCCAACCAAAACGTTGTGGATAATGCAGAAATGAAGGTCATAGCCGTCGAAAATGTCCGCATCAATCTGGCACATCGGGGGAGAATTCGCATCAACAATAAAGGAATTACATGTTTTCATAACCTATAACATTTACATATTTTGCCATTAAGGGAAAATGTTATGCAATTTTTTTCTACTTATCATGTAATTTGGATTATTATTTTATATAAAATTAAGCAATTTTATAAAAATATATTGAATTATGTATTTTATTGCATTTTTATAAATTAAGTAACAACATTAACATTTTAGTTAGATTGCTGAATAAAAAAATTAAAAATAACAATTAATTTCCCAACAAATTTAAAATAAATAACATGAAATGCAAAACATATAAATTTATATATTACAAATTTAAAAGACTTATTCTCGTTATATTGATAAAAGTACATTTATTCTAATTATTGCATGGTGTAGAGCAACAGTGTCGAGCTCTCCTAGTGCATGGTGGTTGGACCGTCGTTCAACCTCGTCAGTGGCACGTATTCGCGGTCGACCACGACCTCTTGCTGTAACCGCCACTGGTTTCGGTTGTATGTCATCCGTCATTTCTTCTGTATCAAAAATTTAAAACCCACTGCTGGAGGAGCCAACACCTAGTTCACCTATAAAGGGAACCTGACTACTAGATGGACCCAGAAATGATGTACCATCAAATGCTGATGTAGGGGTTCCAAACTGATACATTGATGTTAGATATGCTGAACTTGGACTTAGGATGGGGAGCTGGTCATCTAACCTCGTCATTGGCGGTGATGGTCGGTAACACTCATCAACGTCATATCCGGGGTGACTGACGGAATAACGATGACTGGATGGTACTCCATGATCCCGTACAGGTTCAGGATGAATAAATGACATCCTCAATGCTGTGAACTCCGATGAGGCAGGTTGGCGCGTCAGCCCATGTTGTCGGCTAGGTATAGGAGCTTCCATATCCTGTGTAGGAGGGACTGGAGTTGAAGTTCGTCCGGTAAATGGCATACTCCTAACATCCTCATACACCGACGGTGGACAAACAAAAGGCCGACCTTTATTTGTATACAATCCTATGTAATCATCAGATAGGTTGAAATTATTACCAACAATCGGATAACCTGTCGGAATTCGTTGACAACGTATATTCCACCAATGGATCCAATGTTCATGCTTCGCAGGCCAGAATTCCTCATGACAGCCACGCATGTCGATCTTGTGAAGCTTATCAAGATTCACCGGGGCTTGCGGAATTGGTTGTTGCATCCCAAATTGTCGCTACACCCTGTCAGTTTGGTGCCACTCTACATATGAAAAGCATATCAATGCTGTTTTTGCTTTCCATACATTACAATTATTGTAGGCATCCGATGGAAGGCATGCCATAATTTCACTTGAGGAATATGGCATCCACAGAAACTGCGAATAATTATTACAAATTATTAGTTTCATATGGATTAAATATAAAAATACTTGAATGTAACAATCGAAATATTTACCTTATCATATCCTACTCGATCTAGTCGCAATCTTATACTTGTAAGGTCGGTCGGAGTCTCGGTAAAATCTCTACTCTTACTCCTACTCCACCTGTTAAAATGCATATAAAATCTTAATAGACCTATAAAAATACAAGTTCATGCAAAATTAATAAAATAGTAAAGATTATTACCTGCTTGCAAGGGGGTATACAGCCGAAACATCCATGCGCGGAGTAAGAAATGGCAGCCGATACCAAGCCCATGATTGTAGAAGCACTAAACATCCACCTATGTCATGGCTTTTTGGAACTGTAGCCCGACACAGTTCTCTATACAAAACCACCAAACACGCAGAACCCCAACTATAATTTGCCGCATGCTCTACATCACATAGTAATGGAAGATACATTAAATGTACTCGACTACTTGATTTGTCAGGCATTAGTAATCCTCCAATCAAACGTAAAATATATGCTCTAGCAACATATTGTATCTGTTCTTCAGTTGCATGTAATGGAAGATTTTGAAAGGATTTCAACCAATTTAGTCTCACTGTTGAGCCAGATACATACTCATCTAGAGGTACCGCGCCCAATAGATTTTGACACTCTTCATTCCAATCTAGCAAGCTTCCGCCTGTAACTGCATCGCCATGGACCGGAAGTCCAAGTTGAAGTGCAACATCTTATAGAGTTACCGTGCATTCACCAAATGAAAAATGAAAAGTGTGCGTCTCGAGTCTCCATCGTTCGATCAACGTATTGATTAAGTCGGGTTGTATCAAAAATCGTCGAATTTGAGTTGCGTGATAAAATCCGGCTCTTCTTAAGTGGTCGATAATAGATGGATGCGGGTCCTCCAATGTAAATTTCCTCGAACGTAACACGCGACGAGTATCTTGTTGATAATTAATTAAATTAAATTAAATAATTATAAAACTATAATAATTAAAAAATTAAACAATATAAAAATTCTAAAATTCTAAAATTTTAAAACTATAAAATAACAAAACAATAATAATATAAAATTTTAAAATTATTTATATAATTATTAAATAATATAAAAAAATAAATAACTATAAAATGAAAAAACTATAAAAATATAATAAGAAAAAATAATATAATATAAAACTATAAAATGAAAAAATAATAATAATTAAAAAACTATAATAATGAAAAATTAAACAATATCAAAATTAAATAATTATAAAACTATAAAGTGAAAAAACAATAATAATTAAAAAATGATAAAACTATAATAATTAAAACATAAAAATTATAAAAATTATAAAAATTATAAAATTATAAAACTATAAAATTACAAAATAATACTAATTAAAAAATTACTAAAAATTGATAATGTAATACAAATAATATTACAACAATTTACTTACCTCTTTAAATATAACCGAGGATGTGTGATTTTCTTGCAACCTTAATAGTGATGATGATGCCATTTTTAAATATTGTTGTAGAGAAAAAAAAAATTGATTGTAGAAAGAAGAAATAAAATTAAAATAAGTTGTAGAAAATGAGGGGGGTTATTTATAGAAGAGTGGTGTGTGTGTGGGGGGAGGGGATTTTGAAGGCAACGGTCAAGTTACAGTTGCCTTCAAAAAGTTTTAATTTTTTTTTTTTTTTTGTATTTTATTATTATTTTTGTGTTCAAAAGATTATATAATAAAATTTAAATAAAAAATTTATAATAAAATTTCATAAAATTTAAAATTTAAATAAGAAATATACCGTTGGACTTTTAAATTTTTTTTTAAAAAAAATTCAATTTAATTTTTTTATTTAATTTATAATTTTTAAAATTAAAATACAAATTTTAAAAACAAATTTGCAATTTATTTTTTAAATTTAATTAAAAAAAACCACCGAGGGAAATCGCCACCCCCATGGCGATTTCCCTTGGTGAAATTGAAAAAAATTTTTAAAATACACCAAGAGAAATTGCCATGAGGGGTGGCGATTTCCCTTGGTGTATTTGAATTTTTTTTTAAAATACACCAAAGGAAATTGGCACCCCCATGACGATTTCCCTTGGAGTTTTTTGAAAATTTTGAAAATTTTACACTGGGAAATCGCCATCGGGATGGCGATTTCTTAGCTGGTTTTAAAACAAGCGGATTTTGAGAATTAATCTGAAAACAACGGTATTTTAGTAAATAATTTTTTTAGCTATATTCTGTAAAAAAACCTGATGACACATGGAATTCCGTATTTAATTTCTTTGCATTCATTTATAACTATAATTAAGCCTAATACTTTTAATTAATTAATAATAATAAATTAAATTTTATTAAATAATAATTTTTTTTTTATTTTTATTTTTAAATTATAATAATAATAATATTAATATAATTATATTTTGTTAATTATGAAATTAAATTTATGATAATTGTTTATTTATAAATTATGTAATGTAAATGTATTTTCAAATGTTATTTATATGTATTTTTAAAAAATATTTAGATCTTATTTTATAATGTATATTTCTATTTATCAAAGGCAAAAAATAATTAATAAAAAATAATAAAATAAAATTGTGGTTTGTATTTAATTATCTTGTTGGGTCAACTTAAAACTAAAAAAAAAAAAAACTTGCTATCAAATATAGGAGCTTAACACGTGTGTCACACTGATTAAAAGCTTGTTAAACTTTTTTCCTGAGCGGATCGGGTACGGATCCTAAATTGATCCGCAAGTCAACGTGCGGACCAACCATGTCAATACATCATTTAAAATAAAAAATAATTAATAAAATAATTTTTTTTTAATTTTTTTTCGAACGGATCAAGTATGAATCTTAAATAAATTCGCAAGTCAACATGCGGACCAACTTTTTAAATACATTATTTAAAAATAAAATAAAAAATAAAAACTTAAAAGTAAAAGAAAGTAAAAATAATTAATAAAATAAATTTTTTTTTTTTAATTTTTTTCGAACGGAATCAACGTGCGGAACAACCCCTTTAAATATATTATTTAAAAAATAAAATTAAAACTATAAAAATTAAAGCTAAAAAAAATAATAAAAAAAACCTTACCACGTGTCGAATAAAAAAACTCAACACGTGTCAAGTTTAAAACCCATCAAGCTTAATTGGTAATCAATAATAACAGTACTGGAACTAATGTTTGGTGACTTTGGTCTCAAAACACTATTACTTTGCTGATACCTTTTATTATAAAAAGTTTTTGGTATTGATGGTAACTAGACTCGTTAATTTTTATCCAAATTTGAAAATTTGATCAATTCATTTGAATTTGTTATTTGTCTAATCAATTAGCGATCAATTTAATTGAAATAATTATTTTAAATTTTTTAAATTTTAATTTTAAATAAATAATAAATATAATAAATAATCGATAAAATTATATATTTAATGATATAATTTTTAATATAAAATTAAAAAGTTAAAAATTCAAATATCATCATTTAAAAAAAATTAAAAAAAAAAAACTAAAATCAATTTTTTTACCGATTAAATCGATTTTCTACTGATTCAATAAACTTTCGATTCTATAAACTTTACTAAACCAAATAAACTTTCAATTTTTAATTAAATCGATCCACCTAAAACTAAAGGTGTTCATGGGCCGGGCCGGGTATGCTTGCCCAAGCCCAGCTCGACCTGAAATATATGTGATAGGATCCAAGATCGCCCAATTCCATGGCAATTTTACATATGGGTCAAGATCCAAAAAAAATCTAGGAAACATTGCAAGCATGAGTGGAATTCACTTGGGCCATGTTGCAAGTAGTTCAAGAAAAGTTTCAACATGCAAGATGGGCTTGCATCCAACTTTAGTCCATGGGATCCAAGAATACAAGGTAAAGGCATTAGAAAAGTTGAAGTGGGCCTATTCTTTATTTCATTAATTGACATGACATTTGTGGGGACCATTTCATTTAATGATGTGGCAAGCAAGATAGGGCTTAATTTTAAGTCTTTTAATTACTTAGGCATTTGGGCCTATATTATGTAATATGTCCAATAGGCTAGTGGAGTCTACCTTCATTAAACTTGTTTGGACATCTTTTAATTATTTAGGTTTGGGCTTGAGAATGTTCAATCAATATTTTAAGCATTCTTTCTTATTTTACTAGGTCTGGCCGTCTATGGTCTTCTAGCTAGGGAAGTAGTGCTTGGCCGATTTGTATTCTATCTAGGGTAAGAGTCCTTGGCTGCCAAGGACTTGCATTTGTATTAGAATTACTAGGTTAGCTAATTAGGTTATTATAGAGAGGCTATAAATACATGTCTTCGTCGCCTACTATCTTTAACAATTAAATAGAGTTTGATTGTCATCAATTGAGAGCATTTTCTCTTTTAGTTCTTGACAGAACTTAGAACTTATCAAAGATTCTTCTTTGTGGCGTTCACACCCTCCAAACTTAGGTTCTTGAAACGAGAGTTCTTAGGGTCTAGTTTACACACTTAATCTAGGTTCTTTGAAACAAGTTTTCATTGGGTTTAAGTTTTGTTTATCACCTGAATCTTGGCTTTTCTGGGTTAGGTATCCTAAATTGTTAGTGAGTTCAAAGGGTTCAACCCCACAGGTTTACATCAATATGCCTTAAATTTTGTCCAAGCCCGCTCATATTTGTAAATGGATAGTCCAACCCCGTTTAGGCTCTATTTAACCTTTAGTAATTTACATTTTTTTCTTTTATTAAGTATCTAAACATGGATAATTTAACATATTTTTTAATGTTTACACTATATTATTATATATATTTAATCTTTATATAACATAAATTACATAATATATATAAATAAAAATAATATATTATTTAATTAAAAATTTGGCTAGGCTCGGGCCTTGAATTATGGAGCCAAAGCATGACCCTTTTTTAAACGGACCTCATTCTTTTGTCCAAATTCATTTTTCAGACTTAATATTTTTGTTCAAGCCCTTCCAAATATTGGAGAGACCTTCAAACTTAGGTGAATAGCTCGACGCTTGATTAGATCTACCTAAAACAAATGAAAAAGGGAACATTTCTCTTATTTATTTATTTATTTTAACTATTGTTTTTCCTGCAACCAAGTACTTTTGATCAGAATTTCACTATTGTTTCCATGCAGTCATTTATAATGCTTAATTAACAAGTGGTCTCGGAGAATTCTTTAAAACTAGTTAATATATTTGTCACAACAATCTCGCGATCGTTAAATGATGTTGGGATAAAAAAGATAACTAATTCTCGTAAATAATAAATGGTTTTAAAAACCTTGAAAAAAAAGAGTCACCATCGATCTTTTTTGGTTAGGTGTAATCGGTCACCTATTAAAACCGATTTTTGTAAAAAAATTAAAATTAATTAAAATCTTTTTTTTTTTAAAAAACCAATTTTAAGGTTTGCGTTTAAAACTAGAGAAAAACAATGGTGGGTTCGTGAGTTGATTACGTCCAGGAAAGGTATTAGCACCCCCACAACGCCCGTATAAAACGATATGTTATTAATCATGTGTTATCATTAGTCTCAATAAAAGTTTATTTTAGATTCGGTATTTAAAGATAATTTTTCTTAAAAAACAATCATATTATTTAAGAATGATTCAGACTTTTATTACCAAAAAATCTTCTATACTTCTCGGCAAACCCGACAAAATATAAAAAAATTTATCATTTTGAAATCATCCACATCATTCTCATTCAAAAAAAGAAAGAAAGAAAGGGTATTCCGTTGTTAATGATAATTGATGATATCCTCTCCAGTAGACCCAGTAGAGAACTCATAAATAATTTTAACTCGAGAATATTGCCTCATTTATTATTAAATCATATGCATTGAAACTCATTTTTATAAACATGAATATGCAAAACATTATTGATATGTAAACGTAAAAAAAAAAATAACATGAATATTAATTATCACATGGCATAAACAAATATATATATATAGAATTAATCAATAAATAACATAAGAAAAAATATGCACATGATCTTTGTCGATACGTGATCCCATCACGGGGACCTGCTCGAGTGAAGTGAGGAAAAACAAAACAGGCAGAGGAAAAGACGACTTAATTCCTCTTGAAATTAAAGGTCAAGGGTATGCAAATGACCTCGAAAAATAAATGGATTCACCATCAATCCTTTTTGGCTAGGTGTGATCGGCCACCTATTAAACCTGATTTTTATAAAATATGTTAAAATTAATTAAAATATTTTTAAAACAAATTTTGTAATCTGCGCTTTGAACCAGAGAAAAAAAAGTGCGGGTTCGGGAGTCGGTTACGTGCGGGGAAAGATTAGCACCCCCATAACGCCTGTATAAAACGGTACCATATTAGTCGTGTGTTATTTCGAGTCTCAGTAAAAAGTCGATTTTAAAATTGGTGTTTGTAAATAATTCCCTTAAAAATTCATATTTTATTTGAAAATGATTCGGAATTTACTAGCATAAAATTTCTCCTAATTTCTGATAGACTAGGCAAAATATGAAATTTTTCCTCGATTTTGAAATTCTCCGAATCATTTCTTGAAAAAGATATTCCATTATTAATGATAATACCCTCTCCGGCAGACCCAATAGAGAACTCATGAATTATTTTACTCGGGAATAATTTTGATTTATAAAAAATATCATTTTTTTCTCATATATCTCAAAAATAATTGAAAATAACCATAAGTATGCCAAAATGTTACTAAGATAAAAATGAAATGAACATGCTCATTTATCATGATATGATAAACATTTTATTATAACCTAGTAAAAAAATAATGACATGGCAAATAATATGTCATACAAAATGACATGTGAAATAAATCGACATGTGATGGTAACTCAATTAAGAGTTGTAAACCCAAGTGCAGGTTATGTTCAAGTAATAAATTCTCGGGTGTCCGAGGTCGAACCACAGGGAAGCGTATTAGTAAGTATAAGTTTATAAATATATAAGAAAAAGAAAATAAACAAGATATTAGGGAATCAATAACAAAGAAAGTAAACAAGATATTAGAGAACAAAATAAACAAAATAACATAAAAGCAATTAAACAAGATATAAAAAAAACAATAAGAAAAGATGTTGAGGTTAGAGAATCCACTCTTGGTGTTATTCTAAGATTAATCTTGTTTTATTACACAATTGAAATCCACACATAAGGGAGGTTCCAACCGGAAGGTTTAGCAATTCAGTCCAAATTGTCCAACGTCCATAGCATATGATATTATGTTCATTTGGTGTCCTCAAAACTCACAAAAAGAGTCCAAGCATTCCTTATGCCAAGGTATATGTCTACAACAAATCAAAGTTATGAAACCAAGCATTTACTGTGCCATTTTCATTGTCAATAATGAATCAAGATCTCTACTTTGCAAGTATGATTTTAAACCAAAAGAAAATATTATCTATACTAGTGTTTATAAATGATGATTCATTTTAGCTCATGTTTAAGAGACTAACCTTAGCATTTACCAAGAGCTTCACCTCATCACCTCAACAATATGATTAGCAACACATACTAGATATGAATAAAATGAAAAGAAATGTAAGAAGCATAAGTAAATAAAAAAAGAAAACTAGAGAAAGGAAAGAAGAAGAAAACTTAGAGAATTTTACTACAAAGGCTAATATCCTACCAATGTATCAATGTTTCCCAATACTCATCCAAGGCCCTCTATTTATACACATTTTGGAGGGCTAAATGACAAGAGACAAGCTTTACAAATTTCAAAGGTAGGTATAATAGGTGGGTGCATTTTTCTAACAATTTTCGTCATATTGTATGACAATTCTGATCATCCAGCTTGATGGTCGATTTTGTCAATGTTGGAAGCTCGATCTGATAACATTGTCTTCTAGAAACATATACCCCTATCAGTTACGGATCCATAGCCGTTGGAATCAGCTCATTTGCTGATGTGGATAAGAAGATATGGGCAAAATACGAAAACAGGTCAGCACAGACGTCATTGCACATCAGCCAACTTGATGGTCGATTTCACTAGGGAAAACGACTCCGTTTCAAGAAGTGTAAAACATGAAAAAGATAGATATGCCTCTTAGCTTTGCAGGGATACAAAGTTCAGCCTTATTGCTTCAGTGAAACTCGAGATATAGCTGATATGGAAAAAGGTGTCGGAACTGGAACTGAACTGGATTTGCCCTTAATTCTAGTAATCTGAAATCACTCAAAGAAACTTGTGAAAAACACCAAATTACATAAAAATATAAAAGATCATAAACACAATTAGACTAAACAATAATAACTCGTATTTGACACAAAACAATAATAAAACATAACTAAAAACTATATAATTATACGAGTTATCACACCCCCATACTTAGATTGTTGCTAGTCCCTAGCAACGACTCAATAAAAATAAAATAAGAAAATCTAATCTAATCCATTTTCGTAGGAAATCACGGTGGCACTTAGCATGTGACACAAGCCTTTAAACCCCTAGGTGTCCCTAGTGGACGAGTTTAGTCTCGTGAGGGTTTACTAGGACGATACCCACAAACATTGAAGACATAAGAAAAACTAAAAATAATAATTATAACTAATCCTTCCAATATAAATTAGAGATAATCATTGGACAAGTCTTAAAAACTAATCAATAGCTTAAAGAAATTCACAAAAAAATCTTGCTTGAATGTAAATAGTTTGAGTTAAGCCAATATTAACATAACATATTTCAATCAAAATAGTGTATATTCAAACTTAATCTCAACTTCTCACATGGGATACTCTCTTGATTTTCACTCTTTAAAGTAGTGGTAAAGTGTTTACACTCAATCAATCTCATGAAAACACTTCTACCATATGCTTGCTTGTCCACCTATTCTCCACTATTTAGATCATACAACTTCATAAATCAAGAGGTCTTTATTCAAGGTTGTAATGGGGCCAAAGGGTTATAATGTGGTTAAAGAACAAAAGGATAAAGATATCACAAAGGTTCCAAAGAGTTCATAGATTTTAGAGACATAATAAGATCATACAAATAAAACTTCTCAAAACTCTTATAAAGCACATAATAACATAGGCTAAATATTCATGTTGAGCCTTTGCATCATTCTAACCAACTTTGTAACATCTTTTTCTAGAAGTTCAAGAGAAGATTTTTTTTTTTTTTTTTTTTTTTTTTTTTTTAATATGGGAATGTATTTGACAATGATCCCTTTCTTTTTCTCTTGACTTTTTCTTTTCTTTTCTTCCCCCACACTTATCTTTTGTTTCTAACCCAAATTTTCAAATAAAAATATCCCTTGTTTTTTTGCAATATGTCTCAAAATATAAAATTCATCTTTAGAACAAGGGTAAGGATATAAGTATATTTAGGCTAGGTGTAAGTTGTGGTTACCAATAAAACATCATATTTAATGTAGGCTCAAATTGGCTCACTAGTGGGGATGTTCTCGTAGAACATTAATAATGGATGGCTGTTTGGCTCTGGTTATAATCCTAATGCCTCTATCATATTCATGTTGTCACATGTATCAATATAGTCTCAAACGGTTTAAAGCAAGTTCTAGAGAATCATGTAATCATAAGAGCACTCAAGAAAGAAATTAGATTGATTTGTATAATGCATCAATCATTATAGGCTCAAAAACTCACAAAGATGATTATACAAGTCAGATTAAGTCTAAACATGCTTCTTTCTCAATCAACATATCATATTAACATTGGCTCATAAAAAGGTTGACATCAAGCTCAATTCTCATGAAAATCTTCTCACTAATAAATCTGTTTTAGACTTATGCAATTCATATCTCATCATTGTATTGAAAGTAACTAAAAAAACACACTAAGTCTAAACATGCTTTTTTTTTTTTTTTTTTGAAGAAGAAGAAGATTAAATCAAACTGACAAGGTATGTCTCAAGTCTCCCTTACTCAGACCTTGTTCAGAATGAATACTTCTAAATTGCTTAAAACACAATAATTTTTTTTTTTTAATTAGCAATATATGTCCCTTACCCCCTACTAAAATATGACATTGTCCCCAATGTCAAATTTTAAAGGTAGAATTTAGGAGATATTACCTGCAGAGGTTGCTAACCACTTATTATAACTGAGACACAACAAACAAAATGTTAGATAATGTCGCCGAAAGTGTATTTGACCTGTCAGAAGAAAATGTTAACCTAACAAAAGATTTTTGCGTGATTTCAGGAAGAAAATCAAAAAGAGAAGAAAAATCAACCGTAAAAGACCAATGCAAAAAAAAGAGAATAATTACACAAATCGAACAACACGTAAATTAAACTGAAATAAAGTTATTGCAAATCAAACCAAAAGCTGAGAAGTCATTTATTGTAGTTGTGATTGTGGCTCACATCTTCCTCTGGTTTTACGTCCAGAAACGGCTTAAACGCCTTCTATGAGTCGAGGATATGCTTCCCATCCAGTTTTCTTACAAGCTGGCAAACAGGGTCTTTTAACATCAGATTCCCAAGATGTTGCCATTCCTTTTGGAATTGCGACCATAAATCAAGAATTTCTCTTTGTACGTCTCCACTAGGATGCGTCTCAAGAGAAAGTTGGATATTACCCAAATTCTCCTTACTCAGTCCATCCTTAATGAATTCAATTTTATCATCTCGATTAGAGGACTGAATCCCAATAGAACGACATTTACCGTTACACGTCCATCGTGCACATTTGTGGCAATTTGAACTCATGCGCTTTGCTCGTCGCTTCTTTGCATAAGTGCTTCTACCTGTACCTGGTAAATGCAAAACAGGAAGATATTCATCTTCACGTACCTTGGCTTCAATTATCCAACGTATGTCTTCAGGAATCCCTTTGTGCATAAGCATTCTTAATCTTTCAAATCGAACTTGGTAAAGCTTCAGTAAAATATTTCGAGGAAAAGGAGGAAATCGTTTCTGCAATCTTGTGAGAATATCATCCATCTTGAAAAAAAATGAAAAAGAAATTGAAAGAGAAATTTATATACAATATCAGTTTTGTGGGTAGCTGATGGAACCGACTTAAATAATCACGGAGTATCGTTATCCGCCATTTAACCGGGAAAAAAATGAATTTTTTTTTTTTTTTTTTTTGAAGATTAGTAAAAATTATATTTACATCTAGTTATTTTCAAAACAAGGATCAGAAAGAAAAACAACCTCTTCTTGAGTAACATGATTTTCCAAAAAGAGTTTGAGTCTTTGTCCATTTACCTTGAATACGTTACCATTTTGAGGATTCTCCATGTCAACTGCTCCATAATGATACACATGCTTAACCACAAATGGGCCAGTCCATCTTGATCTCAACTTACCAGGAAATATGTGAAGTCTAGAATTATAAAGTAGAACTTTTTGCCCAACATCAAATGTTTTTCTTGAAATTAACTTGTCGTGAAAGGCTTTAGTTCTTTCTTTATGAATTTTAGAATTCTCATTTGCATCATTTCTGAGTTCCTCAAGTTCATTTATGACTGGAAAAGTTTCATTCTCACCCAAAAAGGAATATTTTAGCTCGGATGGCAATGGTTTTAAATCCAGCTTGGGTGGTTCAATAGTTGATGGTACAGTGACATTTGTGAGTGATGGAAGTTCCTCAAACTTTTGTTTCCAACAATGCTTAACCTGAAAAGAATTTAACAAAGAATCAGTGTGTGAAATTTCTGAAGCATTATCAAACTCACATTCAATTAAATAAGCTTCTAAAGGATCATGGAATGTGGTAGTGGTGAGATGTTCATGAACAAGTTCTTCAATGAAATCCACTTCATGTACTTCTGAATCATCACCAGGTTGCTTGCAAGTGTTGAACACATTTAATTCTAAAGTCATATTTCCAAAAGAAATGTTCAACATACCATTCCTGCAATTTATCAGAGCATTAGAAGTTGCAAGAAATGGACGGCCTAATATAACAGGAATTTGAACATTTGGATTTGAAACAGGATGTGTGTCCAAAACAATAAAATCAACAGGGAAGTAAAAATTATCAATTTGAACCAAAACATCTTCAACTATCCCTCGAGGAATTTTTACAGAACGATCAGCTAGTTGAAGTGTAACAGGTGTTTCCTTGAGTTCACCTAAACCTAACTGTTGATAAACAGAAAAAGGCAAAAGATTAACACTAGCACCAAGATCAAGCAATGCACGTTCTATTCTAGTGTTTCCAATGATGCATGAGATTGTTGGACATCCAGGATCTTTGAATTTTGGTGGAGTAAGGTGCTGAATGATTGAGCTCACACTTTCCGTCAGAAATGCTTTCTTTTGTACATTATGTTTCCTTTTAACTGTGCACATGTCCTTCAAAAATTTAGCATAAGATGGAACTTGTTTGATTGCATCCAATAAAGGAATGTTAATCTTAACTTGTTTGAAAAGTTCATAAATTTCTGCATTTTGATTCAAATTCTTTATTGTTTGCAACCTTTGAGGAAAAGGAGCAGGATACATACCTTTTTCTTTGTCCAAATTTTCAAGAAGTTCAGACTTACCATCATCCTTACCATTACTTTTCGGAGGGGAAGGAGGATCTTGGTCTTTTGATGGAATCTTTTTGTCAATTGCCTTTCCACTTCGAAGAGTTGTGATAGAACTGGCATTTTCCTGTTGAGTTTCATTGGAGCAAGAAACAAGACATTGAGTAGAAGGGTTAGGCTGAGGTTGAGCAGGAAACTTACCTTTTTCTTGAGTGCGTAATGAAGCTGTCAATGTGGACAAGGTGTTTTTGATCTCATTGATGTCCTGTGAAGTCCGGCTATTCACATTTGCTTGTGTTTGCATGAATGCTTGCAATGTTTCTTCCAAGGTTTGTACACGTGAAGGTTGATAGGAAAAAGTGTTGCCCGGCTTTTGAGATTGTGGTACCTGAACATGATTATTATTCCGCCAACTGAAGTTGGGATGATTTCTCCATTCAGGGTTATACGTTTCAGAGTAAGGAGAAGGAAAAGGCTTTTTAAATGTGTTTATGGAATTTACTTGATCATGCAACGCTTCTTTAAGAATGGGAATGTTTGGACATTCAGAAGTGGGGTGTCCCATGATTTCACAAATTCCACAACTTTCTTCATTTTTAACCGTTTTGACTTCTTTTACTTCTCTAAGTTCCATGGCTTCAATCTTTCTAGCCAAATTAGCTACTTTAGCTTTTATCTCATCTTCTTGACTAAAATGATATTTACCTCTGTTAGAAACAAGATTAGATCTATTGAAACTTTCAGAGGAATTATCTGTGTGCCAGGCTTGAGAGTTATCTGCCAAATGGTCTAAGTAGTCAAAGGCTTCTTCAGGTTCTTTTTCTAGAAACTCACCGTTACACATTGTTTCAACAAATTGTTTAGTTTCGGGAGTTAAACTTTCATAAAAGAAACTAATAAGACGCCATTTTTCAAAACCATGATGTGGACAAGAACTTAACAAATCTTTAAAACGCTCCCAGCACTGAAAAAATGCTTCATTTTGATTTTGATTGAAATTTTGAATCTGTCTTTTCAAAGCAGTAGTTTTATGTGCTGGGAAAAATTTCTTTAGAAACTCAGTTTGTAATTCTTGCCATGTGCCAATTGACCTTGGTTTTAAATTATGAAGCCAAATTTTTGCTTTATCTTTTAAAGAAAAAGGAAATAATTTTAGCTTGACAATTTCATTTGTACATTGTTGGTCATTAAAGGTGACACATACATCTTCGAAGTCTTTTAGAAACGAGTAAGCACTTTCCGATTCTAACCCATGGAAATTTGGAAGCAAAGCTATCATACCTGGTTTAAAACGAGAGTTGTTTGCATTGAGAGGAAAATTAAAACAAGAGGGTGATGAGCTTCGAGTTGGTTGCAAGTAGTCACGCATGGTGCGTACTTGTCTGTTCTCATTTTCAGCATAAACACTTTCATTGTCAGCCATGGTAGGAGTTGTATTAGAAAGATTACCTGAAAAAGTTTCACAATAAAATCTAACTAAACGACGAGATCTAAAATCACGTCGCCAAACAAGCATAAAACAAAGTTAATATACAAAATTAGGCGGTATAACCAGCCAATAAAAATAAACAAAGTTAGTATACAATATAAATATAAATATATAGAAAATTAGGCGGTATAACCAGCCAATAAAAATAAATATAGGCGGTATAACCAGCCAATAAAAATAAATATACTTATAAACTTATATACTTAGTATTGCCTCCCCGGCAACGGCGCCAAAAACTTGATGGTAACTCAATTAAGAGTTGTAAACCCAAGTGCAGGTTATGTTCAAGTAATAAATTCTCGGGTGTCCGAGGTCGAACCACAGGGAAGCGTATTAGTAAGTATAAGTTTATAAATATATAAGAAAAAGAAAATAAACAAGATATTAGGGAATCAATAACAAAGAAAGTAAACAAGATATTAGAGAACAAAATAAACAAAATAACATAAAAGCAATTAAACAAGATATAAAAAAAACAATAAGAAAAGATGTTGAGGTTAGAGAATCCACTCTTGGTGTTATTCTAAGATTAATCTTGTTTTATTACACAATTGAAATCCACACATAAGGGAGGTTCCAACCGGAAGGTTTAGCAATTCAGTCCAAATTGTCCAACGTCCATAGCATATGATATTATGTTCATTTGGTGTCCTCAAAACTCACAAAAAGAGTCCAAGCATTCCTTATGCCAAGGTATATGTCTACAACAAATCAAAGTTATGAAACCAAGCATTTACTGTGCCATTTTCATTGTCAATAATGAATCAAGATCTCTACTTTGCAAGTATGATTTTAAACCAAAAGAAAATATTATCTATACTAGTGTTTATAAATGATGATTCATTTTAGCTCATGTTTAAGAGACTAACCTTAGCATTTACCAAGAGCTTCACCTCATCACCTCAACAATATGATTAGCAACACATACTAGATATGAATAAAATGAAAAGAAATGTAAGAAGCATAAGTAAATAAAAAAAGAAAACTAGAGAAAGGAAAGAAGAAGAAAACTTAGAGAATTTTACTACAAAGGCTAATATCCTACCAATGTATCAATGTTTCCCAATACTCATCCAAGGCCCTCTATTTATACACATTTTGGAGGGCTAAATGACAAGAGACAAGCTTTACAAATTTCAAAGGTAGGTATAATAGGTGGGTGCATTTTTCTAACAATTTTCGTCATATTGTATGACAATTCTGATCATCCAGCTTGATGGTCGATTTTGTCAATGTTGGAAGCTCGATCTGATAACATTGTCTTCTAGAAAAATATACCCCTATCAGTTACGGATCCATAGCCGTTGGAATCAGCTCATTTGCTGATGTGGATAAGAAGATATGGGCAAAATACGAAAACAGGTCAGCACAGACGTCATTGCACATCAGCCAACTTGATGGTCGATTTCACTAGGGAAAACGACTCCGTTTCAAGAAGTGTAAAACATGAAAAAGATAGATATGCCTCTTAGATTTGCAGGGATACAAAGTTCAGCCTTATTGCTTCAGTGAAACTCGAGATATAGCTGATATGGCAAAAGGTGTCGGAACTGGAACTGAACTGGATTTGCCCTTAATTCTAGTAATCTGAAATCACTCAAAGAAACTTGTGAAAAACACCAAATTACATAAAAATATAAAAGATCATAAACACAATTAGACTAAACAATAATAACTCGTATTTGACACAAAACAATAATAAAACATAACTAAAAACTATATAATTATACGAGTTATCAACATGGCATATAAAGTAGCATGGCATATGGATGACAAGGCAAAAGAACGAATTCAGGTGAATGAAATCGACACGGCATACAAAATGACATGGCATAAGAATGAATGTCATGTGAATGAAATCATCATGGCATACAAAATGACATGGCATACGGATGACATGGCATAAGAATGAATGTCATGTGAATGAAATCAATATGGCATAAATAATGACACGGCATATGGATGACATGGCATAAGAATGAATGTCATGTGAATGAAATCGACATGGCATACAAAATGACATGGCATACATGATGACATGGCATAGGTGACATATAAAATGATGACATGGCCTGGATGTCATGGCATAAGAATGAATGTCATGTGAATGAAATTGACATGGCATACAAAATGACTTGGCATGCATGATGACATGGCATAGGTGACATCGCATAAAATGATAACACGGCATATATGGCATGGCATAAAATGATGACATGGCATAAATGATGACATGGCATAGGTGACATGGCATAAATGATTACATGGCATAGGTGACATGGCATAAAATGATGACATGGCATAAAATGGTGACATGGCATAAAATGATAACATGGCATAGGTGACATGGCATAAAATGATGAGACGGCATAGGTGATATGGCATAAAATGATGACATGGCATAAGAATGAATGTCATGTGAATGAAATCGACATGGCATACAAAATGACATATTAATGACATGGACAAGTGTCACAGCATGAGGATGAATTTATTTGAGAATGACTCGAAATTTATTAATACCAAAAATCTTTTCATGTTCCCCGACAAACCCGACAAAACATTGAAAGTTTTATTTATTTCGAAACTCTTCGAATCACCCTTGTTTTGGAATAGGGTATTCCTTGTTAATAATATTTAATGATATCCTCCCCGACAGACCCAACAGAGAAAATCATGAATTATTTAATCTCGGGAATATTGCCTTATTTATTAAAATATGTTATGAATAGCATAGCATGATAATAAATGTCATGTGAATGAAAACAACATGGCAATCCAAAGCTAGATAAGCATAATGACATGGCAAACCAAGTGACAAGGCATGAGATATGGATGTGTCATGAAAATAGAATGATATGAAGGAAATGTCATGGTAGCCGAATGGTCATGGTAATGGCATGAATGGCGTGACATGCTTAATCATGGTAAGAAATGAGCTCAAACACTAAATGACATGACAAATGGCATGCTATATGAATGATATGGCATAAATGACATAAAACATGAATACAATGTCATGGTGGCCGAATGACATGGTGATGGCATGTGAATGGCCGAATGCATGGTGATGGCATATGGATGGCCGAATGGAATGAAATAATAGCATAGAATGAATGACGTGGCATGAAAATGCGCCTAAACCCTAAATGACATGGCATATGACATGGCATGACATGTTATATGGATGACATGGCATAAGTGACATGGCATGAAATGATGACATGGCATGAAAGGGACCTAAACTTTAAATGACATGAAAAATGGAATGGCATGACAATGACATGACACATGACATGTTATAATGGATGACATGGCATAGGTGACATGGCATAAAATGATGACATGGCATGAAATGAATCTAGACCTTAATTGACATGGAAAGTAACATGTTATATAAGGATGACATGGCATAAAATGATGACATAACCACTAGAATGGCATGACATAGCCGAAAATAACCTATTCTAAGATGACATAGAAAATGACCTAAGATGCATGACATAGCTACATGACCTAAGGTGCATGTCATAATCAAATATAATGCAAGACATGACATGAATCAAAATATACAAGGGCTGGCCGAATGGTGTAGGAAATGTCGTGAACTCAAAATGCAAAATGACATAGCATAAGACCTAAGATGTATAACATAACTAAATATGATGCAATACATGGCATGAACCAAATATACAAGGGGGTGGCCGAATGGTGTAGGAAATGTATGATATGAAAGTGATGCAAGAACTTATAAGACATGAAGATAATGTAAAGAACATGACCAAAGATGCATAGACAAGCTTGGAAGTAATAAAAAAAATAAGCAAACAATGAACAAGGAAAGTGAGCTCCATGGTTGGTACAATGGGCATAGCGCTCCCCTAACCATGATCACTTGATTTTTATCAAGATCATGAAGCCTTTCCAACTCAAAATCAGAAAATTAAACCAAGCAAACTAAAAAAATGGAGGTGAGCTCCATGGTTGGTACAATGGGCATAGCCCTCCCCTAACCATGATCACTTGATTTTTATCAAGATCATGAAGCTTTCTAACCTCTTTCACTTCATTTATTTATAAAAATCAGAATATAAAAAGAAACATAAACCTTCCACAATCATGTTTCCCACATCAAACATGCAAAACAGAAAAAATCAAAGCATGCACAAGCAAGGTTCGGCCATAATGAAAAAGATTAGTAAACATTGTTTTCTTCTTTTTTTGATGAAAAGGAAAAGATGAAAGCTTAAAAAACATTTCAAAACTTTTATTTTCACAAGAAAAGAGGTAGAAATCACATGGAAAACAAGGAAAAACACATGATAATGAAGAAGAAAATGATGCAAAGAGCAAGGGAGGAATGTCTACCTTACTAGCTTTCTTAGGTAACTCTCTCTTCTTTTTCTTTCAAATTTCTTTTCTTGCCAAATTAGCTACTGCCTTTCTCCCCAAAATGACCAGCCAACTTAGTAAATAAAATATCCTCCCCTCATTCATGCCTTCGCCAAATGGCCTCCCAACCCTTGGATAAATTGTACTCATATTTTCTCCAAGAATCTAGGCCATTGGATGAGGATATTTTCATGACAATAAAAATGTCATCTTGCAATTTGATCTTGGCCATTGAAGGATGTACTCATCTTTCTACAAGGCACATAGCCATTGGATGAACAAAGGACCACCCATTCATGCTCTTGGCCGAATGGCCCCCTCACCATTGGATGAATTGTGCTCATCTTTTCTCCAACAATCTAAGCCATTGGATGAGGATATTTTTATGACAATAAAAATGTCACCTTGCAATTTAATCTTGGCCATTGAAGGATGTACTCATCTTTCTACAAAGCACCTAGGCCATTGGATGAGGGAGGATCACTTGTAAGGTAATAAAAATGACATCTTGTAACTTGATAGTGACCAATGGATTAAATTGATTAAACCTCCATCCTTCTCCCATAAGCTGGTCGGCCAAGGGTTGGAATATTCATGAAATTCCTTCATTTTTCATTTATTTAATTTTGCAAATTGGCCTTTTTTCGATTTCTTCGATAAAATTACCTTTTAGCCCCCTTCGAACTTAATTTAATTGAAAATGGACCCCAAATTTGGATTTGTCTTTTCCAACTCATCCCATCCATTATAGAACTTGGTTTTGGAAGTTTTCACATTTTTTCGAGCCCATTCTCTATTTTTCCCGAATTTTTCTCTAGAATTTCGGTTTAGTGCCCCCCAAATTTAGCCTTTTTCATTTGAGCTCCAATCATGGATTTTTCTTCACCAATCTCTTCCAAAAATTGTAAAACTCATATCTGGTAGTTTTCATAATTTTCCCAGCTCGCTTGCTATTTTTCCCGGAATTATCTTTTGGAATTTCGGGTTAGTGCACCCGAACTTTGCCATTTTTTAAATGAGCTCCAATTCCAGATTTTTCTTCACCAATCTCTTCCAAAAAATTATAAAACTCCGATCTAGAAGTTTTCATAATTTTCCGAGCTCGTGTCCTATTTTTCCCGGAATTTTCTTTGAGATTTTTCGATTTTCCCTTTAACCTTCGAAACCTTGATTTTACTCAAAACAGGTATGATTTTCGGATTTTCTTTTTCCACTACCTTTGTCATATATGAAATTTGAGTTGGTTCAAAAACACAATTTTTATGAGTGTTCTCCTTTTCAAACTCGGGAATTTTCTCATTTTATCATTTTTGCTCTAACCAGCTCTTCTTTGGGATCCACTTCAAACTGGGCCTTGAGCTATTTTTGTTTATTCATCCTTTATCAACTGGGGGCTTCAATTTCACTGAATCGGGCCATCTTTACAGTTTTCCCCAAAATTTTCGGTTAAGTCTTCTTTTACATTGAATTTTCGCAACCCATCTTTCGAACTCTATATCTTTCTTTGTAGATCTCGAATTATCAAAATTCTTTCGCCATTGTTCAATTCAACTTTGAATCTTGATTTTGACTAAGAGTTGACTTTTTTAGTGGTTGACTTTTTGGGGTTGACTTTTTCGAGTTGACATTTTGTGCTGACCTTCGAAACAAAGTCTTGGGGAACCATCTATGGAATAGTTAAAATCTCTTTGCATTTAGGGAAATCGAAAAGGAGAATCTGCCCGGTTTAGGATCTTGAATAAAATTAGATGTCTACAGCTGGGCCTCTTTGACTATTGCTGAGAATCAAGAATCAAGCAAAGATAAACTAGACAATAATTATGTCCAGTTAGTGAAATCATATCTGCAAGATAAGAAGGGGAATTTTTATTTTTCCATTTATTGATTTTTTTTTTGCAAACTGTAAAAAAATGAAAATAAAATAAAATACATTTATCCTTAAATTGAGTTCCTTGACTAATCAAGGCTCGACCCGTCTTAAGGAAACGAGTTCGATTTACAAGCGAAGACAATAGCTCGACGAAAGTCTCAGGGCATTACCTTATCTTGGTGCAACTTTGACTGAAACAAAAGGTTTTTCCTTAACTTGAATTCCCTGACTAATCAAGGCTCGACACGTCTTTAGGAAATGAGTTCGATTTGCAAAACTTGAATGTCCTGTCCGAAAAGTCTGGTTGTCTTGTCCAGGGAAAATTTGGATGTCTTGTCTGAGAAATCTGGTTGTCTTGTCCAAGAAAATTGGATGTCTTGTCCGAAAAGCCTGGTTGTCTTGTCCAGGAAAAAGTTGGATGTCTTACTTCCTTTTATGCCAGCTGTGTTGGACTTAAGAAAGAAAACTTTCCATAATTTATGCAATATTAGTCAAATGCAGTGATTCTGATGACAGGTTTTGCAAACGTTTGTAAAATGCATGTTCCCTAAGGATGAATGCAATTACATGATTGTATTTTGAGTTTTAATCCATGATTTCATTGAGTTCACAAATCTTTTCAACTCAATTGTTTGCTCTACTTGATGAGCTCTTCTCTATGGTTTCACCGTGACCCACAAGTTTCGTCTTTGTGATGGCGCTTCCAGCTTATCTCTGATTTGCTCTACTTGATGAGCTCTTCTCTGTATCTTGGATTAAAGTGTTTAGTGCATCCTATGTTTGCCCCCTTGATGAGTTTTTCAGCATCATGGGTTGTCTCGATTTTCTCCAAACTTTGGTGGTTTCCAAACCTTTTTTAAAAAATTTAAATCTACTCCAAAGTAATACAAAGAAATCCTTTCATTTAAAGATTTTTATGTTTACTAATTACCATCCAATTTGATAACATTCAAAATGCATCACAACATGTATGATAGATGGTACGAAATAACCAAATGCCCCAAATGGGCCAACAAGAGTTCATTGGAAAAGGGTTTAGATAACAAAGATGAATATCAAGGGTTAAAAAAAAATGCAAAGAAGAAGGAATAGATACCCCAAATGTGGAATATCCTGGACCCTTCTTGTTTTAATTTCTCTGAAATATCTTTTGAGCTTGCCATTTGCTTGGGTGACTTTCTAGGCTTTTGTTGTTACTTTAGACTGCGCTTTATCCTTTTTCTCTGATTTTCTAATATTTTCTCCCCCTTTACACGGAGCATTGATTCAATCTTTGATCAATACTTGGGCCGCCCTTTACGGGTTTTCAACTCAAGTGTTCCCCGTAAGGTTTTAAGTCATCTTTTTATGGTTTTCGGCTTAAACCTCTCATTTTACATTCTTTTTCATTTTCATTTTCATTTTCATTTTTTTTTCTCTTTTTTTCTTGTGTTCTACCATGCCTCTGAGAATTCTAAATGCTTTTAAGGTAAAAATGACAATTCATAGAATGGGATGAAATCTGAAAAAAAAAACCCTTCAAGTTAAATTCCCATGCTTGATCAAAATGAACTTTAAAAGTATGTAATGTAGGGCAAGGTTTGGGTTTAGAAATAAAGGATAAATAGGCCCAAAATATGTTTAAGGGTGATCGAATCAAGGATCATTTCATGAGGATGATTCATTTTTCAATCATTTGTCTTTTTTGGACTTTTCTCTCCTTTTTGAATTTGTTTCTTTTCATTCTTGGCTTTCATTTGCCATTATTTGATATCACACCTTTTTGTGTGTTTTTTTCCTCTTTTTCTTTTTTCTTTTTTCTTTTTTCTTTTTTTCTTTCCGATGGCTCTTTCCTCTATGATTTTCTTGAAGGAGATTTTTCCTCGCATTTGCCCTCCAGTGTAGAGGGTGATCCTTGATCAGGGTTTAGAGAAAGAAAGAATTCCTAAGGCTCAAAGGGGTGACTAAGCCTAATTTCTACTTAGTGACAGGAATACGAAAAATGGCCATTTATCATATCAAGCACGAATATTCTTATTGAAAAGCAATCCGCAGGGGAAATAGAAATAGAATTCTCATTGTCACATTTGGAATCATTCGAATTCTCATATGCATAGTATCATACTTTTTTTTTCTTCAAGCATAGTATTTCTTCAATTCGTTGGCGTTCACGGGATTTCTCAAGTCATCACCATCCATCTGAGTTAAGATCATTGCTCCTCTAGAAAAAGCACTTTTCATCACATAAGGTCTTTCCCAATTCGAAGCCCATTTTCCGTGAGTATCTTTCACGATAGGGAGAACCTTTTTGTTGAGGGCTTGAATCATCCTTTTCTGATACATCTGCCCATGGAAAATTGCCTTCAGCCTTTTCTCCTCGATGAGGTTCAATTGTTCATAGCGAGCTCTAACCCATTATTCCTCTTCTAGGCCCACTTCCATCAAAACACAAAGTGAAGGGATTTCAACCTCAATAGGCAGCACTGCTTCCATCCCGTATACCAGAGAAAATGGCGTGGCCCTCGTAGATGTGCGAACCGAAGTACGATATGTGTGGAGAGCAAAAGGCAAGATCTCATGCCAATCTTTGTACACATTAGATATCTTTTCAACAATCTTCTTGATGTTCTTATTGGCTGCTTCTACTGCCCCATTCATTTTCGGACGATAAGGTGCCAAATTATGATGGTTGATCTTGAACTGGGTACATATTTCCCTCATCATCTTATTGTTTAGATTGAGAGCATTGTCTGTGATTATTCTCTTCGGGAGTCCATATTAGCATATAATCTATTTTTTTGATGAATCTGCACACCACTGACTTTGTCACATTGGCATAAGAGGCTGCTTCTACCTTCTTTGTGTAGTAGTCTATGGCCACTAGGATAAAACGGTGTCCGTTCGAAGCTTTCGGGGTAATGGGCCCGATCATTTCCATTCCCCATATTGAAAATGGCCATGGAGCCGTCATGACATGCAGCGGCGAAGGCGGCACATGAATCATGTCACCGTATATCTGGCATTTATGGCACTTTCGGGAATAATTGATGTAATCCTCTTCCATGGTTAGCCAATAGTATCCGGCCCTCATAATCTGCTTAGCCAGCATGTGGCCGTTAGCGCGGGTGCCACATATCCCTTCATAGACCTCTTTGAGGATTCTCTGAGCTTCCGCATTAACAACACATCTCAACAGAACCTGGTCTTTCCCTTTCTTGTAAAGGATTTCACCGTCTAAAACAAAACCCATTGCCATTCTTCTCAAGGTTCTCTTATCATTTTTCATTGCTTGCTCGGGGCACTGTTGACTCTTGATGTATTGCAAGATGTCGTAATACCAAGGGTGATCATCTGCTTCTTCTTCAATACTCAAGCAGTGGGCAGGAGACTCGTATATGCTCATCTTGATTGGCACAATTTTGGCCCCTTCATTTACTTTAAACATTGATAACAAAGTGGCTAGAGCATCCCCCATTCGATTTTCTTCTCGGGGAAAGTAATTGAAAATTACCTCTTTGAACTCCTCAATCAAGCTCAATATTAGCTCTCAATATCGGATTAGCTTTGCATCCCGAGTTTCCCATTATTTGTGTAGTTGGTATATCACCAGTGCTGAATCTCCGAAGACCTCTAGCATTTTGATCTTTCTTTCTATAGCAGCACGAAGACCCATAGTGCATGCTTTATATTCAGCGGTATTGTTTGTACAATCAAAATACAATCTAGCAATGAAAGGATAATAATCTTCTTCTGGGGATATGAGCACTGCATCGATCCCGTGCCTCATGGCATTAGATGCGCCATCAAAATGCATTTTTCAGGTTTTCTTCTCAAAGGAAGTCCCCTTTTTTGTGAGACACACATTAGGTCTTCATCAGAGAAATCAAAATCTAGAGTCTCGTAATCCTTTACTGCTCGATTTGCTAGGAATTCGGCTACTGCGCTACCCTTTATAGCCTTTTGGCTCACATACACAATATCATATCCGGAAAGCAACATTTTCCATCTCGCCATTCTTCCTGACAATGAAGGCGCCTTGAATACGTATTTGAGTGGATCTAACTTTGCAATCAGCCATGTCGTGTGATACAACATGTACTGCCTGAGCCTCCAAGCGGTCTAGGCTAGGGCACAACAAAGCCTTTCTACCAATGAATATTTAAATTCGTACTCAGTGAATGTTTTGCTGAGATAGTAGATGGCTCGTTCTTTCTTTTCGGTTTCATCATGTTGCCCCAACAGACATCCCATGGACCTTCCAAATACTGATATAATATCAGTGGCTTCCCTGGGACTGGTGATAACTCGTATAATTATATAGTTTTTAGTTATGTTTTATTATTGTTTTGTGTCAAATACGAGTTATTATTGTTTAGTCTAATTGTGTTTATGATCTTTTATATTTTTATATAATTTGGTGTTTTTCACAAGTTTCTTTGAGTGATTTCAGATTACTAGAATTAAGGGCAAATCCAGTTCAGTTCCAGTTCCGACACCTTTTGCCATATCAGCTATATCTCGAGTTTCACTGAAGCAATAAGGCCGAACTTTGTATCCCTGCAAAGCTAAGAGGCATATCTATCTTTTTCATGTTTTACACTTCTTGAAACGGAGTCGTTTTCCCTAGCGAAATCGACCATCAAGTTGGCTGATGTGCAATGACGTCTGTTCTGCACCGTTTTGGTATTTTGACCATATCTTCCGATCCACGTGCGCAAATGATCTGATTCCAACGGCTATGGATCCGTAACTGATAGGGGTATATTTTTCTAGAAGACCATTTTATCAGATCGAGCCTCCAACATTGACAAAATCGACCATCAAGCTGGCTGATCAGAATTGTCATACAATATGACGAAAATTGTTAGAAAAATGCACCCACCTATTATACCTACCTTTGAAATTTGTAAAGCTTGTCTCTTGTCATTTAGCCCTCCAAAATGTGTATAAATAGAGGGCCTTGGATGAGTATTGGGATACATTGATACATTGGTAGGATAGCCATTGTAATAAAATTCTCTAAGTTTTCTTTTTCTTTCCTTTCTCTAGTCTTCTTTTTCTTCTTACATTTCTTTTCATTTTATTCATATCTAGTATGTGTTTCTAATCATATTGTTGAGGTGATGAGGTGAAGCTCTTGGTAAATGCTAAGGTTAGTCTCTTAAACATGAGCTAAAATGAATCATCATTTATAAGCACTAGTATAGATAATATTTTCTTTTGGTTTAAAATCATACTTGCAAAGTAGAGATCTTGATTCATTATTGACAATGAAAATGGCACAGTAAATGCTTGGTTTCATAACCTTGATTTGTTGTAGACATATAACTTGGCATAAGGAATGCTTGGACTCTTTTTATGAGTTTTGAGGACACCAAATGAACATAATATCATATGCTATGGACGTTGGACAATTTGGACTGAATTGCTAAACCTTCCGATTGGAACCTCCCTTATGTGTGGATTTCAATTGTGTAATAAAACAAGATTAATCTTAGCATAACACCAAGAGTGGATTCTCTAACCTCAACATCTTTTCTTATTGTTTTTTATATCTTGTTTAATTTCTTTTATATTTTGTTTATTTTGTTCTCTAATATCTTGTTTATCTTATTTTGTTGTTGATCTCCTAATATATTGTTTACTTTCTTTTTCTTATATATTTATAAACTTATACTTACTAGTACGCTTCCCTGTGGTTCGACCTCGGACACCCGAGAATTTATTACTTGAACATAACCTGCACTTGGGTTTACAACTCTTAATTGAGTCACCACCAAGTTTTTGGCGCCGTTGCCGGGGAAGCAATACTAAGTATATAAGTTTATAAGTATATTTATTTTTTTTTTGGCTGGTTATACCGCCTAATTTGTTTATATTTATTTTTATTGGCTGGTTATACCGCCTAATTTTGTATATTAACTTTGTTTTATGCTTGTTTGGCGACGTGATTTTAGATCTCGTCGTTTAGTTAGATTTTATTGTGAAACTTTTTCAGGTAATCTTTCTAATACAACTCCTACCATGGCTGACAATGAAAGTGTTCATGCTGAAGATGAGAACAGACAAGTACGCACCATGCGTGACTACTTGCAACCAACTCGAAGCTCATCACCCTCTTGTTTTATTTTTCCTCTCAATGCAAACAACTTTCGTTTTAAACCAGGTATGATAGCTTTGCTTCCAAATTTCTATGGGTTGGAATCGGAAAGTGCTTACTCGTTTCTAAAAGACTTCGAAGATGTATGTGTCACCTTTAATGACCAACAATGTACAAATGAAATTGTCAAGCTAAAATTATTTCCTTTTTCTTTAAAAGATAAAGCAAAAATTTGGCTTCATAATTTAAAACCAAGGTCAATTGGCACATGGCAAGAATTACAAACTGAGTTTCTAAAGAAATTTTTCCCAGCACATAAAACTACTGCTTTGAAAAGACAGATTCAAAATTTCAATCAAAATCAAAATGAAGCATTTTTTCAGTGCTGGGAGCGTTTTAAAGATTTGTTAAGTTCTTGTCCACATCATGGTTTTGAAAAATGGCGTCTTATTAGTTTCTTTTATGAAAGTTTAACTCCCGAAACTAAACAATTTGTTGAAACAATGTGTAACGGTGAGTTTCTAGAAAAAGAACCTGAAGAAGCCTTTGACTACCTAGACCATTTGGCAGATAACTCTCAAGCCTGGCACACAGATAATTCCTCTGAAAGTTCCAATAGATCTAATCTTGTTTCTAACAGAGGAAAATATCATTTTAGTCAAGAAGATGAGATAAAAGCTAAAGTAGCTAATTTGGCTAGAAAGATTGAAGCCATGGAACTTAGAGAAGTAAAAGAAGTCAAAACGGTTAAAAATGAAGAAAGTTGTGGAATTTGTGAAATCATGGGACACCCCACTTCTGAATGTCCAAACATTCCCATTCTTAAAGAAGCGTTGCATGATCAAGTAAATTCCATAAACACATTTAAAAAGCCTTTTCCTTCTCCTTACTCTGAAACGTATAACCCTGAATGGAGAAATCATCCCAACTTCAGTTGGCGGAATAATAATCATGTTCAGGTACCACAATCTCAAAAGCCGGGCAACACTTTTTCCTATCAACCTTCACGTGTACAAACCTTGGAAGAGACATTGCAAGCATTCATGCAAACACAAGCAAATGTGAATAGCCGGACTTCACAGGACATCAATGAGATCAAAAACACCTTGTCCACATTGACAGCTTCATTACGCACTCAAGAAAAAGGTAAGTTTCCTGCTCAACCTCAGCCTAACCCTTCTACTCAATGTCTTGTTTCTTGCTCCAATGAAACTCAACAGGAAAATGCCAGTTCTATCACAACTCTTCGAAGTGGAAAGGCAATTGATAAAAAGATTCCATCAAAAGACCAAGATCCTCTTTCCCCTCCGAAAAGTAATGGTAAGGATGATGGTAAGTCTGAACTTCTTGAAAATTTGGACAAAGAAAAAGGTATGCATCCTGCTCCTTTTCCTCAAAGGTTGCAAACAATAAAGAATTTGAATCAAAATGCAGAAATTTATGAACTTTTCAAACAAGTTAAGATTAACATTCCTTTATTGGATGCAATCAAACAAGTTCCATCTTATGCTAAATTTTTGAAGGACATGTGCACAGTTAAAAGGAAACATAATGTACAAAAGAAAGCATTTTTGACGGAAAGTGTGAGCTCAATCATTCAGCACCTTACTCCACCAAAATTCAAAGATCCTGGATGTCCAACAATCTCATGCATCATTGGAAACACTAGAATAGAACGTGCATTGCTTGATCTTGGTGCTAGTGTTAATCTTTTGCCTTTTTCTGTTTATCAACAGTTAGGTTTAGGTGAACTCAAGGAAACACCTGTTACACTTCAACTAGCTGATCGTTCTGTAAAAATTCCTCGAGGGATAGTTGAAGATGTTTTGGTTCAAATTGATAATTTTTACTTCCCTGTTGATTTTATTGTTTTGGACACACATCCTGTTTCAAATCCAAATGTTCAAATTCCTGTTATATTAGGCCGTCCATTTCTTGCAACTTCTAATGCTCTGATAAATTGCAGGAATGGTATGTTGAACATTTCTTTTGGAAATATGACTTTAGAATTAAATGTGTTCAACATTTGCAAGCAACCTGGTGATAATTCAGAAGTACATGAAGTGGATTTCATTGAAGAACTTGTTCATGAACATCTCACCACTACCACATTCCATGATCCTTTAGAAGCTTATTTAATTGAATATGAGTTTGATAATGCTTCAGAAATTTCACACACTGATTCTTTGTTAAAATCTTTTCAGGATAAGCATTGTTGGAAACAAAAGTTTGAGGAACTACCATCACTTACAAATGTCACTGTACCATCAACTATTGAACCACCCAAGCTGGAGTTAAAACCATTGCCATCCGAGCTAAAATATTCCTTTTTGGGTGAGAGTGAAACTTTTCCAGTCATAATTTCTTCACATCTTGATGAACTACAAGAAGGTAAGTTGTTACAACTTTTGAAGATGCACAAAAATGCATTAGGATGGACCTTAGCTGACATAAAGGGAATAAGCCCATTAATCTGCACACATAATATTTATTTAGAGGAAAATGCTAAACCCTCTAGACAAATGCAACGAAGGCTTAATCCTAATATGAAAGAAGTAGTGAGAAATGAAGTCATTAAACTTCTAGATAATGGAATCATTTATCCTATCTCTGATAGCAAATGGGTAAGTCCTACTCAAGTCGTACCTAAGAAATCTGGAGTTACTGTAGTTAAAAATGAAAACAATGAATTAATTCCAGCTAGGACTGTTACTGGTTGGCGCATGTGCATTGACTATAGGAAACTTAACTCAGTGACGAGGAAAGATCATTTCCCTTTGCCTTTCATGGATCAAATCTTAGAAAGAGTTGCAGGGCATGAGTTTTATTGTTTTCTAGATGGATATTCTGGGTATAATCAAATTGCCATTGCACTTGAGGACCAAGAGAAAACCACTTTTACATGTCCTTTTGGTACTTTTGCATATCGTAGAATGCCATTTGGATTATGTAACGCCCCTGCCACATTTCAAAGATGCATGCTTAGCATTTTTAGTGACATGATTGAACGTAATCTTGAGATTTTCATGGATGATTTTTCTGTTTCTGGTGATTCATTTGATGATTGCTTAGCCAATTTGAAAAATGTATTGATTAGGTGTGAAGAAAAAAATCTTGTTCTTAATTGGGAAAAATGTCATTTCATGGTCACTAAAGGTATTGTACTAGGTCACATTGTTTCTGCAAAAGGGATTGAGGTAGACAAGTCAAAACTTGAATTGATTGCTAATCTACCCACACCAAAGACAGTAAAGGACATTAGGTCATTCTTGGGACATGCAGGTTTTTATAGAAGATTCATAAAAGATTTTAGCACAATATCTAAACCTCTATGTAATCTTTTAATGAAAGACACTGCATTTGAATGGACTAAAGATTGTGAAGATGCTTTTGAAAAACTCAAAAATATGCTCACTACTGCTCCTATTATGAGATCTCCTGATTGGTCCTTACCATTTGAAATAATGTGTGATGCTAGTGACTATGCTGTTGGTGCTGTGTTAGGACAAAGGAAAGATAATAAACCACATGTAATTTACTATGCAAGTAAAACTTTAAATAGAGCCCAAATGAATTATTCCACTACAGAAAAGGAATTACTTGCAGTTGTTTTTGCATTGGATAAATTCAGATCTTACCTTGTTGGATCATCAATTGTTGTCTTTAGTGATCATGCAGCTTTAAAATATATTCTCTCTAAGAAGGATGCAAAACCTAGGTTGCTGAGGTGGATCCTTTTGCTGCAAGAATTTGACATCACCATTCGAGATAAAAAAGGAGTAGAAAATGTGGTGGCTGATCATTTATCAAGACTTGTTTGTGATGAATCTTTTGGAACCTCACCAATAAATGATACTTTTCCTGATGAACAACTTCTAATTGTCTCCACGACACCTTGGTTTGCTGACATTGCTAATTTTCTTGCTACAGGAAAAATTCCTTCTCAATGGAGCACACAAGATAAAAGGAAGTTTCTGAATGAGGTAAAGAAGTTCTATTGGGATGACCCTTACTTGTTCAAATATTGTCCTGATCAGATTTTTCGAAGATGCATTCCCGACAATGAGGTAAGTAGTGTAATTAAGTTTTGTCATTCCGAGGCATGTGGTGGTCATTTTTCATCAAAGAAAACTGCTGCAAAAATTTTACAGTGTGGATTTTACTGGCCAACTTTGTTCAAAGATGCACATAATTTTTGCAAGTCATGTGAAAGTTGTCAAAAATTAGGTTCCATTTTGAAAAGAAACATGATGCCTTTGAACCCAATTCTTGTAATTGAAATTTTTGACTGTTGGGGTATTGATTTCATGGGACCATTTCCACCATCTTTTGGTTTCTTATACATTTTAGTTGCAATAGATTATGTTTCAAAGTGGATAGAGGCAATTCCATGTCGAAATAATGATCACAAAATAGTGATTAAATTTTTAAAAGAAAATATTTTGAGTCGATTTGGAATTCCTCGATCTATCATAAGCGATGGGGGAACACATTTTTGCAACAAGGTTTTTGAAACATTAATGAAGAAATATGCCATTACACACAAAGTTGCAACCCCTTATCACCCGCAGACAAATGGACAGGTAGAATTAGCAAATAGGGAGATTAAACAAATTTTGGAAAAGACAGTTAATCCAAATCGCAAAGATTGGTCTCTTAGACTTAACGATGCATTATGGGCCTATCGAACAGCTTTTAAAACAGCATTGGGCATGTCTCCTTATAGGCTAGTTTATGGAAAACCTTGTCATTTACCTGTGGAACTTGAGCATAAAGCATATTGGGCCATTAAAATGTTCAACTCAAACCTTGATGACGCTTCTAATTTACGAAAATTACAAATAAATGAACTTGAGGAACTCAGAAATGATGCATATGAGAATTCTAAAATTCATAAAGAAAGAACTAAAGCCTTTCATGACAAGTTAATTTCAAGAAAAACATTTAATGTTGGGCAAAAAGTTCTACTTTATAATTCTAGACTTCACATATTTCCTGGTAAGTTGAGATCAAGATGGACTGGCCCATTTGTGGTTAAGCATGTGTATCATTATGGAGCAGTTGACATTGAGAATCCTCAAAATGGTAACGTATTCAAGGTAAATGGACAAAGACTCAAACTCTTTTTGGAAAATCATGTTACTCAAGAAGAGGTTGTTTTTCTTTCTGATCCTTGTTTTGAAAATAACTAGATGTAAATATAATTTTTTTTTTTTACCCCGGTTAAATGGCGGATAACGGTACTCCGTGATTATTTAAGTCGGTTCCATCAGCTACCCACAAAACTGATATTGTATATAAATTTATCTTTCATTTTAATTTATTTCATTTTTTTTTCAGGATGGATGATATTCTCAAAAGATTGCAGAAACGATTTCCTCCTTTTCCTCGGAATATTTTACTGAAGCTTTACCAAGTTCGATTAGAAAGATTAAGAATGCTTATGAACAAAGGGATTCCTGAAGACATACGTTGGATAATTGAAGCCAAGGTACGTGAAGATGAATATCTTCCTGTTTTGCATTTACCAGGTACAGGTAGAAGCACTTATGCAAAGAAGCGACGAGCAAAGCGCATGAGTTCAAATTGCCACAAGTGTGCACGATGGACGTGTAACGGTAAATGTCGTTCTATTGGGATTCCGTCCTCTAATCGAGATGATAAAATTGAATTCATTAAGGATGGACTGAGTAAGGAGAATTTGGGTAATATCCAACTTTCTCTTGAGACGCATCCTAGTGGAGACGTACAAAGAGAAATTCTTGATTTATGGCCGCAATTCCAAAGGGAATGGCAACATCTTGGGAATCTGATGTTAAAAGACCCTGTTTGCCAGCTTGTAAGAAAACTGGATGGGAAGCATATCCTCGACTCATAGAAGGCGTTTAAGCCGTTTCTGGACGTAAAACCAGAGGAAGATGTGAGCCACAATCACAACTACAATAAATGACTTCTCAGCTTTTGGTTTGATTTGCAATAATTTTATTTCGGTTTAGTTTACGTGTTGTTCGATTTGTGTAATTATTCTTTTTTTTTTTTGCATTAGTCTTTTACGGTTGATTTTTCTTCTCTTTTTGATTTTCTTCCTGAAATCACGCAAAAATCTTTTGTTAGGTTAACATTTTCTTCTGACAGGTCAAATACACTTTCGGCGACATTATTACTCTTGTCTGATTCACTACTCAGTCCTCTATATATTACACCATGTACTCATTCTCTTTCAGGCACTCGAAAAAGAAAAAAAATGGAAAGCACTTCGTCCCAGCGCATTAAAAAAATTTGTGTCTTTGGAGGTGCTTATCCAGGGAAAAATAACATATTCGCTGATGAAGCCATAAGAGTTGGAGTAATACTTGCCCAACAAAAGATCCACTTGATTTATGGAGGCGGTAGTACGGGTTTAATGGGAGCAGTCGCTACAACAGCACACGCCGGAGGAAGTCCAGTTCTAGGAATCGTGCCAAAACTATTCACAGATTTTTGTGGACCTACCGTGGGTAAGGAAATACAAGTCTGGAGTATCCCTGAACGGATAACAATCATGTACCATTCTGCCGATGCATTCATTGCCTTACCAGGAGGTCTGGGTACATTGGAAGAAATAGCTTGCGTGGCTTCTTGGTCATCTTTGGTCACAAATAAGAAACCCATTGGTTTGCTTAATATTAATGGTTATTTTAGTAATTTACTTTCATATTTAGATAATGCTGTGGATAATGGATTCATGTTTTCAGAGGCAAGGAGAACCATAATTTCTGCTACAACCATTGAAGATTTACTCAAAAAGCTACAAGCTTATGAGTGTTTATCTGCTACGGCTGTTTCGCAAACGCTCGGAAAAAGAAAAAGAGATATGGACGAGCAAGGAGTGGATTGCACTTTGTCTTTGTGACATTATCTAACATTTTGCTTGTTGTGTCTCAGTTATAATAAGTGGTTAGCAACCTCTGCAGGTAATATCTCCTAAATTCTACCTTTAAAATTTGACATTGGGGACAATGTCATATTTTAGTAGGGGGTAAGGGACATATTTTGCTAAAAAAAAAAAAAAAAAAAAAATTTGTTGTGTTTTAAGACATTTAGAAGTATTCATTCTGAACAAGGTCTGAGTAAGGGAGACTTGAGACATACCTTGTCAGTTTGATTTAATCTTCTTCTTCAAAAAAAAAAAAAAAACAAAAAAACAAAAAAAAAAGCATGTTTAGACTTAGTGTGTTTTTTTTTTAGTTACTTTCAATACAATGATGAGATATGAATTGCATAAGTCTAAAACAGATTTATTAGTGAGAAGATTTTCATGAGAATTGAGCTTGATGTCAACCTTTTTATGAGCCAATGTTAATATGATATGTTGATTGAGAAAGAAGCATGTTTAGACTTAATCTGACTTGTATAATCATCTTTGTGAGTTTTTGAGCCTATAATGATTGATGCATTATACAAATCAATCTAATTTCTTTCTTGAGTGCTCTTATGATTACATGATTCTCTAGAACTTGCTTTAAACCGTTTGAGACTATATTGATACATGTGACAACATGAATATGATAGAGGCATTAGGATTATAACCAGAGCCAAACAGCCATCCATTATTAATGTTCTACGAGAACATCCCCACTAGTGAGCCAATTTGAGCCTACATTAAATATGATGTTTTATTGGTAACCACAACTTACACCTAGCCTAAATATGCTTATATCCTTACCCTTGTTCTAAAGATGAATTTTATATTTTGAGACATATTGCAAAAAAACAAGGGATATTTTTATTTGAAAATTTGGGTTAGAAACAAAAGATAAGTGTGGGGGAAGAAAAGAAAAAGTCAAGAGAAAAAGAAAGGGATCATTGTCAAATACATTCCCATATTAAAAAAAAAAAAAAAAAAAAAAAAAAAAAATCTTCTCTTGAACTTCTAGAAAAAGATGTTACAAAGTTGGTTAGAATGATGCAAAGGCTCAACATGAATATTTAGCCTATGTTATTATGTGCTTTATAAGAGTTTTGAGAAGTTTTATTTGTATGATCTTATTATGTCTCTAAAATCTATGAACTCTTTGGAACCTTTGTGATATCTTTATCCTTTTGTTCTTTAACCACATTATAACCCTTTGGCCCCATTACAACCTTGAATAAAGACCTCTTGATTTATGAAGTTGTATGATCTAAATAGTGGAGAATAGGTGGACAAGCAAGCATATGGTAGAAGTGTTTTCATGAGATTGATTGAGTGTAAACACTTTACCACTACTTTAAAGAGTGAAAATCAAGAGAGTATCCCATGTGAGAAGTTGAGATTAAGTTTGAATATACACTATTTTGATTGAAATATGTTATGTTATTATTGGCTTAACTCAAACTATTTACATTCAAGCAAGATCTTTTGTGAATTTCTTTAAGCTATTGATTAGTTTTTAAGACTTGTCCAATGATTATCTCTAATTTATATTGGAAGGATTAGTTATAATTATTATTTTTAGTTTTTCTTATGTCTTCAATGTTTGTGGGTATCGTCCTAGTAAACCCTCACGAGACTAAACTCGTCCACTAGGGACACCTAGGGGTTTAAAGGCTTGTGTCACATGCTAAGTGCCACCGTGATTTCCTACGAAAATGGATTAGATTAGATTTTCTTATTTTATTATTATTTTTTTTTATTGAGTCGTTGCTAGGGACTAGCAACAATCTAAGTATGGGGGTGTGATAACTCGTATAATTATATAGTTTTTAGTTATGTTTTATTATTGTTTTGTGTCAAATACGAGTTATTATTGTTTAGTCTAATTGTGTTTATGATCTTTTATATTTTTATATAATTTGGTGTTTTTCACAAGTTTCTTTGAGTGATTTCAGATTACTAGAATTAAGGGCAAATCCAGTTCAGTTCCAGTTCCGACACCTTTTGCCATATCAGCTATATCTCGAGTTTCACTGAAGCAATAAGGCTGAACTTTGTATCCCTACAAAGCTAAGAGGCATATCTATCTTTTTCATGTTTTACACTTCTTGAAACGGAGTCGTTTTCCCTAGCGAAATCGACCATCAAGTTGGCTGATGTGCAATGACGTCTGTTCTGCACCGTTTTGGTATTTTGACCATATCTTCCGATCCACGTGCGCAAATGATCTGATTCCAACGGCTATGGATCCGTAACTGATAGGGGTATATTTTTCTAGAAGACCATTTTATCAGATCGAGCCTCCAACATTGACAAAATCGACCATCAAGCTGGCTGATCAGAATTGTCATACAATATGACGAAAATTGTTAGAAAAATGCACCCACCTATTATACCTACCTTTGAAATTTGTAAAGCTTGTCTCTTGTCATTTAGCCCTCCAAAATGTGTATAAATAGAGGGCCTTGGATGAGTATTGGGATACATTGATACATTGGTAGGATAGCCATTGTAATAAAATTCTCTAAGTTTTCTTTTTCTTTCCTTTCTCTAGTCTTCTTTTTCTTCTTACATTTCTTTTCATTTTATTCATATCTAGTATGTGTTTCTAATCATATTGTTGAGGTGATGAGGTGAAGCTCTTGGTAAATGCTAAGGTTAGTCTCTTAAACATGAGCTAAAATGAATCATCATTTATAAGCACTAGTATAGATAATATTTTCTTTTGGTTTAAAATCATACTTGCAAAGTAGAGATCTTGATTCATTATTGACAATGAAAATGGCACAGTAAATGCTTGGTTTCATAACCTTGATTTGTTGTAGACATATAACTTGGCATAAGGAATGCTTGGACTCTTTTTATGAGTTTTGAGGACACCAAATGAACATAATATCATATGCTATGGACGTTGGACAATTTGGACTGAATTGCTAAACCTTCCGATTGGAACCTCCCTTATGTGTGGATTTCAATTGTGTAATAAAACAAGATTAATCTTAGCATAACACCAAGAGTGGATTCTCTAACCTCAACATCTTTTCTTATTGTTTTTTATATCTTGTTTAATTTCTTTTATATTTTGTTTATTTTGTTCTCTAATATCTTGTTTATCTTATTTTGTTGTTGATCTCCTAATATATTGTTTACTTTCTTTTTCTTATATATTTATAAACTTATACTTACTAGTACGCTTCCCTGTGGTTCGACCTCGGACACCCGAGAATTTATTACTTGAACATAACCTGCACTTGGGTTTACAACTCTTAATTGAGTCACCATCAACTGGTGATATTAGTACCGTCGGGTTTGATAGATAATGCTTGGCCTTATGAAAGGCTATTTGACATCCTTCATCCTATTCCCCTTGATCACACTTTCGGAGTAGCTTGAAGATCGGGTCGCACTTATCGGTTACTTGAGAAATGAACCGAGCGATGTAATTCAGCCTTCCCAAAAAGCTTCTTACTTCTTTCTGAGTACGAGGGGGAGGCAAGCTTTGAATAGCTTTCACTTTATCTGGATCAATCTCAATCCCTTTCTGGCTAACAACGAAGCCCAGTAGCTTTCCTGAGGTGACTCCGAACGTGCACTTTTTCGGGTTAAGTTTAAGTTGAAACTTTCTCAACCTTTCAAAGAGCTTTTTAAGATTCGAAATGTTCGTCCTCTCTTTGCGACTTTATGATCATATCATCGACATAGACTTTGATCCTTTTATGCATCATGTCATGGAACAACGTTACCATGGCTCTTTGATACGTTGCCCCAGCGTTTTTCAACCCGAATGGCATTATCTTATAGCAAAAGGTTCCCCATATCATAACGAATGTGGTTTTCTCCATATCTTCCGGTGCCATCTTCATCTGATTGTACCCTGAGAACCCATCCATTAAGGAAAACACGAAATTCTTAGCGGTATTATCAACTAGGGTATCAATGTGAGGCAATGGGAAATTATCCTTAGGGCTTGCCCTATTCAGGTCCTAGTAATCGACATACATCTGTACTTTGCCATCCTTCTTCAGAACTGAGAAAATGTTGTCTACCCACTTCGGGTATTTTGCCACTTCCAAGAATCCGACATCGAATTGCTTTTTCATTTTCTCTTTTACTTTTAACAGCATTTCGGGTCTCATTCTTCTCAAATTCTGCTGAATCGGCTTGCAATAAGGTTTTAAAGGCAATTTGTGAACCACAATATCAGGGTCCAACCCAGGCATGTCTTGGTATGACCATGCAAACACATCCGCGTATTCTCGGAGTAGAATTATCAAATCTTGTTTTATCAATGGTGAAATAGTAGTCCCAATCTTGACTTATCTTATTTCTTTACCATTCCCCAAATTTATCACTTCTAATTGCTCTTTATGAGGCAATACTTGTTTCTCCTCTTGTTCTATTATTCTCAACATATCCGGAGGCAAATCACAATCCTCGACATCTTCGTTAGCGTCGAAACTGGAGGCAAACCACCCGTACAAATGGGTTTTTCAAAATCAATTTCAGAATTATTGACAGGACAGTCCTTATATTCCGTATTCGGGCACCTATAAATAAGTGGAGAAGAAACAATATAGGAAGGCATATAGGCAATAATAACGAAATAATGAAAGGATGAAATAATGCGGACACATTGGTATGAAAAAAATGCATCTTGATGGTTATTTATTAAATGATAAGTCTTAAACATACGCCCATACAAAGGATTCTTAATGCCCTTGGGCAGAGGCAAATAAGTGTTGGTTTAGAGTATTCCACTGGAGTAGACCTAAAAACTAAGGAAATTCAGTCATGCTCCAATTTTTTAGCTCATAACCCGGAGGGCACGGGCGCACAACCCAACTAGTGCTTTCACCCCTCTGTTCATCTGTTCCGGCCATGCCGACCATCATTTCATGTGGTTGTTTGTCTTCAACCCTATAGAACTTTCCAAAAGGCTGCTCCAATAGGACCATCACATCCTCGGGATTTTTACCCCTAAACTCAAAACCGACCGAACGAAAGATGTGAAGGATTGGCGAGAAAGTCATGAGCTCCCACTCCATATCCATACTCGAAAGGCGGGCCATCCTTCTCTTTCAGTTCTTTTTAATTTGTTTCCTTCTCTCATGAGCCTTGGGGAGATACCCGAGGCCACTTCGATTGCTCTGGCCATTTCCTATAGATATTTTCCTAGTCTTTTTCCTGCTCTACAGCCCTTTCCTACTCTCGTTTTCACCCCCAACTTGGTATTCTTGGATAGCCTTGGCTTTGGAATTTTATGTCCTTCATTGATGAACACAGCATTGACGAATTCCAGCGACCTGAATAAGCACTCTACAGCATCCTCATTCACCTCTATATAAGGGGTATCTATGGATGTTGAAGCTATGATATCTTTTTCTCCTAACACACTGACCAAACGTCCTTCCATTACAAATTTCAGATTTTGGTGGAGAGATGACGGTACAGCCTCGGCAGAGTGAATCCACGACCTTCCCAGCAAGTAATTGTAAGATGGGGTGATGTCCATCACTTGAAAATCAACCTTATAGGTACAGGGACCTATCTGAAATGGGATTTCAATACTTTCCATTACCTCCCGACGAGTGCCATCAAAGGCCCTGACAACGGTATGACTCGGCAGCATGTAGGTCATATTAATGGGCAGCTCAGATAAGGTTGCCAATGGCATCATATTTACAGAAGATCCATTGTCAAGGAGTACTCGAGGTAGAATGTGCCCCTTGCAAGTAGTGGTAATATGAAAAGCCTTGGTGGATCCTACTCCGTTCGACGGTATCTCATCATAACTGAAGGAGATGTAATCATCCACTGTAATGTTCCCCACCAATCGATCTAACTTCTCCATCTATATGTTGCTAGCCACGTAAGCCTGGTTTAAAATTCTCAGCAGAGCATTTCGGTGTGGCTCTGAGTTTAGCAGCCGTGAAAGAACTAAAATTCTCGCCTGTTGGCGGTACAATTTCTCTACCACACTGTACTCGCTGTGTTTGATGAACTTTAAGAACTCACAAGCTTCCTTCTCATTTATCAGTCCTTTTACTTTACTAGCTGAAGCTAGATCTTTCTCAATTTCCCAGATTGTTCTACCTCCATAGGGTCTGGTCCTACTACCCTTTTTCCTTTGTCAGGTTTCCCTGTCTTTCCAAGTTCAACTGTCCCTAGGGCATAACATCTATCGCTTCGGGTTAGGTGCCTCATTCCAGTTACATCCACGGTAGCTTCTTGATGGTTCAAAGATCCTGGCATTGCCATACTACATTCATAGTTCCATGGAATCGTCTTGTCTCTCTTGTAAGAAAAAAGTGACGGCATTTCTATGATCATCTTCGGAGTGGGTCCCTCAACTACTAGAATAGCCTTTACCTCAGGCTCATCATATATATGACCAAGGGTCTGTTTACCCCATAACCGATTTCATTCATACTTATTTTAGGCTTTTCTATCTTCTCGAAAAACGGGGCCTCGCCCATATCCATTATCTTCTGAACCTTTGCTAAGAACTCTTCGCAGCCCTGAATCGCATGCCCTTTACACTCATGGTATTGGCAGAAGTTCCCCGCATGACTGACTATCCTCCTCACATATGTTTTCGGCTTAATCAACCCCGCCTTGACCATCTCAAACCAGACTCTGATCATAGGCATTTTTATTTCCTGACATCCCTTTTTACCCTTTCAACCTCTCCTAACATGATTGCATTAACCTTGGCCTCCGTATGATTAGGCAACGGGTTTCTCGCAATATTAGGTCTATTTTTTGGCCCAAATTTCAAGATTCCTGCACCAAGAAGGCTATGAACCTTACGCTTGATAGCAGTGCAAGTTTCAAAGTTGAGTGTCCTTGGATGCCCGCATGGTACGCGCAATGAGCGTTAGAATCGTACCACTTGGGGTAAGGAGGTTTTAAAGGTTGAAGATAGATAGGTGCAATGACTTGTCTCTCTAGATACTTCGGGTATAACTCACTGTAAGTAGTTGGGATAGGGTCATATTGAGGCTTTTGGGTGTTCTTCCCAAGCCTTTGATGATTTCGGGGAATGTTTTGCATGTTTGGGGTATTGTTTGGTGGAATGACTATCTGAGGAGATATGCCAGTCGAATATGGTTGTTGTGGTATGGCTGTGTAGGGAAAAAGATTATAAGTGAGGCTGTTTATAGCCGGATAGTATGGATTGTAGGTCGGGTAAGGTGTATAGGGTGCTGGAGGTGAAAAAGGTCGGTTATTGAAACTGACTGCAAGAGCCTCCCTTTTCTTTTTCTTGGCAGGAGTTTTTTTCGTGTGGGCGACTTGTTCCCCAATCATCTCTCCAGATATGACCATATCTGAAAATTTTTAGTGGCATTACCCACCAGCTTCTCATATTACGGTGCCTTCAGACTATTGATGAAGAGAACCGTAGTTTCTTTATCAGTCAATGGTGGCTGCACCTGGGTAGCCATGTCTCTCCATTTTTGGGCATACTGTTTAAAGCTTTCAGTAGCTTGCTTCTCCATGTTTTGCAGGGATATTTTGTTCAGATACCATGTTAGATACGTGTTTGTAGTGTTCCAAGAAGGCCCTTAGCCAAATCGTCAATGATTGGATCTTGCTTCAGGTGAGTTGATTGTACCATCGAGTGGCAGACCCCGTAAGGCTGTCTTGGAAGCAGTGGATAAGCAACATCTAATCACTATCATGTCCAATCATTTGTTGGCAATACTCGTCAAATATGCTAAGGATTGGTGGTCCCGTTGTACTTCTCAAAATCTGGCGTTTTGAACTTGGGTGGGATCACTAAGCCGAAGAATAGACTCATCTCTTTAGCACCGAGGCTTCCAAACAGCTCAGCCCCTTCCACTGCCCTCAGCCTTTCTTCCAATAGCTGATACTTCTTTTGTGATTCGATCATTTCAACCCTTTTCAGTTTCACCGTTTTCCTCTTTTCTTGTTCGACAAGCTCATCCAAGTCTGGGATATCGATAGGGTACGACGGGATTGCCCCAAGATTCACCTCGATCGGCATTTGCTTCGGTGCCTTGGTGTTGGTTTGAACATACACGAAAGACCTTTCAACTGCCGGTGGTGGAATTTTTGTATTCTGCAGAGGTTGGCCATTTGTCAGTACGGCTTCCTGTTGACTTTCTTTGCCCCTTTGACTTCCTGGTTCTAATCCTAGGGCTGAGTTTTTCATGTGGCCCTTTCCCTTAACTACAGCGGACACTAGTTCCATCAACTTGATCATCTAATCTCTCGATTCGGCTTGAGATTTGGCCAACTATTCCTTTAACTCATCCTGTGCCCTTTTCATTCTCTCCATTCAGGCAAGTTGCTCATTTTCCATGATCCTGACTTGTGATCGAATATTATACCGATTCGGAGTGCTTCTCTTTGGGAGTTTAGATGGGTGCCAAATTTTAAACCTTAGAATGGTACATTATTATTATTATTATTAGCTTATTAAATGTGTACAAGGATGAATGAATAAATTAATGCATGACTGATCAATCAAATGAATGAATGTATGCTTCTATAATTTTATGAAATGAGATGATGCGAATAATAGTATTTGCCTTAAGATCCAATTCCAACATAAAGAATTTTCATTAATTCATTGAAACTTTTTACAAATCCTCTCTCACTCTCGGGTTAGGTAAAAAGATCGAATCTGCTTATACTGGTCTTGAGCCTCCTCTAAGAAGTTCAGCAAGCGCTATCCATGCTCCCTTGTCGGGTTGACATCACACCTCAAAGTCTTTACCTTCTCCGATATCTCTCTGGCCTTGATCACAGCCTTGCGGATCTGCCTAGTCAGGTGGTCTATATATTGTTGCCTCCCCAAGGTCTCAGTCTTCCACCTTGTGCTAGCATCTAAAGCTAAGTCATTTTCCTAGCTCTATTCGGCCTTCCTCTCTCTGTATTCTCGGATGATAGTGTCGATGTCAGTTTTTTGGACTTGCAACTGATGCTCTAAGATCTGAATGGTCTCATGGAGTGTCTCATTCTCCTTGCGTAGCATGGATGTCCTTTGCATGGCAATAAATGCTATCCTAACTTAATATGTATGCAATGCTTGATAATACAAATATGACTTGGACCTAATATGTTATGAATATGCACGAAAATGCTAATGTAACCTAAGACCTAAGTAGCATAGCAATGCATGGCAATACCAATATGATTTAAGACCCAATATGCATGGCAATACCAATATGGCCTAGACCTAAAATGTAATGAAAATGCATAGCAATACTATGAACATACAATGACCAATGAACCTAATGCTAATGCTTGAACAAACAGCAACTAATACACAATTTCAAGATATGATAATGCTTGAATCACCCAAAAGAGTGTATCTTATTTAACCTTGCACTTAAAAAGAATCAATTGTAAAGTATAGTGATTAGCAAGGGTCGAGTCCTCAGGGATTGGGTTTTAGTTTATAAGTTAATAGTTTAAAACTTAAAAACAAGTAAACAAAAGTAAAGGGGATTTTGAAATAAGATTTAAGCTAAAGTTAACAATAAGAATGAGAAAACAAGTAATTAAGAAGAATCAAATATGAAAAATATGGTTAAGGTTTCATTCTCCACCACTAGATATCATTAAGAATCAATTTCATACCTATCAACATTAATTAGCTATCAAAGTTAACAACCGTAGATAACAACAAGCTCTGTTACCCCAATCTTTCCTTAGTTCGTCGTTAAATAGAACAAGCTCTCTATTTAATCTCTAACCATCAAACAACCTAGAATAAGCTCTCTAAATCAATTTAATGGCAGCTTTATGATGAGAAAGATAGGCTGATCTAAGCAACAAACACATAAGCTCGGATTGTTCAACTTAAGTTATGTTCCATTTTGCAATTACTGAAAACTTGACCATAATCATTAATCACAAATTGCCACTGATGAATAGGAAATCAAGACAAGTACACGGATCAAGACTCCTAAACTAGCATTAGACAATTATCAAGATTTATTTAGTTGGCCACCTAAACAAATCAAAACATCATCATGAACAATTTTAATAGAAGAACATAAGCAACTTTGATAGAAAATAATGATAGATAGATTCTGAAAATCAATTACAAAACATGTCTAAGGCTTTGAAGTCACCCTTAACCAAATAAAAGTTTAGCCTAGCATAGGCATAGATAATATATACATAAAACTAAAAAGAAAATAAAAGAATAGAGAAGAAGAAGAATAATAATGATCCTTGAGTCTCCTAAAAAGATGTCTAGTTTGTGGCTCAAAAGATGGTATTTATAGAGCTTTCAAACCCTGACAATAAGTCCTTGCCGCACAAGTAAGCCTGGTGGTGCAAAAATCACGTTTTTGCCTTTTTTTCAGATTTGCGATTAGGGTTTTTCTGGCCGCAGGGTTCTTTAGGGAGATCTTCTAGCGCCATTTTGAATGCCCATTTCTTATCCGATTTGGGCCCATAATATATTGTTGGAAAGATAATCAAGTCAACTTCAAAAGCCAAGAAGGAAGTTTCTTCAAATAAGGAGTCTATCATCATGTTTTCTTTATAACAAGCTCTGGAGGTCAAATCTGCATGATTGCTTTTCAACCAGAAATTGATATTTTTTACTCCCAAGTCTTCTTCCATCTTGTGATTACGATTTTTTAAGCTCTTTACCATCATTATTGACATCTTTTGACTTCATTCTCCTTATTGTACCTAAAATTCAAAAATATATTATAAGTAAACAAGATAAAGATCAAAAACATAACAAAAACTAAAGGTAGAAAGGCATAAAATGTATATTTTATGAGCTTATCAAATACCCCCACACTTAGCTTTTTGCTAGTCCTCGAGCAAAACAAAAAATAAAAATAATATAAGAAAATCTAATCTAATCCACTTTCGTAGGAAATCACGGTGGCACTTAGCATGTGACAAAAGCCTTTAAACCCCTAGGTGTCCCTAGTGGACGAGTTTAGTCTCGTGAGGGTTACTAGGACGATACCCACAAACATTGAAGACATAAGAAAAACTAAAAAAAATAATAATAATAATAATAATTACAACAAATCCTTCCAATATAAATTAGAGATAATCATTGGACAAGTCTTATAAACTAATCAATAGTTTAAAGAAATTCACAAAAAATCTTGCTTGAATGTAAATAGTTTGAGTTAAGCCAATATTAACATAACATATTTCAATCAAAATAGTGCATATTCAAACTTAATCTCAACTTCTCACTATACTCTCATGATTTTCACTCTTTAAAGTAGTAGTAAAGTGTTTACACTCAATCAATCTCATGAAAACAGTTCTACCATATGCTTGCTTGTCCACCTATTCTCCACATTTAGATCATGCAACTTCATAAATCAAGAGGTCTTTAATCAAGGTTGTAATTGGGCCAAGGGGAAATAATGTGGTTAAAGAATAAAAAGGAAAAGATATCACAAAGGTTCCAAAGACTTCATAGAATTTAGAGACAAAATAAGATTTTGTAAATAAAACTTTCTCAATATTCTTTAGCAGTAAATAATCACATAGGCTAAATATTTCATGTTGAACCTTTGCTTCATTCAAACCAACCTTGTAACATTCTTTTTCTTTTCTTTAACCAAAAGTCCAAGAGATGATTCAATTTTTTTTCTTCATGGGAATGTATTTTTACAATGTTCCCTTTTTTTTCTCTTGACTTTTGCCTCTCTCCTCCCCAACACTTATCTTTTGTTCTAACCCAAATTTTCAAAAAGTATCCCTTATTTCTGCAATATGTCTCAAGCATTCTAGTCCATCTTTAGAACAAGGGTAAAGATATAAATGTTTTTAGGCTAGGTGTAAGATATGGTTACCAAAGAAATAGCATATTCAATGTAGGCTCAAATTGGTTCACTAGTGGGATGTTCTCTTGGAACATCAATAGGGATGGCTGTTTGGCCCTGATTATAATCCTAATGCCTCTATCATATTCATGTTATCACATGTATCAATATAGTCTCAAACGGTTTAAAGCAAGTTCTAGAGAATCATGTAATCATAAGAGCACTCAAGAAATAAATTAGATTGATATGTATATTGCATCAATCATATAGGCTCAAAACTCACAAGGATGATTATACAAGTCAATTTTAAGTCTAAACATGCTTCTTTCTCAATCAACATATCATATCAACATTGGCTCATAAAAATTAGTATCAAGCTTAATTCTCATGAAAATCTTCTCACTAATAACCAGTTTAGACCTATGCAATTCATATCTCATCATTGTATTAAAAAGGAACTAAAACACACTAAAAATAATAATAATAATAATAATAATAATGATAATATTAAGACTCATAAAAAAAATAATAGACAAAAATAAAAGAAATCCTAAATCCTTCCCCCCACACTTAATTCTTACATTGTCCTCAATGTAATGCTATTAAACCAAATGAAAGAATCATGTGTAAGCGAAAAAAACTAATAACATAAGAATAGAAATAACTAAGACTCAAAACAAAACAAATTCATGCAACCTAAATAATCCTAAAATACTAAACAAATAATTAACAAATAAACATAAAAATAAATAAATAAAAACAATAAAAATAATAAAAGAAAATGGAAAAGAAAGCAAATCTGAGTATGGCAGGTTGGCAATTTCTTCTTTAATTGGGCTGTCGTCCCAATTAACACTTGAGTTAGTGTTTTGAACCTAACCAACACCCCTTCTTGGCTCTTTAGGCTTGTCAGGCTCATACATGAAATTTTCCAAATTTATGCGTTTGATAGGAAGCTTTCTTTGCACAACAGTGGATGCATTCTCCATTACAAGTATTATTTCATCATCCTTTGTGGTGCATATCTCATCGAGGAATGGAGCATATTTTGATACTTGTTGAATGGCATCCACAAACAAGTTGTTTAAGATTTTCGGCATGTGTTGTTCATGTTCCTCATTCTTGAACTTTGCAAATCTACTAGGAAAAAATGTAAAAGAAACATTAGTAAAAATTGGAACCTTAAACGTTACCTCAGGTGCCGAAGTACTCTTATTTGGATTTGTGACTTCATTATCCTCAAGAATAGAATCTATCTCTAATTTTGTCTCATCCTCATCTTGTTTCTCATTCCTCAAGGTCACAATAGTAGCATTCTCCTTTGGGTTAATCATCTTTTGGGCAGGGAGTTATTTAGATCTTTGTGCTACCCATCCCACCATACTACTAGCCAATTGGCTCATTTGCTTTTCCAAACTCTGGATGCTTGCCTTTGTTTCCTGTTGAAATTGCAAAGTATCAGTAACAAGAGAATAGACAAGATCTTCTAAAGAAGTACCTGAGTTTTGAGTCATATGTGATGGCTGAAAAAGATCTGGTTCTTGAGACCATGATTGATTGAAGCTAGATGGATGAGTGTAATTGGCATAAGGATCATGCGGTTGGTCTTGGAACCATTGAAGGCTTTGACATCCTCCCATGGCCAATTGTTGAACTGGGGAGGTGAGATTGGCTTGTTGATTCTCCATGTTCATGTATGCCACCAACTCTTCAAGTGTTAGATTGCTCAATTCCATCGTTTTTTTTTTTCAAAATTTGAAAAGAAAAACCTGTATATACAAGAAAATAAAACTAATTAGAACTGAAAATAAGAATAAACCAAGTACCAAATAAACTAAAGAAAGCAATCCCCGGCAACGGCGCCAAAAACTTGAATCACCCAAAAGAGTGTATCTTATTTAACCTTGCACTTAAAAAGAATCAATTGTAAAGTATAGTGATTAGCAAGGGTCGAGTCCTCAGGGATTGGGTTTTAGTTTATAAGTTAATAGTTTAAAACTTAAAAACAAGTAAACAAAAGTAAAGGGGATTTTGAAATAAGATTTAAGCTAAAGTTAACAATAAGAATGAGAAAACAAGTAATTAAGAAGAATCAAATATGAAAAATATGGTTAAGGTTTCATTCTCCACCACTAGACATCATTAAGAATCAATTTCATATCTATCAACATTAATTAGCTATCAAAGTTAACAACCGTAGATAACAACAAGCTCTGTTACCCCAATCTTTCCTTAGTTCGTCGTTAAATAGAACAAGCTCTCTATTTAATCTCTAACCATCAAACAACCTAGAATAAGCTCTCTAAATTCAATTTAATGGCAGCTTTATGATGAGAAAGATAGGCTGATCTAAGCAACAAACACATAAGCTCGGATTGTTCAACTTAGGTTATGTTCCACTTTGCAATTACTGAAAACTTGACCATAATCATTAATCACAAATTGCCACTGATGAATAGGAAATCAAGACAAGTACACGGATCAAGACTCCTAAACTAGCATTAGACAATTATCAAGATTTATTTAGTTGGCCACCTCAACAAATCAAAACATCATCATGAACAATTTTAATAGAAGAACATAAGCAACTTTGATAGAAAATAATGATAGATAGATTCTGAAAATCAATTACAAAACATGTCTAAGGCTTTGAAATCACCCTTAACCAAATAAAAGTTTAGCCTAGCATAGGCATAGATAATATATACATAAAACTAAAAAGAAAATAAAAGAATGGAGAAGAAGAAGAATAATAATGATCCTTGAGTCTCCTAAAAAGATGTCTAGTTTGTGGCTCAAAAGATGGTATTTATAGAGCTTTCAAACCCTGACAATAAGTCCTTGCCGCACAAGTAAGCCTGGAGGTGCAAAAATCACGTTTTTGCCTTTTTTTCAGATTTGCGATTAGGGTTTCTCTGGCCGCAGGGTTCTTTAGGGAGATCTTCTAGCGCCATTTTGAATGCCCATTTCTTATCCGATTTGGGCCCATAATATATCGTTGGGAAGATAATCAAGTCAACTTCAAAAGCCAAGAAGGAAGTTTCTTCAAATAAAGAGTCTATCATCATGTTTTCTTTATAACAAGCTCTGGAGGTCAAATCTGCCTGATTGCTTTTCAACCAGAAATTGATATTTTTTACTCCCAAGTCTTCTTCCATCTTGTGATTACGATTTTTTAAGCTCTTTACCATCATTATTGACATCTTTTGACTTCATTCTCCTTATTGTACCTAAAATTCAAAAATATATTATAAGTAAACAAGATAAAGATCGAAAACATAACAAAAACTAAAGGTAGAAAGGCATAAAATGTATATTTTATGAGCTTATCACAATGCATGGCAATACCAATATGATTTAAGACCCAATATGCATGGCAATACTAATATGGCCTAGACCTAAAATATAATGAAAATGCATAGCAATACTATGAACATACAATGACCAATGAACCTAATGCTAATGCTTGAACAAACAGCAACTAATACACAATTTCAAGATATGATAATGCAAAGCATGTTACCTAAACAAAATGCAAATGCATGACAAGACAAGGAATGCATAACGAGGCCGAATGGTCACATGGTACTCTAGTGCAATCCTATCTAGTAAATGACACAAGTACATGACAAATCATATCAAGATACATAATGTCATGACATTTTCACAAGCATATGACATACTAAAATCAAAATACACAAGCTCATGGCATGGAGATGCAAACAAGTCAGAAGCAAGATGAAAATAAGACATACTAAATATCAAGATATGCTAACTCATGGCATGGAGATGCAAACAAGTCAAGAAGCAAGATGAAAATGCACATGTAAGGCATAGAAAAATGGAGTAGCCGAATGGTCATATGACCAAATATAAAAATGCAAACATGTTTATAATATAAGACATGATATATGAAAAAAATGCACAATATGATTTCAATGAACACAATGGCTGAATCTACAAAGAAAAATTAGTAAGCATGGAAGATAAATATAGAAGCAAATATAGCATAGAAAATAATGTAAAGAATGTCGCAACCTAAAAAATAACGAGTCTCGTCGCAAGACTTTATTATTCATTAAGCGTGACATTAAAAAAAAACCGAGGAAAAGTCGACTTAATTCCTCTAAAAAATGAAGGTTTTGAAAATGACCTTAAAAAAGACATGGAGTAGCCACCAATCTTTTTTAGCTAGGTGTGATCGGCCACCTATTAAAACCGATTTTATAAAATATTTTTAAAATTATTTAAAACATTTTAAAAACCAATTTCAAGTCTGCATTTTAAACCAGAGAAATCAAAGAAGCGGGTTCGGGAGTCGGTTATGTGTGAGGAAGGATTAGCACCCCCACAACGCCCGTATAAATCGATACCTTATTAATCGTGTTTTATCTCAAGTCTCGGTAAAAAATTGGTTTTAAATTTAGTATTTCAAGTTAATTCCCAATTTAAAGAAAAATAATTTCATTTTTAATTGAAAATGATCCAGAATTTATAAATTCAAAATTTTCCTATATTCCCCAACAAACGTGGCAAAATATAGAAATTTTTATTAATTTTGGAAAATTTTCCGAATCATTCTCCTTTTAAAGAAGATATTCCGTTATTAATAATAATTGATGATATCCTCCCTAGCAAACCCGACAGAGAACTCATGAATTATTTTAACTCGGGAATATCTTTATTTTATTGAAAACCATTATCTTTTTTGAAAACAATTAAAAGAAATGAATATGTATATGTATATGCATGACATAAATAAAATGACATAGTAAAATCTAAATAATATAATTTAACCTAAATGACATGATATGATTTGAATGCCTTAACATATTCTAAATGAAATGAAATATCCTAAGTTATATGATATATTCTAAATGAAATTAAATGACCTATGTAACATAATACATTCTATATGAAATGCAATATCCTAAGTCATATGATATAATATAAATGAAATAAAATTTTCTAGATGACATAATATATCCTAAATGAAATGAAATGAAATGACCTAGGTAATATAATATGTTCTACATGAAATACAATATCCTAAGTCATATGATATAATCTAAATGAAATAAAATATTCTAGATGACATAATATATCCTAAATAAAATGAAATGATTTAAATGACATACAAATATGAATGATATGGCATATAATTTAAATGACATGGAATAAAATAATGCTATCATATAATATGCATGAATATAAAAATAATAATGCATGAACATAGTATATGCTAAATAAAAATAACTAAATAAAAGCATAGGATATCATGAAATATTCAAAACCATATGATAAACCATATAATATATAAATATATATATAAATCAAAATAATAACAATATCATAGAAATTATTATAGCAAGAATCACATATAAAATGCATGAATATGAAAAATGCAATGCATGACATGTATTTTTTCCTTTTATTAAGGAAATCCGTATATCTAAAAAGATATCCGGCAACCTTAGGAAAATATGTCAAATTAAATATTCTAATACCAAAATACTTTGTGATTGTTTGAAATTTTTTTTGAAAAGCTTGAATTAAAAATAAAAACTGGGCTAAATCCTTTTTTAAATGGCTCTAATTTCCTAAGTTTAAAAATTCGGACTTGACTACCCTTAACCCGAGACTTGAAAAGCCATTTTTAGAGTTTAAAAAGGCTTAGAAACTACCCTAAGTCAGTAGCTAACCCTCCTAATCAGCCCACTCTAAGTAATTTAACCAAAACAGAAAAATGATTTTTCTTTAAATTCAATTCTGACTCCACTGTCCAGTTTTAAGCCACGATTTTTATCCTATTTTTCAAAAAGTTCAAAAAATTTTGAAAAAGTACTGGAGACTCAGGACATGTAACACTACACGGAAAATAATCGGCTTAATTTTTTGATCAAAGGCGAATGCCCAGAAAAATCGAAAAAGTACGAAAACTGGGTGAAAAAACTGTTTTGCCAAAATACATTTTTGCCTTTGATAAAATATTTAAAAATCAAAGTAAATATATTTGGAACTCATAAAATGACTTACAAACAGTATCTCGGACTTTTTGAAAGTTAGATAAAAATTGGCTAAGTAAAAAAAAATCACAAAGGTAGAATAATCAACTTGACAAACTTAATTTTCGACAAGTATGCTCAAGAGAGCATGACTTTGAACCATTTATTGGCTCAAGTCATTATTCAAGTGGCATGAACATGAAATGCATGAAACATTACAGCAAACATAATGCATGAAATGCATGGATTTAAACCTAAATGTCATGAAAAAATGCATGGCATTCATAAAGTGACCTAGACCTAAATGAACTTGCATGGCATTTAATGCAACCTAGACCTAAAATGCATGAACACGCATGGAAAATAAACCTAACTTAATAACTAAAATATGCATAGCATTTTCACAAACACAAAGCATGCTTAATCCAAAAACTCAACCAAATATCATGCAAATGCTAACCTATCAACAAACATGGAAAGAAGCCACATAAAATGCAAAAATTCCAAGGGTGGCCGAATGGAATAATGTGACTAGCAAACATGGCATTTTCACAAACACTTGGAATACTAACATGCTCAAATAAATCAAATGTCATACAAATGCAAAAACCTACCAACTAACATGGCAAAAATGCAACACACAATGCAAAACACATGGAGTAGCCAAATGGCCTCAAGCTCCAACAAGCATGGCATTTTCACAAACAGTTGGTATACTAACATGCTCAACTAAAATATAACACTTAAATCATGCAAAAACCACACAAGCATTTTCACAAACACTTAATATACTAAATCTAAAACATGCTCAACTAAGATATAAAACTCAAATCATGCAAAGACCACACAAGCATTTTCACAAACACTTGATATACTAAATCTAAAACATGCTCAAATTTAAACATCATGAAAACAGAAAATTAAAAATGCAAAAACATGATATTTAAAACATAAATGGCAACAAACAAAGCAACCAAATTAAAATATAACTCAAGAACATGAAGTAAAATAACATTTAAAACACCAAGATCAAAGAAAATAACATAAACAATATGGTAAAATAAACCAAAACAGCAACTTAAAATAAATAATGTAGGCCATTTGGCCATGGTGAGTTTATTGTAAAAATAAAATGTAAAAAATATACTTAAGAAAGAGATGAAGGAAGAACTTAAGTAGAACAATAAAAAACATTTATTTAAAATAGAAACTCACCAAATAATAATCAAAATAGCAAAAACAAGAATGGAAAATCAAGAAAGTGCAAGAGTTGGTTCTTAAGAGCAACCTCAATAAGCTAATATTTCAAGCTTTTCTCTTCAAACTTTCCTTTCTTTTCTAAACTTTTCTTTTTTTCTTTCAACCAAGAAGACAAAAACTAAGTAAAAACTCCAAGAACTCAGCAAAATGAAGATGAAAAATGAAAATTCTGACCCCCCCAAACAAGGCTGGCCTAATCCCCCTATAATTGCCCAAGGTGTTGTCATTTTTTTTGTAACCAATTTCCCATCAAATGGCTAATAATTCAAGGTGAAAAAAATCATGAAATTACCACCTTTAGATTAGCATATCAGCTCTCTGAAATTAGAGCTGTTAAAGAATAATGTTGACATTTCTCTTGGCCTATGTGGCTTAATCACCTTGGCTTGATCAAAGAGAATCTCTAACTAACTCTTGATTTTTAGCCATTTGATTGAAAAATCAAAAGCTTCCTCCTTCCTTTGGGCTTGGGCAGGCCAGCACTTCTCTTTTCCAGCCCAACTCTGGTTTTTTGAAAGGCCCAAAGTAGCCCTTTTCGGTTGCTTTGGTGAAATGACCATTTTGCCCCCCGGATGTAAATAAATATCAAACGGATCCCAAATTCAATTTTTCTTTTTTTAATACTTCCAAAATAATAAAATATTGAGTTCTGGAAGTTTTCAAAATTATCCGAGTCCGTTTGCTATTTATTTGGATTTTTTCTTCCAAAAATGCCCTTTTATGCCCCTACATTTTACCATTTTTTAAACGAGCTCCAAATCTAGATTTTTCTACACCAATCTCTTCAAAATAATTAAAAAGTGTGATATGGAAGTTTTCATGATTTTTGGAGCTTATTTGGTATTTTTTCGGGATTTATCGGCTTGAATTACTACATCGGAGGCCCGAGATTTGGCCATTTTACAAACGAACTCCGAATCAAGATTTTATTTTTCCAATCTCTTCCAAATAATTTAAAAATGAGATTTGCAAAATTTCATAATTTTTGGAGTCCATTTGCTATTTTTTCGGGATTTATCTTCTTGAATTATTGCATAGGAGGCTCGGGATTTGGCCATTTTGTAAACGAACTCTGAATCAAGATTTTCTTTTTCCAATCTCTTCCAAATAATTTAAAATTTTGATTTATAAAATTTCAAAAGATTTGGAGCTCATTTGCTATTTTTTCGGGATTTTCCTTTTTGAATTACTTCATTAGAGGCCCGGGATTTGGCCATTTTGCAAACGAACTCCGAATCAAGATTTTCTTTCGCCAATCTCTTCCAAATAATTTAAAAATGATATTTGCAAAATTTCAGAATTTTTGGAGTCCATTTGCTATTTTTCCAGGATTTATCTTCTTGAATTATTGCATATGAGGCCCGGGATTTGGTCATTTTGCAAACGAACTCCGAATCAAGATTTTCTTTCACCAATCTCTTCCAAATAATTTAAAAAATGAGATTTGCAAAATTTCAAAAGATTTGGAATCCATGGTGCTATTTTTCCCAAATTTTCCAATTTTGCCCTTTTGCCTCCGAAACCCGGTTTTGCTCAAAACAAGTCCGATTTTTACATTTTCTTCAATCCAAACCTTGGGCTATCCTTTTTAATCATTCCTCATCCATTGGGGGCTTTGGTCTTACCAAGTCGGGCCATTTCTGTGATTCTTCCCGATTTCACCGAAACCCACTAAAAACTCTAATTCTCGGTTTTCTCCCGGATTGACTTTTCTTTCAATTTTTCTTGCAAGTGACTTCTCCATTACCCGTAGTCAGTGCTTATCTTTCATTTGGAACCTTCAATTTCAACCAATTTGATCGTTTAAGCATTTTTCCCCAAATTTCTCGGATTAGGGTTTCCTTTCTATTGAATCTCCAAATCCAATCTTTCGAACTCCATATCTTTCAATGTAGACCTCGGATTATCAAAATTCTTTCGCCATTTTTCAATTGAGCTTAAAATCTTGATTTTGAAAGTGGGTTGATTTTTTCAGTAGTTGACTTTCTAGGGTTGACTTTTTTGAGGTTGACTTTTTTTGGGGTTGACTTTTTCAAGTTTGACTTTTTATGCTCGCCCCTTTAAACCAAGTCTCAGAATACCACCTGCAGGATGAAAAAAAATCTTTTTACGCTCGAAAACATCAATTTAAGAAGAAAACATACCTGTTTTAGTGGTCCGGACAAAATTAGGTGTCTACAAAGAACATATAAAAAGTTAAACATAGACATGCAAAGCAAATAACAAGCAAAACTATTAAATAAAACAAAGAAAGTTAAGCTCCATGGTTGGTATAAAATGGGCATAGCCTCTCACCTAACCACAATAACTTGGTATTGCCAAGATCATGAAGCCTTTCCATTTCAAAAATCAGAAAATAAACCATGCTAAACAACAAAATTAAGGTGAGCGTCATGGTAGGTAAAAATGGGCATAGCCTCTCCCCTAACCATGGTCACTCGGTTTTGCCAAGATCATGTAGCCATTTCAACCTTTTTTGCTTCATCTTTTTGTAAAAAATCAGAATATAAAATACTTAAACAAACCTTCAAAAAATCATTTTTCCACAACAACATGCAAAGAAGGAAAAAAAAAAGATCAAGGCAAACAAACAACCACATTCGGCCAAAGCAAAAATATAATAAAAAAATTGTTTTCAACCATTTTGATGAAGAAGAAGAGTTGACAAATTAAGTAAACATTTAAAAAAACCTTTATTTCTATGAAAAATGTAGTAGGAAAACAAGATAGAAAATCAAGAAATCACCATGGAAAACAAGAAGAAAACCATGCTAGAGCTAGGTAGAAATGACTACCTTCAAGCTCTCTTACTGAAAACCTTTCTTTATTCTTTCAAAACCGTTTTTTTTCTCCCTTATCTACTGACTTCTAGCCTTCAAACTTGTGAAAAAAAATGCTCAGCCCCCCTCCCTTAGCCTAGACCGAATGGCCTCTCAACCATAGGATCAAATGTGCACTTTTTTCTCCCCCAATTTTGGCCTTTAGATTAAGATATTTTCATGACAACATAAAAATGTCATCTTTCCAATTGATAGCAGCCCTTAAGATGTGTACTCAGCCCTTGTAATAACCTCAACCCTTAGATGGAAAAGAGGACCAATCCCATGCACTCCCTTGCTTAGCCCTTTGAGTGCCTACCCTTGGATGAGTTGTGCTCTTCCATTCTTGGTCATTGGATGAGGACAACATAAAAATGAAATTTTGGCATTTAAATTTGGCCATTGGATGGTGCATTCAACTTTCCTGCAAGGCACCTAAGCCATTGGATGAAGGGGGAACCATTTGCAAGGTGTTAGTGGTAGCATGTGAGCTTGATAGTGACTAAGGAATTAAATTGATCAAGCTTCCTTCTTCTCCTCTATGCTGGCTGACCAAGGGAAGAAAAATTCCAACAATTCCTTCTTCTTTCATATTTTTCTTAATTACAAATTTGCCCCTTTTCGGTTTCTTCGATAAAATAACCTTTTTGACCCCCCAAACCTAAAAAATAGCAAACGGATTCCAAATTTAAATTTTATTTTTTCAATACTTTTGAAATAATAAAAAATTGAATTCTGGAAGTTTTCAAAATTTTTCGAGTCCATTTACTATTTATTTCAGATTTATTTCCAAAATTGCCCCTTTTATACACTCGAACATTACCATTTTTTAACCAACCTCCGAATCCATATTTTTATTCACTGATCTCTTCTAAATAATTTAAAAATGTGATCTGGAATTTTTCATAATTTTTGGAGCTCAATTACTATTTTTTCGGGATTTTTCTACTTGAATTACTGCATAGGGGACCCGGATTTTGGCCATTTTGCAAACGAACTCTGAATCAATATTTTATTTCGCCAATCTCTTCCAAATAATTTAAAAATGAGTTCTACAAATTTTCAAAATTTTTGGAACTCGTTTGCTATTTTTTCGAGATTTATCCTGTTGAATTTTTGCATAGTAGACCCGGGATTTGGCCATTTTGCAAACGAGCTCCAAATCAAGATTTTCTTTCTCCAATCTCTTCGAAATGGTTTAAGAATGGGGTCTGTAAATTTTTAGAATTTTTGGAGTTCATTTGGTATTTTTCCCAAATTTTTGTTTTTGCTTCCGAAGCCCGGTTTTGCTCAAAACAAGTCCGATTTTTAGATTTTCTTCAAACTAAGCCTTGGGCTATCCTTGTTTAATCGCTTCTTATCAATTAGGGGCTTTAGTCTTACCGAATTGGACCATTTTTGTAATTCTTCCAAATTTCACCAAAATCCACCAAAAACCCTAATTCTCGGTTTTCTTCCGAATTGACTTTTTTTCTTTCAGTTTTTCTTTCAAGTAGCTTCTCCATTACCCGTAGTCAGTGCTTATCTTTCATTTGAGACCTTCAATTTCGACCAATTTGATCGTTCAAGCACTTTTCCCCAAATTTCCCGAACTAGAGTTTCTTTTCTACTGAGATTTCGTAACCCAACTTCTGACCTCCATATTTTTCAATGTAAACCTCAGATTGTCAAAATTCTTTCACCATCTTTCAATTGAACTTCAAATCTTGATTTTGAAAGTGGGTTGACTTTTTCAGTAGTTGACTTTTTTGGGCTTGACTTTTTTCAAGTTTGACTTTTTTTGTACGCTTTCTTAAACTAAGTCTCAGAGGACCACCTGCAGGATGAGAAAAGTCTTTTAACATTCTAAAACATCAATTTAGGAAGAAAACATACATGTTTTAGTGGTCCGGACAAAATTAGGTGTCTAGAAAGGGTATTACATATATATAAATTTTGACACGTTATGTATAGATTTTGACACATCCATGCATTCTTGTTGTGTTAGAGTTATTTTTTGGTGTTGTATTGTGTTTTAGTTATTTTTTCGTGTTCGTGTCTGAAATTGTGAGGTCTAATTATCACTATTCAAATTACTCCCATTTTTGTGTCACGTTATTTTTTTGTATATTGTTGACAGATTTTGACACATTTGTGCATTCGTATTGTGTTAGTGTTATATTGTGTTTTATTTATTTTTTTCATATACGTTTCTTGTCCAAAATTGCAAAGTCTAATTGGCACTATTCAAATAATTTCTAATTTTGTATCAAGTTCGTTTTATATAAATTTTGACACGTTCATGTATTTATGTCATTGTCATGTCATTTTTTTGTGTCGTGTCGTAATTTAGTTATTTTTTCATGTCATGTTCGTGTGTGACACTATTTAAATAACTCTCAATTTTTTGTTACGTGTTGTATAATGATTGGGTTTTTTTTTTTTGAAAAATAAAACCATATTAATTTTTTTATATTATTGAATGAAAATTATTGTATGGATAAATTATCGGTAAAAATTAAAATATTGAATAATAATATGAGATGGGTTGATGTAAGTATTTTTTTAAAACATTTTGTGTTGAATCAAAAGAAAAAATATTATGATAATTGTAAAAAAAAAAAAAAAAAACTATGTTAAATGATGTTATAAGTTATGAGTTATTGTATTATAGTTGTTAAGTTTATATTTTATTATTTTTAATTTCTTAATATGAATAGAAATGATGGATATCAATATAATCTAAATGAATTAAATTTCGATATCCATCTTACTTTTTGACATATAATGAATTAGATTCATATATTCATATTGTATTTGTTTTATTTTATATTTATACCTTACTTTAAAAGTTGTCATCAAGTTGAGATATTTTATATAGTTTATCATAAAATTCAATTTTAACTGTAAATTCATGTTATTTTTTGTGTGTGTCATAATCGTATTCAATATATTGTCAGTGACAATAAAACGAAGCAACGCGATGATTCAAACACTAGTTAAACTAAAAGGACACCTACAGGTGAAAAAGCTCTTCTGCATTATAAATTATATCCAAAATTTCAAATTATTAATAAGAGAAAGATAATTGGAACTTTAATATTTATACCCATGTGTATTTTTAAATAGTTTTATTTATATTTAAAATAATTTAAAAAGAATTAATCTTCTTGATAGGATCCAAGATGGCCCAATCCTATGGTAATTTCTATATGGGCCAAGATCCAAGAAAGTCTAGAAAACATGGCAAGAATGGATGGAATTCACTTGGGTCATGTTGCAAGTTATTCAAGAAAGGCTTGAACATGCAAGATGGGCTTGCATCCAAGTTTAGTTCATGTGATTCAAGAACACAAGGTGGCGGCACTAGAGGGCTTGCAAATGGCGGCATTGGAAGATTAGAAGTGCGCCTATTCTTTAATTCATTAATTGACATGGCACTTGTGGGGACCAATTCATTTAATGATGTGGCAAGGAAGATTGGGTTTATTTTAAGTCTTTTAATTAGTCTTTTAATTACTTAGGCATTTGGGCCTATATTATGTATCATGTCCAATAGGCTAGTGGGGTCTACTTTCATTAAACTAGTTGGACATCTTTTAATCATTTAGGTTTGGGCTGGAACATGTTCAGCCCATATTTAACCATTCTTTATTAAGTTTATTAGGTCTGGCCGACTTTAGGACTTCCAAGGGGAGTAGTAGTGCTTGGCCGAATTCCAATGTAACTAGTATTAGGTTTAGGTTATGTAGGGAGGCTATAAATACCTTGTGTTGTCGCCTACAATTAATTATCTTTTGATCAATTAAGTCTAATTTTATTCAATGAGAGTTTTCTCTTTTAGTTCTTGAAAGAACTTAGAACTTATCAAAGAATTATTCTTTGTGGCATTCAATACCTTCAAACTTAGGTTCTTGAAACAAGCGTTCTTGGAGTCTAGCTAGCTTAGCTTATCTAGGTTCTTTGAAATAGGATTTCACTGGGTTTAAGTTTTCATTACCTGAATCTTGGCTTTTATGGGTTACATATCCTAAATTGTTAGTGGGTTCAAAGGGTTCAACCCCACGGGTTCATATCATTCGGTATCACAGGTTAGGCTTCCAATCAGGTCTAATATTTTTATCCTCTTTACCATATTGCAGGATTTAGGGTGATATCTTTTTTATCAATAACAAGATTTTGGAGTTTCAAGCATTCTTGTCTTGGGGTTATAACTTTAGGCATTCTTGCACTGGGTTATAGTTTTTAGGCAGTCTCGTTTGGGGTTTCATTCTTGGAAGTTGGTTTAGATCAAGAATCTACTTCTTACGTTCTTGATCTATTAAAATTTGTTCTTAGTCATTCTTGATTGTTCTTGATCTGTTCTTAAAAAAATCAAGAATTGAAAGGGGCATTCAAACAGTCTCAAGAAAGAAAAAAGAAAGTCATCCGAGATTTCAAGAAAATCAAGAAAGTTTTGTGAAAAAAGAAAGAAAGAAAGAAAAGTGTTCGAATAGAAAAAAGAAGAAAAAAAATTTGAAAAAGATTGAAAAGAAGAGGAAAGAATCGACATTTATCTTCTTTTTTTAACTAACCAAAGTTGTTTTGCAGCAACTTTAAGATGTCTCTCACATGTGGCGACGAAGTAAAGCAGGCTCTACAAGAGACGAAAGAGTTCACCTTATTGTTTAGGAAGTTTGTGCAACAAGAGGAAGAAAGAGAGAGAACAAAAAAGAGTGAAAAAGAAAGAGAGGTGGCTAAAAAACAAGTGGAGCCACAAGAGGAAAAAAAAGTCAAAAAGAAAGTGAAAAAGAAAAAGAAGTGGTGGGTGAAATTAAAGTAGTAAAAAATGAGCCATTAATGGAAAATGAGACAATTCCTACAGAGGAAAACAAAGAATTTGAGAATTTTGTTTCTTGATGCAAAGGAGAGTGAGGTTCTTATTCTTGATACCCCTAACCAATCTCTTCTTATTTTGACTGCTTCTTTGTTGGAGGATGTTGAGGTTTTCTTTTTGGAGAAGATATAGGATGGGTTGCCACCCATAAGAGGCATTGCACATCACCTTGATTTAGTACCTAGCATTGTCATTCTCACACACAAGGCTAAGATTTGAGGGCGAATCTTTTCGAGGAAAGGGGGAACGATAGGATCCAAGATGGCCCAATCCCATGGCAATTTTTATATGGGCCAAGATCCAAGAAGATCTAGGAAACATGGCAAGAATGGGTAGAATTCACTTAGGCCATGTTGCAAGTTATTCAAGAAAGGCTTCAACATGCAAGATGGGCTTGCATCCAAGTTAGTCCATGTGATTCAAGAACACAAGGTGGCTGCATTAGAGGGCTTGCAAGTGGCGGCATTGGAAGCCTATTCTTTAATTCATTAATTGACATGGCACTTGTGAGGACCAATTTATTTAATGATGTGGCAAGGAAGATTGGGTTTATTTTAAGTCTTTTAATTAGACTTTTAATTACTTAGGCATTTGGGCCTATATTAAACTAGTTGCACATCTTTTAATCATTTAGGTTTGGGCTGGAGCATGTTCAACCCATATTTAAGCATTCTTTATTAAGTTTATTAGGTCTGGCCGACTTAGGACTTCTAAAGGGAGTAGTAGTGCTTAGCCGAATTCTAGTGTAACTAGTATTAGGTTTATGTTATGTAAGGAGGCTATAAATACCTTGTGTAGCCGCCTATATTTAATTATCTTTTGATCAATTAAGTTTGATTTTATTCAGTGAGAGTTTTCTCTTTTAGTTCTTGAAAGAACTTAGAACTTATCAAAAAATTATTCTTTGTGGCGTTCAACACCTTCAAATTTAGGTTCTTGAAACAAGCATTCTTGGGTCTAGCTAGCTTAGCTTATCTAGGTTCTTTGAAACAGGATTTCACTGGGTTTAAGTTTTCATTGCCTAAATCTTGGCTTTTCTAGGTTAGGTATCCTAAATTGTTAGTGGGTTCAACCCTACGGGTTCACATCACTTCTATTATCTTTTGAAACTTGCATAATTTTAGGCATTTTTCAGATAAAGATTTGATCATCTATTTGAATTTGGTAAAGTGTAAAGTTAAAGAAAAATTACTTGTCAAATAGAGAAAGTATTCACATAAATGTGCACATTTTATCTAATAATTTTGTACCTTATTTTATATATATATATATATATATATATGTAGAGGAGGGTGTAGACACCTAATTTTGTCCCGACCCCTAAATCAGGTATGTTTTCTTCCTAAATTGATGTTTCCGAATGCCAAAAGGCTTTTCTCATCTTGCAGGTTGTACTCCGAGACTTAATCTAAGAAAGCAGATAGAAAAAGTCAAACTTGAAAAAGTCAACCCCAAAAGAGTCAACCTCAAAAAAGTCAACTTCTAAAAAAGTCAACCCACTCTCAAAATCAAGATTTGAATTTCCATTGAAAGATGGTCAAAGAATTTTGATAATCCGAGGTCTACATTGAAAGATACGGAGGTCGAAAGTTAGGTTACGGAGATTTAGTAGAATGAAAACCGTAGTTCGGGAAATTTGGGGAAAAGTGCTTAAACGATCAAATTGGTCGGAATTGAAGGTTCCAAATGAAAGATAAGTACTGACTATGGGTAATGGAGAATCTATTTGGAAGAAAAATTGATAGAAAAGTAAATTCAGAAGAAAACCGAGAATTAGGGTTTTTTGGTGGATTTCGGTGAAATTTGGAAGAATTACAGAAATGGCCCGATTCGGTAGGACTAAAGCCTCTAATTGATGAGGAGTGATTAAACAAGGATAGCCCAAGGCTCAGTTGGAAGAAAATCTAAAAATCGGACTTGTTTTGAGCAAAACCGGGTTTCAGAGGAAAAAGGGCAAAATTGGAAAATTTGGAAAAAAAAAATAGCAAATGAACTCCAAAAATTCAAAAAAATTTCAAATCTCATTCTTAAATCATTTCAAAGAGATTGGCAAAATAAAATCTTGATTCGGAGTTCGTTTGCAAAATGGTCAAATTTCGGGTCCCCTATGCAGAAATTCAACAAGATAAATCCCGGAAAAATAGCAAACAAGTTCCAAAAATTCTGGAAATTTTCAAACCTCATTTCTAAATTATTTGGAAGAGATTGGCAAAATAAAATCTTGATTCGGAGTTCGTTTGCAAAATGGCCAAATCCCGGGCCCACTATGTTGAAATTCAACAGGATAAATCCCGAAAAAATAGCAAACGAGTTCCAAAAATTTTGAAAACTTACATATCTCATTTTTAAATTATTTGGAAGAGATTGGCAAAAGAAAATCTTGATTCGGAGTTCGTTTGCAAAATGGACATATCTCGAGTCCCCTTTGCAGTAATTCAAGCAGATAAATCCTGAAAAAATAGCGAATGAGCTCCAAAACTTATGAAAACTTCCAGATCTCATTTTTTAAATTATTTGGAAGAGATTGGTGAATAAAAATCTGGATTTGAAGCTCATTTAAAAAATGGTAAAGTTCGGGTGCATAAAAGGGGTAATTTTGGAAATAAATCCGAAATAAATAGCAAATGGACTAGAAAATTTTTAAAACTTTCAGAATTCAATTTTTTATTATTTCAGAAGTATTGAAAAAAGAAAATTTGAATTTGGAGTCCTTTGCTATTTATTTAGGTTCGGGGGTCAAAAAGGTCATTTCACCGAAGAAACCAAAAAGGGCAAATTTGTAGTTAAGGAAAATATGAAAGAAGAAGGAATTGCTGGGATTTTACCTCCTTTGATCAGCCAGCATAGAGGAGAAGAAGAAAGCTTGATCAATTTAATTCCTTAGTCACTATCAAGCTCACATGCTACCACTAACACCTTGCAAATGGTCCCCCTTCATCCAATGGCTTAGGTGCCTTGTAGGAAAGTTGAATGCACCATCCAATGGCCAATTTTAAATGCCAAGAAGATAATTTTATTTTTCATGAAAGAACCCTTATCTAATGGCCAAGAATGGAAGAATAAAAGACGAGCATAATTCATCTAAAGGTGGTCATCTATTCGGCCAAGCAAGGGAGTGTATGGGTTTGTCTCTATTCATCCAATGGTTTAGGCCATCTACAAGGGCTGAGTACACATGTTAAGGGCTAGATTTAATCTACAAGATGTCTTTTTTATGTTGTCCTCATCCAATGACCAAGAATAGAAGAGCACAACTTATCCAAGGGTAGGCACTCAAAGGGGCAAGCAAGGGAGTGCATGGGGTTGGTCCTCTTTTGCATCTAAGGGCTGAGGTTATTACAAGGGCTGAGTACACATATTAAGGGCTGCTATCAATTGGCAAGATGACATTTTTATGTTGTCATCAGAATATCTTAATCTAAAGGCCAAAATTGGAGGAGAAAAAGTGCAATTTCCATCCAAGGGTTGGAGGGCCATTCGGCTAAGCCATTAGAGGGGGGCTGATTTCATTTTTTGAGAAGTTTTTTTGCTAGAAACAGTAGCTAATTCAGAAAATAAAAGGTTTTGAAAGAAAAAAAAGAAAGGTTTTCAATAGAAGAGCTTGAAGGTAGTCATCTCTACCAAGCTCTAGCATAGTTTTCTTCTTGTTTTCCATGGTGATTTCTAGGTTTTCTATCTTGTTTTCCTACTACATTTTTCATAGAAATCAAAGTTTTTAAATGTTTACTTAAGTTTTCATCTCTTCTTCTTCAAAAAAATGGTTGAAAACAAATTTTTTTTATATTCTTGCTTTAGCCGAATGTGGTATGTTTATTTGCCTTGGTCTTTTCTTTTTTTTTTCTTCTTTGCATGTTGTTATGGAAAAATGATTTTTAGAAGGTTTATTTAAGTATTTAAGGTTTTGATTTTTTACAAAAAAAAAAAAAAGCAAAAGAGGTTGAAATGGCTACATGATCTTGGCAAGACCAAGTGACCATGGTTAGGGGAGAGGCTATGCCCATTTTTACCTACCATGAAGCTCACCTTAATTTTGTTGTTTAGCATGGTTTATTTTCTGATTTTTGAAATGGAAAGGCTTCATGATCTTGGCAAGACCAAGTGGTTATGGTTAGATGAGTGGCTATGCCCATTTTATACCAACCATGGAACTTAACTTTCCTTGTTTTATTTACTAGTTTTGCTTTGTTATTTGCTTTGCATGTTTACGCTTAATTTTTTTATATGTTCTTTACATTATTTTCTATGCTATGTTTTCTTCTAAATTTCTTTTCCATGCTTAATAATTTTTTTCATTGTAGATTCGGCCATTGTGTTCATTGGAATCATATTGTGCATTTTTTCATATATCATGTCTTATATCATAAACATGTTTGCATTTTATATTTGGTCATATGACCATTCTGCTACTCCATTTTGCTATGTCTTACATGTGCATTTTCATCTTACTTCTTGACTTGTTTGCATCTCCATGCCATGAGTTAGGGTATCCTGATATTTAGTATGCCTTGCATGTGCATTTTCATCTTGCTTCTTGACTTGTTTGCATCTCCATGCCATGAGCTTGTGTATTTTGATTTTAGTATGTCATATGCTTGTGAAAATTTCATGACATTATGCATCTTGATATGATTTGTCATGTACTTGTGCCATTTACTAGATAGGATTGCACTAGAGTACCATGTGACCATTCGGCCTCTTCATGCATCCCTTGCCTTGTCATGCATTTACATTTTGTTTAGGTAACATGCTTTGCATTATCATATCTTGAAATTGTGTATTAGTTTCTATTTGTTCAAGCATTAGTATTAGGTTCATTGGTAATTGTATGTTCATAGTATTGCTATGCATTCTCATGACATTTTAGGTCTAGGCGATATTGGTATTGCCATGCACATTAGGTCTTAAATCATATTGGTATTGCCATGCATTGCTATGCTACTTAGGTCTTAGGTTACATTAACATTTTCATGCATATTCATAACATATTAGATTCAAGTCATATTTGCATTATCAAGCATTGAATGCATATTAAGTTAAGGTAGCATTTATTGCCATGCAAACTCATGCTAGGCATTTAGCTTATTTTGAATTGTCATGCATTTCCTTTACCATTTATGCTTTAGACCACGCATTTCATACATATAATTTGCTGTATGTTCATGCATTCCATGTCATTGCCACATGATTTATGACTTAGGCCAATCAATGGTTCAAAGTCATGCTCTCTTGAGCATACTTGTGGAAAATTAAAGAGTTGTCAAATTGATTATTCTATCTTTGTGTTTTTTTTTTACCTTAAGCAATTTTTGTTCAAGGTTTTTAAATGTTTTTAGCTACTGTTTTTAGGTCTTTAGGTTGATCCCTATCAATTTTTACTTTGATTTTTAAATGACTTTATCAAAGGCAAAAAATGTGTTTTGACAAAACAGTTTTTTTTCACCAGTACTAGAACTTCTCCGATTTTTTTGGGCAGCCATCTTTAATCATAAAATTAAGCCAATTTTTTTCCTATAGTTTTACAGGTTCTGAGTCTCCAGTATTTGTTTTTAGATTTTTTTGAATTTGTAAAAATAGGCTAAAAAATCATGTCAAATTCGGACAGTAGAGGCAAATTTGAATTTAAAAGAAAAACAATGGTTGAAATTGGCAAAGGCATTTGGGGGGGTTGGTTAGAAGCTTTAACTACCGTCTTAGGGTAGTTTTTAAGCCTATTTAAACTTTAAAAATGATTTTATAAATCTCTGGTTAAGGGTGGTCAAGTCCGAGATTTTAAACTTAGGAAATTAGGGCCATTTTAAAAGGGTTTGGTAGGGGTTTTAATCTTTATTCAAGTTTTTCCTCAAAATTGTTTTCAAACAATCACAAAGTTTTGTTTTTTTTAGAAAATCTAATTTGACATATTTGCCTAAGGTAGCCGGATATCTTTTTAGATATACGGATTTCTTTATTTAGAGGAAAAAAATACATTTTCATGCATTGCATTTTCCATGTTCATGCATTTTATTTAATGTGTGATTTTTGTTATTATATTTTCCATGGTATTATTATTACTTTGATTTACATTTTATGATGTTATATTGTTTGCCATATGATTTTGAATATTTCATGCTATCCTATTTTTTTTTATTTAGTCATTTATTTTTTTCATGCATGCATTTTTATTTTATTTTCATGCATATTTTATGATAGCATTATTTTATGTTTCATGTCATTTCTTGTCACTTAGATCATATTCCATGTCATTTAGGTTATATTATTTAGAATATGCCATGTCATTTAAAATATGTCATATCATTTTAAATTGACATGTCATTTAAATCATTTTATTTCATTTAGAATATACCATGATACTTAGGATTTTTCATTTCATCTAGAATATACTATGCCATTTAAATTATGTCATGTCATTTAGGTTGCATTATATTATCTAGACTTTGCTATGTCATTTTATTTATGTCATACATGTTAATATTCATTTTTTAAATGTTTTTTTAAATAAAAAAAAAAAAGGATAATGGTTTTCAATAAAAAAGAAAGATATTCCCGAGTTAAAATAATTCATGAGTTCTCTACCAGGCTTGCTGGAGGGAATATTATCAATTATCATTAATAAAGGAATAACTTTCTTTCAAAAAAATAGAATGATTCGGAAAGTTTTTCAAATAAATAAAAACTTTTATATTTTGCCGATTTTGTCGAGGAATATAGAAAATTTTTGAATTAATAAATTTCGGATCATTTTCAATTAAAAATTGAATTATTTTTCTTTAAATTGGGAATTAACTTGAAATACTAAATTAAAGACCGATTTTTTTTTTACCTAGACTTGAGACAACATACTATTAATAAGGTACCGTTTTATACGGGCATTGTGGGGGTGCTAATCCTTCCCCGCATGTAACCGAGTCCTGAACTCGATTCTTCAATTTTCTCTAGTTTATAACGCAGACTTGAAATTGGTTTTAAAAATGTTTTAATTAATTTTAAAATATTTTATAAAAAACCGATTTTAATAGATGGCCGATCACACCTAGCTAAAAAAAGATTGGTGGTGACTCCATGTCTTTTTATGAGGCCGTTTTCATACCCTCGACCTTTTATTTCAATCTAGAGGAATTAAGTTGTCTTTTCCTCTACCTCTATTTCTCCCTCACTCGAACGAGTCCCCACGATGGGATACGTATCGACAGCTTGGTGACTCTGCTGGGGACTTTAGAGAGTCAGGCCTAGAATTAGTCGTGTGTTATCAAAGTCTCGGTTTTGTTGGTTAAATTGGTATTTAATTTTAATTCGTACATTAAAAAAAATAATAATAAATAAAGAGAATTTTGAAAATAATAAAACGTTTTTGGATATGGTCATTGTCATATGCATGCATATTATTATTTGTTCTTTGGTTATTTTGTTGCGTATATTTATATGTTTGCTTGACTGATGCTTTACATTGTTTGATTTTAGTGGGGTATTTAGAATAAGGGGTGTAGAATAGGTGGTGACAGGTTTGTTTTGTTCCTCCGCACACACTATATTTGCATTTGCATAACATGAACCCTCTACCCGGGTTTCATCCTTTTAAGTGGGAGTAAAGTATCTACGCCTTCGTGATGATCCTCCGTATGGGCTAGCGAAACACTTCCGGAGTATAAAGTACCTAATGCCTTCGTGGTGATCCTCCGTACGGGCATAGGAAAATATACTTTAACGAATTGAACCTTTTTTTATCGGGGTGCCTTACTAGCCTTCATAGGCGACAGTGAGGAACAATTCGGGGCCTTAGAACGAATTCACCTTCATATAGTGAACCTAGGTGAAGCCATGCCGGATTTCTGTTAGATACCCGAAGTTTAAGAACACATGGAGGAATATTCCCAACCTTTTACCATCTTTCTATATGTTAGATTTTACAAATTGGGTGATGATGAACGAACATCATATCGCTCATAATAAATTTATTATTTTGTCCCTAGGACGTCATAATGCCGAAGCTCTGTTAAAATTTTTGGGACAATTTTTTAAAAGCATGTTGTTATTTCTGTTATATTTGTGAATTCATTTCTTTACTAATCTATTTCTTTCTGTTTTCTTTTTCTTTGACGTGCATCATAGACATCATCATACACTTGAAGTTTATTAGCCTCGGGATAGCCATCAACTCAAAGGATTTCATGGAGTGTCAGGTTATTTCAGTGATAGAAGATCATGCAGTAGTCAGGGCACGGTCGGAAAAAGATCAGAGAGAGGATGGTTATTGCCTGAAGAAAGATTATGTGTCAGTATTGCCGAAAAGGGTCAAAGTAGATTCCAGACAGAATAATCTCTGAGGGTTAGCCGACATTTGGAATCAGTGGAATGTATCAGAGGAAGAAGCCTTCACTCGGAAATATGGAGATATCGCACTCTTAATTCCGATTAGGGTCAATAGTGGGTTGAGTCAAGCTATGGTACATTTTTGGAATCCTGCTTATAGATGTTTTACTTTTAACAAAGCGGATATGACCCCTCTGATTGAAGAATGTTCAGCACTGTTATGTATTGAATGTCCTAATCCTGATCGGGTATATTTGAAGGAAGTGAAACCTTCAGGTTTTAAAAGGAAAGTGGCTAGGATCAGAGGAATGGATACAACATGGGTTGAGAGTCATGTGGATACAAAGCAGAAAAATGGATACATTCCATGGGAAACTCTCCAACAGTTGATATTGGGTTATTCCAACAAAGTAAAATCCAGGGACATCTTCGCTCTAGCTATCTACGGATTAATCATATTCTCGAGGATATTGGGTCATTTGGATATAGTCGTGCTTGATTTCTTTGAAAAGTTGGAACAAAAGATCAACCCATCTCCGGCCATCATAGCTGAAACTATCCGATCTTTGAATTTTTGTAAAAGGGAAGGACAAGGGAGAATCAAGGGGTATGTACAACTCTTTTTATATTTGGATTCAAAGTCACTTTTGGAAGATAGAAGAGGTTTCCTTCAAATCGTACATGAAGTCTTTAGTTCCAATTAGGGAATTCCTTTGAAATGATTGGCCTGAAGACGGAGATGAAGAGAAATGGGTCAACATGTTCCGGAATCTAAAAAGGGAGATGGTAACTTGGAGAACTCCATGGATGTTTCCTATGCCGATTATGTATAAATGTGGGGACAACCCGGGGGTTTCACTACTCGAAATTTGGGGGTCTGTGAGTTATGCACCCTTGTTGGTGCAAAGACAGGTTGAGTCTCTGTAATTCACACCTGTGACTCATAAGCTAGGATCACCAAAGTTCACTTATGGAGAGGATGGATATTCTAGAAAGGTACTGGCAGTGATTGAAGCATGGAAGAAAATTTACAGGATAAAAGTGGCCAGATATGCCGATATCGTCACACCTGATTACCTGGTATGGAGGGAATTAAGGGTTAATGATAAATTGTTTACATCGGATGGGGAAGAGGTCCAGTTCATGAATCCGCCATCGACGGAAGTGCCATCAGAGCTAGAAATCGCAAGGGCAGAATTTGAAAAAGAAAAGGCCCAGATGAGCAAAGAGATTGCCTGACTACAAGAAGAGCTTGAGGATATGAAAAATAGGGAATCAACTTGAGAAAGAGAAAAGGAAAAGATCAAGAGAGAAATGGACACTGTCAAGAGAGATCTCAGGGATTTGCACTTGGAAAACAAAAGGTACCACTACGAGCTCAGATTTGAGGGGACCCTCAAGACTTCCGGGGAATGGAAGTAGGAGGTCAAAAACCTCAAGAAGGAGAATAACTACTGGAAAGAGAGAGCGAAGCATGAAGAAGCCCGAGCCAATCAATGGGAGAAGCAAGCTAAAGAAAGCTTACAAAGTGATGTTTCCGCTGACGCGTCAAGGGGCCGTGAACAAGTAGGGGTTAGGTTGAAGAGCAAGGCCATCAAAAGGAGACTGTGAAAGAAAGTCCATGATCTGAGGAAGCCACTATAGGACTAATTTTGTAATAGCACTTTGAAAAGCAAATTATGGACTTATCTTAGGCAGTGATCTTTTTATTTCTATCTATGATGTATTTAGTTCCAGGAAATCAATGAAAGACCATTCGGTTGAAATTATCCCGGGGCCAATACTTTCAAATGCATTCATATTTTATATATTTTATTTGTTCATTCGTACATTTACTCATATTTATAATCATTCATTTTTGTTAATTCATTCATATTCATACACTTAACCATTTATTTATTCCTTTTACTTGTTCATTCATTCATATTCATACACTTAACCACTCATTTATTCATTTCGCTTGTTCATTCATTTATTATTTCATATTCATATACGTAGTCATGTACTTATTCATTTTATTTGATTCATTCATTCACATTTAGTCATTCATTCATTTTTTTATAAAACAGAAAAAAGATGTGTCAATAAATTCTAATTCATGGTTTTCAAAACTAAAGGTACAATTGGTCGCACTCAGAAAGAATAGGATTTTCGACACCCTTACAATACTCGATCTCAAGTTAGAGCTATGGAGAACGATCAGCTTGCTAGAATTGAAAGAATGGAAAGAACTCAAAGGGAACTGCATGAACAGTTGGCTAAGTCTCAGGAGGAGTCACGACAACAGATGACTAAACTCATGGAAATGATGAGTACTATGATGAAATAAAAAGAGCCGGGAAAGAATTCGACCATCGGGAAAAGGGTGATAATTGAAGAGGATCAACCTAAAAACATACAGCAAAAGGGCCAAGAGATGCCAATTGGGGTAGCCTCCTATGTTTATATCCAGCCAGCTGCTGAGGCACAGAACTATGTTTCCCAAAAAGGTAATATGGGAGCTGACCCAAATAATGTTAACGTTCCAGAATTTGAGGAACCAGCTGAAAAGGAAAAAGCAAAGATGACTGAGCTGAAGAGGGTTGAAATAGCAGAATCATAAAAAAAATATCAACTATTGGAGGAGAGGCTGAGGGCCGTTGAGGGGGTAGAGTTATTTGGCAGTCTGGATGCCAAAGAGATGAGTTTAATACACGATCTGGTAATTCCCCCAAAGTTCAAAGTACTAGACTTTGAGAAATATAATGGGACTACCAACCTATCAGCACATCTGACTATGTACTGAAGAAGAATGACGGGGCACGATGATAATGAAAAACTGCTTATTCATTGTTTCCAAGATAGCTTGACAAGGTCTACAACCCGATGGTATAATCAACTGAATCGTACCAAGATTCGTTCATGGACGGATTTAGCCAGGGCTTTCATGGTGTATTATAAGCATGTATCTGATATGGTACCTGATAGGCTATCACTACATAACACGAAAAAGAGGACTACTAAGAGTTTCAACGAATACTCGCAATGGTGGATGGATCTGGCCACACAAGTGCAACCCCCTTTAACTAGCAAAGAAACTACAGTGCTTTTCATCAATACCTTGAAAGCACCCTATTATGAGAAATTGGTGGGGAGTGCCACCAAGGACTTTGCAGACATGGTGATATCAGAGATGATAGAGTTAGCCATTAGGAATAGGAAAATGGAAGGAGGTGAGTCTGCTACTCCGAAGAACGTATTCCCTGCTAGGAAGAAAGAGGAGACCCACGCAGTTAGTATCAACCAATACCCATATACACCTCCCACACCATATACACCACCAAGGCCCTATATTCCTACTATATCTTATGCACCTCCTACACACTACACACCTTACCCGAGGTATAATCCTTACTACCCCAATGTGAACCACCTTACCCAAAATCCCTTCCCTTATACCAATATACCATAACAGCCATTTCCAACTGGCATATCCCCACAGATAAACCTTCCCCAAAACACTATCCCAAACACTCAAGAAGCCAGGCGCAATGACCAACATTCACCAAGGAACGATCAAAAACCCCAATTTGATCTGATTCCTACCACCTATGGCGAGCTATATCCCAAACTGTTGCAGGGTCAACTTATTGCACCTATATATCTGAAACCTCTAACACCGCCATATCCAAGGTGGTACAATGCAAATACTAACTGCGCGTACCACGCAAAAATTCAAGGACATTCGACTGAAGATTGCCTGGCCTTTAAAAAAATGTCCAAATCCTGATCAACGTCGGAGTTGTGAAGTTTGGGTCAAAGAATAGGCCGAATGTAGCAGGAAACCCATTGTCCGATCATGCTGAGAATCAGGTAAATGCAATATGGACAGGGGAAGTCAGAAGGGTAAAAAAAGATGTCAGGAAAGTCAAGACTCCGATATTAACAGTATGGGTCGAGATGGTTAAGGTAGGAATGGTGACGGATGCAGACAGTTTAAAAATGGTTGTAAAGAGGGTGCAGAATTGGTGCCCGTTCCATAAATGTGGAGGTAATATCATACAGGACTGCGGGGACTTTCTGGCTAAAGTCCAAAAGATGATGGATGATGGGGAAACCCAGTTTTACGAGGAGACAGAGGAGGAAGTAGAGGTTATTGAGAATGCAGCTGGCTACAGGATAAGAAGACCCTTGATCATCTATTATGATGAACCAGAGGAGAAAGTTATGCCAGTTATTGAGGAAAGTGTGCCTAAGTTAATCATAGATTTGCCTTCTTCTTTCTCATACAAGGAAAATACAGCTGCACCGTGGAAGTATGAATGCAGCATGGTTATGCCAGGGTCTTCGAGTCAGCAAGATATCACAGGTGTGGGGCACTTAACACGAAGTGGAAGGTGTTATGCTCCTGAGGCTGTTGAATAGGGATTAACAAGAAAAAATAGAGGAATGGATAAAGGGAAGAAAGCAGCTGAATCAATCCATATTGAGATGGATTTGTCAAAAGAAGTAGAAAGGGGGTCAACCCCGGTGAACAGGATAAAAGAGCCGGTGAATGAGAAGGAAGCCTGCGAGTTCTTAAAATTCATAAAGCATAGCGAGAATTTCAATCTTATCTTTGCTTTTGAATTCAAAACCACACAAAAATGCCCTGTTGAGAGTGTTGAATCAGGCATATGTGGCTAACAACATATCGGTGGAAAAATTAGACAAGCTGGTGGGAAACATTGCGACAAACGACCATATATATTTCAATTATGAGGAAATACCACCCAATGGTATTGGGTCAACAAAGGATCTTCACATAACTACCACTTGCAAGGGGCACATATTAGCGAGGGTCCTTTTGGATAATGGTTCTTCATTAAATGTGATGCCCTTGGCAACCCTATCAAAATTGCCGGTGGATATTTCTTATATGCTGCCAAGTTACACGGTAGTCAGAGCTTTTAATGGTACCAGGAGAGATGTAATGGGAACTATTGAGGTTCCTCTGGAAATAGGCCCATGTACCTATACGGTGAAATTTCAGGTCATGGATATTAATCTGTCCTATAATTTCTTGTTGGGAAGGCCATAGATACATTCAGCAGGGGCTGCACCTTTATCTCTCCACGAAAAACTAAAATTTATGATGGAGGGATGTTTGGTCACTATATCAGGAGAAGATAACGTAATAGCCTCTGCATCTACTGAATCTCCTTATGTTGAACCCAATGAAGATGCCGTAGAATGTTCCTTTTGATCTTTGGAATTCGTAAATGTGGTTTTCGTCGCTGAAGGATGAAAAATTCCAAAACTAAGGTTGTCCAAGAACACAAGGCTGGGGGGTAAGAACTACTATGGGAAAAGGCTGCAGGGCTGGAAAAAGTCTCGAAAAATATCTTCAGGGGATGGCTCGAGCAATGGAAGTAGTGGGAAAGAAAGACCGGTTTGGCCTACGGTATTTTTCGAAGGCCCATGAGAAAAGGAAACAAGTTGAAAAGAACCGACAGAGAAGGATGGCCCGTCTCGCGGGTATGGATATTAAGTGGGAGCCTATGACTTTCCCACCAATCCTTCACAGCTTTCTCTCGGCTGATTTTCTGTTTGAAGAAAAGAATTCAGATGATGTACTTATAATGATTGAGCAAACCTTTGAGAGATTCCAAGTGAATCGGGATGAGCAGATATATGATATGGAGATCTACATGACTAGGGAGGAAAGAATTGAAAGTGAGAATGCTAACTGGATGGTGCGACCTTGTCCACCAGGATATAGACTGACCAATTGGAGTGCAACCGAGCTGCCCATAGTTTTTAGGTCTATTCCAACGTAATGCTTTTAAACAAATCTTAAATATCTTTGCCCGAAGATATTAAGAATTTCCTTTCTAATGGGCTTTTGTCTAAAAGTTTTCATTCAATAAATAACAAACACGATGCATTTCCTCCATATTAATGTGTCCATATTCTTTTATTTATGCTATTTATTTTGCTTTCATTGTATATATGTTTGGCTATATTGTTTCTTCCCCACCTATTTACAGGTGTATGGATACGGAATATGAGGACCTTCCTGTCAGTAATTTTGAAATTGATTTTGAGAGACCTATTTGCACAAGTATTTTGAGGCCGAAAAAGATATTGTGGATTATGGTTTACCTCCGGACTTATTAAGAAAAATAGAACAAGAAGAGAAACAAGTACTTCCTGTTGATGAGCTATTGGAATTGTTAAATTGGGGAAGTAGTGAGGAGATAAAAGAGGTTAAAATTGGGACTATGTTGTCGTCATCAATAAAGGGTGAATTGATAGCCTTGCTCCGGGAATATGTAGATGTATTCGCATGGTCATACCAAGACATGCCGGGTCTGGATCCAACTATTGTTGTACATAAGCTCCCTTTAAGGCCAGAGTGCAAGCCAATTTAGCAAAAGTTGAGAAGAATGAGGCTGGACATGCTGTTAAAGGTAAAAGATGAGGTAAAGAGGCAGTTTGATGCTGGATTCTTAGAGGTGGAAAAATATCCGGAATGGGTGGCAAACATTGTTCCAGTACCAAAGAAGGATAGCAAGGTGCGTATGTGCGTCAATTATCTAGATTTGAACAAAGCCAATCCCAAAGATAATTTCCCTTTGCCTCACATTGATACTTTGGTGGATAATACGACAAAGAGTTCTTTGTTTTCTTTCATGGACGGATTCTCGGGATATATTCAGATTAAGATGGCACCGGAAGATATGAAGAAAACCATATTTGTTACAATGTGGGGAACATTCTGCTACAAGGTAATGCCGTTTAGGTTGAAGAATGCTAGGGCAACATATTAGAGGGCCATGGTGACCTTGTTTCATGACATGATGCATAAGGGAATTGAGGTCTATGTTGATGATATGATTGCAAAGTCACAAGGAGAAGAAGAGCATATTGCGAATCTTAGGAAACTCTTTGAAAGACTAAGAAAGTTTCAACTCAAGCTAAACCCGGTAAAATGCACTTTTGGAGTCACTTCGGGGAAATTGTTGGGTTTTGTTGTTAGCAAAAGAGGAATTTAGATTGATCCGGATAAAGTGAAGGCCATCCAGAATTTGCCACCTCCACATACTCAAAAAGAAGTAAGAGGTTTTTTGGGGAGATTGAATTACATTGCTCGATTTATTTCTCAGTTAACCGATAAATGTGATCCAATATTTAAGCTACTTCGAAAATGTGTTCCAGGAGAGTGGGATAAAGGGTGTCAGATTGCTTTTGAAAAGGTTAAGCATTATCTATCAAACCCACCAGTATTAATGCCATCGGCTCCGAATAAACCGAATGATATTGTATCTATCAGTGTTTGAGAGATCCATGGGTTGTGTTTTGGGGCAGCTTGATGAGACTGGAAAGAGAACAGGCGGTTTACTACCTCAGCAAGAAGTTCACAGATTATGAGTTGGAATATTCATCGGTAGAAAAGCTGTGTTGTGCCTTAGCTTGGACTGCTCGGAGGCTCAGACAGTACATGTTGTACCATACGACGTGGATGATCACCAAGCTAGATCCAATCAAGTACATGTTGGAAGCACCTTCTTTGTTAGGGAGGATGGCAAGATAACAGGTTTTGTTGTCAGAATACGACATTGTATATGTAAGTCAGAAGGCTATCAAGGGTAGTGCAATGGCTGAATTTTTAGCAAGTCGGGCAGTGGAAGATTATGAGTCGTTGAACTTTGATTTCCCAGATGAAGATTTGATGTATGTTTCGCAAGCGGATGAGGTTCCCTTGAAGAAGAAAATATGGAAGATGTACTTTGATGGGGAATCTAATGCCATGGGGCACGGAATCGGTGCAATGCTCATATCCCTAGAAGAAGATTATTATCCTTTCACTGCCAGATTGGATTTTGATTGTACAAACAATACTGCAGAATATGAGTCATGTACTATGGGCCTTCGTGTTGCCGTAGATAGAAAGATAAAAAAAAACTGGAGGTTTTTGGAGACTCGACTTTAGAGATATATCAATTGCACGGAGAATGGGAAACCCGAGATACAAAATTAATCCGATATCGAGAACTTATACTGAGTTTATTGGAGGAGTTTGAAGAAGTGACTTTCAATTACTTCCCTCGAGAAAAAAATCGAATGGCAGATGCTCTGGCTCCTTTGTCATCAATGTTTAAAGTGAATGAAGGGGCGAAAGTCGTGTCGATCAAGATGAGCATATATGAATCTCCTGCCCACTATTTGAGTATCAAAGAAAAAGCAGATGGTCTCCCTTGGTATAATGACATTTTGCAATACATCAAGAATCAACAGTATCCAGAGTGAACAACAGAAAATGACAAGAGAACTCTGAGAAGGCTATCAATGAGTTTTGTTCTAGATGGCGAGATTCCCTACAAGAAAGGGAAAGATCAAGTCCTGTTGATATGTGCCTGGTCTACTGAAGCTCGAAGAATCATAGAGGAAGTCCAAGAAGGGATATGTGGCACCCATGCCAATGGTCACATGCTTGCTAAGCAAATTATGAGGGCAGGATATTATTAGCTGACGATGGAAGGAGATTGCATCAGTTATTCCCGGAAGTGTCATAAATGCCAGATCTATGCAGATAAGATTCATGTGCCGCCATCGCCATTGCATGTCATGACCGCACCATGGCCGTTTTCAATGTGGGGAATAGATATGATTGGGCTTATTACCCCGAAAGCTTCAAATGGACATCGCTTCATCCTGGTGGCCATAGATTATTTCACAAAGTGGGTGAAAGCTGCTTCTTATACGAATGTAACAAAGTCGATGGTATGTAGATTTGTTAAGAAGGAAATCATATGCCAATATGGATTGTCAGCAAGAATTATTTCAGATAATGCTCTCAATCTAAATAATAAGATGATGAGAGAAGTGTGTACTCAGTTCAAAATCACACACCATAATTCGACACCTTATCGTCCGAAGATGAATGGGGCAGTAGAAGCAGCCAAAAAAAACATCAAGAAGTTTGTCGAGAATATGACTGATGTGTACAAGGATTGGCATGAAATTTTGCATTTGGCTTTTCACGCATATCGCACTTCGGTTCGCACATGTACAGGGGCAATGCCGTTTTCTTTGGTATATGGTATAGAAGCAATGCTACCTATTGAAGTTGAGATTCCTTCACACTTTGGGTTTTGATGGACGTTGGCCTAGAAGAGGCAGAATGGGTTAGAGCTTGTTATGAACAGCTGAATCTCATCGAAGAGAAAAGGTTGAAGGCAATTTGTCACGGGAAATTGTATCAAAAAAGGATGATTCGAGCCCATAACAAGAAGATTCGACCTAGACAGTTTCGAGAATGAGAGTTGGTACTGAGGAAAATTCTCCCTATAGTGAAGGATCCGCGAGGAAAATGGGCTCCAAATTGGGAAGGACCCTATGTGGTAAAAAGAGTTTTTTCTAGTGGAACGTTGATTCTAACTCGGATGGACGGGGATGATTTTAGACATCCCGTGAATGCAGATGAACTGAAGAAGTATTATGCTTAAAAAACAAAGTATGTGATGCTATGCACATGGGAATTCAAATGATTTCAAATGTAGAAATGGAAATTCTATATATCTATCTCCCCTGATAATTGCTTTTCAAAGAGAATATTCATGCTTGGTGTGATAAATGGCCATCTTTCATATTCCCTTCATTAAGAAGAAATTATCCCTAGTCACCCCTTTGAGCCTTAAGAATTATTTCTTTCGTTGAACCCTGATCAAGGATCACCCTCTACACTGGAGGGCAAATACGAGGAAAAATAATCAAAATCATGGCCAAAAAAAAAGAGAGAGCCATTGGAATATGTGAAATCAAAGAATGGAAAATGAAAGCAAAAAAAAAAGGTCCAAAAAGGGGACAAATGTTTCAAGAATGAATTCTCCTCAGGAAATGATCCTTGATACAATCATCCTTAAACACATTTTGGGCCTATTTTATCCTTTCCTTCTAAACCCGAACCTTGGCCTACATTACGTGCTTTAAAAGTCCATTTTGATCAAGCATGGATATTTAATTTGAAAGGTTTTTCTCAGAATTCATCCCATCTTTTGAATTGACATTTTTACCTTGGAAGCATTTAGAATTCTCAGATGCATGGTAGAATAAAGATTTTTCAATAAAAAAATAATATAAAAAGAAAGATTGTAAAAGGAGAGGTTTAAGCCGAAAACCTGTAAAGGGTGACTTAATACCGAATAGAGGACAGCTGAGTTGAAAACCCACAAAAGACGGCTCAAGTACTGATTAAGGTTTGAATCAATGCTTCGTGTAAAGGGGAGAAAGTATTAGAAAATCAGAGAAAAGGGGAACAACTCAATCTGATATTACTACGGAAGTCGAGGGATTACCCAAGTAAATTTATCGTTCAAGAGAAATTTCAGATGATTTGAAAAAAGGAGGGGTCCAAGATATTCCATATCCAAGGCATCAACAACCTATAACTTTACATTTGTTTCTTATATCCTTGATATCCACTTTTATCATTTTAAAACATTTTGTTGCAATAAATTTTTGTTACCCCTTTTATGACAGTTGCTTGTTTCATACTTTCTTTCATACATTTTTGAGATTGCATTTTGTTTTTTATTAAATTGAATGATGTTTAATAAACATAAATTTTTTAAAATAAAAGGGAGTTTAAAAGTATTACTAAGGAATAGATCTAAATCTTAGAAAAAGTTTGGAAGCCATTAATCCTGATGGAAAATTCACCAAGCAAAGGAAAACAGTGAATGTGTTGGAGACTCCGTCATGAAGTCAGAAATTTGTGAATTTCAGCGAAGTCAAAAACTGGGACTGTTTGACAATTTATCTTGAGTAAAGGGTTCCTTAAGTGGGGCATCAGTGAACAATTGAAGACACCGTCATAAAGTCAGATAATCTTTGAACCTCAAAGAAACCATGGATTAGAAATCATGACACAATCATTTGATTGCATTCATCATAAGAAAACATACAAGCATTTGTAAAGCATGTCATTTTCATCATTGCATTTAGATAACATTGCAGGAATCAAGAAAACTTTGGCTTCCCCAAATCGAGAACTCGTTCTCCTTCTCATATGAGTCGAGCCCTAAGATCGTCGTCGAGGTATGTTTCTTTCATTTTCAAGTTAAATTTATTTTCCCAAATGAATCAAACCCAGGATCATTCTTAGCATTTCCTTTTGTTTTAAATCGAATTAATTCTGTTTTATCCAATGAGTCGAGCCCCGAGACCATCGTCCAGGTATTTCCTTTTGTTTTAAATCAAATTCATTCTGTTTTATCAAATGAGTCAAGCCTTGAGACCACTGTCGAGGTATTTCCTTTTGTTTTAAATCGAATTCATTCTGTTTTATCAAATGAGTCGAGCCTTGAGACCACCGTTGAGGTATTTCCTTTTGTTTTAAATCGAATTCATTCTGTTTTATCAAATGAGTCGAGCCTTGAGACCGCCGTCAAGGTATTTTCATCATGGGTAAGGCCTCCGGGCACCATTTTTAAGAACTCCGGGCATAATTTTTCAAATCACGGGAAGGCCTCCGGGCATCATTTTTAAGACCTCCGGGCAAAATTTTTCAAATCATGGGTAAGGCCTCCGGGCACCATTTTTAAGAATTTCGAGCATAATTTTTCAAATCACGGGTAAGGCCTCTGGGCACCATTTTTAAGACCTGCGGGCATCATTCTTAAGACCTTCGAGCACAATTTTTACTTTTCAAATCGAACTCGTTTCCTTAAGATGGGTCGAGCCTTGATTACTCTAGGAATTCAATTTAATGACAAAATCTTCAATTTACAGCTTTTTCAAAAAAAAAATGATGATGATGATGATGATTGAAAACCCCTTTCCCTTTTCTTCACATGTGATTTCACTAACCGTACAAAATTAGTGTTTGTTTATCTTTGCCTGATTCCTGATTCTCCACAATAGCCAAAGAGGGGTAGCTGTAGACACCTAATTTTGTTCGGACCCCTAAATCAGGTACGTTTTCTTTCTAAATTGATGTTTCGAAATGCCAAAAGGCTTTTCTCATCTTGCAGGTGGTACTCCGAGACTTAGTCTAAGAAAGTAGACAAAAAAAGTCAAACTTAAAAAGTCAACCCCAAAAAAATCAACCTCAAAAAAGTCAACCACGAAAAAGTCAACAACTGAAAAAGTCAACCCACGCTCAAAATCAAGATTTGAATTTCCATTGAAAGATGGTGAAAGAATTTTGATAATTCGAGGTCTACATTGAAAGATATGGCGGTCGAAAGTTGGGTTACGGAGATTCAGTAGAAAGAAAACCCTAGTTCGGGAAATTTAAGGAAAAATGCTTAAACGATCAAATTTATCAAAATTGAAGGTTCCAAATGAAACATAATTACTGACAACGAGTAATAGAGAAGCTACTTGGAATAAAAACTGATAGAAAAGTCAATTCGAAAGAAAACCGAGAATTAGGGTTTTTTTGGTGGATTTCGGTGAAATTTGGAAGAATTACAGAAATGGCCCGATTCGGTAGGACTAAAGCCCCTAATTGATGAGGAGTGATTAAACAATGATAGCCCAAGGCTCAATTGGAAGAAAATCTAAAAATCGAACTTGTTTTGAGGAAAACCGGGTATCAGAGGCAAAAGGGCAAAATTGAAAAATTTGGAAAAAATAGAAAATGAACTCCAAAAATTCTGAAAATTTGCAAATCTCATTCTTAAATCATTTCAAAGAGATTGGCGAAAGAAAATCTTGATTTCGAGTTCGTTTGCAAAGTGGCCAAATCCCGGGTCCCCTATGCAAAAATTCAACAAGATAAATCCCGAAAAAAATAGCAAACGAGTTCCAAAAATTTTGAAAATTTGCAGATCTCATTTTTAAATTATTTGGAAGAGATTGGAAAAATAAAATCTTAATCGGAGTTCGTTTGCAAAATGGCCAAATCCCGGATCCACTATGCAGAAATTCAACAGGATAAATCCCAGAAAAATAGCAAACGAGTTCCAAAAATTCTAAAAACTTGCAGATATCATTTTTAAATTATTTGGAAGAGATTGGAAAAATAGAATCTTGATTCGGAGTTCATTTGGAAAATAGCCAAATCTCGGGTCCCCTATGTAGTAATTCAAGCAGATAAATCCCAAAAAAATAGCGAATGAGCTCCAAAAATTATGAAAACTTCCAGATCACAATTTTAAATTATTTGGAAGATATTGGTGAATAAAAATCTAGATTCAGAGTTCATTTAAAAAATGGTAAAGTTCGGGTGCATAAAAGGGGCAATTTTGGAAATAAATCCGAAATAAATAGCAAATGGACTCGAACAATTTTGAAAACTTCCAGAATTCAATTTTTTATTATTTTGGAAGTATTGAAAAAAGAAAATTTGAATTTGGAGTCCTTTTGCTATTTATTTAGGTTCGGGGGTCAAAAAGGTCATTTCACCGAAGAAACCAAAAAGGGCAAATTTGTAATTAAGGAAAATATGAAAGAAGAAGGAATTGCTGGGATTTTACCTCTTTTGATCAGCCAGCATAGAGGAGAAGAAGGAAGCTTGATAAATTTAATTCCTTAGTCACTATCAAGCTCACATGCTACCACTACCACCTTGCAAATGGTCCCCCTTTCATCCAATGACTTAGGTGCCTTGTAGGAAAGTTGAATGCACCATCCAATGGCCAAGTTTAAATGCCAAGATTAAATTTTTATTTTTCATGAAAGAACCCTCATCTAATGGCCAAGAATGGAAGAAAAAAAGATGAGCACAATTCATCCAAAGGTGGGCATCCATTCGGCCAAGCAAGGGAGTGCATGGGATTGTCCCTTTTCATCCAATGGTTTAGGCCATCTACAAGGGCTGAGTACACATGTTAAGGGTTGGATTTAATAGACAAGATGTCTTTTTTATGTTGTCCTCATCCAATGACCAAGAATGGAAGAGCACAACTCATCCAAGGGTAGGCACTCAAAGGGGCAAGCAAGGGAGTGCATGGGGTTGGTCCTCTTTTGCATCTAAGGGCTGAGGTTATTACAAGGGCTGAGTACACATCTTAAGGGCTGCTATAAATTGGAAAGATGACATTTTTATGTTGTCATCAAAATATCTTAATCTAAAGGCCAAAATTAGAGAAGAAAAAGTGCAATTTCCATCCAAGGGTTGGAGGGCCATTCGGCCAAGCCATTAGAGGGGGGTTGATTTCATTTTTTGAGAAGTTTTTTGGCTGGAAACAGTAGCTAATTTAGAAAATAAAAGGTTTTGAAAGAAAAAAAGAAAGGTTTTTAATAGAAGAGCTTGAAGGTAGTCATCTCTACCAAGCTCTAGCATAGTTTTCTTCTTGTTTTCCATGGTGATTTCTAGATTTTGTATCTTGTTTTCCTATTAAATTTTTCATAGAAATCAAAGTTTATAGTTTTCATCTCTTCTTCTTCAAAAAAATGGTTGAAAACAAATTTTTTTATATTCTTGCTTTGGCCAAATGTGGTATGTTTATTTGCCTTGGTCTTTTCTTTTTTTCTTCTTTGCATGTTGTTGTGGAAAATGATTTTTAGAAGGTTTATTTAAGTATTTAAGGTTCTGGTTTTTTACAAAAAATGAAGCAAAAGAGGTTGAAATGACTACATGATCTTGGCAAGACCAAGTAACCATGGTTAGGGGAGAGGCTATGCCCATTTTTACCTACCATGATGCTAACCTTAATTTTGTTGTTTAGCATGGTTTATTTTTTTGTTTTTGAAATGGAAAGGCTTCATGATCTTGGCAAGACCAAGTGATTATGGTTAGATGAGAGGCTATGCCCATTTTATACCAACCATAGAGCTTAACTTTCCTTGCTTTATTTACTAGTTTTGCTTGTTATTTGCTTTGCATGTCTATGCTTAATTTTTTCATATGTTCTTTACATTATTTTCTATGCTATATTTGCTTCTATATTTCTTTTCCATGCTTAATAATTTTTTCTTTGTAGATTCGGCCATTGTGTTCATTGGAATCATATTGTGTATTTTTTCATATATCATGTCTTATATCATAAACATGTTTGCATTTATATTTGGTCATATGACCATTCGGACACTCCATTTTGCTATGCCTTACATGTGCATTTTCATCTTGCTTCTTGACTTGTTTGCATCTCCATGCCATGAGTTAGCATATCTTGATATTTAGTATGCCTTGCATGTACATTTTCATCTTGCTTCTTGACTTGTTTGCATCTCCATGCCATGAGCTTGTGTATTTTGACTTTAGTATGTCATATTCTTGTGAAAATGTTATGACATTATACATCTTGATATGATTTGTCATGTACTTGTGCCATTTACTAGATAGGATTGCACTAGAGTACCATGTGACCATTCGGCCTCTTCATGCATCCCTTACCTTGTCATGCATTTGCATTTTATTTAGGTAACATGCTTTGCATTATCATATCTTGAAATTGTGTATTAGTTGCTATTTGTTCAAGCATTAGTATTAGGTTCATTGGTCATTGTATGTTCATAGTATTGCTATGCATTCTCATCACATTTTAGGTCTAAGCCATATTGGTATTGCCATGCATATTGGGTCTTAAATCATATTGGTATTGCCATGCATTGCTATGCTACTTAGGTCTTAGGTTACATTAACATTTTGATGCATATTCATAACATATTAGATCCAAGTCATATTTGCATTATCAAGCATTGCATGCATATTAAGTTAGGATTGCATTTATTGCCTTGCGAACTCATGCTAGGCATTTAGGTTATTTTAAATTGTCATGCATTTCCGTTACCGTCTATGCTTTAGACCATGCATTTCATACATTTCATTTGCTGTATGTTCATGCACTCCATGTCATTGCCACATGATTTATGACTTAGGCCAATCAATGGTTCAAAGTTATGCTCTCTTGAGCATACTTGTGGAAAATTAAAGAGTTGTCAAATTGATTATTCTATCTTTGTGATTTTTTTTACTTAGACAATTTTTGTCCAAGGTTTTTAAATGTTTTTAGCTATTGTTTTTAGGTCTTTAGGTTGATTCCCAACAATTTTTACTTTGATTTTTAAATGACTTTATCAAAGGTAAAAAATATGTTTTGACAAAACAATTTTTTTACTTAGTACTCAAACTTCTCCGATTTTTTCGGGCAGTTTTCTTTAATCAGAAAATTAAGCCAATTTTTTCTCCTGTATTTTTCCATGTTTTGAGTCTCCAGTATTTGTTTTAGATTTTTTTGAATTTTTTAAAATAGGCTAAAAAATAGTGTGTCAAATTTGGACAGTAGAGGCAGATTTGAATTCAAAAGAAAAACAATGGTTGAAATTGGCAAAGGCATTTAGGGGGGTTGGTTAGAAGCTTTAGCTACTGTCTTAGGGTAGTTTCTAAGCCTTTTTAAACTTTAAATATGATTTTATAAATCTCTGGTAAAGGGTGGTCAAGTCCGGGATTTTAAACTTAGGAAATTAGAGCCATTTTAAAAGGGTTTGGTAGGGGTTATAATCTTTATTCAAGTTTTTCCTCAAAATTGTTTTCAAACAATCACAAAATTTTTTTTTAAAAAAATTTCTAATTTGACATATTTTCCTAAGGTAGCCGGATATCTTTTTACATAAACGGATTTCTTTATTTAGAGGAAAAAATACATTTTCATGCATTGCATTTTCCATGTTCATGCTTTTTATTTAATATATGATTTTTGTTATTATATTTTCCATGGTATTATTATTACTTTGATTTACATTTTATGATGTTATATTGTTTGCCATATGATTTTGAATATTTCATGCTATCCTATATTTTTTTTTTATTTAGTCATTTATTTTTGTCACATTATTTAGCATATACTATGTTCATGCATTTTTATTTTATTTTCATGCATATTTTATGATAGCATTATTTTATGTTTCATGTCATTTCTTGTCACTTAGATCATACTCCATGTCATTTAGGTTATATTATTTAGAATATGCCATGTCATTTTGAATATGCCATGTCATTTAAAATATGCCATGTCATTTAAAATTGTCGTGTCATTTAAATCATTTTATTTCATTTAGATTATACCATGATACTTAGGATTTTTCATTTCATCTAGAATATACTATGCCATTTAAATTATGTCATCTCATTTAGGTTGCATTATATTATCTAGACTTTGCTATGTTATTTAATTTATATCATACATGTTCATATTCATTTTTAATTTTATTTTTTAAAAAAAGGATAATGATTTTCAATAAAAAATAAAGATATTCCCGAGTTAAAATAATTCATGAGTTCTCTATCGGGTTTGCTGGAGGGAATATCATCAATTATCATTATTAAAGGAATATCTTTCTTTCAAAAAACGAGAATGATTCGGAAAGTTTTCCAAATAAATAAAAAAATTTATGTTTTGCCGATTTTGTCGGGGAATATAGGAAAATTTTGAATTAATAAATTCCGGATCATTTTCAATTAAAAATGGAATTATTTTTCTTTAAATTGGAAATTAACTTGAAATACTAAATTAAAGACCGATTTTTTTTATCGAGACTTGAGACAACATACGATTAATAAGGTACCGTTTTATACGAGCGTTATGGGGGTGCTAATCCTTCCCCGCACGTAACCGAGTCCCGAACTCGATTCTTCGATTTTCTCTGGTTTATAACGCAGACTTGAAATTGGTTTTAAAAATGTTTTAATTAATTTAAAAATATTTTATAAAAAACCAATTTTAATAGGTGGCCGATCACACCTAGCTAAAAAAAGATTGGTGGCGACTCCATGTCTTTTTACGAGTCCGTTTTCATACCCTCGACCTTTTATTTCAATCTAGAGGAATTAAGTCGTCTTCTTCGCTGCCTCTGTTTCCCCCTCACTCGAACGGGTCCCCGCGACGGGATCACATATCGACAGAGGGATCCACTTACACTAGTGTAGAACTAAATTAGTTTTACAGACTTCTGTAACTCTTTATACGATTTATATTTGTTTAATCCGACCGTCGTATTTCATGTTTTATTCATGTAGATCATGCATGTCGAGTTTCGAGTAAATTAAAAATGTCTAACTATTTGCTCGATATAAAAAAATTTCAACCGTTAAATATATATTGAAAAAGATAGTGTTTTTGATCGATATGATAGAGATATCAGATCGATTCGAAACTTTACGTGCATGACTAGTACAATTACATTGTTAAATCCAACGGTCGGTTTAAACAAATATAAATCGTATAAAGAGTTATGGAAGTGTGTAAAACTAATTTAGTTTTACACTAGTGTAAGTGGATCCCTTCTTATATATATATATATATATATATATATATATATATATATATGAATGATACGGTTACATTTTTGGAGGGAATTAATAAATCTAATGATTCTACGACCATCTAAGGATTATAGTCTTCAAAAAAATTAAAAAATTTAGACAAGTTTATGTGCTTGACTTTTAGTTCAAGGATTTAAAGAATCCTCCTTTAAAGATTCTTAACGGGGGTTTGTGGGCACCAATATTTAAAAATCAAAGCGGAGGTCAAATCGGTAAGATTTAGGTTACCGGTTCAATCGGTCTGTCTTGTTGAATCGATCGGTTGCATTAATTTTTTTTTTAAATATTAAATAAGTATTAAATATAGTAAATATTAATAAAAATATGTATTTGGTTAAATAATATAATATTTAATATAGATTCAATGGGTTAAAGGTTCAAATCTCATCATATACAATAATTTTTTAATAAAACAATTAAAAAAAATAAGTTTAAAACTGGTTTGTTTAATTTTTTTCGAGTTTTTTCTGGTTCAACCGATTATTTACCAGTTCGGAGAATTTTTGGTTCTATTATATGTACCAGACCGGACAGACCATCGATTTCTTGTTCAACCAGTCCGATCCTATTTTTTAACACTGGGTGGCACCAATTAACATTTGCGTTATACAAATTAGGGAAGAAAACCTATCTAACCCGAGTGGTTCACGTGAATAGACCAAGATGTTAGTATCGTACAAAACTCGATACATATCATATGATATGATTTGATTCACTTCAAAATTGGTATGTATCTATATGAAAACTTATAAGCTATTTCCTTTTGAATGTAATCGGGGGAGTGGAAAACCCAGCTCTCAATCATAGTTGTTAGTATCGTATAATAACTGATACATATCGTATGATACGATTTGATTCACTACAAAATTGATATGAAAACTTAGAAGCCATTTCCTTTTAAATGTAATTGAGGGAGTGGAAAACCTAGCTCTCAACCATAGTTGTTAATATCGTACAATACCCAATACATATCGTATGATACGATTTGATTCACTACAGAATTAATACGTATTTATATGAAAATTTGGTTTTCTCGTGATTTGGTGGCGTATCTATAAATATACAAGCAAATTGATATGTATCACACAATACATACTGTCGTAACCTAAAAAATAACAAGTCTCATCGCAAGCCTTTATTATTCGTTAAGCGTGAAATTAAAAAAAAACCCGATGAAAAGTCGACTTAATTCCTCTAGAAAAATGAAGGTTTTGATAATAACCTTGAAAAAGACATGTAGTCGCCACCAATCTTTTTTAGCTAGGTGTGATCGGCCACCTATGAAAACCGGTTTTATAAAATATTTTAAAATTAATTAAAACATTTTTAAAACCAATTTCAAGTATGCGTTTACACCAGAGAAATCAAAGAAATGGTTCGGGACTCGGTTACGTGTGGGGAAGGATTTGCACCCCCATAACGCCCGTATAAAACGGTACCTTATTGATCGTGTTATCTCAAGTCTTGGTATAAATTTAGTATTTCAAGTTAATTCCCAATTTAAAGAAAAATAATTCCACTTTTAATTGCAAATGATCCGGAAATTATAAATTCAAAATTTTCCTATATTCCCCAACAAACGTGGCAAAATATAAAAAAATTTATTAGTTTGGAAAACTTTCCGAATCATTCTTATTTAGAATAAGATATTTCGTTATTAATAATAATTGATGATATCCTCCCCAGCAAACCCAGCAAAGAACTCATGAATTATTTTAACTCGGGAATATCTTTATTTTATTGAAAATCATTACCTTTTTGAAAATATTTAAAAAAATATGAATATGTATGTGATACACCCAAAAGAGTGTATCTTATTTAACCTTGCACTAAAAAGATAAATTGTAAGTATAGTAGTTAGCAAGGGTCGAGTCCTCAGGGATTGGGTTTTAGTTTATAAGTTAATAGTTTAAAACTTAAATTCAAGAACAATAAAAGAAAAGGGGTTTTTGAAGCCAGATTTAAACTAAAGTAAATAATAAGAATAAGATGCAAGGCGGTATAACCAGCCAATAAAAATATATATACTAAATTAGGCGGTATAACCAGCCAATAAAAATATATATACTAAATTAGGCGGTATAACCAGCCAATAAAAATAAAACAAAGTTAATATACAAATTAGGCGGTATAACCAGCCAATAAAAATAAATATAAAAAATAAGCAAACTAAAAGTAAGAAAACAAATAAGTAAGAAGAATCAAATATGAAAAATATGGTTAAGGTTTCATTCTCCACCACTAGACATCATTAAGAATCAATTTCAGATCTATCAATATCAACCAACTATCAAAGTTAACAACCGTAGATAACAACAAGCTCTGTTACCCCAATCTTTCCTTAGTTTGTCGTTAAATAGAACAAGCTCTCTATTTAATCTCTAACCATTAAACAACCTAGAATAAGCTCTCTAAATTCAATTTAATGGCAGCTTTATGATGAGAAAGATAGGTTGATCTAAGCAACAAACACATAAGCTCGGATTGTTCAACTTAGGTTATGTTCCACTTTGCAATTATTGAAAACTTGACCATAATCATTAATCACAAATTGCCACTTATGAATAGGAAATCAAGACAATTACACGGATCAAGACTCCTAAACTAGCAATAGATAATTATCAAGATCTATCTAGTTGTACACCTAAATAAATCTAGACAACATCATGAACAATTCTTGTAGAAGAACATAAGCAACTTTGATAGAAAATTAATGATAGATAGAATCTGAAAATCAATCACAAAACATGTCTAGGGTTTTGAAATCACCCTTAACCAAATAGAAGTTTAGCCTAGCATAGGCATTATAAACATAAACATAAAATTAAAGAAAATCTAAGAAGAAAATAAAAGAAAGAAAGAAGAAGAGGAAGAATATTAATTATCCAACCTCTTGCTCTCTCTAAAGAAAAAGAAAACTAGAGAAAAGAAAGAAAACTAGAGAAAAGAAAGAAGAAGAAAACTTAGAGAATTTTATTAAAATGGCTAATATCCTACCTATGTACAATATGATCCCTTACTATCATCCAAGGCCCTCTATTTATACACATTTTGGAGGGCTAAATGACAAGAGACAAGCTTTACAAATTTCAAAGGTAGGTATATGACGATTTTGATCAGCCAAATTGATGGTCGATTTCGTCAATATTGGAGGCCTGATCTGATCACATGGTCTTCTAGAAAAAGGTTCCCCTATCAGTTACGGAACCATAGCCGTTGGAATCAGCTCATTTGCTGATGTGGTTAAGCAGATATGGGCAAAATACAAAAACATGTCAGCACAGACGTCATTGCACATCAGCCACCTTGATGGTCGATTTCTTCAATATTGGAGGCCTGATCTGATCACATGGTCTTCTAGACAAAGGTTCCCCTATCAGTTGCGGAACCATAGCCGTTGGAATCAGCTCATTTGCTGATGTGGATAAGAAGATACGGGCATAATACGAAAACATGTCAGCACAGACATCATTGCACATCAGCCAACTTGATGGTCGATTTCGCTAGGGAAAACGACTCCGTTTTAAGAAGTGTAAAACATGAAAAAGATAGATATGCCTCTTAGCTTTGCATGGCTACAAATTTCAGCCTTATTGCTTCAGTGAAACTCGAGATATAGCTGATATGGCAAAAGGTGTCGGAACTGAAACTGAACTGGATTTGCCCTTAATTCTAGTAATCTGAAATCACTCAAAGAAACTTGTGAAAAACACCAAAATACATAAAAATATAAAAGATCATAAACACAATTAGACTAAACAATAATAACTCGTATTTGACACAAAACATTAATAAAACATAACTAAAAACTATATAATTATACGAGTTATCACACCCCCACACTTAGATTGTTGCTAGTCCCTAGCAACGACTCAATAAAAATAAAATAAGAAAATCTAATCTAATCCATTTTCGTAGGAAATCACGGTGGCACTTAGCATGTGACACAAGCCTTTAAACCCCTAGGTGTCCCTAGTGGACGAGTTTAGTCTCGTGAGGGTTTACTAGAACGATACCCACAAACATTGAAAAACTAAAATATAAGTAAACTGCATATACTAAAAATATTTACTCCTAATCCTTTCAATACAAATTAGATACAATATTTGAACAAGTCTTATAAACTAATCAATAGCTTAAAGAATTTCACAAAAAATCATGCTTGAATGTAAATTGTTTGAGTTAAGCCAATATTAGCATAACATATCTCAATCAAAATATTGCATGTTCAAATTTAATCTCAACTTCTCACATGGGATACCCTCATGATTTTCACTCTTTAAAGTAGTGGTGAAGTGTTTACACTCAATCAATCTCATGAAAACAGTTCTACCATATTCTTGCTTGTCCACCTATTCTCCACTATTTAGATCATACAACTTCATGAATCAAGAGGTCTTTAATCAAGGTTGTAATGGGGCCAAGGGGTTTGTAAATGTGGTTGAAGAACAAAAGGATAAAGATATCACAAAGGTTCCAAAGAGTTCATAGAGTTTAGAGACATAATAAGATCATACAAATAAAACTTCTCAAAACTCTTATAAAGCACATAATAACATAGGCTAAATATTCATGTTGAGCCTTTGCATCATTCTAACCAACTTTGTAATATCTTTTTCTTTACTTTAACTAGAAGTTCAAGAGAAGATTTTTTTTTTTTTAATATGGGAATGTATTTGACAATGATCCCTTTCTTTTTCTCTTGACTTTTTCTTTTCTTTTCTTCCCCCACACTTATCTTTTGTTTCCAACCCAAATTTTTAACTAAAAATATCCCTTGTTTTTTTGCAATATGTCTCAAAATATATAATCCATCTTTAGAACAAGGGTTATATTTAGGCTAGGTGTAAGTTGTGGTTACCAAATAAATAGCTTATTCAATGTAGGCTCAAATTGGCTCACTAGGGGTGTGTTCTCTTGGAACATTAATAATGGATGGCTGTTTGGCTCGGGTTATAATCCTAATGCCTCTATCATATTCATGTTGTCACATGTATCAATATAATCTCAAACGGTTTAAAGCAAGTTCTAGAGAATCATGTAATCATAAGAGCACTCAAGAAAGAAATTAGATTGATTTGTATAATGCATCAATCATTATAGGCTCAAAAACTCACAAGGATGATTATACAAGTCAGATTAAGTCTAAACATGCTTCTTTCTCAATCAACATATCATATTAACATTGGCTCATAAAAAGGTTGACATCAAGCTCAATTCTCATGAAAATCTTCTCACTAATAAATCTGTTTTAGACTTATGTAATTCATATCTCATCATTGTATTAAAAAGGAACTAAAACACACTAAAAAAAAAAATAATAATAATAATAATAAAGACTCATAAAAAAAAAAATAGTAGACAAAATAAAAGAAATCCTAAATCATTCCCCCCACACTTAATTCTTACATTGTCCTCAATGTAAGTCTATTAACCCAAATGAAAGAATCATGTGTAAGAGAAAAGAACTAATAACATAAGAATAGGAACAACTAAGACTCAAAACAAAACAAACTCATGCAACCTAAATAATCCTAAAATACTAAACAAAAATTAACAAGTAAACATAAAAAATAAAAATAAAAGCAATAAAAATAAAAATAATAAAAGAAAAAGTAAAAGTAAAAGAAAGAGAAAGCAAATCTGAATATGGAAGGTTGGCAATTTCTTCTTTAATTGGGTTGCCTTCCCAATTAACACTTGAGTTAGTGTTTTGAACCTAACCAACACCCCTTCTTGGCTTTTTAGGCTTGTCAGGCTCATACATGAAATTTTCCAAATTTATGCGTTTGAGAGGAAGCTTTCTTTGCACAACAGTGGATGCATTCTCCATTACAAGTATTATTCCATCATCCTTTGTGGTGCATATCTCATCGAGGAATGGAGCATATTTTGATACTTGTTGAATGGCATCCACAAACAAGTTGTTTAAGGTTTCTGGCATGTGTTGTTCATGTTCTTCCTCCTTGAACTTTGCAAATCTACTAGGAAAAGGTGGAGAAGAAACATTAGTAAAAAGTGGAACCTTAAACGTTACCTCAGGTGCCGAAATACACTTATTTGGATTTGTGGCTTCATTATCCTCAAGAATAGAATCCATCTCTAATTTTGTCTCATCCTCATCTTGTTCCTCATTCCTCAAGGTCACAATAGTAGCATTCTCCTTTGGGTTAATCATCGTTTGGGCAGGGAGTTCTTCAGATCTTTGTGCTACCCATCCCACCATACTACTAGTCAATTGGATCATTTGCTTTTCTAAACTCTTTATGCTTGCCCTTGTTTCCTGTTGAAATTGCAATGTATCAGTAACAAGAGAATAGACAAGATCTTCTAAAGAAGTACCTGAGTTTTGAGTCATATGTGGTGGTTGAAAAAGATCAGGTTCTTGGGACCATGATTGATTGAAGCTAGATGGATGAGTGTAATTGGCATAAGGATCTACTTCTTGGTAATTTTCCGAATAGCCATAAGTAGAATGATCCCACCATCCCTCATGGTAAGTGTTTGAGTAACGATCATACTGTTGGTCTTGGAACACTTGATGGCCTTGACATCCTCCCATGGCCAATTGTTGAACTGGGTAGGTGAGATTGGCTTGTTGATTTTCCATGTTCATGTATGCCACCAACTCTTCAAGTGTTAGATTGCTCAATTCCATCTTCTTTTTTTTTTTCAAAATTTGATAAGAAAAACTTGTATGTACAAGAAAATAGAACTAATTAGAACTGAAAATAAGAATAAACCAAGTAACAAATAAACTAAAGAAAGCAATCCCCGGCAACGGCGCCAAAAATTTGATACACCCAAAAGAGTGTATCTTATTTAACCTTGCACTAAAAAGATAAATTGTAAGTATAGTAGTTAGCAAGGGTCGAGTCCTCAGGGATTGGGTTTTAGTTTATAAGTTAATAGTTTAAAACTTAAATTCAAGAACAATAAAAGAAAAGGGGTTTTTGAAGCCAGATTTAAACTAAAGTAAATAATAAGAATAAGATGCAAGGCGGTATAACCAGCCAATAAAAATATATATACTAAATTAGGCGGTATAACCAGCCAATAAAAATATATATACTAAATTAGGCGGTATAACCAGCCAATAAAAATAAAACAAAGTTAATATACAAATTAGGCGGTATAACCAGCCAATAAAAATAAATATAAAAAATAAGCAAACTAAAAGTAAGAAAACAAATAAGTAAGAAGAATCAAATATGAAAAATATGGTTAAGGTTTCATTCTCCACCACTAGACATCATTAAGAATCAATTTCAGATCTATCAATATCAACCAACTATCAAAGTTAACAACCGTAGATAACAACAAGCTCTGTTACCCCAATCTTTCCTTAGTTTGTCGTTAAATAGAACAAGCTCTCTATTTAATCTCTAACCATTAAACAACCTAGAATAAGCTCTCTAAATTCAATTTAATGGCAGCTTTATGATGAGAAAGATAGGTTGATCTAAGCAACAAACACATAAGCTCGGATTGTTCAACTTAGGTTATGTTCCACTTTGCAATTATTGAAAACTTGACCATAATCATTAATCACAAATTGCCACTTATGAATAGGAAATCAAGACAATTACACGGATCAAGACTCCTAAACTAGCAATAGATAATTATCAAGATCTATCTAGTTGTACACCTAAATAAATCTAGACAACATCATGAACAATTCTTGTAGAAGAACATAAGCAACTTTGATAGAAAATTAATGATAGATAGAATCTGAAAATCAATCACAAAACATGTCTAGGGTTTTGAAATCACCCTTAACCAAATAGAAGTTTAGCCTAGCATAGGCATTATAAACATAAACATAAAATTAAAGAAAATCTAAGAAGAAAATAAAAGAAAGAAAGAAGAAGAGGAAGAATATTAATTATCCAACCTCTTGCTCTCTCTAAAGAAAAAGAAAACTAGAGAAAAGAAAGAAAACTAGAGAAAAGAAAGAAGAAGAAAACTTAGAGAATTTTATTAAAATGGCTAATATCCTACCTATGTACAATATGATCCCTTACTATCATCCAAGGCCCTCTATTTATACACATTTTGGAGGGCTAAATGACAAGAGACAAGCTTTACAAATTTCAAAGGTAGGTATATGACGATTTTGATCAGCCAACTTGATGGTCGATTTCGTCAATATTGGAGGCCTGATCTGATCACATGGTCTTCTAGAAAAAGGTTCCCCTATCAGTTACGGAACCATAGCCGTTGGAATCAGCTCATTTGCTGATGTGGATAAGAAGATACGGGCATAATACGAAAACATGTCAGCACAGACATCATTGCACATCAGCCAACTTGATGGTCGATTTCGCTAGGGAAAACGACTCCGTTTTAAGAAGTGTAAAACATGAAAAAGATAGATATGCCTCTTAGCTTTGCATGGCTACAAATTTCAGCCTTATTGCTTCAGTGAAACTCAAGATATAGCTGATATGGCAAAAGGTGTCGGAACTGAAACTGAACTGGATTTGCCCTTAATTCTAGTAATCTGAAATCACTCAAAGAAACTTGTGAAAAACACCAAAATACATAAAAATATAAAAGATCATAAACACAATTAGACTAAACAATAATAACTCGTATTTGACACAAAACATTAATAAAACATAACTAAAAACTATATAATTATACGAGTTATCAGTATGACATAAATAAAATGACATAGCAAAGTCTAAATAATATAATGCAACCTAAATGGTATGATATAATTTAAATGTCTTAGTATATTCTAAATGAAATGAAATATCTTAAGTTATATGATATATTCTAAATGAAATGAAATGACCTAGGTAACATGATATATTCTATATGAAATGTAATATCCTAAGTCATATGATATATTCTAAATGAAATAAAATATCCTAAGTGACATAATATATTCTAAATGAAATGAAATGATCTAGGTAACATAATATATTCTCCAGGAAATGAAATGACCTAGGTAACATAATATATTCTATATGAAATGAAATAATTTAAATGACATGGCAAATATAAATGATATGGCATATAATCTAAATGACATGAAATATAAAATAATGCTATCATATAATATGCATGAAAATAATAATAATAATAATAATAATGCATGAACATAGCATATGCTAAATAATATGACAAAAATAACTAAACAAAAAAGCATAGGATATCATGAAATATTCAAAACCATATAACAAATAATATAATATCAAAAATTTAAATCAAAGATAATAACACCATCATGAAAATTAAACATAGCAAAAATTACATATTATATAATATGCATGAATATGGAAAATGCAATGCATGAGAATGTATTTTTTCCTTTAATTAAGGAAATCTGTATATCTAAAAAGATATCTGGCTACCTTAGAAAAATATATTAAATTAAATATTCTAAAATCAAAATACTTTTTGATTGTTTGAAAACAATTTTGAAAAGCTCAGATTAAAAATAAAAACTTAGCTAAACCCTTTTTAAATGGCTCTAATTTCCTAAGTTTAAAATCCCGAACTTGACCACCCTTAACCGGAGACTTAAAAAATCATTTTTAGAGTTTAAAAAGGCTTAGAAACTAGCCTAAGTCAGTATCTAAACTTCCAAATCAGCCCCCTCTAAGTAACTTAACCAAAACAGAAAAATGATTTTCCATCAAATTCAATTCTGACTCCACTGTCCAGTTTTAAAGCAAGATTTTTTACCCTATTTTCAAAAATTCAAAAAAATATAAAAAAATTTACTGGAGACTCAGGACATGAAAAACTACACGGAAAACAATCAGCTTAATTTTCTGACTAAAGATGACTGTCCAGAAAAATCGGAAAAGTATGAGTACTGGTAAAAAACTGTTTTGTCAAAACATATATTTTTTTTTTTGCCTTTGATAAAATCATTTAAAAATCAAAGCAAAAATATTAAAGACTCTCTAAATGACTCACAAACAGTAGCTAACACTTTTCAAAAGTTAGGCAAAAAAATTGGCAAAGTAAAAAAATCACAAAGGTAGAATAATCAATTTGACAACTCTTTAATTTTCCATAAGTATGCTCAAGAGAGCATGACTTTGAACCATTGATTGGCCTAAGTCATAAGTCAATTGGCAAGGACATTACATGCATGAAAAATACAACAAATATGATGCATGAAATGCATGATTTAAAACCTAAATGACATGAAAAATGCATGGCATCAATAAAATGACCTAGACCTAAATGAACTTGCATGGCATTTAATGCAACCTATGTCTAAAATGCATGAATATGCATGCCAAAACAAACCAATCCTAAACCTAAAATATGCATGGCAATAACACAAACACATGGCATGGTTAAACAAAATACTCAACCAAATATCATGAAAATGCAAACCTATCAACTAACATAACAAAAATGCACACACAAAGCAAACATTATGAAGTGGTCGAATGGTCCCATGCTTAAAATGAGCATGGCATTTTCACAAACACATGATATGCTAACATGCTTAGCTAAAGAATAACACTCAGATCATGCAAATATAAAGTAAAGGCATGAAAACCAATAGTTATTTTCACAAACACATGGATTACAAAATATAAAACATAAACAAACTTAAACATTTTGAAAACAGAAAATCAAAAATGCAAGACAAGTAAAATAAAAATGATAACAAGATAATAGACTCAAAAAATAGAAACAAGCAAGCAACCAAATTAAAACAAGCTTCATATCTATGTATTAGAAGAAGATTTAAAGCATCAAAACTTGTTAAACATCAAGAATAACATGAAATAAAGAATGCAAACAACAACTACCCAAAAATCAGACCATTCGGCCACCCCTATAACAAAAGAAAAAAAAATTCAAAGCTTTTTTCCAAGAAAGTATGAAGAAGAACTTGAAGAAGAATATTAAAAACACTTATTTTAGAAGAAAAATCAAAAGAAACTCACCAAAATAGTGATCAAAACAGCAAATCAAGAATGGAAAATCAAAGAAAGTGCAAGAGTATGGTGCTTAAAGCAACCTCTAGAAGCTATCTTTCAAGCTTTTTCTCTTCTAACTTTCTTTTCTTTTCTAAACTTTTCCTTTTACCTTTCAACAATGGAGAGAAAAATCAGCCAAAACCAAGAGAAAATAGAGAGTGAATATCTGAAAATGAAAGAGAGAGAGCCCTCCCCTTAGTGTGGCCGAATGGCCTTATTCACTCATGATGTTGTCATTTTTTCTTCCACCAATTTTTGATCCAAAGGCTATTGATCCAAGATGTTTAAAAAATGAAATTATCACCCTTAGATTAGGCCATCAGCTATCCACAATTACATCTTTTCAAGAATCCTAAGCCATTATGTTGACACTCTCCATCTTCATGCATTGGTCCATGTGGCTTATTTGCAAAGGCTTGATCAAAAAAATAACTAACTTCCTCTTCATTGTTGGCCTTTTGATTAAAAATCAGAAAAAGTCTACCCAACCTTGGGCCTTGGCCGGCCAACCCCTTTTCTTCCAGCCCATGCTTCATTTTTTTAAAAGGCAAGAAAAGCCCTTTTCGGTTTCTTGAGTAAAATAACCTTTTTGCCCCTAACATAAATAAATAGCAAACGCACTCCAAATTCAATTTTCATTTTTTCAGTACTTCCAAAATAATAAAAAATTAAATTCTGAAGGTTTTCAAAATTTTTCGAGCCCATTTGCTATTTGTTTGGATTTTTTCTTCCAAAATTGCCCTTCTATGCCTCCAAATACCATTTTTTAAACGAGCTCCAAATCCAGATTTTTCTTCACCAATATCTTCCAAATAATTTAAAAGTGTGATCTGGAGGTTTTCATAATTTTTGAAACACATTTGGTATTTTTTCGAGATTTATCTGCTTGAATTACTACATAGGGGCCTGAGATTTGGCCATTCTGCAAACGAACTCCGAATCCGGATTTTCTTTTGCCAATCTCTTCCAAATAATTTAAAAATGACATTTACAAATTTTCAAAAATTTTAGAGTTCATTTGCTATTTTTCCGGGATTTATCTTCTTGAATTTCTACATAAGGGACCCGGTATTTGGTTATTTTGTAAACGAACTCCCAATCAAGATTTTCTTTCACCAATCTCTTCGAAAATATTTAAGAATGAGATCTACAAATTTTCAAAATTTTTGGAGTTCATTTGCTATTTTCCCCAAATTTTCCAATTTTGCCTTTTTACCTCCGAATCCCGGCTTTGCTCAAAATAAGTCTGATTACAGATTTTCTTCAAACTGAGCCTTAGGCTATCCTTTTTTAATCACTCCTAATCCATTAGGGGCTTTAGTCCTACCGAATCGGGCCATTTTTGTAATTCTTCCCAATTTCAGTTAAATCCACCAAAAATCCTAATTCTCGATTTTCTTTCGGATTGACTTTTCTTTCAGTTTTTCTTTCAAGTGGCTTTTCCATTACCCGTAGTCAATGCTTATCTTTCATTTGGAACCTTCAATTTTGACCAATTTGATCGTTTAAGCACTTTTCCCCAAATTTCCCTAACTAGGGTTTCCTTTCTATTGAATCTCCATAACCCAACTTCCGAACTCCATATCTTTCAATGTAGACCTCGAATTATCAAAATTATTTCGTCATTTTTCAATATAACTTCAAATATTGATTTGAAAGTGGGTTGACTTTTTTAGTAGTTGACTTTTTAGGGTTGACTTTCTGGGGTTGATTTTTTTAGGTTTGACTTTTTATGCTCGCCTTCTTAGACTAAGTCTCGGAGTACCACCTGCATGATGAAAAAAAGTCTTTTTACATTCTGAAACATCAATTTAGGAAGAAAACATACCTGTTTTAGTGGTCTGGACAAAATTAGGTGTCTACAGCTGCCCCTCTTTGGCTATTGCTGAGAATCAAGAATCAGGCAAAGATAAACAAACACTAATTTTGTCCGGTTAGTGAAATCACATGTGAAGAGAAGGGAACGGGGTTTCTTTTCTTATTTTTCGATTTTCGTTTTTTTCATTTTTTTCATTCATTTTTTTCTTTTTCTTTTTTTTTTGTTGAAAAAAAGCTGTAAATAGAAGATATTGTCCTTAATTTGAGTTCCCTGACTAATCAAGGCTCGACCCGTCTTAAGGAAACGAGTTCGATTTGCAAAATGAAAGTTTTGCCCGGAGGTCTTAAGAATAGTGCCTAGATGTCTTATGTATAATTTAAAGAAAAATTATGCCCGGAGGTCTTAAAAATGGTGCCCGAAGGCCTTATCCGTGATTTGAAAAAAAAATGCACTGTATGCGACTTTAAAAATGATGCTCGGAGGCTTTACCCGTGATTTGGAAAAAAATGCGTTGTATGCGACTTTAAAAATAATGCCCGGAGGTCTTAAGAATGGTGCCCGGAGGCTTTACCCGTGATTTGGAAGAAACAAAAACCCTGTATGCGACTTTAAAAATAATGCCCGGAGGTCTTAAGAATGATTCCCGGAGGCCTTGCCCGTGATTTTGAAAAAAATGCGTTGTATGCGACTTTAAAAATAATGCCCGGAGGTCTTAAGAATGGTGCCCGGAGGCTTTACCCGTGATTTGGAAGAAAAAAAAATGCGTTGTATGCAACTTTAAAAATAATGCCCGAAGGTCTTAAGAATGGTGCCCGGAGGCCTTACCCGTGATTTGGAAAAAAATGCGCTGTATGCGACTTTAAAAATAATGCCCGGAGGTCTTAAGAATGGTGCCCAGAGGCCTTCCCGTGATTTGGAAAAATGCGTTGTATGCGACTTTAAAAATAATGCCCGGAGGTCTTAAGAACGGTGCCTGGAGGCCTTATCCATGATTTGGAAAAAATGCGCTGTATGCGACTTAAAAAAAAATGATGTCCGGAGGTCTTAAGAATGGTGCCCGGAGGCTTTACCCGTGATTTAGAAAGAAAAACTATGCCCGCAGGTCTTAAGAATGGTGCCCGGAGGTCTTATCCATAATTTAAAAAGAAAAACTATGCCCGCAGGTCTTATCTATGATTTGGAAAATTGATGCCCGGAGGTCTTTAAAAATGGTGCCCGGGGGTCTTGAAAATGATTTTTGAAGAATTGTTGAAAATTAACCTGAAGATTTTGAGAAGATGTGAATGCTTTTTGATGCTGGTGCAAATGATTAACAGGATACACATACTTCATATTGCAAATGTAAATGTTTTGAATTGATGCAAATGTTTCTTGATGCAGATGCAGATGCAGATGTTGGATAAAATGCAAATGCTTCGTGGTGTATATGCAAATGGCTTAGATTGATGCAGATGCAGATGTTGAATAAGATGCAGATGCTTCTAAATGATGCAAATGCAAATGATCCTCAAATAACGCAATTACTTCTCAGAATGATGCAAAGGTCAATAATGTGCAAATACTTCTTTATGATGCAAATGCGAAAATTGGTGTTAACGCAACTACTTCATGGAATGATACAAATACAAAGATTAGCATTATGCAAATGCTTCTAAATGATGCAAATGCAACGATTTGACAATGTGCAGAATGCTTCTTCATGATGCAAATGCAAAGATCGATAATGATGCAAACGCTTCATGAAAAGATGCAAATGCCCCTGATCATTTTTCTAGACTTTGGCTTAGCCTTTCCAATTCATTTCTCCTTTTCAAATCAGAGTATATCTTCAATTCATTTTTCAATCTTTGGCTATTCTCTTTGCCCCAGCAGTTTTCAAACTCTTATTAACAGAAGTTTGTTTACCAAGTTCTATCAAGATAAACCCTAGTAGTTCCACACCTTTGGGTTAGAAAAACCCTTATCTCATGTCAACATCAAAAATGGGTATTTTCAAAAAAATATCTTTATTTTTCTCTCATTTTGAAAACTTCTAAAAAAAAATATTAACCCCACAGGGTGTGATGTACAAATCTTTTGAAGACTGATGATCATTATTAAAAACTTCTCTAAGTGTCAATCTGGGTTTTTCAATTTGAATTGGCAATGCTTGGTATAACCAGATTTTGGTTGATCAAAGGAAATTTCATAACAAAAATGTATGTCCCTTTTAGGCTCACAAATGGAATAGGTTTTATAAATCATGAATTCATTGAGAATCAAACAAATTCAACAATCTTTTAGTTTTCATATTAAGGCAGTTTGACAAGCATCAAGATTGGCTGGGATGTTTAAAACTGGAAAGTTGATTTTGAAGAAAAAGAGTTTCAGTTTTTGAAACCAATCATCCGAATGAGAGTTGACACTTTGGGAAGTTCAAGAATTCCTAGATGTTCCTCGATGACCACTTCTTCAAGATGATTTTCTCTTTTGTGGTATCGACATTATCATCGATGGCATAGAAAATTCCCATTTTACTCTAGACAGCTCATTTTTGGGTTTTCGCCCTAAAGTCCCATTCTTTCCATTTTTTTCTTCTCTTTTTTTTTTTTTTTACCATGCACTTGAGAATTCTAAATTCTTCCTTAGTGAAATGATAATTCAATGAGATGGGATAAAATCCGAGGAAAACCCTTCAAATTAAATATTCATGCTTGATCAAAATAGGCCTTTAAAGCACGTAATGTAGGCCATAGCTCGGGGTTCAGAAAGAAAGGATAAATAGACCCAAAATCTGTGTTTGAGGGTAATCAGATCAAGGATCATTTCTTGAGGAGGATTTCCTTTGAAGCATTTGTCCCTTCTTAGATATTTCTTTCCTTTTTACTTTTACTCTTTTTCTTCTTTGCTTTTGGCTTTCTTTTGCCATACTTTTTCACACATTTTTTTTTTGGCTTCTGTAGACACCTAATTTTGTCCGGACCACTAAACAGGTATGTTTTCTTCCCATATTGATGTTCCCAAGTGTAAAAAGACTGTTTTCATCCTGCAGGTGGTACTCTGAGACTTAGTTTAAGAGGGCGAGCACAAAAAGTCAAACTTGAAAAAAAGTCAACCCCGAAAAAGTCAACCCCGAAAAAGTCAACCCCAGAAAGTCAACTACTGAAAAAGTCAACCCACTTTCAAAATCAAGATTTTAAGTTCAATTGAAAAATGGCGAAAGAATTTTGATAATCCGAGGTCTACATTGAAAGATATGGAGTTCGGAAGTTGGGATTTGGAGATTCAGTAGAAAGAAAACCCTAATCCGAGAAATTTGGGGAAAAGTGCTTAAACGATCAAACTGGTCGAAATTGAAGGTTCCAAATGAAAGATAAGCACTGACTACGGGTAAAGGAGAAGTCACTTGCAAGAAAAACTGAAAAAAAAAAGTCAATCCGGGAGAAAACCGAGAATTAGGGTTTTTAGTGGATTTCGGTGAAATCGGGAAGAATCACAGAAATGGCCCGACTTGGTAAGACCAAAGCCTCCAATGGATGAGGAATGATTAAAAAGGATGGCCCAAGGCTCAGATTGAAGAAATTCTGAAAATCGGATTTGTTTTGAGCAAAACCGGGTTTCGGAGGTAAAAGGGCAAAATTGGAAAAATTTGGGAAAAATAGCAAATGGACTCCGAAAATTATGGAAAATTTGTCAATCTCATTCTTAAATCATTTGAAGGAGATTGGCGAAAGAAAATCTTGATTCCGAGTTCGTTTGCAAAATGGCCAAATCCCGGGCTTCTTATGTAGTAATTCAAAAAGATAAATCCCGGAAAAATAGCAAATGGACTCCAAAAATTCTGAAATTTGGCAAATCTCATTTTTAAATTATTTGGAAGAGATTGGCGAAATAAAATCTTGATTCCGAGTTTGTTTGCAAAATGGCCAAATCCCGGGCCTCCTATGCAGTAATTCAAGCCGATAAATCCCGAAAAAATACCAAACGAGCTCCAAAAATTATGAAAACTTCCAGATCACACTTTTTAATTATTTTGAAGATGTTGGTGAAGAAAAATTTTGATTTGGAGCTCGTTTAAAAAATTGTAAAAAGTAGGGGCATAAAAGGACATTTTGGGAAGAAAAAATCCAAATAAATAGCAAACGGACTCGGATAATTTTGAAAACTTCCAGAACTCAATATTTTATTATTTTGGAAGTATTAAAAAAATAAAAATTGAATTTGGAGTCCGTTTGATATTTACTTGCATCCGAGGGGCAAAATGGTCATTTCACCCAAGCAACCGAAAAGGGCTTTTTTGGCCCTTCAAAAAATCAGAGTTGGGCTGGAAAAGAGAAGTGCTGGCATGCCCAAGCCCAAAGGAAGGAGGAAGCTTATGATCTTTTTCAATCAAGTGGTTAAAAATCAAGAGTTAGTTAACCATTCTCTTTGATCAAACCATGGTGATTAAACCACATAGGTTAAGAAAGATGTCAACATAATTCTTGCATAGCTGTCATTTGAGAGGGCTGAGATGCTAATCTAAGGGTGGTAATTTCATGACTTTTCATCTTGAATTATTGGCCATTTGATGGAAATTAGGTTACACAAAAATGACAACATATTTGAGGCTATATAAGCATCATTTAGGCCAACCCTAGGAGGGGGGGAGGCAGATTTTGGTTTCTTCTTTTCCATTTTGGCTGATTTCTCTTAGTTTTTCTTAGTTTTTATCTTCTTGGTTGAGAGCAAAAAAAGAAAAGTTTAGAAATAAAGGAAAGTTTGAAGAGAAAAGCTTGAAATATTAGCTTCTTGAGGTTGCTCTTGAGCACCAACTCTTGCACTTTCATTTTCTATTCTTGTTTTTTGCTATTTTAATCTCTACTTGGTGAGTTTTCATTTTAAAATAATGTTTCTTGTTCTTCCTTCATTTCCTTTCTTAAGTATATTTTTTTACATTTTGTTTTTACAATAAACTCACCATGGCCAAATGGCCTACATTATTTATTTTAAGTTGTTGTTTCAATTCATTTTACCATATTGTTTATGCTATTTTCTTTGTTTTTGATGTTTTAAGTGTTATGTTATTTCATGTTCTTAAGTTATATTTAATTTGGTTGCTTTGTTTGTTGCCATTTATGTCTTAGATATCATGTTTTTGCATTTTTAATTTTCTGTTTTCATGTTGTTTAAATTTGAGCATGTTTTAGAGTTAGCATATTAAGTGTTTGTGAAAATGCTTGTGTGATTCTTTGCATGATTCTTGTTTTATATCTTAGTTGAGCATGTTTTAGATTTAGCATATTAAGTGTTTGTGAAAATGCTTGTGTGATTTTTGTGTTATGACTTAGTTTTTCATGCTAGTATGCCAAGTGTTTGAGAAAATGCCATGCTTGTTGGAGCTTGAGGCCATTTGGCTACTCCATGTGTTTTGCATTGTGTGTTGCATTTTTTTGTCATGCTAGTTGTTAGGTTTTTGCATTTGCATGATATTTGGTTGGATTTTTGAATTAAGCATGCCTTGTGTTTGTGAAAATGCCATGCATATCTTAGGTCTAGGTTGCATTTATTGCCATGCAAGTTCATGTTAGGTCTAGGCCATATTATTTATGTCATGCATTTTCCTTACATTTAGTTTTAAATCCATGCATTTCATGCATTATGTTTGCTGCATTATTTCATGCATTTCATGTTCATACCACTTGAATAATGACTTGAGCCAATTGATGGTTCAAAGTCATGCTCTCTTGAGCACACTTGTGGAAAATTAAGTTTGTCAAGTTGATTATTCTACCTTTGTGATTTTTTTACTTAGCCATTTTTTATCTAACTTTCAAAAAGTCCTAGCTACTGCTTTCAAGTCATTTTATGAGTTTCAAATATTTTTACTTTGATTTTTAAATGATTTTATCAAAGACAAAAAAATGTGCTGGCAAAGCAGTTTTTTCTCCTCCAAAAACTCGTACATCTCTGATTTTTCTGGGAATTCATCTTTGATCAGAAAATTAAGCCGATTTTTTATCGTGTAGTTTTACATGTCCTGAGTCTCCAGTAATTTTTTCAGAATTTTTGGAATTTTTAAAAATAGGGTAAAAAATCGTGGATTAAAACTGGACAGTGGAGTCAGAATTGAATTTAAAGAGAAACCATTTTTCTGTTTTGGTTAATTTACTTAGAGTGGGCTGATTAGGAGGGTTAGCTACTGACTTAGGATAGTTTCTAAGCCTTTTTAAACTCTAAAAATGGTTTTTCAAGTCTCGGGTTAAGGGTAGTCAAGTCCGGATTTTTAAACTTAGGAAATTAGAGCCATTTAAAAAATTTTAGCCCAGTTTTTATTCAAGCTTCTCAAAATTGTTTTCAAACAATCACAAAGTATTTTGGTTTTAGAATATTTAATTTGACATATTTTCCTAAGGTAGCCGGATATCTTTTTAGATATACGGATTTCCTTAATAAAAGGAAAAAAATACATTTCATGCATTGCATTTTTATTTTCATGCATATTATATGATAGCATTATTTTATTCCATGTCATTTAAATTATATGCCATACCATTCATATTTGTCATGTCATTTAGGTTGCATTATATTATTTAGACTGTACTATGTCATTTTATTTATGTCATGCATATACGTATTCATTTCTTTTAAATGTTTCCAAAAAAAGATAATGCTTTTCAATAAAAAAAATATAAAGATATTCCCGAGTTAAAATAATTCATGAGTTCTCTACCGGGTTTGCTGGAGGGAATATCATCAATTATCATTAATAAAGGAATATCTTTCTTTCAAAAAAGAGAATGATTCGGAAAGTTTTCCAAAACTAATAAAAATTTCTATATTTTGCCACGTTTGTTGGGGAATATAGGAAAATTTTGAATTTATAAATTCCGGATCATTTTCAATAAAAAAAATGGAATTATTTTTCTTTAAATTGGGAATTAATTTGAAATACTAAATTTAAAACCAATTTTTACCGAGACTTGAGATAACACACGGTTAATAAGGTACCGATTTATACGGGCGTTGTGGGGGTGCTAATCCTTCCCTGCACGTAACCGACTCCCGAACCCGTTTCTTTGATTTCTCTGGTTTTAACGCAGACTTGAAATTGGTTTCAAAAATATTTTAATTAATTTTTAAAATATTTTTATAAAACCAGTTTTAATAGGTGGCCGATCACACCTAGCTAAAAAAGATTGGTGGCGACTCCATGTCTTTTTTAAGGTCATTTTCAAAACCTTCATTTTTCTAGAGGAATTAAGTCGACTTTTCCTCGTTTTTTTTTAATGTCACGCTTAACGAATAATAAAGTCTTGCGATGAGACGTCGTTATTTTTTTAGGTTGCGACAGCTTGGCGACTCCACTGGGGACTTATTAGAGAGTCAGGCCTAGAATTGGTCGTGTGTTATCAAAGTCTCGGTTTTGTTGGTTTAATTGGTATTTAATTTTAATTCCCACATTTTTTAAGGAGAATTTTGAAAATAATAAAATGTTTTAAATATGTTCATTCTCATGTGCATGCATTTTATTTTTGTTCTCTAGTTATTTAAGGTTGTATATTATAATTGCTTGTCGATTAATGCGTTACACTATTCTTGAATGTTTTAATTGCTAAGGCATTTAGAATAAGGTTTGTAGAATAGGTAGTGAAAGGTTTGTTATTCCTCCACACACACTACACGTGCATTTGCATAACATGAATCCTCTACCCGGGTTCCGTCCTTTTAAGTGGGAGTAAAGTAACTACGCCTTCGTGATGATCCTCCGTATGGGCTAGTGAAACACTTTCGGAGTATAAAGTACCTATTGCCTTCGTGATAATCCTCCGTACGGGCATAGGAAAATATACTCTAACGGATTGAACCCGCTTTTATCGGGGTGCCTTACTAGCCTTCACCAGCGACAGTGAGGAACAATTCGGGGCCTTAGAACCGATTCACCCTCATATAGTGAACCTAGGCGAAGCCATCCCGAATTTCCGTTAGATATACCAAAAATAGGAACACATGGAGGGACATTTCTAAACTTTTTGTTACCTGTTTTACACTCCGAATAAGTGTGGTAGATCGGGCAACGATGTACGTACATCGCCCGTAATAAATGTGATACTCCGCCTCGAAGGCATCGTGATGCCTAAATAAGCAGATATTGCTGGGGCAAATGTTCATTAGCTGTTTTTTTTTATAAAAAAAAAAAAAAATCTTTTTTAAGCATTTTGCATGTTGCACATTTCATACATGTGTGAATAGAGCATGTACATTTTTGGTTGTGTTATTGATCTCATTCTTTGCAATAAACAGTTGGTAATTTCATTTGATGATTTCATAAAACAGGTAGTGTCACATGAACATTTGCATATGGTACCATAGTGGGATCCACCCTGAAATTCTTTTGAAAATAATGTGATTGGTTTTTCATAAATAAAAAAAAAACACAAAAAAAAAGCATGTTAAAAAAAAAATCATAAATTAGGAGGCAAATCTTGCATAATGAGATTTTTGAATAATCAAGATTTAGGTCCTACCAATTTCGTGTAATCATTGGTTAATTTATTTGTGTCATTTTGACATCGTGTTACAGTCATAACATGCATGATTATTCATTGTAGAATACATTTGTGATATACATGGTCATTCTTTGTACCTACCTTTGTATTAATTCATTTATTCTTAGCATGTATCATTTTGACATCATAGCATGCATGGTCATTCATTGTAGGACACGTTTATAACATGCATAGTCATTATCTGTATATACCTGGCATTAGATTGCATTCATAGCATACATATCATCATAATTTCTCTGTATATGTTCATGCATTAACCATCAGTTTGTTCATGCACATAGGAATAGAGCATGTACATTCATAATCTTAATCTCATGACATTTTCATTTGCATGAAAGGGGTTCGAGATATGAGGAATGAATCGGAGGAATGATTGGGTGCTTTGGAACACAATCAAGATGAATATGGACATGAAATACGAGAGGTGAAGGAACAACTTGCCAAATTGCTAAAAATGGTTGAGGATATGGGTAACAGTAAAGGTGAACTTTCTCAGGGCTTCGCATCATCTTCGGATCAACCAAAACCATTAGGTCCAGAACATACAATCCTTGCTGGATCCTGCACTTGTCAATGCCACAAAGGTTGCAATCCTGATGAAATTGTGGACAAAATCATGAAAATAATTAAACATGAAAGCCTGATACCAAAGACAGAAACCTCGAATCCAGTACCATACCTGCAAACTGTTCTAGGTCCAAACCAGTATCCCCACCCTACTATGGTCCAATCGTCCATTGGGACGACCACTACGGGATTCCTGAATCCCACTCCATCGTTACCAACTACCAGTTCATACTATTTCCCTCATCAATCACCTTATCCAGTACCTGGGATAGGAACCTCGAGCTATGTACAACCTCCAAAGGCCCCGTGTCCAAATCCATACCCTTACCATGCTGTTCCGCCACATCCCCATGTAAACACTCCGGTTCGAACCTTAGTGCCACCACCAAGTGCCCCAACTCCTAGGCCATGTGTGACTAAGAAACGATCCCAGAATAAGACCCAAATGCATTTTGATCCCATTCCAATCAGCTACCAAGAGCTCCTCCCTATACTGATCCAAAATCACATGGTTGCCTGTGTCCCATTGAAACCCCTGTTACCACCATATCCAATGTGGTATAATCCAAATGAAAGATGTGATTATCACTGTGGAATTGTTGGCCATAGCATCGAAGATTGTATAGCAGTCAAAAGGAAAGTGCAAGCTCTCATAGATGCCAAGTGGTTGGATCCAACGACACTGATTGATAAAGGACTGGGAAAACGCCATTAGGATTGGGAGATTTACAGCATTGAAGTGGAAAGACTTCGGTCTTATATGATGTAATAGGATTTCACTTTTTCAGTAGCCGGCTCTTATAGCCTTAGGATGCTAGGAAGAATAAAGTGCTTGTAAAGACAGTTTTAACTACTGCTCAAATTTTGTAAAACATGGTTTATACCATTGTGAACATTGATATGGGAATGAATTGAGTATGCTTCAAATTTATAAGATGTTGATGATTAAGTTCCTCCGATTCTTATTTCCTCCGTGATATCTTCCCCTTTGCATTTTGCATCCCATCAATTATTTGTCAGGTTGCATTCATAACAAACATAGTCAGCATAATTTCTTTGTATATGTTCATGCATTAATTTGCTTATTACATACATCATGTTAGCATTAGGTCGCATTCATGACACACATGGTTAGCATGATTTTCTTTGTATATACTCTATATCAATCATTCATTGTTTGCATGTATCATAATTGACACCGTGTTGCATTCATAGGATATATGATCATTCATTGGGAAACATGCTAAAATGCACATGATCAGTCATTGCATATATCCATGTGTTGATTTGTTTATTCTTTGTTTGCAACATGTTGGCATTGTGATTGCATTTATCACATATATGGTCAGCATGTTTCCATTGTACATATCCATACATCATATTGTTTAGGCTTCACATGCATGAAATTGCATTCATGGCTCATTCATCATGACATACATTTGGGGGAAATAAAATAGAAGTTGGCTTGGCTTTAGGAGTCTTTGAAAGAATTTCCATTTCAAATCAGAAGAAGTACTGAGTACACTTTTAATACAGGCCGGTGCTATGGAGGATGAACAAGTTGCCCGAATGGAAAAAATAGAAAGGGAACAGAGAGAATTGCGAGAACAGCTAGCAAAATCTCAAGCAGAATCTAAGGATCAGATGACTAAACTGATGGAGCTAATGTCTGCTGTAATGAAGGGAAAAGGATACACCGAAAACTTTGTCGCCGGAGAAGGGTTAGAGGTACAAAAGGGCCAAGATGAGGTAGCAATAAGTGATGCCCAGAACACTGTTAACCCCGTCAATGTCCTAAAATCAGATGATCCGGCTGAACAGGCAAAGTTGAAAAGGGTTGCAGTAAATGAGGTTGAGTTGGCAGATTCCCAAGGGAAATATCAGTTGTTAGATGAAAGGCTCCGGGCAATAGAAAGAAAAGATGTATTCGGGAGTGTGGAGGCGAAAGAACGATGCTTGGTCCTCGATTTAGTCATTCCTCCTAAGTTCAAGATCCCTGACTTTGTGAAATATGACGGGACGACCGATCCATCAGCCCACATCACTATGTTCTGCCGAAAGATGACAAGTCAGATAGATAATGATAAGCTTTTGATTCACTGCTTTCAGGATAGCCTCAGCGGGTCCGCAATTAGGTGGTATAGTCAGTTGAGCAAGGATCAGATTCGCTCTTGGAATGATTTGGCTGGGGCTTTTCTAAACCAATACAAGCATATGACCGACAAGACACTTGATCGTCTCACTTTGCAAAATATGGAGAAAAAAGCTACTGAGAGCTTCAAAGAATATGCACAACGGTGGATGAGCCTGGCTGCCCAAATACAACCGCCCTTGACACAAAAGGAAATCACTATCCTTTTTATGAATACACTGCACGCCCCGTACTATGACAGACTTGTCGGCAATGCTTCGAAGAATTTTGCGGACATGGTAATTTCAGGGGAGATGATTGAGAATGCTATCAAGAATGGGAAACTTGAAAGAGAAAGAACATCCAATACCGAGAGAAATAAGGCACCAAGAAAGAAAGAGGAAGATGTCCAAACTATGGAAGATTTTATCCCATATTCCCAATTTCCCTCATACCAATCATGTTACCCTACTGAGGTATCTCCAAGCCTTTATCCTTACCTACCTACCCAAACACCTAATCCTATACCAGCCCTTGCAACAAGGCCTACTTCTAGAAAACGACCGCGAGAAAATCAAGAAAGAATTCCAATCCCCATCCCTGACTTACTGCCATTACTAATAAAGAATCAGTACCTTACCCCGGTACCTTTGAAAATAGCTCCGAATCCATCAGCAAGGAGTTATGACCCTGACAGCAAGTGTGATTATCACCTAGGGGTAGTTGGGCATTCAACTGAAAAATGCAGACAACTGAAGGAAATGATTGAAAGTTTTATCCGTGATGGTATTTTGACACCGGAGCTTATCGATCAATGGAAGGCCACTTAGCCCTAAATCAATTTCTTTCAGGGTTTTAGGGGGAGAATTACTACCTTTGAAGGATGTCAATAGGAGCAATTTTGACGCATGTAGTTTTATACACTGTGATGATGAAAGCACTTGTCTCATGTTAACATCTACATGAATTAAATGAATTTTAAATGCTTTGTGTTTGTTGTGTTTTAAATAAACGTGAATTTACAAAAACAAGCATTAAGGAAGTTTTAATAATGGATAGTCTCAAGAAGATTGATGATCAGTGTTAGAAATGACCCAACACCATCCCCCTCTTTTTTGGGCTTCTCTATACCTAAACCTTGAATCAATAACACTTGAAAGACCTAATGCTTCAAGGAAAAATGAATGAAAAAAGAGAAGCATTGTCATTGCAAAATAAGCAAGGATGTAAATCCTAGTCTAGGCTATGAACAAAGGAACAAACTTTTTGAAATTTTTTGAATTCCTTGAAAATCAAACAAATGAGACATTCTTTCAAGAATCCAGATTTTGATAATTTGGTGTGTGTCAGGATTGTGCTAAAACCATTCATGACCTTTCCCAATGACCACAAAACACTAATTGCCCAGACATCACTTCATGATTGACACCTTGGGGCACAATGATTAAACTAGATTATCCCTTGTCCCAGAGAAAACCTGCTTTTGGGTCATGTTTTCCTTGTCTCTTCAAAGAACTCAGATTGGAAACTCAGCCTTTTCAAAACAGACCTAGACTTGCCATGTTCCTCGTTGATACAAATTCGCATGGATAATCAAATTGGGGCATCATATGTGGAAATGATGGATACATAGTGAAGAAGGATGGGCTAATGCATGAATCATTGGGGGCATGCGACGAAAAAAACAAAAAAAAAGAAAAAAAGAAAAAGAAAAATCATGATATCATGCATATGAGAATTCGGATGATTCCAAAGTGCAAAATGAAATTCTGAATATCTATTTCCCCTGAGGATTGCTTTTCAATGAGAATATTTGGGCTTGATATGATGAATGGCCATCTTTCATATCCATTTCACAAGAAAAAAATTATTATCCATAGTCACCCCTTTTGAGCCAAAAGAATTCTTAATTCTTTGAACCCTGATCAAGGATTACCCTCTACACTGGGGGGAAAATGCGAGGAAAGATCTTTTCAAAGATCATTGAGAAATGAGTGACAGCTCAGGGACAGACACAAAGCAAATGGAGCCTCGAATAAATACGGGCGCACTCTGTCAAAGAAAAAAAGAAGAGGAAAAGATGACGAAATGAAAGCCAAGAAAAACAAACAAAAAACACAATAAAAAAATGTGTGTGAAAGACATGGCAAATTGAAAGCCAAAAGCAAGGAAGAAAAAGAGCAAAATCAAAAAGAAAGAAATGTCCAAGAAGAGACACATGCTTCAAAGAAAATCCTCTTCAAGAAAGGATCCTTGATCTGATTACCCTCAAACACATATTTTGGGCCTATTTATCCTTTCTTTCTGAATCCTGAGCCATGGCCTACATTACGTGCTTTAAAAGTCCATTTTGATCAAGCATGAATGTTTAATTTGAAGGGTTTTCCTCAGATTTTATCCCATCTTATCAAATTCTCATTTCACTAAGGAAGAATTTAGAATTCTCAAGTGCATGGTAAAAAAAAAAAAGAGAAAAATTGAAAAGAATGGGACTCTAGGGCGAAAACCCAAAAAAACGGGCGGTCTAGAGTAGAATGGGAATTTTCGATGCCATCGATGATAGTGCTGATACCCCAAAAGAAAAGATCTTATTAAAGGAGTGGTCATCGAGGAACATCTAGGAATTCCTGAACCCCCCAAATTGTCAGCTCTCATTCGGAGGATTGTCTTCAAAAACTGAAACTTTGTTCCCAAGATTAAACTTTCCGGTTTAAACATCCCAGCCAATCTTGATGCTTGACAAAATGCCTTGATATGGAAACTAAAAGAATGTTGAATTTGTTTGGTTCTCAATGAATTCATGATTTATAAAACCTGTTCCATTTGTGAGCCTAGAAGGGATATACATTTTTGTCATGAAGTTTTCCTGGAAAAGCCAGAATCTTGTTATACCAAGCCTTGCCAATCCAGTTGAAAAAACCCAGATTGATACTTAGAGAAATTTCTAACAATGATCATCAGTCTTCAAAAGATTTGTACATCACACATTGTGGGGTTAATATTTTTTGTTCAGAAGTTTTCAAAATGCGAAAACAAATAAAAAGATTTTTTTGAAATACCCATTTTGATGTTGGCATGAGACAAGGATTTTTCTAACTCAAAGGTGTAGAACTGCCAGGATAGGTCTTGACTTCCAGATATGAGAAAAAGAAATAGAACCCGGTTCAGATCTATGTTGATGAAAGTTTGAAAAACTGTTGGGGCAAAGAGAATAGCCAAAATGAATTGAAGATATACTCTGATTTGAAGAGGAAAAATGAATTTGAAAGGCTAAGCCAAAGTCTAGAAAAACAGCCGGGGGCACTTGCATCACTCATGAGCACTCATCTCTTTATCGAGCTTTTGCATCTGCACAGTGTCGGCAAGCATTTGCATCATTCATGGGTATTTGCATTGGCATTATTCCATAAGCATCTGTATTTTACCTTTACATTTACATTCTTCATGGAATTCGTATTTGTGTCATCTCAAGCAATTGCATCATTTCTAGAATCATTGCATTTTCATTACTGTGTGGTAATTGTAGTTACACCATTCATAAACCAGTTACATGAACACAATTAGTAGGGGCATCTGCATCATGAAACATGGGCATCAATCCAAGTCATTTACATTTGCATTAAAGACATTTGCACCAGTTTAAGTCATTTCGTGTCTTATTCAACACCTGCATCTGCATCAAAAAGCATTCGCATCTTCTCAAAATCGTTAGGGTAATTTTCAACAATTCTTCAAAGAACATTTTTAAGACCTCCGGGCATAATTTTTCAAATCACAGGTAAGACCTCCGGGCAATATCTTTAAGACCTCCGGGCAACATCTTTAAGACCTCCGGGCATAACTTTTTTCAGGGGTAAGGCCTCCGGGGACTATTCTTAAGACCTCCGGGCATCATTTTTAAAGTCGCATACAGCGCATTTTTTCCAAATTATGGGTAAGGCCTCCGGGCACCATTCTTAAGACCTCCGGGCATCATTTTTAAAGTCGCATACAGCGCATTTCTTCCAAATCACGGGTAAGGCCTCCGGGCACCATTCTTAAGACCTCCAGGCATCATTTTTAAAGTCGCATACAGCGCATTTCTTCCAAATTATGGGCAAGGCCTCCGGGCACCATTCTTAAGACCTCCGGGCATCATTTTTAAAGTCGCATACAGCGCATTTCTTCCAAATTATGGGTAAGGCCTCCGGGCACCATTCTTAAGACCTCCGGGCATCATTTTTAAAGTCGCATACAGCGCATTTCTTCCAAATCACGGGTAAGGCCTCCGGGCACCATTCTTAAAACCTCCGGGCATCATTTTTAAAGTCGCATACAGCGCATTTTTTTCAAATCACAGGTAAGACCTCCGGGCACCAATTTTTAAGACCTCCGGGCACCATTTTAAGACCTCCGGGCATAATTTTTCAAATCACAGGTAAGACCTCCGGGCAACATCCTTAAGACCTCCGGGCATAACTCTTTTTTCAGGGGTAAGGCCTATGGGCACCATTTTTAAGACCTCCGGGCATAATTTTTCAAATCACAGGTAAGACCTCCGAGCAACATCTTTAAGACCTCCGGGCATTATTTTTTTTAGGGGTAAGACCTCCGGGCACTAATTTTTAAGACCTCCGGGCATAATTTTTTTCAAATCATAGGTAAGACCTCTGGGCAACATATTTAAGACCTCCGGGCATAACTTTTTTCAGGGGTAAGACCTCCGGGCACCAATTTTTAAGACCTCCGGGCATAATTTTTCAAATCACAGGTAAGACCTCCGGGCAACATCTTTAAGACCTCCGGGCATAACTTTTTTCAGGGGTAAGACCTCCGGGCACCAATTTTTAAGACCTCCGGGCACCATTTTAAGACCTTCGGGCACCAATTTTAAAGCCCTTCGAGCATAAATTTTTCTTTTGAAATCGAATTCATTCCCTTAAGACGAATCGAGCCTTGTTTAGGCAGGGAATTCAATTTAAGGACAAAATCTTCAATTTATTGTTTTTAAAAAAAAAAAATAAAAATAAAAATAAAAAAAAATAAAAAAAAAAAGGAAAAAAGAAAAAAAGAAGAAAGAAGAAAAAAATGAAAAAATGAAAAATAGAAAATGAAAAAAATTAAAATGAAAAAGAAACCCCTTTCCCTTTCATTCACATGTGATGTCACTAACCGTACAAAATTAGTGTCGGTTTATCTTTGCCTGATTCCTGATTCTCAGCAATAGCCAAAGAGGGGCAGCTGTAGACACCTAATTTTGTCCGGACCACTAAACAGGTATGTTTTCTTCCCATATTGATGTTCCCAAGTGTAAAAAGACTGTTTTCATCCTGCAGGTGGTACTCTGAGACTTAGTTTAAGAGGGCGAGCACAAAAAGTCAAACTTGAAAAAAAGTCAACCCCGAAAAAGTCAACCCCGAAAAAGTCAACCCCAGAAAGTCAACTACTGAAAAAGTCAACCCACTTTCAAAATCAAGATTTTAAGTTCAATTGAAAAATGGCGAAAGAATTTTGATAATCCGAGGTCTACATTGAAAGATATGGAGTTCGGAAGTTGGGATTTGGAGATTCAGTAGAAAGAAAACCCTAATCCGAGAAATTTGGGGAAAAGTGCTTAAACGATCAAACTGGTCGAAATTGAAGGTTCCAAATGAAAGATAAGCACTGACTACGGGTAAAGGAGAAGTCACTTGCAAGAAAAACCGAAAAAAAAAGTCAATCCGGGAGAAAACCGAGAATTAGGGTTTTTAGTGGATTTCGGTGAAATCGGGAAGAATCACAGAAATGGCCCGACTTGGTAAGACCAAAGCCTCCAATGGATGAGGAATGATTAAAAAGGATGGCCCAAGGCTCAGATTGAAGAAATTCTGAAAATCGGATTTGTTTTGAGCAAAACCGGGTTTCGGAGGTAAAAGGGCAAAATTGGAAAATTTTGGGAAAAATAGCAAATGGACTCCGAAAATTATGGAAAATTTGTCAATCTCATTCTTAAATCATTTGAAGGAGATTGGCGAAAGAAAATCTTGATTCCGAGTTCGTTTGCAAAATGGCCAAATCCCGGGCTTCTTATGTAGTAATTCAAAAAGATAAATCCCGGAAAAATAGCAAATGGACTCCAAAAATTCTGAAATTTGGCAAATCTCATTTTTAAATTATTTGGAAGAGATTGGCGAAATAAAATCTTGATTCCGAGTTTGTTTGCAAAATGGCCAAATCCCGGGCCTCCTATGCAGTAATTCAAGCCGATAAATCCCGAAAAAATACCAAACGAGCTCCAAAAATTATGAAAACTTCCAGATCACACTTTTTAATTATTTTGAAGATGTTGGTGAAGAAAAATTTTGATTTGGAGCTCGTTTAAAAAATTGTAAAAAGTAGGGGCATAAAAGGACATTTTGGGAAGAAAAAATCCAAATAAATAGCAAACGGACTCGGATAATTTTGAAAACTTCCAGAACTCAATATTTTATTATTTTGGAAGTATTAAAAAAATAAAAATTGAATTTGGAGTCCGTTTGATATTTACTTGCATCCGAGGGGCAAAATGGTCATTTCACCCAAGCAACCGAAAAGGGCTTTTTTGGCCCTTCAAAAAATCAGAGTTGGGCTGGAAAAGAGAAGTGCTGGCATGCCCAAGCCCAAAGGAAGGAGGAAGCTTATGATCTTTTTCAATCAAGTGGTTAAAAATCAAGAGTTAGTTAACCATTCTCTTTGATCAAACCATGGTGATTAAACCACATAGGTTAAGAAAGATGTCAACATAATTCTTGCATAGCTGTCATTTGAGAGGGCTGAGATGCTAATCTAAGGGTGGTAATTTCATGACTTTTCATCTTGAATTATTGGCCATTTGATGGAAATTAGGTTACACAAAAATGACAACATATTTGAGGCTATATAAGCATCATTTAGGCCAACCCTAGGAGGGGGGGAGGCAGATTTTGGTTTCTTCTTTTCCATTTTGGCTGATTTCTCTTAGTTTTTCTTAGTTTTTATCTTCTTGGTTGAGAGCAAAAAAAGAAAAGTTTAGAAATAAAGGAAAGTTTGAAGAGAAAAGCTTGAAATATTAGCTTCTTGAGGTTGCTCTTGAGCACCAACTCTTGCACTTTCATTTTCTATTCTTGTTTTTTGCTATTTTAATCTCTACTTGGTGAGTTTTCATTTTAAAATAATGTTTCTTGTTCTTCCTTCATTTCCTTTCTTAAGTATATTTTTTTACATTTTGTTTTTACAATAAACTCACCATGGCCAAATGGCCTACATTATTTATTTTAAGTTGTTGTTTCAATTCATTTTACCATATTGTTTATGCTATTTTCTTTGTTTTTGATGTTTTAAGTGTTATGTTATTTCATGTTCTTAAGTTATATTTAATTTGGTTGCTTTGTTTGTTGCCATTTATGTCTTAGATATCATGTTTTTGCATTTTTAATTTTCTGTTTTCATGTTGTTTAAATTTGAGCATGTTTTAGAGTTAGCATATTAAGTGTTTGTGAAAATGCTTGTGTGATTCTTTGCATGATTCTTGTTTTATATCTTAGTTGAGCATGTTTTAGATTTAGCATATTAAGTGTTTGTGAAAATGCTTGTGTGATTTTTGTGTTATGACTTAGTTTTTCATGCTAGTATGCCAAGTGTTTGAGAAAATGCCATGCTTGTTGGAGCTTGAGGCCATTTGGCTACTCCATGTGTTTTGCATTGTGTGTTGCATTTTTTTGTCATGCTAGTTGTTAGGTTTTTGCATTTGCATGATATTTGGTTGGATTTTTGAATTAAGCATGCCTTGTGTTTGTGAAAATGCCATGCATATCTTAGGTCTAGGTTGCATTTATTGCCATGCAAGTTCATGTTAGGTCTAGGCCATATTATTTATGTCATGCATTTTCCTTACATTTAGTTTTAAATCCATGCATTTCATGCATTATGTTTGCTGCATTATTTCATGCATTTCATGTTCATACCACTTGAATAATGACTTGAGCCAATTGATGGTTCAAAGTCATGCTCTCTTGAGCACACTTGTGGAAAATTAAGTTTGTCAAGTTGATTATTCTACCTTTGTGATTTTTTTACTTAGCCATTTTTTATCTAACTTTCAAAAAGTCCTAGCTACTGCTTTCAAGTCATTTTATGAGTTTCAAATATTTTTACTTTGATTTTTAAATGATTTTATCAAAGACAAAAAAATGTGCTGGCAAAGCAGTTTTTTCTCCTCCAAAAACTCGTACATCTCTGATTTTTCTGGGAATTCATCTTTGATCAGAAAATTAAGCCGATTTTTTATCGTGTAGTTTTACATGTCCTGAGTCTCCAGTAATTTTTTCAGAATTTTTGGAATTTTTAAAAATAGGGTAAAAAATCGTGGATTAAAACTGGACAGTGGAGTCAGAATTGAATTTAAAGAGAAACCATTTTTCTGTTTTGGTTAATTTACTTAGAGTGGGCTGATTAGGAGGGTTAGCTACTGACTTAGGATAGTTTCTAAGCCTTTTTAAACTCTAAAAATGGTTTTTCAAGTCTCGGGTTAAGGGTAGTCAAGTCCGGATTTTTAAACTTAGGAAATTAGAGCCATTTAAAAAATTTTAGCCCAGTTTTTATTCAAGCTTCTCAAAATTGTTTTCAAACAATCACAAAGTATTTTGGTTTTAGAATATTTAATTTGACATATTTTCCTAAGGTAGCCGGATATCTTTTTAGATATACGGATTTCCTTAATAAAAGGAAAAAAATACATTTCATGCATTGCATTTTTATTTTCATGCATATTATATGATAGCATTATTTTATTCCATGTCATTTAAATTATATGCCATACCATTCATATTTGTCATGTCATTTAGGTTGCATTATATTATTTAGACTGTACTATGTCATTTTATTTATGTCATGCATATACGTATTCATTTCTTTTAAATGTTTCCAAAAAAAGATAATGCTTTTCAATAAAAAAAATATAAAGATATTCCCGAGTTAAAATAATTCATGAGTTCTCTACCGGGTTTGCTGGAGGGAATATCATCAATTATCATTAATAAAGGAATATCTTTCTTTCAAAAAAGAGAATGATTCGGAAAGTTTTCCAAAACTAATAAAAATTTCTATATTTTGCCACGTTTGTTGGGGAATATAGGAAAATTTTGAATTTATAAATTCCGGATCATTTTCAATAAAAAAAATGGAATTATTTTTCTTTAAATTGGGAATTAATTTGAAATACTAAATTTAAAACCAATTTTTACCGAGACTTGAGATAACACACGGTTAATAAGGTACCGATTTATACGGGCGTTGTGGGGGTGCTAATCCTTCCCTGCACGTAACCGACTCCCGAACCCGTTTCTTTGATTTCTCTGGTTTTAACGCAGACTTGAAATTGGTTTCAAAAATATTTTAATTAATTTTTAAAATATTTTTATAAAACCAGTTTTAATAGGTGGCCGATCACACCTAGCTAAAAAAGATTGGTGGCGACTCCATGTCTTTTTTAAGGTCATTTTCAAAACCTTCATTTTTCTAGAGGAATTAAGTCGACTTTTCCTCGTTTTTTTTTAATGTCACGCTTAACGAATAATAAAGTCTTGCGATGAGACGTCGTTATTTTTTTAGGTTGCGACAGCTTCCATTCGCCATCTTTTCCAGTTCCTTTTGACAAAGTAAACCCATATTCATTCGGGGCTCCATTTGCTTTGTATCTGTCTTTGAGCCAGGACTTATTCCTCCATGATCTTTAAAAAGATCTTTCCTCGCATTTGCCCCCTAGTGTAGAGGGGGATCCTTGATCAGGGTTCAAAGAAGAAAGAATTTTTTTGGCTCAAAATGGGTGACTATAGATATTTTCTTTTTTTGCGAAAGGGATATGAAAGATGGTCATTCATCATATCAAGCACAAAAATTCTCATTGAAAAGCAATTCCCAGGGGAAATAGATAATCTTTTCATTTTGCACTTTCGAATCATCCGAATTCTCATATCCATGATATCACAATTTTTCTTCTTTTTTTTTTTTGCATCGCATGCCCCAATGATTAATGCGTTAGTCCATCCTTATTCACCATGTATCCATCATTTCCATATATGATGCCCCAATTTGATTAACCATGAGAATTTGTATCAACGAGGAACATAGCAAGTCTAGGTCTATTTTGAAAAGGCTGAGTTTCAAATCTGAGTTCTTTGAAGAGATAAAGAAAATATGACCTAAAAATGGGTTTTCTCTAGGACATGGGATAATCTAGTTTAATCATTGTGCCCCAGGGTGTCAATCATGAAGTGATGTTTGGATAATTAGTGTTTTGTGGTTATTGAAAATTACATGAATGGTTTTGGCACAACCTTGACGCACACCAAATTACCATGATTGAAATTTTTGAAAGAAAGTCTCATTTGTTTGAATTTCAAGGAGTTCAAAAAGTTCGTTCCTTTGTTCATAGCCTAGACTAGGATCTACATCTTTGCTTATTCTATGATGACAATGGTTTTATGAAGTTCAATCATTCATATTCCTTGAAGCATTAGGTCTTTCAAGTGTTCTTGATTCAAGGGGTTTAGGCCTAGGAAAGCCTAAAAGAGAGGGAAGAAGGTATTGGGTCATTTGTAACAATGATCATCAATATTCTCGAGATTATCCATTATTAAAACTTCCTTAATGCTTGTTTTTGCAAATTCAAATTATTGTTAAAACACAACAAAGATAAAGCATTTAAAATTCAAAATTCATTTAATTCATATGAATGTTGACATGAGACAAGTGTTTTCATCATAAGGTCTAAAACTACATGCATCAAAATGCTCATATTGACATCCTTCAAAGGTAGTAATTCTCCCCTTAAAACCCTGAAAGAAACTGATTTACAGCAAAGCAGCCTTCCACTGATTGATAACCGGTGTCAAAATACCATGACGAATTAGACTTTCAATTCTTTTCTTCAGTTGTCTGCATTTTTCAGTTGAATGCCCAACTACTCCCAGGTGATAATCGCACTTGCTGTGAAGGTCATAACTCTTCGCTAATGGATTCAGAGCTATTTTCAAAGGTATCGAGGCAAAGTACTAATTCTTTATTAGTAATGGCAGCAGGTCAGGGATGGGGATTGGAATTCTTTCTTGGTTGTCCCGCGGTCATTTTCTGGAAGTAGGCCTTGTTGCAAGGGTTGGTATAGGATTAGGTGTTTGGGTAGGTAGGTAAGGATAAAGGCTTGGAGATACCTCAGTAGGGTAACATGATTGGTATGAGGGAAATTGGGAATATGGGACAAAATCTCCCATAGCTTGGACATTTTCCTCTTTATTTCTAGGTGCCTTATTTATCTTGGCATTGGATGTTCCTTCTCTTTCAAGTTTCCCATTCTTGATAGCATTCTCAACCATCTCCCCTGAGATTACTATATTCGCAAAATTCTTCGAGGCATTGCCGACAAGTCTATCATAGTACGGGGCCTGCAGTGTATTCACAAAAAGGACGGTGATTTCTTTTTGTGTCAAAGGTGGTTGTACTTAGGTAGACATGTTCCTCCACCTCTGAGCATACTCTTTGAAGCTCTCAGTAGCTCTTTTCTCCATATTTTACAAAGTGAGACGATCAGGTGTCCTGTCGGTCATATGCTTGTACTGGATTAGAAAAGCCCTAGCCAAATCATTCCAAGAGCGAATATGATCCTTGCTCAACTGACTATACCACCTAATTGCGGACCCGCTAAGGCTATCTTGAAAGTAGTGGATCAGAAGCTTATCATTATCTATATGACTTGTCATCTTTCGGAAGAACATAGTGATATGGGCTGATGGATCAGTGGTCCCGTCATATTTCACAAAGTCAGGGACCTTGAATTTAGGAGGAATGACTAAATCGAGGACCAAGCATCGTTCTTTCGCCTCCACACTCCCGAATACGTCCGTATTTTCTACTGCCCGAAACCTTTCATCTAGCAACTGATATTTCCCTTGGGAATCTGCCAACTCTACCTCATTAACCATTTTCGTCTTTGCTTGTTCAGCAGGATCATCTGAATTTAAGACATTGATGGGGTTAACTGTGTTCTGGGCATCTATCATTACGACCTCATTCTGACCCTTTCGTGCCTCAAACCCTTCTCTGGCAGCCAAGTTTTCAGTGTATCCCTTGATTACGGTGGACATTAGCTCCATTAATTTAGTCATCTGATCTTTAGATTCTGCTTGAGACTTTGCCAGCTGTTCTCGCAATTCTTCCTGTACTTTTTCCATTCTTTCTATTCGGCCAACTTGTTCATTCTCCATAGCACTAGCTTGTATTAAAAGGCTACTCAGTACTTCTTATACCTCTGATTTGAAATGAAAATTCTTTCAAAGACTCTTAAAGCCAAGCCAACTTTTGTTTTATTCCCCCCTAAGTGTGTGTCATGATGAAGGAGCCATGAATGCAATTTGATGCACGTGAAGCCTAAACAATATGATGTATGGACATGTACAGTGGAAACATGCTGACCATATATGTAATAAATGCAATCACGATACCAACATGTTGCAAGCAAAGAATGAACAAATCAATGCATGGATATATGCAATGAATGATCATGTACATTTCAGCGTATTTCCCAATGAATGATCATATACATTATGAATGCAACACGATGTCAATTATGATGCATGTAAACAATGAATGATCGATACAGGGTATATACAAAGAAAATCATGCTGACTATGTGTGTCATGAATGCATCCTGATGTTAATATGACAGATTAATGCATGAGCATATACAGAGAAATCATGCTGACTATGTTTGTCATGAATGCAACCCAAAGTCAACATGATGCATGTAAAGAATAAGCAAATTAATGCATGGATATATACAGAAAAATCATGCTGATTATGAATGCATGAATGCAACCTGATGCTAACATGATACATGTATGAATGTATGGTATGACAAATAATTGATCGGATGCAAAATGCAAAAGGGAAGATATCACGGAGGGAATAAGAATCGGAGGAACTTAATCATCAACATCTCATAAATTTGAATCATAGTCAATTCATTCCCATATCAACGTTCACAATGGTATAAACCATGTTTTACAAAATTTGAGCAGTGGTTAAAACTGTCTTTACAAGTACTTTATTCTTCTTAGCATCCTAAGGCGATAAGAGCCGGCTATTGAAAAAGTGAAATCCTATTACATCATATAAGACCGAAGTCTTTCCACCTCAGTGCCGTAAATCTCCCAATCCTAATGACGCTTTCCCAGGCCTCTATTAATTAGTGTCGTTGGATCCAACCACTTGGCATCTATAAGAGATTGTACTTTATACTTTGTTCTTGAGTGCATTGCAGTGTTCAATGTTATGCCTAACAGTTCCACAGTGATAATCACATTTTTCATTCGAGTTATACCACTTGGGGTATGGTGGTGACAGGGGTTTCAACGACACATAGGCAACCAGGTGATTTCGGACCAACATTGGGAAAAGCTCTTGATAGCTGATTGGAAGGGGATCAAAATGCATTTGGGTCTTATCCTGGGTTCGTTTCTTAGTCACACAGAGCCTAGGAGTTGGGGCATTTGGTGGTGGCACTAAGGTCTGAACTGGAGTGTTTACATAGGGAGATGGAGGAATAACAAGGCAAGGGTATGGATTTGGACACGGGGCCTTTGGAGGTTGTACAGAGCTCGAGGTTCCTAACCCAGATGCTAGCTAAGATGATTGATGAGGGAAATAGTACGAACTGGCAGTTGGTGGTGATGGAGTGGGATTCAGGAATCCCGTAGTGGTCATCCCAATAGACGATTGGACCATAGTAAGGTGGGGATATTGGTTTGGACCTAGAACAGTTTGCAGGTATGGTACAGGATCCGAGGTTTCTATCTTTGGTATTAAGCTCTCGGGCTTAATCATTTTCACGATTTTGTCCACAATTTCATCAGGATTGCAACCTTTGTGGCATTGACAAGCGTAGGATCCAGCAAGGATTGTATGTTCCGGACCTAATTGTTTTGGTTGTTCCGAAGGCGATGCAGAGCCTTGAGAAAGTTCCCCTTTACTCTTACCTATATCCTCAAACATTTTCAGCAAATTGGCGAGTTTTTCTTTCACTTCCCTGATTTCAAGTCCAAATTCCTCTTGATTTTGTTCCAGAGCACCCAATCGTTCCTCCGATTATTTCCTCATATCTCAAACCCCTTTCTTGCAAATGAAAATGTCATGAGATTAAGAATACAATTATGAATGTACATGCTCTATTCCTATGTGCATGAATATACTGATGATTAATGCATGAACATATACAGAGAAATTATGATAACTATGTATGCTATGGATGCAGTCTAATGCCAACACGATGCATTTAAAAAATGAATAAATTGATGCACAAGTATATACAAATAATAACCATGCATGTCATAAACGTATTCTACAATGAATGACCATGCATACTATGGCTGTAACATGATGTCAAAATGATATATGCAAAGAATAAATGAATTAACACAAAGGTAGGTACAAAGAATGACCATGTATATCACAAATGTATTCTACAATGAATAACCATGCATGTTAGGACTGTAACATGATGTCAAAATGATACAAATAAATTAACCAACGATTACACGAAATTGGTGGGACCTAAATCTTGATTATTCAAAAATCTCATTATGCAAGATTTGCCTCCAAATTTGATCTATGATTTTTTTTTGAAACATGTTTTCTCTATGAAAAACCAAACATATTATTTTCAAAAGAATTTCGGAGTAGTGGATCTTACTATAGTACAATATCCAAATGTTCATGCAACACTACCGGTCTTATGAAATCATCAAAAAGGATTATTATTACCATCCATTTATTGCAAAAAAATGAGATCAACAATACAACCATAAATGTACATGCTCTATTCACACATGCATGAAATGTGCAAAATGCAAAAATATTTGAAAAAGAATGTTTGTATTTTGAATTTCAAAAAGTTAGTGAACACTTGCCCCAACCATATCTACTTATACAGGTATCACAGTGCCTTTGGGGTGGATTATCACATTTATTAAGAGCGATGTACGTACATCGTTGCCCGATCTACCACACTTATTCAGAGTGTAAAATAGGTAATAAAAGGTTTAGAAATGTCCCTCCATGTGTTCCTATCTTCGGTATCTAATCGGAAATTCAGCATGGCTTCACCTAGGTTCACTATATGAGGGTGAATCGATTCTAAAGGCCCCGAATTGCTCCTCACTGTCGTCAGTGAAGGCTAGTAAGGCACCCCGATAAAAGCGGGTTCAATTCGTTAAAGTCTATTTCTCTAGCCCATGCGGATTGTTAATCACGAAGGCTTAGGTAATTTAGTACTCCGGAAGTGTTTCACTAGCCCATGCGGATTGTTAATCATGAAGGCTTAGTTACTTTGCTTCCACCTAAAAGGGCGAAACCTGGGTATAGGGCTCATGATATGCAAATGCACGTGTGGTGTGTGTGGAGGAACAACAAACCTTTCACCACCTATTCTACAAACCTTATTCTAAATGCCCTAGCAATTTATAAAATATATATATATATATATATATATATTCAAGAATAGTGTAACGCATTAACCAACAAGCAATTATAATATACAATTATTAAATAACTAGAGAACAATAATAAAATGTATGCACATGAATATGGACATATTTAAAACATTTTATTATTTTCAAAATTCTCCTTATTATTTAAAAAAATGGGGAAATTAAAATTAAATACCAATTAAACCAACTTTGATAACACGACTAATTCTAGGCTGACTCTCTAAAAGTCCCCAATGGAGTCGCCAAACTGTCGCAACCTAAAAAATAACAAGTCTCATCACAAGACTTTATTAGTCGTTAAGCGTGACATTAAAAAAAAACAAGGAAAAGTCGACTTAATTCCTCTAGAAAAATGAAGGTTTTGATAATAACCTTGAAAAAGACATGGAGTCGCCACCAATCTTTTTTAGCTAGGTGTGATCGGCCACCTATTAAAATCGGTTTTATAAAATATTTTAAAATTAATTAAAACATTTTTAAAACCAATTTCAAGTCTACGTTTTAAACTAGAGAAATCAAAGAAACGGGTTCGGGACTCGGTTACGTGTGGAGAAGGATTAGCACCCCCACAACGCTCGTATAAAACGGTACCTTATTAATCGTGTTATCTGAAGTCTCGGTAAAAATGTCGGTTTTAAATTTAGTATTTCAAGTTAATTCCCAATTTAAAGAAAAATAATTTCACTTTAATTGCAAATGATTCGGAATTTATAAATTCAAAATTTTTCTATATTCCCCAACAAACATGGCAAAATATAGAAATTTTTATTAGTTTGGAAAACTTTCCGAATCATTCTTATTTTGAATAAGATATTCCGTTATTAATAATAATTGATGATATCCTCCCCAGCAAACCCGACAAAGAACTCATGAATTATTTTTACTCGGGAATATCTTTATTTTATTGAAAATCATTACCTTTTTGAAAACATTTAAAAAAATATGAATATGTATGACATAAATAAAATGACATAGCAAAGTCTAAATAATAAAATGCAACCTAAATGGTATGATATAATTTAAATGTCTTAGCATATTCTAAATGAAATAAAATATCCTAAGTTATATAATATATTCTAAATGAAATGAAATGACCTAGATAACATGATATATTCTATATGAAATGAAATAAAATATCTTAAGTGACATAATATATTCTAAATGAAATGAAATGACCTAGGTAACATAATATATTCTACATGAAATGAAATGACCTAGGTAACATAATATATTCTATATGAAATGAAATAATTTAAATGACATGGCAAATATAAATGATATGACATATAATTTAAATGACATGAAATATAAAATAATGCTATCATATAATATGCATGAAAATAAAAATAATAATGCTTGAACATAGCATATGCTAAATAATATGACAAAAATAACTAAATAAAAAAGCATAGGATATCATGAAATATTCAAAACCATATAAAAAATAATATAATATCAAAAATTTAAATCAATGATAATAACACCATCATGAAAATTAAACATAGCAAAAATTACATATTATATAATATGCATGAATATGGAAAACGCAATGCATAAGAATGTAATTTTTCCTTTAATTAAGGAAATCCGTATATCTAAAAAGATATCCGGCTACCTTAGAAAAAATAAATCAAATTAAATATTCTAAAATCAAAATACTTTGTGATTGTTTGAAAACAATTTTGAAAAGCTTAGATTAAAAATAAAAACTTAGCTAAACCCTTTTTAAATGGCTTTAATTTCCTAAGTTTAAAATCTCGGACTTGACCATCCTTAACCCGAGACTTAAAAAATCATTTTTAGAGTTTAAAAAGGCTTAGAAACTACCCTAAGTCAGTAGCTAAACTTTCTAATCAGCCCCCTCTAAGTAACTTGACCAAAACAGAAAAATGATTTTCCTTCAAATTCAATTCTGACTCCACTGTCCAGTTTTAAAGCACGATTTTTTACCCTATTTTTAAAAATTCAAAAAAATCTAAAAAACAATACTGGAGACTCGGGACATGTAAACCTACACGGAAAAAAATCAGCTTAATTTTTTTATTAAAGATGACTATCTAGAAAAATCGGGAAAGTACGAGTACTGGGTAAAAAACTGTTTTGTCAAAACACATTTTTTTTTTGCCTTTGATAAAATCATTTAAAAATCAAAGTAAAACTATTAAAGACTCTCTACATGACTCACAAACAGTAGCTAACACTTTTGAAAAGTGAGGCAAAAAATTGGCGAAGTAAAAAAAAACACAAAGGTAGAATAATCAATTTGACAACTCTTTAATTTTCCACAAGTATGCTCAAGAGAGCATGACTTTGAACCATTGATTGGCCTAAATCATAAGTCAAGTGGCAAGGACATGAAATACATGAAAAATACAGAAAATATGATGCATGAAATGCATGATTTAAAACCTAAATGACATGAAAAATGCATGGTATCAATAAAATGACCTAGACCTAAATGAACTTGCATGGCATTTAATGCAACCTATGTCTAAAATGCATGAATATGTATGGCAAAACAAACCAATCCTAAACCTAAAATATGCATGGCAATAACACAAACACATGTCATGCTTAAACAAAATACTCAACCAAATATCATGAAAATGCAAACCTATCAACTAACATAACAAAAATGCACACACAAAGCAAACAATATGAAGTGGCCGAATGGTCTCATGCTTAAAATGAGCATGGCATTTTCACAAACACATGATATACTAACATGCTTAGCTCAAGAATAACACTCAAATCATGCAAATATAAAGTAAAGGCATGAAAATCAATAGGTATTTTCACAAACACATCGATTAAAAAATATAAAACATAAACAAACTTAAACATTTTGAAAACAGAAAATCAAAAATGCAAGACAAGTAAAATAAACATGATAACAAGATAATAGACTCAAAAAATAGAAACAAGCAAGCAACCAAATTAAAACAAGCTTCATATCTATGTATTAGAAGAAGATTTAAAACATCAAAACTTGTTAAACATCAAGAATAACATGAAATAAAGAATGCAAACTGCAACTACCCAAAAATCAGACCATTCGGCCACCCCTATAACAAAAGGAAAAAAAAAATCAAAGCTTTTTTCCAAAAAAGTATGAAGAAGAACTTGAAGAAGAATATTAAAAACACTTATTTTAAAAGAAAAATCAAAAGAAACTCACCAAAATAGTGATCAAAACAGAAAATCAAGAATGGAAAATCAAAGAAAGTGCAAGAGTATGGTGCTTAAAGCAACCTCTAGAAGCTATCTTTCAAGTTTTTTCTCTTCTAACTTTCTTTTCTTTTCTAAACTTTTCTTTTTGCCTTTCAACAATGGAGAGAAAAATCAGCCAAAACCAAGAGAGAATAGAGAGCGAATAGCTGAAAATGAAAGAGAGAGAGCCCTCCCCTTAGTGTGGCCGAATGGCCTTATTCACCCATGATGTTGTCATTTTTCCTTCCACCAATTTTTGATCCAAAGGCTATTGATCCAAGATGTTTAAAAAATAAAATTATCACCCTTAGATTAGGCCATCAGCTATCCACAATTACAGCTGTTCAAGAATCTTAAACCGTTATGTTGACACTCTCCCTCTTCATGCATTGGTCCATGTGGCTTATTTGCAAAGGCTTGATCAAAAAGTAACTAACTTCCTCTTCATTGTTGGCCTTTTGATTAAAAATCAGAAAATGTCTACCCATCCTTGGGCCTTGGCCGGCCAACCCCTTTTCTTCCAGCCCATGCTTCATTTTTTTAAAAGGCAAGAAAATCCCTTTTCGGTTTCTTGGGTAAAATGATCTTTTTGCCCCCCAAACATAAATAAATAGCAAACGGACTCCAAATCCAATTTTTTTTTTTCAATACTTCCAAAATAAAAAAAAATTGAATTCTGGAGGTTTTCAAAAATTTCTGAGCCCATTTGCTATTTATTTGGATTTTTTTTCCCAAAATTGCCCTTTTATGCCCCCAAACTTTACCTTTTTCTAAACGAGCTCCAAATCCAGATTTTTCTTCACCAATATCTTCCAAATAATTTAAAAGTGTGATCTGGAAGTTTTCATAATTTTTGGAACTCATTTGGTATTTTTTTGGGATTTATCTGCTTGAATTACTACATAGGGGCCCGGGATTTGGCCATTTCGCAAACGAACTCCGAATCCGGATTTTCTTTCGCCAATCTCTTCCAAATAATTTAAAAATGAGATTTTCAAATTTTCAGAATTTTTGGAGTTCATTTGCTATTTTTACGGGATTTATCTTCTTGAATTTCTACATAAGGGACCCGGGATTTGGTCATTTTGCAAACGAACTCCGAATCAAGATTTTCTTTCGCCAATCTCTTCGAAATAATTTAAGAATGAAAACTGAAATTTTTTAGAATTTTTGGAGTTCATTTGCTATTTTTCCCAAAATTTTCAATTTTGCCCTTTTACCTCTGAAACCCGGTTTTGCTCAAAACAAGTCCGATTTTCAGATTTTCTTAAAACTGAGCCTTGGGCTATCCTTTTTTAATCACTCCTCATCCATTAGGGGCTTTAGTCCTACCAAATTGGGTCATTTTTGTAATTCTTCTCAATTTCACTTAAATCCACCAAAAATACTAATTCTCGGTTTTCTTCCGGTTTGACTTTTCTTTCAGTTTTTCTTTCAATTGGCTTCTTCATTACCCGTAGTCAGTGCTTATCTTTCATTTGGAACCTTCAATTTTGACCAATTTGATCGTTTAAGCACTTTTTCCCCAAATTTCCCAAACTCGGGTTTCCTTTCTACTGAATCTCCATAACCCAACTTTCGAACTCCATATATTTCAATGTAGACCTCGGATTATCAAAACTCTTTTGCCACTTTTCAATTGAACTTCAAGTCTTGATTTTGAAAGTGGGTTGACTTTTTTAGTAGTTGACTTTTCAAGGTTGAATTTTCAGGGTTGACTTTTTCAAGTTTGACTTTTTATGCTCGCCTTCTTAGACTAAGTCTCGGAGTACCACCTGCATGATGAAAAAAAAAAATTTATATTCTAAAACATCAATTTATGAAAAAAAAAACACACCTGTTTTAGTGGTCCGGACAAAATTAAGTGTATACAGATACTATACATTTTGATACACTTGCAAAGAATTTGAGTTAGATCTCCGATTACGTAAAATTACAATTTTTGACAAAACAAAATTATAAACATATTCTCTAAATATTCTAAACTTAAATAATATGAAAATTTTATACTTTTCGTTAGTAAATTAACATGAAAAATGCAATAATTTTTTTATTTGAAAATATATGCTATTAATGAACATGTTGAGAGTTTGAAAAACAATCATATTTTCTATTTAAACCACATAATCACTCAATCCTATTAATATGTATGATATTTTTTTAATTTATTTTATATGTATTTTTGCTATTATAATTAATTTTAAAATTGTTTATCATATCTTATAATAAAATATTTAATACTCAAATTTTAAAAATGAAATTTCTATTCACGATACGCATATCCATTTAACAATTATGCTCTCAACCTTTTTATGGAAACTGAAATTCATAGTTCACACTATTTTATTCTATCCAATTCATTTTTCTTTTTATGCACCTTACCTTAGAATTTGAAGGAATGAAGCCTCTCATTTTAAAATAAGAGTTGCCACTTTTTATTTTTATTTATTACAAATCTGTCTTATTGACATAATTTATTTTTTCTAAAAAAAAGGAAGTATATTCTTTTCTTTGGGTTAAATACATATTTAACCTCTAAACTATACACATTTTGTCATTTTGGTATCTAGAGAATAAAATCGATCAGTTAAGTACTCGAACTTTCATTCCGTTATTCACATTGGCTCTTTGAACTAACACCATTAGTTAAATGTCAAACGTGGTAATAAACATCCAATGATAACATGACACGTGGCAAAAATATTTGTCAATGCCATGTCATCAGTGACACATAAGCATAAAGGAAAAAAAAAATTAATTCAAAAAATTTTAAAGTATTGAAAATATTTTTCAAAATATAATTTGAATATTTTTAATTCAAAATAAAAAAAAAAGAATTTAGAAATTTTGTTATTTTATTAATTTTTTAAAAAAATTCGAATTAAATATTTATTTTTTTTATAATATTAAAAATTTTACAAAATTTTTATTTTTTCTAAAAAATTGAAAATTAAAAAACAAATTAGAGGGAGGGGAGAGAGAGAGAGAGGGAAAGGGGGAGAGAAGGCATCGATCGGCCACAGCCTGGCTAACCCGAGACAGACCGACGCCCTCTCTCTCTCCCAATTCCCTCTTCCCATTTTGACCTGGCAGTAGTCGATCTCGTCGGTCCGAGATCGAGTGGCGACTGACTGGCCCTCCCACTATCTCTCCAACCTCCCTTTCCTCTTTCTTCCTTTCCCTTCTTCATTTCCTCTCCCTTCCCTTCCTTTCCTTTCTCTTCCTCTTCTTTTTTTTTTTTTTTTCTTTTTTCCAGATTTCTTTTTCCTTTTTATTTTTAATTTTCAATTTTTTTTATAGATTTTTAAAAATATATATATAACTTTTCAGTTTTTTATAATTTGTTTTGAATTTTTTTTTAATTTCCATAATTTTTTTATTAAAAAGTTGAGATTTCTAAATTTAAAAAAAAAAATTAATTTTGATTTTTTTGATTTTTTTTTATTTTTTGTTTTGAATTATATATATTTTTTGCATGATGATGTGGTATTTTCTCACGTTTCATGCTCTTATTGGATGTTTATTGTCACGTCAATCATTAACTAACAGTGCTAATTCAAGTAGCCAATGTGTATAATGAAATGAAAGTTCGAGTATCCAATTGACCAATTTTATTCTTTAGGTACCAAACTGACAGAAATATTATAGTTCAGGGGTTAAATGTATATTTAAACTTTTTTTTTTCTTAAGAATATTCCTCATGATTTAAAAAAAACAAAAAAAAAGGCAAAGTACAGATAAGAAAATTTTCCAAGAAAAAATAACTAGAAAGTTCTTAATTTTGAAAATCAAACCCTCATTTTTAGAAAAAAAGAATGAATTTTGGAAAATTATTTACGGGGAGTGCAATGGTAAAATAATTCATTATTAATTTCCATCTACCCATTTTTTATCTTACCAAATAACAAGTAAAAAAAAAAAATATTATTTTTTTATGTTTTTAAGTAAATTTAATAATTTTAAACATTATACGAGTATATAATTCAAAAATAATATTTAAAATAAATATGAAAAAAATAAAACAAATATAAGATATATTTTTAAAAAGCACACTTGAAGAATATATATAAAATTTGTATTTGATGAAATGTCGATATATAATTTTATACATCAACACATCTCATTAAAAAAATAAACTTAAAATTTTAAAATTCTAAAACACTAAATCTAAGCCCTAAACTCAAAAATTAACTTTTAACAAATGAAAAATGAATCATGTTGTGCAAAGATATACTGACAATTTATCAAATATAAATATAATTTTTATATTTTAACCTTTTTTAAGTTTCTTCTCATTTAATTTCCCTTGCTTTTTTTTCCATCATCTAGTCTATTAAACACAAAAACCAATCTTCCTAATTCTCTAGCTTCAAATCTTACTCCCGGGTTCTGACCCCATCTCTCTTGGCTCACCATGCACCCTCTGTTTCTTCCTCATATGAAGAATTGAGGAGCCTCGTTTCGTTGGTTTGACTTGCTTGGGCTGGGAATTGGAGCCATGGTCAGAGCCGATGTGTTCGTGATCGTGACCACCGGCAGAGCCAGCCGCCTTTAAGCTGGCCGGCCCTGCCATTGTAATCACTTACGCCATTGCTGGAACAATTTCACGCCTCCAGGGAATTCCCACAATCCATCCGCTTTCTTTCCCTACGGACCATCCGCTGTATTCAATGGGGAGCGTAGCAAAAGCAGCTGATTTTGCTCTCTCTCTCTCTTAAAGAAGCGAGGGAATATATATATATATATATATATATATATATATCATTTTCCTTGCTTTACAAGCTATACCCTCTTCATTGAAAAAGCAAACTTCAATATCTTTCTCGGATTCTTTGTTTCTTCTATCCAACGACTCTCTTCATTATGTAAGTATAATACTTTACAAAAGAAAAATGTTGGTTTCTGATCTTTAATCATTTAGCATCGCTTTCAGTTCGTTTTGATGCTTTAACCGAATTCTTAACTAACGCCATTATCTTCTTATCTACTTTTCGTTTCTCTGCTTTCTTCTATTTCACTTTCTTTTTCCATTTTTTCATTTCCAAAATGATCATTGTCTTACTCATTGATTCTTCATTTTCTTGCTGTTAATCCTTGCTTCCAGTTCTTTTTTGAGGTAAAAATGGGGAATTGTTTCGCTAAGTCGAAGAAACCCACGGCGGAGATCGTTCCCTGCGATTGCTCCAGGCGTTTTAGGCCTGTTCCGGTGGCACCCACGGTCCGGTTGTACGGTTCTGCTTCGAGTACACTCGCCGCCTACATCAGGTTCGCATTGCTTCACAAGAACTTGTCTCTGCAGTTCGTTCCCACCGATGATAATCGGTCCTCTGATAGCGAAACGCTGGTGCTCGAGATCGGGTCTGAAACGGTGTCGGGTTACCGGGAGACGCTGCTCCAGTTCATTGAGGACAAGTTCCCGCACCCGCCGCTGAGGTTTAGTTTGGTTGATACGGCGCCGTTGGTGGTGAAGGTAACGTGGCTGCAGCACAGGAGTATTGTATGGCACCTGGAGAGGATGGTGAGGTGGGCGGAAGATCTGTCGACACGTGGGGGGAGGAGGACGGTTGATCCGGCTGTGGGGAGTCCGAGGATGGAGCTGAGAAAGTTCGGGAAGAATTACTCTCAATTGCTGGAGGTGATGTTGGAGCATGCTCAGATGGAGGAGAGAGTCGTCTTTCCTGTGCTCGAAAGGGCTGATCGAGGTACGATCCAAGCCGCCTTACCATTCTCATTATTAAATTTCATTTTCTTGTTTGCTTACTATAAGATCTATCTTAGGGTCGGATTCTTTAGTAAGTTCAAAAATTGTCCGATATTAGGATGGTTTAAACAAAAATATTGGAGTCGAAAAATGAGATTGAACAAAAAAAAAAAATGAGGATCATTTAAGAAACGGGCTGAGCAGCATATAATATTTTTTTCTTCAAATCCAATCCCGGTTTAGCTTGTTTTACTGTTACTAATATAGATTTTAAAGATCGATTTCTTTTTTAAAAAAATAAATCATTTTGTGTATAAATTTGGACAGATCTATGCAGAGTAATGATTTTACATGATCGGATCGAACCTGAGCAGAATTTTTTATCCATATTTCGACCGTACCGAACTTGGACAAAGAGAATTTTTATTAATATGGGATTTAGACTCGACCCGACCCAATCCATAGACACCTCACCTCTACTTCCAACTTTAGCATGTTTTATTTTTGAGTTGTTTTTCAAAATGAACTTTAAAATTAAATATAATTAAGGATTTTAATATTTGTAGATAGATAATACCATTCTATAAGAATTTTCATTTCTACAAATCTTAGCTAATAACAATCCTGTATATACATCAAATCATTCAATTGTTGTCTAATTCTAATACTTGTATTTGATAGCACTTATTATCTGTATATAAAGTATTCTAAATTCTGTGATTGATCCCATAACTTCTAACTTCTATTGACGAAATCAACAATCTTGCTAATCAAAGATTCTATCGTCTAAATTGCATGACAAAGGACCATGTCTTCATGTCCAATCATTCATACAAGCTGAGCTTGAACAAACGGGACTATGTTTGTGTTTATTTGTTTATTTTTAAGGTTGTTCGTGGTTCATGTTTGTTAAAGATTTTTAGGATGGTGGTCGAGCTCAGTTCATCTAAAATATAATCGAGTTCGATTTATTTAAGTTAAATAACATTAGACAAACATGTAACCGAACATGTTCGTGAACAACTAAAAACGTGTTTGTGAACAATAAACAAATCAAATCTAGATAAATTTAAACAAACAAATAAACAAGTCAATTATAATTTCAATAAATATATCAATAAATAAATAAATAAAATAGTTATAAAATATAATTTTATTTATATTTGATGCACTGACAGTGTATAAATCTATACATTGTCAGTGAACCAGATAATATTACCTCATTAAAAATAAAGTTATCTGTATTATTTTTAGGATTTATATTTGATACACTGACAGTGTATAAATCTATACACTGTCATTTAATCAGATGATGCCACATCATTAAAAATAAAATTATCTGTATTTATTTTTAAAAACTTTTGATAAGATGGCATCATCTGATTCACTGACAATGTATAAATATATACACTGTTTATACACTGTCAATGCATCAAATATAAACTCTTATTTTTAAAAACTTTTAATAAGGTGGCATCATCTGGTTCACTGACATTGTATAAATATATACATGGTCAGTGCATCAAATATAAATCCTATAATAATAATATTTTATTCTTGTTGAATAATAAACGAGCTTTAAACGATTTTTAATCGATCTTTAAATGATTTTATAAACGAGATTGTTTGTAAACATAAATGAATTAAACAAACTAACGTTCAAGATCAACTCATTTATTAAACGATCCTAAAATTTTGTTTAAAATTATTTGTTTAGCTTAATAAACGAATAGAAACCGAGTATGTTCACGATTGTTAAGCTCCCATTTAACATTTTTCTTTGTTCTGAGTTCTCTATTCTTCAGAGCAGAAACCCTTTTTTGATTCTCCTATCCACTTAGGAAACTAACCAACAAATTTTTCGTGCTCAAGCCCAGAAGGTTATAAAAGCAAGCTATTAATTGTTTTTGATGCTACCCAGAAAGTGAAATGCTAATAGTATTCACCAATCTTAACAACAGAATAGATTCCAATCTCACCTAGTACTTGTCTAGAAAGCTAATTCTTTGATACACTAATAGTGAAGTTTTTTAACTCTACGAATTTTTTTCTTTCTTTTACTATACCTTAAAAGGTATGTGTCACTTTTCTAACCCTGCTTGTGCAGTTGAAAAACTTCACTGACAGTATATAAGATAATTTCTCAACTATATATATATTTATATATATATATAAATATATATTTTCTAATTTGGCCTTGTTTAGTAAGGGCAACTTGGACCAAAAATCAATTATAATCATAGTGTTTTGGTGATATAAGTTAATGTAAGATTCCAATGGCTACTAAATTGTACAAAACCTAAGGTGGATATAGAAATAAGATCACAGCAGGTTGGAATCTCCATCTCCTTCGATATCTTATGTTCCAAGGGTTTGAAACCAAAGAGGGTTATCTTTGGAATCTAACATAGATTTTTTACTGTAATAAAAAATGGCTTAAACAAAATGGCCATCAAGGGTTACAGCTTGATAGTTTTAACTTTGGAGGTGGGGGAAAAGATTTATGAGATGAGAGTCATAGTTACCTTTCAAGTAGCTCAAAGCCTAATTAGCCTTTATATGTATAAAGAAATTGATGAATGTGAAATTGTGGGTGTTGCAAGGAATTAAACTCACAGTATGTTACTCGGACTCGAATGTGAGTGTCGGATACAGATATGTGTCCAACACGGGTATTTTTCAAATTTTTCATGTATTTGGAAGGTCCTTTGAGGGTCATATCCCCATACCCATATCCGAATATGCATCGACACGGGTACTTAAAGGAAAATGAAGAGCCGGAGGAACATAAACTCACAGAGCCACACCTACACCAATAATCATGCCATAGACCAAGTCTTTGTGATATTGACAATCTAAAGATTTTGCTTATGTCATATATTGTTTGCTTGTTTTATAGTTTTGGAGAAAATTTGATGATAAATAAATAGCTCATGAATGCCATTGTGGTAAAAATAAGTTTTCATTTTTAGTTGATAATTTGACTGGTTTGAAAACTTCCTTAGAGAATTGCAATTTTACATGCATTTGCTTGTGGATTGTACTTTTAGCTTGTTAAACTGTAATGAACAGAGTAATTTTGAGAAACGAAGAGATAAATATTCTTCTAGTTTTACAGTTACAATCTTTTGTACTTGGAGAAACTGGTATATTAAAAATGTTGCTGATTATAATTGATTGCAGGACTATGTAAAGCTGCAAATGAGGAACATGCAAGGGACCTGCCGGTTATGAATGGCATCAAAGAAGACATGAAATCCATCGGAGTTATGGACTATGGGACCCCTGCCTACAAGGAAGGGCTCTCCAATCTTACCACCCGGCTCAAATCATTACAGGTATAAATTTACTGTCGTTCAAAATGGGTTCAGGACCATCTGTAAGATGGGTAACATCATTGGCTGTTTGCAATGTTATCCGGACTCTGATGTAAGTGTCAGATACGGGTATCTGTCCGACATAGGTATGTTTAATTTTTTTCAAGATTAATTTTCATGTATTTGGATGGTCCTTGGAGGATTATATCTCATACCCATGTTCGGATATGCGTCGGACATGGATGTCGGACATGAGTACTTCAAGAAAAATGAAAAAGCAGAGCAACATAGGTTGTATGTGATGATGCTTGATGCGCCTTCGTCCTTCTGTATATGTTGAATCGTGCAAACCAATCAAGGGAATATGGGATTTGATTTATCTTTCCTTGTGTTGTTTGACAGAAACATTGTAAAGAACATTTTGATGAGGAGGAGAAAGATTTACTGCCATTGTTAGAGGCAACGGAGCTGAGTGGAGAACAAGAAATGAGGGCATTTGAAGATTGCTTTAATGCAATGAAGGCAACTCATTCACATTTATTTAACTTTTTCCTTGAAGGCCTACTCCCATCACAAGCTATGGAATATGTGGATTTGATCATGAAATGCGGTGACAAAGAAGTAACAGCCTCTATAATTCAGATTATTGCCAAGTAATAATACCTATGATGTTAGCTATAATGAGTGGATAAGCAAGTCAAAATACAATAGACTGTGTGAATAGAGAAATCCTTGTTCTCAAGCTACAACAAATGGGTTACTTGTGGTTGTGCAAACTGTAGCTATTGGAGATACTTTAGATGGTAAAAAAATACTAATAATAATAATAATAATAATAATAATAATAGAAATAGTGAGAGATTGAAGACATGTTTGGCTTACTTTGCTATATGGTCCATTGAACTGGAAAACATTGGCAACACTTGAATTTTAGGATGATGTTAATACCATATATATATATATATATTATTATTATTATTTAGAAGATAAATATTTATTAACTGAACAGTAATATGATATGTTGGGATCAAATGGATTCAATTTCATGACTACATATCTATGTGGTTATACATTTAACATTTTACTAGACTTTGACTCTTATTTCTTCTAATAAGGTTGTGATATATAAAATAGGCACATCTAGATATCTATCTCTATCTTTCAAATGAAAGTTAGCTACATGGCATATGTGTTTTGAATAAATTTGATGCCTTGAATCAGATCAATTCGGGTTGGATTAATTTAAGTTTTAAAATTTTCGGTTTTAAAATGGGCACATCTAGAAATCTATATCTTTCAAATGAAAGTTAACTACAGTCTACATGACATGTGTGTTTGGAATAAATTTGATGTGAAGGGCACTTTAAGTATTGCAACTTAAAGTTAGATATTCATGTGAGAGGTCTACATCTGCTCATGGGTCGGATAGTCCGTTCAGTCCAATAGATTTAATCCGTATAGGGTCGAGTTTGAATAAATATTTTAGTGATCTGGGTCGGACCGACCCAATCAGGATCACTGTTCATCTAATAAAAAAAATTAAAATTTAATTTTAAAAATATATAAAAAAATTTAAATTTTTTTAATATAGTGAACAGTAAATATAGGCCGGTGGGCCGGCTCAGCCATACTCAGGATCGGGTCTGGGCAAAAAAATAAAAAAAAAATTTGGGGCACGGCTCGGTCCATGAGCACTTCTAGTGAGAGCTTTTGATACATCGATATAAAAAGTTATTTGATAAAGTTTAATTTAATTTTGAACTTATTTAGTTAATTTTTAATTTTGATTTATAAATTTATAGTTGACTCAGGAGATATCAATTCTATTAATATAAAACTAAGTTTTACATATTTTCATAACTTTGTATACGATTGATATTTTAACAAATCGATCGTTGGATTTAGTAATATAATCTCATTCGTTATCTACGTAAATTTTCGAATCGATTTGATATCTATGTCACGTAGATCGAAAATATCATTTTTTTAATATAAATTTACTTGAAAGTTAGCGTGCACGATCTATATATTAATAGAGTATAAAATATAACATTCGGGTTAAATAAATATAAATTATGTAAAAATAGTACAAACTATGTAAAATTAAATTAATTTTACACTAATGTATTTATGTATATATATATATATATTATGATTTAATATAGTTGCTAGACAAATGTATTGAATTTTCCTTTTGTCTGTTTTTTAATATACCGGAATTATTGTTTTCATGATGGTAAAGCATTATATATTGCTACATGTAACCAAAGTTATCAGTACCGTACCGGTACCGGGCTGGTACGTACTGTTTTTAAAATAAACCGAAATGGTACCAATCCCATTCCGTTCCAATTTTGGTACTGGCCCGTACCGGTCTTACCGGCCTATACCGACCAATACCGATCAGTACCGGTACATACCGGTCCGTACAAGATTTTGATTTTTTTTAATTTTTTTATTTAAAAATTCACTTATTTGAATTTTTAAACCAATTTCAATATTTTTTTGTGTCATGATCATTTTTATTTTTTTAATAATTATATTTTAAAAATATATATGTTCATTAAATTAGGTTATTGGACATAATTAATAATAATTTACTATTTTTTTAACATTTATTTTACTTATTTGATGTTTAAAAATTTTAGATATTAAATATTTAAAATTTATATTTGTATAAAAACATATATATGCATATAATGGATGTATATTTACATGTGTATATAATGTATATTTTATAAAAAACTTGAAAATAAACTATACATATAGATAGATGAAAAAATATTTAAAAAATATCGATAAATCCGAAACAATACGCTGAAACATATCGATATCAATACATATCAATGTCAAAACAAAAATAGTACATCCATCGGTACTATACTAATTACCTTGCATGTAAGACAAAGTGTTGAACTAATCTTCTCTTACATTGAATTGCTCAAGTGTGGCGGCTAATTTTGAATTTTAAATTAGAAAAGTATCATCTTAATAAATTTCATTCTTCAAAGTAATGAAGTGATAAAAACTTAATCAAAGGACACCTTTGTGTGCCTAGTTAGAAGATTGACGACTTTTGAAATATTATAAAACCTAAAGATTCTTTTAAAGCTGCACCGGATGCTTAACACATTAAGGATTAGTTTAGCATTGTTATTGAAAAAAATTTAAATTAAAAAAAATGTGTTTAAAAAATATAGTAAAAAAATATGGTTTAAATTTTTTTAAATATTTGACATTACTATGAAAAATGTTATGAAAAAATATCAAGAAGAATTAAAATATCCAAAAAATATATGTTATAAATAATTAAAGTGTTTACAAATGTGAGAATAATAAAATTATTTTATTCAAAGTTTTCAAAGTTCAAAAGCTTCATTTTCTTGATTTTTGGTTTAAGTTGACAAACTATGATTTTAACTGCAAAAGTTAATTTTTTTTTACTCATTTAACTTTTGACTTCAAAAACTGTACCAATAGCAATACTAAGCGGGACTAAAAGTAACAATTAAAAATACCAAAAATTAACTTAAAATCAAATCAAGATAAATATAACAGAATTGAAGTTAAATTTAAATGAGACTGAATAAAGAGAAAGCCTTGAACACAAAAAGATTTGCACGAACATAATACCAATATGCTTGGAAACAATTGCTAATTGATCAAATGCTTAATGAACTTACAATAATCATCAAATAAAGCAATTTTGTTGCTGAAAACATACTGAAAAACATAATCCACTACAGAGGATTACTCACGGAAAGCTTTAAAAAAAAAAAATAATAAAATAAAGAAAGAAAAGGAAATTGAGGAAAAAGATAAAAACTGAAGCTGGTGGAGCTTAATTGGAATGTGATGCGTGTTCTTTTACTGTGTTGCGGCTGTCTCTATTTACAGAAATATTCCTAACGGCCGTCTCCCACATTTTAGGAACTAACTAGCTTGAATTTTGACTCAAGCAACAACTCTACCAATTCTTTAGAGTCTATTCCATAAAATCAGCAACTAATCCCACGATCCCGTCCCTGATCTTAAGCTTATTTTTAGATAAACTTCAATTCAGCTTTCAGCCGCTACTACTGTCTTTTCCAAATAGCGCTTCTTTATTCTGCCAACTATGTGATGAGCTCACTGCTTTGTTTTAGTCTACTCTTTGATGGTTGATTGTTCCAATTCCGCCATTGGTCAATCCCTGATTCGCCAACTAAATTCCATGTCATCCTACTTGCCAAATCAGACTCAATCACCTGCCATGTTTAATTCAGTTACTGGCCGCGTGAATTCTTTTTTTGGTGGAAAGATAAACATAATTTATTGAAAAAATTGTTATATTCTGTACACATAAATTTAGTGTCTGAAAATTAGGTAAAGAAAATTTGTGGTCATTAAATAATGAATTTATTTATAAAACGTGAAGATTACAATCTTTGAAAATTCTATCCTTTGATTTTTTTTTACAAGGAAACTCGATTGAAGGTCTTTGGATGACTTGATCTTGAACTGACAAAATCCGCTTCAAGAGTCTTTGGACGATTTGATCTTGAAATTTGTTTCAAGGGTGTAATAACGAAAAATCCCGTCGCAGGGACTCGTCTATATGACGTTAGGGGTGTAGACACCTAATTTTGTCTGGTCCCACTAAATTGGGCAGATTCTCCTTTTCATCTCCCCCGAACGCAAAGAGACTTTCACCGTTGCATAGATGGGTCCTCAAGACTTTGTTTCGGAGGTCAGCACCAAAAGTGAACTCCAAAAAAGTCAACCTCGAGAAGTCAACTACTGAAAAAGTCAACTCCCAGTCAAAATCAAGGTTTGAAGTTGAATTGAACAATGGAGAAAGAATATTGACAATCCGAGATCTACAACGAAAGATATGGAGTTCGGAAGATGGGTTGTGGAAATTCAATGCAGAGGAAGACCTAATCCGGCAAATTTGGGGAAAACTAAATCGGAGGGGTATTTGATCGTAAAAATTGGGCATTTTAGGACCAACTCAAATTCAATATAAGACGGAGGGAGTAGAAAAAGAAAATCCGGAAATCGGATTCGTTTTGAGCAAAACCGAGGTTTTGAAGGTTAAAGGGCTATCTCGAAAAATTATGAAAACTTCCAGATCTGAGTTTCATAATTTTTGAAGAGATTGGTGAAGAAAAAGCCGAAATCGGAGCTCAAATGAAAAAGGTGAATTTCGGGTGCACAAATCCGAAAATTTCAAAAGATAATTCCGGGGAACATAGCAAACGAGCTTGGAAAATTGTGGAAACCTCTAGAATTAAGTTTTACATTGAATGGGATGAGTTGGAAAAGACAAATCTGAAATTAGGGTCCATTTGCAATTAAATTGAGTTCGGGAGGTAAAAAAGTAAGTTTACCTAAGAAACCGAAAAGGGCCAATTTGCAATTAAGAAAAATATGAAAGATGGAAGAAATTTTTGAACATTACAGCCCATGGCCGGCCAGCATAAGAGGGAGAAGGATGGCTTGATCAATTTAATTCAATGATCACTATCAAGCAATAAAAATGTCATCTTTAATGCCTTGCAAATGGTCTCCCTTCGTCCAATGGCATAGGTGCCTTGTAGAAAAGATGAGTACACCCTTCAATGGCCAAGATCAAATGGCAAGATGACATTTTTATTTGTCATGAAAAGATCCTCATCCAATGGCCAAGATTGGAGGATGAAAGATGAGCACAAACCATCCAATGGTGAGAGATGATTCGGCCAAGGGGGGAGCATGCAAGTGACTTTGTGTCATCCAATGGCCTAGGTTATTTGTAAAGGATGAGTACACATTTCAAGGGCTACGATCAATTTGCAAGATGATATTTTTATGTTGTCATGAAAAGATCCTAATCAAAAGGCTAGAATTGATGGAGAAAAGGAGCACAATCCATCCAATGGTTGGGAGGCCAACCGGCCAAGCTTGAGAAAGGGAGGGGGAATGTTTTATTTCCTTAAGAAGGCTGGCCATTTGAGAGGGAGAGGCAATAGCTAATTTGGCAAGAAAAAGGTTTTTGAAAGAAAGGAAGAAAGATTTTACCAAAAAGCTTGGAAGGTAGCCATTCCTACCTAGCTTTAGCATGATTTTCTTCTTCATTCTCATGTAGTTTTCTTTATTTTCTATGTGGTTTCTACTAATTTTATCATGAAAATAAAAGTTTTGAAATGTTCATTTAAGCTTTCATCTTTTCATTTTCATCAAAAATGGAAGAAAACAAATTTTCACAACTTTTTTGACATGGCCGAATGCCCCATTTGTGCTTGCCTTGATTTTTGTCTTGCATTTTTGTTCTGGGAAACATGATTGTGGAAGGTTTATTATTTGTTTTATGTTCTGATTTTTCAAAATAAATGAAGCAAAAGAGGTTGAAATGGCTACATGATCTTGATAACTATCAAGTGACCATTGGTTAGGGGAGGGCTATGCCCATTTGTACCAACCATGGAGCTCACCTCCATTTTTTTTTTTAGCTTGGTTTATTTTCTAATTTTTGAGTTGGAAAGGCTTCATGACCTTGAAAATATCAAGTGACTATGGTTAGGGGAGGGTATGCCCATTTGTACCAACCATGGAGCTCAACTTTCCTTGTTTTGTTTACTAGTTTTTCTTGTTATTTCCTTGCATGTCTATGCTTATTTTGATCATGTTCTTTGCATTATTTTTATGCTATATTAGCTTTTACATCATTTTCATGTAGTGATAGCTCCCCTTTACCATTCGGCCCTTGTGTTTTTTGGTTATGTCTTGCATTTTGCCATGTATCATATCTTTTATGTTAAGCATGTTTGCATCTAGCATTTTTGCCATGTAGCATTTGGCAATCCTTGTATTTTACTAGCTTTTGTCTTGCATTTTTCCATGTATCGTATCTTGCATATTAAGCATGTTTGCATCTTGCATTTTTTCCATGTAGCATTCGACCATCCATGTGTTTTTTGGTTATGTCTTGCATTTTACCATGTATCATATCTTGCATGTTAAACATGTTTACATCTTGCATTTTTGCCATATGGCATTCGGCCCTTGCATTTTTTTTCATGTCTTGCATTTTACCATATATCATATATTGCATGTTAAGCATGTTTGCATCTTACATTTTTACAGCCACCCTTGTATTTTTTACTTTGTTATGTCTTGTATGTTTGCCATGTATCATATCTTGCATTTTTAGCATGCTCTACATTGAACACAAGATCATGTACTATTCGGCCCTCCCATGTATTTTAGGTCTAGCTCATGCCTTGCATAAGATTTGGTTATGTTATGCATATTAGGTCATATAGTTATGTCATGCAATCTTGGGTCATTTTCCATGCCATCTTCATGCTATGTCATCATTTCATGCCATGTCATCTATGCCACATCATTCATTTCATTTCATGCCATGCCATGTCATTATCATTTTCCATGTCATTTATAGTCTAGGTGCATTTTCATGCCATACCATCCATGCCATGTTATCATTTCATGCCATTCGGCCATCCATATGCCATCACCATACATTCGGCCATTCACATGTCTTTACTATCATGCTATGCTAAACGTAACATTTTTAATAAATAAGGCAATATTCCCGAGTTTCAGTAATTCATGGTTTTCTCTGCTAAGTCTGTCTAAGAGGTTATCATTAATTATTAACGAAGGAATACCCTTTTCTAAAAAAAAAATGATTCGGAAAATTTTGAAATAAATAAAACTTTCTATGTTTTTCCGAGTCTGCCGGGGAACATGAAAAGATTTTGGTATTAATAAACTTCGAGTCATTCTCAAGTAAATTCATCTGCCATGTCATCTTATGCCATATCATTCCAAGTCATTTTATGCCATGTCACATGCCATGTCATCTTATATCATTCACATGCCATGTCATCTTATGCCATATCATTCCATGTCATCTTATGCCATGTCACATGCCATGTCGATTTCATTCACATGCCATTTTTCATGCCATGTTGATTTCATTCACATTCCATGTCATCTTATGCCATGTCACATGCCATGTCATCTTGCTTGTCATGTCGATATCATTCACATGCCATGTCACATGCCATGTCATCTTATGTCATTATGTTTGCCATGTTGATTTCATTCACATGCCATTTTTCATGCCATGTCGATTTCATTCACATGCCATGTTATCTTATGCCGTGTCACATGCCATGTCATCTTATGCCATGTCATCTCATGCCATGTCACCTGCTATGTCACTTATATCTTGTTACCATTTCATGTCATTTTTCATGCCATGTCGATTTCATTCATATGCCGTGTCATTTTATACCATATCACATGACATTCATTGTTACGCCATGCCATCCATATGTCATGTCGGTTTTATTCACATGTCATTTTATGTGCTATGTCAATCATTTGTCATTACTTCTTTTATTAGATCATAATAAAATGTTTATCATATCATGATAAATATACATGATTATTTAATTGTTATCTTAGTAACATTTTTGCATAATCATGACCATTTTCTATATTTTTACAAAGGATGTTTTTGTAAATCAAGATTATTCCCGAGTTAAAATAATTCAAGAATTCTCTGTTGGGTCTGCCAGAGAGGATATCATCAATTATCATTAATAACAGAATATTCTTTTTAAAATAAAAGTGATTCGGAGAATTTTAAAATAAGGAAAATTTTCATATTTTGTTGAGTCTGTCGGAAAATATGGGAAATTTTATGATAGTAAATTCTGAATAATTTTCAAATAAAATATGAATTTTTAGGGAATTATTTTAAACACCAAATTTAAAACCGACTTTTTACCGAGACTCGAGATAACACACGACTAATAAGGTACCGTTTATATGGGCGTCATGGGGGTGCTAATCCTTCTCCGCGTGTAACCGACTCCCGAACCCGCACTTGTTTTCTCTGGTTCAAAGTGCAGACTACAAAATTGGTTTTAAAAATATTTTAATTAATTTTAAAATATTTTATAAAAATCGATTTTAATAGGTGGCCGATCACACCTTGCCAAAAAAGATTGGTGGCGACTCCATTTCTTTTTCGAGGTCGTATTCATACCCTCAACCCTTGGATTTTAAGAGGAATTAAATTGTCTTTTCCTCTGCCTATTTTTCCCCCACACTCGAGCGGGTTCTCCCTCACCCCGAAGGATCACGTATCGACAGCTTGGCGACTTCACTGGGGACTTTAGAGAGTTAGGCCTAGAATTAGTCGTGTGTTATCAAAAGTCTTGGTTTTATTGGTTTTAGTTTGTATTTATTTTTAATTCCCATTTTCTAATAATCAAATGTTTTAAATATGTTCATTCTCATGTGCATGCATATTTTTACTGTTCTCTGGTAATTTAATTTTATATGTCATTATTATTCTTTGTTTAATTAATGCTTTACATTGTTTAATTTTGTCTTTATTAAATTGCTTGGGTTTTAGAATAAGGGTATAGAATAGGTGGTGAAAGGTTGTTCGTTCCTCCTCACACACTGTACTTGCATTTGCATAACATGAGCCCTCTGCCAGGGTTTCGTCCTTTAGGTGGAAATAAAGTAACCTCTCGTGAGGTGTTAACCTCCGCATGGACTAGCGAAACACTTTCGGAGTAGTAGATTACCTACGCCTTCATGGGGTGATAACCTCCGTATAGGCCTAACAAATTGAACCCGTTTTTATCGGGGTGCCTTACTAGCCTTCACCGGCGATAGTGAGAGGCAATTTGGAGCCTTTTTAGAACTTGCAACTTTATATAGTGAGCTTAGGTGAAACCATGCCGAATTTCTGTTAGAAGTACCGAAGCTAGGAACACTCGGAGAAACCTTTCTCACTTTTAGCTATTTATTTCAATATCGCATTGATTTGATTATTATATACCGGTACTGACTCGTTTCCTTTTGTTTTTTTTTTTTTGTTTTGTCTTGCTTTGTTTTCATTACATGCATCATGGTCACTTGCGAGTGTTTGCCTTAAGACAGATTCCAATCAGAGGGTTTTTGTTACGGTAATGGAACACCGAGATCTTGCTCCAATGTCAGTTATTTTTGAGACATACCGAGAGGTCCGAACAGAGTCAGAGAAACATCAGGTTGACAAGGGAGACTAATTGACTAGAAGCTTCGTGTCTGTTCTTCTCGAGTCGGTTCATTTAGATCTGGGTCGGAATGATTTGACAGAATTAGAGGAGATTTGGGGACGATGGGGAATTGCAAGGAAAAACGAGTTCACCAAGAAGTATGGCGACATAGCATCACTTCTCCCGATCCAGATAGATGAGCAGTTGATTAGGGCAATGGTACAGTTTTGGGATCCGTCTTACCGATGCTTCACGTTCAATCAGGAGGATATGACACCCACCATCGAGGAGTACTCAATCTTGCTCCTTATCGAGTCATCCACCCCTGATAAGATATATTGCAAGCAGTAAAAGATAGTTAGCTTTCATAGGAAAATATTTGACATATTGGGTATGGAGATTCCGGTCGACCCCCTAAATATTAAGAAGAAGGGTTCAAGTGCTTGTATCTTATGGGTATTCTTACGAGATTATATCATCAACAAACCGGGGAACGATCGTGTTGTGGATGTCTTTGCCTTGGCAATCTATGGTTTGGTAATATTTCCAAAGATCTTAAGGCACATTGAGATGGCCGTAGTGGATTTCCATGAGTGCCTAGGCAAACAAATGGATCCTGCTCCTGCTATTCTTGTCGAGACATTTAGGTCACTCAATTTCTGTAGGAGAAAAGGAGAGGGACGTTTCGAGGGATGTGCATAGCTCCTGTATGTTTGGATTCAAAGCCATTTCTGGGGGGATGATAAGGAAAAGCTTCGTCCCTACATAAGCATTTTCATTCCTCTTAAGGAATTCTGCAAGAAAGAATGGCCGAGAAAAGGAGATAAGAAACAATGAATAATGACTCTTCGTCGCTTAGCTCGAGAGAACGTCACTTGGAGAGCTTCATGGATGCCGATGGGATCCATTATGTATAGTTGTGGAGACAAACCATGGGTTCTGTTAATGGGAATTTGGGGAGCTCTCAGCTATGCACCTCTCCTAATACGAAGACAGTATGGGTCTGAGCAGTTCATCCAGATGACTCATAGGTTTGCTTTGGTGAATTTCGCATATGATGGGCCCGGGTACATGAAGGAAATACATGAGCTCATCAAGGCATGGAGAAAGTTGCACCGATCAAAATTGGGTAGATATACCGATAACGCTACTCCCGGATACTTGGTTTGGAGAGCCAAGAGGGTCCAGGACATAGTGCTCTCTGCTAATGATGCCTCTGTCTATACAGTAGTCCTTCAGCTAGAGCCGGTAGTACTCTCAAAGATGGCTTGTCAGGCAAGAATTAGTGTCGATACGTGATCCCAATCGCTGGGACCCATTCGAGTGAGGACGGAAACAGAAGCAGAGGAAAAGACGACTTAATTCCTCTAGAAATAAAATAAACAGTTGAGGTATGAAAACAATCTCGTAAAAGGACATGGAGTCGCCACCAATCTTTTTTAGCTAGGTGTGATCGGTCACCTATTAAAACCGGTTTTATAAAACATTTTAAAATTAATTAAAATATTTTTAAAACCAATTTCAAGTCTACGTTATAAACCAGAGAAATCAAAGAAGCGGGTTTAGGAGTAGGTTACGTGCGGGGAAGGATTAGCACCCCCACAACGCCCATATAAATTGGTACCCTATTAATCGTGTGTTATCTCAAGTCTCGGTAAAAAAGTCGGTTTTAATTTAGTATTTCAAGTTAATTCCCAATTTAAAGAAAAATAATTCCATTTTTAATTGAAAATGATCCGGAATTTATTAACTCAAAATTTTCCTATATTCCCAGCAAAATCAGCAAAATATAATTTTTATTTATTTATTTGAAAAACTTTTCGAATCATTCTCGTTTTTTTTGTGAAAGAAAGATATTCTTTATTAATGATAATTGATGATATTCCCTCCAGCAAACTCGGTAGAGAACTCATGAATTATTTTAACTCGAGAATATCTTTATTTTTATTGAAAATCATTATCTTTTTTCAAAACATTTAAAAATATGAACATGTATGACATAAATAAAATGACATGGCAAAGTCTAGATAATATAATGCAACCTAAATGATATGACATAATTTAAATGGCATAGTATATGCTAGGTAAAATGAAAAAAATCCTAAATGTCATGGTATATTCTAAAGAGATAAAATGATTTAAATGACTTGGTAATTTTAAATGATATGGCATATTTTAAATGACGTGGCATATTTTAAATAATTAAACCTAAATGACATGGAATATGATGAAATGACATGAAACATAAAATAATGCTATCATAAAATATGCATGAAAATAAAATAAAAATGCATGAACATAATATATGCTAAATAATGTGACAAAAAAATGACTAAATAAAAAATATGGGATATCATGAAATATTCAAAATCATATGGAAAACAATATAACATCATAAAATGTAAATCAAAGTAATAATAATACCATGGAAAATATCATAGCAAAAATCACATAGTAAATAAAATGTATGAACATGGCAAATGCAATGCATGAAAATGTATTTTTTTCCTTTAATTAGAGAAATTAATATATTAAAAAAATCCGGCTACCTTAGGAAAATATGTCAAATTAGATTTTCTAAAAAAACAAACTTTCTGATTGTTTGAAAACAATTTTAAGGAAAAAACTTGAATAAAAATTAAAACACTTACCAAACCCTTTTAAAATGGCTCTAATTTCCTAAGTTTAAAATCCCGGACTTAACCACCCTTAACCCGAGATTTATATAATCATTTTTAAAGTTTAAAAAGGCTTAGAAACTACCCTAAGACAGTAGCTAAAGCTTCTAACCAACCCCCTCTAAATGCCTTAGCCAAATTCAACCATTATTTCTCTTTTGATTTCAAATTTGCGTCTACTGTCCAGTTTTACCACACGATTTTTTAGCCTATTTTTAAAATTTCAAAAAAATCTAAAAACATACTGGAGACTCAGAACATGTAAAACTACACGAGAAAATATTGGCTTAATTTTTTGATTAAAGATGACTGCCCAAAAAAATCGGAGATGTTCGAGTACTGGGTGAAAAAAACTGTTTTGTCAAAACACATTTTTTGCCTTTGATAAAGTCATTCAAAAATCAAAGTAAAAATTGTTGGAGATCATCCTAAAGACCTAAGGACAGTAGCTAAACATTTAAAAACCTTGGACAAACATTGGCTAAGTAAAAAAAATCACAAAGGTAGAATAATTAATTTGACAATTCCTTAATTTTTCACAAATATGCTCAAGAGAGCATGACTTTGAGCCATTAATTGGCCTAAGTCATAAATCATGTGGAAATGACATGGAATGCATGAAAATACAGAAAATGAAATGTATGAAATGCATGGTCTAAAGGTCTAAATGGTAAAGGAAATGCATGACAACTCAATATGCATGCAATGCTTGATAATGAAAATATGACTTGGACCTAATATGTTATGAATATGCATGAAAATGCTAATGTAACCTAAGACCTAAATAGCATAGTAATGCATGACAATACCAATGTAATTTAAGACTCAATATGCATGGCACTACCAATATGGCCTAGACCTAAAATGTAATGAACATGCATAGCAATACTATGAACATACAATAACTGTCGCAACCTAAAAAATAACAAGTCTCATTGCAAGACTTTATTATTCGTTAAGAGTGACATTAAAAAAAATCGAGAAAAAATCGACTTAATTCCTCATGAAAAAAATGAAGGTTTTGAAAATGACCTTGAAAAAGATATGGAGTCGCCACCAATCTTTTTTAGCTAGGTGTGATCGGCCCACCTATTAAAACTGGTTTTATAAAATATTTTAAAATTAATTAAAGCATTTTTAAAACCAATTTCAAGTTTGCATTTTAAACTAGAGAAATCAAAGAAGCGGGTTCGGGACTCGGTTATGTGTGGGGAAGGATTAGCACCCCCACAATGCCCGTATAAAACGGTACCTTATTAATCGTGTGTTATCTCAATTCTTGGTAAAAAGTCAGTTTTAAATTTAGTATTTCAAGTTAATTCCCAATTTAAAGAAAAATAATTTTATTTTTTAATTGAAAATGATTCGAAATTTATTAATTCAAAATTTTCCTGTATTCCCCAACAAATGGCAAAATATAAAATTTTTTATTAGTTTGGAAAACTTTACGAATCATTCTTATTTTAAAGAAGATATTCCGTTATTAATAATAATTGATGATATCCTCCCTAGCAAACCCGACAGAGAATTCATGAATTATTTTAACTCGGGAATATCTTTATTTTATTGAAAATCATTACGTTTTAAAACATTTTAAAAAATATGAATATGAATATGTATGACATAAATAAATGACATTTCAAAGTCTAAATAATATAATGCAACCTAAATGGTATGACATAATTTAAATGTCTTAGCATATTCTAAATGAAATGAAATATCCTAAGTTATATGGTATATTCTAAATGGAATTAAATGACCTAGGTAACATGATATATTCTATATGAAATGTAATATCCTAAGTCATATGATACATTCTAAATGAAATAAAATATCCTAAGTGACATAATATATTCTAAATGAAATGAAATGACCTAGGTAACATAAAATAGTCTACATGAAATGAAATGACCTAGGTAACATAATATATTCTATATGAAATTAAATAATTTAAATTTCATGGAAAATATAAATGATATGGCATATAATCTAAATGACATGAAATATAAAATAATGCTATCATATAATATGCATGAAAATAAAAATGAAAATAATAATGCATGAACATAGTATAAGCTAAATAATATGACAAAAAAAAAAGTAAATAAAAAGAATAGGATATCATGAAATATTCAAAACCATATAATAAACAATATAACATCAAAAATATAAATCAAAATAATAACAATACCATAGAAATTATCATAGCAAAAATCACATATTATATAAAATGCATGAATATGGAAAATGCAATGCATGAAAGTGTATTTTTTCCTTTAATTATGGAAATCCGCATATCTAAAAAGATATCCGGCTACTTTAGGAAAACATATCGAATTAAATACTCTAAAACCAAAATACTTTGTGATTGTTTGAAAACAATTTTGAAAAGTTTAGATTAAAAATAAAAACTTAGCTAAACCCTTTTTAAATGGCTATAATTTCCTAAGTTAAAAATACCGGACTTGACCACCCTTAACCCGAGACTTAAAAAATCATTTTTAGAGTACAAAAGGCTTAGAAACTACCCTAAGTCAGTAGCTAAAATTCCTAATCAGCCCCCTCTAAGTAACTTAACCAAAACAGAAAAATGATTTTACTCCACTGTCCAGTTTTAAACCACGATTTTTTTACCCTATTTTTAAAAATTCAAAAAAATCTAAAAAAAGTTATGGAGACTCAGAACATGTAAAACTACAAGGGAAAAATTGGTTTAATTTTCTGCTTAAATATGACTTTCCAAAAAAATCGGGAAAGTACGAGTACTGGGTGAAAAAACTGTTTTACCAAAACACATTTTTTTGCCTTTGATAAAATCATTTAAAAATCAAAGTAAAAATATTAGAGACTCTCTAAAAGACTTACAAACAGTAGCTAACACTTTTGAAAAGTTAGGCCAAAATTGGCTAAGTAAAAAAAATCACAAAGTTAGAATAATCAATTTGACAACTCTTTAATTTTCCACAAGTATGCTCAAGAGAACATGACTTTGAACCATTGATTGGCCTAAGTCATAAGTCAAGTGGCATGAACATGAAATGCATGAAAATTACCGCAAATATGATGCATGAAATGCATGATTTAAAACATAAATGACATGAAAAATGCATGGCATCAATTAAATGACCTAGACCTAAATGAACTTGTATGGCATTTAATGCAACCTATGTCTAAAATGCATGGCAAACAAACCAATCCTAAACCTAAAATATCCATGGCAATAACACAAACACAAGGCATGCTTAAGCAAAATACTCAAGCAAATGTCATGAAAATGCAAACCTATCAACTAACATAACAAAAATGCACACACAAAGCAAACAAAATGAAGGTGGCCGAATGGCCTCATGTTTAAAATGGGCATGGCATTTTCACAAAAACATGATATGCTAACGTGCTTAACTAAAGAATAACATTCAAATCATGGAAATATAAAGCAAAGGCATGAAAACCAACAAGCATTTTCACAAACGCATGGATTACAAAATATAAAACATAAACAAACTTAAACATTGTGAAAACAGAAAATAAAAAATGCAAGAATAATAAAATAAACATGATAATAGACTCAAAAAATGAAAATAAACAAGTAACCAAATTAAAACAAGCTTCAAGTCTATGTATTAGAAGAAGATTTAAAGCATCAAAACTTGTTAAATATCAAAATAACTTGAAATAACAAAGCAAACAGCAACTCTAAAAAACAAAACCTAGGCCATTCGGCCATATCAAAAAACAAAGGGAAAAAAATTTCAAGAGCTTTTTATAAGAAAGGATAAAGAAGAAACTTAAACAAGAACATTAAAAACACTTATTTTAAAAGAAAAATCAAAAGAAACTCATCAAAATAATGATCAAAACAGCAAATCAAGAATGGAAAATCAAAGAAAGTGCAAAAGTATGGTGCTAAAAGCAACCTCTAGAAGCTATCTTTCAAGCTTTTTCTCTTCTAACTTTCTTTTCTTTTCTAAACTTTTCTTTTTGCTTTTCAACAATGGAGAGAAAATCAGCCAAAACCAAGAGAAAATAGAGAGTGAGTGTAGCTGAAAATGAAAGAGAGACCCATTTTCTTTAGTGTGGCCGAAACCCCCCTCTAGGCTAGGATGTTGTCATTTTTCCATCAACCAATCTTCATCCACGGGCTATTGATCCAAGATGTTTAAAACATGAAACTATCACCCTTAGATTAGGCCATACAGCTATTCAAGAATCTTAAGCCTTTATGTTGACACTCTCACTCTTCATGCATTGGTCCATGTGGCCTATTTGCAAATGCTTGATCAAAAAATAACTAACTCTTCATTGTTGGCCTTTCGATTAAAAAATCAGAAACTTCCTAGCCATCTTTGGGCCTTGGCCGGCTAGCCCTCCTTCTTCCAGCCCATGTTTCATTTTTTTTAGAAGGCAAGAAGAGCCCTTTTCGATTTCTTGGGTAAAATAACCTTTTTACCCCCCGAATGTAAATAAATGGCAAACGGACTCCAAATTCAAAATTTATTTTTAAATACTTTCAAAATAATAAAAAATTTAATTATGGAAGTTTTCAAAAATTTTCGAGTCCATTTGCTATACCCCCAAACTTTACTTTTTTTTAAACGAGCTCCAAAACCAGATTTTTCTTCACCAATATCTTCCAAATAATTTAAATGTGCGATCTAGAAGTTTTCATAACTTTTGGAACTCATTTGGTATTTTTTTTAGGATTTATCTGCTTGAATTACTACATAGGGGGCCCGGGATTTGGCCATTTTGTAAACGAACTCCGAATCAAGATTTTCTTTCGAAATATCTTCCACATAATTTAAAAATGAGATTTGCAAATTTTTAGAATTTTTAGAGTTCATTTGCTATTTTTTCGGGATTTATCTTCTTGAATTTCTACAAAGAAAACCCGGGATTTGGCTATTTTGCAAACGAACTCCGAATCAAGATTTTCTTTTGCCAATCTCTTCAAAATGATTTAAGAATGAGATTTTCCATTTTTCAAAATTTTTGGAGTTCATTTGCTATTTTCCCGAAATTTCCAATTTTGCCCTTTTACCTTCGAAACCCGATTTTGCTCAAAACAAGTACGATTTTTAGATTTTCTTCAAACTGAGCCTTGGGATATCCTTTTTTAATCATTCCTCATCCATTAGGGGCTTTAGTCCTACCGAGTCGGGCCATTTCTATAATTCTTCCCAATCCACCAAAAACCCTAATTCTCAGTTTTCTTTCGGATTGACTTTTCTTTCAGTTTTTATTTCAAGTGGCTTCTCCATTACCCATAGTCAGTGCTTATGTTGCATTTGGAGCCTTCAATTTCGTCCAATTCGATGGTTTAAGCACTTTACCCCAAATTTCCCGGATTAGGATTTTCTTTCTACTAAATCTCCATAACCCAACTTTCGAACTCCATATCTTTCGATGTAGACCTCGGATTATCAAAATTCTTTCACCATTTTTCAATTGAAATTCAAATCTTGATTTTGAAAGTGGGTTGACTTTTTAGTAGTTGACTTTTTGGGGTTGACTTTTTCAAGTTTGACTTTTTATGCTCGCCTTCTTAGACTAAGTCTCGGAGTACCACCTGCAGGATGAAATAAGTCTTTTTACATTCTGAAACATCAATTTAGAAAGAAAACATACTTGTTTTAGTGGTCCGGACAAAATTAGGTGTCTACAGCTGTCCCTTTTAGCTATTGCTGAGAATCAGGAATCAGGCAAAGATAAACAAATACTAATTTTGTCGGGTTAGTGAAATTACATGTGAAGGGAAGGGAAAGGGTTTTTTTTTTTTTATATAAAAAAAACTGTAAATAGAAGATATTGTCCTTAAATTGAGTTCCCTGACTAATCAAGGCTCGACTTGTCTTAAGGAAACGAGTTTGATTTTCATAATGAAAATTATGCCCGGAGGTCTTAAAAATAGTGCCCGGAGGTCTTATGTATAATTTAAAGAAAAATGATGCCCGAAGGTCTTAAAAATGGTGCCCAGAGGCCTTATTCGTGATAAAAAATGCGCTGTATTCGACTTTAAAAATGATGCCCAGAGGTCTTAAAAATGGTGCCCATAGGTCTTAAGAATGGTGCCTGGAGGCCTTACCCGTGATTTGGGAAAATACGCTATATGAGACTTTAAAAATGATGTTCGGAGGTCTTAAAAATAGTGCCCGGAGGCCTTACCTGTGTTTAAAAAAAATACGCTGTATGCGACTTTAACAATGATGCCCAGAGGTCTTAAGAATGGTGCCTGGAGATCTTAAGAATGGTGCTCGGAGACCTTAAATATGGTGCCCGAAGGTCTTAAGAATGAAGCCCGGAGGTCTTAAAAATGGTGCCCGGAGGCCTTACTTGTGTTTAAAAAATGCGCTGTATGCGACTTTAACAATGATGCCCGGAGGTCTTAAGAATGGTGCCCGGAAGCCTTACTTGTCATTTGGAAAAAATGCGCTGTATGCGACTTTTAAAATTGATGCTCGGAGGTCTTAAAAATGGTGCTCGGAGGCCTTAACCGTGATTAAAAAAATACGTTGTATGCGATTTTTAAAAATGATGCCCGAAGGTCTTAAAAATGGTTCCCGGAGGCCTTACCTGTGTTTAAATAAAAATATGCTATATGCGACTTTAACAATGATGCCCGGAGGTCTTAAGAATGGTGCCCGGAGGCCTTACCCGTTATTTGAAAAAAATGCGCTGTATACGACTTTAAAAATAATGCCGGAGGTCTTAAGAATGGTGCCCGGAGGCCTTACCCATAATTTGGAAAAAATATGCTGTATGCGACTTTAAAAATAATGCCCGGAGGTCTTAAGAATGGTGCCCGGAGGTCTTAAGAATGGTGCCCGGAGGCTTTACCCGTAATTTGGAAAAAATATGCTGTATGCGACTTTAAAAATAATGCCCGGAGGTCTTAAGAATGGTGCCCGGAGGCCTTACCCGTAATTTGAAAAAATACGCTATATGCGACTTTAGAAATGATGCCCGGAGGTCTTAAGAATGGTGCCCGGAGGCCTTACTCGTGTTTAAAAAAAATACTATGCCCGGAGGTCTTATCTATGATTTGGAAAATTGATGCCCGGAGGTCTTTAAAAATGGTGCTCGGAGGTCTTAAAAATGATCTTTGAAGAATTGTTGAAAATTAACCTGAAGATTTTGAGAAGATGCGAATGCTTTTTGATGTTGATGCAAATGATTAACAGGATACACATACTTCATATTGCAAATGTAAATGTTTTGAATTGATGCAAATGTTTCTTGATGCAGATGAGATGTTAGATAAAATGCAAATGCTTCGTGGTGTATATGCGAATGCCTTAGATTGATGCAAATGCTTATTGATATAGATGCAGATGTTGAATAAGATACAGATGCTTCTAAATGATGTAAATGGAAATGATCCTGAAATAACGCAATTACTTCTCAGAAGGATGCAAAAGGTCAATAATGTGCAAATGCTTCTTTATGATGCAAATGCGAAAATTGGTGTTAACGCAACTACTTCATGGAATGATGCAGATGCAAAGATTGGCATTATGCAAATGCTTCTAAATGATGCAAATGCAAGGATTTGACAACATGTAGAATGCTTCTACATGATGCAAACACGAAGATCGATAATGATGCAAACACTTCATGAAAAGATGCAAATGCCCCTGATCATTTTTCTAGACTTTGGCTTAGCCTTTCCAATTCATTTTTTCCTTTTCAAATCAGAGTATATCTTCAATTCATTTTGGTATTCTCTTTGCCTCAACAGTTTTCAAACTCTCATCAACAGAGGTCTACTTGCCGAGTTCTATTTCTTCTTCTCATATCTGGAAGTCAAGACCTATCCTAGCAGTTTTATACCTTTGGTTTAGAAAAACCCTTGTCTCATGTCAACATAAAGAATGGGTGCTTCAAAAAAAATATCTTTATTTGTTTTCTCATTTTGAAAACTTCTGAACAAAAAATATTAACCCCACAGTGTGTGATATACAAATCTTTTGAAGACTGATGATCATTGTTAAAAACTTCTCTAAGTTTCAATCTGGGTTTTTCAATTTGAATTGGCAATGCTTGGAACAACAAGATTTTGGTTGATCAAAGGAAATTTCATAACAAAAATGTATGTCCCTTCTAGGCTCACAAATGGAACAGGTTTTATAAATCATGAATTCATTGAAAATCAAACAAATTCAACATTCTTTTAGTTTTTGTATCAAGGCATTTTGACAAGCGTCAAGATTGGCTGGTATGTTTAAACTGGAAAGTTGATTTTGGAGAAAAAAAGTTTCAGTTTTTGAAGTCAATCCTCCGAATAGAGCTAACAATTTAGGAGGTTCGTGAATTCCTAGATGTTCCTTGATGATCGTTTTTTCAAGATGATTTTCTCTTTTGTGGTATCGGCACTATCATAGATGGCATCGAAAATTCCCATTTTACTCTAGACCGCTCATTTTTGGGTTTTCGCCCTAGAGTCCCATTCTTTCTCCTTTTTCTTTCTCCTTTTTTGTGTTTTTCATTGTTTTACCATACACTTGAGAATTCTAAATTCTTCCTTAGTGAAGTGATAATTCGATGAGATGGGATAAAATCCGAGGAAAAAGCCTTCAAATTAAAATATTCATGCTTGATCAAAATGGACTTTTAAAGCACGTAATGTAGGCCATGGTTTGGGGTTCAAAAAGAAAGGATAAATAGGCCCAAAATATGTGTTTGAAGGTAATCAGATCAAAGGATCATTTCTTGAGGAGAATTCTTTTTGAAGCATTTGTCCCTTCTTGGACATTTCTTTCCTTTTTACTTTTCCTCTTTTTCTTTTTTGCTTTTGGCTTTCATTTGCCATACTTTTTCACACACTTTTTCTTTTTTCTTCTTGGCTTCCATTTCACCATCTTTTCCTTTTCTTTTTGACAGAGTGAGCCCATACTCATTCGGCGCTCCATTTGCTTTGTATCTGTCTTTGAGCCGAGACTCATTCCTCTATGATCTTTAAAAAGATATTTACTCGCATCTGCCCCCCAGTGTAGAGGGTGATCCTTGATTAGGGTTCAAAGAAGAAAGAATTCTTTTGGCTCAAAATGGGTGACTATGGATAATTTTTTTTTTTGCGAAAGGGATATGAAAGATGGCCATTCATCATATCAAGCACAAATATTCTCATTAAAAAGCAATACCCAGGGGAAATAGATAATCAAAATTTCATTTTGCACTTTGGAATCATCCGAATTCTCATATGCATGATATCACAAATTTTTTTTTATCGCATGCCCCAATGATTCATGCGTTAGTCCATCCTTATTCACCATGTATCCATTATTTCCACATATGATGCCCCAATTTGATTAACCATGAGAATTTGTATCAACGAGGAACATAAAAAGTCTACGTCTATTTTGAAAGGCTGAGTTTTAAATCTGAGTTCTTTGAAGAGACAAAGAAAATATGACCTAAATAATGGGTTTTCTCTGGGACATGGGATAATCTAGTTTAATCATTGTGCCCCAGGGAGTCAATCATGAAGTGATGTTTGGGCAATTAGTGTTTTGTGGTTGTTGAAAATGAAATGAATGGTTTTGGCACAACCTTGACACACACCAAATTACCATGATCTAAATTCTTGAAAGAAAGTCTCATTTGTTTGAATTTCAAGGAGTGCGAAAAATTTTCAAAAAGTTCATTCCTTTGTTCATAGCTTAGACTAGGATCTACATCTTTGCTTATTCTATGATGACAATGGTTTTATGAAGTTCAATCATTCATATTCTTTGAAGCATTAGGTCTTTCAAGTATTCTCGATTCAAGGGGTTTAGGCCTAGGAAAGCTTAAAAGAGAGGGGAGAATGTATTGGGTCATTTGTAACAATGATCATCAATATTCTTGAGACTATCCATTATTTAAACTTCCTTAATGCTTGTTTTTGCAAATTCAGATTATTGTTAAAACACAACAAACACAAAGCATTTAAAAATCAAAATTCATTTAATTCTTATGAATGTCGATATGAGATAAGTGCTTTCATCATAAGGTCTGAACTACATGCAAAAATGCTCATATTGACATCCTTAAAAGGTAGTAATTCTCCCCCTAAAACCCTGAAAGAAGCTGATTTATGGTAAAGCGGCCTTCCATTGATTGATAAGCTCCGGTGTCAAAATACCATCGCGGATAAGACTTTCAATCCTTTCCCTCAGTTGTTTATATTTTTCAGTTGATTGCCCAACTACCCCCAGGTGATAATCACACTTACTGTCAGGGTCATAACTCCTCGCTGATGGATTCGGAGCTATTTTTAAAGGTATCGGGGTAAGGTACTGATTCTTTATTAGTAATAGCAGCAGGTCATGGATGGGGATTGGAAATCTTTTTTGGTTGTCACGCGGTTGTTTTCTGGAAGTAGGCCTTGTTGCAAGGACTGGTATAGGATTAGGTGTTTGGGTGGGTAGGTAGGTAAGGATAATGGCTTGGAGATACCTCAGTAGGGTAACATGATTGGTATGAGGGAAGTTGGGAATATGGGAAGAAATCTCCCATAGTTTGGACATCTTCCTCTTTCTTTCTAGGTGCCTTATTTCTCTTGGCATTGGATGTTCCTTCTCTTTCAAGTTTCTCATTCTTGATAGCATTCTCAATCATCTCCCCTGAGATTACTATATTCACAAAATTCTTTGAGGCATTGCCGACGAGTTTATCAGAGTACGGGGCCTGCAGTGTATTCACAAAAAGGACGGTGATTTCCTTTTGTGTCAAAGGTGGTTGTACTTGGGTAGACATGTTCCTCCACCTCTGAGCATACTCTTTGAAGCTCTCAGTAGCTTTTTTCTCCATATTTTGCAAAGTGAGATGATCAAGTGTCTTGTCAGTCATATGCTTGTACTAGTTTAGAAAAGCCCTAGCCAAATCATTCCAAGAGCGAATCTGATCCTTGCTCAACTGACTATACCACCTAATTGCGGACCCACTGAGGCTATCCTGAAAGTAGTGAATCAGAAGCTTATCATTATCTATATGACTTGTCATCTTTCGGCAAAACATAGTGATGTGGGCTAACGCATTAGTCGTCTGGTCATATTTTACAAAGTCAGGGACCTTGAATTTAGGAGGAATGACTAAATCGAGGACCAAGCATCGTTCTTTCGCCTCCACACTCCCAAATACGTCTGTATTTTCTACTGCCCGGAGGCTTTCATCTAGCAACTGACATTTCCCTCGGGAATCTGCAAACTATACATCATTAACCATTTTCAACTTTGCCGTTCAGCTGGATCATCTGAATTTAAGACATTGACGGGGTTAACTGTGTTCTGGGCATCCATCATTAGGATCTCATTCTGAACCTTTCGTGCCTCTAACCCTTCTCTGGCGGCCAAGTTTTTAGTGTATCCCTTGATTACGGTGGACATTAGCTCTATCAATTTAGTCATCTGATCTTTAGATTCTGCTTGAGACTTTGCTAGCTGTTCTCGCAATTCTTCCTGTACCCTTTCCATTCTTTCCATTCGGGCAACTTGTTCATTCTCTATAGCACTAGCCTGTAATAAAAGGGTACTCAGTACTTCTTATACCTCTGATTTGAAATGGAAATTCTTTCAAAGACTCTTAAAGCCAAGCAAACTTTTGTTTTATTCCCCCAAAGTGCGTGTCATGAAAAAGGAGCCATGAATGCAATTTGATGCACGTGAAGCCAAAACAATATGATGTATGGACATGTATAGTGGGAACATGTTGATCATATATGTCATAAATGCAATCACGATGCCAACATGTTGCAAGTAAAAAATAAACAACTCAGCGCATGGATATATGCAATGAATGATCATGTACATTTCAGCGTATTTCCCAATGAATGATCATATACACTATGAATGCAACACGATGTCAATTATGATGCATGTAAACAATGAATGATTGATACAGAGTATATACAAAGAAAATTATGCTGACCATGTGTGTCATGAATGCATCCTGATGTTAATATGACAGATTAATGCATGAGCATATACAGAGAAATCATGCTGACCATGTGAATGCAACCCAAAGTCAACATGATGCATATAAAGAATAAGCAAATTAATGCATGGATATATACAAAAAAATCATGCTGATTATGAATGCATGAATGCAACCTGATGCTAACATGATACATGTATGAATGTATGGTATGACAAATGATTGATCGGATGCAAAATGCAAAGGGGAAGATACCAAAGAGGAAATAAGAATCGGAGGAACTTAATCATCAATATCTCATAAATTTGAAGCATAGTCAATTCATTCCCATATCAACATTCACAATGGTATAAACTAGGTTTTACAAAATTTGAGCAGTGGTTAAAACTGTCTTTACAAGTACTTTATTCTTCTTAGCATCCTAAGGCTATATGAGCCGGCTACTGAAAACTTGAAATCCTATTACATCATATAAGATCGAAGTCTTTCCACCTCAATGTCGTAAATCTCTCAATTCTAATGACGCTTTCCCAGCCCTCTATCAATTAGTGTTGTTGGATCCAACCACTTGGCATCTATAAGAGATTGTACTTTGTTCTTGAGTGCATTGTAGTGTTCAATGCTATGCCCAACAGTTCCACAGTGATAATAACGGTTTTCATTCGGGTTATACCACTTTGGGTATGGTGGTGACAGGGGTTTCAACGGCACATAGGCAACTAGGTGATTCCGGACCAACATTGGGAAAAACTCTTGATAGCTGATTGGAAGGGGATTAAAATGCCTTTGGGTCTTATCCTGGGGTTGTTTCTTAGTCACACATAGCCTAGGAGTTAGGGCACTTGGTGGTGGCACTAAGGTCTGAACCGGAGTGTTTACATAGGGAGATGGAGGAATAACAAGGCAAGGGTATGGATTTGGACACTGGGCCTTTGGAGGTTGTACATAGCTCGAGGTTCCTATCCTAGATGCTGGATATGGTGATTGATGAGGGAAATAGTACGAACTGGCAGTTGTTGGTGATGGAGTGGGATTCAGGAATCCCGTAGTGGTCATCCCAATGGACGATTGGACCATAGTAGTGTGGGGATATTGGTTTGGACCTAGAATAGTTTGCAGGTATGGTACAGGATCCGAGGTTTCTATCTTTGGTATTAGGCTCTCGCGCTTAACCATTTTCACGATTTTGTCCATAATTTCTTCAGGATTGCAACCTTTGTGGCATTGACAAGCGCAGGATCCAGCAAGGATTATATGTTCTAGACCTAATGGTTTTGGTTGATCCGAAGGCGATGCAGAGCCCTAAGAAAGTTCCCCTTTACTCTTACCCATATCTTCAAACATTTTCAGCAATTTGGCGAGTTGTTCTTTCACTTCCTGGATTTCATGTCCAAATTCCTCTTGATTTCGTTCTAGAGCACCCAATCGTTCCTCTGATTCTTTCCTCATTTCTCGAACCCCTTTCATGTAAATGAAAATGTCATGAGATTAAGAATACAATTATGAATTACATGCTCTATTCCTATGTGCATGAATATACTGATGATTAATGCATGAACATATACAAAGAAATTATGATGACTATGTATGCTATGGATGCAATCTAATGACATAATGCATTTAAAAAATGAATAAATTGATGCACATGTATATACAAATAATGACTATGCATGTCATAAACGTATTCTACAATGAATGACCATGCATGCTATGACTGTAACATGATGTCAAAATGATATATGCAAAGAATAAATGAATTAACACAAAGGTAGATACAAAGAATGACCATGTATATCACAATGTATTCTACAATGAATAACCATGCATGTTAGGACTGTAACATGATGTCAAAATGATACAAATAAGTTAACCAATGATTACACGAAATTGGTGGGAGCTAAATCTTGATTATTCAAAAAATCTCATTATGCAAGATTTGCCTCCAAATTTGATCTATGATTTTTTTTTGAAACATGTTTTCTCTATGAAAAACCAAACATATTATTTTCAAAAGAATTTCGGAGTAGTGGATCTTACTATGGTACAATATGCAAATGTTCATGTAACACTACCGATTTTATGAAATCATCAAATCAGATTATTATCACCATCCGTTTATTGCAAAAAACGAGATCAATAATACAACCAAAAATGTACATGCTCGCTCTATTCACATATGCATGAAATGTGAAAAATGCAAAAATGCTTGAAAAAGGATTTTTATTTTTTTTTCAAACAGTTAATGAACATTTGCCCCAACAATATCTACTTATATAGGTATCACAGTGTGGATGGATTATCACATTTATTACGGGCGATGTACGTACATCGTTGCCCGATCTACAACACTTATTCAGAGTGTAAAATAGGTAAGAAAAGATTTAAAAATGTCCCTCCATGTGTTCCTATCTTCAGTATATCTAACGAAAATCTAGCATGGCTTCGCCTAGGTTCACTATATGACAGTGAATCTATTCTAAAGGCCTCGAATTGCTCCTCACTATCGCTGGTGAAGACTAGTAAGGCACACTGATAAAAGTGGGTTCAATTCGTTAGAGTTTATTTCCCTAGCCCATGCGGATTGTTAATCACGAAGGCTTAGGTAATTTAGAAATCTGGAAGTGTTTCACTAGCCCATGCGGATTGTTAATCACGAAGGCTTAGTTACTTTGCTCCCATCTAAAAGGACGAAACTCGGGTATAGGGCTCATGATATGCAAATGCACGTGTGGTGTGTGTGGAGGAACAACAAACCTTTCACCTCCTATTCTACAAACCTTATTCTAAATGCCCTAGCAATTTATTAAAAAAAAAATTCAAGAATAGCGTAACGCATTAACCAACAAGCAATTATAATATACAATTATTAAATAACTAGAGAACAATAATAAAATGTATGCACATGAATATGGACATATTTAAAACATTTTATTATTTTCAAAATTCTCCTTATTATTTAAAAAATGGGGGAATTAAAATTAAATACCAATTAAACCAACAAAACCGAGATTTTGATATTACAAGAATAATTCTAGGCCTGACTCTCTAAAAGTCCCCAGCGGAGTTGCCAAGCTGTCGCAACCTAAAAAATAACAAGTCTCATAGCAAGACTTTATTATTTGTTAAGCGTGACATTAAAAAAATCGAGGAAAAGTCGACTTAATTCCTCTTGAAAAATGAAGGTTTTGAAAATGGCTTTGAAAAAGATATGGAGTTGCCACCAATCTTTTTTGGCTAGGCGTGATCGGCCACCTATTAAAACCGATTTTATAAAATACTGTAAAATTAATTAAAACATTTTGAAAACCAATTTCAAGTCTACGTTTTAAACCAGAGAAATCAGAGAAGCGGGTTCGGGACTCGGTTACGTGTGGGGAAGGATTAGCATCCCCACAACGCCTGTATAAAACGGTACCTTATTAATCGTGTGTTATCTCAAGTCTCGGTAAAAAGTCAGTTTTAAATTTAGTATTTCAAGTTAATTCCCAATTTAAAGAAAAATAATTTAATTTTTTAATTGAAAATGATCCGGAATTTATTAATTCAAAATTTTTCTATATTCCCCAACAAACGTGGCAAAATATAGAAATTTTTATTAGTTTGGAAAACTTTCCGAATCATTCTTATTTTAAAGAAGATATTCCGTTATTAATAATAATTGATGATATCCTCCCCAGCAAACCCGACAGAGATTCTTGAATTATTTTAACTCGGGAATATCTTTATTTTATTGAAAATCATTACCTTTTTAAAATATTTTAAAAAATATGAATATGTATGACATAAATAAAATGACATAGTAAAGTCTAAATAATATAATGCAACCTAAATGGTATGACATAATTTAAATGTCTTAGCATATTCTATATGAAATGTAATATCCTAAGTCATATGATACATTCTAAATGAAATAAAATATCCTAAGTAACATAATATATTCTAAATGAAATGAAATGACCTAGGTAACATAATATATTCTACATGAAATGAAATGACCTAGGTAACATAATATATTCTATATGAAATGAAATAATTTAAATGTCATGGCAAATATAAATGATATGGCATATAATCTAAATGACATGAAATATAAAATAATGCTATCATATAATATGCATGAAAATAAAAATGAAAATAATAATGTATGAACATAGTATATGCTAAATAATATGACAAAAAAAAAAAAAAAACTAAATAAAAAGCATAGGATATCATGAAATATTCAAAACCATATAATAAACAATATAACATTAAAAATATAAATCAAAATAATAACAATACCATAGAAATTATCATAGCAAAAATCACATATTATATAAAATGCATGAATATGGAAAATGAAATGCATGAAAGTGTATTTTTTTTCCTTTAATTAAGGAAATCCGTATATCTAAAAAGATATCCGACTACCTTAGGAAAATATATCGAATTAAATATTCTAAAACTGAAATACTTTGTGATTGTTTGAAAACAATTTTGAAAAGCTTAGATTAAAAATAAAAACTTAGCTAAACCCTTTTTAAATGGCTCTAATTTCCTAAATTAAAAATCCCGGACTTGACCACCCTTAACGTGAGACTTAAAAAATCATTTTTAGAGTTCAAAAAGGCTTAGAAACTACCCTAAGTCAGTAGCTAAACTTTCTAATCAGCCCCCTCTAAGTAACTTAACCAAAACAGGAAAATGATTTTCCTTCAAATTCAATTTTGACTCCACCGTCCAGTTTTAAACCACGATTTTTTATCCTATTTTTAAAAATTCAAAAAAATCTAAAAGAAAAATACTGGAGACTCAGAACTACATGGGAAAAAATCGGCTTAATTTTTCGATTAAAGATGACTTCCCAGAAAAATCGAGAAAGTACAAGTACTGGGTGAAAAAACTGTTTTGCCAAAGCACATTTTTTTGCCTTTGATAAAATCATTTAAAAATCAAAGTAAAAATATTAGAGACTCTCTAAAAGACTTACAAACAGTAGCTAACACTTTTGAAAAGTTAGGCAAAAATTGGCTAAGTAAAAAAAATCACAAAGGTAGAATAATCAATTTGACAACTCTTTAATTTTCCACAAGTATGCTCAAGAGAACATGACTTTGAACCATTGATTGGCCTAAGTCATAAGTCAAGTGGCATGAACATGAAATGCATGAAAAATATAGCAAATATGATGCATGAAATGACTGATTTAAAACCTAAATGACATGAAAAATGCATGGCATCAATAAAATGACCTAGACCTAAATGAACTTGCATGGCATTTAATGCAACCTATGTCTAAAATGCATGGCAAACAAACCAATCCTAAACCTAAAATATGCATGGCAATAACACATACACAAGGCATGCTTAAACAAAATGCTCAACCAAATGTCATGAAAATGCAAACCTATCAACTAACATAACAAAAACGCACACACAAAGAAAACAAAATGAAGGTGGCCGAATGGCCTCATGTTTAAAATGGGCATGGCATTTTCACAAACACATGATATACTAACATGCTTAACTAAAGAATCACACTCAAATCATGCAAATATAAAGTAAAGGCATGAAAACCAACAAGCATTTTCACAAACACATGGATTACAAAATATAAAACATAAACAAACTTAAACATTGTGAAAACAGAAAATCAAAAATGCAAGAATAGTAAAATAAACATGATAATAGACTCAAAAAATGGAAATAAACAAGTAACCAAATTAAAATAGGCTTCAATTCTATGTATTAGAAGAAGATTTAAAGCATCAAAACTTATTAAATATAAAAAATAACATGAAATAACAAAGCAAACAGCAACTCTAAAAAAAAACTAGGCCATTTGGCCATATCCAAAACAAAGGGAAAAAAATTTCAAGAGCTTTTTATAAAAAAGGATGAAGAAGGAACTTAAAGAAGAACATTAAAAACACTTATTTTAAAATAAAAATCAAAAGAAACTCATCAAAATAATGATCAAAACAGCAAATCAAGAATGGAAAATCAAAGAAAGTGCAAGAGTATGGTGCTAAAAGCAACCTCTAGAAGCTATCTTTCAAGTTTTTTCTCTTCTTTCTTTTCTTTTCTAAACTTTTCTTTTTGCTTTTCAACAATGGAGATAAAATCAGCCAAAACCAAGAGAGAATAAAGAGTGAGTGTAGCTGAAAATGAAAGAGAGAGCCCCTTTCTTTAGTGTGGCCGAAACCCCTCTAGGCTAGGATGTTGTAATTTTTCCATCAACCAATTTTCATCCAAGGGCTATTGATCCAAGATGTTTAAAACATGAAATTATCACCCTTAGATTAGGCCATCACCTGTCCACAATTACAACTATTCAAGAATCTTAAGCCATTATTTTAACACTCTTCCTTTTCATGCGTTGGTCCATGTGGCTTATTTACGACGGCTTGATCAAAAAATAACTAACTCTTCATTGTTGGCCTTTTGATTAAAAAATCAGAAACATCCTATCGACCTTTGGGCCTTGGCCAGCCAGCCCTCCTTCTTCCAGCCCATGTTTCATTTTCTTAAAAGGCAAGAAGAGCCCTTTTCGGTTTCTTGGGTAAAATTCGAATAATTTAAAAGTGTGATCTCGAAGTTTTCATAATTTTTGGAACTCATTTGGTATTTTTTCGGGATTTATCTGCTTGAATTACTGCATAGGGGGCCCGGGATTTGGCCATTTTACAAACGAATTCCGAATCAAGATTTTCTTTCGCCAACCTCTTCCAAATAATTTAAAAATGAGATTTGTAAATTGTTAGAATTTTTGGAGTTCATTTTCTATTTTTCCAGGATTTATCTTCTTGAATTTCTACATAGGAGACCCTAGATTTGGCCATTTTGCAAGCAAACTCCGAATCAAGATTTTTTTCGCCAATCTCTTCGAAATGATTTAAGAACGATATTTGCAATTTTTCAAAATTTTTGGAGTTCATTTGCTATTTTTCCCAAATTTTCCAATTTTGCCCTTTTACCTCCGAAACCTGATTTCGCTCAAAACAAGTCCGATTTTCAGATTTTCTTCAAGCAGAGCCTTGGGCTATCCTTTTTTAATCATTCCTCATCCGTTAGGGGCTTTAGTCCTACCGAGTCGGGCCATTTCTACAATTCTTCCCAATTTCACTGAAATCCACCAAAAACCCTAATTATCGGTTTTCTTCCGGATTGACTTTTCTTTCAGTTTTTCTTTCAAGTGGGTTCTCCATTACCCATAGTCAGTGCTTACCTTTCATTTGGAGCATTCAATTTTGACCAATTCGATCGTTTAAGAACTTTTTTTCCAAATTTCTCGGATTAGGGTTTCTTTTCTACTGAATCTCCGTAACCCAACTTTCGAACTCCATATCTTTCGATATAGACCTCGGATTATCAAAATTCTTTCACCATTTTTCAATTGAACTTCAAATCTTGATTTTGAAAGTGGGTTGACTTTTTAGTAGTTGACTTTTCAGGGTTGACTTTATCAAGTTTGACTTTTTATGCTCGCCTTCTTAGATTAAGTCCCGAAGTACCTCCTGCAGGATGAAATAAGTCTTTTTACTTTCTGAAACATCAATTTGGAAAGAAAACATACCTGTTTTAGTGGTCTTGGCAAAATTAGGTGTCTACATTGACCAATGAAACTAATGTCAATGCTGGAACAAACAGCAACTAATACACAATTTCAAGATATGATAATGCAAAGCATGTTACCTAAACAAAATGCAAATGCATGACAAGGCAAGGGATGCATGAAGAGGCCGAATGTGGTTACATAATGCTCTAATGCAATCCTATCTAGTAAATGACACAAGTACATGACAAATCATATTAAGATGCATAATGTCATGACATTTTCATAAGCATATGACATGCTAAAATCAAAATGCACAAGCTCATGGCATGGAGATGCAAACAAGTCATGAAGCAAGGTGAAAATGCACATGCAAGGCATATCAATATGGAGTAGCTGAATGGCCGTGTAACGAAATGATGGCATTTTATCATAGCATTTTCATAAGCACATGGCATACTAAAATCAAAATGTACAAGTTCATGGCATGGAGATGCAAACAAGTTAAGAAGCAAAAGGAAAATGCACATGCAAGGCATACTAAAATGGAGTAACCGGATGACCATATAACAATATATGAAAAATGCAACATGTTTATAACATAAGACATGATAACATAAAAAAAAATCCACAATATGAGCATGAACACAATGGCCGAATGTGCAAGAAAAATGATTAAGCATGGAATAGAAATATATAAGTAAATATAGCATAGAAAATAATGTAAAGAACATACAAAAAATTTAACATGGACATGCAAAACAAATAACAAGCAAAACTAGTAAATAAAACAAGGAAAGTTAAGCTCCATAGTTGGTATAAAATGGGTATAGTCTCTCACCTAACCATAATCACTTGGTCTTGCCAAGATCATAAAGTCTTTCCATTCCAAAAAATCAAAAAATAAACCATGCTAAATAGCAAAATTAAGTTGAGCTTCATGGTAGGTAAAAATGGGCATAGCCTTTCTCCTAACCATGGTCACTTGGTCTAGAAAAGATAATGTAGCCATTTCAACCTTTTTGCTTCATCTTTTGTAAAAAATCAGAACCTTAGAATACTCTAAAGAACCTTCTAAAAATCATTTTTCACAACAACATGCAAGGAAGAAAAAAAAGAAAACCAAGGCAAGTAAACATGCCATATTCGGCCATAGCATGAAACCATGTAAAAAAAAAAATTGTTTTCCACCATTTTAATGAAGAAGAAGAGATGAAAACATAAGTACACATTAAAAAACTTTATTTCTTTGAAAAAATGTAGTAGGAAAACAAGATAGAAAATCAAGAAAACACCATGGAAAACAAGAAGAAAGCTATGCTAGAACTTGTAGAGATGACTACCTTCAAGCTCTCTATTGAAAACATTTTCTTTCTTTCTTTCAAAACCTTTTTCTTTGCCAAATTAGCTACTGACTTCAGCCAAAAAACCATATGAAAAAATGAAACCAGCCCCCCTCTTTAGCCTTGGCCGAATGGCCTCTCACCCTTGGATGGGAAATGCATTTTTTTCTCCTCCAATCTTGGCCTTTAGATTAAGATATTTTGATGACAACATAAAAATTTCATCTTGCCAATTGATATCAGCCCTTAAGATGTGTACTCATCCATTGTAGTAACCTCAACCCCTAGATGCAAAAGAGGACCAATCCTATGCACTCGCTTGCTTGCCTTTTTGAGTGCCTACCCTTGGATGAGTTGTGCTCTTCCATACTTGGTCATTGGATGAGGACAACATAAAAATTACATCTTGTAGATTAAATCCTGCCCTCAACATGTGTACTCAGCCCTTGTAGATGGCGTAAGCCATTGGATGAAAAGAGACAATCCCATGCACTCCCTTGCTTAACCGAATGGATGCTCACCCTTGGATGAATTGTGCTCATCTTTTTTCTTCCATTCTTGGCCATTAGATGAGGGTTATTTCATGACAAATAAAAATTTCATATTGGCATTTAAACTTGGCCATTGGATGGTGCATTCAACTTTCCTACAAGGCACCTAAGCCATTGGATGAAGGGGGACCATTTGCAAGGTGTTAGTGGTAGCATGTGGCTTGATAGTGACTAAGGAATTAAATTGTTAAGCTTCCTTCTTCTCCTCTATATTGGCTGACCAAGGGAAGAAAAATCCAAGCAATTCCTATTCTTTCATATTTTCCTCAATTACAAATTTGCCTTTTTCGGTTTCTTTGGGGAAATGACCTTTTTGTCCCCCGAACCTAAACAAATAGAAAACGGACTCCAAATTTGAATTTTATTTTTTCAATACTTCCAAAATAATAAAAATTGAATTTTGGAAGTTTTCAAAATTTTTCGAGTCCATTTGCTATTTATTTCGGATTTATTTTCAAAATTGCCCCTTTTATGCACCCGAACTTTACCATTTTTTAAACGAGCTCAGAATCCAGATTTTTCTTCACCAATCTTTTCCAAATAATTTAAAAATATTATCTGGAAGTTTTCATAATTTTTGGAACTCATTTGCTATTTTTTCGGGATTTATCTTCTTGAATTACTACATAGGTGACCCAGGATTTGGCCATTTTGTAAACGAACTCCGAATCAAGATTTTCTTTCGCCAATCTCTTCCAAATAATTTAAAAATGAGATTTGCAAATTTTTAGAATTTTTGGGGTTCATTTTCTATTTTTTTGAGATTTATCTGTATAAGCCCAATAACATATGTGATAATATAAGCCCATTTCAATTATAAGCCCATTAGAATATAAGTCTTATTATCTTTAATATGATTAAATAAAATCCACCTAGATTATAAGCCCAAATTTAGTTTTATAGAATTATATAATACAATAATTCCAAAAGATGAAAGCATTTTTGTTAGCCGTTGAATAAAACGGGATATACCCTGAGAGGTTGGAACTCTAGAGAGGTAAGGTTTAAAAAATGTATCCCCGTATCCAGATCCTATTTTCGGACACTTTTTAGCCGACTCTGCGAGTCCAATATTTTCGATGAAAGGAGAGTCAGGCACTTGAGTATCTCGGTATAATATGGACTACTTATTCGACCGTTCACCAGATCATTCAAAATACGCTTCAGCTTCCGATTAGGGTAGCCCGCTTCCAAATTCATCGTATTCGTTAAATAAACATCTACACCCGAGCGTATGTCTTGCTCGTCTATGTGCACTGCTTGTTCCTGTAAGTGCTGCGTTATAACTTGAATTATCTCTTCCTGCATTATACATGCATTCCTAAAACTACCGCTTAGGGATTTGTCCTCTCTCAACTCTTTGATAGAATCTCTGGGAGCCCTAGTCTATCCTTCTGAAGGACCAAGCTACTGCTGGTTATCATTGTAGAAGTCATAGGAAAGAAAGACGGATCCCTGGAAGGGCCTAGTGGTGGATTAACTCCACTGTGCATGCCCCTCGACGCAGGAAGAAATGGCCACTGCCTGGTGAAGCTCATCCATAAAGAGATAAAAAAGAGAAAAGGCCACTTTAGACAGAATAATGAGATTTGCAAATTTTCAGAATTTTTAGAGTTCATTTGCTATTTTTCCCATATTTTCCAATTTTGCCCTTTTGCCTCCGAAACCCGGTTTTGCTCAAAACAAGTCCAATTTTCAAATTTTCTTCAAACTGAGCCTTGGGCTATCCTTGTTTAACCATTCCTCATCAATTAGTGGCTTTAGTCCTACTGAATCAAGCCATTTATGTAATTCCTCCAAATTTCACCGAAATCCACTAAAAAAACCCTAATTCTCGGTTTTCTTCTGAATTGACTTTTCTATCAGTTTTTCTTCCAAGTGGCTTCTCCATTACCCGTAGTTAGTACTTATCTTTCATTTGGAACCTTCAATTCCGACCAATTTGATCGTTTAAGCACTTTTCCCCAAATTTCCCGAACTAGGGTTTCTTTTCTATTGAGATTTCGTAACCCAACTTCCGACCTCCATATCTTTCAATGTAGAACTCGGATTATCAAAATTCTTTCACCGTCTTTTAATTGAACTTCAAATCTTGATTTTGAAAGTGGGTTGACTTTTTTAGTAGTTGATTTTTTTTGGGTTGACTTTTTCGAGTTTGACTTTTTCTGTCTACTTTCTTAGACTAAGTCTCGGAGTACCACCTGCAGGATGAGAAAAGCATTTTAGCATTTTGAAACATTAATTTAGGAAGAAAATGTACTTGATTTAGGGGTCCGGATAAAATTAGGTGTCTACAGCTGTCCCTCTTTGGCTATTGCTGAGAATCAGGAATCAGGCAAAGATAAACAAACAGTAATTTTGTACGGCTAGTGAAATCACATGTGAAGGAAAGGGAAAGGCTTTTCAATCATCATCATTCATCAATATTTTTTTTTTGAAAAAGCTGTAAATTGAATTCCCTGACTAATCAAGGCTCGACCCGTCTTAAGGAAACGGGTTCGATTTCAAAAGAAAAAATTATGCCCGAAGGTTTTAAAAATGGTGCCAGAAGGTCTTAATAATAGTGCCCGGAGGCCTTACTCGTGATTTGAAAATTATGCACGAAGGTCTTAAAAATGGTGCCCAAAAGTCTTTAAAATGGTGCCTGGAGGCCTTACCTGTGATGAAAATTTATGCCCGAAGGTCTTTAAAATGGTGCCCGGAGGTCTTAAAATTGGTGCCTGGAGGCCTTACCTGTGATGAAAAATTATGCCCGAAGGTCATAAAAATGGTGCCATAAGGTCTTTAAAAATGGTTCCCGGAGGCTTTACCCGTGATAAAAATTATGCCCGAAGGTCTTAAAAATAGTGCTTGAAGGTCTTTAAAAATGGTGCCCGAAGGTCTTAAAAATGGTGCCCGGAGGCCTTACCTGTGATAAAAAATTATGCCTGAAGGTTTTAAAAAATGGTGCCCGAAGGTCTTAAAAATGGAACCCGGAGGCCTTACCTGTGATTGGCAAAATTATGCCCGAAGGTCTTAAAAATGGTGCCCGAAGGCCTTACTCGTGATGAAAAATTATGCCCGAAGGTCTTTAAAATGGTGCCCGGGGGTCTTAAAAATGGTGCCCGAAGCCTTACTCGTGATGAAAAATTATGCCCGAAGGTCTTAAAAATGGTGCCCGAAGGTCTTACCCGTGATTAAAATACCTTGACGACAGTCTCAAGGTTCGACTCATTTGATAAACAAAATGAATTCGATTTAAAACAAAAGGAAATACCTCGACGGTGGTCTCAAGACTCGACTCATTTGATAAAACAGAATGAATTCAATTTAAAACAAAAGGAAATACCTCAACGGTGGTCTCAGGGTTCGACTCATTTGAGAAGCAGAACGAGTTCGATTTGGGAAGCCAAAGTTTTCTTGATTCCTGCAATGTTGGCTAAATGCAATGATGAGAATGACATGCATTGCAACTGCTTGTATGTTTCCTGAGGATGAATGCAATCAAATGATTGTGTCATGATTTCTAATCCATGGTTTCTTTGAGGTTCACAGATTATCTGACTTCATAACGAAGTCTTCAATTATCCATTGATGCCCCACTTAAGGAACCCTTTACTCAAGATAAATTGTCAAACAATCCCAGTTTCTGACTTTGCTGAAATTCACAAATTTCTGACTTCATGACGGAGTCTCCAACACATTCACTATTTTCCTTTTCTTGGTGAATTTTCCATCAGGATTAGTGGTTTTCCAAACCTTTTCTAAGATTTAGATCTATTCCTTAGTAATACTTTTAAACTCCCTTTTATTTTAAAAATTTATGCTTACTAATCATCATTCAATTTAATAACAAAAAAAATGCAATCTCAAAAATGTATGAAAGAAAGTATGAAACAAGCAATTGTCATAAAAGAATAACAAGAATTTATTGCAACAAAATGTTTTGAGATGATAAAAGTGGATATCAGGGATATAAGGAACAAATGTAAAGTTATAGGTTGTTGATGCCCCGAATGCGGAATATCTTGGACCCCTCTTTTTTCAAATCATCTGAAATTTCTCTTGAACGATCAATTTACTCGGGTAATCCCTCGACTTCCGTAGTTACGTCAGACTGAGTTGTTCCCTTTTTCTTTGGTTTCCAAATACTTTCTCCCCCTTTACACGGAGCATTGACTCAAACCTTAATCAGTACTTGAGCCGTCCTTTGCGGGTTTTCAACTCAAGTGTCCCTCATTTTGCATTAAGTCGCCCTTTATGGGTTTTCGGCTTAAACCTCTCCCTTTTTTTTTTTACCATGCATCTGAGAATTCTAATGCTTCCAAGGTAAAAATGTCAATTCAAAAGATGGGATGAATTCTGAGAAAAACCTTTCAAATTAAATATCCATGCTTGAGCAAAATGGACTTTTAAAGTACGTAATGTTGGTCAAGATTCGGGTTTAGAAGGAAAGGATAAAATAGGCCCAAAATGTGTTTAAGGGTAATTGGATCAAGGATCATTTCCTGAGGAGAATTCATTCTTGAGACATTTGTCCCCTTTTTGGACTTTTTTTTTCTTTTTTTTAATCTCTTTTCTTTCATTGCTGGCTTTCATTTGCCATTCTTTGATTTCACATTTTCCAATGGCTCTCTTTTTTGCCATGATTTTGATTATTTTTCCTCATATTTTCCCTCTAGTGTAAAAGGTGATCCTTGATCAGGGTTCAACGAAATAAATAATTCCTAAGGCTCAAAGGGGGTGACTAGGGATAATTTTTTTTAGTGAAGGGAATATGAAAGATTGGCATTTATCACACCAAGCATGAATATTCTCTTTGAAAAACAATTCTCATGGGAGATAGATATATAGAATTTCCATTTCTACATTTGGAATCATTAGAATTCCCATGTGCATAGCATCACACTATTTTTTTTTTAAGGATAATACTTCTTCAATTCATCAGCATTCACAGGATGTCTAAAATCATCCCCGTCCATCCGAGTTAGAATCAATGCTCCTCCAGAAAAAGCTCTTTTTACCACATAGGATCCTTCCTAATTTGGAGCCCATTTTCCTCGCGGATCTTTTACTATGGGGAGAATTTTCCTCAGTACCAACTCTCCTTCTCTTAACTGTCTGGGTTGAACCTTTTTGTTATGGGCTCGAATCATCCTTTTCTGACACAACTGCCCGCGACAAATTGCCTTCAATCTTTTCTCTTCGATGAGATTCAGATATTGATAACGAGCTCTAACCTATTCTGCCTCTTCTACGCCAACCTCCATCAAAACCCGAAGTGAAGGAATCTCAACTTCAATAGGTAACACTGCATCCATACCATATACCAAAAAAACGGCGTTGCCCTTGTATATGTGCGAACCAAAGTGCGATATGCGTGAAGAGCAAAAGGCAAGATCTCATGCCAATCCTTGTACACATCAGTCATTTTCTCGACAATTTTTTTGATGTTTTTGTTGGTTGCTTCTACTGCCCCATTCATCTTCAGACGATAAGGTACCAAATTGTTATGCGTGATCTTGAACTGAGTACATACCTCTCTCATCATCTTATTATTCAGATTGAGAGTATTATTTGAAATAATTCTTGCTGGCAATCCATATCGGCATATGATTTCCTTCTTAACAAATCTACATACCACCGACTTTGTTATATTCGTATAAGAAGCAGCTTTCACCCACTTTGTGAAATAGTCTATGGCCACCAGGATGAAACGATGTCCATTTGAAACTTTCGGGGTAATAGACCCAATCATATCTATTCCCCATATTTAAAACGGCCATGGTATGGTCAGGACATGCAATGGCGATGGTTGCACATGAATCTTATCTGCATAGATCTGGCATTTGTGACACTTTCGGGAATAACTGATACAATCTCCTTCCATCGTCAGCTAATAATATCCTGCTCTCATAATCTGCTTAGCAAGCATGTAACCATTAGTATGGGTGCCACATATCCCTTCATGGACTTCCTCTATGATTCTTCGAGCTTAGGCAGACCCGACACTTCTCAACAAGACTTGATCTTTCCCTTTCTTGTAGAGAATCTCCCCATCTAGAACAAAACCCATTGCTAGCCTACTCAGAGTTCTCTTGTCGTTTTCTGTTGCCTGTTCTGGATACTGTTGACTCTTGATGTACTGCAACATGTCATTATACCAAGGGAGACTATCTGCTTCTTCTTTAATACTCAAGCACTGGGCAACAGACTCATATATGCTCATCTTGATCGACACAACTTTCGCCCCTTCATTTACTTTAAACATTGATGACAAAGTAGCCAGAGCATTCGCCATCCGATTTTCTTCTCAGGGGAAGTAATTGAAACTTACTTCTTCAAACTCCTCCAATAAACTCAATATAAGTTCTCGGTATCTAATTAATTTTGTATCTTAGGTTTCCATTCTCCGCGCAATTGGTATATCACTAAGGCTGAGTCTCCGAAAACTTCCAAAACTTTGATTTTCTGTCTAATGCTGTACGAAGGCCCATAGTACATGCCTTATACTGAGCCGTATTGTTTGTACAATCAAAATCCAATCTGGCGGTGAAGGGATAATAATCTTCTTATGGGATATGAGCACTGCACCGATTCCATGCCCCATGGCATTAGATGCCCCATCAAAGCACATCTTCCATACTTTTTTCTTCAAGGGAACCTCATCCACTTGCAAAAAATACATCAAATATTCATCTGGGAAATCAAATTTCAACGGCTCATAATCTTCCACTGCCCGACTTGCTAAAAATTCAGCCACTAAACTGCCCTTGATAGCTTTCTGACTCACATATACAATATCGTATTCTGACAACAAAACCTGCCATCTTGCCGTCCTTCCTGACAAAAAAGGTGCTTCAAACATGTACTTGATCGGATCTAGCTTGGCAATCAACCACGTTGTGTGGTACAACATGTACTGTCTGAGCCTCCGAGCAGTCCAAGCTAAGGCATAACACAGCTTTTCTATCGACGAATATTTCAACTCATAATCTGTGAACTTCTTGCTGAGGTAGTAAACCGCCTGTTCTTTCTTTCCAGTCTTATCAAGCTGCCCCAAAACACAACCCATGGATCTCTCACATACTAATGATACAATATCATCGTTTTATCCGAAGCCGGTGGCATTAATACTGGCGGGTTTGATAGATAATGCTTAACCTTTTCAAAAGCAATCTGACACCCTTCATCCCACTCTCCTGGATCACGTTTTCGAAGTAACTTGAATATTAGATCACATTTATCGATTAAATGAGAAATAAACCGAGCAATGTAATTCAATCTCCCCAAAAAATCTCTTACTTCTTTTTGAGTACGTGGAGGTGGTAAATTCTGGATGGCCTTCACTTTATCCAGATCAATCTCAATTCCCCTTTTGCTAACAACAAAACCCAACAATTTCCCCAAAGTGACTCCAAAAGTGCATTTTGTCGGGTTTAACTTGAGTTGAAACTTTCTTAGTCTTTCAAAGAGTTTCCTAAGATTTGTAATATGCGCCTCTTCTCCTTGTGACTTTACAATCATATCATCAACCTAAACCTCAATTCCCTTATGCATCATGTCATGAAACAAGGTCACCATGGCTCTCTGATACGTCAGCATTCTTCAACCCAAACTGCATTACCTTGTAGCAGAATGTTCCCCACATTATAACAAATATGGTTTTCTCCATATCTTCCGGTGCCATCTTAATCTGATTATATCCCGAGAATCCATCCATGAAGGAAAACCAGGAACTCTTCGCCGTATTATCTACCAAAGTATCAATGTGAGATAAAAGGAAATTATCTTTGGGACTGGCCTTGTTCAAATCTCGATAATCGATGCATATACGCACCTTGCCATCCTTCTTTATTACTGGAACAATGTTTGCCACCCATTCCGGATATTTTACCACCCCTAAGAATCTAGCATCAAACTGCCTCTTTACCTCCTCTTTTACCTTCAACAGCATGTCTGGCCTCATTCTTCTCAACTTTTGCTGAATTGACTTGCACTCTGGCCTTAAAGGGAGCCTATGAACCACAATGTCTGGGTCTAAACCCGGCATGTCTTGGTATGGCCATGCAAATACATCTACATATCCCGGAGCAAGGCTATCAATTCACCCTTTATTGATGAAGACAATGTAGTCCCGATTTTAACCTCTTTTATCTCCTCACTACTTCCCAAATTCAACAATTCTAATAGCTCCTAATGAGGAAGTACTTGTTTCTCTTCTTGTTCAATTTTTCTTAATAAGTCCGGAGGTAGATCATAATCCTCAATATCTTCGTCGGCCTCAAAATCACCCGTGCAAATGGGTCTCTCAAAATCAATTTGAGAATTACTGACAAGAAGGTCCTCATATGTAACAACCCAGGTTACGTATAATCATGTAAAGTTAAATTTCCAAAATTTTAAGGACAAACTTGGAAATTTGTAAGAAGTTATAAGTGAAGGAAATAAAAGAAGAAAGGATCAAATTGAACATATTAAAAAGTTTAGGGGCTTAATTGTTATTTATAAAAGTTGAGGGACCAATGGCCAATTATACCAAAAGTTAAAAAAATATCTTTTAGTCATCTTATTATCTTGAAATTTCTAGAAAATTTTATTCATTTCTTATGAGCTAGCCGGCCACCCTCCCCTCTCAAATTCTCTTCATCTCCTCCAACATTTCTCTTCAAGAACTCCACCAAAATCTCAACAATAATTACATCCAAGGTTAGTTTCTTGATAAATTCTTCCTTTTGTTTAGATATTCTACTTGAGCATGCTAAGATCTTAGCTCCATAAACATGTTAAGGTCTGAAATCCATCTATTAAGTATGAATTTTACTCAACTTGGTAAGAATTTAAAGGATTTGAAAGCATGAACAAGAAAATGGGAAGAAAAGGCAAAACAGGGGAAGTTGAGCATGCTTGCTATTCGGATTTTCTGGGTTCGGCACATCAGGGTTTGTATTTTTTTTTGATATTTTCCTAGAAACTAGACTTCAATATGAGAATTTTGGTTTTTGAATCACCCAAAACCAATAAGCGGTTAAAAAGATAAAATTCGGTGAAGTTAGCTGTTCTGTGTTGACCCCTGTTTCAGCATAGTTTCGGGATTTATCAAATTTGATCAAAACTTTGTTCTAATTGTATAAGTTAGTTATTTTCTTCATACATTAGACATATTAGTTGAAATAAACCAATTGGAATCACTTCCAAATTCCTTACCAAACTCATATTAAGGAATTTATTGCTTAAGAGAAATATAGTACTAAAGGATGGTTATGGATTATGAAAATCTCTAAGGCATGGAATACTAGAAAGGAATTTGATAAGGACATGATTATGGAGTTGAATTATGGAGAAAATGATTATGGAAATGATATTAAAAATTAAGGATATGTTGTTTTGAGTATGAGAAATTAGTATTGACTATGGGGTAGATTAATGGGACTTAAGTTGCATTAAAAATTGTGTAATGCTTTGAGCATGTATAGATACTAATTATTGTTAATCTCTAGGCCACGTAGATCCGACGTCACCTGTGGATCCCGAAGTTTCAGGTCGAGGTGTACAGTGAGATCATCTCAAGGATTGTGAGTAGACGACAACTATAGTTATTTGAAATTTCTTTAATTATAATTATATATTTTTTTAGCATAATATTTATTTTACGTATTAAAGGTATATACGATATTTAATCTTATGAATTGATTTGTTATTAAAGTACTTTTATTTCAAGAAATATTATATCGAGTATGTTGGTTGATTTATGAAATATGATTATACATAGAATTTGACGTACATGGTTTTGGCTCCACCTGACTTTTATTTTACGTATTAAAGGTATATACGATATTTAATCTTATGAATTGATTTGTTATTAAAGTACTTTTATTTCAAGAAATATTATATCGAGTATGTTGGTTGATTTATGAAATATGATTATACATAGAATTTGACGTACATGGTTTTGGCTCCACCTGACTTAATGTATGAGACTATACCCATGATCGGAATGCGGGAGCTGCGTGCTACGCCTTTGTGGCGAGAGCCACCTCCAAAGTCCCAATTCCGTGATATTAGACTGGGGTATGGGATCTGCGTGCTACGCCTTTATGGTGGGAGCCATCTCCAGAGTCCCTATCCCATTATATTTGCCTTTTGGGGGCACATCATAGCGACATATATGCCTTTGGGGCGTCCTATGGTGGTATTGGCCTTTGGGGCCGGCTACTAGTATGCCTACATGGATATTGCCTGGTTATTTCATGGATGTATTCTTATGCATGACAATAAGTTGGAGCCCAACTATACGTAACTTGATTTACTTTACAGATTTTATACATTGATTTAATATTATAATATTGTTATACATTTGAAAACTTAACTACGTCTTTGAATTACTCATTATGGTTTTACTATTATTTATTTTGAAAATGTCAATTATGCTTTACAGACTACCATTATAGTTTTCACACGCTTTAAATGTTATCTACTCATTGAGATATTCATGTATCTCACCTCTTCTTATTTCTCATTTTCAGGACACAGTTAGGTGTCGGGATTCCTACCTTCCTCTACTCTCCGCTTCAAGAGTATATTGACGTGGTGGGCATCATATCTAAATTTCTATAAGATTTGATCTCTTGATGTTTTTATCTAGTAAACCTTGCTGAGATAGGTTTACTTCTGGATATATTATATATATTTGAAGATATGAGACAATAGATCAATATGTTTTGACTTGAGCATAAATTGATCATGGATACTTTTTTTGAATATGATGGATATATGTGATAATAGTATTGAGAAATATTGCTGCTTGAGGATATGAATTGAGTGTTATTTGCAAGAGGGTTATAGTTGAGATAGAAAGGAAACTCTACCGGATTTTAGGTAGATTATCCGGACAGGGTGTTACAATTTGATATCAGAGCAAGGTTATAGGTCCTGTAGACTTAGAAACTGTTTGTTGAAGTATTAAAATATTGTCACTTGTGCAGGAAATCAGACACGATGCCACCACGTCGAAGAGGAAGGCCTAGAATCAATCCCTTACCCCAAAATAGGGATAGGAATAGAAATGAGAATATTGATGAGCAAATTGGAGAACAAGCTTCAGCTGCTGGTTCATCTTCTGTTGCTGCACCCTCAGCAGCACCCCTAGTAGCTGATCGTAATTTAGCTGAGGCAGTTGTGGCCTTGGCAAGAGTAATTCCCGCTTTGACTGCCCCTGCTGAAAAAGGGATAGTTGATTACTGTAAAGATTTGAAGAATATGGGTTGCAAGATTTTCACGGGGTCTTTGGAATTAGATTTAGCCTGGTCATGGCTACAAAAAATTGAGACTACTTCCATTACTCTTCAGATTCCCGAGCCTATGAGGTTACCATGTGCGGTGCAATTATTGGAGGATTATGCACACACATGGTGGAAAACTACAGTGCAAAGGTATGCTGGACGTCCTGCCATAACCTGGGCAAATTTTCGAAGAGAGTTTGAAGAAAAATACTATTCTTGGGCCTTACGGGAAAAGAAATGGACTGAGTCTATGAATTTAAAACAGGGTGGTATGTCAGTAGCAGAGTATGAGCAAAAATTCAGTGAACTATCAGAATTTGCTCCATCGATAGTAGCCAACGATGCTGACAGATGCAAGAAAATCCAAGATGGGCTACATGTTAGTATTTGAGATAGGTTGATGACCCTGGATACAGTTGACTTTAATAAATGGGTCAACGTCAACATGGCAATCAAAGCTGAACAGAATCTGAAAGAAATGAAAGATAGAGAAGAGAAGTTCAGAAAAAGAAAAGGGCAGTCCTCCAGTGAGGACGTGAGGCCTAAGAAAAGTTATGTAGAAAGCAATGTCAGTGGTTACAAACCCTCGAGATTTCAAGAGGGATTAGACAGAAAACCTATTAGTGGTTCTTCTACCAGATTTATCATCGGACCTCAACAGCAAACTAGATCGCTACCTGGGAGGTCAGGAGGACCTCGTACATTGACTTATCCTCAGTGTCCCCATTGTGGGAGGAATCACCCTGGTGAATGTTGGAGACTACAGGGTGTGTGTTTTTATTGCAAAGAATCAGGACACATGAAACGGGATTGTCCCAAGCTGGAGAACAAGGGAGTTACTAGTCAGTTGTCAGTGGGTCAAAAAGAAAGGACCCAACCTACTGCTGCACCTCAGCCGACAGTAGTTAGAGATAGAATTGGGGTACAATCTCAAGTTGGTTCATCTACTGGCCTTCGACAGAGTGGACAGCCTGGTAGACCTCGAACTGCAGCCAGAATTTATGCTATGACCCAACAACAGGCTCAGGCTACTCCTGAAGTGGTTATAGGTACTCTTCCAATTTCTAAGACAAATGCTAGGATCTTAATAGATCCGGGTGCAACTCATTCTTTTGTTGCTAATTCATATGTCATGCATTTGGGTAGAGAGTCTAGGAGGTTAGACATCCCTATGGTCGTTAGTACCCCAGTGGGAGAAACTTTGAAAATTGATATGGTTTATCCGGATTGTACCGTTATGGTTCAGGAGCATGAATTACCAGTTAATTTGTTTCCATTAGGAATATATGATTTTGATGTGATTTTGGGAATGGATTGGTTGTCTAAACACAATGCAGTGATAGATTGTTTTTCCAAAACTGTGACTTTTAAGAAGTCGGGAGACTTGGAGTTTACCTTTCAAGGAGAAAGGAAAGTTTTACCTTCTTGCCTTATCTCCAAGATGGCAGCCAATAGATACTTGCAGAAAGGGTATTCTGCTTATCCTGCTTATGTGATTAACAAAGACATACTTGAGGCAAAGTTGGAAACTATACCTGTGGTCAAAGAGTTTCCTAAGATCTTCCCTGAAGAATTGATCGGTTTACCTCCTGACAGGAAATTGGAGTTTACTATCGACTTAATCCCTCGCAGTGCTCCTATTTCTCAGGCACCTTATAGAATGGCACCTTCAGAGCTAAAGGAATTGAAAGTGCAGTTGCAAGACCTAGTGGACAGAGGTTTCATTCCGCCTAGTACTTCACCGTGGGGAGCACCGGTTTTATTTGTAAAGAAAAAGAATGGATCTTTATGATTGTGTATCGACTACCGGCAACTGAACAAGGTCACAATTAAGAATAAGTATCCTTTGCCAAGGATTGATGACTTGTTTGATCAGTTGCAAGGTGCAAGTGTGTTCTCCAAAATAGACCTAAGGTCGGGTTATCATCAATTGAAGATTAAAGAATCTGATATTCCAAAGACTGCTTTTAGAACTCGATATGGTCATTATGCATTCTTAGTTATGCCTTTTGGGCTAACTAATGCACCTGCAGTCTTTATGGATTTGATGAATAGGGTGTTTCGACCCTACTTAGATAAGTTTGTTATTGTGTTCATCGATGACATCCTAGTTTATTCCAGGAATAAGGATGATCACGTAAACCATTTGAGAGCGGTGCTGCAGATTATGCGTGAAAAGCAACTTTATGCTAAATTTTCCAAGTGTGAATTCTAGCTGGACAAAGTAGCATTCCTTGGCCACGTAGTATCTAAGGAAGGGATTTTTGTGGATCCACAAAAGATAGAAGCTGTAGTTGCTTGGGAAAGACCCAATAATGTTACAGAAGTTAGAAGCTTTCTCGGATTGGCAGGGTACTATTGAAGATTCATGGAAGGATTTTCCGTGATTGCCTCTCTTTTGTCAAAATTAACAAGGAAGCATGCTAAGTTTGAGTGGACTGATGAATGTGAGAAAGCTTTCCAAGAGCTCAAGCGTAGATTGACCACAGCACCAATTCTTACATTACCATCAGGGAATGAAAGCTTTGTGGTATACAGTGATGCCTCGAGGCGAGGTTTGGGTTGCGTTTTGATGCAACATGGGAAGGTGATAGCTTATGCTTCTCGGCAACTAAAACAGCATGAGCACAACTATCCCACTCACGATTTAGAGTTGGCGGCAGTGGTGTTTGCACTAAAAATTTGGAGGCATTATTTATTTGGAGAAAAATGTACAATCTACACTAATCATAAGAGTCTGAAATATCTGATGGATCAGAAGGAACTAAATTTGAGGCAAAGGAGATGGTTGGAATTGATAAAAGATTATGACTGTGTAATTGACTACCACCCAGGAAAGGCTAATGTAGTGGCCGATGCTCTAAGTAGAAAGTCTTCTAGTTCTTTTGCTCATATCCGAGCGATTCAGAAACCCTTACAAAATGAGTTGAAGTCTTTACCTTTAGAATTGATGATTGATGAGAATAATCTCCTAATAGCCCACTTGAAGGTTAAACCGATTCATATTGATTGGATACGTGAAGCACAGAATAATGACCCTATGCTGGTAAAGTTAAAGCAAGAAGTAAGGGATGGTGTGAGGACTGACTTTCAAATAAAGGATGATGATGTACTGATAATGAAAAATATGTTTTGTGTGCCTCAGGATGAAGATCTCCGGAAAGTGATTTTGGAGGAAGCTCATAATGCACCATACGCGTTACATCCCGGTAGTGTGAAGATGTATCGGACCTTAAGAGAACATTATTGGTGGCAAGGTATGAAACGGGACATAGCTGAGTTTGTTTCTAGATGCTTGGTATGCCAACAAATTAAAGCCGAGCATCAAAAACCTTCAGGAAAATTGAACACCCTACCTATTCCTCAATGGAAGTGGAAAGATATTGCTATGGATTTCGTTTCGGGATTGCCAAGAACACAGTCTGGTTATGACAGCATTTGGGTGATTGTTGATCGTTTGACAAAATCAACTCACTTTTTGCCAGTCAAGAAGACTTTTTCCATGGAAAGACTGGCTAAACTTTATGTGAACGAAATTGTTAGGTTACATGGTGCCCAGTATCGATTGTATCTAATTGAGACCCCCGATTCACATCTCAATTTTGGCCAAGTTTGTAGAATGCTATGGGCACTAAACTCAAGTTCAGTACTACTTTTCATCCTCAGACGGATGGACAATCTGAACGGACAATTCAAATTCTGGAAGATATGCTGAGATCTTGTATTATGGAATTCAAAGGAAACTGGGATGAACACTTGCCTCTAGCAGAATTTGCATATAACAATAGTTATCAGTCCAGTATCAACATGGCTCCGTTTGAAGCTTTGTATGGAAGGAAGTGCAGAACTCCGGTGTGTTGGGATGATACAGATGAAAGGAAATTACTAGGTCTAGAAATTGTTATGATGACTGCACACAAAGTTAAGGTAATTCGGGAAAAGATAAAAATAGCTCAAGATCGACAAAAGAGCTATGCAGATAATCAGAGAAAAGATTTAGAGTTTGAAGTTGGTGATATGGTGTTTTTGAAAGTGACTCCTTGGAAGGGAGTAATCCGGTTTGGAAGACGAGGAAAGTTGGGTCCTCGATATATAGGGCCGTATGAGATCATTGAACGGATTGGCCCAGTTACTTATAGATTGGCCTTACCGAAAGAATTGTCACGAATTCATAATGTGTTCCATGTTTCTATGCTCCGAAAGTACATTTTTGATTCTTCACATATATTGAAGGACTTGCCTATGGAAATTGAGGAAAATTTGACTTATGAAGAGCAGCCGGTTGAGATTTTGGATAGAAAGGACCAAGTTCTAAGGACTAAGACTATTCCATTAGTGAAAGTTCTTTGGAGGAATCATTCATATGAAGAAGCTACATGGGAAAGGGAGGAAGATATGCGGACTCAATATCTTCACTTGTTCAATCAAGTTGGTAAGTAAATTTCGAGGACGAAATTTTTCTAAGGGCGGTAAGTTGTAACAACCGAGGTTACGTCGTATAATCATGTAAAGTTAAATTTCGAAAATTTTAAGGACAAACTTGGAAATTTGTAAGAAGTTATAAGTGAAGGAAATAAAAGAAGAAAGGATCAAATTAAACATATTAAAAAGTTTAGGGGCTTAATGGTTATTTATAAAAGTTGAGGGACCAATGGGAAATTATACCAAAAGTTAAAAAAATATATTTTAGTCATCTTCTTATCTTGAAATTTCTAGAAAATTTTCTTCATTTCTTTATGAGCTAGCCGGCCACCCTCCCCTCTCAAATTCTCTTCATCTCCTCCAATATTTCTCTTCATGAACTCCACCAAAATCTCAACAATAATTACATCCAAGGTTAGTTTCTTGAAAATTTATGCCCGAAGGTCTTTAAAATGGTGCCTGGAGGTCTTAAAAATGGTGCTTGGAGGCCTTACCTGAGATGAAAAATTATGCCCGAAGGTCATAAAAATGGTGCCATAAGGTCTTTAAAAATGGTGCCCGGAGGCCTTACCCGTGATAAAAATTATGCCCAAAGGTCTTAAAAATAGTGCTTGAAGGTCTTTAAAAATGGTGCCCGAAGGTCTTAAAAATGGTGCCTGGAGGCCTTACCCGTGATAAAAAAAATTATGCCCGAAGGTCTTAAAAAATGGTGCCCGAAGGTCTTAAAAATGGCACCCGGAGGCCTTACCTGTGATTTGCAAAATTATGCCCGAAGGTCTTAAAAATGGTGCCCGAATGTCTTCAAAATGGTGCCCGAAGGCCTTACCCGTGATGAAAAATTATGCCCGAAGGTCTTAAAAATGGTGCCCGAAGGTCTTTAAAATGGTGCCCAGAGGTCTTAAAAATGGTGCCCGAAGCCTTACTCGTAGAGGTAAATAAAGATGCTATAGAATGCTCATTCAGGGCATTAGAATTTTTCATTACCGTGTTCGTCATTGAGGGACATAAAATTCCAAAGCCAAGGCTCTCCAAGAATACCAGGTTTGGGTGAGAACAATATTTGGAAAAGGCTGTCGGGCAGGAAAATGACTAGGAAAGTATCTACGGGGGATAGCCAAAGCAATAGAAGTGGCCGAGGAGAAATATCGATTCGGTCTTGATATCTCCCCAAAGCTCACTAGAAAAGGAAATAGATTGAGAAACCGTAAAAGGAGGATGGTTCGTTTTGCGTGTGTGGATATGGAGTGGGAGCCCATGACTTTTCTGCCAATCCTTCACATCTTCCACTCGACCGGATTTGAGTTTGGGAATAAGAATTTCAAAGATGTGATGGTCCTGTTGGAGCAGGCTTTTGAGAAACTTTATGGAGTTGGAGACAAACAACCATATGAAATGATGGTCAGTATGGCTGAAATAGAGGAACAGAGAGAGGAGAGCACTAGTTGGATGGTGCGACCTTGCTCGCCGGGTTATGAGCTAACCAATTGGAGCGTCACTGAACTTCCCATGGTTGTTAGGTCTACTCCAGTGTAATGCTTGAATCAACCTTAATTGCCCTTGCCCGAAGGTATTAAGAGTCCTCTGTACGGGCTTATGTTTAAAGATTATCATTTAATAAATAACAACCATGATGCATTTCCTTCATATTGATGTGTCCACATTCTTTTATTCTTTCATTGTTATTACCTATATGCCTTCCTATATTGTTTATTCATTACCTATTTACAAGTGCCCGGATACGGAATATGAGGACCGCCCTGTCAATAATTCTAAGATTGACTTTGTACGGGTGATTTCGACACTGACAAAGATGTCAAGGACTGTGATTTATTTCTAGATTTGTTGAGAATGAGAGAACCAGAGGAGAAACAAGTATTACCTCACAAAGAGCAGTTGGAAGTGATAAATTTGGGGGGTGGGGAAGAAATAAGAGAAGTCCATATAGGGACAACCATTTCACCATCAATAAAGCAAGGTTTGATAAGTCTGCTCCGTGAATACGCGGATGTGTTTGCATGGTCATACCAAGACATGCCTGGGTTGGACCCTATATTGTGGTTCACAAACTTCCGTTAAACCAAATTGCTAGCCGATTCAATAGAAACTGAGAAGAATGAGGCCTGAAATGCTATTAAAAGTGAAAGAGGAAGTGAAAAAGCAATTTGATGCCGGATTCTTGGAAGTAGGAATATACCTGGAGTGGGTGGCCAACATTGTCCCAGTTCCGAAGAAGGATGGCAAAGTACGGATGTGTGTCAGTTACTAGGATCTGAATAAGGCTAGCCCTAAGCATAACTTCTTGTTACCTCACATTGATACTTTAGTCGATAATACCGCCAAGAATTTCGTGTTTTCCTTTATGGATGGGTTCTCAGGGTATAATCAAATTAAGATGGCACCAGAGGATATGGAGAAAACCACATTCGCGACGATGTGGGGAACCTTTTGCTATAGGGTGATTCCATTCAGGTTGAAAAACGCTAGAGCAACATATCAAAGAGCTATGGTAACTTTTTTCTATGACATGATGCACAGAAGGATCGAAGTTTATATCGATGATATGATGGCAAAGTCGAAAGGAGAGGACGAACACATTACGAATCTTAAAAAGCTCTTTGAAAGGTTGAGAAAATTTTAACTTAAACTCAACCCAGCAAAGTGTACTTTCGGAGTCACTTCGAGAAAGCTATTGGGCTTCGTTGTTAGTCAAAAAGGATTTGAGATTGATCCGGATAAAGTGAAAGATTTTTGGGTAGGCTGAATTATATCGCTCGATTCATCTCTCAACTGACCGATAAGTGCGACCCGATCTTCAAGTTACTCCAAAAGCATGATCCAGGGGAATGGGATGAAGGATGTCAGATAGCCTTTGATAAGGTCAAGCATTACCTGTCCAATCCACTAGTACTAATGCCACCAGTCCCAAGGAAGCCACTGATATTATACTTGTCAGTATTTGAAAGGTCCATGGGACATGTGTTGGGACAACATGATAAAATTGGAAATAAAGAACAAGCCATCTACTACCTCAGCAAAAAGTTTACTGAGTACGAGTTGAAGTATTCATTGCTAGAAAGGCTTTGTTGTGCCCTAACTTGGACCGCCCGAAGGCTTAGACAGTACATGTTGTATCACAAGAAATGGTTGATTGCGAAGCTAGATCCCCTTAAATACGTATTCGAGGCGCCTTCATTGTCAGGAAGAACGGCAAAATGGAAAGTGTTGCTCTCTGACTACAATATTGTATACGTGAGCCAAAAGGCTATAAAGGGTAGCGCAGTAGCCGAATTCCTAGCAAGTCGAGGAATAGACGATCCCGAGCCCCTGGACTTTGATTTCCCTGATGAAGATCAAATGTGTGTCACACCAAAAAAAGGGACTTCATCTGAGAAGAAAGCCTAGAAAATGTATTCTGATGGCGCATCTAATGACATAGGGCATGGAATCGATGCAGTGCTCATATCCTCTGAGGAAGATTATTATCCTTTCACTGCCAGATTGGATTTTGATTGTACTAACAATACCGCTGAGTATGAAGCATGTACTATGAGTCTTTGTGCCGCCATAGAAAGAAAGATCAAAACAATAGAGGTCTTTTGAGATTTAACCTTGATGATATACCAACTCCACGGAGAATGGGAAACTCGGGATGCAAAGCTAATCCGGTATATGGAGCTTATATTGAGTTTGATAGAGGAGTTCAAAAAGGTAGTTTTCAACTAATTCTCTCGAGAAGAAAACCGAATGGCGGATGCTCTAGCCACTTTATCCTCAATGTTTAAAGTGAATGAAGGGGTCGAAGTTGTGCTGATCAAGATGAGCATATACGAGTCTCTTGCCCACTGCTTAAGTATCGAAGAAGAAACGGATGGTCACCCTTGGTATTACGATATCTTGTAATACATCAAGAGTCAAAAGTACCTTGAACAAGCAATGGAAAATGATAAGAAAACCCTAAGAAGAATGGCAATAGGTTTTGTCTTGGATGGTGAAATCCTTTATAAGAAAGGGAAAGACCAGGTTCTGTTAAGGTGTGTTGTTTCTACGAAAACTCAGAGAATCCTTGAAGAGGTCCACGAACGGATATGTGGAACCTATGCGAATGGCCACATGCTGGCCAAGCAGATTATGAGGGTCGGATACTATTGGCTAACCATGGAAGGGGATTGCATCAATTATTCCCGAAATTGTCATAAATGCCAGATATATGCCGACAAGATTCATGTGCCACCATCGCCGCTGCATGTCATGACTGCTCCATGGCCATTTTCAATGTGGGAATGGATATGATTGGGCCCATTAGCCCAAAAGTCTCGAACGAACACCATTTTATCCTAGTGGCCATATACTACTTCATAAAGTGGGTGGAAGTAGCCTCTTATGCCAATGTGAAAAAGTCGGTGGTATGCAAATTCGTCAAAAAAGAGATTATATGTCGATATGGTCTCCCAGAGAGAATAATCATAGACAATGCTCTCAATCTGAATAATAAGATGATGAGGGAAATATGTACCCAGTTCAAGATCAGCCATCATAATTTGGCACCCTACCTTTCGAAAATAAATGGGGCAGTAGAATCAGCCAATAAGAACATCAAGAAGATTGTTGAAAAGATGACTGATGTTTACAAAGATTGGCATGAGATATTGCTTTTTGCTCTCCAAGCATATCGTACTTCAGTTCGCACATCTACGGGGGCCACACTATTTTCTCTGGTATACGGGATAGAAGTAGTGCTGCCTATTGAGGTTGAAATCCCTTCACTTCGCGTTTTGACGGAAGTGGGCCTAGAAGAGGCAGAATGGGTTAGACCTCGCTATGAACAATTGAACCTCATCGAGGAGAAAAGGCTGAAAGCAATTTGCCATGGGCAGATTATCAGAAGAGGATGATCCGAGCCCATAACAAGAGAAGTTCGCCCTTGACAGTTTTGAGAGAGAGAGTTGGTACGGAGAAAGGTTCTCCCTATTGTGAAAGATCCCCGTGGAAAATGGGCTCCGAATTGGGAAGGACCCTATGTGGTGAAAAGAGCTTTTCTAAAGGAGCATTGATCTTAACTCAGATGGACGGTGATGACTTAAGAAGTCCCGTGAACGCCGATGAATTAAAGAAATACTATGCTTGAAGAAGGAAAAAAAAAGATGAAGAAAAAAAAAAGTGCGATACTGTGCATAAGAGGATTCGAGTGATTCCAAATGTAACAATGAGAATTGTATATATCTATTTCCCTTGAGGATTGCTTTTCAATGAGAATATTCATGCTTGATATGATAAATGGTCATTTTTCATATTTCATTCACTAAGAAGAAATTATCCCTAGTCACCCCCTTTGAGCTTTAGAAATTCTTTCTTTCTTTGAACCTTGATCAAGGATCACCCTTTACACTAGAGGGCAAATGCGAGGAAAATCCTCCGGCAAAAAAATCATGGCAAAAATAGCTATCAGAAACAAGAAAAGAAAAAGAAGAAAAAAAAACAAAAAAAGGGTGTGATATCAAAGAATGGCAAATAAAAGCCAAGAATGAAAAGAAGCAAATTCAAAAAGGGGAAAAGTCCAAAAAAGGACAAATGATTCAAAAATGAGTCATCCTCATGAAATGACCCTTGATCCGGTCACCCTTAAAAACATTTTGAGCCTATTTATCATTTATTTCTAAACCCGAACCTTGGCCTACATTACGTGCTTTTAAAGTCCATTTTGATCAAGCATGGGTATTTAATTTGAAGGGTTTTTCTCAGATTTTATCCCATCTTTTGAATTGTCATTTTTACCTTGGAAGCATTTGGAATTCTTAGATGCATGGCAAGACACAACAAAAAAGAAAGCAAAAAAATAAAAAAAAAATGTAAAAGAAGAGGTTTAAGCTGAAAACTCGAATAGGGCGACTTAAAACCAAACGAGGGACACTTGGGTTGAAAACCCGTAAAGGGCAGCCCAAGTACTGATCAAAGATTGAATTAATGCTCCATGTAAAGAGGGAGAAAATATTAGAAAAAAAGGGTAAAGCTCAGTCTGAAGCAACAGCGAAAGCCAAGAAGTCATCCAAGCAAATGGCAAGCTTAAAAGATATTTCAGAGGAATTAAAACAGGAAGGGTGTAGGATATTCCGCGTCTGGGGCATCTATATCTTCTCCTTTCATTTTCCTTTTAATCCTTGATATTCATCTTTGTTATCTAAACCATTTTGCAATAAACTCATGTTGGACCTTTTGGGGCATATGGCTGTTTCATACTATCTTTCATATATGTTGTGATGCATTTTTGAATGTTATCAAATTGAATGATAATTAGTAAACATAAAAAAATTCTTTGAATGAAAGGATTTCTTTGCAATACTGTGGAGTAAATTTAAATTTTTGAAGAGGTTCAGAAACCGCTAAAGTTTGGAGAAAATCGAGACAACCCATAATGCTGGAGAAACTCATCAAATAGGGCAAACATTGGATGCGCTAAGCACATCAATCCAAGATATAGGGAAAAGATCATGAAGAAGGGCAAATCAAAGTCAAAGCCAAAACTTGTGGATCACGATGAAACAATAGAGAAAAATCTCATCAAGTAGAGCAAATCAGAGATGAAATGAAGACACCGTCACCAAGTCAAAACTTGTAGATCACGGTGAAAACATGGAGAAGAGCTCATCAAGTAGAGCAAAACAACGAAGTTGAAAAGATTTGTGAACCTCAATGAAATCATGGATTAAAACTCATAACAATCATGTAATTGCATTCAATCCTAGGGAACATGCATCTTACAAACATTTGCAAAACCTGTCATCAGCATCACTGTATTTGACTAATATTGCATAAATCATGGAAAGTTTTCTTTTTTAAGAACAACATAGGTGGCATAAAAGGAAGCGAGACAATCTGATTTTTCTTGGATAAGACAACCAGACGTTTCGGACAAGACATCCGATTTTCCTGGACAAGACAACCAGACTTTTTGGACAAGACATCCAATTTTCTTAGACAAGACAAGCAAACTTTTCGGACAAGACATCCAATTTTCTTGGACAAGACAACCAGACATTTCGGACAAGACATCCAATTCCCTGGACAAGACAACCAGACTTTTTGGATAAGACATCCAATTTTCCTCGAGAAGACAACCAGAAATTTCGAAAAAGACATCCAATTCTCCTGGACAAGACAACCAGACTTTTCGAACAAGACATCCAAATTCTACTAGACAAGACAACCAGATTTTTCAGACAAGACATCCAAATTCTCCTGGACAAGACAACCAGACTTTTCGGACAAGACATCCAATTTTCCTGGACAAAATAACCAGACATTTTAGACAGGACATCCAAGTTTTACAAATCGATTTTATTTCCTTAAGACGGGTTGAGCCTTGACTAGTCAAGGAACTCAATTTAAGGACAAGTCTTTTGTTTTGACCAAGCTTCACCAAGATTGAGGTAAGGCCCTAGGACTTCCGTCGAGGTGTTATATTTCTCTTACAAATTGAACTCGTTTTGACGGGTCGAGCCTTGATTAGTCGAGGAACTCAATTTAAGGATAAATTTTATTTTACAGTTCATAAAAAATGAAAAATATAAAAAAATAAAAAGTGATGAATAAAAAAATGGAAAACTCTTCTTTCTATCCTTCAATGTGATTTTAACTGGACAAAATTATTGTCTAGTTTATCTTTGCCTGATTCCTGATTCTCAGCAATAGTCAAAGAGGGGCAGCTGTAGACACCTAATTTTGTCCGAGCCCCCTAAACCGGGTAGATTCTCCTTTTCAACTCCTCGAAACCCAAAGAGACTTTCACCGTTGCATAGATGGGTTCTCAAGACTTTGCTTCGGAGGTCAGCACCAAAAGACGCTCCAAAAAAGTCAACTCTAAAAAAGTCAACCCTGAGAAGTCAACCACTGAAAAAGTCAACTTGCAGTTGAAATCAAGGTTCGAAGTTGAATTGAACAATGGTGAAATAATTTTGACAATCTGAGATCTACAATGAAAGATATGGAGTTCGAAAGATGGGTTGTGGAAATTCAGTGTAGAGAAAAACCTAATTCCACAAATTTGGGGAAAACTAAATCGGAGGGGAATTTGATCGTAAAATTTGGGCATTTTTGGTCCAACTCAAATTCAATATATGACAGAAGGAGTAGAAAAAGAAAATCTGGAAATCGGATTTTTTGATGAAAACCGAGGTTTTGAAGGTTAAAGGGCAATCTCGAAACAAATCCCAAAGATAATTTGAGAAAAATAGCAAACGATCTCAAAAATTTATGAAAACTTTCAGATATGAGTTTCATAATTTTTGGAAGAGATTGGTGAAGAAAAATCAAGAATCAGAGCTCAAATGAAAAAAGTGAATTTCGGGTGCACAAATCCAAAAATTCCAAAAGATAATTCCGAGAAAAATAGCAAACGAGCTCGAAAAATTGGGAAAACCTCCAGAATTAAGTTTTACATTAAATGGGATGAGTTGGAAAAGAGAAATTCAAAATTAGGGTCCATTTGCAATTAGATTGAGTTTAGGGGAAAAAAGATAATTTTATCGAATAAATCGAAAATGGCCAATTTGCAATTAAGAAAAATATGAGAGATGGAGGAAATTTTTGAACATTACAGCCCATGGCCGGCCAGCATAAGAGGGAGGAGGATGGCTTGATCAATTTAATTCAATGGTCATTATCAAGCAAAAAAATGCCATCTTTAATGCCTTGCAAATGGTCCCCCCTTCATCCAATGGTCTAGGTGCCTTGTAGAAAAGTTGAGTACACCCTTCAATGGCCAATATCAAATGGCAAGATGACATTTTTATTTGTCATGAAAAGATACTCATCCAATGGCCAAGATTGGAGGAAGAAAGATGTGCACAAACCATCCAATGGTGAGGGATGGTTCGGCCAAGGGGGAGCATGCAAGTGACTTTGTGTCATCTAATGGCCTAGGTTATTTGTAAAGGATGATTACATATTTCAAGGGCTAATATTAATTTGCAAGATTATATTTTTATGTTGTCATGAAAAGATCCTAACCAAAAGGCTAGAATTGTTGGAGAAAAGGAGCACAATCCATCCAATGGTTGGGAGGCCAACCGACCAAGCTTGAGAAAGGGAAGAGGAATGTTTTATTTGGCAGTAGCTAATTTGGCAAGAAAAAGGTTTTTGAAAGAAAGGAAGAAACGTTTTACCAAAAAGCTTGGAAGGTAGCCATTCCTACCTAGCTCTAGCATGATTTTCTTCTTCATCTCATGTAGTTTTCTTTATTTTCTATGTGGTTTCTACTACTTTTCTCATGAAAATAAAAGTTTTGAAATGTTCATTTAAACTTTCATCTTTTCCTTTTCATCAAAAATGGAAGAAAACAAATTTTCACAATTTTTTTGACATGGCCGAATGCCCCATTTGTGCTTGCCTTGATTTTTGTCTTGCATTTTTGTTCTGGGAAACATGATTGTGGAAGGTTTATTATTTGTTTTATGTTATATTTTTTAGAATAAATAAAGCAAAAGAGGTTGAAATGGCTACATGATCTTTGATAAATATCAAGTGACCATGGTTAGGGGAGGGCTATGCCCATTTGTACCAACCATGGAGCTCACCTCCAATTTTTTTTTTTTTTGTTAGCTTGGTTTATTTTCTGATTTGTGAGTTGGAAAGGCTTCATGATCTTGACAATATTAACTGATTATGGTTAGGGGAGGGCTATGCCCATTTTACCAACCATGGAGCTCAACTTTCCTTGTTTTGTTTACTAGTTTTTCTTGTTATTTCCTTGCATGTCTATTCTTATTTTGATCATCTTATTTGCATTATTTTTATGCTATATTAGCTTTTACATCATTTGCATGTAGTGATAGCTCCCCTTTACTATTCGGCCCTTGTGTTTTTTTGTTATGTCTTGCATTTTGCCATGTACCATATCTTGTATGTTAAGCGTGTTTGCATCTTGCATTTTTCCCATGTAGCATTCGGCCATCCTTGTATTTTACTTGGTTATGTCTTGCATTTTGCCATGTATCATATCTTGAATGTTAAGCATGTTTGCATCTTGTATTTTTTCCATGTAGCATTCGGCCATCCTTGTGTTTTTTGGTTATGTCTTGCATTTTGCCATGTATCATATCTTGCATGTTAAACATGTTTACATCTTGCATTTTTTCCATATGGCATTCGGCCCTTGCATTTTTTGTCATGTCTTGCATTTTGCCATATATCATATCTTGCATGTTAAGCATGTTTGCATTTTAAATTTTTACCGTATAGCATTCGGCCACCCTTGTATTCTTTACTTTGTTATGTCTTGTATTTTTTCCATGTATCATATCTTGCATTTTTAGCATGCTCTACTTTAACATAAGATCATGTACTATTTCGCCCTCCCATGTATTTTTGGTCTAGGTCATGCCTTGCATAAGATTTGGTTATGTGATGCATATTAGTCATATAGTCATGTCATGCAATCTTGGGTCATTTTCCATGCCATGTTATCTATGCCATATCATATTATGCCATGTCATCTATGCCATGTCATATTATGCTATGTCATCATTTCATGCCATGTCATCTATGCCACATCATTCATTTCATGCCATGTCATTATCATTTGCCAAGTCATTTATAGTCTAGGTGCATTTTCATGCCATACCATCCATGCCATGTTATCGTTTCATGCCATTCAGCCATCCATATGCCATCACCATACATTCGGCCATTCACATGCCTTCATTATCATGCTATGCTATTCGTAACATTTTTAATAAATAAGGCAATATTCTCGAGTTTCAATAATTCATGGTTTTCTCTGTTGGGTCTGTCGGAGAGGTTATTATTAATTTTTAACGAATCAATACCCTTTTCTAAAATAAAATGATTCAGAAAATATTGAAATAAATAAAACTTTCTATGTTTTGCCGGGTTTGTCGGGGAACATGAAAAGATTTTTGTATTAATAAACTCCGAGTCAATCTCAAGTAAATTCATCTTATGCCATGTCACATGCCATGTCATCTTATTCCATATCATTCCATGTCATTTTATTCCATGTCACATGCCATGTCATCTTACATCATTCACATGCCATGTCATCTTATGCCATGTCACATGCGATGTCGATTTCATTCACATACCATTTTTCATGCCATGTTGATTTCATTCACATGCCATGTAATTTTATGCCATTTCATATGCCATGTCATCTTGCTTGTCATGTCGATATCATTCACATGCCATGTCATCTTTTATGTCATTATGTTTGCCATGTCGATTTCATTCACTTGCCATTTTTCATGCCATGTCGATTTTATTCACATGCTATGTCACATGCCATGTCATCTTATGCCATGTCATCTTGCTTGTTATGTCGATTTCATTCACATGCCATGTCACTTGCTATGTCACTTATGTCATGTTATCATTTCATGCCATTTTTCATGCCATGTCGATTTCATTTACATGCCATGTCGATTTCATTCACATGCCATGTCATTTTATACCATTTCACATGATATTCATTTTTATGCCATGCCATCCATATGTCATGTCGATTTTATTCACATGTCATTTTGTTTACTATGTCAATCATTTGTCATTACTTCTTTTATTAGATCATAATAAAATGTTTGTCATATCATGATAAATATACATGATTATTTAATTGTTATCTTAGTAACATTTTTGCATAATCATGACCATTTTCTATGTTTTTACAAAGGATGTTTTTGTAAGTCAAGATTATTCCCGAGTTAAAATAATTCAAGAATTCTCTACTGGGGCTGCCGGAAAGGATATCATCAATTATCATTAATAGCAGACTATTCTTTTTAAAATGAAAATGATTCGGAGAATTTTAAAATGAAGGAAAAATTCCATATTTTGCTGAGTCTGTCAAAAAATTTGGGAAATTTCATGCTAGTAAATTCGGGATTATTTTCAAATAAAATATGAATTTTTAGGGAATTATTTTTAAACACCAAATTTAAAATTGACTTTTCACCGAGACTCGAGATAACACACGACTAATAAGGTACCGTTTATACAGGCGTTGTAGGGGTGCTAATCCTTCCCCGCGCGTAACCGACTCCCGAACCCGCACTTGTTTTCTCTGGTTCATAGCGCAGACTACAAAATTGGTTTTAAAAATATTTTAATTAATTTTAAAATATTTTATAAAAATCGGTTTTAATAGGTGGCCGATCACACCTTGCCAAAAAAGATTGGTGCCAACTCCATTTCTTTTTTGAGGTCGCTTTCATGCCCTTGACCCTTGGATTTCAAGAGGAATTAAGTCGTATTTTCCTCTTCCTGTTTTTCTCCCTCACTCGAGCAAGTTCTCCCTCACCCGGGAGGATCACGTATCGACAAGGGGAAAACAGAGGAAAAGACGACTTAATTCCTCGTAAATAAAACTGAGGGTTCGAAAACAACCTCGAAAAAGAAATGTAGTCACCACCAATCATTTTTGGCTAGGTGTGATCTGTCACCTATGAAAACCGGTTTTTGTAAAACATTTTAAAATTAATTAAAACATTTTTTAAAACCAATTTTGAAGTCTGCTCTTTAAATCAGAGTGAAAACAAAAGCAGGTTCAGGAGTCGGTTACGTGCGGGGAAGGATTAGCACCCCTCAATACCCGTATAAAACGGTGCCTTATTAATCATGCGTTATCTTGAGTCTTGGTAAAAGTCGGTTTTATATTTGATATTTAAAAATAATTCCCTTTTAAAAAAAACAATCATATTATTTGAAAATGATCCGGAATTTATTAATGCAAAAAATTTTCCATGTTTCCCGATAGGCCCGGCAAAACAAAGAAAATTTTATTTATTTTAGAATTCTCCAAATCAACCCCGTTTTGAAAAAAACAGATATTCCGTTATTAATGATAATTGATGATATCCTCTCCGGAAGATCCAGCAGAGAACTCATGAATTATTTTAACTCGGGAATAACCTTAGTTTTTTTAAGAAATCATTAATTTTTATGCATTGAAAACAATGTATAAAAAATAATCATGGATATACAAATTATTACTAAGGTACAAATATAAATTAAATAACATGCATAATTGTCATGGCATGGCAAACATCTTATTATGACATGGAAAAAGAATTAATGACATGGTAAACTTTATCACATGGCAAAGAAATAATGACAGATTATACATGACATGGCAAATAACTCGTGATATGGCATACATGGCATGGCAAAGATTTCATGGCATGGCATACATAGCATGGTAAGTAACTCATGACATGGCATACATGACATGGCTTATGATCCATGACATGGCAAATATTTCATGACGTGGCCTACATAACATGGCATATATGACATAAGCATCAATCATAAAAATGACACCATCATAGAATATTCACAATCACATCATAATCAAAATGGCAACATGAATATTAGATCATAAAATGACATCATCATGGAATATTCATAAACATAGAATTTGCATGATTAAGATAGCAAATTTAGATATCATGGAATATGCACACATCGTTATTTTGAAATTCATTTTCATGAGTTTTCTTCTTGATGAAATTATATAAATGACACGTGTTGGGATATTTTACCAAACTCCTCGGCAAAGCTTTGGAAAAATATTTTTTTTGCATGAAACGTATATAATCTCGAGTAAAACGAAAACCATACCTTTCGATTCCATAAACACGTGCGTTGAATAATTTCCTAACCTCCTTGGCAACCCAGCAAAGACTAAGAACTAATTCTCGCCAAATGTCTAGGAAATCAAAAAATACATTTTAAGCTAAATTAAATAAAACATTTTAAAATATGCAATGCATGAAAAGGAAATGTTTTTCTCTCTTGAAGAGAGGATATCCAAACACCTAAAAAGATGTTCGACTACCTTTGAAAGAAACCTAAGTTGGGTATTAAAAATGAGAGTTTTTGGGCATAGATTTTGGCTGGGATTAGGGGGCATTCGAATGCTCTTAATTTACATCTGAGTATCTTTAAACAAACTTTGAATGCAACATTTTGAAAGCCAAAATAATTTAAAAAAATTGCAAGTTTTGAAATGAATATTCTAGGTGGCCGAATGGCCATTAAGCAAGAAACCTTGTTTTTGTTCAGTTTTGAAACTCGTTTTATCTTCCTATGGTGCGGTTTTCATAAAACCAATTTTTTATCTTTGAAATACCATGGAAAACATCCCAAAACAATAGCTATAAGTTTCGGCCAAACCCTTCCGCTTTGGTGGAAAAAATGACATTTTTGCTAACTTTAAAACTAGTTTTTAGCCACCCAAAACCCGATTTTGCAAGGCTATTTTTTAAACCCTTTAAAAAAATCCAAAAAATTTGGAAAAATCATTTTAGGTTCAGAACATGCTAAACTCAGTGAGATAAAAATGGTTTTTCATTTTGACAGAATATACATGGTGAAAACATTGCCCAAAATCAGCATACTCAACTTGTAAAACATTATATTCTTCCAACTAGTTTGAAAAATAGATTTTGGCTATGGACCATTGATTGATCCTAGCCAAAACCAAGTTGGAAATAAGTTGAAAACACATTTTTACAGCAAGCACAAGTGATGGGTTCAAGGCTAGCTTATTGGAAATGAATCCTACTTAGCCATCTCTTGGTAGGAGACCAAGGTCATCAAGCACTAACATTATTTTCCAACAAGCACACACAATATGCCATGTAATATGAATCATTTTCAGCAAGAAAAGTATATGAATATGATGAAAATAAGCTAGAAACATAAACAAAGAAAGAAAAATAAAGGTTGGTGATAGGGTCCAAGATGGCCCAATTCATAAAGATTCATGGAAAGTTCCATATGGGCCAAGATCCAAGTAGATCAAGGAAACATTGCAAGCATGGGTGAAATTCACTTGGGCCATGCTGCAAATCATGTGATCCAAGCTTCACATGTGGTGGCGTAAGAGGGCTTGCAAGTGGCGGCATTAGAAGAGTTGAAGTAGGCCTATTCTTTAATTCATTAATTGACATGGTATTTGTGAGGACCATTTCATTTAATGATATGGCAAGCAAGATAGGGCTTAATTTTAAAGTCTTTTAATTACTTAGGCATTTGGGTCTATATTATGTAATATGTCCAATAGGCTAATGGGTCTACCTTCATTAAACTTGTGGGACATCTTTTAATTTATTAGGTTTGGGCTTGAGCATGTTCAGCCCATATTTAAGCATTCTTTCTTATGTTTTTTAGGTCTGACCGACTATAGTCTTTTAATTAGGTTAGTAGTGCTTGGCCAAATGCTATTTTAACTAGGATAGAAGTCATTGGCTGCCAAGGACTTACATTAGTATTAGAATTCCTAGGGCTAGCCGAATTAGGCTATGTAAGAAGGCTATAAATACATTGTGTAGCCGCTTACTTCTACAACAATTAATCAATTGAGTTGAATTTTATTCATTGAGAGTATTTGCTCTTTTTAGTTCATTACAGAACTTCTTGAACTTATCAAAGATTCTTCTTTTGTGGCGTTCACACCTCAACTTGGGTTCTTGAAACAAGAGTTCATAGGGTCTAGCTTAAACTAGGTTCTCTGGAACAAGATTTCAGTGGGTCTAAGTTATATAACCTGAATCTTGGCTTTTCTGGGTTAGGTATCCTAAATTGTTAGTGGGTTCAAAGGGTTCAACCCTAAGGGTTCGCATCATTTGGTTTCAGAGCTTAGGCTTCCAATCAGGTCTTTTATCCTTTAGAATCAAATTAATCTAACAAGATTTTGGGGTTTCAGGTATTCTCGTCCTGAGGTTATAGCTTTTAGTCATTTTTGTCTTGGGGTTGTAGTTTTTTAGACAGTCCTGCTTTGGAGTTTCGTTTCTTGTAATTGAATCAAATCAATCTAACAAGATTTTGGGGTTTCAGGCATTCTTTTCTTGAGGTTATAGCTTTAGGCATTCTTGTTTTGGGGTTATAGTTTTTAGGTAGTCTTATTTGGGGTTTCATCTTGTCAATTGACTTAGATCAAGATTACTGCTTCTTGCATTCTTGATCTACAAAATTCATTCTTGGTTATTCTTGATCATTTTTTATTCGTTCTTGAAAAACAAAAATCAAGAATTTAGAATTCATTTCGACTGTGCAAAAGAAAAAAGAAAGAAAGTATTCCGAGACATCAAGAAAACTAGGAAGTCTTGTAAAAGAAAAAAAAAAAGAAAGTCAGTTCGAAGGGAAAAAGAAAAGAAGAAAGAAGATTTTTTCCAACCATCTTGTTTTACAGCATATTAATGATGTCTCACACGAGTGGCGATCTTATGAGGCAAGCTATGCAAGAGATGAAACAAATATGATTGTTGTTGGGGGAGATGACAAAAGAGTTTGAGCAAAAAAAAAAGCGTGAGGCCGAAGAAAAAAAAAAGAGAGAGATAAAAAGAAAGAGAGGTGATGAAAATAAAGAAAAGAAAGTAGAGCCACAAGAAGAAAAAGAAAGAAAAAGTGAGAGTGAAAACGAAATAGAGGTGGCTGAAAATCAAGAAAAAAGAATGGAGCCATGAGAGGAAAAAGAGAGAGTTCTGCCGAGGTAGGAGACGAGACAAACACGAGTTTTAAAGCAAAGAAGAGTGAGGTTCTTAATCTTGATGAAGCTAACCAATCCCTTCCTAGTTTGGCTATTTCTTTGTTGCAGGAGTGATAACTCTAGGTAATATAATTATTTTGCCACCTTTTATGTGTTTAAATTGGCGAAGTCCTTTTGGTTTTTATTTGGATTTTATTAGTTTTATATGTTTTTAGATTAATTTTATTTATCCATTTCATGTTTAAAATAGTTATTTAGTTAGTATTTATGTGTTTTTATAGGTCCAAAGTGAGAAGGAGCTTCGTGGTGCGAAACGACGAAAAATGGTGCAAAACAACGTGTAGGCAGATTCGATCTCCGGAGCTTGTTTAAGGAAAACATGATTTTAAATCTTCATCTAAGAAAACGTCTTCCATGAATTTTGAATCTGACTTCCATACCTTTCCAATGGTAGTTTACTCATTAAAATCGGACGAGATTTGCCCATCCAAAACATCTGAAGAAGTGCAAGAAAATAGAGGAACCAATAGGAGGCCAACCGGGGAGGTCAGCGCTGCGGCGCTGGAGAGACAGTAAGGTGGGCGCCGTGGCACCGAATCGCGAAAAAAAAATTCAAAATCCTGATCTTACCTGTTTTGCTTGTACGCGAAGTTTCGAACTCCAAGGGTCTTATACACTTTAAATCGGACTCTTTTAGGCTGAAATAAAATGGATTGGAGTTCTAAAAACATAACTCTTTTGAGAGAAGAGTAGAGACCAAAAGCTTTCAAGGAGATAAGAAGATTTGTGAAGATTGACGAGTCAAGACTTGACACCCCTTAGTTTTCTCTATTCTCTTTTTGTCTTTTCTATTTTTCTTGTATTGATGATTGTAGACACCTAATTTGTCCGGACCACTAAATCAGGTATGTTTTCTTCCTAAATTGAGGATTCAGAATGCAAAAAGGCTTTTCTCACCCTGCAGGTGGTACTCCGAGACTTAGTATAAGAAAGTAGACAGAAAAAGTTAAACTCAAAAAAAATAACCCTGAAAAAGTCAATCCCAAAAAGCCAACTACTAAAAAAGTCAACTCACTTTCAAAATCAATATTTGAATTTCAATTGAAAGATGGTGAAAGAATTTTGATAATCTGAGGTCTACATTGAAAGATATGGAGGTCGAAAGTTGGGTTACGAAACCTCAGTAGAAAGGAAACCCTAGTTCAGGAAATTTGGGGAAAAGTGTTTGAACGATCAAATTGGTCGAAATTGAAGGTCCCAAATGAAAGATAAGCACTGACTACGGGTAATGGAGAAGCTACTTGAAAGAAAAACCGAAAGAAAAGTCAATTCGAAAGAAAACCGAGAATTAGGGTTTTTGGTAAATTTTGGTGAAATTTGGAAGAATTACAGAAATGGCCCGATTCGGTAAAACTAAAGCCCCTAATTGATGAGGAGTGATTAAACAAGGATAACCCAAGGCTCAGTTTGAAGAAAATCTAAAAATCGGACTTGTTTTGAGCAAAATCGGGCTTCGGGGGCAAAAAGGCAAAATTGGAAAATTGGAAAATTTGGAAAAAATAGCAAATGAACTCCAAAAATTCTAAAAATTCGCAGATCTCACTCTTAAATCATTTTGAAGAGATTGGAGAAAGAAAATCTTGATTCGGAGTTCGTTTGCAAAATGGCCAAATCCCGGGTCCACTATGCAATAATTCAAGCAGATAAATCTTGAAAAAATAGGAAATGAACTTCAAAAATAGTAAAAATTTGCAGATCTCATTCTTAAATTATTTGGAAGAGATTGGTGAAAGAAAATCTTGGTTCGGAGTTCGATTCCAAAATAGCCAAATCCCGGATCCACTATGCAATAATTCAAGCAGATTAATCCCGAAAAAATAGTAAATGAGATCCACAAATTTTGAAAAATTGCAGGTCTTATTCTTAAATTACTTGGAAGAGATTGGCGAAATAAAATCTTGATTTAGAGTTTGTTTGCAAAATGGCCAAAATCTGGGTCCCCTATGTAGTAATTCAAGCAGATAAATCCAAAAAAATAGCAAATGAGCTACAAAAATTATGGAAACTTCCAGATCACATTTTTAAATTAGTTGGAAGATATTGGTGAAGAAAAATCTAGATTCGAAGCTCGTTTAAAAAATGGTAAAGTTCGGGTGCATAAAAAGGGCAATTTTGGAAATAAATCCGAAATAAATAGCAAATGGACTCGAAATTTTTTGAAAACTTCCAGAATTCAATTTTTTATTATTTTGGAAGTATTGAAAAAGAAAATTTGAATTTGGAGTCCGTTTGCTATTTATTTAGGTTCGAGGGTTAAAAAGGTTATTTTACCGAAAAAACCAAAAAGGGCAAATTTGTAATTAAGAAAAATATGAAAGAAGAAGGAATTGCTGGGATTTTACCTCCTTTGGTCAGCCAGCATAGAGGAGAAGAAGGAAGCTTGATCAATTTAATTCCTTAGTCACTATCAAGCTCACATGCTACCACTAGTACCTTTCAAATGGTCCCCCTTCATCCAATGGCTTAGGTGCCTTGTAGAAAAGTTGCATACACCATTCAATGGCCTAAATTAAATGCCAAGATGATATTTTTATTTGTCATGAAAGAACCCTCATCTAATGGCCAAGAATGGAAGAACACAACTCATCTAAAGGTGGACATCCGTTTGGCCAAGCAAGGAAGTGCATGGGATTGTTCCTTTTCATCCAATGGCTTAGGCCATGTACAAGGGCTGAGTACACATGTTAAGGGCTGGATTTAATCTACAAGATTTCATTTTTATGTTGTCCTCATCCAATGACCAAGAATGGACGAGCACAACTCATCCAAGGGTAGGCACTCAAAGGGCCAAACAAGGGAGTGCATTGGATTGGTCCTCTTTTTCATCCAATGGCTTAGGCCATGTACAAGGGATGAATACACATCTTAAGGGCTGCTATCAATTGGAAAGATGACATTTTTATGTTTTCATGAAAATATCTTAATCTAAGGGCCAAGATTGGAGGAGAAAAAATGCAAAAATCATCCAATGGTGGAGGGGCCATTCGGCCAAGCAAGAGGGAAGGGGGAATGTTTTATTTTTTACATATAGGCTGATCATTTAGGAAGGGTACTCAGTAGCTAATTGAGAAAAAAAAAAGTTTTTTGAAAGAAAGGAAAAAAACCTTTTGTTAAGGTAGCCATTCTACCATTGCTACTACATTTTTTCTTCTTCCTCCTCATGCTTTATTTCTTGTTTTCCATGTGATTTCCTACCATTTCTTTTACATCTTTCCTATTGTTTTTGTTTTTCAAAAAATAAATAAAACAATTGTTAGGCTTCATGATCTTGATGAAAATCAAGTGATAATGGTTAGGGTGGGCTTTGTCGAATATACCAACCATGGAGCTCATCTCCATATTTTGTTTCTTACCTTAGTTATTTTTTATGATTTTGAGATTGAAAAGGCTTCATGACCTTGATGAAAATCAAGAGATAATGGTTAGAGGGGCTTTGTCCAACGTACCAACCATGGAGCTCATCTCTTTGTTATTTATTTGCTTACTTTAACTTGCTTAATTCTATTATTGTTTATCTTTATGTATATCTATTTTCTTGCTAACCATCTTGTTCTTTTGACTTATGTCATATTTTTGCATCTTGGGGCTATTTTCATATAGTTTAGGCCATTTCCATTTTTCATATCATCTTCCATAGCATTTAGTTAGTTCATTTTACATGACATTTCTCACAACACTTTGGTTCCTAGGCCATTCGGCCATGTGCATTTTCTTTAAGCATTAGGCCATTTTCATAGGCCATGTTATTTTTCCATGACATTTAGACATTAGGCCATTTTCATATGCCATGCCATTTCACATGTCATTTAGCCTTAGGCCATTTTTATTATTAGATGTCATTTAAGTTTAGGTCATTTTATTATTTTATGTCATTTTATATGTCATTTAGCATTAGGCCATTTTCATATGCCATGTTGTTGTTCCATGACATTTAGACATAAGGCCATTTTCATATGCCATGTCATTTCCCATATCATTTAGGCACTAGGCCATTTTCATTATTTTTAATGTCATTTTCCATGTCATTTAGACACTAGTTCATGCATGTTAAGTTAGGATAGCATTTATTGCCATGCAAACTCATGCTAGGCATTTAGGTTATTTATGCCATGCATTTTCCATATCACTTAGGCTTTAAACCATGCATTTCTTGCATTCATTTTGCTGTATTTTCATGCATTTCATGTCATGCCACATGATTTATGACTTTGGCCAATCAATGGCTCAAAGTCATGCTCACTTGAGCATACTTGTAGAATTAAAGGGTTGTCAAATTGATTTTTCTACCAATGTGATTTTTTTTACTTAACCAATTTTTGTCTAACTTTTTAAAAGGGTTAGCTACTGTTTGTAGGTCTTTGTGAGAGTCTCCAACATTTTTACTTTGATTTTTAAATGATTTTATCAAAGGCAAAAAAATATGTTCTGGCAAAATAGTTTTTCATCTAGTACTCGTACTTTCCTAATTATTTTGGGCAGTCATCTTTAATTAGAAAATTAAGTCAAGTTTTTGTCGTGTAGTTTTACATTTTCTGGGCAGTCATCCAGTATATTTGTTTAGATTTTTTTGAATTTTTAAAAATAGGCTAAAAAATCGTGTGTCAAAATCGGACAGTAGAGGCAGATTTGAATTCAAAAGAAAAATAATTGTTGAATTTGGCTAACGCATTTAGAGGGGGTTGGTTAGAAGCATTAGCTACTGTCTTAGGATAGTTTTTAAGTACTTTTAAACTTTAAAAATGATTTTATAAATCTCGGGTTAAGGGTAGTCAAGTCCGGGATTTTAAACTTAGGAAATTAGAGTCATTTTCGAAGGTTTTGGCTAAGGTTTTAATATTTATTCAAGTCTCTTCAATTGTTTTCAAACAAATCATAAAGTATTTTGATTTTTGAAGATTTAATTTGATATATTTTCCTAAGGTAGTCGGATATCTTTTTAGATATACAGATTTCCTTATTTAAAGGGAAAAAACATATTTTCATGCATTGCATTTTCAATGTTCATGCACTTTATTTAATGTGATTTTTGCGATGATATTTTTCTATTGTATTATTATTATTTTGATTTACATTTTTATGATGTTATATTGTTTGTCATATGGTTTTGAATATTTCATGCTATCCTATGCCTTTTATTGTAGTTATTTATTGTTGTCACATTATTTAGCATATAGTATGTTCATGCATTTATTATTTTATTTTCATGCATATTCCATGATATCATTATATTATGTTTCATGTCATTTCATGTCACTTAGATCATATTCCATGTCATTTAGGTTATATTATTTAGAATATGCCATGTCATTAAAAATATGCCATGTCATTTAAAATTGCCATGTCATTTAAATAATTTTATTTCATTTAGAATATATTAGTTACCTAGGTCATTTCATTTCAGATAGAATATATTATTTCATTTAAGATATTATAATGATACCTAGGATTTTTCATTTCATCTAGAATATACTATGCCATTTAAATTATATCATATCATTTAGGTTGCATTATATTATCTAGACTTTGCTATGTCAATTTATTTATGTCACACATGTTCATATTCATTTTTTTAAATGTTTTGAAAAAAGATAATGATTTTCAATAAAATAAAGATATTCCCGAGTTAAAATAATTCATGAGTTCTTTGCCGGGTTTGCTGGGGAGGATATCATCAATTATCATTAATAACGAAATATCTTCTTTAAAACGAGAATGATTCGGAAAATTTTCCAAGTTAATAAAAATTTCTATATTTTGCCACGTTTGTTGGGGAATATAGAAAAAATATGAATTAATAAATTCCGGATCATTTTCAATTAAAAATGAAATTATTTTTCTTTAAATTGGGAATTAACTTGAAATACTAAATTAAAAATCGACTTCTTACCAAGACTTGAAATAACACATGATTAATAAGGTACCGTTTTATACGGGCGCTGTGAGGGTGCTAATCCTTCCCCACACGTAACCGAGTCTCGAACCCGATTCTTCGATTTTCTCTGGTTTATAACGCAGACTTGAAATTGGTTTTAAAAAATGTTTTAATTAATTTCAAAATGTTTTACAAAGCCGGTTTTAATCGGTGGCCGATCACACCTAGCTAAAAAAGATTGGTGGCAACTCCATGTCTTTTTCAAGGTTATTTTCAAAACCTTCATGTTTCAAGAGGAATTAAGTCGACTTTTCCTCTACCTTTTTTAATGTCACGCTTAACGAATATAAAGTCTCGCAATAAGACTTTGTTATTTTTTTAGGTTGCGATAGCTTAGCGATTCCACTGCGGACATTTAGAGAGTCAGGCCTAGAATTAGTCGTGTGTTATCAAAGTCTCGATTTTGTCAGGTTTAATTGGTATTTAATTTTAATTCCCATTTTTTTTTCAAAAAAAAAAGAAAAATTTCAAAAATTTCAAAAATACTCTTAAATATGTCCATATTCATGTGCATACATATTATAATTGTTCTCTGATTATTTTGGTGTGTATATTCATTTATTGATTAATTGATGATTTATGTTGTGTAATCTTGTTAGGGCATTTAGAATTATGGTTGTAGAATAGGTGGTGGAAGGTTTGTTGTGCCTCCTCACACACATTGCACTCGCATTTGCATATCATGAGCCCTACACCCGGGTTTCGTCCCTTTAAGTGGAAGTAAAATAGCTACACTCCCGTGATTAACAATCCGCATGGGTTAGCAAAATACTTCCGGAGTATAAATTAACTAAGCTTCTGTGATTAACAATCCGCATGGGCTAGGAAAATATATTCTAACGAATTGAACCCGCTTTTATCGGGGTGCCTTACTTGCCTTCACAGGCGATAGTGAGGAACAATTTGGAGCCTTTTTAGAACTTCACTCACCCACATATAGTGAACCATAGAGCCAACATAGGCGAAGCTCTGCCGGATTTTTGATAGAATTACCGAAGTTAGGGACACATGGAGGGACATTTCTAACCTTTTATTACCTATGTTACATCCCGAATAAATTTTGTAAATTGGGCAGTGATGAACGTACATCGTTTTGCCCATCATAGATTCAAAATTCCGTCCCTAAAGGCGTCGTAATGCCGAATTTTCATTGTGACATTTGTTGTATTATTTTGTTATTATTTGATTTCTTCACCTCTACTGACTTGTTTCTTTTTCATGCATTTTTTTTGTGTCATCATAACGCATAGGAAAAATTATTGGCATCGGGATAATCTTCAACCAAGAGGGTTTTCATGGAAGGTCAGGCTAGTTCAATAGTGGAAGAGCATGCAGGGGCGCGGCAATGTTCAGAGTTAGATCGGCGAAGAGATGGGGAATGTTTAAAGGAGGGATATATATCAGCATTGCCAGAACGGGTGGATTTAGTTTATCAACAAAATGATCTCTGAGGGTTGATGGATATTTGGAATCAATGGGATGTGTCAGAAAAGAGGATTTTCACTCATATATATGGAGACGTAGCATTGTTGATATCGGTTAAGATTAACAGTGAGTTGATTCGGGCTATGGTACATTTCTGGAATTCGGCTTACCGATGTTTCACCTTCAACAAGGAAGACATGACACCGACCATAGAGGAATATTCGGCTTTGTTGCGTATTGAGGATGTTATCCCTGATCATATTTATTTGAAGGATTAGAAGACATTAGGGTTCAAGAAGAAATTAGCTAGGATTGTGGGAATGGATAGCAAATGGGTCGATGCACATGTGGTTAAGAAAGGGAAAAGCGAGTGTATTCTGTGGGATGCTCTCAAATCTTTGATCCGAAGTCACCCGAATAGAGACATTGCTAGGGATATTTTTTCCTTAGCCATATATGGTTTGGTTATCTTCCCGGGGACGCTAGGACGTGTCGAGTTGGCCATAGTTGACCTTTTTGAGAAGTTAAGGCATAAGATAGATCCGTCTCCAGCCATCCTAGCAGAAACTATTCGATCTTTGAACTTTTGCAAAAAGGAAGGAAAAGAAAGATTCAGGGGATGTATGCAGCTTCTCTATGTTTGGATTCAGAGTCATTTTTGGAGAAGGGAAGATGTCTCTTTCAAACCATACTTGAAAACCCTAGTACCGATTAGTGAATTCCTTAAAATAGATTGGCCCGAAGACAAAAATGAAGAGCAGTGGATCAACCTGTTCTGAAATCTTAATGGTGAAATGATAACTTGGAGAGCTCCATGGATGATCCCTATGCCGATATTGTACAAATGCGGAGACAAATCAGGGGTTCCACTACTCGGGATTTGGGGAGCCGTGAGCTACGTACCTCTGTTGGTGCAAAGACAGGTTGAATCTCGGCAGTTCACACCCACGATTCATGGACTGGGTCTATTAGATTTCAAGAAGGTTACTCAGGAAAGGTACGGGGAATAATTGAAGCATGGAAAAAGACCCATCGGATAAAGGTAGCCAGATATGCCGACATCGTTACACCAGACTACCTAGCATGGAGAGAAAGGAGGATTAATGACAGGTTGTTGGCATCTAATGGGGAAGAAGTTCAGTTCTTGAGTTTGCCACCGAAGGAAGTGCCATCAGAGTTAGAAATTGCAAGGGCAGAATTCAAAAAAAAAAAGGCCCAAATGAGCAAAGAGATTGCCCAGCTGCAAGAAAAGCTTGAGGACATGAAAAATAGGGAATCAGCTAGAGAAAGAGGAAAGAAAAAGATCAAGAGAGAAAGGGACACTGCTAAGGGCGATCTTCAAGAATTACTCTTGGAGAATAAGAGGTACCGCTTCGAGCTCAGATTTGAAGGAACCCTTAAGACTTCCGAGGAATGAGAGCAAGAGGTCAAAAACCTCAAGAAAGAGAGTAACTACTGGAAAGAGAGAGCGAAGCATGAGGAAGCTCGAGCCAATCAACTGGAGAAGCAAGCTAAGGAAAGCTTACACAGTGATGTTTCTGCTGACGCATCAAGGGTTCATGAACAAGTAGGGGTCGGATTGAAGAGTAAGGTAATCAAAAGGAGATTGTGAAGGAAAGTCCAAGATCAGAGGGAGTTACTATAGGACTTATATTTTGTAACAGCACTTTCAAAGGCAAAGTATGGACTTGTCTTAGGTAGCGTTCTTTTTATTCTATCTCTGATGTATTTAATTCCAGGAAATCAATGAAAGACCGTTTGGTTGGAATTATCCAGGGGCCAATACTTTCAAGTGCATACATATTTTTATCATTCACTTATTCTGTCCTTTATATATTTTGTTCGTTCATTCATACATTTATTCATAGTTATAATTATAATTATTCATTCATTTATTCTGCATATCATTCATTCATACTCATATACTTAGTCATTCATTTATTTGTCCATTCATTTATTCTTTATAATTATTCATTTGTTCATTCATTAAACATTTAGTCATTCATTCATTTTTTATAAAACATTATAAAAAACATTTTGTCAATAATTTCTAATTCATGGTTTTCAAAACTAAAGGTATAGTTGATCGCACAGTGAAAGAACCAAATTTTTGACACCCTTACAATACTCGATCTCAAGCCAGAACTATGGAGAACGATCAGCTTGCTAGAATTGAAAGAATGGAAAAAACTCAAAGGGAACTGCAGGAACAGTTGGCCAAGTCTCAGGAGGAGTCATGGGAACAGATGACTAAAGTACTCATGGAAATGATGAGTGTCATGATGAAACAAAAAAGGCCGGGGGAGAATTCGGTCATCGAGAAAAAGATGGTGAATGAAGAGGATCAACCTAAAAACATACAGCAAAAGGGCCAAGAGCTGCCAATTGGGTTAGCCTCCTATGTTTATATCCAGCCAGCTGCTGAGGCGCTAAATTTTGGTCCTGGAAAGGTTAATATTGGAGCTGACCCTATGGATGTTAATGTTCCAGACTTTTAGGAACTAGCTGAAAAGGAAAAGGCAAAGATGACTGAGCTGAAGAGGGTTGAAATGGCAGAATCCCATAAAAAATATCAACTGCTGGAGGAGAGGCTAAGGTTCGTTTAAGGGGCCGAGTTATTTGGCAGTCTGGATGCCAAAGAGATGAGTTTGGTACACGATCTGGTAATTCCCCCAAAGTTCAAAGTACCAGACTTTGAGAAATATAATGGCACTACCAACCCATCAACACATCTGACTATGTACTGCAGAAGAATGACGGGGCACGATGATAATGAAAAACTGCTTATCCATTGTTTCCAAGATAGCTTGACAGGGTCTGCAACCCGATGGTATAATCAACTAAGTTGTACCAAGATTCGTTCGTGGACGGATTTAGCCAGGGCTTTCATGGAGTATTATAAACATGCATCTGATATGGTACTTGATAGGCTTTCACTACAGAACATGGAAAAGAAAGCTACTGAAAGCTTTAAAGAATATTCTCAGAGATGGAGAGACCTGGCTACACAAGTACAACCTCCTTTGACCAACAAAGAAACTACAGTGCTTTTCATCAATACCCTGAAAGCATTTTATTATGATAAATTGGTAGGGAGTGCCACCAAGGACTTTGCAGATATGGTGATATCCGGGGAGATGATAGAGTCTTCCATTAAGAATGGGAAAATGGAAGGGGGTGAGTCTGCTACTCCGAGGAAGGTTTTCCCTGCAAAGAAGAAAGAGGAGGCCCATGCAATTAGCTTCAATCAATACCCCTATGCACCTCCCACACCATATACATCACCAAGGCCCTATACTCCTACTACATCTTATGCACCTCCTACACCTTACACACCTTACCTAGGGTATAATCCTTACTACCCCAATGTTAACCACCTTACCCAAAATCGATTCCCATATACCACTACAGCCATTTCCAACTGGTATATCCCCACAGATAACCCTTTCCCAAAACACTATCCTAAATACTCAAGGTCCCGCACGCAATGACCAACGTTCACCAAGGAACGATCAAAAACCCCAGTTTGATCTCATTCCTACACCTATGGTGAGCTATATCCCAAATTACTGCAAGGCCAACTTATCGCGCCGGTATATCTTAAACCTTTGACCCCACCATACCCAAGGTGGTATAATACAAATACCAAATGCGCATATCATGCAGGAATTCAGGGCAATTCAATTAAAGATTGCATTGCCTTCAGAAAGAAAGTCCAAAGTTTAATCAATACCGGAGTTGTGAAGTTTGGGTCGAAGAATGGGCCGAATGTAGCAAGAAACCCATTGCTCGATCATGCTGAGAATTGGGTAAATACAGTATGGACAGGGAAGTCAGAAGGGTAAAAAAGGATGCCAAGGAAGTCAAGACTCCAATGTTAATAGTATGGGTCAAGATGGTTAAGGCAGGAATGGTGAGGGATGCAGACAGTTTAAAGATGGTTGCAAAGAGGGTGCAGAATTGGTGCTTGTTCCATAAATGTAGAGGTCATATCATACAGGACTGCGGGGACTTTCTGGCTAAAGTCCAAAAGATGATGGATGATGGAGAATTTCGCAGATATGGTGATATCTGGAGAGATGATTGAAACTGCCTTCAAAAGCGGGAAAATGGATAGTGAAGAACCAGTCGCCCACAAGAAAACAACTCTTGCCAAGAAAAAAGAAGGGGAGGCTCATGCAGTCAGTTTCCATAGCCGATCTTTTGCACCTCCAACACCCTATATACCTTACCCAACCTACAATCTCAACAACCATATCCGACTGGCTTATCTCCTCAGATAGCCATTCCTTCAAACACTCAAAGCATTCCCCAAAATGATCAAAGCCCAGTGAGGAATACCCAAAAGCCTCAATATGACCCTATCCCCACTATTTACAGTGAGTTATACCCGAAGCTTCTATAGGGTCCACTCGTTGCACTTGTCTATCTTCAACCTTTAAAACTTCCTTATCCTAAGTGGTACGATTTCAACACTCATTGCGCGTACCATGAGGGGATCCAAGGACACTCAAGTGAGAACTACACTACTTTCAAGCACAAGGTTCAGAGCCTTATTGATACGGGAATTTTGAAATTCGAGCTAAAAAATAAGCCTAATGTCGCAGGTAACCCGTTGCCTAATCACATAGAGGCTAAACTTAATGCGATAATGTCGGAAGAGTTTGAAAAGGTGAAAAGGGATATCAGGAAAGTTAAAACGCCTATGGTCAGAGTCTGGTTTGAGATGGTCAAGGTAGGTTTGATTAAGCAGAAATCAGATGTGAGAAAGATAGTCAGCCAGGGGGAGGACTTTCGCCAATATCATGAGTGTAAGGGGCACACCATCCAGTTTGTAAAGAGTTTTTAGCAAAGGTTCAAAAGATGATGGATATGGGTGAGGCCCAATTTTTTGAAAAGCTAGAAAAGCCTGAAATCAGTATGAATGAGACCGGTTATGGGATGGATAGAACCCTGATCATATATTATAATAAGCCCTAGGTAAAGGCTATTCCAGTAGTCGAGGGACCCACTCCAAAGATGATCATATAATTGCTGTCACCTTTTTCTTACAAAAGAGACAAGACTATTCCATGAAGCTATAAATGCAGTATGGCAATGCCAAGATCTTCGAACCATCAGATAGCTATCGTAAATGTAACCGGAGTAGGGCACCTAACCCAAAGTGGTAAATGTTAAGCCCCAGGGATAGTTGGACTTGGAAGGATAGGGGGACCTGACAAAGGAAAAAAGGCAGTGGGACTAGATCCTATGGAGGTAGAACAATCTGGGGGAGATCCAGCTCCAGCTAGTAAAGTAAAGGAGCCGATGAATTAGAAGAAAGCCTGCGAGTTTTTAAAGTTCATCAAGCATAGCGAGTACAGTGTAGTAGAACAGTTGCACCGCCTACCAGCGAGGATTTCAGTTCTTTCACTGCTGTTAAACTCAGAGCCACATCGAAATGCTCTGTTGAGAATTTTAAACCAGGCTTGCATGGCTAACAACCTATCGATGGAGAAGTTAGACTGATTGGTGGGAAATATCATAGCAAATGATTACATTTCTTTCAGTTATGATAAGAAACCACCGAATGGAATAGGATCCGCAAGGCTCTTCATATCACCACTACTTGCAAGGGATACATTCTACCATGGGTACTCCTCGACAATAGATCTTCAATGTGATGCTATTGGCTACCTTGTCAAAACTGCCCATGGATATGTCCTACATGCTGCCAAGTCATACCATTGTCAGAGCCTTTGATGGCACTCGTCGGGAGGTGATGGGAAGCATTGAAATCCTGCTTCAGATAGGTCCCAGTACCTATAAGGTCAATTTTCAAGTGATGGGCATCACCCTATTTTACAATTGCTTGTTGGGAAGACCGTGGATTCACTCCACTAGGGTTGTGCCATCATCTCTCCATCAAAAGTTGAAATTTATGATGGAAGGACGCTTGGTTAGCGTGTCAAAGAAAGAGGATATCATAGCCTCTACATCAACAGATACCCCTTACATAGAAGTAATCGAATATGTTGTAGAATGCTCATTCAGGTCCCTGGAATTCGTCAACGTCGTGTTCATCACGGAAGGATATAACATTCTAGAGCCAAAGCTATACAAGAATACCAGGTTGAGGGTGATAACGATAGTTGGAAAAGGCTGTAGAGTAGGTAAAAGACTAGGGAAATATCTCCAAGGGATGACCAGAGCAATATAAGTGGCCGGGAAGAAAGACCAATTCGATCTTGGATATCTCTCTAAAGCTCACGAGAAAAAAAGACAAATTGAGAATAACCGAAAAAGGAGGATGGCCCGTCTTGCGGGAGTGGATATGGAGTGGGAGCCCATGACTTTCTCGCCAATCATTCACATCTTTCGCTCAACCGATTTCGAGTTTGAGAGTAAGAATTTTGAGGATGTGATGGTCCTGCTGGAGCAGGCTTTTGAGAAGTTCTACGGGGTTGAAAACAAACAACCACATGAAATGATGGTCGGCATGGCCGAAACATATCAACAGAGAGGAGAAAGCACTAGTTGGGTTGTGCGCCTGTGCCATCCGGGTTATGAGCAAACAAATTGGAGCATGACTGAATTTCCCTTAATTTTTAGGTCTACTCTAGTGTAATACTCTAAACCAACACTTAATTGCCTCTGCCCAAGGGCATTAAGAATCCTTTGTATGGGCGTATGTTTAAAACTTATCATTTAATAAATAACAAACAAGATGCATGTTCTTCATATAAATGTGTCCGTATTATTTCATTATTTCATCCATTCATTCATTCTTTCGTTATTATTGCCTATATGCCTTTCTATATTTTTTCCCCACCTATTTACAGGTGCCCGGATATGGAATATGAGGACTGTCCTGTTAATAATTCTAAAATTGATTTTGAAAAACCAATCTGTACGGGTGATTTTGACGCTAACGAAGATGTCGAGGACTGTGATTTGCCTTCGGATTTGTTGAGAATAATAGAACAAGAGGAGAAACAAGTATTGCCTCATAAAGAGCAGTTGGAAGTGATAAATTTGGGGAATAAGGAAGAAATGAAAGGAGTCAAGATTGGGATTGCCATTTCACCATTGATAAAGCAAGATTTGATAAGTCTACTCCAGGAATACGTGAATGTGTTTGCATGGTCGTACCAAGATATGCCTGGGCTGGACCCTGACATTGTTTTTCATAAACTCCCTCTGAAACCAGATTGCAAGCCAATTCAGCAAAAACTGAGAAGAATGAGGCCCGAAATGCTATTAAAAGTGAAAGAGGAAGAGAAAAAGCAATTCGATGCTGGATTGTTGGAAGTGATAAAATACCCGGAATAGGTAGCCAACATTGTCCCAGTTCCGAAAAAAGATGGCAAAGTACTGATGTGTGTCGATTACCAGGACCTGAATAGGGCAAGCCTTAAGGATAATTTCCTATTGCCTCACATTGATACCCTAGTCGATAATACTGGCAAGAATTCCTTGTTTTCCTTCATGGATGGGTTCTCAGGGTACAGTCAGATTAAGATGGCACCGGAAGATATGGAGAAAACCACATTCATGACGATATGAGGAACCTTTTGCTATAAGGTAATGCCATTACAGTTGAAAAACGTTGGGGCAACATATCAAAGAGCCATGGTAACTTTGTTCCATGACATGATACGCAAAGGGATCGAAGTTTATGTCGATGATATGATCGCAAAGTCGCAAGGAGAGGACGAACACATTGCGAATCTTAAGAATCTCTTTGAAAGCTTGAGAAAATTTCAACTTAAGCTCAACCCGGCAAAGTGTGCTTTCGGAGTTACTTCGGGAAAGCTATTGGGCTTCGTTGTTAGCCAGAAAAGGATTGAGATTGATCTAGATAAAAGCTATTCAGAGCTTGCCTCCCCTTCGTACTCAGAAAGAAGTAAGAAACTTTTTGGGTAGGCTGAATTATATCGCTCGGTTCATCTCTCAACTGATCGATAAGTGCGACCGATCTTTAAGTTACTCCAAAAGCGGGATCCAGGGGAATGGGATGAAGGATGCCAGATAGCCTTTGATAAGGTCAAGCATTATCTATTGAACCCACCTATACTAATGTTACCGATCCCAGGGAAGCGTTGATATTGTATTTGTCAGCATTCGAGAAGTCCATGGGATATGTGTTGGGGCAACATGATGAAACCGGATAAAAAGAATAAGCCATCTACTATCTCAGCAAGAAGTTCACTGAGTACGAGTTGAAGTATTCATTGGTAGAAAAGCTTTGTTGTGCTTTAGCTTGGACTGCCCGAAGGCTCAGGCAGTACATGTTGTATCACACGACATGGCTGATTCAAAGTTAGATCCCTTCAAATATGTATTCGAGGCACCTTCTTTGTTAGGAAGAACAACGAGATGGCAAGTGTTGCTTTTCGAATAAAATATTGCGTATGTGAGCCAAAAAGCTATAAAAGGTAGCGCAGTAGCTGAATTCCTAGCAAGTCGGGCGGTGGAGGATTACGAGCCTCTAGACTTTGATTTTCCTAACGAAGACCTAATGTGTGTTTTGCAAGAAAAAAGGACTTTCTTTGAGAAGAAAACTTGGAAAATGTATTTTGATGGCGCATCTAATGCCATGGGGCAGGAATCGATGCAGTACTCATATCCCCTGAAGAAGATCATTATCCTTTCACTTCCAGATTGGATTTTGATTATACAAACAATATCGCTGAGTATGAAGCATGAACTATAGCTCTTCGTGCCGCCATAGAAAGAAAGATCAAAACACTAGAACTCTTCGGAGATTCAGCCCTGGTAATATACCAACTGCGCGAAGAGTGGAAAACCCGGGATGCAAAGCTAATCTGATATCGAGAGCTTATACTGAACTTGATTGAAGAGTTTGAAGATGTGGTTTTCAATTACTTGCCCCAAGAAGAGAATCGAATAGCAGATGCTCTAGCCACTTTATCATCAATGTTTAAAGTGAATGAAGGGGCCGAAGTTGTGACAATCAAGATGAGCATATACGAGTCTCCTAACTATTTCTTGAGTATCGAAGAAGAAGAAGAGGATTTTCACCCTTGGTATTACGACATCTTGATCATCAAGAGTCAAAAGTACCCTGAACAAGCAACGAAAAATGATAAGAGAACCCTAAGAAGAATGGCAATGGGTTTTGTCTTGGATGGTGAAATCCTTTCCAAGAAAGAGAAAGACCAGGTTCTGTTGAGGTGTGTTGTTTCTACGGAAGCTCAGAGAATCCTCGAACAGGTCCACGAAGGGATATGTGGCACCCACGCGAATGGCCACATGCTGGCTAAGCAGATTATGAGGGCCGGATACTATTGGTTAACCATGGAAGGGGATTGCATCAATTATTCCTGAAAGTGCCATAAATGCCAGATATATGCAGACAAGATTCATGTGCCACCATTGCTGCTGCATGTCATGACCGCTTCTGGCCATTTTCAACATGGGGGATGGATATGATTGGGTCCATTACCCCGAAAGCTTCGAACGGACACCGCTTCGTCCTGGTTCCCAAAGACTACTTCACAAAGTGGGTAGAAGCAGCTTCTTATGACAATGTAACAAAGTCAATGGTGTGAGAAAATTTTGGACAATGCTCTCAATCTGAACAACAAAATAATGAAGGAAATTTGTACCCAGATCAAGATTCAGCATCATAATTCGACACCATCGTCCTAAAATGAATGGGTAGTAGAAGGCGCCAACAAGAACATCAAGAAAATTGTTGAAAAGATGACTAATGTGTACAAAGATTGGCACGAGATCTTGCCTTTTGCTCTTCACGCGTACCGTACTTCAGTTCGCACATCTACGGGTGCCACGCCATTTTCACTGGTATATGGGATGGAGGCAGTACTGCCTATCGAGGTTGAAATCCCTTCACTTCATGTCTTGATGGAAGTAGGCATAGTACAGGCAGATTGGGTTAGAACTCTCTATGAACAGTTGAATCTCATCGAGGAGAAAAGGCTGAAGGCAATTTGTCATGGGCAGATTGTTGTCAGATTTAACCACGCAAGTGCACGTATCGTTAACAAGTAATATAATGAAAAGTAGAGTGTCGAACCCATGAAGAATTGTTACTAAATTCGTTAAGTACTAAAATTAAAACAACTCAATCTTATTCAAACAATTAATTAAAGGTTGCAAATAAAAGAAAATAATAAACAAAAAAAGCTAATTAAAATTGGGATTAAATCATTTGAGAAAAGCCTAGGATTACAATTTCTCTCAACACTTCGATTGAACGTCTCCTACCTTCTTAACTTGATTAATGACTTTTAGTTGTTAACCTAGAGTTCTAATCTATTTATAAGTATCTGTCGATGGTCTTATAAAAATATCTCTCTTAACCAATTAGCTATACGTCTATGACAATTGATTGAAGAGAAACTCATTAAGCTTAGACTCTAAAATTGATTACACATGACATGTAAGTACATTTCTACCATACATGCAGATCAATTCATAATAATAAATAAATATGAAACATGTGTTATTTAATCCATGTCTAACACTAAACTCTCTATGTCTAGATGTATTTAGGTTACCACATCAATCTAATTGGTAGCTAAGCAATTAGAAGAATTAAGAACAAGATTGATAAACAACTCAAATATCATTAAATCAAGCAAAAGAGTAAAATAATCCAAACTACATGTTGAGTTCCATTGCAATCCTAGAAAAATATATTTAGTTCATAGTAAATAATAAAAAAACAAAGGAGTTTCACCATTATAAATATTACAAGAAAGATAAAGAAGACAAGGGATAAGAGAAAACTAAAGGGTTGTCAGATCTTCAGTCTTCAATCCTTCAAAATCTCTATTGCTCCTTGCAAATCTTTGGTGGCTGCTCTCCTCTAAAGAAAATTAGGTTATTTACAAGCTTCAAATTTGACAGCTAGGGAGAAGTCTTTTATAAAGTCCTAAATGGTTCCTATTTATAGAATTCCAAAAGCCTGAAATAGGAAAACTTTGTGGGAAATAACAACTTTCAGTTTTGACTTTCCATATATGAACTGATATTCTCCTTATTGCTTTAGGACTCTACAAAAATACAAAAGTCATTAAATAAATAACTAAATTAAACATAAAATAAATAAATAAAACTAAATTAAATTAAAAATAATTAAAAATAACTAAAAATAATTAATTAATACTTTAAACTATAAGGATTTAGCTATTTTAATATATAAAATATGGTAAAACAACTCTATGTTATAGAGTTATCACAGAAATAGAGTTATCACAGATGTATCAGAAAAGGACGATCCGGGCCCATAACAAGAAGGTTCGTCTCAGACAATTTCAAGAGGGAGAGTTGTTACTGAGAAAAGTTCTCCCTATCGTGAAAGATCCTCGCGAAAAATGAGCTCCGAATTGAGAAGGACCCTATGTGGTGAAAAGAGCTTTTTCTGGAGAAGTATTGATCTTAACTCAGATGGACGGTGATGGCTTGAGGAATCCCATGAACGCCAATGAATTGAAGAAATACTATGCTTGATGAAGAAAAGGAAAAAAGAAGAAAAAGAAAAGTGTGATACTGTGCATATGAGAATTCGAATGATTCCAAATGTAAACATGAGAATTCTATATATCTATTTCCCCCGAGGATTGCTTTTCAATGAGAATATTCGTGCTTGATATGATTAATGGCCATTTTTCATTATTCCTGTCACTAAGAAGAAATTATCCCGATTCACCCATTTGAGCCGTAGGAATCCTTTCTTTGAACCCAGATCAAAGATCACCTTCCACACTAGGGGGCAAAGGCAAGGAAAAATCTCCAAAAAAAATTATGGCTAAAAGAGCCATCAAAAAGAAAAAAAAAACGCACAAAAAACATGTGAAATCAAAGAATGGAAAATGAAAGCCAAGAACGAAAAGAAACGAGAATCAAAATTCAAAGGAGAAAAATCCAAAAAGGGTGAATGTTTCGAAAATAAAACCTCCTCATGAAATGATCCTTGATCCAGTCACCCTTAAACACACTTTGGCCCTATTTATCCTTTCTTTCTAAACCCAAACCTTGGCATATATTACGTGCTTTTAAAGTCCATTTTGATCAAGCTCAGGTATTTAATTTGGAGGGTTTTTCTCAGATTTTATTTCTTCTTTTGGAATTGTCATTTTTACCATGGAAGGATTTAGAATTCTCAGATGCATGGTGGAACACAAAAAAAAATGAAAAATAAAATGTAAAGGAGAGGTTTAAGTCGAAAACCCGAAAAGGGTGACTAAAAACCGAACGGGGGATACTTGGGTTGAAAACCTGCAAAAGGCAGCCCAAGTACTGAATTAATGCTCCGTGTGAAGGGGAAGAAGGTATCAGGAATTTAGAGAAAAGGAAACCTCAGTCTGAAGCAACAGCAAAAGCCGAGAAGTCACTGAAGCAAATGGTTTAACCAAAAGACATTTTAGAGGAATTAAAAGTAGGAGGGGTCTAGGATATTCTGCATCTGGGGCATCTATACCTTTTTCTTTGCCTTTTCCTTTTAAACTTGATATTCATCTTTGTTATCTAAACCTTTTTGAAATAAACTCTTGTTGGCCCTTTCATGGCATTTGGTTGTTCCATGCCATCTTTCATACATGTTGTGATGCATTTTGAATGTTATCAAATTGAATAATGATTATTAAACATAAAAATCTTTAAGTAAAAGGATTTCCTTGAATTACTATGGAGTAGATTTAAATTCTAGAGGAGGTTTGGAAACCACTAGAATTTGGAGAAAACTCACAACAATCCATAATGCTGAAAAACTCATCAAGTGGGACAAATTTTGGATACGCTAAACACATCGACCCGAGATACTGAAGAGCTCATCAAGAAAAGGAAATCAGAGTTAGGATTGAAAATACTACAGCAGAGTCAAAACCTGTGGATTGCGTTGAAACCACAGAGAAGAGCTCATCAAGTAGAGCAAGATCATGGATAGGTTAAAAACATCGCCACTGAGTCAAAAAATTTGGAGAAAACTCATGACAATCCCCAAAGCTGAAAAGAGCTCATCAAATAGAGTAAATAGTGGAGTTGAGAAGATTCGTGAAACTCAGCGAGATCATGGATTAAAACTCATAACAATCATATAATTGCATTCATCCCTAGGGAACATGCATCTTACAAGCATTTTGCAAAACTTATCATCAACATCATTGCATTCAACTAACTATAGAAACCTTTCCTTTTTTTTAATCCAACATAGCTGACACAAAAGGAAGCAAGCACTTTATCCAAAAAATTTATGGACAAGACATCCAGAATACAATTATATACAATGCCGTGTGAAAAGAGATTTTTTGAAAACTCTGCCGGGTTGCTGGGGAGCTCGATTATCCTGACACATGTCATTTATATAATATTTCTGGATAAGACATCCAAACCTTTTGAGCAAGACATCCAAAATTTTCTCTAAACAAGACATGCAGAATACAATTATATATAGTGCCGTGTGAAAAGAGATTTTTTTGAAAACTCTGCCGGGTTACTGGGGTGCTCAATTATCCTGACACATGTCATTTATATAATCATACTGGACAAGACATCCAAACCTTTTGGACAAGACATCCAAAATTTTCTCTGGACAAGACATCTAGAATACAATTATATACGATGCCGTGTGAAAAGAGATTTTTTGAAAACTCTGTCGGGTTGCTGGGGAGCTCGATTATCCTGGCACATGTCATTTATATAATTTTCCTGGACAAGATAACCAGATTTCGAACAAGACATTCAAATTTTCCTGGATAAGACATCCAAATTTTCTTGGACAAGACAACCAGACTTTTCATGGACAGGACATCCAACTTTTGTAAATCGAACTCGTTTTCTTAAAACGTGTCGAGCCTTGATTAGTCAGGGAATTTAAGTTAAGGACAAATTTTATTGTTTTAGTCAAAGCTGCACCAAGGTGAAGTAAGGCCCCGAGACTTCTGTTGAGGTATTATCTTCTATTGCAAATCAAACTCTTTTCCTTAACACGGGTCGAGCCTTGATTAGTCAGGGAACTCAATTTAAGGACAAATTTATTTTATTTTACATTTTACAGAAAATGAAAAAATCAATCAAAAACTCAAATAAATGAACAAATAAATGGAAAAAATGGAAATTCCCTTTTCTATCCTTCACATGTGATTTCACAGAATGGATAAAATTATTGCCTAGATTATCTTTGCCTGATTCCTGATTCTCAGCAATAGTCAAAGAGGGGCAGCTATAGACACCAAATTTTGTTCGGGCCCCCTAAACCGAGCAGATTCTCCTTTTCAACTCCCCGGAATGCAAGGAGACTTCCACCGTTCCACAGATGGGTCCCCAAGACTTTGTTTCAGAGGTCAGCATAAAAAGTCAACTCGAAAAAAGTCAACCCCAAAAAAGTCAACCTTAAAAAGTCAACCATTAAAAAAGTCAACTCTTAGTCAGAATCAAGATTCGAAGTTGAATTGAACAATGGCGAAAGAATTTTGATAATCCGAGGTCTACAACTAAAGATAGAGTTCGGATGATGGGTTGCAAAAATTCAGTGTAGGGGATGACCTAATCTTGTAAATTTGGGGAAAATTGCGAAGATGGCCCAATTCGGTGAAATTGAAGTCCCCAGTTCATAAAGGAGGAATAAACAAAGATAGCCCGAGGCCCAGTTTGAAGTGGATCCCAAGGAAGAGCCGATTAGAGCAAAAACAGAAAAATGAGAAAATTCTCGAGTTTTTAAAAAGGAAAACTAAATCAGAGGAGAATTTGATTGTAAAAATTGGGTGTTTTAGGACCAACTCAAATTTAATATATGACAAAGGAAGTAGAAAAAGAAAATCTGGGAATCGGACCCGTTTCAAGTACAATCGAGGTTTCGGAGGTTAAAGGGCAATCTTGGAAAATCCCAAAGAAAATTCTGAGAAAATTAGCAAACGAGCTCAGAAAAATATAAAAACTCCCAGATCTGAGATTTATATTTTTTGGAAGGTATTGGTGAAGACAAATCCGAAATTGGAGTTCATTTGAAAAAGGGCAAAATTCGGGTGCACTAAACCGAAATTGAAAAAGATAATTCCGGGAAAATAGCAAACGAGCTCGAAAATTTATGAAAACTTCTAGATCTAAGTTTTATAATTTTTGGAAGGTATTGGTGAAAAAAATCAGGAATCGGAGTTCATTTAAAAAGGGAAAAGTTTGGGTGCACTAACCCGAAATTTCAAAAGATAATTTCGAAAAAAATAGCAAACGAGCTCGAAAAATTATGAAAACTTCTAGATCTGAGTTTTATAATTTTTGGAAGGTATTGGTGAAGAAAAATCCAAAATCGGAGTTCATTTGAAAAAGGGCAAAGTTCGGGTGCACTAACCCGAAACTCCAAAAGATAATTTCGAGAAAAATAGCAAATGAGCTCGGAAAAATGTGAAAACCTCCAGAACCAAGTTTTACATTGAATGGGATGAGTTGGAAAAGATAAATCCAAAATTAGGGTCCATTTGCAATTAAATTAAGTTCAGGGGGCTAAAAGGTAATTTTATCGAAGAAACCGAAAAAGGCCAATGTTGCAAAATTAAAAAGGTGAAAAAATGAAGGGATTCTGGAATATCCTAGGCCCTTGTCCGACCAGCATAAGAGAAGGGTGGGGATTTATTTCATTTCATCCAATGGTCACTATCAAGTAGCAAGATGTCATTTTTAATGCCTTGAATGTCCTTGCTCATCCAATGGCCTAGGTTCTTTGTAGAAAGATGAGAGCATCCTTCAATGGCCAAGATTCAATTGCAAGATGTCATTTTTATTGTCATGAAAATATCTTTCATCCAATGGCTTAGATTGATTGGAAAAAGATGAGTACATCTCATCCAAGGGTTAAAAAATCAAATTACAGACACACACAATCATACCTCTTGGCCGGCCACTATTAAGAAGGGGGACGGTTTCATTTTTCATAGAGTTAGTTATCTTTTAAAGATCATATAGGAAGTATCTAAATTGAAGGGAAGAAGGAAGAAATTTTTTGAAGATAAGCTAGCTTGAGAAAGCTTTGAAGGTAGCTATTGGCACCTTTCTCTTGCATTTTTCTTTCCTTTCCATGTTTCTTCTTTTCTTTTCCATGTTGGTTGTGGTAGGATAGCTTCCTTTGATGGTTTAGTTTTCAAAAACAAATAAAAATAAAAAGGTTGAAAGGCTTCATGATCTTGATAAAATCAAGTGATTATGGTTAGAGGAGGGCTATGCCCATTGTACCAACCATAGAGCTCACCTCTTTTTTCCTATTTTACTTGCTGTTTTTCTATTTGTTTTCATAGGTATTTTTGTTATATTATGTTGTTCATACCAAGTTTATCAATGTCTTTGCATCTTGTGGCTATGTCATATAGCATTTTAGGTCATATCATTTTATTTTGCATTTTAAGCATGCTATGCATCACACATAAGACCATGTTATTGTCGCAACCTAAAAATAACAAGTCTCATCGCAAGACTATTACTCATTAAGCGTGACATTGGGGAAAATAGAGGAAAAGATGACTTAATTCCTCTTGAAATAAAATGAGAGTTTGAAAACGACCTCGGAAAAAGAAATGTAGTCGCCACCAATCTTTTTTGGCTAGGTGTGATCGACCACCTATTAAAAATGGTTTTGTAAAACATTTTAAAATTAATTAAAATATTTTTAAAACCAATTTCAAAGTCTGCGTTTTTAAACCAGAGAAAAAAAAAAGAAAGGGGGTTCGAAAGTCGGTTACGTGCGGGGAAGGATTAGCACCCCCACAACGCCTGATGCACCCAAAAGAGTGTATCTTATTTAACCTTGCACTAAAAAGATAAATTGTAAGTATAGTAGTTAGCAAGGGTCGAGTCCTCAGGGATTGGGTTTTAATCTATGAGTTATTAGTTTATAACTTACGTTCAAAGAAAACAATAAAAGAAAAGGGGTTTTTGAAGCCAGATTTAAACTAAAGTAAATAATAAGAAGAAGATGCAAGGCGGTATAACCAGCCAATAAAAATATATATACTAAATTAGGCGGTATAACCAGCCAATAAAATTATATATACTAAATTAGGCGGTATAACCAGCCAATAAAAGTAAAACAAAGTTAATATACAAATTAGGCGGTATAACCAGCCAATAAAAATAAATATACTTTTAAAAATAGGCAAACTAGAAAAGTAAGAAAACAAGTAAGTAAGAAGAATCAAATATGAAAAATATGGTTAAGGTTTCATTCTCCACCACTAGACATCATTAAGAATCAATTTCAGATCTATCAATATCAACCAACTATCAAAGTTAACAACCGTAGATAACAACAAGCTCTGTTATCCCAATCTTTCCTTAGTTTGTCGTTAAATAGAACAAGCTCTCTATTTAATCTCTAACCATCAAACAACCTAGAATAAGCTCTCTAAGTTCAATTTAATGGCAGCTTTATGATGAGAAAGATAGGTTGATCTAAGCAACAAACACATAAGCTCGGATTGTTCAACTTAGGTTATGTTCCACTTTGCAATTATTGAAAACTTGACCATAATCATTAATCACAAATTGCCACTTATGAATAGGAAATCAAGACAATTACACGGATCAAGATTCCTAAACTAGCAATAGATAATTATCAAGATCTATCTAGTTGTACACCTAAACAAATCAAGACAACATCATGAACAATTCTTGTAGAAGAACATAAGCAACTTTGATAGAAAATTAATGATAGATAGAATCTGAAAATCAATCACAAAACATGTCTAGGGCTTTGAAATCACCCTTAACCAAATAGAAGTTTAGCCTAGCATAGGCATTATAAACATAAAATTAAATAGAATCTAAGAAGAAAATAAAAGAAAGAAAGAAGAAGAAGAAGAATATTAATTATCCAACCTCTTGCTCTTTCTAAAGAAAAAGAAAACTAGAGAAAAGAAAGAAGAAGAAAACTTAGAGAATTTTATTACAATGGCTAATATCCTACCTATGTACAATATGATCCCTTACAATCATCCAAGGCCCTCTATTTATACACATTTTGGAGGGCTAAATGACAAGAGACAAGCTTTACAAATTTCAAAGGTAGGTATATGACGATTTTGATCAGCCAACTTGATGGTCGATTTCGTCAATATTGGAGGCCTGATCTGATCACATGGTCTTCTAGAAAAAGGTTCCCCTATCAGTTACGGAACCATAGCCGTTGGAATCAGCTCATTTGCTGATGTGGTTAAGCAGATATGGGCAAAATACGAAAACATGTCAGCACAGACGTCATTGCACATCAGCCACCTTGATGGTCGATTTCTTCAATATTGGAGGCCTGATCTGATCACATGGTCTTCTAGACAAAGGTTCCCCTATCAGTTACGGAACCATAGCCGTTGGAATCAGTTCATTTGCTGATGTGGATAAGCAGATATGGGCAAAATACGAAAACATGTCAGCACAGACGTCATTGCACATCAGCCACCTTGATGGTCGATTTCGCTAGGGAAAACGACTCCGTTTTAAGAAGTGTAAAACATGAAAAAGATAGATATGCCTCTTAGCTTTGCATGGCTACAAATTGCAGCCTTATTGCTTCAGTGAAACTCGAGATATAGCTGATATGGCAAAAGGTATCGGAACTGAAACTGAACTGGATTTGCCCTTAATTCTAGTAATCTGAAATCACTCAAAGAAACTTGTGAAAAACACCAAAATACATAAAAATATAAAAGATCATAAACACAATTAGACTAAACAATAATAACTCGTATTTGACACAAAACATTAATAAAACATAACTAAAAACTATATAATTATACGAGTTATCACACCCCCACACTTAGATTGTTGCTAGTCCCTAGCAACGACTCAATAAAAATAAAATAAGAAAATCTAATCTAATCCATTTTCGTAGGAAATCACGGTGGCACTTAGCATGTGACACAAGCCTTTAAACCCCTAGGTGTCCCTAGTGGACGAGTTTAGTCTCGTGAGGGTTTACTAGAACGATACCCACAAACATTGAAAAACTAAAATATAAATAAACTACATATACTGAAAATATTTACTCCTATTCCTTTCAATATAAATTAGAGACAATCTTTGAACAAGTCTTATAAACTAATCAATAGCTTAAAGAATTTCACAAAAAATCATGCTTGAATGTAAATTGTTTGAGTTAAGCCAATATTAACATAACATATTTCAATCAAAATAGTGCACATTCAAACTTAATCTCAACTTCTCACATGGGATACTCTCATGATTTTCACTCTTTAAAGTAGTGGTAAAGTGTTTACACTCAATCAATCTCATGAAAATAGTTCTACCATATGCTTGCTTGTCTACCTATTCTCCACTAAAAGATCATGCAACTTCATAAATGAAGAGGTCTTTAATCAGGGTTGTAATGGGGCCAAGAGGTAATAATGTGGTTAAAGAATAAAAAGGAAAAGATATCACAAACATTCCAAAGACTTCATAGAATTTAGAGACAAAATAAGATTTTGCAAATAAAACTTTCTCAATATTCTTTAGAAGTACATAATCACATAGGCTGAATATTTCATGTTGAGCCTTTACTTCATTCTAACCAACTTTCGAACATCTTTTTCTTTTCTTTAACTAGAAGTTCAAGAGATTATTCAAAAATTGTTTTTTTTTTTTTCACATGGGAATGTATTTGGCAATATTGCCTCTATTTTTCTCTTGACTTTTGCCTTTCTCCTCCCCCACACTTATCTTTTGTTCTAACCCAAATTTTCAAAAAGTATCCCTTGTTTTTGCAATATGTCTCAAACATTCTAGTCCATCTTTAGAACAAGGGTAAAGATATAAATGTGTTTAGGCTAGGTGTAAGATGTGGTTACCAAATAAATAGCTTATTCACTGTAGGCTCAAATTGGTTCACTAGAGGGATGTTCTCTTGGAACATCAATAAGGGATGGCTGTTTGGCTCTGGCTAAAAATCCTATTGCCTCTATCATATTCATGTTGTCACATGCATCAATATAGTCTCAAACGGTTTAAAGCAAGTTCTAGAGAATCATGTAATCATAAGAGCACTCAAGAAAGAAATTAGATTGATTTGTATAATGCATCAATCATTTTAGGCTCAAAAACTCACAAGAATGATTATACAAGTCAGATTAAGTCTAAACATGCTTCTTTCTCAATCAACATATCATATTAACATTGGCTCATAAAAAGGTTGACATCAAGCTCAATTCTCATGAAAATCTTCTCACTAATAAATATGTTTTAGACTTATGCAATTCATATCTCATCATTGTTTTAAAAAGGAACTAAAACACACTAAAAAATAAGAATAATAATAAAGACTCATAAAAAAAAAATAGTAGACAAAAATAAAAGAAATCCTAAATCATTCCCCCCACACTTAATTCTTACATTGTCCTCAATGTAAGTCTATTAACCCAAATGAAAGAATCATGTGTAAGAGAAAAGAACTAATAACATAAGAATAGGAATAACTAGACTCAAAACAAAACAAACTCATGCAACCTAAATAATCCTAAAATACTAAACAAAAATTAACAAGTAAACGTAAAAAGATTAAAATCAAACTGACAAGGTATGTCTCAAGTCTCCCTTACTCAGACCTTGTTCAGAATGAATACTTCTAAATTGCTTAAAACACAACAAACTCTTTTTTTTTTTTTTGAAAAGAAGAAATCAAACTGACAAGGTATGTCTCAAGTCTCCCTTACTCAGACCTTGTTCAGAATGAATACTTCTAAATGGCTTAAAACACATCAAATTTTTTTTTTTTTTTTTTTTTTTAAGAAGGTAAAATTTAGGAGATATTACCTGTAGAGGTTGCTAACCACTTATTATAACTGAGACACAACAAACAAAATGTTAGATAATGTCACAAAGACAAAGTGCAATCCACTCCTTGCTCGTCCATATCTCTTTTTCTTTTTCCGAGCGTTTGCGAAACAACCGTAGCAGATAAATACTCATAAGCTTGGAGCTTTTTGAGTAAATCTTCAATGGTTTTAGCAGAAATTATGGTTCTCCTTGCCTCTGAAAACATGAATCCATTATCCACAGCATTATCTAAATATGAAAGCAAATTACTAAAATAACCATTAATATTAAGCAAACCAATGGGTTTCTTATTTGTGACCAAAGATGACCAAGAAGCCACGCAAGCTATTTCTTCCAATGTACCCAGACCTCCTGGTAAAGCAATGAATGCATCGGCAGAATGGTACATGATTGTTATCCGTTCAGGGATACTCCAGACTTGTATTTCCTTACCCACGGTAGGTCCACAAAAACTTGTGAATAGTTTTGGCACGATTCCTAGAACTGGACTTCCTCCGGCGTGTGCTGCTGTAGCGACTGCTCCCATTAAACCCGTACTACCGCCTCCATAAATCAACTGGATCTTTTGTTGGGCAAGTATTACTCCAACTCTTATGGCTTCATCAGCGAATATGTTATTTTTCCCTGGATAAGCACCTCCAAAAACACAAATTTTTTTAATGCGTTGGGACGAAGTACTTTCCATTTTTTTTTTTTTTCTTTTTTTCGAGTGCCTGAAAGAGAATGAGTACATGGTGTAATATATAGAGGACTGAGTAGTGAATCAGACAAGAGTAATAATATCGCCGAAAGTGTATCTGACCTGTCAGAAGAAAATGTTAACCTAACAAAAGATTTTTGCGTGATTTCAGGAAGAAAATAAAAAAAGAGAAGAAAAATCAACCGTAACAGACAAATAAAAAAAATGAGAATAATTACACAAATCGAATAACACGTAAATTAAACCGAAATAAAGTTATTGCAAATCAAACCAAAAGCTGAGAAGTCATTTATTGTAGTTGTGATTGTGGCTCACATCTTCCTCTGGTTTTACGTCCAGAAACGGCTTAAACGCCTTCTATGAGTCGAGGATATGTTTCCCATCCAGTTTTCTTACAAGCTGGCAAACAGGGTCTTTTAACATCAGATTCCCAAGATGTTGCCATTCCCTTTGGAATTGCGGCCATAAATCAAGAATTTCTCTTTGTACGTCTCCACTAGGATGCGTCTCAAGAGAAAGTTGGATATTACCCAAATTCTCCTTACTCAGTCCATCCTTAATGAATTCAATTTTATCATCTCGATTAGAGGACGGAATCCCAATAGAACGACATTTACCGTTACACGTCCATCGTGCACATTTGTGGCAATTTGAACTCATGCGCTTTGCTCGTCGCTTCTTTGCAAAAGTGCTTCTACCTGTACCTGGTAAATGCAAAACAGGAAGATATTCATCTTCACGTACCTTGGCTTCAATTATCCAACGTATGTCTTCAGGAATCCCTTTGTGCATAAGCATTCTTAATCTTTCAAATCGAACTTGGTAAAGCTTCAGTAAAATATTTCGAGGAAAAGGAGGAAATCGTTTCTGTAATCTTGTGAGAATATCATCCATCCTGAAAAAAAATGAAAAAAAAAAAAAAAAATGAAAGAGAAATTGAAAGAGAAATTTATATACAATATCAGTTTTGTGGGTAGCTGATAGAACCGATTTAAATAATCACGGAGTACCGTTATCCGCCATTTAACCGGGGTAAAAAATTAAAAATTATATTTACATCTAGTTATTTTCAAAACCAGGATCAGAAAGAAAAACAACATAAAAAAACTCAAAAACAAAACACTCTAAATAAAATCCTAAATTCTTCCCCCCACACATAACTCTTACATTGTCATTAATGTAATGCTATTATCCCCCAATGCAAGAATTATATGTAAGAGAAAAGAACTATTAAACAAAATAAACTTATGCAGCCTAAATGAACTTAGAAACACTAAACACAATTAGCAAAGAAACATTAGAAAAAGATAAAGAAAAAGAGAGCAAATCTGAGGATGGCAGTTTGGCAATGCTTTCACTAATTAGGCTGCCTCCCCCAATTAGCACTTGAGTTAGTGTTTTGAATCTAACCAACACCCCTTCTTGGCTTTTTAGGCTTGTCAGGCTCATACATGAAATTTTCCAAATTTATGCGTTTGAGAGGAAGCTTTCTTTGCACAACAGTGGATGCATTCTCCATTACAAGTATTATTCCATCATCCTTTGTGGTGCATATCTCATCGAGGAATGGAGCATATTTTGATACTTGTTGAATGGCATCCACAAACAAGTTGTTTAAGGTTTCTGGCATGTGTTGTTCATGTTCTTCCTCCTTGAACTTTGCAAATCTACTAGGAAAAGGTGGAGAAGAAACATTAGTAAAAAGTGGAACCTTAAACGTTACCTCAGGTGCCGAAATACTCTTATTTGGATTTGTGGCTTCATTAACCTCAAGAATAGAATCCATCTCTAATTTTGTCTCATCCTCATCTTGTTCCTCATTCCTCAAGGTCACAATAGTAACATTCTCCTTTGGGTTAATCATCGTTTGGGCAGGGAGTTCTTCAGATCTTTGTGCTACCCATCCCACCATACTACTAGTCAATTGGATCATTTGCTTTTCCAAACTCTGGATGCTTGCCCTTGTTTCCTGTTGAAATTGCAAAGTATCAGTAACAAGAGAATAGACAATATCTTCTAAAGAAGTACCTGAGTTTTGAGTCATATGTGGTGGTTGAAAAAGATCTGGTTCTTGGGACCATGATTGATTGAAGCTAGATGGATGAGTGTAATTGGCATAAGGATCTACTTCTTGGTAATTTTTCGAGTAGCCATAATTAGTATGATCCCACCATCCCTCATGGTAAGTGTTTGAGTAATGATCATACTGTTGGTCTTGGAACACTTGATGGCTTTGACATCCTCCCATGGCCAATTGTTGAACTGGGTAGGTGAGATTGGCTTGTTGATTTTCCATGTTCATGTATGCCACCAACTCTTCAAGAGTTAGATTGCTCAATTCCATCGTTTTTTTTTTTATATTTTTTTTTATTTTTTCAAAATTTGATAAGAAAAACCCGTATGTACAAGAAAATAAAACTCATTAGAACTGAAAATAAGAATAAACCAAGTAACAAATAAACTAAAGAAAACAATCCCCGGCAACGGCGCCAAAAACTTGATGCACCCAAAAGAGTGTATCTTATTTAACCTTGCACTAAAAAGATAAATTGTAAGTATAGTAGTTAGCAAGGGTCGAGTCCTCAGGGATTGGGTTTTAATCTATGAGTTATTAGTTTATAACTTACGTTCAAAGAAAACAATAAAAGAAAAGGGGTTTTTGAAGCCAGATTTAAACTAAAGTAAATAATAAGAAGAAGATGCAAGGCGGTATAACCAGCCAATAAAAATATATATACTAAATTAGGCGGTATAACCAGCCAATAAAATTATATATACTAAATTAGGCGGTATAACCAGCCAATAAAAGTAAAACAAAGTTAATATACAAATTAGGCGGTATAACCAGCCAATAAAAATAAATATACTTTTAAAAATAGGCAAACTAGAAAAGTAAGAAAACAAGTAAGTAAGAAGAATCAAATATGAAAAATATGGTTAAGGTTTCATTCTCCACCACTAGACATCATTAAGAATCAATTTCAGATCTATCAATATCAACCAACTATCAAAGTTAACAACCGTAGATAACAACAAGCTCTGTTATCCCAATCTTTCCTTAGTTTGTCGTTAAATAGAACAAGCTCTCTATTTAATCTCTAACCATCAAACAACCTAGAATAAGCTCTCTAAGTTCAATTTAATGGCAGCTTTATGATGAGAAAGATAGGTTGATCTAAGCAACAAACACATAAGCTCGGATTGTTCAACTTAGGTTATGTTCCACTTTGCAATTATTGAAAACTTGACCATAATCATTAATCACAAATTGCCACTTATGAATAGGAAATCAAGACAATTACACGGATCAAGATTCCTAAACTAGCAATAGATAATTATCAAGATCTATCTAGTTGTACACCTAAACAAATCAAGACAACATCATGAACAATTCTTGTAGAAGAACATAAGCAACTTTGATAGAAAATTAATGATAGATAGAATCTGAAAATCAATCACAAAACATGTCTAGGGCTTTGAAATCACCCTTAACCAAATAGAAGTTTAGCCTAGCATAGGCATTATAAACATAAAATTAAATAGAATCTAAGAAGAAAATAAAAGAAAGAAAGAAGAAGAAGAAGAATATTAATTATCCAACCTCTTGCTCTTTCTAAAGAAAAAGAAAACTAGAGAAAAGAAAGAAGAAGAAAACTTAGAGAATTTTATTACAATGGCTAATATCCTACCTATGTACAATACGATCCCTTACAATCATCCAAGGCCCTCTATTTATACACATTTTGGAGGGCTAAATGACAAGAGACAAGCTTTACAAATTTCAAAGGTAGGTATATGACGATTTTGATCAGCCAACTTGATGGTCGATTTCGTCAATATTGGAGGCCTGATCTGATCACATGGTCTTCTAGAAAAAGGTTCCCCTATCAGTTACGGAACCATAGCCGTTGGAATCAGCTCATTTGCTGATGTGGTTAAGCAGATATGGGCAAAATACGAAAACATGTCAGCACAGACGTCATTGCACATCAGCCACCTTGATGGTCTATTTCTTCAATATTGGAGGCCTGATCTGATCACATGGTCTTCTAGACAAAGGTTCCCCTATCAGTTACGGAACCATAGCCGTTGGAATCAGTTCATTTGCTGATGTGGATAAGCAGATATGGGCAAAATACGAAAACATGTCAGCACAGACGTCATTGCACATCAGCCACCTTGATGGTCGATTTCGCTAGGGAAAACGACTCCGTTTTAAGAAGTGTAAAACATGAAAAAGATAGATATGCCTCTTAGCTTTGCATGGCTACAAATTGCAGCCTTATTGCTTCAGTGAAACTCGAGATATAGCTGATATGGCAAAAGGTATCGGAACTGAAACTGAACTGGATTTGCCCTTAATTCTAGTAATCTGAAATCACTCAAAGAAACTTGTGAAAAACACCAAAATACATAAAAATATAAAAGATCATAAACACAATTAGACTAAACAATAATAACTCGTATTTGACACAAAACATTAATAAAACATAACTAAAAACTATATAATTATACGAGTTATCAACGCCCGAATAAAAAGGCACCCTATTAATCGTGTGTTATCTCAATTCTCGGTAAAAAGTCGATTTTAAATTTGGTGCTTCAAATTAATTCCCAATTTTAAAGAAAAATAATTCCATTTTTAATTGAAAATGATCCAAAATTTATTAATTCAAAATTTTCCTATATTCTCCGACAAAATTGGCAAAATATAGAAATTTTTATTTATTTGGAAAACTTTCCGAATCATTCTCGTTTTTTGAAAGAAAAATATTCTTTTATTAATGATAATTGATGATATCTTCCCCAGCAAACCCGGCAGAGAACTCATGAATTATTTTAACTCAGGAATATTCTTTTTTTTATTGGAAATCATTATCTTATTTTAAAACATTTTTAAAAAAAATGAATATGAACATGTATGACATAATAAAGATGACATAGCAAAAATTAAATGATATAATATAACCTAAATGACATGATATAACTTAAGTGACATAATATATTTTAAATGACCTAATATAATCTAAATGACATAGTATATTCTAAATGACATGGCATATTTTAAATGACATGGCATATTCTAAATGACATAATATAATATAAATGACATGGAAATATAATCTAAGTGACACGAAATGATATGAAACATAAAATAATATTATCATGAAATATTCTTAAAAATAAAAATAACAATGCATGAACATAATAAAATCCTAAATGATGTGACAAAAATAAATGACTAAGCAAAAAGCATAGGATAACATAAAATATTCACAACAATATAACAAACAATATAACACCATAAAATATAAATCAAAATAATAAAATTACCATAGAAATATTCATAGCAAAAATCATATATCATATAATATGCATGAACATGGAAAATGCAATGCATGAAAATGTATTTTTTCCTTTAAATAAGAAAATCCGTATACCTAAAAAGATATCCGACTACCTTAGGAAAGACATCAAATTAAATTTTCTAAAATAAAAAATACTTTGTGATTGATTTGAAAACAATTTTGAAAATTCTTGGATGGAAATAGCATTAAACCGAAATTCCCTTTTCAAAAGGCTCTACTTTCCTAACTTTGAAAACCTGGACTTGACCACCCTTGACCACGAGCTATATAAAATCATTTTTTAGGATTAAAATGACTTAGAAATCAACCTAGGACAGTAGCTAAGGTTCTAAATCAGCCCTCTCTTAATGCCTTAGCCAAAACAAAAAATTATTTTTCGTTTGAAATCAAATCTGACTTTACTGACTAGTTTTCAAACGTGATATTTCAACCTATTTTTAAAATTTCAAAAAAATCTAAAAAAGTTATGGGAGACTCAGAACTTGTCAAAATCTATGGGAAAAAATTGCTTATTTTTTAGACTAAGAATGACCTACCAGAAAAATCACGAAAGTGAGAACACTGGATGAAAAACTGTTTAGCCAAAAAACATTTTTAAACCTTTGATAAAATCATTCAAAAATCAGAATAAAAATATTGGAGACTCCTCTAAGAACCTATAAGCAGTAGCAAAATTTTCTAAAAATTTTGACAAGGATTGCCTAATGAAAAAAAAATCACAAAGGTAGAAATTCCAACTTGACAACTTCTTAATTTTCCACAAGCATGCTCATGTGAGCTTGGCTTTGAGCCATTGATTGGCTAAAGTCAAAAATCAAGTGGTATGATATGAAATGCATGAACAAACAGAAAGTTAAATGCATGATCTAAGGCCTAAATGACATAAAATGCATGGCATAAAAGATGACCTAATGCCTAACATAAAATTGCATGGCAATAAATGCAACCTAGACCTAATATGCATGAAATGTATGGCAATGCAAATGTGACCTAGACCTAATGAAAATGCATGGCAATAACACAAAACATGGCATAGCAAATATAATACACAATATCATGGCATAGAAATACAAGCATGTCAACTAAACAAGACAAAAATGCACACACAAGGCAAAACAACAAAGGGTAGCCGAATTGTCACTAATCAAAATGGTGAAATCCTAGCATGGCAATAACACAAACACATGACATAGTATATGTAGACACCTAATTTTGTCCGGACCACTAAAACAGGTATGTTTTCTTCCTAAATTGAGGTTTCATAATATAAAAAGACTTTTTTCATCCTGTAGGTGGTACTCCGATACTTATTTGAAGAGGGCGAGCATAAAAAAGTCAAACTTAAAAAAAGTCAACCTCAAAAAAAGTCAACCACAAAAAGTCAACCCCAAAAAGTCAACTACTGAAAAATCAACCCACCTTCAAAATCATGATTTGAAGTTCAATTGAAAAATGGTGAAAGAATTTTGATAATCCAAGGTCTACATTGAAAGATATGGAGTTCGGACGTTGGGTTATAGAGATTCGGTAGAAAGAAAACCCTAATCCGAGAAATTTGGGGAAAAGTGCTTAAACAATCAAATTGGTTGAAATTGAAGGTTCCAAATGAAAGATAAGCACTGACTACGGGTAATGGAGAAGCCACTTGAAGAAAAACTGAAAGAAAAGTTAATCCGGAAGAAAACCGAGAATTAGGGTTTTTGGTGGATTTCGGTGAAATCGGGCAGAATTACAGAACTGGTCTAACTTGGTAAAACTAAAGCCCCCAATGGATGAGGAATGATTAAAAAGGGATAGCCCAAGGCTCATCTTGAAGAAAATCTGAAAATCGGACTTGTTTTGAGCAAAACCGGGTTTCGGAGGCAAAAAGGCAAAATTGGAAAATTTGGGAAAAATAGCAAATTGACTCCAAAAATTCTAAAAATTTGCAAATATCATTCTCAAATCATTTGAAAGAGATTGGAAAAAGAAAATTTTGATTCGGAGGTCGTTTACAAAATGGCCAAATCCCGGGCTTCTCATGTAGTAATTCAAGAAGGAAAATCTCGAAAATAGCAAATGAGCTCCAAATCTTCTAAAATTTTGCAAATCTCATTTTTAAATTATTTGGAAGAGATTGACGAAATAAAATCTTGATTCGGAGTTCTTTTGTAAATCGCCAAATCCCAGGCCTCCTATACAATAATTCAAGAAGATAAATCCCGAAAAAATAGCAAATGGACTCCAAAAATTTTGAAATTTTGCAAATCTCATTTTTAAATTATTTTAAACATATTGGAAAAATAAAATCTTGATTCGGAGTTCGTTTGCAAAATGGCCAAATCCCGAGCTCCTATGTAGTAATTCAAGCAGATAAATCCCAAAAAAATACCAAATGAACTCCAAAAATTATGAAAACTTCTAGATCACACTTATAAATTATTTGGAAGAGATTTGTGAAGAAAAATCTTGATTTGAAAATCGTTTAAAAAATGGTAAAATGTGAGGGCATGAAACGGCATTTTTGGAAGAAAAAATCCAAATAAATTGCAAACGGACTCAAAAAATTTTGAAAACTTCCAGAATTCAATATTTTATTATTTTGAAAGTTTTAAAGAAGAAAATTAAATTTGGAGTTCGTTTGATATTTATTTGCATCCGGAGGGCAAAATGGTCATTTCACCCAAGCAACCGAAAAAGGCTTCTTTTGGCCTTTCAAAAAATCAGACTTGGGCTGGAAAAGAGAAGTGTTGGCCTGCCAAGGCCCAAAGGAAAGAGGAAGCTTCTTATTTTTCAATCAAATGGAAAAGAATTAAGAGTTAGTTCGAGATTCTTTTTAATCAACCATTGTGATTAAGCCACATAGGCCAAGGGAGAGTGTCAACATTATTCTTGAATAGCTGTAATTATGGATAGTTTCCATGCTAATCTAAGAGTGGTAATTTCATGATTTTCCACCTTTAATTATTAGCCATTTGATGGAAAATTGGTTGGGAAAAAATGACAACATTTTGGAGGAGAGAGAGGAGCATTCGGCCAGCACTAATAGAGGGGTTCAGAATTTTCATTTGGACACTTTCATTTTGCTGATTTCTCTTAGTTTTTCTTAGTTTTTCTCTCCTTGTTTGAAAGCAAAAAAATAAAAAGTTTAGAAAAGAAAGGAAAGTTTGAAGAGATAAAGCTTGAAATATAGCTTCTTGAGGTTGCTCTTGAGCACCAACTCTTGCACTTTCTTGATTTTCCATTCTTGTTTTTGCTATTTTGATTATTATTTGGTGAGTTTCCTTTTTAAATAAGTGTTTTATTATTGTTCTTCTTAAGTTCTTTCTTCATCTCTTTCTTAAATATATATTTTTTTTTACAATTTTTTTTCACATTTTTCTCACCATGGCCGAATGGCCCACATTTTTATTTAATATTGTTGTTTTGTTTATTTTATCATGTTATTTATGTTATTTTCTTTAATCTTGATGTTTTAAGTGTTATTCTACTTCATACACTTGAGTCATATTTTAATTTGGTTGCTTTGTTTGTTGCCATTTATGATTCAAATATCATGCTCTTGCATTTTTTTAATTTTTTGTTTTCATAATGTTTAAATTTTTTGATGTTTTATATTTAGTATATCAAGTGTTTGTGAAAATGCTTGTGTTGTGTTTGCATGATTTGAGTTTTATATTTTAGTTGAGCATGTTAGTATATCAAGTTTGTCAAATGCTTGTTTGGTTTTAGTATTTCTACTTTGTGTTTGCATGTTTTGAGTGTTATATTTTAGTTGAGCATGTTAGTATATCAAGTGTTTGTGAAAATGCCATGCATGTTAGAGCTTGAGGCCATTCGGCTACTCCATGTGTTTTGCATTATGTATTGCATTTTTGCCATCTTAGTTGGTAGGTTTTTGCATTTGCATGACATTTGATTTAGTTTTGCATGTTAGTATACCAAGTGGTTGTGAAAATGCCATTCTTGTTAGGAACCATAGGCCATTCGGCCACCCCTTGTATTTTAGCATCATGTGTGCATTTTTGCTATGTTAATTGATAGGTTAGCATTTGCATGATATTTGGTTGAGTTTTCGGTTTAAGCATGCTTTGTGTTTGTGAAAATGCCATGCATATTTTAGTTATTAGGTTTGGCTTATTTGCCATGCATGTTCATGCATTTTAGACCTAGGTTGCATTAAATGCCATGCAAGTTCATTTAGGTCCATCTGGGATAGGAACCTCGAGCTATATACAACCTCCAAAGGCCCCTTGTCCAAATCCATACCCTTGCCATGCTGTTCTGCCACCTCTCCATGTAAACACTCCTGTTCGGACCTTAGTGCCACCACCAAGTGCCCCAACTCCTAGGCTTTGTGTGACTAAGAAACGACCCCAGGATAAGACCCAAAAGCATTTTGATCCCCTTCCAATCCGCTATCAAGAGCTTTTCCCGATGTTGGTCCGAAATCACCTGGTTGCCTATGTGCCATTGAAACCCCTGTCACCACCATACCCCAAGTGGTATAACCCGAATGAAAAATGTGATTATCACTGTGGAACTGTTGGGCATAGCATTGAACACTGCAATGCACTCAAGAACAAAGTACAATCTCTTATAGATGCCAAGTGGTTAGATCCAACGACACTAATTGGTAGAGGGCTGGGAAAGCATCATTAGGATTGGGAGATTTACGGCATTGAGATGGAAAGACTTCGGTCTTATATGATGTAGTAGAATTTCACTTTTTCAGTAGTCGGCTCTTATGCCTTAGGATTCTAGGAAAAATAAAATACTTGTAAAGACAGTTTTAACTACTGCTCAGATTCTATAAACATGGTTTATACCATTGTGAATGTTGATATGGGAATGAATTGACTATGCTTTAAATTTATGAGATATTGATGATTAAGTTCCTCTGATTCTTATTTCCTCCGTGATATCTTTCCTTTTGCATTTTGCATCCGATCAATTATTTGTCATACCATACATTCATACATGTATCATGTTAGCATCAGGTTGCATTCATGCATTCATAATCAGCATGATTTTTCTGTATATATCCATGCATTAATTTGCTTATTCTTTACATGCATCATATTGACTTTGGGTTACATTCACGACAAACATGGTCAGCATTATTTCTCTGTATATGCTCATGCATTAATCTGTCATATTAACATCAGGATGCATTCATGACACACATGGTCAGCATGATTTTCTTTGTATATACCCTGTATCAATCATTCATTGTTTACATGTATCATAATTGACATCATGTTGCATTCATAGTGTATATGATCATTTATTGGGAAATACGCTGAAATGTACATGATCATTCATTGCATATATCCATGCGTTGATTTGTTTATTCTTTGCTTGCAACATGTTGGCATCGTGATTGCATTTATTACATATATGGTCAGCATGTTTCCGCTGTTCATGTCCATACATCATATTGTTTAGGCTTCACATGCATCAAATTGTATTCATGGCTCCTTCATCATGACACGCACTTTAGGGGATAACACAGAAGTTGGCTTGGCTTTAAGAGTCTTTGAAAGAATTTCCATTTCAAATCAGAGGTATAAGAAGTACTGAGTACCCTTTTAATACAGGCTAGAGCTATGGAGAATGAACAAGTTGCCCGAATGGAAAGAATGGAAAGCGTACAGGAATAATTGCGAGAACAACTGGCAAAGTCTTAAGCAGAATCTAAAGATCAAGTGATTAAATTGATGGAGCTAATGTCCACTGTAATCAAAGGATACACTGAAAACTTGGCTGCCAGAGAAGGGTTAGAGACACTAAAGGGTCAGAATGAGGTCGCAATAATGGATGCCCAGAACACAGTTAACCCCGTCAATGTCTTAAATTCAAATGATCCAGCTGAACAGGCAAAGTTGAAAATGGTTAATGAGGTAGAGTTGGCAAATGCACAAGGGAAATATCAGTTGCTAGATGAAAGGCTCCGGGCAGTGGAAAATACAGACGTATTCGGGAGTGTGGAGGCGAAAGAACGATGCTTGGTCTTCGATTTAGTCATCCCTTCTAAATTCAAGGTCCCTGACTTTGTGAAATATGACGGGAGGACTGATCCATCAGCCCATATCACTATGTTCTGTCGAAAGATGACAAGTCATATAGATAATGGTAAGCTTCTGATTCACTACTTTCAGGATAGCCTCAGCGGGTCCGCAATTAGGTGGTATAGTCAGTTGAGCAAGGATCAGATTCGCTCTTGGAATAATTTGGCTAGGGCTTTTCTAAACCAATACAAGCATATGACTGACAGGACACTCGATTGTCTCACTTTGCAAAATATGGAGAAAAGAGCTACTGAGAGCTTTAAAGAGTATGCTCAGAGGTGGAGGAACATGTCTACTCAAGTACAACCACCTTTGACAAAAAAAGAAATCACCGTCCTTTTTGTGAATACACTGCAGGCCTCGTTCTATGATAGACTCATCGACAATGCCTCAAAGAATTTTGCGGATATAGTAATCTCAGGGTCCTAGAAAGAAAGAGGAAGATGTCCAAGCTATGGGAGATTTCATCCCATATTCCCAATTTCCCTCATACCAATCATGTTACCCTACTAAGGTATCTCCAAGCCTTTATCCTTACCTACCTACCCAAGCACCTAATCCTATACCAGTCCTTGCAACAAGGCCTACTTCCAGATTACGACCGCGGGAAAACCAAGAAAGAATTCCAATCCCCATCCCTGACTTGCTGCCGTTACTAATAAAGAATTAGTACCTTACCCCGATACCTTTGAAAATAGCTCCGAATCCATCAGCAAAGAGTTATGACCCTAACAGCAAGTATGATTATCACCTGGGGGTAGTTGGGCATTCAACTAAAAATGCAAACAACTGAAGGAAAGGATTGAAAGACTTATCCGTGATGGTATTTTGACACCGGAGCTTATCAATCAGTGGAAGGCCGCTTTGTCTTAAATCAGTTTCTTTCAGGTTTTAGGGGGAGAATTACTACCTTTGAAAGACGTCAATAGGAGTATTTTGATGTATGTAGTTTCAGACCTTATGATGAAAACACTTGTCTCATGTCGACATTCATATGAATTAAATGAATTTTGAATCTTAAATGCTTTGTGTTTGTTGTGTTTTAACAATAATCTGAATTTGCAAAGACAAGCATTAAGAAAGTTTTAATAATGGACGGTCTCGAGAATATTGATGATCTTTGTTAGAAATGACCCAATACCCTCCCCCCTCTCTTTTGGGCTTCTCTATGCCTAAACTCTTTGAATCTAGAACTCTTGAAAGACCTAATGCTTCAAGGAATATGAATGATGGAACTTCATAAAAAAAAGGAAAAAACATTGTCATCATAGAATAAGCAAAGATGTAGATCCTAGTCTAGGCTATGAACAAAGGAGCAAACTTTTTGAAATTTTTTCGCACTCCTTGAAATTCAAACAAATGAGACCTTCTTTCAAGAATTTAGATCATTGTATTTTGGTGTGTGTCAAGGTTGTGCTAAAACCATTCATGTCATTTTCAACACCCACAAAACACTAATTGCCCAAACATCACTTCATGATTGACACCCTGGGGCACAATCATTAAACTAGATTATCCCATGTCCGAGAGAGAACCCATTTTTTAGGTCATATTTTCTTTGTCTCTTCAAAGAACTCGGATTTGAAACTCAGCCTTTTTCAAAATAGACCTAGACTTGCTATGTTCCTTGTTGATACAAATTCTCATGGTTAATCAAATTGGGGCATCATATGTGAAAATGATGGATACATGGTGAATAAGGATGGACTAACGCATGAATCATTGGGGCATGCGATGAAAAAATAGCAAAAAAGAAGAAAAATTGTGATATCATGCATATGAGAATTCAGATGATTCCAAAATGCAAAATGAAATTTTGATTATCTATTTCCCCTGGGGATTGCTTTTCAATGAGAATATTTGTGCTTGATATGATGAATGGCCATCTTTCATATCCCATTCGCAGGAAAAAAAAAAAGAAATTATCCATAGTCACCCATTTTGAGCCCAAAGAATTATTTTTTCTTTGAACCCTGATCAAGGATTACCCTCTACACTAGGGGCAAATGCCAGGAAGGATTTTTTTTAAAGATCATGGAGGAATGAGTCCTTGCTCAAAGATAGATACAAAGCAAATGGAGCGCCAAATAAATATGGGCCTACTCTGTCAAAAAAGAAAAGGAAAAGATGGCGAAATGAAAGCCAAGAAGAACAAAGAAAAAGTGTATGAAAAAGTATGGCAAATGAAAGCCAAAAGCAAAGAAGAAAAAGAGAAAAAGTAAAAAAGAAAGAAATGTCCAATAAGGGACAAATGCTTCAAAGAGAATTCTCCTCCAGAAATGATCCTTGATCTAATTACACTCAAACACATATTTTGGGCCTATTTATCCTTTCTTTCTAAACCCCGAGCAATGGCCTACATTACGTGCTTTAAAAACCCATTTTGATCAAGTATGAATATTCAACTTGAAGGGTTTTTCCTCAGATTTTATCCCATCTCATCGAATTCTCATTTCACTAAGGAAGAATTTAGAATTCTCAAGTGCGTGGTAAAGCAATGAAAAAAAGAGAAAGAATGGGACTCTAGGGCGAAAACCCAAAAATGAGCGGTCTAGAGTAAAATGGGAATTTTCGATGCCATCTATGATAATGCCGATACCACAAAAGAGAAAATCATCTTGAAGAAGTGGTCATCAAGGAACATCTAGAAATTCTTGAACTTCCCAAATTATTAGCTCTATTTGGAGGATTGACTTCAAAAACTGAGATTTTTTCCCTCCAAGATTAAACTTTCCAGTTTAAACATACCAGCCTATCTTGACGCTTGTCAAAATGCCTTGATATGAAAACTAAAATAATGTTGAATTTGTTTGATTTTCAATGAATTCATGATTTATAAAACCTGTTCCATTTGTGAGCCTAGAAGGGACATACATTCTTGTTATGAAATTTCATTTGATCAACCAAAATCTTGTTATACCAAGCATTGCCATTTCAAATTGAAAAACCCAGATTGACACTTAGAGAAGTTTTTAACAAGGATCATCAGTCTTCAAAAGATTTGTACATCACACACTGTGGGGTTAATATTTTTTGTTCAAAAGTTTTCAAAATGAGAAAACAAATAAAGATATTTATTGAAGCACCTATTCTTGATATTGACATGAGACAAGGGTTTTTCTAACCCAAAGGTATAGAACTGCTAGGATAGGTCTTGACTTCCAGATATGATAAGAAGAAATAGAACCCATTTCAAACCTCTGTTGATGAGAGTTTGAAAACTGTTGGGGGAAAGAGAATAGCCAAAATGAATTGAACATATACTCTGATTTGAAAAGGAAAAATGAATTGGAAAGGCTAAGCCAAAGTCTAGAAAAATGATCAAGGGCATTTACATCTTTTCATGAAGCGTTTGCATCATTATCGATCTTTGCATTTGCATCATGTAGAAGCATTCTGCACGTTGTCAAATCCTTGCATTTGCACAATGCCAATCTTTGCATCTGCATCATTCCATGACGTAGTTACGTTAACACCAATTTTCACATTTGCATCATAAAGAAGCATGTGCACATTATTGACCTTTGCATCCTTCTGAGAAGTAATTGCGTTATTCGAGGATCATTTGCATTTGCATCATTTAGAAGCATCTGCATCTTATTCAACATCTGCATCTGCATCAATAAGCATTTGCATCAATCTAAAGCCATTTGCATATACACCATGAAGCATTTGCATTTTATCCAACATCTGCATCTGGATCAAGAAACATTTGCATCAATTCAAAACATTTACATTTACATTTGCAATATGAAGTATGTGTATCCTGTTAATCATTTGCACTAGCATCAAAAAGCATTTGCATCTTCTCAAAATCTTCATGTTAATTTTCAACAATTCTTCAAAGACCATTTTTAAGATCTCCGGGCACCATTTTTAAAGTCGCATATAGCATATTTTTTCCAAATGATAGGTAAGGCCTTCGGGCACCATTTTTAAGACCTCCAGGCATCATTTTTATAGTCGCATACAGCATATTTTTTCCAAATTACGGGTAAGGCCTCCGGCACCATTTTCAAGACCTTCGGGCATCATTTTTGAAGTCGCATACAGTGCATTTTTTCCAAAATACGGGTAAGGCCTCTGGCACCATTTTTAAGACCTCCGGGCACCATTTTTAAAGTTGCATACAGCGCATTTTTTCCAAATGACAGGTAAGGCCTCCAGGCACCATTTTTAAGACCTTTGGGCATCATTTTTAAAAGCCACATACAGCGCATTTTATCCAAATGATAGGTAAGGCCTCCGGGCATCATTTTTAAAGTCGCATACAGCATATTTTTTTCACGGATAAGGCCTCCGGGCACCATTTTTAAGACCTTCGGGCATCATTTTTAAAGTCTTATACAGCGTATTTTTTCACGAATAAGGCATTCGAACACTATTCTTAAAACCTCCAGGCACTATTTTTAAGACTTCCGAGCACAATTTTCATTTTGAAAATCGAACTCATTTCCTTAAGACAGGTAAAGCCTTGATTAGTCAGGGAACTCAATTTAAGGACAATATCTTCTATTTACAGTTCACCCAAAAAAATGATGAAAAATTTAAAAAAAATGAAAATATGAAAAAGAAACCCCTTTCCCTTTCCCTTCTCTTCACATTTGATTTCACTATCCGGACAAAATTAGTGTTTGTTTATCTTTGCCTGATTCTTGATTCTCAGCAATAGCCAAAGAGGGGCAACTGTAGACACCTAATTTTGTCCGAACCACTAAAACAGGTATGTTTTCTTCCTAAATTGATGTTTCATAATGTAAAAAGACTTTTTTCATCCTGCAGGTGGTACTCCGAGACTTAGTTTATAGGGCGAGCATAAAAAGTCAAACTTGAAAAAAGTCAACCTTGAAAAGTCAACAACTAAAAAAGTCAACCCACTTTCAAAATCAAGATTTTAAAGTTCAATTGAAAAATGGCGAAAGAATTTTGATAATCTGAGGTCTACATCGAAAGATACGGAGTTCGGAAGTTGAGATATAGAGATTTAGTAAAAAAAAAAAACCCTAATTCGGGAAATTTGGGGAAAAGTACTTAAACGATCAAATTGGTCAAAATTGATGGTTTCAAATGAAAGATAAGCACTGACTATGGGTAATGGAGAAGCCACTTGAAAGAAAAACTGAAAGAAAAGTCAATCCGGAAGAAAACCGAGAATTAGGGATTTTGGTGGATTTCGGTGAAATTGGGAAGAATTACAAGAAATGGCCCGATTCGGTAGGACTGAAGACCCTAATGGATGAGGAGTGACTAAAAAAGGATAGCCCAAGGCTCAGTTGGAAGAAAATCTGAAAATCGGACTTGTTTTGAGCAAAATGGGGTTTCAGAGGCAAAAGGGCAAAATTGGAAAATTTGGGAAAAAATAGCAAATGAACTCCAAAAATTCTGAAAAATTGCAAATATCATTCTTAAATCATTTGAAAGATATTGGCGAAATAAAATCTTGATTCGGAGTTCGTTTGCAAAATGGCCAAATCTCGAGTCTCCTATGTAGAAATTCAAGAAGATAAATCCCGGAAAAATAGCAAATGAACTCCAAAAATTCTGAAAAATTACAAATCTCATTCTTAAATCATTTGAAAGAGATTGGTGAAAGAAAATCTTGATTCGGAGTTCGTTTGCAAAATGGCCAAATCCTGAGTCTCCCTATTCAGAAATTCAAGAAGATAAATCCCGAAAAAATAGCAAATGAACTCCAAAAATTCTGAAAAATTACAAATCTCATTCTTAAATTATTTGAAATAGATTGGCGAAAGAAAATCTTGATTCGGATTTCGCTTGCAAAATGGCCAAATCCCAGGTCTCCTATGAAGAAGTTCAAGAAGATAAATCCCGAAAAAATAGCAAATGAACTCCAAAAATTCTAAAAATTTGCAAATCTCATTTTTAAATTATTTGGAAGAGGTTGGCGAAAGAAAATCTTGATTCGGAGTTTGTTTGCAAAATGGCCAAATCCCGGGTCTGCTATGTAGAAATTCAAGCAGATAAATCCCAAAAAAATACCAAATGAGTTCCAAAAATTATGAAAAATCTTGATTTGGAGCTCGTTTAAAAAATGGTAAAATTTGGGGGCATAAAAGGGCAATTTTGGAAGAAAAAATCCAAATAAATAGCAAACGGACTCGAAAAAATTTGAAAACTTTCAGAATCCAATTTTTTATTATTTTGAAAGTATTGAAAAAATAAAATTTGAATTTGGAGTCCGTTTGCCATTTATTTGCATTCGGGGGGGCAAAAAGGTTATTTTACCCAAGAAATCGAAAAGGGCTTTTCTTGCCTTTCAAAAAAACAAACTTGGGCTGGAAGAAGAAGGGCTGGCCGGCCAAAGCCCAAGGATGGGAAGGAGGTTTCTAATTTTTTAATGAAGAGGCCAAAAATGAAGAGTTAGTGATTTTCTTATCAAGCCTTTGCAAATAAGCCACATTGACCAATGCATGAAGAGAGAGAGTGTCAACATAATGGCTTAAGATTCCTGAACAACTGTAATTATGTACAGTTGATGGCCTAATCTAAGGGTGATAATTTCATGTTTTAAACATCTTGGATCAATAGCCCTTAGATGAAAATTGGTTGGAGGAAAAATGACAACATGCCAGCCTAGAGAGAGGGGGGTTTCGGCCACTACTAGGGATCCTTACTCTTTCACTTTCAGCACACTCTCATTCTCTATTCTCTCTTGCTTTTGGCTGATTTTCTTTCCATTAATGAATGGAAAAAAGAAAAGTTTAGAAAAGAAAAGAAAGTTAGAAGAGAAAAAGCTTGAAAGATAGCTTCTAGAGGTTGCTTTTAGCACCATACTCTTGCACTTTCTTTGATTTTCCATTCTTGATTTGCTATTTTGATTATTATTCTGGTGAGTTTCTTTTTATTTTTCTTTTTAAATAAGTGTTTTTAATGTTCTTCTTTAAGTTCTTTCTTCATCTTTTCTTATAAAAAATTCTTGAAATATTTTTTTCCTTGTTATTTGACATGGCCGAATGGCCCTTTTTTTCTGTTTTAGTTGCTGTTTTGCTTTGTTATTTCATGTTATTTTTTATATTAAATAAGTTTTGATGCTTTAAATCTTCTTATACCACATATACTTGAAGCTTGTTTTAATTTGGTTGCTTGCTTATTTCCATTTATGAGTCTATTATCATGTTCTTGCATTTTTGATTTTCTGTTTTAAAAATGTTTAAGTTTGTTTTTGTTTTATATTTTGAAATCCATGTGTTTGTGAAGATGCTTGTTAGTTTTCATACCTCTACTTTATATTTGCATGATTTTAGTGTTATGTTTTAGTTAAGTATGTTAGTATATCAAGTGTTTGTGAAAATGCCATGCTCACCTTGAACATGAGGCCATTCGGCCACTTCACATTTATTTGCTTTGTGTGTGCATTTTTGTTATGTTAGGTGATAGGTTTCATGACATTTGGTTGAGTATTTGGTTTAAGCATGCCTTGTGTTTATGTTATTGCCATGCATATTTTAGATGTTAGGATTGGTTTGTTTTACCATGCATGTCCATGCATTTTAGACCTAGGTTGCATTAAATGCCATGCAAGTTCATTTAGGTCTAGGTCATTTTATTGATGCCATGCATTTTTCATGACATTTAGGTTTAAAATCATGCATTTCATGCATCATATTTGCTGTATTTTTCATGCATTTCATGTCCATGCCACATGACTTATGACTTAGGCCAATTAAAAGTTCAAAGTCATGCTCTCTTGAGCATCCTTGTGAAAAATTAAAGAGTTGTCAAATTGATTATTCTACCTTTGTGATTTTTTTTACTTAGCCAATTTTTGCCTAACTTTTCAAAAGTGTTAGCTACTGTTTGTAAGTCTTTTAGAGAGTCTCAAATATTTTTACTTTGATTTTTTAAATGATTTTATCAAAGGCAAAAATGTGTTTTGGCAAAACAGTTTTTTCACCGAGTACTCGTACTTTCCCAATTTTTCTAGGTAGTCATATTTAATCAAAAAATTAAGCCGATTTTTCTCGGGTAGTTTTACATGTCATGACTCTCCAGTATTTGTTTTAGATGTTTTAGAATTTTTAAAAATAGGCTAAAAAATCATGGTTTAAAACTTGACAGTGGAGTCAGAATTAAATTTGAAGAAAAATCATTTTTCTGTTTTGGTTAAGTTACTTAGAGGGGGCTGATTAGAAAGGTTAGTTACTAACTTAGGGTAGTTTCTAAGACTTTTTAAACTCTAAAAATGAGTTGTTAAGTCTCGGGTTAAGGGTGATCAAGTCCGGGATTTTAAACTTAGGAAATTAGAGCCATTTAAAAAGGGTTTAGCCAAGCTTTATTTTTAATCTAAGCTTTTCAAAATTGTTTTCAAACAATTACAAAGTATTTTGGTTTTAGAATATTTAATTTGATATATTTTCCTAGGTAGCTGGATATCTTTTTAGATATACGGATTTCCTTAATTAAAGGAAAAAATATATTTTCATGCATTGCATTTTCCATATTCATACATTTTATATAATATGTGATTTTTGCTATGATAATTCCTATGGTATTGTTACTATTTTGATTTATATTTTTTTATATTATATTGTTTTTTATATGATTTTGAATATTTCATGATATCCTATACTTTTTATTTAGTCATTCTTTGTCATATTATTTAGCATATACTATGTTCATGCATTATTATTTTCATTTTTATTTTCATGCATATTATATGATAGCATTATTTTATATTCCATGTCATATAATTATATGCCATATCATTTCTATTTGCCATGTCATTTAAATTATTTCATTTCATATAGAATATATTATGTCACCTAGGTCATTTCATTTCATGTAGAATATATTATGTTACCTAGGTCATTTCATTTCATTTAGGATATATTATGTCATTTAGGATATTTTATTTCATTTATAATATATCATATGACTTAGGATATTACATTTCATATAGAATATATTATGTTACCTATTTCATTTCATTTCATTTAGGATATATCATATAACTTAAGATATTTCATTTCATTTAGAATATGCTAAGACATTTAAATTATATCATATCATTTAGGTTGCATTATATTATTTAGACTTTGCTATGTCAGTTTATTTATGTCATACATATTCATATTCATATCTTTTAAAATGTTTTCAAAAAGGTAATGATTTTCAATAAAATAAAGATATTCCCAAGTTAAAATAATTCATGAGTTCTCTGCCGGGTTTGCTGGGGAGGATATTATCAATTATCATTAATAACGGAATATCTTCTTCAAAATAAGAATGATTCAGAAAGTTTTCCAAACTAATAAAAATTTCTATATTTTGCCACGTTTGTTGGGGAATATAGGAAAATTTGAATTTATAAATTCCGGATCATTTTCAATAAAAAATGGAATTATTATTTTTCTTTAAATTGGGAATTAACTTGAAATACTAAATTTAAAACCGACTTTTTTATCAAGACTTGAGATAACACATGATTAATAAGGTACCATTTTATACGGGCGTTGTGGGGTGCTAATCCTTCCCCATACATAACCATGTCCCGAACCCGTTTCTTTGATTTCTCTGGTTTAAAACGCATAATTGAAATTGGTTTTAAAAATATTTTAATTAATTTTAAAATATTTTATAAAACCGATTTTAATAGGTGGTCGATCACACCTAACTAAAAAGGATTGGTGGGGACTCCATGTCTTTTTCAAGGTCGTTTTCAAAACTTTCATTTTTCTAGAGGAATTAAGTCAACTTTTCCTCGGTTTTTTTTAATGTCACGCTTAATGATTAATAAAGTCTTGCGATGAGACTTGTTATTTTTTAGGTTGCGACAGATACATGCAAAGAATAAATGAATTAACTTAAAGGTATACACAAAGAAGTTAACCAATGATTACACGAAATTGGTGGGACCTAAATCCTGATTATACAAAAATCTCATTTTGCGAGATTTGCCTCCAAATATAATCTATGATTTTTTTGAAACATGTTTTCTCTATAAAAAACCAAACCTATTATTTTCAAAAGAATTTCGGGGTAGTAGATCCTACTATGGTACAATGTCCAAATGTTCATGCAACACTATCGGTCTTATAAAATCATCGAAAATGATTATTATCACCATCCGTTTATTGCAAGAAAATGAGATTAACAATACAACCATAAATGTACATGCTTTATTCACACATGCATGAAATGTGCAAAATGCAAAAATGTTTGAAAAAGAATGTTTATATTTTCAAATTCAAAAAAAGTTAGTGAACACTTGCCCCAACAATATCTACTTATTTAGGCATCACAATGCCTTTGGGACGGATTATCACATTTATTAAGGACGATGTATGTTCATCGTTGCCCGATCTACAACCCTTATTCAAAGTGTAAAATAGGTAATAAAAGGTTAGAAATGTCACTCCATGTGTTCCTAACTTCGGTGTATCTAACGAAAATCCGGCATGGCTTCACCTAGGTTCACTATATGAGGGTGAATCGGGTCTAAAGGCCCCGAATTGCTCCTCACTATCGCCTGTGAAGGCTAGTAAGGCACCCCGATAAAAGTGGGTTCAATTCGTTAGAGTCTATTTCCCTAGCCCATGCGGATCGTTAATCACGAAGGCTTAGGTAATTTAGTACTCCGGAAGTGTTTCACTAGCCCATGCGGATTGTTAATCACGAAAGCTTAGTTACTGTGTTCCCACCTAAAAGGACGGAACTCGGGTATAGGGCTCATGTATGCAAATGCACGTGTGGTGTCTGAGGAGGAACAACAAACCTTTCACCACCTATTCTATACCCCTTATTCTAAATGCCCCAACAAGATCAAACAATGTAAAGCATCAATTAGGCAAAGAATAACTATATACAACAAAATAACCATAGAACAATAATAATATGTATGCACATGAATATGGACATATTTAAAAACATGTTATTATTTTCAAAATTCTCCTTATTATTGAAAAAAAATAAGGGAAATAAAATTAAATACCAATTAAACCAACAAAACCGAGACTTTGATAACACACGATTAATTCTAGGCCTGACTTTCTAAATGTCCCCAGTGGAGTCGCCAAGCTGTCGCAACCTAAAAAAAACAAGTCTCATCGCAAGACTTTATTATTCGTTAAGCGTGACATTAAAAAAAACCGAGGAAAAGTCGACTTAATTCCTCTTGAAAAATGAAGGTTTTAAAAATGACCTTGAAAAAGACATTGAGTCGTCTCCAATCTTTTTTAGCTAGGTCTGATCGGCCACCTATTAAAACCGGTTTTATAAAACATTTTAAAATTAATTAAAATATTTTTAAAACCAATTTCAAGTCTGCGTTTTAAACCTGAGAAATCAAATAAGCGGGTTCGGGACTTGGTTACGTGTGGGGAAGGATTAGCACCCCCACAATGCCCATATAAAATAGTACCTTATTAGTCGTGTGTTATCTCAAGTCTCGGTAAAAAGGTCGGTTTTAAATTTAGTATTTCAAGTTAATTCCCAATTTAAAAAAAAATAATTCCATTTTTATTTGAAAATAATCTGGAATTTATTAATTCAAAATTTTCCTATATTTCCCAACAAATGTGGCAAAATATAGAAATTTTTATTTATTTAGAAAATTTTCCGAATCATTCTCGTTTTAAAGAAGATATTCCATTATTAATGATAATTGATGATATTCTCCCCAGCAAACCCGGCAGAGAACTCATGAATTATTTTAACTCGGGAATATCTTTATTTTATTGAAAATCATTATCTTTTTCAAAACATTTAAAAAAATGAATATGAACATGTGTGACATAAATAAAATGACATAGCAAAGTCTAGATAATATAATGCAACCTAAATGGTATGATATAATTTAAATGTCATAGCATATTCTAAATGAAATTAAATATCCTAAGTCACATGATATATTCTAAATGAAATGATATAACCTAGGTAACATGATATATTCTATATGAAATGAAATATCCTAAGTGACATAATATATTCTATATGAAATGAAATGACCTAGGTAACATGATATATTCTAAATGGAATAAAATGATTTAAATGACATGAAACATAAAATAATGCTATCATATAATATGCATGAAAATAAAAATAAAAATAATAATGCATGAACATAGTATATGCTAAATAATGTGACAAAAATAAATAACTAAATAAAAGCATAGGATATCATGAAATAATCAAAACCATATAATAAACAACATAACATCAAAAATATAAATAAAAAATAATAACAACACCATGGAAATTATCATAGCAAAAATCACATATTGTATAGTATGTATGAATATGATAAATGCAATGCATGAGAATGTATTTTTTCCTTTAATTAAGGAAATCCGTATATCTAAAAAGATATCCGGCTACCTTAGAAAAATATATCAAATTAAATACTCTAAAACAAAAAAAGCTTTGTGATTGTTTGAAAACAATTTTGGAAAAACATTTTTTTTTTTAAAAAAAAAAAAAAAAAACTAGCTAAACCCTTTTTAAATGGCTCTAATTTCCTAAGCTTAAAATCCCGGATTTGACCACCCTTAACTCGAGGTTTATAAAATTATTTTTAGAGTTTAAAAAGACTTAGAAACTACCCTAGGATAGTAGCTAAACTTCCTAATCAGTCCCCTCTAAGTAACTTACCCAAAACAGAAAAAGGAATTTTCTTTAAATTCAAATCTGATTCCACTATCCAGTTTTAGAACACGATTTTTTAACCTATTTTTAAAACTGCAAAAAAAATCTATAAAAAAATACTGGAGGCTTAGAACATGTAAAAGTAGACGGAAAAAAATTGGCTTAATTTTCTGGTTAAAGATGACTGCCCAAAAAAACACGGGAAAGAACATGCAACCTCTAGAAGCTATATTGCAAGCTTTTTCTTTTCTAACTTTCTTTTCTAAACTTTTCTTTTTGCCTTTAAAAAATGGAGAGCATTCAGAAAAAATCAGAATGTGAATAGAGTGAAAAATAAAGAAAGAAACCATCCCCCTTGTAGTGGCCGGCTAGCCCTTGGAAGAACCTAGGAGGTTCTAGAATTTTTTTCAACAAATTTGATCCTATGGCCTTCAATCCAAGATGCCTTCTATGTAGGATTCTCACCCTTAGATTAGAATCATCAGCCCTTAAATTATGATGTCATAAAGATGTCATAAATATATTCTCTCTCCAACCATTGGTCCATGTGTTGCAAATTCAAAGGCTTGATCACAAAAATAACTATTTTCCTCTTCATTGTTGGCCTTTTGATTAAAAATCAAAAAATATCTACCCACCATTGGGCCTTGGCCCGCTGACCCTTCCTCTTCCAGCCCATGCTTCAATTTTTAAAAACAAGAAAAGGCCCTTTTTCGATTTTTTTAGTAAAATGACCTTTTTCCCCCCGAACCTAAATAAATAGCAAACGGACTCCAAATTCAAAAATCCTTTTTTTAATACTTCTTAAATAACAAAAAATGGAATTCAGGTGGTTTTCAAAATTTTTCGAGCCCATTTTCTATTTCTTTGGAGTTTTTCTTCCAAAATTGCCCTTTTGTGCTCCCAAACTTTACCATTTTTTAAACGAGCTCCAAATCCAATTTTTTCTTCACCAATCTCTTCCAAATAATTTAAAAGTATGATCTGGAAGTTTTCATAATTTTTGGAACTCATTTGGTATTTTTTTCAGGATTTATCTGCTTGAATTACTACATAGTGGGCCAAGGATTTGGCCATTTTGCAAACGCACTCCGAATCCTGATTTTCTTTTGCCAATCTCTTCCAAATAATTTAAGAATGAGATCTTCAAATTTTCAAAACTTTTGGAGCTCATTTACTATTTTTTTGGGATTTTTCCTTTTGAATTTCTGCATAAGGGACCTGGGATTTGGCCATTTTGCAAACGAACTCTGAATCCGGATTTTCTTTCACCAATCTCTTCAAAATGATTTAAGAATGAGATCTACAAATTTTCAGAATTTTTGGAGTTGATTTGCTATTTTTCCCAAATTTTCCAATTTTGCCATTTTGCCTACAAAGCCCAATTTTGCTCAAAACAAGTCTGATTTTTAGATTTTCTTCAAATTGAGCCTTGGGCTATCCTTTTTTATTCACTCCTGATCAACTAGGGGATTTAGTCTTACCGAATCGGGCCATTTCTGTAATTCTTCCAAATTTCACCGAAATCCACCAAAAACCCTAATTCTCGGTTTTCTTCCGAATTGACTTTTCTTTCAATTTTTCTTTCAAGTAGCTTCTCCATTACCCGTAGTCAGTGCTTACCATTCATTTGGAACCTTCAATTTCGACCAATTTTATCATTTAAGCACTTTTCCCCAAATTTCCCGAACTAGGGCTTTCTTTCTACTAAATCTCCGTAACCCAACTTCCGAACTTCATATCTTTCAATGCAGACCTCGAATTATCAAAATTCTTTCTCCATTTTTCAATTGGACTTCAAATCTTGATTTTGAAAGTGGGTTGACTTTTTTAGTAGTTGACTTTTAGAGGTTGACTTTTCGAGGTTGACTTTTTCAAGTTTGACTTTTTATGCTCGCCTTCATAGACTAAGTCGCGGAGTACCACGTGCGGGATGAAAAAAATCTTTTTACATTCTAAAACATCAATTTAGGAAGAAAACATACATGTTTTAGTGGTCCGAACAAAATTAGGTGTCTACATTCCCCAAAATGGCAATTTCCATTTTTTTCACTTTTGTCCAGTTTTTCTTCAAATCTTTGTGAAATTGGACTTTGAGGTGCTTCTACTTATTGATCATCCTTCAATTTGAGGTTTCAATTCATCCAATTTGATTGTTTACGTTCTTTTCCCCAAATTTGGAAATTTCATACTTTTCTCATACACTAAAATTTGCAATTTGTCTTCCCACCTTCAAATTTTCCTTTTATCTTCAATTGTGGATCTCTAATTATCAAGATTGCTTCACCATTGTTCAATTCACCTTCGAATCGTGATTTTCCAAAAAGTTGACTTTTTTAATGGTTGACTTTTTGTTGTTTACTTTTTGGAGTTGACTTTTCTATGTTGACTTTTTCGTGTTGACCTCTGAATCAAAGTCTTAGAAACCCAACTATGTGGAATTAGGAGAGATTTTTTGCATTCCGAAAAGTTGAAAGAGAAATTACCTTATTTAGGGGACCCGGACAAAATTTGGCGTCTACAAAGGGTTTTTGGATGACTTGATATTGAAATTTGTTTCAAGGGTCTTGATAACTTGATCTTAAATTAGATTTGTTTCAAATGATGATAAGCTCATAAAATATACATTTTATGCCTTTCTACCTTTAGTTTTTGTTATGTTTTTGATCTTTAACTTGTTTACTTATATTATGTTTCTGAATTTTAGGTACAATAAGGAGAATGAAGTCAAAAGATGTCAATAATGATGGTAAAGAGCTTAGAAAATCACAATCATAAGATGGAAGAAGACTTGGGAGTCAAAAAGATCAAATTCTTAGTGCTAGAGGATCAGGCAGATCTGACCTCCGGAGCTTGTTGCAAGGAAATCATTACGTTAAATTCATTATTTGAAGAAACTTCCTTCTTAACTTTTAAGGCTGACTTGAATACCTTTCCAACGATAGTTTACACGTCTAAATTGGACAATGGATGGTCATCCAAATCAGACGACTAAGTTTGAGACAGCGCAATAATCACGAAACCGACGTCAGCGAGCAAAAACACCAAGTCAGCCCACTCGACGCCGCGGTGCAGACCTTACAGCCTCCAAAATCGAGAAAAATCAGGAAAAAGTCCAAACTTGCCTTATTTTGCCTCCTAGCTTCCATGATCAACAAGAAAGGGTTTCCAAGGTCAAAAAGCTCTATAAATACCATCTTTTGAGCCACAAACTATTATGATCTTTGGGGGGAGACTCAAAGATCATCATTCTTCTTCTTCTTCTTCTTCTCTATTCTTTTATTTTTAGTTTCATGTATTTATTATTTATGCTTATGTTAGGCTAAACTTCTTTTTGGTTAAGGGTGATTTCAAAGCCCTAGACATGTTTTATAATTGATTTTTAGATTCTATCTATAATTAGTTTTCTATCAAAGTTGATTATGTTCTTCCATAAGAATTGTTTATGATCTTTGTCTTGATTTGTTTAGGTTGCACACTAGATAGATCTTGATAATTATCTAATGCTAGTTTAGGAGTCTTGATCCGTGTAATTGTCTTGATTTCCTATTCATAAGTGGCAATTTGTGATTAATGATTATGTTAAAGTTTTCGCTAATTGCGAAGTGGAACATAACCTAAGTTAAACAGTTCATGTTCATGCTTTTGTTGCGTAGATCAACCTATCTTTCTCATCATAAAGCTGCTATCAATTTAAATTTAGAGATGTTTATCCTAGGTTGTTTGAAAGTTATAGATTAAGTAGTGGCGTTCGTCCTGCTTAACGACGAACTAAGAAAGGATTGGGGTAACATGGGATGTTGTTATCTACGGTTGTGAACTTTGATAGATAATTGATATTGATAGATCTGAATTTGATTCATAATATTGTCTAGTAGTGGAGAATGAAACCTTAACCATACTTCTCTTATATATTTGATTTTCTCTTATTTATTTGCTTTTTACTTATCTTGTTTTCTTTACTTTTAATTATTTCAAAACCCCTTTTTCTTTTCTTGTGTTTGAACGTAAGTGATAAACTAGTAATTTATAAACTAAAAATCAATCTCTGTGGATTTGACCCTTGCATGCTACTTTACTATAATTGATCTTTTTAGTGCAAGGATTAAATAAGATATACTCTTTTGAGTGCATCAAGTTTTTGGTGCCGTTACCGGCGATTGCTTTATTTAGTTTATTAGTTACGTAGTTTATTTTTATTTTCAGTTGTAATTAATTTTATTTTTCTTGTACATACAGGTTTTTCTTTTCATATTTCAAGCAAGAAGAGATGGCAGGTGCTACATCAAAACTTCATAACCTTCATAATCAACTAGACAATCTCACTCCATAGTTCAACAAGTGGCCATAAGTAAGATTCAACAATCAAGGTAGTGTGGAGTGTGCTTCATGATGGATCATCCAACCAATTGGTGCCCATACTACAAAAAAGATAGTTGTGAACCAACCTATGATTTAGGAGGATACCAAAGCCAACTAGGGTTCTAAGAACAATAGTATGATCCTTACTCAAACACTTACAATGAGGAATGGTGGGATCATACTAATTATGGCTACTCGGGAAATTATCAAAATAGATCATTATGCCAACGACAATCATCCATTGAGCTTCAATCAATCATGGGAAAAACAAACAAGATCTTCTTGAGCCACCACATGTGACTCGCAACTCAGGTACTTCATTGGAAGATCTTGTCAATTCCCTTACTACTAACCAATTGCAAATGAAAAAGGATATAAGGGAAACAAACAGGCAAATGGCAACAAAGATGAGTCAAATAGAGACTCAAATAAGCCAATTGGCTAGTGGTATGGCGCGATGGATAGAAGAAGGATTTGAGGAATACATGAACAACTCCCTTCCCAATCCATGATTGATCCAAAGGAGAATGTTAATGCCACACAACTTGAGGATGAATCAGAAAATCCAAGGGAACCCGAGGATGAGAAAAAACTAGAGATGGATTTACTTCTTGAAGATAATGAAGCTTCATTTCGAAAGGAGAGCATTTCAGCACCTGAGGTAACTTTTAAGGTTCCAATTTTTACTAATGTTTCTTCTCCACCTTTTCCTAGTAGATTCGCAAAGTTTAAGGAGGAGGAACATGAACAACACATGCCGGAAACATTAAACAACTTGTTTTTGGATGTCATTCAACAAGTACCAAAATATGCTCTATTCCTTGATGAGCAAAAGGATGATGGAATAATACTTGTAATGGAGAATGCATCCACTTTTGTGCAAAGAAAGCTTCCTATCAAACGTACAAATTTGGGAAGTTTCATGTATGAGCCTGACAAGCCTAAAAAGCCAAGAAGGGGTGTTGGTTGGGTTGGACAACTTAACTCAAGTACTAATTGGGAAGGCAGCCCAATTAATGAAGAAATTACAACCTGCCCTACTCAGATTTGCTTTCTTTTCGTTTTCTTTTATTTTTATTTTTTATTTCTTTTATTTTTATTTTTATTTTTTAATTGTTTGTTTAGTATTTTAGGATTATTTATGTTGTATGAGTTTGTTTTGTTTTGAGTCTTAGTTATTTCTATTTTTATTAGTTTTTTTCTCTTACACATGATTCTTTCATTTGGGTTAATAGCATTACATTGAGGACAATGTAAGAATTAAGTGTGGGGGGAAGGATTTAGGATTTCTTTTATTTTTGGCTTTTTTTATGAGTCTTTAATATTATTATTATTATTAGTGTGTTTTAGTTCTTTTTTAGTACAATGATGACATATGAATTGTATAAGTCTAAAACTAGTTATTAGTGAGAAGATTTTCATGAGAATTGAGCTTGATACTATTTTTTATGAGCCAATGTTAATATGATATGTTGATTGAGAAAGAAGTATGTTTAGACTTGATATTGACTTGTATAATCATCCTTGTGAGTTTTTGAGCCTATATGATTGATGCATTATACATATCAATCCAATTTCTTCTTGAGTGCTCTTATGATTACATGTTTCTCTAGAACTTGCTTTAAACCTTTTTGAGACTATATTGATGTATGTGACAACATGAATACGATAGACGCATTAGGACTATAACCAGGGCCAAACAACCATCCATAATTGATGTTCCAAGAGAACAACCCCACTAGTGAGCCAATTTGAGCCTATATTGATTATGCTATTTTATTGGTAACCAAATCTTACACCTAGCCTAAACACATTTATATCTTTACCCTTGTTGTAAAGATGAATTAGATTGTTTTCAGACATATTGCATAAAGCAAGGGAGATCGATTGACTATTTGGGTTAGCAACAAGAAATAAGTGTGGGGGGAAGAATGGCAAAACTGAAGAGAAAAAGAAAAGGGAACATTGAAAAAAAAAGAAAAAAAAAATACATTCCCATATTGAAAAAAAAAATTCATCTCTTGAACTTTTGGTTAAAAGAAAAATAATGTTACAAGGTTGGTTAGAATGAAGCAAAGGCTCAACATGAAATATTCAGCCTATGTGATTATGTACTTCCAAGGAATATTGAGAAAGTTTTATTTTGCAAAATCTTATTTTGTCTCTAAATTCTATGAAGTCTTTGGAACCTTTATGATATCTTTTCCTTTTTATTCTTTAACCACATTATTACCCCTTGGCCCTATTACAACCTTGAATAAAGACCTCTTGATTTATGAAGTTGCATGATCTAAATAGTGGGGAATAGGTGGACAAGCAAGCATATGGTAGAATTGTTTCCATGAGATTGATTGAGTGTAAACACTTTACCACTACTTTAAAGAGTGAAAATCATGAGAGTATCCCAGGTGAGAAGTCGAGATTAAGTTTGAATATGCACTATTTTGATTGAGATATGTTATGTTAATATTGGCTTAACTTAAACTATTTACATTCAAGCATGATTTTTTATGAAATTCTTTGAACTATTGATTAGTTTATATGACTTGTTCAATGATTATCTCTAATTTACATTGGAAGGATTAGTTGTAATTATTATTATTATTATAATTTTTAGTTTTTCTTATGTCTTCAATGTTTGTGGGTATCGTCCTAGTAAACCCTCACGAGACTAAACTCGTCCACTAGGGACACCTAGGGGTTTAAAGGCTTGTGTCACATGCTAAGTGCCACCGTGGTTTCCTATGAAAGTGGATTAGATTATATTTTCTTATTTTATTTTGTTTTGCTCGAGGACTAGCAAAAAGCTAAGTGTGGGAATATTTGATAAGCTCATAAAATATACATTTTATGCCTTTCTACCTTTAGTTTTTGTTATGTTTTCGATCTTTATCTTGTTTACTTATATTATGTTTTTTGAATTTTAGGTACAATAAGGATATGAAGTCAAAATATTTCAATAATGATAGTAAAGAGCTTACAAAATCACAATCACAAGATGTAAGAAGACTTGGGAGTCAAAAAGATCAAATTCTTAATGCTAGATGATCAGGCAGATCTGACCTCCGGAGCTTGTTACAAGGAAATAATTATGTTAAATTCATTATTTGAAGAAACTTTCTTCTTTACTTTTGAATCTGACTGCAATACCTTTCCAATGATAGTTTACACACCTAAATTGGACAACTGATGGTCATCCAAATCAGCCGACGAAGTGCGAGACAGTGCAGTAGTTGCGAAACCGACGTCAGGTCAACCCACTCAGTGCCGCTGCGCCGACCTACTGCCTCCAAAATCGGGAAAAAGTCCAAACTTGCCTTATTTTGCCTTCTAGCTTCCTTGATCAACAAGAAAGGGTTTTCAAGGTCAAAAAGCTCTATAAATACCATCTTTTGAGCCACAAACTATTATGATCTTTGGGGGGGGACTCAAAGATCATCATTATTCTTCTTCTTCTTCTTCTCCATTCTTTTATTTTTAGTTTTATGTATATATTATTTATGCTTATGTTAGGCTAAACTTCTTTTTGGTTAAGGGTGATTTGAAAGCCCTAGACATGTTTTGTAATTGATTTTGAGATTCTATCTATAATTAGTTTTCTATCAAAGTTGATTATGTTCTTCCATAAGAATTGTTTATGATCTTTGTCTTGATTTGTTTAGGTTGCACACTAGATAGATCTTGATAATTATCTAATGCTAGTTTATGAGTCCTGATCCGTGTAATTGTCTTGATTTCCTATTCATAAGTGGCAATTTGTGATTAATGATTATGTTAAAGTTTTCGCTAATTACGAAATGGAACATAACCTAAGTTAAACAATTCATGTTCATGCTTTTGTTGCTTAGATCAACCTATCTTTTTCATCATAAAGTTGTTATCAAATTAAATATAGAGATGTTTATTCTAGGTTGTTTGATAGTTAGAAATTAATTAGTGGCGTTCGTCCTGCTTAATGACTAACTAAGGAAGGATTGGGGTAACACAAGATGTTGTTATCTACGGTTGTTAACTTTGATAGATAATTGATATTGATATATCAGAATTTGATTCATAATATTGTCTAGTGGTGGAGAATGAAACCTTAACCATACTTCTCTTATTGCTTTTTACTTATCTTGTTTTCTTTACTTTTAATTATTTCAAAACCCCCTTTTCTTTTCTTGTCTTTGAACTTAAGTGATAAACTAGTAATTTATAAACTAAAAACCAATCTCTGTGGATTCGACCCTTGCATGCTACTTTACTAGAATTGATCTTTTTAGTACAAGGATTAAATAAGATATATTCTTTTGAGTGCATCAAAGGTCTTGAAAACTTGATCTTGAATCAGTGAAATTCGTTTCAATGGTCTTGATGACTTCATCTTAAATTTTGCTTTATTGGTAATTGAGATTTTATCTTGAATTGAATCAATTGATCCCAAATTTAAGAAATCTTGAAAATCTTGGAATATGTTCTCAAATTTAGAGATTCTTAGAATTTGATGCCAAATTAGGGATTTTTAGAATTTGGTTAAAAATAAGGATTCTTAGATCATTAGACTTTGATCTTCAGATCTTCCTTCTTGGATTTGTTTGTTGGAACTATGAAAATTTTAATTCTTCAAATATTCTTTCCCAGATTGCCTTTAGGCCTTCTTTTCCCAAATTGTACTTCAAAGGTCTTGATCTTGAATACACGGACTTGCTTCAAGGGTCTTTGACAACTCTTCAAATTTTCTTCAATTTGCGTCTTCAAAATCTTCTTCTCTTCAAACTTGTGAATTGTGAATTATGTCAAATTGCTTGGGGAGCATTATATTTATAGTGCTAGCCAACTAGGTGAGATAGAGTTCTTAAAGAATTTAAACGCTTTGCAAATGATTCTAAAAGAACTTTAATTGACTGACACATGAATCCTTACAATTTGATTGGCCAAAATTTGAATTCATCTTTAATTTATTTTTATTTAATTTAAAAATAAATTGGATGACTCATGGTTGAAGTATGATTGGTCAAACAATAAATTTTTAAATTTTGATTCACCAGGTCATGTGTATATATTTAATTAATTATAAAATTAATTAATCATGATGGCATCGCATATGATGTCCTTTAATCCACATGGGGATGCATTATTTAATTAAAAAAATAAATTGACATGTGCAAATTTATAATTAGTCAAAAAACAATTCTTTTGCAAATGCCCTTTTCAAGACTTGATTACGAACACAATTTTTTAGTGTAAAAGTGTGCAAGTCTTGAAATTTAATTTGCTTTTAATGCCAAATTTTGTTTGCATATTTGCACTGACTTGAGAAAAATTGCAAGCTTTCATTTTGTCAAACTTGTGACTTTAGAAGATCAAACCAAAATTTTTGTGATTAACTAAACTTGATCATTTGGAACAAGTCTTTTTTGCTTAAGTTATCTTGGGAAGGATTTTCAACTTAACAAAGTCTTTTTTTATTATTTGAAGTGACAGTTTAAACTCTTTCTTAGGAGTAGCATGACAATTTAAGCTCTTGCATAAGATATCTAAATCCTAAAATCCAAATCCGAATCCTATCCGAAACCGTGAAGGATATCATTTTCACTTTCCATAATTTATCCGTATCCATTTATTGCTATCTAAAACTACTTTAAACTGGTTTCAACAGATTAGACATCTGATTATAACCTGCCTACTAACAATCCTAATTGGTTTCGAGTAATTTTAAGTTCAAATTATTGAATTTTAAAATTAAATCAATTTGATTTTAAATCGTTCATGTTTGGATCACTTTGGATTCAAATTAATTCGAATTTCAATTATTTTTTATTTGAGTTATGTGACTTCAAATTGTTGATTTTTCTTAATAAAAATTTGAATTGAATCAGATTCAGAAAAATTGAACATGTTTTTCGAATGTGAATCAGCTTTGCGAGATATAGTGCTCGCTGCCCGGTTGCCGCCAAAATTGCAGATTCGACTGTGTCTTAAAAATCATGCTTTGCTTTGCTTTGGCTTTGGGCACTCTTGTCTTGTTAGCTTCAGTTGTGGCCAGATTATTACATTTTATTGCTTTGCATTGCACATCTGGAATGTTGTCAAATTGCCTTGCCTTGCCTTGCCTTGTCGGCAAAAGTGCAAGTGAACAAAATTTGAGTTTGGTGGCGTGTCCCGGAAAAAGCAAATTCTGAAGCTGATAAGCACATGTCTTTGCAATTATTAAGCTTTAAGAAACAAAAATCAAATGGAAGAGATAAAGGAAACCGTTATCCTTGAGTTAAGTCGTGCCTATTCCCCAACCAATTTTCTTTAGCCGAACATTGAATAAGCATATCCTAAAGATTAGGCATCAGACATCTATAACCTACATTGCCTCAAATGCAAGAGTGGAGAATTTGAAATTTTGAAACACACACGTTTTATCATATAATACATGTCATTAGTTATGATTTGAGGGTTAATTATGGTATTATATACACTGTTTTTACCACATAATACATGTCATAAGTTATAGTTTGGGATGATTTGAACTTCTGCCACATGATTTTTGGATTAATTAGGTTGTTTTAGGTTGTTTTTTGTGTTTGTTTTGTCTTTTAATTAACATTAATGAGGTATTTTAGACCTCGAGTTATTCTGAATTCGGGTCATATCGAGTTTGGATCTTTTCGGGTTCGTACCTTTTTGAATTCGGATGTTTTCATTTTCAAATCATTTCGGTTTCAAATATTTTGTGTCGTGTTCATGTTATTTTTCTTGTCATATTCGTTTTATTTTTTCGTGTGTTCAAAGTATTTGTGTTCATGATAACTTTCGTGTGTTCAAAGTATTATAAATTTATATAATTTTTACAAGTTAATGATTTATTTAGTGTAGATTTTGACATATTTGTGTCGTGTTCATGTTATTTTTTGTGTTGTGTTCGTGTTATTTTTTTTTTTGTGCTCAAAGTATTATAAATTTATATAAATTTTTACACGTTAATAATTCGTTTTATGTAGATTTTGAGTCGTTCGTGCATTTGTTTTGTGTTCATGTTATTTTTTGTTTCGTGTCATATTTTAATTATTTTTTCCATGTTATATTCATGTCGCTTTCAATTCATCCAAATATTTTGCATAATTTGTCATGGTGATTCAATTTAGAGAAAATTTTGTGTTTATGCCGTGTCTCAATTCGTTCTTTATTTTGCATAATTTATCATAATGAGTCAATTTAGAAAAAAAATTATGTTCGTAATGTGTTTGTGTTATTTTATCGTGTGTTTAAAGCATTATAAATTTATATAAATTTTTACACGTTAATAATTAGTTTTATATATTTTTTGACACGTTCGTGTATTTGTGTCGTATTCATGTTATTTTTCGTGTTATTTTTATTTTTTTTTTCATGTTCTGTTCGTGTTGTATAATCATATTGTGTATGAAATTGTCAAGTCTAATTGACACTAATCAAATAACTTCCAATTTTGTATCACGTGTTGTCGTGTTCGTGTTATTTTTTCTGTCATAATCGTATTCAAGCTATTATATATTTATATAAACCTTGACACATTAATAATTCATTTTATGTAGATTTTGACACATTCGTGTATTTATGTCATGTTCATTTTATTTTTCGTATCATGTCGTATTTTAATTATTTTTCTCATATTATGTTTGTATCGTATAATTATGTTGTGTCCGAAATTACTAGATCTAATTGACCATATCAAATAACTTTTAATTTTATGTCAGGTGTCGTATAATGATGGAAGTTATTATTTTTTAAAATTATCTTTACTTCTCTTGCTTTTTTATCTTTCAAATTTATTACAAAGTATCAATTCAAATCAGATAACATGCTCGCAACTGGAGGTGTCTATGGTCGGGCCTATGTATGGTATTAACAACATATATGTTTGCCCAAGCCCGGCCTGACTCGAATTATGAGCCTCAAATTTTGTCCAAACCCATCTATATTTGTAAATGGATAGCCCAAACCCGTTTATGCTCATCCATATTTTTTTCATAAAAAAATTGAAAAAATATATATTATTTTTTATTTAATCTTTAGTAATTTTATATATATATATATATTTTATTAAGTTCTTAAACATGAACAATTTAACATATTTTTTAATGTTTACACTATAATATTATATATATTTAATCTTTATATGATATAAATTACATAATATATAAAAATAAAATAATATATTATTTAATTAAAAAAGGGCCAGACCGGGCTGGACTCGGGCCTTGAATGTTGGAGCCAAGGCACAGTCCATTTTTTAAACAGGCCTCATTTTTTTGTCCAAACCTATTTTTCGGGCCTAACATTTTTGTCCAAACCCTCCCAAATATCAGGTGAGTCTTCGAACTTCGACAGGTAGCCCGACCCTTGGACTTGTCTACTCGCAGCGAAGCGCGGACATTTATCTAGTAAAATATAAACTGTATTTGATGACAACACAGGTAATTTGTGTATTTTATCGTATCATAATCGTGTTTAAAGTATTTCATATTTATATAAATTTTGATATGTTAATAATTTGTATTATATAAATTTTAAAATATTCGTTTATTCGTATTGTGTTTATGTTATTTTTTCGTATCGTATCGTATTTTAATTAATTTTTTATATCGTGTTTAATATTATCAAATATTGGAACATGACAAGCAAGAGAATTTTCACCGTCAAAGTTGTCCTTTTCAACTTTTGTTTTATTTTTAGTCTTTTTTTCCTTTTATTTTTAAAATTTTTTTTTCTTTCTTGGGGCTGCTTTCCTAATATGCTAAATTTTTTGCAATGAGTTAAATTAGGGAAAAAATGATATGAAATCTCTTTTATAAATAAAGTGATTTGAACCTTTTCAGGCTTAACCAATTAGTTTGAGTTATAATTTTATTAGATTAAAGCATTTAAGTAGTTTTTGTTTTATAATCAAAAGTAAATTTTAATTTTTGTATTATAAAAGCCAGTAATTTGATTTTTGTATATTTGAAATTGGTGCAAAGAAATAAAACTGGTAACAGTGTTAATATAAAATCGTCTAAATGATGACGTGAACATGTGAAACTAACATAATAGATGACTTTAAAAAAAATGATGATGTGTCAATTTTTTTTGCTTAAGTGGAATTTAGAAACTGACAGAATAGATGACTTCGAAAAAAATGATGACATGTTTTTAAGGGTAAGGAAGGGATTTGGATAAAAAAAATATTATGTTTTTCTAAATTACAATTGAGTAAAAAAATTTGACATGTCATTATTTTTTTTAAGTCATTTTTTCTGTCAGTTTTACATGTTTATGTCAGCATTTAGACGGTTTTTCATTAACACTGTTATCAATTTTATTTCTTTACATCAATTTCAAACATACAAAAATTAAATTGCTCACTTTTATAATACAAAGATTAAAATGTATTTTTTATTATAACACAAGGACTGTAAGCATTTTAACCAATTTTATTATAATATGACAAAATAAATATTTATTAAATATTGAAAGTAAAAAAAAAAAAAAAAAAACTAAAGTAAACGTAATGAAATTGAAAATTGGGTAAAATTTATAATCCGATCGAATTCAAATATATTTTAAACGGATATCCGTAAAGTAAACGACTTTAGATAGGTAATGAATCTAAACGATTTTGATAGATAATGCATAGTTAAAAACTTAAAATAAGTACTTAAATGGTTTTGGATAGATTATGGATACATTAATATTAAATGATTTTAATTATGGATATTTGAAAATAGATGGATAACCGAATATATGAACCACTATCATTCCTAAATCCAACTATCCACTCCTGAAAAACTCAAATCCGAAATAATTTAAATTTAAAATGATCGGAATTTTGTAACTCGAAATGATCTAAATATCCCAACCTAAATCCAATCTGATCCTAATTCGACCTGCACAATTTAAGAATTCATGTAGGGGAATAGAAAATAGACACTACCGTCTGGAGAGGTAAAGAGAGCTACCACCTCATTCACCGATGTAGACTAATGCGAGTTTTACACCGTTGAAAAAATTAAATTGAAAGTCGAACAGATCAGATTTTTAATTCACGATCCAACTGGTTTGATAAATTTTTTTTTAATATTTGAACATTAAATTTAATGTTAAATAAATATAAATATAATTAATAATTAACAAAAATATGCATTTGACTTAATGATATGATCTTTAATATAAAATTAAAAAGTTAAATGTTCAAATCTCATTAATTAAAAATAAAATTTTGAAAAAAAAGAAACATATAAAACCAATTTTTTTACTGGTTTTTAATTGGTTTTATACCGTTTCGGTAAATACTCGATTTTAATATACTCGCCGAACTGAATAAGCCATCAATTTTCGATTCAACCGGTCTAATTTTTTAATCAATAGTTATACAACTGAGATAAAAAACTGCCAGAAACCAGCTACTGTTGGAAGGAGAGATTTTACTTTTGACATATTTACAGTAAGCCACAAAAGGGAAAGTAATCCACTTCCCAAGCAGGAGATCTAGTGGAATCTTAGTTTCCAACTTCTGCTAGATACATTCATACATACATGAACAACAATACATCTCAATTAAACTCAACTAAAAGATTCTTGAAAACCAAGGTAATTCAAGGGTTTGATGGGCTTTCGACATGCTTGTTTTCAGTTGTTGGGGACATGTTCTCCCCTGCTTCTGTTCCATTGTCATTGCCATTGCCCCCGGTTTCGAAAGAATTTTCTCGACTTGGGTCCATCCCACGGTTGTCATGGCTTCTTGATGGAAAGCCATGCCCTCTCAACAAACAGTTGTAAGAATGTGTGTTAAAAGACTCCATGCCAAAATGAGATCGAATGGCTGAGCTGAACAATGGTTGCATCAACCGCTTCTTCTCAGTAAATTCGCGCAGTGATATTCGGCAAACAGGACATGTTGAATGCTGTTGTAGCCATATATCTATGCATTTTACATGGAAGGAGTGCCCGCAATACGGAAGGATTCGCAAGATATCTTCGCCATGGTATTCAGAAAGGCAAACTGTGCACCTGCCACACATAGTAATTACAAAGAACAGAAAGTATAAGATAGAAGGATGGAGATGCAAGAACACTTCAAATTGCAAAACTACAGAAATATATTCTTTGGTGGGGAATCATCATGTTAGATTATAAGAAGAATCATGAAGCAGAATGATTCCTCATCATTCAAAGTTCTGCTCATGAGACACCTTTAAGGCACGATGACATGGTAAAAGCTTCACTTGCTTCCTCACTCCATTAACTATGTTACACGGATTTGGAGGTGAGTGTCGGATACAGGTATGTGTCCGATACGGGTATACTCAATTTTTTAAAGTTTTCCCTTATTTTTGGAGAATCATACCCCATATTTATATCTGAATATGTGTCGGACAAAGAGTACTTTAGGAAAAATGAAGAGTCCTTGTAACATGGTCCATTAATACTTAATACAAAACCTCGACGCAGAAATATGGCGTGTGTTTTTTTAACACTGCTATGCATAGAACTCAATACCTAGTAACAAAGAATTTAAGTGTAGTCATGATTTTGTTGGGGTTATATCCTTTTTCTTTTACTTCAGGTTGAAATAGAGTTTGGATAAATCGCCAATGTGGATGTTCCACTATGTCCAACCATGTGGCACGGGATAGGAAAGAGGGGAAAATAGAAAACATATTGAAATCAGACAAAAGGGAAGAAACCAAGAAAATTGAAAGAAAAAGAAAGAGAGAACCAAAAGGAGCATATCATTAATCCATAGCTATGTTGCTCCGGCTCTTCATTTTTTTTGAAGTATCCATGTCCGACACATATTCAGACATGGGTATGGGGATATGACCCACCAAGGACCCTTCAAATACATGAAAAAACTTGAAAAAAATTGAACATACCCATGTCGGACACATACTCGTATCCGACACTCACACCCGAGTCCGAGTAACATAGATCCATAATATCTCCATCATCCAAATGTCACTAGAACCTTAAATAAAATGGGTAATACTTAGTAGAATCAGCAAAACTAATTATAAAAAACCTAAATAACTGTAAAAAAAATAAAAAAAACCTAAATATGTTAAAACAAATTAATCCCACAAAATATAACAAAACTATAAGATAAAATCTTGAACCGTCAATCCTTTGATCAGCTTCTATTTGCATGGGGTTATCATTAGTATAATGACTTAAAATAAGGTCAACACTAAGTTTTAGTTCCCACATGTTGTACATCCTATCATGGGACAAAAGACAACCAGACTTCATATTGAGCATAGCTTATCATTGGTTATGCCAACTATACTTCCAACTGCAAGGAAAAGATAAAGCATCACTACCAGATCTAACATGCAGAAAAAGTTTAGAGCTGAAGTTGATTACAAAAGTAGTCCAATAAAGAAATAAATTACGGTCGAAATAATACAAGCAGGGTTATCTTGGGCTGCTGCTCTAAGAAATGGCTGATATTTATCTTTGAGGTTATCTATGTTTGTTATGGAATTCATGGAATAGTCTTAGTGCAGTACTTATGAATCTCATATTTGGATTTTCTTTTGGAAGGTTATAACCACACAAAAGATGACAGGGTAAATTATTCGTAAATATATAATTATAATAAAATACCCTTTTTTTAATATCCTACTTTCCAAATCAGTCATTTCTGCATGAATCTCTCCAACCCACCAACCCCCCCTCCCACACCCCAAACAAAAATGAAAACTTAAGAGGTGATTTGGTAGGATAAAGGAGTGCATGAGATGCTGCGACTTACTAGAGGTGGAAAAATTTCACCGGACTCAAAAAATCGCCCAAACTGACCCAAGACTGAACCTAATCCAATTCAGATTGACTGAAAAAAGTCAAAGACTGAATCTGAAAAAAAAATGAAAAAAAAAAAAAAAAACCGAAAAGGCATTATTGAAAGTGATCCGAACATGAAACAACCCAAACCTAAAGCAATTTGAACTCGAGGTAACTCAAACCTAAGACCAATCCAATCTGAAACCTGTAAAACCTGATTTTTAAGCCTAAATTATTTGAATTGTATTAACCTGAGAGTGACCATACCCAAAAATGGACGGAACTTGACACGGCCATAATTGAGAATGGTCCACACCTGTAACGGTCCAAACCTGAAATAACCCGAATCTAAAATGATCCAAACCCAAAATTATTTGAACCCACCCAATTGCCATACTTACCCAATCATTTCAGATTTAATGGAACTAAAATAAATAAACAACTAACATCCACTTTGAATGACAAGTGGGGGCATCTTTTAACCATCAAAAGTGGAGAATGTCCTAAGTCAACCTCAACTTCAAGGTAGTCAACTTAGCAATTATTCTTATGCATAAATTCTTGAAATCCTATTGTTATGCAATTATTGTCAACAATCTCTAAAAATAAGGTAGGTCTATTAATAAAAAAGTGTGATAAGGCAAAAGTTTTTAAGAATATGCTCTTCACCACTCCTTTATTGAATGATACTAGCTCTTCCCAAAACATCCAAGGGGCCATTAAGTCAAAATATGCCTACCCTTTAGGATGCCAAAATCCAAAAAATTAACTAACTTTTTCAATCAAGAAACCAGAAGTGTGATTATCAAAAAAATGCAAACCAGAAGTTTGCTAGAGGTTAGTCCGAAAAACATTTTGCCAAGGAGAGGAAAAAAAAAACAGGGAGTGTGTGACAAACAAAATTTCTCCCCCCATTGCAAGAAAGCATCTTCCATCTTTTTTGCCTACGTATTCTGACAAGTTTTTATCAACTAGACCTTGGTTGAACACTTCAAATGAAGGATCAACGTTGGCTACAGTTATTAAAATGCTAGAAGGATCAAATCAAGTTTGAAAATATGGCATGTCTATAGCACACAAAGTAAGAGAAAATGGAACACAGGAAGGTGGTTTATATCCAGTTCTAGCAAAACTGGGCAGTCCAATGTTCCAAATATCTATCTTCTGTGGCAAGGGTTTAAAGTCTTACTTGCACTTGCAAACTAAAACTACTCAATTTGGGGAATTTAAGGAGCAGGCTGAAGATTAACACTTCGCGTGTATAGCATTGAGCAAAGATGACAACAACACGTGCTTTCTAGGTATCCCACATAAATTTAAGGGAAAAAAGATATGTTATGAATCATAGTGTTTGATGCAACAAAATGCCTTAAGGAGCTTTAATCTTCCTTTATTGGGACCCTAATGCACCTTGGCACCAGCAATTGGTTTACGAGGCAAATATGACTGGCCATAGCTCATGCTTACATCTTCTGAACTTTTAACCAGAAAAAAAAAAAAAAAAAAAAAAAAAAAAAAAAAAAAGGGGGATTTGGTTCAAGCACAAAAAACTTTAGCTAACTTAAGAAATCTTGCACATAGAGGAGAGATATTATCTGGAAACTGTAAACAATAAAGGACAGCTAGAAAGAAAAGAAGTATTTGTGTTTTCCAACTAGTTTTTGATTATTGGGTATAAAGACTTTAAGAATGAATTTCTAGTGTTGAGATTTCTTTTGGTTCTATATCTTCCTTTCCGAATTTCCTCTATTTCTTTCTCTCTCCCTCATATCCCTGATCTCTATGTGTCCCTGCCTGTTTTGCATCAAGTGTACAACATCTGTGGTTTTCTAACATTCAACACGGAAGAAACTTTATGCATGAGAAAAACATGTTCCAGAAATTTAGTCAAACAAGAACTTTTGTATTCTCTAAGGACATTGCATCAAAGATCCAACCACAATGCAGATAGGCAAGACCCAAAAGGAAAATATCATTTCTTATGTCCACAGTGGAATTTATGCACTGGGCATTACTGACAGGTAAAGGGAAATCAGGTCACCAGATGAATATAATTTGTGCCTACAGATATATACTTTAAAATCCAACTGAAGGTTTAATGCCAATTTCCCAGATATTCATATTATTTGTGTACATATACTCAAGATTGTAACTACCTCAATATTTCAACTATCCCTCATCTATTCATCTTCCTCCACTTTTGCTTTGTCTTCCATTCTAGATATCTCATTGATTGCTCTATCTCTTCCCTCATTGTTATTTAAACTCAGTTCTTTGTAGAATAAATGGTTCAATATAAAGACTATAAAGCCAAAACATCAGGTTCAGAGTATCCAATTCCCATCCAAAAACATGTATGGGCAAATACCAGGAAGAAATACTTTGTGCACTCAAGGAAAAAGGATCTATATCTAAACAATCTCCATGGTCAGATTAAGAACTTGCCTATTATCACATTTGGCACCTGATGTATGCTTCATGACCTTAAGCAAAATCTTTCAATTTGTCATACTGCTTCATTAGGCATTACACTCAATCCTAATTTAAGCTCACAAATCCAATGGAAAGATGCACATAGTGCTTCTTATGGCCATTGTCGATGCCCACAGCTTCAAAATGAGTAGAAAAATTAATATACAGAAAATTAATCAATCACCTGCAAATCCTAGGCATCTAACACTCTTCTCGCCAAAAAAAAAAAAAGTTAGAAAAATTGTCTACATGATATAAAGTAAACTGTTACAGGATAAAGAAAGATGCAGTAAGTTCTGAAATTAAGCAAGGTTTTGAGAACATACTGAGAATCTTCTGTAGCTGAGAAGCACTCATCACTGTACTTCTTGATCGGAAAGTTGGCAACAACAACAGGCTCAAGACCATGTAAACGCCCCCGTTCAAGCTGCACCATAAAAATTCACCATCAAGAAGGAATAAGGGATCACTCCATAAAGGATGAATGCAATAATAGAAAAATGAAATACATGAAAATGACTCAAATTTACTGTTAACTTTCTAATTTCTGTTTTGTTTAGTTGGTTTTAACAACATGAGTTCGAATTATATACTGATACCTACTGATATGCCTAAACGGACTAACCTTTTTTCCTCTTTCTTTTCTTTTATCTTCTAATTTTTAGTTAACAAAGGCATTAAAGCATAAAAGCAGAAATCCTTCACGATAAAAACATTAATTGGGAGAAATTTAAGGAAAAAAAATTCTGAACTCAAGCCACATAACTTCTACTGTAAACTCCCCCCACCCCCAAAAATAATACATAAATTCTATGGTACCCAATTTAGAAATTTAAATGCAGAATTAAACAATTTCAACTATAATTTTTTTTATAGAAATTGGAAATTTCAGGTAAGAAATTCCTAAAAGGGAAAAAAACATAAGTGATACTGAAAAGCAGCTAGATCCTAACAGTATGTACCAAACACCACTTACAAAAAGAAGAAATCCAATCCCCAATTTCTAATAAAAAAAAACAGCTTGAAAACTTCTCTTCAGTACCCACAAAACCCATCATTTCATTACTGAAAAGAAAATAAAATAAAACATAGTTATCATGAAAACAAATTGAAAATAACAAGAAATATTTATATTAAAAAAAATCTTGTTTAGAAAACCATTGTTATTCATCAGTAATGCTGAGCACTCAAAGAACACAGATTTGCTAATAAAACCAACAAAAACAGAATAGAACCCACTTCTGGAAATTTTAGAAATAATACAAAAAGGCAAACAACTTTTCCAAACCAAAAAACAATAAGACAAAGAAACACTTACTACACTAAGATCAGATCTTGAAGCAACAGGGAAGGATCTCCGAGAAGCATTGAGCTGAATCCGAGCACAAACCAAACGTGTACAAACAAACACTATGAACATAATACTCACTGTGAATCCTATTACTGTCATAACCAAATTCATCCCTGCTGATATCATTTTTTTTGGTTTATATATGTCCCAAGCTCCTAAACAAAAACCTTTTTTGACCAAAAAAAAAAAATCAACTTCTGATGCTTATTACAACAGGTAAGAACAAAAGTGAAGCAATTCTAAGACAACCCATTTTCAGTTTCCACTGTCTGAATGTGTAGTTGAAGGCTTTAGATTGAGCGGCAATGATTTTTTAGTGAAAGAAGAAGTGAAGGAGTTTGAGGTTTGGTGACTGTTTCATTGTTGGAAAGAGAGGGAATCCATGAGGAAGAAAATAAAAACTTTGTTGGGATTGAGTCAGTAGCAGAGGGAGATTTGTAAGAGACATTTGTCAGATTATAGATCTAAATCTAACTGTAATTTGGACCCCAAAAAAAAACTGAAGCTGATCCAAATAGATTATATTTATCGGTTGCTATATTTTACTACTACAGTTTCTTTCTTTCTTTCTTTATTTATTTATTTTATGATTTTACTAGTGACCATTAAAACTGTCATGCTCTCTACGTTTGCATTACTTAAATTGAATAAAAAATATCATATTTATTTAAAAAATTAAAAAAAATATAATATCGACGGATTTAAACGAGTTTTAACTATCTATTTATAAATATAGACGAGTTTGGACAGAATTTGAGACTCATATTTTGAGCCGTATCGAACTTGAAAAAGTATATGTGGTGTTGATAAAATACTTAAATCCGACACGAATCCAGCCCGAATCAGCTCATGAACACCTCTAATTTTGCTTTTATTTAAAGTTAAAGGATATTGGAGTAAAAAATGAAAAATATTCAAATACAAAATATTGATTCTCAATTTATAAATAAAATTATTATATAATTTATATTTATATAAATATTTATTAATTTTTAAAATTTTAATTTTAGTATTTTTGTTAATATGTAAAAGTGAAATTAATTATTACATTCGAAATTAAAAAAAATGTTTATAACTTAAAATTTTCAAAATTATTCAAATTCGTCTAGACCCACCCGAATTTGAATCGATCCGAATTCGAAATAGTCCAAACTCAAAAAAGCCTATATCCAAAATGGTCCGAACTCGAGATAACCAAAACTCAAAATTATCCGAATCCCAAAAAATTTGAATCTGAAGTTATCCGAATTCAAAAATATTTAAATCCGAAATGATTCGAATCCAAAATAAACCCGAACACAAAATAATCTCAATTCCAAAAATAATCTGATTAAAACTCATCTAAATCCGCTCATTCACGCCTGTAAAAGTCAGGTTAGGTGGCATGAAATTATTATCTGATTGAATTTTGGAGACTTTTGAAGGTCAATGCATTATCCATAACATTGGTGATTCCGAATAACATTAACAAAATCATGAAAAGCTGAGACAAAAAGCATCTGCTATACCTGAATAGTCCAATTTTTCCAAGATATATGGAATATTTCATGTACTACCAATTATTATTTTTTAAAAATCCAAATTCCCACACCAATATATTTTACAAGCTTATGAAGTATTATTTTAACACAAAGATTGTACCAGTGGAACCCAGTCCTAATATATGTTAGAGAATATTTTGTCTAAACTTTTTGATGTGAATGGCAAATTAGAGAAAATAATATCATAAAAACAAAGGATTTAAATTCAGAATTTGGACAATTGATTCATATTATTATTTTTAATAAGTAACATTCAGTAATTTTGTAATTCAAATTTTAATATTTACAATCTATTTTTCTATTTTTCATATTGCGATTTTTTATAAAAAATAGAAAATTTTTATTAAATTGATTTTGTATGTAAAAGAAAAGGTAGAAAATATAGTAGGTAAGCCTTTCCAAAAGCCAAATCATTGAAAAAAAAAAAAAAAAAAAGAGAGAGAGAGAGAGAGAGAATAAAGTCAATTATTAAGTACAAAAATAGAGGTTAAAATATTTGGTAGCTATGAGTCACATGGTCTCTATGTGTTTTATTCCAAAATTCTTTTGCGCAGACTAGAAAAGTTGAAGCCTAACGTGCATATAGGAACAAATGAGCCAAAACATAACTTACAAAAGCAAAATTATAGAAGTGCAAAATGAAAGCATGCAAGAGATTGTTGTTGATTGTATAGGGCTATCATAAGATTTCCTTTGCTCATATGCTAATTGATTTTAAGTGTCAATTATAATATTCTCCCCTAAATTTAAATTAGGATTTTTTTTTTCTAATTTATTTATAAACTTTACATCGTCTTTTTATTTGAAAAAACAAAATTAAGATTCGAATAATCTGTTTTCTACATCTATTACTGAATTAAATGTTTAATTGTAACTTTAGATCAATTTTAACTAAATGGTTCACTGATAAATTTATTCAAGGGTTGGGTTATTCGTCTGGAGTGACAGATCATGCTCAAATTAGATTGAACTTGAAATAAATTTTTGATAATTCGGATCGATCGGGCTTAGATTATTATTTAAATAAAAATTATTTTGATTTAATTATGAGAATATATAATATTAATATAAAAATTATTTTCATATTTTAATATATATTAAACAATAAAATAGACTTTCAAACTTAATCTGAACAAACAAATTTTTTTTATTTGAGTTCGATCCGACCTTATCCATATAAACATCTCCCATCAATAGTGCTCAAAGCAATTCCCTAGATTTCCTTTTGATATATGTGATGTTGGACTACCCGGTGGAAGTAACCATCTCGTGTTCAAAAAATCCTATCACTCCTATGTTAAGATTTGGATTAGAGACTTAAAATTTGAGTCTCAAGTTCTTATTAACCATTTAGACCAATTTTAACTAAATGGTTCAATATTGTTTCAAATCAATTTTTAAAAATATCTATGGATCGAACCAAATCTACTTATCCTCCCTTTTTTAAAGCCAAGCCCGACCTCGATTTAGGCTGCCTAATAAGATGTATTTTAATTAATATTTTAAAATTAAGAATATGAATAAAATATATTATTTATCATTCCAAGCTTGCACCTAAAAATCTTAATTCAAATCAAGTAGGCTCATGGGAATAGACCTACTCAAGGGTCAGGTAATCCATCTGGTCCGACAGGCTCAATCCATATTAGGTGGGGTTTGAGTAAATTTTTTTTTGAATTGGTTCAGTTCGATCTGACTCAAATCACTGTTCATATAATAAAAAAATTATTTAAATTTAATTATAAAATATATAAATATAAATATAAAAAATTTTAATTTTTTTATTATTTATTTTTTAAACAATAAACCAGGCCAACTTGAGTCCGTTCAAATTAAAATCAGATCTGGATAAAAAATTTAGAAAAATTTTAAGTCGCAACCCGACCCGGCCATGAACAAGTCAACATGGGAGTAGCAGTACAATCCAACTTCCATTCCATAAACCCTATCTCTCCCGTCTTAAGATGATAATTAATATTGAAATATTAACTTTTTAGATTAAGAATATTTAATATAAATCTTCCATTACAATTCATACCATCAGTAAATTGTTAATTTCATAAATGTAAAAAAATGGTACAATAATTAAAATTAGATTTGACTAGATCAATCTCAATCTGTTTTTTTTTTTTTTTTTTCTTTCTTGAATTAGACCAATCTCAATCTTAAATTAACCATTCTGATCCTTGAGGTGCAAGTTTGAGAGAAACTTTTGACTTTATGATTACAATATCAAATAAAATATTATTGCTTTCTTAGAAATAAATGAAAAAAATAATAATAATATTACTTACTGAAGTTTCAGTTTTTTTTTTTTTTTTTGCTTTTTTAGTTTCAATTTTTCAAAGTTCATAAAAAAATAGTTTTTGAATTTGGGTTTAATCTAAATGATTCATTCACCTGGAATTAGATCGGGAAGAGAGAATAGAGAGATGTGATAGAAAACTTGGAGAAAAGGATATGGGCATCCATGGATTTAGATCTGATAATTTATACATATGTGTCGTATTTTATATATATTTTTATATCAATTTTATAAACATAAATATAACATATAAATTATTAAATGTGTCAAAATTTTAAATACAAATATAATACATATATTAAACATGTTAATTATATTTTAATATATAATATAATATAATATTTTTTATATTATTTTTATATTTATTAAATATATCGTGTCGAAGATTACTAAATCTACATAAACTATTTTAGGATCGATTTCCATACTAATGTGACTATGAAATTTTACAAAATCATTACAAACTTTAAGGCGTGAAAATTTGGCTAAATGCTCAATTTAGGTCCAAACCTATTAGTACTTTAGTAGATTAGGATCAAATTTTTTATTTTAGTCTATTAAGGGTTTAACCTTTTTGAGTTGTGACAAATAAGGATTTATGATTGCGTTTGACCAACACGCGCCAAGAAAATTAGTGATTTTCAAAAAGTATGCTGACATGTTATTATTTTTACACATCTGAAAAGACAAATAGTCATTTAATTAGTAAAATAATTCATAAAATTTAAAAAGTAAATAAAAAATTATGATAAAGAAACGAACATCATAAACAAAAAAAAAAAATCACAAAATCAAATCTTTCCCTCACTATTTTGATCTGAAACAAGAAATTAACCCCTTTTAAGTTATTTCATTTATTGATCCCAAAAAAAAAAAAAAAAAAAAAATCAAACCCAATTATTCAACTTTCAACAAACCCCGGCAAAAACTAGCCTAACCCAGAAAAAATTAGTAAAACAACTTTTTTCTTCTGCTACACTAGTAAACCTAGCAAAAACAAGTAAATCTTGAAGCTATTTTGACCACTATCTACATAATTCTATAAGCAGTCTTCTTCCATGTCTAGAAGTTTTGCACTCACCTTTTTTTCTTAAGCAATCTGTTCAAAAACTAAAGCTCGAGACAAATAACTCTTCAATCCAATAATCCAAATATGAGAGCTTGAGGCCATTTATACACCTCGATCAGAACCCTAATCAATTCTCAATTTGAGAAAATTCCCCCTATTGTTGATCCGAATAAAAACCATAGTAAAGAAAATCCATCAAACAAAAACTGTCAATGAAGTAATATATTAAGTACCCAATAAAAAAAAAAAAAAAAAAAAAGCCAAAATTTATCCAACAATAATTAAATCAAAAACACCTAGAAAAGGAAAGGAAAGTTTAAAAAAAAAAAACACTTTTCTGAGTATCTTAGAGTAAATGTGTATCTATCAAAACCCAAAAAGAAAAGCTTTGATTTTTCAAAACGTAAATGAATTTCAAAAAGAAAGAGAAATCAATTTTTAAAAAAATGAAATTTCAAGGTGATAGGAAGATTAGATTACAAGTGGGCATTGTAAGAAGGAAAAAGATCGTTTTTTTTGTTCTCAGATTAATAAAAATTAGATTATAAAATATAAGTTAAAGAGATAAGTAGAAAAAGAAAAAACCCAGAAAAAATTAAGGATTCTAGGAATTAGGGATTCTATTTTTTTTTCTTTTGTTTTGAGATTCAGATTTATTTATTTGGTTTTTACTTTTTCATTATTTTTTTCAGAGTTATTTTGAGTTTTTAATATGCCAGATGGAAAAAATAAAATTACATGTCAGCATATTTTTATTGTTATCGGGCGCGTGTTGGTCAAACATAATCATAAATCCTTATTTGTCACAACTCGAAAAGGTTGAACCCTTAATAGACTGAAATAAAAAATTTGATCCTGATCCACTCATATGCTAATATGTTTGGTCCTAAATTGAGCATTTAGCCTGAAAATTTTCATAATGACATCAGAAATTATTTAGTGAAGACAATGACGTGATTTAGTTTAAAAATCACAAAAAGGAAGTTGTAGGATAAGACAATAAGGTGATTTAGGCTCTATTTGAATGGACGGTGAGATTAAAAACAACGGTGGAGGTGAGATTAGTTACTGTAGCGGTGAGATTGGATATTGTACTGGTGAGATTTAAATCAGTGGTGAGATATGTGTTTGGCTACAAACGTAGCAGTAGCGGTGAGATGAACTGTAGTAAGAAAATAAAAAGACTATTAAAGACATTAGATTTAAATTGTATATAATAAAATTATTTTATATTTATAAAATTAATAAATAATTAAAATTTTATCATATTATTTCTATTATATAATGAGAAAAATTAAATATAATAAAATTATTTATTAAATTAAATTATCAAAGTTACTTCAAAATTTTTAAACAAAAATAAATAAAATTTTGATAATAACATATTTACATATAAATTTATTTATCATTTAAAATATTATAAATTTTTAAAATAAAAATAAAATAAAAGTTTAAAAATGTAAATAAAAAAAAAAAAAAAAACCTCCACCGGAGGTCTTTAATTCCACTGGACCCTTAAGGGTCTAGAGGAAAATTTCCCTCTAGTGTGTTGGGGAAGGTGGTCCCAATTGCACTGGAGGCTGTTATCCAAACAGCCTCCAGTGCAGTTGGGACCTCCCCACTGACCCGCACTTGAGGTCCGGCTTAATCCAAATGAGCCCTTAGTTTAAAAGTTTTGATCGGTTATACGTGTAACTGATCACTTTTTATATTATAAGATACTAGAATTTTCGACATTCAGAGTGAAAAAATATATATTTTAAAAATGTGTTTAAAAAATTAAATATAAAAAATAGATATTTTTTTAAGTGAGTAGTTTTTTAGAAAAAGTTAGTAAAAATTTGGTATTTTTTTAAGTGAGAATTTTTTTTGAAGATTGAGTGGTTTTTTAAAAGTAAATAGATAATATTTTTATTAAAAATATTATATAAAATATTAAAAGACATAATTATTTTTATTTAATTTTTTATTTTATAATCTATACTAATAGAATGGGAGTGGCTGAGTTGATGTCATGAGTTAAGGGACACCAACTCAGTTGGTGAAATTATAAAATAAATCAAATATAATTATAACATAAAAAAATAAAATAAGGATATTTTTGTTTTTCAAATTTCATATAATATATATATATTTTTTAAAAATACATATTTATTCTTAAAAAAAAAAAAACTATCTGCCCAAAAACTACCACTTTCTCAAAAAAAACTCTCCATCTATAAAATTATATATATATATATATATTTTACTTATAAATTTTCTTTTAAAAAATTTATTTTTTCACCCACATCGTGGGTGTGCTAGATTCTAGTTTGATTTGATTTTTTTTATACTTTCACCAAGTGAGTTGGTGTAACTTGATTTGTGACACCAACTCAGTCATTTTTTTTTATTAAAAATAGATAATTTTTAAAAGTAAATAGATAAATTTTTTATTAAATATATTAAATAAAATATTAAAAGACATAATTATTATTATTTAATTTTTTATTTTATAATCAATACAAATATATATATTAATATAATGGGAGTAACTAAAATTTGGTGTCACGAGTCAAGTGACACCAACTCAGTTGGTGAAATTATAAAATAAATCATTAAAATAGGGATATTTTTGTCTTTTCAAATTTCATATTCATATATAGTTTTTAAAAATACATATTTATTCTTTAAAAAAAAAAATATCCACTTTGCCAAAAAACTACCACTTTCTCAAAAAACTCTCCACCTATAAAACTATCTATATTTTTTACTTATAAATTTTCTCTTAAAAAAATTATTTTTTCACCGACATGGTGGGTGTGTCAGATTCTAGTTTGATTTGATTGTTTTATACTTTCACCAAGTAAGTTGGTGTCACTTGACTTGTGACACCAACTCGGTCATTCTTTTTATTAAAAAAAGATAATTTTTAAAAGTAAAGAGATAATTTTTTATTAAAAATATTATATAAAATATTAAAAAAAACATAATTATTTTTATTTAATTTTTAATTGTATAATCAATACTCATATAATGGGAGTGGCTGAGTTGGTGTCACGAGTCAAGTGACACCAACTCAGTTGGTGAAATTATAAAATAAATCAAATATAATTATAACATAAAAAATAAAATAGGAATTATTTTTGTCTTTTCAAATTTCATATACATATATAATTTTTATAAATATATATTTATTCTTTAAAAAAAAAAAACTATCCACTTTGTCAAAAAACTACCACTTTCTCAAAAAACTCTCCACCTATAAAACTATCTATATTTTTTACTTATAAATTTTCTTTTAAAAAAATTATTTTTTCACCCACATGGTGAGTGTGTCAGATTCTAGTTTGATTTGATTGTTTTATACTTTTACCAACTGAGTTGGTGTCACTTGACTTGTGACACCAACTCAGTCACTCTTTTTATAATAGTATAGATGTTATGAAAACATTTAAAAAAATATACTAACTTGATAAAAATAATATGTAATTCAAAATATGTAAATGAAAATTATATATTTTTTCATCATCTATTCAAAAGGTAAATGAAATATGTTATAAAAGAATTAAAAAAATTGTAGTAATCTAATAAGAATAATATGTAATTTAGAAACAAAATGTTTAAAATGAAAGTTATATAAATTTTTTATCATCTATTCAAAGGCTAAACGAAATTGCAAGATACGTAAATGAAAGCATTTAAGGAATTTAATAATTTATAAGAATAATTTATTAATTCAAAAAGAAAAAGATGTAAAATGAAATTACATATTTTTTTATCATCTACTCAAAAGGTAAATGAAATTATAAAATATGTTATCAAAACATTTAAGAAATTTAATAATCTGATAAAATTTAATTCAAAATTTCGAAAATATAAAATGAACACCTATTCTAAAGGTGAACGAAATTATAAGATATGTTGTGAAAGTATTTAAAAAATTTAGTAATCTGGTAAGAATAATATGTAATTCAGAAAGAAAATATGTAAAATGAAAATTACGTAATTTTTGATCACCTGTTCAAAAGGTAAATGAGATTTCAAGATTTGTTATAAAACAAATTAAGTAATTTAGTAATAAGAATAAATGTAATTCAGAAAGAAAATATATAAAATAAAATTAAATAATTTTATTATCACCTATTCAAAAGATAAACAAAACTACAAGATATGTTAAGAATGGTAAACGAAATTACAAGATTTAACAAAGCATTTTTTTTTTTTTTGTGCTCGAGCTCGACTCGAGAAATAATCAAGCATTCGAGCTTGACTCAATTAGATTCAATTACTATTATTTTATTTAAAGAGCTCGATATTTGACTCAAGCTCAAGTCATATGTATAATATTGAAAAAAAAAAATCAAAAGCTTGATGTCTTAATGATTTCGCTACCGCCTCGACGTTTGGAAAGATTTTAGAAATGGAGTTTTGAAAATGGATTTTGAAAAACCACAAAAGGAGTCACCACCAATATTTTTTGGTTAGGTGTGATTAATCACCTATAAAATTTATTTTTTAAGAAATTTTAAAATTAATTAAGCTTCATTTAAAAGGTAATTTTTGAAGTATGCATTAGAACTAGGAAACAAAGGGGTTTGGGAGTCGATTACGTATGGAGAAGGTGTTAGGATCCTATCTCGCCCGAAATTTAATACCAATTAATCATGTATTTTCTTTAATTTTGACACAAATGATTAGAATTATGGCATTTAAATGTAATTCCCGTAATTAAATTATGTACTTGACCTGAAATATTATTTGAGAGCGGGAATGGTTTGAAGAAATCTTCCTACGTCTTTTAAAAGCTAGGATAAAGTAGAAATTTTTATTAGATAAAGTAGAAATTTTTATTAGAAAAATTTGTCTCATTTTTAAAGAGGATATTTCTTTGCAAAAGATAATTATTGAAATTCCCCCTAGATACCTAGCAAAAATCTAATAAATATCTCCACTTGGGACATTGCCTCATTTTATAAAAATGAAATGACTCCATGAGCAATGGCATGAATGCAAGTATCAAGATAATGGTCATGGCAATTATAAATAGCAAGGAAAATAAATGATAGAACATTAAAATAAATCTCATTTTTATATTTTATTACAATTGTCACTTCCCGAGTTAGGTCTTGCAAAGATCTCTAGTGTTAAAGGATCTCCTAAACTCTCTCGCATGCAGGAAATATTTAGAAAATTATTCTTTCCGCCCGAGGTTTCGTGCATTACCAAGAATTACGAGAACGATATTCCTTAGTAAAGCACTTATGGTGATGCCCCCTAGACACTCAGTGGAGATACCAAGGCAATTTTATCAAAGCCACATTGCTTTTTTTCATTTTAGAAAAATTATATTCATTATATTATCGATATAATAGGTTGCAAGAAAAATAAAGTGCACTAAAAGTAAATTACGATAAAAGTAAATTGCAAGAAAGTAAATTGTAAGAAAAATAAATTGCAATAAAAATAAATTGCAAGAAAAGTAGATTGTAAGGAAAATAAATTGTAAGAAAAGTAATTATTTCATTGAAATAAGAACATTTTAAATGCATAATTAATAAACAAGCAATTAAAATAATCCAGACGGCTTCAAAGGATATATTTCACTCATTTTTGAAAAGGGTATTCGAATGTCATAGGGAGGGCATTCGAATGCTTTTTCTGGGCAAGTATATTTCGTTCCAAAAACATGAGGCATTCGAATGCTCGAAAAAGACATCTGAATACCAAAGATCATTTTTGAAACAATATTGAAAATGATTTAAGAGAATCAGAGTGCCAAGGGTATTCGAATGCTTCTTCCAAAAAACCAAATTTTGATGGAAAACAAAGGTATTTTAACGTTTTTGTACAAAATCTAGTAAATTTGACAAGAATAAAGAAAAATGTTGTTTCAAAAGGCTTAGTAAAAAAAATATTTTGGCAAACTAAATCGATTTTCAACATTATTTTTTTTGTTGGAAAAAAGCTTGCAACTTCTTGACAAAAAGGTCCAATCATGACTTAAGGTGGTTCTGAAAACATTTTTGATAACAAATCATGTTGAAAATGAGAGAACTTTAAGAAGATTTTAGCCCATTTCCTCTTCAATGTTTGAATCTACTTTGCTCTCCCTAGTTTTAGATAGAAAAACTTGTAGACACCCGATTTTTATCCAAATTTCTAACTCGATTATCAGATGTTAAATCGAGTATTCGAGTTGATAGACCCATTACTACCTATGGTATTAATTCTTTTTGGGCTGTGAGTTCAATTTCGATTCGGGCTTTGTACCCAATAGAAAAGAAGCCCACATTGTTGTTAATTTTTATTTTTTCTTATTATTTTATTTTCATTACTTTTTTATTTTATTTATGTATTTCACTCTTTTTTTTCCCTCTTAGTTCAAATTTCTCTTTATCTCTTCTCTCCCTCATCTTCGGTTGAAATAAGAACCCTCACAGATTATACTATATGGTATTCAAACTTAAAAACAACAAATTAAGTTCAATTTCAAAATTTGAAAAAAAAAAAGAAGCAAGATTGTATCTAATGAATCAATTTAAAACCGAAGGAGATAATGATCAAATTTTTTTGGAAAACTTCCTCATCCTTATCCTCCTATAAATAAGAGCAAATCACACACAACACAGGAGGAGGAGGAACAACGAATTCACTAGAAAACCTAGGCAATGATTTTTTCGGGGGGTCTCGGGTCCTAGGATTTTTTGGGTTCAGGTTAATGGTTTGAAAATCCCAACAATTAAAGCTTAGGGTAGGTGTAGACACCTAATTTTGTTCGGCCACCCTAAACTAGGTAAGTTCTTTGTACCTTTTAGAATGCAGAAAATCTCTTCTCATCTTTCAGATGGTCCTCCAAGACTTTGTTTAGGAGGTCAGCATGAAAAGTCAATTTCGAAAAAGTCAACCCGAAAAAGTCTATCTCGAAAAGTCAACCACTAAAAAAGTCAACCCTTAATCAAAATCAAGATTTGAGTTGAATTGAACAATGGTGAAAGAATTTTGATAATCTGAGGTCTACAACGAGAGATATAGAGTTTAGAAGATAGGTTATGGAAATTCAGTAAAAAGGAAACCCTAATTAGGTAAATTTGGAGAAAAGCGCTTAAACGATCAAATTGGTCAAAATTAGAGGTTCCAAATGGAATATAGTTAATGACTACGGGTATTGGAAAGGCCAATTAGAATCAGAACCAAAGGAAGAGTCAATTTGGAAGGAAAACCAAAAATTAGGGTTTTTGGTGAATTTTGCAAAATTGGGGAAAATTGTAGAGATGGCTCGATTCGGTACAATTGAACCCCCTAATTGATGAAGAGTGAGTAAACAAAGATATCCCAAGCCTCAGTTTGAAGTAATTCCGAGAAAAGAGCCGGTTGGAGGAAAAATGGAAAAACAAGGAAATTCTCGATATTGAAAAAAGGAAAAATCAAATCGGAGGGGAATTTGATCGTAAAAATTAGGCCTTTTTGGACCAACTCTAATTAAATATATAACAAAGGCAATGGAAAAAGAAAATATGAAATCGGACTCGTTTTGAGTAAAACCGAGGTTTCAGGGGTTAAAGGGCAATCTTGAAAATTTCAAAAAAATGGGAAACGAGCTTAGAAAATTATGAAAACCTCCAGATCTCAATTTTATATTATTTGGAAGGTATTGGTGAATAAAAATATGGAATTAGAGCTCAATTGAAAAAGGCTAAATTTGGGAGGCACCAAACCGAAACTTTTAAGAAAAAATCCGAGAAAAATAGAAAATGAGCTCGAAAAGTTATGAAAATTTCCAGAACTGAGTTTTATATCGATTAGGAGGTATTGGAAAAAAAATCCGAATTTGTGGTTCGTTTGCAATTTAATCAAGTTTAGGGGCTAAAGTGCAATTTTACCGAAAAAATTGAAAATGACCATTTTTGCAATTTAAAAAAATATAGAGAAGCTGCTGGAAATTTCAAGGCCATTCGGCCAGCCCATGAAGAGGGGAAGGAATGGCTGATTCTCTCATCCAAAGGCCAAAATTGGATAGCAAGGTGACATTTTTATTTGATTGAGCCCTTGTGATCATGCCAAGTGGCCAATGTGATCATGCCAAGTGGCCAATGTGATGAAGAGAAAAGATGAGCACATTATGGTTAGGATTTTTGGCCAGCTGGTTATGGTTAGGGGCTGATCTCTTCATCCTATGATTGCAAATTCACATTTTTTTCATCTTTGATTGGTAGCCTTTGGATCTTGCTAGATAGAAAAAAATGACAACATCCTTACAACATTGTGTCCATTCGGCTAGCCTATAAATAGAGGGTGGTTTCAGATTTTTGGGAGGCTTTTGACTGATTTATTTCATGTATGAGCAATAGCTAAAGTGATAGAAAAGCAAAGAAATTTTTTGAAGAGAAGAAAGCTTGAACGATAGCTTTGAAAGGTAGCCTTTAGGCACCAATCTCTTGCATTTTTCTTTATTTTTCTATGCTGATTTGCTTATTTTCTATATGATTTCTAGTTCTTTTCTTATGAAATAAAGGTTTTTAAAGCTTCCTTTTATGATTCCTATCTTTTGTTTTCATCAAATATATTAAAAACAGTTTTTCTACAACATTTTTTTACTAATGGCAAAATGCTTCTTGAGTATGATTATCTTGTGTTTGATTTTATTCCTATGTTGGTTGTGTTAGGTTAGTTTGTTTTGATGGTTTAGCTTTCTACAATAATCAAAATATGCAGCTCATTTCTATTTTCTTTACTTACTTGTCATAACGGGTTTTCGACCGCTAGTGACGAATTTGAAAACACAGAATGGAGTCGCCACCAATCTGTTTTTGCTAGGTGTGATTGGCCACCTATTAAAACCGGTTTTAGTAAAAATGTCGAGAATCCAAAAATTAAAATGCCAGACTTGATCTTCGTAAAAGCACCTGAAAAATGTCAAAAATGAAAAATCAAAACGTCGAAACCGATAATCGTGAATTTTTCTTTTTAATTTTTTTCCTTTTTTTTGTCATTATTTATTATTTTTTAATTTTTCCTTTTTTATATTTTATATATATATTTTAATTTTACTATTTTTTTCTTTTTTTCTTTTATTTTTCTTATTTTATATATTTTTTAATATTTCCTTTCTTCTTCTTTTTAAAAACAAATATAATTTTAATTATTAATATATTTTTTAATTTTTTAATTTCTTTGTTTTTCTTTTTCTTTCTTTTTTTTTTCCTTTTCTTTCTTTTTTTTCCTGGCCCAAAGAAACAGGCCTGGGCCGGATCCGGTTTGGGCTTTTTTTTTTTTTTATGGTGACCCAGATCGGGCGCACGGACCCCGGGTCGACCCGCGGGTCCACGCGCGGACCCTGGGTCGAAACGGCACCGTTTTGGCGCAGTATATATATATATATATATATATATATATATATATATATATATATATTTTGAACCTGGGTTGGGCGCGCGGACCCCAAGTCGACCCGCGGGTCCACGCGCTGACTCTCGGTCGAAACGGCGCCGTTTTGGCACTGCATTTTTTTAAAAAAAATAAGCGGGTGTCCCGCGCGGACCCCGGGTCGACCCGCGGGTCGACGGACCCGCTTCAGGGGGCTATAAATAGCCCTTTTTTATTTTTTTATTTTTCCATTTTTTTTCTTTCTCTCTCTCTCTCTCTCCCTTCTCTTTTCTCTCTTCTCTCTCTTCCCTCTCAGCCCAGCCACCCCCCAAAACCCAGAATCCGACAGTCGAACCACCGCACCGGCCGCCGTACCTCGTCGTCGGCCGCCGTTCGTCGGCGGCCGATGATCACCAAAACCTCGTACTTGGGGGATTTCGACCTCCTCTTCTCGGATTCGGGCTCCGTTTTGCCCGAATCCCAGCCGAAACCCCTAGATCTGGGTTTCGACCCTTCGTTTTTTTTTTTGGCTGCTGCTGTGGTTTGTTTTTTCTTTTGCAGGGTTTTCTAGTTTCGGAGGAGGGGGTCGGGGCTGTTTATTGGTTGTCGTTGATGGAGGAAGGGGGTCCGAATCGGGATTTCGGACCCTGGACCTCGGTTTTTTTTGGTGAACGGGGGTCTCCTCTAGATCTGGGGTTTTTTTTTTTTGGGATACTTTGAAAGGGGGGTCCATTTTGGATCCTCTTTGCCTTTTCTCTTTTTTTTTTTTTGCTGGTGATGGGGTTTTATTTAGGAGGGTGGCGTGGGGGCTTGGGTTTCTGCTGGGGTGGCTGAGGGGTTGGCAGGGGTTGGTGCTGGCGTGTGGCAAGGGAGGGTTTGTCGTGTGGGAGAGGTTGTCAGGGTGGCAGAGGCTTGAGTGTGGGGAGGGTGGCTGTCAGGGGTGATGGTGGCTGGTGGCAGGGGCTAGGGTTTTGGCAGCTAGGGTTTCAGGGTTAGGTTGATGGGGAAATGGGCCAATGGGGTTGGGCCTGAGGTTTGGTGGTTGTTTGGGTTGGGCTTGGTTTGTAGATTGGGCCTGCTAAATAGCAGGCCCTGTTTGCACATGCCCGGGTCGGATTCGGATCCGACCCGGGTAAAAATTGGTTATTACAGCTGCCGCTCTTTGCACATTGCTGAGAATCAGGAATAGGGCAAAGACAATATAACCAATTTTGCCTGGTTATAGAGATCCATTTTTAGCGATGCTCTTATCATTTGAAATATAAATTGCTCATCTAATCAGAGGCTCTATCACTTGAAAAAATAAATTGCTCCTCCCAATCAGAGGCTCTACCACTTGGAAAAATAAATTGCTCCTCTCATCAGAGGCTCTATCACTTGAAAAATAAATTGCTCCTCTCATCAGAGGCTCCATCACTTGGAAAATAAATTGCTCCTCTCATCAGAGGCTCCACAACTTTGGAAATAAATTGCTCCTCTCATCAGAGGCTCCACAACTTTGAAAATAAATCGCTCCTCTCATCAGAGGCTCCCCAACTTTGAAAATAAATCGCTCCTCTTATCAGAGGCTCCCCAACTTTGAAAATAAATCGCTACTCTCATCAGAGGCTCCACAACTTTGAAAATAAATCGCTCCTCTCATCAGAGGCTCCACAACTTTGAAATTGAAATTGCTCCTCTTATCAGAGGCTCTACAACTTTGAAAATAAATCGCTCCTCTCATCAGAGGCTCCACAACTTTGAAAATAAATCGCTCCTCTCATTAGAGGCTCCACAACTTTGAAATTTAAATTGCTCCTCTCATCAGAGGCTCTACAACTTTGAAAATAAATCGCTCATCTCATCAGAAGCTCCACAACTTTGAAATTTAAATTGTTCCTCTCATCAGAGGCTCTACAACTTTGAAAATAAATTGCTCCTCTCATCAGAGGCTCCATCACTTGGAAAAATAAATTGCTCCTCTCATCAGAGGCTCCACAACTTTGAAATTTAAAAACGAACTTCGAATTTTTGACAATGAGTTTGAACACAACTTAGATCATCACCTCACTTACTACCTTAGTCTTTACGAAAGTGAAGACTCATTCTGGATATCCCATCTCTTTCTCGTTTAGTTTTGAAATTCCTTGTCAGATTCTTCAGATATCGCCACTTGACTAATCGTACCGAGGCTCGACCTTTCTTAAAGTAACGAGTTTGACTTCACAAGAATTGAAAATGGTACCCGGAGGTTTTGAAAAATGTCATTTTGAAAGATGTTACCCGGAGGTTTTTGAAAGCAGATACTTGGAGGTCTAAAAATGTTACTTCTTTGAAAGTGGTGCCCGGAGGTCTTATTCTTGACTTTGAGAATGATGCCCAGAGGTCTTTATCAATTATTTTTTAGAAAGGTGCCCGGAGGTCTTGAAAACATAATTTTTGAGGATAGTGCCCGGAGATCTTGAAACAGGTGCCCGGAGGTCTTTAAAAATGTGTTTTCATTGAAAATGGCGCCCGGAGGTCTTATCCATGATTTTTGAGAATAATGCCCGGAGGTCTTGAAATAGGTGCTCGGAGGTCTTTAAAAATGTCTTTTCATTGAAAATGGCGCCCTGAGGTCTTATCCGTGATTTTTGAGAATAATGCTCGGAGGTCTTGAAACAGGTGCCCGGAGGTCTTATAAAAATTATCTTTTCTTTGAAAATGGTGCCCGGAGGTCTTAAAAGATGTAACCCGGAGGTTTTAGAATAGATGCCCGAAGGTTTTTTTTTTTAATTTTCTTTTTCTTTTTTCCTGTGCCCGGAGGACTTAGGAGAGATAACCTGGAGGTTTTTTTTTTTTTTTAAAAAGAGGTGCCCGAAGGTCTTGGTGATCATACCTGAAGATCATATCTTGGAAGAAAATCTCACTGAATGTTCGAATTCAAATGTCAAAATTTCAAATAGTCAATGTCATGCATGAAATATGAATGTCATGCGAAGTCAATGCACATGCCCTTGATGATGCATGTGCAAGTACCCTCGAATAATGTACACATTTTACGACACGATGCAGATGCAAAAACTTAATAAATGTGCGAATGTTCATGAATGATTCAAATGTTCCCAATTGTTTTTCCTGATCTTGGTTTAGCTTTTCCAAATCGTTTTTCCTCTTCGAAACATAGTGTATCCTGAAATGCTCGTGCCTCGTACGAGATCAACCCTTTTCTTCACTTTGGAACTATCGCTTTGCCCCGATAGTTTTTCAAAATTTTATCCTGGAGTCCGAGTGTTCATTTCTTCTACCTCAATAGTTCCATACCTCTGGGCCAGAAGAACCTTCATCTTATGCCAACATCGGAAATGGTTTCTTTCCAAAAATATTTTCATTTATCTGCTTTTGCTTGCTTCTTTTTTTTTTGAAAAATGTTTGCTTATTTACTGAAAACTTTTGAGCTGAAAATGTCATCGTCTGATATTGTGATATCCACATCTCTTGAAGATTGATGATCACTGTCAGAAGTTTTTCTGAGTGTCAATTCGGATTTTTCTCAAATTGAGTCGGAAGGCTTGGTACCACAAGATTTTAGTTGATCCAAGGAGACTTCACAACAGGAAAAATGTATATCCTTTCTAGACTCACAAATGGAACAGATTTTGTAGAACATGATTTTTTTTTGGACTCAAATAAATTCAACCTTCTTTTAGTTTCCAAATCATGGCGTTTTGGCAAACGTCAAGGCTAGCTGGAATGTTCAAACTGGAAAGTTAATTCTGGAAAGGAAAATGGTCTCAGTTTTTAAAGTCAAACCTCCAAACGAGAGTTGACAGTTTTGGGATATTTTGGAATTCCCAGATGCTCCTTAACTTCTTCAAAATGACCTCTTCTTTTGTTATGGCCTCGACAATACCATAAGCAGCACCGAAATTTTCCCATTTTACTCTAGACTGCCCATGTCGGGTTTTCACTCTAGAGTCTCATTCTTTCCATTTTTTATTTTTTCATTAAATGTTTCACCATGCATTCAAGAAATCAAGACTTATCCAAAAAAGATTTTTAACCAGAAAGAAGACCGAAGTCTCATGCATTTTCTCTAAGAATAGACTCATCAATTTAAATGACCATGCTCGATCAAAATGGACTTTTCCAGGTACGTAATGTTGGCCGAGGTTCGAGGTTCTGAAAAAAGATAAATAGGCCCAAACATGTGTTTAAGGTGATCAAATCAAGGATCGTTTCATGAGGAGGATTCTCTTCGAAACATTTTTCTTTGCTGAGCTTTTCTCTTTATCCGATGATTTTCATCCGTTCCTTTCTTTCTTTTCTATTTTTTTGCTTTCATTTTCCTTTCTATCTCCCTTTTTTCTTTTGCATTTTTAATTTGACAAGGTGAGCCCGTAGTTGTTTGGAAGCTCAGATTTCTCTTTGATTCACGGCATTCTTTTTTCGTCTTTGAACCAAGACTTCATTATCTGTGACCTTTAAAAAGATCCTTTCTCACATTTGCCCCCTAGTGTGGAGGGTGATCCTTGATCGGGGTTGAAAGAACAAAAGTATTCACTAGGCTCAAAAGGGTGAGCAAAAGGATATTTTATAATTTGTGAAAGGATGATGAAAGATGGCCATTTTTCATCTCGAACACAAGCACGTAAATCGAAGAGTCATTCCTTAGACGAAAATAACGAAAAGGTTTTTTCTTTCTTGAAACCATCTTGAATTTCATAAACGCATGATGTCACACTCATTTTTTCATTTTTTCTTTTTTTTTTCATTTTTTTTCTTTTCATTTTTTTTGATGTATGCTCCGAAAATTACATCATCTTTATCCACCACGCGTCTTTCGTATCTACAAATGATACACCATTTGATTGGTCATACAAATGAGACTTCGTATCATAACGAGGAACACCTCAAGTCTTTTTTCTACTCTCCGAAAGGACAAGAAAGAATATGGTTCAAAAACAGCTTTTTCTAGGAACACGAGAAAATCAGGTTTAGTCATTGTTACCTGAGACGTTAATCATGAAGTGACGTCTGGGAAACTCTTGTTTTGTGGTTACGGAAAGGGATGTGAATGGTTTTGGCATATGATGGAGACTCAATTAAGAGTTGTAAACCCAAGTGCAGGTTATGTTCAAGTAATAAATTCTCGGGTGTCCGAGGTCGAACCATAGGGAAGCGTATTAGTAAGTATAAGTTTATAAATATATAAGAAAAAGAAAGTAAACAAGATATTACAGAACAAAATAAACAAAATAACATAAAAGAAATTAAACAAGATATAAAAAAACAATAAGAAAAGATGTTGAGGTTAGAGAATCCACTCTTGGTGTTATGCTAAGATTAATCTTGTTTTATTACACAATTGAAATTCACACATAAGGGAGATTCCAATCGGAAGGTTTAGCAATTCAGTCCAAATTGTCCAACGTCCATAGCATATGATATTATGTTCATTTGGTGTCCTCAAAACTCATAAAAAGAGTCCAAGCATTCCTTATGCCAAGGTATATGTCTACAACAAATCAAGGTTATGAAACCAAGCATTTACTGTGCCATTTTCATTGTCAATAATGAATCAAGATCCCTACTTTGCAAGTATGATTTTAAACCAAAAGAAAATATTATCTATACTAGTGTTTATAAATGATGATTCATTTTAGCTCATGTTTAAGAGACTAACCTTAGCATTTACCAAAAGCTTCACCTCATCACCTCAACAATATGATTAGCAACACATACTAGATATGAATAAAATGAAAAGAAATGTAAGAAGCATAAGTAAATAAAGAAAAAGAAAACTAGAGAAAGGAAAGAAGAAGAAAACTTAGAGAATTTTATTACAATGGCTAATATCCTACCAATGTACAATAATACTCTTACAATCATCCAAGGCCCTCTATTTATAAACATTTTGGAGAGCTAAATGACAAGAGACAAGCTTTATAAATTTCAAAGGTAGGTATAATAGGTGGGTGCATTTTTCTAACAATTTTCGTCATATTGTATGACAATTCTAATCAGCCAGCTTGATGGTTGATTTTGTCAATGTTGGAGGATTGATCTGATCAAAATGTCTTCTAGAAAAATATTCCCCTTTCCGTTTGTGATCCATAGCCGTTGGAATCAGCTCATTTTCTCATGTGGATCAGACGATATGGTCAAAATACCAAAACTGGTCAGAACAGACGGCATTGCACATCAGCCAACTTGATACCATATTTCGCTAGGCAAAACGACTCCGTTTCAAGAAGTGTAAAGCATGAAAAAGATAGATATACCTCTTAACTTTGCACTGTAAAAATTTTAGCCTTACTGCTTCAGTGAAACTCCAGATATGGCTGATATGGCCAAAGGTGTCGGAACTGGAACTGAACTGGATTTGTCCTTAATTCTTGATTTAACCTAGTAATCTGAAATCACTCAATGAAACTCGTGAAAAACACCAAATTACATAAAAATATAAAAGATCATAAACACAAGTAGACTAAGCAATAATAACTCGTATTTGACACAAAACAATAATAAAACATAACTAAAAACTATATAATTATACGAGTTATCACACCCCCACACTTAGATTGTTGCTAGTCCCTAGCAACGACTCAATCCTAGAAAAAATAAACAGGAAACAAGTTAAAGGGATCTCAAACAAACAAGCAAGATCAAGCGTAAGAATTGGCAAGGCATCTAATTAAGTATCATTAGCATATTAAGTTCGAGTAAAGGGTCAATGAGATTAAAATTGAAGGCATTACCGTACGATTGAGGAACTTCCTTCTTGGCGAGACTTTAGCTAGCCATGGAGGACTAGGCAAACTATAGCTTCATAAGTACACATGCTAAGATTCTTGTCACCGCAGTTCACAAGTGAACTTGACAAATCTGATCGGTACAGAGATGAATCTGAGGCTTATGGACAAGTGAGAGGTGGAATGTTCAAACATAATCTGAGGTTTATCACAAGTTAGGCTCAAGAAATATAATAATAATGTGATCAATCCTCTCAAAATATTTCCATTATCACTCATCCTTAGTCCTATGTTCAACATAAATATTTTGAAAAGAAAACAAAAAGCAAGAAAAGACTCGATCCAAAGAAAATAGAAAAGTAAAAACCTCTCTATAATGAAGAACCTCGAATCTTGAATTCTGATTTTTTTTAAGCACAAGTGATTTTCTTTTGATTTGTGCCCTCATTGGGACATCTTTTATGCACAATCACATCTATTCATAATCATCATTCTTGTTTTTTTTTTTTTTTTTTTTTTTTCAGAAATCACCACATTGGATTCCATACCTTCTTTTTCTTTCTTTTCATTCAATTGATCAAACAAGACAGATTTTCATCAGCTCTTTTTTTTCAGCATCTTTTTCTCAACTCATCACAACATTGTTTTGGCATCAATAAGTTCGAAGTTCACGACTCTAAAAACAGTCACTCATTCTAACTACCCTCTTTTGCATTATTCCCATTTTTTTTTTTTCAGATTTCAAAAGATAACAAAATAAACAAGAAGGAAACACACAATCCCAAACCCAATGATCACAAATATTATCATAAAAGTATAAAGAGGGAATGGGGGTCGGAATCGTATCCATTCACTTTGGCATAATTCTGGAGTTCATATCTAGGGATCCAACCCGAAGGTTTACAACCTATGGGCTCCTAATGTAAGGGGGGAAAGATAAGGGGCTTTTTGGATAATGACTTTGTTCTAAGATCAGATCATGTATAGATGCAAGCATCTATGTGATGATCTAAATCTGTATGTGGAATGAAGAGAAAAAGTAAACTTACTATGTCTTCTCAGTTTTCCGTGGCTTTCCAAAGGCTCACCATGAATTCACATTCCAACAAAAATCGAATCGATCTGCCAAAAACAATCTCAATGACATTTGATCATCAAAAATATTCAATTTTCAGAAAACCAAATTGAAAATAACCTAGATAACTTAATCAAAGCCTTTGTAACTCTATTGCTTTATCCACATGCTTGCCAAGACTATACTAATACTAAAAAAAAATACATACACGAAAGTAGTAAAACACATGCAGATAATAAACGGACCAGATAGTTTTTTTTTTGAAAAGATTAAATCAAACTGACAAGGTATGTCTCAAGTCTCCCTTACTCAGACCTTGTTCAGAATGAATACTTCTAAATGGCTTAAAACACAACAATCTTTTTTTTTTTTTTTTTTTACAAATTAGCAAAATATGTCCCTTACCCCCTACTAAAATATGACATTGTCCCCAATGTCAAATTTTAAAGGTAGAATTTAGGAGATATTACCTGCAGAGGTTGCTAACCACTTATTATAACTGAGACACAACAAACAAAATGTTAGATAATGTCATAAAGACAAAGTGCAATCCACTCCTTGCTCGTCCATATCTCTTTTTCTTTTTCCGAGCGTTTGCGAAACAACCGTAGCAGGTAAATACTCGTAAGCTTGGAGCTTTTTGAGTAAATCTTCAATGGTTGTAGCGGAAATTATGGTTCTCCTTGCCTCTGAAAACATGAATCCATTTTCCACAGCATTATCTAAATATGAAAGCAAATTACTAAAATAACCATTAATATTAAGCAAACCAATGGGTTTGTTATTTGTGACCAAAGATGACCAAGAAGCCACGCAAGCTATTTCTTCCAATGTATCCAGACCTCCTGGTAAAGCAATGAATGCATCGGCAGAATGGTACATGATTGTCATCCGTTCAGGGATACTCCAGACTTGTATTTCCTTACCCAAGGTAGGTCCACAAAAACCTGTGAATAGTTTTGCCACGATTCCTAGAACTGGACTTCCTCCAACGTGTGCTGCTGTAGCGACTGCTCCCATTAAACCCGTACTACCGCCTCCATAAATCAACTAGATCTTTTGTTGGGCAAGTATTACTCCAACTCTTATGGCTTCATCAGCTAATATTTTATTTTTTCCCTGGATAAGCACCTCCAAAGACACAAATTTTTTCAATGCGCTGGGACGAAGTACTTTCCATTTTTTTTCGAGTGCCTGAAAGAGAATGAGTACATGGTGTAATATATAGAGGACTGAGTAGTGAATCAGACAAGAGTAATAATGTCGTCGAAAGTGTATTTGACCTGTCAGAAGAAAATGTTAACCTAACAAAAGATTTTTGCGTGATTTCAGGAAGAAAATCAAAAAGAGAAGAAAAATCAACCGTAAACGACCAATGCAAAAAAAAAACGAGAATAATTACACAAATCAAACAACACGTAAATTAAACCGAAATGAAGTTATTGCAAATCAAACCAAAAGCTGAGAAGTCATTTATTGTAGTTGTGATTGTGGCTCACATCTTCCTCTGGTTTTACGTCCAGAAACGGCTTAAACGCCTTCTATGAGTCGAGGATATGCTTCCCATCCAGTTTTCTTACAAGCTGGCAAACAGGGTCTTTTAACATCAGATTCCCAAGATGTTGCCATTCCCTTTGGAATTGCGGCCATAAATCAAGAATTTCTCTTTGTACGTCTCCACTAGGATGCGTCTCAAGAGAAAGTTGGATATTACCCAAATTCTCCTTACTCAGTCCATCCTTAATGAATTCAATTTTATCATCTCGATTAGAGGACGAAATCCCAATAGAATGACATTTACCGTTACACGTCCATCGTGCACATTTGTGGCAATTTGAACTCATGCTCTTTGCTCGTCGCTTCTTTGCAAAAGTGCTTCTACCTGTACCTGGTAAATGCAAAACAGGAAGATATTCATCTTCAAGTACCTTGGCTTCAATTATCCAACGTATATCTTCAGGAATCCCTTTGTGCATAAGCATTCTTAATCTTTCAAATCAAACTTGGTAAAGCTTCAGTAAAATATTTCGAGGAAGAGGAGGAAATCGTTTCTGCAATCTTGTGAGAATATCATCCATCTCATTGTCGGGAATGCATCTTCGAAAAATCTGATCAGGACAATATTTGAACAAGTAAGGGTCATCCCAGTAGAACTTCTTTACCTCATTCAGAAACTTCCTTTTATCTTGGGGGCTCCATTGAGAAGGAATTTTTCTTGTAGCAAGAAAATTGGCAATGTCAGCAAACCAAGGTGTCGTGGAGACAATTAGAAGTTGTTCATCAGGAAAAGTATCATTTATTGGTGAGGTTCCAAAAGAGTCATCACAAAGAAGTCTTGATAAATGATCAGCCACCATATTTTCTACTCCTTTTTTATCTCGAATGGTGATGTCAAATTCTTGCAGCAAAAGGATCCACCTCAGCAACCTAGGTTTTGCATCCTTCTTAGAGAGAAGATATTTTAAAGCCAAAAAGGAATATTTTAGCTCGGATGGCAATGGTTTTAAATCCAGCTTGGGTGGTTCAATAGTTGATGGTACAGTGACATTTGTGAGTGATGGAAGTTCCTCAAACTTTTGTTTCCAACAATGCTTATCCTGAAAAGAATTTAACAAAGAATCAGTGTGTGAAATTTCTGAAGCATTATCAAACTCACATTCAATTAAATAAGCTTCTAAAGGATCATGGAATGTGGTAGTGGTGAGATGTTCATGAACAAGTTCTTCAATGAAATCCACTTCATGTACTTCTGAATCATCACCAGGTTGCTTGCAAATGTTGAACACATTTAATTATAAAGTCATATTTCCAAAAGAAATGTTCAAAATACCATTCCTGCAATTTATCAGAGCATTAGAAGTTGCAAGAAATGGACGGCCTAATATAACAGGAATTTGAACATTTGGATTTGAAACAGGATGTGTGTCCAAAACAATAAAATCAACAGGGAAGTAAAAATGATCAATTTGAACCAAAACATCTTCAACTATCCCTCGAGGAATTTTTACAGAACGATCAGCTAGTTGAAGTGTAACAGATGTTTCCTTGAGTTCACCTAAACCTAACTGTTGATAAACAGAAAAAGGCAAAAGATTAACACTAGCACCAAGATCAAGCAATGCACGTTCTATTCTAGTGTTTCCAATGATGCATGAGATTGTTGGATATCCAGGATCTTTGAATTTTGGTGGAGTAAGGTGCTGAATGATTGAGCTCACACTTTCCATCAGATGTTTCCTTTTAACTGTGCACCTGTCCTTCAAAAATTTAGCATAAGATGGAACTTGTTTGATTGCATCCAATAAAGGAATTTTAATCTTAACTTGTTTGAAAAGTTCATAAATTTCTGCATTTTGATTCAAATTCTTTATTGTTTGCAACCTTTGAGGAAAAGGAGCAGGATGCATACCTTTTTCTTTGTCCAAATTTTCAAGAAGTTCAGACTTAGCATCATCGTTACCATTACTTTTCGGAAGGGAAGGAGGATCTTGGTCTTTTGATGGAATGTTTTTGTCAATTGCCTTTCCACTTCGAAGAGTTGTGATAGAACTGGCATTTTCCTGTTGAGTTTCATTGGAGCAAGAAACAAGACATTGAGTAGAAGGGTTAGGCTGAGGTTGAGAAGGAAACTTACATTTTTCTTGAGTGCGTAATGAAGCTGTCAATGTGGACAAGGTGTTTTTGATCTCATTGATGTCCTGTGAAGTTTGGTTATTCACATTTGCTTGTGTTTGCATGAATGCTTGCAATGTCTCTTCCAAGGTTTGTACACGTGAAGGTTGATAGGAAAAAGTGTTGCCCGACTTTTGAGATTGTGGTACCTGAACATGATTATTATTCTGCCAACTGAAGTTGGGATGATTTCTCCATTCAGGGTTATACGTTTCAGAGTAAGGAGAAGGAAAAGGCTTTTTAAATGTGTTTATGGAATTTACTTGATCATGCAACGCTTCTTTAAGAATGGGAATGTTTGGATATTCAGAAGTGGGGTGTCCCATGATTTCACAAATTCCACAACTTTCTTCATTTTTAACCGTTTTGACTTCTTTTACTTCTCTAAGTTCCATGGCTTCAATCTTTCTAGCCAAATTAGCTACTTTAGCTTTTATCTCATCTTCTTGACTAAAATGATATTTACCTCTATTAGAAACAAGATTAGATCTATTGGAACTTTCAGAGGAATTATCTGTGTGCCAAGCTTGAGAGTTATCTGCCAAATGGTCTAGGTAGTCAAAGGCTTCTTCAGGTTCTTTTTCTAGAAACTCACCGTTACACATTGTTTCAACAAATTGTTTAGTTTCGGGAGTTAAACTTTCATAAAAGAAACTAATAAGATGGCATTTTTCAAAACCATGATGTGGACAAGAACTTAACAAATCTTTAAAACGCTCCCAGCACTGAAAAAATGCTTCATTTTGATTTTGATTGAAATTTTGAATCTGTCTTTTCAAAGCAGTAGTTTTATGTGCTGGGAAAAATTTCTTTAGAAACTCAGTTTGTAATTCTTGCCATGTGCCAATTGACCTGGGTTTTAAATTATGAAGCCAAATTTTTGCTTTATCTTTTAAAGAAAAAGGAAATAATTTTAGCTTGACAATTTCATTTGTACATTGTTGGTCATTAAAGGTGACACATACATCTTCGAAGTCTTTTAGAAACGAGTAAGCACTTTCCGATTCTAACCCATGGAAATTTGGAAGCAAAGCTATCATAGCTGTTTTAAAACGAAAGTTGTTTGCATTGAGAGGAAAAATAAAACAAGAGGGTGATGAGCTTCGAGTTGGTTGCAAGTAGTCACGCATGGTGCGTACTTGTCTGTTCTCATCTTCAGCATGAACACTTTCATTGTCAGCCATGGTAGGAGTTGTATTAGAAAGATTACCTGAAAAAGTTTCACAATAAAATCTAACTAAACGACGAGATCTAAAATCACGTAGCCAAACAAGCATAAAACAAAGTTAATATACAGATAATATATTTATATAAATATAAACTTTACAATATAAATGTAAATATATAGAAAATTAGGCGGTATAACCAGCCAATAAAAATAAATATACTTATAAACTTATATACTTAGTATTGCCTCCCCGGCAACGGCGCCAAAAACTTGATGGAGACTCAATTAAGAGTTGTAAACCCAAGTGCAGGTTATGTTCAAGTAATAAATTCTCGGGTGTCCGAGGTAGAACCACAGGGAAGCGTATTAGTAAGTATAAGTTTATAAATATATAAGAAAAAGAAAGTAAACAAGATATTAGAGAACAAAATAAACAAAATAACATAAAAGAAATTAAACAAGATATAAAAAAACAATAAGAAAAGATGTTGAGGTTAGAGAATCCACTCTTGGTGTTATGCTAAGATTAATCTTGTTTTATTACACAATTGAAATTCATACATAAGGGATATTCCAATCGGAAGGTTTAGCAATTCAGTCCAAATTGTCCAACGTCCATAGCATATGATATTATGTTCATTTGGTGTCCTCAAAACTCATAAAAAGAGTCTAAGCATTCCTTATGCCAAGGTATATGTCTACAACAAATCAAGGTTATGAAACCAAGCATTTACTGTGCCATTTTCATTGTCAATAATGAATCAAGATCCCTACTTTGCAAGTATGATTTTAAACCAAAAAAAAATATTATCTATACTAGTGTTTATAAATGATGATTCGTTTTAGCTCATGTTTAAGAGACTAACCTTAGCATTTACCAAAAGCTTCACCTCATCACCTCAACAATATGATTAGCAACACATACTAGATATGAATAAAATGAAAAGAAATGTAAGAAGCATAAGTAAATAAAGAAAAAGAAAACTAGAGAAAGGAAAGAAGAAGAAAACTTAGAGAATTTTATTACAATGGCTAATATCCTACCAATGTACAATAATACTCTTACAATCATCCAAGGCCCTCTATTTATACATATTTTGGAGAGCTAAATGACAAGAGACAAGCTTTATAAATTTCAAAGGTAGGTATAATAGGTGGGTGCATTTTTCTAACAATTTTCGTCATATTGTATGACAATTCTGATCAGCCAGCTTGATGGTTGATTTTGTCAATGTTGGAGGCTTGATCTGATCAAATTGTCTTCTAGAAAAATATTCCCCTATCCGTTTGTGATCCATAGCCGTTGGAATCAGCTCATTTTCTCATGTGGATCAGACGATATGGTCAAAATACCAAAACTGGTCAGAACAGACGGCATTGCACATCAGCCAAGTTGATACCGCATTTCGCTAGGCAAAACGACTCCGTTTCAAGAAGTGTAAAGCATGAAAAAGATAGATATGCCTCTTAACTTTGTACTGTAAAACTTTCAGCCTTACTGCTTCAGTGAAACTCCAGATATAGCTGATATGGAAAAAGGTGTCGGAATTGGAACTGAACTGGATTTGCCCTTAATTCTTGATTTAACCTAGTAATCTGAAATTACTCAAAGAAACTCGTGAAAAACACCAAATTATATAAAAATATAAAAGATCATAAACACAAGTAGACTAAGCAATAATAACTCGTATTTGACACAAAACAATAATAAAACATAACTAAAAACTATATAATTATACGAGTTATCAGCATAACCTTGACACACATCAATTTACCATAATCCAGACTCTTGAAAAAGGTTTCACTTGTTTGAGACTCCAAAAAACTCGGATTTTTCAAAAAGTTTGTTCCATTGCTCATAACCTAAACTAGGATCTGCATTTTTCTTATTGCACCGACTATGGTTTATGAAATTCAACAATATGTTCCTGGAAGCATTGACTGTTCCAACTCAAAGGATTCAAGCATAGGCAAGTACGAAAGAGAGGGGAAGGGTGTTGGGTCATTTCAAACATTGATCATCAATAATCTCAAGACTCCTCATCATTTCCTAACGTGAAGAAAGATTTTTTCTTTTAAGAACGCGCTCTTCAAAAATCAAGAATTTCAAATTATCATTAAAACACAATAAACACAAAGCATTTGAAATTTATTTATTTCATGTGGATGCCAACATAAGACAAGTGCTTTCATGATGAGGCATAGAACTACATGCATATTCCTCGATGCTTGTCGACATGCTTTTAAAGGTAACCATTCTCATCCTCCAAACCTGTGGTGAAGAAACCGATTTATGGCAATGCGGATTTCCATTGTTCAACTAGCTCTGGAGTCAAAATGCCATCATGGACAAGACCTTCAATCTTTTCCTTCAGTTGTCTGCATTTTTCAGTTGAATGTCCAATTTCCCCCATGTGATACTCACACTTGCTGTTCGGGTCATAGCTCCTTGCTGATGGGTTTGGAGTTGTTTTCAAAGGAACAGGGGTAAGGTATTGGTTCCTTATTAGTAATGGCAACAGTTCGGAGATCGGGATTGAAAATTTCTCTTGGTTGCCCCGCGGTCGTTTTTGGGAAGCAGGCCTAGTTGCAGGGGCTGGCATAGGATGAGGTGTTTGAATATCTGGAAGGTAAGGATAATGACTTGGAAAGACATCGGTAGAGTAACATGATTGATATGGAGAGACCCGGGGATATGGAGTGAATTCTCCCATAGCCTGGACATGTTCCTCCTTCCTTTCAGGTGTCTCGTTTCTCTCGGCATTGGATGTCTTATCTCCTTCGAGTTTTCCGTTCTTGATAGCATTTTCAATCATCTCTCCTAAGGTTACCATATCTGCAAAATTCTTTGTGGAATTGCTAACGAGTCTGTCATAGTATGGAGCGTGCAGTGTATTCACAAAAAGGACAGTAATTTCCTTTTGAGTCAGAGCGGTCGTACTTGGATGGCCATGTCCATCCACCTTTGAGCATATTCTTTGAAGCTCTCAGTGGCCTTTTTCCCCATATTGCAAGGTTAACCTATCCGGTGCCATGTCGATCATGTGCTTATACTGAGTCTGGAAAGCTTTTGCCAGATCTTTCTAAGAACGGATACAGCCCCGATCCAACTGATTATACCATCTTGCAGCTGACCCTGTTAAACTGTCTTGGAAGCAGTGGATTAACAGCTTGTCATTGTTGGTGTAGCCAGCCATTTTCTGACAGAACATCATGATGTGGATTGATGGACATTTTGATCCGTCATACTTTTCAAATTCAGGGACTTTGAATTTTGGCGGAATCACCAAATCCAGGACCAAGCTGAGCTCATTCGGATCCGTATTCCCGAAAACGTCTATTCCTTCTATGGCTTTGAGTCTTTCTTCAAAGAGATCATACTTCTATTTCACTTCTACGTCTTCCACTTGCTTTGCCACCCATTTCTTCAGCTTTTCTTGTTCTAGTGAACCATCTCGGCTTGGAATAACAACTGAGTCTGAGGGGTGAAGTTCCGAGTTCAATTGAAATTGTCCTTGGCCTTGTTGACTTGGTAGGTAAACCGGATCTTCGTTGTTGTTTACTTGAGGTCGAGGTTCTTCCCCTATGATCGATCCTTCAGCAATCCATTTTCCTCGGGTCAGCCTAGTCATCATCTCAATCATCTTGTCTATTTGCTCGCATGACTCCTCTTGAGAATTTGTTATCTGTTCTCGTGTTTCTTGCTGAGATCTGGCTAACTGTTCTTGTAATTCCCTCTGCGCTCTTTCCACTCTGTCCAGTCTATTTTGTTCATCCTCCATGGTTCCGGCCTGTGTCATAGAGGTACGCAGTGATTCTTATACCTCTGATTTGGAAGAGAAATCCTTTCAAAGCTAAACCGACTTCTATTTTATTCCTCTCAAGTGTGCTTCATGATGCATGAGCTATGAATGCCGTGAATGTAACACGATGCCAATATGGTGCATGTAAAGAATAAACAAATTAATGCACGAGCATATACAATGAGTGACCATGTATGTCACGAATGCATGACCTTATTGTTATGAATGCAATCACGATGTACATATGATGCATGTAAAGAATAAATAAAATGATATACTGGTATACACAGAGAACGATCATGTATGTCACTAATGTATTCTACAATGAATGACCATGCATGTTATGATTGCAATATGGTGCTAATTTGATTTGTAAAGAATAAACAATATAATGCATGAATATATACAAAAAAAATTATTCAATGATTGGATTAACATGATTTGGACTTACTTATTCAACAATTTCATTGCACAAACCTTGCCCCCAAATTCGATCCGCAAAAGTTTTATTTTTATTTTTTGTTTGTTTTTTTTTTCTTTGAAACATATTTTTTTTCCGTAAAAATAAAAATATTATTTAAAAAAAAACATTTTTTATCAAAAACTTTTGTGGTAGTGGGTATTATTATGGCACAAATGTCCAAATATTTATTCAACACTACCGGTTTGCAATTCTCATTTAATCAACAACAAGTGTTTATGCAATTTATCAAATGAGATTATTATCACCGTGAAATCAAAAATACAATTATAAATGTAAATGCTTTATTTACAAGTGCATCAATGCATGAAATGTACGAAAAGAAAATTTTTCATATTTACAAACTCAAAAAGTTAACGAACATTTGCTCTGACAGTATCAACTTATTTAAGCATCACGGTGCCTTCGGAGCGAAAAATGAACCTTATTGCGGGTAGCACGATGTACGCTCATCATTACCCGATTTACAGTTTTTGTTTGGAGTGTAAAGAAATAGCGAAAGATCACAATGTTCCTTCCTAATTTCGAGGATATCCGATCGAAAATTTGATATGGCTCTACTCAAGTTCACTACATGAGGTTGAGTTAGAATCTAAAAGGCTCCAAATTGCTCCTCACTGTCGCCCGTGAAGGCTAGTAAGGCACCCCGAGTTAAACAGGTTCAATTCGAGCGAGAGATTTTTCGCTAGCCCGTGCGGAGATTATTATCTCTCGAGAGCGTAGGTACTTTTTCTCTCTAAAAGCATTTCGCTAGCCCATGCGGAGGTTATTACCACTCGAGAGCGTAGGTATTTTACTTCCACCTAAAGGGATAAAGCTCGGGTACAGAGCTTATGTATGAAATGTACGTGCTCGTGTGTGAGAATGAGCAAGCAAACCTTCGGCTATTTGTCTACGACTCTTTATTCTAAACATTCCACAATTATATAAAAAAAATAAACGACATAAAAACAATATGAATAAAGAATTAACAAATATCAAAATGTAATTGCAAGCAAAAAAAAACAAAGAAAGAAAGAGAATAAAGAGAATTAAAATTAAATATCGGTTAAATCGATTAATTCAAGATTTTAAAATAACACATGATCAATTTGAGGCTCGACTCTCAAAGGGTCCCCAGTGGAGTCGCCAAGCTGTCATAACGGTTTTTCGACCGCTAGTGACGAATTTGAAAACACAGAATGGAGTCGCCACCAATCTCTTTTTGCTAGGTGTGATTGGCCACCTATTAAAACCGGTTTTAGTAAAATATTTTAAGATTAATTAAGACATTTTTGTAAAACCAACTTCGAAGTCCGCGTGTTGAACTAGAGAGAAAAAACAAAATTGGGTTCGGGAGTCGGTTACGTGCGGGGAAGGATCAGCACCCTCGCAACGCCCGTTAAGAAAACGGTACCATTTATTCACGTGTTATCTTAAATCTCGATTTAATGGACTCGACATCACTATTTAAAAAAAAATTCTCTTTTCTTTTTATTTTATTTTATTAAAAAAACATGTTTATTATTTTTGAATTTTTTTGATTATTATTATTTTTTGAAAACGAAAATGGACACAAATTTATTATCAAAAATACTCATTAAATATTCCCGACACTCTCGGTGGTATTTAATGAGATTTTCTCACCTCAAGACATCTTAGGAATCACAACCGTGATATCCTTCGAATTCCGTCGTCGGCAATTTACATCCATTTTTATTTAAATGCGTATGATGCGAATATTTAAATATCGGATGCATACGACTTAGCATATAACTATAAAATTAAACATGCAAATCATAATATTAAAAACACGAGCATGACAAAATATCGAGCGCATTCACTATTTTTTTCATTTTTATTATTTTCATTTTTTTATGAATTTTTGTATCGAGCATATCGCTAAATACTCCCACCACTCGTGGTGATATTTAACGAAATTCTCTCACCTCAAGATATCTTAGGAATCACTACCGTGACGTCCTTCGAATTCCGTCGTCGGTTATTCGCATTTATTAAAAATCTTTTTTTTAAAAAGTTAAAATGCTTTTAATAATTATTTTCGAAATGAAAGAAATTATCTATGTAAGAATAATTCTCGAATCATTCCGATATTTTCGATAATGTTTCGATTATTATTCTTACTCGGACCATTTCAAAGAACGATTGATACTCCGACCATCCTGAGAAAGAAATCCGTTTTTAGAAAATTTTATTTACCGAAAATAATTTTAAAAGACATGTATTAATTAAAAACAATTATTTTTATAATTTTTAAAACCGAAACAAAACAATAAAAATACGTCGAATCCTGAACAAGAATAAATAAACAAAAATAGTAATGAAAATAAATAAGAAAATTAAAATCATACTTGAAAAATGTCGAGAATCCAAAAATTAAAATGCCGGACTTGATCTTCATAAAATCACCTGAAAAATGTCAAAAATGAAAAATCAAAACGTCGAAACCGATAATCGTGAATTTTTTCTTTTTAATTTTTTTCCTTTTATTTGTCATTATTTATTATTATTATTATTTTTTAATTTTTCCTTTTTTTATATTTTATATATATTTTTTAATTTTACTTATTTTTTCTTTTAATTTTTCTTATTTTATATATATATTTTTTTATTTTTCCTTTCTTTTTTTTTTAAAAAAATATTATTTTAATTATTATTTTTTTTAATTTTTAAATTTCTTTTTTATTTCTTTTTTTTCCCTTTTCTTTCTTCTTTTCCTGGCCCAAAGAAACAGGCCTGGGCTGCTGGGCCCAGGGCCTGCGCCGGATCCGGTTTGGGCTTTTTTTTTGGTGATCCGGGTCGGGCTCGCGGACCCCAGTTTGACCTGCGCGTCCCCGCACGGACCCTGGGTCGAAACGGTGGCGTTTTGGCACCGTATATATATTTTTTGAACCCGGGTCGAGCGCGCGGACCCCGGGTCGACCCGCGGGTCCACGTGTGGACCCTGGGTCGAAACGGCGCCGTTTTGGCGCCGCATTTTTTTTAAACAAAATAAGCGGGTGACCCGCGCGGACCCCGGGTCGACTCGCGGGTCGACGCGCGGGTCTTCTGACCCGCTTCAGGGGGCTATAAATAGCCCCCTTTTTATTTTTTTCATTTTTTTATTTTTTTTCTTTCTCTTTCTTTCTCCCTTCTCTTTTCTCTCTTCTCTCTCTTCCCTCTCAGCCCAGCCACCCCCCAAAACCCAGAATCCGGCGGCCGAACCACCGTGTCGACCGTCGTACCTCGTTGTCGGCCGCTGTTCGTCGGCGGCCGATGATCACCAAAACCTCGCACCTGGGGGATTTCGGCCTCTTCTTCTCGGATTCGGGCTCCGTTTTGCCCGAATCCCAGCTGAAACCCCTAGATCTAGATCTAGATTTCGACCCTTCGGATTCGGGGCTGTTGTTTGGTTGTCGATGATGGAGGAAGGGGATCCAAATCGGGATTTCGGACCCCGGATCTGGGGTTTTTTTTGGTGAACGGGGGTCTCCTCTGGATCTGGGTTTTTTTTTTTGGGATACTTTGAAAGGGGGGTCCGATCTGGATCCTCTTCTCTTTTTCTCTCTTTTTTTTTGCTGGTGATGGGGTTTTATTTAGGAGGGTGGCGTGGGTGCTTGGGTTTCTGCTGCTGTGGCTGAGGGGTTGGCAGGGGTTGGTGGTGGCATGTGGCAGGGGAGGGTTTTCCGTGTGGGAGGGGTTGTCAGGGTGGCAGAGGCTTGAGTGTGGGGAGGGTGGCTGTCAGGGGTGATGGTGGCTGGTGGCAGGGGCTAGGGTTTTGGCAGCTAGGGTTTCAGGGTTAGGTTGATGGGGAAATGGGCCAGTGGGGTTGGGCCTGAGGTTTGGTGGTTGTTTGGGTTGGGCCTGGTTCGTAGATTGGGCCTGCTAAATAGCAGGCCCTGTTCGCACATGGCCCGAGTCGGATTCGGATCCGACCCGGGCAAAAATTGGTTATTACATTACTTACTCTTATTTTTATTTTTTTATCATTTATTTTCATGTCTACTTGCTTTATTTACTAACTTTAATTTTTTGTTTTTATTATATCAAGTTATTCATGCTTTGCATTATTGCCATACCATATGTTTGTGTATTTGCTTAACCATATCTTTGCATTTTCATTATGATTATTTGGCTACCATGCTTTCTTTCATGTTTTGCATATTTGCCATGCCATATGTTTGTGTTATTGCCATGCCATATTCCTACATTTTCAGCATGTCCATTCGGTTGCCATGCTTTATTCTTGCCTTGTGTAATTGCATTTTCATCATGATTATTTGGCTACCATGCTTCCATTCATGCTTTGCATCATTATACCATGTGATTATGTATTTGCTTTGCCATATTCTTGCATTTTATGTTCATTCGGTCACTACATCTTATGTTGCTTCCATGCATATTTTCATGACATATTATTGCATTAGGTCATCTTATATTGCCATGCATATCTTCTATCTTCTATCTCATATTAGATATTAGGTTATCATTTTATGCCATGCATATTTTCATGTCACATTATTGCATTAGGTCATCATATATTGCCATGCATATCATCTATCTCATATTAGGTATTAGGTTATCATCTTATATGCCATTGCATATTTCTATGTCATATTAGACAGTAGGTCATTATTTATTGCCATGCATATTTCCATGTCATATTAGACATTAGGTCATCTTTTATGCATGTACATTTTCATGTCATTTTTGGCATTAGGTCATCTTTTATGCCATGCATATTTTCTATGTCATATTAGGCATTAGATTATGCATTTCATGCATTAAACTTGCTGTTTGTTCATGCATTTCATTTCATCCCACTTGATTTTTGACTTAGGCCAATTAATGGCTCAAAGCCAATCTCTCATGAGCATGCTTGTGGAAAGTTAAGATTTGTACAAGTTGGATTTTCTAACTTTAGGATTTTTTTTTCACTAGGCAGCCCTAGTCTAAATTTTTAGAATTTTTTACCACTGGTTATAGGACCTTAGAGGAGTCTCTAATATTTTTATTCTGATTTTTGGACCTTTTTATCAAAGGTTTAAAAATGTTTTTTTGTTAAGCAGTTTTTCACCCAGTGCTTTGTCTTTCATGAATTTTCAGGTAGGTCATCCTTAGTCTAAAAATTAAGTTTATTTTTTCCCATAGAGGTCGTAGTGTTCTAAGTCTCTCATATTTTTTTTTAGATTTTTTTTAAACGTTTTAGGAGGGTAAAAAAATTGTTTTTTCAAGACTATCTGTGAGAGTCAAAGTTGTTTTTTTAGAATTGGTAGCTTTCTGTTTTGGTTAATTCGGTCATAGTTCCCTTAGTCCAGAAATTAAGCTAATTTTTTTTCATAGAGATCGACATGTTCTAAGTCTCCCATAATTTTTTCAGATTTTTTTGAAATTTTTTAGAAGGATAAAAAGAACACGTTTTAGAACTGGTTAGAAAAGTTAGATTTGTTTTCAAGAAAGAAATAATTTTCTGTTTTTGTTAGGATATTAAGAGAGGGCTGATTTGAGACATTAGCTACTGTCTTAGGTTAATTTGTGAGTCATTTTAATCATAAAATTTGATTTTATAAAAGTCGGATCAAGGGTGGTCAACTCGGGTTTTCAAAATTTGGAAAATAGAGCCCTTTTAAAAGAAAGTTTCGGCCATAGTGCCATTTTCATCACAAAATTTTCAAATTATTTTCAATCCAATCACAAAGTATCTTTGATTTAGAAAATTTTATTTAAGTCTTTTTCTAAGGTAATCATATATCTTTTTAGGTATACGGATATCCTTATTTAAAGGAAAAAATACACTTTCATGCATTGCATTTTCCATGTTCATGAATATTCTATGATATATAATTTTTGCTATGAATATTCTATAATGATGTCATTGCTTTGATTTAGATTTCATGATGTTATATTGATTGTTATATGGTTATGGATATTCTATGATATTCTATGCTTCTTGCCTAGTCTTTAATTATTTTGTCATATCATCTAGGATTTATTATGTTCATGCATTGCCTTTTTCATTTTTATTTTCATGCATATTTTATTTTATTGTAATGTTATTTTATGTTTCTTATCATGTCATTAATTCTATTTCCATGTCATTTAGATTATGCCATAGCATTTAGATTATGTCATGTCATTTAGATTATACCATGTCATTTAGATTATGCCATATCATTAAGATTTTGCCATGTTATTTAGATTATGCTATGTCATCTTTTGCTATGTCATTAGTAATGATTTGCATATTCATATTTTTTAAAATGATTTTAATAAAGATCATATTTAAAAAAAATAATAATATTTTCGAGTTAAAATAATTCATGAGTTCTCTGTCGGGTTTGCTGGAAAGGATATCATCAATTATCATTAATAAAATAATATCTTTTTAAAAAAAATGAAAATGATTCAGAGATTTTCCAAATAAATAAAAAAATTTATATTTTACCGAGTTTGCTGGAAAATATAGAAAAAATTTGAATTAATAAATTTCGGATCATTTTTAATTAAAAATAGAATTATTTTTCTTTAAATTGGGAATTATTTTAAAATGCCAAATCTAAAACCGACTTTTACCGAGACTTGAGATAACACATGATTAATAAGGTATCGTTTTATACGGGCGTTGTGGGGTGCTAATCCTTCCCCGCATGTAACCGACTCCCGAACCCGTATCTTTGATTTCTCTGGTTTAAAAGCGCAGACTTTGAAATTGGTTTTAAAAATGTTTTAATTAATTTTAAAATATTTTACAAAACTGGTTTTAATAAGTGACTGATCACACCTAGTCAAAAAAGATTGGTGGCGACCCCATTTCTTTTTCGAGGTTGTTTTCAAACCCTCATTTTATTTCAAGAGCAATTAAATCGTCTTTTCCTCTGTTTTCCTCAATGTCACACTTAACGAGTAAAATGTCTCGCGATGAGGCTTGTTATTTTTAGGTTGCAATAGTAGGAATAGGGGAAGGTCTTGATAAATTTTACTAGCCATCTAACGGTTGTCGATGGCTATTTAAGGGTTAGAAGCCGTGGATTTCAAATCTAGATCTAGGGTTTTCACAGTTGATTTAGAAAAATCTAATGAGATTTTGGGATTTAGGAGGTTGAAAATAAGGTCTGGAGAAATTTTTGGAGATCATTGGCGACGGCTGTGACGGACGGTGGCAGTAGCGACAGGGATTGACTGGAATCTAGGTTTTAAGAACAGACGATGGCTGTTCTGAAGAGGGTAAGGAAGAAAGTGAAGTTTTTTTTTTCCTAACTTTGTTTAAAATGAAACAAAAAAAAAGGTTAAATTTATAGTTAACCAGGTTGGGCCGCACGTTGACCCACGCAGGTCCGCGCTTTGGCTCGACCCTATGCTTCCTTTTTCTTTTTTTATTGTTTTTAATTTTAATTTTACTTTGATTTTATGTTATTTGTTTTTTAGTTATTTTGTAATTTATTTATTTTTATCCGAATTAATCAAAATTTTATTAGGATAAATTTCTTGAAATAATAAAAATAAAAATAAGATTTAAGAAGATTAAAATGGAAATTAATTCACTCCATGGATTCATTTAATAAAATGAAAGAATAGATTGGAAATCTTTCCGATGATAAAACTTTTGATGCACTCAAAATAATGTATCTTTATTTAGCCTTGCACTAAAAAAACAATTATAAATATAGTAGTTAGCAAGGATCGAATCCACAGGGATTGGGTTTTAATTTATAAATTATCAGTTTATAATTAAATTCAAGCAAAACAAAGGAAAAATGGGGTTTTGAAATAATTTTAAAACTAAAATAAACAAGTAAATAAAAAGCAAGCAAGTAAATAAAGAGAGGTAATCAAATATGAGAAAGTATGGTTAATGTTCCATTCTCCACCACTAGACAATGTTAAGAATCAATTTCAGACCTATCAATATCAATGATCTATCAAAGTTAACAACCCTAGATAACAACCTCCCGTGTTACCCCAATCCTTCCTTAGTTCGTCGTTAAGCAGGACAAACGCCATTACTTAATCCCTAACTATCAAATAACCTAAAATAAACATCTATAGATTCAAAGTGATAGCAACTTTAAGATGAGAAAGATAGGTTGATCTAAGCAACAAACACATAAACATGGATTCATTCAACTTAGGTTATGTTCCACTTAGCAATTAGCGAAAACTTTAACATAATCATTAACCACAAATTGCCATTATTGAATAGAAATTAAGATAAGCTACGTATCAAAACTCCTAAACTAGCAGTAGATAATTATCAAGATCTATTTAGTTGGCCACCTAAACAAATCAAGACAACATCATGAACAATTCTTATAGAAGAACATAAGCAACTTCGAAGAAAATCAATAATAGATAGAATATGAAAATCAATTACAAAACATGTCTAGGGTTTGAAATCACCCTTAACCAAAGAAAAGTTTAGCCTTGCATAGGCATAGTTAACATAGACATAAAAGAAACTAAGAAGAAAAACTAAAGAAAACTAAGAGAATGGAGAAGAAGAAGAATAATAATGATAATCCTTGAGTCTCCTCAAAAGATGGTATTTATAGAGTTTTAAGACCTTGGAAACCCTTTCTTGCTGATCAAGGAAGCTAGGAGGCAGAAACTTGCAAATTTGGCAAGTTTTTGGATTTTTGCAGAATTTTCGGATTTAGGGCAACCTGGCCAGCACCGCCGCACCCAATTTCGGTGTCGCGGCACCAAGCTCTCTGTCTTCCATTTTTCTGTTGCATCTTTTTCACTTCTTTAGCTAATTTAGATTACCATTTCTTGTCCGATTTAGGCTTGTATACCGTTGAAAAGGTATTCAAGTCGGATTCAAAAGTCAAGACGGAAGTTTCTTCAAATAAGGACTTTAACATCATTTGTGCCTTGCAACAAGCTTCGGAGGTCAAATCTGCCTTCTTGCTTTGCAACAAGAAATTGATCTTTTTGACTCCAAAGTCTTCTTCCATTTTGTGATTATGATTTTGTTAGCTTTTTAACATCATTATTGACATCTTTTCACTTCATTCTCTTAAATATACCTAGAATTCAAAAATATAACATAAGTAATCAAGATAAAGATCGAAAACATAACTAAAACTAAGAATAGAAAGGGTATAAAATGTGTATTTTATGAGTTTATCAACTTTTAAGGGGCTACGCTTTAGTAGACTTTTAAGATATTTTTATGTGAAAATACTCTTCTATATTTCGCCAGCTTGATGGAGGATTTAGAAAAAAAATTCAATGCCAAAAGATTGATACTTAGTTATTTTAATTTGAATAAGAGATAATGGTTCTATAATGTTTGTTTTAAAAGGAAAAAAAAAAAACTTATTTATAAAAATGAGTTGAAAATCTTTTTGATGGCGAAATTCTTGAAGGGCTTGAGTAGACATTTAGAAATTTTTTAGATGAGGGTACTTTCTAAGTTTTACCAGCTTGATGGAAGATCTAGAAAAGTAATACAATACACAAAGATTGCTATTCATTCTCGAATAAAGAAGACTTAAATGATATTGAAGTAAAGTTAAGAAATAAAAGACCTGTTAGATTAAGACCTCTAGGACATCATGAGATTAATTAGTACTATCTTTAGGATAGACGTTGTGGGGGTGCTAATCATTCTCTACATGTAACCGAACTCCCGAACCTAGTTCTGGAAACGTAAACTGAAATCTATTCTTTTAAAGGTTCCTTAGTCGAGCATAGGATAACTTTAAAAAGAATATATTCATATAGGTGACTAATCACACCTATCAAAAAAGATTAGCGGCTACTCCTCATTTGCGTCTAGCGGCCGAATTCGAATTTGGTACATGATGACAAAATTTGAACCAACCAAAGCTCCATTGCTTGAATCTTAACTAGATTCCACATGGGGGTCTTTTGAAAATATTTTTTAGATTTTGGCTTGACCAACAACAAAATCTGGAATTAAGTAGCCTAAGAGACCATTTCCACAAACCTTAAAAGAACAAAGAACAAACAATAGGATTAGGATCTCATCTCCATAGAATCTTGTATTTAACTCAATCCCAAAAGGAGATTTCATTGACCCATCATTTCCAAATGCAAGAGGAAATTGAACATGAAAAGGAAATGCAAGCAAGGAAGGGATCGGGGCTTCTTCTTCATGATGTATCATGTTAAGATATCATCATAGAAAGAAATCACTATCCCTTTATCTCCCACACAATCAAGTATGATCCTAGAAGAAAAAAGAAAGAGAAAAAAAAAAAAGCTAAAAGAAATGAAATCACCTTTAAAAGAACACTATTTTTTCCCTCAAAGCAACTAGATTGTTTCTAGATTTTTCTATCACATTTCAGAATATGGAATCTAAGAAAATGTCCTCTCTCCACTTGTTTTGTGCTGTACTTTTCCTATTTTATAACCAATGATTGGCCTTCATATGACCCCTTGGATTCTTTGATCCAAGGGTTGTTGTTTTTCCAGCAAAAGCCCATCCTTTCCTTTTTATTTGTATTCTCCTTTTTAAGGATCATTTGATACCTCAAAATAGATGGACAAGATTAAAACATCAAAATAAGAGAATGATAATGTCAAGATTACCCTTCCTTTTTTTTCTTCATTAAAAACCATTTTTTCTTTATTCTTTTCTTAATTGATATTTTTTTTAAAAAAAATTATTTTCAAAACCACTTAATAAAATCTTCTCTAAATTAGTGATTCCAAAAATACTTTTTAATTTTGAGGAATTCAAAGACAATCCTTAGGCCCGAAATTGATAAAATATTTTGGTCAAATTAATGTTAATTGGCCTCGGAAAAAATTTGCTGTCTACACTCGATAATTAGGTTCTCATCAAGTATTACAAAGTTCGAACTTCATTTCACTCGTTACTTGATTTGCTCAAACTCAAATCGATATTAAATAATCAAATTCAAGTATTCATCCAGTCGAGTCTAAATAACTCACGAACAGTTCAGGTTGTTTACACCTCTAATCTTAAATGTATAAAATAATTTTCTTTAGCTCTTACCTATTTATAAGAAGGAGAAATCAAAAAAAAAAAAAAAATAAGTCGCGAAATGTGTCAATCAAATAGAGCTTATTGTACCAAAATAACAAGAAGAAATAATGCTATTTTTTATTATGCTTGATCACAAATCAAGTAATATAATAAAAACTAAAAATAAGTAACAAAATGTAGATAAAAACTAAAAACTAAATAATAATACCTTTTATTATATAAAATAATATAAAAAATAGAGTAATATTATTTTTTGTTACTTAGATTAACAACTTAAGTGATATAACAATGAAAATTGTGAAATTAATAAAATAGCAAGATTTATATAGAAATAATAATACTAGTTTTGCTAGCTTTTAATTTGTAATAAAAAGTATTTAGATAACAAAAAAGTATAAAACTAATTAATTTTAAGTTGTAATTTTCAAATATTATAACTAATTATTAATGTTGTAATTTAATAAGTGTGATGATAATCATACATAGTAATATCATTTTGTGTTATCTAGTATAAAAAATGAAAGTTTGATAACAAATAATGTAAGATATGTGATAATATCATTTATTGTTACTTAAAGAGATAATGTCATGAATGACCCTGAAGTTTATCAAATTTGTTAATGTGATATATGTACTTTAAAATATTTAATGTGGTACTTGTATTATCAAACTGTGTACCAGTGTGGTACCTTGACCTAAAACCGTTAAATATAGATGATGATGTGGCATTGACCAATCAAGTGATGACACGTAGCAGCTAGACCTGCTCATGGGCCGGGCAGCCCGCACGACCCGTATTGGGGCCGGGCCTGGACAGGATATTTTGTGTTCCGGGCCGGCTCGGCCCAGAATAGTATTTTTTATTATAATAATATTTTTTATTTAATTTTAATTATAACAATATAAAAAAATTAAAATATATTTTTTTTTATTCTAGTGAACAGTGTATTCTGACCTAACGGGCCGAGCCTACCCAGGGCCGAGCCCTGACAGAGAAAATGAAAAAAACATGGCCGCGGCTCGGCCATGAGCAAGTCTAGTAGGAGCACCTGATTTTTAGAAATTAATATCTGAATTTTTGTAAATAAATAAATTAAAAAGGAAAAAATATTTAAATATTTAAATTATATTTTTTAAAATTAATATCTAAATTTAAAAAAAATATATATTAAAAATTTAAAATTATCTTTTCAAAAATTAATATATGTTTTTCCTTAAAATTTTTAAAAAATTTAAAAATATTTTAAAAGTTACAAAATTAAAATATTTAACTAAAATTATTTTTAAAATATAAAATATTTTAAAATTACTTGTTAAAAAATTTATAAGATCCAATTTTTTTTATAAAAAAATTAAAATATATATTTTATTTTTAAAAATTACAAAATTAAAAAAATCAAAAAATAAAATTATTTTATTTTATTGTTTTAATTTTTTTTTAAATTATTAAAAAATTAAAAAAATATTTTATTATTTTAATTTTTGTTAAAAATATTTATTAAAATTAAAAAATGGAGAGAGAAATTTTTTTATTTTTATTTTTTACAATTAAAATAATAATTTTTTGGTTAATTCATGTGGCATCACTATGTGGTGCCATGTGTAAAGAAAAAAATATAATTTTTATTTTTAAATTAAAATAATAATTTTTTTTGTTATTACACATGGCATCATCATATGGTGCCACGTGTCAAGTTTTCATTGGATACAAAAAACCGCATCATCAATATTTAACGATGTTAGTGACAGATACTATAATAGCACAAAGAGTAAAAACTTTAAGTATCAAAATAGATATTTTTAAAGTACAAGTATCACAATAACAAATTTGATAAACTTCAGGAGCTATTCATGACATTATCCCTTACTTAAAGTGGTCAAATAAGAAATAAGTCTAAAAAATGTGATAAAAAAACAATATTACTATTTTGCATTAGGCAAAATAAGAAAATTAATTAATTTAATGTATAATTAATAGATTTAAAGACAATAAAATACAATAATATTATTTTTTATTATATATAATTTAATATATAACAAAAAACCCCTAAACTTTATTACTTTACCTAAGTAAGTCCATATACTTTTATTGCATTCAAATAAGCTCTTAACATTTAATTTGGACCCAAATAAGCCCTTTATCTTTAATTTGTACCCAAATAAGCCTTTAACCTTTAATTTATATTTAAATAAGCCTCTAACATAAATCAATATTTCATTTGAAATAAGGTCTTATTTGGATACAAATCAAAGAATAATGGCTTATTTGGGTAAAAAAAAAAAAGTACAGGCCTTACTTTAAAAAATGAAATAGTTCGGAGTTTTTTTTTTTTTTTTAATATTTTAGCCATTAATTAATTTAATATATAACTAATAGATGTAAAGACAATAAAATACAATAAAATAATTTATTATTATATAGATTAAAATTTGAAGTAATTTGATAACTAAAAGATGTAAAGATAATAAAATAGAGTAGATTACATTTTATAAGAAAGAGTAAGAAATTAAGTGATTTTATAATTAATAGATGTAAATATAATTAAATGAAGTAATAGTACTTTTATTAGAAAGAGTAAGAAATTAAGTAATTTGATAAATAATAGATGTAAAGACAATAAAATGATGTAATGTAACTTTTAGAAATAAGAAATTAAATAAATTGATAACTAACTGATGTATAAATAATAAAATGTTGAAATATTACTTTTTATTAGAAAGAGTAAAAAATTAAATAATTTGATAATTAATAAATATAAAGATAATAAAATACAGCAATATTACTTTTTATTATATAGAGTAAGAAATTTAAATAATTTGATAACTAATAGATATAAAGATAATAAAATGCAGTAATAATTTTTTATTTGGAAGAGTAAGAAATTAAGTAATTTGATAACTAATAAATTTAAAAATAATAAAAATTTACAAATATTACTTTTTATTAAAAATAAATTAAATAATTTAATAACTAATAGATGTAAAAATAATAAAATTTAATAATATCAATTTTATTAAAAAAAATAAGAAGTTAAGTAATTTGATATATATAATTGTAAATATATAACAAATTTTGTAATTCTAACAAATATACAATATAAATAACAAAATTTAATTAAAGTAAATTTTATCATTTTCTTCAACCAATTATCGGGTTTTTAACTGGTCAAAAATTAATGATGTGGCGTGATAGATCATGCCATGTAAAATTAAAAACTTACCAGAAGCTTAAGGGAAGAAGCTTCTATCCGTGTATTTATATTGTATTCGTATATTTTACATACTATAATTATATTTAAAATATTATATATTTATATAAATTTTGACATGATAATAATTTGTATTATATAAATTTTAACATTTTTATGTATTCATAATATTTTTATATTATTTTTTTATGTCGTATCATATTTTACTTTATGTTTTAATTATTTTTTTTTATTATTCAAAATTTTAATATTTTTTTTGCAAAAGTTCCCCACTAAATGGAATGAAAGAGACTGGATTCCAGGTGTACGTTGGCTCTTAAGAATAAAAAACCAAACAATATTTTTGGGTTTGATTGATTTTGCTCCAACAATTTATTAAATAGTGAAATTGCTGTTGATCAATTCCAAATTTTGCAATTAACAATATGGTAGCTAGATGGACCCAACCATGAGATATTCATGTCTTTTTTTTTTTTTTTTTTTTTTTTTTATCAGGGGGAATGGGAGGGGTTGCTCGAACCCAAGCTGTACAAATGTCATGTAACGCCTCTGGCCAATAGGTCAAGAGGTTGCTGACAGATATTCATGTCTTTATCAAAGAGAAGGATTTAGAGATAAGGATTACATTCTAGGCTTCAACCAAAATTTTTATTTCTTAACTAACAACAAGTAAAAAGAAAAAACAGAAATGGAAGCTCTATTCCTACACTTCATGATATATTATTTTTATTTGTGTAAAGGAATAGAGATTATAAAAAGAGAAGAAAATTTTATTTTATGCATTGATCACTAATTGAGAATATTGTTGTACATTAATATGTAATAAAATAAAATGTTAATCAGTTTTTAGTGAAACTGTTTAAGATAATATTTTTAAAAAATGTAATTAATTTTTTTGAATTTGGTAAAAGAAAATATTAAATACAAAAATACTTTTTTCAAATAAAAATTACAATAACAAACAGTTCAAATATGAAACTATTGGACAATTTGACTGCTCGTAAGAAATAAAATAGCATTAAATTAAGGAATTTGTTATTTATCACTTTCTTGCTATTGTGACTCGAGTAGTCAAATTCATCTATCGGATAAAATAGCATTAACTTGAAGGAAAAAAAAAAATCATTAATAAATGCATTTGTTAATTGAATTTTAAACTACTAAATGGTAATATAATTATATTATAATAATCATTAATTGGTTCATAAATAAATAGCCTACTCATGTCATGATTTGTCATAATAAAGCAGATGGCACATGATAAACCACTACTTCATATTTGTACTTTCATAAAAGGTGTTATGAGTCATCCATAACAGCATCATATTTATATATTTAAATCAATTTTGGCTTGTTTTGTTCCTCAAACTTTGGTTTCAAAAGAAATGATTTTATAGTCCTAGTGGAGATAATGTGCATGGCATATATATATATATATATTGGTAATCTTTGTATAGTTGGATTTTTATAGCTTGGATTAAAGCAAGACATTAGACAATAGAGTAAATATTAATGGGCAATAGCAGCTCAAATTTTAATTTATGATGAATTAAAACAAAGGTTTACCGAACCATGGTAAGCTTTTAATTAAACTAATTTTAGGACCGTGCTTAGTTAAGATTAGAAGTATTCATGGATTAAATCGGGTCTGAATAAAAAAAAATGTTTGCCTAGGTCAAACCTATTTTTTTTTTTACTATTTAAAATATATTTAAAGAAATTTATATTAATATTTATATATTTATATATAATTAAATTTAAATAAAAATATTTTTATTATTTAAATAGTAATTTGGATCGGATTGAACCGATTCAAATTATCAAAAATCTATCCCAAACTAGACTTGAATTATCAAAAACTTATCCCAAATTCTACTGATGGAGTGATCTAATTACAATTTTATTTTGTAATTTTTTATATTTTTTGTATTAATAACATAATTGAGACATACAAAGAGGCAAGAGTGAGACTAATTTACTTACTCATAAGATAGTTGCATTGCAGTGTGGTATTGGTGATCAGTTGGTGTGGAAAAATTCTCTTCCTACTATACTTTGTAATTCAACGTTTCTTGATTACTGAAATTTGATTTCTTTCAAAAGTAATTGAGACATAAATGTCAATTATAAGCAGTAATGTTAATTTTGATTATTTGTTTTTGAAAAACTTTAAAACTTACATATAAAGTTAGGAAACACAATCTACTATTATAATAATCTCAAATTAAAATTATTTTATTATCAAATCAACATAAGTTTTTTTACAAATGAATCACTTAAATAAGCATAATAAAGAGATTATTTAAATAATAAATTTTTTTAAATTAACATATCATATAAACATAAAATATAGAACATAAACTTATGTTCAAATAAGAAGAAAGAAAACCATAATAAGAGCTCAAATAATAAAACCCAACATCAAAATAATGCAACATCTTAAAATGGGTCCAAAAATTAAACTCTCAATTTTTCTCACAAAATGTTAAGACCATCTATGTCCTATATGACCATGTGTCACCACCACATCCATTTTTAAGTAACTTTCATTTTATGATAAACTAGTATGTAACCCGCGCTTCGCATCGGGTATTTTAATTACATTTGACATAATTCCGCGAGAGAAAGAAGTTTTGTAATGATCAAAATTGATATAATTATAAGAGAGCAAGAAGAAGTTTTGTAATGATCAACATCTTATGATAAGCACCATACATGAGGTTAACTCCCACCATTTCTTTAAAAGGTAAAGTACATGGCGAAACAAAATAAAAAAATTGTACTGCCTATTAGGAACTTTTCCAATTCTGAAATGATACATGATGATAGTTAAGTTCCAAAAAGGAAATCAAATGACTTCAAACTACATGATTTTAAAAAAAAATCAATTCTCCAAAAGAATAAAAATGAACAAAAATAATAATGCTTTAGAATTTTCCTATATTCTGCATTCAAAATCTCAAAGCATGCACTTTCACTACTTCGATCCCTCGTAGCCATAGAAGATGACACAAACATAATAATATAACTAACATATTTACTTAAAGCAGGTGTAAAATCAATTCAAACACAATATGTTTAACCCAAAAGATAAAATATTGAAAGTACAATATTTTATCTGCAATAAAAATAAAAATAAAAAACAGGGTCCGAACAAACTTGAAAAGTCCATTGGTAGTTTATTCTCTAAAGTACCATAAAATAAAATAATCTATCTCTTAAACTATTATCTAAAATCTAGAATGTTCTTCTATTTATTCTCATGATATTTGTGTCGCAACCTAAAAAATAACAAGTTTCATCGCAAGAGTTTTTTATTCGTTCAGTGTGACATTAAAAAAGACCGAGGAAAAATCGACTTAATTCCTCTTGAAAAATAAAGGTTATGAAAATGACCTTGAAAAAGACATGGAGTCGCCACCAATTTTTTTTAGCTAGTTGTGATCGGCCACCTATTAAAATCGGTTTTGTAAAACATTTTAAAATTAATTAAAATATTTTTTACAATCAATTTCAAGTCTACGTTATAAACCAGAGAAAATCGAAGAATCGGGTTCGGGACTCGATTACGTGCGGGGAAGGATTATCACCCCCACAACGCCCGTATAAAACGGTACCTTATTAATCGTGTGTTATCTCAAGTCTCGGTAAAAAGTCGGGTTTTAATTTGGTATTTCAAGTTAATTCTCAATTTAAAGAAAATTAATTCCATTTTTAATTGAAAATAATTCAAAATTTATTAATTCATTTTTTTTATTTATATTTCCCGACAAATGTGGAAAAATATAAAAAATTTTATTTATTTGAAAACTTTTCCGAATCATTCTCGTTTTAAAGAAGATATTTCGTTATTAATGCTAATTGATGATATCCTCTCCAGCAAACCGGGCAGAGAACTCATGAATTATTTTAACTCTGGAATATCTTTATTTTATTGAAAATTATTATCTTTTTCAAAACATTTAAAAAAAAAATATGAACATGGATATGTGTGACATAGTAAAGATGATATAACAAAGTCTAGATAATATAATGTAACTTAAATGAGATGATATAATTTAAATGGCATAGCATATTCTAGATGAAATGAAATATCCTAAGTATGATGATATATTCTAAGTGAAATGAAATATCCTAAGTAACATGATATATTCTAAATGAAATGAAATAACCTAGGTAGCATGATATATTCTAAATGAAATGATATGATTTAAATGACATGGCAAATTTAAATGATATGACATATTTTAAATGACATGGCATATTCGAAATAATATAATCTAGATGACATGAAATATAATCTAAGTGACATGAAATGACATGAAACATGAAATATGCATGAAAATAAAAATAAAAATAATAATGCATGAATATAGTATATACTAAATAATGTGACAAAAATAAATGACTAAATAAAAAGCATAGGATAGCATGAAATATTCAAAATCATATGACAAACAACATAACATCATAAAATATAAATCAAAATAATAACAATACCATGGAAATTAGCTTAGCAAAAATCACATATTATATAGTATGCATGAACATGCAAAATGCAATGCATGAAAGTTTATTTTGTCCTTTAACTAAGAAAATCCGTATATCTTAAAAGATATCCGGCTAGCTTAGAAAAATATATCAAATTAAATTTTCTAAAATCAAAATACTTTGTGATTTGTTTGAAAACAATTTTGAAAATCTTGGATGAAAAATAATTCATGGTCGAAATCCCTAATTCCTAAGTTTGAAAACCCGAACTTGACCACCCTTGACCCGAGTTTTATAAAATTATTTTCAAAGTTTAAAATGTCTTAGAAAATACCCTAAGATAGTAGCTAAAGTTCCTAATCCGCCCCCTCTAAGTAACTTAGCAAAAATAGAAAATTAATTTTCCCTCAAATTCAAATCTGACTCCACTGTCCAGTTTTATATCACGATTTTTTAACCTATTTTTAAAATTTCAAACAAATCTAAAACAAATACTGGAGACTCATAACATGTAAAACTACATGAAAAAAATTGACTTAATTTTTTGATTAAAGATAACTTCCCAGAAAAATCAGGAAAGTCAGAAAACTGGGTGAAAACTGTTTTGCCAAAACACATTTTTTTGCCTTTGATAAAATCATTTAAAAATCAAAGTGAAAATGTTGGAGACTCTCCTAAGGACCTAAAAACAGTAGCTAAAACTTCTAAAAATTTAGACAAAAATTGGCTAAGTAAAAAAAATCACAAAGGTAGAATAATAAATTTGACAACTCTTTAATTTTCCACAAGTATGCTCAAGTGAGCATGACTTTGAGCCATTAATTGGCCCAAGTCATAAATCATGTGGCATAATATGATATGCATGAAAATACAGCAAATTGAATGCATGAAATGCATGATTTAAAACCTAAATGATATGAAAAATGCATGGCATAGAGAATATGACCTAGACCTAAAATGAACTTGCATGGCAATAAATGCAACCTAGCTCTAAACATGCATGAAATGCATGGCAATGCAAATGAAACCTAGAAATAAAGAATGCATGGAAATAACACAAACACATAGTATGCTAAATCAAAATACACAGAGTCAAGGCATGGAAATGAAAACCTATCAATTAGCATGATGAAAATGCACATAGGAGACATAAAATGGGGGAGGTAGCCAAATGGTCTATGGCTCAAAAAAAGTCATGGCATTTTCACAAACACATGGCACACTAAATCAAAACACATAAAATCATAGCATGGAAATGCAGATCTATCAACTAGCATGATGAAAATGCACATACAAAGCATAAAAAATGGAGGAGGCCGAATGGTCATATGCTCACAATGATGGTATTCTAACATGGCATTTTCACAAACACATGTCATGGTTTAGAACTAAGCTACCACAATCATGCTAATCTACCACAATCAAGCTAATCTAACACAAGTAAGCTAATCTAACAAAACAAATCACATGAGTCAAATCAAACACAAAATCATTTAACAAAAAAAATCCATTCGGCCAACATGAAAAATAGAGAAAAAAAACTTGCTTTCTTTTAAAAAAACAAAGTAGAAGCTCCTTAGAACTTATTTTAAAAACAAATTTATTTCATAAAAAAGAATAGAATAACAATCAAAATAGCAAAATCGTGTCAATAAAGTATGAAAAAAAACCATTAAAGAACATAGCTACCATGCTCTAGCTTTCCAAATCAAGAAGAAGCAAGCCAAAACCTTTCTTTTCTTTCTCCTTTTTTCTCCTCTCTTTTTCCTTTCTTTTTTCTCTCATTTTCTCCTAGCTACTACCCTCTTTTTAGCCTTCTAAACTTCTGAAAAAAATGAAAATTAGCACCCTTCCCTAGTGTTGGCCGAATGGCCCTTAGTAGTGTATCTAGGTTTTTTTTACACCATTTCTCATCCAATGACCTTCAATCCAAGATCTTTTCTATGTAGAATTCTCATCCTTAGATTGAAATTATCAGCTCCTAAGTATGATTTCATGAAGATGATGTCATAAATAGAATCATAAATATGATTCAAATCATCTTAAATTTCTCTTTAACGAGCAATTTACTTGGGTAATCCCTCGGCTTTCGTAGTTACATCAGATAGAGTTTTCCCCTTTTCCTCTAATTTCCAGACATTTTCTCCCCCTTTTACACAAAGCATTGATTCAAACCTTAATCAGTACTTGAGTCGCCCTTTGCAGGTTTTCAACTCAAGTGTCCTCCTTTCGGTATTAAGTCGCCCTTTGCGGGTTTTCGGCTTAACCCTCTCCTTTTACATTTTTTTAATTTTTCATTTATTTTTTTTTTCTCTTTTTTCTTGTATTCTACCATGCATCTGAGAATTCTAAATGCTTCCAAGGTAAAAATGTCAATTCAAAAGATGGGATGAATTCTGAGAACAACCTTTCAAATTAAATATCCCTGCTTGACCAAAATGGACTTTTAAAGCACGTAATGTAGGCCAAGGTTCGGGTTTAGAAAGAAAGGATAAAAAGGCCCAAAGTGTGTTTAAGGGTGATTGGATCAAGGATCATTTCCTGAGGAGAATTCATTCTTGAAACATTTGTCCTTTTTTTGGAGTTTTCTTTTTCTTTATTTAATCTCTTTTCATTGCTGGCTTTCATTTGCCATTCTTTGATTTCACATTTTTCGATGGCTTTCTTTTTGCCATGATTTTTGATTATTTTTCCTCATATTTACCCTCTAGTGTAGAGGGTGATCCTTGATCAGGGTTCAAAGAAAGAAATAATTCCTAAGGCTCAAAGGGCTGACTAGGGATAATTTCTTCTTAGTGAAGGGAATATGAAAGATGGCCATTTATCACACCAAGTATGAATATTCTTTTTGAAAAGCAATCCTCAGGGAAAATAGATATAGAATTTCCATTTTTGCACTTGGAATCATTCGAATTTCCATGCGCACAGCATCACACTTTTTTTTCAAGCATAATACTTTTTCAATTCATCAGCATTCATGGGATTTTTTAAATCATCCCCGTCCATCCGAGTTAGAATCAATGCTCCTCCAGAAAAAGCTCTTTTAACCACATAGGGTCCTTCCTAATTTGGAGCCCATTTTCCTTGTGGATCCTTCACTATAGGGATAATTTTCCTAAGTACCAACTCCCCATCTCAAAACTATATAGGACGAACCTTTTTGTTGTGGGCTCGAATTATCCTTTTCTGATACAATTGCCCATGACAAATTACCTTCAACCTTTTCTCCTCGATGAGATTCAGCTGATCATAACAAGCTCTAACCCATTCCGCCTCTTCTAGGCCAACTTCCATCAAAACACGAAGTGAAAGAACCTCAACTTCAATAGGTAACACTGCTTCTATACCATATACCAAAGAAAATGGCGTTGCCTCTGTAGATGTGCGAACCGAAGTGCGATATGCGTGAAGAGCAAAAGACAAGATCTCATGCCAATCCTTGTACACATCAGTCATCTTCTCGACAATATTCTTGATGTTTTTGTTGGTTGCTTCTACTGCCCTATTCATCTTCAGACGATAAGGTGCCGAATTGTGATGTGTGATCTTGAACTGAGTACACACTTCTCTCATTATTTTATTATTCAGATTGAGAGCATTATCTGAAATAATTTTTGCTGGCAATCCATATCGGCATATGATTTCCTTCTTAACAAATTTGCATACCACCGACTTCGTTACATTTATATAAGAAGCAACTTCCACCCACTTTGAGAAATATCTATGGCCACCAAGATGAAGCCATGTCCATTTGAAGCTTTCGGGGCAATAGGCCCAATCCATTCCCCACATTGAGAATGGTCATGGTGCGGTCATGACATGCAATGGCGATGGCGGCACATGAATCTTATCTGCATAGATCTGGCATTTATGGCACTTCCGAGAATAACTTATACAATCTCCTTCCATCGTCAGCCAATAATATCCCGCCCTCATAGTCTGCTTAGCAAGCATGTGACCATTAGCATGGGTGACACATATCCCTTCATGGACTTCCTCTATGATTCTCCGAGCTTCGATAGATCCGACACATCTCAATAGGACTTGTTCCCTTTCTTGTTCTAAATACTGTTGACTCTTGATGTACTGCAAGATGTCGTTATACCAAGGGAGACCATCTGCTTCTTCTTCGATACTCAAGCAGTGGGCAAGAGACTCATATATGTACATCTTGATCGGTACAACTTCAGTCCCTTCATTCACTTTAAACATTGATGACAAAGTAACCAGAGCATCCGCCATCCGATTTTCTTCTCGGGGGAAATAATTGAAATTTACTTTATCAAATTCCTCTAACAAGCTCAGTATGAGTTCTCGATATCAGATTAACTTTGCATCTCAGGTTTCCCATTCTCCGCGCAATTGATATATCACTAAAGCTGAGTCTCCAAAAATCTCTAGATTTTTGATCTTTTTGTCTACAGTAGCATGAAGGCCTATAGTACATGCCTCATATTCTGTAGTATTGTTTGTACAATCAAATCTAATCTGGCAGTGAAAGGATAATAATCTTCTTTTGGGGATATGAGCACTGCACCGATTTCGTGCCCCATGGCATTAGATACTTTATCAAAGTACATTTTCCATACTTTTTTCTTCGGGGGAACCTCATCCGCTTGCGAAACATACTTCAAATCTTCATCTGGGAAATCAAAGTTTAGAGGCTCAAAGTCTTCCACTGCCCGACTTGCTAAAAATTCAGCCACTGTAATGCCCTTAATAGCTTTCTGACTTACATATACAATGTCGTACTCTGATAAGAAAACTTGCCATCTTGCTGTCCTCCCTGACAAAGAAGGTGTTTCCAACATGTACTTGATTGGATCTAGCTTGGCAATCAGCCACGTTGTGTGGTATAACATGTACTGTCTGAGCCTCCGAGCAGTCCAAGCTAAGGTACAACACAACTTTTCTACCGATGAATATTTCAACTCATAATCTGTAAACTTCTTATTGAGGTGGTAGATTACTTGTTCTTATTCCTAGTCTCATCATGTTGCCCCAAGACACAACCCATGGATCACTTAGATATTGATAATACTGTGTCATTGGTTTATCCGGAACAGGTGGCATTAATACTGGTGGGTTTGATAGATAATGCTTAACCTTTCCAAAAGCTATCTGACACCCTTCATCCCATTCTCCTGGATCACATTTTCGAAGTAGCTTAAATATTAGATCACATTTGTCGGTTAACTGAGAAATAAATCGAGCAATGTAATTCAATCTTCCCAAAAAGCCTTTTACTTATTTTTGAGTACGAGGTGGTGGCAAATTCTAGATGGCCTTCACTTTATCCGGATCAATCTCAATTCCCCTTTTGCTAACAACAAAACCCAACAATTTCCTCGAAGTGACTCCAAAAGTGCATTTTGCCGGGTTTAGCTTGAGTCAAAACTTTCTTAATCGTTCAAAGAACTTCTTAAGATTTGTAATATGCTTCTCTTCTCCTTGTGACTTTGCAATCATATCATCAACATAGACCTCAATTCCCTTATGCATTATATCATGAAACAAGGTCACCATGGCTCTCTAATTTGTTGCCCCAGCATTCTTCAACCCAAATGGCATTACCTTGTAGCAGAATGTTCCCCACATTGTAACAAATATGGTTTTCTCCATATCTTTTGGTGCCATCTTAATCTGATTATATCCCGAGAATTCATCGATGAAAGAAAACAAGGAACTCTTCGCCGTATTATCCACCAAAGTATCAATGCGGGGAAAAAGGAAATTATCTTTGGGATTGGCCTTGTTCAAATCTCGATAATCGATGCACATCCACATCTTACCATCCTTCTTTGGTACTGGAACAATGTTTGCCACCCATTTCGGATATTTTGCCACCTCTAAGAACCCATCATCAAACTGCTTCTTCACCTCCTCTTTTATCTTTAACAGCATGTCCGACCTCATTCTTCTCAACTTTTATTGAATTGGCTTGCACTCTGGCCTTAAAGGGAGTTTATGAACTATAATATCTGGATCCAAACCTAGCATGTCTTGGTATGACCATGCAAATACATCTACATATTCCCGAAGCAAGGCTATCAATTTACCCTTTATTGATGATGACAATGTAGTCCTAATTTTAACCTCCTTTATCTCCTCACCGTTTCCCGGATTTATCGTTTCCAATAACTCCTTATTAGGAAGTACTTGTTTCTCCTATTGTTCTATTTTTCTCAATAAATTCGGAGGTAGACCATAATCCTCAGTATCTTCGTTGGCCTCAAAATCACCCGTGCAAATGGGTCTTTCAAAATCAATTTCAGAATTATTGACAGGAAGGTCCTCATATTCAGCATCCGTACACTTTTAATTAGGTGGGGAAGATACAATAGAGGAAAACATATATATAATGAAAGCAAAATAAATAGCATAAATGAAATAATATGGACACATCAATATGAAGAAAATGCATCGTGCTTGTTATTTATTGAATGAAAATGTTTAAACAAAAGCCCTATTACAGGAAAAAAATCTTAATATCTCTGGGCAAAGATAATTAAGAGTGTTTTTAAAGTATTACTTTGGAATATACCTAAAGACTATGGGCAGCTCGGTCACACTCCAATTGGTTAGTTTATATCCTGGTGGACAAGGTCGCACCATCCAGTTTGCATTCTTACTTTCCATTCCTTCATCCCTAGTCATGCAGATCACCGTATCCTATATCTGCTCACCCCTATCCATATTGAACTTCTAGAAAGCTTGCTCAATCATTATGAGTACATCATCAGAATTCTTTTCTCCGAACAGAAAATTGGCTGAGTAGAAGCTCTGAAGGATTGGTGGGAAAGTCATAGGGTCCTACTCAATATCCATTACCCGCGAGACGGGCCATCCTCTTTTGTTGATTTTTTTCCACTTGTTTCCTCCTCTCCTGTGCCTTCGAAAGATATCCTAGACCAAACCGGTCTTTCTTTCCAACCATTTCAATTGCTCGAGCCATTCCCTAAAGATACTTTCCAAGACCTTTCCAGCCCTGCAACCCTTTCCCACATTACTCCTTACTCCCAATCTTGTATTCTTGGACAACTTCGATTTTGGAATTTTTCATCCTTCAGTGATGAATACTGCATTTATAAACTCCAAAGATCAGAAGGAGTATTCTTCAGCATCTTCGTTTGGCTCAATTTAAGGGAAACCAGTAGATGCAGAGGCTATGATGTCCTCTTTTCCTTATACAGTGACCAAACGTCCCTCCATCACAAATTTTAGCTTTTGGTGGAGAGATGAGGGTACAGCCCGGGTAAATGAATCCAAGGCCTTCCCAACAATCAATTGTAGGATGGGGTAATATCCCTGACTTGGAAGTTCACCTTATAGGTAAAAGGACCTCGATAGTTCCCATTACCTCCCGTCTAGTTCCATCAAAAGCTCTAACCACCGTGCAACTTGGCAGCATGTAAGAAATATCAACTGGTAATTTGGACAAGGTTGCCAAGGGCATCATATCTAATGAAGATCTGTTATCCAAAAGCACCCTTGGTAGTATGTGCCCCTTGCAAGTGGTTGTTATGTGCAGAGCCTTTATTGATCCAATACCATTGTGTGGTATTTCATCATAACTAAAATAGATGTGATCATCTGCTGTAATATTTCCCACCAATCTATCTAGTTTTTCCACCGATATGTTGTTGGCCACATATGCCTGATTCAAAACTCTCAACAAGGCATTTCAGTGTGGCTCCGAGTTTAATAGCAATGAGAGGATTGAAATCCTTGCTGATTGACGTTGCAATTGCTCAACCACACTATACTCATTATGCTTTATGAACTTTAAAAACTCGCAAGCCTCCTTTTCATTAACTGGCTTTTTTATCTTGTTAACCGAGGCTAACCCCCTCTCTAGTTCTTTTGATAAATCCATCTCAATATGGATTGGTTCAGCTGCCTTCTTCCCTTTATCCATTCCTCCATCCTTTCTCGTTAATCCCTGTTCAACAACCTCAGGGGCATAACACCTTCCATTTCGTGTTAAGTGCCCCACACCTATGATATCTTGCTGAATCGAAGACCCTGGCATAACCATGCTGCAGTCATACTTCCACGGTGCAGCTTTATTTTCCTTGTATGAAAAGAAAGAAGGAAAATCTATGATTAACTTAGGCGTAATTTTCTCAACAACCGGCATAACTTTCTACTCTGGTTTATCTAATAGATGATCAAAGGTCTTTCTATCCCGTAGCTAGCTGCATTCTCAATAACCTCTACTTCCTCCTATATTTCCTCATAAAATTGGGCCTCCCCCACATCCATAATCTTTTGGACTTTAGCCAAAAAGTCCCCACATTCCTGTATGATATGACCTTTATATCTATGGAACGGGGACCAATTTTGCACCCTGTTTGCAACCTTTTTTAAACTGTCTCCATCCTCCACAATTCCTACTTTAACCATTTTGACCCAAACTTTTATCATTGGAGTCTTGACTTCACTGAAATACCTTTTTACCCTTCTGACTTCCCCTGTCAATGCTGTATTTACTCGATTCTCAGCATGATCGGGCAATGGGTTTCCCGCTACATCTGGCCCATTCTTTGACCCAAATTTCACAACTCCGGTATTGATTAAACTTTGGACTTTCTTTTTGAAGGCAATGCAATCCTAAGTCGAATGTCCCTGAATCCCCACGTGATACGCGTAGTTAGCATTTGCGTTGTACCACCTTGGGCATGGCGGTGTTAGATGTTTAAGGTATACGGGTGCAACAAGTTGACCCTGCAACAACTTGGGATATAGCTCACCATAAGTGGTAGGAATTGGATCAAATTGGGGTTTTTGATCGTTCCTTGGCGAACGTTGGTCATTACACGTGGTACCCTGGATGTTTGGGACAATGTTTCAGGGAAGATTTATCTGTGGGGATATGCCATTTGGAAATGGCTGTTGTGGTATATTGGTATAAGGGAATGGATTTTGAGTAAAGTGGTTCATATTGAGGTAATAAGGATTATACCCTGGTAAGGTGTGTAGGGTGTAGGGGGTACATAGGATGTAGAAGGAATATATGGCCTGGGAGGTGTATACGGTGTAAGAGGTGTATAGGGATATTGGTTGATGCTAACTGTGTGAGTTTTCTCTTTCTTCTTAGCAAGGAATACCTTCTTCGGAGTAGCAAACTCACCCCCTTCCATTTTCCTATTCTTAATGGCAGACTCTATCATCTCTCCTGATATCATCATATATGCAAAGTCTTTGGTGGCACTCCCCACCAATTTATCATAATACGGTGCTTTCAAGGTATTGATGAAAAGCGCTGTAGTTTCCTTGTTGGTCAAAGGAGGTTGTACTTGTGTGGCCAGGTCTCTCCATCATTGAGAATATTCTTTGAAGCTTTCCATATCTTTCTTTTTCATGTTTTGCAGAGTTAGACGGTCAGGCACCATGTCCGTCACATGTTTGTATTGTCCTATGAAAGCTTTGGCTAGATCTATCCAGGAACGGTCTTAGTACGGCTAAGCTGGTTATACCACCGAGTTGCCGACCCTCTCAAGCTATGATGTCCTATTTTCCTTATACAGTGACCAAACGTCCCTCCATCACAAATTTTAGCTTTTGGTGGAGAGATGAGGGTACAGCCCGGGTAAATGAATCCAAGGCCTTCCCAACAATCAATTGTAGGATGGGGTAATATCCCTGACTTGGAAGTTCACCTTATAGGTAAAAGGACCTCGATAGTTCCCATTACCTCCCGTCTAGTTCCATCAAAAGCTCTAACCACCGTGCAACTTGGCAGCATGTAAGAAATATCAACTGGTAATTTGGACAAGGTTGCCAAGGGCATCATATCTAATGAAGATCTGTTATCCAAAAGCACCCTTGGTAGTATGTGCCCTTTGCAAGTGGTTGTTATGTGCAGAGCCTTTATTGATCCAATACCATTGTGTGGTATTTCATCATAACTAAAATAGATATGATCATCTGCTGTAATATTTCCCACCAATCTATCTAGTTTTTCCACCGATATGTTGTTGGCCACATATGCCTCATTCAAAACTCTCAACAAGGCATTTCAGTGTGGCTCCGAGTTTAATAGCAATGAGAGGACTGAAATCCTTGCTGATTGACGTTGCAATTGCTCAACCACACTATACTCATTATGCTTTATGAACTTTAAAAACTCGCAAGCCTCCTTTTCATTAACTGGCTTTTTTATCTTGTTAACCGAGGCTAACCCCCTCTCTACTTCTTTTGATAAATCCATCTCAATATGGATTGGTTCAGCTGCCTTCTTCCCTTTATCCAATCCTCCATCCTTTCTCGTTAATCCCTGTTCAACAACCTCAGGGGCATAACACCTTCCATTTCGTGTTAAGTGCCCCACACCTATGATATTTTGCTGAATCGAAGACCCTGGCATAACCATGCTGCAGTCATACTTCCACGGTGCAGCTTTATTTTCCTTGTATGAAAAGAAAGAAGGAAAATCTATGATTAACTTAGGCGTAATTTTCTCAACAACCGGCATAACTTTCTACTCTGGTTTATCTAATAGATGATCAAAGGTCTTTCTCTCCCGTAGCTAGCTGCATTCTCAATAACCTATACTTCCTCCTATATTTCCTCGTAAAACTGGGCCTCCCCCACATCCATAATCTTTTGGATTTTAGCCAAAAAGTCCCCACATTCCTGTATGATATGACCTTTATATCTATGGAACGGGGACCAATTTTGCACCCTGTTTGCAACCATTTTTAAACTGTCTCCATCCTCCACAATTCCTACTTTAACCATTTTGACCCAAACTTTTATCATTGGAGTCTTGACTTCACTGAAATACCTTTTTACCCTTCTGACTTCCCCTGTCAATGCTGTATTTACTCGATTCTCAACATGATCGGGCAATGGGTTTCCCGCTACATCTGGCCCATTCTTTGACCCAAATTTCACAACTCCGGTATTGATTAAACTTTGGACTTTCTTTTTGAAGGCAATGCAATCCTAAGTCGAATGTCCCTGAATCCCCACGTGATACGCTGATAACTCGTATAATTATATAGTTCTTAGTTATGTTTTATTATTGTTTTGTGTCAAATACGAGTTATTATTGCTTAGTCTAATTGTGTTTATGATATTTTATATTTTTATGTAATTTGGTGTTTTTCACGAGTTTCTTTGAGTGATTTCAGATTACTAGGTTAAATCAAGAATTAAGGGCAAATCCAATTCAGTTCCAGTTCCGACACCTTTTTCCATATCAGCTATATCTGGAGTTTCACTGAAGAAATAAGGCTGAATATTTTACAGTGCAAAGTTAAGAGGCATATCTATCTTTTTCATGTTTTACACTTCTTGAAACAGAGTCGTTTTCCCTAGCGAAATCGACCATCAAGTTGGCTGATGTGCAATGACGTCTGTGCTGACCTGTTTTGGTATTTTGACCATATCTTCCGATCCACATGAGAAAATGATCTGATTCCAACGGCTATGGATCCGTAACTGATAGGGGTATATTTTTCTAGAAAACCATTTGATCATATCGAGCCTCCAACATTGACAAAATCGACCATCAAGCTGGCTGATCAGAATTGTCATACAATATGACGAAAATTGTTAGAAAAATGCACCCACCTATTATACCTACCTTTGAAATTTATAAAGCTTGTCTCTTGTCATTTAGCTCTCCAAAATGTGTATAAATAGAGGGCCTTGGATGAGTATCATTGTAGATTGGTAGGATATTAGCCATTGTAATAAAATTCTCTAAGTTTTCTTCTTCTTTCCTTTCTCTAGTTTTTTTTTTCTATATTTACTTATGCTTCTTACATTTCTTTTCATTTTATTCATATCTAGTATGTGTTGCTAATCATATTGTTGAGGTGATGAGGTGAAGCTCTTGGTAAATGCTAAGGTTAGTCTCTTAAACATGAGCTAAAATGAATTATCATTTATAAACACTAGTATAGATAATATTTTCTTTTGGTTTAAAATCATACTTGCAAAGTAGGGATCTTGATTCATTATTGACAATGAAAATGGCACAATAAATGCTTGGTTTCATAACCTTGATTTGTTGTAGACATATACCTTGGCATAAGGAATGCTTGGACTCTTTTTATGAGTTTTGAGGACACCAAATGAACATAATATCATATGCTATGGACGTTGGACAATTTGGACTGAATTGCTAAACCTTCCGATTGCAACCTCCCTTATGTGTGGATTTCAATTGTGTAATAAAACAAGATTAATCTTAGCATAACACCAAGAGTGGATTCTCTAACCTCAACATCCTTTCTTATTGTTTTTTATATCTTGTTTAATTGCTTTTATGTTATTTTGTTTATTTTGTTCTCTAATATCTTGTTTACTTTCTTTGTTATTGATTCCCTAATATCTTGTTTTTCATATATATTTATAAACTTATACTTACTAGTACGCTTCCCTATGGTTCGACCTCGGACAACCGAGAATTTATTACTTGAACATAACCTGCACTTGGGTTTACAACTCTTAATTGAGTCTCCATCAAGTTTTTGGCGCCGTTGCCGGGGAAGCAATACTAAGTATATAAGTTTATAAGTATATTTATTTTTATTGGCTGGTTATACCGCCTAATTTTGTATATATTTATTTTTATTGGCTGGTTATACCGCCTAATTTTGTATATATTTATTGGCTGGTTATACCGCCTAATTTAGTATATTTATTTTGTTTTATGCTTGTTTGGCGACGTGATTTTAGATCTCGTCGTTTAGTTAGATTTTATTGTGAAACTTTTTCAGGTAATCTTTCTAATACAACTCCTACCATGGCTGACAATGAAAGTGTTCATGCTGAAGATGAGAACAGACAAGTACGCACCATGCGTGACTACTTGCAACCAACTCGAAGCTCATCACCCTCTTGTTTTATTTTTCCTTTGAATGCAAACAACTTTCGTTTTAAACCAGGTATGATAGCTTTGCTTCCAAATTTCCATGGGTTAGAATCGGAAAGTGCTTACTCGTTTCTAAAAGACTTCGAAGATGTATGTGTCACCTTTAATGACCAACAATGTACAAATGAAATTGTCAAGCTAAAATTATTTCTTTTTTCTTTAAAAGATAAAGCAAAAATTTGGCTTCATAATTTAAAACCAAGGTCAATTGGCACATGGCAAGAATTACAAACTGAGTTTCTAAAGAAATTTTTCCCAGCACATAAAACTACTGCTTTGAAAAGACAGATTCAAAATTTCAATCAAAATCAAAATGAAGCATTTTTTCAGTGCTGGGAGCGTTTTAAAGATTTGTTAAGTTCTTGTCCACATCATGGTTTTGAAAAATGGCGTCTTATTAGTTTTTTTTATGAAAGTTTAACTCCCGAAACTAAACAATTTGTTGAAACAATGTGTAACGGTGAGTTTCTAGAAAAAGAACCTGAAGAAGCCTTTGACTACCTAGACCATTTGGCAGATAACTCTCAAGCCTGGCACACAGATAATTCCTCTGAAAGTTTCAATAGATCTAATCTTATTTCTAACAGAGGTAAATATCATTTTAGTCAAGAAGATGAGATAAAAGCTAAAGTAGCTAATTTGGCTAGAAAGATTGAAGCCATGGAACTTAGAGAAGTAAAAGAAGTCAAAACGGTTAAAAATGAAGAAAGTTGTGGAATTTGTGAAATCATGGGACACCCCACTTCTGAAAGTCCAAACATTCCCATTCTTAAAGAAGCGTTGCATGATCAAGTAAATTCCATAAACACATTTAAAAAGCCTTTTCCTTCTCCTTACTCTGAAACGTATAACCCTGAATGGAGAAATCATCCCAACTTCAGTTGGCGAAATAATAATCATGTTCAGGTACCACAATCTCAAAAGCCGGGCAACACTTTTTCCTATCAACCTTCACGTGTACAAACCTTGGAAGAGACATTGCAAGCATTCATGCAAACACAAGCAAATATGAATAACCAAACTTCACAGGACATCAATGAGATCAAAAACACCTTGTCCACATTGACAGCTTCATTACGCACTCAAGAAAAAGGTAAGTTTCCTGCTCAACCTCAACCTAACCCTTCTACTCAATGTCTTGTTTCTTGCTCCAATGAAACTCAACAGGAAAATGTCAGTTCTATCACAACTCTTCGAAGTGGAAAGGCAATTGACAAAAACATTCCATCAAAAGACCAAGATCCTCCTTCCCCTCCGAAAAGTAATGGTAAGGATGATGGTAAGTCTGAACTTCTTGAAAATTGGGACAAAGAAAAAGGTATGCATCTTGCTCCTTTTCCTCAAAGGTTGCAAACAATAAAGAATTTGAATCAAAATGCAGAAATTTATGAACTTTTCAAACAAGTTAAGATTAACATTCCTTTATTGGATGCAATCAAACAAGTTCCATCTTATGCTAAATTTTTGAAGGACATGTGCACAGTTAAAAGGAAACATAATGTACAAAAGAAAGCATTTCTGACGGAAAGTGTGAGCTCAATCATTCAGCACCTTACTCCACCAAAATTCAAAGATCCTGGATGTCCAACAATCTCATGCATCATTGGAAACACTAGAATAGAACGTGCATTGCTTGATCTTGGTGCTAGTGTTAATCTTTTGCCTTTTTCTGTTTATCAACAGTTAGGTTTAGGTGAACTCAAGGAAACACCTGTTACACTTCAACTAGCTGATCGTTCTGTAAAAATTCCTCGAGGGATAGTTGAAGATGTTTTGGTTCAAATTGATAATTTTTACTTCCCTGTTGATTTTATTGTTTTGGACACACATCCTGTTTCAAATCCAAATGTTCAAATTCCTGTTATATTAGGCCGTCCATTTCTTGCAACTTCTAATGCTCTGATAAATTGCAGGAATGGTATTTTGAACATTTCTTTTGGAAATATGACTTTAGAATTAAATGTGTTCAACATTTGCAAGCAACCTGGTGATGATTCAGAAGTACATGAAGTGGATTTCATTGAAGAACTTGTTCATGAACATCTCACCACTACCACATTCCATGATCCTTTAGAAGCTTATTTAATTGAATGTGAGTTTGATAATGCTTCAGAAATTTCACACACTGATTCTTTGTTAAATTCTTTTCAGGATAAGCATCGTTGGAAACAAAAGTTTGAGGAACTCCCATCACTCACAAATGTCACTGTACCATCAACTATTGAACCGCCCAAGCTGGATTTAAAACCATTGCCATCCGAGCTAAAATATTCCTTTTTGGGAAAAATTCCTTCTCAATGGAGCCCCCAAGATAAAAGGAAGTTTCTGAATGAGGTAAAGAAGTTCTACTGGGATGACCCTTACTTGTTCAATTATTGTCCTGATCAAATTTTTCGAAGATGCATTCCCAACAATGAGGTAAGTAGTGTAATTAAGTTTTGTCATTCCGAGGCATGTGGTGGTCATTTTTCATCAAAGAAAATTGCTGCAAAAATTTTACAGTGTGGATTTTACTGGCCAACTTTATTCAAAGATGCATATGAGAATTCTAAAATTCATAAAGAAAGAACTAAAGCCTTTCATGACAAGTTAATTTCAAGAAAAACATTTGATGTTGGGCAAAAAGTTCTACTTTATAATTCTAGACTTCACATATTTCCTGGTAAGTTGAGATCAAGATGGACTGGCCCATTTGTGGTTAAGCATGTGTATCATTATGGAGCAGTTGACATTGAGAATCCTCAAAATGGTAACGTATTCAAGGTAAATGGACAAAGACTCAAACTCTTTTTGGAAAATCATGTTACTCAAGAAGAGGTTGTTTTTCTTTCTAATCCTTGTTTTGAAAATAACTAGATGTAAATATAATTTTTACTAATTTCCAAAAAAAAAAAAAATAATAATAATACATTTTTTTAATCCCGGTTAAATGGCGGATAACGGTACTCCGTGATTATTTAAATCGGTTCCATCAGCTACCCACAAAACTGATATTGTATATAAATTTCTCTTTCAATTTCTCTTTCATTTTTTTTATTTTTATTTTTTTTTTCAGGATGGATGATATTCTCAAAAGATTGCAGAAACGATTCCCTCCTTTTCCTCAAAATATTTTACTGAAGCTTTACCAAGTTCGATTTGAAAGATTAAGAATGCTTATGCACAAAGGGATTCCTGAAGACATACGTTGGATAATTGAAGCCAAGGTACGTGAAGATGAATATCTTCCTGTTTTGCATTTACCAGGTACAGGTAGAAGCACTTTTGCAAAGAAGCGACGAGCAAAGCGCATGAGTTCAAATTGCCACAAATGTGCACGATGGACGTGTAACGGTAAATGTCGTTCTATTGGGATTCCGTCCTCTAATCGAGATGATAAAATTGAATTCATTAAGGATGGACTGCGTAAGGAGAATTTGGGTAATATCCAACTTTCTCTTGAGACGCATCCTAGTGGAGACGTACAAAGAGAAATTCTTGATTTATGGCCGCAATTCCAAAGGGAATGGCAACATCTTGGGAATCTGATGTTAAAAGACCCTGTTTGCCAGTTTGTAAGAAAACTGGATGGGAAGCATATCCTCGACTCATAGAAGGCGTTTAAGCCGTTTCTGGACGTAAAACCAGAGGAAGATGTGAGCCACAATCACAACTACAATAAATGACTTCTCAGCTTTTGGTTTGATTTGCAATAACTTCATTTCGGTTTAATTTACGTGTTGTTCAATTTGTGTAATTATTCTCGTTTTCTTTTTTTTTTGCATTGGTCTTTTACGGTTGATTTTTCTTCTCTTTTTGATTTTCTTCCTGAAATCACGCAAAAATCTTTTGTTAGGTTATCATTTTCTTCTGACAGGTCAAATACACTTTCGGCGACATTATTACTCTTGTCTGATTCACTACTCAGTCCTCTATATATTACACCATGTACTCATTCTCTTTCAGGCACTCGAAAAAAAAAATGGAAAGTACTTTGTCCCAGCGCATTGAAAAAATTTGTGTCTTTGGAGGTGCTTATCCAGGGAAAAATAAAATATTCGCTGATGAAGCCATAAGAGTTGGAGTAATACTTGCCCAACAAAAGATCCAGTTGATTTATGGAGGCGGTAGTACGGGTTTAATGGGAGCAGTCGCTACAGCAGCACACGCCGGAGGAAGTCCAGTTCTAGGAATCATGCCACAACTATTCACAGGTTTTTGTGGACCTACGTGGGTAAGGAAATACAAGTCTGGAGTATCCCTGAACGGATGACAATCATGTACCATTCTGCCGATGCATTCATTGCTTTACCAGGAGGTCTGGGTACATTGGAAGAAATAGCTTGCGTGGCTTCTTGGTCATCTTTGGTCACAAATAAGAAACCCATTGGTTTGCTTAATATTAATGGTTATTTTAGTAATTTGCTTTCATATTTAGATAATGCTGTGGATAATGGATTCATGTTTTCAGAGGCAAGGAGAACCATAATTTCTGCTACAACCATTGAAGATTTACTCAAAAAGCTCCAAGCTTATGAGTATTTATCTGCTACGGTTGTTTCGCAAACGCTCGGAAAAAGAAAAAGAGATATGGACGAGCAAGGAGTGGATTGCACTCTGTCTTTGTGACATTATCTAACATTTTGTTTGTTGTGTCTCAGTTATAATAAGTGGTTAGCAACCTCTGCAGGTAATATCTCCTAAATTCTACCTTTAGTAGGGGGTAAGGGACATATTTTGCTAATCAAAAAAAAAAAGTTTGTTGTGTTTTAAGCAATTTAGAAGTATTCATTCTGAACAAGGTCTGAGTAAGGGAGACTTGAGACATACCTTGTCAGTTTGATTTTAATCTTTTTATGTTTACTTGTTAATTTTTGTTTAGTATTTTAGGATTAATTAGGTTGCATGAGTTTGTTTTGTTTTGAGCCTTAGTTATTCCTATTCTTATGTTATTAGTTCTTTTCTCTTACACATGATTCTTTCATTTGGGTTAATAGACTTACATTGAGGACAATGTAAGAATTAAGTGTGGGGGGAACGATTTAGGATTTATTTTATTTTTGTCTACTATTTTTTTTATGAGTCTTTATTATTATTATTATTTTTTTAGTGTGTTTTAGTTCCTTTTAATACAATGATGAGATATGAATTGCATAAGTCTAAAACAGATTTATTAGTGAGAAGATTTTCATGAGAATTGAGCTTGATGTCAACCTTTTTATGAGCCAATGTTAATATGATATGTTGATTGAGAAAGAAGCATGTTTAGACTTAATCTGACTTGTATAATCATCCTTGTGAGTTTTTGAGCCTATAATGATTGATGCATTATACAAATCAATCTAATTTCTTTCTTGAGTGCTCTTATGATTACATGATTCTCTAGAACTTGCTTTAAACCGTTTGAGACTATATTGATACATGTGACAACATGAATATGATAGAGGCATTAGGATTATAACCAGAGCCAAACAGCCATCCATTATTAATGTTCTAAGAGAACATCCCCACTAGTGAGCCAATTTGAGCCTACATTAAATATGCTATTTTATTGGTAACCAGAACTTACACCTAGCCTAAATATACTTATATCCTTACCCTTGTTCTAAAGATGGATTATATATTTTGAGACATATTGCAAAAACAAGGGATACTTTTTTGAAAATTTGGGTTAGAACGAAAGATAAGTGTGGGGGAGGAGAGAGGCAAAAGTCAAGAGAAAAAGAAAGGGATCATTGTCAAATACATTCCCATATTAAAAAAAAAAAAAAAATCTTCTCTTGAACTTCTAGTTAAAGTAAATAAAAAGATGTTACAAAGTTGGTTAGAATGAAGCAAAGGCTCAACATGAATATTTAGCCTATGTTATTATGTGCTTTATAAGAGTTTTGAGAAGTTTTATTCGTATGATCTTATTATGTCTCTAAACTCTATGAACTCTTTGGAACCTTTGTGATATCTTTATCCTTTTGTTCTTTAACCACATTATAACCCTTTGGCCCCATTACAACCTTGAATAAAGACCTCTTGATTTATGAAGTTGTATGATCTAAATAGTGGAGAATAGGTGGACAAGCAAGCATATGGTAGAAGTGTTTTCATGAGATTGATTGAGTGTAAACACTTTACAACTACTTTAAAGAGTGAAAATCATGAGAGTATCCCATGTGAGAGGTTGAGATTAAGTTGAATATGCACTATTTTGATTGAAATATGTTATGTTAATATTGGCTTAACTCATTTATTTACATTCAAGCAAGATTTTTTTGTGAATTTCTTTAAGCTATTGATTAGTTTTTAAGACTTGTCCAATGATTATCTCTAATTTATATTGGAAGGATTAGTTATAATTATTATTTTTAGTTTTTCTTATGTCTTCAATGTTTGTGGGTATCGTTCTAGCAAACCCTCACGAGACTAAACTCGTCCACTAGGGACACCTAGGGGTTTAAAGGCTTGTGTCACATGCTAAGTGCCACCGTGATTTCCTACGAAAATGGATTAGATTAGATTTTCTTATTTTATTTTTATTGAGTCGTTGCTAGGGACTAGCAACAATCTAAGTGTGGGGGTGTGATAACTCGTATAATTATATAGTTCTTAGTTATGTTTTATTATTGTTTTGTGTCAAATACGAGTTATTATTGCTTAGTCTAATTGTGTTTATGATATTTTATATTTTTATGTAATTTGGTGTTTTTCACGAGTTTCTTTGAGTGATTTCAGATTACTAGGTTAAATCAAGAATTAAGGGCAAATCCAATTCAGTTCCAGTTCCGACACCTTTTTCCATATCAGCTATATCTGGAGTTGTCGCAACCTAAAAAAATAACGACGTCTCATCGCAAGACTTCATTATTCATTAGGCGCGACATTAAAAAAAATCGAGGAAAAGTCGACTTAATTCCTCTAGAAAAATGAAGGTTTTGAAAATGACCTTAAAAAAGACATGGAGTCGCCACCAATCTTTTTTAGCTAGGTGTGATCGGCCACCTATTAAAACCGGTTTTATAAAATATTTTAAAAATTAATTAAAACATTTTAAAAACCAATTTCAAGTCTGCGTTTTAAACCAGAGAAATCAAAGAAGCGGGTTCGGGAGTCGGTTACGTGTGGGGAAGGATTAGCACCCCCACAACGCCCGTATAAATCGGTACCTTATTAATCGTGTGTTATCTCAAGTCTCGGTAAAAAGTTGGTTTTAAACTTAGTATTTCAAGTTAATTCCCAATTTAAAAATAATTCCATTTTTTTATTGAAAATGATCCGGAATTTATAAATTCAAAATTTTCCTATATTCCCCAACAAACGTGGCAAAATATAGAAATTTTTATTAGTTTTGGAAAACTTTCCGAATCATTCTTCTTTTGAAAGAAAGATATTCCTTTATTAATGATAATTGATGAAATTCCCTCCAGCAAACCCGGTAGAGAACTCATGAATTATTTTAACTCGGGAATATCTTTATTTTTATTGAAAACCATTATCTTTTTGAAAACATTTAAAATAAATGAACATGTATATGCATGACATAAATAAAATGACATAGCAAAATCTAAATAATATAATGCAACCTAAATGACATGGCAAACATGAATGATATGGCATATACATTAAATGAAATGGAATATGAAATAATGCTACCATATAATATGCATGAAAATAAAAATAGAAATAATAGTGCATGAACATAGTATATGCTAAATAATATGACCCAAAAAATGACTAAATAAAAGCATGGGATATCATGAAATATTCCAAATCATATGATAAACCATATAACATCAAAAATATAAATCAAAATAATAACAATATCATAGAAATTATTATAACAAGAATCACATATTATATAAAATGCATGAATATAAAAATGCAATGCATGAAATGTATTTTTTCCTTTAATTAAGAAAATCCGTATATCTAAAAAGATATCCGGCTACCTTAGGAAAATATGTCAAATTAAATATTCTAAAACCAAAATACTTTGTGATTGTTTGAAAATAATTTTGAGAAGCTTGAATTAAAAATAAAAACTGGGCTAGAATTTTTTAAATGGCTCTAATTTCCTAAGTTTAAAAAATCCGGACTTGGCTACCCTTAACCCGGGACTTGAAAAACCATTTTTAGAGTTTAAAAAGGCTTATAAATTATCCTAAGTCAGTAGCTAACCCTCCTAATCAGCCCACTCTAAGTAAATTAACCAAAACAGAAAAATGGTTTTTCTTTAAATTCAATTCTGACTCCACTGTCCAGTATTAATCCACGATTTTTTACCCAATTTTTAAAACTTCCAAAAATTCTAAAATAAATACTGGAGACTCAGGACATGTAAAACTACACGAAAACAAATCGGCTTAATTTTCTGATCAAAGATGAATTCCCAGAAAAATCATAGATGTACGAGTTTTTGGAGGAGAAAAAACTGCTTTGTTTTTTTTTAAATTCAATTCTGACTCCACTGTCCAGTTTTAATCCACGATTTTTTACCCTATTTTTAAAAATTCCAAAAATTCTAAAACAATTACTGGAGACTCAGAACATGTAAAACTACACGATAAAAAATCGGCTTAATTTTATGATCAAAGATGAATTCCCAGAAAAATCAGAGATGTACGAGTTTTTTGAGGAGAAAAAACTGCTTTGTTTTTCTTTAAATTCAATTCTGACTCCACTGTCCAGTTTTAATCCACGATTTTTTACCCTATTTTTAAAAATTCCAAAAATTCTGAAAAAATTACTGGAGACTCAGGACATGTAAAACTACACGATAAAAAATCGGCTAAATTTTATGATCAAAGATGAATTCCCAGAAAAATCAGAGATGTACGAGTTTTTGGAGGAAAAAAAAAACTGCTTTGCTAGCACATTTTTTTGTCTTTGATAAAATCATTTAAAAATCAAAGTAAAAATATTTGAAACTCATAAAATGATTTCCAAACAATAGCTAAGACTTTTTGAAAGTTAGATAAAAATTGTCTAAGTAAAAAAAAATCACAAAGGTAGAATAATCAACTTGACAAACTTAATTTTCCACAAGTGTGCTCAAGAGAGCATGACTTTGAACCATCAATTGGCTCAAGTCATTATTCAAGTGGTATGAATATGAAATGCATGAAATAATGCAGCAAACATAATGCATGGATCTAAACCTAAATGTAAGGAAAATGCATGACATAAATAATATGGCCTAGACCTAACATGAACTTGCATGGCATTTAATGTAACCTAGACCTAAAACATGCATGGCATTTTTACAAACACAAGGCATGCTTAATTCAAAAATCCAACCAAATATCATGCAAATGCAAAAACCTAACAACTAGCATGACAAAAAATGCAACACACAATGCAAAACACATGGAGTAGCCAAATGGCCTCAAGCTCCAACAAGCATGGCATTTTCTCAAACACTTGGCATACTAGCATGAAAAACTAAGTCATAACACAAAAATCACACAGGCATTTTCACAAACACCTAATATACTAAGTCTAAAACATGCTCACTAAGATATAAAACAAGAATCATGCAAAGAATCACACAAGCATTTTCACAAACACTTAATATGCTAACTCTAAAACATGCTCAAATTTAAACAACATGAAAACAGAAAATTAAAAATGCAAAAACATGAAATCTAAGACATAAATGGCAACAAATAAAGCAACCAAATTAAATATAACTTAAGAACATGAAATAACATAACATTTAAAACATCAAAAACAAGAAAATAGCATAAGCAATATGGTAAAATGAATCAACACAACAACTTAAAATAAATAATGTATGCCATTTGGCCATGGTGAGTTTATTGTAAAAACAAAAATGTAAATAAAATATACTTAAGAAAGGAAATGAAGGAAGAACAAAAAAAACATTATTCTAAAATGAAAACTCACCAAGTAGAGATTAAAATAGCAAAAAACAAGAATAGAAAATGAAAGTGCAAGAGTTGGTGCTCAAGAGCAACCTCAAGAAGCTAATATTTCAAGCTTTTCTCTTCAAACTTTCCTTTTTTTTCTAAACTTTTCTTTTTTTGCTCTCAACCAAGAAGATAAAAACTAAGAAAAACTAAGAGAAATAAGCCAAAATGGAAAAGAAAAAAACCAAAATGTGCCTCTCTAGGGTTGGCCTTAATGATGTTTATATAGCCTCAAAGATGTTGTCATTTTTGTGTAACCTATTTTCCATCAAATGGCTAATAATTCAAGATGAAAAGTCATGAAATTATCACCCTTAGATTAGCATCTCAGCCCTCTCTATGCAAAAATAATGTTGACATCTTTCTTAACCTATGTGGTTTACTCACCATGGCTTGATTAAAGAGAATGGTTAACTAACTCTTGATTTTTAACCACTTGATTAAAAAAAAAAATAATTAGAAGCTTCCTCCTTTCCTTGGGCTTGGGCATGCCAGCACTTCTCTTTTCCATCCCAACTCTGATTTTTTGAAGGGCCAAAAAAAGCCCTTTTCGGTTGCTTGGGTGAAATGACCATTTTGCCCCCTGGATGCAAGTAAATATCAAACGGACTCCAAATTCAATTTTTATTTTTTTAATACTTCCAAAATAATAAAATATTGAGTTCTGAAAGTTTTCAAAATTATCCGAGTCCGTTTTCTATTTATTTGGATTTTTTCTTCCCAAAAATGCCCTTTTATGCCCCTACATTTTACCATTTTTTAAACGAGCTCCAAATCAAGATTTTCCTTCACCAATCTCTTCAAAATAATTAAAAAGTGTGATCTGGAAGTTTTCATAATTTTTGGAGCTCATTTGGTATTTTTTCGGGATTTATCGGCTTGAATTACTGCATAGGAGGCTCGGGATTTGGCCATTTTGCAAACGAACTCGGAATCAAGATTTTCTTTTGCCAATCTCTTCCAAATAATTTAAAAATGATATTTGCCAAATTTCAGAATTTTTGGAGTCCATTTGCTATTTTTCCGGGATTTTCCTTTTTGAATTACTCTATAAGAAGCCCGGGATTTGGCCATTTTGCAAACGAACTCGGAATCAAGATTTTCTTTCGCCAATCTCCTTCAAATGATTTAAGAATGAGATTGACAAATTTTCCATAATTTTCGGAGTCCATTTGCTATTTTTCCCAAATTTTTCCAATTTTGCCCTTTTACCTCCGAAACCCGGTTTTGCTCAAAACAAATCCGATTTTCAGATTTTCTTCAATCTGAGCCTTGGGCCATCCTTTTTAACCATTATTCATCCATTGAGGGCATTGGTCTTACCAAGTCGGGCCATTTCTGTGATTCTTCCCGATTTCACCGAAATCCACTAAAAACCCTAATTCTCGGTTTTCTCCCGGATTGACTTTTCTTTCGGTTTTTCTTGCAAGTGACTTCTCCATTACCCGTAGTCAGTGCTTATCTTTCATTTGGAACCTTCAATTTCGACCAGTTTGATCGTTTAAGCACTTTTCCCCAAATTTCTCGGATTAGGGTTTCCTTTCTACTGAATCTCCAAATCCCAACTTCCGAACTCCATATCTTTCAATGTAGACCTCGGATTATCAAAATTCTTTCGCCATTTTTCAATTGAACTTAAAATCTTGATTTTGAAAGTGGGTTGACTTTTTTAGTAGTTGACTTTCTGGGGTTGACTTTTTCGAGGTTGACTTTTTTTCAAGTTTGACTTTTTGTGCTCGCCCTCTTAAACTAAGTCTCGGAGTACCACCTGCAGGATGAAAACAGTCTTTTTACACTTGGGAACATCAATATGGGAAGAAAACATACCTGTTTAGTGGTCCGGACAAAATTAGGTGTCTACAGCTGCCCCTCTTTGGCTATTGCTGAGAATCAGGAATCAGGCAAAGATAAACCGACACTAATTTTGTACAGTCAGTGACATCACATGTGAAGGAAAGGGAAAGGGGTTTCTTTTTCATTTTAATTTTTTTCATTTTCTATTTTTCTATTTTTCATTTTTTTCTTCTTTCTTCTTTTTTTCTTCTTTTTTTCTTTTTTTTTATTTTTTTTTATTTTTTTTTATTTTTTTTATTTTTTTTATTTTTTTTCTATTTTCTCTTTTTTCATTTTTTTTTAAAAACAATAAATTGAAGATTTTGTCCTTAAATTGAATTCCCTGCCTAAACAAGGCTCGATTCGTCTTAAGGGAATGAATTCGATTTCAAAAGAAAAATTTATGCTCGAAGGGCTTTAAAATTGGTGCCCGAAGGTCTTAAAATGGTGCCCGGAGGTCTTAAAAATTGGTGCCCGGAGGTCTTAAAAATTGGTGCCCGGAGGTCTTACCCCTGAAAAAAGTTATGCCCGGAGGTCTTAAAGATGTTGCCCGGAGGTCTTACCTGTGATTTGAAAAATTATGCCCGGAGGTCTTAAAAATTGGTGCCCGGAGGTCTTACCCCTGAAAAAAGTTATGCCCGGAGGTCTTAAAGATGTTGCCCAGAGGTCTTACATATGATTTGAAAAAAATTATGCCCGGAGGTCTTACCCCTAAAAAATATAATGCCCGGAGGTCTTAAAGATGTTGCCCGGAGGTCTTACCTGTGATTTGAAAAATTATGCCCGGAGGTCTTAAAAATGGTGCCCATAGGCCTTACCCCTGAAAAAAAGAGTTATGCCCGGAGGTCTTAAAGATGTTGCCCGGAGGTCTTACCTGTGATTTGAAAAATTATGCCCGGAGGTCTTAAAATGGTGCCCGGAGGTCTTAAAAATTGGTGCCCGGAGGTCTTACCTGTGATTTGAAAAAAATGCGCTGTATGCGACTTTAAAAATGATGCCCGGAGGTTTTAAGAATGGTGCCCGGAGGCCTTACCCGTGATTTGGAAGAAATGCGCTGTATGCGACTTTAAAAATGATGCCCGGAGGTCTTAAGAATGGTGCCCGGAGGCCTTACCCATAATTTGGAAGAAATGCGCTGTATGCGACTTTAAAAATGATGCCCGGAGGTCTTAAGAATGGTGCCCGGAGGCCTTGCCCATAATTTGGAAGAAATGCGCTGTACGCGACTTTAAAAATGATGCCCGGAGGTCTTAAGAATGGTGCCCGGAGGCCTTACCCGTGATTTGGAAGAAATGCGCTGTATGCGACTTTAAAAATGATGCCCGGAGGTCTTAAGAATGGTGCCCGGAGGCCTTACCCATAATTTGGAAGAAATGCGCTGTATGCGACTTTAAAAATGATGCCCGGAGGTTTTAAGAATGGTGCCCGGAGGCCTTACCCATAATTTGGAAAAAATGCACTGTATGCGACTTTAAAAATGATGCCCGGAGGTCTTAAGAATAGTGCCCGGAGGCCTTACCCCTGAAAAAAGTTATGCCCGGAGGTCTTAAAGATGTTGCCCGGAGGTCTTAAAGATATTGCCCGGAGGTCTTACCTGTGATTTGAAAAATTATGCCCGGAGGTCTTAAAAATGTTCTTTGAAGAATTGTTGAAAATTACCCTAACGATTTTGAGAAGATGCGAATGCTTTTTGATGCAGATGCAGGTGTTGAATAAGACACGAAATGACTTAAACTGGTGCAAATGTCTTTAATGCAAATGTAAATGACTTGGATTGATGCCCATGTTTCATGATGCAGATGCCCCTACTAATTGTGTTCATGTAACTGGTTTATGAATGGTGTAACTACAATTACCACACAGTAATGAAAATGCAATGATTCTAGAAATGATGCAATTGCTTGAGATGACACAAATACGAATTCCATGAAGAATGTAAATGTAAAGGTAAAATACAGATGCTTATGGAATAATGCCAATGCAAATACCCATGAATGATGCAAATGCTTGCCGACACTGTGCAGATGCAAAAGCTCGATAAAGAGATGAGTGCTCATGAGTGATGCAAGTGCCCCCGGCTGTTTTTCTAGACTTTGGCTTAGCCTTTCAAATTCATTTTTCCTCTTCAAATCAGAGTATATCTTCAATTCATTTTGGCTATTCTCTTTGCCCCAACAGTTTTTCAAACTTTCATCAACAGAGATCTGAACCGGGTTCTATTTCTTCTTCTCATATCTGGAAGTCAAGACCTATCCTGGCAGTTCTACACCTTTGAGTTAGAAAAATCCTTGTCTCATGCCAACATCAAAATGGGTATTTCAAAAAAATCTTTTTATTTGTTTTCGCATTTTGAAAACTTCTGAACAAAAAATATTAACCCCACAATGTGTGATGTACAAATCTTTTGAAGACTGATGATCATTGTTAGAAATTTCTCTAAGTATCAATCTGGGTTTTTTCAACAGGATTGGCAAGGCTTGGTATAACAAGATTCTGGCTTTTTCAGGAAAACTTCATGACAAAAATGTATATCCCTTCTAGGCTCACAAATGGAACAGGTTTTATAAATCATGAATTCATTGAGAACCAAACAAATTCAACATTCTTTTAGTTTCCATATCAAGGCATTTTGTCAAGCATCAAGATTGGCTGGGATGTTTAAACCGGAAAGTTTAATCTTGGGAACAAAGTTTCAGTTTTTGAAGACAATCCTCCGAATGAGAGCTGACAATTTGGGGGGTTCAGGAATTCCTAGATGTTCCTCGATGACCACTCCTTTAATAAGATCTTTTCTTTTGGGGCATCGGCACTATCATCGATGGCATCGAAAATTCCTATTCTACTCTAGACCGCCCGTTTTTTGGGTTTTCGCCCTAGAGTCCCATTCTTTTCAATTTTTCTCTTTTTTTTTTTTTTTTTTTTACCATGCACTTGAGAATTCTAAATTCTTCCTTAGTGAAATGAGAATTTAATGAGATGGGATAAAATCTGAGGAAAACCCTTCAAATTAAACATTCATGCTTGATCAAAATGGACTTTTAAAGCACGTAATGTAGGCCATGGCTCAGGGTTCAGAAAGAAAGGATAAATAGGCCCAAAATATGTGTTTGAGGGTAATCAGATCAAGGATCCTTTCTTGAAGAGGATTTTCTTTGAAGCATGTGTCTCTTCTTGGACATTTCTTTCTTTTTGATTTTGCTCTTTTTCTTCCTTGCTTTTGGCTTTCAATTTGCCATGTCTTTCACACACATTTTTTTATTGTGTTTTTTGTTTGTTTTTCTTGGCTTTCATTTCGTCATCTTTTCCTCTTCTTTTTTCTTTGACAGAGTGCACCCGTATTTATTCGGGGCTCCATTTGCTTTGTGTCTGTCCCTGAGCTGTCACTCATTTCTCAATGATCTTTGAAAAGATCTTTCCTCGCATTTTCCCCCCAGTGTAAAGGGTAATCCTTGATCAGGGTTCAAAGAATTAAGAATTCTTTTGGCTCAAAAGGGGTGACTATGAATAATAATTTTTTTCTTGTGAAAGGGATATGAAAGATGGCCATTCATCATATCAAGCCCAAATATTCTCATTGAAAAGCAATCCTCAGGGGAAATAGATATTCAGAATTTCATTTTGCACTTTGGAATCATCCGAATTCTCATATGCATGATATCATGATTTTTCTTTTTCTTTTTTTTGTTTTTTCGTCGCATGCCCCCAATGATTCATGCATTAGCCCATCCTTCTTCACTATGTATCCATCATTTCCACATATGATGCCCCAATTTGATTATCCATGCGAATTTGTATCAACGAGGAACACGGCAAGTCTAGGTCTGTTTTGAAAAGGCTGAGTTTCCAATCTGAGTTCTTTGAAGAGACAAGGAAAATACGACCCAAAAACAGGTTTTCTCTGGGACAAGGGATAATCTAGTTTAATCATTGTGCCCCATGATGTCAATCATGAAGTGATGTTTGGGCAATTAGTGTTTTGTGGTTATTGGGAAAGGTCATGAATGGTTTTAGCACAATCTTGACACACACCAAATTATCAAAATCTAGACTCTTGAAAGAATGTCTCATTTGTTTGAATTTCAAGGAATTCGAAAAATTTCAAAAAGTTTGTTCCTTTGTTCATAGCCTAGACTAGGATTTACATCCTTGCTTATTTTGCAATGACAATGCTTCTCTTTTTTCATTCATTTTTCCTTGAAGCATTAGGTCTTTCAAGTGTTATTGATTCAAGGTTTAGGTATAGAGAAGCCCAAAAAAGAGTGGGATGGTGTTGGGTCATTTCTAACACTGATCATCAATCTTCTTGAGACTATCCATTATTAAAACTTCCTTAATGCTTGTTTTTGTAAATTCACGTTTATTTAAAACACAACAAACACAAAGCATTTAAAATTCATTTAATTCATGTAGATGTTAACATGAGACAAGTGCTTTCATCATCACAGTGTATAAAACTACATGCGTCAAAAATGCTCCTATTGACATCCTTCAAAGGTAGTAATTCTCCCCCTAAAACCCTGAAAGAAATTGATTTAGGGCTAAGTGGCCTTCCATTGATCGATAAGCTCCGGTGTCAAAATACCATCACGGATAAGACTTTCAATCCTTTCCTTCAGTTGTCTGCATTTTTCAGTTGAATGCCCAACTACCCCTAGGTGATAATCACACTTGCTGTCAGGGTCATAGCTTTTAGCTGACGAAGAAAACTCTTCAAAGCTAAGCCAATTTCTATTTCATCTTATTAATGTGTTTCATGATGAATGAGCTATGAATGTCATGAGTGCAATTTGATGCATGTGAAGGATAAACAAAGTTATGTGTGGTCATATACAGTGGAAACATGTTGACCATGTATGTTATAAATGCAACACGATGCCAACATGATGCATTTACATGAGAAAAATCAATGCATGGATATATGCAATGAATGACTATGTATGTTCCAAATGCATTTCCCAATGAATGATCATATACACTATCAATGCCACACAATGTCAATTATGATGCATGTGAAGAATAAATGATTGACACAGAGTATATACAAAGAAAATCATGCTGATCGTGTATGTCATGAATGCCACCTGATGCCAATATGAAAAATTAATGCATGAGCATATCATGATGACTGTGTATGCCATGAATGCAACCTGATGCCAACATGATGCATGTAAAACATAAGCAAATTAATGCATGGATATATACAATGAATGACCATGTATGTTCCAAATGCATTTCCCAATGAATGATCATATACACTATGAATGCCATACAATGTCAATTATGATGCATGTGAAGAATAAATGACTGACACAGAGTATATACAAAGAAAGTCATGCTGGTCGTGTATGTCATGAATGCAACCTGATGCCAATATGAAAAATTAATGCATGAGCATAACATGACGACTATGTATGCCATGAATGCACCCTGATGCCAACATGATGCATGTAAAAAATAAGCAAATTAATGCATGGATATATACAATGAATGACCATGTATGTTCCAAATGCATTACCAATGAATGATCATATACACTATGAATGCCACATAATGTCAATTATGATGCATGTGAAGAATAAATGACTGACACAGAGTATATACAAAGAAAGTCATGCTGGCCGTGTATGTCATGAATGCAACCTGATGCCAATATGAAAAATTAATGCATGAGCATAACATGACGACTATGTATGCCATGAATGCACCCTGATGCCAACATGATGTATGTAAAAAATAAGCAAATTAATGCATGGATATATATAGGAAAATCATTTCTGACTATGAATGCATGAATGCAACTTGATGCTACCATGATGCATATAAAGAAAGAATAAATTGATATATGGATATATACAGAAAAATCATGCTGACTATGAATGCATGAATGCAACTTGACGCTAACATGATGCATATAGAGAAAGAATAAATTGATATATGGATATATACAGAAAAATCATGCTGACTATGAATGCATGAATGCAACTTGATGCCAACATGATGCATGTAAAGAAAGAATAAATTGATACATAGACAAATAATGACCATGCATGTCATAAACGTATCTTACAATGAATGACCATGCATGCTATGACTATAACATGATGTCAAAATGATACATGCAAAAAAAAATAAATGAATTAACACAAAGGTATATACAAAGAAATCAATGATTACACGAAATTGGTGGGACCTAAATCTTGATTATTCAAAAATCTCATTATGCAATATTTGCCTCCAAATTTATGATTTTTTTAACATGCTTTTTTTTTGTGTTTTTTTTTTTTATTTATGAAAAACCAATCACATTATTTTCAAAAGAATTTCAGGGTGGATCCCACTATGGTACCATATGCAAATGTTCATGTGACACTACTGGTTTTATGAAATCATCAAATGAAATTACCAAATGTTTATTGCAAATAATGAGATCAATAATACAACAAAAAATGTACATGCTCCATTCACACATGCATGAAATGTGCAACATGCAAAAATGCTTGAAAAAGGATTTTTTTTTTATTTTTAAAAACAGCTAATGAACATCTGCCCCAGCAATATCTGCTTATTTAGGCATCACGATGCCTTCGAGGCGGAGTATCACATTTATTACGGGCGATGTACGTACATCGTTGCCCAATCTACCACACTTATTCGGAGTGTAAAACAGGTAACAAAAAGTTTAGAAATGTCCCTCCATGTGTTCCTATTTTCGGTATATCTAACGGAAATTCGGGATGGCTTCGCCTAGGTTCACTATATGAGGGTGAATCGGTTCTAAGGCCCCGAATTGTTCCTCACTGTCGCCGGTGAAGGCTAGTAAGGCACCCCGATAAAAACGGGTTCAATTCGTTATAGTATATTTTCCTATGCCCGTACGGAGGATTATCACGAAGGCATTAGGTACTTTATACTCCGAAAGTGTTTCACTAGCCCATACGGAGGATCATCACGAAGGCGTAGTTACTTTACTCCCACTTAAAAGGACGGAACCCGGGTATAGGATTCATGTTATGCAAATGCACGTGTAGTGTGTGTGGAGGAATAATAAACCTTTCACCACCTATTCTACAAACCTTATTCTAAATGCCCTAGCAATTAAAACATTCAAGAATAGTGTAACGCATTAACCAACAAGCAATTATAATATGCAACCTTAAATAACTAGAGAACAATAATAAAATGCATGCACATGAGTATGAACATATTTAAAAATATTTTACTATTTTTTAAAATTCTCCTTATTAAAAAAATGTGAGAATTAAAATTAAATACCAATTAAACCAACAAAACCGAGACTGAGATAACACACGACTAATTCTAGGCCTGACTCTCTAATATGTCCCCAGTGGAGTCGCCAAGCTGTCGCAACCTAAAAAAATAACGACGTCTCATCGCAAGACTTCATTATTCATTAGGCGCGACATTAAAAAAAATCGAGGAAAAGTCGACTTAATTCCTCTAGAAAAATGAAGGTTTTGAAAATGACCTTAAAAAAGACATGGAGTCGCCACCAATCTTTTTTAGCTAGGTGTGATCGGCCACCTATTAAAACCGGTTTTATAAAATATTTTAAAAATTAATTAAAACATTTTAAAAACCAATTTCAAGTCTGCGTTTTAAACCAGAGAAATCAAAGAAGCGGGTTCGGGAGTCGGTTACGTGTGGGGAAGGATTAGCACCCCCACAACGCCCGTATAAATCGGTACCTTATTAATCGTGTGTTATCTCAAGTCTCGGTAAAAAGTTGGTTTTAAACTTAGTATTTCAAGTTAATTCCCAATTTAAAAATAATTCCATTTTTTTATTGAAAATGATCCGGAATTTATAAATTCAAAATTTTCCTATATTCCCCAACAAACGTGGCAAAATATAGAAATTTTTATTAGTTTTGGAAAACTTTCCGAATCATTCTTCTTTTGAAAGAAAGATATTCCTTTATTAATGATAATTGATGAAATTCCCTCCAGCAAACCCGGTAGAGAACTCATGAATTATTTTAACTCGGGAATATCTTTATTTTTATTGAAAACCATTATCTTTTTGAAAACATTTAAAATAAATGAACATGTATATGCATGACATAAATAAAATGACATAGCAAAATCTAAATAATATAATGCAACCTAAATGACATGGCAAACATGAATGATATGGCATATACATTAAATGAAATGGAATATGAAATAATGCTACCATATAATATGCATGAAAATAAAAATAGAAATAATAGTGCATGAACATAGTATATGCTAAATAATATGACCCAAAAAATGACTAAATAAAAGCATGGGATATCATGAAATATTCCAAATCATATGATAAACCATATAACATCAAAAATATAAATCAAAATAATAACAATATCATAGAAATTATTATAACAAGAATCACATATTATATAAAATGCATGAATATAAAAATGCAATGCATGAAATGTATTTTTTCCTTTAATTAAGAAAATCCGTATATCTAAAAAGATATCCGGCTACCTTAGGAAAATATGTCAAATTAAATATTCTAAAACCAAAATACTTTGTGATTGTTTGAAAATAATTTTGAGAAGCTTGAATTAAAAATAAAAACTGGGCTAGAATTTTTTAAATGGCTCTAATTTCCTAAGTTTAAAAAATCCGGACTTGGCTACCCTTAACCCGGGACTTGAAAAACCATTTTTAGAGTTTAAAAAGGCTTATAAATTATCCTAAGTCAGTAGCTAACCCTCCTAATCAGCCCACTCTAAGTAAATTAACCAAAACAGAAAAATGGTTTTTCTTTAAATTCAATTCTGACTCCACTGTCCAGTATTAATCCACGATTTTTTACCCAATTTTTAAAACTTCCAAAAATTCTAAAATAAATACTGGAGACTCAGGACATGTAAAACTACACGAAAACAAATCGGCTTAATTTTCTGATCAAAGATGAATTCCCAGAAAAATCATAGATGTACGAGTTTTTGGAGGAGAAAAAACTGCTTTGTTTTTTTTTAAATTCAATTCTGACTCCACTGTCCAGTTTTAATCCACGATTTTTTACCCTATTTTTAAAAATTCCAAAAATTCTAAAACAATTACTGGAGACTCAGAACATGTAAAACTACACGATAAAAAATCGGCTTAATTTTATGATCAAAGATGAATTCCCAGAAAAATCAGAGATGTACGAGTTTTTTGAGGAGAAAAAACTGCTTTGTTTTTCTTTAAATTCAATTCTGACTCCACTGTCCAGTTTTAATCCACGATTTTTTACCCTATTTTTAAAAATTCCAAAAATTCTGAAAAAATTACTGGAGACTCAGGACATGTAAAACTACACGATAAAAAATCGGCTAAATTTTATGATCAAAGATGAATTCCCAGAAAAATCAGAGATGTACGAGTTTTTGGAGGAAAAAAAAAACTGCTTTGCTAGCACATTTTTTTGTCTTTGATAAAATCATTTAAAAATCAAAGTAAAAATATTTGAAACTCATAAAATGATTTCCAAACAATAGCTAAGACTTTTTGAAAGTTAGATAAAAATTGTCTAAGTAAAAAAAAATCACAAAGGTAGAATAATCAACTTGACAAACTTAATTTTCCACAAGTGTGCTCAAGAGAGCATGACTTTGAACCATCAATTGGCTCAAGTCATTATTCAAGTGGTATGAATATGAAATGCATGAAATAATGCAGCAAACATAATGCATGGATCTAAACCTAAATGTAAGGAAAATGCATGACATAAATAATATGGCCTAGACCTAACATGAACTTGCATGGCATTTAATGTAACCTAGACCTAAAACATGCATGGCATTTTTACAAACACAAGGCATGCTTAATTCAAAAATCCAACCAAATATCATGCAAATGCAAAAACCTAACAACTAGCATGACAAAAAATGCAACACACAATGCAAAACACATGGAGTAGCCAAATGGCCTCAAGCTCCAACAAGCATGGCATTTTCTCAAACACTTGGCATACTAGCATGAAAAACTAAGTCATAACACAAAAATCACACAGGCATTTTCACAAACACCTAATATACTAAGTCTAAAACATGCTCACTAAGATATAAAACAAGAATCATGCAAAGAATCACACAAGCATTTTCACAAACACTTAATATGCTAACTCTAAAACATGCTCAAATTTAAACAACATGAAAACAGAAAATTAAAAATGCAAAAACATGAAATCTAAGACATAAATGGCAACAAATAAAGCAACCAAATTAAATATAACTTAAGAACATGAAATAACATAACATTTAAAACATCAAAAACAAGAAAATAGCATAAGCAATATGGTAAAATGAATCAACACAACAACTTAAAATAAATAATGTATGCCATTTGGCCATGGTGAGTTTATTGTAAAAACAAAAATGTAAATAAAATATACTTAAGAAAGGAAATGAAGGAAGAACAAAAAAAACATTATTCTAAAATGAAAACTCACCAAGTAGAGATTAAAATAGCAAAAAACAAGAATAGAAAATGAAAGTGCAAGAGTTGGTGCTCAAGAGCAACCTCAAGAAGCTAATATTTCAAGCTTTTCTCTTCAAACTTTCCTTTTTTTTCTAAACTTTTCTTTTTTTGCTCTCAACCAAGAAGATAAAAACTAAGAAAAACTAAGAGAAATAAGCCAAAATGGAAAAGAAAAAAACCAAAATGTGCCTCTCTAGGGTTGGCCTTAATGATGTTTATATAGCCTCAAAGATGTTGTCATTTTTGTGTAACCTATTTTCCATCAAATGGCTAATAATTCAAGATGAAAAGTCATGAAATTATCACCCTTAGATTAGCATCTCAGCCCTCTCTATGCAAAAATAATGTTGACATCTTTCTTAACCTATGTGGTTTACTCACCATGGCTTGATTAAAGAGAATGGTTAACTAACTCTTGATTTTTAACCACTTGATTAAAAAAAAAAATAATTAGAAGCTTCCTCCTTTCCTTGGGCTTGGGCATGCCAGCACTTCTCTTTTCCATCCCAACTCTGATTTTTTGAAGGGCCAAAAAAAGCCCTTTTCGGTTGCTTGGGTGAAATGACCATTTTGCCCCCTGGATGCAAGTAAATATCAAACGGACTCCAAATTCAATTTTTATTTTTTTAATACTTCCAAAATAATAAAATATTGAGTTCTGAAAGTTTTCAAAATTATCCGAGTCCGTTTTCTATTTATTTGGATTTTTTCTTCCCAAAAATGCCCTTTTATGCCCCTACATTTTACCATTTTTTAAACGAGCTCCAAATCAAGATTTTCCTTCACCAATCTCTTCAAAATAATTAAAAAGTGTGATCTGGAAGTTTTCATAATTTTTGGAGCTCATTTGGTATTTTTTCGGGATTTATCGGCTTGAATTACTGCATAGGAGGCTCGGGATTTGGCCATTTTGCAAACGAACTCGGAATCAAGATTTTCTTTTGCCAATCTCTTCCAAATAATTTAAAAATGATATTTGCCAAATTTCAGAATTTTTGGAGTCCATTTGCTATTTTTCCGGGATTTTCCTTTTTGAATTACTCTATAAGAAGCCCGGGATTTGGCCATTTTGCAAACGAACTCGGAATCAAGATTTTCTTTCGCCAATCTCCTTCAAATGATTTAAGAATGAGATTGACAAATTTTCCATAATTTTCGGAGTCCATTTGCTATTTTTCCCAAATTTTTCCAATTTTGCCCTTTTACCTCCGAAACCCGGTTTTGCTCAAAACAAATCCGATTTTCAGATTTTCTTCAATCTGAGCCTTGGGCCATCCTTTTTAACCATTATTCATCCATTGAGGGCATTGGTCTTACCAAGTCGGGCCATTTCTGTGATTCTTCCCGATTTCACCGAAATCCACTAAAAACCCTAATTCTCGGTTTTCTCCCGGATTGACTTTTCTTTCGGTTTTTCTTGCAAGTGACTTCTCCATTACCCGTAGTCAGTGCTTATCTTTCATTTGGAACCTTCAATTTCGACCAGTTTGATCGTTTAAGCACTTTTCCCCAAATTTCTCGGATTAGGGTTTCCTTTCTACTGAATCTCCAAATCCCAACTTCCGAACTCCATATCTTTCAATGTAGACCTCGGATTATCAAAATTCTTTCGCCATTTTTCAATTGAACTTAAAATCTTGATTTTGAAAGTGGGTTGACTTTTTTAGTAGTTGACTTTCTGGGGTTGACTTTTTCGAGGTTGACTTTTTTTCAAGTTTGACTTTTTGTGCTCGCCCTCTTAAACTAAGTCTCGGAGTACCACCTGCAGGATGAAAACAGTCTTTTTACACTTGGGAACATCAATATGGGAAGAAAACATACCTGTTTAGTGGTCCGGACAAAATTAGGTGTCTACAGGAGTTTCACTGAAGCAATAAAGCTGAATTTTTTACAGTGCAAAGTTAAGAGGCATATCTATCTTTTTCATGTTTTACACTTCTTGAAACAGAGTCGTTTTCCCTAGCAAAATCGACCATCAAGTTGGCTGATGTGCAATGACGTCTGTGCTGACCTGTTTTGGTATTTTGACCATATCTTCCGATCCACATGAGCAAATGATCTGATTCCAACGGCTATGGATCCGTAACTGATAGGGGTATATTTTTTTAGAAGACCATTTGATCAGATCGAGCCTGCAACATTGACAACATCGACCATCAAGCTGGCTGATCAGAATTGTCATACAATATGACGAAAATTGTTAGAAAAATGCACCCACCTATTATACCTACCTTTGAAATTTATAAAGCTTGTCTCTTGTCATTTAGCTCTCCAAAATGTGTATAAATAGAGGGCCTTGGATGAGTATCATTGTAGATTGGTAGGATATTAGCCATTGTAATAAAATTCTCTAAGTTTTCTTCTTCTTTCCTTTCTCTAGTTTTCTTTTTCTATATTTACTTATGCTTCTTACATTTCTTTTCATTTTATTCATATCTAGTATGTGTTGCTAATCATATTGTTGAGGTGATGAGGTGAAGCTCTTGGTAAATGCTAAGGTTAGTCTCTTAAACATGAGCTAAAATGAATTATCATTTATAAACACTAGTATAGATAATATTTTCTTTTGGTTTAAAATCATACTTGCAAAGTAGGGATCTTGATTCATTATTGACAATGAAAATGGCACAATAAATGCTTGGTTTCATAACCTTGATTTGTTGTAGACATATACCTTGGCATAAGGAATGCTTGGACTCTTTTTATGAGTTTTGAGGACACCAAATGAACATAATATCATATGCTATGGACGTTGGACAATTTGGACTGAATTGCTAAACCTTCCGATTGCAACCTCCCTTATGTGTGGATTTCAATTGTGTAATAAAACAAGATTAATCTTAGCATAACACCAAGAGTGGATTCTCTAACCTCAACATCCTTTCTTATTGTTTTTTATATCTTGTTTAATTGCTTTTATGTTATTTTGTTTATTTTGTTCTCTAATATCTTGTTTACTTTCTTTGTTATTGATTCCCTAATATCTTGTTTTTCATATATATTTATAAACTTATACTTACTAGTACGCTTCCCTGTGGTTCGACCTCGGACAACCGAGAATTTATTACTTGAACATAACCTGCACTTGGGTTTACAACTCTTAATTGAGTCTCCATCATACGCGTAGTTAGCATTTGCGTTGTACCACCTTGGGCATGGCGGTGTTAGATGTTTAAGGTATACGGGTGCAACAAGTTGACCCTGCAACAACTTGGGATATAGCTCACCATAAGTGGTAGGAATTGGATCAAATTGGGGTTTTTGATCGTTCCTTGGCGAACGTTGGTCATTACGCGTGGTACCCTGGATGTTTGGGACAATGTTTCAGGGAAGATTTATCTGTGGGGATATGCCATTTGGAAATGGCTGTTGTGGTATATTGGTATAAGGGAATGGATTTTGAGTAAAGTGGTTCATATTGAGGTAATAAGGATTATACCCTGGTAAGGTGTGTAGGGTGTAGGGGGTACATAGGATGTAGAAGGAATATATGGCCTGGGAGGTGTATACGGTGTAAGAGGTGTATAGGGATATTGGTTGATGCTAACTGTGTGAGTTTTCTCTTTCTTCTTAGCAAGGAATACCTTCTTCGGAGTAGCAAACTCACCCCCTTCCATTTTCCTATTCTTAATGGCAGACTCTATCATCTCTCCTGATATCATCATATATGCAAAGTCTTTGGTGGCACTCCCCACCAATTTATCATAATACGGTGCTTTCAAGGTATTGATGAAAAGCGCTGTAGTTTCCTTGTTGTTCAAAGGAGGTTGTACTTGTGTGGCCAGGTCTCTCCATCATTGAGAATATTCTTTGAAGCTTTCCATATCTTTCTTTTTCATGTTTTGCAGAGTTAGACGGTCAGGCACCATGTCCGTCACATGTTTGTATTGTCCTATGAAAGCTCTGGCTAGATCTATCCAGGAACGGTCTTAGTACGGCTAAGCTGGTTATACCACCGAGTTGCCGACCCTCTCAAGCTATCCTGAAAACAGTGGATAAGCAATTTTTCATCTTCATCATGTCCGGTCATCTTCTAGCAATACATAGTCAAGCGAGCTGACGGGTTGGTAGTTCCGTCGTATTTCTCAATATCGGGTACTTTAAACTTGGGAGGAATCACCAAGCCATGTACCAAGCTCATTTCTTTGGCATCCAGACTTCCAAATAACTCTGCCCTCTCTATGGCTCTCAATCTCTCTTTCAGCAACTGATACTTCTTCTGGGATTCTCCAATTTCTATCTTTTTCAGCTTAGCCAACCTTGCCTTTTCTTTCTCTACAAGTTCCTCAAAGTCCGGAACATCAATAACATCACTTGGGTCAGCCTCAATATTACCTTTTCTAGGAGCATAATTCTATGCTTCAGCCGCTGGTTGGATATAAACATAGAAAGGTACCCCAGTTGGCAGCTCATTTCCCACATGCTGGGATGCTTGGCCCTTCTGCTGCACGATTTCATGTTGATCTTCCTCATTTTCCACCCTTTTTCCTGTGGCCGAATTCTCCCCCAACCCTTTCTTTCTCATCATGGCGTTCATCATTTTCATGAGTTTAGCCATTTATTCCCTTGATTCATCTTGAGACTTAAACAGCTATACTTGTAGTTCCCTTTGATCCCGTTCCATCCTCTCTATACAAACAAAGTGATCATTCTCCATGATCCTAGCTTGAGATCTAGTGTTGTAACGGTGTCGAAAATTCGTTTCTTCTGGAGTGTGCCTGATTTTACCTTTATTTTTTAAAAACCATGTGAATGAATGAATAAATAAAATGAATAAATATATGACTAAGTATATGAATATGAAAGAATAAATGAATGAACAAGTGAAATGAATAAATAAGTGGATAAGTATATGAATATGAATGAATGAACAAGTAAAATGAATAAATAAGTTGTTAATTATATGAATATGAATGAATAATCATAAAAAAATGAATGATTATAATTATGAATAAATGTACGAATGAACAAATAAAAACATGAATGCATTTGAAAGTATTGGCCTCGGGATAATTCCAACCGAACGGTCTTTCATTGATTTCCTGGAACTAAATACATCAAAGATAAAAATAAAAAGATCACTGCCTAAGACAAGTCCATAATTTTCCTTTCAAAGTGCTCTTACAAAATATTAGTCCTATAGTAACTCCCTCGGATCTTGGACTTTCTTTCACAGTATTCTTTTGATTGCCTTGCTCTTCAATTTGAGCCCTACTTTTTCATGACCCCTTGACATGTCAACAGAAACATCACTGTGTAAACTTTCCTTGTTGATTAGCTTGGGCTTCTTCATGCTTCGCTCTCTCTTTCCAATAGTTACTCTCCTTGTTGAGGTTTTTGACCTCTTGTTTCCATTTCCGGAAAGTCTTGAGGGTTCCTTCAAATCTGAGCTCGAAACGATACCTTTTGTTTTCCAAATGTAATTCCTGAAGATCGCCCTTGGCAGTATCCGTTTCTCTCTTAATCTTTTCCATTTCTTTTTCCCGGGCTGATTCCCTATTTTTCATGTCCTCAAGCTCTTCTTGAATTCGGGCAATCTCTTTGCTCATTTGGGCATTTTATTTTCCAAATTTTGACTTCGCAAGTTCTAGCTCTGATGACGCCTCTTTTGGTGGTGAACTCATGAACTAGACCCCTTCTCTATCTGATGTCAATAACCTATCATTAACCCTCAATTCCCTCCATACCAGGTAATCAGGTGTGACGATGTCGGCATATCTAGCTACCTCCACCCGATGAGTTTCCTTCCATGCTACTACAATCTCACGTACCTTTCCCGAGTATCCTTCTTCTCCATAAGCAAATTATAAATCACTAAGGTCATGGGTCGTAGGAGTAAACTGACAGGACTCCGATTGTCTTAGTACCAACAGTGGTGCATAGCTCACTCCTCCCCGTACTCCCAATAATGGAATAGAAGCTTTATCTCCACACTTGTACAATGTCGGCATAGGAGCTATCCATGGAGCCCTCCAAATTATCATCTCTGCCCTGATATTTCGAAAGATGTTGATCTATTGTTTCTCAGTTCTATCTTTAGGCCAATCCCTCTTAAGAAATTCACCAATTGGTGCAAAAGACTTCCAATATGAGCGAAGAGGGAAATTCTCCTGTTTACAAAAATGACTCTAAACCCATATGTAAAGAAGCTATACACAACCTATAAAATGCCCTTTTCCTTCCCGTCTACAAAACTTCAGAGATCAGATTATTTCTACTATGATTGCCGGGGCTGGGTTTATCCTCTGCTAAAGCCTCTCAAAAACATCAAATACCGCCATATCCACATATCCTAATGTCTTTGGGAAAATAACTAAACATAGATAGCCAGAGCAAAAATATTTCTAACTGTCTCCTTACTTGAATGGCCGTGAATTAAGGTCCATAAAACATCCCATGAGATTCAGTGACTTACCCCTTTCCGGATAACATGGCTTTCGACCCAATTTCTTTCTACACCCAGAATCTTAGACATTTTTTCTTGAAACCCGGTGTCTTTGTATCCTTCAAATAAATACGGCCGGGAATAACGTTCTCAATATGCAGCAAAGTTGAATATTCCTCTATGGTTGGAATCATATCCTCTCAGTTGAAAGTAAAACACCGATAAGCGAGATTCCAGAATTGCACCACAGCCCGGATTACCTCACCACTAACCTTAACCTGAACTAACAGTGCTATGTCCCCATAAGTCTGAGTGAAGGCTTTTTTTTCTGATATGTTCCATTCATTCCATATATCCATCAATTTCCGAAGATCATTTTGCCTAATAGTAAGATCAACCTCGGCTGGCAAGACTGACACATATCTAATTTGCAAACAATCCCCATTATCCTATTGACCTTTCTCGGACTGTTTCCTAACCTCTAAATGCTTCTCGACCATTGAGACATTCTGACTTTCCATGGAAGCCCTTTTGGTTGAATATTATCCCGAGACCAACAACCTTTCATGTGCAAAAATGATGACAAGAATGAAAAAAAAAAAGAAAAAAGAAAATGAATTAGTAATGGGAATAAATTCGAACGATACAAAAAAACATATAATTCAATTCAATAATTATCCTTGTAATAGCCGAGGTTACGTATAATCATGTAAAGTTAAATCCCGAAAATTTAAAGGACAAACTTGGAAATTGGTAAGAAGTTATAAGTGAAGGAAATAAAAGAAGAAAGGATCAAATTGAACAAATTAAAAAGTTTAGGGGCTTAATAGTTATTTATAAAAAGTTGAGGGACCAATATGCAATTATACCACAAATTAAAAAATATCTCTTAAGTTCATTTTATCGCTTGAAAACTCTAGAATTTTTTATTCTATTCGTCAAGGGGCAGCCGGCCTTCCTTCTCCTTATTCTCCCGAAATTCTCTTCAAACATCTTACACCAAAATTTCTTCAATAATCACATCCAAGGTTAGTTTCTTGATTAATTCTTCCTTTTATTTAGATATTCTAAATGAATATGCTAAGATTTTAGCTCTATAAACATCTTAAGGTCTGAAATACATCTATTAAGTATGATTTTTACTCACCTTTGGTAAGAATTAAAAGAATTTGAAAGCATGAACAAGAAAATGGGAAGAAAAGCAAAACAGGGGAAGTTGAGCATGCTTGCTGTTCGGATTTTTTGGGTTCTACACAGCTGGGTTTGTATTTTTTTAATATTTTTTCTAGAAACTCGACATAAATACAAGAATTTTGGTTTTTGAATAACCCAAAATTGATAAGCGATTAAAAAGATAAAATTCGGTGAAGTTGGCTATTTTGTGTTGACCCCTGTTTTGACATAGTTTTGGGATTTATCAAATTTGATAACGATTTTGTTCTAATTGTCTAAGTTAGTTATTTTCTTCATATAGTAGGCTTATTGATTGAAATAAACCAATTGGAATCACTTCAAAATTCCTTACCAAACTCAAGTTATGATTTTCTAATCTAACTTGATAGAAAGGAATTTATTGCTTAAGAGAAATATAGTACTAAAGGATGGTTATGGATTATGAAAATCTCTAAGGCATGGAGTACTAGAAAGGAATTTGATAAGGACATGAATATGGAGTTGAATTATGGAGAAAATGATTATGGAAATGATATTAAAAATTAAGGATATGTTGTTTTGAGTATGAGAAATTAGTATTGACTATGGGGTAGATTAATGGGACTTAAGTTGCATTCATAATTGTGTAATGCTTTGAGCATGTATAGATACTAATTATTGTTAATCGCTAGGCCACGTAGATCCGACGTCACCTGTGGATCCCGAAGTTTCAGATCGAGGTGTATAGAGAGATCATCTCAAGGAATGTGAGTAGACGACAACTATAGTTATTTGAAATTTCTTTAATTTTAATTATATATATTTTTTAGCATAATATTTATTTTACATATTAAAGGTATATACGATATATAATCATATCAATTGATTTGTTATTAAAGTACATTTATTTCAAGAAATATTATATCGAATAAGTTGGTTGATTTATGAAATATGATTATACATAAAATTTGACGCACATGGTTTTGGCTCCACCTGACTTAATGTATGAGATTATACCCTTGATCAGAATACGGGAGAAGTATGCTACACCTTTATGGCGGGAGCAACCTCCAGAGTCCCAATTTCATGATATTAGACTGGGTATGGGAGCTGCGTGCTACGCCTTTGTGGTGAGAGCCACCTCCAGAGTCCCTATCCCTTTATATTAGCCTTTTGGGGGCACATCATAGCGACACATGTACCTTTGGGGCATCCTCTGGTGGTATTGTCCTTTGGGGCAGGCTACTGGTATGCCTACATGGATATTGCCTGGTTATTTCATGGATGTATTCTTATGCATGACAGTATGTTGGAGCCCAACTATACGTAATTTGATTTACTTTATAGATTTTATACATTGATTTAATATTATAATATATTGTTATACATTTGAAAACTTCGCTACATATTTGAATTACTCATTATGGTTTTACTATTATTTATTTTGAAAATGTCAATTATGCTTTACAGGTTACCATTACAGTTTTCACACGCTTTAAATGTTGTCTACTCATTGAGATATTCATATATCTCACCTCTTCTTATTTCTCATTTTCAGGACACAATTTGGTGTCGGAATTGCTGCCTTCCTCTACTCTCCACGTCAAGAGTATATTGACGTGGTGGGCATCATATCTAAGTTTCTAGAAGATTTGATCTCTTGATGTTTTTATCTAGTAAACTTTGCTGAGATAGGTTTACTTCTGGATATATTTTATATATTTGAAGATATGAGACAATACATCAATATGTTTGGACTTGAGCATAAATTGATCATGGATAATTTTTGACTATGATGGATATATGTGATAACAGTATTGAGATATATTGCTGGTAAAGGATATGAATTGAGTGTTATTTGCAGGAGGGTTATAGTTGAGATAGAAAGGAAACTCTGCCGGATTTTAGGTAGATTATCCGGACAGGGTGTTTCAATTTGGTATCAGAGCCAGGTTATAGGTCCTGTAGACGTAGAAACTGTTTGTTGAAGTATTAAAGTATTATCACTTGTGCAGGAAATCAGACACGATGCCACCACGTCGAAGAGGAAGGCCTAGAATCGATCCCCTACGCCAAAATGGTGATAGGAATAGAAATGAGAATATTGATGAGCAAATTGGAGAACAAGCTTCAACTGCTGGTTCATCTTTTGCTGCTGCACCCTCAGCAGCACCCCCAGCAGCTGATCTTAATTTAGCTGAGGCAGTTGCGGCCTTGGCAAGAGTACTTCCCGCTCTGACTGCCCCTGCTGAAAAGGGGATAGTTGATTACTGTAAAGATCTGAAGAATATGGGTTGCAAGATTTTCACGGGATCTTTGGAATCAGATTTAGCCTAGTCATGGCTACAAAAAATTGAGACTACTTCCATTACTCTTCAAATTCCCGAGCCTATGAGGTTACCATGTGCGATGCAATTTTTGGAGGATCATGCACACACATGGTGGAAAACTACAGTGCAAAGGTATGCTGGACGTCCTGCCATATCCTGGGCAGGTTTTCAAAGAGAGTTTGAAGAAAAATACTATTCTCGGGCCTTGCGGGAAAAGAAATGAACTGAGTTTATGAATTTAAAACAGGGTAGTATGTCAGTAGCAGAGTATGAGCAAAAATTCAGCAAACTATCAGAATTTGCACCATCAGTAGTAGCCAATGATGCTGACAGATGCAAGAAATTCCAAGATGGGCTATATGTTAGTATTCGAGATAGGTTGATGACTCTGGATATAGATGACTTTAATAAATGGGTCAACATGGCAATCAAAGCTGAACAGAATCTGAAAGAAATGAAAAATAGAGAAGAGAAGTTCAGAAAAAGAAAAGGGCAGTCCTCGAGTAAAGACGTGAGGCCTAAGAAAAGTTATGAAGAGAGCAGTGTCAGTGGTTACAAACCCTCGAGATTTCAGAAGGGATTAGATAGAAAACCTAGTAGTGGTTCTTCTAGCAGATTTATCATCGGACCTCAACAGTAGACTAGATCGCTACCTAGGAGGTCAGGAGGACCTCGTACATTGACTTATCCTCAGTGTCCCCATTATGGGAGGAATTATCCTGGTGATGTTGGAGACTACAGGGTGTGTGCTTTTACTGCAAAGAATCGGGACACATGAAATGGGATTGTCCCAAGCTGGAGAACAAGGGAGTTACTAGTCAGTTATCAGTAGGTCAAAGGGAAAAGACCCAACCTACTGCTACACAGCCGACAACAGTTAGAGATAGAATTGGGGCACAATCTCAAGTTGGTTCATCTACTGGCCCTCGACAGTGTGGACAGCCTGGTAGACCTCGAACTGCAGCCAGAATTTATGCTATGACCCAACAACAAGCTCAGGCTACTCCTGAAGTGGTTACAGGTACTCCCCCAATTTCTAAGGCAAATGCTAGGATCTTAATAGATCCGGATGCAACTCATTCTTTTGTTGCTAATTCATATGTCATGCATTTGGGTAGAGAGTCTAGGAGGTTAGACATTCCTATGGTCGTTAGTACCCTAGTTGGAGAAACTTTGAAAATTGATGTGGTTTATCCGGATTGTACCGTTATGGTTCAGGAGCATGAATTACCAGTTAATTTGTTTCCATTAGGAATATATGATTTTGATGTGATTTTGGGAATGGATTGGTTGTCTAAACACAATGCAGTGATAGATTGTTTTTCCAAAACTGTGACTTTTAAGAAGTCGGGAGACTTGGAGTTTACCTTTCAAGGAGAAAAGAAAGTTTTACCTTCTTGCCTTATCTCCAAGATGGCAGCCAATAGATACTTGCAGAAAGGGTATTCTGCTTACCTTGCTTATGTGATTAACAAGGACATACATGAGGCAAATTTGGAAAGGTATACTTGTGGTCAAAGAGTTTCCTGAGATCTTCCCTGAAGAATTGGTCGGTTTACCTCCTGACAGGGAATTGGAGTTTACTATCAACTTAATCCCTGGAAGTGCTCCTATTTCTCAGGCACCCTATAGAATGGCACCTTCGTAGCTAAAGGAATTGAAAGTGTAGTTACAAGACCTAGTTTACAGAGGTTTCATTCGGCCTAGTACTTCACCATGGGGAGCACCGGTTTTATTTGTAAAGAAAAAGGATGGATCTTTACGATTGTGTATCGACTATCGGCAACTGAACAAGGTCACCATTAAGAATAAGTATCCTTTGCCAAGGATTGATGATTTGTTTGATCAGTTGCAAGGTGCAAGTGTATTCTCCAAAATAGATCTAAGGTCGGGTTATCATCAATTGAAGATCAAAGAATCTGATATTCCAAAGACTGCTTCCAGAACTCGATATGGTCATTATGAGTTTTTAGTTATGCCTTTTGGGCTAACTAAAGCACCTGCAGTCTTTATGGATTTGATGAATAGGGTGTTTCGACCCTACTTAGATAAGTTTGTTATTGTGTTCATCGATGACATCCTAGTTTATTCTAGGAATAAGGGTGATCACGTAAACCATTTGAGAACGATGCTGTAGACTATGCGTGAAAAGCAATTTTATGCTAAATTTTCCAAGTGTGAATTATGGCTGGACAAAGTAGCATTCCTTGGTCACGTAGTATCTAAGGAAGGGATTTTTGTGGATCCATAAAAGATAGAAGCTGTAGTTGCTTGGGAAAGACCCACAAATGTCACAGAAGTTAGAAGCTTTCTCGGATTGGCAGGGTACTATCGAAGATTCATGGAAGGATTCCATGATTGCCTCTCCTTTGTCAAAACTAACAAGGAAGCATGCTAAGTTTGAGTGGACTGACGAATGTGGGCAAGCTTTCCAAGAGCTCAAGCGTAGATTGACCACAACACTAGTTCTTACACTACCATCAGGGACTGGAAGCTTTTTGGTATACAGTGATGCCTCGAGGTGAGGTTTGGGTTGCGTTTTGATGCAACATGGGAAGGTGATAGCTTATGCTTCTCGGTAACTAAAACAGCATGAGCAGAACTATCCCACTCACGATTTAGAGTTGGTGATAGTGGTGTTTGCACTGAAAATTTGGAGGCATTATTTATTTGGAGAAAAATGTACAATCTACACTGATCATAAGAGTCTGAAATATCTAATGGATCAGAAGGAACTAAATTTGAGGCAAAAGAGATGGTTGGAATTGAAAAAAGATTATGACTATGTAATTGACTACCACCCAGGAAAGGCCAATGTAGTGGCCGATGCTCTTAGTAGAAAGTCTTCTAGTTCTCTTGCTCATATCCGAGCAATTCAGAAATCCTTACAAAATGAGTTGAAGTCTTTACCTTTAGAATTGATGATTCATGAGAATGATCTCCTAATAGCCCACTTGAAGGTTAAACCGATTCATATCGATTGGATACGTGAAGCACAGAATAATGACCGTATGCTAGTAAAGTTAAAGCAAGCAGTAAGGGATGGCGTGAGGACTGACTTTCAAATAAAGGATGATGATGTACTGATAATGAAAAATAGGCTTTGTGTGCCTCAAGATGAAGAACTCCGGAAGGTGATTTTGGAGGAAGCTCATAATGCACCATACGCGTTACATCCCGGTAGTGTGAAGATGTATCGAACCTTAAGAGAACATTATTGGTGGCAAGGTATGAAACGGGACATAGCTGAGTTTGTTTCTAGATGCTTGGTATGCCAACAAATTAAAGTCGAGCATCAAAAACTTTGAGGGAAATTGAACCCCCTACCTATTCCTCAAAGGAAGAGGGAAGATATTGCTATGGATTTCATTTCAGGATTGCCAAGAAAGCAGTTTGGTTATGATAGTATTTGGGTGATTGTTGATCGTTTAACAAAATCAGCTCACTTTTTGCCAGTCAAGAAGCCTTTTTCCATGGAAAGACTGGCTAAACTTTATGTGAACGAAATTGTTAGGTTACATGGTGCCCCAATATCGATTGTATCTGATCGAGACCCCCGATTCACATCTCGCTTTTGGCCAAGTTTGCAGAATGCTACGGGCACTAAACTCAAGTTCAATACTACTTTTCATCCCCAGACGGATGGACAATCTGAACCGACAATTCAAATTCTGGAAGATATGCTCAGATCTTGTATTATGGAATTCAAAGGAAACTGGGATGAACACTTGCCTCTAGCAGAGTTTGCATATAACAATAGTTATCAGTCCAGCATTGACATGGCTTCATTTGAAGCTTTGTATGGAAGGAAGTGCAGAACTCCGATGTGTTAGGATGATATAGATGAAAGGAAATTACTAGGTCCAGAAATTGTTATGATGACCGCAGACAAAGTTAAGGTAATTCGAGAAAATATAAAAATAGCTCAAGATCGACAAAAGAGCTATGCAGATAATCGGAGAAAAGATTTAGAGTTTGAAGTTGGTGATATGGTGTTTTTGAAAGTGACTCCTTGGAAGGGAGTAATCCGGTTTGGAAGACGAGGAAAGTTGGGTCCTCGATATATAGGGCCGTATGAGATCATTGAACGGATTGGCCCAGTTGCTTATAGATTGGTCTTACCAGAAGAGTTGTAATGAATTCATAATGTGTTCCATGTTTCTATGCTCCGAATGTACATGTTCGATTCTTCACATATATTGAAGGACTTGCCTATGGAAATTGAGGAAAATTTAACTTATGAAGAGCAACCGGTTGAGATTTTGGATAGAAAGGACCAAGTTCTAAGGACTAAGACTATTCCATTAGTGAAATTTCTTTGGAGGAATCATTCATATGAAAAAGCTACATGGGAAAGGGAGGAAGATATGCGGACTCAATATCCTCACTTGTTCAATCAAGTTGGTAAGTAAATTTCGAGGACGAAATGTTTCTAAGGGGGGTAAGTTGTAACAACCGAGGTTACGTATAATCATGTAAAGTTAAATCCCAAAAATTTAAAGGACAAACTTGGAAATTGGTAAGAAGTTATAAGTGAAGGAAATAAAAGAATAAAGGATCAAATTGAACAAATTAAAAAGTTTAGGGCTTAATGGTTAATTATAAAAAAGTTGAGGGACCAATATGCAATTGTACCACAAATTAAAAAATATCTCTTAAGTTCATTTTATCTCTTGAAAACTCTATAATTTTTCATTCTATTCTTCAAGGGGCAGCCGGCCTTCCTTCTCCTTATTCTCCCAAAATTCTCTTCAAACATCTTACACCAAATTGTTTTCAATAATCACATCCAAGGTTAGTTTCTTGATTAATTCTTCTTTTTCTTTAGATATTCTACATGAATATGCTAAGATTTTAGCTCTATAAACATGTTAAGGTCTGAAATCCATCTATAAGCATGAGTTTTACTCACCTTTGGTAAGAATTAAAAGGATTTGAAAGCTTGAACAAGAAAATAGAAAGAAAAAGCAAAACAGGGGAAGTTGCGCATGCTTGCTGTTCGGATTTTTTGGGTTCGGCACAATTGGGTTTTTATTTTTTTGATATTTTTTCTAGAAACTAGACGTCAATAAAGAATTTTGGTTTTTGAATCACCCAAAATCGATAAGCGGTTAAAAGGATAAAATTTGGTGAATTTGGCTGTTCTTTGTTGACCCCTGTTTCGGCATAGTTTTGGGATTTATCAAATTTGATAAAGATTTTGTTCTAATTGTCTAAGTTAGTTATTTTCTTCATACATTAGGCTTATTGATTGAAATAAACCAATTGGAATCACTTCAAAATTCATTACCAAACTCAAGTTATGATTTTCTAATCTAACTTGATAGTAAGGAATTTATTGCTTAAGAGAAATATAGTACTAAATGATGGTTATGGATTATGAAAATCTCTAAGGCATGGAATACTAGAAAGGAATTTGATAAGGACATGAATATGGAGTTGAATTATGGAGAAAATGATTATGGAAATGATATTAAAAATTAAGGATATGCTGTTTTGAGTATGAGAAATTAGTATTGACTATAGGGTAGATTAATGGGACTTAAGTTGCATTCATAATTGTGTAATGCTTTGAGCATGTATAGATACTAATTATTGTTAATCTCTAGGCCACTTAGATTCGACGTCACCTGTGGATCCCGAAGTTTCAGATCGAGGTGTACGGTGAGATCATCTCAAGGATTGTGAGTAGACGACAACTATAGTTATTTGAAATTTCTTTGATTATAATTATATATATGTTTTAGCATAATATTTATTTTACATATTAAAGGTATATACGATATATAATCATATCAATTGATTTGTTATTAAAGTACATTTATTTCAAGAAATATTATATCGAGTAAGTTGGTTGATTTATGAAATATGATTATACATAAAATTTGACGTACACGATTTTGGCTCCACCTGACTTAATGTATGAAATTATACCCTTGATCGGAATACGGGAGCTGTGTGCTATGCCTTTGTGGCGGGAGCCACCTCCAGAGTCCCAATTTCGTGATATTAGACTGGGTTATGGGAGCTGGGTGCTACGCCTTTATGGTGGGAGCCACCTCCAGAGTCCCTATCCCTTTATATTAGCCTTTTGGGGGCACATCATAGCGACACATATGCCTTTGGGGCATCCTATGGTGGTATTGGCATTTGGGGCAGGTTACTAGTATGCCTACATGGATATTGCCTGGTTATTTCATGGATCTATTCTTATGCATGACAGTAAGTTGGAGCCCAACTATATATGTAATTTGATTTACTTTACAGATTTTATAAATTGATTTAATATTATAATATTGTTATACATTTGAAAACTTCGCTACGTATTTGAATTCCTCATTATGGTTTTACTATTATTTATTTTGAAAAGGTCAATTATGCTTTACAGGTTACCATTATAGTTTTCACACGTTTTAAATGTTGTTTACTCATTGAGATATTCATATATCTCACCTCTTCTTATTTCTCATTTTCAGGACACAGTTAGGTGTCGGGATTGCTACCTTCCTCTACTCTCCGCTTCAAGAGTATATTGACGTGGTGGGCATCATATCTAAATTTCTAGAAGATTTGATCTCTTGATGTTTTTATCTAGTAAACTTTGCTAAGATAGGTTTACTTCTGGATATATTATATATATTTGAAGATATGAGACAATAGATCAATATATTTTGACTTGAGCATAAATTGATCATGGATAATTTTTGAATATGATGGATATATGTGATAATAGTATTGAGAAATATTGCTGTTTAAGGATATGAATTGAGTGTTATTTGCAGGAGGGTTATAGTTGAGATAGAAAGGAAACTCTGCCGGATTTTAGGTAGATTATCCGGACAGGGTGTTTCAATCCCTGAGGATGCCAACAAAATTTAGGCATTATAACACCCCTGGGACAAAACACCAACACTTATTACAGGCATTGTGATGTACATTCATCATTGCTCGATTTTCAAAAATAAACTTATTCGGAAAGTAGAATAGAAGGTAAAAGGATTGGAAATATTCCTTCGGGATATCTAATCGAAAATCCAGCATGGCTTCGCCTAGGTTTACTATATGAAGGTCAATCAGTTCTAAAAGCCCCAAATTGTTCCTCACTAACGCCAGTGAAGGCTAGTAAGGCACCCTGATAAAAGTGGGTTCAATTCGTTAGAGTCTATTTTCCTAGCCCATGCGGATTGTTAATCACGAAGGCTTAGGTAATTTAGTACTCCGGAAGTGTTTCACTAGCCTATGCGGATTGTTAATCACGAAGGCTTAGTTACTTTGCTCCCACCTAAAAGGACAGAACCCGGGTATAGGGCTCATGATATGCAAATGCACTGTAGTGTGTAAGGAGAAATAACAAACCTTTCACCACCTATTCTACACCCCTAATTCTAAATGCCCCAACAAAATTAAACAATGTAAAGCATTAATAAATAAATGCACCAAAATAACCAGAGAACAATAATAATATGTATGCACATGAGTATGGATGTAGACACCTAATTTTGTCCAGACCACTAAGTCAGGTATGTTTTATCCTAAATTGATATTTCAAAATGCAAAAAGACTTTTCTCATCCTGCAGGTGGTAGTCCGTGACTTGGTCTAAGAAAGCAGACAGAGAAAGTCAAATTTGAAAAAGTCAACCCCAAAAAAGTCAACCCAAAAAAGTCAACTACTAAAAAAGTCAACCCACTTTCAAAACCAAGATTTGAAGTTCAATTGAAAAATGGTGAAAGAATTTTGATTAATTCGAGGTATACATTGAAAGATATGGAGTTCGAAAGTTGGGTTACGGAGATTCGGTAGAAAGAAAATCCTAGTTTGGGAAATTTGGGGAAAAATGCCTAAATGATCAAATTGGTCAGAATTGAAGGTTCCAAATGAAAGATAAGCACTGACTACGGGTAATGGATAGGCTACTTGGAAGAAAAACTAAAAGAAAAGTCAATTCGGAAGAAAATCGAGAATTAGGGTTTTTTAGTGGATTTTTGTGAAATTTGGGGAAATTAATGAAATTACCCGATTCGGTAAAACTAAAGCCCCTAATTGATGAGGAGTGATTAAACAAGGATAGCCAAAGGCTAAGTTTGAAGAAAATCTGAAAATCGAACTTGTTTTGAGCAAAACCAAGCTTCGGAGGCGAAAGGGCGAAATTGGAAAATTTGGGAAAAATAGCAAATGAACTCCAAAAATTTTAAAAATTTGCAGATCTCATTCTTAAATCATTTTGAAGAGATTGGAGAAAGAAAATCTTGATTCGGAGCTCGTTTGCAAAATGGCATAATCCCGGGTCTACTATATAGAAATTCAAAGGATAAATCACGAAAAAATAGTAAATGAGCTCAAAAAATTCTAAAAATTTGTAAATCTCATTTTTAAATTATTTGGAAGAGATTGGTGAAATAAAATTTTGCTTTGGAGTTCGTTTGCAAAAAGGTCAAATCCTGAGTCCACTATGTAGAAATTCAAACAGATAAATCTCGAACAAATAGCAAATGAGTTCCAAAAATTATGAAAACTTCCAGATCACACTTTTAAATTATTTGGAAGAGACTGGTGAAGAAAAATCTGGATTTGGAACTCGTTTAAAATTGGTGAAAATTGGGGTGCATAAAGGGTAATTTTGAAAGAAAAAATCCAAATAAATAGCAAATGGACTCGAACTTTTTTGAAAACTTTCAGAATTCAATTTTTTATTATTTCAGAAGTATTGAAAGAAGAAAATTTGAATTTGGAGTCCATTTGCTATTTATTTAGGTTCGAAGGTCAAAAAGGTTATTTTATCGAAGAAACCGAAAAGGGCAAATTTGTAATTAAGAAAAACATGAAAGAAGAAGGAATTGCTGGGATTTTACCTCCTTTGATCAGCCAGCATAGAGGATAATAAGGAAGCTTGATCAATTTAATTCCTTAGTCACTATCAAGCTCACATGCTACCATTAGTACCTTGCAAATGGTCCCCCTCCATCCAATGGCTTAGGTGCCTCATAGAAAAGTTGAATACACCATTCAATGGCCAAGATTAAATGCCAAGATGCCATTTTTATTAGTCATGAAAGAACCCTCATCTAATGGCCAAGAATGGAAGAGCACAACTCATCCAAAGGTGGACATCCATTCGGCCAAGCAAGGAAGTGTATGGGATTATTTCTTTTCATCCAATAGCTTAGGCCATGTACAAGGGCTGAGTACACATGTAAAAGGCTGCGATTAAATGCCAAGATGACATTTTTATGTTGTCATAAAAGAATCCTCATCCAATGGCCAAGAATAGAAGAGCATAACTCATCCAAGGGTAGGCACACAAAGGTCCAAGCAAGGGAATGCATGGGATTGGTCTTCCTTTTCATCTAAGGGATGAGGTTATTACAAGGGCCAAGTACACATCTTAAGGGCTGCTATCAATTGGCAAGATGACATTTTTATGTTTTGAAAATATCTTAATCTAAGGGCCAAGATTGGAGGAGAAAAAGTGCAAAAAAATCATCCAATGGTGGGCATGGCATTCGGCCAAGCATGAGAGAGGGGGGAAATGTTTTATTTTTCCTTAAGTGGCTGATCATTTGAGAGGGGAGGTCTGTAGCTAATGGAGAAAAGAAAAGGTTTTTGAAAAAAAAAAAAAAAAAAGCTTTTGTTAAGGTAGCCGTTCTACCATTGCTACTACAATTTTTCTTCTTCTTCCACATGCTTTATTTCTTGTTTTCCATGTGATTTCCTACCATTTTTTTTATATCTTTCTTGTTGTTCTTGCTTTTCAAAAAATAAATAAAACAATGGTTAGGCTTCATGATCTAGATGAAATCAAGTGATAATGGTATGGGTGGGCTTTGACTAGTATACCAACCATAAAGCTCATCTCCATAATTTTTTTTTTTACCTTAGTTATTTTTTATGATTTTGAGATTGAAAAGGCTTCATAACCTTGATGAAAATCAAGAGATAATGGTTAGGGGGCTTTTCCAATGTACCGGCCATGGAGCTGATCTCTTTGTTATTCATTTGCTTACTTTAACTTGCTTATTTCTATTATTGTTTATCTTTATGTATATTTATATTCTTGCTAACCATCTTGTTCTATTTGACTTATGTCATATTTTTGCATCTTGGGGCTATTGTCATATAGTTTAGGCAATTTTCGTTTTTCATATCATCTTCCATAGCATTTAGTTAGGTCATTTCACTTGACATTTCTCACAACACTTTGGTTCCTAGGCCATTCGTCCATGTGTATTTTCTCTAAGCTTTAAGTCATTTTTCTAGGCCATGATATTTGCTATTTCATTTAGACATCTAGGTCATTTTACATGTCATTTAGCTTTAGGCCATTTTTATTATTCCATGTCATTTAAGTTTAGGTCATTTTTATTATTCTATGTCATTTTACATGTCATTTAGGCGCTACGCCATTTTCATTATTCCATGTCATTTGCCATGTCATTTAGACACTAGGTCATGCATATTACGTTAGGATAGTATTTATTGTCATGCAAACTTATGCTAGGCATTTAGGTTATTTATACTATGCATTTCATGCATTCACTTTGCTGTATTTTCATGCATTCCATGTCATGCCACATGATTTATGACTTAGGCCAATCAATGGCTCATAGTCATGCTTACTTGAGCATACTTGTGGAAAATTAAAGGGTTATCAAATTGATTATTATACCTTTGTGATTTTTTTAGTTAGCCAATTTTTGTCCAAGGTTTTTAAATGTTTTAGCTACTGTTTGTAGGTCTTTATGAGTGTCTCCAACATTTTTACTTTGATTTTTAAATGATTTTATCAAAGGCAAAAAAATGTATTTTGGCAAAACAGTTTTCCACCCAGTACTCGTACTTTCTCGATTTCTTTGGGCAGCCATCTTTAATAAAAAAATTAAGCCAATTTTTTCTCGTGTAGTTTTACATGTTTTGAGTCTCCAGTACTTTTTTTTAGATTTTTTTTTGAATTTTTAAAAATAGGTCAAAAAATCGTGTATCAAAACGGGACAGTAGAGGAAGATTTGAATTCAAAAGAAAAACAATTGTTGAATTTGGCTAAGGCATTTAGAGGGGGTTGGTTAGAAGCTTTAACTACTATCTTAGGATAGTTTCCAAGCCTTTTTAAACTTTAAAAATGATTTTATAAACCTTGGGTTAATGATGGTCAAGTCCGGGATTTTAAACTTTGGAAATTAGAGCCATTTTAAAAGTGTTTGGTTAGGGTTTTATTTCTAATCCAAGATCTTCAAAATTATTTTCAAACAATCACAAAGTATTTTGATTTTAGAAAATTTAATTTGATATATTTTCCAAAGGTAGCCGGATATCTTTTTAGATATACGGATTTCCTTAATTAAAGGGAAAAATACATTTTCATGCATTGCATTTTCCATGTTCATGCATACCATATAATAAGTGATTTTTGATAATTTCTATGATATTGTTATTATTTTGATTTATTTTATAGTGTTATGTTGTTTGTTATATGTCTTTGAATATTATATGTTATTCTATGCTTTTTATTTAGTTATTCATTTTTGTCACATTATTTAGCATATACTATGTTCATGCATTATTATTTCTATTTTCATGCATATTACATGATAACATTATTTTATGCTTCATGTCATTTAGATTATATTCCATGTCATTTAGGTTTAATCATTTACATTTGCCATGTCATTTGAATCATTTCATTTCTTTTAGAATATGCTATACCATTTGAATTATGTCATAACATTTAGGTTGCATTATATTATATAAACTTTGCTATGTCATTTTATTTATGTCACACATGTTCATATTCATTTTTTTAAATGATTTTTTCAAAAAAAAAAAAAAAAAGATAATGGTTTTCAATAAAAAATAAAGATATTCCCGAGTGAAAATAATTCATGAGTTCTCTACCGGGTTTGCTGGAGGGAATATCATCAATTATCATTAATAAAGGAATATCTTTCTTTCAAAAAACGAGAATGATTCGGAAGATTTTCCAAATAAATAAAAATTTCTATATTTTGTAGATTTTGTCGGGGAATATAGTAAATTTTTGAATTAATAAAATCTGGATCATTTTCAATTAAAAATGGAATTATTTTTCTTTAAATTGGGAATTAATTCGAAATACCAAATTTAAAATCGACTTTTTACCGAGACTTGAGATTACAGACGATTAATAAGGTACAGTTTTATAAGGGCATTGCGGGGGTGCTAATCCTTCCCCACACATAACCGAGTCCCGAACCCGCTTCTTTGATTTTCTCTGGTTTAAAAAAAACAAACTGGAAATTGGTTTTTTAAAAATATTTTAATTAAATTTAAAATATTTTACAAAACCGGTTTTAATAGGTGGCCGATCACACCTAGCTTAAAAAGATTGGTGGCAACTCCATGTCTTTTTACGAGGTCATTTTCAAATCCGCATTTTATTTTAAGAGGAATTAAGTCGACTTTTTCTCTGTTTTCCAATGTCACACTTAACGAATAATACAGTCTTGCGATAAGACATGTTGCTGTCGTTATTTTTTAGGTTGCGACAACTTGGCGACTCCACTGGGGACTTTAGACAGTCAGGCCTAGAATTAGTCGTGTGTTATCAAAGTCTTTGTTTTGTTGGTTTTTACTTGGTATTTAATTTTAATTCCCTTCTCTTTTTTTTTAAATAATAAATAGAATTTTGAAAATAATAAAATGTTTTCAATATGTTCATTTGTCATGTGCATGCATATTGTTATTTGTTCTCTAGTTATTTTGTTGCTTATTTTATATGTTTGCTTGACGGATGCTTTACATTGTTTGATTTTAGTGGGGTATTTAGAATAAGGGGTGTAGAATAGGTGGTGACAGGTTTGTTTTATTCCTCCGCACACACTATATTTGCATTTGCATAACATGAACCCTCTACCCGGGTTCCGTCCTTTTAAGTGGGAGTAAAGTAACTACGCCTTCGTGATGATCCTCCGTATGGGCTAGTGAAACACTTCCGGAGTATAAAGTACCCAATGCCTTCGTGATGATCCTTCGTATGGGCATAAGAAAATATACTTAACGAATTGAACCCTCTTTTATCGAAGTGCTTTACTAGCCTTCACAGGCGATAATGAAGAACAATTCAGGGCCTTAGAATCGATTCACCTTCATATAGTGAACCTATGCGAAGCCATGCCGAATTTCTATTAGATACCCGAAGTTTAAGAACACATGTAGGAACATTTCCAATCTTTTACCATCTTTCTATATGTTAGATTTTACAAATTGGGTGATGATGAACGAACATCATATCGCTCATAATAAATTTATTATTTCGTCCCAAAGGCGTCATAATGCCGAAGCTCTGTTAAAATTTTCAGGACATTTAAAAAAAAAAAAGAAAAAAACATGTTGTTATTTATGTTATATTTGTGAATTCATTTCTTTACTAATCTATTTCTTTTTGTTTTCTTTTCTTTGACATGCATCATAGACACTATCATACACTTGAAGTTTATTGGCCTTAGGATAGTCATCAACCCAAAGGACTTTCATGGAGTGTCAGGTTATTTCAGTGATAGAAGATCAAGCAATAGTTAGGGCACGGTCAAAAAAAGATCAGAGGGAGGATGGTAATTGCCTGAAGAAACATTATGTGTCAGTATTGCCAGAAAGGGTCAAAGTGGATTTTACATAGAATAATCTCTGAGGGTTAGTCGGCATTTGGAATCAGTGGAATGTATGAGAGAAAGAAGCCTTCACTCATAAATTGGAGATCTAGCACTCTTAATTTCGATTAGGGTCAATAGTGGGTTGATTCAGGTTATGGTACAGTTTTGGAATCCTGCTTATAGATGTTTTACTTTTAACAAGGAGGATATGACCCCACTTATTGAAGAATATTTAGCACTATTACGTATTGAATATCCTAATCCTGATCGGGTATATTTGAAGGAAGTGAAACCTTCAGGTTTTAAGAGGAAAGTGGCTAGGATCACAGGAATGGATACAACATGGGTTGAGAGTCATGTGGATATAAAGTAGAAAATGGATGCATTCCGTGGGAAACTCTCATACAATTGATATTGGGTTATTCCGATAAAGAAAAAGCCAGGGACATCTTCGCTCTAGCCATCTACAGATTAATCATATTCCCGAAGATATTGGGTCATGTGGATATAGCCATGTTTGATTTCTTTGAAAAGTTGGAACAGAAGATCAACCCATCTCTAGCCATCATAGTTGAAACTATCCGATCTTTGAATTTTTGTAAAAGGGAAGGACAAGGGAGAATCAAGGGGTGTGTACAACTCCTTTATATTTGGATTCAAAGTTACTTTTGGAAGATAGAAGAGGTTTTCTTCACACCTTACATAAAGTCTTTAGTTTCGATTAGGGAATTCCTTCGAAATGATTGGCCTGAAGATGGAGATGAAGAGAAATGGATCAGCATGTTTCGGAATCTAAAAAGGGAGATGGTAACTTGGAAAGCTATATGGATGGTTCCTATGCCGATTATGTATAAATGTGGGGATAACCCCCGAGGTTCCACTACTCGAAATTTGGGGGTCTGTGAGTTATGCACTTCTGTTGGTGCAAAGACAGTTTGAGTCTCGACAATTCACACCCGTGACTCATAAGCTAGGATCATCAGAGTTCACTTATGGAGAAGATGGGTATATTCTAGAAAGGTGAGGGCAGTGATTGAAGCATGGAAGAAAACTCACCGGATAAAAGTGGCTCGATATGCTGACATCGTCACACCTGATTACCTGGTATGGATGGAATTAAGGGTTAATGATAGGTTGTTGACATCAAATGGGGAAGAGGTCCAGTTCATGAATCCATCACCAAAAGAAGTGCCATCAGAATTAGAAATTGCAAAGGAAGAATTTGAAAAGAAAAGGCCCAAATGAGCAAAGAAATTGCCCAATTGCAAGAAGAGCTTGAGGACATGAAAAATAGGGAATCATCTCGGGAAAGAGAAAAGGAAAAGATCAAGAGAGAAAGGGACACTGTCAAGGGAGATCTTAGGAATTTGCACTTGGAAAACAAAAGGTATAGCTTCGAGCTCAGATTTGAAGGGACACCCAAGACTTCTGAGGAATGGGAGCAAGAGGTCAAAAACCTCAAGAAGGAGAGTAACTACTGAAAAAAGAGAGCGAAGCGTGAAGAAGCCCGAGCCAATCAACTGGAGAAGCAAGCTAAGGAAAGCTTACACGGTGATGCTTCTGTTGACATGTCAAGGGGCCGTGAACAAGTAGAGGTCACATTGAAGAGCAAGGCAATTAAAAGGAGACTGTGAAAGAAAGTCCAAGATCTAAGGAAGTCACTATAGGACAAATTTTGTAATAGCACCCTGAAAGGCGAATTATGGACTTATCTTAGGCAGTGATCTTTTTATTCTATCTTTGATGTATTTAGTTCCAGGAAATCAATGAAAGACCGTTCGGTTGAAATTATTCTGGGGCCAATACTTTCAAATGCATTCATATTTTATATATTTTGTTTTGTTCATTCGTACATTTACTCATATTTATAATAATTCATTTTTTGAAATTCATTCATATTCATACATTTAACCACTTATTTATTCCTTTTACTTGTTCATTCATTCATATTCATATACTCAACCACTTATTTATTCATTTCACTTGTTCATTCATTTATTCTTTCATGTTCATATACATAGTCATGTACTTATTCATTCTATTTGATTAATTAATTTACATTTAGTCATTCATTCATTTTTAATAAAAAAAATAAAAAAATTATGTCAATAATTTTTAATCCATGATTTTTCAAAACTAAAGGTCGCACTCAGAAAGAATCAGATTTTCAACACCCTTACAATACTCGATCTCAAGCCAGAGCTATGGAGAACGATCAGCTTGCTATAATTGAAAGAATGGAAAGAACTCAAAGAGAACTGCAGGAATAGTTGGCTAAGTCTCAGGAGGAGTCACGAGAACAGATGACTAAACTCATGGAAATGATGAGTGCATGATGAAACAAAAAGGGCTGGGGGAGAATTCGATCATCGGGAAAAGAGTGGTGAATGAAAAGGATCAACCTGAAAACATATAGAAAAAGGGCCAAGAGCTGCCAATTGCAGCAACCTCCTATGTTTATATCTAGCTAGCTGCTGAGGCACAGAACTATGTTCCCGAAAAAGGTAATATTGGAGTTGACCCAAATGATGTTAATGTTCCAAACTTTGAGGAACTAGCTGAAAAGGAAAAGGCAAAGATGACTGAGATAAAGAGGGTTGAAATGGCAGAATCCCAGGAAAAATATCAACTGCTGGAGGAAAGGCTGAGGGCCGTTGAAGGGGCAGAGTTATTTGGCAGTTTGGATGCCAAGGAGATGAGTTTAGTACACGATCTGGTAATTCCCCCGAAGTTCAAAGTACCAGACTTTGAGAAATATAATGGGACTACCAACCCATCAGCACATCTGACCATGTACTGCAGAAGAATGATAGGGCATAATGATAATGAGAAACTGCTTATCCACTGTTTCCAAGATAGCTTGACAGGGTCTGCAACCCGATGGTATAACCAACTCAGTCGTACCATGATTCATTCGTGGACGGATTTAGCCAGGGCTTTCATGGAGTATTATAAGCATGTATCTGATATGGTACCTGATAGGCTGTCACTATAGAATATGGAAAAAAAGACTACTGAGAGTTTCAAGGAATACTCGCAAAGATGGAGGGATCTGGCTATACAAGTGCAACCTCCTTTAACTAGCAAAGAAACTATAGAGCTTTTCATCAATACCTTGAAAGCACCCTATTATGATAAATTGGTGGGGAGTGCCACCAAGGACTTTGCAGACATGGTGATATCCGAGGAGATGATAGAGTCTGTCATTAAGAATGGGAAAATGGAAGGGGGTGAGTCTGCTACTCCGAAAAACATATTCCCTGCTAGGAAAAAAGAGGAGATCTACGTAGTTAGTATCAATCAATATACATATACACCATATACACCACCAAAGCCCTATGCATCTACTACATCTTATGCACCTCCTACACCTTACACATCTTACCCGGGGTATAATCTTTACTACCCTAATGTGAACCACCTTACCCAAAATCCATTCCCTTATACCAATATACCACAACAACAGTTTCCAACTAGTATATCCTCACAGATAACCCTTCCTCGAAACACTGTCCCAAACACTCAAGGAGCCAGGCGCAATGACTAACGTTCACCAAAGAACGATCAAAAACCCCAATTTGATCCGATTCCTAGCACCTATGGTAAGCTATATCCCAAACTATTGCAGGGTCAACTTGTTACACCCGTATACCTCTAAACTCTGACACAGCCATATCCAAGGTGGTACTATGCAAATACCAACTACGCGAATCACGCAAGAATTCAAGGACATTCGACTGAAGATTGCCTGGCTTTTAAAAAGAAAGTCCAAAGCCTGATCAACACTGGGGCTGTGAAGTTCGGGACAAGGAATGGGCCGAATATAGCATGAAATCCATTGCCTAATCATATTGAGAACTGGGTAAATACAGTATGGACAAGGGAAGTCAAAAAGGTAAAAAAAATATCGGTGAAGTCAAGACTCCAATGTTAATAGTATGGGTCGAGATGGTTAAGGCAGGAGTGGTGAAGGATGTAGAAAGTTTAAAAATGGTTGCAAAGAGGGTGCAAAATTGGTGCATGTTCCATAAATGTAAAGGTCATATCATACAGGACTGCGGGGGCTTTCTAGCTAAAGTCCAAAAGATGATGGATGAGGGGGAGGCCCAGTTTTGCGAAGAAATAAAGGAGGAAGTAGAGGTTATTGAGAATGCAGCTGGCTAAGGAATAGGAAGACCTTTGATTATCTATTACGATGAACTAGAGGAGAAAGTTATGCCGGTTATTGAGGAAATTACGCCTAAGTTAATCATAGATTTGCCTTTTTCCTTCTCATATGACTGCAGCATGGTTATGCCAGGGTCTTCGAGTCAGCAAGATATCACAGGTGTAGGGAACTTAACACGAAGTGGAAGGTGTTATGCCCCTGAGGTTGTTGAACAGGGATCAACGAGGAAGTATGAAGGGAAGAAGGCAGCTGAACCAATCCATATTGAGATGGATTCGTCAAAAAAAGTAGAGAGGGGGTCAGCCCCAGTTAACAAGATAAAAGATTCAGTGAATGAAAAGAAGGCTTGCAAGTTTTTAAAGTTCATAAAGCATAGTGCGTATAGTGTGGTTGAGCAACTGCAGCGTCAGCCAACAAGAATTTCAATCCTATCTTTGCTACTGAGCTCAGAGCCACATCGAAATGCCTTGTTGAGAGTTTTGAATCAGGCATATGTTGCCAACAACATATTGGTGGAAAAACTAGATAGGCTGGTGGGAAACATTGCAGTAGACGATCATATCTATTTCAGTTATGATGAAATATCACCCAATGGTATCGGATTAACCAAAGCTCTTCACATAACAACCACCTGCAAAGGGTACATATTACCAAGGGTCATTTTGGATAACGGTTCTTCATTAAATGTGCTACCCTTGGCAACCTTGTCCAAATTGCCAGTTGATCATTCTTATATGCTTCCAAGTTGCATGGTAATTAGAGCTTTTGATGGAACTAGACGGGAGGTAATGGGAGCTATCGAGGTCCCGATGGAGATAGGTCCTTACACCTATAAGGTCAATTTCCAAGTCATGGATATTACCCTTTCTTACAATTTCCAAGTCAATTTTAGCAGGGGCTGTACCCTCATCTCTCCACCAAAAGTTGAAATTTGTTATGGATGGACGTTTGGTCACTGTATCGAGAGAAGAGGACATCATAGCCTCTGCATCTAGTGGTTCCCCATACATTGAACCAAATGAGGAGGCTCTAGAATGCTCCTTCCGGTCCTTGGAGTTTGTGAATGCAATATTAATCGCTGAGGAACGAAAAATTCCAAAACCGAATTGGTCCAAGAATACAAGATTGGGAGTGAAGACTACCGTAGGAAAGGGTTGCAGGGTTGGTAAAGGTCTCGGAAAGTATCTTCAAGGGATGGCTCGGGCAATTGAAATAGTGGGAAAGAAGGACTAGTTTGGCTTAGGATATCTTTCGAAGGCCCATGAGGAGAGGAAACAAATTGAAAAGAACCGATAAAGGAAGATGGCCCGTCTTGTGGGTATGGATATTGAGTGGGAGCCTATGACATTCCCACAAATCCTTCACAGCTTTCGCTCGACCGATTTTCTGTTTGGAGAAAAAAATTCAAATGATGTACTTATAATGATTGAGCAAGCCTTCGAGAGATTCCAGGTGAATAGGGATAAGTAGATACAGGATATGGAGATCTATATGACCAGGGAGGAAGGAATTGAAAGTGAGAATGCTAACTGGATGGTGCGACCTTGTCCACCAGGATATAGACTGACCAATTGGAGTGCAACCGAACTGCCTATAGTCTTTAGGTCTATTCCAACGTAATGCTTTTAAACAAATCTTAAACATCTTTGCCCAAAGATATTAAGAATTTCTTTTGTAATGGGGTTTTGTCTAAAAGTTTTCATTCAATAAATAACAAACACGATGCATTTTCTTCATATTGATGTGTCCATATTCTTTCATTTATGCTATTTATATTGCTTTCATTGTATATATGTTTTCCTATATTGTTTCTTCCCCACCTATTTATAGGTGTACGAATGCGGAATATAAGGACCTTCTCGTTAGTAATTCTGAAATTGATTTTGAGAGACCCATTTGCACGGATGATTTTGAGGCCGACGAAAATATTGAGGATTATGGTCTACCTCCGGACGTATTAAGAAAAATAGAACAAGAAGAGAAACAAGTTTTTCCTCATGAAGAGCCAGTGGAATTGTTAAATTTGGGAAGTAGTGAGGAGATAAAAGAGGTTAAAATTGGGACTACATTGTCGTCATCAATAAAGGGTGAATTGATAGCCTTGCTCTAGGAATATGTAGATGTATTTGCATGGTCATACCAAGACATGCCAGGTTTAGGTCCAGATATTATGGTACATAAGCTCCCTTTAAGGCTAGAGTGCAAGCCAATTCAGCAAAAGTTGAGAAGAATGAGGTCGGACATGCTGTTAAAGGTAAAAGATGAGGTGAAGAGGCAGTTTGATGCTGGATTCTTAGAGGTGGAAAAATATCCGGAATGTGAGGCAAACATTGTTCCAGTACCAAAGAAGAATGGCAAGATGCGTATGTGCGTTGATTACCAAGATTTGAACAAGGCCAATCCCAAAGATAATTTTCCTTTGCCTCATATTGATAATTTGGTGGATAATACGGCAAAAAGTTTCTTGTTTTCTTTCATGGATGGATTCTTAGGATATAATCAGATTAAGATGGCACCGAAAGATATGGAGAAAACCATATTTTTTACAATGTGGGGAACATTCTGCAATAAGGTAATGCCATTTGGATTGAAGAATGCTGGGGCAACATATCAGAGAGCCATGGTGACCTTGTTTCATGATATGATGCATAAGGGAATTGAGGTCTATATTGATGATATGATTGCAAAGTCACAAGGAGAAGAGGAGCATATTGCGAATCTTAGGAAACTCTTTGAAAGACTAAAAAAGTTTCAACTCAAGCTAAACCTAGCAAAATGTACTTTTAGAGTCACTTCGGGGAAATTATTGGGTTTTGTTGTTAGCAAAAAGGGAATTGAGATTGATCTGGATAAAGTGAAGGCCATCCAGAATTTTCCACCTCCATGTACTCAAAAAGAAGTAAGAGGTTTTCTGGGGAGATTGAATTACATTGCTCGGTTTATTTCTCAGTTAATCGATAAATGTGATCCAGGAGAGTGGGATGAAGGGTGTTTGATTGCTTTTGAAAAGGTTAAGCATTATCTATCAGACCCACCTGTATTAATGCCATCGACTTTGGATAAACCGATGATATTGTATCTATCAGTATTTAAAAGATCCATGGGTTGTGTTTTGGGGCAGCTTGATGAGACTGGAAAGAAAGAACAGGCGATTTACTACCTCAGCAATAAGTTCACAGATTATGAGTTGAAATATTTGTCAGTAGAAAAGCTTTGTTGTGCCTTAGCTTGGACTGCTCAAAGGCTCAGACAGTACATGTTGTACCACACGACGTGGTTGATCGCTAAGCTAGATCCAATCAAGTACATGTTGGAAGCACCTTCTTTGTCAGGGAGGATGGCGAGATGGCAGGTTTTATTGTCAGAATACGACATTGTATATGTAAGTCAGAAAGCTATCAAGGGCAGTGCAGTGGTTGAATTCTTAGCAAGTCGGGCAGTGGAAGATTATGAGCCGTTGAACTTTGATTTCCCAGACGAATATTTGATGTATGTTTCGCAAGTAGATGAGGTTCCCCCGAAGAAGAAAATATGGAAGATGTACTTTGATGGGGCATCCAATTCCATGGGGCACGAAATTGGTGTAGTCCTCATATCCCCAGAAGAAGATTATTATCCTTTCACTGCTAGATTGGATTTTGATTGTACAAACAATACTGCAGAACATAAGGCATGTTCTATGGGCCTTCGTGCTGCCACAGACAGAAAGATAAAAAAACTGAAGGTTTTTGGAGACTCACTTTAGTGATATATCAATTGCACGGAGAATGGGAAACCCGAGATTCAAGGTTACTCCGATATCGAGAGCTCATACTGAGTTTGTTAGAGGAGTTTGAAGAAGTGATTTTCAGTTACTTCCCCTGAGAAAAAAATCGAATAGCAGATGCTCTAGCTACTTTGTCATCAATGTTTAAAGTGAATGAAATGGCTGAAGTTGTGCCGATCAAGATGAGCATATATGAGTCTCCTGCCCACTGCTCGAGTATCAAAGAAGAAGCAGATGGTCTCCCTTAGTATAACGACATTTTGCAATACATCAAGAAACAACAGTATCCAGAGCGAGCAACAGAAAACGACAAGAGAACTCTGAGAAGGCTAGCAATGAGTTTTGCTCTAGATGGCGAGATTCTCTACAAGAAAGAGAAAGACCAAGTCCTATTGAGATGTGTCGGATCTGCCGAAGCTCAAAGAATCATAAAAGAAGTTCATGAAGGGATATGTGGCACCCATGCTAAGGGTCACATGCTTGCTAAACAGATTATGAGGGCAAGATATTATTGGCTGACGATGGAAGGAGATTGCAACAGTTATTCCCGGAAGTGTCATAAATGCCAGATCTATGCAGATAAGATTCATGTGCTGCCATTGCCATTGCACGTCATAACCGCACCATGGTCGTTTTCAATGTGGGGAATAAACATGATTAGGCCTATTACCCCAAAAGCTTCAAATGGACATCGCTTCATCTTGGTGGCCATAGATTATTTCACAAAATAGGTAGAAGCTGCTTCCTACGTGAATGTAACAAAGTCGATGGTATACAGATTTGTTAAGAAGGAAATCATATGCCGATATGGATTTCCAGCAAGAATTATTTCAGATAATGCTCTCAATCTAAATAATAAGATGATGAGAGAGGTATGTACTCAGTTCAAGATCACGCATCACAATTCGACACCTTATCATCCGAAGATGAATGGGGTAGTAGAAGCAGCCAACAAAAACATCAAGAAGATTGTCGAGAAGATGACTGATGTGTACAAGGATTGGCATGAGATCTTGCCTTTTGCTCTTCATGCATATCGCACTTCGATTCGCACATCTACAGGGGCAACGCCGTTTTCTTTGGTATATGGTATGGAAGCAGTGTTACCTATTGAAGTTGATATTCCTTCACTTCATGTTTTGATGGAGGTTTGCCTAGAAGAGGCAGAATGGGTTAGAGCTCGTTATGAACAGCTGAATCTCATCGAGGAGAAAAGATTGAAGGCAATTTGCCATGGGCAATTGTATCAAAAAAGGATGATTCGAGCCTACAACAAGAAGGTTTGTCCCAGACAGTTCCGAGAGGGGGAGTTAATACTAAGGAAAATTCTCCCTATAGTGAAGGATCCACGAGGAAAATTGGCCCCAAATTGGGAAGGACCCTATATAGTAAAAAGTGCTTTTTTTGGGGGAGCATTGATTCTAACTCGAATGGACATGGATGATTTCAGAAATCCCGTGAATGCTGATGAATTGAAGAAGTGTTACGCTTGAAGAAAAAGAAAAGAAAAAGAGGATGTTATGCACAGGGGAATTCGAATGATTCCAAGTGTAAAAATAGAAATTCTATATATCTGCCCCCCTTGAGAATTGCTTTTCAAAGAGAATATTCATGCTTGATATGATGAATGACCATCTTTTATACTCTATTCACTAAGAAGAAATTATCCCTAGTCACCCCTTTGAACCTTAGGAATTATTTCTTTCGTTGAACCCTGATCAAAGATCACGCTCTACACTAGAGGGCAAATACGAGGAAAAATAATCAAAATCATGGAAAAAAAAAAGAGAGCCATTGGAAAATGTGAAATCAAAGAATGACAAATGAAAGCCAGCAATGAAAGAAAAGAGATTGAAAAAAGGAAAGAAAAAAAAAGAAAAGTCCAAAAAAAAATGGGGACAAATGTTTCAAGAATAAATTCTCCTCAGGAAATGATACTTGATCCAATCACCCTTAAACACATTTTGGGCCTATTTTATCATTTCCTTCTAAACCCGAACGTTGGCCTACATTACGTGCTTTAAAAGTCCATTTTGATCAAGCATGAATATTTAATTTGAGAGGTTGTTCTCAGAATTTATCCCATCTTTTGAATTGACATTTTTACCTTGGAAGCATTTAGAATTCTCAGATGCGTGGTAGAATACAAAAGAAAAAAAAAAGGAAAATGAGAGATTTAAGCCGAAAACCCGTAAAGGGCGACTTAATACCGAATGGGGGACACCTGAGTTGAAAACCATCAAAGGACGGCTCAAGTACTGATTAAGGTTTGAATCAATGCTCCGTGTAAAGGGGGAGAAAGTATTTGAAAATCAGAGAAAAGGGGAACAACTCAGTCTAACGTAACTACGGAAGCCGAGGGATTACCCAATTAAATTGTTTGTTCAAAAGAAATTTCAGATGGTTTGAAGAAGGAAGGGTCCAAGATATTCTGCATCCGGGACATCTACAACCTATAACTTTACATATATTCTTGATGTCCACTTTTATCATTTTAAAAAATTTTGTTGTAATAAATTTTTGTTATCCCTTTTATGACATTTGCTTGTTTCATACTTTCTTTCATACATTTTTGAGATGCATTTTGTTTGTTATTAAATTGAATGATGATTAGTAAACATAAAAATCTTTAAATAAAGGGATTTTGAAAGTATTAATAAGGAATAGATCTAAATCTTAGAAAAGTTTTGGAAACCACTAATCCTGATGGAAAATTCACCAAGTAAAGGAAAACAGTGAATGTGTTGGAGACTCCGTCTTGAAGTCAGAAATTTGTAAATTTCAGCGAAGTCAGAAACTGGAACTGTTTGACAATTTATCTTGAGTAAAGGGTTCCTTAGGTGGGGCATTAGTCAATGTTTGAAGACTCCGTCATGAAGTCAGATAATCTATGAACTTCAAAGAAACCATGGATTAGAAATCATGACACAATCATTTGATTGCATTCATCCTTAGGAAACATACAAGCATTTGCAAAGCATGTCATTTTCATCATTGCATTTAGCTAAACTGCAAGAATCAGGAAAACTTTGGCTTCCCCAAATCGAACTCGTTCTGCTTCTCAAATGAGTCGAGCCCTGAGACCGCTGTCGAGGTATTTTCCTTTCATTTTTAAGTTAAATTTATTTTTTCCAAATGAATCAAACCCAGGATCATCCTTAGCATTTCCCTTTGTTTTAAGTTGAATTCATTCTATTTTATAAAATGAGTCGAGTCCCGAGACCATCGTCGAGGTATTTTTTTTGTTTTAAGTCGAATTTATTCTGTTTTATCAAATGAGTCGAGCCCCGAGACCATTGTTGAGGTATTTCCTTTTGTTTTAAGTCGAATTCATTCTATTTTATCAAATGAGTCGAGCCCCGAGACCATCGACGAGGTATTCCCTTATGTTTTAAATCAAATTCTTTCTATTTTATCAAATGAGTCGAGCCCCGAGACCATCGTCGAGGTATTTCCTTATGTTTTAAATCAAATTCATTCTGTTTATCAAATGAGTCGAACCCCAAGACCATCGTCGAGGTATTTCGTTTTGTTTTAAATCGAATTCATTCTACTTCTCAAATGAGTCTAGCCTTGGGACCGTCATCAAGGTATTTTTTCTTTAAATCATGGATAAGACCTCCGGGCACCATTCCTAAGACCTCCGGGCATAGTTTTTCTTTTTAAATCATGGATAAGACCTCCAGACACTATTCTTAAGACCTCCAGGCACAAGTTTCTAGAGTTTTACAGTTTTAAACAATGAACAAGTCTTTTGTGGTCATAACCAAAGCCTCTGCTGGAGATATCCAGAGTTTTTTAGTTTTAAAAATGAACAAGTCTTTGGTGGTGATAGCCAAAGCCTCTGGTGGAGATATCCAGAGTTTTCCATTTGTTTGATGAAGTCTTTGGTGGTGATAACCAAAGCCTCTGGAGGAGATATCTAGAGTTTTTCAATTTTAAAAGTGAACAAGTCTTTGGTGGTGATAGCCAAAGCTTCTCGTGGAGATATCCAGAGTTTGACATTTGTTTGAGCAAGTCTTTGGTGGTGATAGCCGAAGCCTCTGGAGGAGATACCCAGAATTTTAAACACAGCTTAGCACAAGACAGGTTAAGCCCCCGAGACCATCATCGAGGTCTTTTCTTCTCTCGTTAATCGAACTTGTTTCCTTAAGATAGGTCGAGACTTGATTAGTCAGAGAACTCAATTTAAGGACAAAATCTTCAATTTACAGCTTTTTCTTAAATATATATATATAATAATGATGAATGATGATGATTGAAAACCCCTTTCCCTTTCCTTCACATGTGATTTCACTAATCGTACAAAATTAGTGTTTGTTTATCTTTGTCTGATTCCTGATTCTTAGCAATAGCCAAAGAGGGGCAACTATAGACACCTAATTTTGTCCGGACCACTAAGTCAGGTATGTTTTCTTCCTAAATTGATGTTTCAAAATGCAAAAAGACTTTTCTCATCCTGCAGGTGGTACTCTGTGACTTGGTCTAACAAAGCAGACAGAAAAAGTCAAACTTGAAAAAGTCAACCTCGAAAAAGTCAACTCAAAAAAGTCAACTATTGAAAAAGTCAACCCACTTTCAAAATCAAGATTTGAAGTTCAATTGAAAAATGGTGAACGAATTTTGATAATCCGAGGTCTACATTGAAAGATATGGGGTTCGAAAGTTGGGTTACGAAGATTTGATAGAAAGGAAACCCTAGTTCGAGAAATTTAGGAAAAAATGCTTAAATGACCAAATTTGTCGGAATTGAAGGTTCCAAATGAAAGCTAAGCACTGACTACGGGTAATAGAGAGGCTACTTGGAAGAAAAACTGAAAGAAAAGTCAATTCGGAAGAAAATCGAGAATTATGGTTTTTTAGTGCATTTTGGTGAAATTTGGGAAAATTACAGAAATGGCCCGATTCGGTAAGACTGAAGCCCCTAATTGATGAGGAGTGATTAAACAAGGATAGCCCAAGGCTCAATTTGAGGAAAATCTGAAAATCAGACTTGTTTTGAGCAAAGCCGGGCTTTGACAATAAAAGGGCAAAATTGGAAAATTTGGGAAAAATAGCAAATGAACTCCAAAAATTCTGAAAATTTACAGATCTCATTCTTAAATCATTTTGAAGAGATTGGTGAAAGAAAGTCTTGATTCGGAGTTCGTTTGCAAAATGTCCAAATCCCGGGTCCACTATGCAAAAATTCAAAAGGATAAATCTCGAAAAAATAGTAAATGAGCTCCAAAAATTCTGAAAATTTGCAGATCTCATTCTTAAATTATTTGGAAGATATTGGTGAAAGAAAATCTTGATTCAGAGTTCGATTGAAAAATGGCCAAATCCCGGGTCTACTATGTAGAAATTCAAGTAGATAAATCCCGAAAAAATAGCAAATGAGTTTAAAAAATAATGAAACCTTCTAGATCACACTTTTATATTATTTGGAAGAGACTGGTGAAGAAAAATCTGGATTTGGAGCTCGTTTAAAATTGGTGAAAGTTCGGGTGCACAAAAGAGCAATTTTGGAAAAAAAATCCAAATAAATAGCTAATGGACTAGAAATTTTTTGAAAACTTTCAAAATTTAATTTTTTATTATTTTGAAAGTATTGAAAAAAGAAAATTTGAATTTGGAGTCCGTTTGCTATTTATTTAGGTTTGAGGGTCAAAAAGGTCATTTTATCGAGGAAATCGAAAAGGGCAAATTTGTAATTAAGAAAAATATGAAAGAAGAAGGAATTGCTAGGATTTTACCTCCTTTGATCAGCCAGCATAGAGGAGAAGAAGGAAGCTTGATCAATTTAATTCCTTAGTCACTATCAAGCTCATATTGCTACCACTAATACCTTGCAAATGGTCCCCCCTCCATCAAATGGCTTAGGTGCCTTGTAGAAAAGTTGAATACACCATTCAATGGCCAAGATAACATTTTTATTTATCATGAAAGAACCCTCATCTAATGGCCAAGAATGGAAGAGCACAACTCATCCAAAGGTGGACATCCATTCGGCCAAACAAGGAAGTGCATGGGATTGTTCCTTTTCATCCAATGGCTTAGGCCATGTACAAGGGCTGAGTACACATGTAAAGGGCTGGGATTAAATGCCAAGATGATATTCTTATTTTGTCATGAAAGAATCCTCATCCAATGGCCAAGAATAGAAGAGCATAACTCATCCAAGGGTAGGCGCTCAAAGGGACAAGTAAGGGAGTGCATGGGATTGGTCCTCTTTTTCATCTAAGGGCTGAGGTTTTTACAAGGGCTGAGTACACATATTAAGGGCTGTTATCAATTGGCAAGATGACATTTTTATGTTGTCATGAAAATATCTTAATCTAAGGGCCAAGATTGGAGGAGAAAAAGTGTAAAAAATCATCCAACGGTGGGCATGGCATTCGGCCAAGCATGAGAGAGGGGGGGAATGTTTTATTTTTCCTTAAGTGGCTGATCATTTGAGAGGGGAGGTCAGTAGCTAATGGAGAAAAGAAAAGGTTTTTGAAAAAAAGAAAGCTTTTGTTAAGGTAGCCATTCTACCATTGCTACTACAATTTTTCTTCTTCTTCCTCATGCTTTATTTCTTGTTTTCCATGTCATTTCCTACCTTTTTTTTTTTAACATCTTTCTTGTTGTTCTTGCTTTTCAAAAAATAAATAAAACAATGGTTAGGCTTCATGATCTTGATGAAAGTCAAGTGATAATGGTTAGGGTGGGATTTGCCCAATATACTAACCATGGAGCTCATCTCCATATATTGTTTTTTACCTTAGTTATTTTTTATGATTTTGAGATTGAAAACGCTTCATGACCTTGATGAAAATCAAGAGATAACGGTTAGGGGGGCTTTGTCCAATATACCAACCATGGAGCTCATCTCTTTGTTATTCATTTGCTTACTTTAACTTGCTTATTTCTATTATTGTTTATCTTTATGTATATTTATATGCTTGCTAACCATCTTGTTCTTTTGACTTATGTCATATTTTTGCATCTTGGGGCTATTATCATATAGTTTAGGCCATTTCCATTTTTCATATCATCTTCCATAGCATTTAGTTAGGTCATTTCACATGACATTTCTCACAATACTTTGGTTCCTAGGCCATTCAGCCATGTGTATTTTCTATAAGCTTTAGGTCATTTTCTAGGCCATGATATTTGCTATTTCATTTAGACATCTAGGTCATTTTACATGTCATTTAGCTTTAGGCCATTTTTATTATTCCATGTCATTTAAGTTTAGGTCATTTTTTTTATTCTATGTCATTTTACATGTCATTTAGGCACTACGCCATTTTCATTATTCCATATCATTTGCCATGTCATTTAGAAACAAGGTCATGCATATTAAGTTAGTATAGCATTTACTGTCATGCAAACTCATGCTAGGAATTTAGGTTATTTATGCCATGCATTTTCCATATACTAGACTTTTAATCCATGCATTTCATGTATTCACTTTGCTGTATTTTCATGCATTCCAAGTCATGCCACATGATTTATGACTTAGGCCAACCAATGGCTCAAAGTCATGCTCACTTGAGCATACTTGTGGAAAATTAAAGGGTTATCAAATTGATTATTCTACCTTTGTGATTTTTTTACTTAGCCAATTCTTGTCCAAGGTTTTTAAATGTTTTAGATACTGTTTGTAGGTCTTTAGAAGAGTCTCAAACATTTTTACTTTGATTCTTAAATGATTTTATCAATGGCAAAAAAATGTGTTTTGGCAAAACAGTTTTCCACCCAGTACTCGAACTTTCCCTATTTTTCTGGGAAGTCATCTTTAATCAAAAAATTAAGCCAATTTTTTCTCATGTAGTTTTACATGTTCTGAGTCTCCAGTATGTTTTTTAGATTTTTTTGAGTTTTTAAAAATAGGTTAAAAATCGTATATCAAAACAGGATAGTAGAGGCATATTTGAATTCAAAAGAAAAACAATTGTTGAATTTAGCTAAGGCATTTAGAGGGGGTTGGTTAGAAGCTTTAGCTACTATCTTAGGATAGTTTCTAAGCCTTTTTAAACTTTAAAAATGATTTTATAAACCTCGGGTTAAGGATGGTTAAGTCCGGGATTTTAAACTTAGGAAATTAGAGCCATTTTAAAAGGGTTTGGCTAGGGTTTTATTTCTAATCCAAGATCTTCAAAATTGTTTTTAAACAATCACAAAGTATTTTGATTTTAGAAAATTTAATTTGATATGTCTTCCTAAGGTAGCCGGATATCTTTTTAGATATACGAATTTCCTTAATTAAAGAAAAAATATATATTTTCATGCATTGCATTTTCCATGTTAATGCATACCATATAATATGTGATTTTTGATAATTTCTATGATATTGTTATTGTTTTGATTTATTTTATGGTGTTATGTTGTTTGTTATATGTCTTTGAATATTATATGTTATTCTATGCTTTTTATTTAGTTATTCATTTTTGTCACATTATATAGCATATACTATGTTCATGCATTATTATTTCTATTTTCATGCATATTACATGATAGCATTATTTTATGCTTCATGTCATTTAGATTATATTCCATGTCATTTAGGTTTAATCATTTATATTTGCCATGTTATTTGAATCATTTCATTTCATTTAGAATATGCTATGCCATTTGAATTATGTCATAACATTTAGGTTGCATTATATTATCTGGACTTTGCTATGTCATTTTATTTTCATATTCTTTTTTTTTTAAATGTTTTTTTTTTATAATAAAAGATAATGATTTTAAATAACAAATAAAGATAATCCCGAGTTAAAATAATTCATGAGTTCTCTATCGGGTTTGCTGGAGGAAATATCATCAGTTATCATTAATAAAGGAATATATTTCTTTCAAAAAACGAGAATGATTTGGAAGATTTTCCAAATAAATAAAAATTTCTATATTTTGCCGATTTTGTCAGGGAATATAGGAAAATTTTGAATTAATAAATTTCGGATCATTTTCAATTAAAAATAGAATTATTTTTCTTTAAATTGGGAATTAATTCGAAATACCAAATTTAAAACTGATTTTTTACCGAGACTTGAGATAACACACGATTAATAAGGTACCATTTTATACAGGCATTGTGGGGGTGCAATCCTTCCCCGCATGTAACCGAGTCCCGAACCCGCTTCTTTGATTTTCTCTGGTTTAAAAGGCGCAGACTTGAAATTAGTTTTTTAAAAATATTTTAATTAAATTTAAAATATTTTACAAAATTGGTTTTGATAGGTGGCCAATCACACCTAGCTAAAAAAGATTGGTGGCGACTCTATGTCTTTTTACGAGGTCATTTTCAAATCCTCATTTTATTTTAAGAGGAATTAAGTTGACTTTTCCTCTGTTTTCCAATGTCGCACTGAACGAATAAGACAGTCTTGCAATGAGACATGTTGTTGTCGTTATTTTTTACGTTGCGACAACGGACATATTTAAAAACATTTTATTGTTTTCAAAACTCCCCTTATTTTATAAAATGTGGGAATTAAAATTAAATACCGAATAAACTAACAAAAACCGAGACTTTGATAACACACGACTAATTCTAGGCCTGACTCTCTAAATTTCCCCAGTGGAGTCGCCAAGCTATCGCAACCTAAAAAAAAATAACAAGTCTCATCGCGAGACTTTATATTTCGTTAAGCGTGACATTGAAAAAAAAAGAGTAAAAGTCGACTTAATTCCTCTTAAAATAAAATGAGGATTTGAAAATGACCTCGAAAAAGACATGGAGTTGCCACCAATCTCTTTTGGCTATGTGTGATCGGTCGGTCACCTATTAAAACCGGTTTTGTAAAACATTTTAAAATCAATTAAAACATTTTTTTAAAACCAATTTCAAGTCCGCGTTTTAAACCAGAGAAATCAAAGAAGAGGGTTTGGGACTCGGTTACGTGTGGGGAAGGATTAGCACCCCCACAACGCCCGTATAAAACGGTACCTTATTAATCATGTGTTATCTCAAATCTCGATAAAAAAAAGTTGATTTTAAATTTAGTATTTCAAATTAATTCCCAATTTAAGGAAAAATAATTCAATTTTTAATTGAAAATGATCCGGCATTTCTTAATTCAAAATTTTCCTATATTCCCAAAGAAACGTGGCAAAATATAAAAAAATTTATTACTTTGGAAAATTTTCCGAATCATTCTCGTTTTAAAGAAGATATTCCATTATTGATGATAATTGATGATTATTGATGATATCCTCCCCAACAAACCCTGCAGAGAACTCATGAATTATTTTAACTCGGGAATATCTTTATTTTATTGAAAATCATTATCTTTTTCAAAACATTTAAAAAATATATATGAACATGAATATGTGTGACATAGTAAAGATGATATAACAAAGTCTAGATAATATAATGCAACCTAAATGAGATGATATAATTTAAATGGCATAGCATATTCTAAATGAAATGAAATATCCTGAGTAACATGATATATTCTAAGTGAAATGAAATGTCCTAAGTGACATAATATATTCTATATGAAATGAAATGATTTAAATGACATGGCAAATTTAAATGATATGGCATATTTTAAATGACATGGCATATTCTAAATAATATAATCTAAATGACATGGAATCTAACCTAAGTGACATGAAATGATATGAAACATAAAATAATGCTATCATGAAATATGCATGAAAATAAAAATAGTAATGCATGAACATAGTATATGCTAAATGATGTGACAAAAATAAATGACTACATAAAAAACATAGGATAACATGAAATACTCAAAACCATATGACAAACAATGAAACCATAGAATATAAATCAAAATAATAACAATACCATAGAAATTATCATAGCAAAAAATATATATATATATATATATTATACAATATGCATGAATATGGAAAATGCAATGCATGAAAGTGTATTTTTTCTTTTGAACTTTTAAAGTTTTTAAAGTTTAAAATGCAATCCGAGGTTTATAAAATCATTTTTAAGTTTAAAATGGCCTAGAAACCACCTTAAGACAGTATCTAACTTTCCTAATCATTCCCCTCTAAGTAACTTAACCAAATTCAACAATTATTTTTCTTTTGAATTCAAATTTGCCTCTACTGTCCAGTTTTAAATCATGTTTTTTTTTACCTATTTTTAGAAATTAAAAAAAATCTTAAAAAAAATACTGGAGACTCAGAACATGTAAAACTACAAGTGAAAAAACTGGCTTAATTTTTTGATTAAAGATGACATCCCAAAAAAATCGAGAAAGTCCGAGTACTGGATGAAAAACTATTTTGTCAAAACACATTTTTTTTGCCTTTGATAAGATCATTTAAAAATCAAAGTAAAAATGTTGGGGACTCTCCTAAAGACCTACAAACAGTAGTTAATACTTCTAAAAAGTTAGACAAAAATTGGCTAAGTAAAAGAAATCACCAAGGTAGAATAATTAATTTGATAACCCTTTAATTTTCCACAAGTATGCTCAAGTGAGCATGACTTTGAGCCATTGATTGGCCTAAGTCATAAATCATGTGGCATGACATGATATGCATGAACATATAGCAAGTTGAATGCATTAAATGAATGATTTAAAACCTAAATGATAAAGGAAATGCATGGTAATTCAAAATGACCTAAATGCCTAGCATGAGTTTGCGTGGCAATAAATGCTATCTTAACTTAATATGCATGAAATGCTTGATAATGAAAATGTGATTTAGACCTAATGTGTTATGAATATGCATGACAATACTAATGTGACCTAAGACCTAAATAGCATAGCAATGCATGGCAATACCAATAGGATCTAAGACCTAATATGCATGGCAATACAAAGATGGCCTAGACCTAAAATGTGATGAGAATGCATGAGAATGTCATGAACATATAATGACCAATAAGCCTAATACTAATGCATGAACAAACAGCAACTAATACACAATATCAAGGCATAATAATGCAAAGCATGGTACCTAAACAAAATACAAATGCACACATAAGGCGAGGAATGCATGAAGAGGCCGAATGGTCAGTAGATAACCTAAGGCAATCCTATCTAGCAAATAACACAAACATATGGCAAACCAAATCAAAATACATAATTTCATGGCATGAAATACTAACCTATCAACTAAACCAATTGAAAATGCAAACATAAAGCAAAAGGGGTCATGTTGGCCGAATGGTCCTCAAAAATCATGGCATAATCCTAGCTAGCAAATAACACAAACACATAGCATTTTAAACCAAAATACACAAAACCAAACATGGAAATGCAAACAAATCAACAAGAAAGATGAAAATACACATACAAGGCAAACGAAATGGAAGTAGCCGAATGGTCATATGGTAAAATATAAGATGCAAACATGGCAACATGCAAGGTATGATACATGAAAAAAAATGCAAAATATAATCAAGAAGAACAAAAGGGCCAAAACTTAGCTACCAAATAACACAAACACATAGCATTTTAAACCAAAATATGCAAAACCAACATGGAAATGCAAACAAATCAACAAGCAAGATGAAAATACACATACAAGGCAAATGAAATGGAAGTAGCCGAATGGTCATATGATAAAATATAAGATGCAAACATGGCAACATGCAAGGTATGATACATGAAAAAAATGCAAAATATAATCAAGAAGAACATAAGGGCCAAAACCTATAAGGAAATATCATTTCATGAAAAAACAGAAAGAAGCAAATATAGCATAAAAATAATGTAAAGAACATGATCAAAATAAACATAGACATGCAAAGAAAATAACAAGAAAAACTAGTAAACAAAACAAGGAAATTTAAGCACTATGGTTGGTACAAAATGGGCATAGCCTCTCCCCTAACCATAATCACTTGGTCTTGTCAAGATCATGAAGCCTTTTCATTTCAAAAAAATCAAAAAATAAACCATGCTAATCAACAAAAAAGAGGTAAGCTTCATGGTTGGTAAAAATGGGTATAGCTTCTCCCCTAACCGTGGTCACTTGATATGTATCAATATCATGTAGCCATTTCAACCTCTTTTGCTTCATTTTTTGTAAAAACTTAGAACATTAAATACTTAAATAAACCTTCCAAAATCATGTTTCCTACAACAACATGCAAAGAAAAAAAATAAAAAAATTCAAGGCAAGCATTCATGTCAAATTCGGCCAAGCAAAAACCTTGTAAAAAAAATTGTTTTCAACTATTTCTGATGAAGAAGAAAAGATGAAAACTTAAGTAAACATTTTAAAACTTTGATTTCTATGAGAAATGTAGTAGGAAAACAAAATGGAAAATCAAGAAATCATCATGGAAAACAAGAAGGAAAGAGCTAGGTAGAAATGACTACCTTCAAGCTCTTTTTAGAAAACCTTATTTTCTTTCTTTCAAAGACCTCTTCTTTGCTAAATTAGCTACCGCCCTCCTCCATCAAATGACCTAGCCTATATGGGAAAAACAAACATTCGTCCTTTCCTCTTGGCCGATTGGCATCCCTCACCCTTGGATGATTTTTGCACTTTTTCTCCTCTAGTTTTGGCCCTTAGATTAGGATCTTTTGATGACACAATAAAAATACCTTCTTGCCAATATATAGTAGCCCTTAAGATGTGTACTTAGCCCTTCTAATAACCTCAGCCCTTACAATCCCATGCTCTCCCTTGCTTGGCCGAATGAACCTCTGCCCTTCAATGAGTTGTGCTAATATTTCTTCTTCCATTCTTGGCCATTGGATGAGGATTCTTTCATGACAACATAAAAATGTCATCTTGGCATTTAATCCCCGACCTCAAAATGTGTACTCAACCCTTGTAAATGGCCTAAGCCATTGGATGAAAAAGACCAATCTCATGCACTCCCTTGCTTGGCCGAATGAATTCCAACCCTTGGATTCTTTGTGTTCATCTTTCTTCTTCCATTCTTGGCCATTGGATGAGGGTTCTTTCATGAAAAATAAAAATGTCATCTTGGCATTTAATCTTGGCCATTGAATGGTAAACTCAATTTTTCCTACAAGGCACCTAAGCTATTGGATGAAGGGGGGACCATTTGCAAGGTACTAGTCGAAGCATTTTGAGCTTGATAGTGACTAAGGAATTAAATTGATCAAGCTTCCTTCTTCTCCTCTATGCTGACTGACCAAGGGAGGAATTATCTCAGCAATTCCTTCATCTTTCATATTTTTCTTAATTACAAATTGGCCTCTTTCGGTTTCTTCGATAAAATAACCTTTTTAACCCTGAACCTAAATAAATAGCAAACGGACTCCAAATTCAAATTGTAACAACCGAAGTTACGTATAATCATGTAAAGTCAAATCCCGAAAAATTTTAAGGACAAACTTGGAAATTTGTAAGAAGTTATAAGTGAAGGAAATAAAAGAAGAAAGGATCAAAATGAATATATTAAAAAAGTTTAGGGGCTTAATGGTTATTTATAAAAAGTTGAGGGACTAATATGCAATTATCCCAAAAATAATAAAAATATCTCTTATGTTCATTTTTCTCCCGAAAACACTAGAATTCTGCTTCTCTTCTTCAAGTGGCAGCCGGCCTCCCATCCTCCCTCTCTCTCAAATTTCTCTTCAAGTATTCCACCATAATCTCAACAACAATTACATCCAAGGTTAGTTTCTTGATAAATTCTTCATTTTCTTTAGATATTCTACTTGAGCATGCTAAGATCTTTGCTCCATAAACATGTTAAGGTCTGAAATCCATCTATTAAGTATGAATTTTACTCATTTTTGGTATGTATTAAAAGGATTTGAAAGCATGAACAAGAAAATGGGAAGAAAAAGCAAAACAGGGGAATCTGAGCATGCTTGCTGTTCGGATTTTCTGGGTTCAGTACAGTTGGGTTTATATTGTTTTGATATTTTTCCTAGAAACTAGACTTCAATACGAGAATTTTGGTCTTTGAATCACCCAAAACCGTTAAGCGGTTAAAAAGATAAAATTCGGTGAAGTTGGCTGTTTAGTGTGACCCCTGTTTCAGCATAGTTTCGGGTTTTATCAAATTTGATCAAGATTTTGTTCTAATTGTCTAAGTTAGTTATTTTCTTCATAAATTAGACTTATTGGTACCAAACTCAAGTTATGATTTTCTAATCTAACTTGATATTAAGGAATTTATTGCTTAAGAGAAATATAGTACTATTGATGGTTATGGATTATAAAAATCTCTAAGGCATGGAGTACTAGAAAGGAATTTGATAAGGACATGAATATGGAGTTGAATTATGGAGAAAATGATTATGGAAATGATATTAAAAAAATTAAGGATATGTTGTTTTGAGTACGAGAAATTAGTATTGACCTTGAGGGAAGATTATGAGACTTAAGTTGCATTCAAAATTGTGTAATGCTTTGAGCATGTATAGATACTAATTATTGTTAATCTCTAGGCCACGTAGATCCGACGTCACCTATGGATCCCGAAGTTTCAGATCGAGGTGTATAGTAAGATTATCTCAAGGATAGTGAGTAGACGACAACTATAGTTATTTGAAATTTCTTTAATTATAATTATATATATATTTTTAGCATAATATTTATTTTACGTATTAAAGGTATATACAATATTTAATCATATGAATTGATTTGTTATTAAAGTATTTTTATTTCAAGAAATATTATATCGAGTAAGTTGGTTGATTTATGAAATATGATTATACATAAAACTTGACGTACATGGTTTTGGCTCCACCTCACTTAATGTATAAGGCTATACCCTTGATCGGAATACGGGAGCTGCGTGCTACGCCTTTGTGGCGGGAGCCACCTCCAGAGTCCCAATTCCGTGATATTAGACTAGGGTATGGGAGCTGCGTGCTACGCCTTTGTGGTGGGAGCCACCTCCAGAGTCCCTATCCCATTATATTTGCCTTTTGGGGGCACATCATAGCGACACATATGCCTTTGGGGCGTCCTATGGTGGTATTGGCCTTTGGGGCCGGCTACTAGTATGCCTACATGGATATTGCCTGGTTATTTCATGGATGTATTCTTATGCAGGACAGAAAGTTGGAGCCCAATTATACGAAACTTGATTTACTTTACAGATTTTATTTATTGATTTAATATTATAATATTGTTATACATTTGAAAACTTTGCTACGTCTTTGAATTACTCATTATGGTTTTACTATTATTTATTTTGAAAATGTCAATTATGCTTTACAGACTACCATTATAGTTTTTCACACGCTTTAAATGTTGCCTACTCACTGAGATATTCATATATCTCACCTTTTCATATTCTCATTTTCAGGTGATAGTTAGGTGTTGGGATTGCAACCTTCCTCTATTCTCTGCTTCAAATAGAATTTTGACGTGGTGGGCATCATACTAAAAATTTATTTAAGTCTTGATCTTTTGATGTTTTCATCTAGTAAACCTTGCTGAGATAGGTTTACTTTTGGATATATTGTATATTTGAAGATATGAGACAATAGATCAGTATGTTTTGACTTGAGCTTAAATTGATCATGGATAAATTTTTTGAATATGATGGATATATGTGATAATAGCATAGAGAAATATTGCTGGTTGAGGATATGAATTGAGTGTTATTTGCAGGAGGGTTTATAGTTGAGATAGAAAGGAAACTCTGCCGGATTTTAGGTAGATTATTCGGACAGGGTGTTACAATTTGGTATCAGAGCAAGGTTATAGGTCCTGTAGACTTAGGAACTGTTTGTTGAAATATTAAAATATTGTCACTTGTGTAAGAAATCAGACACGATGCCACCACGTCGAAGAGGAAGGCCTAGAATCAATCCCCTAGCCCAAAATAGGAATAGGAATAGAAATGTGAATATTGATGAGCAAATTGGAGAACAAGCTTCAGCTGCTGTTTCATCTTCTATTGCTGCACCCTCAGCAGCACCTCCAACAGCTGATCTTAATTTAGTTAAGGCAGTTGCGGTCTTGGCAAGAGTAATTCCCGCTTTGACTGCCCCTACTAAAAAGGGGATAGTTGATTACTGTAAAGGTCTTAAGAATATGGGTTGCAAGATTTTAACGGGCTCTTTGGAATCAGATTTAGCCTGGTCATGACTAGAAAAAATTGAGACTACTTTCATTACTCTTCAGATTCCCGAGCTTATGAGGTTACCATGTGCGATGCAATTTTTGGAGGGTCATGCACACACATGGTGGAAAACTACAATGCAAAGGTATGCTGGACGTCCTACCATAACCTGGGTAGATTTTCGAAGAGAGTTTGAAGAAAAATATTATTCTCGAGCCTTACGGGAAAAGAAATGGACTGAGTTTATGAATTTAAAATAGGGTGGTATGTCAGTAGCAGGGTATGAGCAAAAGTTCAATGAACTATCAGAATTTGCTCCATCGATAGTAGCCAACGATGTTGATAGATGCAAGAAATTCCAAGATGGGCTACATGTTAGTATTCGAGATAGGTTGACGACCCTACTTAGATAAGTTTGTTATTGTTTTCATCAATGACATCCTAGTTTATTCCAGGAATAAGGATGATCATGTAAGCCATTTGAGAACGGTGTTGCAGACTATGCGTGAAAAGCAACTTTATGCTAAATTTTCCAAGTGTGAATTCTAGCTAGACAAAGTAGCATTCCTTGGTCACGTAGTATCTAAGGAAGGGATTTTTATGGATCCACAAAAGATAGAAGCTGTAGTTGCTTGGGAATGACCCACTAATGTCACAGAAGTTAGGAGCTTTCTCGGATTGGCAGGGTACTATCGAAGATTTGTGGAAGGATTTTCCATGATTGCCTCTCCTTTGTCAAAACTAACAAGGAAGCATGCTAAGTTTGAGTGGACTGACAAATGTGAGCAAGCTTTCCAAGAGCTCAAGCGTAGATTGACCACAACACCAGTTCTTACACTACTATCAGGGACTGGAAGCTTTGTGGTATAAAGTGATGCCTCGAGGCAAGGTTTGGGTTGCATTTTGATGCAACATGGGAAGGTGATAGCTTATGCTTCTCGACAAATGAAACAGCATGAGTAAAACTATTCCACTCATGATTTGGAGTTGGCGGCAGTGGTGTTTGCACTGAAAATTTGGAGGCATTATTTATTTGGAGAAAAATGTATAATCTACACTGATCATAAGAGTCTGAAATATCTGATGGATCAGAAAGAATTAAATTTGAGGCAACGGAGATGGTTGGAATTGATAAAAGATTATGACTGTGTAATTGACTATCACCCAGGAAAGGCCAATGTAGTGGCCGATGCTCTTAGTAGAAAGTCTTCTAGTTCTCTTGCTCATATCCGAGCAATTCAGAAATCCTTACAAAATGAGTTAAAGTCTTTACCTTTAGAATTGATGAGGATAATCTCCTGATAGCCCACTTGAAGGTTAAACCGATTCATATTGATTGGATACGTGAAGCATAGAATAATGACCCTATACTGATAAAGTTAAAGCAAGAAGTAAGGGATGGTGTGAGGACTGACTTTCAAATAAAAGATGAGGATGTACTGATAATGAAAAATAGGCTTTGTGTGCCTCAGGATGAAGAACTCCGGAAGGTGATTTTGGAGGAAGTTCATAATGCACCATACGCGTTACATCCCGGTAGTGTGAAGATGTATCGAACCTTAAGAGAACATTATTGGTGGCAAGGTATGAAATGGGACATAGCTGAGTTTGTTTCTAGATGCTTGTTATGCCAACAAATTAAAGCTGAGCATCAAAAACCTTCTGGGAAATTGAACCCCCTACCTATTCCTCAATGGAAGTGGGAAGATATTGCTATGGATTTCGTTTCGGGATTACCAAGAACACAGTCTGGTTATGATAGCATTTGGGTGATTGTTGATCGTTTGACAAAATCAGCTCACTTTTTGCCAGTCAAGAAGACTTTTTCCATGGAAAGACTGGCTAAACTTTATGTGAACAAAATTGTTAGGTTACATGGTGCCCCAGTATCAATTGTATCTGATCGAGACCCCCGATTCACATCTCGATTTTGGCCAAGTTTGCAGACTGCTATGGGCACTAAACTCAAGTTCAGTACTGCTTTTCATCCTCAGACGGATGGACAATCTGAACGGACAATTCAAATTTGAAGATATGCTCAGATCTTGTATTATGGAATTCAAAGGAAACTGGGATGAACACTTGCTCCTAGCAGAGTTTGCATATAACATTAGTTATCAGTCCAGCATCGACATGGCTCAATTTGAAGCTTTGTATGGAAAGAAGTGCAGAACTCCGGTGTGTTGGGATGATACATATGAAAGGAAATTACTAGGTCCAAAAATTGTTATGATGACTGCAAACAAAGTTAAGGTAATTCGGGAAAAGATAAAAATAGCTCAAGATCGACGAAAGAGCTATGCAGATAATTGAAGAAAAGATTTAGAGTTTGAAGTTTGTGATATGGTGTTTTTGAAAGTGAATCATTGGAAGGGAGTAATCCGATTCGGAAGACGAGGAAAGTTGGGCCCTCGATATATAGGGTCGTATGAGATCATTGAACGGATTGGCCCAGTTGCTTATAGATTGGCCTTACCAGAAGAATTGTCACGAATTCATAATGTGTTCCATGTTTCCATGCTCCGAAAGTACATTTTCGATTCTTCACATATATTGAAGGATTTTCCTATGGAAATTGAGGAAAATTTAACTTATGAAGAGCAGCCCGTTGAGATTTTGGATAGAAGGGACCAAGTTCTAAGGACTAAGACTATTCCATTAGTGAAAGTTCTTTGGAGGAATCATTTATATGAAGAAGCTACATGAGAAAGGGAGGAAGATAGGTAGACTCAATATCCTCACTTATTCAATCAAGTTGGTAAGTAAATTTCGAGGACGAAATTTTTCTAAGGGGGGTAAGTTGTAACAACCGAGGTTATGTATAATCATGTAAAGTCAAATCCCGAAAAATTTTTAAGGACAAACTTGGAAATTTGTAAGAAGTTATAAGTGAAGGAAATAAAAGAAGAAAGGATCAAAATGAATATATTAAAAAAGTTTAGGGGCTTAATGGTTATTTATAAAAAGTTGAGGGACTAATATGCAATTATCCCAAAAACAAGAAAAATATCTCTTATGTTCATTTTTCTCCCGAAAACACTAGAATTCTGCTTCTCTTCTTCAAGTGGCAGCCGGCCTCCCATCCTCCCTCTCTCTCAAATTTCTCTTCAAGTATTCCACCATAATCTCAACAACAATTACATCCAAGGTTAGTTTCTTGATAAATTCTTCATTTTCTTTAGATATTCTACTTGAGCATGCTAAGATCTTTGCTCCATAAACATGTTAAGGTCTGAAATCCATATATTAAGTATGAATTTTACTCATTTTTGGTATGTATTAAAAGGATTGAAAGCATGAACAAGAAAATGGGAAGAAAAAGCAAAACAGGAGAATCTGAGCATGCTTGCTGTTCGGATTTTCTGGGTTCGGTACAATTGGGTTTATATTGTTTTGATATTTTTCCTAGAAACTAGACTTCAATACGAGAATTTTGGTCTTTGAATCACCCAAAACCGATAAGCGGTTAAAAAGATAAAATTCGGTGAAGTTGGCTGTTTAGTGTGACCCCTGTTTCAGCATAGTTTCGGGTTTTATCAAATTTGATCAAGATTTTGTTCTAATTGTCTAAGTTAGTTATTTTCTTCATAAATTAGACTTATTGGTACCAAACGCAAGTTCTGATTTTCTAATCTAACTTGATATTAAGGAATTTATTGCTTAAGAGAAATATAGTACTATTGATGGTTATGGATTATAAAAATCTCTAAGGCATGGAGTACTAGAAAGGAATTTGATAAGGACATGAATATGGAGTTGAATTATGGAGAAAATGATTATGGAAATGATATTAAAAAAATTAAGGATATGTTGTTTTGAGTACGAGAAATTAGTATTGACCTTGAGGGAAGATTATGAGACTTAAGTTGCATTCAAAATTGTGTAATGCTTTGAGCATGTATAGATAGTAATTATTGTTAATCTCTAGGCCACGTAGATCCGACGTCACCTATGGATCCCGAAGTTTCAGATCGAGGTGTATAGTAAGATCATCTCAAGGATAGTGAGTAGACGACAACTATAGTTATTTGAAATTTCTTTAATTATAATTATATATATATATTTTTAGCATAATATTTATTTTACGTATTAAAGGTATATACAATATTTAATCATATGAATTGATTTGTTATTAAAGTATTTTTATTTCAAGAAATATTATATCGAGTAAGTTGGTTGATTTATGAAATATGATTATACATAGAACTTGACGTACATGGTTTTGGCTCCACCTGACTTAATGTATAAGGCTATACCCTTTATCGGAATACGGGAGCTGCGTGCTACGCCTTTGTGGCGGGAGCCACCTCCAGAGTCCCAATTCCGTGATATTAGACTAGGGTATGGGAGCTGCGTGCTACGCCTTTGTGGTGGGAGCCACCTCCAGAGTCCCTATCCCATTATATTTGCCTTTTGGGGGCACATCATAGCGACACATATGCCTTTGGGGCGTCCTATGGTGGTATTGGCCTTTGGGGCCGGCTACTAGTATGCCTACATGGATATTGCCTGGTTATTTCATGGATGTATTCTTATGCAGGACAAAAAGTTGGAGCCCAATTATACGAAACTTGATTTACTTTACAGATTTTATTTATTGATTTAATATTATAATATTGTTATACATTTGAAAACTTTGCTACGTCTTTGAATTACTCATTATGGTTTTACTATTATTTATTTTGAAAATGTCAATTATGCTTTACAGACTACCATTATAGTTTTTCACACGCTTTAAATGTTGCCTACTCACTGAGATATTCATATATCTCACCTTTTCATATTCTCATTTTCAGGTGATAGTTAGGTGTTGGGATTGCAACCTTCCTCTATTCTCTGCTTCAAATAGAATTTTGACGTGGTGGGCATCATACTAAAAATTTATTTAAGTCTTGATCTTTATGTTTTCATCTAGTAAACCTTGCTGAGATAGGTTTACTTTTGGATATATTGTATATTTGAAGATATGAGATAATAGATCAGTATGTTTTGACTTGAGCTTAAATTGATCATGGATAAAATTTTTGAATATGATGGATATATGTGATAATAGTATAGAGAAATATTGCTGGTTGAGGATATGAATTGAGTGTTATTTGCAGGAGGGTTTATAGTTGAGATAGAAAGGAAACTCTTCCGGATTTTAGGTAGATTATTCGGACAGGGTGTTACACAAAATTTCTTTTTTCAATACTTCTGAAATAATAAAAAATTGAATTCTGGAAGTTTTCAAAATTTTTCGAGTCCATTTGCTATTTTTTTGGATTTATTTCCAAAATTGCTCTTTGATGCACCCGAACTTTTGCCATTTTTTAAACGAGCTCTGAATCCAGATTTTTCTTCACCAATCTCTTCCAAATAAATTAAAAGTGTGATCTGGAAGTTTTGGTAATTTTTTGAGCTCATTTGCTATTTTTTCAGGATTTATCTGCTTGAATTTTTACATAGTGGGCCCGAGATTTGGCCATTTTGCAAACGAGCTCCGAATCAAGATTTTCTTCTGCCAATATCTTTCAAATAATTTAAGAATGAGATCTGCAAATTTTCAAAATTTTTGGAACTCATTTGCTATTTTTTCGGGATTTATCCTTTTGAATTTCTACATAGTGGGCCTGGGATTTGTCCATTTTGCAAACGAACTCCGAATCCATATTTTCTTTCCCCAATCTCTCTGAATGATTTAAGAATGAGATCTGCAAATTTTTTAGAATTTTTGGAGCTCATTTGGTATTTTTTTCCGAAATTTCCAATTTTGCCTTTTTGCCTCCGAAGCTCGGTTTTGCCCAAAACAAGTCCGATTTCCAGATTTTCTTTTTTTGTGCCTTTTTCATATACTGAATTGGAGTTGGTCCAAAAATGCCCAAATTTTAAAATCAAATTCTCTTCCGTTTTGGTTTTCCCTCTTTTCAATATCTTGAACTTCCTCGTTTTTTCGTTTTTCCTCCAATCAGCTCTTTTCTCGGAATTTCTTCAAATTGAGCCTTAGGCTATCCTTGTTTAATCACTCCTCATCAATTAGGGGCTTTAGTTTTACCGAATCAGACCATTTCTGGAAATTTCCCAAATTTCACCAAAAACCCTAATTCTCGATCTTCTTCTGAATTGACTTTTCTTTCAGTTTTTCTTCAAAGTAGCTTCTCCATTACCTTTCATTTGGAACCTTTAATTCTGACCAATTTGATCATTTAGCACTTTTCCCCAAATTTCCTGAACTAGGGTTTTTTTCTACTGAAATTTCGTAACCCAACTTTCGAACTCCATATCTTTCAATGAAGACCTCTAATTATCAAAATTCTTTCACCATCTTTCAATTGAACTTCAAATCTTGATTTTGAAAGTGGGTAGACTTTTTTAGTAGTTGACTTTTTAGAGTTGACTTTTTTGAGGTTGATTTTTTCAAGTTTGACTTTTTCTGTCTGCTTTCTTAGACTAAGTCTCGAAGTACCACCTGCAGATGAGAAAAGCCTTTTTCCATTCTGAAACATCAATTTAGGAAGAAAACATACCTGTTTTAGTGGTCCGGACAAAATTAGGTGTCTACAAAGACAAGAAAAACAGGCTTATGAATTTGTTTGGTATTCGGGCATCTACAAACATGGACAAATATCTTGGTTTACCTTCTATGGTTGGACGAGATAAGAAATGAGCATTTCAAGATCTGAAGGAAAAGATAAAAGCAAGGACGAAAAACTGGAGTACCAGATGTTTATCTTCGGGAGGAAAGGAGATATTCGTAAGATCCATTCTACAAAGCATCCCAACTTATGCAATGAATTGCTTCATGTTACCAAAGTCTCTTTGCAAAGATATAAATAGTATGATCAGCAATTATTGGTGGAGCCAGAAAGATAATGGTAGAGGCATCCATTGGTTATCATGGAGGAAGATGTGTTATCCGAAATCAATTGGTGGAATAGGTTTTCTGGACATGGAAATTTTCAATTGGGCTTTACTTGGGAAGCAGGGTTGGAGGCTTTTGAAAAAGGCAAACACTTTGGCTTACAGAGTTCTTAAGGCTAGGTATTTTCCAATGAATTCTTTCCTGGAAGCTTGGCTAGGGAGAAACCTTTCTTTTACCTGGAGAAGTATATGGTCTGCTAAACATGTTCTTGAAGAGGGAGTGCAGTGGAGGATCGGTAATGGCAACACTATCAGGATATGGAAGGATAAGTGTGTGCCGTCATCAAACACTACTTTGTCTTACCATGCGCGAGGACATATGGCTGAAAGTAACTTGGTTCGTGAAATTATAGATTCCGATATTATGCAATGGAAGTGGGACTTAATCTATGATACTTTCGACAAACCAGTGGCTGATGAAATTTGTGAAATGCCAATTAGCCGTTTGGGCTTGGAGGATACTCAAGTGTGGAAACACGAGAGCAAAGGAGTATATACGGTAAGGAGCAGTTACAAGATGTTATGCAAGGGAGAGCTCGAGGAGAATCAAGAAAGCATGACCCAAAGTGACACCTCAAGGGGCAATACTTGGAAAAGAATCTGGACAGCTAAGGTCCCGACTAAAATCAAAGTCTTCTTCTGGAAAATCCAACATGGGATACTTCCAGTAATGGCCAATCTAGAAAAGAAGAAGCTTAATGTAACCTACTTTTGTTTTAGATGTGGAGGAGCATTACAAACGATACTATACACTTTGAAGGAATGCCTTGCTGCTGATTTTGTATGGAAACTGGATTCAAAAAATCTGTAGTTATGCAAACCAAGAAGAGCTGCAACTAATTATGATCACAGCATGGGTCATTTGGAACGCAGGGAATGGGGAGTTACAGGGTGAAGAAAGTAAGGACCCAATTGCAGCTAGCACTTAAACTGGGTCTCACATGAGTAGTGCTTGAAGGAGATGCACTGGCCATTATCAAAAGCCTACGCACAGTGGATGTTGACTTATCTCCTATAGGTCCAATAATTACAAAAGCTAGAGAAAGATTATCATGTTTTAAGAATTGCTCCCTAGAACATATTAATAGGAAAAGAAATAAGGCTGCCCATGTACATGCTAAATATGACCTTCAGGTCGTGGAAGATACAATCTGAGTAGAGAAGTGTCCAGACCAGATTAGTAATATTGTTCTCACTGAATGTACCACTTAAGCTTTCAATGAAGTTATCCCATTTCAAAAAAAAAAAAAAGTTGACAACTAAACTTGTAAGAAGCTTTTGATTTTATTTTTTATATTGAAAGATTTAATAATTCTACTTGATGTTCAAGTTCAATTGTTTTTATGTTAAAAAGTTAAAATTTTTAAAATAAAAGGCCTAATCACGAAAATTAATGTTTTAAAAAACTCTACATTATTTTGAGACATATGTTCAATTTGAAGCATAAAGTATCTTATCATATTTTTGTATTAAATGTTCATCATATTTGTTTGACTGTTTTGAGTTTTTTTTTTTTTTAATTTATGAAAGGTCGAGTGAATTCGAGTTTTAGTTCAGTTGGTTTATACAGTTCTATTTAAAATGTGGCATTCAGCAAGTCTGAGACTCGAATCTTATCGTTTGCATTTCTTTCCCTATCCTCAAATTGCGACATTTTTTATACCAAAAAAATTGAAAATCCATTTGATTTTTCAATGAAAAATACCTCCACTATATCGAAAATGTCATTTCGTAATTGGACCCTAATTCTTGTAGCCAACAATAGATTTAGAAACCTAAGTCTCAACACTTGAAAAAAATAGCACCACTCACATCAAACTACATTATTAATGGTTTTATATTTTAACACAAATTAGAATCTATAACTATTTCATTTTCTCTTGTCAAAGCATCAGGTGAGATTCAGATATTATAAAAATTTTAACCAACTACTTTTTGTCCTAAATCATCATATTCATTGATTCTTTTCTTATTATTTTCTCCATGAACTGATCACTTGAAACATTGATTTCAATGTCTAGAAATTAAGAAAGGCAAGTGGATACACTTTACATGAACCTACATGTCTTATTTCTAAATCTTAATTTGTTATGTTTTAAGACTTAAGTAATTAATAAGAATCTATCTTTTCCATTTTCAAGAATTTCAAACCCAAAATTTATATATAAAATATAGTTTTTATTATATATATATATATATATAATTTTCAAAGTCTATGGCTCTAAATAATAATTATGGAATGGAAAATGTTAAATATACAAGATATTGATTATATTGAAAGGATGTAGAGTCAATAAACCATCAGAATTGCTCTCCCAAACACAATTTTTTTATAGAAAAATATTACTTTCATTAACTTAAGTCAAGGTTACACAAAGGAGGAAAAGAACTCACCAAACACTATGTTCTCCTTTCCACAAGTTAATTTGGCTCGATTATGAGCAAAATAATTAGCACTTCTGCTAACATGCTAAAATTGGCAACTCCTACGCTCCAACGATGAATCAACAATATCTAAAATAACATCATCTACTCCCCTAGAGATGACAAATGTCTTCAAATCTCCTTTATAGCCACAAGTGAGTCACACTCAACGATCAAAGAATGAATCGTTTTCCCTAGCAATTATTTTTTTTTTTTTTAAGTTTAGGTGAGGGGAGATTACCTCAGTCGAGAGTTAGGATATGTTACAGGTTTCAGAAAGGGTTAACAATAGTACTTACAGATCACCCACTAAATGGGACTGATGATAAGACTCAAACCTTAATACTTGACAAGAGACTAATAAATACTCAACTAACTGAACCAACCCACGTCGAATATTTCCGTAACAAATTCCAACCCATGCAAACAGCCTTCAATTTTGCATGCAAAGCAGAATCAATATTGTTAAGCTTCAAAGCCAGAAAACTTGTTTGACCAATTCTTTTGTTCTTAATTGACTAAATAGTTTCAAAAGCAACCATGGCATAATTAATTATCAAAAATATGTCTGCCTGGAACATAAGCGGTTGGTTTTCCCCAATAATATCCGAAAGATTATTTTTCCTCTTGTTAGCTAGCACCTTTGAAGTAATTTTATACACAACATTGTATAAACTAGTCAAAAATCCTTAACACGATCAAAAGAATGTACCTTAGAATTACAACCGCATGATCAAAAGTCTACAACCAATAGCCTCAAAGACAGAAGCCATATCAGTCGAGACAGAAGTAGAGAAATAAATATCTAAAATAATCAACAATCACTGCTTCAATAACACCATTTCCTCATGCCAAATGCCATTATCATCCTTTAACCGAGAAACCAAATTATTTCTTCTTCTTCTCGATGCAACAAAATGAGTTCCCTCCTTCAGCCATAAGTCTTTCATACACTGCCTCCACATAATCTCTTCCCTATATAATAGTACATTCAGCTCCCTCCTTATCAATAACATTTCCATCGCCGCCACTCTGTTCCCCCACAAGATTTCCTCCATCTATTTATGTTTAATTCTTTGTTGGACAGTACCAAAAATGTCTCGATTCCACTTAGATATATTAATCCTTACTACAGCAACATCATAAAAATTAAAGATAACCATTATAGACACCTAATTTTGTTCGGACCCCTAAATCATGTATGTTTTTTTCTTAAATTGATGTTTCAGAATGCTAAAAGGCTTTTCTCATCCTACAAGTGGTACTCCGAGACTTAGTCTAAGAAATCAGACAGAAGAAGTCAAACTCAAAAAAGTCAACCTCGAACAAGTCAACTGATGGTGACTCAATTAAGAGTCGTAAACCCAAGTGCAGGTTATGTTCAAGTAATAAATTCTCGGGTGTCCGAGGTCGAACCACAGGGAAGCGTATTAGTAAGTATAAGTTTATAAATATATAAGAAAAAGAAAGTAAACAAGATATTAGGGAATCAACAACAAAATAAGATAAACAAGATATTAGAGAACAAAATAAACAAAATATAAAAGAAATTAAAGAAGATATAAAAACAATAAGAAAAGATGTTGAGGTTAGAGAATCCACTCTTGGTGTTATGCTAAGATTAATCTTGTTTTATTACACAATTGAAATTCACACATAAGGGAGATTCCAATCGGAAGGTTTAGCAATTCAGTCCAAATTGTCCAACGTCCATAGCATATGATATTATATTCATTTGGTGTCCTCAAAACTCACAAAAAGAGTCCAAGCATTCCTTATGCCAAGGTATATGTCTACAACAAATCAAGGTTATGAAACCAAGCATTTACTGTGCCATTTTCATTGTCAATAATGAATCAAGATCCCTACTTTGCAAGTATGATTTTAAACCAAAAGAAAATATTATCTATACTAGTGTTTATAAATGATAATTCATTTTAGCTCATGTTTAAGAGACTAACCTTAGCATTTACCAAGAGCTTCACCTCATCACCTCAACAATATGATTAGCAACACATACTAGATATGAATAAAATGAAAAGAAATGTAAGAAGCATAAGTAAATAAAAAAAGAAAACTAGAGAAAGGAAAGAAGAAGAAAACTTAGAGAATTTTATTACAATGGCTAATATCCTACCAATCTACAATGTATCCTAATACTCATCCAAGGCCCTCTATTTATACACATTTTGGAGAGCTAAATGACAACAGACAAGCTTTATAAATTTCAAAGGTAGGTATAATAGGTGGGTGCATTTTTCTAACAATTTTCGTCATGTTGTATGACAATTCTGATCAGCCAGCTTGATGGTCGATTTTGTCAATGTTGGAGGCTCGATCTGATCAAATGGTCTTCTAGAAACATATGCCCCTATCCGTTACTGATCCATAGCCGTTGCAATCAGATCATTTTCTCATGTGGATCGGAAGATATGGTCAAAATACCAAAACGGTGCAGAACAGACGTCATTGCACATCAGCCAACTTGATGGTTGATTTCGGTAGGGAAAACGACTCCGTTTCAAGAAGTGTAAAACATGAAAAAGATAGATATGCCTCTTAACTTTGCACTGTCAAAGTTTCAGCCTTAATGCTTCGGTGAAACTCCAGATATAGCTGATATGGCAAAAGGTGTCGGAACTGGAACTGAATTGGATTTGCCCTTAATTCTTGATTTAACCTAGTAATCTGAAATCACTCAAAGAAACTCATGAAAAACACCAAATTACATAAAAATATAAAAGATCATAAACACAAGTAGACTAAGCAATAATAACTCGTATTTGACACAAAACAATAATAAAACATAACTAAAAACTATATAATTATACGAGTTATCACACCCCCACACTTAGATTGTTGCTAGTCCCTAGCAACGACTCAATAAAAATAAAATAAGAAAATCTAATCTAATCCATTTTCGTAGGAAATCACGGTGGCACTTAGCATGTGACACAAGCCTTTAAACCCCTAGGTGTCCCTAGTGGACGAGTTTAGTCTCGTGAGGGTTTGCTAGAACGATACCCACAAACATTGAAAAACTAAAATATAAGTAAACTACATACACTAAAAATATTTACTCCTAATCCTTTCAATATAAATTAGAGACAATCTTTGAACAAGTCTTATAAACTAATCAATAGGTCAAAGAATTTCACAAAAAATCATGCTTGAATGTAAATAAATGAGTTAAGCCAATATTAACATAACATATTTCAATCAAAATAGTGCATATTCAACTTAATCTCAACCTCTCACATGGGATACTCTCATGATTTTCACTCTTTAAAGTAGTGGTAAAGTGTTTACACTCAATCAATCTCATGAAAACACTTCTACCATATGCTTGCTTGTCCACCTATTCTCCACTATTTAGATCATACAACTTCATAAATCAAGAGGTCTTTATTCAAGGTTGTAATGGGGCCAAAGGGTTATAATGTGGTTAAAGAACAAAAGGATAAAGATATCACAAAGGTTCCAAAGAGTTCATAGAGTTTAGAGACATAATAAGATCATACAAATAAAACTTCTCAAAACTCTTATAAAGCACATAATAACATAGGCTAAATATTCATGTTGAGCCTTTGCATCATTCTAACCAACTTTGTAACATCTTTTTCTTTACTTTAACTAGAAGTTCAAGAGAAGATTTTTTTTTTTAATAATATGGGAATGTATTTGACAATGATCCCTTTCTTTTTCTCTTGACTTTTTCTTTTCTTTTCTTCCCCCACACTTATCTTTTGTTTCCAACCCAAATTTTTAACTAAAAATATCCCTTGTTTTTTTGCAATATCTCAAAATATATAATCCATCTTTAGAACAAGGGTAAGGATATAAGTATATTTAGGCTAGGTGTAAGTTGTGGTTACCAATAAAACAGCATATTTAATGTAGGCTCAAATTGGCTCACTAGTGGGGATGTTCTCTTAGAACATTAATAAGGGATGGCTGTTTGGCTCTGGTTATAATCCTAATGCCTCTATCATATTCATGTTGTCACATGTATCAATATAGTATCAAACGGTTTAAAGCAAGTTCTAGAGAATCATGTAATCATAAGAGCACTCAAGAAAGAAATTAGATTGATTTTTATAATGCATCAATCATTATAGGCTCAAAAACTCACAAGGATGATTATACAAGTCAGATTAAGTCTAAACATGCTTCTTTCTCAATCAACATATCATATTAACATTGGCTCATAAAAAGGTTGACATCAAGCTCAATTCTCATGAAAATCTTCTCACTAATAAATCTGTTTTAGACTTATGCAATTCATATCTCATCATTGTATTAAAAGGAACTAAAACACACTAAATAATAATAATAATAATAAAGACTCATAAAAAAAATAGTAGACAAAAATAAAAGAAATCCTAAATCGTTCCCCCACACTTAATTCTTACATTGTCCTCAATGTAAGTCTATTAACCCAAATGAAAGAATCATGTGTAAGAGAAAAGAACTAATAACATAAGAATAGGAATAACTAAGACTCAAAACAAAACAAACTCATGCAACTTAAATAATCCTAAAATACTAAACAAAAATTAACAAGTAAACATAAAAAGATTAAAATCAAACTGACAAGGTATGTCTCAAGTCTCCCTTACTCAGACCTTGTTCAGAATGAATACTTCTAAATTGCTTAAAACACAACAAACTTTTTTTTGTTGTTGAAGATTAGTAATAATTATACTTACATCTAGTTATTTTCAAAACAAGGATCAGAAAGAAAAACAACCTCTTCTTGAGTAACATGATTTTCCAAAAAGAGTTTGAGTCTTTGTCCATTTACCTTGAATACGTTACCATTTTGAGGATTCTCAATGTCAACTGCTCCATAATGATACACATGCTTAACCACAAATGGGCCAGTCCATCTTGATCTCAATTTACCAGGAAATATGTGAAGTCTAGAATTATAAAGTAGAACTTTTTGCCCAACATCAAATGTTTTTCTTGAAATTAACTTATCATGAAAGGCTTTAGTTCTTTCTTTATGAATTTTAGAATTCTCATATGCATCATTTCTGAGTTCCTCAAGTTCATTTATTTGTAATTTCCGTAAATTAGAAGCGTCATCAAGGTTTGAGTTGAACATTTTAATGGCCCAATATGCTTTATGCTCAAGTTCCACAGGTAAATGACAAGGTTTTCCATAAACTAGCCTATAAGGAGACATGCCCAATGTTGTTTTAAAGCTGTTCGATAAGCCCATAATGCATCGTTAAGTCTAAGAGACCAATCTTTGCGATTTGGATTAACCGTCTTTTCCAAAATTTGTTTAATCTCCCTATTTGCTAATTCTACCTGTCCATTTGTCTGCGGGTGATAAGGGGTTGCAACTTTGTGTGTAATGGCATATTTCTTCATTAATGTTTCAAAAACCTTGTTGCAAAAATGTGTTCCCCCATCACTTATGATAGATCGAGGAATTCCAAATCGACTCAAAATATTTTCTTTTAAAAATTTAATCACTGTTTTGTGATCATTATTTCGACATGGAATTGCCTCTATCCACTTTGAAACATAATCTATTGCAACTAAAATGTATAAGAAACCAAAAGATGGTGGAAATGGTCCCATGAAATCAATACCCCAACAGTCAAAAATTTCAATTACAAGAATTGGGTTCAAAGGCATCATGTTTCTTTTCGAAATGGAACCTAATTTTTGACAACTTTCACATGTCTTGCAAAAATTATGTGCATCTTTGAATAAAGTTGGCCAGTAAAATCCACACTGTAAAATTTTTGCAGCAGTTTTCTTTGATGAAAAATGACCACCACATGCCTCGGAATGACAAAACTTAATTACACTACTTACCTCATTGTCGGGAATGCATCTTCGAAAAATTTGATCAGGACAATATTTGAACAAGTAAGGGTCATCCCAATAGAACTTCTTTACCTCATTCAGAAACTTCCTTTTATCTCGGGGGCTCCATTGAGAAGGAATTTTTCCTGTTGCAAGAAAATTAGCAATGTCAGCAAACCAAGGTGTCGTGGAGACAACTAGAAGTTGTTCATCAGGAAAAGTATCATTTATTGGTGAGGTTCCAAAAGATTCATCACAAACAAGTCTTGATAAATGATCAGCCACCACATTTTCTACTCCTTTTTTATCTCGAATGGTGATGTCAAATTCTTGCAGCAAAAGGATCCACCTCAGCAACCTAGGTTTTGCATCCTTCTTAGAGAGAAGATATTTTAAAGCTGCATGATCACTAAAGACAACAATTGATGATCCAACAAGGTAAGATCTGAATTTATCCAATGCAAAAACAACTGCAAGTAATTCCTTTTCTGTAGTGGAATAATTCATTTGGACTCTATTTAAAGATTTACTTGCATAGTAAATTACATGTGGTTTATTATCTTTCTTTTGTCCTAACACAGCACCAACAGCATAGTCACTAGCATCACACATTATTTCAAATGGTAATGACCAATCAGGAGATCTCATAATAGGAGCAGTAGTGAGCATATTTTTGAGTTTTTCAAAAGTATCTTCACAATCTTTAGTCCATTCAAATGCAGTGTCTTTCATTAAAAGATTACATAGAGGTTTAGATATCGTGCTAAAATCTTTTATGAATTTTCTATAAAAACCTGCATGTCCCAAGAATGACCTAATGTCCTTTACTGTCTTTGGTGTGGGTAGATTAGCAATCAATTCAATTTTTGACTTGTCTACCTCAATCCCTTTTGCAGAAACAGTGTGACCTAGTACAATACCTTTAGTGACCATGAAATGACATTTTTCCCAATTAAGAACAAGAATTTTTTCTTCACACCTAATCAATACATTTTTCAAATTGGCTAAGCAATCATCAAATGAATCACCAGAAACAGAAAAATCATCCATGAAAATCTCAAGATTACGTTCAATCATGTCACTAAAAATACTAAGCATGCATCTTTGAAATGTGGCAGGGGCGTTACATAATCCAAATGGGATTCTACGATATGCAAAAGTACCAAAAGGACATGTAAAAGTGGTTTTCTCTTGGTCCTCAAGTGCAATGGCAATTTGATTATACCCAGAATATCCATCTAGAAAACAATAAAACTCATGCCCTGCAACTCTTTCTAAGATTTGATCCATGAAAGGCAAAGGGAAATGATCTTTCCTCGTTACTGAGTTAAGTTTCCTATAGTCAATGCACATGCGCCAACCAGTAACAGTCCTAGTTGGAATTAATTCATTGTTTTCATTTTTAACTACAGTAACTCCAGATTTCTTAGGTACGATTTGAGTAGGACTTACCCATTTGCTATCAGAGATAGGATAAATGATTCCATTATCTAGAAGTTTAATGACTTCATTTCTCACTACTTCTTTCATATTAGGATTAAGCCTTCGTTGCATTTGTCTAGAGGGTTTAGCATTTTCCTCTAAATAAATATTATGTGTGCAGATTAATGGGCTTATTCCCTTTATGTCAGCTAAGGTCCATCCTAATGCATTTTTGTGCATCTTCAAAAGTTGTAACAACTTACCTTCTTGTAGTTCATCAAGATGTGAAGAAATTATGACTGGAAAAGTTTCATTCTCACCCAAAAAGGAATATTTTAGCTCGGATGGCAATGGTTTTAAATCCAGCTTGGGTGGTTCAATAGTTGATGGTACAATGACATTTGTGAGTGATGGAAGTTCCTCAAACTTTTGTTTCCAACAATACTTATCCTGAAAAGAATTTAACAAAGAATCAGTGTGTGAAATTTCTGAAGCATTATCAAACTCACATTCAATTAAATAAGCTTCTAAAGGATCATGGAATGTGGTAGTGGTGAGATGTTCATGAACAAGTTCTTCAATGAAATCCACTTCATGTACTTCTGAATCATCACCAGGTTGCTTGCAAATGTTGAACACATTTAATTCTAAAGTCATATTTCCAAAAGAAATGTTCAAATTACCATTCCTGCAATTTATCAGAGCATTAGAAGTTGCAAGAAATGGACGGCCTAATATAACAGGAATTTGAACATTTGGATTTGAAACAGGATGTGTGTCCAAAACAATAAAATCAACAGGGAAGTAAAAATTATCAATTTGAACCAAAACATCTTCAATTATCCCTCGAGGAATTTTTACAGAACGATCAGCTAGTTGAAGTGTAATAGGTGTTTCCTTGAGTTCACCTAAACCTAACTGTTGATAAACAGAAAAAGGCAAAAGATTAACAATAGCACCAAGATCAAGCAATGCACGTTCTATTCTAGTGTTTCCAATGATGCATGAGATTGTTGGATATCCAGGATCTTTGAATTTTGGTGGAGTAAGGTGCTGAATGATTGAGCTCACACTTTCCGTCAAAAATGCTTTCTTTTGTACATTATGTTTCCTTTTAACTATGCACATGTCCTTCAAAAATTTAGCATAAGATGGAACTTGTTTGATTGCATCCAATAAAAGAATGTTAATCTTAACTTGTTTGAAAAGTTCATAAATTTCTGCATTTTGATTCAAATTCTTTATTGTTTGCAACCTTTGAGGAAAAGGAGCAGGATACATACCTTTTTCTTTGTCCAAATTTTCAAGAAGTTCAGACTTACCATCATCCTTACCAATACTTTTCGGAGGGGAAGGAGGATCTTGGTCTTTTGATGGAATCTTTTTGTCAATTGCCTTTCCACTTCGAAGAGTTGTGATAGAACTGGCATTTTCCTGTTGAGTTTCATTGGAGCAAGAAACAAGACATTGAGTAGAAGGGTTAGGCTGAGGTTGAGCAGGAAACTTACCTTTTTCTTGAGTGCGTAATGAAGCTGTCAATGTGGACAAGGTGTTTTTGATCTCATTGATGTCCTGTGAAGTTTGGTTATACACATTTGCTTGTGTTTGCATGAATGCTTGCAATGTCTCTTCCAAGGTTTGTACACGTGAAGGTCGATAGGAAAAAGTGTTGCCCGGCTTTTGAGATTGTGGTACCTGAACATGATTATTATTCCGCCAACTGAAGTTGGGATGATTTCTCCATTCAGAGTTATTCGTTTCAGAGTAAGGAGAAGGAAAAGGCTTTTTAAATGTGTTTATGGAATTTACTTGATCATGCAACGCTTCTTTAAGAATGGGAATGTTTGGACATTCAGAAGTGGGGTGTCCCATGATTTCACAAATTCCACAACTTTTTTCATTTTTAACCGTTTTGACTTCTTTTACTTCTCTAAGTTCCATGGCTTCAATCTTTCTAGCCAAATTAGCTACTTTAGCTTTTATCTCATCTTCTTGACTAAAATGATATTTACCTCTGTTAGAAACAAGATTAGATCTATTGGAACTTTCAGAGGAATTATCTATGTGCCAGGCTTGAGAGTTATCTGCCAAATGGTCTAGGTAGTCAAAGGCTTCTTCAGGTTCTTTTTCTAGAAACTCACCGTTACACATTGTTTCAACAAATTGTTTAGTTTCGGGAGTTAAACTTTCATAAAAGAAACTAATAAGATGCCATTTTTCAAAACCATGATGTGGACAAGAACTTAACAAATCTTTAAAACGCTCCCAGCACTGAAAAAATGCTTCATTTTGATTTTGATTGAAATTTTGAATCTGTCTTTTCAAAGCAGTAGTTTTATGTGCTGGGAAAAATTTCTTTAGAAACTCAATTTGTAATTCTTGCCATGTGCCAATTGACCTTGGTTTTAAATTATGAAGCCAAATTTTTGCTTTATCTTTTAAAGAAAAAGGAAATAATTTTAGCTTGACAATTTCATTTGTACATTGTTGGTCATTAAAGGTGACACATACATCTTCGAAGTCTTTTAGAAACGAGTAAGCACTTTCCGATTCTAACCCATGGAAATTTGGAAGCAAAGCTATCATACCTGGTTTAAAACGAAAGTTGTTTGCATTGAGAGGAAAAATAAAACAAGAGGGTGATGAGCTTCGAGTTGGTTGCAAGTAGTCACGCATGGTGCGTACTTGTCTGTTCTCATCTTCAGCATGAACACTTTCATTGTCAGCCATGGTAGGAGTTGTATTAGAAAGATTACCTGAAAAAGTTTCACAATAAAATCTAACTAAACGACGAGATCTAAAATCACGTCGTCAAACAAGCATAAAACAAAGTTAATATACAATATAAATATAAATATATAGAAAATTAGGCGGTATAACCAGCCAATAAAAAAAATATAGGCGGTATAACCAGCCAATAAAAATAAATATACTTATAAACTTATATACTTAGTATTGCCTCCCCGGCAACGGCGCCAAAAACTTGATGGTGACTCAATTAAGAGTCGTAAACCCAAGTGCAGGTTATGTTCAAGTAATAAATTCTCGGGTGTCCGAGGTCGAACCACAGGGAAGCGTATTAGTAAGTATAAGTTTATAAATATATAAGAAAAAGAAAGTAAACAAGATATTAGGGAATCAACAACAAAATAAGATAAACAAGATATTAGAGAACAAAATAAACAAAATATAAAAGAAATTAAACAAGATATAAAAACAATAAGAAAAGATGTTGAGGTTAGAGAATCCACTCTTGGTGTTATGCTAAGATTAATCTTGTTTTATTACACAATTGAAATTCACACATAAGGGAGATTCCAATCGGAAGGTTTAGCAATTCAGTCCAAATTGTCCAACGTCCATAGCATATGATATTATGTTCATTTGGTGTCCTCAAAACTCACAAAAAGAGTCCAAGCATTCCTTATGCCAAGGTATATGTCTACAAGAAATCAAGGTTATGAAACCAAGCATTTACTGTGCCATTTTCATTGTCAATAATGAATCAAGATCCCTACTTTGCAAGTATGATTTTAAACCAAAAGAAAATATTATCTATACTAGTGTTTATAAATGATAATTCATTTTAGCTCATGTTTAAGAGACTAACCTTAGCATTTACCAAGAGCTTCACCTCATCACCTCAACAATATGATTAGCAACACATACTAGATATGAATAAAATGAAAAGAAATGTAAGAAGCGTAAGTAAATAAAAAAAGAAAACTAGAGAAAGGAAAGAAGAAGAAAACTTAGAGAATTTTATTACAATGGCTAATATCCTACCAATCTACAATGTATCCTAATACTCATCCAAGGCCCTCTATTTATACACATTTTGGAGAGCTAAATGACAAGAGACAAGCTTTATAAATTTCAAAGGTAGGTATAATAGGTGGGTGCATTTTTCTAACAATTTTCGTCATGTTGTATGACAATTCTGATCAGCCAGCTTGATGGTCGATTTTGTCAATGTTGGAGGCTCGATCTGATCAAATGGTCTTCTAGAAAAATATGCCCCTATCAGTTACTGATCCATAGCCGTTGGAATCAGATCATGTTCTCATGTGGATCAGAAGATATGGTCAAAATACCAAAACGGTGCAGAACAGACGTCATTGCACATCAGCCAACTTGATGGTTGATTTCGGTAGGGAAAACGACTCCGTTTCAAGAAGTGTAAAACATGAAAAAGATAGATATGCCTCTTAACTTTGCACTGTCAAAATTTCAGCCTTAATGCTTCGGTGAAACTCCAGATATAGCTGATATGGAAAAAGGTGTCGGAACTGGAACTGAATTGGATTTGCCCTTAATTCTTGATTTAACCTAGTAATCTGAAATCACTCAAAGAAACTCATGAAAAACACCAAATTACATAAAAATATAAAAGATCATAAACACAAGTAGACTAAGCAATAATAACTCGTATTTGACACAAAACAATAATAAAACATAACTAAAAACTATATAATTATACGAGTTATCATCAACCCTGAAAAAGTCAATTACTGAAAAAGTCAACCCACTTTCAAAATCAAGATTTGAGGTTCCATTGAAAAACGGTGAAAGAGTTTTGATAATCCAAGGTTTACATTGAAAGATATGGAATTCAGAAGTTGGGTTACGAAGATTCAGTAGAAAGGAAACCCTAGTTTAGGAAATTTGAGATAAAATGCTTAAACGATCAAATTGGTCAAAATTGAAGGTTCCAAATGAAAGATAAGTACTGACTACGGGTAATGGAGAAGCCATTTAGAAGAAAAACTGATAGAAAAGTCAATTCAGAAGAAAACCGAGAATTAGGATTTTTGGTGGATTTCGGTGAAATTTGGAAGACTTTAAGAAATGGCCCGATTCGGTAGGACTAAAGCCCCTAATTGGTAAGGAGTGATTTAACAAGGATAGCCCAAGGCTCAGTTTGAAGAAAATCTGAAAATCAAACTTGTTTTGAGCAAAATCGGGTTTCGAAGACAATAGGGCAAAATTGGAAAATTTGGGAAAAATAGCAAATGAGCTCAAAAAATTCTGAAAATTTGCAAATCTCATTCTTAAAATATTTCGAAGAGATTGGGGAAAGAAAATCTTGATTTGGAGTTCGTTTGCAAAATGGCCAAATCCTAGGTCCCCTATGCATAAATTCAACAGGATAAATCCCGAAAAAATAGCAAACGAGTTCCAAAAATTCTGAAAATTTAAAAATCTCATTTTTAAATTATTTGGAAGAGATTGGCGAAAGAAAATCCTGATTCGGAGTTCGTTTGCAAAATGGCCAAATCCCGGGTCCTCTATGTAGTAATTTAAGCAGATAAATCCCGAAAAAAATAGCAAATGAGCTCCAAAAACTATAAAAACTTCCAGATCACATTTTTAAATTATTTGGAAGAGATTGGTGAAGAAAAATCTGGATTCGGATCTCGTTTAAAAAATGGTAAAGTTTGGGTGCATAAAAGGGGCAATTTTGGAAATAAATCCGAAATAAATAGAAAATGGACTCGAAAATTTTTCGAAACTTCTAGAATTCAATTTTTTAATATTTCGGAAGTATTGAATTTTTTTTTTTTTGAATTTGGAGTCCGTTTACTATTTATTTAGTTTCGGAGGTCAAAAACGTTATTTCACCGAAGAAACCAAAAAGGGCAAATTTCTAATTAAGGAAAATATGAAAGAATAAGGAATTGTTGGGATTTTACCTCCTTTGATCAGCCAGCATAGAGGAGAGGAAGGAAGTTTGATCAATTTAATTCCTTAGTCACTATCAAGCTCACATGCCACCACTAACACCCTGCAAATGGTCCCCCGTTCATCCAATGGCTTAGGTGCCTTGTAGGAAAGTTGAATGCACCATCTGATAACTCGTATAATTATATAGTTTTTAGTTATGTTTTATTATTGTTTTGTGTCAAATACGAGTTATTATTGCTTAGTCTAATTGTGTTTATGATCTTTTCTATTTTTATGTAATTTGGTGTTTTTCACGAGTTTCTTTGAGTGATTTCAGATTACTAGGTTAAATCAAGAATTAAGGGCAAATCCAGTTCAGTTCCAGTTCCGACACCTTTTGCCATATCAGCTATATCTGGAGTTTCACTGAAGCAGTAAGGTTGAAATTTTTACAGTGCAAAGTTAAGAGGCATATCTATCTTTTTCATGCTTTACACTTCTTGAAACGGAGTCTTTTTCCCTAGCGAAATGTGGTATCAAGTTGGCTGATGTGCAATGCCGTCTGTTCTGACCAGTTTTGGTATTTTGACCATATCTTCTGATCCACATGAGAAAATGAGCTGATTCTAACGGCTATGGATCACAAACGGATAGGGGGATATTTTTCTAGAAGACAATTTGATCAGATCAAGCCTCCAACATTGACAAAATCAACCATCAAGCTGGCTGATCAGAATTGTCATACAATATGACGAAAATTGTTAGAAAAATGCACCCACCTATTATACCTACCTTTGAAATTTATAAAGCTTGTCTCTTGTCATTTAGCTCTCCAAAATGTGTATAAATAGAGGGCCTTGTATGATTGTAAGAGTATAATTGTACATTGGTAGGATATTAGCCATTGTAATAAAATTCTCTAAGTTTTCTTCTTCTTTCTTTTCTCTAGTTTTCTTTTTCTTTATTTACTTATGCTTCTTACATTTCTTTTCATTTTATTCATATCTAGTATGTGTTGCTAATCATATTGTTGAGGTGATGAGGTGAAGCTTTTGGTAAATGCTAAGGTTAGTCTCTTAAACATGAGCTAAAATGAATCATCATTTATAAACACTAGTATAGATAATATTTTCTTTTGGTTTAAAATCATACTTGCAAAGTAGGGATCTTGATTCATTATTGACAATGAAAATGGCACAGTAAATGCTTGGTTTCATAACCTTGATTTGTTGTAGACATATACCTTGGCATAAGGAATGCTTGGACTCTTTTTATGAGTTTTGAGGACACCAAATGAACATAATATCATATGCTATGGACGTTGGACAATTTGGACTGAATTGCTAAACCTTCCGATTGGAACCTCCCTTATGTGTGAATTTCAATTGTGTAATAAAACAAGATTAATCTTAGCATAACACCAAGAGTGGATTCTCTAACCTCAACATCTTTTCTTATTGTTTTTTTATATCTTGTTTAATTTCTTTTATGTTATTTTGTTTATTTTGTTCTCTAATATCTTGTTTATCTTGTTTTGTTTTTGATTCCCTAATATTATGTTTACTTTCTTTTTCTTATATATTTATAAACTTATACTTACTAATACGCTTCCCTGTGGTTCGACCTCGGACACCCGAGAATTTATTACTTGAACATAACCTGCACTTGGGTTTACAACTCTTAATTGAGTCTCCATCAAGTTTTTGGCGCCGTTCCCGGGGAGGCAATACTAAGTATATAAGTTTATAAGTATATTTATTTTTATTGGCTGGTTATACCGCCTAATTTTCTATATATTTATATTTATATTGTAAAGTTTATATTTATATAAATATATTATCTGTATATTAACTTTGTTTTATGCTTGTTTGGCGACGTGATTTTAGATCTCGTCATTTAGTTAGATTTTATTGTGAAACTTTTTCAGGTAATCTTTCTAATACAACTCCTACCATGGCTGACAATGAAAGTGTTCATACTGAAGATGAGAACAGACAAGTACGCACGATGCGTGACTACTTGCAACCAACTCGAAGCTCATCACCCTCTTGTTTTATTTTTCCTCTCAATGCAAACAACTTTCGTTTTAAACCAGGTATGATAGCTTTGCTTCCAAATTTCCATGGGTTAGAATCGGAAAGTGCTTACTTGTTTCTAAAAGACTTCGAAGATGTATGTGTCACCTTTAATGACCAACAATGTACAAATGAAATTGTCAAGCTAAAATTATTTCCTTTTTCTTTAAAAGATAAAGCAAAAATTTGGCTTCATAATTTAAAACCAAGGTCAATTGGCACATGGCAAGAATTACAAACTGAGTTTCTAAAGAAATTTTTCCCAGCACATTAAACTACTGCTTTGAAAAGACAGATTCAGAATTTCAATCAAAATCAAAATGATTCATTTTTTCAGTGCTGGGAGCGTTTTAAAGATTTCTTAAGTTCTTGTCCACATCATGGTTTTGAAAAATGGCGTCTTATTAGTTTCTTTTATGAAAGTTTAACTCCCGAAACTATACAATTTGTTGAAACAATGTGTAACGGTGAGTTTCTAGAAAAAGAACCTGAAGAAGCCTTTGACTACCTAGACCATTTGGCAGATAACTCTCAAGCCTGACACACAGATAATTCCTCTGAAAGTTCCAATAGATCTAATCTTGTTTCTAACAGAGGAAAATATCATTTTAGTCAAGAAGATGAGATAAAAGCTAAAGTAGCTAATTTGGCTAGAAAGATTGAAGCCATGGAACTTAGAGAAGTAAAAGAAGTCAAAACGGTTAAAAATGAAGAAAGTTGTGGAATTTGTGAAATCATGGGACACCCCACTTCTGAATATCCAAACATTCCCATTCTTAAAGAAGCGTTGCATGATCAAGTAAATTCCATAAACATATTTGAAAAGCCTTTTCCTTCTCCTTACTCTGAAACGTATAACCCTGAATGGAGAAATCATCCCAACTTCAGTTGGCGGAATAATAATCATGTTCAGGTACCACAATCTCAAAAGCCGGGCAACACTTTTTCCTATCAACCTTCACGTGTACAAACCTTGGAAGAGACATTGCAAGCATTCATGCAAACACAAGCAAATGTGTATAACCAAACTTCACAGGACATCAATGAGATCAAAAACACCTTGTCCACATTGACAGCTTCATTACGCACTCAAGCAAAAGGTAAGTTTCCTGCTCAACCTCAGCCTAACCCTTCTACTCAATGTCTTGTTTCTTGCTCCAATGAAACTCAACAGGAAAATGCCAGTTCTATCACAACTTTTCGAAGTGGAAAGGCAATTGACAAAAACATTCCATCAAAAGACCAAGATCCTCCTTCCCCTCCGAAAAGTAATGGTAAGGATGATGGTAAGTCTGAACTTCTTGAAAATTTGGACAAAGAAAAAGGTATGCATCCTGCTCCTTTTCCTCAAAGGTTGCAAACAATAAAGAATTTGAATCAAAATGCAAAAATTTATGAACTTTTAAAACAAGTTAAGATTAACATTCCTTTATTGGATGCAATCAAACAAGTTCCATCTTATGCTAAATTTTTGAAGGACATGTGCACAGTTAAAAGGAAACATAATGTACAAAAGAAAGCATTTCTGACGGAAAATGTGAGCTCAATCATTCAGTACCTTACTCCACCAAAATTCAAAGATCCTGGATGTCCAATAATCTCATGCATCATTGGAAACACTAGAATAGAACGTGCATTGCTTGATCTTGGTGCTAGTGTTAATCTTTTGCCTTTTTCTGTTTATCAACAGTTAGGTTTAGGTGAACTCAAGTAAACACCTGTTACACTTCAACTAGCTGATCGTTCTATAAAAATTCCTCGAGGGATAGTTGAAGATGTTTTGGTTCAAATTGATAATTTTTACTTCCCTGTTGATTTTATTGTTTTGGACACACATCCTATTTCAAATCCAAATGTTCAAATTCCTGTTATATTAGGCCGTCCATTTCTTGCAACTTCTAATGCTCTGATAAATTGCAGGAATGGTATTTTGAACATTTCTTTTTGAAATATGACTTTAGATTTAAATGTGTTCAATATTTGCAAGCAACCTGGTGATGATTCAGAAGTACATGAAGTGGATTTCATTGAAGAACTTGTTCATGAACATCTCACCACTACCACATTCCATGATCTTTTAGAAGCTTATTTAATTGAATGTGAGTTTGATAATGCTTCAGAAATTTCACACACTCATTCTTTGTTAAATTCTTTTCAGGATAAGCATTGATGGAAACAAAAGTTTGAGGAACTTCCATCACTCACAAATGTCACTGTACCATCAACTATTGAACCACCCAAGCTGGATTTAAAACCATTGCCATCCGAGCTAAAATATTCCTTTTTGGGTGAGAATGAAACTTTTCCAGTCATAATTTCTTCACATCTTGATGAACTACAAGAAGGAAAAATTCCTTCTCAATGGAGCCCCCAAGATAAAAGGAAGTTTCTGAATGAGGTAAAGAAGTTCTACTGGGATGACCCTTACTTGTTCAAATATTGTCCTGATCAGATTTTTCGAAGATGCATTCCCGACAATGAGATGGATGATATTCTCACAAGATTGCAGAAACGATTTCCTCCTTTTCCTCGAAATATTTTACTGAAGCTTTACCAAGTTCGATTTGAAAGATTAAGAATGCTTATGCACAAAGGGAATCCTGAAGACATACGTTGGATAATTGAAGCCAAGGTACGTGAAGATGAATATCTTCCTGTTTTGCATTTACCAGGTACAGGTAGAAGCACTTTTGCAAAGAAGCGATGAGCAAAGCGCATGAGTTCAAATTTCCACAAATGTGCACGATGGACATGTAACGGTAAATGTCGTTCTATTGGGATTCCGTCCTCTAATCGAGATGATAAAATTGAATTCATTAAGGATGGACTGAGTAAGGAGAATTTGGGTAATATCCAACTTTCTCTTGAGACGCATCCTAGTGGAGACGTACAAAGAGAAATTCTTGATTTATGGCCGCAATTCCAAAGGGAATGGCAACATCTTGGGAATCTGATGTTAAAAGACCCTGTTTGCCAGCTTGTAAAAAAACTGGATGGGAAGCATATCCTCGACTCATAGAAGGCGTTTAAGCCGTTTCTGGACGTAAAACCAGAGGAAGATGTGAGCCACAATCACAACTACAATAAATGACTTCTCAGCTTATGGTCTGATTTGCAATAACTTCATTTCGGTTTAATTTACGTGTTGTTCGATTTGTGTAAATATTCTCGTTTTTTTTTTTTTTTTTGCATTGGTCTTTTACGGTTGATTTTTCTTCTGTTTTTGATTTTCTTCCTGAAATCACGCAAAAATCTTTTGTTAGGTTAACATTTTCTTCTGACAGGTCAAATACACTTTCGGCGACGTTATTACTCTTGTCTGATTCACTACTCAGTCCTCTATATATTACACCATGTACTCATTCTCTTTCAGGCACTCGAAAAAAAATGGAAAGTACTTCGTCCCAGCGCATTGAAAAAATTTGTGTCTTTGGAGGTGCTTATCTAGGGAAAAATAAAATATTCTCTGATGAAGCAATAAGAGTTGGAGTAATACTTGCCCAACAAAAGATCCAGTTAATTTATGGAGGCGGCAGTACGGGTTTAATGGGAGCAGTCGCTACAGCAGCACACGCCGGAGGAAGTCCAATTCTAGGAATCGTGCCAAAACTATTCACAGGTTTTTGTGGACCTACCTTGGGTAAGGAAATACAAGTCTGGAGTATCCCTGAACGGATGACAATCATGTACCATTTTGCCGATGCATTCATTGCTTTACCAGGAGGTCTGGGTACATTGGAAGAAATAGCTTGCGTGGTTTCTTGGTCATCTTTGGTCACAAATAAGAAACCCATTGGTTTGCTTAATATTAATGGTTATTTTAGTAATTTGCTTTCATATTTAGATAATGCTGTGGAAAATGGATTCATGTTTTCAGAGGCAAGGAGAACCATAATTTCTGCTACAACCATTGAAGATTTACTCAAAAAGCTCCAAGCTTATGAGTATTTACCTGCTACGGTTGTTTCGCAAACGCTCGGAAAAAGAAAAAGAGATTTAGACAAGCAAGGAGTGGATTGCACTTTGTCTTTGTGACATTATCTAACATTTTGTTTGTTGTGTCTCAGTTATAATAAGTGGTTAGCAACCTCTGCAGGTACTATCTCCTAAATTCTACCTTTAAAATTTGACATTGGGGACAATGTCATATTTTAGTAGGGGGTAAGGGACATATTTTGCTAATTTGTAAAAAAAAAAAAAAAAAAAAAAAAAATTGTTGTGTTTTAAGCCATTTAGAAGTATTCATTCTGAACAAGGTCTGAGTAAGGGAGACTTGAGACATACCTTGTCAGTTTGATTTAATCTTTTCAAAAAAAAAAAAACTATCTGGTCCGTTTATTATCTGCATGTGTTTTACTACTTTCGTGTATGTATTTTTTTTTTGAGTATTAGTATAATCTTGGCAAGCATGTGGATAAAGCAATAGAGTTACAAAGGCTTTGATTAAGTTATCTAGGTTATTTTCAATTTGGTTTCTTAAAATTGAATATTTTTGATGATCAAATGTCTTTGAGATTGTTTTTGGCAGATCGGTTCGATTTTTGTTGGAATGTGAATTCATGGTGAGCCTTTGGAAAGCCACGGAAAACTGGGAAGACATAGTAAGTTACTTTTTCTCTTCATTCCACATGCAGATTTAGGTCATCACATAGATGCTTGCATCTATACATGATCTAATCTTAGAACAAAGTCACTATCCAGAAAGCCCCTTATCTTTGCCCCCCTTACATTAAGAGCCCATAGGTTGTAAACCTTCAGGTTGGATCCCTAGATATGAACTCCAGAAATTATGCCAAAGTGAACGGATACGATTCCGACCCCCATTCCCTCTTTATACTTTTATGATAATATTTGTGATCATTGGGTTTGGGATTGTGTGTTTCCTTCTTGTTTATTTTGTTATCTTTTGAAATCTAAAAAAAAAATTGGGAATAATGCAAAAGAGGGTAGTTAGAATGAGTGACTGTTTTTAGAGTCGTGAACTTCGAACTTATTGATGCCAAAACAATGTTGTGATGAGTTGAGAAAAAGATGCTGAAAAAAAGAGTTGATGAAAATCTGTCTTGTTTGATCAATTGAATGAAAAGAAAGAAAAAGAAAGTATGGAATCCAATGTGATTTCTGAAAAAAAAAAAAAAAAAAACAAGAATGATGATTATGAGTAGATGTGATTGTGCATAAAAGATGTCCCAATGAGGGCACAAATCAAAAGAAAATCACTTGTGCTTAAAAAAAAATCAGAATTCAAGATTCGAGGTTCTTCATTATAGAGAGGTTTTTACTTTTCTATTTTCTTTGGATCGAGTCATTTCTTGCTTTTTGTTTTCTTTTCAAAATATTAATGTTGAACATAGGACTAAGGATGAGTGAGAATGGAAATATTTTGAGAGGATTGATCACATTATTATTATATTTCTTGAGCCTAACTTGTGATAAACCTCAGATTATGTTTGAACATTCCACCCCTCACTTGTCCATAAGCCTCAGATTCATCTCTGTACCGATCAGATTTGTCAAGTTCACTTGTGAACTGCGGTGACAAGGATCTTAGCATGTGTACTTATGAAGCTATAGTTTGCCTAGTCCTCCATGGCTAGCTAAAGTCTCGCCAAGAAGGAAGTTCCTCAATCGTACGGTAATGCCTTCAATTTTAATCTCATTGACCCTTTACTCGAACTTAATATGCCAATGATACTTAATTAGATGCCTTGCCAATTCTTACGCTTGATCTTGCTTGTTTGTTTGAGATCCCTTTAACTTGTTTCCTGTTTATTTTTTCTAGGATTGAGTCGTTGCTAGGGACTAGCAACAATCTAAGTGTGAGGGTGTGATAACTCGTATAATTATATAGTTTTTAGTTATGTTTTATTATTGTTTTGTCTCAAATACGAGTTATTATTGCTTAGTCTAATTGTGTTTATGATCTTTTCTATTTTTATGTAATTTGGTGTTTTTCACGAGTTTCTTTGAGTGATTTCAGATTACTAGGTTGAATCAAGAATCAAGGGCAAATCCAGTTCAGTTCCAGTTCCGACACCTTTTTCCATATCAGCTATATCTGGAGTTTCACTGAAGCATTAAGGCTGAAATTTTTACAGTGCAAAGTTAAGAGGCATATCTATCTTTTTCATGCTTTACACTTCTTGAAACGGAGTCTTTTTCCCTAGCAAAATGTGGTATCAAGTTGGCTGATGTGCAATGCCGTCTGTTCTGACCAGTTTTGGTATTTTGACCATATCTTCTGATCCACATGCGAAAATGAGCTGATTCCAACGGCTATGGATCAAAAACGGATAGGGGAATATTTTTCTAGAATACAATTTGATCAGTTCAAGCCTCCAACATTGACAAAAGCAACCATCAAGCTGGCTGATTAGAATTGTCATACAATATGACGAAAATTGTTAGAAAAATGCACCCACCTATTATACCTACCTTTGAAATTTATAAAGCTTGTCTCTTGTCATTTAGCTCTCCAAAATGTGTATAAATAGAGGGCCTTGGATGATTGTAAGAGTATAATTGTACATTGGTAGGATATTAGCCATTGTAATAAAATTCTCTAAGTTTTCTTCTTCTTTCTTTTCTCTAGTTTTCTTTTTCTTTATTTACTTATGCTTCTTACATTTCTTTTCATTTTATTCATATCTAGTATGTGTTGCTAATCATATTGTTGAGGTGATGAGGTGAAGCTTTTGGTAAATGCTAAGGTTAGTCTCTTAAACATAAGCTAAAATGAATCATTATTTATAAACACTAGTATAGATAATATTTTCTTTTGGTTTAAAATCATACTTGCAAAGTAGGGATCTTGATTCATTATTGACAATGAAAATGGCACAGTAAATGCTTGGTTTCATAACCTTGATTTGTTGTAGACATATACCTTGGCATAAGGAATGCTTGGACTCTTTTTATGAGTTTTGAGGACACCAAATGAACATAATATCATATGCTATGGACGTTGGACAATTTGGACTGAATTGCTAAACCTTCCGATTGGAACCTCCCTTATGTGTGAATTTCAATTGTGTAATAAAACAAGATTAATCTTAGCATAACACCAAGAGTGGATTCTCTAACCTCAACATCTTTTCTTATTGTTTTTTTATATCTTGTTTAATTTCTTTTATGTTATTTTGTTTATTTTGTTCTCTAATATCTTGTTTATCTTGTTTTGTGGTTGATTCCCTAATATCTTGTTTACTTTCTTTTTCTTATATATTTATGAACTTATAGTTACTAATACGCTTCCCTGTGGTTCGACCTCGAACACCCGAGAATTTATTACTTGAACATAACCTGCACTTGGGTTTACAACTCTTAATTGAGTCTCCATCACCATCCAATGGCCAAGTTTAAATGCCAAGATGACATTTTTATTTGTCATGAAAGAACCCTCATCTAATGGCCAAGAATGGAAGAAAAAAGATGAGCATAATTCATCCAAAGGTGGGCATCCATTCGGCCAAGCAAGGGAGTGCATGGGATTGTCTCCTTTCATCCAATGGCTCAGGCCATCTACAAGGGCTGAGTACACATATTAAGGGCTGGATTTAATCTACAAGATATCATTTTTATGTTGTCCTCATCCAATGACCAAGAATGGAAGAGCACAACTCATCCAAGGGTAGGCACTCAAAGGGGCAAGCAAGGGAGTGCATGGGATGGGTCCTCTTTTGCATCTAAGTGCTGAGGTTATTACAATGGCTGAGTACACATCTTAAGGGCTGCTATCAATTGGCAAGATGACATTTTTATGTTGTCATCAAAATATCTTAATCTAAAGGCCAAAATTGGAGGAGAAAAAGTGCAATTTCCATCCAAGGTTGGAAGGCCATTCGGCCAAGCCATTAGAGGGGGGTTGATTTCATTTTTTGATAAGTTTGGAGGCTGGATACAGTAGCTAATTTAGAAAAGAAAAGGTTTTGAAAGAAAGAAAAGAATTTTTTTTTCAATAAAAGAGCTTGAAGGGAGTTATCTTTACCAAGCTCTAGCATAGCTTTCTTCTTGTTTTCCATGGTGATTTCTTGATTTTCTATCTTGTTTTCCTACTACATTTTTCATAGAAATAAAGTTTTTTTAAATGTTTACTTAAGTTTTCATCTCTTATTCTTCATCAAAATGGTTGAAAACAATTTTTTTACATAGTTTATGCTTGGCCGAATTTGAAGGCACGCTTGCCTTGATTTTTTTATTTTTTTCTTTTTTGCATGTTGTTGTGGAAAAATGATTTTTAGAAGGTTTGTTTAAGTATTTTATATCCTGATTTTTTACAAAAAGATGAAGCAAAAGAGGTTGAAATGGCTACATGATCTTGGGAAGACCAAGTGACCATGGTTAGGGGAGAGGCTATGCCAATTTTTACCTACCATGAAGCTCACCTTAATTTTGTTGTTTAGCATGGTTTATTTTCTGATTTTTGAAATGGAAAGGCTTCATGATCTTGGCAAGACCAAGTGTTATGGTTAGGTGAGAGGCTATGCCCATTTTATACCAACCATGGAGCTTAACTTTCCTTGTTTTATTTATGAGTTTTGCTTGTTATTTGCTTTGCATGTCTATGCTTAATTTTTTATATGTTCTTTACATTATTTTCTATGCTATATTTGCTTCTACATTTCTTTTCCATGCTTAATAATTTTTCTTTGTAGATTCGGCCATTGTGTTCATTGGAATCATATTGTACATTTTTTTCATATATCATGTCTTATATCATAAACATGTTTGCATTTTATATTTGGTCATATGACCATTCGGCTACTCCATTTTGCTATGCCTTACATGTGCATTCTCATCTTGCTTCTTGACTTATTTGCATCTCCATGCCATGAGTTAGCATATCTTGAAATTTAGTATGCCTTGCATGTGCATTTTCATCTTGCTCCTTGACTTGTTTGCATCTCCATGCCATGAGCTTGTGTATTTTGATTTTAGTATGTCATATGCTTGTGAAAATGTCATGACATTATGTATCTTGATATGATTTGTCATGTACTTGTGTCATTTACTAGATAGGATTGCACTAGAGTACCATGTGACCATTCGGCCTCTTCATGCATTCCTTGCCTTGTCATGCATTTGCATTTTGTTTTGGTAACATTCTTTGCATTATCATATCTTTAAATTGTGTATTAGTTGTTGTTTGTCCAAGCATTAGCATTAGGTTCATTGGTCATTGTATGTTCATAGTATTGCTATGCATTTTCATTACATTTTAGGTCTAGGCCATATTGGTATTGCCATGCATATTGGGTCTTAAATCATATTGGTATTTCCATGCATTGCTATGCTACTTAGGTCTTATGTTACATTAGCATTTTCATGCTAATTCATAACATATTAGGTTCAAGTCATATTTGCATTATCAAGCATTGCATGCATATTAAGTTAGGATAGCATTTATTGCCATGCAAACTCAGGCTAGGCATTTAGGTTATTTTGAATTGTCATGCATTTCCTTTACCATTTATGCTTTAGACCATGCATTTCATACATTTCATTTGCTTTATGTTCATTACATTCCATTTCATTTCCACATGATTTATGACTTAGGCCAATCATTGGCTCAAAGTCATGCTCTCTTGAGCATACTTGTGGAAAATTAAAGAGTTGTCAAATTGATCATTCTACCTTTGTGATTTTTTTTTTTTACTTAGCCAATTTTTTTCCAAGGTTTTTAAATGTTTTAGCTACTGTTCTTAGGTCTTTAGGATGATCTCCGACAATTTTTACTTTGAAGTTTGAATGACTTTATCAAAGGCAAAAATGTGTTTTGACAAAATAGTTTTTTTTTCACCTAGTACTCGAACTTCTCTGATTTTTCTGGGCAGGCATCTTTAATCAAAAAATTAATCCAAGTTTTTTATTGTGTAGTTTTACATGTTTTGAGTCTCCAGTATGTTTTTTAGATTTTTTTGAATTTTTAAAAATATGCTAAAAATCGTGTGTCAAATTCGGACAGTAAAGGCAGATTTGAATTCAAAAGAAAAACAATGGTTGAAATTGGCTAAGGCATTTAGAGGGGGTTGGTTAGAAGCTTTAGCTACTGTCTTAGGATAGTTTCTAAGCCTTTTAAACTTTAAAAATGATTTTATAAATCTCGGGTTAAGGGCGGTCAAGTCCGGGATTTTAGCTTAGGAAATTAGAGCCATTTTAAAAGGGTTTGGTAGGGTTTTTAATCTTCATTCAAGTTTTCTTCAAAATTGTTTTCAAACAATCACAAAGTTTTGTTTTTAGAAAATCTAATTTGACATATTTTCCTAAGGTAGCTGGATATCTTTTTAGATATACGAATTTCTTTATTTAGAGGAAAAAAATACATTTTCATGCATTGCATTTTCCATGTTCATGCATTTTATTTAATATATGATTTTTGTTATGATATTTTTCATGGTATTATTATTATTATTATTATTTTGATTTACATTTTCTGATGTTATATTGTTTGCCATATGATTTTGAATATTTCATGCTATCCTGTATTTGTATTTAGTCATTTATTTTTGTCACATTATTTAGCATATATTATGTTCGTGCATTTTTATTTTATTTTCATGCATATTTTATGATAGCATTATTTTATGTTTCATGTCATTTCATGTCACTTAGATCATATTCCATGTCATTTAGGTTATATTATTTAGAATATGACATGTCATTTAAAATATGCCAAATCGTTTAAAATTGCCATGTTATTTAAATCATTTTATTTCATTTAGAATATACCATGATACTTAGGATTTTTCATTTCATCTAGAATATACTATGCCATTTAAATTATGTCATATCATTTAGGTTACATTATATTATCTAGACTTTGCTATGTCATTTTATTTATGTCATACATGTTCATATTTATTTTTAAAATTTTTTTTTTTAAAAAAAAAAGGATAATGATTTTCAATAAAAGATAAAGATATTCCCAAGTTAAAATAATTCATGAGTTCTCTACCGGGTTTGCTGGAGGGAATATCATCAATTATCATTAATAAAGGAATATCTTTCTTTCAAAAAACGAGAATGATTCGGAAAGTTTTCCAAATAAATAAAAATTTCTATATTTTTTCGATTTTGTCGGGTAATATAGGAAATTTTAAATTAATAAATTTCGGATCATTTTCAATTAAAAATGGAATTATTTTTCTTTAAATTGGGAATTAACTTGAAATATTAAATTAAAATCGACCTTTTTACCGAGACTCGAGATAACACATGATTAATAAGGTACCATTTTATACGGGCGTCGTGGGGGTGCTAATCCTTCCCCGCACGTAACTGAGTCCCGAACCCGATTCTTCGATTTTCTCTGGTTTATAACGCAGACTTAAAATTGGTTTTAAAATTTTTTTAATTAATTTTAAAATGTTTTATAAAACCGATTTTAATAGGTGGCCGATCACACCTAGCTAAAAAAGATTGGTGGAGACTCCATGTCTTTTTATGAGGCCGTTTTCATACCCTCGACCTTTTATTTCAATCTAGAGGAATTAAGTCGTCTTTTCCTCTGCTTCTGTTTCCCCCTCACTCGAACGGGTCCCCGCGACAGGATCACGTATCAACAGCTTGGCGACTCCACTGGGGACTTTAGAGAGTCAGGCCTAGAATTAGTCGTGTGTTATCAAAGTTCGGTTTTGTTGGTTTAATTGGTATTTAATTTTAATTCCCATATTTTTCAAAAAAAAAATAATAAAGAGAATTTTGAAAATAATAAAATATTTTTGGATATGGTCATTGTCATATGCATGCATATTATTATTTTTTCTCTGGTTATTTTGTTGCGTATATTTATATTTTTTGCTTAACTGATGCTTTACATTGTTTGATTTTAGTGGGGTATTTATAATAAGGGGTGTAGAATAGGTGGTGACAGGTTTGTTTTGTTCCTCCACACACACTATATTTGCATTTGCATAAAATGAACCCTCTACCCGGGTTTCGTCCTTTTAAGTGGGATTAAAGTAACTATGCCTTCGTGATGATCCTCCGTATGGGCTAGTGAAACACTTTCGGAGTATAAAGTTCCTAATGCCTTCGTGATAATCCTCTGTATGGGCAGAATTGAACCCGCTTTTACCGGGGTGCCTTACTAGCCTTCACAGGCAACAGTGAGGAACAATTCGGGGCCTTAGAACCGATTCACCTTCATATAGTGAACCTAGGTGAAGCCATGCCGGATTTATATTAGATACCCGAAGTTTAAGAATACATGGAGGAACATTCCCAACCTTTTACCATCTTTTTATATGTTAGATTTTACATATTGGGTGATGATGAACGAACATAATAGCGCTCATAATAAATTTATTATTTTGTCCCAAAGGCGTCATAATGCCGAAGCTTTGTTAAAATGTTTGGGATATTTTTTTTTAAAAAAAAGCATGTTGTTTTTTATGTTATATTTGTGAATTCATATCTTTACTAATCTATTTCTTTCTATTTTCTTTTCTTTGACATGCATCATAGACATCATCATACACTTGAAGTTTATTGGCCTCGGGATAGTCATCAACCTAAAGGACTTTCAATGAGTGTCAGGTTGTTTCAGTGATAGAAGATCATGCAGTAGTCAGGGCACGGTTGAAAAAAGATCAGAGGGAGGATGGTGATTGCCTGAAGAAATATTATGTGTCAGTATTGCCGAAAAGGGTCAAAGTGGATTCCAGACAGAATAATCTCCGAGGGTTAGCCGACATTTGGAATCAGTGGAATGTATTAGAGAAAGAAGCTTCACTCAGAAATATGGAGATATAGCACTCTTAATTCCGATTAGGGTCAATAGTGGGTTGATTCGGGCTATGGTACAGTTTTGGAATCCTATTTATAGATGTTTTACTTTTAGCAAGGAGGATATGACCCCCACTGATTGAAGAATATTCAGCACTGTTACGTATTGAATGTCCTAATCCTGATCAGGTATATTTGAAAGAAGTGAAACCTTCATGTTTTAAGAGGAAAGTAGCTAGGATCACAGGAATGGATACAACATGGGTTGAGAGTCATGTGGATACAAAGCAGAAAAATGGATGCATTCCGTAGGAAACTCTCTAACGATTGATCTTGGGTTATTCCGACAAAGAAAAAGCCAAGGACATCTTTGCTCTAGCCATCTACGGATTAATCATATTCCCGAAGATATTGGGTCATGTGGATATAGCCGTGTTTGATTTCTTTGAAAAGTTGGAACAGAAGATCAACCCATCTCCGGCCATCATAGCTGAAACTATCCGATCTTTGAATTTTTGTAAAAGGGAAGGACAAGGGAGAATCAAGGGGTGTGTCAAACTCCTTTATGTTTGGATTCAAAGTCACTTTTGGAAGATAAAAAAGGTTTCCTTCAAACCGTACATGAAGTCTTTAGTTTTGATTAGGGAATTCTTTCGAAATGATTGGCCTGAAGACGGAGATGAAGAAAAATGGGTCAACATGTTTCGAAATCTAAAAGGGGAGATGGTGACTTGGATAGCTCCATAGATGGTTCCTATGCCGATTATGTATAATTGTGGGGACAACCCGGGAGTTCCACTACTCGAAATTTGGGGGTCTGAGTTATGCACCCCTGTAAGTGTAAATACAGGTTGAGTCTCGGCAATTCACACCCGTAACTCATAAGCTAGGATCATCAGAGTTCACTTATGTAGAGGATGGGTATTTTGGAAAGGTGCGGGCAGTGATTGAAGCATGGAAGAAAATTCACAGAATAAAAGTGGCCAGATATGCCGATATCGTCACACCTGATTAGCTGGTATGGAGGGAATTAAGGGTTAATGATAGGCTGTTGACATCGAATGGGGAAAAGTCCAGTTCATGAATCCGCCACCGAGGGAAGTGCCATCAGAGCTAGAAATCGCAAGGGCGGAATTTGGAAAAGAAAAGGCCCAGATGAGCAAGGAGATTGCCTGACTACAAGAAGAGATTGAGGACATGAAAAATAGGGAATCAACTCGAGAAAGAGAAAAGGAAAAGATCAAGAGAGAAAGGGACACTGTCAAGGGAGATCTCAGGGATTTGCACTTGGAAAACAAAAGGTACCGCTTCGAGCTCAGATTTGAGGGGACCCTCAAGACTTCCGGGGAATGGGAGCAAGAGGTCAAAAACCTCAAGAAGGAGAGTAACTATTGGAAAGAGAGAGCAAAGCATGAGGAAGCCCGAGCCAATCAATTGGAGAAGCAAGCTAATGAAAACTTACACGGTGATGCTTCTACTAACATGTCAAGGGGCCATGAACAAGTAAGGGTCAGATTGAAGAGCAAGGTAATCAAAAGGAGACTGTGAAAGAAAGTCCAATATCCGAATAAGTTACTAAAGGACTAATTTTGTAATAGCACTTTGAAAGGCGAATTACGGACTTATCTTAGGTGTAGACACCTAATTTTGTCCGGACCACTAAACAGGTATGTTTTCTTTCTATATTGATGTTTCCGAGTGTAAAAAGACTTTTTTCATCCTGCAGGTGGTACTCCGAGACTTAGTTTAAGAGGGCGAGAATAAAAAGTCAAACTTGAAAAAAGTCAATCTCGAAAAAAGTCAACCCCAAAAAGTCAACTACTAAAAAAGTCAACCCACTTTCAAAATCAAGATTTTAAGTTCAATTGAAAAATTTGTGAAAGAATTTTGATAATCCGAGGTCTACATTGAAAGATATGGAGTTCGTAAGTTGGGATTTGGAGATTCAGTAGAAAGAAAACCCTAATCCGAGAAATTTGGGGAAAAGTTCTTAAACGATCAAATTGGTCAAAATTAAAGGTTCCAAATGAAAGATAAGCGCTGACTACGGGTAATGGAGAAGTCACTTGTAAGAAAAACCGAAAGAAAAGTTAATCTGGGAGAAAATTGAGAATTAGGGTTTTTAGTGGAATTCGGTGAAATCAGGAAGAATCACAAAAATGGCCCGACTTGGTAAGACCAAAGCCCCCAATGGATGAAGAATGATTAAAAAGGATAGCCCAAGGCTCAGATTGAAGAAAATCTGAAAATCGGACTTGTTTTGAGCAAAATCGGGTTCGGAAGCAAAAGGGCAAAATTGGAAAATTTGGGAAAAATAGCAAATGGACTCCGAAAATTCTGAAAATTTGTCAATCTCATTCTTGAATCATTTGAAAGAGATTGACGAAAGAAAATCTTGATTCGGAGTTCGTTTGCAAAATGGTCAAATCTAGGGCTTCTTATGTAGTAATTCAAAAAGGAAAATCCTGGAAAAATAGCAAATGAGCTCCAAATATTTTGAAATTTTGCAGATCTCATTTTTAAATTATTTGGAAGAGATTGGCGAAAGAAAATCTTGATTCGGAGTTCGTTTGCAAAATGGCCAAATCCCGGGCCTCCTATGCAATAATTCAAGAAGATAAATCCCGAAAAAAAAAAGCAAATGAGCTCCAAGTCTTTTGAAATTTTGCAGATCTCATTTTTAAATTATTTGGAATATATTGGTGAAAGAAAATCTTGATTCGGAGTTCGTTTGCAAAATGGCCAAATCCTGGGCCTCCTATGCAATAATTCAAGAAGATAAATCCCGAAAAAATAGCAAATGGACTCCAAAAATTCTGAAATTTTTCAAATCTCAATTTTAAATTATTTGGAAGAGATTGACGAAAGAAAATCTTGATTCGGATTTTGTTTGCAAAATGGCCAAATCCCGGGCCTCCTATGTAGTAAATCAAGCCGATAAATCCCAAAAAAATACCAAATGAGCTCCAAAAATTATGAAAACTTCCAGATCACACTTTTTAATTATTTTGAAGAGATTGGTGAAGAAAAATCTTGATTTGGAGCTCGTTCAAAAAATGGTAAAATGTAGGGGCATAAAAGGGCATTTTTGGAAGAAAAACTCCAAATAAATAGCAAACGGACTCGGATAATTTTGAAAACTTCCAGAACTCAATATTTTATTATTTTAGAAGTATTAAAAAAAGAAAAATTGAATTTTAAGTCCGTTTGATATTTATTTGCATCCGGGGGGCAAAATGGTCATTTCACCCAAGCAACCGAAAAGGACTTCTTTGGGCCTTTCAAAAAAACAGAGTTGGGCTGGAAAAGAGAAGTGCTGGCCTGCCCAAGCCCAAAGGAAGGAGGAAGCTTCTGATTTTTCAATCAAATGGCTAAAAATCAAGAGTTAGTTAGAGATTCTCTTTGATCAAGCCATGGTGATTAAGCCACATAGGCCAAGAGAGATGTCAACATTATTCTTTAACAACTGTAATTTGAGAGAGCTGAGATGCTAATATAAAGGAGGTAATTTCATGATTTTTTCACCTTGAATTATTAGCCATTTGATGGGAAATTGGTTACAAAAAAATGACAACACTTTGGGCAATAAGAGGGAATTTGGCCAGCCCTTTGGGGGAGGTCAGATTTTCATTTTTTCTTCTTCATTTTCCTGAGTTCTTAGAGTTTTTACTTAGTTTTTGCTATTTTATTCTCTATTTGGTGAGTTTCTATTTGAAATAAAGGTTTTTTTTATTGTTCTTTTAAGTTCTTCCTTCATCTCTTTCTTAAGTATATTTTTTACATTTTATTTTTACAATAAACTCACCATGGCCAAATGGGCTACATTATTTTTTTTAAGTTGCTGTTTTGATTTATTTTACCATATTGTTTATGCTATTTTCTTTGATTTTGATGTTTTAAATGTTATGTTACTTCATATTCTTGAGTTATATTTTAATTTGGTTGCTTTGTATGTTGCCATTTATGTTTTAAATATCATGTTTTTGCATTTTTAATTTTCTGTTTTCATGTTGTTTAAATTTGAGCATGTTCTAGATTTAGTATATCAAGTGTTTGTGAAAATGCTTGTGTGGTCTTTGCATGATTTTTATTTTATATCTTAGTTGAGCATGTTTTAGATTTAGTATATTAAGTGTTTGTGAAAATGCTTGTGTGATTTTTGCATGATTTAAGTGTTATATTTTAGTTGAGCATGTTAGTATACCAAGTGTTTGTGAAAATGCCATGCTTGTTGGAGCTTGAGGCCATTTGGCTACTCCATGTGTTTTGCATTGTGTGATTGCATTTTTGTCATGTTAGTTGGTAGGTTTTTGCATTTGCATGTCATTTGATTTAGTTTTGCATGCTAGTATACCAAGTGTTTGTGAAAATGCCATGCTTGCTAGTTTCATTATGCTATTCGGCTACCCTTGGAGTTCTTGCATTTTATGTGCATTCTTGCCATGTTAGTTGATAGATTAGCATTTGCATGATATTTGGTTGGATTTTTGGTTTAAGCATGCTTTGTGTTTGTGAAAATGCCATGCATATTTTAGTTATTAAGCTAGGTTTATTTGCCATGCATGTTCATGCATTTTAGGTCTAGGTTACATTAAATGCCATGCAAGTTCATTTAGGTCTAGGTCACTGTATGAATGCCATGCATTTTTTCATGACATTTAGGTTTAAATCCATGCATTTCATGCATTATGTTTGCTGTTCATGCATTTCATGTTCATGCCACTTGAATAATGACTTGAGCCAATTAATGGTTCAAAGTCATGCTCTCTTGAGCACACTTGTGGAAAATTAAGTTAGTCAAGTTGATTATTCTACCTTTGTGATTTTTTTACTTAGCCAATTTTTATCTAACTTTCAAAAAGTTCTAGCTACTGTTTGTAAGTCATTTTATGAGTTTCAAATATTTTTACTTTGATTTTTAAATGATTTTATCAAAGGCAAAAATGTGTTGGCAAAGCAGTTTTTTTTTTCTTCCAACACTCGTACATCTCTTATTTTTCTGGGAATTTATCTTTAATAAGAAAATTAAGCCGATTTTTTTCCGTGTAGTTTTACATGTCTTGAGTCTCCAGTATTTGTTTTAGAATTTTTAGAATTTTTAAAAATAGGGTAAACAATCGTGGATTAAAACTGGACAGTAGAGTCAGAATTGAATTTAAAGAAAAATCATTTTTCTGTTTTGGTTAATTTACTTAGAGTGGGATGATTAGGAGGGTTAGCTACTGACTTAGGGTGGTTTCTAAGCTTTTTTAAACTCTAAAAATGGTTTTTCAAGTCTCGGGTTAAGGGTAGTCAAGTCCGGATTTTTAAACTTAGGAAATTAGAGCCATTTAAAAAAATTAGCCCAGTTTTTAGTTTTTAATTCTAGCTTTCCAAAATTGTTTTCAAACAATCACAAAGTATTTTGGTTTTAGAATATTTAATTTGACATATTTTCCTAAGGTAGCCGGATATCTTTTTAGATATACGGATTTCCTTAATAAAAGGAAAAAATGCATTTCATGCATTGCATTTTTCATATTCATGCATTTTATATAATATGTGATTCTTGTTATAATAATTTCTATGATATTGTTATTATTTTGATTTATATTTTTTTGATGATGATATGGTTTGTTATATGATTTGTAATATTTCATGATATCCTATGCTTTTATTTAGTTAATTGTTTTGTCATATTATTTAGCATATACTATGTTCATGCATTAGTATATGATAGAATTATTTCATATTCCATCTCATTTAATTTATATGCCATATCATTCATGTTTCCCATGTCATTTAAATTATTTCATTTCATATAGAATATGTTATGTTACTTAGGTTATTTTATTTCATTTAGAAATATCATGTGACTTAGGATATTGCATCTCATATAGAATGTATTATGTTACATAGGTCATTTAATTTCATTTAGAATATATCATATAACTTAGGATATTTCATTTCATTTAGAATATGCTAAGGCATTCAAATCATGACATGTCATTTAGGTTGCATTATATTATTTAGATTTTACTATGTCATTTTATTTATGTCATGCATATACATATTCATTTCTTTTAAATGTTTTTAAAAAAGATAATGATTTTTCAATAAAATAAAGATATTCCCGAGTTAAAATAATTCATGAGTTCTCTACCGGGTTTGCTGGAGTGAATATCATCAATTATCATTAACAAAGGAATATCTTTCTTTCAAAAAAAAGAGAATGATTCGGAAAGTTTTTCAAAACTAATAAATTTTTTTATATTTTGCCACATTTGTTGGGGAATATAGGAAAATTTTGAGTTTATAAATTCCGGATCATTTTCAATAAAAAAGGAATTATTTTTTCTTTAAATTGGGAATTAACTTGAAATACTAAATTTAAAACCAATTTTTACCGAGACTTGAGATAACACACGATTAATAAGGTACCGATTTATACAGACGTTGTGGGGGTGCTAATCCTTCCCCGCACGTAACCGACTCCCGAACCCGTTTCTTTGATTTCTCTGATTTAAAACGAAGACTTGAAATTGATTTTTAAAATGTTTTAATTAATTTTTAAAATATTTTATAAAACCGATTTTAATAGGTGGCCGATCACACCTAGCTAAAAACGATTTGTGGCCACTCCATGTCTTTTTTAAGGTCATTTTCAAAACCTTCATTTTTCTAGAGGAATTAAGTCGACTTTTCCTCGATTTTTTTTAATGTCACGCTTAACGAATAACGAGTCTCAGCTGTAGACACCTAATTTTGTTCGGACCACTAAACAGGTATGTTTTCTTCCTATATTGATGTTTCCGAGTGTAAAAAGACTTTTTTAATCCTGCAGGTGGTACTTCGAACTTAGTTTAAGATGGCAAGCATAAAAAGTCAAACTTGAAAAAAGTCAACACCGAAAAAAGTCAACCCCAAAAAAAGTCAACCCCAAAAAGTCAACTACTGAAAAAGTCAACCCACTTTCAAAATAAAGATTTTAAGTTCAATTGAAAAATGGTAAATGAATTTTGATAATCTAAGGTCTACATTGAAAGATATGGAGTTCGGTAGTTGGGATTTGGAGATTCAGTAGAAAGGAAACCCTAATCCGAGAAATTTGGGGAAAAGTGCTTAAACGATCAAATTGGTCGAAATTGAAGGTTCCAAATGAAAGATAAGCACTGACTACGGGTAATGGAGAAGTCACTTGCAAGAAAAACCGAAAGAAAAGTCAATCCGGGAGAAAATCGAGAATTAGGGTTTTTAGTGGATTTCGATGAAATCGGGAAGAATCACAGAAATGCCCGAATTGGTAAGACCAAAGCCCCCAATGGATGAAGAACGATTAAAAAGGATATCCCAAGGCTCAGATTGAAGAAAATCTAAAAATCGGACTTGTTTTGAGCAAAACCGGGTTTCGGAGGCAAAAGGGCAAAATTGAAAATTTGGGAAAAATAGCATATGGACTCCGAAAATTCTGAAAATTTGTCAATCTCATTCTTGAATCATTTGAAAGATATTGGCGAAAGAAAATCTTGATTCGGAGTTCGTTTGCAAAATGGCCAAATCTCGGGCTTCTTTTGTAGTAATTCAAAAAGGAAAATCCTGAAAAAATAGCAAATGAGCTCCAAATCTTTTAAAATTTTGCAGTTATCATTTTTAAATTATTTGGAAGAGATTGGAAAAAGAAAATCTTGATTCGGAGTTCGTTTCCAAAATGGCCAAATCCCGGGCCTCCTATGCAATAATTCAAGAAGATAAATCTCGAAAAAATAGCAAATGAGCTCCAAATATATTAAAATTTTGTAGATCTCATTTTTACATTATTCGAAAGATATTGGCGAAATAAAACTTGATTCGGAGTTATTTTGCAAAATGGCCAAATCCCGGGCCTCCTATGCAATAATTCAAGAAGATAAATCCCGGAAAAATAGCAAATGGACTCAAAAAATTCTGAAATTTTGCAAATCTCATTTTTAAATTATTTGGAAGAGATTGACCAAAGAAAATCTTGATTCGGAGTTCGTTTGCAAAATGGCCAAATCCCGGGCCTCCTATGTAGTAAATCAAGCCGATAAATCCCCAAAAAATACTAAATGAGCTCCAACAATTATGAAAACTTTCAGATCACACTTTTTAATTATTTTAAAGAGATTGGTGAAGAAAAATCTTGATTTGAAGCTCGTTCAAAAAATGGTAAAATCTAGGGGCATAAAAGGGCATTTTTGGAAAACAAAATCCAAATACATAGCAAACGGACTCGGACAATTTTGAAAACTTCCAGAACTCAATATTTTATTATTTTTGAAGTATTAAAAAAACAAAAACTGAATTTGGAGTCCGTTTGATTTTTATTTGCATCCGGGGGGCAAAATGGTCATTTCGCCCAAGCAACCGAAAAGGGCTTCTTTGGGCCTTTCAAAAAATCAGAGTTCGGCTAGAAAAGAGAAGTGATGGCCTACTCAAGCCCAAAGGAAGGAGGAAGCTTCTGATTTTTCAATCAAATGGCTAAAAATCAAGAGTTAGTTAGAGATTCTCTTTGATCAAGCCATGGTGATTAAGCCACATAGGCCAAGAGAGATGTCAACATTATTCTTTAACAGCTGTAATTTGAGAGAGCTGAGATGCTAATCTAAAGGTGGTAATTTCATGATTTTTCACCTTGAATTATTAGCCATTTGATGGGAAATTCTTTACAAAAAAATGACAACACTTTGGGCAATAAGAGGGGAATTCGGCCAACCCTTTGGGGGAGGTCAGATTTTCATTTTTTCTTCTTCATTTTGCTGAGTTCTTAGAGTTTTTACTTAGTTTTTTCTATTTTAATCTCTATTTGTGGAGTTTCTATTTGAAATAAAGGTTTTTTTTATTGTTCTTTTAAGTTCTTCCTTCATCTCTTTCTTAAGTATATTTTTTACATTTTATTTTTACAATAAACTCACCATGGCCAAATGGCCTACATTATTTTTTTTAAGTTGCTGTTTTGATTTATTTTACCATATTGTTTATGCTATTTTCTTTGATTTTGATGTTTTAAATGTTATGTTACTTCATATTCTTGAGTTATATTTTAATTTGGTTGCTTTGTTTGTTGCCATTTATGTTTTAAATATCATGTTTTTGCATTTTTAAACTTAGGGAATTAGAGCCATTTAAAAAAAAATTAGCCCAGTTTTTAGTTTTTAATTCTAGCTTTCCAAAATTGTTTTCAAACAATCACAAAGTATTTTGGTTTTAGAATATTTAATTTGACATATTTTCCTAAGGTAGCCGGATATCTTTTTAGATATACGGATTTCCTTAATAAAAGGAAAAAAATACATTTCATGCATTGCATTTTTCATATTCATGCATTTTATATAATATGTGATTCTTGTTATAATAATTTCTATGATATTGTTATTATTTTGATTTATATTTTTTTGATGATTATATGGTTTGTTATATGATTTGTAATATTTCATGATATCCTATGCTTTTATTTAGTTAATTTTTTTGTCATATTATTTAGCATATACTATGTTCATGCATTAGTATATGATAGAATTATTTCATATTCCACCTCATTTAATTTATATGCCATATCATTCATGTTTGCCATGTCATTTAAATTATTTCATTTCATATAGAATATGTTATGTTACTTAGGTTATTTTATTTCATTTAGAAATATCATGTGACTTAGGATATTGCATCTCATATAGAATTTATTATGTTACATAGGTCATTTAATTTCATTTAGAATATATCATATAACTTAGGATATTTCATTTCATTTAGAATATGCTAAGGCATTCAAATCATGACATGTCATTTAGGTTGCATTATATTATTTAGATTTTACTATGTCATTTTATTTATGTCATGCATATACATATTCATTTCTTTTAAATGTTTTCAAAAAAGATAATGATTTTTCAATAAAATAAAGATATTCCCGAGTTAAAATAATTCATGAGTTCTCTACCGGGTTTGTTGGAGGGAATATCATCAATTATCATTAACAAAGGAATATCTTTCTTTCAAAAAAATGAGAATGATTCGGAAAGTTTTTCAAAACTAATAAAAATTTCTATATTTTGCCACATTTGTTGGGGAATATAGGAAAATTTTGAATTTATAAATTCCGGATCATTTTCAATAAAAAAAGGAATTAACTTGAAATACTAAATTTAAAACCAATTTTTACCGAGACTTGAGATAACACACGATTAATAAGGTACCGATTTATACGGGCGTTGTGGGGGTGCTAATCCTTCCTCGCACGTAACCGACTCCCGAACCCGCTTCTTTGATTTCTCCGGTTTAAAACACAGACTTGAAATTGGTTTTTAAAATGTTTTAATTAATTTTTAAAATATTTTATATAACCGGTTTTAATAGGTGGCCGATCACACCTAGCTAAAAAAGATTGGTGGCGACTCCATGTCTTTTTTAAGGTCATTTTCAAAACCTTCATTTTTCTAGAGGAATTAAGTCGACTTTTCCTCGATTTTTTTTAATGTCACGCTTAACGAATAATGAAGTCTTGCGATGAGACTCGTTATTTTTGTAGGTTGCGACAGCTTGGCGACTCCACTGGGGACTATTAGAGATTCAGGCCTAGAATTAGTCGTGTGTTATCAAAGTCTCGGTTTTGTTGGTTTAATTGGTATTTAATTTTAATTCCCGTATTTTTTTTAATAAGGAGAATTTTGAAAATAATAAAATATTTTAAATATGTTCATACTCATGTGCATGCATTTTATTATTGTTCTCTAGTTATTTAAGGTTGTATATTATAATTGCTTGTTGGTTAATGCATTACACTATTCTTGAATGTTTTAATTGCTAGGGCATTTAGAATAAGGTTTGTAGAATAGATGGTGAAAGGTTTGTTATTCCTCCACACACACTACACGTGCATTTGCATATCATGAATCCTATACCCGGGTTCCGTCCTTTTAAGTGGGAGTAAAGTAACTACGCCTTCGTGATTGATCCTCCGTATGGGCTAGTGAAACACTTCCGGAGTATAAAGTACCTAATGCCTTCGTGATAATCCTCCGTACGGGCATAGGAAAATATACTCTAACGAATTGAACCCGCTTTTATCGGGGTGTCTTACTAGCCTTCAGCGGCGACAGTGAGGAGCAATTTGGGGCCTTAGAACCGATTCACCTTCATATAGTGAACCTAGACGAAACCATGCCGGATTTTCGTTAGATATACCGAAAATAGGTACACATGGAGGGACATTTCTAAACCTTTTGTTACCTATTTTACACTTTGAATAAGTGTGGTAGATCGGGCAACGATGTACGTACATCGCCCGTAATAAATGTGATACTCCGCCTCGAAGGCATCATGATGCCTAAATAAGCAGATATTGTTGGGGCAGATGTTCATTAGCTATTTTTTTTAAATAAAAAAAAAAATCATTTTTCAAGCATTTTTACATGTTGCACATTTCATGCATGTGTGAATAGAGCATGTACATTTTTGGTTGTATTATTGATCTCATTCTTTGCAATAAACAGTTGGTAATTTCATTTGATGATTTCATAAAACCGATAGTCTCACATGAACATTTGAACATTGTACCATAGTAGGATCCACTATCCTTAAATTCTTTTGAAAATAATATGGTTGGTTTTTCATAGAAAAAAAGCATGTTTCAAAGAGTCATAAATTTGGAGGCAAATCTTGCATAATGAGATTTTTGAATAATCAAGATTTAGGTCCTACCAATTTCATGTAATCATTGATTTCTTTGTATACACCTTGGTGCTAATTCATTTATTCTTTATTTGTATCATTTTGACAGCATGTCACAGTCCTAACATGCATGGTTATTCATTGTAGAATACATTTATGACATATAGGGTCATTCTTTGTGTATACCTTTGTGATAATTCATTTAGTCTTAGCATGTATCATTTTGACATCATAGCATGCATGGTCATTCATTGTAGAATACATACATGGTCATTATTTGTATATACCCATGCATCCATTTATTCATTTTTTTTAAAATCCATCATGTTGACATTAGATTGCATCCATAGCATACATAGTCATCATAATTTCTCTATATATGTTCATGCATTAATCATCAGTATATTCATGCACATAGGAATAGAGTATGTACATTCATAATTGTATTCTTAATCTCATGACATTTTCATTTGCATGAAAGGGGTTCGAGATATGAGGAATGAGTCGGAGGAACGATTGGGTGCTTTGGAACGCAACCAAGATGAATGTAAACATGAAATCCGAGAGGTGAAGGAACAGCTGGCCAAATTGCTAAAAATGGTTGAGGATATGGGTAAGAGTAAAGGGGAACTTTCTCAGGGATTTGCATCGTCTTCGGATCAACCAAAACATTAGGTCCAGAACATACAATCCTTGCTGGATCCTGCACTTGTCAATGCAACAAAGGTTGCAATCCTGATGAAATTATGGACAAAATCGTGAAAATGATTAAACCTGAAAGCCTGATACCAAAGATAGAAACCTTGGATCCTGTACCATACCTGCAAACTGTTCTAGGTCCAAACCAGTATCCCCACCCTACTATGGTCCAATCGTCCATTGGGATGACCACTACGGGATTCCTGAATCCCACTCCATCACCAACAACTGCCAGTTCATACTATTTCCCTCATCAATCACCTTATCCAGTATCTGGGATAGGAACCTTGAGCTATGTACAACCTCTAAAGGCCCCGTGTCCAAATCCATACCCTTACCATGCTGTTCCACCACATCTCCATGTAAACACTCCGGTTCGAACCTTAGTGCCACCACCAAGTGCCCCAACGCCTAGGTTTAGTGTGACTAAGAAACGACAAAGGCCTTTTGATCCCCTTCCAATTAGCTATCGAGAGCTTCTCTCTATACTGATCCAAAATCACATGATTGCCTGTATCCCATCGAAACGCCTGTTACCACCATATCCAAATGGGTATAATCCAAATGCAAGATGTGATTATCACTTTGGAATTGTTGGCCATAGCATTGAAGACTGTATGGTCTTCAAAAAGAAAGTGCAAACTCTAATAGATGCCAAGTGGTTGGATCCAACGACACTGATTGACAGAGGGCTGGGAAAGCGTCATTAGGATTTGGAGATTTACAGCATTGAGGTGGAAAGACTTCGGTCTTATATGATGTAATAGGATTTCACTTTTTCAGTAGCCGGCTCTTATAGCCTTAGGATGCTAGGAAGAATAAAGTGCTTGTAAAGACAATTTTAACTACTATTCAAATTTTGTAAAACATGGTTTATACCATTGTGAATATTGATATGGGAATGAATTGATTATGTTTCAAATTTATGAGAGGTTGATGATTAAGTTCCTCCGATTCTTATTTCCTCCGTGATATCTTCCCCTTTTGCATTTTGCATCCGATCAATTAGAGGTCATACCATACATTCATACATGTATCATGTTAGCATCAGGTTGCATTTATGCATTCATAATCAGCATGATTTTTCTGTATATATCCATGCATTAATTTGCTTATTACATACATCATGATTAGTATTTGGTCACATTCATGACACACATGGTTAGCATGATTTTCTTTGTATATACTCTGTATCAATCATTCATTGTTTGCATGTATCAGACACCGTGTTGCATTCATAGTGTATATGATTATTCATTGGGAAATATGCTAAAATGTACATGATCATTCATTGCATATATCCATGCGTTGATTTGTTTATTCTTTGCTTGCAACATGTTGGCATTGTGATTGCATTTATTACATACATGGTCAGCATGTTTCCATTGTACATGTCCATACATCATATTGTTTAGGCTTCACATGCATCAAATTGCATTCATGGCTCATTCATCATGACGTACATTTGGGGGAAATAAAACAGAAGTTGGCTTGGCTTTAAGAGTCTTTGAAGAAATTTCCATTTCAAATCAGAAGAAGTACTGAGTACCCTTTTAATACAGGCTAGTGCTATGGAGGATGAACAAGTTGCCCGAATGGAAAAAATGGAAAGGGAACAGAAAGAATTGCGAGAACAGCTAGCAAAGTCTCAAGCAAAATCTAAGGATCAGATAACTAAATTGATGGGGCAAATGTCTGTCATAATCAAGGGAAAAGGATACACTGAAAACTTTGTCGCCAGGAAAGGGTTAGAGGCACAAAAGGGTCAGAATGAGGTCGTAATGATTGATGCCCAGAACACTGTTAACCCCGTCAATGTCCTAAACTCAGATGATCCAGCTGAACAGGCAAAGTTGAAAAGGGTTGCAGTAAATGAGGTTGAGTTGGCAGATTCCCAAGGGAAATATCAGTTGTTAGATGAAAGGCTCCGGGTAGTAGAAAATACAGATGTATTTGGGAGTTTAGATGCGAAATAACGATGTTTGGTCTTCGATTTAGTCATTCCTCCTAAGTTCAAGATTCCTGACTTTGTGAAATATGACGGGACGGCTGATCCATCAGCCCACATCACTATGTTCTGCCGGAAGATGATAAGTCATATAGATAATGATAAGCTTTTGATTCACTGCTTTCAGGATAGCCTCAGCGGGTCCGCAGTTTGGTGGTATAGTCAGTTGAGCAATGATCAGATTCGCTCTTGGAATGACCTGGCTAGGGCTTTTCTAAACCAGTACAAGCATATGACCGACACGGTGCCTGACCGTCTCACCTTGCAAAATATGAAGAAAAGAGCTACTGAGAGCTTCAAAGAATATGCGCAACGGTGGATGAACCTGACCGTCCAAGTACAATCGCCCTTAACTCAGAAGGAAACCATTGTCCTTTTTGTGAATACACTGCAGGCCCCGTACTATATATACTTGTCGGCAACATCACAAAGAATTTTTCGGACATGGTAATTTCAGGGGAGATAATTGAGAATGCTATCAAGGATGGGAAAATTGAAGGAGAAAGAACATCCAATACCAAGAACAATGGGGCATTTGAAAAGAAAAAGGAAGATACCCAAGTCGTGGAAGACTTTGCCCCACTGATGGAGACTCAATTAAGAGTTGTAAACCCAAGTGCAGGTTATGTTCAAGTAATAAATTCTCGGGTGTCCGAGGTCGAACCACAGGGAAGCGTATTAGTAAGTATAAGTTTATAAATATATATGAAAAAGAAAATAAACAAGATATTAGGGAATCAATAACAAAGAAAGTAAACAAGATATTAGAGAACAAAATAAACAAAATAACATAAAAGCAATTAAACAAGATATAAAAAAAACAATAAGAAAGGATGTTGAGGTTAGAGAATCCACTCTTGGTGTTATGCTAAGATTAATCTTGTTTTATTACACAATTGAAATCCACACATAAAGGAGGTTCCAATCGGAAGGTTTAGCAATTCAGTCCAAATTGTCCAACGTCCATAGCATATGATATTATGTTCATTTGGTGTCCTCAAAACTCATAAAAAGAGTCCAAGCATTCCTTATGCCAAGGTATATGTCTACAACAAATCAAGGTTATGAAACCAAGCATTTACTGTGCCATTTTCATTGTCAATAATGAATCAAGATCTCTACTTTGCAAGTATGATTTTAAACCAGAAGAAAATATTATCTATACTAGTGTTTATAAATGATGATTCATTTTAGCTCATGTTTAAGAGACTAACCTTAGCATTTACCAAGAGCTTCACCTCATCACCTCAACAATATGATTAGCAACACATACTAGATATGAATAAAATGAAAAGAAATGTAAGAAACATAAGTAAAGAAAAAGAAAACTAGAGAAAGGAAAGAAGAAGAAAACTTAGAGAATTTTATTACAATGGCAAATATCCTACCAATGTATAATGTATCCCAATACTCATCCAAGGCCCTCTATTTATACACATTTTGGAGGGCTAAATGACAAGAGACAAGCTTTACAAATTTCAAAGGTAGGTATAATAGGTGGGTGCATTTTTCTAACAATTTTCGTCATATTGTATGACAATTCTGATCAGCCAGCTTGATGGTCGATTTTGTCAATGTTGGAGGCTCGATCTGATAAAATGGTCTTCTAGAAAAATATACCCCTATCAGTTACGGATCCATAGCCGTTGGAATCAGATCATTTGCGCACGTGGATCGGGAGATATGGTCAAAATACCAAAACGGTGCAGAACAGATGTCATTGCACATCAGCCAACTTGATGGTCGATTTCGCTAGGGAAAACGACTCCGTTTCAAGAAGTGTAAAACATGAAAAAGATAGATATGCCTCTTAGCTTTGCAGGGATACAAAGTTCAGCCTTATTGCTTCAGTGAAACTCGAGATATAGCTGATATGGCAAAAGGTGTCGGAACTGGAACTGAACTGGATTTGCCCTTAATTCTAGTAATCTGAAATCACTCAAAGAAACTTGTGAAAAACACCAAATTACATAAAAATATAAAAGATCATAAACACAATTAGACTAAACAATAATAACTCGTATTTGACACAAAACAATAATAAAACATAACTAAAAACTATATAATTATACGAGTTATCACACCCCCATACTTAGATTGTTGCTAGTCCCTAGCAACGACTCAATAAAAATAAAATAAGAAAATCTAATCTAATCCATTTTCGTAGGAAATCACGGTGGCACTTAGCATGTGACACAAGCCTTTAAACCCCTAGGTGTCCCTAGTGGACGAGTTTAGTCTCGTGAGGGTTTACTAGGACGATACCCACAAACATTGAAGACATAAGAAAAACTAAAAATAATAATTATAACTAATCCTTCCAATATAAATTAGAGATAATCATTGGACAAGTCTTAAAAACTAATCAATAGCTTAAAGAAATTCACAAAAAATCTTGCTTGAATGTAAATAGTTTGAGTTAAGCCAATAATAACATAACATATTTCAATCAAAATAGTGTATATTCAAACTTAATCTCAACTTCTCACATGGGATACTCTCTTGATTTTCACTCTTTAAAGTAGTGGTAAAGTGTTTACACTCAATCAATCTCATGAAAACACTTCTACCATATGCTTGCTTGTCCACCTATTCTCCACTATTTAGATCATACAACTTCATAAATCAAGAGGTCTTTATTCAAGGTTGTAATGGGGCCAAAGGGTTATAATGTGGTTAAAGAACAAAAGGATAAAGATATCACAAAGGTTCCAAAGAGTTCATAGATTTTAGAGACATAATAAGATCATACAAATAAAACTTCTCAAAACTCTTATAAAGCACATAATAACATAGGCTAAATATTCATGTTGAGCCTTTGCATCATTCTAACCAACTTTGTAACATCTTTTTCTAGAAGTTCAAGAGAAGATTTTTTTTTTTTTTTTTTTTTTTTTTTTTTTTTAATATGGGAATGTATTTGACAATGATCCCTTTCTTTTTCTCTTGACTTTTTCTTTTCTTTTCTTTCCCCCACACTTATCTTTTGTTTCTAACCCAAATTTTCAAATAAAAATATCCCTTGTTTTTTTGCAATATGTCTCAAAATATAAAATTCATCTTTAGAACAAGGGTAAGGATATAAGCATATTTAGGCTAGGTGTAAGTTGTGGTTACCAATAAAACATCATATTTAATGTAGGCTCAAATTGGCTCACTAGTGGGGATGTTCTCGAAGAACATTAATAATGGATGGCTGTTTGGCTCTGGTTATAATCCTAATGCCTCTATCATATTCATGTTGTCACATGTATCAATATAGTCTCAAACGGTTTAAAGCAAGTTCTAGAGAATCATGTAATCATAAGAGCACTCAAGAAAGAAATTAGATTGATTTGTATAATGCATCAATCATTATAGGCTCAAAAACTCACAAAGATGATTATACAAGTCAGATTAAGTCTAAACATGCTTCTTTCTCAATCAACATATCATATTAACATTGGCTCATAAAAAGGTTGACATCAAGCTCAATTCTCATGAAAATCTTCTCACTAATAAATCTGTTTTAGACTTATGCAATTCATATCTCATCATTGTATTGAAAGTAACTAAAAAAAAAACACACTAAGTCTAAACATGCTTTTTTTTTTTTTTTTTTTTTTTTTTTTTTTTTTTTTTTTTTTTTGAAGAAGAAGAAGATTAAATCAAACTGACAAGGTATGTCTCAAGTCTCCCTTACTCAGACCTTGTTCAGAATGAATACTTCTAAATGTCTTAAAACACAACAATTTTTTATTTTTTTTTAGCAAAATATGTCCCTTATCCCCTACTAAAATATGACATTGTCCCCAATGTCAAATTTTAAAGGTAGAATTTAGGAGATATTACCTGCAGAGGTTGCTAACCACTTATTATAACTGAGACACAACAAGCAAAATGTTAGATAATGTCACAAAGACAAAGTGCAATCCACTCCTTGCTCGTCCATATCTCTTTTTCTTTTTCCGAGCGTTTGCGAAACAACCGTAGCAGATAAACACTCATAAGCTTGTAGCTTTTTGAGTAAATCTTCAATGGTTGTAGCAGAAATTATGGTTCTCCTTGCCTCTGAAAACATGAATCCATTATCCACAACATTATCTAAATATGAAAGTAAATTACTAAAATAACCATTAATATTAAGCAAACCAATGGGTTTCTTATTTGTGACCAAAGATGACCAAGAAGCCACGCAAGCTATTTCTTCCAATGTACCCAGACCTCCTGGTAAGGCAATGAATGCATCGGCAGAATGGTACATGATTGTTATCCGTTCAGGGATACTCCAGACTTGTATTTCCTTACCCACGGTAGGTCCACAAAAATCTGTGAATAGTTTTGGCACGATTCCTAGAACTGGACTTCCTCCGGCGTGTGCTGCTGTAGCGACTGCTCCCATTAAACCCGTACTACCGCCTCCATAAATCAAGTGGATCTTTTGTTGGGCAAGTATTACTCCAACTCTTATGGCTTCATCAGCGAATATGTTATTTTTCCCTGGATAAGCACCTCCAAAGACACAAATTTTTTTAATGCGCTGGGACGAAGTGCTTTCCATTTTTTTTTCTTTTTCGAGTGCCTGAAAGAGAATGAGTACATGGTGTAATATATAGAGGACTGAGTAGTGAATCAGACAAGAGTAATAATGTCGCCGAAAGTGTATTTGACCTGTCAGAAGAAAATGTTAACCTAACAAAAGATTTTTGCGTGATTTCAGGAAGAAAATCAAAAAGAGAAGAAAAATCAATCGTAAAAGACCAATGCAAAAAAAAAAAAACGAGAATAATTACACAAATCGAACAACACGTAAATTAAACTGAAATAAAGTTATTGCAAATCAAACCAAAAGCTGAGAAGTCATTTATTGTAGTTGTGATTGTGGCTCACATCTTCCTCTGGTTTTACGTCCAGAAACGGCTTAAACGCCTTCTATGAGTCGAGGATATGCTTCCCATCCAGTTTTCTTACAAGTTGGCAAACAGGGTCTTTTAACATCAGATTCCCAAGATGTTGCCATTCCCTTTGGAATTGCGGCCATAAATCAAGAATTTCTCTTTGTACGTCTCCACTAGGATGCGTCTCAAGAGAAAGTTGGATATTACCCAAATTCTCCTTACTCAGTCCATCCTTAATGAATTCAATTTTATCATCTCGATTAGAGGACGGAATCCCAATAGAACGACATTTACCGTTACACGTCCATCGTGCACACTTGTGGCAATTTGAACTCATGCGCTTTGCTCGTCGCTTCTTTGCATAAGTGCTTCTACCTGTACCTGGTAAATGCAAAACAGGAAGATATTCATCTTCACGTACCTTGGCTTCAATTATCCAACGTATGTCTTCAGGAATCCTTTTATTCATAAGCATTCTTAATCTTTCTAATCGAACTTGGTAAAGCTTCAGTAAAATATTCCGAGGAAAAGGAGGAAATCGTTTCTGCAATCTTTTGAGAATATCATCCATCCTGAAAAAAAAAATGAAATAAAATAAAATGAAAGAGAAATTTATATACAATATCAGTTTTGTGGGTAGCTGATGGAACTGACTTAAATAATCACGGAGTACCGTTATCCGCCATTTAACCGGGGTAAAAAAAAAAATTATATTTACTTCTAGTTATTTTCAAAACAAGGATCAGAAAGAAAAACAACCTCTTCTTGAGTAACATGATTTTCCAAAAAGAGTTTGAGTCTTTGTCCATTTACCTTGAATACGTTACCATTTTGAGGATTCTCAATGTCAACTGCTCCATAATGATACACATGCTTAACCACAAATGGGCCAGTCCATCTTGATCTCAACTTACCAGGAAATATGTGAAGTCTAGAATTATAAAGTAGAACTTTTTGCCCAACATTAAATGTTTTTCTTGAAATTAACTTGTCATGAAAGGCTTTAGTTCTTTCTTTATGAATTTTAGAATTCTCATATGCATCATTTCTGAGTTCCTCAAGTTCATTTATGACTGGTAAAGTTTCATTCTCACCCAAAAAGGAATATTTTAGCTCGGATGGCAATGGTTTTAAATCTAGCTTGGGTGGTTCAATAGTTGATGGTACAGTGACATTTGTGAGTGATGGAAGTTCCTCAAACTTTTGTTTCCAACAATGCTTAACCTGAAAAGAATTTAACAAAGAATCAGTGTGTGAAATTTCTGAAGCATTATCAAACTCACATTCAATTAAATAAGCTTCTAAAGGATCATGGAATGTGGTAGTGGTGAGATGTTCATGAACAAGTTCTTCAATGAAATCCACTTCATGTACTTCTGAATCATCACCAGGTTGCTTGCAAGTGTTGAACACATTTAATTCTAAAGTCATATTTCCAAAAGAAATGTTCAACATACCATTCCTGCAATTTATCAGAGCATTAGAAGTTGCAAGAAATGGACGGCCTAATATAACAGGAATTTGAACATTTGGATTTGAAACAGGATGTGTGTCCAAAACAATAAAATCAACAGGGAAGTAAAAATTATCAATTTGAACCAAAACATCTTCAACTATCCCTCGAGGAATTTTTACAGAACGATCAGCTAGTTGAAGTGTAACAGGTGTTTCCTTGAGTTCACCTAAACCTAACTGTTGATAAACAGAAAAAGGCAAAAGATTAACACTAGCACCAAGATCAAGCAATGCACGTTCTATTCTAGTGTTTCCAATGATGCATGAGATTGTTGGACATCCAGGATCTTTGAATTTTGGTGGAGTAAGGTGCTGAATGATTGAGCTCACACTTTCCGTCAAAAATGCTTTCTTTTGTACATTATGTTTCCTTTTAACTGTGCACATGTCCTTCAAAAATTTAGCATAAGATGGAACTTGTTTGATTGCATCCAATAAAGGAATGTTAATCTTAACTTGTTTGAAAAGTTCATAAATTTCTGCATTTTGATTCAAATTCTTTATTGTTTGCAACCTTTGAGGAAAAGGAGCAGGATGCATACCTTTTTCTTTGTCCAAATTTTCAAGAAGTTCAGACTTACCATCATCCTTACCAATACTTTTCGGAGGGGAAGGAGGATCTTGGTCTTTTGATGGAATCGTTTTGTCAATTGCCTTTCCACTTCGAAGAGTTGTGATAGAACTGGCATTTTCCTGTTGAGTTTCATTGGTGCAAGAAACAAGACATTGAGTAGAAGGGTTAGGCTGAGGTTGAGCAGGAAACTTACCTTTTTCTTGAGTGCGTAATGAAGCTGTCAATGTGGACAAGGTGTTTTTGATCTGATTGATGTCCTGTGAAGTCCGGCTATTCACATTTGCTTGTGTTTGCATGAATGCTTGCAATGTCTCTTCCAAGGTTTGTACACGTGAAGGTTGATAGGAAAAAGTGTTGCCCGGCTTTTGAGATTGTGGTACCTGAACATGATTATTATTCCGCCAACTGAAGTTGGGATGATTTCTCCATTCAGGGTTATACGTTTCAGAGTAAGGAGAAGGAAAAGGCTTTTTAAATGTGTTTATGGAATTTACTTGATCATGCAACGCTTCTTTAAGAATGGGAATGTTTGGACATTCAGAAGTGGGGTGTCCCATGATTTCACAAATTCCACAACTTTCTTCATTTTTAACCGTTTTGACTTCTTTTACTTCTCTAAGTTCCATGGCTTCAATCTTTCTAGCCAAATTAGCTACTTTAGCTTTTATCTCATCTTCTTGACTAAAATGATATTTTCCTCTGTTAGAAACAACATTAGATCTATTGGAACTTTCAGAGGAATTATCTGTGTGCCAGGCTTGAGAGTTATCTGCCAAATGGTCTAGGTAGTCAAAGGCTTCTTCAGGTTCTTTTTCTAGAAACTCACCGTTACACATTGTTTCAACAAATTGTTTAGTTTCGGGAGTTAAACTTTCATAAAAGAAACTAATAAGACGCCATTTTTCAAAACCATGATGTGGACAAGAACTTAACAAATCTTTAAAACGCTCCCAGCACTGAAAAAATGCTTCATTTTGATTTTGATTGAAATTTTGAATCTGTCTTTTCAAAGCAGTAGTTTTATGTGCTGGGAAAAATTTCTTTAGAAACTCAGTTTGTAATTCTTGCCATGTGCCAATTGACCTTGGTTTTAAATTATGAAGCCAAATTTTTGCTTTATCTTTTAAAGAAAAAGGAAATAATTTTAGCTTGACAATTTCATTTGTACATTGTTGGTCATTAAAGGTGACACATACATCCTCGAAGTCTTTTAGAAACGAGTAAGCACTTTCCGATTCTAACCCATGGAAATTTGGAAGCAAAGCTATCATACCTGGTTTAAAACGAAAGTTGTTTGCATTGAGAGGAAAAATAAAACAAGAGGGTGATGAGCTTCGAGTTGGTTGCAAGTAGTCACGCATGGTGCGTACTTGTCTGTTCTCATCTTCAGCATGAACACTTTCATTGTCAGCCATGGTAGGAGTTGTATTAGAAAGATTACCTGAAAAAGTTTCACAATAAAATCTAACTAAACGACGAGATCTAAAATCACGTCGCCAAACAAGCATAAAACAAAGTTAATATACAAATTAGGCGGTATAACCAGCCAAACAAAGTTAATATACTAAATTAGGCGGTATAACCAGCCAATAAAAACAAATATATACAAAATTAGGCGGTATAACCAGCCAATAAAAATAAATATACTTATAAACTTATATACTTAGTATTGCTTCCCCGGCAACGGCGCCAAAAACTTGATGGAGACTCAATTAAGAGTTGTAAACCCAAGTGCAGGTTATGTTCAAGTAATAAATTCTCGGGTGTCCGAGGTCGAACCACAGGGAAGCGTATTAGTAAGTATAAGTTTATAAATATATATGAAAAAGAAAATAAACAAGATATTAGGGAATCAATAACAAAGAAAGTAAACAAGATATTAGAGAACAAAATAAACAAAATAACATAAAAGCAATTAAACAAGATATAAAAAAAACAATAAGAAAGGATGTTGAGGTTAGAGAATCCACTCTTGGTGTTATGCTAAGATTAATCTTGTTTTATTACACAATTGAAATCCACACATAAAGGAGGTTCCAATCGGAAGGTTTAGCAATTCAGTCCAAATTGTCCAACGTCCATAGCATATGATATTATGTTCATTTGGTGTCCTCAAAACTCATAAAAAGAGTCCAAGCATTCCTTATGCCAAGGTATATGTCTACAACAAATCAAGGTTATGAAACCAAGCATTTACTGTGCCATTTTCATTGTCAATAATGAATCAAGATCTCTACTTTGCAAGTATGATTTTAAACCAAAAGAAAATATTATCTATACTAGTGTTTATAAATGATGATTCATTTTAGCTCATGTTTAAGAGACTAACCTTAGCATTTACCAAGAGCTTCACCTCATCACCTCAACAATATGATTAGCAACACATACTAGATATGAATAAAATGAAAAGAAATGTAAGAAACATAAGTAAAGAAAAAGAAAACTAGAGAAAGGAAAGAAGAAGAAAACTTAGAGAATTTTATTACAATGGCAAATATCCTACCAATGTATAATGTATCCCAATACTCATCCAAGGCCCTCTATTTATACACATTTTGGAGGGCTAAATGACAAGAGACAAGCTTTACAAATTTCAAAGGTAGGTATAATAGGTGGGTGCATTTTTCTAACAATTTTCGTCATATTGTATGACAATTCTGATCAGCCAGCTTGATGGTCGATTTTGTCAATGTTGGAGGCTCGATCTGATAAAATGGTCTTCTAGAAAAATATACCCCTATCAGTTACGGATCCATAGCCGTTGGAATCAGATCATTTGCGCACGTGGATCGGGAGATATGGTCAAAATACCAAAACGGTGCAGAACAGATGTCATTGCACATCAGCCAACTTGATGGTCGATTTCGCTAGGGAAAACGACTCCGTTTCAAGAAGTGTAAAACATGAAAAAGATAGATATGCCTCTTAGCTTTGCAGGGATACAAAGTTCAGCCTTATTGCTTCAGTGAAACTCGAGATATAGCTGATATGGCAAAAGGTGTCGGAACTGGAACTGAACTGGATTTGCCCTTAATTCTAGTAATCTGAAATCACTCAAAGAAACTTGTGAAAAACACCAAATTACATAAAAATATAAAAGATCATAAACACAATTAGACTAAACAATAATAACTCGTATTTGACACAAAACAATAATAAAACATAACTAAAAACTATATAATTATACGAGTTATCACCCACCTCCCCAATTCTCCTCGTATCAGCCATTTTACTCTACCCTGAACAATGTCTCTCAAGGTTTTTATCCCTACCAACCAATGACTGCAACTACACCAGAATTTACATCTGTCTATCAATCGAACACCCTTGAGAATAATCGAAGGGGACATAAAAAGCGAAAAAGAAATCAAGATGACCCGATTCCTATGACATACAGTGAGCTATTACCTCAACTCATTCAGAATCACCTTGTAACACCCATGCAAATAGAGACTCTAAAGCCCCCTTATCCAAGCTGGTATGATGCTAATGAGTGTTCTGGTTATCATTCTGGCAATCAAGGTCACTTAACAGAGAACTGCCCCGCTTTGAAGTACAAGGTCAGGGATCTCATCAAGGCTGGTTCGATAAGTTTTGAAGATGGGGAAGCCAAGTGTCATAAGAAACATTGTGCATGATCATATTAGGTTTTTGACGCATGTAGTTCTATACACTGTGATGATGAAAGCACTTGTCTGATGTTAACATCTACATGAATTAAATGAATTTTGAATTTTAAATGCTTTGTGTTTGTTGTGTTTTAACAATAACTTGAATTTACAAAAACAAGCATTAAGGAATTTTTAATAACGGACAGTCTCAAGAAGATTGATGATCAGTGTTACAAATGACCCAATACCTTTTCCCCTCTCTTTAGGTTTTCCTAAGCCTAACTCTCTTAAACCAAGAACACTTGAAAGACTTAATGCTTCAAGGAATATGAATGATTTGACTTCATAAAACCATTGTCATCACAAAATAAGCAAAGACGTAGATCTTAGTCTAGGCTAAGAACAAAGGAACGAACTTTTTGAAAATTTTCAAATTCCTTGAAATTCAAACAAATGAGACATTCTTTCAAGAATCTAGATTTTGATAATTTGGTGTGTGCCAAGATTGTGCTAAAACCATTCATGACCTTTCCCAATGACCAAAACACTAATTACCCAAACATCACTTCATGATTAATACCTTGGAGCACAATGACCAAACCAGATTATCCCATATCCCAGAGAAAACCCATTTTTAGGTCATATTTTCCTTGTCTCTTCAAAGAACTCAGATTTGAAATTTAGCCTTTTCGGTATAGACCTAGACTTGCTATGTTCCTCGTTGATACAAATTCTCATGGTTAATCAAATTGGGGCATCATATGTGGAAATGATGGATACATGGTGAATAAGGATGGACTAACGCATGAATCATTGGGGCATGCGATGAAAAAAGAAAATGAAAAGTTGTGATATTATGCATATGAGAATTCGGATAATTCCAAAGTGCAAAATGAAAATTTTGAATATCTATTTCCCCTGGGGATTGCTTTTCAATGAGAATATTTGTGCTTGACATGAGGAATGACCATCTTTCATGTCCCTTTCACACAAAAAGAAATTATCCATAGTCACCCCTTTTGAGCCAAAAGAATTTTTTCTTCTTTGAACCCTGATCAAGGATCACCCTCTACACTCGGGGGCAAATGCGAGGAAAGATCTTTTTAAAGATTATTGATAAATGAGTCCTAGCTCAAAGATAGATACAAAGTAAATGGAGCCCCGAATAAAGACGGGCTCACTCCGTTGAAAAAGAAGGGGGCAAAATGAAAGCAAAAAAATGTGTGAAAGACATGGCAAATGGAAAGCCAAAAGCAAGGAAGAAAAAGAGCAAAGTCAAATGGAAAGAAATGTCCAAGAAGGGACAAATGCTTCAAAAAGAATCCTGCTCAAGAAATGATCCTTGATCTGATTACCCTCAAACACATATTTTGGGCCTATTTATCCTTTCTTTCTGAACCCTGAGCCATAGCCTACATTACGTGCTTTAAAAGTCCATTTTGATCAGGCATGAATATTTAATTTGAAAGGTTTTTTTTTTCCTCAGATTTTATCCCATCTCATCGAATTATCATTTCACTAAGGAAGAATTTAGAATTCTCAAGTGTATGGTAAAAAAAAAAATGGAAAGAATGGGACTCTAGGGCGAAAACCCAAAAATGGACGGTCTAGAGTAAAATGAAAATTTTTGATGCCATCTATGAAAGTGTCGATACCACAAAAAGAGGAGGTCATCTTAAAGGAGTGGTCAACGAAGAACATCTAGGAATTCTTGAACCCCCAAATTGCCAACTCTCATTCAGAGGATTGTCTTCGAAAAACTGAAATTTTTCCCCAAGATTAAACTTTTCGGTTTGAACATCCCGGCCAATCTTGACACTTGTCAAAATACCTTGATATGGAACTAAAAGAATGTTGAATTTGTTTGGTTCTCAATAAATTCATGATTTATAAAACCTGTTTCATTTGTGAGCCTAGAAGGGATATACATTTTTGTCATGAAGTTTTCTTGGAAAAGCCAGAATCTTGTTATACCAAGCCTTGCTAATCCCAGTTGAAAAAACCAGATTGATACTTAGATAAATTTCTAACAATGATCATCAGTCTTCAAAAGATTTGTACATCACACATTGTGGGGTTAATATTTTTTGTTCAGAAGTTTTCAAGATGCGAAAACAGATTAAGAGATTTTTTGAAATACCCATTTTGATGTTGACATGAGACAAGGGTTTTTCTAACTCAAAGGTGTAGAACTGCCAAGATAGGTCCTGACTTCCAGATATGAGAAGAAGAAATCGAACTCAGTTCAGATCTCTGTTGATGAAAGTTTGAAAACTGTTGGGGCAAATAGAATAGCCAAAATGAATTGAAGAAATACTCTGATTTGAAGAGGAAAATGAATTTGAAAGGCTAAGCCAAAGTCTATAAAAACAACCGGGGGCATTTGCATCACTCATGAGCATTCATCTCTTTATCAAGCTTTTACATCTGCACAGTATCGGTAAGCATTTGCATCATTCATGGGTATTTGCATTGGCATTATTCCATAAGCATCTGCATTTTACCTTTACATTTACATTCTTCATGGAATTCGCATTTGTGTCATCTCAAGCAATTGCATCATTTCTAGAATCATTGCATTTTCATTATTGTGTGGTAATTGTAGTTACACCATTCATAAACCAGTTACATGAACACAATTAGTAGGGGCATCTGCATCATGAAACATGGGCATCAATCCAGGCCATTTGCATTTGCACTAAGAAATATTTTACATTTGCACCATGAAGCATGAGCACATTGTTAAAAGACATGTGCATCTGCATCATTTCCCAAAGCTTCTGGTGGGGATATCCAGAATTTTACAGTTTTAAAAGTGAACAAGTCTTCAGTGGTGATAGCTAAAGCCTCTGGTGGAGATATCCAGGGTTTTATAATTTTGAAAATGAGAAATCTTCTTTTGGAGGAGTTACCCAGAATTTTACAATGAGCAAGTCTTTGGTGGTGATAGCCAAAGCTTCTGGTGGGGATATCTAGAATTTTACAGTTTTAAAAGTGAACAAGTCTTCGGTGGTGATAGCTGAAGCCTCTGGTAGAGATATCCAGTGTTTTATAATTTTGAAACATGAGAAATCTTCTTCTGAAGGAGTTACCCAAAATTTTACAATGAGCAAGTCTTTGGTGGTGATAGCCAAAGCTTCTGGTGGGGATATCCAGAATTTTACAGTTTTAAAATTGAATAAGTCTTCGGTGGTGATAGCTGAAGCCTCTGGTGGAGATATCCAGGGTTTTATAATTTTGAAAAATGAGAAATCTTCTTTTGGAGGAGTTATCTAGAATTTTATTCAACATGTGCATCTACATCAAGAAGCATTTGCATCAATCTAAGTTTGTTGAATCTGCATCAAGAAAGTTTGAATCAAATCAAGTCATTTACATTTGCATCAAAGACATTTGCACCAATCTAAGTCATTTGCATCTACATCAAGAAGCATTTGCATCAACTAAAGACATTTGCATTTGCATCAACTAAAGACATTTGCATTTGCATCATGAAGCATTTGCATCATGAAGCATTTGCATCATCTCTTAAAGCTGTTAGGTATAATCGAACTCGTTTTGCTTCTAAAATGAGTCGAGCCCCGAGATCATCGTCGAGGTACTTTTTATTATTATTATGAACAAGTCTTCGGTGGTGATAGCTGAAGCCTCTGGTGGAGATATCCAGAGTTTTAAAATCCTTTGAAAATGTAAAAAGTCTTCGGTGGTGATAGCTGAAGCTTCTGGAGGTGATACCCATAATTTTTTACAGTTTTAAAAATGAGCAACACTTTTGTGGTGATAGCCAAAGCTTCTGGAGGAGATATCTAGAATTTTAAACACAGCTGAGAACAAGACAGGTTAAGGCCCCGAGACCATCGTCGAGGTCATTTCTTTTCTTACAAATCGAATTCGTTTCCTTAAGACGAGTCGAGCCCGAGATCATCGTTGAGGTACTTTTTTTTATTATGAATAAGTCTTCGGTGGTGATAGCTGAAGCCTCTGGTGGAGATATCTAGAGTTTTAAAATCCTTTGAAAAGGTAGAAAGTCTTCGACAGTGATAGCTGAAGCTTCTAGAGGTGATACCCATAATTTTTATAGTTTTAAAAATGAGCAAGACTTTGGTGGTGATAGCCGAAGCTTCTGGAGGAGATATCCAGAATTTTAAACACAACTGAGAACAGGACAGGTTAAGGCCCCGAGACCATCGTCGAGGTCATTTCCTTTCTTGCAAATCGAATTCGTTTCCTTAAGACGGGTCGAGCCTTGCTTAGTCAAGGAATTCAATTTAAGGACAAAATCTTCAATTTACTGTTTTTTTAAATAAAAAAAATTGAAAAAAAAAATGAAAAAATGAAAATGATAGAAGAATGAAAAGGAAAACCCCTTTCCCTTTCCTTCACATGTGATTTCACTGACCGTTCAAAATTAGTGTTGGTTTATCTTTGCCTGATTCCTAATTCTCAGCAATAGCCAAAGAGGGGTAGCTGTAGACACCTAGTTTTGTCCGGACCACTAAACAGGTATGTTTTCTGCCTATATTGATGTTTTCGAGTGTACAAAGACTTTTTTCATCCTGCAGGTGGTACTCTGAGACTTAGTCAAACTTGAAAAAAGTCAACCTCGAAAAAAGTCAACCCCAAAAAAGTTAACCCCAGAAAGTCAACTACTGAAAAAGTCAACCCACTTTCAAAATCAATATTTTAAGTTTAATTGAAAAATGGCAAAAGAATTTTGATAATCCGAGGTCTACATTGAAAGATATGGAGTTCGAAAGTTGTGATTTGGAGATTCAGTAGAAAGGAAACCCTAATCCGAGAAATTTGGGAAAAAATGCTTAAAAGATCAAATTGGTCGAAATTGAAGGTTCCAAATAAAAGATAAGCACTGACTACGGGTAATGGAGAAGTCACTTGCAAGAAAAACCGAAAGAAAAGTCAATCCGGGAGAAAATCGATAATTAGGGTTTTTAGTGTATTTCGGTGAAATCGGGAAGAATCGCAGAAATGGCCCGACTTGGTAAGACCAAAGCCCCCAATGGATGAAGAATATTAAAAAGGATAGCCCAAGGCTCAGATTAAAGAAAATCTAAAAATCGGACTTGTTTTGAGCAAAATCGGGTTTCGGAGGCAAAAGGGCAAAATTGGAAAATTTGGGAAAAATAGCAAATGGACTCCGAAAATTCTGAAAAATTGTCAATCTCATTATTGAATCATTTGAAAGAGATCGGCAAAATAAAATCTTGATTCGGAGTTCGTTTGCAAAATGGCCAAATCCCGGGCTTCTCATGTAGTAATTCAAAAAGGAAAATCCTGAAAAAATAGCAAATGAGCTCCAAATCTTTTGAAATTTTGCAGATATCATTTTTAAATTATTTGGAAGAGAATGGCGAAAGAAAATCTTGATTCGGAGTTCGTTTGCAAAATGGCCAAATCCCGGGCCTCCTATGCAATAATTCAAGAAGATAAATCCCGAAAAAATAGCAAATGAGCTCCAAATATTTTGAAATTTTGCAGATATCATTTTTAAATTATTTGGAAGATATTGGCAAAATAAAATCTTGATTCGGAGTTCGTTTGCAAAATGGCCAAATCCCGGGCCTCCCATGCAATAATTCAAGAAGATAAATCCCGAACAAATAGCAAATGGACTCCAAAAATTCTGAAATTTTGCAAATCTCATTTTTAAATTATTTGGAAGAGATTGACGAAAGAAAATCTTGATTCGGAGTTCGTTTGCAAAATGGCCAAATCCCGGGCCTCCTATGCAGTAAATCAAGCTGATAAATCCCGAAAAAATAACAAATGAGCTCCAAAAATTATGAAAACTTCCAGATCACACTTTTTAATTATTTTGAAGAGATTGGTGAATAAAAATCTTGATTTGGAGCTCGTTCAAAAAATGGTAAAATGTAGGGGCATAAAAAGGCATTTTTGGAAGAAAAAATCCAAATAAATAGCAAACGGACTCGGATAATTTTGAAAACTTCCAGAACTCAATATTTTATTATTTTGGAAGTATTAAAAAAATAAAAATTGAATTTGGAGTCCGTTTGATATTTATTTGCATCCGGGGGGCAAAATGGTCATTTCACCAAAGCAACCGAAAAGGGCTTATTTGGGCCTTTCAAAAAATCAGAGTTGGGCTGGAAAAGAGAAGTTCTGGACTGCCCAAGCCCAAAGGAAGGAGGAAGCTTCTGATTTTTCAATCAAATGCCTAAAAATCAAGTGTTAGTTAGAGATTCTCTTTGATCAAGCCATGGTGATTAAGCCACATAGGCCAAGAGAGATGTCAACATTATTCTTTAACAGCTGTAATTTGAGAGAGCTGAGATGCTAATCTAAAGGTGGTAATTTCATGATTTTTCACCTTGAATTATTAGCCATTTGATGGGAAATTGGTTACAAAAAAATGACAACACTTTGGGCAATAAGAGGGGAATTCGGCCAGCCCTTTGGGGGAGGTCAGATTTTCATTTTTTCTTCTTCATTTTGCTGAGTTCTTAGAGTTTTTACTTAGTTTTTTCTATTTTAATCTCTATTTGGTGAGTTTCTATTTGAAATAAAGGTTTTTTTTATTGCTCTTTTAAGTTATTCCTTCATCTCTTTCTTAAGTATATTTTTTACATTTTATTTTTACAATAAACTCACCATGGGCAAATGGCCTACATTATTTTTTTTAAGTTGCTGTTTTGATTTATTTTACGATATTGTTTATGCTATTTTCTTTGATTTTGATGTTTTAAATGTTATGTTACTTCATATTCTTGAGTTATATTTTAATTTGCTTGCTTTGTTTGTTGCCATTTATGTTTTAAATATCATGTTTTTGCATTTTTAAACTTAGGGAATTAGAGCCATTTAAAAAAAATTAGCCCACTTTTTATTTTTAATTCTAGCTTTCCAAAATTGTTTTCAAACAATCACAAAGTATTTTGGTTTTAGAATATTTAATTTGACATATTTTCCAAAGGTAGTCGGATATCTTTTTAGATATACGGATTTCTTTAATAAAAAGAAAAAATACATTTCATGCATTGCATTTTTCATATTCATGCATTTTATATAATATGTGATTCTTGTTATAATAATTTCTATGATATTGTTATTATTTTGATTTATATTTTTTTGATGATTATATGGTTTGTTATATGATTTGTAATATTTCATGATATCCTATGCTTTTATTTAGTTAATTTTTTTGTCATATTATTTAGCATATACTATGTTCATGCATTAGTATATGATAGAATTATTTCATATTCCATCTCATTTAATTTATATGCCATATCATTCATGTTTGCCATGTCATTTAAATTATTTCATTTCATATAGAATATGTTATGTTACTTAGGTTATTTTATTTCATTTAGAAATATCATGTGACTTAGGATATTGCATCTCATATAGAATGTATTATGTTACATAGGTCATTTAATTTCATTTAGAATATATCATATAACTTAGGATATTTCATTTCATTTAGAATATGCTAAGGCATTCAAATCATGACATGTCATTTAGGTTGCATTATATTATTTATATTTTACTATGTTATTTTATTTATGTCATGCATATACATATTCATTTCTTTTAAATGTTTTCAAAAAAGATAATGATTTTTCAATAAAATAAAGATATTCCCGAGTTAAAATAATTAATGAGTTCTCTACCGGGTTTGCTGGAGTGAATATCATCAATTATATTGGAAAATTTTGAATTTATAAATTCCGGATCATTTTCAATAAAAAAGGAATTATTTTTTCTTTAAATTGGGAATTAACTTGAAATACTAAATTTAAAACCAATTTTTACCGAGACTTGAGATAACACATGATTAATAAGGTACCGATTTATACGGGCGTTGTGGGGGTGCTAATCCTTCCCCGCACGTAACCGATTCCCGAACCCGTTTCTTTGATTTCTCGGATTTAAAACGCAGACTTGAAATTGATTTTTAAAATGTTTTAATTAATTTTTAAAATATTTTATAAAACCGATTTTAATAGGTGGCCGATCACACTTAGCTAAAAAAGATTGGTGGCGACTCCATGTCTTTTTTAAGGTCATTTTCAAAACCTTCATTTTTCTAGAGGAATTAAGTCGACTTTTCCTCGATTTTTTTTAATGTCATGCTTAACGAATAACGAGTCTCAGCTGTAGACACCTAATTTTGTTCGGACCACTAAACAGGTATGTTTTCTTCCTATATTGATGTTTCCGAGTGTAAAAAGACTTTTTTCATCCTGCAGGTGGTACTCCGAGACTTAGTTTAAGATGGCAAGCATAAAAAGTCAAACTTGAAAAAAGTCAACACCGAAAAAAGTCAACCCCTGAAAGTCAACTACTGAAAAAGTCAACCCACTTTCAAAATATAGATTTTAAGTTCAATTGAAAAATGGTGAAAGAATTTTGATAATCTGAGGTCTACATTGAAAGATATGGAGTTCGGAAGTTGGGATTTGGAGATTTAGTAGAAAGGAAACCCTAATCCGAGAAATTTGGGGAAAAGTGTTTAAACGATCAAATTGGTCGAAATTAAAGGTTCCAAATGAAAGATAAGCACTGACTACGGGTAATGGAGAAGTCACTTGCAAGAAAAACCGAAAGAAAAGTCAATCGGGGAGAAAATCGAGAATTAGGGTTTTTAGTGGATTTCGGTGAAATCAGGAAGAATCACAGAAATGGCCTGACTTGGTAAGACCAAAGCCTCCAATGGATGAAGAACGATTAAAAAGGATAGCCCAAGCCCCCAATGGATGAAAATCTAAAAATCGGACTTGTTTTGAGCAAAACCGGGTTTCGGAGGCAAAAGGGCAAAATTGGAAAATTTAGGAAAAATAGCATATGGACTCCGAAAATTCTGAAAATTTGTCAATCTTATTCTTGAATCATTTGAAAGAGATTGGCGAAAGAAAATCTTGATTCGGAGTTCGTTTGCAATATGGCCAAATCCCGGGCTTCTTATGTATTAATTCAAAAAGGAAAATCCCAAAAAAATAGCAAATGAGCTCCAAATCTTTTAAAATTTTGCAGATCTAATTTTTACATTGTTTGGAAGAGATTGGCGAAATAAAATCTTGATTCGGAGTTCGTTTGCAAAATGGCCAAATCCCGGGCCTCCTATGCAATAATTCAAGAAGATAAATCTCCGAAAAATAGCAAATGGACTCAAAAAATTCTGCAATTTTGTAAATCTCATTTTTAAATTATTTTGAAGAGATTGACGAAAGAAAATCTTGATTCGGAGTTCGTTTGCAAAATGGCCAAATCCCGGGCCTCCTATGTAGTAAATCAAGCCGATAAATCCCGAAAAAATGCCAAATGAGCTCCAAAAATTATGAAAACTTTCAGATCACACTTTTTAATTATTTTGAAGATATTGGTGAAGAAAAATCTGGATTTGGAGCTCGTTCAAAAAATGGTAAAATGTAGGGGCATAAAAGGGCATTTTTGGAAGAAAAAATCCAAATAAATAGCAAACGGACTCGGATAATTTTGAAAACTTCCAGAACTCAATATTTTATTATTTTGGAAGTATTAAAAAAAGAAAAATTGAATTTGGAGTCCGTTTGATATTTATTTGCATCCGGGGGGCAAAATGGTCATTTCACCCAAGCAACCGAAAAGGGCTTCTTTGGGCCTTTCAAAAAATCAGAGTTGGGTTGGAAAAGAGAAGTGATGGCCTGGCCAAGCCCAAAGGAAGGAGGAAGCTTCTGATTTTTCAATCAAATGGCTAAAAATCAAGAGTTAGTTAGAGATTCTCTTTGATCAAGCCATGGTGATTAAGCCACATAGGCCAAGAGAGATGTCAACATTATTCTTTAATCAAGCCATGGTGATTAGCATGTGACACAAGCCTTTAAACCACTAGGTGTCCCTAGTGGATGAGTTTAGTCTCGTGAGGGTTTACTAGAACGATACCCACAAACATTGAAAAACTAAAATATAAATAAACTACATATACTAAAAATATTTACTCATAATCCTTTCAATACAAATTAGAGACAATCTTTGAACAAGTCTTATAAACTAATCAATAGCTTAAAGAATTTCACAAAAAATCAAGCTTGAATGTAAATTGTTTGAGTTAAGCCAATATTAACATAATATATTTCAATCAAAATAGTGCATATTCAAACTTAATCTCAACCTCTCACATGGGATACTCTCATGATTTTCACTCTTTAAAGTAGTGGTAAAGTGTTTACACTCAATCAATCTCATGAAAATAGTTCTACCATATGCTTGCTTGTCCACCTATTCTCCACTAAAAGATCATGCAACTTCATAAATCAAGAGGTCTTCAATCAAGGTTGTAATGGGGCCAAGGGGTAATAATGTGGTTAAAGAATAAAAAGGAAAAGATATCACAAACGTTCCAAAGACTTCATAGAATTTAGAGACAAAATAAGATTTTGCAAATAAAACTTTCTCAATATTCTTTAGAAGTACATAATCACATAGGCTGAATATTTCATGTTGAGCCTTTACTTCATTCTAACCAACCTTGTAACATTCTTTTTTTTTTCTTTAACCAAAAGTTCAAGAGATGATTCAAATTTTTTTTTTCATGGGAATGTATTTTTATAATATTCCCTTTTCTTTTTCTCTTGACTTTTGCCTCTCTTCTCCCCCACACTTATCTTTTGTTCTAACCCAAATTTTCAACAAGTATCCCTTGTTTTTGCAATATGTCTCAAGCATTCTAGTCATCTTTAAAACAAGGGAAAAGATATAAGTATATTTAGGCTAGGTGTAAGTTGTGGTTACCAATAAAACAACATATTTAATGTGGGCTCAAATTGGCTCACTAGTGGGGATGTTCTCTTAGAACATTACTAATGGATGGCTGTTTGGCTCTGGTTATAATCCTAATGCCTCTATCATGTTCATGTTGTCACATGCATCAATATAGTCTCAAACGGTTTAAAGCAAGTTCTAGAGAATCATGTAATCATAAGAGCACTCAAGAAAGAAATTAGATTGATATGTATAATGCATCAATCATTATAGGCTCAAAAACTCACAAGGATGATTATACAAGTCAATATCAAGTCTAAACATGCTTCTTTCTCAATCAACATATCATATTAACATTGGCTCATAAAAAGGTTGACATCAAACTCAATTCTCATGAAAATCTTCTCACTAATAAATCTGTTTTAGATTTATGCAATTCATATCTCATCATTGTATTAAAAAGGAACTAAAACACACTAAAAAAATAATAATAATAAAGACTCATAAAAAAAAAATAGTAGACAAAAATAAAAGAAATCCTAAATCATTCCCCCCACACTTAATTCTTACATTGTCCTCAATGTAAGTCTATTAACCCAAATGAAAGAATCATGTGTAAGAGAAAAGAACTAATAACATAAGAATAGGAACAACTAAGACTCAAAACAAAACAAACTCATGCAACCTAAATAATCCTAAAATACTAAACCAAAATTAACAAGTAAACATAAAAAGATTAAAATCAAACTGACAATGTATGTCTCAAGTCTCCCTTACTCAGACCTTGTTCAGAATGAATACTTCTAAATTGCTTAAAACACAACAAACTTTTTTTTTTTTTTTGAAAAGAAGAAATCAAATTGACAAGGTATGTCTCAAGTCTCCCTTACTCAGACCTTGTTCAGAATGAATACTTCTAAATGGCTTAAAACACAATTTTTTTTTTTTTTTTAAATTAGCAAAATATGTCCCTTACCCCCTACTAAAATATGACATTGTCCCCAATGTCAAATTTTAAAGGTAGAATTTAGGAGATATTACCTGCAGACGTTGCTAACCACTTATTATAACTGAGACACAACAAACAAAATGTTAGATAATGTCACAAAGACAAAGTGCAATCCACTCCTTGCTTGTCTATATCTCTTTTTCTTTTTCCGAGCGTTTGCGAAACAACCGTAGCAGGTAAATACTCATAAGCTTGGAGCTTTTTGAGTAAATCTTCAATGGTTGTAGCAGAAATTATGGTTCTCCTTGCCTCTGAAAACATGAATCCATTATCCACAGCATTATCTAAATATGAAAGCAAATTACTAAAATAACCATTAATATTAAGCAAACCAATGGGTTTCTTTTTTGTGACCAAAGATGACCAAGAAGCCACGCAAGCTATTTCTTCCAATGTACCCAGACCTCCTGGTAAAGCAATGAATGCATCGGCAGAATGGTACATGATTGTTATCCGTTCAGGGACACTCCAGACTTGTATTTCCTTACCCACGGTAGGTCCACAAAAACTTGTGAATAGTTTTGGCACGATTCCTAGAACTGAACTTCCTCCGGCGTGTGCTGCTGTAGCGACTGCTCCCATTAAACCCGTACTACCGCCTCCATAAATCAAGTGGATCTTTTGTTGGGCAAGTATTACTCCAACTCTTATGGCTTCATCAGCGAATATGTTATTTTTCCCTGGATAAGCACCTCCAAAGACACAAATTTTTTTAATGCGCTGGGACGAAGTACTTTCCATTTTTTTTTCGAGTGCCTGAAAGAGAATGAGTACATGGTGTAATATATAGAGAACTGAGTAGTGAATCAGACAAGAGTAATAATGTCGCCGAAAGTGTATCTGACCTGTCAAAAGAAAATGTTAACCTAACAAAAGATTTTTGCGTGATTTCAGGAAGAAAATCAAAAAGAAAAGAAAAAATCAACCGTAAAAGACAAATAAAAAAAAAAAACGAGAATAATTACACAAATCAAACAACACGTAAATTAAACAGAAATGAAGTTATTGCAAATCAAACCAAAAGTTGAGAAGTCATTTATTGTAGTTGTGATTGTGGCTCACATCTTCCTCTGGTTTTACGTCCAGAAACGGCTTAAACGCCTTCTATGAGTCGAGGATATGCTTCCCATCCAGTTTTCTTACAAGCTGGCAAACAGGGTCTTTTAACATCAGATTCCCAAGATGTTGCCATTCCCTTTGGAATTGCGGCCATAAATCAAGAATTTCTCTTTGTACGTCTCCACTAGGATGCGTCTCAAGAGAAAGTTGGATATTACCCAAATTCTCCTTACTCAGTCCATCCTTAATGAATTCAATTTTATCATCTCGATTAGAGGACGGAATCCCAATAGAACGACATTTACCATTACACGTCCATCGTGCACATTTGTGGCAATTTGAACTTATGCGCTTTGCTCGTCGCTTCTTTGCAAAAGTGCTTCTACCTGTACCTGGTAAATGCAAAATAGGAAGATATTCATCTTCACGTACCTTGGCTTCAATTATCCAACGTATGTCTTCAGGAATCCCTTTGTGCATAAGCATTCTTAATCTTTCAAATCGAACTTGGTAAAGCTTCAGTAAAATATTTCGAGGAAAAGGAGGAAATCGTTTCTGCAATCTTGTGAGAATATCATCCATCCTGAAAAAAAAAATGAAAAAAAATGAAAGAGAAATTGGAAGAGAAATTTATATACAATATCAGTTTTGTGGGTAGCTGATGGAACCGACTTAAATAATCACGGAGTACCGTTATCCGCCATTTAACCGGGGTTAAAAACTATATTTACATCTAGTTATTTTCAAAACAAGGATCAGAAAGAAAAACAACATAAAAAGACTCAAAAACAAAACACTCTAAATAAAATCCTAAATTCTTCCCCCCACACATAATTCTTACATTGTCATTAATGTAATGCTATTAATCCCAAATGAAATAATCATGTGTAAGTGAAAAGAACTAATAAACAAAATAAACTTATGCAGCCTAAATGAACTTAGAAACACTAAACACAATTAGCAAAGAAACATAAGAAAAAGATAAAGAAAAAAGAGAGCAAATCTGAGGATGGCAGTTTGGCAATGCTTTCACTAATTAGGATGCCTCCCCCAATTAGCACTTGATTGATTGTTTTCAGCCTAGCCAATTCCCCTTCTTGGCTTTTTAGGATCTTTTGGCTTAGACATGAAACTTCTCGGATTTTTGCGTTTTGGAGGAAGTTTTCTTTGCAAAACAGCCAATGCATTCTCCCCCACACGTATTATTTCATAATTCTTGGTGGGGTATAGCTCTTTGAGGAATTGTGCATATCTTGGTACTTGTCTAATGGCATCCACAAGCAAGCTGTTTAAGGTTTCCAAAAATTGTTGTTCATGTTCCTCCTTCTTGGACTTTGCAAATCTGCTAGGAAAAAGTGGAGAAGGAACATTAGTAGAAATAAGAACCTTAAAAGCTACCTGAGGTGTCAAAGTACTCTCAATTTGAATGGTGGCTTCATTATCCTCAAGAAATGAATCCATCTTTGGTTTTGTCTCATCCTCATCTTGTTCCTCATTTCTCAAGGTCACAATAGTAGCATTCTCCTTTGGGTTAATCATCGTTTGGGCTGGGAGTTCTTCAGATCTTTGTGCTACCCATTCCACCATACAACTAGCCAATAGGCTCATTTGCCTTTCCAAACTCTGGATGCTTGCCTTGTTTCCTGTTGAAATTGCAAAGTATCAGTAACAAGAGAATGTACAAGATCTTCTAAAGAAGTACCTGAGTTTTGAGTCATATGTGGTGGTTGAAAAAGATCTGGTTCTTGAGACCATGATTGATTGAAGCTAGATGGATGAGTGTAATTGGCATAAGGATCTACTTCTTGGTAATTTTCTGAGTAGCCATAATTAGTATGATCCCACCATCCCTCATGGTAAGTGTTTGAGTAATGATCATACTGTTGGTCTTGGAACACTTGATGGCCTTGACATCCTCCCATGGCCAATTGTTGAACTGGGGAGGTGAGCTTGGCTTGTTGATTCTCCATGTTCATGTATGCCACCAACTCTTCAAGTGTTAGATTGCTCAATTCCATCGTTTTTTTTTTCTTTTCAAAATTTAATAAGAAAAACTCGTATGTACAAGAAAATAAAACTCATTAGAACTGAAAATAAGAATAAACCAAGTAACAAATAAACTAAAGAAAACAATCCCCGGCAACGGCGCCAAAAATTTGATGCACCCAAAAGAGTGTATCTTATTTAACCTTGCACTAAAAAGATCAATTGTAAGTATAGTAGTTAGCAAGGGCCGAGTCCTCAGGGATTGGGTTTTAATCTATGAGTTATTAGTTTATAACTTACGTTCAAAGAAAACAATAAAAGAAAAGGGGTTTTTGAAGCCAGATTTAAACTAAAGTAAATAATAAGAATAAGATGCAAGGCGGTATAACCAGCCAATAAAAATATATATACTAAATTAGGCGGTATAACCAGCCAATAAAAATATATATACTAAATTAGGCGGTATAACCAGCCAATAAAAATAAAACAAAGTTAATATACAAATTAGGCGGTATAACCAGCCAATAAAAATAAATATACTTTTAAAAATAAGCAAACTAGAAAAGTAAGAAAACAAGTAAGTAAGAAGAATCAAATATGAAAAATATGGTTAAGGTTTCATTCTCCACCACTAGACATCATTAAGAATCAATTTCAGATCTATCAATATCAACCAACTATCAAAGTTAACAACCGTAGATAACAACAAGCTCTGTTATCCCAATCTTTCCTTAGTTTGTCGTTAAATAGAACAAGCTCTCTATTTAATCTCTAACCATTAAACAACCTAGAATAAGCTCTCTAAATTCAATTTAATGGCAGCTTTATGATGAGAAATATAGGTTGATCTAAGCAACAAACACATAAGCTCGGATTGTTCAACTTAGGTTATGTTCCACTTTGCAATTATTGAAAACTTGACCGTAATCATTAATCACAAATTGCCACTTATGAATAGGAAATCAAGACAATTACACGGATCAAGACTCCTAAACTAGCAATAGATAATTATCAAGATTTATCTAGTTGTACACCTAAACAAATCAAGACAACATCATGAACAATTCTTGTAGAAGAACATAAGCAACTTTGATAGAAAATTAATGATAGATAGAATCTGAAAATCAATCACAAAACATGTCTAGGGCTTTGAAATCACCCTTAACCAAATAGAAGTTTAGCCTAGCATAGGCATTATAAACATAAAATTAAATAGAATCTAAGAAGAAAATAAAAGAAAGAAAGAAGAAGAAGAAGAATATTAATTATCCAACCTCTTGCTCTTTCTAAAGAAAAAGAAAACTAGAGAAAAGAAAGAAGAAGAAAACTTAGAGAATTTTATTACAATGGCTAATATCCTACCAATGTACAATATGATCTCTTACAATCATCCAAGGCCCTCTATTTATACACATTTTGGAGGGCTAAATGACAAGAGACAAGCTTTACAAATTTCAAAGGTAGGTATAATAGTTGGGTGCATTTTTCTAACAATTTTCGTCATATATGACGATTTTGATCAGCCAACTTGATGGTCGATTTTGTCAATTTTGGAGGCCTTATCTGATCACATGGTCTTCTAGAAAAATGTTACCCTATCAGTTACTGATCCATATCCGTTGGAATCAGCTCATTTGCTGACGTGGATAAGAAGATATGGGCACAATACAAAAACAGGTCAGCACAGACGTCATTGCACATCAGCCAACTTGATGGTCGATTTCGCTAGGGAAAACGACTCCGTTTCAAGAAGTGTAAAACATGAAAAAGATAGATATGCCTCTTATCTTTGCACGGCAACAAATTTCAGCCTTATTGTTTCAGTGAAACTCAAGATATAGCTGATATGGAAAAAGGTGTCGGAACTGGAACTGAACTGGATTTGCCCTTAATTCTAGTAATCTGAAATCACTCAAAGAAACTTGTGAAAAACACCAAAATACATAAAAATATAAAAGATCATAAACACAATTAGACTAAACAATAATAACTCGTATTTGACACAAAACAATAATAAAACATAACTAAAAACTATATAATTATACGAGTTATCATCGTCATCAATAAAGGGTGAACTCATAGCCTTGCTTCGGGAATATGTAGATGTATTTGCATGGTCATACTAAGACATGCCAGGTCTGGATCCAAATATTGTGTTATATAAGCTTCCTATAAGGCCAGAGTGCAAGCCAATTCAGCAAAAGTTGAGAAGAATGAGGCCGGATATGCTGTTAAAGGTAAAAGAGGAGGTGAAGAGGCAGTTTGATGCTGGATTCTTAGAGGTGGCAATATCTGGAATGGGTGGCAAAAATTGTTCCAGTACCAAAGAAGGATGGCAAGGTGCGTATGTGCGTCGATTACTGAGATTTGAACAAAACCAGTCCCAAAGATAATTTCCCTTGGCCTCACATCGATACTTTGGTGGATAATACGGCAAAGAGTTCCTTGTTTTCTTTCGTGGACGGATTCTCGGGATATAATCAGATTAAGATGGCACCAGAAGATATGGAGAAAACCACATTTGTTACAATGTGGGGAACATTCTGCTACAAGGTAATGCAGTTTGGGTTGACAAATGCTTGGGCAACATATCAGAGAGCCATGGTGACCTTGTTTCATGACATGAGCACAAGGGAATTGAGGTCTATGTTGATGATATGATTGCAAAGTCACAAGGAGAAGAAGAGCATATTACGAATCTTAGGAAGCTCTTTGAAAGACTAAGAAAGTTTCAACTCAAGCTAAACCCTGCAAAATGCACTTTTGGAGTCACTTCAGGAAAATTGTTGGGTTTTGTTGTTACAAAAGGGGAATTGAGATTGATCCGGATAAATTGAAGGCCATCCAAAATTTGTGACCTCCACATACTCAAAAAGAAGTAAGAGGTTTTCTGGGGAGATTGAACTGCATTGCTCGGTTTATTTCGCAGTTAACTGATAAATGTAATCCAATATTTAAGTTACTTCAAAAACGTGATCCAGGAGAGTGGGATGAAGGGTGTCCGATTGCTTTTGAAAAGGTTAAGCATTATCTATCAAACCCACCAGTATTAATGCCACCGGCTCCGGATAAACCAATGATATTGTATCTATCAGTATTTGAGAGATCCATGGGTTGTGTTTTGGAGCAGCTTGATGAGACTGGAAAGAAAGAATAGGCAGTTTACTACCTCAGTAAGAAGTTGACAGATTATGAGTTGAAATATTCGTTAGTAGAAAAGTTGTTTTGTGCCTTAGCTTGGACTGCTCGGAGGCTCAGACAGTGCATGTTGTACCACACGACGTGGTTGATCGCCAAGCTAGATCGAATCAAGTACATGTTGGAAGCACCTTCTTTGTCAGGGAGGATGGGAAGATGGTAGGTTTTGTTGTCAGAATATGACATTGTATATGTGAGTTAGAAAGCTATCAAGGGCAGTGTAGTGGCTGAATTTTTAGCAAGTCGGGCAGTGGAAGATTATGAGCCGTTGAACTTTGATTTCCCAGATGAAGATTTGATGTATGTCTCGCAAGCGGATGAAGTTCCCTTGAAGAAGAAAGTATGGAAGATATATTTTGATGGGGCATCCAATGCCATGGGGCACGGAATCAGTACAGTGCTTATATCCCCAGAAGAAGATTATTATCCCTTCACCGCCAGATTGGATTTTGATTGTACAAACAATATGACTGAGTATGAGGTGTGTACTATAGGCCTTCATGCAGTAGTGGACAGAAAAATCAAAGGTTTGGAAGTTTTCAGAGACTCAGCCCTAGTGATATACCAGCTACGGGGAGAATGAGAAACCCGAGATACAAAATTAATCCGATACCGAGAACTCATACTGAGTTTATTGAAGGAGTTTAAAGAAGTAAGTTTCAATTGCTTCCCCCAAGAAAAAAAATCGGATGGCGGATGCTCTGGCCACTTTGTCATCAATGTTTAAAGTGAATGAAGGGGCGGAAGTTGTGCCGATCAAGATGAGCATATATGAGTCTCCTGCCCACTACTTGAGTATCGAAGAAGAAACAGATGGTCTCCCTTGGTATAACGACATCTTGCAGTATATCAAGAGTCAACAGTATCTAGAAGAGGCAACAGAAAATGACAAGAGGACTCTGAGAAGGCTAGCAATGGGTTTTGTTCTAGACAGCGAGATTCTCTACAAGAAAGGGAAAGATCAAGTCCTACTGAGATGTGTCGGGTCTGTCGAAGCTCGAAGAATCATAGAGGAAGTCCATGAAAGGATATCTGGCACTCATGCTAATGGTCACATGCTTGCTAAGCAAATTATGAGGGCAAGATATTATTGGCTGACGATGGAAGGAGATTGTATCAGTTATTCCCGAAAATGTCATAAATGCCAGATCTATGCAGATAAGATTCATGTGCCGCCATCGCCATTGTATGTCATGATCGCACCATGGTCATTTTCAATGTGGGGAATTGATATGATTGGGCCAATTACCCTGAAAGTTTCAAATGGACATCCTTTCATCCTAGTGGCCATAGACTATTTCACAAAGTGGTGGAAGCTGCTTCTTATATGAATGTAACAAAGTTGGTGGTATGCAGATTTGTTAAGAAGAAAATCATATGTCGATATGGATTGCCAGTAAGAATTATTTCAGATAATGCTCTCAATTTGAATAATAGGATGATGAGAGAGGTATGTACTCAGTTCAAGATCACGCATCACAATTAGGCACCTTATCGTCTAAAGATGAATGGGGCAGTAGAAGCAGCCAACAAAAACATCAAGAAGATTATCGAGAAGATGACTGATGTGTACAAGGATTGGCATGAGATCTTGCCTTTTTCTCTTCACGTATATCGTACTTCGATTCATACATCTACATGGGCAACGCCGTTTTCTTTGGTATATGGTATGGAAGCAGTGCTACCTATTGAAGTTGAGATTCCTTCACTTCGGGTTTTGATGGAGGTTGGCCTAGAAGAGGCATAATGGGTTAGAGCTCGTTATGAACAGCTGAATCTCATCGAGGAGAAAAGATTAAAGGCAATTTGTCATGGGCAGTTGTATCAAAAAAGGATTATTTGAGCCCATAACAAGAAGGTTCGACCCAAACAATTCCGAGAAGGAGAGTTGGTACTAAGAAAAATTCTCCCCATAGTGAAGGATCCGCGAGGAAAATGGGCTCCAAATAGGGAAAGACCCTACGTGGTAAAAAGTGCTTTTTTCGGAGGAGCATTGATTCTAACTCGGATAGACGGGGATGATTTTAGACATCCCGTGAATGCTGATGAACTGAAGAAGTATTATGCTTAAAAAAAAAAAAGGTATGATGCTATGCATATGGAAATTCGAATGATTCCAAGTGTAGAAATGGAAATTATATATATTTATCTCCCCTGAGAATTGCTTTTCAAAGAGAATATTCATGCTTGATATGATGAATGGCCATCTTTTCATATTCCCTTCACTAAGAAGAAATTATCCCTAGTCACCCCTTTGAACCTTAGGAATTATTTCTTTCCTTGAACCCTGATCTAGGATCACCCTCTACACTGGAGGGCAAATACGAGGAAAAAGAATCAAAATCATGTCCAAAAAAAAGAGAGCCATTGGAAAATGTGAAATCAAAGAATGGCAACGAAAGCCAGCAATGAAAAAAAAAAGTCCAAAAAGGGGATAAATGTCTCAAGAATGAATTCTCCTCAGGAAATGATCCTTGGTCCAATCACCCTTAACAAATTTTGGGCCTATTTTATCCTTTCCTTCTAAACCCGAACCTTGGCCTACATTAGGTACTTTAAAAGTCCATTTTGATCAAGCATGGATATTTAATTTGAAAGGTTTTTCTCAGAATTCATCCCATCTTTTGAATTGACATTTTTACCTTGGAAGCATTTTGAATTCTCAAATGCATGGTAAAAAAAAAGGAGAGGTTTAAGTCGAAAACTCGTAAAGGGTGACTTAATACCGAGTGGGGGACACCTGAGTTGAAAACCCGCAAAGGGCGGCTCAAGTACTGATTATGGTTTGAGTCAATGTTTCGTGTAAAGGGGGAGAAAGTATTTGAAAATCAGAGAAAAGGGGAACAACTCAGTCTGACGTAATTACGAAAGTCGAGGGATTACCCAAGTAAATTGACCGCTCAAGAGAAATTTCAGATGATTTGAAAATGGAGAGGTCCAAGATATTCCGTATCTGGGGCATCAACAACCTATAACCTTACATTTGTTTCTTATATCCTTGATATCCACTTTTATCATTTTAAAACATTTTTTTGCAATAAATTTTTGTTACCCCTTTTATGACAGTTGCTTGTTTCATACTTTCTTTCATACATTTTTGAGATTGCATTTTGTTTGTTATTAAATTGAATGATGATTAGTAAACATAAATTTTTTTAATAAAAAGGAGTTTAAAAGTATTACTAAGGAATAGATCTAAATCTTAGAAAAGGTTTGGAAGCCACTAATCCTGATGGAAAATTCACCAAGTAAAGGAAAACAGTGAATGTGTTGGAGACTCCGTCATGAAGTCAGAAATTTATGAATTTCAGCGAAGTCAGAAACTGGGACTGTTTGATAATTTATCTTGGGTAAAGGGTTCCTTAAGTGGGGCATCAGTGAACAATTGAAGACTCCGTTGTGAAGTCAGATAATCTGTGAACCTCAAAGAAACCATGGATTAGAAATCATGACACGATCATTTGATTGCATTCATCCTCACGAAACATACAAGCATTTGCAAAGCATGTCATTCTCATCATTGCATTTAGCTCACATTGCAGGAATCAAGAAAACTTTGGCTTCCCAAATCGAAGCTCGAAGAATAATAGAGGAAGTCCATGAAAGGATATCTGGCACTCATGCTAATGGTCACATGCTTGCTAAGCAAATTATGAGGGCAAGATATTATTGGCTGACGATGGAAGGAGATTGTATCAGTTATTCCCGAAAATGTCATAAATGCCAGATCTATGCAGATAAGATTCATGTGCCGCCATCGCCATTGTATGTCATGATCGCACCATGGTCATTTTCAATGTGGGGAATGGATATGATTGGGCCTATTACCCTGAAAGCTTCAAATGGACATCCTTTCATCCTAGTGGCCATAGACTATTTCACAAAGTGGTGGAAGCTGCTTCTTATATGAATGTAACAAAGTTGGTGGTATGCATATTTGTTAAGAAGAAAATCATATGTCGATATGGATTGCCAGTAAGAATTATTTCAGATAATGCTCTCAATTTGAATAATAGGATGATGAGAGAGGTATGTACTCAGTTCAAGATCACGCATCACAATTAGGCACCTTATCGTCTAAAGATGAATGGGGCAGTAGAAGCAGCCAACAAAAACATCAAGAAGATTATCGAGAAGATGACTGATGTGTACAAGGATTGGCATGAGATCTTGCCTTTTTCTCTTCACGTATATCGTACTTCGATTCATACATCTACATGGGCAACGCCGTTTTCTTTGGTATATGGTATGGAAGCAGTGCTACCTATTGAAGTTGAGATTCCTTCACTTCGGGTTTTGATGGAGGTTGGACTAGAAGAGGCATAATGGGTTAGAGCTCGTTATGAACAGCTGAATCTCATCGAGGAGAAAAGATTAAAGGCAATTTGTCATGGGCAGTTGTATCAGAAAAGGATTATTTGAGCCCATAACAAGAAGGTTCGACCCAAACAATTCCGAGAAGGAGAGTTGGTACTAAGAAAAATTCTCCCCATAGTGAAGGATCCGCGAGGAAAATGGGCTCCAAATAGGGAAAGACCCTATGTGGTAAAAAGTGCTTTTTTCGGAGGAGCATTGATTCTAACTCGGATGGACGGGGATGATTTTAGACATCCCGTGAATGCTGATGAACTGAAGAAGTATTATGCTTAAAAAAAAAAAAGGTATGATGCTATGCATATGGAAATTCGAATGATTCCAAGTGTAGAAATGGAAATTATATATATTTATCTCCCCTGAGAATTGCTTTTCAAAGAGAATATTCATGCTTGATATGATGAATGGCCATCTTTTCATATTCCCTTCACTAAGAAGAAATTATCCCTAGTCACCACTTTGAACCTTAGGAATTATTTCTTTCCTTGAACCCTGATCTAGGATCACCCTCTACACTGGAGGGCAAATACGAGGAAAAATAATCAAAATCATGTCCAAAAAAAGAGAGCCATTGGAAAATGTGAAATCAAAGAATGGCAACGAAAGCCAGCAATGAAAAAAAAAAGTCCAAAAAGGGGATAAATGTCTCAAGAATGAATTCTCCTCAGGAAATGATCCTTGGTCCAATCACCCTTAACAAATTTTGGGCCTATTTTATCCTTTCCTTCTAAACCCGAACCTTGGCCTACATTAGGTACTTTAAAAGTCCATTTTGATCAAGCATGGATATTTAATTTGAAAGGTTTTTCTCAGAATTCATCCCATCTTTTGAATTGACATTTTTACCTTGGAAGCATTTTGAATTCTCAAATGCATGGTAAAAAAAAAGGAGAGGTTTAAGTCGAAAACTCGTAAAGGGTGACTTAATACCGAGTGGGGGACACCTGAGTTGAAAACCCGCAAAGGGCGGCTCAAGTACTGATTATGGTTTGAGTCAATGTTTCGTGTAAAGGGGGAGAAAGTATTTGAAAATCAGAGAAAAGGGGAACAACTCAGTCTGACGTAATTACGAAAGTCGAGGGATTACCCAAGTAAATTGACCGCTCAAGAGAAATTTCAGATGATTTGAAAAAGGAGGGGTCCAAGATATTCCGTATCTGGGGCATCAACAACCTATAACCTTACATTTGTTTCTTATATCCTTGATATCCACTTTTATCATTTTAAAACATTTTTTTGCAATAAATTTTTGTTACCCCTTTTATGACAGTTGCTTGTTTCATACTTTCTTTCATACATTTTTGAGATTGCATTTTGTTTGTTATTAAATTGAATGATGATTAGTAAACATAAATTTTTTTAATAAAAAGGAGTTTAAAAGTATTACTAAGGAATAGATCTAAATCTTAGAAAAGGTTTGGAAGCCACTAATCCTGATGGAAAATTCACCAAGTAAAGGAAAACAGTGAATGTGTTGGAGACTCCGTCATGAAGTCAGAAATTTGTGAATTTCAGCGAAGTCAGAAACTGGGACTGTTTGATAATTTATCTTGGGTAAAGGGTTCCTTAAGTGGGGCATCAGTGAACAATTGAAGACTCCGTTGTGAAGTCAGATAATCTGTGAACCTCAAAGAAACCATGGATTAGAAATCATGACACGATCATTTGATTGCATTCATCCTCACGAAACATACAAGCATTTGCAAAGCATGTCATTCTCATCATTGCATTTAGCTAACATTGCAGGAATCAAGAAAACTTTGGCTTCCCAAATCGAACTCATTCTGCTTCTCATATTAGTCGAACCCCAAAACCACCCTCTAGGGATTTCCTTTTATTTTAAATTGAATTCATTATGTTTTATCAAATAAGTCGAGCCTTGAGACCACCGTCGAGGTATTTCCTTTTGTTTTAAATCGAATTCATTTTGTTTTATCAAATAAGTGGAGCCTTGAGACTACCGTCGAGGTATTTGCTTTTGTTTTAACTCGAATTCATTCTGTTTTATCAAAAGATTCGAGCCTTGAGACTGTCGTCAAGGTATTTTCATCATGGGTAAGGCCTCCGGGCACCATTTTTAAGATCTTCGAGCATCATTTTTAAGACCTCCGAGCATAATTTTTCAAATCATGGGTAAGGCCTCCGGGCACCGTTTTTAAAACCTCCGGGCATAATTTTTCAAATCACGGGTAAGGCCTCAGGGCACCATTTTTAAGACATTCGGGCATAATTTTTCAAATCACGGGTAAGGCCTCCGGGCACCATTTTTAAGACCTCCGGGCATAAATTTTCAAATCACGGGTAAGGCCTCCGGGCACCATTTTTAAGACCTTTGGGCATAATTTTTCTTTTTCAAATCGAACTTGTTTCCTTAAGACGGGTCGAGCCTTGATTAGTCAGGGAATTCAATTTAAGGACAAAATATTCAGTTTACAGCTCTTTCAACAAAAAAAAATGATGATGATTGGAAACCCCTTTCCCTTTTCTTCACATGTGATTTCACTAACCATACAAAATTAGTCTTTGTTTATCTTTGCCTGATTCCTGATTCTCAGCAATAGCCAAAGAGGGGCAGCTGTAGACACCTAATTTTGTTCGGACCCCTAAATCAGGTATGTTTTCTTCCTAAATTGATGTTTCAAAAGGCTAAAAGGCTTTTCTCAACCTACAGGTGGTACTTCGAGACTTAGTCTAAGAAAGCAGACAGAAAAAGTCAACCCCAAAAAAGTCAATCCTAAAAAAAGTCAACCCCAAAAAAAGTCAACCTAAAAAAAAGTCAACCTTGAAAAAGTCAACTACTAAAAAAGTCAAGCCACTTTCAAAATCAAGATTTGAGGTTCAATTGAAAACCGGTGAAAGAATTTTGATAATCCGAGGTCTACATTGAAAGATACAGAGTTCGGAAGTTGGGTTACGGAGATTCAATAGAAAAGAAAACCTAGTTCAGGAAATTTGGGGAAAAGTGCTTAAACGATCAAATTGGCCAAAATTGAAGGTTCCAAATAAAAGATAAGTACTAACTACGGGTAATGGAGAAGCCACTTGGAAGAAAAAATGATAGAAAAGTCAATTCGGAAGAAAACCGAGAACTAGGGGTTTTGGTGGATTTCGGTGAAATTTGGAAGAATTATAGAATTGGCCCGATTTGGTAGGAATAAAGCCACTAATTGATAAGGAGTGATTAAAAAAGGATAGCCCAAGGCTCAGTTTGAAGAAAATCTGAAAATCGGACTTGTTTTGAACAAAATCGGGTTTCGGAGGCAAAAGGGCAAAATTGGAAAATTTGGGAAAAATAGAAAATGAAACTCCAAAAATTCTAAAAATTTGAGAATCTCATTCTTAAATTATTTTGAAGAGATTGCCAAAAGAAAATCTTGATTCGGAGTGCGTTTGCAAAATGGCCAAATCCCGGGTCACCAATGTAGAAATTCAACAGGATAAATCTCGAAAAAATAGCAAACGAGTTCCAAAAATTCTAAAAATTTGTAAATCTCATTTTTAAATTATTTGGAAGAGATTGGCGAAAGAAAATCCTGATTCGGAGTTTGTTTTCAAAATGGCCAAATCTCGGGTCCCCTATGTAGTAATTCAAGCAGATAAATCCCAAAAAGATAGAAAATGAGCTCCAAAAATTATGAAAACTTCCAGATCACATTTTTAAATTATTTGGAAGATATTGGTGAAGAAAAATCTTGATTCGAAGCTCATTTAAGACATGGAAAAGTACAGGTGCATAAAAGGGGTAATTTTGGAAATAAATCCAAAATAAATAGAAAATAGACTCGAAAAATTTTGGAAAATTCCAGAATTTAACTTTTTATTATTTCAGAAGTATTGAAAAAATAAATTTTTTATTTGGAGTCCGTTTGGTATTTATTTAGGCTCGGGGGTCAAAAACGTCATTTCACCGAAGAAACCAAAAAGGGCAAATTTGTAATTAAGGAAAATATGAAAGAAGAAGGAATTGCTGGGATTTCACCTCCTTTGATCAGCCAGCATAGAGGAGAAGAAGGAAACTTGATCAATTTAATTCCTTAGTCACTATCAAGCTCACATGCTACCACTAACACCTTGCAAATGGTCCCCCCTTCATCCAATGGCTTAGGTGCTTTGTAGGAAAGTTGAATGCACCATCCAATGGTCAAGCTTAAATGCCAAGATGACATTTTTATTTTTCATGAAAGAACCCTCATCTAATGGCCAATAATGGAAGAAAAAAGATGAGCACAATTCATCCAAAGGTGGATATCCATTCGGCCAAGCAAGGGAGCGCGTAGGATTGTCTCTTTTCATTCAATGGCTTAGGTCATCTACAAGGGCTGAGTACACATGTTAAGGGCTTGATTTAATCTACAAGATGTCATTTTTATGTTGTCCTCATCCAATGACCAAGAATGGAAGAGCACAACTCATCCAAGGGTAGGCACTCAAAGGAGCAAGCAAGGGAGTGCATGGGATGGGTCCTATTTTGCATCTAAGGGCTGAGTACATATCTTAAGGGCTGCTATCAATTGGAATTATGACATTTTTATGTTTTCATCAAAATATCTTAATCTAAAGGCCAAAATTGGAGGAGAAAAAGTGTAATTTCCATCCAAGGGTTGGAGGACCATTCGGCCAAGCCATTAGAGGGGGGCTGATTTCATTTTTTGATAAGTTTGGAGGCTGGATATAGTAGCTAATTTAGAAAAGAAAATGTTTTGAAAGAAAGAAAAGAAATTTTTTCAATAGAAGAGCTTGAAGGTAGTCATCTCTACCAAGCTCTAGCATATCTTTCTTCTTGTTTTCCATGGTGATTTCTTGATTTTCTATCTTGTTTTCCTACTACATTTTTCATAGAAATAAAGTTTTTTAAATGTTTAGTTAAGTTTTCATCTATTCTTCTTCATCAAAAAGGTTGAAAACAATTTTTTTACATAGTTTATGCTTGGCCGAATTTGAAGGAATGCTTGCCTTGATTTTTTTTCTTTTTTTCTTCTTTGCATGTTGTTGTTGAAAAATGATTTTAGAAGGTTTGTTTAAGTATTTTACATCCTGATTTTTTACAAAAAGATAAAGCAAAAGAGGTTGAAATGGCTACATGATCTTGGCAAGGCCAAGTGACCATGGTTAGGGGAGAGGCTATGCCCATTTTTACCTACCATGAAGCTCACCTTAATTTTGTTGTTTAGCATGGTTTATTTTCTGATTTTTTAAATGGAAAGGCTTCATGATCTTGGCAAGATCAAGTGATTATGGTTAGGTGAGAGGCTATGCCCATTTTATACCAACCATGGAGCTTAACTTTCCTTGTTTTATTGATTAGTTTTGCTTGTTATTTGCTTTGCATGTCTATGCTTAATTTTCTATATGTTCTTTACATTATTTTCTATGCTATATTTGCTTCTATATTTCTTTTCCATGCTTTATAATTTTTCTTTGTAGATTCGTCCATTGTGTTCATTGGAATCATATTGTGCATTTTTTTCATATATCATGTCTTATATCATAAACATGTTTGCATTTTATGTTTGGTCATATGACCATTCGACTACTCCATTTTTCTATGTCGTACATGTGCATTTTCATCTTGCTTCTTGACTTATTTGCATCTCCATGCCATGAGTTAGCATATCTTCATATTTAGTATGCCTTGCATGTGCATTTTCATCTTGCTTCTTAACTTGTTTGCATCTCTAGGCCATGAGCTTGTGTATTTTGATTTTAGTATGTCATATGCTTGTGAAAATGTCATGACATTATGTATCTTGATATGATTTGTCATGTCTTTGTGTCATTTACTAGATAGGATTGCACTAGAGTACCATGTGACAATTCGGCCTCTTCATGCATTCCTTGCCTTGTCATGCATTTGCATTTTGTTTAGGAAACATGCTTTGCATTATCATATCTTGAAATTGTGTATTAGTTACTGTTTGTTCAAGTATTAGCATTAGGTTCATTGGTCATTGTATGTTCATAGTATTGCTATGCATTTTCATTACATTTTAGGTCTAGGCCATATTGGTATTGCCATGCATATTGTGTCTTAAATCATATTGGTATTTCCATGCATTGCTATGCCACTTAGGTCTTAGGTTACATTAGCATTTTCATGCATATTAACATATTAGGTCCAAGTCATATTTGCATTATCAAGCATTGCATGCATATTAAGTTAGGATAGCATTTATTGCCATGCAAACTCATGCTAGGCATTTAGGTTATTTTGAATTGTCATGCATTTCCTTTACCATTTATGCTTTAGACCATGCATTTCATACATTTCATTTGTTGTATGTTCATGCATTCCATGTCATTGCCACATGATTTATGATTTAGGCCAATCAATGGCTCAAAGTCATGCTCTCTTGAGCATACTTGTGGACAATTAAAGAGTTGTCAAATTGATCATTCTACCTTTGTGATTTTTTTTTTTTTACTTAGCCAATTTTTGTCCAAGGTATTTAAATGTTTTAGCTACTGTCCTTAGGTCTTTAGGATGATCTCCAACAATTTTTACTTTGATTTTTGAATGACTTTATCAAAGGCAAAAAATGTGTTTTGACAAAATAGTTTTTTTTTTACCCAGTACTCGGACTTCTCCAATTTTTATGGGTAGTCATCTTTAATCAGAAAATTTAGCCAATTTATGCTCGTGTAGTTTTACATGTTCTGAGTCTCCAGTACTTTTTTTTAGATGTTTTTGAATTTTTAAAAATAGGCTAAAATATCATGTGTAAAATTCGGATAGTAGAGGCAGATTTGAATTCAAAAGAAAAACAATGGTTGAAATTGGCTAAGACATTTAGAAGGGGTTGGTTAGAAGCTTTAGCTACTGTCTTAGGATAGTTTCTAAGCCTTTTTAAACTTAATGATTTTATGAATCTCGGGTTAAGGGTGGTCAAGTCCGGGATTTTAAACTTAGGAAATTAGAGCCATTTTAAAAGGGTTTGGTAGGGTTTTTAATCTTCATTCAAGTTTTCTTCAAAATTGTTTTCAAAAAATCACAAAGTTTTGTTTTTTAGAAAATCTAATTTAACATATTTTCCTAAGGTAGCCGAATATCTTTTTAGATATACGGATTTCTTTATTTAGAGGAAAATATATATTTTCATGCATTGCATTTTTCATGTTCATGCATTTTATTTAATATGTGATTTTTGCTATGATATTTTCCATGGTATTATTATTATTATTATTTTGATTTACATTTTATGATGTTATATTGTTTGCCATATGATTTTGAATATTTCATGCTATTGATAACTCGTATAATTATATAGTTTTTAGTTATGTTTTATTATTGTTTTGTGTCAAATACGAGTTATTATTGCTTAGTCTAATTGTATTTATGATCTTTTATATTTTTATTTAAATTGGTGTTTTTCACGAGTTTCTTTGAGTGATTTCAGATTACTAGGTTAAATCAAGAATTAAGGGCAAATCCAGTTCAGTTCCAGTTCCGACACCTTTTTCCATATCAGCTATATCTGGAGTTTCACTGAATCAGTAAGGCTGAAATTTTTACAGTACAAAGTTAAGAGGCATATCTATCTTTTTCATGCTTTACACTTCTTGAAACGGAGTCGTTTTCCCTAGCGAAATGTGGTATCAAGTTGGCTGATGTGCAATGCCGTCTGTTCTGACCAGTTTTGGTATTTTGACCATATCTTCTGATCCACATGAGAAAATGAGCTGATTCCAACGGCTATGGATCACAAACTGATAGGGGAATAGTTTTCTACAAGACAATTTGATCAGATCAAGCCTCCAACATTGACAAAATCAAGCATCAAGCTGGCTGATCAGAATTGTCATACAATATGACAAAAATTGTTAGAAAAATGCACCCACCTATTATACCTACCTTTGAAATTTATAAAGCTTGTCTCTTGTCATTTAGCTCTCCAAAATGTGTATAAATAGAGGGCCTTGGATGATTGTAAGAGCATTATTGTACATTGTTAGGATATTAGCCATTGTAATAAAATTCTCTAAGTTTTCTTCTTCTTTCCTTTCTCTAGTTTTCTTTTTCTTTATTTACTTATGCTTCTTACATTTCTTTTCATTTTATTCATATCTAGTATGTGTTGCTAATCATATTGTTGAGGTGATGAGGTGAAGCTTTTGGTAAATGCTAAGGTTAGTCTCTTAAACATGAGCTAAAATGAATCATCATTTATAAACACTAGTATAGATAATATTTTCTTTTGGTTTAAAATCATACTTGCAAAGTAGGGATCTTGATTCATTATTGACAATGAAAATGGCACAGTAAATGCTTGGTTTCATAACCTTGATTTGTTGTAGACATATACCTTGGCATAAGGAATGCTTGGACTCTTTTTATGAGTTTTGAGGACACCAAATGAACATAATATCATATGCTATGGACGTTGGACAATTTGGACTGAATTGCTAAACCTTCCTATTGGAACCTCCCTTATGTGTGAATTTCAATTGTGTAATAAAACAAGATTAATCTTAGCATAACACCAAGAGTGGATTCTCTAACCTCAACATCTTTTCTTATTGTTTTTTTTATATCTTGTTTAATTTCTTTTATGTTATTTTGTTTATTTTGTTCTCTAATATCTTGTTTATCTTGTTTTGTTGTTGATTCCCTAATATCTTGTTTACTTTCTTTTTCTTATATATTTATAAACTTATACTTACTAATACGCTTCCCTGTGGTTCGACCTCGGACACCCGAGAATTTATTACTTGAACATAACCTGCACTTGGGTTTACAACTCTTAATTGAGTCTCCATCAAGTTTTTGGCGCCGTTGCCGGGGAGGCAATACTAAGTATATAAGTTTATAAGTATATTTATTTTTATTGGCTGGTTATACCGCCTAATTTTCTATATATTTACATTTATATTGTAACGTTTATATTTATATAAATATATTATCTGTATATTAACTTTGTTTTATGCTTGTTTGGCGACGTGATTTTAGATCTCGTCGTTTAGTTAGATTTTATTGTGAAACTTTTTCAGGTAATCTTTCTAATTCAACTCCTACCATGGCTGACAATGAAAGTGTTCATGCTGAAGATGAGAACAGACAAGTACGCACCATGCGTGACTACTTGCAACCAACTCGAAGCTCATCACCCTCTTGTTTTATTTTTCCTCTCAATGCAAACAACTTTCGTTTTAAACCAGGTATGATAGCTTTGCTTCCAAATTTCCATGGGTTAGAATCGGAAAGTGCTTACTCGTTTCTAAAAAACTTTGAAGATGTATGTGTCACCTTTAATGACCAACAATGTACAAATGAAATTGTCAAGCTAAAATTATTTCCTTTTTCTTTAAAAGATAAAGCAAAAATTTGGCTTCATAATTTAAAACCAAGGTCAATTGGCACATGGCAAGAATTACAAACTGAGTTTCTAAAGAAATTTTTCCCAGCACATAAAACTACTGCTTTGAAAAGACAGATTCAAAATTTCAATCAAAATCAAAATGAAGCATTTTTTCAGTGCTGGGAGCGTTTTAAAGATTTGTTAAGTTCTTGTCCACATCATGGTTTTGAAAAATGGCGTCTTATTAGTTTCTTTTATGAAAGTTTAACTCCCGAAACTAAACAATTTGTTGAAACAATGTGTAACGGTGAGTTTCTAGAAAAAGAACCTGAAGAAGCCTTTGACTACCTAGACCATTTGGCAGATAACTCTCAAGCCTGGCACACAGATAATTCCTCTGAAAGTTCCAATAGATCTAATCTTGTTTCTAACAGAGGTAAATATCATTTTAGTCAAGAAGATGAGATAAAAGCTAAAGTAGCTAATTTGGCTAGAAAGATTGAAGCCATGGAACTTAGAGAAGTAAAAGAAGTCAAAACGGTTAAAAATGAAGAAAGTTGTGGAATTTGTGAAATCATGGGACACCCCACTTCTGAATGTCCAAACATTCCCATTCTTAAAGAAGCGTTGCATGATCAAGTAAATTCCATAAACACATTTAAAAAGCCTTTTCCTTCTCCTTACTCTGAAACGTATAACCCTGAATGGAGAAATCATCCCAACTTCAGTTGGCGGAATAATAATCATGTTCAGGTACCACAATCTCAAAAGTCGGGCAACACTTTTTCCTATCAACCTTCACGTGTACAAACCTTGGAAGAGACATTGCAAGCATTCATGAAAACACAAGCAAATGTGAATAACCAAACTTCACAGGACATCAATGAGATCAAAAACACCTTGTCCACATTCACAGCTTCATTACGCACTCAAGAAAAAGGTAAGTTTCCTGCTCAACCTCAGCCTAACCCTTCTACTCAATGTCTTATTTCTTGCTCCAATGAAACTCAACAGGAAAATGCCAGTTCTATCACAACTCTTCGAAGTGGAAAGGCAATTGACAAAAACATTCCATCAAAAGACCAAGATCCTCCTTCCCCTCCAAAAAGTAATGGTAAGGATGATGGTAAGTCTGAACTTCTTGAAAATTTGGACAAAGAAAAAGGTATGCATCCTGCTCCTTTTCCTCAAAGGTTGCAAACAATAAAGAATTTGAATCAAAATGCAGAAATTTATGAACTTTTCAAACAAGTTAAGATTAACATTCCTTTATTGGATGCAATCAAACAAGTTCCATCTTATGCTAAATTTTTGAAGGACATGTGCACAGTTAAAAGGAAACATAATGTACAAAAGAAAGCATTTCTGACGGAAAGTGTGAGCTCAATCATTCAGCACCTTACTCCACCAAAATTCAAAGATCCTAGATGTCCAACAATCTCATGCATCATTGGAAACACTAGAATAGAACGTGCATTGCTTGATCTTGGTGCTAGTGTTAATCTTTTGCCTTTTTCTATTTATCAACAGTTAGGTTTAGGTGAACTCAAGGAAACAACTGTTACACTTCAACTAGCTGATCGTTCTGTAAAAATTCCTCGAGGGATAGTTGAAGATGTTTTGGTTCAAATTGATAATTTTTACTTCCCTGTTGATTTTATTGTTTTGGACACACATCCTGTTTCAAATCCAAATGTTCAAATTCCTGTTATATTAGGCCGTCCATTTCTTGCAACTTCTAATGCTCTGATAAATTGCAGGAATGGTATTTTGAACATTTCTTTTGGAAATATGACTTTAGAATTAAATGTGTTCAACATTTGCAAGCAACCTGTTGATGATTCAGAAGTACATGAAGTGGATTTGATTGAAGAACTTGTTCATGAACATCTCACCACTACCACATTCCATGATCCTTTAGAAGCTTATTTAATTGAATGTGAGTTTGATAATGCTTCAGAAATTTCACACACTGATTCTTTGTTAAAATCTTTTCAGGATAAGCATTATTGGAAACAAAAGTTTGAGGAACTTCCATCACTCACAAATGTCACTGTACCATCAACTATTGAACCACCCAAGCTGGATTTAAAACCATTGCCATCCGAGCTAAAATATTCCTTTTTGGGAAAAATTCCTTCTCAATGGAGCCCCCAAGATAAAAGGAAGTTTCTGAATGAGGTAAAGAAGTTCTACTGGGATGACCCTTACTTGTTCAAATATTGTCCTGATCAGATTTTTCGAAGATGCATTCCCGATAATGAGGTAAGTAGTGTGATTAAGTTTTTTCATTCTGAGGCATGTGGTGGTCATTTTTCATCAAAGAAACCCCGGTTAAATGGCGGATAACGGTACTCCGTGATTATTTAAGTCGGTTCCATCAGCTACCCACAAAACTGATATTGTATATAAATTTCTCTTTCAATTTCTCTTTCATTTTTTTTTCCAGGATGGATGATATTCTCACAAGATTGCAGAAACGATTTCCTCCTTTTCCTCGAAATATTTTACTCAAGCTTTACCAAGTTTGATTTGAAAGATTAAGAATGCTTATGCACAAAGGGATTCCTGAAGACATACGTTGGATAATTGAAGCCAAGGTACGTGAAGATGAATATCTTCCTGTTTTGCATTTACCAGGTACAGGTAGAAGCACTTTTGCAAAGAAGCGACGAGCAAAGCGCATGAGTTCAAATTGCCACAAATGTGCACGATGGACGTGTAACGGTAAATGTCGTTCTATTGGGATTCCGTCCTCTAATCGTGATGATAAAATTGAATTCATTAAGGATGGACTGAGTAAGGAGAATTTGGGTAATATCCAACTTTCTCTTGAGACGCATCCTAGTGGAGACGTACAAAGAGAAATTCTTGATTTATGGCCGCAATTCCAAAGGGAATGGCAACATCTTGGGAATCTGATGTTAAAAGACCCTGTTTGTCAGCTTGTAAGAAAACTGGATGGGAAGCATATCCTCGCCTCATAGAAGGCGTTTAAGCCGTTTCTGGACGTAAAACCAGAGGAAGATGTGAGCCACAATCACAACTACAATAAATGACTTCTCAGCTTTTGGTTTGATTTGCAATAATTTCATTTCGGTTTAATTTACGTGTTGTTCGATTTGTGTAATTATTCTAGTTTTTTTTGCATTGGTCTTTTACGATTGATTTTTCTTCTCTTTTTGATTTTCTTCCTGAAATCGCGCAAAAATCTTTTGTTAGGTTAACATTTTCTTCTGACAGGTCAAATACACTTTCGGCGACATTATTACTCTTGTCTGATTCACTACTCAGTCCTCTATATATTACACCATGTACTCATTCTCTTTCAGGCACTCAAAAAAAATGGAAAGCACTTCGTCCCAGCGCATTGAAAAACTTTATGTCTTTGGAGGTGCTTATCCAGGGAAAAATAAAATATTAGCTGATGAAGCCATAAGAGTTGGAGTAATACTTGCCCAACAAAAGATCCAGTTGATTTATGGAGGCGGTAGTACGGGTTTAATGGGAGCAGTCGCTACAGCAGCACACGCCGGAGGAAGTCCAGTTCTAGGAATCGTGCCAAAACTATTCACAGGTTTTTGTGGACCTACCGTGGGTAAGGAAATACAAGTCTGGAGTATCCCTGAACGGATAACAATCATGTACCATTCTGCCGATGCATTCATTGCTTTACCAGGAGGTTTGGGTACATTGGAAGAAATAGCTTGCGTGGCTTCTTGGTCATCTTTGGTCACAAATAAGAAACCCATTGGTTTGCTAAATATTAATGGTTATTTTAGTAATTTGCTTTCATATTTAGATAATGCTGTGGAAAATGGATTCATGTTTTCAGAGGCAAGGAGAACCATAATTTCTGCTACAACCATTGAAGATTTACTCAAAAGGCTCCAATCTTACGAGTATTTACCTGCTACGGTTGTTTCGCAAACGCTCGGAAAAAGAAAAAGAGATATGGACGAGCAAGGAGTGGATTGCACTTTGTCTTTGTGACATTATCTAACATTTTGTTTGTTGTGTCTCAGTTATAATAAGTGGTTAGCAAACTCTGCAGGTAATATCTCCTAAATTCTACCTTTAAAATTTGACATTGGGGACAATGTCATATTTTAGTAGGGGATAAGGGACATATTTTGTTAATTTGTAAAAAAAAAAAAAAAAAAAAAAAAAAAAAATTGTTGTGTTTTCAGCCATTTAGAAGTATTCATTCTGAACAAGATCTTAGTAAGGGAGACTTGAGACATACCTTGTCAGTTTGATTTAATCTTTTCAACAAAAAAAAAAACTATCTGGTCCGTTTATTATCTGCATGTGTTTTACTACTTTCGTGTATGGATTTTTTTTATTTTTTAGTATTAGTATAATCTTGGCAAGCATGTGGATAAAGCAATAGAGTTACAAAGGCTTTGATTAAGTTATCTAGGTTATTTTCAATTTGGTTTTCTGAAAATTGAATATTTTTGATGATCAAATGTCTTTGAGATTGTTTTTGGCAGATCGGTTCGATTTTTGTTGGAATGTGAATTCATGGTGAGCCTTTGGAAAGCCACGGAAAACTGGGAAGACATAGTAAGTTTACTTTTTCTCTTCATTCCACATGCAGATTTAGGTCATCACATAGATGCTTGCATCTATACATGATCTGATTTTAGAACAAATCACTGTAGACACCTAATTTTGTCCGGGCCACTAAACAGGTATGTTTTCTTCCTATATTGATGTTTCCGAGTATAAAAAGACTGTTTTCATCCTGCAGGTGGTACTCCGAGACTTAGTTTAAGAGGGCGAGCACAAAAAAGTCAAACTTGAAAAAAAGTCAAACCCGAAAAAGTCAACCCCAGAAAGTCAACTACTGAAAAAGTCAACCCACTTTCAAAATCAAGATTTTAAGTTCAATTGAAAAATGGAGAAAGAATTTTGATAATCTGAGGTCTACATTGAAAGATATGGAGTTCGAAAGTTGGGATTTGGAGATATAGTAGAAAAGAAACCCTAATCCGAGAAATTTGGGGAAAAGTGCTTAAACGATCAAACTGGTCGAAATTGAAGGTTCCAAATGAAAGATAAGCACTGACTACGGGTAATGGAAAAGTCACTTGCAAGAAAAACCAAAAGAAAAGTCAATCCGGGAGAAACCCGAGAATTAGGGTTTTTAGTGGATTTCGGTGAAATCGGGAAGAATCACAGAAATGGCCCGACTTGGTAAGACCAAAGACCCCAATGGATGAGGAATGATTAAAAAGGATGGCCCAAGGCTCAGATTGAAGAAAATCTAAAAATCGGACTTGTTTTGAGCAAAACCGGGTTTCGGAGGTTAAAGGGCAAAATTGGAAAAATTTGGAAAAAATAGCAAATGGACTCCGAAAATTTTGGAAAATTTGTCAATCTCATTCTTAAATCATTTGAAGGAGATTGGCGAAAGAAAATCTTGATTCCGAGTTCGTTTGCAAAATGGCCAAATCCCGGGCTTCTTATGAAGTAATTCAAAAAGATAAATCCCGGAAAAATAGCAAATGGACTCCAAAAATTCTGAAATTTGGCAAATATCATTTTTAAATTATTTGGAAGAGATTGGCGAAATAAAATCTTGATTCCGAGTTCGTTTGCAAAATGGCCAAATCCCGGGCCTCCTATGCAGTAATTCAAGCCGATAAATCCCGAAAAAATACCAAATGAGCTCCAAAAATTATGAAAACTTCCAGATCACACTTTTTAATTATTTTGAAGAGATTGGTGAAGAAAAATCTTGATTTGGAGCTCGTTTAGAAAATGGTAAAAAGTAGGGGCATAAAAGGACATTTTGGGAAGAAAAAATCCAAATAAATAGCAAACGGACTCGGATAATTTTGAAAACTTCCAGAACTCAATATTTTATTATTTTGGAAGTATTAAAAAAAGAAAAATTGAATTTGGAGCCCGTTTGATATTTATTTTGCATCCGGGGGGGCAAAATGGTCGTTTCACCCAAGCAACCGAAAAGGGCTTCTTTGGGCCTTTCAAAAATCAGAGCTGGACTGGAAAAGAGAAGTGCTGGCCTGCCCAAGCCCAAAGGAAGGAGGAAGCTTAGGATTTTTTCAATCAAGTGATTAAAAATCAAGAGTTAAGTTAGAGATTTTCATTTTTGAGCCTAAGTCCCAATCCCACATCCCTTTGTAATGTCAAGCCAAGGAGGTGCTCACCTTATAAATAAGGGTTCTTGGCCTTTGGTTGAAATCACCCACTACCCCTTGTGAGATAGTCTATACACTTGTATTAGGATTATCCGAGTGGTGAGTCATAGTGTTTTTGTTGAGAGGGTTTGTAGCTTAATCCGTTCAAAAGCTACTCTGAGGGTTTATAGCTTAATCCGTTCAAAAGCTACTCTGAGGGTGTATAGCTTAATCCATTCAAAAGCTACTCTGAGGGTTTGTAGCTTAATCCGTTCAAAAGCTACTCTGAGGGTTTATAGCTTAATCTGTTCAAAAGCTACTCTGAGGGTTTATAGCTTAATCCGTTCAAAAGCTACTTGGTGAGTTTTCATTTTAAAATAATGTTTCTTGTTCTTCCTTCATTTCCTTTCTTAAGTATATTTTTTTTACATTTTGTTTTTACAATAAACTCACCATGGCCAAATGGCCTACATTATTTATTTTAAGTTGCTGTTTTGATTCATTTTACCATATTGTTTGTGCTATTTTCTTTGTTTTTGATGTTTTAAATGTTATGTTATTTCATGTTCTTAAGTTATATTTAATTTGGTTGCTTTGTTTATTGCCATTTATGTCTTAGATATCATGTTTTTGCATTTTTAATTTTCTGTTTTCATGTTGTTTAAATTTGAGCATGTTTTAGAATTAAGCATGCCTTGTGTTTGTGAAAATGCCATGCATGTCTTAGGTCTAGGTTACATTAAATGCCATGCAAGTTCATGTTAGGTCGAGGCCATATTATTTATGTCATGCATTTTCCTTACATTTAGGTTTAGATCCATGCATTTCATGCATTATGTTTGCTGCATTGTTTCATGCATTTCATGTTCATGCCACTTGAATAATGACTTGAGCCAATTAATGGTTCAAAGTCATGCTCTCTTGAGCACACTTGTGGAAAATTAAGTTTGTCAAATTGATTATTCTACCTTTGTGATTTTTTTACTTAGCCAATTTTTATCTAACTTTCAAAAAGTCCTAGCTACTGCTTTCAAGTCATTTTATGAGTTTCAAATATTTTTATTTTGATTTTTAAATGATTTTATCAAAGACAAAAAAAAATGTGTTGGCAAAGTAGTTTTTTTTTCCACCCAAAACTCGTACATCTCCGATTTTTCTAGGAATTCATCTTTGATCAGAAAATTAAGTCGATTTTTTTCCGTGTATTTTTACATGTCCTGAGTCTCCAATAATTGTTTCAGAATTTTTGGAATTTTTAAATTAGGGTAAAAAATCGTGGATTAAAACTGGACAGTGGAGTCAGGATTGAATTTAAAGAAAAACAAAGCAGTTTTTTTCTCCTCCAAAAACTCGTACATCTCTGGTTTTTCTGGGAATTTATCTTTGATCAAAAAATTAAGTCGATTTTTTCTCGTGTAGTTTTACATGTCCTGAGTCTCCAATAATTTTTTCAGAATTTTTGGAATTTTTAAAAATAGGGTAAAAAATCATGGATTAAAACTGCACAGTGGAGTCAGGATTGAATTTAAAGAAAAACAAAGCAGTTTTTTCTCCTCCAAAAACTCGTACATCTCTGGTTTTTCTGGGAATTCATCTTTGATCAAAACATTAAGCCGATTTTTTCTCGTGTAGTTTTACATGTCCTGAGTCTCTAGTATGTTTTTTAGAATTTGTGGAATTTTTAAAAATAGGATAAAAAATCGTGGATTAAAACTCGACAGTGGAGTCAGAATTGAATTTAAAAAAAAAAAAAACCATTTTTCTATTTTGGTTAATTTACTTAGAGTGGGCTGATTAGGAGGGTTAGCTACTGACTTAGGGTGATTTCTAAGCCTTTTTAAACTCTAAAAATGTTTTTTTCAAGTCCAGGGTTAAGGGTAGTCAAGTCCGGATTTTTTAAACTTAGGAAATTAGAGCCATTTTAAAAAATTTTAGCCCAGTTTTTATTTTTAATTCAAGCTTGTCAAAATTGTTTTCAAACAATCACAAAGTATTTTGGTTTTAGGATATTTAATTTGACATATTTTCCTAAGGTAGCCGGATATCTTTTTAGATATACGGATTTCCTTAATTAAAGGAAAAAAATACATTTCATGCATTGCATTTTTATATTCATGCATTTTATATGTGATTCTTTCCATAATAATTTCTATGATATTGTTGTTATTTTGATTTATATTTTTTGATGTTACATAGTTTATTATATGGTTTTGAATATTTCATGATATCCTATGCTTTTATTTAGTTATTTTTATTTGGTATATACTATGTCATGCATATACATATTCATTTATTTTAAATGTTTTCAAAAAGATAATGGTTTTCAATAAAAATAAAGATATTCCCGAGTTAAAATAATTCATGAGTTCTCTACCGGGTTTGCTGGAGGGAATTTCATCAATTATCATTAATAAAGAAATATCTTTCTTTCAAAAAATAGAATGATTCGAAAAGTTTTTTTAAAACTAATACAAATTTCTATATTTTGCCACGTTTGTTGGGGAATATAGGAAAATTTTGAATTTATAAATTCCGGATCATTTTCAATAAAAATAAATAAAATTATTTTGCTTTAAATTGAGAATTAATTTGAAATACTAAATTTAAAACCAACTTTTACCGAGACTTGAGATAACACACGATTAATAAGGTATCGATTTATACGGGCGTTGTGGGGGTGCTAATCCTTCCCCGCACGTAACCGACTCCTGAACCCGCTTCTTTGATTTCTCTGGTTTAAACGCAGACTTGAAATTGGTTTTAAAATGTTTTAATTAATTTTTAAAATATTTTATAAAACCGGTTTTAATAGGTGGCCGATCACACCTAGCTAAAAAAGATTGGTGGCGACTCCATGTCTTTTTTTAAGGTCATTTTCAAAACCTTAATTTTTCTAGAGGAATTAAGTCGACTTTTCCTCGATTTTTTTTAATGTCACGCCTAACGAATAATAAAGTCTTGCGATGAGACGTCGTTATATTTTTTTTAGGTTGCGACAGTCACTATCCAGAAAGCCCCTTATCTTTCCCCCCTTACATTAGGAGCCCATAGGTTGTAAACCTTCGGGTTGGATCGCTAGATATGAACTCCAGAAATTATGCCAAAGTGAACGGATACGATTCCGACCCCCATTCCCTCTTTATACTTTTATGATAATATTTGTGATCATTGGGTTTGGGATTGTGTGTTTTCTTCTTGTTTATTTTGTTATCTTTTGAAATCTAAAAAAAAAAAAAATTGGGAATAATGCAAAAGAGGGTAGTTAGAATGAGTGACTGTTTTTAGAGTCGTGAACTTCGAACTTATTGATGCCAAAACAATGTTGTGATGAGTTGAGAAAAAGATGGTGAAAAAAAGAGTTGATGAAAATCTATCTTGTTTGATCAATTGAATGAAAAGAAAGAAAAAGAAAGTATGGACTCCAATGTGATTTCTGAAAAAAAAACAAAAAAAAAAACAAAAAAAAAACAAAACAAAACAAGAATGATGATTATGAATAGATGTGATTGTGCATAAAAGATGTCCCAATGAGGGCACAAATGAAAAGAAAATCACTTGTGCTTAAAAAAAAATCAGAATTCAAGATTTGAGGTTCTTCATTATAGAGAGGTTTTTACTTTTCTATTTTCTTTGGATCGAATCTTTTCTTGCTTTTTGTTTTCTTTTCAAAATATTTATGTTGAACATAGGACTAAGGATGAGTGAGAATGGAAATATTTTGAGAGGATTGATCACATTATTATTATATTTCTTGAGCCTAACTTGTGATAAACCTCAGATTATGTTTGAACATTCCACCCCTCACTTGTCCATAAGCCTCAGATTCATCTCTGTACCGATCAGATTTGTCAAGTTCACTTGTGAACTGCGGTGACAAGAATCTTAGCATGTGTACTTATGAAGCTATAGTTTGCCTAGTCCTCCATGGCTAGCTAAAGTCTCGCCAAGAAGGAAGTTCCTCAATCGTACAGTAATGCCTTCAATTTTAATCTCATTGACCCTTTACTCGAACTTAATATGCCAATGATACTTAATTAGATGCCTTGCCAATTCTTACGCTTGATCTTACTTCTTTGTTTGAGATCCCTTTAACTTGTTTCCTGTTTATTTTTTCTAGGATTGAGTCGTTGCTAGGGACTAGCAACAATTTAAATGTGGGGGTGTGATAACTCGTATAATTATATAGTTTTTCGTTATGTTTTATTATTGTTTTGTGTCAAATACGAGTTATTATTGCTTATTCTAATTGTGTTTATGATCTTTTATATTTTTATGTAATTTGGTGTTTTTCACGAGTTTCTTTGAGTGATTTCAGATTACTAGGTTAAATCAAGAATTAAGGGCAAATCCAGTTCAGTTCCAGTTCCGACACCTTTTGCCATATCAGCTATATCTGGAGTTTCACTGAAGCAGTAAGGCTGAAATTTTTACAGTGCAAATTTAAGAGGCATATCTATCTTTTTCATGCTTTACACTTCTTGAAACGGAGTCGTTTTCCTTAGCGAAATATGGTATCAAGTTGGCTGATGTGCAATGCCGTCTGTTCTGACCAGTTTTGGTATTTTGACCATATCATCTGATCCACATGAGAAAATGAGCTAATTCCAAGGCTATGGATCAAAAACTGATAGGGGAATATTTTTCTAGAAGACAATTTGATCAGATCAAGCCTCCAACATTGACAAAATCAACCATCAAGCTGGCTGATCAGAATTGTCATACAATATGACGAAAATTGTTAGAAAAATGCACCCACCTATTATACCTACCTTTGAAATTTATAAAGCTTGTCTCTTGTCATTTAGCTCTCCAAAATGTGTATAAATAGAGGGCCTTGGATGATTGTAAGAGCATTATTGTACATTGGTAGGATATTAGCCATTGTAATAAAATTCTCTAAGTTTTCTTCTTCTTTCCTTTCTCTAGTTTTCTTTTTCTTTATTTACTTATGCTTCTTACATTTCTTTTCATTTTATTCATATCTAGTATGTGTTGCTAATCATATTGTTGAGGTGATGAGGTGAAGCTTTTGGTAAATGCTAAGGTTAGTCTCTTAAACATGAGCTAAAATGAATCATCATTTATAAACACTAGTATAGATAATATTTCTTTTGGTTTAAAATCATACTTGCAAAGTAGGGATCTTGATTCATTATTGACAATGAAAATGGCACAGTAAATGCTTGGTTTCATAACCTTGATTTGTTGTAGACATATACCTTGGCATAAGGAATGCTTGGACTCTTTTTATGAGTTTTGAGGACACCAAATGAACATAATATCATATGCTATGGACGTTGGACAATTTGGACTGAATTGCTAAACCTTCCTATTGGAACCTCCCTTATGTGTGAATTTCAATTGTGTAATAAAACAAGATTAATCTTAGCATAACACCAAGAGTGGATTCTCTAACCTCAACATCTTTTCTTATTGTTTTTTTTATATCTTGTTTAATTTCTTTTATGTTATTTTGTTTATTTTGTTCTCTAATATCTTGTTTATCTTGTTTTGTTGTTGATTCCCTAATATCTTGTTTACTTTCTTTTTCTTATATATTTATAAACTTATACTTACTAATACGCTTCCCTGTGGTTCGACCTCGGACACCCGAGAATTTATTACTTGAACATAACCTGCACTTGGGTTTACAACTCTTAATTGAGTCTCCATCAGCTATCCTATATTTGTATTTAGTCATTTATTTTTGTCACATTATTTAGTATATACTATGTTCGTGCATTTTTATTTTATTTTCATGCATATTTTATGATAGCATTATTTTATGTTTCATGTCATTTCATGTCACTTAGATCATATTCCATGTCATTTAGGTTATATTATTTAGAATATTCTATGTCATTTAAAATATGCCAAATCATTTAAAATTGACATGTCATTTAAATCATTTTTTTTCATTTAGAATATACCATGATAATTAGGTTTTTCATTTCATCTAGAATATACTATGCCATTTAAATTATGTCATATTATTTAGGTTGTATTATATTATTTAGACTTTGCTATGTCATCTTATTTATGTCATACATGTTCATATTCATTTTATTTTTTATTTTTTTTTTTAAAAAAAGGATAATGATTTTCAATAAAAAAAAATAAAGATATTCCCAAGTTAAAATAATTCAAGAGTTCTCTACCAGGTTTGCTGGAGGGAATATCATCAATTATCCTTAATAAAGGAATATCTTTCTTTCACAAAACGATAATGATTCGTAAAGTTTTCCAAATAAATAAAAATTTCTATATTTTGCCGATTTTCTCGGGGAATATAGGAAAATTTTGAATTAATAAATTCCATATCATTTTCAATTAAAAATGGAATTATTTTTCTTTAAATTGAGAATTAACTTAAAATACTAAATTAAAACCGACCTTTTTACCGAGGCTTGAGCATTGTGGGGGTGCTAATCCTACCCCGCACGTAACCGGATCCCGAACCCGATTCTTCGATTTTCTCTGGTTTATAACGCAGACTTGAGATTGGTTTTAAAAATGTTTTAATTAATTTTAAAATGTTTTATAAAATCGGTTTTAATAGGTGGCCAATCACACCTAGCTAAAAAAGATTTGTGGCGACTCCATGTCTTTTTACGAGGCCGTTTTCATACCCTCGACCTTTTATTTCAATCTAAAGGAATTAAGTCGTCTTTTCCACTGCTTCTGTTTTCCCCTCACACGAATGGATCCCCACGAAGAGATCACGTATCGGCAACCATATCACCCCAGCTCCCAGCAATCACAGATTCACAATCTTCATTCCAAACCCACATATATATTCTCAAATCTAGATCCATTTCTTCTCCCTCCTCCCACTGAAGTATTTGGTCTAGCTAGTATGGAACTATATAGGAAGAAGATCAGAGGTTGTTGCCAATAGATGCTGTTCACAAAAAAAGGAAACCTAGCCAACCACTCACCACTAGTAAGCCTCTGTCCAACCTCTCCATAATCATTTCCGAACCACACCCTCGAGACCAAGTAAACTTTGGACTCGAGAAAGGAACCTCATGAAAGCTGCATTCATCCACCAACCTCTGAAAATTAGCAATTTGCCAAGCTGGCCGCAAAGCACCACCCACCTTTTCATCATTAGTCAAGATTTCATTGATATCACCAGCACGCAACCAAAGAAGAGAAAACATATCCCTCAGACTATTCACTAGAGACCACGATGAGCTCCTCTGTTAGGTGTCAAGGTTCCCATAGAAACTAGTGAAATGCCATTCACCATCCTAATCCACACCACCAATTTAACATCAATATGGTAAGAAGAAAATGATGTTATTGTGACATGCAAATCATTCAACCATAACAAAGCCGAACCACCATCCCTCCCAATACAATCCACGTAAAATAGTTATTAAAAGACCATATCTTAAAACGAAGCCACTCAATCTCATTACTCCTCTTAGTTTTATAAGAAAGAGTAATTGGGGGGGTGTTTTTCCTGATCAATTTGGCCACTTCATGAGCTCTCGAGGAGCCTCCAGCCCTCGGCTATTCCAGACTAAGATACAAATAATGCTTGGAGGGGTTGGCTACTCCCGCCAACCTCCGCCAATAAAACAATCTTCACTGCCAAGTCAATTTCCATATCCTCCATTGCCTTTTTACCCCACAATTCTCCATATTCTCCACCCATAAATTATCTGCTACCACATTTTTCTTCGAAGCCTGTAGAGACGGGCTTTCCTACACTAGCATGTGTTGTAATATGCCCTAAAGACAATAGGATTGGACAGTGATATACATTTAATAATGCATGATATAACGAGTGGTTAAAGGTTTTCCTTCATCATTAGTAAACAAAAATAAAAGTTATAAAATACTAATTAGATGAAGCCCATGAAACATAAAAAGCCTTGCAAAAAAATTATAAAGAGTTATAAATTTGAGATCTCATGCATCAAAGCCGTGTTCTTAAAAATTATTCTTAGTCATTGTTTTGTTAAAACAGGACATTGATAATGTTCAAAGACCGATAATAAGAAGTTAAGCAATTTGATAATATATAATTGTAAATATATAAAAATAATGTTATTTTTAAATAACAAATTTTGTAATTTTAACAAATATACTAGGTAAATAACAAAATTTAATTAAAGTAAATTTTATCATTTTCTTCAACCAATTATCCGGTTTTTAACCGGTCAAAAATTAATGATGTGGCGTGATAAATCATGCCATGTAAAATTAAAAACTTACCAGAAGCTGAAGGGAAGAAGCTTCTAGACAATCTGTGTAATTTTGTCGTATTCGTGTTATTATATTTAAGATATTATATATTTATATAAATTTTGATATGATAATAATTCGTGTTATATAGATTTTGACATGCTCGTGTATTCATAATGTTTTCGTGTTTTTTTTTTATGTCGTATCATATTTTATTTCATGTTTTAATTTTTTTCGTATAATATAATCTGTTGTATCTAAAATTTTGAAGGTTTTTTTTTTCAAATCTTCCCCACTAAATGGAATGAAAGAGACTGGATTCCAGGTGTACGTTGGCTCTTAAGAATAAAAAACCAAACAATATTGTTGGGTTTGATTGATTTTGCTCCAACAATTTATTAAATAGTGAAATTGCTGTTGATCAATTCCAAATTTTGCAATTAACAATATAGTAGCTAGATGGACCCAACCATGAGATATTCATGTCTTATCAAAGAGAAAGATTTAGAGATAGGGATTACATTCTAGGCTTAAACCAAATTTTTTATTTCTTAACAAGCAACAAAGTAAAAGGAGAAATGAAAGCTCTATTCCTACACTTCATGATATATTATTTTTATTTGTGTAAAGGAATAGAGATTATAAAAAGAGAAGAAAAATGTATTTTATGCATTGATCACTAATTGAGAATATTGTTGTACATTAATATGTAATAAAATAAAATAAAAATGTTAATCAGTTTCTAGTGAAACTGTTTAAGATAATATTTTTTAAAAATGTAATTAATATTTTTGAATTTGGTAAAAGAAAATATTAAATACAAAATTACATTTTTAAATAAAATTACAATAACAATTATTAGAATAAAAAACAGTTAAGATATGAAACTATTGGACAATTTGACTGCTCATAAGAAATAAAATAGCATTAAATTAAGGAATTTGTTATTTATCACTTTCTTGCTATTGTGACTTGAGTAGTCAAATTCGGATCCGGTTACCCTCCATTACTTTTTCAATCTATTACTTTCTAATGTATCTTAATCATCATTCACAGGTGAGATTTTCACAATTAATGAATGGGCCCTACACATGTCAATAGTAAGGATTAATGTATTGAAAAGTAATGGATAAAAAAATAATTGATTGAATCTTAACCCATTAAATTTCTTATCGACCGGATAAAATAGCATTAACTTAAATGAAAAAAAAAAACACTAATAAATGCATTTGTTGATTGAATTTTAAACTACTAAATGGTAATATAATTATATTATAATATTCATTAATTGATTTATCAATAAAATAGCCTACTCATGTCATGATCTATACCTTACTAATAAAAACAATCCCCTGATGGGGTTTTAGCTTGGCACATGTCAAGATCCTTAGCTTGACATGTGTTGATTTTTTTTAAAAAAAATTTATTAGTTTTAAGCTTTTTTTTTCTAAATGATATATTTTAAAAGATTGATCTGCACGATGATTCTCGAATTTATTTAGGAGTCGTACTCGATTTGCTCGAAACAATCCCCTAATGGGGTTTTAGCTTGGCACATACCAAGCTCCTTAGCTTGACATGTGTTGAGTTTTTTTTTTTTTAAATGATATATTTAAAGAGATTGGTCTACACGATGATTCTCGGATTGATTTAGGAGTCGTACTCGATTTGCTCGAAAAAAATTTATTAGCTCATTATTTGACAAAAAAAAAAAAGGAACTTGCTGCTAACCTATATGAGAAAGTCGATCCAAAAAGAGAAAAAAATACAAACCATAATTTTATTTTTTATTCATTTATTATTTTTTTACCTCCTATAAATAAAAATATATACTATACAATAAGTTCTAAGTATTTTTTAAAAATACATATAAATAACACTTGAAAATATATTTGTATTACGTAATTTATAAATAAACAATTTTCATAAATTTAATTTTCATAATTAATAAAATATAATTATTACTATTAATATTATTATAATTTAAAAATAAAAAATTTAAATAAAAATGTATTATCTAATAAAATTTAATTTAGTATTATTATTAATAAAAAAATTTATAAAAATATTGAAAGAACCCAGCGTAGCGGGGAACTTAATTCTAGTTTGTCATAATAAAGCAGATGGCACCAATACTTCATATTTGTACTTTCATAGAAGGTGTTATGAGTCATCCATAACAGCATCATATTTATATATTTAAATCAATTTTGGCTTGTTTGTTCCTCAAACTTTGGTTTCAAAAGAAATGATTTTAAAGTCCTAGTGGAGATAATGTGCATGGCATATATATATATTGGTAATCTTTATATAGTTGGATTTTTATATCTTCGATTAAAGCAAGACATTAGACAATAGAGTAAATATTAATGGGCAATAGCAGCTCAAATTTTAATTAATGATGAATTAAAACAAAGGTTTACCGAACCATGGTAAGCTTTTAATTAAATTAATTTTAGGACCGTGCTTAGTTAAGATTAGAAGTGCTCATGGATTAGATTGGGTTTGAATAAAAAAAAATTATTTGCCTAGGTCAAACCTAAAAATTATTTTTATTGTTTAAAATATATATTTTTTGAAAGGTACTGTTTAAAATATATTAAAAGAAATTTATATTAATATTTTTATATTTTTATATAATTAAATTTAAATTTAAATATTTTTATTATTTAAATAGTAATTCGGGCCGGATTGAACCGATTCAAATTATCAAAACTCTATCCCAAACTACACTTGAATTATCAAAAACTTATCCCAGATTCGACTGATGGGCTGATCTAATTACAATTTTATTTTGTAATTTTTTATATTAATAAAATAATTGAGACATACAAAGAGGCAAGAGGGAGACTAATTTACTTACTCATAAGATAGTTGAATTGCAGTGTGGAATTCAGTTGGTGTGGAAAAATTCTCTTCCTACTATACTTTGTAATTCAAACGTTTCTTGATTACTGAAATTTGATTTCTTTCCAAAAATAATTGAGACATAAATGTCAATTATAAGCAATAATGATGATTTTGATTATTTGTTTTTGAAATTTTTTGAAACTTACATATAAAGTTAGGAAACGCAATCTACTTGTAGACACCTAATTTTGTCCAGACCCCTAAATCAAATTTTTTTTTCTTCCTGAAATGATGTTTTAGATTGCAGAAAAGCTCCTCACCCTGCAGGTGGTACTCCGAGACTTAGTTTAAGAAAGTAAGCATAAAAAGTCGATCTTGAAAAAGTCAACTTTGAAAAGTCAACCACTGAAAAGTCAACCCATTTTCAAAATCAAGATCCAAAGTTTAATTGAACAATGGTGAAAGAATTTTGATAATCCGAGGTCTACAACGAGAGATATGGAGTCCGGAAGATGAGTTACAGAGAATCAATGGAAAGGAAACCCAAGTTCGGAAAATTTGGGGAAAAGTGCTTAAAAGATAAAATTGGTCAAAATTGGAGGTTCTGAATGGAAGATAAGCAATGACTATGGGTAATAGAGAGGTCATTTGGGAGCAAAACGGAAGGAAAAGTCAATTTGGAAGAAAACCGAGAATTAGGGTTTTTGGTGGATTTTGGTGAAATTGGGGAAAATTGCAGAAATTACCCGATTCGGTAAAACTAAAGCCCCTAATTGATGAGGAGTGAGTGAACAAGGATAGCCCAAGGCTCAGTTTGAAGTAATTCCTAGAAAAGAGACGATTGGAGGAAAAACGAAAAAAATTCCCGATGCTGAAAATAGGAAAAATCAAACTGGAGGGGAATTTGATCGTAAAAATTTGGCGTTTTCAGACCAACTCCAATTCCAATATATGACAAAGGCACAGAAAAAGAAAATCTGGAAATCGGACCTGTTTTGAGTAAAACCGAGCTTCGGAGGTAAAAAGGTGAATTTGAAAAATTCGGGAAAAATAGCAAATGAGCTCCAAAAATTACCAAAACTTCTAGATCTCAATTTTCAATTATTTGGAAGAGATTGGCGAAGAGAAATCCGGATTCGGAGCTCGTTTCCAAAATGGTAAATTTCGAGCCCACTAAGTTGAAATTTCAGAAGAAAAATCTCGAAAAAATAGCAAATGAACTCAGAAAATTACCAAAACTTCCAGATTTCAATCTTAAATTATTTGGAAGAGATTGGCAAAGAAAAATTTGGACTCGGAGCTCGTTTCCAAAATGGCAAATTTCGGGCCCAATAAGCTGAAATTCCAAACGATAAATCCCGAAAAAATAGCAAATGAGCTTGGAAAATTATGAAAACTTCCAGATCTCAATTATAAATTATTTGGAAGAGATTGGCTAAGAAAAATCCAGAATCGGAGCTTGTTTGCAAAATTGCAAAAGTTCGAGTGCATTATGGGCAATTTTGGAAGATAAATCAGGGAAAAATAGCAAATGGGCTCGAAAAATTATAAAAACCTCCAGAACTCTTTTCTATATTATTTAGGAAGTATTGAACAAATAAAATTTGGATTTGGAGTCCGTTTGCTATTTAGTTAGGTTCGGGAGCTAAAAGGGTAATTTTTACCAAAGAAATCGAAGAGGGCCTTTCTTGCAATCAAAAAATTAAGAGTAGGCTGAAACATGAAGGGTCAGCCGGCCAAGCCCATGAGGAGAGTGATTTTTGCTGAGCTCTTGCATCCAAAGGCCAAAAGTAGATAATAAAAGTAGTTATTTTTTTGATCAAGCCTTTATAATTGTGCCACATGGACCAATCGATGAAGAGTGGGGATGTCAACATGATGGCTTCATATTTCTAAACAGTTGTATTAGAGAGAGGCTGATCACTTAATCTAAGGGTGGTAATTTCACATTTTAAGCATCTTGGATTAGTGGCCTTTGGATCAAATTTGGCTAGGGAAAAAATGACAACATCCTACATCATTTAGAAGGCCATTCAGTTCCACTAAGAGGGGAGGGGTTTTCATTTTTTTGGGGGAGGGGTTGGCTGATCAAAAGAGGGCAGTAGCTATAGTAGAGAGAAAAAAAAGGAAAAAAAAAAAAAAGAAAGAGAAAGAAAGAAAAAAAGAAGAGATTTTCTTACTACTATTTGATTTGGAAAGCTAAAGCAAGGTAGCTATGTTCATTCATGCTCTCCTCCCTACTTTGTTGATATGATTTTGTTATTTTCATGGTTATTTTATTTTCTTTCATGAAATAAAATTGTTTTTTAAAACAAGTTCTTAAAGCTCTTATCTTATGTTTTCTTGAAAAAAATCAAAGAAAAAACAAATTTTCCTCCATTTTTCCATGTGGGCTGAATGGTCCCTTATTGTGCATGTGTTGTGTTTGATTTATTTTCCATGGTGATTGTGATGTTCTAGCTTGCTTTGATATTCTAACTTTTTAAAATAATTAAGACATGGAGCTTGTTTTCAACCTTTTTCATTTACTTACTATTATTTTGTTGATTTTATCATTTTGTTTTCATGTCTACTTACTTTGTTTGCCATTTTTAATTTTCTCTTTTCACCATGTTAGGTTGTTCATGTTTTTGTTACCATACCATGTGTCTGTGATTTTGACTAGCTATGTTTATGAATTTGCATTATGTTTGCTTGGTTTAACATGTTTCCTTTTAAGTTGTATATATACTATGCCATGTGTTTGTGTTAATGCCATACTAGGATTTCACCATTTAGACATGTGACCATTCGGCCTCCCTATTACTTTTTGTCTTGTGTATGCATTTTCATCTTGCTTAGTTGACATGCTTGCATTTCTATGCCATAATATTGTGTATTTGATTTACTATGTCATGTGTTTGTGTTAATGCCATACTAGGATTTCACCATTTAGACATGTGACCATTCGGCCTCCCTATTACTTTTTTCCTTGTATGTGCATTTTCATCTTGCTTAGTTGACATGCTTGCATTTCTATGCCATGATATTGAGTAATTGATTTACTATGCCATGTGTTTGTTTTAATGCCTAGCTACATTTCTTCACATAGGATTATTGACCATTCGGCCTCTACATATGTTCCTTGCCTTATGTGTGCATTTTCATTTTGTTTAGGTACCATGCTTTGCATTACTATGCCATGAGATTGTATATTGGTTGTGCCATGTTCATGCATTAGTATTAGGTTTATTTGGTCATTATATGTTCATGTTACTTTCATGCATTTTCATGACATTTTAGGTCTAGGTCATCTTTGTGTTGCCATGCATATTCCCATGCATCTTAGGTTTTAGATCATATTGGTATTGCCATGCAATTTCATATCCATTAGGTCTTAGATCATATTGGTATTGCCATACATTTCATGCTCATTAGGTTTAAGTCACATTTGCATTGCCATGCTGTAACAACCGAGGTTACGTATAATCATGTAAAGTTAAATCCGAAAATCTTAAGGACGAACTTGGAAATTGGTAAGAAGTTATAAGTGAAGGAAATAAAAGAAGAAAGGATCAAAATGAACATATTAAAAAAGTTTAGGGGCTTCATGGTTATTTATAAAAAGTTGAGGGACTAATATGCAATTATCCCAAAAATAAAAAAATATCCCTTATGTTCATATTTTCTCCCGAAAAATCTAGACATCTTCATTTGCTAAATGAGCAGCCGGCAGCCTCCCCTCTCAAATTTCTTCATCTCCTCCATTTCTCTTCAAGAATTCCACCATAATCTCAACAACAATTACATCCAAGGTTAGTTTCTTGATAAATTCTTCATTTTCTTTAGATATTCTACTTGAGCATGCTAAGATCTTTGCTCCATAAACATGTTAAGGTCTGAAATCCATCTATTAAGTATGAATTTTACTCATTTTTGGTAAGAAATAAAAGGATTTGAAAGCATGAACAAGAAAATGGGAAGAAAAAGCAAAACAGGGGAAACTGAGCATGCTTGCTGTTCGGATTTTTTGGGTTCGGCACATTAGGGTTTGTATTTTTTTGATATTTTTCCTAGAAACTAGACTTCAATACGAGAATTTTGGTCTTTGAATCACCCAAAACCGATAAGTGGTTAAAAAGATAAAATTCGGTGAAGTTGGCTGTTCAGTGTGACCCCTGTTTCAGCATAGTTTCGGGTTTTATCAAATTTGATCAAGATTTTGTTCTAATTGTCTAAGTTAGTTATTTTCTTCATAAATTAGACTTATTGGTACCAAACTCAAGTTATGATTTTCTAATCTAACTTGATATTAAGGAATTTATTGCTTAAGAGAAATATAGTACTATTGATGGTTATGGATTATAAAAATCTCTAAGGCATGGAGTACTAGAAAGGAATTTGATAAGGACATGAATATGGAGTTGAATTTTGGAGAAAATGATTATGGAAATGATATTAAAAATTAATGATATGTTGTTTTGAGTATGAGAAATTAGTATTGACCTTGAGGGAAGATTATGAGACTTAAGTTGCATTCAAAATTGTGTAATGCTTTGAGCATGTATAGATACTAATTATTGTTAATCTCTAGGCCACGTAGATCCAACGTCACCTGTGGATCTCGAAGTTTCAGGTCGAGGTGTACAGTGAGATCATCTCAAGGATTGTGAGTAGACGACAACTATAGTTATTTGAAAATTCTTTAATTATAATTATATATATATATATTTTTAGCATAATATTTATTTTACGTATTAAAGGTATATACGATATTTAATCATATGAATTGATTTGTTATTAAAGTACTTTTATTTCAAGAAATATTATATCGAGTAAGTTGGTTGATTTTATGAAATATGATTTTACATAGAATTTGACGTACATGATTTTGGCTCTACCTGACTTAATGTATGAGATTATTTCCTTGACCGGAATACGGGAGCTGCGTGCTACGCCTTTGTGGCGGGAGCCACCTCCAGAGTCCCCATTCCCTGATATTAGACCGGAATACGGGAGCTGCGTGCTACGCCTTTGTGGCGGGAGCCACCTCCAGAGTCCCCATTCCGTGATATTAGACTGGGGTATGGGAGCTGCGTGCTACGCCTTTGTGGTGGGAGCCACCTCCAGAGTCCCTATCCCGTTATATTTGCCTTTTGGGGGCACATCATAGCGACACATATTCCTTTGGGGCGTCCTATGGTGGTATTGGCTTTTGGGGCCGGCTACTAGTATGCCTACATGGATATTGCCTGGTTATTTCATGGACGTACTCTTATGCAGGACAGAAAGTTGGAGCCCAATTATATGAAACTTGATTTACTTTACAGATTTTATTCATTGATTTAATATTATAATATTGTTATACATTTGAAAACTTTGCTACGTCTTTGAATTACTCATTATGATTTTATTATTATTTATTTTGAAAATGTCTATTATGTTTTAAAGGATTATAATCATAGTTTTCAAATGTTTTAAAAGTTGTTTACTCACTGAGATATTCATATATCTCACCATTTCATATTCTCATTTTCAGGTGATAGTTAGGTGTTGGGATTGCAACCTTCCTCTTTTCTCTACTTCAAATAGTATTGTGACGTGGTGGGCATCATAGTAAAAATTTATTGAAGTCTTGATCTTTTGATGTTTTTATCTAGTAAACCTTGCTGAGATAGGTTTACTTTTGGATATATTATATGTATACATTTGAAGATATGAGACAATAGATCAGTATGTTTTGACTTGAGAATAAATTGATCATGGATAATTTTTGAATATGATGGATATATGTGATAATAGTATTGAGAAATATTGCTGGTTGAGGATATGAATTGAGTGTTATTTGCAGGAAGGTTTATAGTTGAGATAGAAAGGAAACTCTGTCGGATTTTAGGTAGATACTCCGGACAGGGTGTTACACATGCGTTTCATGCATATTAGGTCTAGGTTACATTAATTGCCATGCACAAGCTCACATTAGGTCTTAGGTCATTTTGTATTGCCATGCATTTTCTATGTTATTTAGGCCTTAAATCATGCATTTCATGCATTTAACTTGCTGTTTGTTCATGCATTCCATATCATACCACTTGATTTTTGACTTAAGCCAATTAATGGCTAAAAGCCAGGAGCATGCTTGTGGAAAATTAAAAAGTTGTCAAGTTAAAATTTCTACCTTTGTGATTTTTTTTTTTATTAGGCAAACCTTGTCCAAATTTTTAGAAATTTTAGCTACTGATTGTAGGTCCTTAGAAGAGTCTCCAATATTTTTATTTTTATTTTTGAATGATTTTATCAAAGGCTTAAAATTGTTTTTTGGCAAAACAGTTATTCACCCAGTGTTTTGACTTTCGTGATTTTTCTGGTAGGTTATCCTTAGTCTAAAAATTAAGCCACTTTTTTCCATAGATTTAGACATTTTCTAAGTGTCCCATATTGTTTTCAGATTTTTTAAAATTTGAAAATTAGATTAAAAAAATCGCGTTTTAAAACTAGACAGTAAAGTCATATTTGATTTCAAGCGAAAAATAATTTTCTGTTTTGGCTAAGGCATTAAGAGAGGGCTGATTTAGAACCTTAGCTACTGTCCTAGGTTGATTTCTAAGCCATTTTAATCTTAAAAAATGATTTTATAAAGCTCGAGACAAGGGTGGTCAAGTCTGAGTTTTCAAAGTTAGGAAATAGAGTCTTTTTCAAAGGGGGTTTCGCATGGTGTTTTCTTTATTAAAAATTTTTAAAATTGTTTTCAAATCAATCACAAAGTATTTTTGATTTTAGAAAATTTAATTTGATGTCTTTTCCTATGGCAGTAGGATATCTTTTTATGTATACGGATTTCCTTATTTAAAGGAAAAAATACACTTTCATGCATTGCATTTTCCATGTTCATGCATATTATATGATATATGATTTTTGCTATGAATATTTCTATGGTAATGTTATTATTTTGATTTATATTTTATGGTGTTATATTGTTTGTTATATGGTTGTGAATATTCTATGTTATGCTATGCTTTTTACTTAGTCATTTATTTTTGTCACACCATTTAGGATTTACTATGTTCATGCATTGTTATTTTTATTTTCATGCATATTTCATAATATTATTATTTTATGTTTCATATCATTTCATGTCATTTAGATTATATTGCCATGTCATTTATATTATACTATGTCATTTAGAATATGCCATGTCATTTAAAATATGTCATATCATTTAGATTTGCCATGCCATTTAGGTTATATCATTTCATTTAGAATATATTATGTCACTTAGGTTATATCATTTCATTTAGAATATATTATGTCACTTAGGTTATAATATTTCATTTAGAATATACTATGTCATTTAAATTATATCATGTCATTTAGGTTGTAAATTTTGCTATGTCATCTTTATTATGTTACACATATTCATATTCATTTTTTAAAATATTTTAAAATAAGATAATAATTTTCAATAAAATAAAGATATTCCCGAGTTAAAATAATTCATGAGTTCTCTATCGGGTTTGCTGGAAAGGATATCATCAATTATCATTAATAAAGGAATATATTTCTTTCAAAAAACGAGAATGATTCGGAAAGTTTTCCAAATAAATAAAAATTTTCTATATTTTGCCGATTTTGTCAGGGAATATAGGAAAATTTTGAATTAATAAATTCCGGATTATTTTCAATTAAAAATGGAATTATTTTTCTTTAAATTGGGAGTTATTTTTAAATGCCAAATCTAAAACCGACTTTTTACCGAGACTTGAGATAACACATGATTAATAAGGTATCGTTTTATAAGGGCGTTGTGGTGGTGCTAATCCTTCCCCGCACGTAACCGAGTTCTAAACCCGCTTCTTTGATTTTCTCTGGTTTAAAAACGCAGATTTGAAATTGGTTTTAAAAATATTTTAATTAATTTCAAAATGTTTTACAAAATCGGTTTTAATAGGTGGCCGATCACACCTAGCCAAAAAAGATTAGTGGCGACTTCATGTCTTTTTTCGAGGTTGTTTTCAAGCCCTCATTTTATTTCAAGAGGAATTAAGTCGTCTTTTCCTCTGGTTCCCCCAATGTCACGCTTAATGAGTATAAAGTCTCGCGATAAGACTTGCTATTTTTTAGGTTGCGGTACTACTATTATAATAATCTCAAATTAAAATTTTATTATTAACAAATCAACATATATTTTTTTTTTTTACAAATGAATCACTTAAATATGCATAATAAAGAGATTATTTAAATGATAATTTTTTTTAAATTAACAGATCATATAAACATAAATATAGAACATAAACTTATGTTCAAATAAGAAGAAAGAAAACCATAATAAGAGCTCAAATAATAAATTCCAACATAAAAACAATGCAACATCTTAAAATAAGACATAGACCACATCCATTTTTAAGTAACTTTCATTTTATGATAAATTTTATCATGAAAATTTACTAGTCCCAAACTAGGCATGCTAGAGGGAAGAATAGAGCTTAAAGGAATATTGGAAATTTCTTGACGAAATAAATGAAAGAACTTAAGGAATAACAAGAATGACAAAAAAATAGTAAACCATGTAAGGAAGGGTAAAGAGTAGGGTGTAATCGAGTCGAGCTCAAGCAATAAGAAGTTCGAATTCGAGTTCGAACTCGACTTGAAATTCGAGATTCGAAGTTCGGCTCAAACTCGATTGAGTTTCATTTTTAAAACTCAAGCTTAATTCGAGATAAAAATCGAACTGCTCGAACTCGCTTGATTAAGCTCGTTTGCCTAGTAAAAAATGTGTTCGATTCCCATACTCGACTTCAAAATCGATTATTTGTTCTCGAGCTCGAGTTCGAATTGATATTTTTCTAATACTAATTAAAAACAATAAAAATAATTCGATTAGGCATGCGAGCTACTTGAGTCAAGCATTAGGATACTCGAATTCGGCTCGTTCAATAGCTCGCTCTCGGCTCGACAATGACCGAGCCGAATTCAAGTTTTTTCGAGCCGAACCCGAGTAGCTTGCAAGCAAATATGTCTCATTTACACTCCTAGTAAAGAGTAGTTTATCATCCAATAAATATAAATTTTGAATCCCAACATCTGCGACTTTTTTGTTTTTTAGATTGCGGGCTCGTTTATAAAGAAAATAAAATAAGGAAATGGTTTACCAAGAAATTAAAAGCTTTACCCAAACTTTTACAAGGCGAGCTATCCCACCAAGTTCAAATCTTAATTTGGATTAGATCAATTTAGGTTTTAAATTTTTTGAGTTCGAGTCATTTCGATTTCGGGTCATTTCGGGTTTAAGTTATTTCAGATTTGGATCATTTCGCGTTTGGATTATTTCGGTTTCGGATCATTCAGGTTTGATACTCGGGTTATTCGGGTTTGACACTCAGGTTATTCTGGTTCAAGTCATTCAGGTTCAATTTATTAATTTTAAAATCAAATCACATCAAACTTATATAAATTATTTGATCGAGTCAGATTTAATTAGAATTTTATTGAAATATAAAAAATATAAACATGGTAATTTAATTTAAAAAAACTCTGTCCAACTCTTTTTTTTTTTTTTTGGATTCGGGCATAATTCGGTAATTTTTCAAATTCTAGTATCTGTTTACTTAAACAAGTATTATTGTATACCCGAAATTGTTATCTCAATCCATTTACATATCTGTATATGTATTGTTATAACGAAGTGTACTAATCATTATAATACAATACACATATCAATGACCCATTTTATATATTTTTAGAAAACCACATGATAAGACTTAAGAGGTTATACATTTAAAATAAAAATAACACATTTGCCCTAAAAATAACATGCATAACTATAAGAGATTATATAATTTGATCTATATTATATGATAAGATATTATTATAACACAACGTACAAATCATTATGACAAAATAAACGTATCATTATTTACAACCTAATAATACTTTCATTATGACAAAATAAATGTATTTTATTCTAAATTATGTAAGAATATACTATACTTTTAGAATAAAATAATACATTTATTTTAAGTAATATGTATAACAGTAAAGAATGTTATAACATTATCATAAGCATATTCATGATAATCAAAATGTATAATTTATTTTAAATTTTATTATAAGATTATCATAATTGATATATAACATTTTATTAATTTATTTAAGAGATTATTATATATTTAAAAAATTATTTTACTTTTTGAATAATTATCTTGAAGTCTTAAACAATTAATTTAAGAAGATTATTATTGTAGTAATACAACAAACTTACTTATAAAGAAATACAACAAACTTACTATTTATCCAATGCAACGGTTTGAATTAAAATAAAGATATTAAGATTGATTTATAACCGATTGATTAAAATTTTAATTCTTAATACTCTAACATTATATATAATAGGGTTAATAGCACCAGTGGTCCTCAAACTATAAGACATATTTTATATTGGTTCTTAAACTTCAAATTAGTCATTGATTACAAGTATCATAACAAATTGGTCCCTACTGTTAGCTTTTTCGTTACCATTACCAATCAGCTAGTGACACGTGTCAACAGCTGATTGCTCTAGTAGTTGTCTTCATTTTTTTTCTTTTTCTTTATTTCTTTTATATTTTTTCTTTGATTTTTTTTTTATAAATATATACAAAGAAAAAATAATTCATATGATAAATTAAAATATTTTTTTTTAAAATATAATTAATTTAAAAAGTATGACATATTTGTTTACTTTAATTTAATAAAAAAATATTTTTAATTTTTTCGTTTCTTCCAGTTTTTTCTTTGTTGCTTTTCTCTTCTTTATAAATAAATATTAAAAACTAAATAATAAATTACATTATAATTTAAATTAATATTGTAATAATCAAATAATTGAAAAAAATATAAAACTATTTATTTACATTAATTTTATAAAAATATTTTTTTTATTTTTTTGTTTCTTCCCTTTCTTCTTTTTTCTCTTCTTTATAAACAAATACAAAATATATATATATAAGTATATTATATTATATTTTAAATTAAATTAAATTAACTTTTCAAAATCTAAATAATTTATAAATATAAAATATTTATAAGTTTTTTATTTTTTCCTTTCTTATCTTTTCCCTTTTTCTCTTGTTTGTAAATAAATATAAATAAAAATGAATAAATAATAATTCATATTATAATTTAAATTAATTTCAAAATATAAAATATTTTATTTACATTAATTTTATAAGAAAAGAGGAAAAAAGGAAAGAAAAAAGAAAGAAAGAAAAGGAAAATAAAAAAGTAAAAAATATATTTTTAATAAATCAATGTAAATAAATATTTTATATTTTATAAATTATAAATTATTTAATTTTTACGAAATTAATTTAGTTATAAAAAGAAAAAAGAAAGAAGAAAAATATTTTTTTTAAATTAATGTATATAAATATTTATATTTTTTAAATTATTTAATTATTTAAAAAATAATTTAAATTATTATTTATCTTTTGTATTTATTAATGTTTTCATTTTCCCATTTTCTTTATTGTTCTTTATAAATAATTACAAAAGATAAATAATAATTTAAATTAATTTTTTAATAATTAAATAATTTATAAAATATAAATATTTATTTACATTAATTTTATAAAAAATATTTATTTATATTTATTAAAAAATATCAAAGAAAAAATAATAAAGAAAAAGGAAAACAAATAAAGAGGAATATGGTGCAATCAGCTGGTGACACGTGTCTCTAAGCTGATTGCTACAATAAAGGTAACGGAAAAGCTAACGGTAGAGACCAATTTGTTATGATACTTGTAATCAAGGACAAGTTTGATACATTTTGAAATTTAGGGACCAATATAAAATATACCTATAGAGGACCATTGGTGCTATTAACTCTATATAATAACATCAAACTTTTTTTTTTCATTTTCTAATTCTTCCACAGTCACTGCTTGCATAGTGTGTACTTTATTATACTCCAAAATGATAATTACAAGTTATAAAATCAAAATAAAATAATTATTCTTGTTATAATTATCATTTTTATTAAATTAATGTTTTTAAAATAAAATTATACTTAATTTGAGTACAGGTCATTTCGGGTTAATTGTTTGGGTCAATTCGGGTTCGGATCAATTTGTATTTGGGTCATTTTGAGTTCGGATCATTTTCGAGTTCGGGTTGTTAACTTTTTTGGTCAAATCTAATTGGATCGTATTTTAATTTGAATGAATTGATCGAATAAAATTTGAGTTAAAATTGACAGATCTAGATATTACAATAACCATATCTGCTTTTGCTAAGTTTTTGGTAATTTTGGATCAATCTTTTACTTTATTTCTTTTCTATTATTCACTACAAACAAATTGCCATATACTGACGCTCATCTATACTGACGGTCGAAATCCGTCGGTATAAAGGATCTATACTGACGGATTTTTGTTACCGTCAGAATATAATTAACATATACCGACACTTTGTTGTCCGTCGCTATAGATACCATGTATACTGACGGTTTATCATTGGCCGTCGGTATAGGTACCCTGTATACTGACGGTTTATCATTGGCCGTCGGTATAGATACCCCTATATTGACGGTTTACATTGACCGTCGGTACAGATACCCTGTATACTGACGGTTTATCATTGACCGTCGGTATAGCACTACAAACAATTTGCCATTTACTGACGCTTACCTATACTGACGGTAAAAATCCGTTGGTAAAAATGATCTATAGCGACGGATTTTGGTCACCGTCAGAATATACATAACCTATACCGACGCTCGAATTAACCGTTGCTATAGACACTACAAACAAATTGCCATATACTGACAGTTATCTATACCGACGGTCAACATCCGTCGGTAAAACGTATCTATTCCGACGGATTTTTTTAACCGTCAGAATATACATAACATATACCGACGCCCCACTAGTCCGTTGCTATAGGTGTACCTATACCGACGGTCAATGAAAAACCGTTGGTATATACTACAAACAATTTGCCATATACTGACGCTTACCTATACTGACGGTAGCAATCCGTTGGTAAAAAGAATCTATAGCGACGGATTTTTGTTACTGTCGGAATATACATAACATATACCGACGCTCGAATTAACCGTTGCTATAGATATACATATACCGACGGTTAATGAAAAACCGTTGGTATAGATATAGTTTTTACCAACGGTTGTATTCTGTCCGTCGGTATATTTCCCAAAAGACCCGCCTTCTTTTTAATTGGCGGGGATTTCATTTTTTTTTTAGTTTCATTTTTAATAAAATGAGCCTATAGCAACGGATCAATAATTTTATCCGTCGGTATAGACACAAATGATATTTAGGGTATTGTTTCTTTTGTTTCGTCAGTTCTCTCTTTCTCTTCCACTTTGTGTTATAGTTTTGTTTTAGTTTCTCTCTTCCGAATCACAAAGGTCAGTCGGCCATTGCCTTGCCTTGCCCATCACAAAGGTATGTTTCTCTTTTCTGCTTTTTCTCTTCCAAAATTGTTCTGCTAATTGCCTTGCCCATCAATCCCAAATTTGATGATCTCGTGCCTGTCTTTCATATTTCCAGCTCAGTCGACCCTTCACATATTTCCTTGTTTAATTTCAACTTATCTGGTCTTGCAGGCTGTATCATCCTTCAGATTCAGATTAAGTAAGAGGCCACTTTTATTTTATTTTTATTTTTATTTTAGATTCAAATTTATTTTATTTTTCAATCAGCTAGAGCGACTGTATCATCCTTCAGATTCAGAATATGTTTTGTTTTCTGTCCAACTAAAATCAATTAGTATTTTAAGACATTTAATGATAACACGCATCAATTTCGCATCTAATTTCTCTTTTTAGGTCATTACTTTATATCTTGAATTACTGAAAGAAAGGGAAAACAGAGAGCCGAAGAAGTTTCTGAAATGTCATTTCTTCAATTTCGCATAAAAAGGTAGTTGCTTGCTGTTCTATAAAAAGGTAGTTGCTTGCTGTTCTACCTTCTTCAATTTCGCATATCTTACTTTGCTCTTTCATATAAGTCTTCATAACTACCATTTTTCTCAAGTACTTTTTCCCTTTTGAATTGCGATGCTCAGTTAGTGAGTCCAGAGAGTGGCTATAATTATAGAGCTGTCAAAAGATGGACTTCACAAAGGAAGTTGGGCTACTGCCTATTTAATTGTGATAAAGTAAGTACTTATCTTTTCTTTCTACAATCATTTGTTTTGCATGATTAATTATTGTATTTATACTTGAATCAATTATTCCATGTTGCTCAGATATTTGTCCCCATACACAAAGATATACATTGGTGCTTGAATCAATTCTTTTTGTTGCCTTTAGTTCAGGATTTTCTGTTTCCTTGTGAACATAAGCTGTTGTCCAAACTTCTGTTGCAGTTCAGCTGGCTTTGAAACTTGCTCTACCAGAAGGTAATACATTGCCAGGGTCTTATAAAGAATTGAAAAAGATGATTTCTTCCTTAAGTTTGGGATATGAAAAAATTCATGCTTGTCCCAATGATTGCATGTTGTTTTGGAAGGATAAGGCAAATGAAGAAATTTGCTGTAAATGTGGTGCTTCTAGGTGGAAAGAGAGCGTGAGTGATGTAGAAAGTGATATTGAAGATACTTTTGTAAAAAAGAAGAAAGCTGCCAAGATTTTGCGTTGGTTTCCTCTAATTCCAAGACTACAAAGGTTATTCATGTCTTCAAAAACTGCTCCTTTAATACCAAAGCACGTGAGAGATGCTTGAAAACTCAAAATAGTGGAGTCGTTGTAACAACCAAAATAGAGAGTTATGCAAGTGCAAGAGATGCACAACCTATTGCAGGAGAAGTTAATTATTACGGGGCTTTAACAGACATCATTCAGTTGAATTATTCTGGTAGATTTAAGATTGTGTTATTTAAATGTGATTGGATTGATATCAATAGAGGTTGCAAGAAAGATAAGTTTGGTTTCACACTTGTGAATTTTTCACATCTAGCCCACAGTGGAACTAATTTGGTTCATGATCCTTTTATTTTGGCATCACAAGCTAAGAAAGTATACTATGTTAATGATGAAGGTTATCAAGGTTGGGTTCTTGTAAAGCATGCAAAACTTAGGGATGTATTTGATATGGGTGATCTATTATCCTTCGATAGAGAGCAAGGGAATGGAGAAATGCATGATGATACGCGTAGTGCTTCAAATTGGGTTAGAAATGAAGCTGATGATGAAGGAGTGGACGTCACACCAGAGATGGAGAATGAGCATGTAGAAGAAGATCCCATAGATGAACATAATGGGGAGGACATTTTTTAATTTTATAGAAAATAGTTTAATTATATGTAATGGATTTGGATTATAAACATTGTGACTTTGTATTTTCTTGTTCTTTCCTTTTCCATTTGCCATAGATGAACATATTGCATTCTTGCTTAGCTTGGCTTGGATTTCACTTAATGTTATTAAGTGCCTAATGTTATTGCATTCTTACTTAGCTTCTATTCTCTGTTATTGAGTGTCTACTATTGTATTATCTGTTGAAACTCAAAATAGAGTAAGTGGTAAATGTAGATCTGATGCCAAGAAAGCTTTTTTCAGCTGTTGTTTTTCGGTTCTGTTCCACTTACTTGAGATGGCAAAGCGTAGACGATTGAATATCGTTAGGGCAGATCGAAGCTCTAACTCTCAATTGCAAAGGCAATCTGAACAACAATCAATGCCAGCAACATCCGAGCCTCCACAACATCAGCCTTTGCAAGATCCTCCACAACAATCAATGCCACCAACTTCTTCTTCTACCCCTAATCCAACTGAAGATGCTACATTGGGTAACCCTCATTCTTAATGTACTATTCCAGTATTGTAGTTTAAATTATTAATGTATTAAATTGTTTTATATTATATAATTGTTATATGTAGACAATGCTCCACGTAGAAAGGTTCGAGGTGCCACACGTATGGCCGATATTTGGGATTTAGAAGAAGGGGGGCATGTTGTTGTTAAGGTGAATGATCACAATATACCAATTGGTAAAGAATCTTGCACTTTAACACGATTCATTGGTACATTGGTGAGAATGCCTAGTTTTGCACCTATTAGTTACCAAAATTGGCATGAAATGCCGGATTTGAAGAAAGAAGAAATGTGGGAAACAATAGAGGTAGAAGATATTAAATGTTTTAGTTTGTAGTTAATGTGTTCTTACAGTATTCACACAACTTGACATGATTTTCTTTATTTTGTGTTTTCCTTTTTCAAAATTTTAGTCCAAGTTTGAATTTCAGAAATTCGATTCTGATGCACCTGTTAATGAAGAAACTATTCAAGAAATTAAGACTTGGACAATAAAGAACATGAGTACAAAGTGGAGGCAATGGAAGAATGATTTGAAGTCTAAATTCTATGATGAACACACAACACCAGAGGAAATGGCTGCTAAGATTGATGATCCCCGGATTGACAAAGAGCAATTTATTTTAATTGCTGCACATTGGTTGACTGGTAAAGCGAAGGTAGATATTTATAAACTATATTTTAATTTTCTTTTATTAATCGAAGGTAGAAATTGCTGCATATTGATTAATTACAACCTTTTCTTTAATTTTATTTTGCTTTTATAGGAACAAAGTGATTTAAACAAAACAAATCGTTCAAAGTTAGATGAGCCTCATTGTAGTGGAACAAAATCATTCCCTAGGATCATCCAAACTTTGGTACTTACATCAATTTTTTATCACTCTTTCAGTTAAATTTATATGAAGTCTACTTTATGTATTTGTGGTTTTGTTATCTAGATAGTTAATGGATGATTTTTGTAGACCGAACAAGCTAATGGAGTTCAACCATCACGTGCTGAGGTGTATATTCATACTCGTACACGTAAAGATGGAAGTGTTGTGAATGAGAAGGCAGCAGAAATTGTGGTATTCTATCCTTTTTTTTTCTTTATTTATCTGCCCTACGACTATGCTTATGTTAATTGAACTGAGATTTTGTTTCATGTAACACTTTCGTTATAGGAACTCATGAAAAAAGGTTTGGATGAAATTGGATCTGAAAATTCTCAAGAATGCTCATGGAAAGATGATGTGTATTCAAAAGTTAAAGGACCAGAGAAAAAAGGCCGTGTTCGTTGTTTGGGAACAATATCTACTTCATCGCAGAAATCGACTTCATCATGTTCTCGAACAATGCAGCGTGATGAAAAGGTACTAGGGTTAGAGGCTCAGGTTGAAGAATTGAAGGCAGCTTTGGGTAATGTTTTATCAGTGTTTCAAAGACAATTTCCTAACGAGAACGTAGATATTTTGGCTTCTGCTACTCGTGTAGCCAATAAAGAGGTAATATATTTCTATAGCAGCGTTAATGTAGAATAAATTCATCTTTTAAAATATATTCATCTGCTTGATTGTGGTAGGATTGTGGAACTTGAAATGTAGATCATCTTTCAGATAATATCTAGGTTAGGTATGTTGCTTGATTGTGGTAGGATTGTGGAACTTGAAATAAAAATAGGTGATGGAAAAAGGAGCATCCGTATGTGTCTTTAGTACTTCATAGATATATAAATAGGTGACTGTACATGACATTTAGAGGTTAATACTTCTTATTGTGATGAAATTGAGTGATAATTGCATTTGAAGATCGTGGTTTATTCATGTAAGTTATGACAGTAATGTTGCTATTGGCTTCAATTTCCTTAAATAAAAAAAAAAAAATTGTGCTCGAGGAAAGTAAAGACTAAGGAACCCTTTTGTGTTTTGGCTGTGATCGTAGATCAGAAATCATGTGTTGGATTATCCTAGCATACTCTTACAACTTCAGCAGAACATAAGTCATTGTTGAATTATCCTAGCATATTGGAAGAAATTTAAGTCGTATTATCTCATATTTATTAAATTTTAAATTATTTCATTTATTATCAGTTGACTTTAAATTAGATGTTTAATAACATGAATATAAACTTTTTTAAATTAGATGTTTAAATCATAGAATAGGGATAGGAAAAAAAATCTAGCCTAATTCTCACATAGCTTCTCTCATCGACCTTTAAATCGTTACATCCGTGCTGACTTGGACTAGACCAGTCCACTTCAATTTTGGGCTTGGACCTTGGAGATGTTGCGAGGTTTGCCATAGGGATAGAGGTGTTTGGTCGGTTGGAATGTCCTTTTCATTTTTCTTGTAGGTTGCTAATTGCCAGCAAATGGAAACAGACAGTATATACAACGTTGTTATTTCTTACTTGTGTGCTTGAAAATAGCTGTCAGGTAACAACTAGCAAGGAATATTATATACCCCAGCTTCATAGAACTATAAATGCTAGCTACGGATCAATATTTGCTTACAAACCAGAATTTATTTGAGACAATATATCCATTTGATGAGGTTCAGATGTTAGTCTGATGGATAACTAATAGTATTTTTCTATGTTGTTCCGACAGTTCATTTTTTTTGAAGTATTCATAGAAAAAATTGAACAAACTCGTATCAAACACATATCCGTATACGATACTCACATCCGAGTAACATAAGTAATTTTAGCAGAGGTGCTGTGATCCATTGGTCAACATTCAATGAAAGAAGCTCTCTGTCAGTTGAATTATAAACATATACTTTTGAGCTTTATGCAAATTAAGTTACTATTTTTATTTAATTATATTTTTACCTTTTGAGCTTAATTCAATAAATATATATTGACATAACATATACTTTTTAGGTACCTGATGCTGGTAGTGCTCCAAATTTGTCACCAATAATAAGGTCTTCAACTTCTAGTCATCAAGTTAATGAAAATGAAGACGGTAAACTACTTGATTATTTTATTCTTCTATGTTGACTTCATTACTTAATTGCTGCACATTGGTTAATATTTGTCAATTTTATGCAGATGTTGCTTGATAGGAATATTCATGAGATTTGGATTACTTATTTCACTGTATTATGACTTTAGCTTGCGACTTCTATTTAGCTTGTAAAACTTATATAATTAAGACAATTTATTTGTAATTTTATTTTTAATATTATGAAATATTTTGTACTTTCTTATAATGGTTTTTGTACTTTCTTATAATGGATTTCTTATCTTGGATTAAATTATAAATATATCAATATTAGTAATTGAAAATATGAAAAAAAATTATTTTTATTGACCTCTATACTGACAGTTCATATAACAACAAAAAATGTATAGTATACTGATCGAGTAAACCGTCAGTTAATTTACGACAAACGGTCGCTATAGGTTAATTGTATATTTTACATTTTAATCTATACCGACGGACACAAAAAAAAACCGTCGGTATACGTATATCAATGGTATCTATACCGACGGATACAAAATCCGTCAGTATAGATACGGTATCTATACCGACGGTTACAAAAGCCGTCGGTATATATGCGATATCTATACCGACGGATTTTATATCCGTCGGTATAGATTCGACATCTATACTGACGGATTTTTTATCCGTCGGTATAGATACCGTATCTATACTGACGGATTTTGTATCCGTCGGTATAGATACCGTATCTATACTGACGGATTCTGTTTCTGTCGGTATAGATGCGATATCTATACCGACGGATACAATATCCGTCAGTATAGATGTCGCATCTATACCGACGGATACGAAATCCGTCGGTATAGGTAAGGTGTAAAAGGGGCTACCCCAACATAGGCTATACCGACGGTAGTGACATTAGTGACGCATAAAACCGTCGGTATAGGCTATACATCCTATTCCGACGGTCACCACTTCCGTCGGTATAGGTCTATACCGACGAGGGTTTTACCGTCGCTTAATTTTTTGTCGGAATAGTCATTTTGACCGTCGGTATAGGGTTTTAGGACTTTTAGCGACGGATTTTGAGGATTTACTGACGCTTTTTGAACCGTCACTATATGGCAATTTGTTTGTAGTGATTGTACAAAGAGACCAAAGGTGAATGCAAAAGTTAACTTTATTCATTATGGTCATCTTTAATTTCCCCCACGAAATTAAGACAACAGGAGCCAAAAAGAAAACAATCCTTCTGATATGTGGGTATCAATAAGGTTGTGAAATACTGTTAAAGATTTTGAAGTTTTTTAGTCTAAAATAGTTTAATTTTCTTTGATAATTTAACTACTATTATATAGTTTCTTTTTCAAGAAATCACATTGCTTGTTCAATTTTGACTACTATTATATATTGTGCATGTAAAAAAAAGTCTCTCTAGGATAGGTTTCTGTGGGAGGTCGAGTAAGAGTCTTGTCTTGTACAAGAGTTTGATATCCTCAAGGTTTCTTATGGAGTGATCTTTGGGGTTAAGATAGTTCATAGTGGATTGCGTTTCTTTCTTTTGACAGTTAGCGAGGTGGCAGATGAACTGGAAGAAGTGTTGCGGAATCTAACACTCACGGATGAGGAACGAGTTTGCTTAGATACTGAAGAAGACCAAGATACTATTGATTCGTTGGAAGGAGAATGTTGGCTTGTGGGGAAACTCCTAACAGACAGACCTGTCAACAGAGAAGCAATGGTGAACACGTTTAAAATAGTCTGGAAATTACTGAAGGAGATAACTGTTGCATTCTTAGAAGATAATCAGTTTATCTTCAAGTTTGGCACCAAGAAAGATAAAGAGAAGGTCCTAGATGGGTCACCTTCGTCTTTTGATAAACATCTATTGTTGTTAAAAAACTATGATGGTAACCTGCGGCCTAGTGAGTATCTTTTTGACAAAACAACTTTCTGGATCTGGATCTATGACCTACCATTGAAATGGATGAATTCAAGGTTTGCGAAGAGAATAGGTAGGCAGATTGGCATGCTGCTTAATGTTGATACCAATCTAGAGTGTCTTGGCTGCACAAGATTTCTTAGGATCCGAGTCGAGATAGATGTCTACAAACCCCTTCACAGAATTTTCTCCCTGACCATAAACACAGAAGGTGAAGAGAAACAAGCTAGGTTGAAGTATGAAGATTACCCACGATTTGTTATGAATGTGGGAGGATAGGACATACTGATCTTGAATGTCAGAATAATATTCCTGATAGGACGAGAGATGCAGCAGGGAAACTGTACGAGAATTGGCTTCGAGGTTCTCTTATACATAGGGGAACACGAAACTTATGGGAACGTCGAGGCCCTACAAACAGCAGGCTAATGGGGGTTGGTCTGGTATATAACAGAACAGATTCAAGGGGATAACGATTGGCATCAACCCAAAAGGAGGAAAATCAGCTGGCATGGGATAAACGACACTATGCAGAACGGATATGGCAAGTGCAGGTAATTCAGGAAAGGAAAATGTTGAAAGAGGCAAATATGTTAGCAAAATGGCCACCTTGCTGTCTTGATAAGTTAAAGATGAACATAGTTTTCTTTTGTGTTGTTTTTTGTGGTATTGCCTTGTAAGCTGAAATGACAGCAGTGGTTGTGAAGTTGTTTGTGTTATGTTACCAACTTGAAAGTTGATTGAATACATGACTTGTAGTAGGTGAAAGTTAGTATGTTTTTTGTTTATGTATACAACACAAGTCAAATGAAAGGAATTGAATTATTGCAGCCTATGCTTCTGGTGTGTGAGTGTGTGTTCTCTGCTCTCGTTTTCTTCTTCCTTCTTCCTTGTGACTTGCATGCTTGACATTCAATATGGTATCAGAGCTTGCTTCTTGAGGGATCTGACAAATATAACACACATTAGAGAGAGAGTTCTTGAGAGAAAACAAGGTAGAACATCTCCCAAATAGAGCCTGTCACTGCCTTTGCTGAAACATGTCTGCCAGCAGCTTCTCGACACCCTCTCCTCCTATGTTTACTGGAGAAAATTACAACATTTGGATGGTCAAAATGAAGACATACTTGAGGGCACACGACCTCTGGGAAGTAGTGGAGTCAGGAAGGGATCCTACCCCATTGAGAGGTAATCCTACACTGGCTCAGATGAAACAGCACAGTGAGGAAGTGGCTAAGAAGTACAAAGCCATGTCTTGCCTCCAAAATGGAGTTTCAGATGCTATCTTCACAAGGATTATGGCTTGTGATTCACCAAAGCAAGCTTGGGACAAGCTTAAGGAGGAGTTTCAAGGTTCTGAGAAGACTAGGCAACAACAACTCATCAACCTGAGAAGAGACTTTGAAAACCTGAAAATGAGAGAAAATGAAACTGTCAAGCAATATTCAGACAGGATCATGGCCATTGTTAATGGCATCAGGTTGCTTGGTGATGAGTTCAGTGACAAAAGAGTAGTTGAGAAGGTCCTCACCACCCTTCCAGAAAGGTATGAGGCAAAAATCTCTTCTCTTGAAGATTCAAGAGACTTGGGCAGTATTTCCTTGTCTGAGCTGATAAATGCTCTCTATGCTCAAGAGCAAAGAAGAGCAAGCAGACAGGAGGAGCACACTGAAGGTGCTTTTATGGCCAAAAACAAAGAGAAAGAGGGAAGTTCTTCTTGCAAAGGAAAGAAGAATTATGGTGACAGAAAGGAGAAGCAGAGGAAGGACAGGGAGAGTACCAAAGATGGTGGAAAGAGGAAATATCCACCATGCTCTCATTGCAAGAAGTCTACACACCTGGAAAGATACTGTTGGTTTAGACCAGATATCCAATGTCGAGCTTGCAAACAAATGGGACATATGGAGAGGGTTTGCAAAAACAAAGGTCAGCAGCAACAAAACACACAGGCTCAACTTGCTGATGGAAATCAACAGCAGGAGGAGCAGATGTTTGTCGCATCTTGTTATGCAACCAGCAGTGAGACCAAGATGAAATGGCTAGTAGACAGTGGCTGCACAAACCACATGATTTCAGATGAATTCATGTTCAAGGAGATTGATAGATCTTGCAACTCAAGGATCAGAATAGGAAATGGAAGCTACATTGAAGCAAAAGGCAAAGGAGATGTGATAGTCAACACACCATCAGGTAACAAGCTCATTACTGATGTCCTATTAGTGCCTGAATTAGATCAAAATCTGCTCAGTGTAGGCCAGTTGTTAGAGAAAAATTACTCTGTTATCTTTAAGAAGAAAGTATGCATGATCTATGATCCAACTGGTTGTGAACTCATTTCCATTGAAATGAGTGACAGAAGCTTCATTCTAGATTGGAGTTCCTTGATTTCTTCTGCATGTACCAGTACTGTAGATGAAACATCTTTGTGGCATAGGAGACTTGGACATGTAAGCTACAACAAATTGAATCATCTATACAAGAATGAACTTGTTTTAGATATGTCACATGTCTATGAACATAATGATGTGTGTGAAGTGTGTCAACTGGGAAAACAGTCCAGACTACCATTCCCAGTAGGCAAGGCCTGGAGAGCAACAAAAAAGCTGCAGTTAATACACACTGATGTGTGTGGCCCTATGAGGACTTTGTCTCTAAATGGAAGTAGGTACTTCATTCTGTTTATTGATGACTACACCAGAATGTGTTGGGTGTATTTTTTAAAGCTGAAATCTGAGGTTGCCTCAATATTTTGGAAGTTCAAAGCTTATGTTGAAAATCAGTCTGAATGTAAACTGAAAATCCTCAGGTCAGACAATGGAACTGAGTATACCTCAGACAAGTTTGAGAAGTTTTGTGCAGTTGCTGGTATTGAGCATCAGCTCACTGTCACTTATAGTCCACAGCAAAATGGGGTCAGTGAAAGAAAGAACAGAACTGTGATGGAGATGGCAAGGTGTTTGCTATTTGAAAGGAACCTGCCTAGGAAATTTTGGGCAGAGGCAGTTAATACTGCAGTGTATCTGCAAAATAGGCTCTCCACAAAACCTTTGAAGTCCAAGACTCCACATGAGGCCTGGTTTGGATCTAAACCCTCTGTGCTTCACCTAAGGGTGTTTGGCTGCATTAGCTATGCCCTTATACCAGGGGTAAAAAGGGACAAGCTGGACAAAAAGTCCCAAGTAGGGATCCTCATTGGTTACAGCAACAACAAAAAGGGATATAGAATCTTCATTCCCTCAACAGAGAAGATCATTGTCAGCAGGGATGTGAAGTTTAATGAAGCTGTTGTTTGGAACTGGGAAACATCTCAAGTTGATTCCACTGAAGCTGAGCAAACTGAAAATGTCTTGACACAAGAACAAGAAGAAAATGCAGAAGGTGAAGACTCAGAAGATCATCCTGTGAGAGGCACCAGACCACTCTCAGATGTTTATGAAAGGTGCAACATTGCTGTCATGGAGCCAGCAGATTATGAAGAGGCTTCTAAGACAGATGAGTGGAATCAAGCCATGCAGGAAGAGATAGATATGATTCAAAAGAATCATACTTGGACTTTGGTTGATAGACCAAGCAATAAGAAAGTGATTGGTGTGAAGTGGGTTTACAGGACCAAGAAAAATGTTGATGGTTCTGTTAACAAGCTAAAGGCCAGATTAGTGGTAAAAGGGTATGCTCAGCAATTTGGAGTGGATTTCTCTGAAACCTTTGCTCCTGTGGCAAGGTTAGACACCATCAGGTTGCTGATAGCCTTGGCTGCTCAAAGGCAGTGGAAAATTTACCAGTTAGATGTAAAATCAGCCTTTCTGAATGGCTATTTAAATGAGGAGGTCTATGTTGAACAACCAGAAGGTTTTATTGTTGAAGGCAGTAAATTAAAAGTTTACAGATTGAAGAAGGCCTTGTATGGGTTAAAACAGGCGCCTAGAGCCTGGTATGAAAGAATTGATGAGCACCTTCTGAAGTTGGGATTTAAGAGAAGCATCAGTGAGCCAACCTTGTATGTGAAACAACTGAAGGAAGATATGGTGATTGTATCTTTGTATGTGGGTGACTTACTTGTGACAGGCAGCTGTGAAAGCTTTGTAATAGATTTCAAGAAACAGATGCAAGCAGTATTTGAGATGACAGACCTGGGTAAAATGACATATTTTCTTGGAATGGAGATCTTTCAGACACAAGTTGGCATATACATTGGCCAACAAAAGTATTCTTTGAAAGTTTTGAAGAAATTCAGCATGGAGAGTTGTAAGTCTGTTAGTACACCTGCAAATCTAGGTGAAAAACTCTCCAAGGATGATGGCTCTGAGAAATTTGATGAAAAAGTCTATAGAAGCTTAGTTGGCTGTTTGCTATACTTGACAGCAACAAGGCCAGATATTATGATTGCTGTAAGTTTATTATCCAGGTTTATGCATTGCTGCAGCATTGTGCATTTTAAAGCAGCAAAAAGAGTGCTAAGGTATGTCAAAGGAACTATAAACTATGGAGTTTGGTTCTTGAGGAATAACAGACTTAAGCTAACAGGCTATACTGATAGTCATTGGGCTGGTTCAGCTGATGACATGAAAAGCACCTCAAGATATCTTTTTACTCTTGGTCATGGCTGTTTTGCATGGAGTTCAAAGAAACAGGACACGGTTGCCCAGTCCACAGCAGAAGCTGAATATATTGCTGCTGCTGCTGCTGTAAACCAAGCCATTTGGTTGAGGAAATTATTGAGTGATCTAAATCTGGCTCAAGAGGAAGCAACAGAGATAAAATGCGACAATCAATCTGCTGTTGCAATTGCAAAGAACCCAGTTTTTCATGGAAGGACAAAGCACTTCAACATTAAGCTTCATTTTGTAAGGGAAGTGCAACAAAACAAAGAAATAACACTGGTTAATTGCAGTTCTGAAAATCAGTTGGCTGATATCTTCACCAAGCCTCTCCCTAAGACCAGGTTTGAATGCTTAAGGAAGTTAATTGGTGTTGACAGCAAAGTAGCCAAGGAGGAGTGTTAGCAAAATGGCCACCTTGCTGTCTTGATAAGTTAAAGATGAACATAGTTTTCTTTTGTGTTGTTTTTTGTGGTATTGCCTTGTAAGCTGAAATGACAGCAGTGGTTGTGAAGTTGTTTGTGTTATGTTACCAACTTGTAAGTTGATTGAATACATGACTTGTAGTAGGTGAAAGTTAGTATGTTTTTTGTTTATGTATACAACATAAGTCAAATGAAAGGAATTGAATTATTGCAGCCTATGCTTCTGGTGTGTGAGTGTGTGTTCTCTGCTCTCGTTTTCTTCTTCCTTCTTCCTTGTGACTTGCATGCTTGACATTCAATAAAATATGGTAACTCATGAGGGAATCCCTCGATCTCAATCAACGATATTGGAGGCGTTAGTAATAGGACAGAGAAAAATCAGGCCTTTAATCCAGAAATTACCAACAAGGAAGGCACCAATAAAAGTCAACAATAGAATGGAGACACATCCACGTTCTTTAGGGAAATGGTCGGGTTGACAAATGTGCAAGGCAAAACTGTTGAAGCGGAAAAACAGATGAGCAGGGACACAAACAAAGACAATAAGAAGGTCAGTATGAGAAACGATGCACCCTTGAATTGGATGTACACCCCTCCAATAACTATACGACAGCTGACGAGACAAACAACACCTTATGCTATATGGGCAGTTCTAATGATCAGAAGCGAAGCGATCACAAGGTAGAGGGTAAGAAAAGATGAAAGAAGAAAGCTAGAACCATTCGGACTGACACTCAAGTATATGTAGAACTAGGAAAGAGGAAAGCAGGAGAATTAATGGGAGACCATGATACTATGGAAATAGATGAGTAGGGAAAGTGACACAAGAATGAAAGGGGGTTTATGGAGGATTTCGTATCATTGATGGCGGTGACTGGCTACCAATTTTGCCGAGCACAATGAGGTGCATGGCATGGAACTGCCGTGGGCTTGGGAACCCATGTGCAGTTTGAGCACTTCAACATTTATTGAGGAGAGAAGATCCCCATGTAGTTTTCTTGAGCAAAATGAAACTACATGAAAGGAAGCTAGATAGAATAAAGAGGAAATATGGTATGCAACATGTTTCGGGGTCAGTTTGGAAGGAGCCAGTGGGGGCCTAGCTATGATGTGGAAAGGTGATATCTCAATTTCTCTACTCAGAAAATCATATTGACATGGAGGTAGATGATAAAACAGACCACGACACATGGAGAATTACTAGGTTCTATGGGGAACCAGACCATCGCAAAAGAGACGAATCATGGGACCTGCTACGAAACTTGTCCACTAAATCTTCGAAGGCATGACTGTGCTTGGGAGATTTCAATGAAATAATGTGGAAACATGAAAATTCAGGCCAATGTTTAAGAGGAGAAAACCAAATGAAGGCGTTTTGAACAACTCTTGATGACAGTGGACTAGAGGAACTTGGTTATGTTGGTGCTTGGTTTACATGGGAAAGAGGTAACACAGTCATGAATAATGTGAGGGAAAGGTTGGATAGGGGGTTGCAAATAAAAACTTGTGGGATTTATTTCCACATTCATATGTTCAACACTTATCTGCTCCAACATCATATCATAGGCCAATTATGGTGCATATGGAGAACATTCAGCACAAGATAGCAAGGAAGCGAAGGCGAAATCACTTTGAAGCATTGTGGGTCAAGGAACAGGGGGTCGAGGAAGTAATCAATGAAGGTGGGAAATCTCCGATTAAAACTACAAAGTACAAAAGCCAAACTTCGCGTATGGAACAAAGAGCATTTTCAGTCGAGAAGCGACCCTATCAAGAGACTAACAGCGGAGTTGGAGCATCTCAAGATGGAAGAAGTAAATGATGATACGTTGGAACGAAAGCATATGGTTCGATCTGAACTGAATTTAGCTTTGGAACATGTAGAGATTTTTTGGATGCAAAGAGCAAGGACTAATTGGTTGCGTGATGGGGACAAGAACACAACATTATTCCATGCTAAGGCCACTCAAAGAAGGTAACGTAATGTCATTAAAGGGTTGGAGAACAATTCTAGTGTGTCATGTGATGATGACTATAAGATTCAAGAGATAGCCACTTCTTATTTCAGCAACTTTTTCAATCCCAAGGTTCACTCCATTATGATGCTATCATTGAGACTATTGAAACTCGGGTTACGGGCGAGATGAATACTTTCCTATTAACAGAATTCCAACCAGAGGAGATTTGAATTGCTCTCAAATAGATACATCCAACAAAAGCTCTCGGCCCTGATGGTATGCCCGCTATCTTTTATCAAATACTTTGGCATATTATTAGGAATGACATTTTCAAATACTGTCTTGATTTTTTGAATGATAGGGCTGACATTTCTATTGTTAATTTTACTTATATCCCTAAAACCAAAAACCCAAGACATATTACCCAGTTTCGCCCTATTAGTCTTTGTAATGTCATCTACAAAATCATTGCCAAAGTGCTTGCAAATAGGCTTAAGAGAGTTCTACCCCATTGCATTAGTGAATCACAAAGTGCCTTTGTTCCAGGGAGGTTTATCACTGACAACATCCTAGTGGCCTATGAACTTTTACATTCCATGAAATCTAAAAGGAGAGGAAAAGATGGGTTTTTTTTTGCTCTTAAACTTGATACAAGCAAAGCTTATGACAGGGTTGAGTGGGATTTCTTAAGGGAAATGATGGATAAATTAAGATTTCATAACCAATGGATTTCTACTATAATGAAGTGTGTTTCCATTGTCTCATACTTGATTATTGTTAATGGTTCTGCTACTAATGAGTTTCAGCTAGAGAGAGGGCTTCGCCAAGGCGATCCACTTTCACCTTATTGTTTTTAATATGTAGTGAAGGGCTCTCAGCGTTACTTGCAAGATCATAGATGGAAGGCTTGTTGACGGGAGTTAGAGCTAACCGATTTGGACCCAGAATCACACACTTTTTCTTCGCTGATGATAGCTTACTATTTGCCAAGAAAATCGGAGCGAAAGCGAGAAGGTGCAGGACTTGCTATAGAGATACAAGGAAGGTTCTGGCCAAAAGATTAATTATGATAAATCGACATTGTTTTTCAGCAACAACAAGAAAAATGAGCTTATGAATTTGTTTGGTATTCGGGCATCTACAAACCTGGACAAATATCTTGGTTTACCTTCTATGGTTGGACGAGAAAAGCAACGAGCATTTCGAGATCTGAAGGAAAAGATAAAAGCAAGGATGAAAAGCTGGAGTACGAGATGTTTATCTTCGGGAGGAAAGGAGATCTTCATAAAATCCACTCTGCAGAGCATCCCAACTTATGTAATGAACTGCTTCATGTTACCAAAGTCTCTTTGAAAAGATATGAACAGTATGATCAGCAATTATTGGTGGAGCCAAAAAGTTAATGGTAGAGGCATCCATTGGTTATCATGGAGGAAGATGTGCTATCCGAAATCAATTGGTGGAATAAGTTTTTGGGACATGGAAAATTTCAATAAGGCTTTACTTGGGAAGCAGGGCTGGAGGCTTTTGAAAGAGACAAACACCTTGGCTTAGAGAGTTCTCAAGGCCAGGTACTTTCCAACCAATTATTTCCTGGAAACTCGGCTAGGGAGAAACCCTTCTTTTACCTGGTGAAGTATATGGTCTGCTAAACATGTTCTTGAAGAGTGAGTGCATTGGGGGGTCGGTAATGGAAACACTATCAGGATATGGAAGGATAAATGGGTGCCGTCATCAAACACTACTTTGTCTTACCCTGCGCGAGGACATATGGCTGAAAGTAGCTTGGTTCGTGAAATTACAAATTCGGATACTATGCAATGGAAGTGGGACCTAATCTATGATACTTTCGACAAACCAGTGGCTGATGAAATTTGTGAAATACCAATTAGCCATTTGGGCTTGGAGGATACTCAAGTGTGGAAACACGAGAACAAAGGAGTATATACGGTGAGGAGCAGTTACAAGATGTTATGCAAGGGAGAGCTGGAGGGGAATCAAGGAAGCATGACCCAAAGTGACACCTCAAGTGGCAATACTTAGAAAAGAATCTGGGCAGCTAAGGTCCCGACTAAAATCAAAGTCTTCTTCTGGAAAATCCAACATGGGATATTTCCGGTAATGGCCAATCTGGAAAAGAGAAAGCTTAATGTAACCCATTTTTGTTTTAGATGTGGAGGAGCAGTAGAAACGATACTACACGCTTTGAAGGAATGCCTTGCTACTGATTCTGTATGGTGCAATGTCAACATAGGAAGGGATTTTGAAGTTGGTGAAGACCCGAGAGCCGAAAACTGGATTCAACAAATCTATACTTATGCAAACCAAGAATAGTTGCAACTAATTATGATCACAGCATGGGTCATTTGGAACGCAAGGAATGGGGAGTTACATGGTGAAGAAAATAGGGGCCCAATTGCAGCTAGCAAGTAAACTGGGTCTCACAGGAGTAGTGCTTGAAGGAGATACACTGGCCATTATCAAAAGCCTACGCACATTGGATGTTGACTTATCTCCCATAGGTTCAATAATTACGAAAGCTAGAGAAAGATTATTTCAAGAACTGCTCCCTAGAACATATTAATAGGAATAGAAATAAGGCTGCCCATGTACTTGCTAAATATGGTAAGAAGAAAAGGATGTAATTGTGACATGCAAATCATTCAACCATAACCACCTTCCCTCCCAATATAATCCACGTAAAATAGTTATCAAAAGACCATATCTTAAACGAAGCCACTCAATCTCATTACTCCTCTCTTAGTTTTATAAGAAAGAGTAATTGGGGGTTATTTTTCCTGATCAATTTGGCCACTTCATGAGCTCTCGAGGAGCCTCCAGCCCTCGACAATTCTAGACTAAGATACTAATAATGCTTGGAGGGGTTGGCTACTCCCGCCAACCTCCGCCAATAAAACAATCTTTACTGCCAAGTCAATTTCCATATCCTCCATTGCCTTTTTACCTCACAATTCTCCATATTCTCCACCCATAAATTATCTGCTACCACATTTTTCTTCGAAGCCCGTACAGACGGGCTTTCCTACACTAGCATGTGTTGTAATATGCCCTACAGACAATAGGATTGGACAGGGATATACAATTAATAATACATGTTAATCACTTATATAATGAGTGGTTAAAGGTTTTCTTTCATCATTAGTAAACAAAAGTAAGAGTTACAAAATACTAATTAGATGAAGCCCATGAAATATAAAAGGTAAGAAATTATAAAAAGTTATAAATTTGAGATCTTATGCATCAAAGCCGTGTTTCTGAAAACTGTTCCTGATCATTGCTTTGTTAAGACAGGGCATTGATAATGCCAAAGACAGATAATAAGAAGTTAAGTAATCTGATAATATATAATTGTAAATATATAAAAATAATATTATTTTTAAATAACAAATTTTGTAATTTTAACAAATATACTAGGTAAAAAACAAAATTTAATTAAAGTAAATTTTATCATTTTCTTCAACCAATTATCCGGTTTTTAACCGGTCAAATATTAATGATGTGGCGTGATAAATTATGCGATGTGAAATTAAAAACTTATTAGAAGCTGAAGGGAAGAAGCTTCCTGACAATCTGTGTAATTGTGTCGTATTCATATATTTTACGTATTACAATTGTATTTAAGATATTATATATTTATATAAATTTTGATATGATAATAATTCGTATTATATAGATTTTGACATGCTCGTGTATTCGTAATGATTTTGTGTTATTCTTTTTATGTCGTATCACATTTTATTTCATGTTTTAATTATTTTTTTCGTATAATTTAATCATGTAGTTCTTTTTAAAAAAAAAAAAAAAAAAAAAAAAAAAAAAAACCTTCCCCACTAAATGGAATGAAAGAGACTGGATTCCAGATGTTCGTTGGCTCTTAAGAATAAAAAACCAAACAATATTGTTGGGTTTGATTGATTTTGCTCCAACAATTTATTAAATAGTGAAATTGCTGTTGATCAATTCCAAATTTTGCAATTAACATTATGGTAGCTAGATGGACCCAACCATGAGATTTTGTCTTCATCAAAGAGAAAGATTTAGAGATAGGGATTACATTCTAGGCTTAAACCAAATTTCTTATTTCTTAACAAGCAACAAAGTAAAAAGAAAAAAGAGAAATGGAAGCTCTATTCCTCCACTTCATGATATATTATTTTTATTTGTGGCAAGGAATAGAGATCATAAAAAGAGAAGAAAATTTTATTTTATGCATTGATCACTAATTGAGAATATTGTTGTACGTTAATATGTAATAAAAAAAAAATTGTTAATCAGTTTCTACTGAAACTGTTTAAGATAATATTTCAAAAAAATGTAATTAATATTTTTAAATTTGGTAAAAGAAAATATTAAATACAAAATTATTTTTTTCAAATAAAAATTACAATAACAATTATTAGAATAAAAAACAGTTAAAATATGAAACTATTGGACAATTTGACTGCTCATAAGAAATAAAATAGCATTAAATTAAGGAGTTTGTTATTTATCACTTTGTTGCTATTGTGACTCAAGTAGTCAAATTCGAGTCCGGCTCCCCTCTATTACTTTTTGAATCCATTATTTTTCAATGCATCTTAATCACCATTCACAAGTGAGACTTTCACAATTAATGAGTGGACCCTACACATGTCAATGGTAAGGATAAATGTATTGAAAAGTAATGAATAAAAAAATAATGGACCGGGTTTTAACACGTCAAATTCCTTATCGATAAGATAAAATAGCATTAACTTAAAGGGGAAAAAAAACCACTAATAAATGCATTCGTTGATTGAATTTTAAACTACTAAATGGTAATATAATTATATTATAATATTCATTAATTGATTCATCAATAAAATAGCGTGCTCATGTCATGATTAGAGGTGGTCATGGGCCGGGCCGGGCTGCGGCCCGGTTTTTTCCCCTCTGCCCAGGCCCGGTCCTGGGTAGCCCAAGCCCGCCCGTTTAGGCCTGAAACACTGTACATTGGAATAAAAAAATAAATTTTTTATTTTTTATATTTTTTTATAATTAAAATTAAATAAAATAATATTATTATAATAAAAATTACTGTTCCGGGCCGGGCCGGCCCGGAACATAAAATCTCCTGCCCAGGCCCGACCGGGTCTAGTCATGATTTGTCATAATAAAGCAGATGGCATATTATAAACTACTACTTCATATTTGTACTTTCATAGAAGGTGTTATGAGTCATCCATAACAGCATTATATTTATAAATCAATTTTGGCTTCTTTGTTCCTCAAACTTTGGTTTCAAAAGAAATGATTTTATAGTCCTAGTGGAGATAATGTGCATGGCATATATATATATATATTGGTAATCTTTATATAGTTGGATGTTTATAGCTTGGATTAAAGCAAGACATTAGACAATAGAGTAAATATTAATGGGCAATAGGAGCTCAAATTTTAATTTATGATGAATTAAAATAAAGGTTTACCGAACCATGGTAAGCTTTTAATTAAACTAATTTTAGGACCGTGCTTAGTTAAGATTAAAAGTGTTCATGGATTAGATCGGGTCTGAATAAAAAAAAATTTTGCCTAGGTCAAACCTAAAAATTCTTTTTACTTTTTAAAATATATTAAAAAAATTTATATTTATATTAATATTTATATATTTTTATATAATTAAATTTAAATTTTAATGTTTTATTACTTAAATAGTAATTCGGGCCGGTTTGAACTGATTCAAATTATCAAAAATCTATCCCAAACTTATCACAGATTTAACTGATGGATTGATCTAATTACAATTTTATTTTGTAATTTTTTATATTTTTTTATTAATAAAATAATTGAGACATACAAGAGGCAAGAGGGAGACTAATTTACTTACTCATAAGATAGTTGAATTTCAGTGTGGTATTCAGTTGGTGTGGAAAAATCTCTTCCTACTATACTTTGTAATTCAAACGTTTCTTGATTACTGAAATTTGATTTCTTTCAAAAATAATTGAGACATAAATGTCAATTATAAGCAATAATGATAATTTTGATTATTTGTTTTTGAAAAACTTTAAAACTTACATATAAAGATAGGAAACACAATCTACTTGTAGACACATAATTTTCTCCGGACCCCTAAATCAGATTTTTTTCCTTCCTGAAATGATAATTTAGAATGCAGAAAAGCTCTTCTCACCATGCAGGTGGTACTCCGAGACTTGGTTTAAGAAAGTAAGCTTAAAAAGTCAATCTTGAAAAAGTCAATCTTGAAAAAGTCAACTCTGAAAAGTCAACCACTAAAAAGATAACTTACTTTCAAAATCAAGATCCAAAGTTTAATTGAATAATGGTGAAAGAATTTTGATAATCCGAGGTCTACAATGAGAGATATGGAGTCCGGAAGATGGGTAACAAAAATTCAATGGAAAGGAAACCCTAGTTCGAAAAATTTGGAGAAAAGTTCTTAAACGATTAAATCGGTCGAAATTGGAGGTTTCAAATGGAAGATAAGCAATGACTACGTGTAATGGAGAGGCCATTTGTGAGCAAAATGGAAGAAAAAGTCAATTTGGAAGAAAACCAAGAGTTAGGGTTTTTGGTGGATTTTGGTGAAATTGGGGAAAATTACAGAAATAGCCCGATTCGGTAAAACTAAAGCCCCTAATTGATGAGGAGTGAGTGAACAAGGATAGCCCAAGGCTCATTTTGAAGTAATTCCGAGAAAAGAGCCGATTGGAGGGAAAACGAGGAAATTCCCAATGCTGAAAAAAGGAAAAATCAAACCGGAGGGGAATTTGATCGAAAAAATTAGGCATTTTCGGACCAACTCCAATTCAATATATTAAAAAGGCACAAAAAAATAAAATTTGGAAATCGGACTTGTTTTGAGTAAAATCGAGCTTCGGAGGTAAAAGGGCAAATTTGGAAAATTCAAGAAAAATAGCAAATGAGCTCCAAAAATTACCAAAACTTTCAGATCTCAATTTTAAATTATTTGGAAGAGATTGGAGAAGAAAAATCCGGATTTGGAGCTCGTTTCCAAAATGGCAAATTTTGGGCCCGCAAAGCTCAAAATTCCAGAAGAAAAATATCGTAAAAATAGCAAATGAACTCGGAAAATTACGAAAACTTCCATATCTTAATCTTAAATTATTTGGAAGAGATTGGCGAAGAAAAATTTGGATTCGGAGCTCATTTCCAAAATGGCAAATTTCAGGCCCACTAAGATGAAATTCCAAACGATAAATCCCCAAAAAATAGCAAATGAGCTCAGAAAATTACCAAAACTTTCAGATCTCAATCTTAAACTATTTGAAAGAGATTGGAAAAGAAAAATCTGGATTCGGAGCTCGTTTCCAAAATGGAAAATTTTGGGCCTATTAAGCTGAAATTCCAGACGATAAATCCCGAAAAAATAGCAAATGAGCTCAGAAAATTATGAAAACTTTCAAATCTCAATTATAAATTATTTTGAAGAGATTGGTGAAGGAAAATCCAAAATCGGAGCTCGTTTGCAAAATGGCAAAAGTTCGAGTGCATTAAGGGCAATTTTGGAAGATAAATCCGAGAAAAATAGCAAATGGGCTCGAAAAATTATGAAAACTTCCATAACTCATTTTTATATTATTTAGGAAGTATTGAAAAATGAAAATTTGGATTTGGAGTCCGTTTGCTATTTAATTAGGTTCGGGGGCTAAAAGGATAATTTTTACCGAAGAAATCGAAAAGGGCCTTTCTTGCAATAAAAAAAAAATGGAGAGTGGGCTAGAATATGAAGGGTCAGCCTGCCAAGCCCATGAGGAGAGTGATTTTTTCTGAGATCTTGCATCCAATGGCCAAAAGTGGATAGTAAGGTAGTTGTTTGTTTGATCAAGCCTTTGTAATTGTGCCACATGGACCAATGCATAAAGAGGGAGGATGTCAACATGATGGCTTCATAGTTTTGAATAGCTGTATTAGAGAGGGGCTGATCACTTAATCTAAGGATGGTAATTTCACATTTTAAGCATCTTGAATTAGTGGCCTTGGGATGAAATTTGGCTAGGGAAAAAATGACAATATCCTACACCATCTAAAAGGCCATTCGGTTACCACTAAGAGGGGAGGGGTTTTCATTTTTTGGGGGGGTTGGCTGATCAAAAGAGGGCAGTAGCTATAGTAGAGAGAAAAAAAAAAGGAAAAAAAAAAGAGAAAAAAGAAGAGATTATCTTTCTACTATTTGATTTGGAAAGCTAAAGCAAGGTAGCTATGTTCTTTCATGCTCTCCTCCCTACTTTGTTGATATGATTTTGTTATTTTCATGGTTATTTTATTTTCTTTCATGAAATAAATTTTTTTTTTAAAACAAGTTCTTAATGCTCCTATATTATGTTTTCTTGAAAAAAATCAAAGAAAAAACAAATTTTCCTCCATTTTTCTATATTGGCCGAATGGTCCCTTATTGTGCATGTGTTGTGTTTGATTTATTTTCCATGGTGATTGTGATGTTCTACCTTGTTTTGATGTTCTAACCTTTTAAAATAATTAAGACTTGGAGCTTGTTTTCTACCTTTTTCATTTACTTACTATTATTTTGCTGATTTTATCATCTTGTTTTCATGTCTACTTATTTTGTTTGCCATTTTTAATTTTCTGTTTTCACCATGTTAGGTTGTTCATGGTTTTGTTAATACAATACCATGTCTTTTTCATTTTGTCTAGCTATTTTTATGCATTTACATTATGATTGCTTGGTTTAACATGTTTCCTTTTAAGTCTTGTATATACTATGCCATGTGTTTGTGTTAATGCCATACTAGGATTTCACCATTTAGACATGTGACCATTCGGCCTCCTTATTACTTTTTGCCTTGTGTGTGCATTTTCATCTTGCTTAGTTGACATGCTTGCATTTCTATGCCATGATATTGAGTATTTGATTTACTATGCCATGTGTTTGTTTTAACGCCTTGCTTCATTTCTTCACATAGGACTGGTGACCACTCGGCCTCTACATATATTCCTTGCCTTGTGTGTGCATTTTCATTTTGTTTAGGTACCATGCTTTGCATTACTATGCCATGAGATTGTGTATTGGTTGTGCCATGTTCATGCATTAGTATTAGGTTTATTTGGTCATTATATGTTCATGTTACTTTCATGCATTTTCATGACATTTTAGGTCTAGGTCATCTTTGTGTTGCCATGCATATTAGGTCTTAGATCATATTGGTATTGTCATGCATTTTCATATCCATTAGGTCTTAGATCGTATTGGTATTGCCATACATATTCATGCTCATTAGGTTTAAGTCACATTTGCATATCCATGCATTTCATGCATATTAGGTCTAGATTACATTAATTGCCATGCACAAGCTCACATTAGGTCTTAAGTCATTTTATATTCCCATGCATTTTCTATGTCATTTAGGCCTGAAATCATGCATTTAACTTGCTGTTTTTTCATGCATTTCATATCATACCACTTGGTTTTTGACTTAAGCCAATCAATATTTTTATTTTGATTTTTGAATAATTTTATCAAAGGCTTAAAATTGTTTTTTGGCAAAACAGTTTTTCACCCAGTGTTCTGACTTTCGTGATTTTTCTGGTAGGTCATCCTTAGTCTATAAATTAAGCCAATGTTTTCCCATAGAGTTCGACATTTTCTAAGTCTCCCATATTTTTGTCAGAATTTTTCAAAATTTCAAAAATAGGTTAAAAATCACGTTTTAAAATTGGACAGTAAGGTCAGATTTGATTTCAAGGGAAAAATAATTTTCTGTTTTGGCTAAGATATTATGAGAGGGCTGATTTAGAACCTTAGCTACTATCCTAGGTTGATTTCTAAGCCATTTTAATCCTAAAAAATGATTTTATAAAGCTCGGGTCAAGGTGGTCAAGTTCGGGTTTTCAAAATTACCTTTTTCAAAGGTGGTTTTAGCTATAGTGTTTTCTTTATCATGCATTGCATTTTCCATGTTCATGCATATTATATAATATATGATTTTCGCTATGAATATTTCTTTGGTAATGTTATTATTTTGATTTATTTTTTATGTGTTATATTGTTTGTTATATGGTTGTGAATATTCTATGTTATCCTATGCTTTTTACTTAGTCATTTATTTTTGTCACACCATTTAGGATTTACTATGTTCATGCATTGTTATTTTTATTTTCATGCATATTTCATGATAATATTATTTTATGTTTCATATCATTTAGATTATATTGCCATGTCATTTAGATTATACTATGTCATTTAGAATATGCCATGTCATTTAAAATATGCCATATCATTTAGATTTGCCATGCCATTTAGGTTATATCATTTCATTTAGAATATATTATGTTACTTAGGTTATATCATTTTATTTAGAATATATTATGTCACTTAGGTTATATCATTTCATTTAGAATATACTATGTCATTTAAATTATATCATGTCATTTAGGTTGTATTATATCATCTAGATTTTGCTATGTCATCTTTATTATGTCACACATGTTCATATTCATTTTTTTAAATGTTTTAAAATAAGATAATGATTTTCAATAAAATAAAGATATTCCTGAGTTAAAATAATTTATGAGTTCTATACCGGGTTTGCTAGAGAGGATATCATCAATTATCATTAATAAAGGAATATCTTTTTTTTTTCAAAAAACGAGAATGATTTGGAAAGTTTTCCAAATAAAGAAAAATTTTTATATTTTGCCAATTTTGTCGGGGAATATAGGAAAATTTGGAATTAATAAATTCTGGATTATTTTTAATTAAAAATGGAATTATTTTTCTTTAAACTGGGAATTATTTTAAATGCCAAATCTAAAATCGACTTTTTACCGAGATTGAGATAACACACGATTAATAAGGTACCATTTTATACGGGCGTTGTAGGGGTGCTAATCCTTCCCCGCACGTAACCGAGTCCTGAACCAGCTTCTTTGATTTTCTATGATTTAAAAACGCATACTTGAAATTGGTTTTAAAAATATTTTACAAAACCGGTTTTAATAGGTGGCCTATCACACCTAGCCAAAAAAGATTGGTGGCGACTCAATATCTTTTTTTCGAGGTTGTTTTCAAACCCTCATTTTATTTCAAGAGGAATTAAGTCGTCTTTTCCTCTGGTTCCCCTAATGTCACGCTTAACGAGTATAAAGTCTCCCGATGAGACTTGTTATTTTTTAGGTTGCGACAGCTTGGTGACTCCACTGGGGATATTTAGAGAGTCAGGCCTAGAATCAGTCGTGTGTTATCAAAGTCTCGGTTTTGTTGGTTTTTAGTTGGTAATTAATTTTAATTCCCATATTTTTCAATAATAAGGAGAATTTTGAAAATAATAAAATATTTTTAAATATGTCAATATTAATGTGCATACATATTATTACTATTCTTAGGTTATTTTGTTGCATATATTTATTCTTTGCTTAATTGATACTTTACATTGTTCAATCTTGTTGGGGCATCTAGATTAAGGGATGTAGAATAGGTGGTGAAAGGTTTGTTGTTCCTCCTCACACACCACACGTGCATTTGCATATCATGAGCCCTATACCCAAGTTTCGTCCTTTTAGGGGGGAGCAAATTACCTACACTTCGTGTGGCAATAGCCTCCGCATAAGCTAGCAAAACACTTTCGGAGTATCAGTTTACCTACACTTCGTGTGGCAATAGCCTCTGCATAAGCCGGGGAAATTAACTCTAACGAATTGAACCCGTTTTTATCGGGGTGCCTTACTAGCCTTCATCGTCGACAGTGAGCAACAATTCAGGGCCTTTAAAACCGATTCACCTTCATATAGTGAACTTAGGCAAAGCCATACCGGATTTCCGTTAGATACCGAAAGTTAAGAACACATGAAGGAATATTTCCAATCTTTTACTTTCTATTCTACATTTCGAATAAGTTTACCTTTGCAAATCGGGCAACGATGAACGCACATCACACAGCCCATAATAAGTTTTGAAAATAACAAAATGTTTTTTGCATGCATATTATTATTGCTCTCTGGTTAATGCGTTACACTAATCTTGATCTTTGTTTCAATAAATTGTTGGGGTAAAGGTTATAGAATAGGTGGTGAAAGGTTTGTTTTGTTCCTCCATACACATTGCACTTGCATTTGCATAACATGAACTCTCTACCCGAGTTTCGTCCTTTTAAGTGGGAGTAAAGTAACTAAGCCTTCGTGATTGATCCTCCGTATGGGCTTAGGAAAATATACTCTAACGAATTGAACCCGCTTTTATCGGGGTGCCTTACTAGCTTTCACATGAAACAATGAGGAGCAATTCGCGGCCTTTTAGAACTTTGTTCACCCACATGTAGTGAACCATAGAGCCAACAAAGGCGAAGCCCTGCCGAATTTTTGATAGATATACTGAAGATAGGAACACATGGAGGGAAATTTCTAACCTTTTGCTACCTATTTTACATTCTGAATAAGCATTGTAGGTTGGGCAACGATGAACATACATCGCCAGTAATAAGTATAATAATCCGCCCCAAAGGCATTCTGATGCCTAAATAAGTAGATACTGTTGGGGCAAATGTTCATTAACTTTTTCAAATTGAAAATATAAAAATTATTTTTCAAACATTTTGCATTTTGTACATTTCATGCATATGTGAATAGAGCATGTATATTTATGGTCGTATTTTGTATCTCATTCTTTTCAATAAACGGATGGTGATAATAATTTCATTTGATGACTTCATAAACATTCATTGGTTGAATAAGAATGGTAGACCGGTAGTGTTGAACGAACATTTGGACATTGTACCATAATAGGATCAACTACCCCGAAATTCTTTTGAAAAAAATATGTTGGTTTTTCATGGAGAAAACATGTTTCAAAAAAATCCCGGATTAAATTTGATGGCAAATCTTGCATAATGTGATTTTTGAATAATCAAGATTTGGTCCCACCAATTTCGTGAAATCCTTGGTCATTGTATATACCTTTATGTTAATTCATTTATTCTTTACATGTATCATTTTGACATCATGTTACAGTCCTAACTTGCATGGTCATTCATTGTAAGAATACATTTATGACATGCATGGCCATTATCTGTATATACCCGTGTATCAATTTATTCATTCTTTATATGCATCATGTTAACATTAGGTTGCATTCATAGCCTATATAATCATCATGATATGCTCATGCATTAATTTGTCATGTTGGCATCAAGTTGCATTCATAACATACATAGCAAGTCAACATGATTTCTTTGTATATACCAATGCATTAATTCATTTATTCTTTACATTCATCGTGTTGACATGATGTTGCATTCATAACACATATGCTCACTCATAGGGAAGTGCATTTGGGACATGCATGGTCACTCATTGTATATATCCGTACATTGATTTGCATGCATTATATTGGCATCATGTTACATTCACGACATTCAAGGCTCATTCATCATGAAATACGTTAATGAGATAAAATAAAAATTGGCTTAGCTTTAAGAGCTTTCAAAGAGATCTTTTTTTAAACCAGAGGTATATGAGTCATTGAGAATATGTTCAACATTGTCAGGATTTATGGAAGGCAAAAATTTAGACGAAATGGAAAGAATGAGACATGCTCTGCAGGAAATGCAAGAAAGGCTGAATAGAAATCGGGAAGACTACCGAGAACAAATGGCTAAACTGATGGAATTGATGGCCACCACTGTCAAAGGCAAGGGGCATGTTGAGGACTCTGGTGAGAAAGAAAGAGCCACGAAGGTTAAGAACTTGGCTAGAATAGAGAGAATGGAACAGGTTTAGCAAGAGATGAAGGAAGAAGTGATTAGAGTTCAGGAAGAGATCCAAGAGCAAACGATTAAGTTGATAGAGCTAATACCCTTCATTGTCAAAGGCAAGGGGCATGTGGAGGACTCTGCTGAGAAAGAAAGAGCCATGAAGGTTAAGAACTTGGCTACAATAGAGAGAACGGAACAGGTTCAGTAAGAGATGAAGGAAGAAGTGATTAGAGTTCAGGAAGAGATCCAAGAGCAAATGATTAAGTTGATAGAGCTAATACCCTTCATTGTCAAAGGCAAGAGGCATGTGGAGGACTCTGTTGAGAAAGAAAGAGCCATGAAGGTTAAGAACTTGGCTAGAATAAAGAGAATGGAACAGGTTCAGCAAGATATGAAGGAAGAAGTGATTAGAGTTCAGGAAGAGACCCAAGAGCAAACGATTAAGTTGATAGAGCTAATACCTTTCATTGTCAAAGAAAAGGGATAGGTTGAGAGTTCTACTGTAAAAGAAAAATCAAAAGTCTTGTGAAATAATTTAAGGAATTGCCTCTCTTGCCCATGTAAGGTAACGGTAATTAAATGGTAGAATTCTCAAGGCATACAGCCACAAGATACAGCGAGGTACCAGCTATTAGATGAAAGGCTCCGGGTATTAGAAAGCACAGATGAATTTGGGAGCGTAGATGCAAAAGCACTTTGCTAGGTCTCTGATTTAGTCATTCCACCTGAATTCGAGGTCCCCAGCTTCGAGATATATGACTGGACAACTGATCCAATAACCCACCTCAAAATGTTCTGCCACAAGATTATGAGCCATGGTGATAATGATAAGTTATTGGTCTATTTTTTCATGATAGCCTCAGTGGGTCTACAAGCAGTTGGTATAATCAGCTGAGAAGGGGGCAGATTGGTTCTTGGAGTGATTTGGCTAAAGCTTTTTATAACCAATACAAGCATGTGATTGACATGATGCCGGACCATCTCTTTCTGCAAAGTATGATAAAGAAAACCATTGAATGCTTTGAAGAGTATTCTCGCAGATGGAGAGATATAGCGGCCCAAGTACAGTTGCCTTTAACAGGAAAAGAATTTGTTGTCCTATTTGCAAATACACTACAGGCCCCATGATATGATGAGCGCACTTGCCATGAAGGACTCCGTGAGCAGGATAATCCCAAAAGAAATAATGAAGGGGACAACCAACAATGGGAAGCTCAAAGTAGGGGAGACATCCGGTAGCAAGAAAAACTGGGAACCCCAGAGAAAAGTAAAAGATATCCAGTCTATGACCTATGGTGGGCAACAGATTGGAAGCTTTGTCCCATATCCTCTACAACCCATGAACCATCAGTTCTACCCTTCCTTGAACAATGTGTATCGGGATCCTTACTTATACCCGATGTCCTTTTAATGTAATTATTTGACAAATCTCCAATCTCAGGCCAGCCAGGGAAAGTCAAAGAATATTATACAAAAAAAATCAGTTTGAGCCACAATCCATCTCTTACTTTAAGTTATTGCCCCAGCTTATTGAAAATTGACTGCTCACTTGAGTGCCAACAAAGCCTATCCGACCCCCATACCGAAGCTGGTATGATGAAAATGCATTTTATGGTTATCATTGCGAGATTCGAGGTCATTCCACAGAAAATTGTTTGTCTCTAAAGCGAAAGGTTCAAGCGTTAATCAATAACGAGCAGATAGATCTTGAGAAGAAACAAAAATCAGATAACGGGAAGAGGCCACTGTTCGTTCATGGTAAGACAAGTGGGGATGTCAGGATGGGAAAGAAAGGCATACATAGATTTATGAAACAAGAAATAAATCAAGTTGACCCGATTCCTATGTCATACAGTGAGCTGCTACCTCAACTCATCCATAACCACCTTATGACACCCATGCAATTAGAGCCTTTGAAGCCCCCTTCTCTGAGCTGGTATGATGCTAATGAGTGTTGCGGTTATCATTCTGGCAATCAAGGCCACTCAATGGAGAACTGCCTCGCTTTGAAGTACAAGGTCAGGGATCTCATCAAGGCTGGTTCGATAAGTTTTGAAGAAGGGAAGTCCAAGTGTCATGAAAGGTGATAACTCGTATAATTATATAGTTTTTAGTTATGTTTTATTATTGTTTTGTGTCAAATACGAGTTATTATTGCTTAGTCTACTTGTGTTTATGATCTTTTATATTTTTATGTAATTTGGTGTTTTTCATGAGTTTCTTTGAGTGATTTCAGATTACTAGGTTAAATCAAGAATTAAGGGCAAATCCAATTCAGTTCCAGTTCCGACACATTTTGCCATATCAGCTATATCTGGATTTTCACAGAAGCATTAAGGATGAAATTTTGACAGAGAAAAGTTAAGAGGCATATCTATCTTTTTCATGTTTTACACTTCTTGAAACAGAGTCGTTTTCCCTAGCGAAATCGACCATCAAGTTGGCTGATGTGCAATGACGTCTGTGCTGACCTGTTTTTGTATTTTGCCCATATCTTCTTATCCACATCAGCAAATGAGCTGATTCCAACGGCTATGGATCCGTAACTGATAGGGGTATAGTTTTCTAGAAGACAATTTTATCAGATCGAGCCTCCAACATTGACAAAATTGACCATCAAACTGGCTGATCAGAATTGTCATAGAATATGACGAAGATTGTTAGAAAAATGCACCCACCTATTATACCTACCTTTGAAATTTGTAAAGCTTGTCTCTTGTCATTTAGCCCTCCAAAATGTGTATAAATAGAGGGCCTTGGATGAGTATTGGGATACATTATTACATTGGTAGGATATTAGCCATTGTAAAAAAATTCTCTAAGTTTTCTTCTTTTTTCCTTTCTCTAGTTTTCTTTTTCTTTATTTACTTATGCTTCTTACATTTCTTTTCATTTTTAGTATGTGTTGCTAATCATATTGTTGAGGTGATGAGGTGAAGCTCTTGGTAAATGCTAAGGTTAGTCTCTTAAACATGAGCTAAAATGAATCATCATTTATAAACACTAGTATAGATAATATTTTCTTTTGGTTTAAATTCATACTTGCAAAGTAGAGATCTTGATTCATTAGTGACAATGAAAATGGCACAGTAAATGCTTGGTTTCATAACCTTGATTTGTTGTAGACATATACCTTGGCATAAGGAATGCTTGGACTCTTTTTATGAGTTTTGAGGACACCAAATGAACATAATATCATATGCTATGGACGTTGGACAATTTGGACTGAATTGCTAAACCTTCCGATTGGAACCTCCCTTATGTGTGGATTTCAATTGTGTAATAAAACAAGATTAATCTTAGCATAACACCAAGAGTGGATTCTCTAACCTCAACATCCTTTCTTATTGTTTTTTATATCTTGTTTAATTGCTTTTATGTTATTTTGTTTATTTTGTTCTCTAATATCTTGTTTACTTTCTTTGTTATTGATTCCCTAATATCTTGTTTATTTTCTTTTTCATATATATTTATAAACTTATACTTACTAGTACGCTTCCCTGTGGTTCGACCTCGGACACCCGAGAATTTATTACTTGAACATAACCTGCACTTGGGTTTACAACTCTTAATTGAGTCTCCAGCAAGTTTTTGGCGCCGTTGCCGGGGAGGCAATACTAAGTATATAAGTTTATAAGTATATTTATTTTTTTTGGCTGGTTATACCGCCTAATTTGTATATTAACTTTGCTTGTTTGGCGACGTTATTTTTAGATCTCGTCGTTTAGTTAGATTTTATTGTGAAACTTTTTTCAGGTAATCTTTCTAATACAACTCCTACCATGGCTGACAATGAAAGTGTTCATGCTGAAGATGAGAACAGACAAGTACGCACCATGCGTGACTACTTGCAACCAACTCGAAGCTCATCACCCTCTTGTTTTATTTTTCCTCTCAATGCAAACAACTCTCGTTTTAAACCAGGTGATAACTCGTATAATTATATAGTTTTTAGTTATGTTTTATTATTGTTTTGTGTCAAATACGAGTTTTTATTGTTTAGTCTAATTGTGTTTATGATCTTTTATATTTTTATGTAATTTGGTGTTTTTCACAAGTTTCTTTGAGTGATTTCAGATTACTAGAATTAAGGGCAAATCCAGTTCAGTTCCAGTTCCGACACCGTTTGGCATATCAGCTATATCTCGAGTTTCACTGAAGCAATAAGGCTGAAATTTGTAGCCGTGCAAAGCTAAGAGGCATATCTATCTTTTTTATGTTTTACACTTCTTGAAACGGAGTCGTTTTCCTTAGCGAAATCGACCATCAAGTTGGCTGATGTGCAATGACGTCTGTGCTGACCTGTTTTCGTATTTTCCCCATATCTTCTTATCCACATTAGCAAATGAGCTGATTCCAACGGCTATGGCTCCGTAACGGATAGGGGTATATTTTTCTAGAAGACAATTTTATCAGATCGAGCCTCCAACATTGACAAAATCGACCATCAAGCTGGCTGATCAGAATTGTCATACAATATGACGAAAATTGTTAGAAAAATGCACCCACCTATTATACCTACCTTTGAAATTTGTAAAGCTTGTCTCTTGTCATTTAGCCCTCCAAAATGTGTATAAATAGAGGGCCTTGGATGAGTATTGGGATACAATGATACATTGGAGGATATTAGCCATTGTAATAAAATTCTCTAAGTTTTCTTTTTCTTTCCTTTCTCTAGTTTTCTTTTTCTTCTTACATTTCTTTTCATTTTATTCATATCTAGTATGTGTTGCTAATCATATTGTTGAGGTGATGAGGTGAAGCTCTTGGTAAATGCTAAGGTTAGTCTCTTAAACATGAGCTAAAATGAATCATCATTTATAAACACTAGTATAGATAATATTTTCTTTTGGTTTAAAATCATACTTGCAAAGTAGGGATCTTGATTCATTATTGACAATGAAAATGGCACAGTAAATGCTTGGTTTCATAACCTTGATTTGTTGTAGACATATACCTTGGCATAAGGAATGCTTGGACTCTTTTTATGAGTTTTGAGGACACCAAATGAACATAATATCATATGCTATAGACGTTGGACAATTTGGACTGAATTGCTAAACCTTCCGATTGGAACCTCCCTTATGTGTGGATTTCAATTGTGTAATAAAACAAGATTAATCTTAGCATAACACCAAGAGTGGATTCTCTAACCTCAACATCTTTTCTTATTGTTTTTTATATCTTGTTTAATTGCTTTTATGTTATTTTGTTTATTTTGTTCTCTAATATCTTGTTTACTGTCTTTGTTATTGATTCCCTAATATCTTGTTTATTTTCTTTTTCATATATATTTATAAACTTATACTTACTAGTACGCTTCCCTGTGGTTCGACCTCGGACACCCGAGAATTTATTACTTGAACATAACCTGCACTTGGGTTTACAACTCTTAATTGAGTCTCCATCAAGTTTTTGGCGCCGTTGCCGGGGAAGCAATACTAAGTATATAAGTTTATAAGTATATTTATTTTTATTGGCTGGTTATACCGCCTAATTTGTATATTAACTTTGTTTTATTGGCTGGTTATACCGCCTAATTTAGTATATATATATATTTTTGGCTGGTTATACCGCCTAATTTTCTATATATTTATATTTATATTGTAAAGTTTATATTTATATATTATCTATTTATTAACTTTGTTTTATGCTTGTTTGGCGACGTGATTTTAGATCTCGTCGTTTAGTTAGATTTTATTGTGAAACTTTTTCAGGTAATCTTTCTAATGCAACTCCTAACATGGCTGACAATGAAAGTGTTCATGCTGAAGATGAGAACAGACAAGTACGCACCATGCGTGACTACTTGCAACCAACTCGAAGCTCATCACCCTCTTATTTTATTTTTCCTCTCAATGCAAACAACTTTTGTTTTAAACCAGGTATGATAGCTTTGCTTCCAAATTTGCATGGGTTAGAATCGGAAAGTGCTTACTCGTTTCTAAAAGACTTCGAAGATGTATGTGTCACCTTTAATGACCAACAATGTACAAATGAAATTGTCAAGCTAAAATTATTTCCTTTTTCTTTAAAAGATAAAGCAAAAATTTGGCTTCATAATTTAAAACCAAGGTCAATTGGCACATGGCAAGAATTACAAACTGAGTTTCTAAAGAAATTTTTCCCAGCACATAAAACTACTGCTTTGAAAAGACAGATTCAAAATTTCAATCAAAATCAAAATGAAGCAATTTTTCAGTGCTGGGAGCGTTTTAAAGATTTGTTAAGTTCTTGTCCACATCATGGTTTTGAAAAATGGCGTCTTATTAGTTTCTTTTATGAAAGTTTAACTCCCGAAACTAAACAATTTGTTGAAACAATGTGTAACGGTGAGTTTCTAGAAAAAGAACCTGAAGAAGCCTTTGACTACCTAGACCATTTGGCAGATAACTCTCAAGCCTGGCACATAGCTAATTCCTCTGAAAGTTCCAATAGATCTAATCTTGTTTCTAACAGAGGTAAATATCATTTTAGTCAAGAAGATGAGATAAAAGCTAAAGTAGCTAATTTGGCTAGAAAGATTGAAGCCATGGAACTTAGAGAAGTAAAAGAAGTCAAAACGGTTAAAAATGAAGGAAGTTGTGGAATTTGTGAAATCATGGGACACCCCACTTCTGAATGTCCAAACATTCCCATTCTTAAAGAAGCGTTGCATGATCAAGTAAATTCCGTAAACACATTTAAAAAGCCTTTTCCTTCTCCTTACTCTGAAACGTATAACCCTGAATGGAGAAATCATCCCTACTTCAGTTGGTGGAATAATAATCATGTTCAGGTACCACAATCTCAAAAGCCGGGCAACACTTTTTCCTATCAACCTTCACGTGTACAAACCTTGGAACAGACATTGCAAGCATTCATGCAAACACAAGCAAATGTGAATAACCAAACTTCACAGGACATCAATGAGATCAAAAACACCTTGTCTACATTGACAGCTTCATTACGCACTCAAGAAAAAGGTAAGTTTCCTGCTCAACCTCAGCCTAACCCTTCTACTCAATGTCTTGTTTCTTGCTCCAATGAAACTCAACAGGAAAATGCCAGTTCTATCACAACTCTTCGAAGTGGAAAGGCAATTGACAAAAACATTCCATCAAAAGACCAAGATCATCCTTCCCCTCCGAAAAGTAATGGTAAGGATGATGGTAAGTCTGAACTTCTTGAAAATTTGGACAAAGAAAAAGGTATGCATCCTACTCCTTTTCCTCAAAGGTTGCAAACAATAAAGAATTTGAATCAAAATGCAGAAATTTATGAACTTTTCAAACAAGTTAAGATTAACATTCCTTTATTGGATGCAATCAAACAAGTTCCATCTTATGCTAAATTTTTGAAGGACATGTGCACAGTTAAAAGGAAACATAATGTACAAAAGAAAGCATTTCTGACGGAAAGTGTGAGCTCAATCATTCAGCACCTTACTCCACCAAAATTAAAAGATCCTGGATGTCCAACAATCTCATGCATCATTGGAAACACTAGAATAGAACGTGCATTGCTTGATCTTGGTGCTAGTGTTAATCTTTTGCCTTTTTCTGTTTATCAACAATTAGGTTTAGGTGAACTCAAGGAAACACCTGTTACACTTCAACTAGCTGATCGTTCTGTAAAATTCCTCGAGGGATAGTTGAAGATGTTTTGGTTCAAATTGAAAATTTTTACTTCCCTGTTGATTTTATTGTTTTGGACACACATCCTGTTTCAAATCCAAATGTTCAAATTCCTGTTATATTAGGCCGTCCATTTCTTGCAACTTCTAATGCTCTGATAAATTGCATGAATGGTAATTTGAACATTTCTTTTGGAAATATGACTTTAGAATTAAATGTGTTCAACGTTTGCAAGCAACCTGGTGATGATTCAGAAGTACATGAAGTGGATTTCATTGAAGAACTTGTTCATGAACATCTCACCACTACCACATTCCATGATCCTTTAGAAGCTTATTTAATTGAATGTGAGTTTGATAATGCTTCAGAAATTTCACACACTGATTCTTTGTTAAATTCTTTTCAGGTTAAGCATTGTTGGAAACAAAAGTTTGAGGAACTCAAAAATGATGCATATGAGAATTCTAAAATTCATAAAGAAAGAACTAAAGCCTTTCATGACAAGTTAATTTCAAGAAAAACATTTGATGTTGGGCAAAAAGTTCTACTTTATAATTCTAGACTTCACATATTTCCTGGTAAGTTGAGATCAAGATGGACTGGCCCATTTGTGGTTAAGCATGTGTATCATTATGGAGCAGTTGACATTGAGAATCCTCAAAATGGTAATGTATTCAAGGTAAATGGACAAAGACTCAAACTCTTTTTGGAAAATCATGTTACTCAAGAAGAGGTTGTTTTTCTTTCTGATCCTTGTTTTGAAAATAACTAGATGTAAATATAATTTTTTTTTAACCCCGATTAAATGGCGGATAACGGTACTCCGTGATTATTTAAGTCGGTCCCATCAGCTACCCACAAAACTGATATTGTATATAAATTTCTCTTTCAATTTCTCTTTCATTTTATTTTATTTTATGTTTTTCAGGATGGATGATATTCTCACAAGATTGCAGAAACGATTTCCTCCTTTTCCTCGAAATATTTTACTGAAGCTTTACCAAGTTCGATTTGAAAGATTAAGAATGCTTATGCACAAAGGGATTCCTGAAGACATACGTTGGATAATTGAAGCCAAGGTACGTGAAGATGAATATCTTCCTGTTTTGCATTTACCAGGTACAGGTAGAAGCACTTATGCAAAGAAGCGACGAGCAAAGCGCATGAGTTCAAATTGCCACAAGTGTGCACGATGGACGTGTAACGGTAAATGTCGTTCTATTGGGATTCCGTCCTCTAATCGAGATGATAAAATTGAATTCATTAAGGATGGACTGAGTAAGGAGAATTTGGGTAATATCCAACTTTCTCTTGAGACGCATCCTAGTGGAGACGTACAGAGAGAAATTCTTGATTTATGGCCGCAATTCCAAAGGGAATGGCAACATCTTGGGAATCTGATGATAAAAGACCCTGTTTGCCAGCTTGTAAGAAAACTGGATGGGAAGCATATCCTCGACTCATATAAGGCGTTTAAGCCGTTTCTGGACGTAAAACCAGAGGAAGATGCCAAATACACTTTCGGCGACATTATTACTTTTGACTTTTACGGTTGATTTTTCTTCTCTTTTTGATTTTCTTCCTGAAATCACGCAAAAATCTTTTGTTAGGTTAACATTTTCTTCTGACAGGTCAAATACACTTTCGGCGACATTATTACTCTTGTCTGATTCACTACTCAGTCCTCTATATATTACACCATGTACTCATTCTCTTTCAGGCACTCGAAAAAGAAAAAAATGGAAAGCACTTCGTCCCAGCGCATTAAAAAAATTTGTGTCTTTGGAGGTGCTTATCCAGGGAAAAATAACATATTCGCTGATGAAGCCATAAGAGTTGGAGTAATACTTGCCCAACAAAAGATCCAGTTGATTTATGGAGGCGGTAGTACGGGTTTAATGGGAGCAGTCGCTACAGCAGCACACGCCGGAGGAAGTCCAGTTCTAGGAATCGTGCCAAAACTATTCATAGATTTTTGTGGACCTACCGTGGGTAAGGAAATACAAGTCTGGAGTATCCCTGAACGGATGACAATCATGTACCATTCTGCCGATGCATTCATTGCTTTACCAGGAGGTCTGGGTACATTGGAAGAAATAGCTTGCGTGGCTTCTTGGTCATCTTTGGTCACAAATAAGAAACCCATTGGTTTGCTTAATATTAATGGTTATTTTAGTAATTTGCTTTCATATTTAGATAATGCTGTGGATAATGGATTCATGTTTTCAGAGGCAAGGAGAACCATAATTTCTGCTACAACCATTGAAGATTTACTCAAAAAGCTACAAGCTTATGAGTGTTTATCTGCTACGGTTGTTTCGCAAACGCTCGGAAAAAGAAAAAGAGATATGGACGAGCAAGGAGTGGATTGCACTTTGTCTTTGTGACATTATCTAACATTTTGCTTGTTGTGTCTCAGTTATAATAAGTGGTTAGCAACCTCTGCAGGTAATATCTCCTAAATTCTACCTTTAAAATTTGACATTGGGGACAATGTCATATTTTAGTAGGGGGTAAGGGACATATTTTGCTACAAAAAAAAATTGTTGTGTTTTAAGACATTTAGAAGTATTCGTTCTGAACAAGGTCTGAGTAAGGGAGACTTGAGACATACCTTGTCAGTTTGATTTAATCTTCTTCTTCTTCAAAAAAAAAAAAAAAAGCATGTTTAGACTTAGTGTGTTTTTTAGTTACTTTCAATACTATAATGATATATGAATTGCATAAGTCTAAAACAGATTTATTAGTGAGAAGATTTTCATGAGAATTGAGCTTGATATCAACCTTTTTATGAGCCAATGTTAATATGATATGTTGATTGAGAAAGAAGCATGTTTAGACTTAATCTGACTTGTATAATCATCCTTGTGATTTTTTGAGCCTATAATGATTGATGCATTATACAAATCAATCTAATTTCTTTCTTGAGTGCTCTTATGATTACATGATTCTCTAGAACTTGCTTTAAACCGTTTGATACTATATTGATACGTGTGACAACATGAATATGATAGAGGCATTAGGATTATAACCAGAGCCAAACAGCCATCCCTTATTAATGTTCTAAGAGAACATCCCCACTAGTGAGCCAATTTGAGCCTACATTAAATATGCTGTTTTATTGGTAACCACAACTTACACCTAGCCTAAATATACTTATATCCTTACCCTTGTTCTAAAGATGGATTTTTATATTTTGAGACATATTAAAAAAAAAAAATAAGGGATATTTTTAGTTGAAAATTTGGGTTAGAAACAAAAGATAAGTGTGGGGGAAGAAAAGAAAAGAAAAAGTCAAGAGAAAAAGAAAGGGATCATTGTCAAATACATTCCCATATTTAAAAAAAAAAAAAAAGAATCTTCTCTTGAACTTCTAGAAAAAGATGTTACAAAGTTGGTTAGAATGATGCAAAGGCTCAACATGAATATTTAGCCTATGTTATTATGTGCTTTATAAGAGTTTTGAGAAGTTTTATTTGTATGATCTTATTATGTCTCTAAAATCTATGAACTCTTTGGAACCTTTGTGATATCTTTATCCTTTTGTTCTTTAACCACATTATAACCCTTTGGCCCCATTACAACCTTGAATAAAGACCTCTTGATTTATGAAGTTGTATGATCTAAATAGTGGAGAATAGGTGGACAAGCAAGCATATGGTAGAAGTGTTTTCATGAGATTGATTGAGTGTAAACACTTTACCACTACTTTAAAGAGTGAAAATCAAGAGAGTATCCCATGTGAGAAGTTGAGATTAAGTTTGAATATGCACTATTTTGATTGAAATATGTTATGTTAATATTGGCTTAACTCATTTATTTACATTCAACCAAGATTTTTTGTGAATTTCTTTAAGCTATTGATTAGTTTTTAAGACTTGTCCAATGATTATCTCTAATTTATATTGGAAGGATTAGTTATAATTATTATTTTTAGTTTTTCTTATGTCTTCAATGTTTGTGGGTATCGTCCTAGTAAACCCTCACGAGACTAAACTCGTCCACTAGGGACACCTAGGGGTTTAAAGGCTTGTGTCACATGCTAAGTGCCACCGTGATTTCCTACGAAAATGGATTAGATTAGATTTTCTTAGTTTATTTTTATTGAGTCGTTGCTAGGGACTAGCAACAATCTAAGTGTGGGGGTGTGGTAACTCGTATAATTATATAGTTTTTAGTTATGTTTTATTATTGTTTTGTGTCAAATACGAGTTATTATTGTTTAGTCTAATTGTGTTTATGATCTTTTATATTTTTATGTAATTTGGTGTTTTTCACAAGTTTCTTTGAGTGATTTCAGATTACTAGAATTAAGGGCAAATCCAGTTCAGTTCCAGTTCCGACACCATTTGGCATATCAGCTATATATCGAGTTTCACTGAAGCAATAAGGCTGAAATTTGTAGCCGTGCAAATCTAAGAGGCATATCTATCGTTTTCATGTTTTACACTTCTTGAAACGGAGTCGTTTTCCCTAGCGAAATCGACCATCAAGTTGGCTGATGTGCAATGACGTCTGTGCTGACCTGTTTTCGTATTTTGCCCATATCTTCTTATCCACATTAGCAAATGAGCTGATTCCAACGGCTATGGATCCTTAACTGATAGGGGTATATTTTTCTAGAAGACAATTTTATCAGATCGAGCCTCCAACATTGACAAAAGCGACCATCAAGCTGGCTGATCAGAATTGTCATACAATATGACGAAAATTGTTAGAAAAATGCACCCACCTATTATACCTACCTTTGAAATTTGTAAAGCTTGTCTCTTGTCATTTAGCCCTCCAAAATGTGTATAAATAGAGGGCCTTGGATGAGTATTGGGATACAATGATACATTGGAGGATATTAGCCATTGTAATAAAATTCTCTAAGTTTTCTTTTTCTTTCCTTTCTCTAGTTTTCTTTTTCTTCTTACATTTCTTTTCATTTTATTCATATCTAGTATGTGTTGCTAATCATATTGTTGAGGTGATGAGGTGAAGCTCTTGGTAAATGCTAAGGTTAGTCTCTTAAACATGAGCTAAAATGAATCATCATTTATAAACACTAGTATAGATAATATTTTCTTTTGGTTTAAAATCATACTTGCAAAGTAGGGATCTTGATTCATTATTGACAATGAAAATGGCACAGTAAATGCTTGGTTTCATAACCTTGATTTGTTGTAGACATATACCTTGGCATAAGGAATGCTTGGACTCTTTTTATGAGTTTTGAGGACACCAAATGAACATAATATCATATGCTATGGACGTTGGACAATTTGGACTGAATTGCTAAACCTTCCGATTGGAACCTCCCTTATGTGTGGATTTCAATTGTGTAATAAAACAAGATTAATCTTAGCATAACACCAAGAGTGGATTCTCTAACCTCAACATCTTTTCTTATTGTTTTTTATATCTTGTTTAATTGCTTTTATGTTATTTTGTTTATTTTGTTCTCTAATATCTTGTTTACTTTCTTTGTTATTGATTCCCTAATATCTTGTTTATTTTCTTTTTCATATATATTTATAAACTTATACTTACTAGTACGCTTCCCTGTGGTTCGACCTCGGACACCCGAGAATTTATTACTTGAACATAACCTGCACTTGGGTTTACAACTCTTAATTGAGTCTCCATCACCAGGTATGATAGCTTTGCTTCCAAATTTCCATGGGTTAGAATCGGAAACTGCTTACTCATTTCTAAAAGACTTCGAAGATGTATGTGTCACCTTTAATGACCAACAATGTACAAATGAAATTGTGAAGCTAAAATTATTTCCTTTTTCTTTAAAAGATAAAGCAAAAATTTGGCTTCATAATTTAAAACCAAGGTCAATTGGCACATGGCAAGAATTACAAACTGAGTTTCTAAAGAAATTTTTTTCAGCACATAAAACTACTGCTTTGAAAAGACAGATTCAAAATTTCAATCAAAATCAAAATGAAGCATTTTTTCAGTGCTGGGAGCGTTTTAAAGATTTGTTAAGTTCTTGTCCACATCATGGTTTTGAAAAATGGCGTCTTATTAGTTTCTTTTATGAAAGTTTAACTCCCGAAACTAAACAATTTGTTGAAACAATGTGTAACGGTGAGTTTCTAGAAAAAGAACCTGAAGAAGCCTTTGACTACCTAGACCATTTGGCAGATAACTCTCAAGCCTGGCACACAGATAATTCCTCTGAAAGTTCCAATAGATCTAATCTTGTTTCTAACAGAGGTAAATATCATTTTAGTCAAGAAGATGAGATAAAAGCTAAAGTAGCTAATTTGGCTAGAAAGATTGAAGCCATGGAACTTAGAGAAGTAAAAGAAGTCAAAACGGTTAAAAATGAAAAAAGTTGTGGAATTTGTGAAATCATGGGACACCCCACTTCTGAATGTCCAAACATTCCCATTCTTAAAGAAGCGTTGCATGATCAAGTAAATTCCATAAACACATTTAAAAAGCCTTTTCCTTCTCCTTACTCTGAAACGTATAACTCTGAATGGAGAAATTATCCCAACTTCAGTTGGCGGAATAATAATCATGTTCAGGTACCACAATCTCAAAAGCCGGGCAACACTTTTTCCTATCGACCTTCACGTGTACAAACCTTGGAAGAGACATTGCAAGCATTCATGCAAACACAAGCAAATGTGAATAACCGGACTTCACAGGACATCAATGAGATCAAAAACACCTTGTCCACATTGACAGCTTCATTACGCACTCAAGAAAAAGGTAAGTTTCCTGCTCAACCTCAGCCTAACCCTTCTACTCAATGTCTTGTTTCTTGCTCCAATAAAACTCAACAGGAAAATGCCAGTTCTATCACAACTCTTCGAAGTGGAAAGGCAATTGACAAAAACATTCCATCAAAAGACCAAGATCCTCCTTCCCCTCCGAAAAGTAATGGTAAGGATGATGGTAAGTCTGAACTTCTTGAAAATTTGGACAAAGAAAAAGGTATGCATCCTGCTCCTTTTCCTCAAAGGTTGCAAACAATAAAGAATTTGAATCAAAATGCAGAAATTTATGAACTTTTCAAACAAGTTAAGATTAACATTCCTTTATTGGATGCAATCAAACAAGTTCCATCTTATGCTAAATTTTTGAAGGACATGTGCACAGTTAAAAGGAAACATAATGTACAAAAGAAAGCATTTTTGACGGAAAGTGTGAGCTCAATCATTCAGCACCTTACTCCACCAAAATTCAAAGATCCTGGATATCCAACAATCTCATGCATCATTGGAAACACTAGAATAGAACGTGCATTGCTTGATCTTGGTGCTAGTGTTAATCTTTTGCCTTTTTCTGTTTATCAACAGTTAGGTTTAGGTGAACTCAAGGAAACACCTATTACACTTCAACTAGCTGATCGTTCTGTAAAAATTCCTCGAGGGATAATTGAAGATGTTTTGGTTCAAATTGATAATTTTTACTTCCCTGTTGATTTTATTGTTTTGGACACACATCCTGTTTCAAATCCAAATGTTCAAATTCCTGTTATATTAGGCCGTCCAGTTCTTGCAACTTCTAATGCTCTGATAAATTGCAGGAATGGTAATTTGAACATTTCTTTTGGAAATATGACTTTAGAATTAAATGTGTTCAACATTTGCAAGCAACCTGGTGATGATTCAGAAGTACATGAAGTGGATTTCATTGAAGAACTTGTTCATGAACATCTCACCACTACCACATTCCATGATCCTTTAGAAGCTTATTTAATTGAATGTGAGTTTGATAATGCTTCAGAAATTTCACACACTGATTCTTTGTTAAATTCTTTTCAGGATAAGTATTGTTGGAAACAAAAGTTTGAGGAACTTCCATCACTCACAAATGTCACTGTACCATCAACTATTGAACCACCCAAGCTGGATTTAAAACCATTGCCATCCGAGCTAAAATATTCCTTTTTGGGTGAGAATGAAACTTTTCCAGTCATAATTTCTTCACATCTTGATGAACTACAAGAAGGTAAGTTGTTACAACTTTTGAAGATGCACAAAAATGCATTAGGATGGACCTTAGCTGACATAAAGGGAATAAGCCCATTAATCTGCACACATAATATTTATTTAGAGGAAAATGCTAAACCCTCTAGACAAATGCAACGAAGGCTTAATCCTAATATGAAAGAAGTAGTGAGAAATGAAGTCATTAAACTTCTAGATAATGGAATCATTTATCCTATCTCTGATAGCAAATGGGTAAGTCCTACTCAAATCGTACCTAAGAAATCTGGAGTTACTGTAGTTAAAAATGAAAACAATGAATTAATTCCAACTAGGACTGTTACTGGTTGGCGCATGTGCATTGACTATAGGAAACTTAACTCAGTAACGAGGAAAGATCATTTCCCTTTGCCTTTCATGGATCAAATCTTAGAAAGAGTTGCAGGGCATGAGTTTTATTGTTTTCTAGATGGATATTCTGGGTATAATCAAATTGCCATTGCACTTGAGGACCAAGAGAAAACCACTTTTACATGTCCTTTTGGTACTTTTGCATATCGTAGAATGCCATTTGGATTATGTAACGCCCCTGCCACATTTCAAAGATGCATGCTTAGTATTTTTAGTGACATGATTGAACGTAATCTTGAGATTTTCATGGATGATTTTTCTGTTTCTGGTGATTCATTTGATGATTGCTTAGCCAATTTGAAAAATGTATTGATTAGGTGTGAAGAAAAAAATCTTGTTCTTAATTGGGAAAAATGTCATTTCATGGTCACTAAAGGTATTGTACTAGGTCACACTGTTTCTGCAAAAGGGATTGAGGTAGACAAGTCAAAAATTGAATTGATTGCTAATCTACCCACACCAAATACAGTAAAGGACATTAGGTCATTCTTGGGACATGCAGGTTTTTATAGAAGATTCATAAAAGATTTTAGCACGATATCTAAACCTCTATGTAATCTTTTAATGAAAGACACTGCATTTGAATGGACTAAAGATTGTGAAGATGCTTTTGAAAAACTCAAAAATATGCTCACTACTGCTCCTATTATGAGATCTCCTGATTGGTCATTACCATTTGAAATAATGTGTGATGCTAGTGACTATGCTGTTGGTGCTGTGTTAGGACAAAAGAAAGATAATAAACCACATGTAATTTACTATGCAAGTAAAACTTTAAATAGAGTCCAAATGAATTATTCCACTACAGAAAAGGAATTACTTGCAGTTGTTTTTGCATTGGATAAATTCAGATCTTACCTTGTTGGATCATCAATTGTTGTCTTTAGTGATCATGCAGCTTTAAAATATCTTCTCTCTAAGAAGGATGCAAAACCTAGGTTGCTGAGGTGGATCCTTTTGCTGCAAGAATTTGACATCACCATTCGAGATAAAAAAGGAGTAGAAAATGTGGTGGCTGATCATTTATCAAGACTTGTTTGTGATGAATCTTTTGGAACCTCACCAATAAATGATACTTTTCCTGATGAACAACTTCTAATTGTCTCCACGACACCTTGGTTTGCTGACATTGCTAATTTTCTTGCTACAGGAAAAATTCCTTCTCAATGGAGCCCCCGAGATAAAAGGAAGTTTCTGAATGAGGTAAAGAAGTTCTATTGGGATGACCCTTACTTGTTCAAATATTGTCCTGATCAAATTTTTCGAAGATGTATTCCCGACAATGAGGTAAGTAGTGTAATTAAGTTTTGTCATTCCGAGGCATGTGGTGGTCAGTTTTCATCAAAGAAAACTGCTGCAAAAATTTTACAGTGTGGATTTTACTGGCCAACTTTATTCAAAGATGCACATAATTTTTGCAAGACATGTGAAAGTTGTCAAAAATTAGGTTCCATTTTGAAAAGAAACATGATGCCTTTGAACCCAATTCTTGTAATTGAAATTTTTGACTGTTGGGGTATTGATTTCATGGGACCATTTCCACCATCTTTTGGTTTCTTATACATTTTAGTTGCAATAAATTATGTTTCAAAGTGGATAAAGGCAATTCCATGTCGAAATAATGATCACAAAACAGTGATTAAATTTTTAAAAGAAAATATTTTGAGTCGATTTGGAATTCCTCGATCTATCATAAGTGATGGGGGAACACATTTTTGCAACAAGGTTTTTGAAACATTAATGAAGAAATATGCCATTACACACAAAGTTGCAACCCCTTATCACCCGCAGACAAATGGACAGGTAGAATTAGCAAATATGGAGATTAAACAAATTTTGGAAAAGACGGTTAATCCAAATCGCAAATATTGGTCTCTTAGACTTAACGATGCATTATGGGCTTATCGAACAGCTTTTAAAACAACATTGGGCATGTCTCCTTATAGGCTAGTTTATGGAAAACCTTGTCATTTACCTGTGGAACTTGAGCATAAAGCATATTGGGCCATTAAAATGTTCAACTCAAACCTTGATGACGCTTCTAATTTACGGAAATTACAAATAAATGAACTTGAGGAACTCAGAAATGATGCATATGAGAATTCTAAAATTCATAAAGAAAGAACTAAAGCCTTTCATGATAAGTTAATTTCAAGAAAAACATTTGATGTTGGGCAAAAAGTTCTACTTTATAATTCTAGACTTCACATATTTCCTGGTAAATTGAGATCAAGATGGACTGGCCCATTTGTGGTTAAGCATGTGTATCATTATGGAGCAGTTGACATTGAGAATCCTCAAAATGGTAACGTATTCAAGGTAAATGGACAAAGACTCAAACTATTTTTGGAAAATCATGTTACTCAAGAAGAGGTTGTTTTTCTTTCTGATCCTTGTTTTGAAAATAACTAGATGTAAATATAATTTTTACTAATCTTCAAAAAAAAAAAAAGTTTGTTGTGTTTTAAGCAATTTAGAAGTATTCATTCTGAACAAGGTCTGAGTAAGGGAGACTTGAGACATACCTTGTCAGTTTGATTTTAATCTTTTTATGTTTACTTGTTAATTTTTGTTTAGTATTTTAGGATTAATTAGGTTGCATGAGTTTGTTTTGTTTTGAGTCTTAGTTATTCCTATTCTTATGTTATTAGTTCTTTTCTCTTACACATGATTCTTTCATTTGCGTTAATAGACTTACATTTAGGACAATGTAAGAATTAAGTGTGGGGGGAACGATTTAGGATTTCTTTTATTTTTGTCTACTATTTTTTTTATGAGTCTTTATTATTATTATTATTATTTTAATGTGTTCTAGTTCCTTTTTAATACAATGATGAGATATGAATTGCATAAGTCTAAAACAGATTTATTAGTGAGAAGATTTTCATGAGAATTGAGCTTGATATCAACCTTTTTATGAGCCAATGTTAATATGATATGTTGATTGAGAAAGAAGCATGTTTAGACTTAATCTGACTTGTATAATCATCCTTGTTAGTTTTTGAGCCTATAATGATTGATGCATTATACAAATCAATCTAATTTCTTTCTTGAGTGCTCTTATGATTACATGATTCTCTAGAACTTGCTTTAAACCGTTTGATACTATATTGATACATGTGACAACATGAATATGATAGAGGCATTAGGATTATAACCAGAGCCAAACAGCCATCCCTTATTAATGTTCTAAAAGAACATCCCCACTAGTGAGCCATTTTGAGCCTACATTAAATATACTGTTTTATTGGTAACCACAACATACACCTAGCCTAAATATACTTATATCCTTACCCTTGTTCTAAAGATGGATTTTTATATTTTGAGACATATTGCAAAAAAAAAAAAAAAAAACAAGGGATATTTTTAGTTGAAAATTTGGGTTAGAAACAAAAGATAAGTGTGGGGGAAGAAAAGAAAAGAAAAAGTCAAGAGAAAAAGAAAGGGATCATTGTCAAATACATTCCCATATTAAAAAAAAAAAAAAAATCTTCTCTTCAACTTCTAGAAAAAGATGTTACAAAGTTGGTTAGAATGATGCAAAGGCTCAACATGAATATTTAGCCTATGTTATTATGTGCTTTATAAGAGTTTTGAGAAGTTTTATTTGTATGATCTTATTATGTCTCTAAAATCTATGAACTCTTTGGAACCTTTGTGATATCTTTATCCTTTTGTTCTTTAACCACATTATAACCCTTTGGCCCCATTACAACCTTGAATAAAGACCTCTTGATTTATGAAGTTGTATGATCTAAATAGTGGAGAATAGGTGGACAAGCAAGCATATGGTAGAAGTGTTTTCATGAGATTGATTGAGTGTAAACACTTTATCAATACTTTAAAGAGTGAAAATCAAGAGAGTATCCCATGTGAGAAGTTGAGATTAAGTTTGAATATACACTATTTTGATTGAGATATGTTATGTTAATATTGGCTTAACTCAAACTATTTACATTCAAGCAAGATTTTTTGTGAATTTCTTTAAGCTATTGATTAGTTTTTAAGACTTGTCCAATGATTATCTCTAATTTATATTGGAAGGATTAGTTATAATTATTATTTTTAGTTTTTCTTATGTCTTCAATGTTTGTCGGTATCGTCCTAGTAAACCCTCACGAGACTAAACTCGTCCACTAGGGACACCTAGTGGTTTAAAGGCTTGTGTCACATGCTAAGTGCCACCGTGATTTCCTACGAAAATGGATTAGATTAGATTTTCTTATTTTATTTTTATTGAGTCGTTGCTAGGGACTAGCAACAATCTAAGTGTGGGGGTGTGATAACTCGTATAATTATATAGTTTTTAGTTATGTTTTATTATTGTTTTGTGTCAAATACGAGTTATTATTGCTTAGTCTACTTGTGTTTATGATCTTTTATATTTTTATGTAATTTGGTGTTTTTCATGAGTTTCTTTGAGTGATTTCAGATTACTAGGTTAAATCAAGAATTAAGGGCAAATCCAATTCAGTTCCAGTTCCGATACATTTTTCCATATCAGCTATATCTGGAGTTTCACCGAAGCATTAAGGCTGAAATTTTGACAGTGAAAAGTTAAGAGGCATATCTATCTTTTTCATGTTTTACACTTCTTGAAACGGAGTCGTGTTCCCTAGCGAAATCGACCATCAAGTTGGCTGATGTGCAATGACGTCTGTGCTGACCTGTTTTCGTATTTTGCCCATATCTTCTTATCCACATCAGAAAATGAGCTGATTCCAACGGCTATGGATCCGTAACTGATAGGGGTATAGTTTTCTAGAAGACAATTTTATCAGATCAAGCCTCCAACATTGACAAAACTGACCATCAAACTGGCTGATCAGAATTGTCATACAATATGACGAAAATTGTTAGAAAAATGCACCCAGCTATTATACCTACCTTTGAAATTTGTAAAGCTTGTCTCTTGTCATTTAGCCCTCCAAAATGTGTATAAATAAAGGGCCTTGGATGAGTATTGGGATACATTATTACATTGGTAGGATATTAGCCATTGTAAAAAAATTCTCTAAGTTTTCTTCTTTTTTCCTTTCTCTAGTTTTCTTTTTCTTTATTTACTTATGCTTCTTACATTTCTTTTCATTTTTAGTATGTGTTGCTAATCATATTGTTGAGGTGATGAGGTGAAGCTCTTGGTAAATGCTAAGGTTAGTCTCTTAAACATGAGCTAAAATGAATCATCATTTATAAACACTAGTATAGATAATATTTTCTTTTGGTTTAAATTCATACTTGCAAAGTAGAGATCTTGATTCATTATTGACAATGAAAATGGCACAGTAAATGCTTGGTTTCATAACCTTGATTTGCTGTAGACATATACCTTGGCATAAGGAATGCTTGGACTCTTTTTATGAGTTTTGAGGACACCAAATGAACATAATATCATATGCTATGGACGTTGGACAATTTGGACTGAATTGCTAAACCTTCCGATTGGAACCTCCCTTATGTGTGGATTTCAATTGTGTAATAAAACAAGATTAATCTTAGCATAACACCAAGAGTGGATTCTCTAACCTCAACATCCTTTCTTATTGTTTTTTATATCTTGTTTAATTGCTTTTATGTTATTTTGTTTATTTTGTTCTCTAATATCTTGTTTACTTTCTTTGTTATTGATTCCCTAATATCTTGTTTATTTTCTTTTTCATATATATTTATAAACTTATACTTACTAGTACGCTTCCCTGTGGTTCGACCTCGGACACCCGAGAATTTATTACTTGAACATAACCTGCACTTGGGTTTACAACTCTTAATTGAGTCTCCATCAAAAGGCCCTCTTCCGAAAAAACCATGGGATAACCAAGAGAAAATTCTAATCCCAATCCCTGACCTGTTGTCAATTCTGATAAAAAATCAGTACCTTACCCCTGTGCCTTTGAAAACAGCTCCAAATCCATCAGCAAGGAGTTATGACTCTAACAGCAAGTGTGAGTATCACATGAGGGCAATTGGGCATTCGACTGAAGAATGCAAACAACTAAAGAAAATGGTGAAAGGTCTTTTTTGCAATGGCATTTTAACTTCAGAGCTTATCAAATAGTGGAAGTCCGCTTTGCCATAAATCATTATCATCGTAGGGTTTTAAAGAGGAGAATTACTATATTTGAAAGCATGTCAATAGGAGCATTCTGATGCATGTAGTTCTATACACTTTGATTAAGAAAACAATTGTCTCATGTTGACATCTACATGAAATAAATAAACTTTGAATTTAGCAATAATTCGAATTTGCAAAAACAAATGAAACTTTTAAAATTAGTGGTAAACAATAATAAGGGGTTTTCACAGGAAGTAATGGGAACTCTCGAGAATATTGATGATTATTGTTAGAAATGACCCAATACTTCCCCTCTCTCTTTTGGGCTTTCCTATGCCTAAATCCCTTGAATCGAGACCACTTGAAAGACCTAATGCTTCAAGGAATATGAATATTTAAACTTCATAAACCATTGTCATTGCAGAATAAGCAAAGATGTAGATCCTAGTCTAGGCTATGAACAAAGGAACGAACTTTTTGAAAATTTTCGGAACTCCTTGAAGTTCAAACAAATGAGACATTCTTTCAAGAATTTAGAACATTGTAATTTGATGTGTGTCAAGGTTGTGCCAAAGCCATTCATGTCCTTTCCAATAACCACAAAACACCAATTGCCCAAACATCACTTCTTCATTGATACCTCGGGGCACAATGACCAACCCAGATTATCCCATGTCCTAAAGAAAACCTGTTTTTGGGGAATATTTTCCTTGGTACTTCAAACAAACCTAAGATTGAAACTAAGTATTTTCATTATAAACCTAGACTTGCAATGTTCCTTGTAATGATACAAATTCCTAAAGTTGATTAAGTTGGGGCATCATATGTAGAAATGATGGATACATGGTGAACAAGAAGGGAACTAATGCCTAAATCATTAAGGGTATAAAAAAAAAAGTAATTTTTTTTTTGTGATATCATGCATATGAGAATTCAATGATTCAAAGTACAAAATGAATTCCCCCTGGGATTTCTTTTCAATAACAATATTTGTGCTTGATATGAGAAATGGCCATCTTTCATATCCCTTTCGCAAAAAAAAAAAAAAAAAAAAATTATCCATAGTCACCCCTTTTGAGCCGAAAGAATTCTTTCTTCTTTGAATCATGATCAAGGATCACCCTCTACACTATGGGGCAAATACGAGGAAGGATCTTTTCAAAGATCATGGAGAAATGAGTCCTAACTCAAAAAACAGATACAAAGCAAATTGGGCTCCAAAATGAATACGAGCTCACTCTGTCGAAATAAAGGAAAAGGAAAAGATGGCAAAATGGAAGCCAAGAACAAAACAAAAGAAAAACACAAAAAGAAAAAGTGTGAAAAAGTTTGGCGAATGAAAGCCAAGAACAAAGAAGAAAAGGAGTAAAGAAAGTCAGAAAAGTCCAAAACGAATAAATGCTTCAAGGGAAATCCTTCTGAAGAAATGATCCTTGATCTGATTTCCCTCAAACACATATTTTGGGCCTATTTGTCCTTTCTTTCTTTCTGAACCATGAACCATGGCCTACATTATGTGCTTTAAAAGTCCGTTTTGATCAAGCATGAATATTTAACTTGAAAGGTTTTTCCTCAGATTTTATCCCATCTCTTCGAACTATCATTTCACTAAGGAAGAATTTAGAATTCTCAAGTGCATGGTAAAACAATTAAAAAAAAAGGAAAAAGAAAAAGAAAAAGAAAAAATGGAAAGAATGGGACTCTAGGGCGAAAACCCAAAAATGGGCGGTCTAGAGTAAAATATAAATTTTCGATGCCATCTATGATAATGCCAATACCACAAAAGAGAAGGTCATCCTGAAGAAATAGTCATCGAGGAACATCTAGGAATTCCTGAACCTCTTAAATTGTCAACTCTCATTCGGAAGATGGTCTAAAAACTAAAACTTTTTTCCTTCCAAAATTAAACGTTCCAGTTTAAACATCCCGGCCAATCTTGACGCTTGTCAAAATGCCTTGATATAGAAACTAAAAGAATGTTGAATTTGTTTGGTTCTCAATGAATTCATGATTTATAAAACCTGTTCCATTTGTGAGCCTAAAAAGGACATACATTTTTGTTGCGAAGTTTTCTTCAATCAACCAAAATCCTGTTACATCAAGCCAAGTTGAAAAACCCAAATTGACACTTAGGGAAATTTCTAACAGTGATCATTAGTCTTCAAAAGTTTCATACATTACACACTGTGGGATTAATATTCTTGGCTTAGAAGTTTTCATTAAATGAGCAAAATTGATTTTTAAAAAAGGGAAAATAAAAATATTACCCATTTTTGATGATTGACATGAGATAAGGGTGTTTTCTAATCCAAAGGTGTGGAACTACTAGGGTTAACCTTGACTTCCAAATATGAGAAGAAGAAATAGAACTCGGCAAGCAATCTTCTGTCAAAAAGAGTTTGAAAACTATATACTCTAATTTGAAGAGGAAAAGTGAATTGGAAAGGCTAACCCAAAAGTGTAGGAAAACAATCGGGGAACATTTGCATCAGTCATGAGCGCTTACCTCTTTATTGAGATTTGCATCTGCACCGTATCAGCAAGCATTTGCATCATTCATGGGTACTTGCATTTGCACTAAGCAACTGCAAATTTCACTATTACATTTACATCCTTCACGATTATTTGCATTTCCACCATCTCAGACAAATAGCATGATTTTTGGGATCATTGCATTTTCACTATTGTGTGGTAACTGCAATTACACTATTCATAGACCACTTACATGAACATGATTCGTCAGGGCATCTGCATCATTTCATGAAGTAGTTGCATCAACATTAATTTTTGCATTTGCATCATTTACAAGCATTTTGTACATTGTCAATCCTTTCATTTGCATCATTTAGAAGCATTTGCTTAATGCGATCTTTGCATCCGCATCCTATTCAACATCTGTATTTGCATCAAGGAGCATTTGCATCAATTCAAGACATTTGTATTTGCATCATGAAGCATTTGCATCTTATTCAATATCTTCATCATATTTAATTTTTGCATTAAGAAGCATTTGCTCCAATCCAAGACATCTGCATCAACTAGGACTTTTTGACATTTTATCTTGATTGAAGGCTCATCAAGTAGTGGCATCAGTGAAAAGTTGAAGACTCCGTCATGAAGTCAAATAGTCTGTGAACCTCAAGGAAACCATGGGTTAATAATCATGACATAATCATTTGATTGCATTCATCCTTAGGAAACATACAAGCATTTGCAAAGCATGTCATTTTCATCATTGCATTTAGCTAACATTGCAGGAATCATGGGAAAATTTTGGCTTCTCCAAATTGAACTTGTTCTGCTTCTCAAATTAGTCGAGCCCCGAGACCATTGTCGAGGTACTTTACTTTTGCTTTTAAAAAATTGAACTCGTTCTGCTTCTCAAATGAGTCTAGCCTCGAGACCAACGTCGAGGTACTTTCCTTTTGTTTTTAAAATCGAACTCGTTCTACTTCTCAAATGAGTCGAGCCCCGAGACCATCATCGGGATACTTTCCTTTTGTTTTTAAAGTTAAACTTGTTCTGCTTCCCAAATGAGTCGAGCCCCGAGACCATCATCGAGGTATTTCCTTTAGTTTTAAATCGAACTCGTTCTACTTCTCAAATGAGTCGAACCCTGAGACCATCGTCGAGGTATTTCTTTTAGTTTTTAAATTGAACTCGTTCTGCTTCTCAAATGAGTCGAGCCACGAGACCATCGTCGAGGTATTTCCTTTAGATTTAAATCAAACTCATTCTGCTTCTCAAATGAGTCGAGCCCCGAGACCATCGTCGAGGTATTTCCTTTAGTTTTAAATCGAACTCGTTTTGCTTCTCAAATGAGTCGAGCCCCAAGACCATCATCGAGGTATTTTATTTTTAAAATCGAACTCGTTCTGCTTCCCAAATGAGTAGAGGCACGAGACCATCACCGAGGTATTTCTTTTTGTTTTAAATCGAACTCGTTCTACTTCTCAAATGAGTCGAGCCCCAAGACCATCGTCGAGGTATTTTTTTCCTTTTTCTTTTAAATCAAGTTCTGCTTCTCAAATGAGTCGAGCCCCGAAACCACCGTCGAGGTATATTCCTTTCGTTTTCAAGTCAAATTTATTTTACAAATGAACCAAACCCAGGATCATTCTTAGGGCATTCCTTTTTAAAATCGAACTTGTTCTGCTTCTCAAATAAGTCGAGCCCCGAGACCATCGTCGAGGTATTTTCTTTTGTTTTAAATCGAACTCATTCCGCTTTCCAAATGAGTCGAGCCCAGAGATTATCGTCGAGGTATTTTCCTTTTGTTTTAAATCGAACTCATTCTACTTCTCAAATGAGTTGTGCCCTGAGACCACCGTTGAGGTAATTTATTCTCTTGCAAATCGAACTCGTTACCTTATGACGGGTCAAGCCTTGATTAGTCGGGGAACTCAATTTAAGGATAAAATCTTCTATTTACAGCTTTTCAATCATTAAAAAAATATATGAAAATGAAAAAAAATGATAACATGAAAACTCCTTTTCCTTTCCTTCACATGTGATTTCACTAACCGAACAAAATTAGTGTTTGTTTATCTCTGCCTGATTCCTGATTCATAGTAATAGTAATAGCCAAAGAGAAGCAGCTGTAGACGGCTAATTTTGTCCGGACCCCTAAATTAGGTATTTTTTTCTTCTTCCTGAAATGATGTTTTAGAATGCATAAAAGATCTTCTCACCCTGCAAATGGTACTCCGGGACTTAGTTTAAAAAGTAAGCATAAAAAGTCAATCTTGAAAAAGTCAACTCCAAAAGTCAACCACTGAAAAGTCAACCCACTTTCAAAATCAAGATCCAAAGTTTAATTGAACAATGGTGAAAGAATTTTGATAATCCGAGGTCTATAACGAGAGATATGGAGTCGGGAAGATGGGTTACAGAGATTTAGTGGAAAAAAAACCCTAGTTTGAAAATTTTAGGGAAAAATGCTTAAACGATCAAATTAGTCAAAATTGGAGATTTCAAATGGAAGATAAGCAATTGACTACGGGTAATAGAGAGGCCATTTGGGAGCAAAACGTAAGGAAAAGTCAATTTGGAAGAAAACCAAGAATTAGGGTTTTTAGTGGATTTGGTGAAATTGGGGAAAATTACAGAAATGGCTCGATTCGGTAAAACTAAAGCCCCTAATTGATGAGGAGTGAGTGAACAAGGATAGCCCAAGGCTCAATTTGAAGTAATTCTGAGAAAAGAGCCGATTGGAGAAAAAACGAAAAAATGAGGAAATTCTCGATGATGAAAAAAGGAAAAATCAAACCGAAGGGGAATTTGATCATAAAAATTGGGCATTTTTGGACCAACTCCAATTAAATCTATGATAAAGGCACAAAAAAAGAAAATCTGGAAATCAAACTTGTTTTGAGTAAAATCGAGCTTCGGAGGTAAGAGGACAAATTTGGAAAATTTGGGAAAAATAGCAAATAAGCTCCAAAAAGTACAAAAACTTTCAGATCTCAATTTTAAATTATGTGGAAGAGATTGGCAAAGAAAAATCCGAATTTGGAGCTCGTTTCCAAAATGGTAAATTTCGGGCCCACTAAGTTGAAATTCGAGAAGAAAAATCCCAGAAAAAAGCAAATGAACTCGAAAATTTACCAAAACATCCTGATCTCAATCTTAAACTATTTGGAAGATATTGGCGAAGAAAAATCTGAATTCGGAGCTCATTTCCAAAATGGCAAATTTCGGGTCCACTAAGCTGAAATTCGAGACGATAAATCCCAAAAAAATAGCAAATGAGCTCAAAAAAATTATGAAAACTTCCAGATCTCAATTATAAATTATTTGGAAGAGATTGGCAAAGAAAAATCTAGAATCAGAGCTCGGGTGCATTAAGGGCAATTTTGGAATATAAATCCCAAAAAATAGCAAATCGGCTCGAAAAATTGTGAAAACCACCAGAACTCATTTTTATATTATTTAGAAAGTATTGAAAAAAGAAAATTTGGATTTGGAGTCCGTTTTCTATTTAATTAGGTTCGAGGGCTAAAAGGATAATTTTTATCGAATAAATCGAAGAGGGCCTTTCTTGCAATAAAAAAATGGAGAGTGGACTGGAATATGAAGAGTCAGCTAGCCAAGCCCATGAGGAGAGTGATTTTTGCTGAGCTCTTGCATCCAAAGGCCAAAAGTGGATAGTAAGGTAGTTATTTTTTTGATCAAGCCTTTGTAATTGTGCCACGTGGACCAATGCATGAAGAGTGAGGATGTCAACATGATGGCTTCATATTTTTGAACAGCTGTATTAGAGAGAGGCTGATCACTTAATCTAAGGGTGGTAATTTCACATTTTAAGCATCATGGATTAGTGTCCTTGGATCAAATTTGGCTAGGGAAAAAATGACAACATCCTACACCATCTAGAAGGCCATTCGCTTACCACTAAGAGGGGAGAGGTTTTCATTTTTTTGGGGGGTTGGCTGATAAAAAGAGGGCAGTATCTATAGTAGAGAGGAAAAAAAAAAGGAAAAAAAAAGAAAAAAGAAGAGATTTTCTTACTACTCTTTGATTTGGAAAGCTAAAGCAAGGTAGCTATGTTCTTTCATGCTCTCCTCCCTACTTTGTTGATATGATTTTGTTATTTTCAGGGTTATTTTATTTTCTTTCATGAAATAAAATTGTTTTTTTTTTAAACAAGTTCTTAAAGCTTCTATCTTATGTTTTCTTGAAAAAAATCAAAGAAAAAACAAATTTTCCTCCATTTTTCCATGTTGGCCGAATGGTCCCTTATTGTGCATGTGTTATGCTTGATTTATTTTCCATGGTGATTGTAATGTTTTAGCTTGTTTTGATGTTCTAACTTTTTAAAATAATTAAGACATAGAGCTTGTTTTCAACCTTTTTCATTTCCTTACTATTATTTTGCTGATTTTATCATTTTGTTTTCATGTCTACTAACTTTGTTTGCCATTTTTAATTTTCTGTTTTCACCATGTTAGGTTGTTCATGTTTTTGTTAATACGATACCATGTGTTTGTGATTTTGTCTACCTATGTTTATGCATTTGCATTATGTTTGCTTGGTTTAAAATGTTTCCTTTTAAGTCTTGTATATACTATGCCATGTGTTTGTGTTAATGCCATACTAAGATTTCACCATTTAGACATGTGACCATTCGGCCTCCCTATTACTTTTTGCCTTGTGTGTGCATTTTCATCTTGCTTAGTTGACATGCTTGCATTTCTATGCCATAAGATTGTGTATTTGATTTACTATGCCATGTGTAGACACCTAATTTTGTCCGGGTCTTTTAAAACCAATTTTGATTTGTCCCCCTCTCGGGTTTAATATTTTTGTAAAAGTCACGGTCGCGATTTTAGATTTTTAAAATGTTCTAAATTTTATATATTATTTTTAGCTTTAATTGTTCAAATAAAATTGGACCGTAAAATTACCAATTTTAAAATTCAATTTGAACCCGAAGTGAAAAGTTTAATCTTGAGTTTTATTAGATTTTTAAAATAAATTTTTTAATTGAAAATATTTGAAAAAAAAATAAAAAAGGACTTGAAAAAAATAAAGGAAAGGTAATTTGGACATTACACATTTTTAGGTTAAAAATTGGTTATAAACGGACCACTTGAGCAAAGAAAAAGGGGGGGCCGATTTTGAGAAAAAAGGAGAAAGGGAATGGCGGCTAAAGAAAAAGAAAAAGAAAAAGCTTTTCATGAGGGCAGAGAACTAAAAGGAAGGAAAGGAAAAATGAGGGCTGATAGCTAAAGAAAAAATAGGAAAGCTTTGGTTTTTTATGAGGGCTAAGAAAAAGAAAGAAAAGTTTTGGTTTTTGGAAGCAAGCGTTGGTTTGGTTGTGTTTCTTTCTCTCCTCGAAGCCGTCTAAGAGAGAATCGAGAAAGGAAGCAGAGAGAGTGAGAGAGCAAAGAGAATATGAAGACCATACTTTCTTCAGAGACAATGGACATCCCTGACGGGGTTAACATCAAAGTGAAGGCCAAGATGATCAGCTCACCCGCAACTTCAAGCATCTCAACCTCAACTTCCATCTTATCAAGGACGAGGAGACCGGCAAGCGCAAGCTCATGATTGAGGCTTGGTTTGGCTCCAGCAAGACTAGCGCTGCCATCCGCATCGCTCTCAGTCACGTCGAGAATCTCATCACCGGTGTCACCAAGGGATACCGTTATAAGATGAGGTTTGTCTATGCTCACTTTCCCATCAATGCCTCCATCACTAACGGCAGCAAGTCCATCAAGATCTGTAACTTCTTTGGAGAGAAGAAGGTGCGTAAGGTGGATATGCTGGAAGGGGTTTCGATTCTTCGATCTGAGAAGGTTAAGGATGAGATTGTTTTTGATGGTAATGATATTGAACTTGTGTCACGCTCTGCAGCTTGAACACCGTCTGAGCTCAACATCTGAGTGACGAGGTCAAACGTAGGTTCTACAAGCACTGGTGCAAGTCCAAGAAGAAGGCTTTCACCAAGTACTCAAAGCAGTACGAGAGTGAAGATGGGAAGAAGAGTATCCAGGCTCAGCTTGAAAAGATGAAGAAATATGCAAATGTTATTAGGGTCTTGGCACACACCCAGATTAGGAAAATGAAGGGATTGGGAAAGGGAGGATCCAAGAGGCACAGGAAGGTGCTCCGGGATAACATTCAGGGTATCACTAAGCGCGCGATTCGAAGGTTGGCACATAGAGGTGGCGTGAAGAGAATCAGTGGCTTGATCTACGAGGAGACACGTGGCGTCCTTAAAATCTTTCTGGAAAACGTGATACGAGACGCTGTTACCTATACAGAGCACGCTAGGCGCAAGACTGTTACAGCCATGGATGTCGTCTACGCTCTCAAGAGGCAGGGCAGGACTCTTTACGGTTTCGGTGGTTAAAGTTGATTATGGGGCTTTGGTCTTCACATACTTCTGTTGGGAACATTATTGGGTCAGTTGTGCCTTCTGGGGTTTTGGAGTTTGGTTGGGGTTGGTTTTTTTTTGGTGTCTAGGTTCTTGGTTATTGTAGTTGGGGTTTTGGTTTTTTTTTTTTGTTTTTTAATGGTGAGTCCTGTTGATTTGGGGTTCGAGATGATGGCGTCTGGGAAGGAGATTGAGATGAATGTTGGGGAAGAAAGTGTGTCTGATTCTTTGGCTGCCATTGGATTCTTGGAGGCATGGAGGTTGCCAGGTGTGCACCATTTGCTTTCTGCCTCTTCTTCTCGAAGTTGGTGGCTTATACATTTTTGTATTGGTTGCCCTTCTACATACGGCACACGGTAATATTCTTTCATTTTATTTTTATATATATTATATGTTTATTGTTCTTGCTTTGGACATAGTATATTACGGTGTATGTTTTGTGTTTGATAATTTACTTTTATACGACTAATGTTGCTTGCCTTGGACATGGTCTATTGTGGTGCATGCCTTAATTTCATTTTGCATATTCATAATATTTTAATAAATAAGGCAATATTCCCGAGTTCAATAATTCATGATTTTCTCTGCTGGATTTACCGGAGAGGTTATCAATAATTATTAACGAAGGAATACCCTTTTTCTAAAATAAAATGATTCGATTTTTTTTTTTAAATAAATGAAACTTTCTATGTTTTGTCGGGTCTACCGAGGAACATGAAAAGATTTTGGTATTAAAAAACTCCGAGTCATTTTAAGCCATTTCACATGCCATATCATCTTATATCATCCATATGCCATGTCATCTTGCTTGTCATGTCGATTTCATTCACATGCCATGTCATTTTATGCCATGTCACATGCCATGTCATTTTATGTCATCCATATGTCATGCATCTTGCTTGTCATGTCGATTTCATTCACATGCCATGTCACATGCCACGTCATTTTATGTCATCCATTATGCCATGTCATCTTGTTTGCCATGTCGATTTCATTCACATGCCATGTCATCTTATGCCATGTCATTTAGGTTTAAAACCATGCATTTCATGCATCATGTTTGCTGCATTGTTTCATGCATCTCATGTCATGCCACTTGAATAATGACTTGAGCCAATTAATGGTTCAAAGCCATGCTCTCTTGAGCACACTTGTGGGAAATTAAGTTTGTCAAATTGATTATTCTACCTTTGTGATTTTTTTTACTTAGTCAATTTTTATCTAACTTTCAAAAATTCCTAGCTACTGTTTGCAAATCATTTTATGAGTTTCAAATATTTTTACTTTGGTTTTTAAATGATTTTATCAAAAGCAAAAATGTGTTAGCAAAGCAGTTTTTTCTCCTCCAAAAACTCGTACATCTTTGATTTTTCTGGGAATTCATCTTTGATCAGAAAATTAAGTCAATTTTTTCTCGTCTAGTTTTACATGTCCTGAGTCTCCAGTATTTGTTTCAGAATTTTTGAATTTTTAAAAATAGGGTAAAAAATCGTGGATTAAAACTGGGCAGTGGAGTCAGAATTGAATTTAAAGAAAAATCATTTTTCTGTTTTGGTTAATTTACTTAGAGTGGGATGATTAGGAGGGTTAGCTATTGACTTAGGGTAATTTCTAAGCATTTTTAAACTCTAAAAATGGTTTTTCAAGTCCCGGGTTAAGGGTAGTCAAGTCCGAATTTTTTAAACTTAGGAAATTAGAGCCATTTAAAAGAATTTTAGCCCAGTTTTTATTCAAGCTTCTCAAAATTGTTTTCAAACAATCACAAAGTATTTTGGTTTTAGAATATTTAATTTGACATATTTTCCTAAGGCAGCCGGATATCTTTTTAGATATACGGATTTCCTTAATTAAAGGAAAAAATACATTTCATGCATTGCATTTTTATATTCATGCATTTTATATAATATGTGATTCTTGCCATAATAATTTCTATGATATTGTTGTTATTTTGATTTATATTTTTTGATGTTACATGGTTTATTATATGGTTTTGAATATTTCATGATATCCTATGCTTTTATTTAGTTATTTTTATTTAGCATATACTATGTTCATGCATTATTATTTTCATGCATATTATATGATAGCATTATTTTATACCATGTCATTTAAATTATATGCCATACCATTCATATTTGTCATGTCATTTAGGTTGCATTATATTATTTAGACTTTACTATGTCATTTTATTTATGTCATGCATATACATATTCATTTATTTTAAATGTTTGCAAAAAGATAATGGTTTTCAATAAAATAAAGATATTCCCGAGTTAAAATAATTCATGAGTTCTCTACCGGGTTTGCTGGAGGGAATATCATCAATTATCATTAATAAAGGAATATCTTCTTTAAAAAGAGAATGGTTCAGAAAATTTTCCAAAACTATTAAAAATTTCTATATTTTTCCACGTTTGTTGGGGAATATAGGAAAATTTCGAATTTATAAATTCCGGATCATTTTCAATAAAAAATGGAAATATTTTTCTTTAAATTGGGAATTAATTTGAAATACTAAATTTAAAACCAATTTTTACCGAGACTTGAGATAACACACGGTTAATAAGGTACCGATTTATACGGGCATTGTGGGGGTGCTAATCCTTCCCCGCACGTAACCGACTCCCGAACCCGTTTCTTTGATTTCTCTGGTTTTAACGCAGACTTGAAATTGGTTTTAAAAATGTTTTAATTAATTTTTAAAATATTTTTATAAAACCGGTTTTAATAGGTGGCCGATCACACCCAGCTAAAAAAGATTGGTGGCGACTCCATGTCTTTTTTAAGGTCATTTTAAAAACCTTCATTTTTCTAGAGGAATTAAGTCGACTTTTCCTCAGTTTTTTTTTTTTTTTTTAATGTCACGCTTAACGAATAATAAAGCCTTGCGATGAGACTCGTTATTTTTTAGGTTGCGACAGCTTGGCGACTCCACTGGGGACTATTAGAGAGTCAGGCCTAGAATTAGTCGTGTGTTATCAAAGTCTCGGTTTTGTTGGTTTAATTGGTATTTAATTGTAATTCTCACATTTTTTTTTAATAAGGAGAATTTTGAAAATAATAAAATGTTTTAAAATATGTTCATACTCATGTACATGCATTTTATTATTGTTCTCTAATTATTTAAAGTTGTATATTATAATTGCTTGTTGGTTAATGCGTTACACTATTCTTGAATGTTTTAATTGCTAGGGCATTTAGAATAAGGTTTGTAGAATAGGTGGTGAAAGGTTTGTTGTTCCTCCACACACACCACACGTGCATTTTCATATCATGAATCCTATACCCGGGTTCCGTCTTTTTAGGTGGGAGCAAAGTAACTAAGCCTTCGTGATTAACAATCCGCATGGGCTAGTGAAACACTTCTAGAGTACTAAATTACCTAAGCCTTCGTGATTAACAATCCGCATGGGCTAGGGAAATAGACTCTAACGAATTGGACCCGCTTTTATCGGTGTGCCTTACTAGCCTTCACCGGCGACAGTGAGGAACAATTCGGGGCCTTAGAACCAATTCACCTTCATATAGTGAACCTAGGCGAAGCCATGCCGGATTTCCGTTAGATATACCGAAAATAGAAACACATGGAGGGACATTTCTAAACCTTTTGTTACTTATTTTACACTTTGAATAAGTTTTGTAGATCGGGCAATGATGTACGTACATCGCCCGTAATAAATGTGATACTCCGTGTCGAAGGCATCGTGATGCCTAAATAAGCAGATATTGTTGGGGCAGATGTTCATTAGCTGTTTTAAAAAAAAATCATTTTTCAAGCATTTTTGCATGTTGCACATTTCATGCATGTGTGAATAGAGCATGTACATTTTTGGTTGTATTATTGATCTCATTCTTTGCAATAAACAGTTGGTAATTTCATTTGATGATTTCATAAAACCGGTAGTGTCACATGAATATTTGCATATTGTACCATAGTGGGATCCACCCTGAAATTCTTTTGAAAATAATGTTATTGGTTTTTCATAAAAAAAAAAAAACATGTTAAAAAAATATATATCATAAATTTGGAGTCAAATCTTGCATAATGAGATTGTTGAATAATCAAGATTTAGGTCCCACAAATTTCATGTAATCATTGATTTCTTTGTATAGACCTTGGTGTTAATTCATTTATTCTTGACAGCATGTCACAGTCCTAACATGCATGATTATTCATTGTAGAATACATTTGTGATATACATGGTCATTCTTTGTACCTACCTTTGTATTAATTCATTTATTCTCTGCATATATCATTTTGACATCATGTTATAGTCATAGCATGCATGGTCATTCATTGTAAGATACGTTTATGACAAGCATGGTCATTATTTGTATATATCCATATATCAATTTATTCTTTCTTTACATGCATCATGTTGGCATCAAGTTGCATTCATGCATTCATAGTCAGCATGATTTTTTCTGTATCTATCCATATATCAATTTATTCTTTCTCTATATACATCATGGTAGCATCAAGTTGCATTCATGCATTCATAGTCAGTATAATTTTTTTGTACATATCCATGCATTAATTTGTTTATTTTTTTTACATGCATCATGTTGGCATCAGGTTGCATTCATAGCATACGTAGTCATCATGATATGCTCATACATTAATTTGTCATATTGGCATCAGGTTGCATTCGTGACATACGCGGTCAGCATGATTTTCTTTGTATATACTCTGTGTCAATCATTTATTCTTCACATGCATCATAATTGACATTGTGTGGCATTCATAGTGTATATGATCATTCATTGGGAAATGCATTTGGAACAAACATGGTCATTCATTGTACATATCCATGCATTAATTTGCTTATTTTTTTTACATGCATCATGTTGGCATCAGGTTGCATTCATGGCATACATAGTCATCATGATATGCTCATGCATTAATTTGTTATATTGGCATCAGGTTGCATTCATGACATACGCGGTCAGCATGATTTTCTTTGTATATACTCTGTGTCAGTCATTTATTCTTCACATGCATCATAATTGACATTGTGTGGCATTCATAGTGTATATGATCATTCATTGGGAAATGCATTTGGAACATACATGGTCATTCATTGCATATATCCATGCATTGATTTTTCTTATTCTTTAAATGCATCATGTTGGCATCGTGTTTCATTTATAGCATACATGGTCAACATGTTTCCACTGTATATGACCACACATAACTTTGTTTATCCTTCACATGCATCAAATTGCACTCATGACATTCATAGCTCATTCATCATGAAACACATTAATAAGATGAAATAGAAATTGGCTTAGCTTTGAAGAGTTTTCTTTGTCAGCTAAAAGCTATGACCCCAACAACAAGTGCGAGTATCATATTGAGGCAATTGGGCATTCGACTAAAAAATGCAAAAAACTGAAGAAAAGAATTGAGGGTCTTGTCCACGATGGCATTTGGATTCCAGAGCTTATCAAACATTGAAAATCTGTTTTACCATAGATTGATTTCCTCTTGAAGAATTTTGAGGATAAGATTTGTTATCTTTGAAAGCATGTCAATAGGAGCATTCTAATGCATATATTTCTACACTTTGATGATGAAAGCTCTTGTCTCATGATGACATCTACATGAAATAAATTTTGAATTTAAATATTTTGTGTTCATTTTATTTTAGCAATAAATTTGAATTTGCAAAAACAAATGAAACTTTGAGAAAATTTGTGGTAAACAATAAATAAGTGGTTTTCACATGAAATAATGAACAATCTTGAGAATATTGATGATCATTGTTAGAAATGACCTAATACCTTCAGCTCTCTCTTTTAGGCTTTCCTAAGCCTAAATCTTTTGAACCGAGACCACTTGAAAGACCTAATGCTTCAAGGAATATGAATGATTTGACTGCATAAAACCATTGTCATCACAGAATAAGCAAAGACGTAGATCTTAGTCTAGGCTATGAACAAAGGAACGAACTTTTTGAAAATTTTCAAATTCCTTGAAAATCAAACAAATGAGACATTCTTTCAAGAATCCAGATTTTGAAAATTTGGTGTGTGTCAAGATTGTGCTAAAACCATTCATGACCTTTTCCAATGGCCACAAAACACTAATTGCCCAGACATCACTTCATGTTTGACACCCTGGGGCACAATGATTAAAATAGATTATCCCTTGTCCCAGAGAAAACCCGTTTTTTGGGTCATATATTCCTTGTCTCTTCAAAGAACTCAGATTTGAAATTCAGCCTTTGCAGTACAGACCTGGACATGCTATGTTCCTCGTTGATACAAATTCTCATTGGTTAATCAAATTGGGGCATCATATGTGGAAATGATGGATACATGGTGAATAAGGATGGACTAAACGCATGAATCATTGGAGCATGCGACGAAAAAAACAAAAAAAAAAAGAAAAAAGAAAAAAAGAAAAATTGTGATATCATGCATATGAGAATTCGGATGATTCCAAAGTGCAAAATGAAATTCTGAATATCTATTTCCCCTGGGGATTGCTTTTCAATGTGAATATTTGTACTTGACATGAGAAATGGCCATCTTTCATATCCCTTTCGCACAAAAAGAAATTATCCATAGTCACCCCTTTTGAACCGAAAGAATTCTTTTTTCTTTAAACCCTGATCAAGGATCACCCTCTACACTGGGGGCAAATGCGAGGAAAAATCTTTTTAAAGATCACTGATAAATGAGTCCTTGCTCAAAGACAGATACAAAGCAAATGGAACCCCGAATAAATACAGGCTCACTCTGTCAAAGAAAAAAAGAGAGGAAAAGATGGCGAAATGAAAGCCAAGAAAAAACAAGAAAAACACAATGGAAAAGAAAATGTGTGTGAAAGACATGGAAAATTGAAAGCCAAGAGCAAGGAAGAAAAAGAGCAAAGTCAAAAGGAAAGAAATGTCCAAGAAGGGACAAATGCTTCAAAGAAAATCCTCCTCAAGAAATGATCCTTGATCTGATTACCCTCAAACACATATTTTGGGCCTATTTATCCTTTCTTTCTGAACCCTGAGCCATGGCCTACATTACGTGCTTTAAAAGTCCATTTTGATCAAGCATGAATATTTAATTTGAAAGGTTTTTCCTCAGATTTTATCCCATTTCATCGAATTATCATTTCACTAAGGAAGAATTTAGAATTCTCAAGTGTATGGTAGGGAAAAAAAAGAAGAAGAAAAAAAATGGAAATAATGGGACTCTAGGGCGAAAACCCAAAAATGGGCGGTCTAGAGTAAATTTGGAAATTTTCAATGCCATCTATGATAGTGCCGATACCCCAAAAGAAAAGATCTTATTAAAGGAGTGGTTATCGAGGAACATCTAGGAATTCCTGAACCCCCCAAATTGTCAGCTCTCATTCGGAGGATTGTCTTCAAAAATTGAATCTTTTTTTCCTCCAAGATTAAACTTTTCGATTTAAACATCCCGACCAATCTTGACGCTTGTCAAAATTTCTTGATATGGAAACTAAAAGAATGTTGAATTTTCTTTGTTCTCAATGAATTCATGATTTATAAAACCTGTTCCATTTGTGAGCATAGAAGGGATATACATTTTTGTCATGAAGTTTTCCTGGAAAAGACAGAATCTTGTTATACCAAGCCTTGCCAATCCCAGTTAAAAAAAAAAAAAAACCCAGATTGACACTTAGAGAAATTTCTAACAATGATCATCAGTCTTCAAAAGATTTGTACATCACACATTGTGGGGTTAATATTTTTTGTTCAGAAGTTTTCAAAATAAGAAAACAAATAAATATATTTTTGAAATACCCATTTTGATGTTGACATGAGACAAGGATTTTTCTAACTCAAAGGTATAGAATTGCCAGAATAGGTCCTGACTTCCAGATATGAGAAGAAGAAATAGAACCCGGTTCAGATCTCTGTTGATGAAAGTTTGAAAACTATTGGGGCAAAGAGAATAGCCAAAATGAATTGAGGATATACTCTGATTTGAAGAGGAAAAATGAATTTGAAAGGCTAAGCCAAAGTCTAGAAAAACAACCGGAGTCATTTGCATCACTCATAAGCACTCATCCCTTTATCGAGCTTTTGCATCTACACAGTGTCAGCAAGCATTTGCATCATTCATGGGTATTTGCATTGGCATTATTCCATAAGCATCTACATTTTACCTTTACATTTACATTCTTCATGGAATTCACATTTGTGTCATCTCAAGCAATTGCATCATTTCTAGAATCATTGCATTTTCATTATTGTGTGGTAATTGTAGTTATACCATTCATAAACCAGTTACATGAACACAATTAGTAGGGGCATCTGCATCATGAAACATGGGCATCAATACAAGCCATTTGCATTTGCACTAAGAAATATTTTACATTTGCCCGATGAAGCATGAGCACCTTGTTAAAAGACATGTGCATCTGCATCATTTCTCAAAGCTTCTGGTGGGGATATCCAGAATTTTACAGTTTTTAAAAGTGAACAAGTCTTCGGTGGTGATAGCTGAAGCCTCTGGTGGAGATATCTAGGGTTTTATAATTTTGAAACATAAGAAATCTTCTTCTGAAGGAGTTACCCAAAATTTTACAATGAGCAAGTCTTTGGTGGTGATAGCCGAAGCCTCTGGTGGGGATATCCAGAATTTTACAGTTTTAAAAGTGAACAAATCTTCAGTGGTGATAGCCGAAGCCTCTGGTGGAGATATCCAGGGTTTTATAATTTTGAAAAATGAGAAATCTTATTCTGGAGGAGTTCTCAGAATTTTACAATGAGCAAGTCTTCGGTGGTGATAGCCAAAGCTTCTGGTGGGGATATCCAGAATTTTACAGTTTTAAAAGTGAACAAATCTTCGGTGGTGATAGCCGAAGCCTCTGGTGGAGATATCCAGGGTTTTATAATTTTGAAAAATGAGAAATCTTCTTTTGGAGGAGTTATCCATAATTTTATTCAACATGTGCATCTACATCAAGAAGCATTTGCATCAATCTAAGTTAGTTGTATCTGCATCAAGAAAGTTTGCATCAAATCGAGTCATTTACATTTGCATCAAAGACATTTGCACCAGTTTAAGTCATTTTGTATCTTATTCAAATCTGCATCTGCATCAAAAAGCATTCGCATCTTCTCAAAATCGTTAGGTTAATTTTCAACAATTCTTCAAAGTTTTTTTTAAGACCTCCGGGCATAATTTTTGAAATCACAGGTAAGACCTCCGGGCAACATCTTTAAGACCTTCGGGCATAACTTTTTTTTCAGGGGTAAGGCCTATGGGCACTATTTTTAAGACCTCCGGGCATAATTTTTCAAATCACAGGTAAGACCTCTGGGCAACATCTTTAAGACCTCCGGGCATAACTTTTTTCAAGGGTAAGGCCTATGGGCACCATTTTTAAGACCTCCGGGCATAATTTTTCAAATCACAGGTAAGACCTCTGGACAACATCTTTAAGACCTCCGGGCATAACTTTTTTTCAGGGGTAAGGCCTATGGGCACCATTTTTAAGACCTCCGGGCATAATTCACAGGTAAGACCTCAGGGCAACATCTTTAAGACCTTCGGGCATAACTTTTTTTTCAGGGGTAAGGCCTCCGGGCATAATTTTCAATTTTAAAGACCTTCGGGCACCAGTTTTTTAAAGACCTTCGGGCACTAGTTTCTTAAAAAGACCTTCGGGCACAATTTTTAATTTGAAAGACCTCCGGGCACTATTTTAAAGACCTCCGGGCACAATTTTCCATTTTAAAGACCTCCGGACACCAGTTTTTTTTAAGACCTCCGGGCACCATTTTAAAGACCTCCGGGCACTATTTTTTTTAAGACCTCCGGGCACCAATTTTAAAGACCTCCGGGCACAATTTTAAAGACCTCCGGGCACAATTTTCCAATTTAAAGACCTCCGGGAACCAGTTGTTTTAAGACCTCCGGGCACAATTTTCCATTTTAAAGACCTCCGGGCACCAGTTTTTTTTAAGACCTCCGGGCACCATTTTAAAGACCTCCGGGCACCATCTTAAAGACCTCCGGGCACCAGTTTTTTTAAGACCTCCAGGCACCAATTTTAAAGATCTCCGGGCAGTATTTTAAAGACCTCCGATTACAATTTTCCATTTTAAAGACCTCCGGGCACCATTTAAAGACCTCCGGGCACCATGTTAAGACCTCCGGGCAATAATAGTAAAGACCTTCGGGCGTAAATTTTTCTTTTGAAAATCGAATTCGTTTCCTTAAGACGAATCGAGCCTGGTTTAGGCAGGGAATTCAATTTAAGGACAAAATCTTCAATTTATTGTTTTTAAAAAAAAATCAAAAATAAAAAAAAAACATTGAAAAATTGGAAAAATTGAAAAAATAGAAAAAAGGAAAAAAAAAAAAGAGAAAAAAAGTAGAAAATTAAAAATTAAAAATGCAAAAATGAATGAAGAAATGAAAAAGAAAACCCCTTTCTTTTCCTTCACATGTGATTTCACAGACCGGACAAAATTATTGCCTATTTTATCTTTGCCTGATTCCTGATTCTCAGCAATAGCCAAAGAGGGGCAGCTGTAGAAACCTAATTTTGTTCGGGTCTTTTAAAACCAATTTTGATTTGTCCCCCTCTCGGGTTTAATATTTTTGTAAAAGTCACGGTCGCGATTTTAGATTTTTAAAATGTTCTAAATTTTATATATTATTTTTACCAATTTTAAAATTCAATTTAAACCCGAAGTGAAAAGTTTAATCTTGAGTTTTATTAGATTTTTAAAATAAATTTTTTAATTGAAAATATTTGAAAAAATAATAAAAAAGGACTTGAAAAAATAAAGGAAAGGTAATTTGGACATTACACATTTTTGGTTAAAAATTGGTTATAAATGGACCACTTGAGCAAAGAAAAAGGGGGGGCGATTTTGAGAAAAAAGGAGAAAGGGAATGGCGGCTAAAGAAAAAGCTTTTCATGAGGGCAGAGAACTAAGAGGAAGGAAAGGAAAGATGAGGGCTGATCGCTAATGAAAAAATAGGAAAGCTTTGGTTTTTTTATGAAGGCTAAGAAAAAGAACGAAAAGTTTTGGTTTTTGGAAGCAAGCGTTGGTTTGGTTGTGTTTCTTTCTCTCCTCGAAGCCGTCTAAGAGAGAATTGAGAAAGGAAGCAGAGAGAGTGAGAGAGCAAAGAGAATATGAAGACCATACTTTCTTCAGAGACAATGGACATCCCCGACGGGGTTATCATCAAAGTGAAGGCCAAGATGATCGAGGTTGAGGGCCCCAGGGGTAAGCTCACCCGTAACTTGAAGCATCTCAACCTCGAATTCCATCTTATCAAGGACGAGGAGATCGGCAAGCGCAAGCTCAGGATTGAGGCTTGGTTTGGCTCCAGAAAGACTAGCGCTGCCATCCGCACCGCTCTCAGTCACGTCGAGAATCTCATCACCGGTGTCACCAAGGGATACCATTATAAGATGAGGTTTGTCTATGCTCACTTTCCCATCAATGCCTCCATCACTAACGGAAGCAAGTCCATCGAGATCCGTAATTTCTTTGGAGAGAAGAAGATGCGTAAGGTGGATATGCTGGAAGGGGTTTCGATTCTTCGATCTGAGAAGGTTAAGGATGAGATTGTTTTGGATGGTAATGATATTGAACTTGTGTCACGCTCCGCAGCTTGAACACCGTCTGGGCTCAACATCTGAGTGAGGAGGTCAAACGTAGGTTCTACAAGCACTGGTGCAAGTCCAAGAAGAAGGCTTTCACCAAGTACTCAAAGCAGTACGAGAGTGAAGATGGGAAGAAGAGTATCCAGGCTCAGCTTGAAAAGATGAAGAAATATGCAAATGTTATTGGGGTCTTGGCACACACCCAGATTAGGAAAATGAAGGGATTGGGAAAGAGAGGAGCCAAGAGGCACAGGAAGGCTCTCCGGGATAACATTCAGGGTATCACTAAGCCGGCGATTCGAAGGTTGACACGTAGAGGTGGCGTAAAGAGAATCAGTGGCTTGATCTACGAGGAGACACGTGGCGTCCTTAAAATCTTTCTGGAAAACGTGATACGAGACGTCGTTACCTATACGGAGCACGCTAGGCGCAAGACTGTTACAGCCATGGATGTCGTCTACGCTCTCAAGAGGCAGGGCAGGACTCTTTACGGTTTCAGTGGTTAAAGTTGATTATGGGGCTTTGGTCTTCACATACTTCTGTTGGGAACATTATTGGGTCAGTTGTGCCTTCTGGGTTTTGGAGTTTGGTTGGGGTTGTTTTTTTTTTTTGGTGTCTGGGTTCTTGGTTATTGTAGTTGGGGTTTTGGTTTTTTTGTTTTTTAGTGGTGAGTCCTGTTGATTTGGGGTTCGAGATGATGGCGTCTGGGAAGGAGATTGAGATGAATGTTGGGGAAGAAAGTGTGTCTGATTCTTTGGCTGCCATTGGATTCTTGGAGGCATGGAGGTTGCCAGGTGTGCACCATTTGCTTTCTGCCTCTTCATCTCGAAGTTGGTGGCTTATACATTTTTGTATTGGTTGCCCTTCTACATATGGTTTTGAATATTTCATGATATCCTATGCTTTTATTTAGTTATTTTTATTTAGCATATACTATGTTCATGCATTATTATTTTCATGCATATTATATGATAGCATTATTTTATTCCATGTCATTTAAATTATATGCCATACCATTCATATTTGTCATGTAATTTAGGTTGCATTATATTATTTAGACTTTACTATGTCATTTTATTTATGTCATGCATATACATATTCATTTATTTTAAATGTTTGTAAAAATATAATGGTTTTCAAAAAAATAAAGATATTCCCGAGTTAAAATAATTCATGAGTTCTCTATCGGGTTTGTTGGAGGGAATATCATCAATTATCATTAATAAAGAAATATCTTCTTTAAAAAGAGAATGGTTCGGAAAATTTTCCAAAACTATTAAAAATTTCTATATTTTGCCACGTTGTTGGGGAATATAGGAAAATTTCGAATTTATAAATTCCGGATCATTTTCAATAAAAAATGGAATTATTTTTCTTTAAATTGGGAATTAATTTGAAATACTAAATTTAAAACCAATTTTTACCGAGACTTGAGATAACACACGGTTAATAAGGTACCGATTTATACGGGCGTTTTGGGGGTGCTAATCCTTCCCCGCACGTAACTGACTCCCGAACCCGTTTCTTTGATTTCTATGGTTTTAACGCAGACTTGAAATTGGTTTTAAAAATGTTTTAATTAATTTTTAAAATATTTTTATAAAACCGGTTTTAATAGGTGGCCGATCACACCTAGCTAAAAAAGATTGGTGGCGACTCCATGTCTTTTTTAAGGTCATTTTCAAAACCTTCATTTTTCTAAAGGAATTAAGTCGACTTTTCCTCAGTTTTTTTTAATGTCACGCTTAACGAATAATAAAGTCTTGCGATGAGACTCGTTATTTTTTAGGTTGCGACACCATGTGTTTGTATTAATGCCATACTAGGATTTTACCATTTAGACATGTGACCATTCGGCTTCCCTATTACTTTTTGCCTTGTGTGTGCATTTTCATCTTGCTTAGTTGACATGCTTGCATTTCTATGCCATGATTGTAGACACCTAATTTTGTCCGGAACACTAAAACAGGTATGTTTTCTTCCTACATTGATGTTTCAGAATGCAAAAGGGCTTTTCTCATCCTGCAGGTGGTACTCCGAGACTTAGTCTAAGAAAGCAGATCGAAAAAGTCAAACTTAAAAAAGTCAACCCCAAAAAAGTCAATCTTGAAAAAGTCAACTACTAAAAAAGTCAACCCACTTTCAAAATCAAGATTTGAATTTCAATTGAAAGATGGTGAAAGAATTTTTATAATCCGAGGTCTACATTGAAAGATATGGAGGTCAGAAGTTGGGTTATGGAATTCCAGTAGAAAGGAAACCCTAGTTCGGGAAATTTGGGGAAAAGTGCTTGAACGATCAAATTGGTCGAAATTGAAGGTTCCAAATGAAAGATAAACACTGACTACGAGTAATGGAGAAGCTACTTGAAAGAAAAAATGAAAGAAAAGTCAATTCAGAAGAAAATTGAGAATTAGGGTTTTTGGTGGATTTCAGTGAAATTTGGAAGAATTACAGAAATAGCCCGATTTGGTAAGACTAAAGCCCCTAATTGATGAGGAATGATTAAACAAGGATAGCCCAAGGCTCAGTTTGAAGAAAATCTAAAAATTGGACTTGTTTTGAGCAAAACCGGGCTTCGGAGGTAAAAGGGCAAAATTAGAAAATTTGAGAAAAATAGCAAATGAACTCCAAAAATTTTGAAAATTTTCAGATCTCATTCTTAAATCATTTTGAAGAGATTGGCGAAAGAAAATCTAGATTCGGAGTTCGTTTGCAAAATGGCCAAATCTCGATCCATTATGCAGTAATTCAAGCAGATAAATCTCGAAAAAATAGTAAATGAGCTCCAAAAATTTTGAAAATTTTCAGATCTCATTCTTAAATCATTTTGAACAGATTGATAAACGAAAATTTTGATTCAGAGTTCGTTTGGAAAATGGCCAAATCTTGGGTCCACTAAATAGTAATTCAAGTAGATAAATCCCGAAAAAATAGTAAATGAGCTCTAAAAATTATGAATATTTGCAAATCTCATTCTTAAACTATTTGAAAGAGATTGGAAAAAGAAAATTTTGATTCGGAGTTCGTTTGCAAGATGGCCAAATCCAGGGTCCACTATGCAGTAATTCAAGCAGACAGATCCCTAAAATATAGCAAATGCGTTCCAAAAATTATGAAAATTTCTAGATCAAACTTTTAAATTATTTGGAAGAGATTGTTGAAGAAAAATCTGGATCTGGAGATCGTTTAAAATTGGTGAAAGCTCAGGCGCACAAAAGGGCAATTTTGGAAGAAAAAATCCAAATAAATAGCAAATAGACTCGAAATTTTTTGAAAACTTCCAGAATTCAATTTTTTATTATTTTATAAGTATTAAAAATTAAAATTTGAATTTGGAGTCCGTTTGCTATTTATTTAGGTTTGGGGGTCAAAAAAGTTATTTTATCAAAAAAATCGAAAAGGGGCAAATTTGTTATTAAGAAAAATATGAAAGAAGAAGGAATTGCTGGGATTTTACCTCCTTTGATCAGCCAGCATAAAGGAGAAGAAGGAAGCTTGATCAATTTAATTCCTTAGTCACTATCAAGCTCACATGCTACCACTAGTACCTTGCAAATGGTCCCCCATTCATCCAATGACTTAGGTGCCTTGTAGAAAAGTTGAATACACCATTCAATGGCCAAGATTAAATGCCAAGATGATATTTTTATTTGTCATGAAAGAACCCTCATCTAATGGCCAAGAATAGAAGAGCACAACTCATCCAAAGGTGGACATCCATTTGGCCAAGCAAGGAAGTGCATGGGATTGTTCCTTTTCATCCAATGGCTTAGGCCATGTACAAGGGCAGAGTAATGTTAAGGGCTGGGATTAAATGCCAAGATGACATTTTTATATTGTCATGAAAATCCTCATCCAATGGCCAAGAATAAAAGATTATTACAAGGGTTGAGTACACATCTTAAGGGCTGCTATCAATTGGCAAGATGACATTTTTATTTTGTCATGAAAATATCTTAATCTAAGGGCCAAAATTGGAGGACAAAAGTGCAAAAAATCATCCAATGGTGGGAATGCCATTCGGCCAAGTCATTAGGGGAGGGGGCTGATCAGTTTTGATAAGTTTTAAAGTCTGGAAGTCAGTAGCTAATGTAAAAAAAAAAAAGTTTTGAAAGAAAAAAGAAAGGTTTTCAATAGAAGAGCTTGAAGGTAGTAATCTCTACCAAGCTCTAGCATAGTTTTCTTCTTGTTTTTCATGGTGTTTTTTTTTTCTATCTTGTTTTCCTACCGCATTTCTCATAGAAATCAAAGTTTTAAAAGGTTTATTTAAATTTTCATCTCTTCTTCTTCATAAAAATGGTTGAAAATAATTTTCTTATAAGATTCTTGCTTTGGCCGAATGTAGCATGAGTGATTGCCTTGATCTTTTTTTTTTCTTCTTTGCATGATGTTGTGGGCAACATGACTTTTGAGGGTTTATTTAAGTATTTTATGTTATGATTTTTTACAAAGAAATGAAGGAAAAGAGGTTGAAATGGCTACATGATCTTGGCAAGACCAAGTGACCATGGTTAGGAGAGAGGCTATGCCCATTTTTACCTACCATGAAGCTCACCTTAATTTTGTTGTTTCGCATGGTTTATTTTCTGATTTTTGAAATGGAAAGGCTTCATGATCTTGGCAAGACCAAGTGATTATGGTTAGATGAGAGGCTATGCCCATTTTATACCAACCATGGAGCTTAACTTTCCTTGTTTTATTTAATAGTTTTGCTTGTTATTTGCTTTGCATGTCTATGCTTAATTTTTTTATATATTCTTTACATTATTTTCTAAACTATATTTGCTTCTATATTTCTTTTCCATGCTTAATAATTTTTCCTTGTAGGTTCGGCTTTTGTGTTCATTGGAATCATATTGTGCATTTTTTCATATTTATATTTGGTCATATGACCATTCAAATAATCCATTTTGCTATGCCTCGCATGTGCATTTTCATCTTGCTTTTTGACTTGTTTGCATCTCCATGCCATGAGTTAGCATATCTTGATATTTAGTATGCCTTGCATGTGCATTTTCGTCTTGCTTTTTGGCTTGTTTGCATTCCCATGCCATGAGATTGTGTATTTTGATTTTAGTATGTCATATGCTTGTGAAAATGTCATGACATTATGTATCTTAATATGATTTGTCATGTACTTGTGTCATTTATTAGATAGGATTGCATTAGAGTACCATGTGACCATTCGGCCTCTTCATGCATTCCTTGCCTTGTCATGCATTTGCATTTTGTTTAGCTAACATGCTTTGCATTATCATATATTGAAATTGTGTATTAGTTTCTGTTTGTTTAAGCATTCGTATTAGGTTTATTGGTAATTGCATGTTCATAGTACTGCTATGCATTCTCATTACATTTTAGGTCTAGGCCATATTGGTATTGCCATACATATTAGGTCTTAAATCATATTGGTATTGCCATGCATTGCTATGCTACTTAGGTCTTAGGTTACATTAGCATTTTCATGCACATTCATAACATTTAGGTCTAAGTCATATTTGCATTATCAAGCATTGCATGCATATTAAGTTAGGATAGCATTTATTGCCATGCAAACTCATGCTAGGCATTTAGGTTATTTTGAATTGTCATGCATTTCTTTTACCATTAATGCTTGAGACCATGCATTTCATACATTTCATTTGCTGTATGTTCATGCATTCCATGTTATTGCCACTTGATTTGTGACATAGGCCAATTAATGGCTCAAAATCATGCTCATTTGAGCATACTTGTGGAAAATTAAAAGGTCATCAAATTGATTATTCTACCTTTGTATTTTTTTTTTTTTTACTTAGCCAATTTTTGTCCAAGGTTTTTAAATGTTCTAGCTACTATTTTTAGGTCTTTAGGATGATCTCCAACAATTTTTACTTTGATTTTTAAATGACGTTATCAAAGGCAAAAAATGTGTTTTGACAAAATAGCTTTTTTTCACCCAGTACTTGAACTTCTCCGATTTTTCTAGGTAGTCATCTTTGATCAGAAAATAAATAAATTTTTTTCTCATGTAGTTTACATGTTATAAGTCTCCAGTAGTTTTGTTAGATTTTTTTGTTTTTAAAAATAGGCTAAAAAATCGTGCGTCCAATTCGGACAGTAAAGGCAGATTTGAATTCAAAAGAAAAACAATGGTTGAAATTGGCTAAGGCATTTAGAGGGGGTTGGTTAGAAGCTTTAGCTACTATCTTAGGATAGTTTCTAAGCCTTTTTAAACTTTAAAAATGATTTTATAAATCTCGGTTAAGAGTGGTCAAGTCTGGGATTTTAAACTTAGGAAATTAGAGCCATTTTAAAAGGGTTTGGTAGGGGTTTTAATCTTCATTCAAGTTTTTCTTCAAAATTGTTTTCAAACAATCACAAAGTTTTGTTTTTAGAAAATCTAATTTGACATATTTTCCTAAGGTAGCCGGATATCTTTTTAGATATACGGATCTCCTTATTTAGAGGAAAAAATACATTTTCATGCATTGCATTTTCCATGTTCATGCATTTTATTTAATATGTGATTTTTGCTATGATATTTTCCATGGTATTATTATTACTTTGATTTACATTTTATGATGTTATATTGTTTGCCACTTGATTTTGAATATTTCATGCTATCCAATATTTTTTATTTAGTCATTTATTTTTGTCACATTAGCACATACTATGTTCATACATTTTTATTTTATTTTCATGCACATTTTAGGATAGCATAATTTTATGTTTCATGTCATTTCTTGTCACTTAGATCATATTCCAAGTCATTTAGGTTATATTATTTAGAATATGCCATGTCATTTAAAATATGCGATATCATTTAAAATTGCCATGTCATTTAAACCATTTTATTTCATTTAGAATATACCATGATACTTAGGATTTTTCATTTCATCTAGAATATACTATGTCATTTAAATTATGTCATATCATTTAGGTTGCATTATATTATCTAGACTTTGCTATGTCATACATGTTCATATTCATTTTTAAATTTTTTAAAAAAAAAAAGGATAATGATTTTCAATAAAAAAATAAAGATATTCCCGAGTTAAAATAATTCATGAGTTCTCTACCGGGTTTGCTGGAGGGAATATCATCAATTATCATTAATAAAGGAATATCTTTCTTTCAAAAAACGAGAATGATTCGGAAAGTTTTCCAAATAAATAAAAATTTCTATATTTTGCCGATTTTGTCGAAGAATATAAAAAAATTTTGAATTAATAAATTCCAAATCATTTTCATTTAAAAATGGAATTATTTTTCTTTAAATTGGGAATTGACTTGAAATACTACATTAAAAACCGATTTTTTATCGAGACTTGAGATAACATGTGATTAATAAGGTACCTTTTTATACGGGCGTTGTGGGGGTGCTAATCCTTCCCCGTACGTAATCGAGTCCCGAAACCGATTCTTCGATTTTCTTTGGTTTATAACGCAAACTTGAAATTGGTTTTAAAAATATTTTAATTAATTTTAAAATATTTTATAAAATCGATTTTAATAGGTGACCGATCACACCTAGCTAAAAAAGATTGGTGGCGACTCCATGTCTTTTTACGAGGCCGTTTTCATACGCTCGACCTTTTATTTCAATCTAGAGGAATTAAGTCGTCTTTTCCTCTGCTTCTGTTTCCCCCTCAATCGAACGGGTCCCCGCGACGGGATCACATATCGACAGCTTGGCGACTCCACTGGGGAGTATTAGAGAGTCAGGCCTAGAATTAGTCGTGTGTTATCAAGTCTCGATTTTGTTGGTTTAATTGGTATCTAATTTTAATTCCCATATTTTTTAAAATAAAGGAGAATTTTGAAAATAATAAAATGTTTTAAATATGTTTATATTCATTCACATGCATTTTATTATTGTTTTCTAGTTATTTAATGTTGTATATTATTATTGCTTGTTGGTTAATGCGTTACACAATTCTTGATCGTTGTTTTAATAAATTGTTGGGGTATTTAGGATAAGGGGTGTAGAATAGATGGTGAAAGGTTTGTTGTTGTTTTAATAAATTGTTGGGGTATTTAGGATAAGGGGTGTAGAATAGGTGGTGAAAGGTGTGTTGTTCTTCTGCACACACTACATTTGCATTTTCATAACATGAACTCTCTACCCGAGTTCCGTCCTTTTAAGTGGGAGTAAAGTAACTACGCCTTCGTGATGATCCTCTGTATGGGCTAGTGAAACACTTCCGGAGTATAAAATACCTAATGCCTTCGTGATGATCCTCCGTATGGGCTTAGGAAAATATAATCTAACGAATTGAACCCTCTTTTTCGGGGTGCCTTACTAGCCTTCACCGACGACAGTGAGGAGCAATTCGGGGCTTTTAGAATCGATTCACCCTCATATAGTGAACCTAGGCGAAGCCATGCCGGATTTTCATTAGATACAACGAAGATAGGAACACATGGAGGGACATTTCTAAACCTTTTGTTACCTATTTTACACTCTGAATAAGGGTTGTAGATCAGGCAACGATTTACGTACATCGCCCGTAATAAGTTTAATATCCCGCCCTGAAGGAATCGTGATGCCTAGATGAGTTGATAATATTGGGGCAAGTGTTTACTAGCTTTTTAAAATTGAAAATATCAAAACATTCTTTTTCAAACATTTTTGCATTTTGCACATTTCATGCATGTGTGAATAGAGCATGTACATTTATGGTTGTATTATTGATCTCATTTTTTGCAATAAACGGATAGTGATAATAATCTCATTTGGTGATTCCATAAACCGGTAGTGTTACATGAACATTTGCATATTGTACCATAGTTAGGATCCACTACCCCGAAATTCTTTTGAAAATAATGTGTTTGGTTTTTCATAGAGAAAACATGTTTCAAAAAAAATCATAGATTAAATTTGGAGGCAAATCTTGCATAATGATATTTTTGAATAATCAAGATTTAGGTCCCACCAATTTCGTGTAATCATTGATTAATTTATTTGTATCATTTTGACATCATGTTACAGTCCTAACATGCATGGTTATTCATTGTAGAATACATTTGTGATGTACATGGTCATTCTTTGTACCTACCTTTATGTTAATTGATTTATTCTTTACATGTATCATTCTGACATCATGTTACAGTCATAGTATGCATGGTCATTCATTGTAGAATACGTTTATGACATGCATGATCATTATTTGTATATACCCATGTATCAATTTATTCATTTTTTCAAAAATGCAGCATGTTGACATTAGATTGCATCCATTTCATACATAGTCATCATAATTTCTCTGTATATGCTCATGCATTAATCATCAATATATTCATGCATATAGAAATAGAGCATGTATATTCATAATTATATTCTTAATCTCATGACATTTTAATTTGCATGAAAGGGGTTCGAGATATGAGGAAAGAATCGGAGGAACGATTGGGTGCTTTGGAAAGAAATCAAGATAAGTTTGGACATGAAATCCGAGAAGTGAAAACAACTCGTCAGATTGCTGAAAATGTTTGAGGATATGGGTAAGAGTGAGGGGAAACTTTCTCAGGACTCTACATCGCCTTCGGATCAACCAAAACCATTAGGTCTAGAGCATACAATCCCTGCTGGATCCTGCACTTGTCAATGCCACAAAGGTTGCAATCCTGATGAAATTGTGGACAAGATCGTGAAAATGATTAAACTCGAGAGCCTGATACCAAGTATCACAACCTAAAAAATAACAAGTCTCATCGCAAGACTTTATTATTCGTTAAGCGTGACATTAAAAAAAACCGACGAAAAGTCGACTTAATTCCTCTTGAAAAATGAAGGTTTTGAAAATGACCTTGAAAAAGATATGGAGTCGCCACCAATCTTTTTTAGCTAGGTGTGATCGGTCACCTATTAAAACTGATTTTATAAAATATTTTAAAATTAATTAAAATATTTTTAAAACCAATTTCAAATCTGCGTTTTAAACCAGAGGAATCAAAGAAGCGGGTTTGGGACTCGGTTACGTGTGGGGAAAGATTAGCACCTCCACAACTCCCATATAAAACGGTACCTTGTTAATCATGTGTTATCTCAAGTCTCGGTAAAAAGTCGTTTTAAATTTAGTATTTCAAGTTAATTCCCAATTTACTGAAAAAATAATTCCATTTTTAATTGAAAATGATCCGGAATTTAAAAATTCAAAATTTTCCTATATTCCCCGAAAAAAGTTGAAAAATATAGAAATTTGTATTAGTTTGGAAAACTTTTCGAATCATTCTCATTTTAAAGCAGATATTCCGTTCTTAATGATAATTGATGATATCCTCCCCAGCAAACCCGGCAGAGAATTCATGAATTATTTTAACTCAGGAATATCTTTATTTTATTGAAAATCATTACCTTTTTGAAAGCATTTTAAAAAATATGAATATGTATGACATAAATAAAATAAGATAGCAAAGTCTAAATAATATAATGCAACTTAAATGACATGATATAATTGAAATGTCTTAGCATATTCTAAATGAAATGAAATATCCTAAGTTATATGATATATTCTAAATGAAAGGAAATGACCTAGGTAACATGATATATTCTATATGAAATGTAATATCCTAAATCATATGATACATTCTAAATGAAATAAAATATCCTAAGTGACATAATATATTCTAAATAAAATGAAATGACTTAGGTAACATAATATATTCTACATGGAATGAAATGACCTAGGTAACATAATATATTCTATATGAAATGAAATAATTTAAATGACATGGCAAATATAAATGATATGGCATATAATCTAAATGACATGAAATATAAAATAATTATATCATATACTATGCATGAAAATAAAAATAAAAATAATAATGCATGAACATAGCATATGCTAAATAATATGACAAAAATAACCAAATAAAAAGCATAGATATCATGAAATATTCAAAACCATATAATAAACAATAAAACATCAAAAATATAAATCAAAATAATAACAATACCATAGAAATTATCATAGCAAAAATCACATATTATATAAAATGCATGAATACGGAAAATGCAATGCATGAAAGTGTATTTTTTCCTTTAATTAAGGAAATCCGTATATCTAAAAAGATATCAGGCTACCTTAGGAAAATATATCAAATTAAATATTCTAAAACCAAAATACTTTGTGATTGTTTGAAAACAATTTTGAAAAGCTTTGATTAAAAATAAAAACTTAGCTAAACCCTTTTTAAATGGCTCTAATTTCCTAAGTTTAAAATCCTGAACTTGACCACCCTTAACCCGAGACTTAAAAAATCATTTTTAGAGTTTAAAAAGGCTTAGAAACTAGCCTAAGTCAGTAGCTAAACTTCCTAATCAGCCCCCTCTAAGTAACTTAACCAAAAAAGAAAAATAATTTTCCTTCAAATTCAATTCTGACTCTACTGTCCAGTTTTAAACCATGATTTTTTACCCTATTCTTAAAAATTCAAAAAAATCTAAAACAAATACTGGAGACTCAGAACGTGCACAACTACACAAGAAAAAATCGGCTTAAGTTTCTAATTAAAGATGACTGCCCAGAAAAATCGAGAAAGTACAAGTACTGGGTAAAAAACTGTTTTGCCAAAACACATTCTTTTGCCTTTGATAAAATCAATTGAAAATCAAAAGTAAAAATATTAAAGACTCTCTAAATGACTCCCAAACAGTAGCTAATACTTTTAAAAAGTTACACAAAAATTGGCTGAGTAAAGAAACAAATCACAAAGGTAGAATAATCAATTTGACAACTCTTTAATTTTCCACAAGTATGCTCAAGAGAGCATGACTTTGAACCATTGATTGGCCTAAGTCATAAGTCAAATGACCTAGACCTAAATGAACTTGCATGACATTTAATGCAACCTAGGTCTAAAATGCATGGCAAACAAACCAATCCTAAACCTAAAATATGCATGGCAATAATACAAACACATGGCATGCTTAAAAAAAAATACTCAACCAAACATCATGAAAATACAAACCTATCAACTAACATAACAAAAATGCATACACAAAGCAAACAAAATGAGATGGCCGAACGTAATAGATGCTTAACATGAGCATGTAATTTTCACAAACACAAGATATACTAACATGCTTAACTAAAGAATAACATTCAAATCATGCAAATATAAAGTAAAGGCATGAAAACCAACAAGCATTTTCACAAACACATGGATTACAAAATATAAAACATAAACAAACTTAAACATTTTGAAAACAGAAAATAAAAAATGCAAGAATAGTAAAATAAACATGATAATAGACTCAGAAATGGAAATAAACAAGCAACCAAATTAAAACAAGCTTCAAGTATATGTATTAAAAAAAGATTTAAAGCATCAAAACTTATTAAATATAAAAAATAACATGAAATAACAAAGCAAAACATCAACTCTAAAAAACATAGACCATTCGGCCATCTCCAAAAACAAAGGGAAAAAAATTCATGAGCTTTTTACAAGAAAGGATGAAGAAGAAACTTAAAGAAGAACATTAAAAACACTATTTTAAAAGAAAAATCAAAATAATGATCAAAACAGCAAATCAAGAATGGAAAATCAAAGAAAGTGCAAGAGTATGGTGCTTAAAGCAACCTCTAGAAGCTATCTTTCAAGCTTTTTCTCTTCTAACTTTCTTTTCTTTTCTTTTCTTTTCTTTTTTCTTTTCAACAATGGAAAGAAAATCATCCAAAACCAAGAGAGAATAGAGAGTGAATATAATATGTGTCGCAACCTAAAAAATAACGAGTCTCATCGCAAGAATTTATTATTCGTTAAGCGTGACATTAAAAAAAACCGAGGAAAAGTCGACTTAATTCCTCTAAAAAATGAAGGTTTTGAAAATAACCTTAAAAAAGACATGGAGTCGCCACCAATATTTTTTAGCTAGGTGTGATCGGCCACCTATTAAAACCGGTTTTATAAAATATTTTAAAAATTAATTAAAACATTTTAAAAACCAATTTCAAGTCTGCGTTTTAAACCAGAGAAATCAAAGAAGCGGGTTCGGGACTCGGTTACATGCGGGGAAGGATTAGCACCCCCACAACGCCCGTATAAAATGGTACCTTATTAATCATGTGTTATCTCAAATCTCGATAAAAAGTTGGTTTTAAATTTAGCATTTCAGGTTAATTCCCAATTTAAAGAAAAATAATTTCCTTTTTTATTTAAAATGATCCGAAATTTATAAATTCAAAATTTTCCTATATTCCCCAACAAACGTGGCAAAATATAGAAATTTTTATTAGTTTTGGAAAACTTTCCGAATCATTCTCTTTTTTGAAAGAAAGATATTCCTTTATTAATGATAATTGATGATATTCCCTCCAGCAAACCTGGTAGAGTACTCATGAATTATTTTAACTGGGGAATATCTTTATTTTTTATTAAAAAATCATTATCCTTTTGAAAACATTTTAAAATATATTAATATGTATATGCATGAGATAAATAAAATGACCTAGTAAAATCTAAATAATATAATGCTTCCTAAATGACATCACATGATTTGAATGCCTTAGCATATTCTAAATGAAATGAAATAAATGCCTTAGCATATTCTAAATGAAATAAAATATCCTAAGTTATAAGACATATTAGAAATAAAATGAAATGACCTAGGTAACATAGTATATTCTATATATGAGATGCAATATCCTAAGTCATATGATATATTCTAAATGAAATAAAATAACCTAAGTAGCATAATATATTCTATATGAAATGAAATAACCTAAGTAACATGATATTTTCTAAATGAAATAAAATAACCTAAGTAAAATAACATATTCTATATATATAAATGACATGGCAAACATGAATGATATGGCATATAAATTAAATGAGATGGAATATGAAATAATGCTATCATATAATATGCATGAAAATAAAAATGAAAATAATAATGCATGAACATAGTATATGCTAAATAATATGACCAAAAAAACAACTAAATAAAAAGCATAGGATATCATGAAATATTCCAAATCATATAACAAACCATATAACATCAAAAAATATAAATCAAAATAATAACAATATCATATAAATTATTATAACAAGAATCACATATTATATAAAATGCATGAATATGAAAAATGCAATGCATGAAATGTATTTTTTTCCTTTTATTAAGGAAATCCGTATATCTAAAAAGATATCCGGCTACCTTAGGAAGATATGTCAAATTAAATATTCTAAAACCAAAATACTTTTTGATTGTTTGAAAACAATTTTGAAAAGCTTGAATTAAAAATAAAAACTGGGCTAAATCTTTTTTAAATTGCTCTAATTTCCTAAGTTTAAAAATCCGGACTTGACTACCCTTAACCCGAGACTTGAAAAACCATTTTTAGAGTTTAAAAAGGCTTAGAAACTACACTAAGTCAGTAGCTAACCCTCCTAATCAGCCCACTCTAAGTAACTTAACCAAAACAGAAAAATGATTTTTCTTTTAATTCAATTCTAACTCCACTGTCCAGTTTTAAGCCACGATTTTTTACCCTATTTTTAAAAATTCAAAAAATTCTGAAAACAATACTGGAGACTCAGGACTTGTAAAACTACACGAAAAAAATTGGCTTAATTTTTTGATTAAAGATGAATTCCCAGAAAAATCAGAGATGTACGAGTTTTCGGTGAAAAAAAACTGCTTTGCCAAAACATATTTTTGTCTTTGATAAAATCATTTAAAAATCAAAGTAAAAATATTTGAAACTCCTAAAATGACTTACAAACAGTAGCTAGGACTTTTTGAAAGTTAGATAAAAATAGGCTAAGTAAAAAAATCACAAAGGTAGAATAATCAACTTGACAAACTTAATTTTCAACAAGTGTGCTCAAGAGAGCATGACTTTGAACCATTAATTGGCTCAAGTCATTATTCAAGTGGCATGAACATGAAATGAATGAAACAATACAGCAAACATAATGCATGAAATGCATGGATTTAAACCTAAATGTCATGAAAAAATGCATGGCATTCATAAAGCGACCTAGACCTAAATGAACTTGCATGGCATTTAATGCAACCTAGACCTAAAATGCATGAACATGCATGGCAAATAAACCTAACTTAATAACTAAAATATACATGGCATTTTCACAAACACAAAGCATGCTTAAACCAAAAACTTAACCAAATATAATGCAAATGCTAACCTATCAACTATCATGGCAAGAATGCACATAAAATGCAAAAATTCCAAGAGGGCCGAATAGCATAATGTAACTAGCAAACATGGCATTTTCACAAACACTTGGTATACTAGCATGCAAAACTAAATCAAATGGCATGTAAATGCAAAAACCTACCAACTAACATGGCAAAAAATGCAACACACAATGCAAAACACATGGAGTAGCCAAATGGCCTCAAGCTCCAACAAGCATGGCATTTTCACAAACACTTGGTATACTAACATGCAACTAAAATATAACACTTAAATCATGCAAAAACCACACAAGCATTTTCACAAACACTTAATATACTAAATCTAAAACATGCTCAACTAAGATATAAAACTCAAATCATGCAAAGACCACACAAGCATTTTCACAAACACTTGATATACTAAATCTAAAACATGCTCAAATTTAAACAACATGAAAACAGAAAATTAAAAATGCAAAAACATGATATTTAAAACATAAATGGCAACAAACAAAGCAACCAAATTAAAATATAACTCAAGAATATGAAATAACATAACATTTAAGACATCAAAATCAAAGAAAATAACATAAACAATATGGTAAAATAAATCAAAATAGCAACTTAAATAAATAATGTAGGCCATTTGGCCATGGTGAGTTTATTGTAAAAATAAAATGTAAAAAATATACTTAAGAAAGAGATGAAGGAAGAACTTAAGAAGAATAATAAAAAAAACATTTATTTAAATAGAAACTCACCAAATAATAATCAAAATAGCAAAAATAAGAATGGAAAATCAAGAAAGTGCAAGAGTTGGTGCTCAAGAGCAACCTCAAGAAGCTAATATTTCAAGCTTTTCTCTTCAAACTTTCCTTTTTTTTCTAAACTTTTCTTTTTTGCTTCCAACCAAGGAGAGAAAAAACTAAGTAAATATCAAAAGAACTCAGCAAAATGAAATGAAAAACTCAATTTTCTGCCCCCCCTCTAGAGCTGGCCGAATGGCCCTCTATATTCCTCAAAGTGTTGTCATTTTTTTGTAACCAATTTCCCATCAAATGGCTAATAATTCAAGGTGAAAATCATGAAATTATCACCTTTAGATTAGCAACTCAGCTCTCTCAAATTACAGCTGTTCAAGAATAATGTTGACATCTTTCTTAGCCTATGTGGCTTAATCACCATGGCTTGATCAAAAAGAATCTCTAACTAACTCTTGATTTTTAGCCATTTGATTGAAAAATCAGAAGCTTCCTCCTTCTTTTGGGCCTGGGCAGGCCAGCACTTCTCCTTTCTAGCCCAATTCTGATTTTTTGAAAGGCCCAAATAAGCCCTTTTCGGTTGCTTGGGTGAAATGACCATTTTTCCCCCCCGGATACAAATAAATATCAAGCGGACTCCAAATTCAATTTTTTTTTAATACTTCCAAAATAATAAAATAGTGAGGTTTGGAAGTTTTCAAAATTGTCCGAGTCCGTTTGCTATTTATTTGGATTTTTTCTTCCAAAAATGCCCTTTTATGTCCCTACATTTTACCATTTCTTAAACGAGCTCCAAATCAAGATTTTTCTTCACCAATCTCTTCAAAATAATTAAAAAGTGTGATCTGGAAGTTTTCATAATTGTTGGATCTCATTTGGTATTTTTTTGAGATTTATCGGCTTTAATTACTACATAGGAGGCCCGAGATTTGGCCATTTTGCAAACGAACTCCAAATCAAGTTTTTCTTTCGCCAATCTCTTCCAAATAATTTTAAAATGATATTTTCAAAATTTCAGAATTTTTGGAGTCCATTTGCTATTTTTTCGGGCTTTATCTTCTTGAATTATTGCATAAGAGACTAGGGATTTGGCCATTTTGCAAACGAACTCCGAATCAAGTTTTTATTTCGCTAATCTCTTCCAAATAATTTAAAAATGAGATTTGAAAAATTTCAGAAGATTTGGAACTCATTTGTTATTTTTTCGGGATTTTTCTTTTTGAATTACTACATAAGAAGCCCGAGATTTGGCCATTTTGCAAACGAACTCCGAATCAAGATTTTCTTTTGCCAATCTCTTCCAAATGATTTAAGAGTGAGATTGACAAATTTTTAGAATTTTCGGAGTCCATTTGCTATTTTTCCCAAATTTTCCAATTTTGCCTTTTTGCCTCCGAAACCCAGTTTTGCTCAAAACAAGTTCGATTTTCAGATTTTCTTCAATCTGAGCCTTGGGCTATCCTTTTTAATCATTCTTCATCCATTGGGGCTTTGGTCTTACCAATTCGGGCCATTTTTGTGATTCTTCTCGATTTCATCGAAATCCACTAAAAACCCTAATTCTCAATTTTCTCCCGGATTGACTTTTCTTTCAGTTTTTCTTGCAAGTGACTTCTCCATTACCCGTAGTCAGTGCTTATCTTTCATTTGGAAACTTCAATTTTGACCAATTTGATCGTTTAAGCACTTTTCCCCAAATTTCTCGGATTAGGGTTTCTTTTCTACTAAATCTTCAAATCCCAACTTTCGAACTCCATATCTTTCAATGTAGACCTCAAATTATCAAAATTCTTTTACCATTTTTCAATTGAACTTAAAATCTTGATTTTGAAAGTGGGTTGACTTTTTTAGTAGTTGACTTTTTGGGGTTGACTTTTTTGGGGTTGACTTTTTTCAAGTTTGGCTTTTCATGCTCTTCCTCTTAAACTAAGTCTCGGAGTACCACCTGCAGGATGAAAACAGTCTTTTTACACTCGAAAACATCAATATAGGAAGAAAACATACCTGTTTAGTGGTCCGAACAAAATTAGGTGTCTACAGCTGGCACTCTTTGGCTAATGCTGAGAATTAGTAATCAGACAAAGATAAACCAACACTAATTTTGTACGGTCAGTGAAATCACATTTGAAGGAAAGGGAAAGGGGTTTTCTTCTTCATTCTTCTATCATTTTTTTCATTTTTCATTTTCTAATTTTTCATTATTTTTTCATCATTTTTTCATTTTTTTTAAACAGTAAATTGAAGATTTTGTCCTTAAATTGAATTCCCTGACTAATCAAGGCTCGACCTGTCTTAAGGAAACAAATTCGATTTTCAAAACAAAAAATTATGCCCGAAGATCTTTAAAATGGTGCCCGGAGGTCTTAAAATGGTGCCCGGAGGTCTTTAAAATAGTGCCCGGATGTCTCTAAAATGGTGCCCGAAGGTCTTTAAAATAGTGCCCAGAGGTCTTTAAAATGGTGCCCGAAGGTCTTTAAAATTAGTGCCCGGGGGTCTTCAAAAACTGGTGCCCGGAGGTCTTAAAAATTGGTGCCTTGAGGTCTTTAAAATTGGTGCCGGAGGTCTTTAAAATTGGTGCCCGGAGGTCTTAAAAAATGGTGCCCGAAGGTTTTTAAAATGGTGCCCGGAGGTCTTAAAAAAACTGGTGCCTGGAGGTCTTTAAAATGGTGCCCGGAGCTCTTAAAAATTGGTGCCCGGAGGTCTTTAAAATGCTGCCCGGAGGTCTTAAAAATTGGTGCCCGGAGGTCTTAAAAAAATTGGTGCCCGAAGGTATTTAAAATGCTGCCTGGAGGTCTTACAAGAAACTGGTGCCCGAAGGTCTTTAAAATGATGCCCGAAGGTCTTAAAAAAACTGGTGCCCAGAGGTCTTTAAAATGGTGCCCAGAGGTCTTAAAAATTGGTGCCCGGAGGTCTTTAAAATGGTGCCCGGAGGTCTTAAAAATTGGTGCCCGGAGGTCTTTAAAATTGGTGCCCGAAGGTCTTAAAAAAATTGGTGCTCGAAGGTCTTTAAAATAGTGCCCGGAGGTCTTAAAAAACTGGTGCCCGGAGGTCTTTAAAATGGTGCTCGGAGGTCTTAAAAATTGGTGCCCGGAGGTCTTTAAAATGGTGCTCGGAGGTCTTAAAAATTGATGCCCGGAGGTCTTTAAAATTGGTGCCCGAAGGTCTTTAAAATGGTGCCCGGAGGTCTTAAAAAACTAGTACCCGGAGGTCTTTAAAATGGTGCCCGAAGGTCTTAAAAATTGGTTTGAAAATACCTTGACGATGGTCTCAAGGCTCGATTTGTCTGATAAACAAAATGAATTCAATTTAAAACAGGAGGAAATACCTTGATGGCGATCTCAAACTCTGAATCTTTTGAGAAACAAAACGAGTTTTTTTTTTGGGGGAAGTCCAAGCTTTCCTGATTTCTGCACTGTTAACTAGATGCAATGATGAGAATGCCATGCTTTTACAAATGCTTGTATGCTTCCTAAAATAAATGCAATCAAATGATTGTGCCATAATTTCTAATCCATGGTTTCTTTGAGGTTCACAGATTATATGACTTCAGGACAGAGTCTTCAACTGTTCATTGATGCCCCAGTTGAGGAATCCTTCACTCAAGATATCTTGTCAAACGGTCTCAGCTTCTGTCTCTCGCTGAAGTTCACAGGCTTTCTGACTTCGCGACGGAGTCTCTACCACGTTCACTGTTTTCTTTTCTTGGTGAACTTTCTAAACTTTCCCAAGATTTAAATCTATTCCTTAGTAATACTTTGAAATCCCTTTATTTAAAGATTTTTATTACTAATCATCATTCAATTTAATAACAACCATAATGCATCTCAAAAATATATGAAAGAGAATATGAATCAATCAAAAATTGTCATGAAAAGGATAACAAGAATTTATTGCAAGAAATGTTTTAAAATGGTAAAAACAAATATCAAGGATATAAGAAACAAATATAAGGTTATAGGCTGTAGATGCCCCAAATGCGGAATATCTTGGACCCCTCCTTTTTCAAACCATCTGAAATTTCTCTTGAACGAGCAATTCACTTGGGTAATCTCTTAGCTTCTGTAGTTACATCAGACTGAGTTGTTCCCCTTTTCTCTGATTGTCAGATACTTTCTCCCCCTTTCCACGGAGCATTGATTCAAACTTTGATTAGTACTTGAGCCGCCTTTTGTAGGTTTTCAACTCAACTGTCCTCCGTTCGATATTAAGTCGCCCTTTGTGGGTTTTCGGCTTAAACCTCTCCTTTTCATTTTTTTTTATTTCCATTTTTTTTTGTATTCTACCATGTATCTGAGAATTCTAAATGCTTCCAATGTAAAGATATCAATTCAAAAGATGTGATGAATTTTGAGAATAACCTTTCAATTTAAATATCCATGCTTGATCAAAATGGGCTTTTAAAGCATGTAATGTAGGCCAAGGTTTAGGTTTAGAAAGAAAGGATAAATAGGCCCAAAATGTGTTTAAGGGTGATTGGATCAAGGATCACTCCCTGAGGAAAACTCATTCTTGAAACATTTGTCCCTTTTTGGACTTTCTTTTCTTTTTTGCTTTGTTGGCTTTCATTTGCCACTTTTTTCGATGGCTTTCTTTTTGCCATGATTTTTGATTATCTTTCCTCGCATTTGCCCTCCAGTGTAGAGGGTGATCCTTGATCAAGGTTTAAAGAAAGAAATAATTCTTAAGGCTCAAAGGGGTGACTAAGGATAATTTCTTCTTATTGGAAGGAATATGAAAAACGGTCATTCATCATATCAAGCATAAATATTCTCTTTGAAAAGCAATTCTCAGGGGAAATAGATATATAGAATTTCTATTTTTACACTTGGAATCATTCCAATTTTCATGTGCACAGCATCACACTTTTTTTTTCAAGCATAATACTTCTTCAATTCATCAGCATTCACGGGATGTCTAAAATCATCTCCGTCCATACGAGTTAGAATCAATGCTCTTCCAGAAAAAGCTCTCTTTACCACATAGGGTCCTTCCCAATTTGGAGCCCATTTTTCTCTCGTGTCCTTTGATAACTCGTATAATTATATAGTTTTTAGTTATGTTTTATTATTGTTTTGTGTCAAATACGAGTTATTATTGCTTAGTCTAATTGTGTTTATGATATTTTATATTTTTATGTAATTTGGTGTTTTTCACGAGTTTCTTTGAGTGATTTCAGATTACTAGGTTAAATCAAGAATTAAGGGCAAATCCAGTTCAGTTCCAGTTCCGACACCTTTTGCCATATCAGCTATATCTGGAGTTTCACTGAAGAAATAAGGCTGCATTTTTGACAGTTCAAAGTTAAGAGGCATATCTATCTTTTTCATGTTTTACACTTCTTGAAACGGAGTCGTTTTCCCTAGCGAAATCAACCATCAAGTTGGCTGATGTGCAATGACGTCTGTTCTGCACCGTTTTGGTATTTTGACCATATCTTCTGATCCACGTGAACAAAAGATCTGATTCCAACGGCTATGGATCCGTAACTGATAGGGGTATATTTTTCTAGAAGAACATTTGATCAGATCGAGCCTCCAACATTGACAAAATCGACCATCAAGCTGGCTGATCAGAATTGTCATACAATATGACGAAAATTGTTAGAAAAATGCACCCACCTATTATACCTACCTTTGAAATTTATAAAGCTTGTCTCTTGTCATTTAGCTCTCCAAAATGTGTATAAATAGAGGGCCTTGGATGAGTGTAAAATCACAATGATACATTGGTAGGATATTAGCCATTGTAATAAAATTCTCTAAGTTTTCTTCTTCTTTCCTTTCTCTAGTTTTCTTTTTCTTTACTTATGTTTCTTACATTTCTTTTCATTTTATTCATATCTAGTATGTGTTGCTAATCATATTGTTGAGGTGATGAGGTGAAGCTCTTGGTAAATGCTAAGGTTAGTCTCTTAAACATGAGCTAAAATGAATCATCATTTATAAACACTAGTATAGATAATATTTTCTTTTGGTTTAAAATCATACTTGCAAAGTAGAGATCTTGATTCATTATTGACAATGAAAATGGCACAGTAAATGCTTGGTTTCATAACCTTGATTTGTTGTAGACATATACCTTGGCATAAGGAATGCTTGGACTCTTTTTATGAGTTTTGAGGACACCAAATGAACATAATATCATATGCTATGGACGTTGGACAATTTGGACTGAATTGCTAAACCTTCCGATTGGAACCTCCCTTATGTGTGGATTTCAATTGTGTAATAAAACAAGATTAATCTTAGCATAACACCAAGAGTGGATTCTCTAACCTCAACATCTTTTCTTATTGTTTTTTATATCTTGTTTAATTTCTTTTATGTTATTTTGTTTATTTTGTTCTCTAATATCTTGTTTATTTTGTTTTGTTGTTGATTCCCTAATATCTTGTTTACTTTCTTTTTCTTATATATTTATAAACTTATACTTACTAATACGCTTCCCTGTGGTTCGACCTCGGACACCCGAGAATTTATTACTTGAACATAACCTGCACTTGGGTTTATAACTCTTAATTGAGTCTCCATCAAGTTTTTGGCGCCGTTGCCGGGGAAGCAATACTAAGTATATAAGTTTATAAGTATATTTACTTTTATTGGCTGGTTATACCGCCTAATTTTGTATATATTTATTTTTATTGGCTGGTTATATCGCCTAATTTAGTATATTTATTTTTATTGGCTGGTTATACCGCCTAATCTGTATATTAACTTTGTTTTATGCTTTTTTTGGCTGGTTATACTGCCTAATCTGTATATTAACTTTGTTTTATGCTTGTTTGGCGACGTGATTTTAGATCTCGTCGTTTAGTTAGATTTTATTGTGAAACTTTTTCAGGTAATCTTTCTAATACAACTCCTACCATGGCTGACAATGAAAGTGTTCATGCTGAAGATGAGAACAGACAAGTACGCACCATGCGTGACTACTTGCAACCAACTCGAAGCTCATCACCCTCTTGTTTTATTTTTCCTCTCAATGCAAACAACTTTCGTTTTAAACCAGGTATGATAGCTTTGCTTCCAAATTTTCATGGGTTAGAATCGGAAAGTGCTTACTCGTTTCTAAAAGACTTCGAAGATGTATGTGTCACCTTTAATGACCAACAATGCACAAATGAAATTGTCAAGCTAAAATTATTTCCTTTTTCTTTAAAAGATAAAGCAAAAATTTGGCTTCATAATTTAAAACCAAGGTCAATTGGCACATGGCAAGAATTACAAACTGAGTTTCTAAATAAATTTTTCCCAGCACATAAAACTACTGCTTTGAAAAGACAGATTCAAAATTTCAATCAAAATCAAAATGAAGCATTTTTTCAGTGCTGGGAGCGTTTTAAAGATTTGTTAAGTTCTTGTCCACATCATGGTTTTGAAAAATGGCGTCTTATTAGTTTCTTTTATGAAAGTTTAACTCCCGAAACTAAACAATTTGTTGAAACAATGTGTAACGGTGAGTTTCTAGAAAAAGAACCTGAAGAAGCCTTTGACTACCTAGACCATTTGGCAGATAACTCTCAAGCCTGGCACACAGATAATTCCTCTGAAAGTTCCAATAGATCTAATCTTGTTTCTAACAGAGGTAAATATCATTTTAGTCAAGAAGATGAGATAAAAGTTAAAGTAGCTAATTTGGCTAGAAAGATTGAAGCCATGGAACTTAGAGAAGTAAAAGAAGTCAAAACGGTTAAAAATGAAGAAAGTTGTGGAATTTGTGAAATCATGGGACACCCCACTTTTGAATGTCCAAACATTCCCATTCTTAAAGAAGCGTTGCATGATCAAGTAAATTCCATAAACACATTTAAAAAGCCTTTTGCTTCTTCTTACTCTGAAACGTATAACCCTGAATGGAGAAATCATCCCAACTTCAGTTGGCGGAATAATAATCATGTTCAGGTACCACAATCTCAAAAGTCGGGCAACACTTTTTCCTATCAACCTTCACGTGTACAAACCTTGGAAGAGACATTGCAAGCATTCATGCAAACACAAGCAAATGTGAATAACCAAACTTCACAGGACATCAATGAGATCAAAAACACATTGTCCACATTGACAGCTTCATTACGCACTCAAGAAAAAGGTAAGTTTCCTGCTCAACCTCAGCCTAACCCTTCTACTCAATGTCTTGTTTCTTGCTCCAATGAAATTCAATAGGAAAATGCCAGTTCTATCACAACTCTTCGAAGTGGAAAGGCAATTGACAAAAATATTCCATCAAAAGACCAAGATCCTCCTTCCCCTCCGAAAAGTAATGGTAAGGATGATGGTAAGTCTGAACTTCTTGAAAATTTGGACAAAGAAAAAGGTATGCATCCTGCTCCTTTTCCTCAAAGGTTGCAAACAATAAAGAATTTGAATCAAAATGCAGAAATTTATGAACTTTTCAAACAAGTTAAGATTAACATTCCTTTATTGGATGCAATCAAACAAGTTCCATCTTATGCTAAAATTTTGAAGGACATGTGCACAGTTAAAAGGAAACATAATGTACAAAAGAAAGTATTTCTGACGGAAAGTGTGAGCTCAATCATTCAGCACCTTACTCCACCAAAATACAAAGATCCTGGATGTCCAACAATCTCATGCATCATTGGAAACACTAGAATAGAACGTGCATTGCTTGATCTTGGTGCTAGTGTTAATCTTTTGCCTTTTTCTGTTTATCAACAGTTAGGTTTAGGTGAACTCAAGGAAACACCTGTTACACTTCAACTAGCTGATCGTTCTGTAAAAATTCCTCGAGGGATAGTTGAAGATGTTTTGGTTCAAATTGATAATTTTTACTTCCCTGTTGATTTTATTGTTTTGGACACACATCCTGTTTCAAATCCAAATGTTCAAATTCCTGTTATATTAGGTGATGCACCCAAAAGAGTGTATCTTATTTAACCTTGCACTAAAAAGATCAATTGTAAGTATAATGATTAGCAAGGGTCGAGTCCTCAGGGATTGGGTTTTAATCTATGAGTTATTAGTTTATAACTTACGTTCAAAGAAAATAATAAAAGAAAAGGGGTTTTTGAAGCCAGATTTAAACTAAAGTAAATAATAAGAATAAGATGCAAGGCGGTATAACCAGCCAATAAAAATATATATACTAAATTAGGCGGTATAACCAGCCAATAAAAATATATATACTAAATTAGGCGGTATAACCAGCCAATAAAAATAAAACAAAGTTAATATACAAATTAGGTGGTATAACCAGCCAATAAAAATAAATATACTTTTAAAAATAAGCAAACTAGAAAAATAAGAAAACAAGTAAGTAAGAAGAATCAAATATGAAAAATATGGTTAAGGTTTCATTCTCCACCACTAGACATCATTAAGAATCAATTTCATATCTATCAACATTAACCAACTATCAAAGTTAACAACCGTAGATAACAACAAGCTCTGTTATCCCAATCTTTCCTTAGTTTGTCGTTAAATAGAACAAGCTCTCTATTTAATCTCTAACCATCAAACAACCTAGAATAAGCTCTCTAAGTTCAATTTAATGGCAGCTTTATGATAAGAAAGATAGGTTGATCTAAGCAACAAACACATAAGCTCGGATTGTTCAACTTAGGTTATGTTCCACTTTGCAATTATTGAAAACTTGACCATAATCATTAATCACAAATTGCCACTTATGAATAGGAAATCAAGACAATTACACGGATCAAGACTCCTAAACTAGCAATAGATAATTATCAAGATCTATCTAGTTGTACACCTAAACAAATCAAGACAACATCATGAACAATTCTTGTAGAAGAAAATAAGCAACTTTGATAGAAAATTAATGATAGATAGAATCTGAAAATCAATTATAAAACATGTCTAGGGCTTTGAAATCACCCTTAACCAAATAGAAGTTTAGCCTAACATAGGCATTGTAAACATAAACATAAAATTAAAGAGAATCTAAGAAGAAAATAAAAGAACGAAAGAAGAAGAAGAAGAATATTAATTATCCAACCTCTTGCTCTTTCTAAAGAAAAAGAAAACTAGAGAAAAGAAAGAAAACTAGAGAAAAGAAAGAAGAAGAAAACTTAGAGAATTTTATTACAATGGCTAATATCCTACCTATCTACAATATGATCCCTTACAATCATCCAAGGCCCTCTATTTATACACATTTTGGAGGGCTAAATGACAAGAGACAAGCTTTACAAATTTCAAAGGTAGGTATAATAGGTGGGTGCATTTTTCTAACAATTTTCGTCATATATGACGATTTTGATCAGCCAACTTGATGGTCGATTTTGTCCATTTTGGAGGCCTTATCTGATCACATGATCTTCTAGAAAAATGTTACCCTATCCGTTACTGATCCATAGCCGTTGGAATCAGCTCATTTTCTGATGTGGATAAGAAGATATGGGCACAATACGAAAACAGGTCAGCACAGACGTCATTGCACATCAGCCAACTTGATGGTCGATTTCGCTAGGGAAAACGACTCCGTTTCAAGAAGTGTAAAACATGAAAAAGATAGATATGCCTCTTAGCTTTGCACGGCTACAAATTTCAGCTTTATTGCTTCAGTGAAACTCGAGATATAGCTGATATTGCAAAAGGTGTCGGAACTGAACTGGATTTGCCCTTAATTCTAGTAATCTGAAATCACTCAAAGAAACTTGTGAAAAACACCAAAATACATAAAAATATAAAAGATCATAAACACAATTAGACTAAACAATAATAACTCGTATTTGACACAAAACAATAATAAAACATAAATAAAAACTATATAATTATACGAGTTATCACACCCCCACACTTAGATTGTTGCTAGTCCCTAGCAATGACTCAATAAAATAAGAAAATCTAATCTAATCCATTTTCGTAGGAAATCACGGTGGCACTTAGCATGTGACACAAGCCTTTAAACCCCTAGGTGTCCCTAGTGGACGAGTTTAGTCTCGTGAGGGTTTACTAGAACGATACCCACAAACATTGAAAAACTAAAATATAAATAAACTACATATACTAAAAATATTTACTCCTAATCCTTTCAATACAAATTAGAGACAATCTCTGAACATGTCTTATAAACTAATCAATAGCTTAAAGAATTTCACAAAAAATCAAGCTTGAATGTAAATTGTTTGAGTTAAGCCAATATTAACATAACATATCTCAATCAAAATAGTGCATGTTCAAATTTAATCTCAACTTCTCACATGGGATACCCTCATGATTTTCACTCTTTAAAGTAGTGGTGAAGTGTTTACACTCAATCAATCTCATGAAAATAGTTCTACCATATTCTTGCTTGTCCACCTATTCTCCACTATTTAGATCATACAACTTCATGAATCAAGAGGTCTTTAATGAAGGTTGTAATGGGGCCAAGGGGTTTGTAATGTGGTTGAAGAACAAAAGGATAAAGATATCACAAAGGTTCCAAAGAGTTCATAAAGTTTAGAGACATAAAAAGATCATAAAAAGAAACTTCTCAAAACTTTTTACAAGTACATAGTCACCTAGGCCGGATATTCATGTTGGGCCTTTTCTTCATTCTAAACAACTTTGTAACATCTTTTTCCTTTTCCACAAATTCAAGAGATGATTCATATATTTTTTTTTTTTACATAGGAATGTATTTGCCAGTATTCCATTTCTTTTTCTCTTGACTTTTCTTCTTTTTCCCCCCCACACTTATTTCTTGTTTCTAACCCAAATTTTCAATAGATCTTCCTTGTCTTTGCAACTTGTCTCAAAACATGCTAATTCATCTTTGGAACAAAGGTAAAGATATAAGTATATTTAGGTTAGGGACAAGTTATGGTTACCAATGAGATAGCTTATTCAATGTAGGCTTAAATTGGTTCACTAAGGGTGTGTTCTCTTGGAACATCAATAAGGGATGGCTGTTTGGCCCTGGCTAAAAATCCTAATGCCTCTATCATATTCATGTTGTCACATGCATCAACATAGTCTCAAATGGTTTAAAGCAAGTTCTAGAGAATCATGTAATCATAAGAGCACTCAAGAAAGAAATTAGATTGATATGTATAATGCATCAATCATATAGGCTCAAAAACTCACAAGGATGATTATACAGGTCAATATCAAGTCTAAACATGCTTCTTTCTCAATCAACATATCATATTAACATTGGCTCATAAAAAAAAAATGATATCAAGCTCAATTCTCATGAAAATCTTCTCACTAATAACTCTGTTTTAGACTTATGCAATTCATATCTCATCATTGTATTAAAAAGGAACTAAAACACACTAAAAATAATAATAAAGACTCATAAAAAAAATAGTAGACAAAAATAAAAGAAATCCTAAATCATTCCCCCCACACTTAATTCTTACATTGTCCTCAATGTAAGTCTATTAACCCAAATGAAAGAATCACGTGTAAGAGAAAAGAACTAATAACATAAGAATAGGAACAGCTAAGACTCAAAACAAAACAAACTCATGCAACCTAAATAATCTTAAAATACTAAACAAAAATTAACAAGTAAACATAAAAAGATTAAAATCAAACTGACAAGGTGTGTCTCAAGTCTCCCTTACTTAGACCTTGTTCAGAATCAATACTTCTAAATTGCTTAAAACACAACAAACTTTTTTTTTTTTTTAAATTAGCAAAATATGTCCCTTACCCCCTACTAAAATATGATATTGTCCCCAATGTCAAATTTTAAAGGTAGAATTTAGGAGATATTACCTGCAGAGGTTGCTAACCACTTATTATAACTGAGACACAACAAGCAAAATGTTAGATAATGTCACAAAGACAAAGTGCAATCCACTCCTTGCTCGTCCATATCTCTTTTTCTTTTTCCGAGCGTTTGCGAAACAACCGTAGCAGATAAACACTCATAAGCTTGGAGCTTTTTGAGTAAATCTTCAATGGTTGTAGCAGAAATTATGGTTCTCCTTGCCTCTGAAAACATGAATCCATTATCCACAGCATTATCTAAATATGAAAGCAAATTACTAAAATAACCATTAATATTAAGCAAACCAATGGGTTTCTTATTTGTGACCAAAGATGACCAAGAAGCCACGCAAGCTATTTCTTCCAATGTACCCAGACCTCCTGGTAAAGCAATGAAGGCATCGGCAGAATGGTACATGATTGTTATCCGTTCAGGGATACTCCAGACTTGTATTTCCTTACCCACGGTAGGTCCACAAAAATCTGTGAATAGTTTTGGCAGGATTCCTAGAACTGGACTTCCTCCGGCGTGTGCTGCTGTAGCGACTGCTCCCATTAAACCCGTACTACCGCCTCCATAAATCAACTGGATCTTTTGTTGGGCAAGTATTACTCCAACTCTTATGGCTTCATCAGCGAATATGTTATTTTTCCCTGGATAAGCACCTCCAAAGACACAAATTTTTTTAATGCGTTGGGACGAAGTACTTTCCATTTTTTTTTTCGAGTGCCTGAAAGAGAATGAGTACATGGTGTAATATATAGAGGACTGAGTAGTGAATAAGACAAGAGTAATAATGTCGCCGAAAGTGTATTTGACCTGTCAGAAGAAAATGTTAACCTAACAAAAGATTTTTGCGTGATTTCAGGAAGAAAATCAAAAAGAGAAGAAAAATCAACCGTAAAAGTCAAGAGTAATAATGTCGCCGAAATTGTATTTGACCTGTCAGAAGAAAATGTTAACCTAACAAAAGATTTTTTTGCGTGATTTCATGAAGAAAATCAAAAAGAGAAGAAAAATCAACCGTAAAAGACCAATGCAAAAAAAAACGAGAATAATTACACAAATCGAACAACACATAAATTAAACCGAAATGAAGTTATTGCAAATTAAACCAAAAGCTGAGAAGTTATTTATTGTAGTTGTGATTGTGGCTCACATCTTCCTCTGGTTTTACGTCCAGAAACGGCTTAAACGCCTTCTATGAGTCGAGGATATGCTTCCCATCCAGTTTTCTTACAAGCTAGCAAACAGGGTCTTTTAACATCAGATTCCCAAGATGTTGCCATTCCCTTTGGAATTGCGACCATAAATCAAGAATTTCTCTTTGTACGTCTCCACTAGGATGCGTCTCAAGAGAAAGTTGGATATTACCCAAATTCTCCTTACTCAGTCCATCCTTAATGAATTCAATTTTATCATCTCGATTAGAGGACGGAATCCCAATAGAACGACATTTACCGTTACACGTCCATCGTGCACATTTGTGGCAATTTGAACTCATGCGCTTTGCTCGTCGCTTCTTTGCAAAAGTGCTTCTACCTGTACCTGGTAAATGTAAAATAGGAAGATATTCATCTTCACGTACCTTGGCTTCAATTATCCAACGTATGTCTTTAGGAATCCCTTTGTGCATAAGCATTCTTAATCTTTCAAATCGAACTTGGTAAAGCTTTAGTAAAATATTTCGAGGAAAAGGAGGAAATCGTTTCTGCAATCTTGTGAGAATATCATCCATCCTGAAAAAAAATGAAAAAAAAAATGAAAGAGAAATTGGAAGAGAAATTTATATACAATATCAGTTTTGTGGGTAGCTGATGGAACCGATTTAAATAATCACGGAGTACCGTTATCCGCCATTTAACCGGGGTTAAAAAAATAAAAAATTATATTTACATCTAGTTATTTTCAAAACAAGGATCAGAAAGAAAAACAACATAAAAAGACTTAAAAACAAAACACTCTAAATAAAATCCTAAATTCTTCCCACACACATAATTCTTACATTGTCATTAATGTAATGCTATTATCCCCCAATGCAAGAATTATATGTAAGAGAAAAGAACTATTAAACAAAAGAAACTTATGCAGCCTAAATGAACTTAAAAACAGTAAACACAATTAACAAAGAAACATAAAAAATAAAAATAAAAACAATAAAAATAAAAATAATAAAAGGAAAAGGAAAAGAAAGAGAAAGAGAAAGCAAATCTGAATATGGAGGGTTGGCAATTTCATCTTTAATTGGGTTGCCTTCCCAATTAACACTTGAGTTAGTGTTTTGAATCTAACCAACACCCCTTCTTGGCTTTTTAGGCTTGTCAGGCTCATACATGAAATTTCCCAAATTTATACGTTTGAGAGGAAGCTTTCTTTGCACAACAGTGGATGCATTCTCCATTACAAGTATTATTGCATCATCCCTTGTGGTGCATATCTCATCGAGGAATGGTGCATCTTTTGGTACTTGGTGAATGACATCCACAAAGAAACTGTTTAAGGTTTCCAGCGTGTCTTGTTCATGTTCATCCTCCTAGAACTTTGTGAATCTACTAGGAAAAGGTGGAGAAGAAACATTAGAAAAAATTGGAATCTCAAACGTTACCTCAGGTGCCGAAATACTCTTATTTGGATCATTGGCTTCATTATCCTCAAGAATAGAATTCATCTCTAATTTTGTCTCATCCTCATCTTGTTCCTCATTTCTCAAGGTCACAATAGTAGTATTCTCCTTGGGGAGTTCTTCAGATCTTTGTGCTACCCATCCTACCATACTACTAGTCAATTGGATCATTTGTTTTTCCAAACTCTGGATGCTTGCCCTTGTTTCCTGTTGAAATTGCAAAGTATCAGTAACAAGAGAATAGACAAGATCTTCTAAAGAAGTACCTGAGTTTTGAGTCATATGTGGTGGTTGAAAAAGATCTGGTTCTTGGGACCATGATTGATTGAAGCTAGATGGATGAGTGTAACTGGCATAAGGATCTACTTCTTGGTAATTTTTCGAGTAGCCATAATTAGTATGATCCCACCATCCCTCATGGTAAGTGTTTGAGTAATGATCATACTGTTGGTCTTCGAACACTTGATGGCTTTGACATCCTCCCATGGCAAATTGTTGAACTGGGAAGGTGAGATTGGCTTGTTGATTCTCCATGTTCATGTATGCCACCAACTCTTCAAGTGTTAGATTGCTCAATTCCATCGTTTTTTTTTTTTTTTCAAAATTTGATAAGAAAAACCCGTATGTACAAGAAAATAAAACTTATTAGAACTGAAAATAAGAATAAACCAAGTAACAAATAAACTAAAGAAAACAATCCCCGGCAACGGCGCCAAAAATTTGATGCACCCAAAAGAGTGTATCTTATTTAACCTTGCACTAAAAAGATCAATTGTAAGTATAATGATTAGCAAGGGTCGAGTCCTCAGGGATTGGGTTTTAATCTATGAGTTATTAGTTTGTAACTTACGTTCAAAGAAAATAATAAAAGAAAAGGGGTTTTTGAAGCCAGATTTAAACTAAAGTAAATAATAAGAATAAGATGCAAGGCGGTATAACCAGCCAATAAAAATATATATACTAAATTAGGCGGTATAACCAGCCAATAAAAATATATATACTAAATTAGGCGGTATAACCAGCCAATAAAAATAAAACAAAGTTAATATACAAATTAGGCGGTATAACCAGCCAATAAAAATAAATATACTTTTAAAAATAAGCAAACTAGAAAAATAAGAAAACAAGTAAGTAAGAAGAATCAAATATGAAAAATATGGTTAAGGTTTCATTCTCCACCACTAGACATCATTAAGAATCAATTTCATATCTATCAACATTAACCAACTATCAAAGTTAACAACCGTAGATAACAACAAGCTCTGTTATCCCAATCTTTCCTTAGTTTGTCGTTAAATAGAACAAGCTCTCTATTTAATCTCTAACCATCAAACAACCTAGAATAAGCTCTCTAAGTTCAATTTAATGGCAGCTTTAAGATAAGAAAGATAGGTTGATCTAAGCAACAAACACATAAGCTCGGATTGTTCAACTTAGATAAGAAAGATAGGTTGATCTAAGCAACAAACACATAATCATTAATCACAAATTGCCACTTATGAATAGGAAATCAAGACAATTACACGGATCAAGACTCCTAAACTAGCAATAGATAATTATCAAGATCTATCTAGTTGTACACCTAAACAAATCAAGACAACATCATGAACAATTCTTGTAGAAGAACATAAGCAACTTTGATAGAAAATTAATGATAGATAGAATCTGAAAATCAATTATAAAACATGTCTAAGGCTTTGAAATCACCCTTAACCAAATAGAAGTTTAGCCTAACATAGGCATTGTAAACATAAACATAAAATTAAAGAGAATCTAAGAAGAAAATAAAAGAAAGAAAGAAGAAGAAGAAGAATATTAATTATCCAACCTCTTGCTCTTTCTAAAGAAAAAGAAAACTAGAGAAAAGAAAGAAAACTAGAGAAAAGAAAGAAGAAGAAAACTTAGAGAATTTTATTACAATGGCTAATATCCTACCAATCTACAATATGATCCCTTACAATCATCCAAGGCCCTCTATTTATACACATTTTGGAGGGCTAAATGACAAGAGACAAGCTTTACAAATTTCAAAGGTAGGTATAATAGGTGGGTGCATTTTTCTAACAATTTTCGTCATATATGACGATTTTGATCAGCCAACTTGATGGTCGATTTTGTCAATTTTGGAGGCCTTATCTGATCACATGGTCTTCTAGAAAAATGTTACCCTATCAGTTACTGATCCATAGCCGTTGGAATCAGCTCATTTTCTGATGTGGATAAGACGTTATGGGCAGAATACGAAAACAGGTCAGCACAGACGTCATTGCACATCAGCCAACTTGATGGTCGATTTCGCTAGGGAAAACGACTCCGTTTCAAGAAGTGTAAAACATGAAAAAGATAGATATGCCTCTTAGCGTTGCACGGCTACAAATGTCAGCCTTATTGCTTCAGTGAAACTCGAGATATAGCTGATATGGCAAAAGGTGTCGGAGCTGGAACTGAACTAGATTTGCCCTTAATTCTAGTAATCTGAAATCACTCAAAGAAACTTGTGAAAAACACCAAAATACATAAAAATATAAAAGATCATAAACACAATTAGACTAAACAATAATAACTCGTATTTGACACAAAACAATAATAAAACATAACTAAAAACTATATAATTATACGAGTTATCATTAGGCCGTCCATTTCTTGCAACTTCTAATGCTCTGATAAATTGCAGGAATGGTATGCTGAACATTTCTTTTGGAAATATGACTTTAGAATTGAATTTGTTCAACACTTGCAAGCAACCTGGTGATGATTCAGAAGTACATGAAGTGGATTTCATTGAAGAACTTGTTCATGAACATCTCACCACTACCACATTCCATGATCCTTTAGAAGCTTATTTAATTGAATGTGAGTTTGATAATGCTTCAGAAATTTCACACACTGATTCTTTGTTAAATTCTTTTCAGGTTAAGCATTGTTGGAAACAAAAGTTTGAGGAACTTCCATCACTCACAAATGTCACTGTACCATCAACTATTGAACCACCCAAGCTGGATTTAAAACCATTGCCATCCGAGCTAAAATATTCCTTTTTGGGTGAGAATGAAACTTTTCCAGTCATAAATGAACTTGAGGAACTCAGAAATGATGCATATGAGAATTCTAAAATTCATAAAGAAAGAACTAAAGCCTTTCATGATAAGTTAATTTCAAGAAAAACATTTGATGTTGGGCAAAAAGTTCTACTTTATTATTCTAGACTTCACATATTTCCTGGTAAGTTGAGATCAAGATGGACTGGCCCATTTGTGGTTAAGCATGTGTATCATTATGGAGCAGTTGACATTGAGAATCCTAGAAATGGTAACGTATTCAAGGTAAATGGACAAAGACTCAAACTCTTTTTGGAAAATCATGTTACTCAAGAAGAGGTTGTTTTTCTTTCTGATCCTTGTTTTGAAAATAACTAGATGTAAATATAATTTTTACTAACCTACTAAAAAAAAATTTTTTTTGTGTTTTAAGACATTTAGAAGTATTCATTCTGAACAAGGTCTGAGTAAGGGAGACTTGAGACATACCTTGTCAGTTTGATTTTAATCTTTTTATGTTTACTTGTTAATTTTTGTTTAGTATTTTAGGATTATTTAGGTTGCATGAGTTTGTTTTGTTTTGAGTCTTAGTTGTTTCTATTCTTATGTTATTAGTTCTTTTCTCTTACACATGATTCTTTCATTTGGGTTAATAGACTTACATTGAGGACAATGTAAGAATTAAGTGTGGGGGGAATGATTTAGGATTTCTTTTATTTTTGTCTACTATTTTTTTTTATGAGTCTTTATTATTATTTTTAGTGTGTTTTAGTTCCTTTTCAATACTATGATGAGATATGAATTGCATAAGTCTAAAACAGATTTATTAGTGAGAAGATTTTCATGAGAATTGAGCTTGATGTCAACCTTTTTATGAGCCAATGTTAATATGATATGTTGATTGAGAAAGAAGCATGTTTAGACTTAATCTGACTTGTATAATCATCCTTGTGAGTTTTTGAGCCTATAATGATTGATGCATTATACAAATCAATCTAATTTCTTTCTTGAGTGCTCTTATGATTACATGATTCTCTAGAACTTGCTTTAAACCGTTTGAGACTATATTGATACATGTGACAACATGAATATGATAGAGGCATTAGGATTATAACCAGAGCCAAACAGCCATCCCTTATTGATGTTCCAAGAGAACATCCCCACTAGTGAGCCAATTTGAGCCTACATTAAATATGTTGTTTTATTGGTAACCACAACTTACACCTAGCCTAAATATACTTATATCCTTACCCTTGTTCTAAAGATGGATTATATATTTTGAGACATATTGCAAAAAACAAGGGATATTTTTAGTTGAAAATTTGGGTTAGAAACAAAAGATAAGTGTGGGGGAAGAAAAGAAAAGAAAAAGTTAAGAGAAAAAGAAAGGGATCATTGTTAAATACATTCCCATATTCAAAAAAAAAAAAATCTTCTCTTGAACTTCTAGTTAAAGTAAAGAAAAAGATGTTACAAAGTTGGTTAGAATGAAGCAAAGGCTCAACATGAATATTTAGCCTATGTGACTATGTACTTGTAAAGAGTTTTGAGAAATTTATTTGTATGATCTTATTATGTCTCTAAACTCTATGAACTCTTTGGAACCTTTGTGATATCTTTATCCTTTTGTTCTTCAACCACATTATAACCCTTTGGCCCCATTACAACCTTGATTAAAGACCTCTTGATTCATGAAGTTGTATGATCTAAATAGTGGAGAATAGGTGGACAAGCAAGCATATGGTAGAACTATTTTCATGAGATTGATTGAGTGTAAACACTTTACCACTACTTTAAAGAGTGAAAATCATGAGAGTATCCCATGTGAGAGGTTGAGATTAAGTTGAATATGCATTATTTTATTGAAATATGTTATGTTAATATTGGCTTAACTCATTTATTTACATTCAAGCATGATTTTTTGTGAAATTCTTTGAGCTATTGATTAGTTTACAAGACTTGTTCAAAGATTGTCTTTAATTTATATTGAAAGGATTAGGAGTAAATATTTTTAGTGTATGTAGTTTACTTATATTTTAGTTTTTCAATGTTTGTGGGTATCGTTCTAGCAAACCCTCACGAGACTAAACTCGTCCACTAGGGACACCTAGGGGTTTAAAGGCTTGTGTCACATGCTAAGTGCCACCGTGATTTCCTACGAAAATGGATTAGATTAGATTTTCTTATTTTATTTTTATTGAGTCGTTGCTAGGGACTAGCAACAATCTAAGTGTGGGGGTGCGATAACTCGTATAATTATATAGTTTTTAGTTATGTTTTATTATTGTTTTGTGTCAAATACGAGTTATTATTGCTTAGTCTAATTGTGTTTATGATATTTTATATTTTTATGTAATTTGGTGTTTTTCACGAGTTTCTTTGAGTGATTTCAGATTACTAGGTTAAATCAAGAATTAAGGGCAAATCCAGTTCAGTTCCAGTTCCGACACCTTTTGCCATATCAGCTATATCTGGAGTTTCACTGAAGAAATAAGGCTGAATTTTTGACAGTGCAAAGTTACGAGGCATATCTATCTTTTTCATGTTTTACACTTCTTGAAACGGAGTCGTTTTCCCTAGAGAAATCAACCATCAAGTTGGCTGATGTGCAATGACGTCTGTTCTGCACCGTTTTGGTATTTTGACCATATCTTCCGATCCACGTGAACAAGGATCTGATTCCAACGTCTATGGATCCTTAACGGATAGGGGTATATTTTTCTAGAAGAACATTTGATCAGATCGAGCCTCCAACATTGACAAAATCGACCATCAAGCTGGATGATCAGAATTGTCATACAATATGACGAAAATTGTTAGAAAAATGCACCCACCTATTATACCTACCTTTGAAATTTATAAATCTTGTCTCTTGTCATTTAGCTCTCCAAAATGTGTATAAATAGAGGGCCTTGGATGAGTGTAAAATCACATTGATACATTGGTAGGATATTAGCCATTGTAATAAAATTCTCTAAGTTTTCTTCTTCTTTCCTTTCTCTAGTTTTCTTTTTCTTTACTTATGTTTCTTACATTTCTTTTCATTTTATTCATATCTAGTATGTGTTGCTAATCATATTGTTGAGGTGATGAGGTGAAGCTCTTGGTAAATGCTAAGGTTAGTCTCTTAAACATGAGCTAAAATGAATCATCATTTATAAACACTAGTATAGATAATATTTTTTTTGGTTTAAAATCATACTTGCAAAGTAGAGATCTTGATTCATTATTGACAATGAAAATGGCACAGTAAATGCTTGGTTTCATAACCTTGATTTGTTGTAGACATATACCTTGGCATAAGGAATGCTTGGACTCTTTTTATGAGTTTTGAGGACACCAAATGAACATAATATCATATGCTATGGACGTTGGACAATTTGGACTGAATTGCTAAACCTTCCGATTGGAACCTCCCTTATGTGTGGATTTCAATTGTGTAATAAAACAAGATTAATCTTAGCATAACACCAAGAGTGGATTCTCTAACCTCAACATCTTTTCTTATTGTTTTTTATATCTTGTTTAATTTCTTTTATGTTATTTTGTTTATTTTGTTCTCTAATATCTTGTTTATTTTGTTTTGTTGTTGATTCCCTAATATCTTGTTTACTTTCTTTTTCTTATATATTTATAAACTTATACTTACTAATACGCTTCCCTGTGGTTCGACCTCGGACACCCGAGAATTTATTACTTGAAAATAACCTGCACTTGGGTTTATAACTCTTAATTGAGTCTCCATCATCCTTCACTATAGGGAGAATTTTCCTCAATACCAACTCCCCCTCTCGGAACTGTCTGGGATGAACTTTCTTATTGTGGGCTCGAATCATCCTTTTCTGATACAACTGCCCATGACAAATTGCTTTTAGTCTTTTCTCCTCAATGAGATCCAACTGTTCATAACGAGCTTTAACCCATTCTGCTTCCTCTAGGCCAACTTCCATCAAAACCCGAAGTGAAAGGATCTCAACTTCAATAGGTAGCACTGCTTCCATCCCGTATACCAAAAAAAATGGTGTTGCCCCTGTAGATGTGCGGACCGAAGTACGATATGCGTGAAGAGCGAAAGGCAGGATCTCATGCCAATATTTGTACACATTAGTCATCTTCTCGACAATCTTCTTGATGTTCTTGTTAGCTGCTTCTACTGCGCCATTCATCTTCGGACGGTAAGGTGCCGAATTATGATGTGTGATCTTGAATTGAGTACACACTTCTCTCATCATCTTATTGTTCAAATTGAGAGCATTATCCGAAATAATTCTTGCTGGCAAACCATAACGGCATATGATTTCTTTCTTGACGAATCTGCATACCACCGACTTTGTTACATTTGCATAAGATGCAGCTTCTACCCATTTTGTGAAATAATCTATGGCCACCAAGATGAAACGATGTCCATTTGAAGCTTTCGGGGTAATAGGCCTAATCATATCCATTCCCACATTGAAAAAGGCCATGGTGCAGTCATGACATGTAAAGGCGATGGCGACACATGAATCTTATCTGCATAAATCTGGCATTTATGAAACTTCCGGGAATAACTGATACAATCTCCTTCCATGGTCAGCCAATAGTACCCTGCCCTCATAATCTGTTTAGCAAGCATGTGACCATTAGCATGGGTGCCACATATCCCTTCATGGACCTCTTCTATGATTCTTCAAGCTTCGGCAGACCCGACACATTTCAACAAGACTTGATCTTCTCCTTTCTTGTAGAGAATCTCGTCATCTAGAACAAAACCCATTGCTAACCTTCTCAGAGTCCTCTTGTCATTCTCTGTTGCTTGTTCTGGATATTATTGACTCTTGATGTACTGCAAGATGTCATTATACCAAGGGAGACCATCTGCTTCTTCTTCGATACTCAAACAGTAGGCAGGAGATTCATATATGCTCATATTGGTCGGCACAACTTCCACCCCTTCATTCACTTTAAACATTGATGACAAAGTAGCCAGAGCATCTGACATTCGGTTTTCTTCTCGAGGAAAGTAATTGAAATTCACTTCTTCAAACTCCTCTAATAAACTCAGTATGAGTTCTCGGTATCGGATTAGCTTTGTATCTTGGGTTTCCCATTCTTCTTGTAACTGGTAAATCACCAAGGCTGAATCTCTGCAAACTTCCAATACTTTGATCTTTCTGTCCATTGCAGCACGAAGGCCCATAGTACATGCTTCATACTCGACAGTATTGTTTGTACAATCAAAATCAGATCTAGCAGTGAAAGGATAACAATCTTCTTCTGGGGATATAAGCACTACACCGATTCCATGCCCCATGGCATTAGATGCACCATCAAAGTACATTTTCCATACGTTCTTCTTTAGGGGAATCTCATCTGCTTGCGACACATACATCAAATCCTCAACTGGGAAGTCAAAGTTCAACGGCTCATAATCTTCCACTGCCCTACTTGCTAAGAATTCCGCCACTGCACTGCCCTTGATATCTTTTTGACTTACATATACAATGTCGTACTGTGACAGTAAAATCTGCCATCTTGCTGTCCTCCCTGACAAAGAAGGTGCTTCCAACATGTACTTGACTGGATCTAGCTTGGCAATCAGCCACGTTGTGTGATACAACATATATTGTCTAAGTCTTCGAGCAGTCCAAGCTAAGGCGCAACACAACTTCTCTACCGAAGAATATTTCAACTCATAATCTGTGAACTTCTAGCTAAGATAGTAAACTGCAGGTTCCTTCTTTCAAGTTTCATCAAGCTGCCCCAAAACACAACCCATGGATCTTTCAAATACTGATAAATACAGTATCATTGGTTTATCCGGAATAGGTGGCATTAATACTGGTGGGTTTGATAGATAATGCTTAACCTTTTCGAAAGCAATCTGACACCTTCATCCCATTCTCCTGGATCACGTTTTGGAAGTAACTTAAATATTGGATTACATTTGTCGATTAACTGTGAAATAAACCGAGCAATGTAATTCAATCTCCCCAGAAAGCCTCTTACTTTTTTTTGAGTGCAAGGTGGTGGTAAATTCTGAATGGCCTTCACTTTATCCGGGTCAATCTCAATTCCTTTTTTGCTGACGACAAAACCCAACAACTTCCCCGAGGTGACTCCAAAAGTGCATTTTGCTGGATTTAGCTTGAGTCTAAATTTCCTTAATCGTTCAAAGAGCTTCTTAAGATTCGCAATATGCTCCTCTTCTCCTTGCGACTTTGCGATCATATCATCAACGTAGACCTCAATTCCCTTATGCATCATATCATGAAACAAGGTCACCATGGCTCTCTGGTATGTTTCCCCAGCATTCTTCAACCCAAATGGCATTACTTTGTAGCAGAAGGTTCCCCACATTGTAACAAATGTGGTTTTCTCCATATCTTGCGGTGCCATCTTGATCTGATTGTATCTTGAGAATCCGTCCATGAAAGAAAATAAAGAACTTTATGTCGTATTATCCACCAGAGTATCAATATAAGGCAAAGGGAAATTATCTTTAGGGTTGGCCTTGTTCAAATCTCGATAATCAACGCACATCCGCATCTTGCCATCCTTCTTCGGTACTGGAACAATATTTGCCACCCATTCTGGATATTTTGCCACCTCTAGGAATCCAGCATCAAATTGTTTCTTCACCTCATCTTTTATCTTTAACAGCATATCAGGCCTCATTCTTCTCAACTTTTGCTGAATTGGCTTGCACTCTGGCCTCAGAGGGAGCTTATGAACCACAATATCCGGATCTAACCCTGGCATATCTTGGTAAGACCATGCAAATACATCCATATACTCCTGGAGCAAAGCTATCAATTCACCTTTTATTGATGGTGACAATGAAGTTCCAATTTTGACTTCTTTTATCTCTTCACCATTTCCCAAATTTATTGTTTCCAATAATTCCTTATGAGGAAGTACTTGCTTCTCCTCTTGCTTTATTTTCCTCAATAAATCCGGAGGTAAACCATAATCTTCAGTATCTTCATTATCCTCAAAATCACCCGTGCAAATGGGTCTTTCAAAATCAATTTCAAAATTACTGACAGGAGCATCCTCATATTCCGCATCCGTACACCTGTAAATAGGTGGGGAAAAAACAATATAGGAAAATATATATAGAATTCAAAATAAATAACAAAAATGAAAGAATATGGACACAACAATATGGATAATGCATTGTGCTTGTTCTTTATTGAATGAAAATGTTTAAAAAGCCCATTACATAAAAAACTCTTAATATCTCTGGGTAAAGATAATTAAGATTGCATTTTAAAAAGTATTACTTTGGAATAGACTTAAAGACTATGGGCAACTCAGTCGTACTCCAGTTGGTTAGTCTATATCCTGGTGGACAAGGTCGCACCATCCAGCTAGTACTCTCTCTTTCAATCCTGTCTTACTCGGTTGTGCAGATCTCTACATCATACATCTGCTCATCGTTATTTACTTGGAATCTCTTGAAAGCTTTCTCTATCATTACAAGAACATCTTCAGAATTCTTTTCTCCGAACAAAGAATCGGCTGAGCGAAAGTTGTGAAGGATAGGTGGGAATATCATAGGCTCCCACTCAATATCCATACCCGTAAGACGGGCCATCCTCCTTTGTCGGTTCTTTTCAACTTGTCTTCTTTTCTCATGGGCCTTCGGAAGATATCCTAGGCCAAATCGGTCCTTCTTTCCTTTTACTCCTATGGCTCGAGCCATCCCCTGAAGATATTTCCCGAGACCCTTTCCAATCCTGCAGCATTTTTCTACGGTGGTTCTTACCCCCAGCCTTGTGTTCTTGGACAGCTTCGGTTTTGGAATTTTATGTCCTTCAGCGACGAAAATTGCATTTACAAATTCCAAAGACCGGGAAGATCACTCTACGACCTCCTCATTCGACTCCACATAAAGAGATTCAGTGGATACGGAGGCTATTATGTCTTCCTCTCCTGATACCGTGATCAACCGGCCCTCCATCACAAATTTTAGTTTCTGGTGAAGAGACGAGGGTACAGCCCTAGCTGAATGTATCCATGGTATTCCCAACAAGCAGTTATAAGATGGATTGATATCTATAACCTGGAAATTCACTGTATATGTGCACGGGCCTATTTCCAGAGGAACTTCAATGGTTCCCATAATCTCCCTCCTTGTTCTGTCAAAAGCTCTGACCACCGTGCAACTTGGTATCATATAGGATAAATCCACTGGTAACTTGGATAAAGTTGCTAAAGGCATCACATTTAGTGAAGAACCATTATCCAAAAAGACCCTCGGTAATATGTGCCCCTTACAAGTGGTGGTTATATGGAGAGCTTTTGTTGATCCAATACCATTAGGTGGTATTTCCTCATAGCTGAAAAATATGTAGTCATCAGCTGCGATATTTCCCACCAACCTATCCAGCTTTTCCACTGATATATTATTGGCCACGTATGCTTGATTTAATACTCTTAATAAAGCATTTCTGTGTGGTTCTGAATTTAAAAGAAAGGATAAGATTGAGATCCTAGCTGGTTGACGTTGCAGTTGTTCAACCACGTTATATTCACTATGCTTTATAAATTTCAAGAACTCACAAGCTTTCTTCTCACATAATGGCTCCTTGATTCTGTTAACCAGGGCTGATCCTCTCTCCGTTTCCTCTGGCAAATCCATCTCAATATGGATTAGCTCGACGACCTTCTTCCCTTTATCAATTCCTCTGTCTTTCCCTGCTACCCCTTGTTCAACGGGCTCCAGAGCATAACACCTCCCACTTCGGGTTAAATGCCCCACACCTCTAATATCCTGCTAGCCTGAACACCCGGGCATAACCATGCTGCAGTCATATTTCCATGGTGTAGCCTTGTTTTCCTTGTATGGAAAGGAAACAGGTAAATCAATGATTAATTTGGGCGTATTTTCTTCCATGGCTGGCATAACTTTTTCCTCTGGTTCATCATAATAGATGATTAGGGGCCTTCCTATCCCATAGCCACCTGTATTTTCAATGACTTCTATTTCCCCTTCTATCTCCTCATAGAATTGGGCAACCCCACTATCCATCATCTTTTGGACTTTAACCCGAAAGTCCCCGCAGTTCTGTATATCATGGCCTTCAACTTTATGGAACGGGCACCAATTATGCACCCTTCTTGCAACCATTTTCAGACCTTCCGTACCTTCCACCAATCCTGCTTTGACCATTTCAGCCCATATTGTCATCATCGGAGTCTTAACCTCTCCAACATCCCTTTTTAATCTTCTGTCCCCTCCGGTTAATATTGCATTCACCTGATTCCCAGCATGATTGGGCAATGGATTTTCAGCTACATTCGGCCCATTTTTTGATCCAAACTTCACAACCCCAGCATTAATCAGGCTTTGGACTTTCTTTTTGAAGGCCAGGCAATCTTCAATTGTATGTCCTTGGATTCCCGCATGGTATGCACAGTTGGTGTTTGCATTATACCATCTTGGATATGGAGGTGTCAAAGGATTTAGGTACAAGGGTGCAACAAGTTGACCCTGCAACAGTTTTGGATATAGATGTAGGTAGTGGGAATCGGATCAAATTGGGCTTTTTGATCGTTCCTTGGTGAACGTTGGTCATTACGCGCAGGCCCTTGTGTATTTGGAACAACATTTCTAGAAAGGGTGATTTAAGGGGATATGCCAGTTAGGAATGGCTATTGTGGTATATTGGTGTAAGGGAACGGGTTTTGGGTAAGGTAGTTGATATTAGGGTAATGAGGATGTTCCTCCGAGTGTTTCTTAACTTTGGGATATCTAATAGAAAACGAGCATGGCTTCGCCTAGGTTTACTATATGGAGTGGTATTAAGTTCTGAAAAGGCTCCAAATAGCTCATCACTGTCACCGGTGAAGGCTAGTAAGGCACCCCGATCAAAACGGGTTCAATTTGTTAGATATATTTCCCAGGCTTATGCGGAGGTTAGCACCTCACGAAACATAGGTAATTTGTACCCCGGACGTGTTTCGCTAGCTTATGTGGAGGTTGTCACCTCATGAAGCGTAGGTACTTCACTCCACCTAAAAGGACGAAACCCGGGTTGAGGGCTTATGTTATGTAAATGCAAGTATAGTGTGTGAGGAGGAACAACAAACCTTTCACTACTATTTTACAACCCATAATTTAAAAATACCCTAACAATGCATTATAATAAAAAAATGAATCAAATAAAAGAAAACATTAGTCAATCAAAGAAATAATGATAATGCACAACACTTGAATTAGCGAAGCACAATAATAATATGTATGCTCATGAAGAGGAAAAGGAAATTTTTGTTATTTTCAAAATTCTCTTTATTTAAAAAAAATGGGAATTATAATTAAATACTAATTAAAATCAACCAAAAAAATAACATGCGATTAACTCTAGGCCTGACTCTCTAAAGTCCTCAGTGGAGTCGCCAAGCTGTCGCAACCTAAAAAATAACAAGTCCCATCGTGAGACATTACTCGTAAAGTGTGACATTGGGAAAATAGAGGAAAATATGATTTAATTCCTCTTGAAATAGAATGAGGGTTTGAAAACAACCTCGAAAAAAAATGGAGTTGCCATTAATCTTTTTTGGTTAGGTGTGATTGGCCACCTATTAAAACCGATTTTGTAAAATATTTTAAAATTAATTAAAATATTTTTTAAAAAAATCAATTTCGAAGTCTGCGCTTTTAAACCAGAGAAATCAAAGAAGCGGGTTCGGGAGTCGGTTACGTGCGGGGAAGGATTAGCACCCCCACAATGCCCGTATAAAATGGTATCTTATCAATCGTGTGTTATCTCGAGTCTCGGTAAAAGTCAGTTTTGAAATTGGCATTTTAAAACAATTCTCATTTTAAAGAAAAATAATCCCATTTTTAGTTGAAAATGATCTGGAATTTATCAACTCAAAATTTTCCTATATTCTCCAGCAGACCCGGCAAAACATAAAAAATTTTATTTACTTAGAAAATCTATGAATCACTCTTGTTTTTGAAAAAAGATATTCCGTTGTTAATGATAATTGATGATATCCTCATCGGTAACCCGGCAGAGAACTCATGAATTATTTTAACTTGGGAATAACCTTATTTTATTGAAAATCATTATCTTCATTGCATTAGAAATCATTTTTAAAATATGGTTATGAATATGCAAATCATCATTAATGACATGGCAAGAGAATTAATGACGTGGCATGCTTGACATGGAATAATCTAGATGACATGGCATAATCTAAATAACATGGCAAAATAAATGATGACAAGGCAAAAAGCACAAAATGACATTATCATAGAATATCCATGTTTACATCATAACCAAGATAACCACATGAAATTTAAATCAAAGCAATGACATCACTATGGAATAGTCATACATATATAATTTACATGACTAAGATAGCAAAAATTAGGTATCATGGAATAGGCATGCACATGAAAAATGCAATGCATGAAAATGTATTTCTCCCATGAAGTAGGAACATCCGAATACCTAAAAAGATATCCGACTACCTTTGGAAGAGACCTAAATTGGATTTTCTAATTTGGACTCGGATATATAAAAAAAATGCATTTTTTTGCTTTTGAAAACAACATGGCCAAACCCTTACCTAAAAAAAGGTCTAGTTTTCCCTAGTTTTGAAATCTGGGTTGACCACCCTTGACCCGAATTTTAAAAATTTTATGATTGAAATGACATGAAAATCACCCTAAGACGGTAACTAATGTCCCAAATTATCCCCCTCTTAATATACTAATAAAAATAGAAAATTATTATTTCTTGAAAATAAATCTGACTCTGACAACCAGTTTTGAAACCGGATTTTTTTACCCTTCTAGAAAATTTCAAAAAACTCTAAAAACATTAGGGGAGACCTATAACATGTTGATCTACATGGGAAAAAATGAGCTTAATTTTTGGAGCAAGGGAACCAAGACCAATATTTTACCAAAGTCAGAACAGTGAGTTAAAACTGCTTTGTCAAAAGCCATTTTTTTTTTAGCCATGATAAAAAAAATCAAAAAATCGTGAAAAGGCATACCCTAAATGACTACTACATGTGGTAAAAAAATAAAATTATTTTGACCATGAATGAGTGGTGAAATAAAATCACAAAGCCAGAATACCCAATCTAAACTATTAATTTTCCACAAGCATGCTCAAGAGAGCTTGGCTTTGAGCCATTGATTGGCTTAAGTCAAAAATCAAGTAGGGAATGTAGAGATGCATGAACAAACAGCAAGCTAAATGCATGAAATAAGTGGCACGGCATATGCATGACCTAGGTACTAAGTGACATGGCAAAATAACCTAGAATGCTAAATTACATGGAAAAATGACATGGCACATGAAAATAACCTAATGTCTAAATGACATGTCATATGAAAGATAACCTAATATCTAAATAACATGGAAAATGACATGGCATGCAAGATGATATGGCTCATGAAAATGGCCTAAAATCTAAATGGCATGGAAAATGACATGGCATATGAAAAATGACCTAGTGCCTAGACGATGTAGAAAATGATATGGCATGAAAAATGATATGGCATATGAAATGGCACGCAAAAAGATATGGCATATGAAAATGACCTAAAATATAAATGGCATGGAAAAATGACATGGCATGTGACCTAGCTAAATGACATGGCCGAATGAGCATGGAGACATCATGGTGGCCAAATGACCTAGCGAGCAATATGGATGCATGGCATGAAGAAAATGACCTAGACTCTATGATGCAAAACATAGTATAGCAAGTGTAACAACCGAGGTTACGTATAATCATGTAAAGTTAAATTCCGAAAATTTTGAGGACAAACTTGGAAATTGGTAAGAAGTTATAAGTGAAGGAAATAAAAGAAGAAAGGATCAAAATGAACATATTAAAAAAGTTTAGGGGCTTAATGGTTATTTATAAAAAGTTGAGGGACTAATATGCAATTATCCCAAAAACAAGAAAAATATCTCTTGACTTCATCTTTTCTCCCGAAAATTCTACACATTTTTCACTCATTCTTCAAGTTCAGCCGGCCTCCCATCATCCCACTCCCTCTCTCTCAAAAATACTCTTCAAACAACAACACCAAAAATCTCAACAACAATTACATCCACGGTTAGTTTCTTGATAAGTTCTTCATTTTCTTTAGATATCTACTTGGGCATGCTAAGATCTTTACACCATATACATGTTAAGGTCTGAAATCCATATATTAAGTATGAATTTTACTCATTTTTGGTAAGAATTAAAAGGATTTGAAAGCATGAATAAGAAAATGGGAAGAAAAAGCAAAACAGGGGAAACTGAGCATGCTTGCTGTTCAGATTTTCTGGGTTCGGCACATTAGGGTTTTTATTTTTTTGATATTTTTCCTAGAAACTAAACTTCAATATGATAATTTTGGTTTTTGAATCACCCAAAACCGATAAGCGGTTAAAAAGATAAAATTCAGTGAAGTTGACTGTTCAGTGTTGACCCCTGTTTCAGCATGGTTTCGGGATTTATCAAATTTGATCAAAATTTTGTTCTAGTTGTATAAGTTAGTTATTTTATTCATAAATTAGACATACTAGTTGAAATAAAACAATTGGGATCACTTCCAAATTCCTTACCAAACTCAAGTTATGATTTTCTAATCTAACTTGATATTAAGGAATTTATTGCTTAAGAGAAATATAGTACCAAAGGATGGTTATGGATTATGAAAATCTCTAAGGCATGGAATACAAGAAACGAATTTGATAAGGACATGATTATGGAGTTGAATTATGGAGAAAATGATTATGGAAATGATATTAAAAATTAAGGATATGTTGTTTTGAGTATGAGAAATTAGTATATGGGGTAGATTAATGGGACTTAAGTTGCATTCAAAATTGTGTAATGCTTTGAGCATGTATAGATACTAATTATTGTTAATCTCTAGGCCACGTAGATCCGACGTCACCTGTGGATCCCGAGGTTTCAGGTCGAGGTGTACAGTGAGATCATCCAAGGATAGTGAGTAGAAAACAATTATAGTTATTTGAAATTTTTTTTAATTATAATTATACATTTTTTTTAACATAATATTTTTTTTACGTATTAAAGGTATATACAATATTTAATCATATGAATTGATTTGTTATTAAAGTATTTTTATTTCAAGAAATATTATATCAAGTAAGTTGGTTGATTTATGAAATATGATTTTACATAGAATTTGACGTACATGGTTTTGGCTCCACCTGACTTAATGTATGAGATTATTTCCTTGACCGGAATACGGGAGCTGCGTGCTACGCCTTTGTGGCGGGAGCCACCTCCAGAGTCCCCATTCTGTGATATTAGACCGGAATACGGGAGCTGCGTGCTACGCCTTTGTGGCAGGAGCCACCTCCAGAGTCCCTATTTCGTAATATTAGACTGGGGTATGGGAGCTGCGTGCTACGCCTTTGTGGTGGGAGCCACCTCCAGAGTCCTTATCCCGTTATATTTGCCTTTTGGGGGCACATCATAGCGACACATATGCCTTTGGGGCGTCCTATGGTGGTATTGGCCTTTGGGGCCGGCTACTAGTATGCCTACATGGATATTGCCTGGTTATTTCATGGATGTATTCTTGTGCATGACAGAAAGTTGGAGCCCAATTATACGAAACTTGATTTACTTTACGGATTTTATTCATTGATTTAATATTATAATATTGTTATACATTTGAAAAGCTTGTTATGTCTTTGAATTACTCATTATGGTTTTATTATTATTTATTTTGAAAATGTCAATTATACTTTACAGATTTCCATTATGGTTTTCACACGCTTTAAATGTTGTCTACTCATTGAGATATTCATATATCTCACCTCCTCTTATTTCTCATTTTCAGGACACACTTAGGTGTCGGGATTGCTGCCTTCCTCTACTCTCCGCTTCAAGAGTATATTGACGTGGTGGGAATCATATCTAAATTTCTAGAAGATTTGGTCTTTTGATGTTTTTATCTAGTAAACCTTGCTGAGATAGGTTTATTTCTGGATATATTGTAGATATTTGAAGATATGAGACAATAGATCAATATGTTTTGATTTGAGCATAAATTGATCATGAATAATTTTTGGATATGCATGGATATATGTGGTAATAGTATTGAGTAATATTGCTGGTTGAGGATATGAATTGAGTGTTATTTGCAGGAAGGTTATAGTTGATATAGAAAGGAAACTCTGCCGGATTTTAAGTAGATTATCCGGATAGGGTGTTACAATTTGGTATCAGAGCAAGGTTATAGGTCATGTAGACTTAGGAACTGTTTGTTGAAGTATTAAAATATTGTCACCTGTGCAGAAAATCAGACACGATGCCACCACGTCGAAGAGGAAGGCATAGAATCAATCCCCTACCCCAAAATAGGGATAGGAATAGAAATGTGAATGTTGATGAGCAAATTGGAGAACAAGCTTAAGCTGCTGGATCATCTTCTATTGCTGCACCCTCAGCAGCACCTCCAGCAACTGATCGTAATTTAGCTGAGGCAGTTGCGGCCTTGGCAAGAGTAATTCCCGCTTTGACTGCCCCTGCTGAAAAGGGGATAGTTGATTACTGTAAAGATTTGAAGAATATGGGTTGCAAGATTTTCACAGGGTCTTTGGAATCAGATTTAGCCTGGTCATGGCTACAAAAATTTTAGACTACTTCCATTACTCTTCAGATTCCCGAGCCTATGAGGTTACCATGTGCGGTGCAATTTTTGGAGGATCATGCACACACATGGTGGAAAACTACAGTGCAAAGGTATGTTGGACGTCCTTCCATAACCTGGGCAGATTTTCGAAGAGAGTTTGAAGAAAAATACTATTCTTGGGCCTTGCGGGAAAAGAAATGGACTGAGTTTATGAATTTAAAACAGGGTGGTATGTCAGTAGCAGAGTACGAGCAAAAATTCAGTGAACTATCAAAATTTGCTCCATCGATAGTAGCCAACGATGCTGATAGATGCAAGAAATTCCAAGATGGGCTACATGTTAGTATTCGAGATAGGTTGACGACCCTGGATACAGATGACTTTAATAAATGGGTCAACATGGCAATCAAAGCTGAACAGAATCTGAAAGAAATGAAAGATAGAGAAGAGATATTCAGAAAAAGAAAATGGCAATCCTCCAGTGAGGACATGAGGCCTCAGAAAAGTTATGTAGAAAGTAGTGTCAGTGGTTCCAAACCCTCGAGATTTCAGGAGGGATTAGACAGAAAACCTATTAGTGGTTCTTCTAGTAGATTTATCATTGGACCTCAACAGCAGACTAGATTGCCACCTGGGAGGTCAGGAGGATCTCGTACATTGACTTATCCTCAGTGTCCCCATTGTGGGAAGAATCACCCTGGTGAATGTTGGAGACTACAGGGTGTGTGTTTTTACTGCAAAGAATCGGGACACATGAAACGGGATTGTCCCAAGCTGGAGAACAAGGGAGTTACTAGTCAGTTGTCAGTGGGACAAAGAGAAAGGACCCAACCTACTGCTGCACATCAGCCGACAGTAGTTAGAGATAGAATTGGGGTACAATCTCAAGTTGGTTCATCTACTGGCCCTCGACAGAGTGGACAGCCTGGTAGACCTCGAACTACAGCCAGAATTTATGCTATGACCCAACAACAGGCTCAGGCTACTCCTGAAGTGGTTACAGGTACTCTCCCAATTTCTAAGGCAAATGCTAGGATCTTAATAGATCCAGGCGCAACTCATTCTTTTGTTGCTAATTCATATGTCATGCATTTGGGTAGAGAGTCTAGGAGATTAGACATCCCTATGGTCGTTAGTACCCTAGTGGGAGAAACTTTAAAAATTGATGTGGTTTATCCGGATTGTACCGTTATGGTTCAGGAGCATGAATTACCAGTTAATTTGTTTCCATTAGGAATGTATGATTTCGATGTGATTTTGGGAATGGATTGGTTGTCTAAACACAATGCAGTGATAGATTGTTTTTCCAAAACTGTGACTTTTAAGAAGTCAGAAGATTTGGAGTATACTTATTAAGGAGAAAGGAAAGTTTTACCTTCTTGCCTTATCTCCAAGATGGCAGCCAATAGATACTTGCAAAAAGGGTATTCCGCTTACCTTGCTTATGTGATTAACAAGGACATACATGAGGCAAAGTTGGAAACTATACCTGTGGTCAAAGAGTTTCCTGAGATCTTTCCTGAAGAATTGGTCGGTTTACCTCCTGACAGGAAATTGGAGTTTACTATTGACTTAATCCCTGGCAGTGCTCTTATTTCTCAGGCACCCTATAGAATGGTTTCATTCGGCCTAGTACTTCACCTTGGGGAGCATCGGTTTTATTTGTAAAGAAAAATGATGGATCTTTACGATTGTGTATCGACTACCGGCAATTGAACAAGGTCACCATTAAGAATAAGTATCCTTTGCCAAGGATTGATGACTTGTTTGATCAGTTGCAAGGTGCAAGTGTATTCTCCAAAATAGACCTAAGATCGGGTTATCATCAATTGAAGATTAAAGAATCTGATATTCCAAAGACTGCTTTTAGAACTCGATATGGTCATTATGAATTCTTAGTTATGCCTTTTGGGCTAACTAATGCACCTGCAGTCTTTATGGATTTGATGAATAGGGTGTTTCGGCCCTACTTAGATAAATTTGTTATTGTTTTCATCGATGACATCCTAGTTTATTCCAGGAATAAGAATGATCATGTAAGCCAATTGAGAACCGTGTTGCAGACTATGCGTGAAAAGCAACTTTATGCTAAATTTTCCAAGTGTGAATTCTGGCTAGACAAAGTAGCATTCCTTGGTCATGTAGTATCTAAGGAAGGGATTTTTGTAGATCCACAAAAGATAGAAGCTGTAGTTGCTTGGGAAAGACCCACTAATGTCACAGAAGTTAGGAGCTTTCTCGGATTGGCAGGGTACTATCGAAGATTCGTGGAAGGATTTTCCATGATTGCCTCTCCTTTGTCAAAATTAACAAGGAAGCATGCTAAGTTTGAGTGGACTGATGAATATGAGCAAGCTTTCCAAGAGCTCAAACGTAGATTGACCACATCACCAGTTCTTACACTACCATCAGGGAATGGAAGCTTTGTGGTATACAGTGATGCCTCGAGGCGAGGTTTGGGTTGCGTTTTGATGCAACATGGGAAGGTGATAGCTTATGCTTCTCGACAACTGAAACAGCATGAGCAAAACTATCCCACTCATGATTTAGAGTTAGCGGCAGTGGTGTTTGCACTGAAAATTTAGAGGCATTATTTATTTGGAGAAAAATGTAAAATCTACACTGATCATAAGAGTCTGAAATATCTGATGGATCAGAAAGAATTAAATTTGAGGCAAAGGAGATGGTTGGAATTGATAAAAGATTATGACTGTGTAATTGACTATCACCTAGGAAAGGCCAATGTAGTGGCCGATGCTCTTAGTAGAAAGTCTTCTAGTTCTCTTGCTCATATCCGAGCAATTTAGAAACCCTTACAAAATGAGTTGAAGTCTTTACCTTTAGAATTGATGATTGATGAGAATAATCTCCTGATAGCCCACTTGAAGGTTAAACCGATTCATATTGATTGGATACGTGAAGCACAAAATAATGACCCTATGCTGGTAAAGTTAAAGCAAGAAGTAAGGGATGGTGTGAGGACTGACTATCAATTAAAGGATGATGATGTACTGATAATGAGAAATAGGCTTTGTGTGCCTCAGGATGAAGAACTCCGGAAGGTGATTTTGGAGGAAGCTCATAATGCACCATATGCGTTACATCCCGGTAGCGTGAAGATGTATCGAACCTTAAGAGAACATTATTGGTGGCAAGGTATGAAACGAGACATAGCTGAGTTTGTTTCTAGATGCTTGGTATGCCAACAAATTAAAGCCGAGCATCAAAAACCTTCTGGGAAATTGAACCCCCTACCTATTCCTCAATGGAAGTGGGAAGATATTGCTATGGATTTCGTTTCGGGATTGCCAAGAACACAGTCTGGTTATGACAGCATTTGGGTGATTGTTGATCGTCTGACAAAATCAGCTCACTTTTTGCCAGTCAAGAAGACTTTTTCCATGGAAAGATTGGCTAAACTTTATGTGAATGAAATTGTTAGGTTACATGGTGCCCAGTATCGATTGTATCTGATCGAGACCCCCGATTCACATCTCGATTTTGGCCAAGTTTGCAGAATGCTATGGGCACTAAACTCAAGTTCAGTACTGCTTTTCATCCTCAGACAGATGGGCAATCTGAACGGACAATTCAAATTTTGGAAGATATGCTCAGATCTTGTATTATGGAATTCAAAGGAAACTGGGATGAACACTTGCCTCTAGCAGAATTTACGTATAACAATAGTTATCAGTCCAGCATCGACATGGCTCCGTTTGATGCTTTGTATGGAAGAAAGTGCAGAACTCCAGTGTGTTGGGATGATACAGATGAAAGGAAATTACTAGGTCCAGAAATTGTTATGATGACTGCAGACAAAGTTAAGGTAATTCGGGAAAGGATAAAAATAGCTCAAGATCGACAAAAGAGCTATGCAGATAATCGGAGAAAAGATTTAGAGTTTGAAGTTGGTGATATGGTGTTTTTAAAAGTGACTCCTTGGAAAGGAGTAATCCGGTTTGGAAGACGAGGAAAGTTGGGCCCTCGATATATAGGGCCGTATGAGATCATTGAACGGATTGGCCCAGTTGCTTATAGATTGGCCTTACCAGAAGAATTGTCACGAATTCATAATGTGTTCCATGTTTCCATGCTCCGAAAGTACATTTTTGATTCTTCACATATATTGAAGGATTTGCCTATGGAAATTGAGGAAAACTTAACTTATGAAGAGCAGCCAGTTGAGATTTTGGATAGAAGAGACCAAGTTCTAAGGACTAAGACTATTCCATTAGTGAAAGTTCTTTGGAGGAATCATTTATACGAAGAAGCTACATGGGAAAGGGAGGAAGATATGCAGACTCAATATCCTCACTTATTCAATCAAATTGGTAAGTAAATTTCGAGGACGAAATTTTTCTATGGGGGTAAGTTGTAACAACCGAGGTTACGTATAATCATGTAAAGTTAAATTCCGAAAATTTTGAGGACAAACTTGGAAATTGGTAAGAAGTTATAAGTGAAGGAAATTAAAGAAGAAAGGATCAAAATGAACATATTAAAAAAGTTTAGGGGCTTAATGGTTATTTATAAAAAGTTGAGGGACTAATATGCAATTATCCCAAAAACAAGAAAAATATCTCTTGACTTCATCTTTTCTCCCGAAAATTCTACACATTTTTCATTCATTCTTCAAGTTCAGCCGGCCTCCCATCATCCCACTCCCTCTCTCTCAAAAATTCTCTTCAAACAACAACACCAAAAATCTCAACAACAATTACATCCAAGGTTAGTTTCTTGATAAATTCTTCATTTTCTTTACATATCTACTTGGGCATGCTAAGATCTTTACACCATATACATGTTAAGGTCTGAAATCCATATATTAAGTATGAATTTTACTCATTTTTGGTAAGAATTAAAAGGATTTGAAAGCATGAATAAGAAAATGGGAAGAAAAAGCAAAACAGGGGAAACTGAGCATGCTTGCTGTTCAGATTTTCTGGGTTCGGCACATTCGGGTTTGTATTTTTTTGATATTTTTCCTAGAAACTAGACTTCAATATGAGAATTTTGGTTTTTGAATCACCCAAAACCGATAAGCGGTTAAAAAGATAAAATTCGGTGAAGTTGACTGTTCAGTGTTGACCCCTGTTCCAGCATGGTTTCGGGATTTATCAAATTTGATCAAAATTTTGTTCTAGTTGTATAAGTTAGTTATTTTATTCATAAATTAGACATATTGGTTGAAATAAAACAATTGGGATCACTTCCAAATTCCTTACCAAACTCAAGTTATGATTTTCTAATCTAACTTGATATTAAGGAATTTATTGCTTAAGAGAAATATAGTACCAAAGGATGGTTATGGATTATGAAAATCTCTAAGGCATGGAATACTAGAAACGAATTTAATAGGACATGATTATGGAGTTGAATTATGGAGAAAATGATTATGGAAATGACATTAAAAATTAAGGATATGTTGTTTTGAGTATGAGAAATTAGTATATGGGGTAGATTAATGGGACTTAAGTTGCATTCAAAATTGTGTAATGCTTTGAGCATGTATAGATACTAATTATTGTTAATCTCTAGGCCACGTAGATCCGACGTCACCTGTGGATCCCGAGGTTTCAGGTCGAGGTGTACAGTGAGATCATCCAAGGATAGTGAGTAGAAAACAATTATAGTTATTTGAAATTTTTTTTAATTATAATTATACATTTTTTTTAACATAATATTTATTTTACGTATTAAAGGTATATACGATATTTAATCATATGAATTGATTTGTTATTAAAGTATTTTTATTTCAAGAAATATTATATCAAGTAAGTTGGTTGATTTATGAAATATGATTTTACATAGAATTTGACGTACATGGTTTTGGCTCCACCTGACTTAATGTATGAGATTATTTCCTTGACCGGAATACGGGAGCTGCGTGCTACGCCTTTGTGGCGGGAGCCACCTCCAGAGTCCCCATTCTGTGATATTAGACCGAAATACGGGAGCTGCGTGCTACGCCTTTGTGGCAGGAGCCACCTCCAGAGTCCCTATTCCGTGATATTAGACTGGGGTATGGGAGCTGCGTGCTACGCCTTTGTGGTGGGAGCCACCTCCAGAGTCCCTATCCCGTTATATTTGCCTTTTGGGGGCACATCATAGCGACACATATGCCTTTGGGGCGTCCTATGGTGGTATTGGCCTTTGGGGCCGGCTACTAGTATGCCTACATGGATATTGCCTGGTTATTTCATGGATGTATTCTTGTGCATGACAGAAAGTTGGAGCCCAATTATACGAAACTTGATTTACTTTACGGATTTTATTCATTGATTTAATATTATAATATTGTTATACATTTGAAAAGCTTGTTATGTCTTTGAATTACTCATTATGGTTTTATTTTTATTTATTTTGAAAATGTCAATTATACTTTACAGATTTCCATTATGGTTTTCACACGCTTTAAATGTTGTCTACTCATTGAGATATTCATATATCTCACCTCCTCTTATTTCTCATTTTCAGGACACACTTAGGTGTCGAGATTGCTGCCTTCCTCTACTCTCCGCTTCAAGAGTATATTGACGTGGTGGGCATCATATCTAAATTTCTAGAAGATTTGGTCTTTTGATGTTTTTATCTAGTAAACCTTGCTGAGATAGGTTTATTTCTGGATATATTGTACATATTTGAAGATATGAGACAATAGATCAATATGTTTTGATTTGAGCATAAATTGATCATGAATAATTTTTGGATATGCATGGATATATGTGGTAATAGTATTGAGTAATATTGCTGGTTGAGGATATGAATTGAGTGTTATTTGCAGGAGGGTTATAGTTGATATAGAAAGGAAACTCTGCCGGATTTTAGGTAGATTATCCGGATAGGGTGTTACAATTTGGTATCAGAGCAAGGTTATAGGTCATGTAGACTTAGGAACTGTTTGTTGAAGTATTAAAATATTGTCACCTGTGCAGAAAATCAGACACGATGCCACCACGTCGAAGAGGAAGGCATAGAATCAATCCCCTACCCCAAAATAGGGATAGGAATAGAAATGTGAATGTTGATGAGCAAATTGGAGAACAAGCTTCAGCTGCTGGTTCATCTTCTATTGCTGCACCCTAAGCAGCACCTCCAGCAACTGATCGTAATTTAGCTGAGGCAGTTGCGGCCTTGGCAAGAGTAATTCCCGCTTTGACTGCCCCTGCTGAAAAGGGGATAGTTGATTACTGTAAAGATTTGAAGAATATGGGTTGCAAGATTTTCACAGGGTCTTTGGAATCAGATTTAGCCTGGTCATGGCTACAAAAATTTTAGACTACTTCCATTACTCTTCAGATTCTCGAGCCTATGAGGTTACCATGTGCGGTGCAATTTTTGGAGGATCATGCACACACATGGTGGAAAACTACAGTGCAAAGGTATGTTGGACGTCCTTCCATAACCTGGGCAGATTTTCGAAGAGAGTTTGAAGAAAAATACTATTCTTGGGCCTTGCGGGAAAAGAAATAGACTGAGTTTATGAATTTAAAACAGAGTGGTATGTCAGTAGCAGAGTACGAGCAAAAATTCAGTGAACTATCAAAATTTGCTCCATCGATAGTAGCCATCGATGCTGATAGATGCAAGAAATTCCAAGATGGGCTACATGTTAGTATTCGAGATAGGTTGACGACCCTGGATACAGATGACTTTAATAAATGGGTCAACATGGCAATCAAAGCTGAACAGAATCTGAAAGAAATGAAAGATAGAGAAGAGATGTTCAGAAAAAGAAAATGGCAATCCTCCAGTGAGGACATGAGGCCTGAGAAAAGTTATGTGGAAAGTAGTGTCAGTGGTTCCAAACCCTTGAGATTTCAGGAGGGATTAGACAGAAAACCTATTAGTGGTTCTTCTAGTAGATTTATCATTGGACCTCAACAGCAGACTAGATTGCCACCTGGGAGGTCAGGAGGATCTCGTACATTGACTTATCCTCAGTGTCCCCATTGTGGGAAGAATCACCCTGGTGAATGTTGGAGACTACAGGGTGTGTGTTTTTACTGCAAAGAATCGGGACACATGAAACGGGATTGTCCCAAGCTGGAGAACAAGGGAGTTACTAGTCAGTTCTCAGTGGGACAAAGAGAAAGGACCCAACCTACTGCTGCACATCAGCCGATAGCAGTTAGAGATAGAATTGGGGTACAATCTCAAGTTGGTTCATCTACTGGCCCTCGACAGAGTGGACAGCCTGGTAGACCTCGAACTACAGCCAGAATTTATGCTATGACCCAACAACAGGCTCAGGCTACTCCTGAAGTGGTTACAGGTACTCTCCCAATTTCTAAGGCAAATGCTAGGATCTTAATAGATCCAGGTGCAACTCATTCTTTTGTTGCTAATTCATATGTCATGCATTTGGGTAGAGAGTCTAGGAGATTAGACATCCCTATGGTCGTTAGTACCCTAGTGGGAGAAACTTTAAAAATTGATGTGGTTTATCCGGATTGTACCGTTATGGTTCAGGAGCATGAATTACCAGTTAATTTGTTTCCATTAGGAATGTATGATTTCGATGTGATTTTAGGAATGGATTGGTTGTCTAAACACAATGCAGTGATAGATTGTTTTTCCAAAACTGTGACTTTTAAGAAGTCAGAAGATTTGGAGTTTACTTTTCAAGGAGAAAGGAAAGTTTTACCTTCTTGCCTTATCTCCAAGATGGCAGCCAATAGATACTTGCAAAAAGGGTATTCTGCTTACCTTGCTTATGTGATTAACAAGGACATACATGAGGCAAAGTTGGAAACTATACCTGTGGTCAAAGAGTTTCCTGAGATCTTTCCTGAAGAATTGGTCGGTTTACCTCCTGACAGGGAATTGGAGTTTACTATTGACTTAATCCCTGGCAGTGCTCTTATTTCTCAGGCACCCTATAGAATGGCACCTTCGGAGCTAAAGGAATTGAAAGTGCAGTTGCAAGACCTAGTTGACAGAGGTTTCATTCGGCCTAGTACTTCACCTTGGGGAGCACCGGTTTTATTTGTAAAGAAAAAGGATGGATCTTTACGATTGTGTATCGACTACCGGCAATTGAACAAGGTCACCATTAAGAATAAGTATCATTTGCCAAGGATTGATGACTTGTTTGATCAGTTGCAAGGTGCAAGTGTGTTCTCCAAAATAGACCTAAGATCGGGTTATCATCAATTGAAGATTAAAGAATCTGATATTCCAAAGACTACTTTTAGAACTCGATATGGTCATTATGAATTCTTAGTTATGCCTTTTGGGCTAACTAATGCACCTGCAGTCTTTATGGATTTGATGAATAGGGTGTTTCGGCCCTACTTAGATAAATGTGTTATTGTTTTCATCGATGACATCCTAGTTTATTCCAGGAATAAGAATGATCATGTAAGCCAATTGAGAACCGTGTTGCAGACTATGCGTGAAAAGCAACTTTATGCTAAATTTTCCAAGTGTGAATTCTGGCTAGACAAAGTAGCATTCCTTGGTCATGTAGTATCTAAGGAAGGGATTTTTGTAGATTCACAAAAGATAGAAGCTGTAGTTGCTTGGGAAAGACCCACTAATGTCACAGAAGTTAGGAGCTTTCTCGGATTGGCAGGGTACTATCGAAGATTCGTGGAAGGATTTTCCATGATTGCCTCTCCTTTGTCAAAATTAACAAGGAAGCATGCTAAGTTTGAGTGGACTGATGAATATGAGCAAGCTTTCCAAGAGCTCAAACGTAGATTGACCACAGCACCAGTTCTTACACTACCATCAGGGAATGGAAGCTTTGTGGTATACAGTGATGCCTCGAGGCGAGGTTTGGGTTGCGTTTTGATGCAACATGGGAAGGTGATAGCTTATGCTTCTCGACAACTGAAACAGCATGAGCAAAACTATCCCACTCATGATTTAGAGTTAGCGGCAGTGGTGTTTGCACTGAAAATTTGGAGGCATTATTTATTTGGAGAAAAATGTAAAATCTACACTGATCATAAGAGTCTGAAATATCTGATGGATCAGAAAGAATTAAATTTGAGGCAAAGGAGATGGTTGGAATTGATAAAAGATTATGACTGTGTAATTGACTATCACCCAAGAAAGGCCAATGTAGTGGCCGATGCTCTTAGTAGAAAGTCTTCTAGTTCTCTTGCTCATATCCGAGCAATTCAGAAACCCTTACAAAATGAGTTGAAGTCTTTACCTTTAGAATTGATGATTGATGAGAATAATCTCCTGATAGCCTACTTGAAGGTTAAACTGATTCATATTGATTGGATACGTGAAGCACAAAATAATGACCCTATGCTGGTAAAGTTAAAGCAAGAAGTAAGGGATGGTGTGAGGACTGACTATCAATTAAAGGATGATGATGTACTGATAATGAGAAATAGGCTTTGTGTGCCTCAGGATGAAGAACTCCGGAAGGTGATTTTGGAGGAAGCTCATAATGCACCATATGCGTTACATCCCGGTAGCGTGAAGATGTATCGAACCTTAAGAGAACATTATTGGTGGCAAGGTATAAAACGAGACATAGCTGAGTTTGTTTCTAGATGCTTGGTATGCCAACAAATTAAAGCCGAGCATCAAAAACCTTCTGGGAAATGGAACCCCCTACCTATTCCTCAATGGAAGTGGGAAGATATTGCTATGGATTTCGTTTCGGGATTGCCAAGAACACGGTCTGGTTATGACAGCATTTGGGTGATTGTTGATCGTCTGACAAAATCAGCTCACTTTTTGCCAGTCAAGAAGACTTTTTCCATGGAAAGATTGGCTAAACTTTATGTGAATGAAATTGTTAGGTTACATGGTGCCCAGTATCGATTGTATCTGATCGAGACCCCCGATTCACATCTCGATTTTGGCCAAGTTTGCAGAATGCTATGGGCACTAAACTCAAGTTCAGTACTGCTTTTCATCCTCAGACAGATGGGCAATCTGAACGGACAATTCAAATTTTGGAAGATATGCTCAGATCTTGTATTATGGAATTCAAAGGAAACTGGGATGAACACTTGCCTCTAGCAGAATTTGCGTATAACAATAGTTATCAGTCCAGCATCGACATGGCTCCGTTTGAAGCTTTGTATGGAAGAAAGTGCAGAACTCCAGTGTGTTGGGATGATACAGATGAAAGGAAATTACTAGGTCCAGAAATTGTTATGATGACTGCAGACAAAGTTAAGGTAATTCGGGAAAGGATAAAAATAGCTCAAGATCGACAAAAGAGCTATGCAGATAATCGGAGAAAAGATTTAGAGTTTGAAGTTGGTGATATAGTGTTTTTAAAAGTGACTCCTTTGAAAGGAGTAATCCGGTTTGGAAGACGAGGAAAGTTGGGCCCTCGATATATAGGGCTGTATGAGATCATTGAACGGATTGGCCCAGTTGCTTATAGATTGGCCTTACCAGAAGAATTGTCACGAATTCATAATGTGTTCCATGTTTCCATGCTCCAAAAGTACATTTTTGATTCTTCACATATATTGAAGGATTTGCCTATGGAAATTGAGGAAAACTTAACTTATGAAGAGCAGCCAGTTGAGATTTTGGATAGAAGAGACCAAGTTCTAAGGACTAAGACTATTCCATTAGTGAAAGTTCTTTGGAGGAATCATTTATACGAAGAAGCTACATGGGAAAGGGAGGAAGATATGCAGACTCAATATCCTCACTTATTCAATCAAATTGGTAAGTAAATTTCGAGGACGAAATTTTTCTATGGGGATAAGTTGTAACAACCGAGGTTACGTATAATCATGTAAAGTTAAATTCCGAAAATTTTGAGGACAAACTTGGAAATTGGTAAGAAGTTATAAGTGAAGGAAATTAAAGAAGAAAGGATCAAAATGAACATATTAAAAAAGTTTAGGGGCTTAATGGTTATTTATAAAAAGTTGAGGGACTAATATGCAATTATCCCAAAAACAAGAAAAATATCTCTTGACTTCATCTTTTCTCCCGAAAATTCTACACATTTTTCATTCATTCTTCAAGTTCAGCCGGCCTCCCATCATCCCACTCCCTCTCTCTCAAAAATTCTCTTCAAACAACAACACCAAAAATCTCAACAACAATTACATCCAAGGTTAGTTTCTTGATAAATTCTTCATTTTCTTTACATATCTACTTGGGCATGCTAAGATCTTTACACCATATACATGTTAAGGTCTGAAATCCATATATTAAGTATGAATTTTACTCATTTTTGGTAAGAATTAAAAGGATTTGAAAGCATGAATAAGAAAATGGGAAGAAAAAGCAAAACAGGGGAAACTGAGCATGCTTGCTGTTCAGATTTTCTGGGTTCGGCACATTCGGGTTTGTATTTTTTTGATATTTTTCCTAGAAACTAGACTTCAATATGAGAATTTTGGTTTTTGAATCACCCAAAACCGATAAGCGGTTAAAAAGATAAAATTCGGTGAAGTTGACTGTTCAGTGTTGACCCCTGTTCCAGCATGGTTTCGGGATTTATCAAATTTGATCAAAATTTTGTTCTAGTTGTATAAGTTAGTTATTTTATTCATAAATTAGACATATTGGTTGAAATAAAACAATTGGGATCACTTCCAAATTCCTTACCAAACTCAAGTTATGATTTTCTAATCTAACTTGATATTAAGGAATTTATTGCTTAAGAGAAATATAGTACCAAAGGATGGTTATGGATTATGAAAATCTCTAAGGCATGGAATACTAGAAACGAATTTAATAGGACATGATTATGGAGTTGAATTATGGAGAAAATGATTATGGAAATGATATTAAAAATTAAGGATATGTTGTTTTGAGTATGAGAAATTAGTATATGGGGTAGATTAATGGGACTTAAGTTGCATTCAAAATTGTGTAATGCTTTGAGCATGTATAGATACTAATTATTGTTAATCTCTAGGCCACGTAGATCCGACGTCACCTGTGGATCCCGAGGTTTCAGGTCGAGGTGTACAGTGAGATCATCCAAGGATAGTGAGTAGAAAACAATTATAGTTATTTGAAATTTTTTTTAATTATAATTATACATTTTTTTTTAACATAATATTTATTTTACGTATTAAAGGTATATACGATATTTAATCATATGAATTGATTTGTTATTAAAGTATTTTTATTTCAAGAAATATTATATCAAGTAAGTTGGTTGATTTATGAAATATGATTTTACATAGAATTTGACGTACATGGTTTTGGCTCCACCTGACTTAATGTATGAGATTATTTCCTTGACCGGAATACGGGAGCTGCGTGCTACGCCTTTGTGGTGGGAGCCACCTCCAGAGTCCCCATTCTGTGATATTAGACCGGAATACGGGAGCTGCGTGCTACGCCTTTGTGGCGGGAGCCACCTCTAGAGTCCCTATTCCGTGATATTAGACTGGGGTATGGGAGCTGCGTGCTACGCCTTTGTGGTGGGAGCCACCTCCAGAGTCCCTATCCCGTTATATTTGCCTTTTGGGGGCACATCATAGCGACACATATGCCTTTGGGGCGTCCTATGGTGGTATTGGCCTTTGGGGCCGGCTACTAGTATGCCTACATGGATATTGCCTGGTTATTTCATGGATGTATTCTTGTGCATGACAGAAAGTTGGAGCCCAATTATACGAAACATGATTTACTTTACGGATTTTATTCATTGATTTAATATTATAATATTGTTATACATTTGAAAAGCTTGTTATGTCTTTGAATTACTCATTATGGTTTTATTATTATTTATTTTGAAAATGTCAATTATACTTTACATATTTCCATTATGGTTTTCACACGCTTTAAATGTTGTCTACTCATTGAGATATTCATATATCTCACCTCCTCTTATTTCTCATTTTCAGGACACACTTAGGTGTCGGGATTGCTGCCTTCCTCTACTCTCCACTTCAAGAGTATATTGACGTGGTGGGCATCATATCTAAATTTCTAGAAGATTTGGTCTTTTGATGTTTTTATCTAGTAAACCTTGCTGAGATAGGTTTATTTCTGGATATATTGTAGATATTTGAAGATATGAGACAATAGATCAATATGTTTTGATTTGAGCATAAATTGATCATGAATAATTTTTGGATATGCATGGATATATGTGGTAATAGTATTGAGTAATATTGCTGGTTGAGGATATGAATTGAGTGTTATTTGCATGAGGGTTATAGTTGATATAGAAAGGAAACTCTGCCGGATTTTTGGTAGATTATCCGGATAGGGTGTTACAGCAAGGATGCGAAATGACATAGCCACAAGATGCAAAGGCATGGATGACTTGGTATGAACAAAATAGTATAGCAAGAATACATATGAAAATAAAATATAAAAAAACAGCAAATTAAAGCAAGCAAATAAAGAAAATAAAGGTAAGCTCCAAGGTTGGTGCCTTGGACATAGTCCCCCCAACCATTATCTTTTGATTTTCATCAAGGTCATGAAGCCTTTCCACCTCTTTATTTTTGTTTATTTTTTAAAACTAAACCATCAAAGAAACCTATCCTACCACAACCAACATGGAAAAGAAAGAAAAAGAAACATGGAAAGGAAAGAAAAATGCAAGAGAGTGGTGCCAATGGCTACCTTCAAAGCTTTCTCAAGCTAGCTTTCTCTTCAAAAAAATTCTCTTTCTTTTTCTACTGCCTATGCTCTCTAAAAGATAACTACTCTATTGAAAAATGATGACCCCCTCCCTTAATATCAAACTGGCCGAATGCCCCCCTAAGGTTAGTAGATGTGCTCATTTTTTTTAATCCAAGACATGTGGCATGATCACAAAGGAATACTAGCCAAAGAAATAAAAATGTCTTCTTGCAAATCAATCTTGGCCATTGATCAGACCTTTCTCTCAAAGTTTTATGAGCTGGTCTGCCAAGGGGGGATAAGGATGTGCTTATTTTTCTTCAAAATATCTAGGACATGTGGCATGATCACAAAGGAATTAACCAAAGATTAAAAATGTCTTCTTGCAACTCAATCTTGGCCATTGATCAAATCTCACCCTTCATTCCTCATGAGCTGGCCGAATGTCCTGGAATATTCCGACAACTTCCTCATTTTTAATTTGTAAAATAGCCCTTTTCGATTTTTTCGATAAAATTATATTTTAGCCCCCAAATTTAATTTAATTGCAAATGGACCACAATTCCAAAATTTTATTTCCCAATTCATCCCATCCAATATAAAACTCAATTCTGGAGGTTTTCAAATCCTTATTTTCCGAGCTCGTTTCCTATTTTTTCGTATTTTTCTCTAAAGTTTAGGTTTAGTGCCTCCCAAACTTCGCTTTTTTTCCAAATGAGCTCCGATTTTGGATTTTTCTTCTCCAATGCCTTCCAAAAAATGTAAAACTCAGATCTATAAGTTTTCATATTTTTTCGAGTTCATTTGCTATTTTCCCGAAATTTTCTTTTGTAATTTCGGGTTAGTGCACCCGAACTTTGCTTTTTCTCAATTAAACATCGATTCCGGATTTTCTTTTTCCAATCTCTTCCAAAAAATATAAATCTCAGATCTGGAAGTTTTTATAATTTTTCGAGCTCATTTGCTTTTTTTCCCAAAATGCTCTTTGGGATTTTTCGAGTTAGTGCACCCGAACTTTGCCTTTTTCATTTGAGCTTCATTTTCGGATGTTTCTTCACCGATCCCTTCCATATGATATAAAATTCAAATCTAGAGGTTTTCATAATTTTTTGAGCGCAAATTCTATTTTTCTCGAATTTTCCAAGATTGCCCTTTAACCTCTGAAACCTCGATTTTACTCAAAACGGGTCCAATTTCTGGATTTTCTTTTTCCACTGCCTTCTTTATATATTGAATTGGAGTTGGTAAAATGCCTAATTTTTACGTTCGAATTCCCCTTCGATTTTGTTTTCTCCTTTTCAACACCGAGAATTTTCTCGTTTTTTCGTTTTTCCTCTAACCGGCTCTTCCTTGGGATCTACTTCAAACTGGGACTTGGGACATTCTTCTTTATTTATCCTTTATCAACTGGGGGCTTCAATTTCACCGAAATAGGCCATCTCTGCAGTTTTCCCCAAATCGGTGAATTTTTTATTCATTGATTAAATCCTTATTTTTCTTTTTCTCTTCAAACCAATTCTTCTTTCAACTTCGCGTCAAAATTGGACCTTCCAATATTCGTAGTTACTGATCTTATTCCATTTGGAACCTCAAATTTTGTCCAATTTGATTATTTTCGCACTTTTCCCCAAATTCGTGCAATTAGGTATTCCCTTTCACTAAATTTCTACAACCCGTCTTTCGAACTTTATATCTTTCGCTGTAGACCTTGGATTATCAAAATTCTTGCACCATTATTCAATTCAACTTTGAATCTTGATTTTGACTGAAGGTTAACTTTTTTAGTGGTTGACTTTTTGGGGGTTGACTTTTTGGGGTTGACTTTTTGGGGGTTGACTTTTTTTAGTTGACTTTTTGTGTTGACCCCCGAAATGAAGTCTTGGAGACCCATTTGTAAAATGGTTGAAGTCTCTCTGCGTTCTGAGAAGTTGAAAGGAGAATTCACCTGGTTTAGGGGGCACGGACAAAATTATGTGTCTACAGTGAGTATTTGTTTGATCAGTTCAGATATTTATGTGATGAAAAATGAATAGATAGGCAACTAACCATTTCAAGGACTCCACAACAAAATGGTGTTGAGAGAGAAGAAATCGAACTCTTCTGGTAATGGTTAGGTTTATGATGGCACAGGAAAATTTGCCTATCATCTTTTGGGGTGATTCCATATTAACAACTGCTTATATATTGAATAGAGTACCCTCCAAGTCAATTACATCTACCCTTTATGAATTATGGACCAGTAGAAAATCCGATCTTAGTAATCTAAGACTTTAGGGTTGCGTTGCCTACGTTTATGAGTCTGCACATCAACATGACAAGTTAGGTCCAAGAGGCACAAAAAGAGTATATTTATAAGATACTCTGAGCATTCAAAGGGAGATATGTGCATTGGTGAATAAGCAAGTGCGAGTGTAACTGAATTTGAATATCAGGATGCCACTTTTTTGGAAATTAGTTTTTCAAGTAAGGTGAGATTAATCGGGATATATCTTTCTATAAGATAAAAGATCTTGATGATTTGATTGTTGCAAATCCTCTGATGGATATTCGTGATAATGCACCAACAGTATCTCATCCAAGTGGGAGAATGATGAAAAATGATGAATTTGTTTCACAAGAATCACAAGTTATGCGTAGTAATTGCGGAAATGTTTCTCGACGTCATTTTTGACATAGAGGGAGAAGATTTCATGATTATCCCACAAGATGAAGAAAAGCCTAGAAGTATTAAAGAAACTCTTTCTTCTAATACAGAAGAAAAGTGGATGAAGGCAATGGAAGAAGAGATGGAGTCTATGAAATCAAACAATATTTTGAATTGGTTGATCTATCTAAAGGACGCAAAGCAATTGGGAACAAATGGGTTCTCAAGATTAAGCGTAAGTCTGATGGAACTATTGAAATATACAAGGCACATCTTGTAAAGGGTATACTCAACAAGAGGGAATTGATTATTGTCGCAACCTAAAAAATAACATAACATAACAAGTCTCATCGCATGAATTTATTATTCGTTAAGCGTGACATTAAAAAATCGAGAAAAAGTCGACTTAATTCCTCTTTGAAAATGAAGGTTTTGAAAATGAAGGTTTTGAAAATGACCTTGAAAAAACACATGAAGTCGCCACCAATCTTTTTTAGCTCTGTGTGATCGGCCACCTATTAAAACCGGCTTTATAAAATATTTTAAAATTAATTAAAATATTTTTAAAATCAATTTCAAGTCTGCGTTATAAACCAGAGAAAATCAAAGAATCGGGTTCGGGACTCAGTTACGCGCGGGGAAGGATTAGCATCCTTACAACGCTCATATAAAAATGGTACCTAATTAATCGATTGTGTGTTATCTCAAGTCTCGGTAAAAAGTCGGTTTTTTATTTAGTATTTCAAGTTAATTCCCAATTTAAAGAACAATAATTCCATTTTTTAATTGAAAGTGATCTGAAATTAATTAATTCATTCAAAAATTTTCTATATTCCCCAACAAACATGGCAAAATATAGAAATTTTTATTAACTTGGAAAAAATTTCGAATAATTCCCGTTTTAAAGAAGATATTCCGTTATTAATGATAATTGATGATATCCTCCCCAGCAATCCCAGCAGAGAACTAATGAATTATTTTAACTCAGGAATATCTTTATTTTATTGAAAATCATTATCTTTTTCAAAACATTTAAAAAATGAATATGAACATGTGTGACATAAATAAAATGACATAGCAAAGTCTAGATAATATAATGCAACCTAAATGATATGATATAATTTAAATGGCATAGTATATTCTAGATGAAATGAAAAATCCTAAGTATCATGGTATATTCTAAGTGAAATGAAATATCCTAAATGAAATAATATATTCTATATGAAATAAAATGACCTAGGTAACATGATATATTCTAAATGAAATAAATTGATTTAAATGACATGGCAATTTTAAATGACATGGCATATTCTAAATAATATAACCTAAATGACATGGAATATGATCTAAGTGATATGAAATGACATGAAGCATAATATAATGCTATCATGGAATATGCATGAAAATAAAATAATAAATTCATGAACATAGTATATGCTAAATAATGTGACAACAATAAATATCTAAAATAAAAAGCATAGGATAGCATGAAATATTTAAAACCATATGGCAAACAATATAACATCATAAAAATGTAAATCAAAATAACAATAATACCATTGAAAATATCATAGTAGAAATCACATATTAAGTAAAATGCATGAACATGGAGAATGCAATGCATGAAAATGTATTTTTTCCTTTAAATAAGGAAATCCGTATATCTAAAAAGATATCCGGCTACCTTAGGAAAATATATCAAATTAAATTTTCTAAACAAAAAGCTTTGTCATTGTTTGAAAACAATTTTGAAGAAAAACTTGAATGAAGATTAAAACCCTAACCAAGCTCTTTAAAAATGACTCTAATTTCCTAAGTTTAAAATCTCGGACTTGACCACCCTTAACCCGAGATTTATAAAATCATTTTTAAAGTTTTTAAAAAGGCTTAGAAACTATCCTAAGACAGTAGCTAAAGCTTCTAACCAACCCCTTCTAAATGCCTTAGCCAAATTCAACAATTGTTTTTCTTTTGAATTCAAATCTGCCTCTACTGTCTGGTTTTAACACATGATTTTTTTAACCTATTTCTAAAAATTCCAAAAAATCTAAAAAAAATTATTGCAGACTCAGAACATGAAAACTACACGGAAAAAAATTGGCTTAATTTTCTGATTAAAGATGACTTCCTAGAAAAATCTGGAAAGTTAGAAAACTGGGTGAAAATTGTTTTGCCAAAACACAAATTTTTTGCCTTTGATAAAATCATTTAAAAATCAAAGTAAAATTGTTGGAGACTCTCCTAAGGACCTACAAACAGTAGCTAAAACTTTAAAAAAACTTGGACAAAAATTGGCTAAGTAGAAAAAATCACAGAGGTAGAATGATCAATTTGATAACCCTTTAATTTTCCACAAGTATGCTCAAGTGAGCATGACTTTGAGCCATTGATTGGCCTAAGTCATAAATCAAGTGGCAATGACATGGAATGCATGAACATACAGCAAATGAAATGTATGAAATGCATGGTCTAAAGCCTAAATGATAAAGGAAATGCATGACAATTCAAAATAACCTAAATGCCTAGCATGAGTTTGCATGGCAATAAATGCTATCTTAACTTAATGTGCATGCAATGCTTGATAATGCAAATATGACTTAGACCTAATATGTTATGAATATGCATGAAAATGCTAATGTGACCTAAGACCTAAGTAGCATAGCAATGCATGGCAATACCATTATGATTTAAGACCTAATATGCATGGCAATACCAATATGGCCTAGACCTAAAATGTAATGAGAATGCATAGCAATACTATGAACACACAATGACCAATAAACCTAATACTAATGCTTGAACAAACAGCAACTAATACACAATTTCATGGCATAATCCTAGCTAGCATGGTACCTAAACAAAATGCAAATGCACACACAAGGCAAGGAATGCATGAAGAGGCCGAATGGTCACATGGTACTCTAATGCAATACTATCTAGTAAATAACACAAATACATGAAAAATCATATCAAAATACATAATGTCATGACATTTTCACAAGCATATGACATACTAAAATCAAAATACACAAGCTCATGACATGGAAATGTAAACTAGTCAAGAAGCAAGATGAAAATGCACATGCACATGCAAGGCAAGCAAAAATGGAGTAGTCGAATGGTCATATGACCAAATATAAAATGCAAACATGTTTATAATGCAAGACATGATACATGAAAAATTGCACAATATGATCAAGATGAACACAAAGGCCGAACCTACAAGGAAAAATCATTAAGCATGAAAAAGAAATATAAAAACAAATATAGCATAGAAAATAATGTAAAGAACATGAACAAAATAAGCATAGACATACAAATAAAATAACAAGAATAGCTAGTTAACAAAACAAGGAAAGTTAAGCTCCATGGTTGACACAAAATGGGCATAGCCTCTCCCCAAACCATAATCACTTGATCTAGTCAAGATCATGAAGCCTTTCCATTTCTTTTCCTTCATATTCTTTTTTTTTGTAAGAAATCAGAACCTTAAATACTTATATAAACCATCAAAAATCATATTTTTCATAACAACATCCCAAAAAAAAACCAAGGCAAACAAACATACCATTCGGCCATAGCAAAAATCTTTAAGAAAAATTTATTTTCAACCAATTTTTTTTTTTTTTAAGAAGAAGAGATGAAAACTTAAGTAAACATTTAAAACTTTGATTTCTATGAAAAATGTAGTAGGAAAACAAATGGAAAATCAAGAAATCAACATAGAAAACAAGAAGAAAACAATGCTAAAGCTTGGTAAAAATGGCTACGTTCAAGCTTTTTTTCAAAAACTTTTTCTTCCTTTCTTTCAAAAACCTTTTTTTTTTCTAAATTAGCTACTGACCTTGCTCTTCAAATGACTTAGCCTATATGTAAAAAATCAAACATTCCTCCTCCTCCTTCCTCTTGGTCAGTTGGCATACCCACCATTGGATGATTTTTTACACTTTTTCTCCTCCAATCTTGGCCCTTAGATTAAGATATTTTCATGACAACATAAAAATGTCATCTTGCCAATTGATAGCAGCCCTTAAGATGTATACTCATCCATTGGAATAACCTCAGACCTTAGATGAAAAAGATGACCAATCCCATGCACTCCCGTTGCTTGGCCCTTTGAGTGCCTACCCTTGGATGAGTTGTGCTCTTCTATTCTTGGCCATTGGATGAGGATTCTTTCATGAAAATGTAAAAATGTCATCTTGGAATTTAACCCCATCCCTTCACATGTGTACTCAGCCCTTGTACATGGCCTAAGCCATTGGATGAAAAGGAACAATCACTTCCTTGCTTGGCCGAATGGATATCCACTTTTGGATGAGTTGTGCTCTTTCATTCTTGTCCATTAGATGAGGGTTCTTTCATGACAAATAAAAATGTCATCTTGGCATTTAATCTTGTCCATTGAATGGTGTATTGAACTTATCTACAAGGTACCTAAGCCATTGGATGAAGGGGGACCATTTGCAAGGTACTAGTGGCAGCATGTGAGCTTGATAGTGACTAAGGAATTAAATTGATCAAGCTTCCTTCTTCTCCTCTATGCTGGCTGATCAAAGGAGGTAAAATCCCAGCAATTCCTATTTCTTTCATATTTTCCTTAATTACAAATTTTCCCTTTTCGGTTTCTTCGATAAAATAACCTTTTTGACCCCCGAACCTAAATAAATAGAAAACGGACTCCAAATTCAAATTTTATTTTTTAAATACTTTTGAAATAATAAAAAAATGAATTTTTAAAGTTTTCAAAAAATTTTGAGTTCATTTGCTATTTATTTGGATTTTTTTCTTGTAAAATTACCTTTTTGTGCACCCGGACTTTCACCAATTTTAAACGAGCTCAAAATCCAAATTTTTCTTCACCAATCTCTTCCAAATAATTTAAAAGTGTGATCTGGAAATTTTCATAATTTTTGGAATTTATTTGCTATTTTTTCGGGATTTATCTGCTTGAATTTCTACACAGACCCGGGATTTGGCCATTTTGCAAACGAACTCCGAATCAAGATTTTGTTTCACATATCTCTTCCAAATAATTTAAGGATGAGATCTGCAAATTTTCAAAATTTTTGGAGCTCATTTACTATTTTTTCGGGATTTATCCTTTTGAATTTTTGCATAGTGGACCCGGGGTTTGGCCATTTTTTAAACGAAACTCGAATCAAGATTTTCTTTTTCCAATCTCTTCAAAATGATTTAAGAATTAGATCTGCAAATATTTAGAATTTTTGGAGTTCATTTTCTATTTTTCCCAAATTTTCCAATTTTGCCCTTTTGCCTCCGAAGCTCGGTTTTGCTCGAAACAAGTTCGATTTCTAGATTTTCTTCAAACTGAGCCTTGGGCTATCCTTGTTTAATCACTCGTCATAAATTAGGGGCTTTAGTGTTTCCGAATTGGGTCATTTCTGTAATTTTCCCCGAATTCACCAAAATCCACTAAAAACCCTAATTCTCGGTTTTCTTTCGAATTGACTTTTCTTTCAGTTTTTCTTCCAAGTAGCCTCTCCAATACCCGTATTCAGTGCTTATCTTTCATTTGGAACCTTCAATTCTGACTAATTTGATCGTTTAAGCACTTTTCCCCAAATTTCTCGAACTAGGGTTTCCTTTCTACTAAATCTCTATAACCCAACTTCCGAACTCCATATCTTTCAATGTAGACCTCGGATTATCAAAATTCTTTCACCATTTTTCAATTGAACTTCAAATCTTGGTTTTGAAAGTGGGTTAACTTTTTTAATAGTTGACTTTTTGGGTTGACTTTTTGGGGTTGACTTTTCCAAGTTTGACTTTTTATGCTCGCTTTCTTAGACTAAGTCACGGAGTACCACCTGCAGGATAAGAAAAGTATTTTTGCATTATAAAACATCAATTTAGGAAGAAAACATACTTGTTTTAGTGGTCCGGACAGAATTAGGTGTCTACAATTATGAAGAGACTTTCTGTCCTGTTGTAAGATTTACCTTCATACACTTAATTCTGGCCATAGTAACAAGTTTAGATTTGGAGTTGCATCAAATGGATGTAAAAACTGTCTTCTTAAACGGAGAACTAAAAAAAGAAATCTACATGGAACAACCAGTAGGCTTCATTGACAAAGGTCAAGAGCAAAAAGTGTGTATGTTATTAAAATCAATTTATTGTCTTAAACAATCTTCCAGATAGTGGTATAATAGATTTCATCAAGCAGTCGTTTCATATGATTTGATCATGATTGATGAAGACCACTATGTGTATATCAAAAGAACCCAAGACAAGTTTGTGATCTAGTCATTTTATGTGGATGACATACAGTTGGTCAAAAATATAAGGAGTATATCATTATAGTGAAAAACTTGTTGTATTCATATTTTGAGATAAAGGATATGGGTGAAGCAACTTACATTATTAGAGTGAAAATCACTCAGGATTGTTCTAAGAAATTACTTACTCTTTCACAAGATTCGTATATTAAGAAAGTTCTTGAACGATTCAAAATGTAAGACTACAAGCCAAACGATACTCATGTTGTAAAAGGCAAAAGCCTGAGTCAAAGAATGTGTCCTTAGACTCTACAAGAAAAGGAACAAATGGCAAGAGTTCCTTATTCCAGTGCTGGGGGAAGCCTTATTTATGCTATGATGTGTATAAGGCCGGATATTTGTTACGCGGTTGGACTCGTAATACGATATCAATCGAATCCAGGTCAACCCCATCAGAAAAAAGTTAAAAGGATATTGAGGTATCTAAAAGGCATTGTGGATAATTTGTTATGCTATCAAGATATGATTTGCATCTAATCGGGTAAACATACGCCAATTGGGGAGGAGATTTAGATGAGAGGAAATCTATCTCCGGATATATTTTCTTACTTAATAAAGGTAAGATCTCCTGAAGTAGTAAGAAACAAACTTGAATAGCATTGTCCATTATGGAAGCTGAATTTATGGCATTTTCAACGACAGCGCAAGAAGGTGTTTTGCTTAAGAGATTCTTGAATCATTTGAGATTTAATAAAGACGCATTGAACTCAATGTTGGTGAATTACAATGGTCAAGTTGCAATCGCATTCACGAAAAATCCCAAATATCATTCAAGGACCAAACACATAGATACCAAGTATAATTTTGTGATGACATGGTTGCATATAAGGAAGTCAACATGCAGTACATATCTATGCATAAGATCATTGCAGATCAGTTTGCAAAATCGGTTCCTAGAGATGTGTAAAATGTACATGTTAGATCTCTAGGATTGCGTAGGATGTAATGTACTTGCTAAGTTGTTCAAGTTGAACAATTTTTTTTTGTAATTTCTGTTTATTGTTGACAATGATTAATGCATACTAAAGTTTAGTACTTTATTTCATGAAAGCATACACACGTGTATATATACATATATATATATATATATGTTAAGTGCATATATGAAATTAAAGGTATGTCGAACAGATGATTGGCCTTCTCACACAGGCAATCACCTCTAAGGCTTCGTGCTGGTAGAGATGAGATTAGTTTTAAGCTTTAAAACTAAGAGTTTTACGAGAGCTTGAGCTTAAAACGGAACCGCCTTGATTACGGTTCAAGATGAGGTCATATAGTAATGAGTTTATGACCAAAAGTGAATGGTCCCATTATTCACTTTATCTATCTATGTATGCCATGTGGAAGTCCTAATATTGAATTTATTAAGAAAGTAGAGTTGTGGACTCAAGTTCGATACTGAGTGTATCTGAACTATCACCTGTACGGTATTGAAATATTGTGATACAGTAGCATGTGTTTCATACCACATACACTCCAAGGAAAAATAAGAGTAATACCATAGCATGTGTTTCATACCACATGTGCATAATTCGACCAATATGGGTAACAAAAGAATTGATCTCTGCTTCTAAGTTGTGTGAGACCCCAGGGATCTCTAATTAGTACCCTTATGACCTTTGATTGTTTCTTAAAGTTTCAGTTCAATGTTAGCTATCTTAGAATGTTGCCAATGGTCATGTATGATTTGATCTAATGGGACATATCTAGATAGCAGTTGAATTGGAATGGAGGGATTCGAGGAAAAGGGAAGATCATTTTAGTATCTCATTCAGGTGTATTCACTACTCGACCAGTTATGTTTTAAATGGTAAACACAATTGTGAATACAAAAGTTTATTATACCACTGATAAGAGAGAGATTATGGAAAACTTGAAATGTGAGTAAATGGATCTGGGGTGTTGCATACTTACTCTACTTAAACATTTGAGTTGCTATATATACCTAACAGTTATAGCTACCAGCTCTCGAGATCATGAAGTATGTTGGTCGCACGGTCTATTTTCTTGTATGAACTTTGTAGAGAGAAGAGATATCGTTCTCTTGAAATTGATTATGAGAGTATTGTACCCATTATGTGTGAGTGGGAGATGTAGAAAACAACGCCCATAATGGGTAAACTGTTTCCCATATAACTTCCTTTAGGAAGTTACAAGAAGTTTAAAAGTAAAAACAAAAACTGCCAGGGCAGTTCATATATAACAAAAAGGGAAGTATAACTTTCTTCCTTCTTGAAGAATTCAACCTGAGAAACAAATGAATAAAAAATTTGTTCATTCGGTCAAATAAAGAGTAAAAGGAAAAGAAACTTCCTTGCTTGAGATACAATGCATTCGGGCCATTAGCCATGGAAGAAACTAATGCATTCAGTCATTAGCCATGGAAGATATAATGCATTCGGCCAAGACAAAGAAAAAGAGAAATAAGTTTCTCTATATCATAAAGCAATACTTGATCTTTCTGTATTCTTGAAGAACTTAGTGCTATGGCAAATAGACAATTTTCGATTATGTGATCTTGTCTCCGACCAGTGAATCAAGATCGAGTTCATCATCGAATGATCCTGTAAGTTATTTAATTCCACATTTGTATATAGATTATTTATATGATAATCTTCGATATGTAAAATTTACATTGAATTGTCAACAGCGGTGTGATCTATTAATATACTACTAGACTTTTAATTAGCAGTCATGATTCAATCCTTAATAGCTTCAAAATATATTTTTTTTAAAAATGCATTGAATTATAGTTCTTATTTATAAATTAGATAAATTTTATTATTCAAATAAATTTATTTAATGAAATTTTTTAATGAAATTAAAATTATTATTTATAAGTTAGATAGATCTTGTTATAATTTACAATATGAAATATTTAAAATGATAATTGAATGTGTTTGATAAACATGTTTACTTTTTGCCTTTTTTGCAATAAATAAATAAATGAATGAAAAGGAAAAAGCAAAAGCAAAAAAAATAAAAATAAATGGAAAATTAGAAACAAATAGCAAAAATCAAAAAAAATAAAAGTGTTTACCAAACGGAACCTTAAAAATATAATGAACAAAAATATGTCTTTGTCAATTCAAAAGTTTTTCAGTTTCTATGCTCTCGTTAACAAAATTTTAATTATATTATAGATATAATTTGATATATAAATAATATATAAATGGATGAATAAGCCGAACTAGGTAGGCCTCACACAAACCCAACCCAGGCTGAATTATGGACACTTGTAGGTTTAAGTAAAAAGTAAAAACATACTTGTGTTCTTATTAGACTTGTATACGGACCGGGCCGAGTCAATCCTAAGCCTCGTATTGACAATAGTTATGTCTATTCGAGTTCGGCTCGACATATAAAAATGTTATCTATATTCTCATAGACCCCTCCAAATTTGTACACAGAAAGATTGATCCCTATTAAATAGGGTCGATCATTCTTAAAAAAATTATCGATTTCTTAAAAATGATCGATCTTTTTTAAAAATTTATATTACTAATAGTAAAACGGGTCAAGCCTGGGCAAAAAATGTTATGCCCAAGGTTTGACCCGTTTTCTAAATGAATCTTATTTTTTTGCACAAGCTCATTTTTCGGATCCAATATTTTTGTCTAAACCCTTCCAAATATCGGGTGAACCTTCGTATTTAGACAGATAACCCGATCCTTGGATAGGTCTAATTCTTATATATTTTTTGAGGTAGACAAAAAATGGTTGCCTCGCTTTTTTTTTTTAAAAAAAAAATATTGAAGAAGGGAGATTCAAACCCAGTTTATTTACTCATTTATCATTGAATAATCAAGGATATTGTTATCCATTACTTAACAAATGTGAGATAACAACACTTTAATAGGCCTCCATCACGTGTATTAATAACTCTATAAAGTATAGTTATTTTATCATATTTTGTGTATTCAAATCGGCTAAGTCCTTGATATTTTTAGTTGGAATTAATTACTTTTAATTGTTTTAAATTATTTATTTATTTTATGTTTAAATTAGTTATTAAGCTATTATTTATGTGTTTTTATAGGTCTAAAGTGAGAAGGAGCTTCGCGATGCGAAAAGACGAAAAATGGTGCAAAGCAACGCATGGGCAGATTTGACCTCCGACGCTTGTTGCTAGCAAAACGCGATCTTAGATTCTTTATTCAAGAAAACTTCCATCTTGACTTTTGAATCTGACCTCCATACCTTTCAATAGTAGTCTACTCGTCAAAATCGGATAAGATTTGCTCATCCAAATCAGTCGAGGAAGTGCGAGAAGACAACAGAAGCGAAGTGCAGCAAATAGAGGGGCTAGCGCCACGACGCCAGAAAGCTAGCGTTGTAGTGCCAGCAAGGCCGAGACCCAGTACTGCAACGCTGAAACTGAAAAAAATGAAAAAAAAAATACTGAAGTCTTACCTGTTGCTTGCACGCAAAGTTTCTGACTCCGGGGTCTAAGGCACTATAAATAGGACTTTTCAAGCCTAAAATAAAGGGGAATCAAGTTCTATAAACCTAATTTTATAAGACCATCGACAGATACTTATAAATAGATTAGAACTCTAGACTAACAACTCAAGGCCATTAATCAAGTTAAGAGGGTAAGAGAAATTCATACGAAGTGTTGAGGGAAATTGTAATCCTAGGCTTTTCTCCATTGACTTAATTTACCTTTTTTGTTTATTATTTTATTTTATTTAGTTTTTAGTTTATAATTTCTAATCATTTGTTTGAATAAGATTAAGTTGTTATAATTTTAGTACTTAACGAATTTGGTAACAATTCCTCGTGGGATCAACACTATACTCTTCACTTTATTACTTTTTAACGATACGTTGTCGGGGAATTGTTTTACTATTTTGTTAATATTAATACCAAGCAATCTTAATCTTAATTCAAACTTTATTTTTTTTTTCTTTATTTCAGGTTCTGTTGATTGGGGTGCACTATGTGGGATTATAAACGGGATGCAATCAATGCTTTATCTGCACAGGTGGCTGCACTTTACAAGAAAGTTGACACTTTTGGTATACATGCCGTCCAAAGCCCATTCGTAACTTGTGAATTATGTGGGAAAGGACATCATAGTGATTGGTTCCCAACCAATGGTGAATCAATGCAATATGTTGGAAACTACATTATGCATCAAAATAATTTTTATTCCAACGACTACTATTCAGGTTAGGGAGATCACCCAAATTTTTCGTGGAACAACAATCAATGGTCCTCTTATTCAGACAATCAAGCATATCCTTTTGAGTTTCCACCAAATGCACAAGCATCTACCCCAAAAAAGAAACCATCATTGGAAGAGGTGTTTATGCAATTCATGGCAAGTCAAGCAGTGACCAATCATAATCATTCAAAATTACTTCAAAGTCAAACAGCATCACTTAGAAATCTTGAGATGCAAATGAGCCAGCTTGCCAATGCCATTAACAATATCCCTCAAGAAACTCTTCCAGGTAACAATGAATCTAATTCCAGACCAGGTGTAGATGAGCATTGTAATGAAATCACACTCAATAGAGAATAAGAGATAGATGAGGATAGAAAGAACCCTGAATTGCCAACTGAGCCTCTTGAAGAATTTGTGAAAGCTCAAGAAGACAAGATTCAGTGTAACCCACCACCAACCAAATCTCTTGAAGAATAAATTGTGGGTGCAAAATATGATGACAAAGCTCAAGAAAAGGAGACCTAGTGTGACCCACCACCATTTTTTTTCCCAATACATCCAATAGCCTAAGCTAGTCAATATGGTAGAAAGTTCTATTAAAGAAGAGTTTATAGAAATTTATCCCATTGATCCGCTTAAGGTATTATTGAATTCTACCACCGAGAGGGATGAATTTCGCTTTCAAGCGTGCAAGAATGCGAAGTTGTTCAAAGAAAGGATAAACAAATTGCATGAAACAAAAATCATCAAGTGGTTGGATACCGGATGATAAACATGAGATAGTCAATCCGATTACTATAAATCAAGTGCTTCTTGGGAGGCAACCCAAGTTCTATTTTTTTTTATTTTTTTTAAATATTCTTATTAATTTGTTTTTCTTTTGTTTTCTTTTGTAGTAGGTACTCACCCAACTTGGACAAGCATAATGAGGTCTAAAAAGAAAAATAGAGCTTCTCGTGCTTTGCTTTCATCGATAGGAGAGTTTTCTTATTCTTACTCTTTTTATTTCTACACATTGAGGACAATGTTTATGTTTAGGAGTCATATAAAAATAAAAAATAAAAATGCTTGAGATATGATGCACTTATCATGATGAGATCCTTATCCACTGATCAGAATTAGTTATTGATTTTTCTTAACTTTTGGAAACAACATATGCATGATTTGAGTTTGTGTTAAATTATTTTATTCATCTCATTGTTAGGAAGTAATTTTCAAAATTTGAGCACTTGATCTCTTGCTTAGATTTGCAATGCTTATTTAAAGACTGTTTATTTTGATATGAATTGCGATTATGTCTAGAGCCCAGAATTTGTTTGATTCTCCCTCGAGGCGAAATGCTAGACAACAATAAGTTGAGGAGATGATTTAGGCCATCTTTGGATCGTTTGAGCCTTTCGAGCCTACCTTTATATATTAATATCCTTAGTCTACCTCTTTGTGCCTAATTTCTATATCTATTTTCTTTGATTGCCACATCTCTTAGCCTAGCCTAATAAGAAAAACCATGATAAACCCTCACTACATAGGCATGTGTATGATATTACAAGAAATAATTATGAGCCATGTCAAATTTGGGTGAAATGGTGATGAAACAAAAGAAAGATTATGGTTCTTCGAAAACGAAGAACCGAAAAAAAAAATGAAAGAATAAAGTGGTGAAGCAAAAGAAAAATGCATTCAAAGAATGAAGTATGTAATTTGAGGAAAAGACTATGGCTCTCAAAAATCCTGGAAAAAAAAATGTAAAGTGTCTATGGGTGACTTTAAACCGAAATATATATTTATCCTACATTGACCCTAGCCTTACATTACAAGTTTAATAAAGACTTACCTGATCCTTGACGAAGTGTTAGTCTACATTAGTGGAGAGAGAGATGAAAAGCAAACATATGAGAATCTAGTACTAATTCATTTTTGCATTGGGATAAACTTATTTAGATTGCATGTAATGATTTGTAAAGAGATTATTCACACACACACTGAAAATCCATTCAAGCATGAGACATACGATTGAATTGAATCATAAAGTTGGATTATGTTTGTGTTCTACTTTGAGTCGGGATTTTGAGATAACTTTTGAGGACAATTAAAGGAATCATTATTTAAGTGTATTTAACTTGAGTTTTGTTTCGATTCATTTTATTTTATTTAATTTGTTTTTCTTTTTTTTTTTTTTTTTGCACGAGGACTAGAAAAATCTTAAGTTTGGGGGTGTGATAACTCTATAAAATATAGTTATTTTACCATATTTTGTGCATTGAGATTTTTATTTGAAATTAATTAGTTTTAATTGTTTTTATATTAATTTTATTTATTTATTTCATGTTTAAATTAGTTATTAAGTTAGTATTTATGTGTTTTTATAGGTCTAAAGTGAGAAGGAGCTTCGCGGTGCGAAAAGACGAAAAATGGTGCAAAGCAACGTGGGCAGATTTGACCTCCAGAGCTTATTGCTAGCAAAACATGATCATAAAGTCTTTATTCAAGAAAACGCCCTCCTAACTTTTGAATCTGGTTTCCATACCTTTCCAACGGTAGTTTACTCATCAAAATCGAATAAGATTTGCCCATCCAAATCAATCGAGGAAGTGCGAGAAGAAGATAGAAACGAAGTGCAGTAAGTAGAGGGGCTAGCACCGCGGTGCCAGAAAGCTGGCGCTGCAGTGCTAGCAAGGCCGGGACCCAGCACTGCAGCGCTGAAGCAAAGGAAAAAAAAAGACGAAAAAAATACTGAACTCTTACCTGTTGCTTGCACGCGAAGTTTCCGACTCCAGGCTCTAGGGCACTATAAATAGGACTTTTCAAGCCTAAAATAAAGAGGAATCAAGTTCTATAAACATAATTTATCTTAAAAGAGTATCCACCACAAGGTTGCAATGAGCAAAAGAGATTTTGGAGGATCGAAGACTGAATTCTCGGCAAAACTTAGTTTTCTCTTTTCCTTTATTCTTTCTTTACTTTCTTGTAACATTCATGATGGTGAAACTCCTTTATTTTATGTTTCCATTATTTATCATGAACTAAATTTATTTTTCTAGGATTTCAATGGAACTCAACATCTAGTTTGAATTATTTTACTCTTTTACTTGATTTAATCATATTTGATGTTGTTATTCAATCTTGTGCTTAATGCTTCTAATTGCTTAGTTACCAATTAGATTGATGTGGTAACCTAGATACAACTAGACATAGGGAGTTTAGTGTTAGACATGGATTGAATGACATATGTTTCATATTCATTTATTATGATGAACTGATCTTCATGTAGGGTAGAAATATACTTACGTGTCATGTGTAAATAATTTTAAAGTCTAAACTTAATGAGTTTCTCTTTAATTCAATTATCATAGATATATAGTTAATTGGTTAAGAGGGATATTTTTATAAGACCATCGACAGATACTTATAAATAGATTAGAATTCTAGGTTAACAATTCAATGTCATTAATCAAGTTAAGAGGGTAAGAGAAGTTCATTCAAAGTGTTGAGGAAAATAATAATCCTAGACTTTTCTCAATTGATTTAATTTACCTTTTTTGTTTATTATTTTATTTAGTTTTTAGTTTATAATTTCTAACATTTGTTTGAATAAGATTAAGTTGTTATAATTTTAGTACTTAATGAATTTGATAACAATTCCTCGTGAGATGAACACTCTACTCTTCACTTTATTACTTGTTAACGATACATGCACTTGCGTGGTAAATCCGACAACATGTATGAAGAACTACTATGTGACATCACATGTAGGAAAAACTTTCACATGGCCAATTCAGTAGGGTATTAGGTAGGAAGATCACGTAACAGAACATGTGCTCTAGTACCATGTTAAGTATTCAACTTAAAATAAATTGGTAATAGGTGAAAAAGCTTAACTTGAATGTAAGACTACAAAAAAAACCCAAAACTTAATAAACATAAAATAACATCATTTTAACAGATCCTATTATCCAAAATTAATTTATTCCAAATAAATAAATAAAAAACTAGTCTTGATCTTTAGCCAATTTAGAAGTTTTTTTTTTCTCTCTTTCTTATTTATTTATTATAAATAAAATTGCAAAATATCAATGTAAAGTAATGGTTACTTTGCAAGTTAAATCACATATATTTTAATTTATCTGATATCTGATCAGATGAAAATTTTGGTCTTTTAAATTAATTCATAACATTGGATTCTCCTCAACCACTTAAAATGAATAATGTTATTTTGTTCAACATTATGGCTATTCAATTAAATCATAAATGGTATAGAATTTTTTTACTAATATAATTGATTCTATCATTTATTCTTTCATTGATCTTAATAATTAATGATTTCATAATCTTAATAATTCTTGTATTTATTTTAGAGATTTTATTCTTAATTTAAAGAGTTATTTGAGTAAAATACCACATATTATTGTACATTATATTCAACTCACGAAATACAAATTCCTAGCACTCTTTGCATTTCAACTTGGTATTAGAGCCATTACTCTCCCAAAATATATATATATATATATATATATATTTTTTTTTTTTTTTTTTTTTCTCTTTTGGTTTTTTCCTCACCGGTTTCTCTCTGCTCATCGTCGGTCGAAAACGTTTTGACGTTTTTGGTAGACCTTTCTGCAATTTGACAATGGATATTGTCTTCTCGACCGTCGACGGTCTTCCAGCAAAAACAAAGTCTCCACCGGCATCTTCACATGCCTCCACACACGGGGTATGACCCAACCCACTCTGGTTCACGCGCCGATTACCTTCGGCGATCCATCTCTGACACAATTATCCTTTTTCTTCTGCTTTTTAAAGAGCAAAATTTGGATTTTAAAGGACATCATTTAAAAATTATTTCTTTCACTTGCTTCAAGCAAAATTAGGTAAACAAATTGCATGATTTGGTTCATGAACCAGAGAAGCTCGGGGCTTCAAGGCAAGTCTTGTGGCTTAAAACTGCTACCGAGGAAGGTAGAATGCTGGTCAACAGGGTATAATACCGGGGAGGTGACTGCCCGAGCTAAGACCTGGTTTTTAAACCAGGTCTTAATTCTAAAACCAGAAAAGCTTATGGTTTCAAAGCCATAGCCCATAACTTATTCAGAACTAATGGAGGTACCAATGAACCTTACACTAACCTGAAAAGAACACTGAACTGGCTTTCAACATTTGGTTTTCATCATTCCTTGCTGTGACGATGTCATACTATAAATTCGGTTCAAGTCGTTTCGACTTGCATTACACCAAGTAGGGGAGAAAAGAATCTTATTAGAGCAATGTATAAGTTTATTGGTACAAAAGTATATTTATCTAAACAAGAGTATTAATGAGAAAATACGTATACCAATACAGTTGCATCTCTTCACAAACTCCATCTCCCTTGACTACAAAAGAGAACAGAAAGAGATAGTGATACAGAAATGGCCTTCCAAAAGATATGAGGACAAGGCCAGCATCTTAATGTGAAACAAGTATCTTTCTTGATTAAGATGCAATGTAAATAAGTTACAAGAATCTTAATGGCTGTGCTACAATCTATGGGTATCTGGTCTAAAATGGTTATCATAAAAAGAAAACTGATCAGGAGGTACCCCAACTGATCTGGTTGTATGGAAGGCTGGAAATCCTTCTTTAGTTTGCATCTGTGGCACTAGGTCAGGATAGGAGGGGAAGGTGGGATAACTCTGCAGACTAGATGAGGGCAGGCCTGGTTCCCAGTAAGGATCAAAACTTGGTTTCTGAGTGGATATTCTTGACCCTGTCTCTGTGTATCGACTGGCGAGAATTTGATCATCATTTATATAACCAGATGAAGCATTTGCAGTTGGGACTGTAGAAAAACTTGATCTAGTATCCATGTAAGGGATATTGAAAAATCGATCACGAGTAACTGGCTGATAATTACTAGAACTACTTGACTGAGTGTTCATATAAGAGGTGGTGAGAAAATGGTTGCTAGAAGTTGCTGCAACTCCTGAATCAGGGTAATAGTTTGCCAAACTCAACTGTGAACCTGAACCCAGAAAGTTCACTTTAGAAGCCTCTACTGAAATGTCAGTTGGTACCCTGAAGAGTCCAGAGCATCCAATAGGAATCTCTACCCTCTCCCCAACTTTTCTTCCAGAAACAGAAGGTTCAATAGCTTTTCCTCCAGATGGTGCACCTTCTATCAGTGGCAATGTATTGATTTTCTGTTGTAATGACAACCTAGCTTGTTTAAGTGCATCCAGCACACTGGTAAACCTGCCCGGTGTTTCATGTGGCACCAATGCATACATCTCATTTTTGTTTCCGGAAGGTTCCCTAACTGAACTACTGCCCATATCAGATGAAAAGAGTTGCATTTCTTGGTTCTCAGGGGAACCATGTGCATGTGCAAATTGATGAGAGCTACGCAAAGGAGACGACTGGTTGTTCTGCAGAATCTCCTGATAATGATTTTCTTTTGCCATGGGAAATATAAACTTTTGACCTGGGGATGTAGGATTTAGAGATTCAGGAGAAAGAGAGCTGCTACGACTCCGATCCTGTAACTGATCTCTATCACCCTGTGAAGGTGGCACAGGATCATCGGAGTGAGTTTTGGGTAATTCTCTGGAGAAGTAAATATGTTCTCCCTCTGCCTCTTTGACATGTGAGCTACCTGTCCCAGATACGTATTGAGCTTGAGTCTTGATCTCATCTCTTTCATCAGTGACATCGGAGTGATTCCCAGGATCACATGAATCCTAAATAATTTTTAACCAAAAAACCATAATGTCAGCATGGACAAGCAAGATTTCAAACAAGCGCCAAAACATTCAATAAACTGTCTAGACAGCATAAGATGAACTCAACCATAACTATTACTAATAGAGATCAATAAAACATTAAATAAAAAAGCATGAATGCATATAGCAACCACAACAAGGAAAATGATACTAATGCCTTTTACCACCAGGCAAAGCAAAGTGACCTTTTGCCAGATAACAATGCCTTAGAAAGTGTTTAATGTCTCATGGTTTGGGCCAAATATCTGATTTCTCGTAGCATACATGAAAAGAGAGTAGACTCCAGAGGCAAAAACTAAGGGACAAGAGATCCTCTGACTGGATATAAGCATGCCTGACAGCATACTTGACAACTGCTTAAGCACTAAAGTTAGAAGTAAGATAAGAGTCATTCCCCCCCCCCCCCCCCCCCCGCGCGAGATTAGAGTCGAAAGTGCAAATGGGTAGAGGTATTGGATTGTCATAGACAGGTAAAGACAATAACAAAACTAATAATCATGATAGCAAGGCATAATTTGCTATGCTTTATAAAAAAAAAGGATATAGAAATTTTATTGGGACTCTTCAACAGTTCGACTTATATTGCAAATATTTCCACTATATTTCCACTGCTTCATCACATTTTTTGGAGTCATAACAAAACTAGGAAAGAGTGCCAAAAATGCGAAAGACTTGAAACTACCATAGATATCTAAATCTAATTTTAAAATACCAGAGAAACTTGTTATTATACCATAACAAGTTACAAAAATATAGCAGTTGTTTAAGACAACATGAGGGCACCAAAATAGGCTAGTTTTTGCTCACTTGGTCTCTTCTCTTTTAGAGGAAAGATCACCTTGTGGACGATAGGATGCTCTGATGATCAGGACATCCCAGTCTGGGTAGAGAGGTCCGACAATGACTTCTGTTACAAGTCTGGATTTTTTTTTCCACCATAAATAAATCCATTGTCATAGACATTTCTTTTACAAAAGAGAACTAAAATTACGGAAGATATTTCTTGGACTGCAAGATATGCAGATCAGATAGCCATTAGTTCTTTTTTGTGACTATAACTCAAATTGACCTACTAAACTACCAAAGAAGGATATCCACAAATACATAGGGGAAAGAGACTGATACAGACAATGGCTCAAGACAAAAAAGAAAAACAAGAACAATCAGAAGCTTATTTAAAGCAGTTTGATATCTATTTAGCTCACTATGCTGCTGGCTTAACTTATTGATGTTCTTTACATTTTCAGAGGCAGTGTTGTTAACCTTATAGCCAGACAACAAAAGTGTATCAGGTCCTTTCGGACGAGACACATTTGATCAAGCGCACGCCTGGTGCGCCTAGGCATGCTTTTCTGTAAGACGGTAAGCGCAAAAAAAGCCCGTTTGATTGAAGTTCTCTTTGATTTCTTTAATTTTTAATTTTTTCATTAATTGTACTTTTAATGGTAAAAAAAGAGGCAATACCAAACTCTCTACTTCTCAATGTTTGAGCATTCAACAACAAACATGGGATCATAAGGAAATCATGCATATTGGCCAACATAAAGGAAAATTTTGCATGTTTTGTAGGATAAACTGGACCACTCACACAGACACACATATATCTTAAGTTTATTTATACATACACATGCACATACACATACACAGACACAGACACATACAAACACACAAAAACACACACACACATACATATATATATATATATATATATCTTACTCCTTACTTTTTCTGCGCCTTGCGCCTCAGGTAATATAATAGTTCTAGCGCCTCCAGTGCACCTTGTGCCCTTGACAACAATGTTCAGAGATGAGGCATGCATGCTGGACATAGGATGCCGTGCAACCCCATAGGTTTGAATTTGAGTAGGTTTCAGTTATCGAGTCCATATGCTTTTGGTATTAGAGTGACAAATTGTCAACACTTATGAAACATAATAAAGTAAAGAGAGCAGAGAGAAAACTGAGCCAGAGCATGAAGTATTGAGTGTCATGCTGATTGAAGGAAGTAGGATGACTTGGGAATTTAAAGTACAGAATGAGGATTGTAAAATAGGAAGCAGGCAGTTAGAATTCAAGGCACAAAATAAGAGGCAGGTGGGAGAGAAAAGAATTCTATACAGAAAGTCTCTTTCTGGTACAACGCACCCCCACCCACCCTTCAAATTGAGGTAAGCATCCCCTCTATTATAGGCCATTACATGAAGTTAATGCACCAATAAAGAGTCACGCTAGCACACTATAGTATTGAGGGCTAAAATGCATTCTAAGGTGATTGGCTACTAGAACAAAGGCAAACTCTCCAAAGCATCCCACTCAAATTAACCCATGGATATTGCAAGTAGTCTTTTACTTAAACCCACCAATTCAATTGTATACATAATATAAAACATAGATACTACAAAAATTACTTGGAAGAACACTTAGGAACAAGGGTAAATTGGTAATTTCAAATTTGCCAAGAACTGAACATCTACAGTGGAACTTTTAGTTCACGTCTCATAGCTCTGTCTTAATTTCTTGAGTTTCTGGAGGTGGGTTCTTGTCCCAGCAAACAATATTTTTATGTAACTTACCACCTGTTTTCTTAAAGGAGCTTAAAGCAGGTTGATTTGAGATAGGCAGATCACATAGATTAAACTAGAAAAGAAAGGTATCCATGCATGCACACATGCACGCACGTAAAGAAAGAGAGTGATCCAGACAACAAGGGAAGAGAAAAAGGATGGAAAATTCTAAAGCTTAATTACTTGCAAATGCTTCTAGATACTATCAAATCATATAATGATGTTTGTTGACGCATTTATCTTGCCTGCTCAATTTACCAATATTCTTTAAAGTATTTAAAGTTAATGGTACTTCATAAATTCAGACTTGCCGGGCATGGCATCTCCAGTCAAAATTCAGTTAGTTTCCCAATTTGGAGTTGTTATCCAATGCATAAAATGTTTCTGGTGTTCCTAACCACCAACATGTTTTGGGGAGGTTAGCAAATGTCTGTAGTTTCGTAGGAGTAAGTGACCTCACTCCTCGAAGAAATGCAGATAGCAGAGGAACTTCCTAGGCAACACAATACCATAGGACAGTGAACAAGGATCCCACCTTTAGAACCAAATATCAGCATTCTTTTAATTTAGATTTCAAAAATCCAATTAAAAAGTTTAGGGAATGAAAATTGTTTGTGGTCTTTTTTAATAATTGATCCTAACTTAAAAGTTAGGTTAATTGTAGATAGAGATATATGGAGAATTAGTCAACTAGCACTTTCAGCAACTGTGTGTGTGTCTGAGAGAGAGAGAGAGGGAGAGGGAGGTTTCTCATCTCACAAGAAAATAAAAGATAATTCAGTCCAAAAGAGAGAGTTTGCTAACCACCAAACAACTGCAGTGGAGGTTAGCCAAACCAAAAAAATTCCACCCAACTAACCCCTGAACAAAAAAAAAAAAAAAAAGAAGAGGACAACCTCCACTCGCACATCTTCCCAATTTAATAGAAGATAACATTTTAGACCCACCCTTTTCACTTGAGCTAGCCCAGTGGCGACCTATAGTTTTTGCTAGGTCCAATTTCCTTCTTCATTTGTATGTACTTTTATTGGAAATTCCTTTGAACATAAGATGAAATCGCCTAGGTTTTAACCTTTGTTGTATCTTTAAATTTTCTAATTTTCCAGCCTATATCAATAGAAAACCAGCTTTCTTTTATCAATTCGTAAACTAAATTTCCTCAAAAATCATAATTAATCACCACATCAATTATGCTTAAATTCATTAAACTTTTTTCAGCTGCTCTTGATCAAATTAGACACCAACTATCTTACATTTCAGCACCATGTACAGTCCAGATGTCAATCTGCCATTAGTATTTTATTTGAATTAGAGCTAAACCTAATTACAAAGATCATAAAAAGTACCGCAGAAGCCCTGAAGATCCTGCACCAGAGAGGCTGCACTTAGTAATTCTATCAAATACTAATTCCGTATATTCTAGACATGCATTTTATAAAACCAATATCTGGCAGTATCAGACAATATGCAACTTCATATGCCAGTATGTGAGAGATAACAAGCACTCTTAATTACAGAAGCAAGGTCGAGAAATAAATCCAGAGTATTAATTAGTAGGAATTTTTTTTTAAAAAGATAGCAAAATTTTTCACTGAATGCCTTCCTAGTCTAGTATAAAATTTAATTCCTTCGCTCGAGAAATGTTAAAATGTCCAACACAGTAACCTTAAACTAAAACTGTCTATCATGGAATTTACTTCTTGTTTCAAATAAACATAAAAATGCACAAGAAGTTTTAGCATGATATCATAACTAAGACAAAAGAACTCAAATAATTCGTATCAAATAGGTGTTGCTTAAACGTACCGGTGTACAACTGTTATTTTCTCTGAACTTCTCTTCCCATTCTCTTTGGGCCCTTTCCATTGCTTCATAATGGCCAATAAGTTGTGCTTGATGTTCTAGTGCCTTTTCCATGTCTTTCTCTCCTTCATACCCATGAAAATCAAGACCACAAGCGGTTACATTTCTTTCATCTTTTAAGGCATCTGAATCTAGATTGTCCATTGAGCTTTTATTTTCACGAATTTCAGAATGCATTGGCAAGATATCAGGCTTACTTTCAGAGTGATTGGTATTAACTTCGGGAGAGTTTACAAGTTCATTTACTGGTGGATCATCAACCTTGACATTGTCTGATTTAAGCTCCTCTGCTACTAATCTGATAAATAAAGCAAGCAAAGATAAATTTTTTTGTTACTTGACTAATTAGAGTAAATACCTGTGAGGAAATCCATCTCAGAAGTTAACATGTACCCAGATGAAGAAATTTCTCAAGTGAAGCATTTTATATCTGAAAATGAGAAGAAAGATCCTTATAATAACATTATTTCATTTTTTATCTTTCAGTTCTGATTTAAGCTCCTCTGCTACTGATCTGATAAATAAAGGAAGCATCGATAAATATTTGGTTTACTAACTCCACTAATGAGTAAATACCTATGAGGAAATCCATGTGGAACATGAATGAAGTTAACATGTAACCGGATTAAGAAAATTCTCAAATGAAGATATTTTTATAACTGAAAATGAGAAGAATGATCCTTATAATAACATTATTTCATTTCGACCCTTAAGTTCTACAGTTTCCATGACACATTATGCTTACAATAGTATCAAAGTAAAAATGTATTCTCTCCATCTTTTTTTTTTTTTTCTTTCTTCTTTTTTCTTTGCCTTTTTTTTCTCATGGTAATTGTCCAACCTGAGATCTACTCTCACTACACCCATCCTTTTCTTTGTCATATCAATTTTTTTTATTCGGAATTTTAATGTTACTATTCCTTGCATCAAAGAAAAGTGTTTATCATACAGGGTTCATCATGCAAAACTACAGAATAGTATATTCTTTTCTGTCTTACTTTTTTTTTAAAAAAAAAAGGGCATGCCACATCGTTCTGATAGAATAAAAGCAACAGCATCATGTACCAACCTTGATTCCCGACGTCTTATCTGCCGACATGATTTGCCCTGGCGGTGTTTTGGGGACGAAAAACCCATAGATGTAAAACTATTGTGCCTTCTCACAAGTGACTCTTTATACTTTTCAGGAGAATGAGAAGCTTTCTTGCGGCCTTTCCAAGACAAGCTTCTACCAGATACCGAAGAAAAATCGTCAGAACCTGAAAGTTCCTCTGACTCTTTTCTTCTCACTTTTGAACTGACAGAGCTCTCCTCTTCTTTAGTACAACCATTATCCATGTTGGACTCAAAAGGTGCGTCCTGGTCAGAGCTTGAATCAAGTTCCTCAGATATATCACTTACCCCATTATTCTCCAAAATGGCAAGAACATCTTCCGTTGCCTTTTCAGCCCTCTTCCTTTGGACAGACACAATTCTTAGCTGTTCCTCCAGTTCAGCTACCTAATTTATATAAAATACCAACATTATAAAGCATTACAGAAAGAGACGATACGCATGAGCATAAGGGAGAGAAAAAGAAGATAAACTAGAACCAGAAAACCTCAAAAGGCCTCCTAAGTAAAACATGAAAACATACCCTTCTCGCCAGTTCATCAGCTCTTTGTCTTGCACTTTTTGAGACAGATCGTTCAGAAAGTAAACGTGCTCGAAGGAATTCAATGGTCATAGTGGAATCCTCCATGTTGCAAGTTTTCCTGACAAAACAAGGGCAAAATAATCACCCAAAAATCAAACAGCAAACCTCAGACCTAATTTAGTATAACTTTATGAAAGATCAACATGTCCCTCTCTCTCTCTCTCTCTCTCTCTCTCTCTCATATTCTCACACACCAAGCATGCATGAGTAATAAATAGAAAGTAATGTACAAAAACAAAGTCCAAACTCCAAAAAGCAAGGTTCCATCAATTCATCCACAAAGTGAACGATTATTAAGGCTAACACAAAGACGGAAAATGTATCTTTACATTAAAATTTCAGTTCCTCCTTACCAATAAATGAATTTACTTATCAAAAACATGTAAATAGGAACCAGGAAGAGTTGCTATAAAGGCACAGAAACAAGTACTTCCAAGGCATCAAGAGGCTTCCTCCAGAGAAAGGGAACTACCATGCATAAGAAAACTTCACTGGGAAACTAAACAAGTAACAATTACAGAAACTAACCATGTTTTAGGTACATTGAAAACGATACGATAGATCTAATGAAAGTTTATCACTAACTAGAATTAAAGCTGCACGCAATACCTCTAAACTGAGGGCTATCATGAGACATAAGTACAAGTAGGATCACCAAGAGCAGTTCTCATGTTTTCTTAAGTTCTTTTGGTAGCAAATCTTGTAAGAGAAGCATCCCCAATCCAATCTCGAAATAATAATATTCCAAATGACCCTCCTTTCAAATTCCTGATCAATCCAAATCAAACACCTAACTCTCCAATTTATGTAGAGATAACTATTCATTAGTTAAAACCAGGTTTCACATTGCGCCACTCAACACAAACATGCTCTAAAAGTCTCAAATTTTGGCTTCTTAGCTCAAGCTCACTCCTCCAAAAGCCAAAACAAAGAAGCAAGCAACCGAATACTAATCCAAAAACTTAAAAGCACTCTCCCAAAAAAAAAAGAGAGAGAGAAAGTTCATACCATACCAAAAAATCAGGAAAAAGAAAAACAACCCATGAGCTAAAACTACTTCAACAACATAAAAAACTAACTGAGAGCATCAAAAATCAAGAAAGGAAGAAATACCCAGATTATATTTACCTTTGATCTTGCTTTTCTTGATCAGAATTCTGCATTTTAGAAGCTGGAGACTTTGATCAGATACACTCCAAATATCCCAAAACGTCAGCTTCTTCGATTAAAAAAAAACAGAAAGAATTAGAGTAGGAATTGATGAGGAGTGAGGAAAACAAAGGTTTTTGATTCAGAAAGGAAAGAAAAGAAAAGAGAGTGAAAAATACGTCAGAAAGCAAACTCCATTGAAGGGAAGACAAAATGGAATTGGATGACTTTTTAGCCTGTATTGGTTTCACTAATTTTTAGATGGAGGGGTCCGTTGGGAATGAAGAAAACAGGAAGAAGTTTCTTCCTTTCTTTATTTTGGACAGACGCTGGCCCACACCACCTTTATATGTTATCTTTGTTTCACTTCTTTTCTTTTATTTATCTTATCTCTCTCTTTTTTAAATTTTTATTTTTTTTTTGGAGTTATCAAATTTTTTTTTTAAATGCCATCAATTTTTTGGTTTAAAAATGCCATCAAATTTTGTATAATTATTATGTTATGATTTACTTAATACATACTTTTTAGGAAGGAAAATATTAATATGTGTCTAGTGATATTTATAAAAAATATAATTAATATTTTTTTAATTCAATAAAAATAATATATTAAATATAAAAAAAATTAAAAATATAATTAAATAATTTTTAATTGGTGTCTATAAGCATTTGTTAATCGAACCTCTTTTAGGAAACTATTAATTAGTACTTAATGACACAGGTTAAAGTAATATTTATAAAAAAAATGTATAATTAATAAAAAATAATAATTTAATAAAAATAATATATTAAAAGTTCGTTTAGACACTAGTTAAAAATTATTTATTTATCATTTAAAAAAATTTTGTATTTAAAATATTATTTTTACTAAATTCAATAAAAAAATAATATATTAATTTTACTTTTTTATATTATATTATTTTAATTAATGTCTAATAACATTAATTTCTTATATTAAATACAAAAAAAATTAAAATAATAATTAAATAATTTTTAACTATTAATAAACATCCGATAACTAGATTCATATTTTTAATCTTGTGATTTCACTGCTATTGTTATGATTAAGCCATAATCATTACTTTTTATGGTTGTCAATGCCATCGTCATCATAACATTATTTTTGCTTTATTATGTTTTCATTGTTTTAGCTTTTTTTTTTTTTTATGTATAAGAAAGCTCTCATAAAATGAAAAATAAAATCAATCTTCTCACTAGAAATATATATCTCTATTTGTTTAAGCAATTTTTTTATATTTAAATGTTTAAGCAAATTTTGGAAATAATTTTTTTAGGTAATAACAAGTAGAGCAAGCAAAGCAGGTCCAAATCCGAGAATCCATTCGAGCCGATCTGAGACCGAATTCGATTCGATCCGATCCTAATTAATTAAAAAAGTCAAAGGCCCGAATTCGAAAAAATTCGAATCCGTAAAAACCCGAACCCGAGAAAATTCGAATCTGAAAAAGCCCGAACCTAAGAAAACCCGAATTCGAAAAAACACGAACCCTTAAAAGCTCGAATGCACTACGATCCGATCTAAAATCCGTAAAAAATCGAATTTATAATCGAAAAAAACAAAATTATAATTATATGATTTTATTAAAAAATAAATAAATGATAAAAAATTTCTTAAATAAAGTGTTTTATTTATGAAAATGTATTTATAATTATTATATATATTTTTTGAACAGTAATGCAATATTTTATTGAATGAGATAAAAGACAAAAGTCTGCCGTAAAAATCCGAATAACCTAAAAGATAGTCTACCCTTCAAGCAATAAGCCTGAAACTTATTTATCCCACTTATTACAAAAAAGAAAAGAGTAATAATCTAACCGGCTATCCTTCAAGCTAAAGATAGCTTGAAACCTAAAACCCTGTGATACACAATAAAAACACCTTTAAATTCTTTTTATTACAGAGAAGCACAATTCTAATAAAACGAGTAGAACCAATCACAGCCAAATAAACAACCGAAATGAAAATGTCCTTCCTTGTCCAATTCTGGATAAATCGCAATTCCAAATAGAAACAGATAGATTGTCGAAATGCACCAAAATTCGAACCTGCTTTAACCAAATTCTTCTTTGTTGTAACCTGTTAAACAATGTAAAGACTAGAAACGCAACCAAAAGCAAAAAGACCCTTTGAGTAGATCAATTTACATCCAACATTGATCTTGTCCCGAGTGAACCAAAAGATAACTGTACAAATACCAAATTGACCAAGACACTACCTATGATGAAATGCATTGCACAAAAAAATACGCATTACGAAAATATACGTAACATGACTGAAAACCTATATTAAAACTGCCCCTCAAGTCTAAAAAGTGCTTGATATCCCAAACAACCCTTCATAAAGAAAAGAAAGATCAAGTGCAATAATAGAAAGAAAAAAAAAATTCCGATATTCTACCCATCAAGCAAAAAATGTACTTGTCCCAACCATCCCAAAAAAAAAACATTGAACATGAAGAATACCTAGAATGTTCTTACCCTATCTTGTATAAGACTTACAAGATCCCTATTTTCCCAAAATTCACTTGGTCACTAAAAAAAAACTGAGAGTTTTACCATACTCATTAAGCATTGTCCTTTTTATCACTGATTTGCTGATAGACATCCAAATTATCTATCAAACCTGTAATAACAACAATTTAGTAAAAACCCGAATACCCAATCTGTCCCATTAAAGCAACTTACAAAAACCGCATTGATCAATCAACCAGTGCATTACATGATTGCCCCTAAACCTCTAAACAAGATTGTTTTGGTGACCAGTGACACATAATAGAAAGAAAAAAAAACCTGCAATGTTCTACCCAATGCAATACACTACCTTGCACCCAGATCTTTCCCAAAAGAAATTAGTAAAGAAAAATACCTATAATGTACTAACCTTCTTGAGTGATAAATCAAGAACCCCTTTGACTCTCAAATTGTCACATGGCCATAATAGAAATTTAAACACAAACTAGTTACCATAAAGGACAGATGTCAAAATTCACGAAAACCTGCAAAAAACACAAAACAAAAACATCAGTGTATCCGCCCCTGCTACTTCCTTATTACCACCTGTGCATCATTAGTCATTTACCCAAGCCATCAAATCAGTTTCTTTATAAACATCTTGTCAAGCAAGAGCATCCGCAAAAAGAATTAGCCGACCACCCCATATGAACAACTCTACACCCATTAAAATTCCTCCTTATTCTATCTATCACCATAAATAAGGAATTAAGACGCCAAGGTCTTATTTTGCTACTCTGAGACCATGCAACTACTGTCGTTGAATCACTTTCCACAACCAAATTGATTTTTGAAATCTCTTTTGATTGGATCATCTCAAATGCTTCTTTTATTGCTCTCATCTCTGCCTCATTCGAATCCAATACCCCCACAGATTTAGAAAACATAGCCAAAACAATTCCTTCTTCATTCCTTAGAACCCCACCTATTCCAGCTGGCCCCGGTTTTCCAATAACAGACGCGTCTACATTAAACTTCCACCAATTAGCTACGGGAGCTACCATTGTAAAGAAACTTTTGCTTTTGCTTTCTTATTAGTCACCGTAAAGGATTTTGGATCATTGAATATACAATTATTATTTATAATTATTATATAATTAAATCAATAATGTATTATCAATAAAAATAATTAATTGTGAATCTTTAAATTGGATTATAAAAAAAATTAATTTGAAAGACATTAAATATACAATTAGATTCTAATGTTTTGTAGGATAAACTGGATCACTCTTTAGAGTTTATTATCATAATTATATATCTTAAGTTTATTTCATATGTAACACAGACACACATACGAAAACATGCACATATACATATTGCGCCTTACTTGACTCAGGTGAGCGTTTTTTATGTCTTGCGCCTTAGACAATATAAAAGTTCTAGGGCATAAAGTGCACCTTGCTCCCTTGACAACACTAATAAAAATAGTTTAATATAATCTAATTTTTACACGTCATAGTATCTTAAAATTTCTAACTATTAAAGGCTAAGATAAATAATTGATCAATTATTCATATTAAATATTTTTGGTGTATGATAATCGATATTCTTTTTAATAATGTCTGATATTCAATATTATAATTGGATTATTATTATTTGATGATATGATTAATTGATTATATCTAATGTTGAAGTTAAAATGATAAAATATTAAAATTATATCAATTACTATATAAATTAGCTTTTACATATCAGGATTTTATAAAAATTTAAGTATTAATTATTAAGGTTAAACCAATTAATTAGTACTCTTTTAGTGTCTACTATTCAACATTTAATTGAACATTTGAAAATTATATTTAATGTTATTATGTTAGTATTTATATTGTTATTAAGGTTAAACCAATTAGTGTATACAATTAGATCTAATGTTATTATTTTTTAGTATTTATAATTATGTCCAAATAAAAAATATAAATATAAAAATAAATTCTTGAAAATTTAAAATAGTGTTAAAAAAAATTATAATACAATGACTAAAAAACTTAATAAAACAAAAAAAAAAAATTATCGGATTAAAGTGACTAAGAGCCTAATGAGTTATTGGGTTAAAAGAAAAAATCATTTATATAAATGTTTAGTTGATTTTATTTATAACTTCTTTCCTTCTAATGATGTTTTTCAAAATGTAGCCAAATGATTTTTAATTTTTATTTTTTTAATGTCACTTTATATTTATTTTAACTCATAAAACAAAAAGAAATTTCTTATATAATCATTAATTATAGTATATTCAATATCAAATATTAAAATTATATCAATACTATATAAATTAGCTTTTATATAGCATGATTTCTTAAAATTTCTAAGTATTAATTATTAAAATCAAATCAATTAATTGGTATTCTTTTAGTGTCTACTATTCACCATTTTAATTAAACATTTGGTCAATTAGTATATACAATTAGATCTAATGTTCTTATGTTAATATTTATAATTATTTCCAAACAAAAAAAATATAAATATAAGAACAAATTATTGAAAATTTAAAATTCTCTAAAAAATTATAATACAATAACTAAAAAAACCTAATAAAGCAAAATAAAAATTTGTCAGACTAAGTGACTGTAAGAGTCCAATGAGTTATTAGGTTAAGAGTAAAAGTCATTTATGTAAATGTTTAGTAGGCTTTATTTATAACTTGTTCCTTTCTAATGAATTTTTTTACATGCAACCCAATGATTTTTTACTTTATTTTTTTAGTGTTACTTTATATTTAATTTAACTCACTTATAAAACAAACAAAAAATCTTATATAATCATTAATTATATCTAAATTCAATACTAAACATCATAAAAATTTAAAAATATAAGTATATAACAATTGCAAAATAATAAGAAGTATCAAAATATACAAAAAAATATTATTCATACTATAAGTAAATATATCGAGCTTATATATTTAGTTTTTATTTGAACTTTTAGACTAAAAAATAATAAAAATATTCAAATATAAAATATTAATACTCAATTTACAAATAAAATTATTATATAATTTATATTTATATAAATATTTATTAATTTTTAAAATTTTAATTTAGTATTTTTGTAAGTGAAATTAATATCATTACATTTGAAATTAAAAAAATATTTATAGCAAATTTCAAAATTATTGAATCTGTTTAGGCCGGTCCGAACTCGAACCGATCCGAATCCGAAATAATTCGAACCCGAAAAAACCCGTACCTGAAATGGCCATAGCGCGAATAGCCCGAACCCGAAATTATCCGTACCCGAAAAAGCCCAAATCCAAAGTTATCCGAATCTAAAAATATCCGAGTCAAAGATGATCCGAATTTGAAATAAATCCAAACCCGAAATAACCTGAATTCGATAACAACCCGATCCGATCCCGCCCGAACCGGCCTGTTTGCCACCTCTAAATTAACAAGCTCATGACACTCTTGATACGATATTTATGTTATATAAAAAAAAAAAAAATTAAAATATTAAAAACTCAAAATATAGAGGGTTAATTTGCAAAACACCAAGAATTATTTATAAATGGTCTAATATGTTAAAATTATTTATAAAAAAAAAAAAAAATTTAAAATTTGTAAAAAAAAAAAAAAAAAATTGTAAAAACTTAATTATCCCTCAATAAAAATTCAGGATTCCTTCCCTGAAACCCCTCGTTATTCATAAATGGTCATTCTCATTAAAAATTCATAAATAATTTTACACTAACCCATTTCAAAAATTGAAATTCAGGCTCAATTCCCTTCTCAAATCGATTCAAAATTGAAAGAACTCATCTCATGGCTCTTTCATCATCAGGGTCAATGTCAATTTTCTGCTTCCTTGCCTGCTTTGCTACTAAGTACTAACTCTACCAATTCCTTCACTTCGCCACAAACATCTAACAATTTCAATGGCAAAACATCAAGGGCAGTAGCAACAGTTCTAATAAGCACTCGAAATTGAGTGGCCAAAAACTCTGACTTCATTAAAATCCATAGCCTTGCTCCTTCTCGCGAGCAATCCTCCAACAAGAACTGAATTTTCTGGAAAGTAAGATGAAGCTCAGAGAAGCAAAGCACAGTTGACTCCGGAACAACTAAAGCCACGATCGTGAATCTCCTCAAAAAATACAAGGAGGATCCCAATTTGTATTTTTGGAGGAACAGTTGGGAGGGAGGGAGGGATGAACAGACGAATGAGAGGGAAAAAGGAGGGGTTAGGAAGAAGAGGGAAGGAAGGACGATTTTAGTGAGGTTTATTGTTATGATATTTTAGTCTTTGTAATTTTTTTAATAACAATTTCAGATTATTCTATTTCTTTTTTATAAATAATTGTAAGACATTAGATCATTTATGAATAATTCTTCTCTCTATGGGTGTTTTTCAAATTAACCCAAATATAAATAGCATATTATTAAAATAGGATTCACTTGCACTAGTATAAAATTAAATTAGTTTTACACACTTTCATAATTTTTATACGGTTATTTGTTTAATCCGATCATCGTATTTCATTTTCTATTTACGTAAATCATGCACGTCGAGTTTTGAGTAAATTAAAAATGTTTAACTGTTTGTTCGATATAAATAACTTTCAAGCGTTAAATATATATTGAAAAATATAGTATTCTCGAACGATATGATAGAGATATCGGATCGATTCGAAACTTTACGTGCACGATGAATACAATTATATTGTTAAATCCAACGATCAGTTTGTTAAAATATAAATCGTATAAAAAAAATATGAAAATGTATAAAATTAATTTAATTTTACACTAATATAAATGAATACTTTTTAATAATTATATCCAAACACTTGACTTGAGGATAAGTATATAAAGAGTTAGGTTCGAACTTCATTATCCTCCAATAAAAAAAAAATTGTCAATCTTAATTTACTTTTACTTTTTTTTTTTTAATTTATCAATCTTAATTTGTTAGGAATTTTTTTTATGTATATATAGTAAATTTTTAATTAAATAGGCATGTAATTTAGTTTAACTGCACATAAAAAATTATATGATAAAAGATAAAATTAATAAATTGGAAAAATATATGCAATTAAAGTAGTATAAAAAATAGGAAAAAAAAAAGTGGAACACTGTTGAACAAAATATTTTGGGCTATAATCCTTTACGTTCTTACATGGGCTTTGATATACTTCTTCGGAACGACAAAGCCGAGATTTTGGTTCACTAAATATTAAAATCAAAAGCTATTAAATTATTAAAGGTGATTTGTAGGTCGGGTTGGACTTAAATATGATTTGAATGTCATATATATTTATCTAATTTTGATTCAACCCAAAATATTGATATTAAAATTTGTCTAGGTTCATTCATATTTGTAAATAGGTAATTCAAATTTGTCCAGACTTTATCTATATTATTTTTCAAGTTTAATATTATTGTTCAAGTTCTTCTAAAATATCGGATGGATCTTTAAACAAGTAACCTAATTCGTGAATAGCTCTATTAACTAATAAATTTTTTTATTGTAAATTTGATAATTTTGAAAATGAAACGTTGAAGGCTTAGCCTTGTGAGGCTTACCTTAAAGCCTTAACAAAACATGATCCACCTAATAACTCACTGACGACCTAAGTCAAATTCGAAAAAATTGGAAATCGAGTCCAATGTAACATTCAAATGTTGAAGTTTGAATTCAATTTTTCTACTATTTCAGTTTTATTATTTTAGTTCATGTATTTTAAATTTAATGAATTTAATATTTGTACTTTTTATATTAAAAGTTGATTTTTTTTTTTATTCAGAGAAGGAACACGCAACTTAACAAAGAGTGATTTTGTTAATATTAAAAGTTGATTTAAGTACAATTTTGACAATGTTAATATTTTAACTTTAATTTGGATGACATTGTATTTTGGTGATTATCATATATGCCGAGATGAATTTTTTCGGTTCATATATATCATTTAATAAATTATTATATTTTTATTTTAATTAGATTTTATATGCGATATTAAAAGATTGTTAATTTTTTATATTTTTAATTATTTCTTATTTATTTTTAATAAACTTTAAGAGTATATATCACTTTATTAACTCTGTTTATAATAATATGTGAGAAAAAATTCAAGTTAGCATGTCGCATTATTAACAACAACAAAAAAATTCATGCAACCGTATTTAATTAAAGAAATTTAAATTAATTTTTTATGAAAGTATATGTAATTTTTTTTATTCATTCATTAAGGTACAAAGTAGACATGTTCAAATATCGGGATATTCAACTGATCGAATCGGGTTATCAGTCCAATTGGATCAGGCATGGGTATTTTTTCAATTCGGACCGGTCTAGCCCTACCCGAAGTACTATTTGTTGATAAAAATATTTTTTATTTAAATTTAATTATAAATATTAATATAAAAATATATTTTTAATTTTTATATATTTTGTGAACAATAATTTGAGTCTGCGGGCTGGCTGGAGTCCAAACCGAGTTTAGATAAAGAGTGTGAAAAAAATCCGAATCATAATATGATCCGATCCATAAACACTTTCACCAAAATCACAAAATTAAAGTAGTAGAATGATCAAAGATTCAAAGGTATACGCGTCCATGCGTTTGGAAAACTCATAGGCTTGGAACCAATTTGGATGGGGTTCGGACATACAACTATAGGGCATGAGCCTAGTTAGGCTAGGTTCCAATGCAATATTTTATTAATAAAGTAATTTAAATTGAAATTCTAATTTAAAATATTTTTTATTTTTTAAAAATAAAAATGTTATTGGGTACTTAATCATTTAGCTCAATAATACTGTAAGCTCAAATCTATCTTTTTTCTAAAACCAATATATATCTACAATTTATAATTTATTTCTATAAATTATTTATAATATATATTAAAAGTATGGACGTGAAGAAATAACTTTTAAACTGATGAAATAAACATCTAAATTGATTATATTTCTAATTTGTTATTTTAATTTTTTTATTATAAATATTAATAAGATATATCAAATTTGTAATTAAAAACTCTACTTTCTTTGAAAGATTTTCATTAAATAAATATAAATAAAAATGAGTTAAAACTTAACATTTTTGTTATAAACATTAATAAAATATATCTAATTTATAAATAAGAATTCTACTTTAAGAACTTTATTACATAAATTTATTTGATAAATAAAAATTAGTTAAAATTTATATTTAATTTTTTCAGAATTCTAATTTTACATGAATGTTAAAACATAAAAATAATAAATTCCACTACAAGAAAGAGTGCTTTTTTCGACAGAATATTCCGTTGGAAAAAACCCTAAACCATTCACTAAAACGTATTTTTGACAGAATTTTTCATCGGAAATATTGAAGTCGGTAATAGTATTCCATCGAAAATTAGTAGCATTTCTGACGGAATATTCCGTCGAAAATACATTTTCGATGATAAAGTTTTTATTTTCCATGTAAAATTTCGTTGGAAAATAACATTTGGGGGTCAAACAATTCCGTCGCAAATACTATTTGCGACAAAAAATTCTATTAGAAATACGAATATTACCGACGCATATTTCCGTGATGGAAATTGGAATTGGGGGCAAAAATTTATGTCTCAAATAGTTAGTAAGTGATGGAAAAATTCGTCGATAATAAAATATTACTGACGAAAATTAATTATAATAATTAATTAAATTATTATAAAAATTAATTTAATAATAATAAGGATTATTTTGTAATTAGAACAAATGAAATAATTAATACGATAATTAAATAAATTTTCATCAAATAAAATGTAGTAATATTCGAATAATAAATTATTAAAAATTGTTTAAAATTTTGTACAGAAAGACATATTTTAAAGTCTCAGATCGTGACTGGAACCATCTACACCACTGCTTCCAGCACCAGAAGTTTTGAACACCATTCACGTGATTGTATAAAAGGTTTGAACATCGACCTCAAACCAAACAAGACATCCTTCATTTCTTTGATGTCATTTTGGATGTTCGAAATATTGTATCGTAATCCTTGCACTTTCTATGGTTGAACTGCCTGCCGTTGTTGTGTAGTCGAAGGACCACATGCAGAGAAGCTAGTCGCTTCTGAACTATAACGAGAGTTGGCAGAGGGGAAAACATGCTGAGTTTTCAGTCTTATTCCGAACCCATAAATATGCGTCCGAGTAGTCTCAATGCTCTCAATAGCTTGAGACTAGGCATGATGATCAAAATCTGGATATGTAGAGGCATCGTCACAATATTTTTACGGCAAAGAAGTAGCATAGTTTTCCTACAATTGCAAATATTAAAATATATAGTTAATAGGAGACATTATAATCGACATATATATAAACTATTCGGTTATAGAAATCAACAAGTATAGATAATTAAATATTAAAATTTATAAATATAAATTTGTATAGTTAAAGACTTACACTAACAGTTCTAGACTTTGTCCACGTAATCACTAGTAACCCTAGCACATTTATGAATTTTGTTAAATACTTCAAGAAAGCTGAGTTCGCGCTGCATCTCTTGTGACTACATAAAATGAAATTCCAAAATTATGTTGATAAAACAATTAATAGAATATAACTTAATATTGAACTTTTCAATATATAAACAACATCAGAAATACAAAAACATCTTACTATTTGGTGAGCTGTAAGTAAAAAAGGAGTTGATCCTCCTATGTGCTTGGTAATACTTCCATCTTTTTTTGTGTTCCTATTATCTCTGGCCTTTTCGAACCTCCTTTCCTAGCATCAATACTCGAGACGCTGTCAATAAGTTGATCCCAAACATCAACATCTATCCAATCACATATGTAACTTCTGCATTCTTCTATTTTATTAGTCCCAAATAAGATCTATGGAGCCAAGCAAGGTGGTTTGGCGATGTCTTTTGTTGGGCTGCAAAACTCACAAGGACCTAGTCTTAGGAAGACTTTCCACACAGAAAATTTTGAGTATTGATCCGGAAGATACTTCAGCTCATATTATGCTATCAAACATTTAAGCAGATGCCAAAATGTGGGATGAAACAGCATAATTGAGAAGAATTATGAAGAAGAAAGCAATAAAGAAAGATACAGGATGTAGCTGGACTGAATTGAAGAACAAGGTGTATACTTTTTCTGCAAGTCATTCTACAAAATTTGAAGGGATTGACCTAACTGAAGATTTGAATCGATTGACACTCCATTTGTTCGATGCAGGATATTTTCCTGATGCCTTGTTCTGTTTTCATAGTGAGGAGTGAGCTGAGGATGTGAAATAGAGAAAAGTTTACTGCTACAGCATTTCATTCTGTCATCTGTATGTTATTTATGGTATCAGAAGAAAGAGGGCAAAAACACTTCAAAACTGAGATCTTTCAATTATGGCTTCAAGCAATATGCAAATACAAGTATTCTTGTGTATACAAAACATTGACTTATCAGAAACAAAAAAATGGTCTAAATTTGATGTCATCTCTCCATACAGAATGATGTAAATGAAGCGGCATAACGGAGTCTGTAAATTTGTCAGAATATGCTGCAGAATAGTTGAATAGGAACTGACACTGGCAAGAAATTTTGAAGTTTTGATGGCAGCATAGCTGGGCGTGTGGTTAATATACTCCAGGGCTTGTACTCTTTAGTTTCATGGGATAGTCTGAAGTGCATCCAATTCTTGGTCCTATGCCTGTTGTTCATTTTGAAGATAATTGGTGGCCTAATTGGTATGAACTTCCTTCCTTTTTTGATTTGATCTTTTGTATGATCTCGTTCTGTGGTACACTTGGGATTTGGAGATTTCTGGATGGTGTTCGCTTATAATTTCCTGTTCTTTTAGTCTGAGCTAAAAATGATGATTCAAACTGTTGGGGGAAAGTACCTGATTAAAATAGGAAAAATCAGAAAATAGACTAGAAGCAGAATATTTGGAAAATTTACATGAAGATCAAATTTTTGCCAAGAATCTTCAAACTAGAATGCTCCATTTCAGCATTTCGGTCCTCCAATTTATTTGTTTGTTTATTTATTTATCCCCAGGACTAGTTGCTCTTTTTCATTATAGAATGGTCACTCTGGCCTTCTATTTTGTGTAACCATATCGCATATAAGTTGCATACCTGAACCTCATCAAGGTTTGCTTCACTCTCCTTCAAGAAGTTAAAGAAGCTGCTGAGGTTTTCATTATTTGGGCAATAATGTCCATTATACGCTGATAGGGACTGAAAACTCAAGAGAAACTAAACATGTAAGAGATATATACCTTTGAAGCAACCTTACTTAGACTTTTCTTGTTTATGTTATGCAATGAGTATTGATATAATGTCACCTTTACTCAAAATGAAGTTGATGAAATTCTTTCAACTCTTCTTTGTTCATATATGCACAGCATTCGTTTTCTTTTGCACATTAATATTTCTCAATGTGGTTTTTGTATTCTATTAGTTGCTTTTCATTCACATTTCTAACTGGGAAAAAAGTTTAGCCTTCCAGTGAAATTACATATGAAGTTAAGCAACCATATAGATTATTGGGTGTTATAGGATCTTGAGAGTGGGACTTTTAGGCTTTAATGATGGCTGTTTCACAATGATTTCAAGATACATAATCAGGTAATTATGGCTCCATGTTTGAGTTTGTATTGTTTTGAGGTCATTTAGAAGCACATTGCAAGATTGAGGGTTGTCAGCCTTCTTTTATGTACTTCAAATTTGTATCAAATTTTTTTGCAAGGTTAAGATAACTAAGCTATACAAGTGCTGCAAGAAGAAAAAAGAGCTATTCCAAATGCCTCATCAAGAAGCAGATTTTAGGGCAGTGGTTCTGCAAGCATCAATCTTGAGAATATTTACTACCAAATGACTCCTAGGACTGTTTTGTTTTCATAATCTGATAGTTTTCTCATAAATGTGACTAGCAGCAGTTTGTTTCTTCAATAAACTTACAGGTAAAAACAGAAGATCCATCTTAAATTTCAAGGGATAGTTGCTGTGTGTCAGAATCAAGATATTGCATCCAGGGATTTAAATAGCGGTAGCAACGGAACGTTACAATTGTTATTTTGTGATTTCGGCTCTTTCCGTCGTTAATATTTATCGCAATTGACCGCGATAGCATTTACTACGTCCGCAATCGCAATAAACGCGACGCGACCAAAAACGTATCCGCAATTTAAATCCGTGATCAATTCACTAGTCTTTACAAGCTATAGTGGTTAGAATCTAGTGTTAATGCATTTTCACTTCCAGCTAACTTTGTAGGTATTGCTTTATACCTTAAGCTTCTCATCTGCTTCTCTAAGTCTTCCAGCAGCTAGAGTGGCCCCTCTAGCTAGGAAGCTAGAATGATGAAATGACCCTTTCCTTTTCTGATTAAATATAAAAGAAAAGTATTAGCCTTAAGATGATTAATGGCAAAGCAGTGCTGCAACTTAGATAAATTTTCTGGACACATTGTTTAGTGCCCATTTCAACCCTCACCTATCCAGTTTCTTGGAGTTACATTCATCACAAACATCCATTTTGAACCTTTAAATATGTGGTTTGTATTGATAAGATTTCCAGTTTGTTTGCTTACCATTGCCCCTTTGACAATTATGTAATCATAGTTTTGCCTGTCTTCCTTATTTCAAGAAAGGTCATTATATCAGCAGGTAAGGTAGTTAGGAAACTTGATCAAAGCTAGCATCAATAGGCTCAATGCACTGAGCTACTGAAACTGGTCAAACATGGAAACATTGCTCTTTTCATGCTTCTGTTCCTTTACATTTTCAAACTATACCTTGCATTGGTTCTAATTTGATTTGCAAAATCAGATTCTTTTGCTGTTTTTAGGATCTTCTTTTTCTCTGTGGACTAACTTTTTTTGGGTTACCTGGTGCAGTATAAAGAATTCAGTGTAGAATAGTTCTTTATTATTCTCACATATTTGCCTTACATTGCAAAGCAAATTCACTTGTTGACTTTGTCTAGATAATTACCCTGATCAGAATCATATATTGCATACATATACATAAGCAACAAGCTTATCAACAATATTTTTATATGTTGTCAAAATGCCAAACCAGCATGCAATGTCGAATTTGCCTGATCAGCATGTTAATATTAGAACAAATGAGTTTAAAGGAGACACATCCTGGTTCTCCTTGTATGGTTTCAGCTTCAATCAGTCGTACAAAGTAGTAAGGAACATAGGAGTTTGTCGCTAGGTATTTGACAAAATAGGATCGTCCTGTTCTTATGGAACCTATCACTAAAATATTCCTAGAGGGAGATAGGGGTAAGCGGAGCGAAAAAAGTTTTTTTATAATTGGGAAATGAAAATTATTAATCCCACACAAAGTTTGTCAATAAGTGATTGGGTAAGGCAACTTCCAGGTCACATCATGTTCATCATAAGGAGAGTCTACCTAGAAGGGTGAGAGCTTCTTATTACTGATCAGATGCTTTATATTTGTAATCAATAGATTGATGGTCGGATGTAAATTAAGAATAGAACATGCCTTACCTAATGAAACTAGCTCAAGACAATTACAAATTTTAGTTGAACTAAATATAGGTTTCAACAGGCTGAGTAAGAAGAATATATTACAGATCATTTAGCTCTTATTAAAACCATCAGCTGCTACAGTTTGAAACAAAGTACAAGCAATTTAAATGTTTGATGTAGTTAATTATGTGGCTTGAATCTTGTCCACACCAACATTTAAACCATAAATTTTCAATAACAAGTAGCTATGTTACTCGAACTTTTTATTTTTTTAAAACTACTCGTGTTCGGCACTCGTGTCTGGCACATATTCGGACATAGGTATGATAGGTATAATTCTCCAAATATATAAAAAAAACTTTTAAAAAATTGAATATACCCGTATCGAATACATACTCGTATCCAACACTCACCTCAAATCCGAATAACATAAACAAGCAGTAATGGTTTAATGCAGGGAAAGGAGGTGTATGCAGGATGTTCTACGCCACTCTAGGAGGTAACTTTTATAGATTAGTGCATATAAAAACACTTTCATTAGTGTGTATAGCACAACACCTATATAAAAACACAGCCAATTATAGATGGAGATTGAAAAGAGATCTCAAATTTATTAGAGCAATGCATTTGCTAAAGCACTTTGAGCTTTATTTCTGTGCAATATCTGAGCCCTCTCTGTCCAGATATGATAGACGTTACAGACCCTTTATTCAGCAATTGGCTTTGAAACATTTCCCCTCCAAAATTATTTTCAATTGAATCAACTTTACTTCCCAGTTAGCAATAATTACACTCTTATCCAATGATGTAGTTCAAAAATTCATACCGACTTGAATCAAGAATTTAAATAGTGGTCATAACGTGATATTACAGTCAATTGATCGATTTGGATCAATATAACATCACCATTGAGCGACAAAAACAATGGCCAGGGTATTGGTCTCCTCCTTTAGCTGTAGTTCTCGACATTAATTGTGTTGGGGCATTCCGAGCTTCCTCTCACCTATAGGTTTTTGTCAGTGATAAGAACCCAAGAAGGCTTTTTTCTCCATCATTTTAATAGAAGTCAATGCTATACAGGAGGTTTGAGGTTTCACGTTACATCAGCTATTTTTCGGTTTCGGCTTTTTTCATTACCGATATTCATCGTCGATATTTATCCCAATTGATCGCGATAGCATTCGTTATGTCTATAATCGTGATAAACGCGATGCGATAAAAAACGCATCCGTAACCATAATTTAAATTCCGTAACCATAATTTAAATCCCTGCTTGGTTATAGCTCGTTCGCTTTTGCTTAATTAACATCACTTGTTTTAATGAAATTAAAGGAATTGCAAGATGTTGCATGTCAAACAGGAGGCAAATTCTATTATATTGCTTCACTTGGAAACTATACAGCCATGGTTTTGCCCTACTCCTAATTCATCACCTTGGTCTTGATAGTTTTTAACCTAAACATTTCTTTTATCTGGACAAACTCAAGTATATATTACCATGAAAGTATATGAAATTTAAACACAAGTTAACTTGAAATTAAATCGAGAAGAAGGAAAAAAAAATCAAACTTAAAGATTTATAAAGGTTTGGTTCTTGATTTAGACATCTACATCTTCTCTTTCGATTTCTTCTAATTACTAACAAGTGCAATTCGTTATATTAACAAACTTACAAAATATTTTTGAAGACACTTAATTTTGTTCGGATCATATTACTAATAATCTTTTAAATATTCCCCAATATATTTTGGTTTTAAAACTTACTAATTGCAATTTTGGATCTAAAAATCTTTTTTGAATTCTTCAAAACCGAATGGCATTTCAAAAAGGGTTAATATGTACATTGACCCTTGAACTATACCACTTTCAAATATTTGCTACATAAAGAAAAAAAATTGATGATCTCATACCTGAACTTGTATTGCATCAATCAAGTTATCTCAATGGACTAACGCCGTTACATAAATGCTGACGTGGCCTGATAGACCAATATCTAAGTCACCACGTATCAAGTCAAAGTCATTTTAGAATTTCCATTTTAGCATTTTTTATTTTTAAATTTTTTATTTTAAAATTAAAATTTTCCAAAATGATGATGTGACATTGTTAATGTGTAAAAGTTGCTAAATGTCAAATTTTTATTAGACAAAAAAGATACGTCATCACACTGTTAAGCATTGGATAAACTTGATTGACGGAATGTAAGTTTAGATACCTAATCATGAATTTTTTTTTAGGTACCAAATCATTAAAAATGGTATAGTTCGGAGACCAATTTACATATGTTACCTTTCAAAAATACCAACTTTCAATTTCCAACTAAAATCCGGGCCAAATGAAATTTTAACCCTGAATCTTAATGTTTCTTTAATAGAAGGGGTTTGATAAAGTGTTTTTGAAAAATAAATGAAAAAAAAGGATAAAAAAGAAAAGAAAAAAAAATGTTTTTTAAATAAAAAAGAGAATGAATGGTAATTTGAACATTATCCTTCCCTCATTTTCATGGTTTTAAGTTTGTCTATTCATCTTGGGGAATCTATGGGTCTCAAAAAAGTGAGAATTAAAATAAAAGGAAAGGAAACAATTTTGTTGGAAAAATACAACCCTTGAATCAAATGATCCAAGGGCTCACATGAAAACCACAACTTAGCTATAAAAAAGGTGATGCACCCAAAAGAGTGTATCTTATTTAACCTTTCACTTAAAAAAAAGAATCAATTGTAGAGTATAGTGATTAGCAAGGGTCGAGTCCTCAGGGATTGGGTTTTAATCTATGAGTTATTAGTTTATAACTTAGGTTCAAAGAAAACAAAAGAAAAAGGGATTTTGAAATAGTTTTAAAAATAAGCAAACAAGAAAAGTAAGATGCAAGTAAGAAATAAGAAATCAAATATGAGAGAAATATGGTTAAGGTTTCATTTTCCACCACTAGACATCATTGAGAACCAATTTCAGATCTATCAATATCAACCAACTATCAAAGTTAACAACCGTAGATAACAACAAGCTCTATTATCCCAATCTTTCCTTAGTTTATCGTTAAATAGAACAAGCTCTCTATTTAATCTTTAACCATCAAACAACCTAGAATAAGCTCTCTATTTAATCTTTAACCATCAAACAACCTAGAATAAGCTCTCTAAATTCAATTTAATGGCAGCTTTATGATGAGAAAGATAGGTTGATCTAAGCAACGAACACATAAGCTCGGATTGTTCGACTTAGGTTATGTTCCACTTTGCAATTATCGAAAACTTGACCATAATCATTAATCACAAATTGCCACTTATGAATAGGAAATCAAGACAATTACACAGATCAAGACTCCTGAACTAGCAATAGATAATTATCAAGATCTATCTAGTTGTACACCTAAATAAATCAAGACAACATCATAAACAATTCTTGTAGAAGAACATAAGCAACTTTGATAGAAAATTAATGATAGATAGAATCTGAAAATCAATTACAAAACATGTCTAGGGCCTTGAAATCACCCTTAACCAAAGAAGTTTAGCATAACATAGGCATAGATAATATATACATAAAACTAAAAAGAAAAATAAAAGAATGGAGAAAAAGAATAATGATGATCCCTTGAGTCTCCTCAAAAGATGTCTAGTTTGTGGCTCAAAAGATGGTATTTATAGAGCTTTAAAACCCTGAGAATAAGTCTTTGCCGCACAAGTAACCTGGAGGTGCAAAAATCACGTTTTTGCCTTTTTCTCAGATTTGCGATTAGGATTTTTCTGGCCGCAGGGTTCTTTAGGGAGATCTTTTAGCGCCATTTTGAATGCCCATTTCTTATCCGATTTGGGCCCATAATATATCGTTGTAAAGATAATCAAGTCAACTTCAAAAGTCAAGAGGAAGTTTCTTCAAATAAAGAGTATAACATCACGTTTTCCTTACAATAAGCTCTAGAGGTCAAATCTGCCTAATTGCTTTTCAACCAGAAATTGATATTTCTGACTCCCAAGTCTTCTTCCATCTTGTGATTATGATTTATTAAGCTCTTTATCATCATTATTGACATCTTTTGACTTCATTCTCCTTATTGTACCTAAAATTCAAAAACATAATATAAGTAAACAAGATAAAGATCGAAAACATAACAAAAACTAAAGGTAGAAAGGCATAAAATGTATATTTTATGAGCTTATAAAATACCCCACACTTAGCTTTTTGCTAGTCCTCGAGCAAAACAAAATAAAAATAAAATAAGAAAATCTAATCTAATCCACTTTCGTAGGAAATCACGGTGGCACTTAGCATGTGACACAAGCCTTTAAACCCCTAGGTGTCCCTAGTGGACGAGTTTAATCTCGTGAGGGTTTACTAGGATACCCACAAACATTGAAGACATAAGAAAAACTAAAAAAATTAAAAATAATAATAATAATAATTACAACTAATCCTTCCAATATAAATTAGAGATAATCATTGGACAAGTCTTATAAACTAATCAATAGCTTAAAGAAATTCACAAAAAATCTTGCTTGAATGTAAATAGTTTGAGTTAAGCCAATATTAACATAACATATTTCAATCAAAATAGTGCATATTCAAACTTAATCTCAACTTCTCACTATACTCTCATGATTTTCACTCTTTAAAGTAGTGGTAAAGTGTTTACACTCAATCAATCTCATGAAAACAGTTCTACCATATGCTTGCTTGTCCACCTATTATCCACTATTTAGATCATGCAACTTCATAAATCAAGAGGTCTTTAATCAAGGTTGTAATGGGGCCAAGGGTTAATAATGTGGTTAAAGAGTAAAAAGGAAAAGATATCACAAACGTTCCAAAGACTTCATAGAATTTAGAGACAAAATAAGATTTTGCAAATAAAACTTTCTCAATATTCCTTAGAAGTACATAATCACATAGGCTGAATATTTCATGTTGAGCCTTTACTTCATTCTAACCAACCTTGTAACATTCTTTTTCTTTTCTTTAACCAAAAGTCCAAGAGATGATTCAATTTTTTTTTTCCTTTTTTTTTTATGGGAATGTATTTTTACAATGTTCCATTTTCTTTTTCTCTTGACTTTTGCCTCTCTCCTCCCCCACACTTATCTTTTGTTCTAACCCAAATTTTCAAAAAATATCACTTGTTTTTGCAATATGTCTCAAGCATTTTAGTCCATCTTTAGAACAAGGGTAAAGATATAAATGTATTTAGGCTAGGTGTAAGATATGGTTACCAAAGAAATAGCTTATTCAATGTAGGCTCAAATTGGTTCACTAGGGGGATGTTCTCTTGGAACATCAATAGGGAATGGCTGTTTGGCCCTGGTCATAATCCTAATGCCTCTATCATATTCATGTTGTCACATGCATCAATATAGTCTCAACAAGGTTTAAAGCAAGTTCTAGAGAATCATGTAATCATAAGAGCACTCAAGAAATAAATTAGATTGATATGTATAATGCATCAATCATATAGGCTCAAAACTTACAAGGATGTTTATACAAGTCAATTTTAAGTCTAAACATGCTTCTTTCTCAATCAACATATCATATTAACATTGGCTCATGAAAAATGACATTAAGCTTAATTCTCATGAAAATCGTACCACTAATGATCAGTTTCAGACCTATCCAATTCATATCTCATCATAGTATAGGAAAGAACTAAAACACACTAAAAATTTTAATAATAATAATAATATTAAAGAATCATAAAAAAAAAAATCCTAAATCCTTCCCCCTGCACTTAATTCTTACATTGTCCTCAATGTAATACTATTAACCCAAATGAAAGAATCATGTGTAAGAGAAAATAACTAATAACATAAGAATAGAAATAACTAAGACTCAAAACAAAACAAATTCATGCAACCTAAATAATCCTAAACTACTAAACAAATAATTAACAAATAAACATAAAAATAAATAAATAAAAACAATAAAAGGAAAAGAAAGCAAATCTGAGTATGGCAGGTTGGTAATTTCTTCATTAATTGGGCTCCCTTCCCAATTAGGACTTGATTTAAGTTGTCCAACCTAACCAACACCCCTTCTTGGCTGTTTAGGATTTGCAAGATCACACAAAAAACTTCCCGAATTTGTGCGTTTTGTAGGGCGCTTTCTTTGCACAATAGTGGATGCATTCTCCATTACAAGTATTATTCCATCATCCTTTGTGGTGCATAGCTTGTCAAAGAATGGTGCATATTTTGGTATTTGTTGAATGGCATCCACAAACAAGCTGTTTAAGGTTTCCGGCATGTGTTGTTCATGTTCTTCCTCCTTGAACTTTGCAAATCTACTAGGAAAAGGTGGAGAAGAAACATTAGTAAAAGGTGGAACCTTAAACGTTACCTCAGGTGCCGAAGTACTCTCTTTCGGAATTGAAGCTTCATTATCTTCAATAGTTGAATCCATCTTTAGTTCTTTCTCATCCTCGCGTTCCCTTGGATTTTCTGATTCATCCTCAAGTTGTGTGGCACTAACACTCTGATGCACCCAAAAGAGTGTATCTTATTTAACATTGCACTAAAAAAATCAATTGTAAGTATAGTAGTTAGCAAGGGTCGAGTCCTCAGGGATTGGGTTTTAGTTTATAAGTTAATAGTTTAAAACTTAAATTCAAGAACAATAAAAGAAAAGGGGTTTTTGAAGCCAGATTTAAACTAAAGTAAATAATAAGAATAAGATGCAAGGCGGTATAACCAGCCAATAAAAATATATATACTAAATTAGGCGGTATAACCAGCCAATAAAAATATATATACTAAATTAGGCGGTATAACCAGCCAATAAAAATAAAACAAAGTTAATATACAAATTAGGCGGTATAACCAGCCAATAAAAATAAAACATACTTTTAAAAATAAGCAAACTAGAAAAGTAAGACAACAAGTAAGTAAGAAGAATCAAATATGAAAAATATGGTTAAGGTTTCATTCTCCACCACTAGACATCATTAAGAATCAATTTCAGATCTATCAATATCAACCAACTATCAAAGTTAACAACCGTAGATAACAACAAGCTCTGTTATCCCAATCTTTCCTTAGTTTGTCGTTAAATAGAACAAGCTCTCTATTTAATCTCTAACCATTAAACAACCTAGAATAAGCTCTCTAAATTCAATTTAATGGCAGCTTTATGATGAGAAAGATAGGTTGATCTAAGCAATAAACACATAAGCTCGGATTGTTCAACTTAGGTTATGTTCCACTTTGCAATTATTGAAAACTTGACCATAATCATTAATCACAAATTGCCACTTATGAATAGGAAATCAAGACAATTACACGGATCAAGACTCCTAAACTAGCAATAGATAATTATCAAGATCTATCTAGTTGTACACCTAAATAAATCAAGACAACATCATGAACAATTCTTGTAGAAGAACATAAGCAACTTTGATAGAAAATTGATGATAGATAGAATCTAAAAATCAATCACAAAACATGTCTAGGGCTTTGAAATCACCCTTAACCAAATAGAAGTTTAGCCTAGTATAGGCATTGTAAACATAAACATAAAATTAAAGAGAATCTAAGAAGGAAATAGAAGAAAGAAAGAAGAAGAAGAAAATAAAGAAAAAGAAAACTAGAGAAAAGAGAGAAGAAGAAAACTTAGAGAATTTTATTACAATGGCTAATATCCTACCTATGTACAATATGATCCTCTACAATCATCCAAGGCCCTCTATTTATACACATTTTGGAGGGCTAAATGGCAAGAGACAAGCTTTACAAATTTCAAAGGTAGGTATAATAGGTGGGTGCATTTTTCTAACAATTTTCGTCATATTGTATGACAATTTTGATCAGCCAACTTTATGGTCGATTTTGTCAATATTGGAGGCCTGATCTGATCACATGGTCTTCTAGAAAAATGTTCCCCTATCAGTTACTGATCCATAGCCGTTGGAATCAGCTCATTTGCTGATGTGGATAAGAAGATATGGGCAAAATATGAAAACAGGTCAGCACAGACGTCATTGCACATCAGCCAACTTGATGGTCGATTTCGCTAGGGAAAACGACTCCGTTTCAAGAAATGTAAAACATGAAAAAGATAGATATGCCTCTTATCTTTGCACGGCTACAAATTTCAGCCTTATTTCTTCAGTGAAACTCGAGATATAGCTGATATGGAAAAAGGTGTCGGAACTGGAACTGAACTGGATTTGCCCTTAATTCTAGTAATCTGAAATCACTCAAAGAAACTTGTGAAAAACACCAAATTACATAAAAATATAAAAGATCATAAACACAATTAGACTAAACAATAATAACTCGTATTTGACACAAAACAATAATAAAACATAACTAAAAACTATATAATTATACGAGTTATCACACCCCCACACTTAGATTGTTGCTAGTCCCTAGCAACGACTCAATAAAAATAAAATAAGAAAATCTAATCTAATCCATTTTCGTAGGAAATCACGGTGGCACTTAGCATGTGACACAAGCCTTTAAACCCCTAGGTGTCCCTAGTGGACGAGTTTAGTCTCGTGAGGGTTTGCTAGAACGATACGCACAAACATTGAAAAACTAAAATATAAATAAACTACATATACTAAAAATATTTATTCCTAATCCTTTCAATACAAATTAGAGACAATCTTTGAACAAGTCTTATAAACTAATCAATAGCTCAAAGAATTTCACAAAAAATCATGCTTGAATGTAAATAAATGAGTTAAGCTAAAATTAACATAACATATCTCAATCAAAATAGTGCATGTTCAAATTTAATCTCAACTTCTCACATAGGATACCCTCATGATTTTCACTCTTTAAAGTAGTGGTAAAGTGTTTACACTCAATCAGTCTCATGAAAACACTTCTACCATATGCTTGCTTGTCCACCTATTCTCCACTATTTAGATCATACAACTTCATAAATCAAGAGGTCTTTATTCAAGGTTGTAATGGGGCCAAAGGGTTATAATGTGGTTAAAGAACAAAAGGATAAAGATATCACAAAGGTTCCAAAGAGTTCATAGAGTTTAGAGACATAATAAGATCATACAAATAAAACTTCTCAAAACTCTTATAAAGCACATAATAACATAGGCTAAATATTCATGTTGAGCCTTTGCATCATTCTAACCAACTTTGTAACATCTTTTTCTTTACTTTAACTAGAAGTCCAAGAGAAGATATATATATATTTTTTTAATATGGGAATGTATTTGACAATGATCCCTTTCTTTTTCTCTTGACTTTTGCCTCTCTCCTCCCCCACACTTATCTTTCCTTCTAACCCAAATTTTCAACTAAAAATATCCCTTGTTTTTTGCAATATGTCTCAAAATATATAATCCATCTTTAGAACAAGGGTAAGGATATAAGTATATTTAGGCTAGGTGTAAGTTGTGGTTACCAATAAAACAGCATATTCAATGTAGGCTCAAATTGGCTCACTATGGGGAATGTTCTCTTAGAACATTAATAATGGATGGCTGTTTGGCTCTGGTTATAATCCTAATGCCTCTATCATATTCATGTTGTCACATGTATCAATATAGTCTCAAACGGTTTAAAGCAAGTTCTAGAGAATCATGTAATCATAAGAGCACTCAAGAAAGAAATTAGATTGATTTGTATAATGCATCAATCATTATAGGCTCAAAAACTCACAAGGATGATTATACAAGTCAGATTAAGTCTAAACATGCTTCTTTCTCAATCAACATATCATATTAACATTGGCTCATAAAAATTAGTATCAAGCTTAATTCTTATGAAAATCTTCTCACTAATAACCAGTTTAGACCTATGCAATTCATATCTCATCATTGTATTAAAAAGGAACTAAAACACACTAAATAATAATAATAATAATAAAGACTCATAAAAAAAATAGTAGACAAAAATAAAAGAAATCCTAAATCATTCCCCCCACACTTAATTCTTACATTGTCCTCAATGTAAGTCTATTAACCCAAATGAAAGAATCATGTGTAAGAGAAAAGAACTAATAACATAAGAATAGGAACAACTAAGACTCAAAACAAAACAAACTCATGCAACCTAAATAATCCTAAAATACTAAACAAAAATTAACAAGTAAACATAAAAAGATTAAAATCAAACTGACAAGGTATGTCTCAAGTCTCCCTTACTCAGACCTTGTTCAGAATGAATACTTCTAAATTGCTTAAAACACAACAAACTTTTTTTTTTTTGAAAAGAAGAAATCAAACTGACAAGGTATGTCTCAAGTCTCCCTTACTCAGACCTTGTTCAGAATGAATACATCTAAATGGCTTAAAACACATCAATTTTTTTTTTATTGTATTTTTTTTTTTTGAAAATTAGCAAAATATGTCCCTTACCCCCTACTAAAATATGACATTGTCCCCAATGTCAAATTTTAAAGGTAGAATTTAGGAGATATTACCTGCAGAGGTTGCTAACCACTTATTATAACTGAGACACAACAAACAAAATGTTAGATAATGTCACAAAGACAAAGTGCAATCCACTCCTTGCTCGTCCATATCTCTTTTTCTTTTTCCGAGCGTTTCCGAAACAACCGTAGCAGATAAATACTCATAAGCTTGGAGCTTTTTGAGTAAATCTTCAATGGTTGTAGCAGAAATTATGGTTCTCCTTGCCTTTGAAAACATGAATCCATTATCCACAGCATTATCTAAATATGAAAGCAAATTACTAAAATAACCATTAATATTAAGCAAACCAATGGGTTTCTTCTTTGTGACCAAAGATGACCAATAAGCCACGCAAGCTATTTCTTCCAATGTACCCAGACCTCCTGGTAAAGCAATGAATGCATCGGCAGAATGGTACATGATTGTCATCCGTTCAGGGATACTCCAGACTTGTATTTCCTTACCCAAGGTAGGTCCACAAAAATATGTGAATAGTTTTGGCACGATTCCTAGAACTGGACTTCCTCCGGCGTGTGCTGCTGTAGCGACTGCTCCCATTAAACCCGTACTACCGCCTCCATAAATCAACTGGATCTTTTGTTGGGCAAGTATTACTCCAACTCTTATGGCTTCATCAGCGAATATGTTATTTTTCCCTGGATAAGCACCTCCAAAGACACAAATTTTTTTAATGCGTTGGGACGAAGTACTTTCCATTTTTTTTCTTTTTCGAGTGCCTGAAAGAGAATGAGTACATGGTGTAATATATAGAGGACTGAGTAGTGAATCAGACAAGAGTAATAATGTCGCCGAAAGTGTATCTGACCTGTCAGAAGAAAATGTTAACCTAACAAAAGATTTTTGCGTGATTTCAGGAAGAAAATCAAAAAGAGAAGAAAAATCAACCGTAAAAGTCAAGAGTAATAAAGTCGCCGAAAGTGTATTTGGCATCTTTCTCTGGTTTTACATCCAGAAACGGCTTAAACGCCTTCTATGAGTAGAGGATATGCTTCCCATCCAGTTTTCTTACAAGCTGGCAAACAGGGTCTTTTAACATCAGATTCCCAAGATGTTGCCATTCCCTTTGGAATTGCAGCCATAAATCAATAATTTCTCTTTGTACGTCTCCACTAGGATGCGTCTCAAGAGAAAGTTGGATATTACCCAAATTCTCCTTACTCAGTCCAACCTTAATGAATTCAATTTTATCATCTCGATTAGAGGACGGAATCCCAATAGAACGACATTTACCGTTACACGTCCATCGTACACATTTGTGGCAGTTTGAACCCATGCGCTTTGCTCGTCGCTTCTTTGCAAAAGTGCTTCTACCTGTACCTGGTAAATGCAAAACAGGAAGATATTCATCTTCACGTACCTTGGCTTCAATTATCCAACGTATGTCGTCAGGAATCCCTTTGTGCATAAGCATTCTTAATCTTTCAAATCGAACTTGGTAAAGCTTCAGTAAAATATTTCGAGGAAAAGGAGGAAATCGTTTCTGCAATCTTGTGAGAATACCATCCATCCTGAAAAAAAAATGAAAAAATGAAAGAGAAATTGGAAGAGAAATTTATATACAATATCAGTTTTGTGGGTAGCTGATGGAACCGACTTAAATAATCACGGAGTACCGTTATCCGCCATTTAACCGGGGTTAAAAAAATAAAAATCATATTTACATCTAGTTATTTTCAAAACAAGGATCAGAAAGAAAAACAACATAAAAAGACTCAAAAACAAAACACTTTAAATAAAATCCTAAATTCTTCCCCCCACACATAATTCTTACATTGTCATTAATGTAATGCTATTAATCCCAAATGCAAGAATCATGTTTAAGTGAAAAGAACTAATAAACAAAATAAACTTATGCAGCCTAAATGAACTTAGAAACACTAAACACAATTAGCAAAGAAACATAAGAAAAAGATAAAGAAAAAGAGAGCAAATCTGAGGATGGCAGTTTGGCAATGCTTTCACTAATTAGGCTGACTCCCCCAATTAGCACTTGATTGATTGTTTTCAGCCTAGCCAATTCCCCTTCTTGGCTTTTTAGGATCTTTTGGCTTAGACATGAAACTTCTCGGATTTTTGCGTTTTGGAGGGCGGTTTCTTTGCACAATAGGGGATGCATTCTCCATTACAAGTATTATTCCATCATCCTTTGTGGTGCATAGCTCATCGAGGAATGGTGCATATTTTGGTATTTGTTGAATGGCATCCACAAACAAGCTGTTTAAGGTTTCCGGCATGTGTTGTTCATGTTCTTCCTCCTTGAACTTTGCAAATCTACTAGGAAAAAATGGAGAAGGAACATTAGTAGAAATAAGAACCTTAAAAGCTACCTGAGGTGTCAAAGTACTCTCAATTTGAATGGTGGCTTCATTATCCTCAAGAAGTGAATCCATCTTTGGTTTTGTCTCATCCTCATCTTGTTCCTCATTCCTCAAGGTCACAATAGTAGCATTCTCCTTTGGGTTAATCATCGTTTGGGCTGGGAGTTCTTCAGATCTTTGTGCTACCCATCCCACCATACTACTAGTCAATTGGATCATTTGCTTTTCCAAACACTGGATGCTTGCCCTTGTTTCCTGTTGAAATTGCAAAGTATCAGTAACAAGAGAATAGACAAGATCTTCTAAAGAAGTACCTGAGTTTTGAGTCATATGTGGTGGTTGAAAAAGATCTGGTTCTTGGGACCATGATTGATTGAAGCTAGATGGATGAGTGTAATTGGCATAAGGATCTACTTCTTGGTAATTTTTCGAGTAGCCATAATTAGTATGATCCCACCATCCCTCATGGTAAGTGTTTGAGTAATGATCATACTGTTGGTCTTGGAACACTTGATGGCCTTGACATCCTCCCATGGCAAATTGTTGAACTGGGAAGGTGAGATTGGCTTGTTGATTCTCCATGTTCATGTATGCCACCAACTCTTCAAGTGTTAGATTGCTCAATTCCATCGTTTTTTTTTTTTATTTATTTATTATTTTTTTTTTGAAAATTTGATAAGAAAAACCCGTATGTACAAGAAAATAAAACTCATTAGAACTGAAAATAAGAATAAACCAAGTAACAAATAAACTAAAGAAAACAATCCCCGGCAACGGCGCCAAAAATTTGATGCACCCAAAAGAGTGTATCTTATTTAACCTTGCACTAAAAAGATCAATTGTAAGTATAGTAGTTAGCAAGGGTCGAGTCCTCAGGGATTGGGTTTTAGTTTATAAGTTAATAGTTTAAAACTTAAATTCAAGAACAATAAAAGAAAAGGGGTTTTTGAAGCCAGATTTAAACTAAAGTAAATAATAAGAATAAGATGCAAGGCGGTATAACCAGCCAATAAAAATATATGGATCTACTTCTTGGTGGAATTAAGAATCAATTTCAGATCTATCAATATCAACCAACTATCAAAGTTAACAACCGTAGATAACAACAAGCTCTGTTATCCCAATCTTTCCTTAGTTTGTCGTTAAATAGAACAAGCTCTCTATTTAATCTCTAACCATTAAACAACCTAGAATAAGCTCTCTAAATTCAATTTAATGGCAGCTTTATGATGAGAAAGATAGGTTGATCTAAGCAATAAACACATAAGCTCGGATTGTTCAACTTAGGTTATGTTCCACTTTGCAATTATTGAAAACTTGACCATAATCATTAATCACAAATTGCCACTTATGAATAGGAAATCAAGACAATTACACGGATCAAGACTCCTAAACTAGCAATAGATAATTATCAAGATCTATCTAGTTGTACACCTAAATAAATCAAGACAACATCATGAACAATTCTTGTAGAAGAACATAAGCAACTTTGATAGAAAATTGATGATAGATAGAATCTAAAAATCAATCACAAAACATGTCTAGGGCTTTGAAATCACCCTTAACCAAATAGAAGTTTAGCCTAGTATAGGCATTGTAAACATAAACATAAAATTAAAGAGAATCTAAGAAGGAAATAGAAGAAAGAAAGAAGAAGAAGAAAATAAAGAAAAAGAAAACTAGAGAAAAGAGAGAAGAAGAAAACTTAGAGAATTTTATTACAATGGCTAATATCCTACCTATGTACAATATGATCCTCTACAATCATCCAAGGCCCTCTATTTATACACATTTTGGAGGGCTAAATGGCAAGAGACAAGCTTTACAAATTTCAAAGGTAGGTATAATAGGTGGGTGCATTTTTCTAACAATTTTCGTCATATTGTATGACAATTTTGATCAGCCAACTTTATGGTCGATTTTGTCAATATTGGAGGCCTGATCTGATCACATGGTCTTCTAGAAAAATGTTCCCCTATCAGTTACTGATCCATAGCCGTTGGAATCAGCTCATTTGCTGATGTGGATAAGAAGATATGGGCAAAATATGAAAACAGGTCAGCACAGACGTCATTGCACATCAGCCAACTTGATGGTCGATTTCGCTAGGGAAAACGACTCCGTTTCAAGAAATGTAAAACATGAAAAAGATAGATATGCCTCTTATCTTTGCACGGCTACAAATTTCAGCCTTATTTCTTCAGTGAAACTCGAGATATAGCTGATATGGAAAAAGGTGTCGGAACTGGAACTGAACTGGATTTGCCCTTAATTCTAGTAATCTGAAATCACTCAAAGAAACTTGTGAAAAACACCAAATTACATAAAAATATAAAAGATCATAAACACAATTAGACTAAACAATAATAACTCGTATTTGACACAAAACAATAATAAAACATAACTAAAAACTATATAATTATACGAGTTATCACACCCCCACACTTAGATTGTTGCTAGTCCCTAGCAACGACTCAATAAAAATAAAATAAGAAAATCTAATCTAATCCATTTTCGTAGGAAATCACGGTGGCACTTAGCATGTGACACAAGCCTTTAAACCCCTAGGTGTCCCTAGTGGACGAGTTTAGTCTCGTGAGGGTTTGCTAGAACGATACGCACAAACATTGAAAAACTAAAATATAAATAAACTACATATACTAAAAATATTTATTCCTAATCCTTTCAATACAAATTAGAGACAATCTTTGAACAAGTCTTATAAACTAATCAATAGCTCAAAGAATTTCACAAAAAATCATGCTTGAATGTAAATAAATGAGTTAAGCTAAAATTAACATAACATATCTCAATCAAAATAGTGCATGTTCAAATTTAATCTCAACTTCTCACATAGGATACCCTCATGATTTTCACTCTTTAAAGTAGTGGTAAAGTGTTTACACTCAATCAGTCTCATGAAAACACTTCTACCATATGCTTGCTTGTCCACCTATTCTCCACTATTTAGATCATACAACTTCATAAATCAAGAGGTCTTTATTCAAGGTTGTAATGGGGCCAAAGGGTTATAATGTGGTTAAAGAACAAAAGGATAAAGATATCACAAAGGTTCCAAAGAGTTCATAGAGTTTAGAGACATAATAAGATCATACAAATAAAACTTCTCAAAACTCTTATAAAGCACATAATAACATAGGCTAAATATTCATGTTGAGCCTTTGCATCATTCTAACCAACTTTGTAACATCTTTTTCTTTACTTTAACTAGAAGTCCAAGAGAAGATATATATATATTTTTTTAATATGGGAATGTATTTGACAATGATCCCTTTCTTTTTCTCTTGACTTTTGCCTCTCTCCTCCCCCACACTTATCTTTCCTTCTAACCCAAATTTTCAACTAAAAATATCCCTTGTTTTTTGCAATATGTCTCAAAATATATAATCCATCTTTAGAACAAGGGTAAGGATATAAGTATATTTAGGCTAGGTGTAAGTTGTGGTTACCAATAAAACAGCATATTCAATGTAGGCTCAAATTGGCTCACTATGGGGAATGTTCTCTTAGAACATTAATAATGGATGGCTGTTTGGCTCTGGTTATAATCCTAATGCCTCTATCATATTCATGTTGTCACATGTATCAATATAGTCTCAAACGGTTTAAAGCAAGTTCTAGAGAATCATGTAATCATAAGAGCACTCAAGAAAGAAATTAGATTGATTTGTATAATGCATCAATCATTATAGGCTCAAAAACTCACAAGGATGATTATACAAGTCAGATTAAGTCTAAACATGCTTCTTTCTCAATCAACATATCATATTAACATTGGCTCATAAAAATTAGTATCAAGCTTAATTCTTATGAAAATCTTCTCACTAATAACCAGTTTAGACCTATGCAATTCATATCTCATCATTGTATTAAAAAGGAACTAAAACACACTAAATAATAATAATAATAATAAAGACTCATAAAAAAAAATAGTAGACAAAAATAAAAGAAATCCTAAATCATTCCCCCCACACTTAATTCTTACATTGTCCTCAATGTAAGTCTATTAACCCAAATGAAAGAATCATGTGTAAGAGAAAAGAACTAATAACATAAGAATAGGAACAACTAAGACTCAAAACAAAACAAACTCATGCAACCTAAATAATCCTAAAATACTAAACAAAAATTAACAAGTAAACATAAAAAGATTAAAATCAAACTGACAAGGTATGTCTCAAGTCTCCCTTACTCAGACCTTGTTCAGAATGAATACTTCTAAATTGCTTAAAACACAACAAACTTTTTTTTTTTTGAAAAGAAGAAATCAAACTGACAAGGTATGTCTCAAGTCTCCCTTACTCAGACCTTGTTCAGAATGAATACATCTAAATGGCTTAAAACACATCAATTTTTTTTTTATTGTATTTTTTTTTTTTGAAAATTAGCAAAATATGTCCCTTACCCCCTACTAAAATATGACATTGTCCCCAATGTCAAATTTTAAAGGTAGAATTTAGGAGATATTACCTGCAGAGGTTGCTAACCACTTATTATAACTGAGACACAACAAACAAAATGTTAGATAATGTCACAAAGACAAAGTGCAATCCACTCCTTGCTCGTCCATATCTCTTTTTCTTTATGATGAGAAAGATAGGTTGATCTAAGCAACAAACACATAAGCTCGGATTGTTCAACTTAGGTTATGTTCCACTTTGCAATTATTGAAAACTTGACCATAATCATTAATCACAAATTGCCACTTATGAATAGGAAATCAAGACAATTACACGGATCAAGACTCCTAAACTAGCAATAGATAATTATCAAGATCTATCTAGTTGTACACCTAAATAAATCAAGACAACATCATGAACAATTCTTGTAGAAGAACATAAGCAACTTTGATAGAAAATTGATGATAGATAGAATCTAAAAATCAATCACAAAACATGTCTAGGGCTTTGAAATCACCCTTAACCAAATAGAAGTTTAGCCTAGTATAGGCATTGTAAACATAAACATAAAATTAAAGAGAATCTAAGAAGGAAATAAAAGAAAGAAAGAAGAAGAAGAAAATAAAGAAAAAGAAAACTAGAGAAAAGAGAGAAGAAGAAAACTTAGAGAATTTTATTACAATGGCTAATATCCTACCTATGTACAATATGATCCTCTACAATCATCCAAGGCCCTCTATTTATACACATTTTGGAGGGCTAAATGACAAGAGACAAGCTTTACAAATTTCAAAGGTAGGTATAATAGGTGGGTGCATTTTTCTAACAATTTTCGTCATATTGTATGACAATATTGATCAGCCAACGTTATGGTCGATTTTGTCAATATTGGAGGCCTGATCTGATCACATGGTCTTCTAGAAAAATGTTCCCCTATCAGTTACTGATCCATATCCGTTGGAATCAGCTCATTTGCTGATGTGGATAAGAAGATATGGGCAAAATACGAAAACAGGTCAGCACAGACGTCATTGCACATCAGCCAACTTGATGGTCGATTTCGCTAGGGAAAACGACTCCGTTTCAAGAAGTGTAAAACATGAAAAAGATAGATATGCCTCTTATCTTTGCACGGCTACAAATTTCAGCCTTATTGCTTCAGTGAAACTCGAGATATAGCTGATATGGAAAAAGGTGTCGGAACTGGAACTGAACTGGATTTGCCCTTAATTCTAGTAATCTGAAATCACTCAAAGAAACTTGTGAAAAACACCAAATTAAATAAAAATATAAAAGATCATAAACACAATTAGACTAAACAATAATAACTCGTATTTGACACAAAACAATAATAAAACATAACTAAAAACTATATAATTATACGAGTTATCACACTCTCCTTTGGATCAATCATCGATTGGAAAGGGAGTGCTTGAGATCTTTGTGCTACTAATTCCACTGTACTACTAGCCAATAGGCTCATTTGCCTTTCCAAACTCTGGATATTTTCCTTTGTTTCCCTTGTTTCCTGTTGAAGTTGCAGAGTATTAATAACAAGAAAATTGACAAGTTCTTCTAAAGAATTACCCGAGTTTTGAGGTGGTGGCTCAAAAAGATCTTGTTGTTGATCCCGTGTTGATTGAAGACAAATTGATTAGTGTAATTAGCATAAGGATCTACTTCTTGATAATCTCCCGAGTAGCCATAATGAGTATGATTCCACCATCCCTCATCATAAGTGTTTGAGAAAGCATCATACTGTTGTCCTTGGAACCCTTGATGGCTTTGGTATTCTCCCACATCATAGGTTGGTTCAAAATTATCTTTTTGGTAGTATGGGCACCAATTGGTTGGATGATCCATCATGAAGCACACTCCACACTGCCTTGATTGTTGAATCTTACTTATGGCCACTTGTTGAACTATGGAGATGAGATTGTCTAGTTGGTTCTGAAGGTTCTGAAGTTTTGATGTAGCACCTGCCATCTCTTCTTGCTTGAAATTTGGAAACAAAAACATGTATGTACAAGAAAAATAAAATTAATTACAACTGAAAATAAGAATAAACCAATAAACTAATAAACTAAATAAAGCAATCCCCGGCAACGACGCCAAAAACTTGATGAACCCAAAAGAGTGTATCTTATTTAACCTTGCACTTAAAAAAAAGAATCAATTGTAGAGTATAGTGATTAGCAAGGGTCGAGTCCTCAGGGATTGGGTTTTAATCTATGAGTTATTAGTTTATAACTTAGGTTCAAAGAAAACAAAAGAAAAGGGGATTTTGAAATAGTTTTAAAAATAGGCAAACAAGAAAAGTAAGATACAAGTAAGAAATAAGAAATCAAATATGAGAGAAATATGGTTAAGGTTTCATTCTCCACCACTAGACATCATTAAGAACCAATTTCAGATCTATCAATATCAACCAACTATCAAAGTTAACAACCGTAGATAACAACAAGCTCTGTTATCCCAATCTTTCCTTAGTTTATCGTTAAATAGAACAAGCTCTCTATTTAAATAGAACAACCTAGAATAAGCTCTCTAAATTCAATTTAATGGCAGCTTTATGATGAGAAAGATAGGTTGATCTAAGCAACAAACACATAAGTTCGGATTGTTCAACTTAGGTTATGTTCCACTTTGCAATTATGGAAAACTTGACCATAATCATTAATCACAAATTGCCACTTATGAATAGGAAATCAAGACAATTACACGGATCAAGACTCCTAAACTAGCAATAGATAATTATCAAGATCTATCTAGTTGTACACCTAAATAAAAATCAAGACAACATCATAAACAATTCTTGTAGAAGAACATAAGCAACTTTGATAGAAAATTAATGATAGATAGAATCTGAAAATCAATTAGAAAACATGTCTAGGGCCTTGGAATCACCCTTAACCAAAGAAGTTTAGCATAGCATAGGCATAGATAATATATACATAAAACTAAAAGAAAAATAAAAGAATGGAGAAGAAGAATAATGATGATCTCTTGAGTCTCCTCAAAAGATGTCTAGTTTGTGGCTCAAAAGATGGTATTTATAGAGCTTTAAAACCCTGAGAATAAGTTTTTGCCGCACAAGTAAGCCTGGAGGTGCAAAAATCACGTTTTTGCCTTTTTCTCAGATTTGCGATTAGGGTTTTTCTGGCCGCAGGGTTCTTTAAGAAGATCTTCTAGCGCCATTCTGAATGCCCATTTCTTATCCGATTTGGGCCCATAATATATCGTTGGAAAGATAATCAAGTCAACTTCAAACTTCAAGAGGAAGTTTCTTCAAATAAATAGTATAACATCACGTTTTCCTTACAACAAGATCCAGAGGTCAAATCTGCCTAATTGCTTTTCAACTAGAAATTGATATTTTTGACTCCCAAGTCTTCTTCCATCTTGTGATTATGATTTTGTAAGCTCTTTATCATCATTATTGACATCTTTTGACTTCATTCTCCTTATTGTACCTAAAATTCAAAAACATAATTAAACAAGATAAAGATCAAAAACATAACAAAAACTAAAGGTAGAAAGGCATAAAATGTATATTTTATGAGCTTATCAAAAGGGAAGGTACAATAAAAAAAAAGGGACCTTCGACAATTTTACAGAATTCTAGACTCTAAAAAATTCTGAAATTCTATAAGGTTGCGTTTGAAAACTTGGATTTCAAAAGATGGATTTGGATTTAAAAAATAGTGTAAATTGTATAATAAAATACATGTAAATGTAACATTGATGATTATTTTTCAAATCCATGGATTTGTTGGATGTCTACTTACAGGTGAATTTGAAATACCTATAGCTATTTGCGAATTCGAAATTCATGTTTTTAACCTTGCAAATATATAATCATATTGAATCTTAACTAATTTATACATAACGTATGCATTTCATTCTCACAATTTATATTGCAAATGAAATCCAAATCCAAATTTTCAAATTCATGTTTCCAAACATAGCATAAAGAATCTAGTTTTTAGTAGCTTAGAGAGAGAGAAAAAGGGTTTTTCTTGCTAAGGTGATTTTCTATATTTGGAGCTTGTTGATTTTTATTTTCTCCTCTCTTATCTTCTTGTATTTTACGCATTATTGTGTGAGGAAATGAAAGGCTAATAAATTCTTTCAATGGTAATATCTTAAATATGATACACCTTAAAGAGGAAGCCCCAATCTTGTATTTTTTTTTTTTTTTTTTTTGTGTTTGTCTTCTTTTTAAGTTTATGTTTGCATAAAGAGATGAAGGCTGATGAGATCTCATTTTGAGATTGGTTTAAATACAAGGTCCCATTGAGATGAGGTCCTAATCCTATTATTTATATATCTTGCTCATCAAATTATTGTGGCAATGGTCTCTTGGGTTGCTTACTTCCAGATTTAGCTAATCCATAGGCTAAGCCAAGATTTTAAAATATTCTTAAAAGATCCCCTGATGGAATCTAACCAAGATTTAAGCAATGAGTCCTTGGTTATTTAAATTTTCTAGCCTTAAACCAGATAAAAAAAAAAAAAGATCCAAACCTGAAAAGGAAATGGGCTAAAATTTTCTTTATTTAAAGTTCAAAAACGATTTAGTTTTGATTTTAGAAAATGTTTTTTTTTGTCAAAAATGTTTTAGAAACAATCCAAAAAAAAAAGTTTGCTTTTCCCTCAAATGGTTCAAGTTTGTTCAAAGTTTTTGATGATTGATTTAAACATCAAAAGTTTCTTCTACAAAGGTTCTAACTGAAGTTTTCACCTTGCATTGAAGAGCATTCAAATGCCCTCATATGGCATTTGGATGCCTCTGTCCAAGATTGCTAGATTTTAAATTGAGGCATTTAATACCCCTGTCGAGCATCCAAATACCCTTGTTAATTTTTACAAAATTTTGGTTTTCCAAAAATGATATTTGAATACCCTCTCATGGCATTCGAATACCCCAAAATTATTTTCAACATTGTTTCAAAAATGGTTATTGGCATTCAGATACCCTTTCCGTGGCATTCGAATGCGCAGTAGCTTTGAAACGAAATTCTTTTGCTCAGAAGAGGCATTTGAATACCCTCTCCATGGTATTCAGATGCCCAATCCTTTTTCAGTTTAGTTTGAGATTTCCTCTAAGATATTCGAATACCCCTCATTAAATGAGTAAAATACATTTTCCCGAAGCCGTCCCGAGCTAGTTTGTTTATTTATTTATTATGTCTTCATTTATTGGTTATTCATATATTTTATCATTTATTTACTCTTATTTATGATTTAGTTACAATTTACTTTATTTGTAATTATTTTATTGCACTTTTATTCTTATCATCTTTCCATTTACATTGATTCACAAAATATATTTTATAAAATGAAAGAGAGCAATATGGCGTAGTAAAATTACCTTGGTATCTGAGATAGGTATCTAAAGGGGCACCACCGTAGGTGTTTTACGAAGGAATATCTCTCTCAATTTTGCGTAGCGTGCGGGGCCTTGGGCAGGAGGAATAATTCTTTAGATTCTTCCTTGTTCAGAGAGGGTTTAAGAAATTCTCCAACACAAAAGATCTTCGTAATACCCCACTTTGAAAGTGATAATTGATTTTCAAAAAAAAAAAAAATCATAATAAATTTGTATTAGTTATGCCCTTATTTGTTTGTACTTACTATGATCATTGCCTCCATATTACATAATGCAGTCAAGTCATTACTCATAGAGTTGTTTTTTTTTTCATAAAATAAGGCAATGTCTCGAAGTGGAGGAATTTATTGGGTTTTCGCTAGACTGCCTGGGGAAATTCCAATAGTTTTCTTTCGTAAGAGAATCTCCTCCTAGAAAAAGAGTGAGATAGAATTTAAAAGTAAAATTTTTTTATATTGTTCCAGTTATTGGAAGATATAGGAAAATTTCTTAAAACCTCTTCCGCTCTCAAATGTTTTTAAAATTAATTATACGATTTAATTAGGGAGAATTATCTTTAAATATTATAATTAAAACCATTTTATAAAGATTAGAGATGATGCCTAATTAATTGGTATCGATTTTGCAGCTCTTTTGAATATCTTATTTTGGACTTGCCATCCCAAAATTCTATACATTTCGATGGGCAAAGATTTAGCAGTAGAGTTTTTAAAGGTAAACGTGTCTTTTTTTTTATTTAGAATTTACGTTTACTTTTATAGCATATTATATTATAAATAAATCAACCAAAACAAAATCTATACTTCTTATTTCAATATGTATGAAATAGTTGATAGTCATAGACAAAACTTTATGGAGAAAGAAGATCTCAATTGCTACAGCTCTAGTCGATTGCCTTAAGGCTTTGCTTGGTACATCAGAAAAATGAGAAGATGGAAAGGGATGTGTGGAAAAGTGGAAAAATAATGGATTTGGAGAATGTTTGGTACATTAGAAAATAAGAAGGAAAGAAAATAGGAGGGAAGTGTGTTTTCTTTCTCCATGTACAAAATTCAATCTGTTCAAATTGGACGGATGAAGGGAGAGAAAATAAGATTCATATGGGTTTATAAGTGAAAATACGAAATTACCCCTAATCAATTTTAAAATTTTCATTCTTACAGATTGAAATCCCTACTATTTTTTCCCCTCAACTCTCACGACTCTCACCCAATCCCAGATTTTTCCCAATCTCTTCATTCTTTGTGCTGATATGCTGTGTTGGGCCATCATTCTTATTTTTAGGATTTTGGTGATTTTCCATTCTTTCTTTCACCTTTCTCTTTTATATTTTGATCTTTCTAATTCTTTTGAAATGGGTAAATTAAGTTTGCTATTTTTATTTTCTCTTGTTTCCAGTTGAAGACAGCTTGTTTGGTCTTCTTCAAATTTGTTTCTGATTTGAGTAATCGTTGTAGACTGAACGGGTATTGTAACGTCAATTTATTTGAATAATTTGTTCCTAATTTCATGTTTATTTGTTTCTGATAATTTGAGAGCTACTCTCATTGGGATTTTGATTCCTTTTCTCAAGGATGATATGCCTCGGGTTCTTTTTTTTTCGTTTCTTTTTTTCTCTTTAAGCCTAAAAACAGCAACAAGCAAGAATAATGGATTTCAACTCATTTATTTAGAACCTATAATCTAGAATCTAATATTGGATATGAGAATCATGTTTGTTTGATTGTTATATTCAATACATTATAAAGTTTTTGATGAGGTACAGACAGGAAAATCTATAATGATCATATTTAAAATAAAAGAACTAGAAAGATCAAAATTGGATTGATGTAACACCCCAATCCCACATGGAAAAACTTTGAGAATCCGCAATGATATATGTAGAGACTTAAACCCAAACTTGTGAGGCGCCTTTTGTGGGATAGAACCGTGCGACTTTCGGGCCAAAATGGATAATATCTCGCAGGTTGGGTGCGGATTTCCACAAATGATATCAGAACAATCACCAGTCGAAATATAGGAGTTAAGTGCTACACCGTGGGAGCCACCTCTAGAATCCTAAAGGAGCTAGGTGCTACACGGTGGGAGCCACACTACAATAATTTTGGGTTTTAGTGGCATTTTACTGGTGGCGTTTTACTTAAAAACTTCGTCAAGTACAATGTTTTTGTAAAGAGAGCAACGTTTCTACCCCAAACACTGCTAAAATTTAATTTAGCGACGTTTGTAGGAAGAAACACCAGTAAATGAGATCAATTACCAGCGTTTAGAACAAAAAATGCCGCTAAATGTTTCTCAAATTACGCGGGTTTTTTTTACCACTAAGAAATTACCTGTCATTTCTATTAAAAGAAATACAGCATTTTTATTAGTGTATTTAGCAGTGTTTCTTATAAGAAATACCGCTAAATGTTCTCATGTAGCGGCGTTTGTCTGATAAATGTCGCTAAATGCATGACATTGAAAAAAATCAAAGGAAAACATTTAGCGGCGTTTGTCTACATAAACGTCGCTAAATGTTGCAATTTAATGACGTTTGTCTTAGAAACGCCGCTAATGTTGCAATTTAGCGGTGTTTGTCTGAGAAGCACCGCTAAATGTTATGACATTTAAAATAAAATAAAAAATCAGAGGAGAACATTTAGCGGCGTTTGTCTCCATAAAAGTCGCTAAATGTTGCAATTTAGCGGCGTTTGTCTTAGAAACGTCGCTAATGTTGCAATTTAGGGGCGTTTGTCCGAGAAATATCGCTAAATGTATGACATTTAAAAAAATTTGAGGAGAGCATTTAGCGGCGTTTGTCTCCATAAACGCTGCTAAATGAAAATTTAGCAGCATTTCTAGTATACAAACGCCGCTAAATATTAAAAAAATCTAGCAGCAAAATTTACCTCTTTTTTTTTTTTAAAAGAGATGAATAGATTTACAATTTAGCGACGTTTGTTTCGACAAACGCAGCTATTTGCTGAAAGTATAATCAGTAACAAACCCTTCTTCCTCTTTACCCACCAAAAAAAAAAAACTCACTTTTCTCCCTCTCTCTCTCCGTCCTCTCACACCTACTCGCTTCTAGGTCAAATATTTAAGCAAAATTTTGTTAATCTCTTTCCATTCCTAGAAGATTCTTGTTTGAAGGTAACAATTTTAAATTTTTTGCATTTTGTAAATTGGGGATTTTAATTTAAGTTTTTGCATTTTTTTTTTCAGGTTCTAAACATTGAATTGGAAGAGGCATTTTGACAGATGAAGAAACTTGGAGGTCAATTCTTTTACTTTTGTTTTTCATTAACTTTAATCATTGGTTGTTTTACAAATTTGGAAAAAAATTGTAATAACTTGTAATGTTAGTGCATGATTGGCAATAGAAGTTTTGAACGTTGCAATTGTTATATATTTACAAGTACAAATTAAATTTTATACTACCTTGTCTTGTTTAATTTAAATTTTATACCAATTGTTATATGTTGATTATTTTATGCTTTCTTAATAGAATTGTTGTATAATGATACTTTATAATATACTATTAAATTTTAATATATTTCTGTTATGTATTGATTGTAAACTATAATGTAAATATATTGAATAATATTATTAATTATAATTTTTAAATAAAAGAAATTATATTTTTTTTTACAAATTCTGGAAATTTAGCGGCGTTTTTATAATACAAACACCGTTATATTTTTGAATATTAAAGAACGAAATTCTTAATTTAGCGGCGTTTCTCGAGACAAACGCCGCTAAATGTTTCAATTTACCGGCATTTTTATCTGCTAATTTATTCTCAAATACTATATGCTGTAGTCGTACGCTGGCGTTTATAAACGTTGACAAATATCCCTACAAACGTCTTGATTAGTCAGGGAACTCAATTTAAGGACAAAATCATCAATTTACAGCTTTTTAAAAAAAAAATGATAAAAAAGATGAATGGAAAAAATGGAAATGAATGAAAACTCCTTTCTTTTTCTCTTCACATGTGATTTCACTAACCGGACAAAAATAGTGTTTGTTTATCTTTGCCTGATTCTTGATTCTCAGCAATAGTCAAAGACGGGCAGCTGTAGACACCTAATTTTGTCCGGACCGCTAAATCAGGTATGTTATCTTCCTAAATTGATGTTTTAGAATGCAAAAATACTTTTCTCATCTGGCAGGTGGTACTCCGTTACTTAGTCTAAGAAGACAAGCATAAAAAGTCAGACTTGAAAACGTCAGCCCAAAAAAGCCAATCCTGAAAAGTCAACTACTGAAAAAGTCAACCCACTTTCAAAATCAAGATTTGAAGTTCAATTGAAAAGTGGTGAAAGAATTTTGATAATCCGAGGTCTACATTGAAAGAAATGGAGTTCGAAAGTTGGGCCACAGAGATTCAGTAGAAAAAAAAACCCTAGTTCGAAAAATTTGGGGAAAAATGCTTAAACGATCAAATTAGTCGAAATTGAAGGTTCCAAATGAAAGATAAGAACTGAATACGGGTAACGAAGAAGCTACTTGGAAGAAAAGCTAAAGGAAAAGTTAATTCGGAAGAAAATCGAGAATTAGGGTTTTTAATGGATTTTGGTGAAATTGGGGAAAATTACAGAAATGGCCTGATTCGGTAAAATTAAAACCCCTAATTGATGAGGAGTGAGTAACCAAGGATAGCCCAAGGCTCAGTTTGAAGAAAATCCGAGAAAAGAGCCGATTGGAGGGAAAATGAAAAAAAAATGAGGAAATTCCTGAAAATAAAAAAGGGAAAAATCAAATTGGAAGGGAATTTGATCGTAAAATTGGGCGTTTTCGGACCAACTCCAATTCAATGTATAACAAAGGCCCACGAAAAGAAAATCTGAAAATCGAACTTGTTTTGAGCAAAACCGGGGCAAAAGGGCAAAATTGGAAAATTTGGGGAAAATAGCAAATAAACTCAAAAAATTCTGAAAATTTGCAGATCTCATTCTTAAATCATTTTGAAGACATTGGTGAAGAAAATCTGGATTCGGAGTTCATTTGCAAAATGGGCAAATCTCAAGCCAACTATGCAGAAATTGAAAAGGATAAATCCCGAAAAAATAGCAAATGAGTTCCAAAAATTTTGAAAATTTTCAGATTTTATTCTTAAATTATTTCGAAGAGATTGGCAAAATAAAATCTGGATTCGGAACTCGTTTGCAAAATGGTAAATCCCGAGCCCACTATGCAAAAATTCAAGCAGATAAATCCCGAAAAAATTGCAAATGAGCTCCAAAAATTATGAAAATTTCTAGATCTCACTTTTAAATTATTTGTAAGAGATTGGTGAAAATTTGTATTTGGAGCTCGTTTTCTATTTAATTTGGTTTAAGGGTCAAAAAGGTCATTTCACCGAAAAACTGAAGAAGGCCTTTAAAAAATTGGAGATTGGCCTGGATTTTAAAAGGGCAATCAGCCAAGCCCATAATGGAGGAAGATGTTGCTGAGATTTTAGATCAAATGGCCAAAAGTGAAGATGAAGGTAGTTATTTTTGTGATCAAGCCTTTGAATTTGCAACACTTGGACCAATGGTTGGAGAGGGATGATGTCATATTTATATTCCCATTTATGACATCATCTTCATGACATCATATATTTAGAGGCTGATTATTCTAATCTAATGGTGGGATTTTCACATAGAAGGCATCTTGAATGATAGCCATTGGATGGAGAAAAATAACTACATTCCTTCTAGAAGCATACCAATCGGCCAAGGCTATTAGGGAGGGGGGCTGAACAGTTTTTCACAAGTTTTGGAGGCTGGAAAATAGGCAGTAGCTAGGGAGAAAATGAGAGAAAAATAAAGAAAAAAGAGAAGAGAAAAAATGAGAAGAAAAAGAAGGGTTTTGGCTTGTTTCTTCTTGATTTGGAAAGCTAGAGCAAGGTAGCTATGCTCTTTCATGGTTATTTTTCATATTTTATTGATATGATCTTGCTTTTTTGATTGATATTTTTTCCTTTTTATGAAATAAACTTGTTTCTAAAGAGCTACTATTTTGCTTTTTTAAAAAAGAAAATAAAAAACAAGTTTTCTTCAAAAATTCATCATGGCCGAATGAGTTGCTATTTTGGTAAATGATTTTGTGTTTGATTTTTATTCATGAGTTTGATTTGTGGTAGGTTAGATTATTTGTGTTAGATTAGATTGATTTGTGGTAGGTTAGCTTGATTGTGGTAGTTTAATAATATACCATGCTATGTGTTTGTGACAATACCATGCTAGATTCATGTTGTTCCATTCGGCCATGATGGATTTTTGAGCATGTTTGCATTTTTATCATGTTTGCTTGTTTAATAAGTTTCCATTGATCTTCATGCATATATACCATGCTATACTCATATTGTTTAACTCAGCCATAATGAATTTTTATGCATATTTGCATTGTTTAGTTTATTGCTTCCATTTGTTTGTGTTATTGTTTAGCTAGGATTATACTATGTGATTTGGGGGCTATTCGTTCAACATCATTTGGTTTTGTGTGTGCATGTTCAATTTATCTAGTTGATAGGTTTGCATTTCATGCCATAACATTGTGTATTTTGATTTGGTTTTCCATGTGTTTGTGTTATTGGCTAATTAGGATTGCATTAGTCTATTTTAATGGCCATTCGGCCTCTTCATGTAATTCTTTCATTGTGTGTGCATTTGCATTATGTTTAGGTACCATTGCTTTGCATTATCATGCCATGAGATTGTGTATTAATTGTTGTTAGGTTTATTAGTCACTATATGTTCATGACATTTTCATACATCCTCATGACATTTAAGGTCTAGAATCATATTGGTATTGCCATACATATTCCCATGCATATAAAGTCTAAGATCATATTGATATTGCCATGCATTTGCTATGCTATTTAGGTCTTAGGTCACTTTGTATTTCCATGCATTTCATATCACTTTAGGTCTAAGTCTCATTTGCATTATTATGCATCTCATGCATGCTTAGATTAGGATTACATTTATTGCCATGCAAACTCATGCTAGGCATTAGGTTATTTTGTATTGCCATGCATTTCTCACATCATTTAGGTTTTAAATCATGCATTTCATGCATTCAATTTGCTGTATGATCATGCATCTCATGTCATGCCACATGATTTATGACTTAGGCCAATCAATGGTTCAAAGTCATGCTCACTTGAGCATACTTGTGAAAAATTAAAGAGTTGTCAAATTGATTATTCTACCTTTGTGATTTTTTTTACTTAGCCAATTTTTGTCTAACTTTTTAAAAGTGTTAGCTACTATTTATGGGTCTTTAGGAGAGTCTCCAACATTTTTACTTTGATTTTTAAATGATTTTATCAAAGGCAAAAAAAATATGTTCTGGCAAAACAATTTTTCACCCAGTACTCGGACTTTCTCGATTTTTTTGGGAAATCATCTTTAATCAGAAAATTAAGCAAAAATGTTTTCGTGTATTTTACATGTTCTGAGTTTCCAATTTTTTTTTTTTTTAGATTTTTTTTTAATTCTTAAAAATAGGTAAAAAAATCGTGATTCAAAACTGGACAGTAGAGGCAGATTTGAATTCAAAAGAAAAACAATTGTTGAATTTGGCTAAGGCATTTAGAGAGGTTGGTTAGGAACTTTAGCTACTGTACTAGCTTGGTTTTTAGACTATTTTAAATTTTAAAAAGGATTTTATAAACCTCGGGTTAAGGGTGGTCAAGTCCAGGATTTTAAACTTAGGAAATTAGAGCAATTTTTAAAAGGGATTCGGCTAAGAGATTTTATTATCCAAGATTTTCAAAATTGTTTCCAAACAATCACAAAGTGTTTTTTTTTAGAAAATTTAATTTGATGTCTTTTCCTAAGATAGCCGATATCTTTTTAGATATATGAATTTCCTTATTTAAAGAAAAAAAAAATACAATTTCATGCATTGCATTTTCCATATTCATGCATATTGTATAATGTATGATTTTTTTTTCGCTATGATAATTTCTATGGTATTGTTATTATTTTGATTTATATTTTTTGGTGTTATGCTGTTTGTTATATGGTTTTGAATATTTTATGCTATTCTATGTTTTTTATTTAGTCATTTATTTTTGTCATATTATTTAGCATATACTATGTTCATGCATTACTATTTTTATTTTTATTTTCATGCATATTTCATGATAGCATTATTTTATATTTTATGTCATTTCATGTCACTTAGGACATTTCATTTCATCTAGGATATTTTATCTCATTTAGAATATCATGTCATTTAAATCATATCATTTCGTTTAGAATATACCATGATACTTAGGATATTTCATTTCATCTAGAATATACTATGCCATTTAAATTATATCATATCATTTAGGTTGTATTATATTATCTAGACTTTGTTATATCATCTTCAGTATGTCACACATATTTATGTTCATTTTTTTTAAAGATGTTTTGAAAAAAATAATGATTTTCAATAAAATAAAGATATTCTCGAGTTAAAATAATTCATGAGTTCTCTACCGGGTTTGCTGGAGATGATATCATCAATTATCATTAATAAAAGAATATCTTCCTTTAAAAAAAAACGAAAATGATTAGGAAATTTTTCCAAATAAATAAAAATTTCTATATTTTGCTGATTTTGTCGGAGAATATAGGACAATTTTGAATTAAGAAATTCCGGATCATTTTCGATTAAAAATGGATTTATCTTTCTTTAAATTGGGAATTAATTTGAAATTCCAAATTTAAAATCGATTTTTTACCGAGACTTGAGATAACACATGATTAATAAGGTACCGTTTTATACGGGTGTTGTGGGGGTGCTAATCCTTCCCCGCACGTAACCGAGTCCCGAACCCTATTATTTGATTTTCTCTGGTTTAAAATGCAGACTTGAAATTGGTTTTAAAAAAGTTTTAATTAATTTTAAAATGTTTTACAAAACCGGTTTTAATAGGTGGCCGATCACACCTATCTAAAAAAGATTGGTGGCTACTCCATATCTTTTTCAAGGTCATTTTCAAAACCTTCATTTTTTAAGAGAAATTAAGTCGACTTTTCTTTGGGTTTTTTTTAATGTCACGCTTAACGAATAATAAAGTCTTGCAATGAGACTTGTTATTTTTTAGGTTGCGACAGATTTAGGTAGCAAAACTAAATAATGGATGTAAGTATTGAACATTAAAGATGAAATCAATATTAGTGATGGAAGAAGATATTTGTGTTGACTTGAATACTTGTAGAGTTCTTGTAAATTAGCAGGAATTATGTGGTATTAATTGTCTAAGTAGCTAAGAGCATGCAAACCTAATAATTGGCTTTTGAGTGACCACATTTTATTTTTTTGCATGTAGAGTCATGAAAGGACCAAATTTAATAGACTGTATATGACAGAGGAACAAGGGGGCTATAACATTAGAATATTATTAAGAAAGAATACAATCATATGTCATCTCTGTTTGTTGTGTTTATAAGAACAATAAATACTAATGATACAATTAAGGTGCTCTATTTCTTAGTTTGCAAGAATTCATGTCATATACAAACATATATATATATATATATATATATGCACTGTTAGTTGTTCGCTTGCTAAAGATTATGCTAATGTCATAGTTTCTTTTCATGCCAGAAAAGGAATTTTCTCTCATGTCTACTTTTGGGTTAATAAAGCTCCACATTGTTCTTATTTTTTATATGATAAAGTTGGATAGAATGGATTGAGAAATACTTTACATCATAAACTTCCTTGCATTTATTATCTATAATTAAGACACTAGTTAATAGTATTTTTTTAATAGGAATAAATAGTACATTTTAGTTGAATAAATCTATGTAAGAGCATGAAAAAAAAAGGCTATGGCTCCTGCTATTTATTGGTTGATTTCTTTTTGAACTCTTTGTTGGACTAAGGCTAAACTGCTCTAATATGGCACTAAAAACACAGTACACTGTTTGGTTGATGTGCTTTGTGTTTTGGTATGTTAGACTTTGACTTGTTCACTACTAAGACTTGAAACATTGATTTATTTTCAGTTAGCAGAATGAAGTGTTCAGACAGTAGTGGCAGTTGCTACTACAGTGGCATTGGCAATAGAGATGGGTATATATGCTGCATATTATTTTAGATTGATCTGCAGATTACTAACTTTATTTTTCTTGTTGTAGAATATTCACAAAAGGTATTTGCTCCCTTTTCTGGACAAGAAAAAAGCAATATTTGAGAAATTGGGACCAATAATTTATGCTGTAGGTGTTTCAGGAGTAAACATACTATGCTTGCTGGTATGGTCAAAATTTTATTTCTGATTGATGTTTATTATTCTGAAAGTCTCAATTAACTTTAGTTGTAAGTATTTATTTTATATTATTTTCCATAATGCATAGATTGTTTCAATTGTATTTGATTAGTTTTTCATTGATTCCATTGCTTTGAGTAGATGGATAGAGAACCAAATGGGATGGAAGTTCAAGAATGAATACAGATGAGGTTTTTGAGTGTAATAGGAACAATAGCTTTGTTGAGTCTAGAGAAGAGACATGTCCTTCAAGATTGAGCGATATGAAATTGGTGGATAAAGTTAATGAAGAAGACAATTTTGAGGAACTTCTTGGAGAATATGCTTTGCAAGAATTAAATGTTTGGGAGCAAAGACAACACATTGCAGTTGTTAATCTTCTTTGTCATATCATTCATGCAATGTGCTTCATGAAGATGTATTATCATTTAAGGCATGCCAACACTGTAATTATCAATGATACTGGGGATAGAGATCAAGTTCGCCATGAATTAATGCAAGAGCTGACTAATGATCAACATTGTATGCATGGGACCAAGTACCTTTTTCAGATTGTGTGGCATGCTTCGAGGATCTAGGCGTCTCAAAGACACCAAAAATTCTTCTGTTGAGGAACAAGTTGCTAAATTTCTCTATATACTAGGACACAATGAACGGACTCGTCCAGTTGGTTTATGTTTTCGTCGATCTCGTGAGACCATAAGTCGTCAATTTCATGTTGAGTTAAGAGCTATCATTAGCTTAGAAGAGAATTTCTTTAATCCCACTTGAAATACTTAATAGCAATAGATTTTACCCATATTTCAAGGTAAATTATGTTATAAGTTTTATAATTTCTAAGTAATCATAGTAGTCACTATAGATAAAGTTTATTTATAAAGCTATAATTTCAAGATTGTGTTGGTGCAATTGATGGTACACATATCCGTGTTAAAATTCCTTCAAAAAATGCTCCAAGGTATCGAGAGAGAAAAGATATCCAACACAAAATGTATTAGCTGCATGTAGATTTGACATGAAGTTCACAAATGTGTTAGCTGGGTGGGAGAGAACAGCATCCGATTCAAGAGTCATAAAAGATGCTTTAACTAGGGAGGATAATCTTATCATTCCTAAAGGTAAGATTAACTTCAAATAAATTATTTAAATTTATCTTATAGAATTCATGTTAAATTAATTTCTTTGGACAGGGAATATTACCTACTAGATGCGGATTTTATGTTAAGAAGTGGACTAATTGCACCATTTAGAGGTACACTTTATCATTTGAAGGAGTATTCTGCTCGTGGTCTTGAAAATGTTGAAGAACTTTTCAACCATTGTCACTCTTCATTGAGAAATGTGATTGAAAGAGCATTTGGAGTATTAAAGAAACATTTTGCAATAATTTCAGGAATGACAGAACCATTCTATCCAGTTGATACAATGGGCAAATATACTTTTGGCATGTTGTATTTTGCAGAAATATTTAATGGGGGTTGATCCTTATTATGAGTTGATTGAAAGAGTTGATGATAGGAACTGCGCAAATTCACGAGGCTAATGCTAGTAACAATGATGGTGATGAAGATGCTAGGCTAGGAGTCGCTATACGCAACAATATAGCTGATACAATGTGGCAAGATTATGTTTCACAAAAATGATGATTTTTCTATATGTTTTGCTCTTTAATTTGTTTTCTCTTCAAATACTTATGTTGGCTTATAACTCTTTGTAGTTAGCTATTATTTTCTAACGTCACGTTTCTTTTTTACTATAAATCTATGTTATTGTATTGTATTGTTTTTTTGTTTTTGTTTTTGTGTGTGGATAATTTATAGTATTGCTTCACTTGTGCCAACATGGTGAAAATATGAATCTAGAAAATTGGTTTTCTATTTGATAAAAATAATTTGAAAAATCGTGTGAAAACTCTCTCATTTTCATGAACCATGCTCAATTTAATTTATTTATCTTTTTCAATATACTACTTAGTTTAATATGCTTCTATGATTTTTTTAATGTATTTTACTTAGGTTACTCTTTTCATATTTATTTTTAGGCTATTTTTTTATATAAAAAAATCATTTATTATAATTTAATTGTTTAGGTTGGATGGATGATACTTTTATATGAGTGAAAAAATTATACAAATATAATTTATTTTTTATTTAGATTTTTTATTTTATAAATCCATCGTATTAAGATAATTATTTCTTTCTAAAAAATTAAAAGAAACTTTTGTCTAAAAAAATTAAAAATAAAATCCCAATAAAATTTACCCAAAAAAAAAAAAAAAGAGATATGAAAATGTATAATGGTAAAATTATTGTATTTTTTATTTTCTTTCCTCTCATTTTTCAATCTTACCAAGCAATAGAGAAAAAGAAAATATATTCCATCCACTTTTCTATCTTTCCTACCAAGCACACTAATAAAAAGAAAAAATATGTTTTCTATCACTCTACTTTTCTCCTCCTTTAATTTTTCATCTTTTCAATTTTCTTTCCATCCAACCAAGCACATCCTAAATATTGGCGACATTCCTTGAAAGATGTTGTCCCTGTAATTCTTAAGAGCTCTGAAGATTATGACGTAAAAGGTGTTGATTCAGATACTTGGGTTGAACTTGAAGCATTGCCAAAAGTCAAGAAGAACAAAGGAGTCAAATCGAAGTTGATATATTTGACTACTTCGAGCTCGTTTGTTTGGGCGATGGGAAGGAATTCAAAATATAGCCCATTTTTCTTATTTTTTTTTAATTGTTTAAACAATTTTATTCTATTTAGTATTTGTTGAAAAACGATTTTGGCAAAACGATTAATGGATTTAACCTTTGTCAAAATCCATCAAGAGAGATTTTGAAATCGTTTTAGTTTAAAACAGAGGAACGGAGCTGGTCCAAGAGTGGCTATAAGATTTAAACAAACCATTCTCATTATCACAGAAACAAAAGTTGTGAATCATAAAACTCATAGCTCCCGTTTGCATTTTTGAAAACTAGTTTTCATAAAGTGAATCAAGTGTTGGATATCATAACTTATAATTATTTGTATACATACGAAATACATATTTTAAAACAAAGATTATCGTAACTAGATACATAGTGTTTAATTAACGTACACAATTGATATCAAAATTGAATGAGAAATTGATCTCATTAACACCCACTTGAAAAGGAAAATAGTTGGTTGAAGTTGTGCATGGTAGTCAATCCCACATAGAACAAAGTATAACTTTTGCTTGTTGTTTATATAGGCTTTGTTTCAATGTGGAGTTGTGCCCTAAAAGGCACCCAAGTTTTGTGGTAGGTGAGGATTTACACAAACTAGGTTAGATCACACATACGCGTGTGCCGCCACCAAGCCAGGTTGGGTCAAACCAGGCCTGGGCTTGGGTCAGCAATAATCTTTTTGCTACCCAGCCGGACCAACCAGCTTAATGACTGTCCGATTAATTCAAGCCTGTTCGGTCCAGGATCGAACCGGTTCGTGTTTTTTCAGAATCTGTCTTTTCGGTAAAGACATGCCGGTTCGGCTTCATGCTTGACTGAACCGGTTCGTCACCAATGGTTGTGCCTATTCTGATCAAACAGATTCGTTCCATGTGATGTGTCTTTACCGAACAGACAGATTGAATGCTATAAATACAGACATCCTGTGTCTGTTTTTACTCACTAATTCACTAAATAATTTTGCCTTTTCCGAGTTTTGTATTTGAGAGAGACTCTGCATTCTTTTGGTTCGTCGAGTTGCTTTGAAGTGTGCTCTCTATAGCAACGTTATCGAGGAAGCCTGGGAGACGATTTGCATACAATCTGCAAGCACCTTAGAGGTAGACAAAATTCATCTTAAGGTCAGAGGTCCAACCTTGGCTCGATATTGATTTTTTCAAATCAATTTCTGTAAGTCGTCTTTATTTTCGGTTTTATATAATCTGTAAGTTCAAGTACGTATATAAATATATCAAGTTTCATTTCCGAATTATCTGTTTTATATTTACATATATTTTGTTTAATTGTATATATAAAATATTCATGCAATATCAAGAATAGCTCAAAATAAACTAGCAAAAAGGAACACCGGCAAACTAAATAGACATAAATGTTAAGGAACAAAAAAAAAAAAAAAGATCCGCCTTATAGAAGAACTCCAAACTCCTTTTCATCCTCTTTTTCTCTCCTTTCTCTCTTATTTTCCCCTTTCGTGGACCCTAAGCAAACTCCCTAAAAAAAATACCCCCCAACCTCTCCTAATTTACCTCATTTTCATATACCTCTTTCCTCAACTTAATCGTGAACCCTTTGAGCAAATGATCCAATAGCTCTAATCTATTCCTTTAAAAGCCCTCCCTCATTTTTCTATTTTTAATCCCCATTTTTTGGTCCCTCAGATCAACCAAATATAAGGCCAAGATTAAAAGTAAGAAAGGAAGTTAGAGAGGGATACTGTCTAAGTTACTCATTCCTTTCCATTTTCCATTTTTTATTTTCATCAAAAATTTTCATTTTAGAAAATTCGAATGAGACCGACATTTAAAGCCTAGAACTAAAATTTTCATGTCATCGGGTTTAATCGAAAATCAAGAATTTTGGCACAGTTTTGTTTTATCAATTTAAGTTCCAAAAAGATAAATAATTCAACAAATTTAAATGTTCTAAAAGTGTAACCCTAAAAATTACTAAATGTTAAACATGGTCTAACTTAAAGTAAATTGAAATTTAATAAATTGGCCTGAATAAAACTAAATATCTACATATTGATTATTGAAAATTGATTTCTTATAAAAAAAAAAAATTTGTGAGCTTTTTATTTTTTTTTTCAATCTAAAAAATATTAATGAATTTTTTCTTTTGTATTCTTAATTGGAATGATTTTCTTTTTATGCAAAATTGGAATGATTGTTGATGAAAGAAGGTGAACAATAATTAATATTAACTGATAATTGGTAGGAGTATTATGTTATATATCATCACTTAAGTTTTTAGTAAATCACTATTTATTTAGAAAATTAGATTCTAAATTCTTTTTGTATATGTTTATATGTATGTATTCCTTTACTTTGTTTATAATCAACATTTCAAAATTTATTTTATAAAAAAAATTAAAACTTTGCATTTAGAGCAATATGCTTAAATTACTTTTCATGTATATTTTTTCTATTTATTGTTCATAAATATTATAATACTTTTCTATTAATGAAATTTATTATAATCTATAATATATATAAAAGGGAGAATTTTTTGAACTAACGAAAATACCTATTGTTGTTTATTATATTACTAATTTACCATTTTAAATATATATTTTTTTAAGTAAAAAGTCTAATTTCGTTAAAACACTTTCATTAAATGGATTAATTTGATAATAAATAATAAAAATTGTTTTTACATGAAACGGCTTTATCTTAAATGTTTAAATTTTTCACTAATCTTAAAAAGTAAATCAATAATTAAAATTTACATTAAATTTTTTATATTTATAATTAACTTTGCATTGATATTAAAATAATAAATTTTATAATAATTTGATATAATTTACATATGAAACAAAATTGATCAAATTTTAGTTAATATACAATTTATTTTATTTATTTTTAAAACATATAATTATATAATAAAAATAGATAAAACAACGAACATTCACATGCAAACGCATATGATAATAAATACTAGTTTTCTTAAATGAATAAAAAATATGTTGTGAATATAAAAATAAAATAAATACAAATAATTAATAAACACAAATAATTAAAGTACTCGAATGATGAATAATATATTTTTATTCTTATCTTAAAAAGGTTGTTGTTTTAAGAACGAATGAATTGATAAAAATTTCTTTTAAAGTTATCTATTTTATTAAATTTCAAATTTTTTTTATTTCTCTAAATTACATCAATTTATTTTTATTATCATTATCTTAATTTGAGAGCATGTTAATAGAAAAAATATGCATATTAATTAATATTATTGGAAATAATATTATACTTTAGAAAAATAAAAATAATGCAAAATACAAATATAACAATTTTATCAATTTTTATGAGGTATAAGTTTCATTAATAAGTTAATAACTAATTCAAAATTAATTATTATAAATAATAATATATAAAAAATTAATTAGTTATAAAAAGAAATATATGATTTCATAATAAATGAGACATCACTTATGGATAACAAAATAATATGAGACAATTTTCATACTAAAAATCATTCCAAATTACATATAAAGATAATTATGAGTCATAATTTTCATATAAAAAAATACATTAGTACATATTTATTATTGCTTTTTAGATGTTTATTATTATTATTATTATTAATGAATAAGTATTATCTATTAGTGATTATATTAGTAATTAATATATCATAAAAGAAATTACACCTCAAATAGTATAAAAAAAATAAAAGAGAAGAAATTACACCTCTTTATAAAAGTTTATATTTTGATCAGCTATATGAAAATCAAAATTTTTTTTATATGTTTACTTCTAATCATACATAATATTATCATACATATTAAGTTATAATATGAATTTAATAGAAAGAAAAATAAAGAAAATAAAAAATACTAATATCTAAAAGTAGTTCATATCTTTATATATATATGAGGAGAGATCCACTTATATTAGTATAAAAATAATTTAGTTTTAAACCCATTCGTATTTTTTACGATTTATATTTGTTTGATCATACTGTCATATTTCATGCTCTATTCATGCAGATCGTGCATGTCAAATTTTGAGTAAGTTAAAAATGTCTAACTATTTGTTTGATATAAAAAATTTCAACTGTTAAATATATATAAAAAAGATGGTATTCTCGATTGACATGATATAGAAATCAGAGTGATTGAAAACTTTACGTGCACGACGAGTGCGATTATATTGCTAAATTCGACAAATTATTTGTTAAAATTTCATTCATATACGAAATTATAAAAATATGTAAAACTAGATGATTTTACATCATTATAAATTGATCCCTTCTGTCTTTATATATATAGATTCAACCATATCATATACCGATAGTCAAATATAAAAGTTATTGTTATGTAAACTTATAATTAGTTTTAACTCTTAAATTAATAGAATAAATTTCTTTGTCATTATTATCATTTATTTAAGTCCAAAAGTAATCACATTAAACAGTAGATTCTTTCATACATTAAACCACTAAAATCTAATTTTTTTAATTAAAAGTCATAGTAAATTATCAAATTTCATATTTAGTAAAATGTATGAACCTATATTAACAAATTTGTCATAACAACTTGAGATGTTAATTTATTTATTTTTTTTTTCTCAAGTTTACCACAAAGTGAATGCATTACCAATTTTCATATCAAATAAAATATATAAAACTCACTATAACTAATTTATCAAAGAAAAGCCTATATAAATATAAAAATCTATATTTTCTTTTTTTTCAAAACAATTTGAGTTACTAATTTGATTATTTTCATATCTAGTAAAATATATGAAACTCACCACACTAATTTAATTATTTTTCTCTTGAATTTACCAATCAAAATTAATGATTTTCATCCAAAAATTTTCATGGAAAAAGAGCTTTTTTTCTTGTAATGGATGATTTTCATTCAAATAAGAGATAAGCCAAAGTTATATGTAATAATTTGGTACGTGAGAAGATACGAAGCCAACTTAATTTTGGATTCTTGTGAATGTTTAAAAACAAAAATAAGGCATAGCATCCTAGAAAATATCAATGTTTAAAAAAGATCAACGGTCAAACTGGTGAGACCTCCGATCATCGGTTTAATAGATCGGATAGATTGAATCGGTCGATTATATTAAAAAAATAATTTAATTATTAAACAAGTAATTTTAATATTATATAAGTATTAAATATAGTAAATACTTAATAAATATATGTATTTGGCTAAATGGTATGGTCTTTAATATAGATTCAAGAGGTAAAAGGTTCAACTCTCATCACATATAATAATTTTTTTATTTTTAAAAAAGTGTAAAACCAATTTTTTCAATTTTTCGTATACATTAGTCCAAGTTACCAACCAAACCCATACTCAGACTTCTTCATTGTGGGATCATTTCTTGGGATACTGTAATATTAAAGCTCTGCTTCTGGCTTATACAGTCAAAGTCTAAAATACTTGGCGAGACCATTACACGGACTCCTGGTGGCGGTTTCGTAGTAAAAAAGTATGTGCTTTTGCGTCTACCAACATTTGTGACTATCCTCGTAACAGTGACAGTGGTATTAAGGTTGGGAATTGCAAACGATGGATAATTGAGGTTGACTGTTGAAGGTATCTCATTTGGGCACTTAAATAAGACTTAATTTCTTTTAGGGCCTTCAGGCCAGCGCTACAGAGATAAAGAATGTAGTCATCGTATGAGGCATCATAGATGCGACTACGATCTGTTGCCTTAATAGGTCGAAAATGGCTAGATCCAAATTGGAAGGGAGTTGCAATGTTGTCAATGGAATCTGTGATTGGCCTACCTAAGTTGTTTGTTATTCCGGCTGAGATATAGAAATGAGATGGTTTAGAAAAGTTAGGTCTAGAAAAAAGCATAAACAATATTGTTATGGAAAAATTAGTTGTAAATAGAGCTCTTAAAGATGATTCGAACAAAGTTTTTTTGTCGAATCCGTTCGTATTTAAAATGGATCTAATATAATTTGACAAAAAAAGTCAATAATCCAAATCTATCCAACTCGAACCTAAATTAATTCGATTCTTAAACCATCCAAACCTAAATTACCCGAAAGTCTAATTCGAAATGACCTAAAATTAAACCGATTTAATTTTAAAACTCAACTATTTGGATCCAAGATGATCCTAATTCGATAATCCAAATCCGAGTAACCTCAGCATCAAGCGCAAAAGACTCCAACACAAAATAACATGAATCCAATTTTTTTTCAATCCAAAATGACACGATCTGAAATAACCTATCCCAAATAACCTGTAAGTACTATTAAAGAGCTATAAATGAATTCTGAAGTTTTACTTGTGGTCATGACAGCATATTTGATAGCATCAATGCTCCGATCGGGGTGTATGGTTCTGAGAAGTGCAACTGCACCAGACATATAAGGGCAAGACATGGAAGTTCCTGAGTAAATGTTATATTTCATTGATGTGTGATCATCTAGAATCTTTGAGGGAGATGATGCTTCACTCCATGCTACCAAAACATAAAGTCCCGGAGTCGTGATATCAAGCTATCATATATATAGGAGAAACCAGAAGGCAAGTTAGAAGATAGTAAACAGATAAAGCAAGCAGTTGAGTAAATCCTAAACTTCAAATGTAACATCAAAGGTAGACCTCTTAAAAAGTAGACCTCATAAGTAAGAACTTTAACTCATATAACAAAAACATGACTCCGTCAATATAGACTATTAATTAAATTAGGTTCACGAATTACCTTGAGAATATTAGGATCAACCACATTTGGACCTCGACTGGTGGATCCAACCATGAAGGGTGCTGGCTTATAGTGCAATATTGTATTGCCTGGACTGATCACCACCATCGGATTCTTTGTAGAGTTGATGTATTGAAGAATCTTAGTCCTACTATCATAATTCACAACAGTTGCAGGAAGCAAATGAGCATCACATGATACTTCATTTCCATTTGCCTCAGAGTTGGCTAAGAGAAAATCGACACCACCAGCTCTTTTCACTTCGATTCCTTTACTACTCTTAGTATGGCCTCTCTCGAGCACACCACAATCTTTCCTCTCACTTTATCAGGGTCAAGGGAATGAAACTTACCTTGTAAGGTTTTGAGGCACACCAGGGACAACTACATCTCCTGCATAAACTAATGGGTACATCCACTTTATTTTGTATGGTGAAACACTTTGTCCCTACTAAATTATTATTAATGAACAAGAATATTTATATGAATTAAATAAAAAGAAGAAAGAAGCATGATCATAAGCATAAAATTAATATCATAATTATAATGTAAATGATCTAATCGTATCTTACTATAATTTTCAAGCCATTCCCTAGTATAATATTTTGTAGTAGTTTTATTTTAATCAATTCATTCTTTTCTTACGTGGGTTCTAGACATGTGTCAATGTAAATAAAATGCAGTTTAGAATTTCAAATAAAAAGGGATTTTATATCATCAACATCTAAACTCCTAACAAAACTAGAACTAATTAGTGATAGAGTTGGCTGGCAATCCGACAAGTAAGATAAGGGTATTTAAATTTTGAACCCAATTTGCAAGACACATCGTCCTTTTTGACTGATTAAGTTTTATTTGCACGTGCGCTGCACGTGAGTGATATTATCTATCATGTAATTTATATCAAAATAATAATATAGTTAACGTTAATAATGTAATTGTTATATATCTAAAAGAGAATAAAATTAAATTAAAATTTATCAAATATATTATTGAAATTTTACTTGAAAATAATATAAAAAAAAAACTTAAAATTGAAACCTACTCTTTCTCTACTTTGATTTTTTTATTTGTTTTTTTCCACCAACTTGTTTAATGTTAAATTATCATCTACATTTTTTTTTTTGTAATATATTTTCGAAATCCTTTTATTTTTCTTTGATGCATATCCATTAAAATAATTTTTTTCATCCTTTGTCTCATGTTTTTCTTCTATTTCCATCTTTATATTCAAATATCAAATTATGTTTTTCAAATTTCTTCATTTGTTCTGCCACTAAACGATTTTGAGGTTATTCAGATTCTTGTCTCACATCCATATGCACAAAGAATATATATTTATTGCCTACGCTTGAAATTATATTGATGTAGTAGTCTGCTTCTCTATCTTTTTTGTTTTGTTTTCTACATTAAAAAAATGTTAGTTTTCAATTATTCATATTTAAATTGAAATCAAAGTTACAAATAATTTTTATCACAATTTTAATATATTCTAAATATTATAAGCTTGAACAACCAATAATTATTTACGCTCCTTCAAATAAAGTTACTGTAATTTATTGTTTCTCATCACTAGCTTCAAGTTTCAGTAGATATTTGCAGCAAAAAATTAATTATCACCTAACTTTATGTATGAATTAACATATTTATTTACTTACCTTGATTTATAATCAACATTTATATTTTCGCATTTATAGCACAGTGCTTGATTATCATTAATATGAAATTTTCTTTTGCAGATGTTGCAAGCATTGTAATATGATATACTTTTATTGATAACATTTATAACAAAATTTATACTTTCAAGCGTTCCTTTAACAAACAATAATCTTTAATATATATTTATTAAAAATATATAATTATTGTTACATCTGAAAATAACATCAATGGATCAATGATATCTTTCAAATTATTGTGGAGTGAGTTTTTAATTTCTTTTTGTTGTGTTGAACATATCAATGTATTTTTATTAATGTTTTCCAGGTTAGAGAACCTATAAAGAATACACTGTTAGTTGACACCAAATGATAACATAATTTATTTTAGTAAATAAGAAACTAATTTGTTTATATATATATTTATGTAAATGATATTACTACTTTTTAAGCATGCTTCCTTTCTTTATGGAAGGATTGATTGTAATGGATGAGATCGCTGATGTATTCAATAGAAAAACCCCTAAAATGATAAATTTTGATGCAAATGATTTTACTTTATTTAGAATGTTTATATATAATAAAAAAATTACCTCGATATGTGTAGCTATTTTTTTTATATTTAATAATGCAACAATTGACTTTTTATCAATTAGCTCTTCCAACAATTGTCCTTCAATTTTTGCAAGACTTCCCAATAGTACAATTGACATAACTTCTTTCCTACATGTAAGTCATTTGAGAAAAATTCAATTAATATATCATATTAAAATTTACAAAAGAAATTTAAGTATATATATAAAAGTATTAGCTTACAAAATCTTACTTTTTATTTATCACTGTCATCTCTCGCTTAACTTTTTGCATATTAATACAATGATGAATATCAACAACAATATCGAGAGTGTCTACGTCAATACAAATGTTAGTTAACAATATTAAGTAAAGTTCTTAGTAAATGATTAAAAAGAATAATTTAATAATTAAAGACTTCAATATTGATAAGGATAAAGAAAAATTGGTTAATATTTTAATTTAATTAGAAAATAATTAATTAAGACAAAAAATTTAATTTCAAAAATTATTAATAATATAAATGTCGTACATTATTTGCAATTTTAAAGTTGATACTTTTATATAGTGTATATATTGATTAACTTTAACAATTGATATATATATATATATATATTAGTATTAAATTATGTATTTGATGTATTTTATTTCTTTATACTTTTTTTATAAATTGATAGAATAATTATATGAGCTTGTTATTTTTATTAGTATATTGTTTGCATATATATTTTATATTAATAAATATAATAAAATATCTTAAATGAAAAATATATACTTTTAGTAAGCTCCAAAATTAAATGTCAAGATTTGTCACTGACTATTTATTATAATTTTTTAATTTCATTTTAATTAATAATAATTGGTCTATGTGTTCTATGCATTTGAAAATGAATATTAATGTTATTTGTGTTAGTAAGGAATTAATTAATGTATATGTAAATTCTAAGTTTGTTATAATTATTGGTGCTAAAATATCTTTCTTCGAATTATAATTTTTTTTTTTTTAAATTGGAACAAAAGAGGTCGCAGATGAGAATAAAGGAAGGAACTGCAGATGCTAGAATTCGAATCTCAAACTTACTGGATGTCACATCTTAAATGTGACTGCATTAACCAATTGGAATAAGCTCTGAATTAAAACTGATAGTTTTCACTGATAGTTTTCAAGAAATAAGAAAGAAGATGAAGATGGTAGCAACGTATTTGTTGGCAACGCTGGGAGGCAATACCAACCCTTCTGCCCATGATTTGAAACACATTCTTGTTTCTGGTACCTATTCTTTCTATCCCTTTCTCTTTGTCTCTCTTTTAGATTCTTGATTACACGTTTTCAATGCTTTTTTATTTATTTATTGGGTTCCTGTTGATTTCAGGCATTTAAATTCCAGGTTGGTTTAGGGTCGCGTTTATCGCAATTTGGACAACGGACAAGATTTTGGCCGCGTCGCGTTTATCGCAATTGCGAACGTAATGAATGTTAACACAGTCAATTGTGATAAATATAGACATAAATATCGACGGTGAAAGGAACCGAAACTGCAAAATAACGATCGTAATGTAATGTGTCGACCGCTATTTAAATTCCAGGTTGGTTTCATGTTTTCAGAAAGAACGACTTCCAATGTTCTTGCTTCTGCTCTGCTTTTCCTTATGAAAGATTTGATTTTGTTTAGTTTGGATTTAATACTAAATTTTGGGAATTTGATCATAATATTAAAACCAGATCTATGTTTGACGTTTTATATATATTTACATAAGGATATTGGCAATAGTTGTAGATAATTTACTACTAGATTTAGCAACAACATAATAATTTTGTTACTAGATATGAAAGTAGGTTATTACCAATTTAAAACTCAGATTTTTCATTATGTAGATCTGTTGGGAAATTCTAAGGAAAGTCACTTAAAATAAGTTTCCCATAGGCTCCAAAAATTTATGTAATTTATTATGTTTATATGTAATTTCTGTCATGTTTATATGTAAAAAAAAAATTATATAAATATATGACAACTTTTAGTTTACATAAATACATGACATATCCTTTAATAATTTATGTAATTTGTCATGTTTATATGTAATTGTCATGTTTATATGTAATTTGTCATGTTTTATATGTAATTTGTCATGTTTATATGTAATTTTTTTTTTACAGAAATATATAATAACTTTCAGTTACATAAATACATGACAATATCCTTTAATGATTTATGTAATTCTATCATGTTTATATGTAATAGAACTTACTGTAAGCTCACCTTAAGGAGCTTACCTCAAAACTACCCAGATCTATTTGAGTTGTGCTAAAATCAGAAACATCTTACTAATATGCAGGACAATCCTTTTTTTTGCACATAAGATTGCACATATGCTTTTAAGTAGGGGCAAAGCCAAAAATTTTATGTTTGGGGCTAGGATAAAAGATGATCAAATTATAAACTTTTGGAGGGCCAAAATAGATTTTTACCGTTTTTTGAATTAAACAATTATTAAGAACTTAAAGAATTTGGAGGAGCCAAAGGAGGCCAAGACCCTTGCTTGCGCCCCCTTGGATCCGCCCCTACTTTTAAGTTATGCTAATTTATATTCATGTCTATGTTAAGAGCATATAATTTGAGTTTACTATATGATAAGTTTTGATTTTCTATCACTTAGGTTCCGTTTAATTGATACTTTTATTTTTTGCGTTGAACATTAATTTTGGATTGGTTTTAGTCAAAGATTACCTTACATGTTTCCTTTTAGTTTTCAGCAAAATATAAGGAGATTATAATGTAATTAGTAAATAAAACTAATTAATTTGTTTATTAATTTTTGATTACCTTACATGTTTCCTTTTGCTTCTGCTGCTGCAACCAAGGATAATGAGGAAGTGAAAATGGAAGAACAATTAGATGACGACATGTGCTTCAATCTCTTTGATTGAGGATTTCATTAGGAATATTAACCTTTAATCTAGTATTATTTGGAAGACTCAAAGCCAAACTTAATTAGTTTTCTCTTTATCTCTTTATTGGTTAATATAGTATAGGCTATGAAGCACGGAGACGAACACGTAATATGGGTATGACACGATACAGATACAGCGATACGGTAATTTCTAAAAAATAAGTATATGAGTACGTCAGGACACGACAATAAAAATATTTTTTATAATTTTTTTATATAAAAATACTCAATGAAAATGAAAATATTGATATTTTTCTTTAATATATACTCAATTTTTTTTTTTCCACAAAGCTCTCTTGTTATATCTAATTAAGCAACCTAATTTAAAGATTATTAGTTGAACTTGAACGATTGATGTAGTTAATTAATAATTTTATTTTATTTTTTATTCATGATTTAAAAATAATAATTTTTTTTAATCTATTTAGTCATCATTAATTAAAACACTTTGATTTAAGATTTTCATAAATTAAGTACTACATATTTATTTATTTTTTTAAATGAAAAATATTTAAAACTTGAATGAAAGCCAAAACCCAGAGAGCTTAACCCATTAACCCACCAACAACCCCCGATCCTCAAAAAAGAAACACCAAAATAATAAATAAATCACCGATTATTAATTAAAAAATAATAAAAAATTCCCCTCAAACCCAATTTAATGAAAAGCCCCCCACTCTGGTTGTTTACTATTCTCCTCTCGCCCACCCAAAACAAGAGAGGTTTTTGAAAAGGAATTTCGAATTTCTTTGGCCCCAATCTTCCCTCTCACTTTCTTTTTTCCTCAGTAAAAGGTACAATCGCTAGCTTTCCCTCTTTGCAATTTCGTCAATTATTTTTTTTATTGCCTTATTTCTTCGTCTGGAATTTTTATATTTGTTTAATTTTTGCTTTAGTTTTCTGGGCGGTACATGATTTTTTGCTGGAAAATAACTTGGGCAAAAAAATCATCCCGTGTCCCTTCTATGACACTCGTGTCTTGACCGTGTCAGATTTGTTTTTTTTTTTTTTTGGCGTGACTCGGTGTGTCCCATATGTATCCCACTGTATCGACGACATGTCCTTGTCGGGCACTGGTATGACACCGGTACGAGGGGGTTTCTCCATGTCGGTGCTTCATAGAGTATAGGATTGAATCCGAAGTTTAGTTCAGTTGATTCATGTAGGTGACATCAAACAAGTTTTAAATTCGAATCTCAATATCAATAATCATTTTTTATTTTATTTTTAGGCTTACAAAAAAATATATATTATTTGTATCGAGAATAGATTCGATATTAAGCATATAAAAGAAAAAAAAAATACGTCAGGAGAAGCCGGAGGTTGCTTTGACGTCGGCTCTTCGACGCTCAAGAAAACACGTCAGATGCTTGCCTCGGATCATCGTTGGCTATATTGTAAACATATTCCTAATACATTTATTTTCTTTTCAAATTACATTGAATCCTTTATGCCAACTCCAATGAACTATGAATCCCTTATGCCACGCTTGTTCCTCCAATCCTGATGAACTCTCTACTTGCATAAACCCTTTAAAAAGAAACTCCAACAAAACAATTATCTTCACTATTCAAAATTTCATGCTTTAATCTCAACAAAATTGCTAAAAATTTCTAATAAATCTAATCCCAAGAAATCAATTCAGACAAGACAAAAAAGATTCCCAAAAAAACTAAACCATAAAATACGTAAAAGGAAATTTGCTTAAATCAATGTCACCGACGTCTTTCTATAAGGAAAGTGGCGATGAAGAAGCGAGCACCCAGTTCATACGAAGGTGGCGTCAACAATGGCCTGGTTGTGCCTTGTGGGTCAAGCATATGAAAGACACAAAGGCCTTGAAACATGAAACTCCAAACATGCCAGCCACCTTCAAAATTATATATATATATATATTTTTTTTAGAAAACCATAACTAGAGGGAAAGGACGAAATGAAGGAAAGAGTGGAGGCCAGGGTCCTAACTATGGCACCAATAGTCGCTGGTCTAGCTCAGTAGCTAGAGCAACCTGACGACGAGGAAGGCAAAGAGAGATTCAAATCGAAGAAGAAAGAGAAAAGGGGAGCATGATTTAGGTTGTTTTTGGTGATGGATGGGGATTTGGAAATAGGATCTAAGATTGGAGGAAACTAAAGTTTGAAAACTTTGACAGATATCAAGATCTTGATCATTTCACTATAACTTATGCTTAGTGATTAGATTTTGTATATATTTATCCTGTTATATAATTATGTTGTATTTAGCTTGTATATTATCTTATCAGCTTAGACTTTGTACTATAAATACAATATGATATAATAAATCAGTGACGGATCTTGATATTTGATTTTGAAAAAACCAATTAAAAATCTAAATTTATATTATTTTTTCATTTGAGGTATGTCAATATATTTTATTAAATATAAAACATATGCAAATAGTATACTAATAAAAATAACAAAATCATAAATTTTATCAATTCATAAATAAAAGTATAAGGAAACAAAATACATCAAATAAATAATTTTACCTAAAATTGTGAGCGACGTTCTTTTAAAGAAACAAAATCTTCAAGAGTTGAATCCGAACTAAATGTCTCAGCAATCTCTCTTTTGATGTTGACAACCAAGTTATCTGCAAGAAACCAAAAACAGTAGCTAATATCAAGGAAAGTAATACTGAGATAATATTTTAATCAATAAGCAATAAAATGTCTAAAATGCATTAGTGACCACGAATTCAGCTAAACAAATAACTTATTCAGAATTTAGCTTTTGATAAGTTCATAAATTACACATTTTATGCCTTTTCTATTCTTAGTTTTCGTTATGTTTCCTATCTCTATTTTGATTACTTTTGTTATGTTTTTTAATATTAGGTATATTTAGGAGAATGAAGTGAAAACATGTCAATTATGATGTTAAAGAGCTTATAAAATCACAATCACAAGATGAAAGAAGACTTGGAAGTCAAAAAATCAAATTCTTAATGCAAAGCAAGAAGATAGATTTGACCTATGGAGCTTGTTGCTATGAAAACATGATGTTAGAGTCTTTATTCAAAGAAACTTCCTTCTTTACTTTTGAAGCTGACTTGAATATATTCCCAACGGTTTATGACTTGCCCAAATCGGAGAAGAAATGGTCATCCAAATTAGTCAAGAAAGTACAAGAAGATGCAGCAGAAAATTTAGGGACCAGCGTCGCGGCGTTAGAGTCTGGTGCCGCGGTGCCCAAAAAGGTCAAGAGCTAGTGCTGCAGTGCTAGACGCTGAGCGTTGGCCAACTTGCCAAAAATAAAAATCTGCCCCTTTTTGTTACTTATACGGCAAGAAGTTGTTTTCAGGATTTTAAAGCTCTATAAATAACATCTTTTGAGTCACAAAGTGGACATGTTTTGGTTTTTATTCTTCTCCATTCTCAAATTTTCTTTTTAGTTTTATGATTATGTAATCCATGCCTATGCTAGGCTAAAGCTTTCTTTTGATTAAGGGTGATTTCAAACCTCTAGACATATTGTGTAATTGATATTCAAATTTTATCTATCATTGATTTTCTATCAAAGTTGCTTATGTTCTTCTATAAAAATTGTTCATAATATTTGTTTTGATTTGTTTAGGTGCGCAACTAGATAGATATTTATAATTGTCTATTGCTAGTTTAGGAATCTTGATCCGTGTAATTGTCTTGATTTCCTATTCATAAGTAGCAATTTGTGCTTAATGATTATGTTAGAGTTTGTAGTAATTGTAATATGGAACGTAACATAAGTTGAATAATCCGAGTTTATGTGTTTGTTGCTTAGATCAACCTATCTTTCTCATCATAAAGCTGTTGTCAAGTTGAATCTAGAGAGATTATTCTAGGTTATTTGATGGTTAGAGGTTAAGTAGAGAGCTTATTCTGTTTAACGACGAACTAAGGAAGGATTGGGGTAGCAGAGCTTATTGTTATCTACGGTTGATAGTTTTGATAGATAATTGATGTTGATAATTCTGATATTGATACTCAATGATGTTTAGTGGTGGCAAATGACTCTTTAACCATATTTTTTCTTATTTGATTTCATCTTATTTCTTTAAATCTTGTTTTTCTTGTTTTTTTTTTTTTTACTTTCAAAACAATTTAAAACCCCATTTTATTCTTTTAGAGCTAGAGTTATAAATCAATAACTTATAAATTAAGAACAATCTCTGTGGATTCAACCCTTGCTCGCTACTATACTAAGCAATTGATCATATTTAGTGCAAGGTTTAATAAGATACACTATTTTGACTGTATCAAGTTTTTGGCGCTGTTGCCGAGGATTGTTTTCTTTAGTTGATTTGTTACTTGATTTTGTTTTTGTTTTCAGTTTAGTTCTAATTATTTTTATTTTGTTTTGTTTTCAGGTTTTCTTTTCTATCCGAGCAAGGGGAGATGGCATGTGTTACATCAAACATTGAGAACCAACTAGCCAATCTCACATCCCTAGTTAAACAAATGGCCATGGAATATAATTTTGCCAATGCTTTAGAAGGATTTCAATGGCATCAATGTTTCCAAAGACAACAGTATGATCCTTTCTCAAACACTTACAATGTAGGATGGTGGGATCATACTAATTATAGTTATTCGAAAAATTATCAGGAAGTTGATCCTTATGCCAATTTCAATCAACCATCTGGCTTCAATCAACCATTTGGCTTCAATCAACCATGGCCTCAACAACTAGATCTTTTTCAGCCACCACCTGTGACTCAAAACTCAGGTACTTCTTTAGAAGATATTGTCAAATCCATTGCTACTAATACTTTGCAATTTAAACAGGAAATAAGGGCAAGTATCCAGAGTTTGGAAATGCAAATAAGCCAATTGGCTAGTAGTGTGGTGCGAAGATATGAAAAACTCCCTTCCTAAATGGTGATTAACTCGAAAGAGAATGCTAGTGCTGTAACCTTGAGGAATGGGGAACAAATTGGAGAAGCACCAAAAAAAAAAGTGGATTCAACTCTTGAGGATAAAAAGGCCACAATTGAGAGTACTTCAGCACCTGAGGTAACTTTTAAGGTTTCTATTTATAATAATGTTTCTTCTCCACCTTTTTCTAGCAGATTTGCGGAGTCTAAGAAGGAGGAATATGAGAAACAAATTCGAGAAACCTTCCGCAAAGCACAAGTAAACATACTGCTTTTGGATGTGTTGTCGGATTTACACCATGCAAGTGCACGTATCGTTGACAAGTAATATAATGAAAAGTAGAGTGTCGAACCCACGAGGAATTGTTACTAATTTTGCTAAGTACTAAAATTAACACAACGCAATCTTATCTAAATAACTTATTAAAGATGATAATCAAAAACTAAATTAAAAGAAACTAATATTAAAAACAAATAAATTAAAAAGATGAATTCAATTAATTAATAAAAGCCTAGGATTACAACTTTCCTCAACACTTCGCTTGAGTCTCTCTCTACCTCTTCACTTGATTAATGATCATGAATTGTTAACCTAGAGTTCTATCTTATTTATAAGAATCTTTCAATGGTCTCATAAAAATATCTTTCTTAACCAATTAACTATATTCCTATGATAATTGAATTAAAGAATAACTCATTAAGCTTAGGCTCTAACAATGGTTACACATGACAAATAAGTGTATTCCTACCCTACCTGCAGATCAATTCATCCTAGTAAATGAATATGAAACATGTGTCATTCAATCCATGTCTAACACTAAACTCCCTTTTCCAAGTTGTATTTAGGTTACCACATCAATATAATTGGTAGCTAAGCAATTAGAAGCATTAAGAACAAGATTGAACAAACAACTCAACAAACCATTAAATCAAGCTAGAGAGAGAAAGTAAATTCGAACTATGTGTTGAGTTCTATTGAAATCCTAGTAAAAGAGATTTAGTTCATGATAATTAATGAAAACAAATAATCCAATAGTTTCACCATCATTAACAACACAAGAAAAATAAAGAAGAGAAAAGAAGAAACTAAGAGTTGTCAGTTCTTGAGTCTTCAATCTTCAATCTTCCAATACTCTTGAGAGAAGTTGATGGTGGCTATCTTCTTGAGAGAGAATTAGGTTTCTAGGTATCCAATCCTCTTTATTTTGACCTAAAAAAGTCCTATTTAAAGTGTCCAAGGCGTCCTAGAATCCCAAACTTCGTTTCCAAGCAACCAGGTAAAAATCAAACTTTTTTTTGCATTTTTTCACGATTTGCGGGTACTGTTCGTGAGTCGAGGCTGTGGCCCTAACTTTTTGTCCGCTGCCTGCAGGTTCTGTCACCTTCTTGAATTTCGGCAGCTGTTTTGATTGGGCAAATCTTGTCCAATTTTGACGTGCCTTACATCGTTGGAAAGGCATGGAAGTCATATTCAAAATTAAAGTAGGGAGTTTTCTCAAGTGAAGTCTTTAAGATCGAGTTTTTCTTGAAAGAAGCTTCGGAGGTCGAATCTGCCTGCTCATTGGAATGCATCAATTTTTGTCGTTTTGCACCTCGAAGCTGCAGATCACCTTGGACCTATAAAAACACATAAATAACAACTAAATAACTATTTTTAAACATAAAACAGATAATTAAAATAAATATAAAAATATCTAAAACTAATCAAATCCTAATAAAATCCTCATGGACTTAGCCGATTCAAAAGCATAAAAGGTGGCAAAATAATTATATTTCCTAGAGTTATCAGGATTCCATTAAACAAGTACCAAAATATGCATAATTCCTCAATGAGATATGTACCACCAAGCACAAATTAAAGGGTGATAAGATATTAAGTGTGGGGGAGAATGCATCTGCTATTTTGCACAAAAAACTTCCTCCAAAATGCAAAGATCAAGGGAGTCACGCCTGAGCCAGAATGTAACAACCGAGGTTACGTACGATCATGCAAAGTCAAACCCCAAAAATTTTAAGGGCAAACTTGGAAATTGGTAAGAAGTTATAAGTGAAGGAAATAAAAGAAGAAAGGATCAAATTGAACAAATTAAAAAGTTTAAGGGCCTAATGGTTATTTATGAAAAGTTTAGGGACCAATGTGCAATTATACCAAAAATTTAAAAATATATTTTAAGTTTATTTTATCTCTTAAAAACTCTAGATTTTTCATTCTATTCTTCAAGTAGCAGCCGGCCTTTCTCCTTCTTATTCTCCCAAAATTTTCTTGTTTCATCTTATACCAAAATTTCTTCAATAATCACATCCAATGTTAGTTTCTTGATTAATTCTTCCTTTTATCTAGATATTCTACATGAATATGTTAAGATTTTAGATCCATAAACATGTTAAGGTTTGAAATTCCATCTATTAAGTATGAGTTTTACTCTCTTTTGGTAAGAATTAAAAGGATTTGAAAGCATGAACAAGAAAATGGGAAGAAAAAGCAAAACAGGGGAATTGAGCATGCCTTCTGTTCTGATTTTTTGGGTTCGGCACAGCTGATTTTGTATTTTTTTTTTGATATTTTTCCTAGAAACTACACTTCAATACAAGAATTTTGGTTTTTAATCACTCAAAACGGATAAGCGGTTAAAAAGATAAGATTCAGTGAAGTTGGCTGTCCAGTTTTGACCCCTATTTTGGCATAGTTTCAGAATTTATCAAACTTGATCAAGATTTTGTTCTAATTGTCTAAGTTAGTTACTTCTTCGTAAAGTAGACTTATTGGCTGAGATAAACCAATTGGAATCACTTCAAAATTCCTTACCAAACTCAACGTTATGGTTTTTCTAATATAGTTTGATAGTAAGGAATTCATTGCTTAAGAGAAATATAGTACTAAATGATGATTATGGATTATGGAAATCTCTAAGGTATGGAGTACTAGAAAGGAATTTGATAAGAACATGAATATGGAATAGAATTATGGAGAAAATGATTATGGAAATGATATTAAAAATTAAAGATATGTTGTTTTGAGTATGAGAAATCACTATTGACTTTGGGGTAGGTTAATTGGACTTAAGTTGCATTCATAATTGCATAATGCTTTGAGTATGTATAAATACCAATTATCGTTAATCTCTAGGCCACGTAGATCCAATATCACTCGAGGATACCGAGGTTACAGGCCGAGACGTATAAGGAGATCATCTCAAAGACTGTGAGTAGACTATAACTATAGTTATCTGGAGTTTCTTTAATTGTAATTTGTTTAGCATGATATTTATTTTACATATTAAAGACATACGCGATATATAAACATATGAATTGATTTTGTAAATAATGTGCATGTATTTTAAGAAATATTATATCGAGCAAGTTGGATGATTTACAAAATATGATTATACATAGATTTTGACATACATGGTTTTGGCTCCACCTGACGTAATGTATGGGATTATACCCTTGATCGGAATATGGGAGCTGCGTGCTAAGCCTTTATGGTGGGAGCCACCTCCAGAGTCCCTATCCTGTTATATTAGCCTTTCGGGGGTACATCATAACGACACATATGCCTTTGGGGCATCCTATGGTGATATTGGCCTTTGGGGCCGGCTACTAGTATGCCTACATGGATATTACCTGGTTATTACATGGATGTATGGATAAATCTTATGCAAGACAGTAAGTTGGAGCCCAATTATACGAAACTTGATTTTCTCTATAGATTTTATTCCTTTATTTGTTATTATAATACTGTTATATATTGAAAACTTCGTTATATATTCGAATTATTCATTATAGTTTTACTATTATTTATTTTGGAAACGCCTATTATGTTTTAAAGGTTATCATCATAGTTTTCAAATGTTTTAAAAGTTGTATACTCACTGAGATATTCATATATCTCACATTTTCATGTTTCTCATTTTCAGGTTACAGTTAGGTGTCGGGATTGCTACCTTCCTCTACTCTCCGCTTCTAATAGTATATTGATGTGGTGGGCATCATACTTAAATTTCTAGAATAGGTGTACTTTTAGATGTCCTTTATCTAGTAAACCTTTCTGAAATAGGTATACTTTTAGATAAATTGTATATATTTGAACTTATGAGACAATAAATCAATATGTATTGACTTGAATATAGATTGATCATGGATAATATTCGAATATGCATGTATAAATGTGATAAATGGTATTGAGAAATATTGCTTGCTGAGGTTATAAACTGAATTTCATTTGCAGGATGGTTATAGTTAAGATAGAAGGGAAATTCTGCCAGATTTTAGGTAGATTATCCGGACAGGGTGTTACAATTTGTTATCAGAGCATAGGATATAGGTCCTGTAGAGTTAGGAATTGTTTGTTGATGTATTAAAAGATTGTCACTTATGCAGGAAATTAGACACGATGCCACCACGTCGAAGAGGAAGACCTAGAATCAATCCCCTATCCCAAAATAGGGATAGGAATAGAAATGAGAATATTGATGAGCAAGTTGGAGCACAAGTTTCAGCTGCTGGTTCATATTATATTGCTGCACCCCCAGCGGCACCCCCAGTAGCTGACCTTAATTTAGCTGACGCAGTTGCGGCCTTGGCAAGAATAATTCCCGCTTTAACTGCCTCTATTGAAAAGGGGATAGCTGACTACTGTAAAGACCTGAAGAATATGGGTTGCAAGATTTTTATGGGTTCTTTGAAATCAGACTTAGCTTGGATACAACTACAAAAAATTGAGACTACCATTACTCTTCAGATTCCCGAGCCCATGAAGTTACCATGTGCGGTGCAATTCTTGGAAGATCATGCACACACATGGTGGAAAACTACAGTGCAAAGGTATGCTGGACGTCCTGCCATAACTTGGGCAAACTTTCGAAGAGAGTTTAATGAAAAATACTATTCTTGGGCTTTACGAGAAAAGAAATGGATTGAGTTTATGAATCTAAAGCAGGGTAGTATGTTAGTAGCAGAATATGAGCAGAAACTCAGTGAGCTATCAGAATTTGCCCCATCAGTAGTAGCCAACGATGTTGACAAATGCAAGAAATTCCAAGATGGGCTACATGTTAGTATTCGGGATAGGCTGACGACTTTGGATACAGATGACTTTAATAAATGGGTCAACATGGCTGATAACTCGTATAATTATATAGTTCTTAGTTATGTTTTATTATTGTTTTGTGTCAAATACGAGTTATTATTGCTTAGTCTACCTGTGTTTATGATCTTTTATATTTTTATGTAATTTGGTGTTTTTCATGAGTTTCTTTGAGTGATTTCAGATTACTAGGTTAAATCAAGAATTAAGGGCAAATCCAATTCAGTTCCAATTCCGACACCTTTTTCCATATCAGCTATATCTGGAGTTTCACTGAAGCAATAAGGCTGAATGTTTTACAGTGCAAAGTTAAGAGGCATATCTATCTTTTTCATGTTTTACACTTCTTGAAACGGAGTCGTTTTCCCTACCGAAATCGACCATCAAGTTGGCTGATGTGCAATGACGTCTGTGCTGACCTGTTTTGGTATTTGGACCATATCTTCCGATCCACATGAGCAAATGATCTGATTCCAACGGCTATGGATCCGTAACTGATAGGGGCATATTTTTCTAGAAGACCATTTGATCAGAACGAGCCTCCAACATTGACAAAATCGACCATCAAGCTGGCTGATTAGAATTGTCATACAACATGACGAAAATTGTTAGAAAAATGCACCCACCTATTATACCTACCTTTGAAATTTATAAAGCTTGTCTCTTGTCATTTAGCTCTCCAAAATGTGTATAAATAGAGGGCCTTGGATGAGTATTAGGATACATTATACATTGGTAGGATATTAGCCATTGTAATAAAATTCTCTAAGTTTTCTTCTTCTTTCCTTTCTCTAGTTTTCTTTTTCTTTATTTTTCTTTTCATTTTCTTCATATCTAGTATGTGTTGCTAATCATATTGTTGAGGTGATGAGGTGAAGCTTTTGGTAAATGCTAAGGTTAATCTCTTAAACATGAGCTAAAATGAATCATCATTTATAAACACTAGTATAGATAATATTTTCTTTTGGTTTAAAATCATACTTACAAAGTAGGGATCTTGATTCATTATTGACAAGGAAAATGGCACAGTAAATGCTTGGTTTCATAACCTTGATTTGTTGTAGACATATACCTTGGCATAAGGAATGCTTGGACTCTTTTTATGAGTTTTGAGGATACCAAATGAACATAATATCATATGCTATGGACGTTGGACAATTTGGACTGAATTGCTAAACCTTCCGATTGGAATCTCTCTTATGTGTGAATTTCAATTGTGTAATAAAACAAGATTAATCTTAGCATAACACCAAGAGTGGATTCTCTAACCTCAACATCTTTTCTTATTGTTTTGTTTATATCTTGTTTAATTTCTTTTATGTTGTTTTGTTTATTTTGTTCTCTAATATCTTGTTTATCTTGTTTTGTTGTTGATTCCCTAATATCTTTGTTACTTTCTTTTTCTTATATATTTATAAACTTATACTTACTAATACGCTTCCCTGTGGTTCGACCTCGGACACCCGAGAATTTATTACTTGAACATAACCTGCACTTGGGTTTACAACTCTTAATTGAGTCTCCATCAAGTTTTTGGCGCCGTTGCCGGGGAGGCAATACTAAGTATATAAGTTTATAAGTATATTTATTTTTATTGGCTGGTTATACCACCTATATTTATTTTTATTGGCTGGTTATACCGCCTAATTTTCTATATATTTATATTTATATTGTATATTAACTTTGTTTTATTTCTATTGGCTGGTTATACCGTCTAATCTGTATATTAACTTTGTTTTATGCTTGTTTGGCGACGTGATTTTAGATCTCGTCGTTTAGTTAAATTTTATTGTGAAACTTTTTCAGGTAATCTTTCTAATACAACTCCTACCATGGCTGACAATGAAAGTGTTCATGCTGAAGATGAGAACAGACAAGTACGCACCATGCGTGACTACTTGCAACCAACTCGAAGCTCATCACCCTCTTGTTTTATTTTTCCTCTCAATGCAAACAACTTTCGTTTTAAACCAGGTATGATAGCTTTGCTTCCAAATTTCCATGGGTTAGAATCGGAAAGTGCTTACTCGTTTCTAAAAGACTTCGAGGATGTATGTGTCACCTTTAATGACCAACAATGTACAAATGAAATTGTCAAGCTAAAATTATTTCCTTTTTCTTTAAAAGATAAAGCAAAAATTTGGCTTCATAATTTAAAACCAAGGTCAATTGGCACATGGCAAGAATTACAAACTGAGTTTCTAAAGAAATTTTTCCCAGCACATAAAACTACTACTTTGAAAAGACAGATTCAAAATTTCAATCAAAATCAAAATGAAGCATTTTTTCAGTGCTGGGAGCGTTTTAAAGATTTGTTAAGTTCTTGTCCACATCATGGTTTTGAAAAATGACGTCTTATTAGTTTCTTTTATGAAAGTTTAACTCCCGAAACTAAACAATTTGTTGAAACAATGTGTAACGGTGAGTTTCTAGAAAAAGAACCTGAAGAAGCCTTTGACTACCTAGACCATTTGGCAGATAACTCTCAAGCCTGGCACACAGATAATTCCTCTGAAAGTTTCAATAGATCTAATCTTGTTTCTAACAGAGGTAAATATCATTTTAGTCAAGAAGATGAGATAAAAGCTAAAGTAGCTAATTTGGCTAGAAAGATTGAAGCCATGGAACTTAGAGAAGTAAAAGAAGTCAAAACGGTTAAAAATGAAGAAAGTTGTGGAATTTGTGAAATCATGGGACACCCCACTTCTAAATGTCCAAACATTCCCATTCTTAAAGAAGCGTTGCATGATCAAGTAAATTCCATAAATACATTTAAAAAGCCTTTTCCTTCTCCTTACTCTGAAACGTATAACCCTGAATGGAGAAATCATCCCAACTTCAGTTGGCGGAATAATAATCATGTTCAGGTACCACAATCTCAAAAGCCGGGCAACACTTTTTCCTATCAACCTTCACGTGTACAAACCTTGGAAGAGACATTGCAAGCATTCATGCAAACACAAGCAAATGTGAATAACCAAACTTCACAGGACATCAATGAGATCAAAAACACCTTGTCCACATTGACAGCTTCATTACGCACTCAAGAAAAAGGTAAGTTTCCTGCTCAACCTCAGCCTAACCCTTCTACTCAATGTCTTGTTTCTTGCTCCAATGAAACTCAACAGGAAAATGCCAGTTCTATCACAACTCTTCGAAGTGGAAAGGCAATTGACAAAAACATTCCATCAAAAGACCAAGATCCTCCTTCCCCTCCGAAAAGTAATGGTAAGGATGATGGTAAGTCTGAACTTCTTGAAAATTTGGACAAAGAAAAAGGTATGCATCCTGCTCCTTTTCCTCAAAGGTTGCAAACAATAAAGAATTTGAATCAAAATGCAGAAATTTATGAACTTTTCAAACAAGTTAAGATTAACATTCCTTTATTGGATACAATCAAACAAGTTCCATCTTATGCTAAATTTTTGAAGGACATGTGCACATTTAAAAGGAAACATAATGTACAAAAAAAAGCATTTCTGACGGAAAGTGTGAGCTCAATCATTCAGCACCTTACTCCACCAAAATTCAAAGATCCTGGATGTCCAACAATCTCATGCATCATTGGAAACACTAGAATAGAACGTGCTTTGCTTGATCTTGGTGCTAGTGTTAATCTTTTGCCTTTTTCTGTTTATCAACAGTTAGGTTTAGGTGAACTCAAGGAAACACATGTTACACTTCAACTAGCTGATCGTTCTGTAAAAATTCCTGGAGGGATAGTTGAAGATGTTTTGGTTCAAATTGATAATTTTTACTTCCCTGTTGATTTTATTGTTTTGGACACACATCCTGTTTCAAATCCAAATGTTCAAATTCCTGTTATATTAGGCCGTCCATTTCTTGCAACTTCTAATGCTCTGATAAATTGCAGGAATGGTATGTTGAACATTTCTTTTGGAAATATGACTTTAGAATTAAATGTGTTCAACATTTGCAAGCAACCTGGTGATGATTCAGAAGTACATGAAGTGGATTTCATTGAAGAACTTGTTCATGAACATCTCACCACTACCACATTCCATGATCCTTTAGAAGCTTATTTAATTGAATGTGAGTTTGATAATGCTTCAGAAATTTCACACACTGATTCTTTGTTAAATTCTTTTCAGGTTAAGCATTGTTGGAAACAAAAGTTTGAGGAACTCAAAAATGATGCATATGAGAATTCTAAAATTCATAAAAAAAGAACTAAAGCCTTTCATGACAAGTTAATTTCAAGAAAAACATTTGATGTTGGGCAAAAAGTTCTACTTTATAATTCTAGACTTCACATATTTCCTGGTAAGTTGAGATCAAGATGGACTGGCCCATTTGTGGTTAAGCATGTGTATCATTATGGAGCAGTTGACATTGAGAATCCTCAAAATGGTAACGTATTCAAGGTAAATGGACAAAGACTCAAACTCTTTTTGGAAAATCATGTTACTCAAGAAGAGGTTGTTTTTCTTTCTGATCCTTGTTTGAAAATAACTAGATGTAAATATAATTTTTACTAATCTTCAAAAAAAAAAAAAAAAAACATTTTTTTTCCCGGTTAAATGGCGGATAACGGTACTCCGTGATTATTTAAGTCGGTTCCATCAGCTACCCACAAAACTGATATTGTATATAAATTTCTCTTTCAATTTCTTTTTCATTTTTTTTTTAAGATGGATGATATTCTCACAAGATTGCAGAAACGATTTCCTCCTTTTCCTCGAAATATTTTACTGAAGCTTTACCAAGTTCGATTTGAAAGATTAAGAATGCTTATGCACAAAGAGATTCCTGAAGACATGCGTTGGATAATTGAAGCCAAGGTACGTGAAGATGAATATCTTCCTGTTTTGCATTTACCAGGTACAGGTAGAAGCACTTTTGCAAAGAAGCGACGAGCAAAGCGCATGAGTTCAAATTGCCACAAATGTGCATGATGGACGTGTAACGGTAAATGTCGTTCTATTGGGATTCCGTCCTCTAATCGAGATGATAAAATTGAATTCATTAAGGATGGACTGAGTAAGGAGAATTTGGGTAATATCCAACTTTCTCTTGAGACGCATCCTAGTGGAGACGTACAAAGAGAAATTCTTGATTTATGGCCGCAATTCCAAAGGGAATGGCAACATCTTGGGAATCTGATGTTAAAAGACACTGTTTGCCAGCTTGTAAGAAAACTGGATGGGAAGCATATCCTCGACTCATAAAAGGCGTTTAAGCCGTTTCTGGACGTAAAACCAGAGGAAGATGCACTCGAAAAAAAAAATGGAAAGTACTTCGTCCCAGCGCATTAAAAAAATTTGTGTCTTTGGAGGTGCTTATCCAGGGAAAAATAACATATTCGCTGATGAAGCCATAAGAGTTGGAGTAATACTTGCCCAACAAAAGATCCAGTTGATTTATGGAGGCGGTAGTACGGGTTTAATGGGAGCAGTCGCTACAGCAGCACACGCCGGAGGAAGTCCAGTTCTAGGAATCGTGCCAAAACTATTCACAAGTTTTTGTGGACCTACCTTGGGTACGGAAATACAAGTCTGGAGTATCCATGAACGGATAACAATCATGTACCATTCTGCCGATGCATTCATTGCTTTACCAGGAGGTCTGGGTACATTGGAAGAAATAGCTTGCGTGGCTTCTTGGTCATCTTTGGTCACAAATAAGAAACCCATTGGTTTGCTTAATATTAATGGTTATTTTAGTAATTTGCTTTCATATTTAGATAATGCTGTGGATAATGGATTCATGTTTTCAGAGGCAAGGAGAACCATAATTTCTGCTACAACCATTGAAGATTTACTCAAAAAGCTCCAAGCTTATGAGTATTTACATGCTATGGTTGTTTCGCAAACGCTCGGAAAAAGAAAAAGAGATATGGACGAGCAAGGAGTGGATTGCACTCTGTCTTTGTGACATTATCTAACATTTTGTTTGTTGTGTCTCAGTTATAATAAGTGGTTAGCAACCTCTGCAGGTAATATCTCCTAAATTCTACCTTTAGTAGGGGGTAAGGAACATATTTTGCTAATTTAAAAAAAAAAAAAAAAAAACAAAACAAAAAAAACAAAAATTTGATGTATTTTAAGCCATTTAGAAGTATTCATTCTGAACAAGGTCTGAGTAAGGGAGACTTGAGACATACCTTGTCAGTTTGATTTTAATCTTTTTATGTTTACTTGTTAATTTTTGTTTAGTATTTTAGGATTATTTAGGTTGCATGAGTTTGTTTTGTTTTGAGTCTTAGTTATTCCTATTCTTATGTTATTAGTTCTTTTCTCTTACACATGATTCTTTCATTTGGGTTAATAGACTTACATTGAGGACAATGTAAGAATCAAGTGTGGGGGGAACAATTTAGGATTTCTTTTATTTTTGTCTACTATTTTTTTTTATGAGTCTTTATTATTATTATTATTATTTTTTAGTGTGTTTTAGTTCCTTTTAATACAATGATGAGATATGAATTGCATAAGTCTAAAACAGATTTATTAGTGAGAAGATTTTCATGAGAATTGAGCTTGATGTCAACCTTTTTATGAGCCAATGTTAATATGATATGTTGATTGAGAAAGAAGCATGTTTAGACTTAATCTGACTTGTATAATCATCCTTGTGAGTTTTTTAGCCTATAATGATTGATGCATTATACAAATCAATCTAATTTCTTTCTTGAGTGCTCTTATGATTACATGATTCTCTAGAACTTGCTTTAAACCGTTTGAGACTATATTGATACATGTGACAACATGAATATGATAGAGGCATTAGGATTATAACCAGAGCCAAACAGCCATCCATTATTAATGTTCTAAGAGAACATCCCCACTAGTGAGCCAATTTGAGCCTACATTAAATATGCTATTTTATTGGTAACCAGAACTTACACCTAGCCTAAATATACTTATATCCTTACCCTTGTTCTAAAGATGGATTATATATTTTGAGACATATTGCAAAAACAAGGGATACGTTTTGAACATTTGGGTTAGAACGAAAGATAAGTGTGGGGGAGGAGAGAGGCAAAAGTCAAGAGAAAAAGAAAGGGATCATTGTCAAATACATTCCCATATTAAAAAAAAAAAAAATCTTCTCTTGAACTTCTAGTTAAAGTAAAGAAAAAGATGTTACAAAGTTGGTTAGAATGAAGCAAAGACTCAACATGAATATTTAGCCTATGTTATTATGTGCTTTATAAGAGTTTTGAGAAGTTTTATTTGTATGATCTTATTATGTCTCTAAACTCTATGAACTCTTTGGAACCTTTGTGATATCTTTATCCTTTTGTTCTTTAACCACATTATAACCCTTTGGCCCCATTACAACCTTGAAAAAAGACCTCTTGATTTATGAAGTTGTATGATCTAAATAGTGGAGAATAGGTGGACAAGCAAGCATATGGTAGAACTGTTTTCATGAGATTGATTGAGTGTAAACACTTTACCACTACTTTGAAGAGTGAAAATCATGAGAGTATAGTGAGAAGTTGAGATTAAGTCGAATATGCACTATTTTGATTGAAATATGTTATGTTAATATTGGCTTAACTCATTTATTTACATTCAAGCATGAATTTTTGTGAAATTCTTTGAGCTATTGATTAGTTTATAAGACTTGTTCAAAGATTGTCTCTAATTTATATTGAAAGGATTAGGAGTAAATATTTTTAGTGTATGTAGTTTACTTATATTTTAGTTTTTCAATGTTTGTGGGTATCATTCTAGCAAACCCTCACGAGACTAAACTCGTCCACTAGGGACACCTAGGGGTTTAAAGGCTTGTGTCACATGCTAAGTGCCACTGTGATTTCCAACGAAAATGGATTAGATTAGATTTTCTTATTTTATTTTTATTGAGTCGTTGCTAGGGACTAGCAACAATCTAAGTGTGGGGGTGTGATAACTCGTATAATTATATAGTTCTTAGTTATGTTTTATTATTGTTTTGTGTCAAATACGAGTTATTATTGCTTAGTCTACTTGTGTTTATGATCTTTTATATTTTTATGTAATTTGGTGTTTTTCATGAGTTTCTTTGAGTGATTTCAGATTACTAGGTTAAATCAAGAATTAAGGGCAAATCCAATTCAGTTCCAGTTCCGACACCTTTTTCCATATCAGCTATATCTGGAGTTTCACTGAAGCAATAAGGCTGAATTTTTTACAGTGCAAAGTTAAGAGGCATATCTATCCTTTTCATGTTTTACACTTCTTGAAACGGAGTCGTTTTCCCTACCGAAATCGACCATCAAGTTGGCTGATGTGCAATGACGTCTGTGCTGACCTGTTTTGGTATTTTGACCATATCTTCCGATCCACATGATAAAATGCTCTGATTTCAACGGCTATGGATCCGTAACGGATAGGGGAATATTTTTCTAGAAGACCATTTGATCAGATCGAGCCTCCAACATTGACAAAATCGACCATCAAGCTGGCTGATCAGAATTGTCATACAACATGACGAAAATTGTTAGAAAAATGCACCCACCTATTATATCTACCTTTGAAATTTATAAAGCTTGTCTCTTGTCATTTAGCTCTCCAAAATGTGTATAAATAGAGGGCCTTGGATGAGTATTAGGATACATTATACATTGGTAGGATATTAGCCATTGTAATAAAATTCTCTAAGTTTTCTTCTTCTTTCCTTTCTCTAGTTTTCTTTTTCTTTATTTTTCTTTTCATTTTCTTCATATCTAGTATGTGTTGCTAATCATATTGTTGAGGTGATGAGGTGAAGCTTTTGGTAAATGCTAAGGTTAATCTCTTAAACATGAGCTAAAATGAATCATCATTTATAAACACTAGTATAGATAATATTTTCTTTTGGTTTAAAATCATACTTACAAAGTAGGGATCTTGATTCATTATTGACAAGGAAAATGGCACAGTAAATGCTTGGTTTCATAACCTTGATTTGTTGTAGACATATACCTTGGCATAAGGAATGCTTGGACTCTTTTTATGAGTTTTGAGGATACCAAATGAACATAATATCATATGCTATGGACGTTGGACAATTTGGACTGAATTGCTAAACCTTCCGATTGGAATCTCTCTTATGTGTGAATTTCAATTGTGTAATAAAACAAGATTAATCTTAGCATAACACCAAGAGTGGATTCTCTAACCTCAACATCTTTTCTTATTGTTTTGTTTATATCTTGTTTAATTTCTTTTATGTTGTTTTGTTTATTTTGTTCTCTAATATCTTGTTTATCTTGTTTTGTTGTTGATTCCCTAATATCTTTGTTACTTTCTTTTTCTTATATATTTATAAACTTATACTTACTAATACGCTTCCCTGTGGTTCGACCTCGGACACCCGAGAATTTATTACTTGAACATAACCTGCACTTGGGTTTACAACTCTTAATTGAGTCTCCATCAATGGCAATCAAAGCTGAGCATAATTTGAAAGAAATGAAAGATAGAGAAGAGAAGTTCAGAAAAAAAAAGGGCAGTCCTCCAGTGAGGACATAAGGCCTAAGAAAAGTTATTTAGAGAGTAGTACCAGTAGTTACAAACCTTCGAGATTTCAAGAGGGATCAAACAGAAAACTTTTTAGTGGTGCTTCTAGTAGACCTGCCATCGGACCTCAACATCAGACTAGATCGCTGCCTAGGAGGTCAAGAGGACCTCGGACCTCGACTTATTCTCAATGTCCCCATTGTGGGAGGAATCATCCTGGTGAATGTTGGAGACTACAGGATGTATGTTTTTATTGCAAAGAACCGGGACCCATGAAACGGGATTGTCCCAAGTTGGAGAACAAGGGAACTACCAGTCAGTTATCAATGGGTCAAAGGGAAAGGATCCAACCTACTGCTACACCTCAGCCGACAACATTTAGAGATAGAACTATGGCACAATCTCAAGTTGGTTCATCTACTGGTCCTCGACAGAGTGGATAGCCTGGCAGGCCCCGAATTGTAGCCAAAATTTATGCTATGACTCAAAAGCAGGCTCAGGCTACTCCTGAAGTGGTTACAGGTATTCTCTCAGTTTCTAAGGCAAATGCTAGAATCTTAATAGACCCGAGTGCAACTCATTATTTCTTTTCTAATTCATATGTCATGCATTTGGGTAGAGAGTCTAGGAGGTTAGACATTCCTATGGTCGTTAGTACCCTAGTGGAGGAAATTTTAAAGATTGATGTGGTTTATCCAGCTTGTATCGTTATGGTTCAGGAGCATGAATTACCAGTTGATCTATTTCCATTAGGAATGTATGATTTTGATGTGATTCTGGAAATGGATTGGTTGTCTAAGCATAACGCAGTGATAGATTGCTTTTCCAAAACTGTGACTTTTCAGAAGTCGGGAGACTTGGAGTTCACCTTTTAAGGAGAAAGGAAAGTTTTACCTTCTTGCCTTATCTCTACGATAGCAGCCAATAGATGCTTGCAGAAAGGGTATTCTGCTTACCTTGCTTATGTGATTAACAAGGACATACATGAGGCAAAGTTGGAAACCATACCTGTGGTCAAAGAGTTTCCTGAGATCTTTCCTGAAGAATTGATCGGTTTACCTCCTGATAGGGAATTGGAGTTTACTATCGACTTAATCCCTGGTAGTGCTCCTATTTCTCAAGAACCCTATAGAGTGGCACCCTCGAAGCTAAAGGAATTGAAAGTGCAGTTTCAAGACCTAGTTGACAGAGGTTTCATTCGGCCTACTGCCTCACTGTGGGGAGCACCAGTTTTGTTTGTAAAGAAAAAGGATGGAACTTTAAGGTTGTGTATTGACTACCGGCAACTGAACAAGGTCACCATTAAGAACAAGTATCCTTTGCCAAGGATTGATGACTTGTTTGATCAGTTGCAAGGTGCAAGTGTATTCTCCAAAATAGACCTAAGGTCAAGTTATCATCAATTGAAGATTAAAGAATCTGAAGATTGCTTTTAGAACTCGATATGGTCATTATGAATTCTTAGTTATGCCTTTTGGACTAACTAACGCACCTGCAGTCTTTATGGATTTGATGAAGAGGGTGTTCCGACCCTACTTAGATAAGTTTGTCATTGCGTTTATCGATGACATCCTAGTTTATTCCAGAAATGAGGATGATCATGTAAGCCATTTGAGAAAGGTGTTGCAGACTATGCGTGAAAAGCAACTTTATGCTAAATTTTCCAAGTGTGAATTCTGCCTGGACAAAGTAGCATTCCTTGGTCACGTAGTATCTAAGGAAGGGATCTTTGTAGATCCACAAAAGATAGAAGCTGTAGTTGCTTGGGAAAGACCCACGCATGTCACAGAAGTTAGAACCTTTCTCGGATTGGCAGGGTATTATCGAAGATTCGTGGAAGGATTTTCCATGATTGCCTCTCCTTTTTCGAAGCTAACACGGAAGCATGCTAAGTTTGAGTGGACTGATGAATGTGAGCAAGCTTTCCAAGATCTCAAGCGTAGATTGACCACAGCACCAATTCTTACACTACCATCATGGACTAGAAGCTTTGTGGTATACAGTGATTCCTCAAGGTGAGGTTTGGGTTGCGTTTTGATGCAACATGGGAAGGTGATAGCTTATGCTTCTCGGCAACTGAAACAACATGAGTAAAACTACCTCATTCATGATCTAGAGTTGGCGGCAGTGGTGTTTTCATTGAAAATTTGGAGGCATTATTTATTTCGAGAAAAATGTACAATCTACACTGAATGCAACATGGGAAGGTGATAGCTTATGCTTCTCGGCAACTGAAACAACATGAGTAAAACTACCTCATTCATGATCTAGAGTTGGCGGCAGTGGTGTTTTCATTGAAAATTTGGAGGCATTATTTATTTCGAGAAAAATGTACAATCTACACTGATCATAAGAGTCTGAAATATCTGATGGATCAGAGAGAACTAAATTTGAGGCAAAGGAGATGGTTGGAATTGATAAAAGATTATGACTGCGTAATTGACTACCACTTAGGAAAGGCCAATATAGTGGTCGATGCTCTTAATCGAAAGTCTTCTAGTTCTCTTGCTCATATCCGAGCGATTCAGTAACCTTTACAAAATGAGTTGAAGTCTTTACCTTTGGAATTGATGATTGATGAGAATGATCTCCTAATAGCCCACTTGAAGGTTAAACCGATTCATATTGATAGGATACGTGAAGCACAGAATAATGACCCTATGTTGGTAAAGTTAAAGCAAGAAGTAAGGGATGGCGTGAGGACTAACTTTCAAATAAAGGATGATGATGTACTGATAATAAGAAATAGGCTTTGTGTGCCTCAGGATGAAGAACTCCGGAAGGTGATTTTGGAGGAAGCTCATAGTGCACCATACGCGTTGCATCCCGATAGTTTGAAGATGTATCGAACCTTAAGAGAACACTATTGGTGGCAAGGTATGTAATGGGACATAGCTGAGTTTGTTTCTAGATGCTTGGTATGCCAACAAATTAAAGCCGAGCATCAAAAACCTTCAGGGAAATTGAACCCCCTACCTATTCCTCAATGGAAGTAGGAAGATATTGCTATGGATTTTATTTCGGGATTGCCAAGAACGCAGTTTGGTTATGACAGCTTTTGGGTGATTGTTGATCATCTAACAAAATCAGCTCACTTTTTGCCAGTCAAGAAGCTTTTTTTCATGGAAAGGCTGGCTAAACTTTATGTGAACGACATTGTTAGGTTACATGGTACCCCAGTATCGATTGTATCTGATCGAGACCCCCGATTCACATCTCGGTTCTAGCCAAGTTTGCAGAATGCTATGGGCACTAAACTCAAGTTCAATACCGCTTTTCATCCCCAGACAGATGGACAGTCTAAATGAACAATTCAAATTCTAGAAGATATGCTCAGATCTTGTATTATGGAACTCAAAAGAAACTGGGATGAACACTTGCCTCTAGCAGAGTTTGCATTTAACAATAGTTATCAGTCCAGCATCGACATGGTTCCGTTTGAAGCTTTGTATGGAAGGAAGTGTAGAACTTCAGTGTGTTGGGATGATACAGATGAAAGGAAGTTGCTAGGTCCGAAAATTGTTATGATGACTGCTGACAAAGTAAAGGTAATCCGGGAAAAGATACAAATAGCTCAAGATAGACAAAATAGTTATGCAGATAACTGGAGAAAAGATTTAGAGTTTGAAGTTGAAGTTGGTGATATGGTGTTTCTGAAAGTGATTCCTTGGAAAAGAGTAATCCGGTTTGGAAGACGAGGAAAGCTGGGTCTTCAATATATAAGGCTGTATGAGATCTTCGAAAGGATTGGCCCAATTGCTTATAGATTGGCCTTACCATAAGAATTGTCACGAATTCATAATGTGTTCCATGTTTCTATGCTTTGAAAGTAAATTTTTGATTCTTCACATATATTGAAGTACTTGCCTATGGAAATTGAGAAAAATTTAACTTACGAAGAGCAACCGGTTGAGATTTTGGATAGAAAAGACCAAGTTCTAAGGACTAAGACTATTCCATTAGTGAAGTTCTTTGGAGAAATCATTCATATGAAGAAGCTACATGGGAAAGGGAGGAAGATATGAGGACTCAATATCCTCACTTGTTCAATCAAGTTGGTAAGTAAATTTCGAGGACGAAATTTTTCTAAGGGTGGTAGGTTGTAACAACCGAGGTGACGAACGATCGTGCAAAGTCAAACCCAAAAAATTTTAAGGGCAAACTTGGAAATTGGTAAGAAGTTATAAGTGAAGGAAATAAAAAAAGAAAGGATCAAATTGAACAAATTAAAAAGTTTAAGGGCCTAATGGTTATTTATGAAAAATTGAGGGACCAATGTGCAATTATACCAAAAATTTAAAAATATCTTTTAAGTTCATTTTATCTCTTGAAAATGCTAGATTTTTCATTCTATTCTTCAAGTAGCAGCCGGCCTTTCTCCTTCTTATTCTTCCAAAATTTTCTTGTTGCATCTTACACCAAAATTTCTTCAATAATCACATCAAACGTTAGTTTCTTGATTAATTCTTCCTTTTCTCTAGATATTCTACATGAATATGCTAAGATTTTAGATCCATAAACATGTTAAGATCTGAAATTCCATCTATTAAGTATGAGTTTTACTCTTCTTTGGTAAGAACTAAAAGGATTTGAAAGCATGAACAAGAAAATGGGAAGAAAAAGCAAAACAAGGGAATTGAGCATGCCTTCTGTTCTGATTTTCTGGGTTTGGTACAGCTGAGTTTGTATTTTTTTTTTTTGATATTTTTCCTAGAAACTAGACTTCAGTACAAGAATTTTGGTTTTTGAATCACTCAAAACGGATAAGCGGTTAAAAAGATAAAATTCAGTGAAGTTGGCTATTCTGTTTTAACCCCTATTTTGGCATAGTTTCGGGATTTCTCAAACTTGATCAAGATTTTATTCTAATTGTCTAAGTTAGTTATTTTCTTCACAAAGTAGACTTATTGGCTGAGATAAAACAATTGGAATCATTTCAAAATTCCTTACCAAACTCAAGTTATGATTTTTCTAATCTAGTTTAGTAGTAAGGAATTCATTGCTTAAGAGAAATATAGTACTAAATGATGATTATGGATTATGGAAATCTCCAAGCCATGGATTACTAGAAAGGAATTTGATAAGGACATGAATATGGAATTGAATTATGGAGAAAATGATTATGGAAATGATATTAAAAATTAAGGATATGTTGTTTTTAGTATGTGAAATTAGTATTGACTTTGGGGTAGATTAATGGGACTTAAGTTGCATTCATAATTGCATAATGCTTTGAGTATGTATAAATACCAATTATCGTTAATCTCTAGGCCACTTAGATCCAACTCACTCGAGGATCCCGAGGTTACAGGCTGAGACGTATAGGGAGATCATCTCAAAGACTGTGAGTAGACTATAACTATAGTTATCTGGAGTTTCTTTAATTATAATTTATTTAGCATGATATTTATTTTACATATTAAAAACATATGCGATATATAAACATATGAATTGATTTTTTTATTAATGTGCATGTATTTTAAGAAATGTTATATTGAGCAAGTTGGATGATTTATAAAATATGATTATACATAGATTTTGACATACATGGTTTTGGCTCCACCTGACTTAATGTATGAGATTATACCCTTGATCGGAATATGGGAGCTGAGTGCTACGCCTTTGTGGTGGGGCCACCTCCAGAGTCCCAATTCCATAATATTAGCTTGGGGTATGGGAGCTGCGTGCTACGTCTTTGTGGTGGGAGCCATCTCTAGAGTCCCTATCCTGTTATATTAGCCTTTTGGGGGCAAATCATAGCGACACATATGCCTTTGGGGCGTCCTATGGTGATATTGGCCTTTGAGGCCGGCTACTAGTAATCCTACATGAATATTACCTGGTTATTACATGAATGTATGGATAAATCTTATGCATGACAGTAAGTTGGAGCCCAATTATACAAAACTTGATTTACTCTACAAATTTTATTCCTTGATTTGTTATTATAATACTGTTATATATTTGAAAACTTCGTTATATATTCGAATTATTCATTATAGTTTTACTATTATTTATTTTGGAAACTCCTATTATGTTTTAAAGGTTATCATCATAGTTTTCAAATGTTTTAAAAGTTGTCTACTCACTGAGATATTCATATATCTCACCTTTTCATGTTTCTCATTTTCAGGTTACAGTTAGGTGTCGGGATTGCTACCTTCTTCTACTCTCCGCTTCTAATAGTATATTGACGTGGTGGGCATCGTACTTAAATTTCTAGAAGTTTTGTTCTTTTGATATCCTTTATCTAGTAAACCTTTCTGAAATAGGTTTACTTTTAGATAAATTGTATATATTTGAAGTTATGAAACAATAAATCAATATGTATTGACTTGAATATAAATTGATCATGGATAATATTCAAATATGCATGTATAAATGTGATAAATGGTATTGAGAAATATTGCTTGCTGAGGTTATAAACTGAATGTCATTTGCAGGATGGTTAAATTGTTGGAGAAAAAGATGAGCACATCTCATCCAAGGGTTGAGATGCCATTCGGCCAAGAAGAAAAAAGAGGGGGAGGATACTTTTTTCTTAAGTTGGTTGGTCATTTAAAGGAAGGAAGGCAGTATCAAAAGGGGAGAAAAAAACAAAAATATGAAAGAAAGGAAGAGAGAGTTTACCAAGGAAGCTAGGAAGGTAGCCATTCCTCCTTTGCTTTTGTGTTATTTTTTCTTCTTGCTTATGTTTTGTTCTTTGTTTTCCATGTGATTTCTACCTATTTTCTTGTGAAAATAAATGTTTTGAAATGTTTTTATTTTTAAGCTTTCATCTTTCCCTTTTCATAAAAAAAAAAAAAATCAAAAGAAAACAATGTTTATAAATTTTCCACCATGGCCGAATGTGATGCTTGAGTCTGCTTGATTTTTTTTTTGCATGTTTGATGTGGAAAACATTATTGTGGAAGTTTTATATTTTCCTTTTATTTTCTTTTTTTAAAAAAAAAATAAATGAAGCAAAAGAGGTTGAAAGACTTCTTGATCTTGATAAAAATCATGTGATCATGGTTAGGGGGACTATGTCCATTGTACCAACCATGGAGCTCACCTCCATTTTTCCTAGTCTGCTTAATTTATTTTCTAATTTTTGAGTTGGAAAGGCTTCATGATCTTGATAAAAATCAAGTGATCATGTTTAGGGGAGGCTATGTCCATTGTACCAACCATGGAGCTTACTTTCCTTACTCTTTTTTTGTTTATCTTTATTACTTCCATGCTTGTCTATGCATCTTTGGTCATATTTCTTTGCATTATTTTCATGCCTTATTACTTTTTGTATCATTTTCATGTCATATTAGTCTTCTACACCATTCGACCACCTCATGCATTTTCATTCATGCCATGCCTTGCATCATATTTGGTTATTTCATGCATCTTAGGTCATGTAGCTATGTCATTTAACATTTTGTGTTCATGACATGCCCTACACCATTCGGCCACCTCATGCATTTTCGTTCATGCCATGCCTTGCATCATATTTGATTATTTCATGCATCTTAGGTCATGTAGCTATGTCATGCATCTTAAGTCATATAGCTATGTCATCTTAAAATAAGTCATTTTAGTGGCTTGGTCATTTTTGTGATATTTGCCATGTCATTTTAGTGGTTAGGTCCTTTTCATGCCATGTCATCATTTTATGCCATGTCACCTATGCCATGTCATCCATATAACATGTCATGCCATTTCATTTTCCATGTCATTTATAGTTTAGGTGCATTTTCATGCCAAGCCATTTATGCCATGTCATCATTACACCATTTGGCTATGCTACACCATTTAGAGTTTAGGTCCCTTTCATGCCATGTCATCATTTTATGCCATGCCATCCAAATAACATGTCATGTCATGTCATGCCATGTCATTTATGGTTTAGGTGCATTTTCATACCATGTCATCATTTCATGCCATTCGGCCATCCACATGCCATTACCATGCATTCGACTATTCATATGCCATCACCATGCTACTCGGCCATCATGACATTTTATTCATGTTTTATGTCATTTATGCCATATCATTCATATAGCATGCCATTTTCCATGTCATTTTGTGTTTGGGCTCATTTTATACCAGGCATGTCACGCCATTCATGCCATTACCATGACCCTTCGGCTACCATGACATTTTCTTCATGTCATTCTATTTTCATGATATATCCATATCTCATGCCATGTCATTTGGTTTGCCATGTCATTATGTTTATCTAACTTTGGTTTTCCATGTCGATTTCAGTCACATGACATTCATAATCATGCTATGCCATTCATATGCCATGTTCATCCTTATGCCATGTCATTACTTCATTTTCAAACCACAATAAAAATACTTATCATGTTTTGGTAATCATGCATGCCTTAATGTCAATTTGCATATTCATAACATTTTAATAAATAAGGCAATATTCCCGAGTTTAAATAATTCATGATTTTCTCTGCTGGGTCTTCCAGAGAGGCTATCATTAATTATTATTGACAAAGGAATACCCTTTTCTAAAACAAAAGTGATTAGGAGAATTTCGAAATGAATAAAATTTTCTATGTTTTGTCGGGGAACATGAAAAGATTTTGATGTTAATGAATTTTGAGTCATTCTCAAACAAATTCATTCATACGTCATGTCGTTTTCATGCTATGTCATTCATATGCTATGCCATGCCATCCATTTACATATCATTGATTCTTATGCCATGTCATTCATATGTCATGTTGTTTTCATGCTATGTTATTTATATGCCATGCCATCCATTTACATATCATTCATTCTTATGCCATGTCATTCATATGTCATGTTATTCTCATGCTATGTCATTTATATGCCATGCCATCCATTTACATGTCATTCATTCATGTGCCATGTCACGTAGACTATGTCATGTCATTTTCATGCTATGTCATTCATATGTCATATAATCCATTCATTCATGTGCCATATCACTTAGATTACATCATGTCATTCTCATACTATGTTATTCATATGTCATGTAATCCATTCACATGCCATGTGATTCATTTAGTATGCCATGTCACCATTTGTTCATGCCATGTCATTTATCCCATGTCCTACATAGATTAGGTCACGTATATGTTATGTCACCCACTCTCATGCCATGTCATTCTTATGCTATGTCATTCATGTGCCATGTCATTCATATGCCATGTCATTTTGGTTGCCATGTCGATTTCATTCACATGACACTCATTTCTCATGTCATGTCATGTCATTCATATGCCATGTCATTTTGTTTACCATGTCGATTTCATTCACATGATATTCATTCGTATGCCATGTCATTTTGTCCGCCATGTCGATTTCATTCACATGACATTCATCCTTATGCCATGTCATTCATATGCTATGTCATTTTGGTTGCCATGTCGATTTCATTCACATGACACTTCATTCTTATGCCATGTCATTTTGCATGCCATCTTGATTTCATTCACATGACATTCATCCTTATGCCATGTCATTTATATGCCATGTTATTTTGTATGCCAAGTCGGTTTTATTCACATGATATTCATTCCTATGCCATGTCATTCATATGCCATGTCATTTTCTTTGCCATGTCGATTTCATTCACATTATATTTCATTCTTATGCTATATCATTTGTATGCCACGTCGATTGCCTTCACATGCCATGTCATTCGTTTGCCACATGATTTTGAACGCTATGTCAATTTTATTCACATGGCATTCATCCTCATGCATGTCATAATTTCTTTTACCATGTCATAATTAAACGTTTGTCATGTCATGATAAATATGCATGCTCATTTAATTTTTATCTATAGCAACATTTTTGCATACTCATGGTTATTCTTAATAATTTTTCAAATACATGGAAAATAAATAATATTTTTATAAATCCAGATAATTCCCGAGATAAAATAATTCATGAATTTTTTGCTGGATCTGTCGGGGAGGATATCATCAATTATCATTAACAACAGAATATCTTTTTTTTTAAACGAGGATGATTCGAAAAATTTCAAAATCAAGGAAAAATTTCATGTTTTGCCGAGTTTGTCGAAAAATATGGAAAATTTTGTGCTAATAAGTTCCGGATCATTTTCAAATAAAATATGAATTTTTTAGGGAATTATTTACAAACACCAATTTTAAAATCAACTTTTTTTTTTATCGAGACTCAAGATAACACATGACTAATAAGGTATCGATTTATACGGGCGTTGTGGGGGTGCTAATCCTTCCCCGCAAGTAACTGACTCCCGAACCCACATTTGTTTTCTCTAGTTCAAAACGCAGACTACAAAATTGGTTTTTAAAAAATATTTTGATTAATTTTAAAATTTTATTAAGAAAATCGGTTTTAATAGGTGGCCGATCACACCTAGCCAAAAAAGATTAGTGGTGACTCTATTTCTTTCTCGAAGTCGTTTTCATACCCTCAACCTTTTATTAATAGAAGAATTAAGTCGTCTTTTCCTGTCTGTTTTTTTCCCTCATTCGAACAGGTCCTACCTCCCCGGAGGATCTTGTATCGATAGCTTGGCGACTTCGCTGGGGTCTTTTAGAGAGTCAGGCCTAGAGTTAGTCGAATGTTATCGAAAGTCTCGGTTTTGTCGGTTTTGGGTTGGTATTTACTTTTAATTCTTTTTTTAATAAGGAAATTTTTGAAAATAACCAAATGTTTTTAAATATGTTCATTCTCGTGTGCATGCATATTTTTATTATTCTCTGTTTATTCAGCTTTATATGTCATTATTATTCTTTGTTTAACTAATATCTTACATTGTTTAATTTTATCTTTATTAAATTGCTCGGGTGTTAGAATAAGGGTACGGAATAGGTGGTGAAAGGTTTGTTTGTTCCTCCTCACACACTATGCTTGCATTTGTATAACATGAACCTTCTACCTGGATTCCATCCTTTAGGTGGAAGTAAAGTAACTACGCTCTCGTGAGGTGTTAACCTCTGCATGGGCTAGCGAAACACTTCCAGAGTAGTAAACTACCTACGCCTTCGTGGGGTGATAACATCCGTATAGGCCTAGGAAATACACTCTAACAAATTGAACCCGCTTTTATCGGAGTGCCTTACTAGCCTTCACCGATGGCAGTGAAAAGCAATTTAAAGCCTTTTTAGAACCTAATGCAACCTCATATAGTGAACCTAGGCGAAGCCATGCCGAATTTCCATTAAAGGCACCGAAGCTAGGAACACTCGGAGGAACCTTTCTTACCTTTAGCTATTTCTTTCAATATCGCATTGATTTGATTATTATACCCTTGTGCTGACTTGTTTCCTTTTGTTTTGTTTGTTTTGTTTTTCTTTGTTTTCATTGCATGCATCATGGTCACTTAGGAGTGTTTGCCTTAAGCCGAATTCCAGTCACATGGGTTTTCATTACGATCATGGAACACCGAGATCTTGCACCAGTGTCAGTTACTTCCAAGACATACCGAGAGGTCCGAACAGAGTCAGAGAAGGATCAGGTTGATAAGGGAGACTGCTTGGATAGAAGCATCATGTCTGTTCTTCCCGAGTCAGTTCATTTAGATCCGAGTCAGAATGATTTGACAAATTAGAAGAGATTTGGGGATGATGGGGAACTGCAAAGAAAAACGAGTTCACTAAGAAGTATGGTGACATAGCATTAATTCTCTCGATCCAGATAGATGAGCAGTTGATTAGGGTAGTGGTACAGTTTTGGGATCCCTCCTACCGATTCTTCACATTCAATCGGGAATATATGACACCCACCATCGAGGAGTACTCAATCTTGCTCCGTACTGAGTCGTCCACCCCTGATAAGATATATTGCAAGCGGAAAAAGACAGTTAGCTTTCGAAAGAAGCTATCCAAAATTTTGGGTATGGAGATTCCGATTTACTCCCCGAATATTAAGAAGAAGGGTTTGAGTGCTTGTATCCCATGGGTATTCTTGGATACTATATCATGAGCAATTCGGAGTGTGATCGTGTGGTGAATGTATTTGCCTTGACGATCTATGGTTTGGTGATATTTCCAAAGATCTTTGAGCACATTGAGATGGACGTGGTAGATTTCTTTGAGTGCCTGGGCAAACAGATCGATATTTCTCCTGTTATCTGTCGAGACGTTTAGGTCACTCAGTTTCTGTCGAAGAAAAGGCGATGGACGTTTCGAGGGATGTGCATAACTTCTGTATGTCTGGATCCAAAGTCATTTCTGGGGAAATGATAAGGAAAAGCTTCGTCCCTACATAAAGACTTTCGTTCCCCTTAAGGAATTCTGCAAGAAAGAATGGCCGAGAAAGGGAGATAAGAAATAATGGATCAAGACTCTTCGTCACTTAGTCAGAGAGGACGTCACTTGGAGAGCTTCATTGATGCCGATGGGATCCATTTTGTATAGTTGTGCAGACAAACCGTGGGTTTCGTTAATGGGAATTTGGGCAGCTATCAGCTATGCACCACTCTCATCCCGATGACTCATGAGCTCACGTTGGTAGATTTCGCATATAATGGGCCTGGGTACATGAAGGAAACACGTGAGCTCATCAAAGTATGGAGAAAGTTACACCGATTAGAATTGGGTAGATATACCGATAACGCTAATCCCAGATACCTAGTTTGGAGAGCCAAGATGATCCACGACATAGTGCTCCCTGCCGAAGATGCCTCCGTCTATCCGGTAGTCCTTCAACCGAAGCCTGTAGTACCAACAAATATTGAGCTTGTCAGGCAAGAATTGAAAAAAGGCAAGGGGAAATTGAAGCGAGAATGTGATAAGCTTCAAGAAGATGTCGAGGATTTGAAGACTAGGCTTGAGATCCAAGAGGTCAAGACACGAAAAATGGCCAGAGAGCGAGACACGGCACAATCTGATATACAGGACTTGCATCAAGAGAACAAGAAGCTAAGAGCCAAGGGAAAGTTCACTAGAACTATCAGGTCTTTGAACACCCATGAAAAAGAGATAGAAAAGCATCAGAAAGAACTAGACTTCTAGAAGGGTAAGGCTAAGGAAGGCAAAGAAAATGAGTCCCTATTTTCTCATGAGCGGCAAAAGTGGAGAGATGCACGGTCACTGATTTCGACCAAGTTGGAAAAATGTCTGCAAGAGAACGAGCTGTTGAAAGCCAAATTGGGAAATGAGAGGGAAAGGACATCCATGCTACGCAAGGAGAATGAGACACTCCATGCGATCATTCAGACCTTAGAACACCAGTTGCAAGTCCAAAAAGCTGATATCGCTGCCATCATTCGAGAATACAGAGAGAGAAAGACCGAATGGAGCTAGACGAATAACTTAGCTTTAGATGCCAGTACGAGGTGGAAGATCGAGACCTTGGGAAGGCAATAGTATATCGACCACCTGACTAGGCAAATCCGCAAGGCTGTGGTCAAGGCTAGAGAGATGTCGAAGAAGGTAAAGACTCTGAGGTGTGATGTCAACCCGATAGGGGAGCATGGATAACGCCTATTGAATTTCCTAGAGGAAGCTCAAGACCAATATGAGTAGATACGATCTTTTTATGTAACCCGAGAGTGAGAGATGAGTTGTAAAAAGTTTCTATGAATTAATGAAAAACCTTTGTGTTAGAATTTGATCTTATTGGTTAACCATGAAAGGGGATTGCATTAACTATTCTAGAAAATATCATAAATGCCAGATATATACCGACAAGATTCATGTGCCGCCATCGCCACTGCATGTCATGACAGTTCTGTGGCCATTTCTGATGTGGGGAATGGATATGATCGGGCCCATTACCCTAAAAGCTTCGAACGGACACTGTTTTATCCTACTGGCCATAGACTACTTTACAAAGTGGGTAGAAGCAGCTTTTTATGCCAATATAACAAATTTAGTGGTGTGTAGATTCGTCAAGAAAGAGATTGTGTGTCGATACGGACTTTCTGAAAGAATTATTTCGGACAATGCTCTCAATCTGAACAACAAGATAATGAGGGAAGTATGCACCCAGTTCAAGATCAAGCATCATAATTTGGCACCTTATCGTCCGAAAATGAATGGGGCAGTAGAAGCAGTCAATAAGAAGATCAAGAAGATTGTTGAAAAGATGAGTGATGTATACAAATATTGGCATGAGATCTTGCCTTTTTCTCTCCACGCATACCGTACTTTAGTTCGTACATCTACTCGTGCCACGCCATTTTCGCTGGTATACGGGATAGAGGCAGTACTACCTATTGAGGTTGAAATCCCTTCACTTTGTATTTTGATGGAGGTTGGCCTAGAAGAGGTAGAATAGGTCAGAGCTCGCTATGAACAGTTGAATCTCATCGAGGAGAAAAGGCTGAAGGCAATTTATCATGGGCAGATGTATCAGAAAAGAATGATCCGAGCCCACAACAAGAATGTTTGCCCTAGGCAGTTTCTAGAGGGAGAGTTGGTACTATGAAATTTTCTCCCTATTATAAGAGGTCCTTACGAAAAATGGGCTCCAAATTGGGAAGGATCCTATGTGGTGAAAAGAGCTTTTTCTGGAGGAGCATTGTTCTTAACTCGGATGGACGGTGATGACTTGAGAAATCCCGTAAATGCCAACGAATTGAAGAAATACTATGCTTGAAGAAGAAAAAGAACCAAAAAAAAAGAAAGAAAGAAAGAAAATGTGATACTATGCAATTGAGAATTCGAATGGTTCCAAATGTAACAATGAGAACTCTATATATCTATTTCCATGAGGATTGCTTTTCAATGAGAATATTCGTGCTTGATATGATGAATGACCATTTTTCATATTCTTTTCACTAAGAAGAAATTATCCCTAGTCACCCCTTTGAGCCTTAGGAATTCTTTCTTTCTTTCAACCCTGATCAAGGATCACCCTCTATATTGGAGGGCAAATGCGAGGAAAAATCTCCTTCAAAAAAATCATGGCGAAAAGAGCCATTGAAAACAAAAAAGAAAACACACACAAAAGAAAAAATATGTGAAATCAAAGAATGGCAAAAGAAAGCCAAGAATGAAAAGAAACAAAAATAAAAAATTCAAAGGAGAAAAGTCTAAAAAGGATGAATATTTCGAAAACGAATTATCCTCGTGAAATGATCCTTGATCTAATCACCCTTAAACACATTTTGAGCCCATTTACCCTTTCTTTCTAAACCTGAACCTTGGCCTACATTACATACTTTTAAAGTCCATTTTGATCAAGCATGGGTATTTAACTTGAAGGTTTTTCTCAGATTTCATCCCATCTTGTGAATTGTCTTTTTTACCTTAGAAGCATTTAGAATTCTCAAAGGCATGGTAGAACAGGTTTAAGCCAAAAACTTGAAAAATGTGACTTAAAACCGAAAGGGGGGACGCTTGTGTTGAAAACCCGCAAAGGACGGCCCAAGTACTGATAAAAATCAATGCTCCGTGTAAAGGGGAGAAAATATCAAAAAATCAAAGAAGAGGGTAAAGCTCAGTCTGAAATAACAACGAGAGCCGAGAAGTCACCCAAGCAAATGGCAAGCTCAAAAGATATTTCAGGGGAGCTAAAGCAGGAAATGTCTAGGATATTCCGCATCTGGGGCATCTATATCTTCTCCTTTGCATTTTCTTTTTTATCCTTAATATTCATCTTTGTTGTCTAAACCCTTTTTGCAATGAACTCTTGTTGCCCCTTTCATGGCATTTGGCTATTTCGTACCATCTTACATACATGTGATGCATATTGAATGTTATCAAATTGAATGATGATTAGTAAACATAAAAATATTTATATGAAAGGATTTCTTTGCATTACCGTGGAGTAGATTTAAATTTTAGGAAAGGTTTGGAAACCACTAAAGTTTAGAGAAAATCGAGATAACCCGTAATGCTAAGAAACTCATTCAGTGGGGAAAATATTGGATGCGCTAAACACGTCAATCCAAGATACAGAGAAAAGATCATCAAGTAGAGCAATTCAGAGATAGATTGGAGACACCGTTACAAAGTCAAAACTTGTAGATCATGGTGAAACCATATAGAAGAGCTCATCAAGTAGAGCAAACAGTGGAGTTGGAAAGATTCATGAACCTCAATGAAATCATGGATAAAAACTCAGAACAATCATGTAATTGCATTCATCCCAAGGGAACATGCATCTTGCAAACATTTGTAATACTTGTCATCAGCATCACTGCATTTGACTAACATTGCATAAATTGTGGAAAGTTTTCTTTCTAAGTTCCAACACAGCTGGCATAAAAGGAAGCAAGACATCCAACTTTTTCCTAGACAAGACAACTAGACTTTTCGGACAAGACATCCAATTTTTCCTGGACAAGACAACCAAATTCCTTAGACAAGCATCAAATTTTTCCTGGACAAGACAACCAGATTTCTCGGACAAGACATTCAAATTTTCCTGGACAAGATAACCAAATTTTTCGTGGACAAGACAACCAGACTTTTTGGACAGGACATCCAAGTTTTGCAAATTGAACTCGTTTCCTTAAGACATGTCGAGCCTTGATTAGTCAGGGAATTCAAGTTAAGGACAAATATTTTGTTTTAGCCAAAGCTGCACTAAGATGAGGTAAGGCCCCGAGACTTCAGTCGAGGTATTGTCTTCTCTTGCAAATCGAACTCGTTTCCTTAAGATGGGTCGAACCTTGATTAGTCAAGGAACTCAATTTAAGGACAAATGTCTTTTATTTTCATTTTGGATAAATGCTCAATTTGAGACCAAACCTATTAGCACCTGAGTGTATCAGGGTTAAACATTTTATTTCAGTCTATTAAGGGTTCAACCTTTTCGAGTTGTGATAAATAAGGACTTATGGTAGTGTTTAAGGGAGACGCGCCAGAAAAAGCAGTGAATTTCAGAATGAATGCTAACATGTAATTTTTTTATCCATCTGGCAAAAAAGATAATCACTTATTTAATAAAATAATTTTTTAAAATTTTAAAAAAGTAAATAAATAAAAAAAACATTATAATAGAAAAACAAACATAGAAACAAAAAAAATTCCCAAAATCAGATCTCCTCTCTGTTTCAATTTGAAACGCAAAATTGTTCAACATGAAAAAAAAAATCTGTTAACTTCTTATCTCTCAACCTCTTATTCCATACTTATCTCTCACCCACAAAGTAATTTTGTTTTGGCCAACACCCACACAGTAATTTAATGCCTCAGAAATCTTCAAATGTGTTAATTTTAAGGCTAAAGGTGGATCTAATAAGCTAGAATTGAGAGACTGGAAGATATGGTCAACTGATTTTTGTTGCAAGCTGCGTTGAAACAGGGTTTTTTTGTTTCTTGTCGTTCATTCTTGTTGGGGATTTCCGTGATTCTTTTTAATCCTCTCAATAGTTTTCCCTTTCTTGATCTTACTAGGAGTTTCGAATTATGTTTTCTTTTGTAAGGATGTGTTTGGCTACTCTGAAAAATGGATCTGTCATCTTTCTAAGTTTGTGCTCTTCATGATCTTTTACAATGCACAAGAAGTGTTTGTATTTTTGCCTTATAGGAAAACTTACTGTCAAATTTTATGCTTTTTATGTTTCTTGTCTTTAGTTGGGGCTATAGATTTAATGCTTTGTGCATTTTTCTGTTATTTTGTTGGTTGGTGATCAATTGTACAGAATAGTTATGATGTATTTCGTTGGAATTTTATCTCTTCTAGTCTTTTGTATGTGTTTTATGTTTCGATTATTCTGTAATAATATTATTGTCTTTCAAAAAAGAAAAACAATATAAATCTGTAAATATTTGATCTTAAGTTGGGTCTTATAGGGTTGTAGAATTTGTTTAGACAATTCCAAATTTGTAGGCATTCTCATCTACCTTTTCTCTAATATTTTGTTTATTGTTGTTCGGGTTTGTTGATTTTCTATTTGGTATTATGATAATTTAATTTTGGCTTTTTTGGGTGAAGATTCACGAACACGAAATGTAATTGGATTTTAATCAGAAACACATTTTGGGGGGAAAACAAAAGACTAAAAATGAGTTTTGAATATGAAAATGAGAATGGATTTGGGGTTTCAAATTCAAAGAAAAGTTTATTGAATTAGGGATTTGAGTTAGGTATCAAAATTAGGGATTTTTTTCCTTTTATTTTTAGATGAAATTAGAGTTTATCACTTTATCTATTTCGATTTTATTTTTTTCATTTAACATTTCTTTTCAGAGTTATTTTGTGTTTTTAGAACGCCAAAGGTACAAAAAAAAATTACATGTCAGCTTTTTTTATTATTATCTGGCGTGTGTTTCTCAAACACAGCCATAAGTCCTTATTTGTCACAACTCCAAAAGGTTAAACCTTTAATAGACTGAAATAAAAGGGTTAGCCCTAATCCACTCAAGTGTTAATAGGTTTGGTCTCAAATTGAGCATTTAGCCTTTCATTTTTTACAGTTTGCAAAAAAATCAATAAGTGGAAAAAATGGAAATTCCCCTTCTTATCTTGCACATATGATTTCACTGATCAGACAAAATTATTGTCTAGTTTATGTTTGCCTGATTTCTGATTCTCAGCAATAGTCAAAGAGGGCCAGCTGTAGACACTTAATTTTGTCTGGGCCCCTTAAACCAGGCAGATTCTCCTTTTCGACTTCCCGAAACTCAAAGAGACTTCCACCGTTCCATAGATGGGTCCCCAAGACTTTATTTCGGAGGTCAGCACAAAAGGTCAACTTGGAAAAAGTCAACCCCAAAAGTCAACCACTAAAAATGTCAACTCTCATTCAAAATCAAGATTCGAAGTTGAATTGAACAATGGAGAAAGAATTTTGATAATCCGAGGTCTACAACAAAAAATATAGAGTTCGAAAGATGGGTTGCGGAAATTCAGTGTAAGAGAAGACCTAATCCGGCAAATTTGGGGAAAACTGCAAAGATGGCCGATGCAGTGAAATTGAAGCCCCCAGTTGATACAGGATGAATAAACAAAAATAGCCCAAGGCCCAGTTTGAAGTGGATCTCAAGGAAGAGCCGGTTAGAGCAAAAACGAACAAACGAGAAAGTTCCCGAGTTTGAAAAGGGGAAAACTAAATCGGAGGGGAATTTGATTGTAAAAATTAGGCATTTTTGGACCAACTCAAATTCAATATAGGAAAAAGGAAGTAGAAAAAGAAAATCCAAAAATCGGACCCGTTTTGAGTAAAATCGAGGTTTCAGAGGTTGAAGGGCAATCTCGAAAAATCCCAAAAAAAATTCGGGAAAAATAGCAAATGAGCTCGAAAAATTATAAAATCTTCCAAATCTGAGTTTTATATTTTTTGGAAGAGATTGGAGAAAGAAAATTCAAAACCGAAGCTCGAATGAAAAAGGCGAAGTTCGGGTGCACTAACCCGAAAAGTCCCAAAGAAAATTTTGAGAATAGTAAATGAGCTAAAAAAATTATGAAAATTTCCATATCTGAGTTTTATAATTTTTGGAAGAGATTGGTGAAGAAAAATCCGGAATAGGAGCTCAAATGAAAAATGACAAACTTCGAGTGCCCTAACCCGAAAAATCCCAAAAAAAATTCAGGAAAAATTAGGAAACGAGCTTGAAAAATTATGAAAACTTTCAGATCTGAGTTTTATAATTTTTGGAAGATATTGTTGAAGAAAAATCCAGAACCAGAGCTCAAATGAAAAAAGACAAAGTTCGGATTCCCTACCCCGAAATTCCAAGAGAAAATTTCAGGGAAAATAGGAAATGAGCTTGGAAAAATATGAAAACTTCCAGATCTCAATTTTATATTTTTTGGAAGAGTTGGTGAAGTAAAATCCAGAATTGGAGCTCAAATGAAAAAGGCTAAATTTGGGAGGCACTAAACCAAATTTTGAAGAAAAACCTGGGAAAAATAAAGAATGAGCTCGAAAAAATGTGAAAACTTCAAGAACCAAGTTTTATATTGGATGGGATGAGTTGGAAAAGGAAAATCCGAAATTAGGGTCCATTTACAATTAAATTGAGTTCAGGGTGCTAAAACGTAATTTACCAAAAAAATAGAAAAGGGCCAATTTGCAAAATTAAAAAATGAAAAAATAAAGCAATTTCTGGAATTTCCAGACCCTTGGCCAGCCAGCTCATGGGAGAAGGGTGGAGATTTGATTAATTTCATCCAATGGTCACTATCAATTGGCAAGATGTCATTTTTATTGTCTTGAAGGTGTCCTTGCTCATCCAATGGCCTAGGTGATTTGTAAAAAGATGAATACATCCTTCAATGGCCAAGATAAAATTGCAAGATAGCATTTTTATTGTCATTAGAATATCCTCATCCAATGGCCTAGATTGTTGGAGAAAAAAATGAGCACATCTCATCCAAGGGTTGAGATGTCATTCGACCAAGAAGAAAGGGGAGGGGGAGGATAATTTTTTCTTAAGTTGGTTGGTCATTTAAAGGAAGGAAGGCAGTATCAAAAGAAGAGAAAAAAGAGAAATTTGAAAGAAAATAAGAGAAAGTTTACCAAGGTAGCCATTCCTCATTTGCTCTTGCATTATTTCTTCTTCTTTCTTGTGTTTTGTTCTTTGTTTTCCATGTGATTTCTACCTCTTTTCTTGTGAAAATAAAAGTTTTGAAATGTTTTTTTTAAGCTTTCATCTTTTCCTTTTCATAAAAAGAAAATTCAAAAGAAAATAATGTTTATAAATTTTTCACCATGGCCGAATGTGATGCTTGAGTTTGCCTTGATTTTTTGTTTTGCATGTTTGATGTGGGAAACATGATTGTGGAAGTTTCATGTTTTCCTTTTATGTTCTGTTTTTTTAAAAATAAATGAAGCAAAAGAGGTTGAAAGGCTTCATGATCTTGATAAAAATCATGTGATCATGGTTAGGGGGTACTATGTCCATTGTACCAACCATGGAGCTCACCTCCATTTTTCTTAGTTTGCTTAGTTTATTTTATGATTTTTGAGTTGGAAAGGCTTCATGATCTTGATAAAAATCAAGTGATCATGGTTAGGGGAGGCTATGTCCATTGTACTAACCATGGAGCTTACTTTCCTTACTCTTTGTTTATTTATCTTTATTACTTGCATGCTTGTCTATGCATCTTTGGTCATATTTCTTTCGATTATTTTCATGCCTTATTACTTTTTGTATCATTTTCATATCATATTACTCTCCTACACTATTCGGCCACCTCATGCATTTTCATTAATGTCATGCCTTGCATCATATTTGGTTATTTAATGCATCTTAGGTCATGTAGCTATGACATTTAACATTTTGTGTTCATGACATGCCCTACACCATTCGACCACCTCATGCATTTTTATTCATGCCATACCTTGCATCATATTTGATTATGTCATGCATCTTAGGTCATGTAGCTATGTCATGCATCTTAGGTCATATAGCTATGTCATCTTAAAAAAAGTCATTTTTGTGATATTTGCCATGTCATTTAGTGGTTAGGTCCTTTCCATGCCATGTCATCATTACACCATTTGGCCATGCTACACCATTTAGAGTTTAGGTCCCTTTCATGCCATGTCATCATTTTATGCCATGTCACTTATGCCATGTCATTTATGATTTAGATGCATTTTCATGCCATGCCATTCATACCATGTCAGCATTTCATGCCATTCGGCCATCCACATGTCATTACCATGCATTCGGCCATTGCCATCACCATGCCATTCGGCCACCATGACATTTTATTCATGTTATAAGTCATTTATGCCATATCATTCCTATAGCATGCCATTTGCCATGTCATTTAGTGTTTGAGCTTATTTTATACCATGATTAGTTATGTCACCCCGTTCATGCCATTACCATGACCCTTGACTACCATGACATTTCCTTCATGTCATTCTATTTTCATGACACATCCATATCTCATGCCATGTCATTATGTTTATCTAGCTTTAGTTTGCCATGTCGATTTCATTCACATGACATTCATAATCATGCTATGCCATTCATATGCCATGTCATTACTTCATCTTCAATATCACAATAAAAATGCTTATCATGTTTTGGTAATCATGCATGCCTTAATGTCAATTTGCATATTCGTAACATTTTAATAAATAAGGCAATATTCCCGAGTTTAAATAATTCATGATTTTCTCTGCTGGGTCTGCCGGGGAGGATATCATTAATTATTATTAACAAAGGAATACCCTTTTCTAAAACAAAGATGATTCAGAGAATTTCGAAATGAATAAAATTTTCTATGTTTTGCCAGGTTTGCCGGGGAACATGAAAAGATTTTGATGTTAATGAATTCAGAGTCATTCTCAAATAAATTCATTCATATGTCATGCCGTTTTCATGCTATGTCATTCATATGCCATGCCATCCATTTGCATATCATTCATTCATATGCCATGTCATTCATATGTCATGTCATTTTCATGCTATGTCATTCATATGCCATGCCATTCATATGCCATGCCATTTATTTACATATCATTCATTCTTATGCCATGTCATTCATATGTCATGTTATTCTCATGCTATGTCATTTATATGCCATGCCATCCATTTACATGTCATTCATTCATGTGCCATGTCATTTAGACTATGTCATGTCATTTTCATGCTATGTCATTCATATGTCATGTATTCCATTCATTCATGTGCCATATCACTTAGATTATGTCATGTCATTCTCATACTATGTAATTCATGTGTCATGTAATCTATTCACATGCCATGTGATTCATTTAGTATTCCATGCCATTCATTCCATGTCATTTATGCCATGTCCTACATAGATTAGGTCATGTATATGTTATGTCATCCACTCTCATGCCATGTCATTCGTATGCCATGTCATTCATGTGCCATGTCATTTTGGTTGCCATGTCGATTTCATTCACATGACATTCATTTCTTATGTCATGTCATTTTGTTTACCATGTCGATTTCATTCAAATGATATTCATTCATATGCCCTGTCATTTTGTCCGCCATGTCGATTTCATTTACATGACATTCATCCTTATGCCATGTCATTCATATGCTATGTCATTTTGGTTGCCATGTCAATTTCATTCACATGACACTTCATTCTTATGCCATGTCATTTTGCATGCCATCTCGATTTCATTCACATGACATTCATCCTTATGCCATGTCATTATATGCCATGTTATTTTGTATGCCATGTCGATTTCATTCACATGATATTCATTCCTATGCCATGTCATTTTGTTTGCCATGTCGATTTCATTCACATGACATTTCATTCTTATGCCATGTCATTTGTATGCCATGTCATTTTGTTTGCCATGTCGATTGCCTTCACATGCCATTTCATTCTTATGCCATGTCATTCGTTTTCCATATCATTTTGCACGCCATGTCAATTTTATTCACATGACATTCATCCTCATGCATGTCATAATTTCTTTTACCATGTCATAATTAAACGTTTGTCATGTCATGATAAATGTGCATGCTCATTTAATTTTTATCTTAGCAACATTTTTGCATACTCATGGTTATTCTTAATAATTTTTCAAATACATGGAAAATAAATAATATTTTTATAAATCAATATTATTTTCGATTAAAATAATTCTTGAATTTTTTGCTGGATCTGCCGAGGAGGATATCATCAATTATCATTAACAACAGAATATCCTCTTTTTTTTTTAAAAAACGAGGATGATTCAAAAAAATTCAAAATCAAGGAAAAATTCTATGTTTTGCCGAGTTTGTCGAAAAATATGGAAAATTTTATGCTAATAAGTTCTTGATCATTTTCAAATAAAATATGAATTTTTTAGGGAATTATTTACAAACACCAATTTTAAAACCGACTTCTTTTTTTAACCGAAACTCAAGATAACGCGCGACTAATAAGGTACCATTTTATACGGGCATTGTAGGGGTGCTAATCCTTCCTCGCACGTAACCGACTCCCGAACCCACACTTGTTTTCTCTAGTTCAAAACGCAGACTACAAAATTGGTTTTAAAAAATATTTTGATTAATTTTAAAATATTTTATTAAAAAAAACCAATTTTAATAGGTGGCCGATCACACCTAGCCAAAAAAGATTGGTGGTGACTCCATTTCTTTCTTGAGGTCGTTTTCATACCTTCAACCTTTTATTAGTAGAGAAATTAAGTCGTATTTTCCTCTGTCTGTTTTTTTTCCCTCACTTGAATAGGTCCTATCTCCCCGGAGGATCACGTATTGACAATTGGTTTATTAGTGAAAAGAATTTTCATGAGAATTAAATCTGGATATCATTTTTCATGAGTCAATGTTAATATAATATGTTGATTGAGAAAGAAGCATGTTTAGACTTAATATTGACTTGTATAAACATCCCTGTGAGTTTTGAGCCATTATGATTGATGCATTATACATATCAATCCAATTTCTTTCTTGTGTGCTCTCATGATTACATGTTTCTCTAGAACTTGCTTTAAATCGTTTGAGACTATATTGATACATGTGACAACATGGATATGATAGAGGCCTTAGGATTTTTACCAACAAGGCCAAATCAACCAGTTTCCTATTAATGTTCCAAGAGAACATCCCCCTTAGTGAGCCAATTTGAGCCTACATTGAATAAGTTGTTTCATTGGTAACCACATCTCTCACTAGCTTAAATATACTTATATCATTACCCTTGTTCTAAAGATGAATTAGAATTTTTTGAGACATATTGCACAAGCAAGGGATATCTATTGAAAGTTTGGGTTGGAAACAAAAGATAAGTGTAGGGGGAAGAAAGGCAAAAGCATTAAAAAAAGTGGGGGCAAAAGTCAAGAGAAAAAGAAAGGGAGCATTGTCAAAACACATTCCTATAAAAAAAGAAAAAGAAAAAAGAAATCAATCATCTCTTGAGCTTTTGGTTAAAGAAAAGATGTTACAAGTTTGGTTAGAATAAAGCAAAGGCTCAACATAAAATAATTAGCCTATGTTATTATGTGCCTCTAAGGAGTATTGAGAAGCTTTTTTTGCATAATCTTATTATGTCTCTAAACTCTATGAAGTCTGTAGAACCTTTTGTGATATCCTTTCCTTTTTATTATTTAACCACATTACTACCCCTTGGTCCCATTACAACCTTGAATAAAAACTTCTTGATTCATGAAGTTGCATGTTCTAAATAGTGGAGAATTGATGGAAAAGCAAGCATATGGTAAGACCGCTTTCATGAGATTGATTGAGTGTAAAAACATTATTACCACTATATAAAATGAAAATCATGAGAGTATCCCATGTGAGAAGTTGAGATTAAGTTTGAATATGCACTATTTTGATTGAACTATATTATGTTAATATTGGCCTAACTCAAATTATATACATTCAAGCATGATTCTTTGTGACATTCTTTAACTATTGATTAGTTTATAAGACTTATCCAATGATTTTCTTTAATTTATATTGAAAGGATTAGGAGTAATTGATGGAGACTCAATTAAGAGTTGTAAACCCAAGTGCAGGTTATGTTCAAGTAATAAATTCTCTGGTGTCCGAGGTCGAACCACAGGGAAGCGTATTAGTAAGTATAAGTTTATAAATATATAGGAAAAAGAAAGTAAACAAGATATTAGGGAATCAACAACAAAACAAGATAAACAAGATATTAGAGAACAAAATAAACAAAATAACATAAAAGAAATTAAACAAGATATAAAAAAACAATAAGAAAAGATGTTGAGGTTAGAGAATCCACTCTTGGTGTTATGCTAAGATTAATCTTGTTTTATTACACAATTGAAATTCACACATAAGGGAAGTTCCAATCGGAAGGTTTAGCAATTCAGTCCAACGTCCATAGCATATGATATTATGTTCATTTGGTGTCCTCAAAACTCATAAAAAGAGTCCAAGCATTCCTTATGCCAAGGTATATGTCTACAACAAATCAAGGTTATGAAACCAAGCATTTACTGTGCCATTTTCATTGTCAATAATGAATCAAGATCCCTACTTTGCAAGTATGATTTTAAACCAAAAGAAAATATTATCTATACTAGTGTTTATAAATGATGATTCATTTTAGCTCATGTTTAAGAGACTAACCTTAGCATTTACCAAAAGCTTCACCTCATCACCTCAACAATATGATTAGCAACACATAAATGGCTAATATCCTACCAATGTACAATATACCTTACAATCATCCAAGGCCCTCTATTTATACACATTTTGGAGAGCTAAATGACAAGAGACAAGCTTTATAAATTTCAAAGGTAGGTATAATAGGTGGGTGCATTTTTCTAACAATTTTCGTCATATTGTATGACAATTCTGATCAGCCAGCTTGATGGTTGATTTTGTCAATGTTGGAGGCTTGATCTGATCAAATGGTCCTCTAGAAAAATATTCCCCTATCAGTTTGTGATCCATAGCCATTGGAATCAGCTCATTTTCTCATGTGGATCAGAAGATATGATCAAAATACCAAAACTAGTCAGAACAGACGGCATTGCACATCAGCCAACTTGATACCACATTTTGCTAGGGAAAACGACTCTGTTTCAAGAAGTGTAAAGCATGAAAAAGATAGATATGCCTCTTAAATTTGCACTGTAAGAATTTCAGCCTTAATGCTTCAGTGAAACTCCAGATATAGCTGATATGGCAAAAGGTGTCGGAACTGGAACTGAATTGGATTTACCCTTAATTCTTGATTTAACCTAGTAATCTGAAATCACTCAAAGAAACTCGTAAAAAACACCAAATTACATAAAAAAAATAAAAGATCATAAACACAATTAGACTAAGCAATAATAACTCGTATTTGACACAAAACAATAATAAAACATAACTAAAAACTATATAATTATACGAGTTATCACACCCCCACACTTAGATTGTTGCTAGTCCCTAGAAACGACTCAATCCTAGAAAAAAAAAATAAACAGGAAAACAAGTTAAAGGGATCTCAAACAAACAAGCAAGATCAAGCGTAAGAATTGGCAAGGCATCTAATTAAGTATCATTGGCATATTAAGTTCGAGTAAAGGGTCAATGAGATTAAAATTGAAGGCATTATCGTACGATTGAGGAACTTCCTTCTTGGCGAGACTTTAGCTAGCCATGGAGGACTAGGCAAACTATAGCTTCATAAGTACACATGCTAAGATCCTTGTCACCGCAGTTCACAAGTGAACTCGACAAATCTGATCGGTACAGAGATGAATCTGAGGCTTATGGACAAGTGAGGGATGGAATGTTCAAACATAATCTGAGGTTTATCACAAGTTAAGCTCAAGAAATATAATAATAATGTGATCAATCCTCTCAAAATATTTCCATTCTCACTCATCCTTAGTCTTATGTTCAACATTAATATTTTGAAAAGAAAACAAAAAGCAAGAAAAGACTCGATCCAAAGAAAATAGAAAAGTAAAAACCTCTCTATAATGAAGAACCTCGAATCTTGAATTCTGATTTTTTTTTTTTAAGCACAAGTGATTTTCTTTTGATTTGTGCCCTCATTGGGACATCTTTTATGCACAATCACATCTATTCATAATCATCATTCTTGTTTTTTTTTTTTTCAGAAATCACATTGGATTCCATACTTTCTTTTTCTTTCTTTTCATTCAATTGATCAAACAAGACAGATTTTCATCAACTCTTTTTTTTCAGCATCTTTTTCTCAACTCATCACAACATTGTTTTGGCATCAATAAGTTCGAAGTTCACGACTCTAAAAACAGTCACTCATTCTAACTACCCTCTTTTGCATTATTCCTATTTTTTTTTCAGATTTCAAAAGATAACAAAATAAACAAGAAGGAAACACACAATCCCAAACCCAATGATCACAAAAATTATCATTAAAGTATAAAGAGGGAATGGGGGTCGGAATCGTATCCGTTCACTTTGGCATAATTTCTGCAGTTCATATCTAGGGATCCAACCCGAAGGTTTACAACCTATGGGCTCCTAATGTAAGAGGGGCAAAGATAAGGGGCTTTCTGGATAGTGACTTTGTTCTAAGATCAGATCATGTATAGATGCAAGCATCTATGTGATGACCTAAATCTGCATGTGGAATGAAGAGAAAAAGTAAACTTACTATGTCTTCCCAGCTTTCCGTGGCTTTCCAAAGGCTCACCATGAATTCACATTCCAACAAAAATCGAACCGATCTGCCAAAAACAATCTCAAAGACATTTGATCATCAAAAATATTCAATTTTCAGAAAACCAAATTGAAAATAACCTAGATAACTTAATCAAAGCCTTTGTAACTCTATTGCTTTATCCACATGCTTGCCAAGATTATACTAAAAAAAAATACATTCACGAAAGTAGTAAAACACATGCAGATAATAAACGGACCAGATAGTGTCTTTTTTTTTTTTTTTTGAAAAGATTAAATCAAACTGACAAGGTATGTCTCAAGTCTCCCTTACTCAGACCTTGTTCAGAATGAATACTTCTAAACGGCTTAAAACACAACAAATTTTTTTTTTTTTTTTTTTTTTACAAATTAGCAAAATATGTCCCTTACCCCCTACTAAAATATGACATTGTCCCCAATGTCAAATTTTAAAGGTAGAATTTAGGAGATATTACCTGCAGAGGTTGCTAACCACTTATTATAACTGAGACACAACAAACAAAATGTTAGATAATGTCACAAAGACAAAGTGCAATCCACTCCTTGCTTGTCTATATCTCTTTTTCTTTTTTCGAGCGTTTGCGAAACAACCGTAGCAGGAAAATACTCATAAGCTTGGAGCTTTTTGAGTAAATCTTCAATGGTTGTAGCAGAAATTATGGTTCTCCTTGCCTCTGAAAACATGAATCCATTTTCCACAGCATTATTTAAATATGAAAGCAAATTACTAAAATAACCATTAATATTAAGCAAACCAATGGGTTTCTTATTTGTGACCAAAGATGACCAAGAAGCCACGCAAGCTATTTCTTCCAATGTACCCAGACCTCCTGGTAAAGCAATGAATGCATCGGCAGAATGGTACATGATTGTCATCCGTTCAGGGATACTCCAGACTTGTATTTCCTTACCCACGGTAGGTCCACAAAAACCTGTGAATAGTTTTGGCACGATTCCTAGAACTAGACTTCCTCCGGCGTGTGCTGCTGTAGCGACTGCTCCCATTAAACCCGTACTACCGCCTCCATAAATCAACTGGATCTTTTGTTGGGCAAGTATTACTCCAACTCTTATGGCTTCATCAGCTAATATTTTATTTTTCCCTGGATAAGCACCTCCAAAGACACAAATTTTTTCAATGCGCTGGGACGAAGTACTTTCCATTTTTTTTTTCGAGTGCCTGAAAGAGAATGAGTACATGGTGTAATATATAGAGGACTGAGTAGTGAATCAGACAAGAGTAATAATGTCGCCAAAAGTGTATTTGACCTGTCAGAAGAAAATGTTAACCTAACAAAAGATTTTTGCGTGATTTCAGGAAGAAAATCAAAAAGAGAAGAAAAATCAACCGTAAAAGACCAATGCAAAAAAAAAGAGAATAATTACACAAATCGAACAACACGTAAATTAAACCGAAATGAAGTTATTGCAAATCAAACCAAAAGCTGAGAAGTCATTTATTGTAGTTGTGATTGTGGCTCACATCTTCCTCTGGTTTTACGTCCAGAAACGGCTTAAACGCCTTCTATGAGTCGAGGATATGCTTCCCATCCAGTTTTCTTACAAGCTGGCAAACAGGATCTTTTAACATCAGATTCCCAAGATGTTGCCATTCCCTTTGGAATTGTGGCCATAAATCAAGAATTTCTCTTTGTACGTCTCCACTAGGATGCGTCTCAAGAGAAAGTTGGATATTACCCAAATTCTCCTTACCCAGTAGAACTTCTTTACCTCATTCAGAAACTTTTTTTTATCTTGGGGGCTCCATTGAGAAGGAATTTTTCCTTCTTGTAGTTCATCAAGATGTGAAGAAATTATGACTGGAAAAGTTTCATTCTCACCCAAAAAGGAATATTTTAGCTCGGATGGCAATGGTTTTAAATCCAGCTTGGGTGGTTCAATAGTTGATGGTACAGTGACATTTGTGAGTGATGGAAGTTCCTCAAACTTTTGTTTCCAACAATGCTTATCCTGAAAAGAATTTAACAAAGAATCAGTGTGTGAAATTTCTGAAGCATTATCAAACTCACATTCAATTAAATAAGCTTCTAAAGGATCATGGAATGTGGTAGTGGTGAGATGTTCATGAACAAGTTCTTCAATGAAATCCACTTCATGTACTTCTGAATCATCACCAGGTTGCTTGCAAATGTTGAACACATTTAATTCTAAAGTCATATTTCCAAAAGAAATGTTCAAAATACCATTCCTGCAATTTATCAGAGCATTAGAAGTTGCACGAAATGGACGGCCTAATATAACAGGAATTTGAACATTTGGATTTGAAACAGGATGTGTGTCCAAAACAATAAAATCAACAGGGAAGTAAAAATTATCAATTTGAACCAAAACATCTTCAACTATCCCTCGAGGAATTTTTACAGAACGATCAGCTAGTTGAAGTGTAACAGGTGTTTCCTTGAGTTCACCTAAACCTAACTGTTGATAAACAGAAAAAGACAAAAGATTAACACTAGCACCAAGATCAAGCAATGCACGTTCTATTCTAGTGTTTCCAATGATGCATGAGATTGTTGGACATCCAGGATCTTTGAATTTTGGTGGTGTAAGGTGCTGAATGATTGAGCTCACACTTTCCGTCAGAAATGCTTTCTTTTGTACATTATGTTTCCTTTTAACTGTGCACATGTCCTTCAAAAATTTAGCATAAGATGGAACTTGTTTGATTGCATCCAATAAAGGAATGTTAATCTTAACTTGTTTGAAAAGTTCATAAATTTCTGCATTTTGATTCAAATTCTTTATTGTTTGCAACCTTTGAGGAAAAGGAGCAGGATGCATACCTTTTTCTTTGTCCAAATTTTCAAGAAGTTCAGACTTACCATCATCCTTACCATTACTTTTCGGAGGGGAAGGAAGATCTTGGTCTTTTGATGGAATGTTTTTGTCAATTGCCTTTCCACTTCGAAGAGTTGTGATAGAACTGGCATTTTCCTGTTGAGCTTCATTGGAGCAAGAAACAAGACATTGAGTAGAAGGGTTAGGCTGAGGTTGAGCAGGAAACTTACCTTTTTCTTGAGTGCGTAATGAAGCTGTCAATGTGGACAAGGTGTTTTTGATCTCATTGATGTCCTGTGAAGTTTGGTTATTCACATTTGCTTGTGTTTGCATGAATGCTTGCAATGTCTCTTCCAAGGTTTGTACACGTGAAGGTTGATAGGAAAAAGTGTTGCCCGGCTTTTGAGATTGTGGTACCTGAACATGATTATTATTTCGCCAACTGAAGTTGGGATGATTTCTCCATTCAGGGTTATACGTTTCAGAGTAAGGAGAAGGAAAAGGCTTTTTAAATGTGTTTATGGAATTTACTTGATCATGCAACGCTTCTTTAAGAATGGGAATGTTTGGACATTCAGAAGTGGGGTGTCCCATGATTTCACAAATTCCACAACTTTCTTCATTTTTAACCGTTTTGACTTTTTTTACTTCTCTAAGTTCCATGGCTTCAATCTTTCTAGCCAAATTAGCTACTTTAGCTTTTATCTCATCTTCTTGACTAAAATGATATTTACCTCTGTTAGAAACAAGATTAGATCTATTGGAACTTTCAGAGGAATTATCTGTGTGCCAGGCTTGAGAGTTATCTGCCAAATGGTCTAGGTAGTCAAAGGCTTCTTCAGGTTCTTTTTCTAGAAACTCACCGTTACACATTGTTTCAACAAATTGTTTAGTTTCGGGAGTTAAACTTTCATAAAAGAAACTAATAAGATGCCATTTTTCAAAACCATGATGTGGACAAGAACTTAACAAATCTTTAAAACGCTCCCAGCACTGAAAAAATGCTTCATTTTGATTTTGATTGAAATTTTGAATCTGTCTTTTCAAAGCAGTAGTTTTATGTGCTGGGAAAAATTTTTTTAGAAACTCAGTTTGTAATTCTTGCCATGTGCCAATTGACCTTGGTTTTAAATTATGAAGCCAAATTTTTGCTTTATCTTTTAAAGAAAAAGGAAATAATTTTAGCTTGACAATTTCATTTGTACATTGTTGGTCATTAAAGGTGACACATACATCTTCGAAGTCTTTTAGAAACGAGTAAGCACTTTTCGATTCTAACCCATGGAAATTTGGAAGCAAAGCTATCATACCTGGTTTAAAACGAAAGTTGTTTGCATTGAGAGGAAAAATAAAACAAGAGGGTGATGAGCTTCGAGTTGGTTGCAAGTAGTCACGCATGGTGCGTACTTGTCTGTTCTCATCTTCAGCATGAACACTTTCATTGTCAGCCATGGTAGGAGTTGTATTAGAAAGATTACCTAAAAAAGTTTAACAATAAAATCTAACTAAACGACGAGATCTAAAATCACGTCGCCAAACAAGCATAAAACAAAGTTAATATACAGATAATATATTTATATAAATATAAACTTTACAATATAAATATAAATATATAGAAAATTAGGCGGTATAACCAGCCAATAAAACTAAATATACTTATAAACTTATATACTTAGTATTGCCTCCCCGGCAACGGCGCCAAAAACTTGATGGAGACTCAATTAAGAGTTGTAAACCCAAGTGCAGGTTATGTTCAAGTAATAAATTCTCTGGTGTCCGAGGTCGAACCACAGGGAAGCGTATTAGTAAGTATAAGTTTATAAATATATAGGAAAAAGAAAGTAAACAAGATATTAGGGAATCAACAACAAAACAAGATAAACAAGATATTAGAGAACAAAATAAACAAAATAACATAAAAGAAATTAAACAAGATATAAAAAAACAATAAGAAAAGATGTTGAGGTTAGAGAATCCACTCTTGGTGTTATGCTAAGATTAATCTTGTTTTATTACACAATTGAAATTCACACATAAGGGAAGTTCCAATCGGAAGGTTTAGCAATTCAGTCCAAATTGTCCAACGTCCATAGCATATGATATTATGTTCATTTGGTGTCCTCAAAACTCATAAAAAGAGTCCAAGCATTCCTTATGCCAAGGTATATGTCTACAACAAATCAAGGTTATGAAACCAAGCATTTACTGTGCCATTTTCATTGTCAATAATGAATCAAGATCCCTACTTTGCAAGTATGATTTTAAACCAAAAAAATATATTATCTATACTAGTGTTTATAAATGATGATTCATTTTAGCTCATGTTTAAGAGACTAACCTTAGCATTTACCAAAAGCTTCACCTCATCACCTCAACAATATGATTAGCAACACATAAATGGCTAATATCCTACCAATGTACAATATACCTTACAATCATCCAAGGCCCTCTATTTATACACATTTTGGAGAGCTAAATGACAAGAGACAAGCTTTATAAATTTCAAAGGTAGGTATAATAGGTGGGTGCATTTTTCTAACAATTTTCGTCATATTGTATGACAATTCTGATCAGCCAGCTTGATGGTTGATTTTGTCAATGTTGGAGGCTTGATCTGATCAAATGGTCCTCTAGAAAACTATTCCCCTATCAGTTTGTGATCCATAGCCATTGGAATCAGCTCATTTTCTCATGTGGATCAGAAGATATGATCAAAATACCAAAACTGGTCAGAACAGACGGCATTGCACATCAGCCAACTTGATACCACATTTTGCTAGGGAAAACGACTCTGTTTCAAGAAGTGTAAAGCATGAAAAAGATAGATATGCCTCTTAACTTTGTACTGTAAGAATTTCAACCTTAATGCTTCAGTGAAACTCCAGATATAGCTGATATGGCAAAAGGTGTCGGAACTGGAACTGAATTGGATTTACCCTTAATTCTTGATTTAACCTAGTAATCTGAAATCACTCAAAAAAACTCGTAAAAAACACCAAATTACATAAAAATATAAAAGATCATAAACACAATTAGACTAAGCAATAATAACTCGTATTTGACACAAAACAATAATAAAACATAACTAAAAACTATATAATTATACGAGTTATCAGTAATTATTTTTAGTATATTTTAGTTTTCTTATGTTTTCAATGTTTGTGGGTATCGTCCTAGTAAACCCTCACGAGACTAAACTCATCCATTAAGGACACTTAATTGTTTAAAGGCTTGTATCACATACTAAGTGCCATAGTGATTTCCTACGAAAGTGGAGTAGATTAGTTTTTCTTACTTTGTTTTTCTTGAGGACTGGCAAAAGCTAATTGATGGGGTATTTGATAAGTTCATAAATTACACATTTTATGCCCTTTCTATTCTTAGTTTTCATTATGTTTCCTATCTCTATTTTGATTACTTATGTTATGTTTTTGAATATTAGGTATATTTAGGAGAATGAAGTGAAAACATGTCGATTATGATGTTATAGAGCTTATAAAATCACAGTCACAAGATGGAAGAAAACTTGGGAGTCAAAAAGATCAAATTCTTGGTGCAAAGCAAGAAGGCAGATTTGATCTCTGGAGCTTGTTGCTAAGAAAACATGATGTTAGAATCCTTATTCAAAGATAGCTTTCCAACGGTATATGAATCGCTAAATCGGATAAGAAATGGTCATCTAAATCAGCTGAGGAAGTATGAGAAGATGCAGTAAAAAAATTAGCCCAAAAAGACCGAGAGCCAGCGCTACAGCGTTGGCCGCTGGAGCTGCAGTGCTGGCCGACTTGCCAAAAATAAAAATCTGCCTCTTTTTGTTACTTGTGCGAAAAGAAGTTGTTTTCAGGGTTTTAAAGCTCTATAAATAGCATCTTTTGAGCCACAAAGTGGACATGTTATGGTTATTATTATTATTATTATTATTATTATTATTATTATTATTATTATTATTATTATTATTCTCCATTCTCTTATTTTCTTTCTAGTTTTATGTTTATGTTATCCATACCTATGCTAGGCTAAAACTTTCTTTTGGTTAAAGGTGATTTTAAAGCCCTAGACATATTGTGTAATTGATATTTAGATTTTATCTATCATTGATTTTCTATCAAAGTTGCTTATGTTCTTCTATAAAAATTGTTCATGATATTTGTCTTGATTGTTTAGGTGTGCAACTAGATAGATCTTGATAATTGTCTATTGCTAGTTTAGGAGTCTTGATCCGTGTAATTGTCTTGATTTCCTATTCATAAGTAGCAATTTGTGATTAATAATTATGTTAGAGTTTTCAGTAATTGCAATGTGGAACATAACATAAGTTGAACAATCCGAACTTATGTGTTTGTTGCTTAGATCAACATATCTTTCTCATCATAAAACTGTTGTAAAGTTGACTTTAGAGAGCTTATTCTAGGTTATTTTATGGTTAGAGATTAAGTAGAGAGTTTATTCTATTTAACGACGAACTAAAGAAGGATTGGGGTAGCAGAGCTTATTGTTTTCTACGGTTTATAGTTTTGATAGATAAATTGATGTTGATAATTCTGATATTGATACTCAATGATGTTTAGTGGTGGCGAATGACTCCTTAACCATATTTTCTTTTATTTGATTCCATCTTATCTATTTAAATCTTGTTTTTCTTGTTTTCTTTACTTTCAAAACAATCGAAACCTCGTTTTATTCTTTTAGAGCTAAAGTTATAAATCAGTAACTTATAAATTAAGAACAATATCTGTGGATTGATCCTTGCTCACTACTATACTAAGCAATTGATCATATTTAGTGCAAGGTTTAATAAGATACATTATTCTAAGTGCATCACCTTTTCAATGGTAAATCAGCTATGTGAAACAAATTATGTAAACAAAATATTCAAATAAGAAATTATGGCTATGAAAATATTTTAATATTTAAGGTTCAGTATTAATTGAAATACTAATATCTAGTTCAGAAAACTCTTTTACAAAAAGGAAAGCTTTTAATATTCCTTGAAAGTACTTTGCTTCAGAAAATTATTCACCAAAGAAGTACCTAAAGTAATAAAAAAAACACAAAGCGAGTAATATTGATATTTACATTATAACAATCTAAAAACAATGATTGATATAGACAAATTTAAAGTACATAAAAACTAGAAAAAAATCATCAACAGAGTACAAAAGATAGTACCTCAATTATTATATTTAAAAGTCATATGTGCACGGTAAAAAAATTATAACAGAAACAAAACAAATATAAGAGTGTTACATGTTACATGCAAATGAAATACATACAAATATACAAAAACAAACGCATCAAAACCTAAAAAAATTGAACTCTGAAATTTAACAAAATAGAAAAAGAAGGGAAAATTATAGAAGAAAAGAAAAAAAGATTAGAAAATAAAAGACAAACATGTAAAACAAAACCCCTTAAATCTAAAAAAAGATCTTAAACTCATGCAAAAAAACCATGCAACAACATGGAGCAATTTTTTTTTTTTACAATTCCTTTTACTTTTTCTCTTTTCCTTTTTTTAAAAAATTTTTTCTCACCCTTTTAGTACGAGTCAGTGAGCTAATCCATGCCTAGCCCCTGTGCTCCAACTCAACTCACCAAAGCCGATGTAGTCTTGGAAAAAGCTAGAACCGTGAAATAGGCCAAATCCATCCCCGCACTCTTTTTCCTTTTCCCTTCTGTCTCTCTCTTCCCATCTTCCCCTCCTATCCAACCACTATCATCGGTGTTTCGAACTTCCCCCTCCTTCCCCTTCAGCCCGACTTTTTTTCCTCTTTTCCCTAATTCTTCTTTTATCTCCCATTAGTTCATGTTCTCTCTAGAACTTTTTTTCTCCCATTCTTCTTTTTTATCTTCTTATTAATAATAATAATTGGAAACAATGTGCATCCAGTCTTTTTTTGCGTGGAAAAATTGGAATGTCAACATGTGTCAATCGACTGATAGAATTGGTTAGAAGTGGAAAAATGAACCCAAACCTAAAAACCCGTTCGAAAAAATCCGAACCTAAACTCGATTTGATCAAAAATTAAAATCCCGAACCCGAATTGGTCCGAGTTCGAAATGATCCGAACTCGAAAAACCTCAAACCCAAGATCGATCTGAGCCCGAATTTAATACCAAAAATAAGAATGATCAAATTGTAATTAAATAATTTTTATAAAGTAAAAACTTTAATTATAAATTTTATTCTAATATTTTTTTCCTAATTTAATTTAATTTAAATTTAAAATTTAATATATATTTTATATATATGATGAAATAATAATTTTATCAAAAAGTAATTATATTTTGTACTTATAACTTTAACGTCTTATATCTTGATAAATCCACCATTTAATGATTTTAAACTCATGAGAATTTTAGAGATATGAAAAGAAATTTGACATAAAGTATTACTTGTCCTTTGTCTATGTTATTTTATTGTGCATGATAAATTTTTTTGTTAGGCTTTTTATTACTTTATGGCATTAAAGCATTTAAAATCTCACTTTATGATAATTTATGGGATGTCAAGATTCTAAAATTTGGATCGACTTTAATTTTTCATTTTTCTTTTTTTGCCTAATTTTTCCTATATATTTACAGGATTCACAACCTAAAAAGAACAAGAAACACTAAAGCAGTTTGGTTGGAGCTGTCATGGCCATAGTGGGCTTTCATGGTCAGGGGAGTGGCCTCTTGCAACTGGATGTGTGGGCAGCAAATGGGACAAGCACAGAATGGGCCCAAATTGGTTAGAGCTTACTTTAGGCCTCAAAAATCAATAGTTCAAAAACTAGCCTAATAGCTCAAGAATAAAACAACTAAGCCCAATAAGTCTACTGGACATCCAATCCAATTAAAAAATGAAGTCCAACATAATTTAAGAGGAAAGACTATTCCAAAATTAAACCCAATTTATATAATCGAATCAAGTCCAATCATGATATTATTTTATATATCATGTGTCGTTCACTTGTCATGTAATCGTATCGTATCTAAAATTATCATGTCTATAAATTATTAATCATCTCATCTCATCTTCATTAATTATTACTATTTAATATTTGCTATTTAAATGATAAACTATTAAAATATATATTATATATATCAAGTAATTTTAATCATGATTTTTTAAAAGATTTAGTATTAAGTTAAGATTAGATCATTGTGAAAAAATAATTGAGCAATAACTAATTAGTGATATATACTTCTTTTTGTATTGTCTTACTAGGTGTTAAATCTTAGTCTTATACTCGTATTTATTCTTCAAATATAGCCATTTGCCCATTTTGATTTAATTATTAGCATGTACAATTCTATTTATATGTATGCATAACATAACTTATAATGTATTTACATGTTGAAATTCGAGTTCATCAAATCAATTATTTTAAATAGCAATATAATTAATTTATAATATATCATATTTTTTATAATAAATTATTCAATAAATTGATTTTATATAAAAATAATAATTTTATATCCTTTTGGTTCTAACAAATATTGATTTTAATATATAAATATAATTAAAAATATTATATTATAACAAAAGCTTACTTAAAAAATAATAAATAAATAAAAAAACACAAATTCAACCAAAGTCAAGTGGTGGGTTGTCATGGCCACGGGAGTGGCCTGTTGCAGGTAGGTGTGTTGGCCGCAAATGGGGCAAGCCCAGAATGGACCCAAGTTGGTTGGAGCTTACTTAAGTCCTCAAAGTCCAACAGTCTAAGAACTAGCCTAATAACTAAAGAATAAAAGAATTAAGTGTAAAAAGCCCACAGGACATCAATCCAATTAAAAAATAAAGTCCAACATAATTTAAGAGGAAAGACTCTTCTAAAATTAAAACCGATTTATATAATCGAATCAAGTTCAATCATGATATTATCTTATATATCATATGTCGTTAACGTGTCATGTAATCGTATCATATCTAAAATTCTCAACTTCATTAGTCATTACTATTTAATATTTTTTATTCAAATGATAAATTATTAAAATATATACTATATACATCAACTAATTTTCAATTATGATTTCTTAGAAAATTTAGTTTTAAGTTAAGATTAAATAATTATGATAAATGATTGAGCAATAATGGTACTTCTTTTTGTATTGTATCGCTAGCTCTTAAATCTTAGTTTTATACTCTTATTTTTTTTTTTTTTCAAATATAACCATTTGCCTATTTTGATTTAATTATTAGTTTGTATAATTATATTTATATGTATGCATAATATAAATTATAATTTATTTACATGTTGAAATTTGAGTTCATCAAATTAATTGTTTTAAATATTAATATGATTAATTTATAATATATCATATTTTTTATAATAAATTATTTAATAAATTGACAAATTAATTTTATATCTTTTTGGTAGTAACAAATATTGATGTTAATATATAAATATAATTAAAAATATCATATTAAATTAATAATTTAATTTTAGATGTAAACATTTAAATTACGTAAAAATTATTACATCTAATATAAAATAAAAAATAATGTAAAACATTCCCGAACTCGAAGTAGCGTGAACCCAAAAAAACCTAAACCCAAAAAGACCCGAATTCAAAAAAAATTGAACTCAAAAAAATCCAAATTCAAAATAATCCAAACCCGAAATGATCCAATCCGAACCCGCCGAACCCATCTAATTGCCACCTCTAGAAGTGGTCTAATTTGAGGGCTCAATGATTATTAGGATGGAAATATTAGAACATCCGCACATCACAAAGAAAAAAAAAATCAATTAACCAATTTATATATAATTACAAAAATTATTGAACATAAAATTAAAGAAAACTCACATGGTATGGAACTTTAGCGTTATTGAAACAAGACATACAAATCCTTAATTAATTAATTAAAGTTCTTATTAAACCTGCTCATGAAATGGGTTGCAGCTCAGGTTTTATTTCTTCTTTACTCAAACCTGGTTTTGGACCGACAGGCACGAGTTATTATTTCTAATATTAAAAAAATTAAAAATTTATTTTTATATTAATTTTTATATTTTTTTATTATTAATTTTTTATTTTAATATGTAAACAATGATTCGAATCAAATCGAATCGAACGAACTGCCTAATCCATGAGTAGGTGTAGTTGCTATACTTTCCAATAAGATAATTAAACAAATTTTGCATGTCAAGATTTCTATATGCCAAGTATCAAATATTCACAATTCAAATAGACAGCTGACCGAGAGAAGGCCCACTTGTCAAACAAAAGTAACTTAAAATAATTTGAATGGCAAAGCAAAAAAACAAAGGAAACAAGTGGGTCTCTACTCTCCAATATGGTATCCAAGGCATGCTTTCCTTGGATTTTTTATTTAAATATAGCTAAAAAAAAAAAATTTCTCAAAATACCGTTACTTTTAGATTATTTCCCAAAATCCGCTGATTTAATACTAGCTGGGAAATCGCCACCCCCCATGGCGATTTCCCAACGTCAAAAAATATATTTTGGTTAAAAATACTAAGGGAAATCGCCATGGGGGGTGGCGATTTCCCTTGGTGTTTTTTGCAAATTTTGCTAAAAATACCAAGGGAAATCGCCACCCCCATGGCGATTTCCCTTGGTATTTTTAGCCAAATTTGCTAAAAAGATGAAGGGAAATCGCCATGGGGGTGGCGATTTCCCTTCATTGTATATTTTTTTTTGTAATTCTTGGGAAAATATCAAAAACATGCAGAAATAGTAAACTTATTATGAAATGGTATAATGAATAAAAGTTATTTGAAAAAGAGAAATAAATAATTAGAAATTATTATAAAGAATATTGTAAAGACAAAATTACCCATAATGAAAAAACTTATTTTTCTTTTTTCTTTCATTAAGGAAATATTATTTTTTTTAAATATTAATTGAAAATAAATTTAAAAAATAAAATAAAAATTATTTTTAATTAAAAAAACAAATTATTTTTTTATTCCAATGAACAGTGATTCGGGCCTAAACGGGCGGGTCTGGGCAGAGAAGAAAAAAAAAAGGGCCGCGGCCCGGCCCATGAGCACCTCTATAAAGGATATTGTAAAGACAAAATTATCCTTGATAAAAAAACCTTCTCTTCCCTTTTTCTTTTATTTTTTAATTTAATTTTTAATTAAAAAATAAATATTCTGAAAATAAAAAACTTTTTAATTTAAAAAAAAATTAATTTTTTATTTACTTTTTTTAATTAAAAAATTTTAAAAAATAAAAATAATATGCCTAAAATTAATTTTTATTTATTATTTTAAATTTTAAAAAAAATATTTATTTAAATATTTTATTTTTTAAATTTATTTTCAATTAATATTTAAAAAAAATAATATTTCCTAATGAAAGAAAAAAGAAAAATAAGTTTTTTCATTATGGATAATTTTGTCTTTACAATATCATTTATAATAATTTTTAATTATTTATTTCTCTTTTTCAAATAACTTTTATTCATTATACCATTTCACAATAAGTTTACTATTTGTGCATGTTTTTGATATTTTCCCAAGAATTAAAAAAAAAAATATACATGAAGGGAAATCGCCACCCCCATGGCGATTTCCCTTCATCTTTTTAGCAAATTTGGCTAAAAATACCAAGGAAAATCGCCATGGGGGTTGGCGATTTCCCTTGGTATTTTTAGCAAAATTTGCAAAAAACACCAAGGGAAATCGCCACCCCCCATGGCGATTTCCCTTAGTATTTTTAGCCAAAATATATTTTTTGACGCTGGGAAATCGCCATGGGGGGTGGCGATTTCCCAGCTACTATTAAATCCAGCGGATTTTGGGAAATAATCTAAAAGTAACGGTATTTTGGAGATTTTTTTTTTTTTAACTATATTTAAATAAAAAAACCTGCTTTCCTTCCCTCTAAAGTTCTATCATAGAGCATATTGAACAACAATTTTGCATATTTGGATATTCAGACTTAATGATTCTGCCACTTGAGCTTCGATCCTGGTCGCTAATAATACTCAACTGAACTGTCGGTACTATTATCCGCCGCGAGAAAATCCCGATAAGCCATCGGCCGGGGAGTGTAAGGAGGTGTTGTACATCTCAATAGTGCCCAATTAACTCCTTCAAAGAATTGGTGGTGCTTAATTGCCGTAGCACCCATTGTTGATCCCATTCGTCTAGTAGGGTCCTTGACCAAAAGTTGTGTAATCAAGTCCTTAGCCGCGGCTGGCACGGTTGGTTCCTTAGGGAATTCAAGTGCTCGAGCCACAATATTTACTAGGGTTAACTCATTATCAATCCCTTTAAATGGTGTGACACCATAGAACATTTCAAATACGAATATCCCTAGCGTCCACCAATCCACCGCATTGCCATGACCCTCACCGGATACAATCTCCGGCGCCAAGTACTCGTGTGTTCCGACAAAGGACATTGATCGAATATCAAGAGGCTCCGCTACAATCTCAAGGGCACCATGATGTATAGAGTTTTTCCTACGTTTACGTTTAGGTTTAGGGTGGAAGCATGAGACCGCAGGAACTATACAATTAGGTAAAATGCACGAGGATTTGCCAAATGGAGGTGGATCAGCCGTATAATCTGTTGATAAATTTGTTGTCGATGTGTTTTGATCAAACACAAGCTGAGCCGTTGATGCTGAACTATCACTCCTTAATGAAAGATCAAAATCCGTCAACATTATGTGACCGTCTGATCTTACTAGCACATTTTCAGGCTTGAGATCACGATAGATGATTCCCATCATGTGTAGGTATTCTAGAGCAACCACAACTTCGGATGCATAAAATCTGTTAAGATTAACATTTTTACCAAATATTTGGTTAATTTAAAGGGTTATTACTAGAAATTGGAGTGCCATGCGCAATAATAGCGCGTGAAGTATAACCAAAATAATGATAATAATAATAGCGCGTGAAGAACACACTCAATATCAAACATTTTAAAAACAAAGATTTAGAAGTGCATGCTTCCCGTTGGAATGGTTGCTTTCAAAGTCATGAATGGGGTCAAGGTGATTCACATCACAGCCATTGCTTTACAATATTACATCCATCATGCATGTTTGCCATGGCCCATAAACAAATTTTTTATTTTTATTTTTTATATTTGAGGTTGTCAGATTTGATTTTTGAAATTAAGAGTTCAAAATTTTATCAGCAGATCACAAGATTATTAGCAAAAATTATACTCTTTCGATCTTATTATTTTTCCATTTTTTAATGTCTTAAAATTATGTTATTTTTATAGTTTTAATACTATTATTTTGGGTTCGTCTTTGATACACATTGACAGTTAAATTTTTTAACTCCACAAGCAGGGTTAAAAACTGTCACATATCTCATTTATTTTTTTATTTTTTATAGTATACTCTAAGGGTATGTGTCACCCTTCTAATTTTACTTGTGAAATCAAAAAACTTCACTGGCAGTGTATTAGATCATTTCTCATTATTTTTCAATATTTCAAAATTAATTTTTATGGTTTTTATACTTTTTATATTAAAAATCATAAAATGCTTAAATTTTAATATAAAAACATATTAAAATCAAAGTTTTTCTTTTAAAAAAATCATTAAAGAGAATGAAAATGGGATGGAAGAGTGTTATAATTTTGTGTGAAATTTTGGAAATTAATAATTTTAACATGTGAGAGTTGTTGGTCACAACAAAAAAAAAAACAAATTAAGGGCAAGCACCATGCATTGCTTAAGATTTTTATATTTTTTATATTTGAATTTGATAGGGATGGTTTTAAGATATTGGTCTCTTTTTTTTTTTGGATTATTTTTTCATATATTTTATGTTCAATATTTTTATTAGCCTGGTAGATAAAATATTATGGAACGTATAAAAAAGAAAATATATGTTAAAAAAATATAAACAAAAAATAGAACAAATAGAATAATATATTTTAATTTAATTATTTTACAATACAATTTTAATTATCATTCATAAATAAGATTTTCACAATTTATTAGTGGATCTTAACGCATGTAAATGAAAATAATTATTGTATTGAGAATAAATGAACTAAAAATAATAGACATGAACCCAACCTAGACCTGCTAATGGGTCGAGCCAAGCCGCGACCCGAAAATTTTCTTCCTCCCTTACTCAAGCTTGGTTTTGGACGGGTCCGGGACTATCTGTCGACCCATTTCATTATTTAAATAATATTAAACATTAAAAAAATATTTTTATATTAATATATCTTTTATAATTAAATTTAAATAAAAATAATTTTTTATTATATAAATAGTAATATAGACCGGACCGATCCAAAAAAAAACTTTACTCTGATTCGATCCTTGAGCAGGTCTATTCAACCCTATTTTACTAGTTTTTATTAAATTTTTATGTAATTTCCTCTTATTATTCAATTATCCATTAAACCACAAATATTGAAGTATATGTATTCTAGTTGCTTTTCTTTTTTTTTTTTTTTTTTGTTACAATATTCTAGTTCTTTTTCAATAAATATATACTTTAGAAACTTCACCTTTTATTATTCAATATTTCGTCTTTTGTACGAACTTCGATTTATAATTTGTGAATTAAAAAAATAATGTATATGGGATAGGGAAAAAAAAATTAAAAGAAGAGGTCAAAAACGCGCGACAAAATAGCTAGGATAGAAAATGGCAACTCTAGGAACAATCTTACACGGCTGGGGACCACAAAGCTACTGTGTGCTAACATCATATTCTAGAACTTGGTCAATGTTCAAAACTCATTAGTCAATTGTCATTATACAAAATAATCTCAACAAATAATTAAAAAACAATAATTATATTTCATAACAATTTTTGTTTTTGGATAAAATGTTATATATATATATATATGAGTTAATTTTTTATATATTGATATTGGAAAATTTTAACTTCATAAGTAAGATTAAAAAATTATCTCATGTCCTATTTATTTTTTAAATTAATTTTTTTTATCTATTTAAATATACACTAAAAGGCACATGTCACCCTGTTAATCCTACTTGTAAAGTTTAAAAGCTCTATCGACGAGGTTAATAGAATGACATATACCCCTAAAGGTATATTTTAAATAATTTTAAAAATAATATTTAAAAAAACAAAATGAGATATATGTCAGTCTCTTAATCCCGCTTGTAAAGTTATAAAACTCCACCGTTAATGTATCAAAGACGAAGTACTCATATATATATATATATATATATAAGTTTTAAAATAAAATATTTAATTTCTGTTATTAGGATCAATTTCTAATAATCTCGAATATAAAAAATTTAAAATATATCTTTATTCATTCTATAATTGGTGGCTGAATTTGATTATTTTTAATCAATTTTTTTCAATTTTGATCACTTTTTATTTGTAAGTTATTACTAATTAAAATTTGAAAAAAAAAATCTCTTTAAAGCTTGAATAAAATGGTTTTAAATTATATATTGTTAAAATTTAACTTAACCAAATAACTCTCTCAATTCATCCCATCATTTCGAATAAGATTTCTTAATTTCAATTCAAAATTTCAAATTCCAATCACTAAGGATGTTTCTTCAAAAAAGAGATACTTTTCTATATGTACATAATAAATCATTAAATGTATAATTACAAGTAAACCACTGTTTAGGAAATAATTGAGATTGAAAGGTCTCATATTACACTATTATTGTGATATCCTTAAGACTATAAAGCAAAATTTTATAAAATATAATATAATTGAAAAGAAAAGAAAAGAAAAGAAAAATGAAGTGCTATTACTATTAGATTGATTTAAAATTGTCAAAAAGGAAAAGAGGATCCTACAAAGATGATTAGAAGAAGAGTTCTGCTGACTATTGTCTTTATAGTATTTTTTAAAGTTGATTAATATATTATTTATAATAATATTATTATATTAAATATAATAATTAATAATTTTATTTATTATTTTTAATATATTGAATAAAAATATCATTATATATAATAATTTTAAAAAATACTTTAAAAATATTTGCGAGTAAAATTCTTTAAAAAAAAAAAAAGGCAAACGACAAATTAGAAATTTCCAAGAAACTCCAACACTTAAAAGGGCAAAAGCTAAATTTTTAACTGCCTAGATTTTGTGTGTTTGACTTATCCATCATCTATCATAATTCACGTGAAGTAATTTTAAAATCATATATGGGGATTCACCAAATCCAGTAAAAGTTTTCAAAGCAATAGCCATGAATTGAGGAATTAATATTTATAGAGAGTTTCTTAATTATTTTCGTTTCTATGGAGAAAACTAAACATTTGGTTTCATATATACCTAGAACAAAAAGCAGCTGCTTGGGCTCACAAGTCACATCCACAGTTCCCTCAAGACATAGATTTAAGCAATGGAGCCCACATGCAATGAACAGTGCTTAACATATGGTAAAACCCCACTTTATGATGATAAATCATTTCTCCTTGTGTACTCATAAATCATAAAGCACATGCATTATACATCATAACTTTGTCCATAATATGTATATTTGAATATAAGTGAGCGTCGCAATATGAGTGTATATGTTTGATATTTTAATATATTTAATTTTTTTATATATATTTAGAGTATTATATTTTTATATTCATATTTATATATTTCGAATACAAATATCAAACATAAATATTTAAAAAAAAATGAAAAAAATGAAATAGCTTATATTTATATAGATGTAAATATAAATATAAATAAATGCACGTACCGGACTGCAGTCTCATGGAATCGTCTATTAGTTTGTCGTTGACGGCGAACATGGAGGTCGCCGCCGGGGCAAAATTCAGTCAACAAACAAGACCACCTTGGACAGTCTAATGTGGCATATAGAGTGGGAAGAAAGGGATGGTCCAATGATTCCAATATTTCCCTCTCTATTCTTGCCCTACTTTCTTTGTTTCTGCTCGCAAGCTCCTTTTTATCCATTACCTTGGCAGCAAAAAAGCACCCACTAGCGCCCTTCAGTTCCACAAGGTAAACGCTCCCTATGTCACCGCTGCCAAGCCGGTGAACGAAGCGTAGGTCTGCTAGGGTTAGCACATTGTTGTCGGACTTTACGCGTTGGATGGCATGCCAACAGGGGTCACGTGGCGGCGTGTGGTGGTGCTTGTTGGAAGTGGATAGTAGGTTGGAGGCTGACCAAGTGGTCGCTTCAGACCCTGAACTTGTGCTACGTTTTGTTTCCGGAACGGTGGTGGAGGTGGTGGCGGTGGTGGAAGTAGTGGTTGTGGAGGTGAAACTAAGGTTGTCAAGGTCATTAGCAAGGTCATCGGCACATTGTTGCATGGTGGTAGAGAGGTGGAGCCACCCTTTTTGGCACAAAAGGAAGCGGATGTGTAAAAGAGGGTGACAGGAAGAGGACTTTAAAGAGCAAGGAAATGAGAGGTATGGGCCGGCAAAATGAGGATGGGCCATGTGGCAGAGTTTGGTGTTGTATGGAGGGCCCACTTGGTCAATTTCCCATTTCTGGTTTTGTGTACTTCGATTTCATGCTTTTATAACCTTGAATTAACTAACAATATTGAAATGAGAAAAATAATAAAAATACGATATAAATATGACAAGAAACGAAAAATTAGAGGTGATAACGGTTTGATTCGATTTGATTTTAGAAAAAAATTATGGTTAATGTGTAGTATTCTGCTTTTTTAAAAAACCAAACTAAAACGAACTGAATACTACCAAAAATTGACCCGAACAGAACACTACGGTTTGAATCGGTTTTCTGTTATTTTTTATTTTTTTTATCTTATGAAAGATAATATGAATATGATACGGATATATAAATTTGTCAAAATCTATATAAAACGAATTATTAACGTATCAAAATTTATATAAATATATAATTTTTGAAATATAATTATGACACAAAAAATAATATGAATACGATATGAATATATAAATTATTAAGTCTATCTTCAATGAATCATTGTATGTCAATATAGGCTAGAAGTATGCTTTAGGATAATAAATTGTATTCATGATTTATGAATAGTTTATTGTCTGTGTTTTTTCTCTTAAATTTTGATAACAAAATTTTTAAATCAATTAATATTTTATTTATAGTAATTATTAAACGCAGTAATTAATAATTAATATAATTGACTGAAAAAATATTTCAATTAATAATTTGAAAGAGTGCTTTTTTTAAAGAATAAGCTGCAATTCTTTTATATTAAATAGAGTTTGGGTTGCAAATCGAAGGAGGGAGAAAACGTTCCCATAATAGCTGATCTTCCACCGCACAATCTTCTAGTCTTGAATATCAAAAATCATACCACTAACCAACCTCATCTCAATATGTGCTATTTAAGGCTAATAAAAAAATCGAAAAAATTGAAAACTGATTCGAACCATAATATTTGGTTCAATTATTGTTCCTTTTTATTTAATTCGATTAGGGTAGTAATTAGGTTTATTCGATTCTATTTTTAATTTACAAGTAAAAAACTCGTAATATTTGAATCGAATCGAATTTTATTCTTTAATTAATTTTTTAATTATTTTATTTTTATAATATAAAAAATAAATATTTTATTTTTAAATTAGCGAAAAAATTAAAAATATATTATAAAAAAAGATAAATTTTAAAAATTGATGAACCGAATCGATTTGAACTTGTGGAATTCGATTTGGATTGGTTCTGATATATATGTTATTTTATTCGATTTCGGTTGGTTTTTAAAAAATCAAAATATTATATATTAACTGTAATTTTTTCTAAAACCAAACCAAATCAAACCGTTTTCATCCTTAATGCTATCCTCCTTTAAGATTTCAACAATTGCTAAAGTAGCATCACTCTCCACTATGAGAGTCTTGAGACCAAGCTCCAATGCCCTTCTTAAACCAAACATAATAGTCTTCACTTCAACATGTAGTGGAGAAGAAACGATCAACCACTCGAGCCATCCATTCAAACATTTACTTAGCTTTGTACACCATGGCCTTTGGGCTATCACACATTCTTAAAGCAACAATTATTTCTATTCTTCCACAATAACCAAAGAAAAATCAAAATCCAATCAGCTTATCTCCTTGCCACAAAATAGGAGGATTTTACTTCAAAATCTCATAGCATAGATTCATTACATATCAACTTATCTTGGACACTTCTTCGACATCCTTAGTTGCAAAAAGAGTAGTAACAAATCTACATTTCATGTTCTATGTTGATGATCATTTAAATCCGCTACTTTAACATCTTTATGACTAGGGGTGTAAACGAGACAACTTTGCTCGCAAGCTATTTGGGTTGGCTAGAAAAAAACTCGAATTCGGCTCTGTCATTGTCGAGTCGAATAGCTCGAGCAATCGACCGAGCCAAATTCGAGTATCCTAATACTTTGACTCGAGTAATTCGCGAGCCTAATTGAGCTTTTTTATTTTTAATATATATATATATTTTTAATTAGTATTGAAAAATCTCAATTCGAACTCAAACTCAAGCTCGAGCACAAACAATTGAGTTTGAAATCGAGCATGAAATCGAGCTCATTTTTTTACTAGGTAAACGAGCCTAATCGAACGAGTTCGAGCAGTTCAATTTTTATCTCGAATCGAGCTTGAACTTTAAAAGTGAAACTCGATCGAACTCGAGCAGAACTTTGAGCCTTGAATTTTAAGTCGAGCTCGAGCCTCTTATAGCTTGAGCTCGGCTCAATTACACCCCTAGTTGTGACTAGAGGTGGCAAAATGAACCCGAACCCGAAAACCCGCCCAGGAAAACCCGAACCCGAACCCGCCCAAACCCGATTTGACCAAAAATTCAAAAACCCGAACCCGAAAAAGCCCGAACCCGAATGGGCCCGAACCCGAATGGACCCGAACCCGAATGGACCCGAACCCGAATGGACCCGAACCCGAATGGGCCCGAACCCGAATGAGCCCGAACCCGAATGGACCCGAACCCGAGACCGGCCCGAACCCGAACCCGAATTTAATACTAAAAATAAAAATAAACAAATTGCAATTATTTTTTTTTTACAAAGCAATAACTTTAATTATTAATTTATTCTAATTTTTTTTAATAATTTAATTAAAATTTAAAATTTAATATATTATATATATATGATGAAATAATAATTTTATCAAAAAGTAAATTATATTTTGTACTTATAAGTTATAACTTTAACGTCTCATATCATGATGAATTTACAATCTAAATATTTTAAATTCTTGAAAATTTTAAAGATGTGAAAAAAAATTGATAATAATTCAATTATTTTGGCCTTTTGGGTAGACCTGCTCACGGGCCGGGCCTGGGCAGGATATTTTGTGTTCCGGGCCGGCCCGGCCCGGAACAGTAATTTTTATTATAATATTATTTTATTTAATTTTAATTATAAAAAAATAAAAAATAAAAAAAAATTATTTTTTTATTCCAATGAACAGTGTTTCGGGCCTAAACGGGCGGGCCGGGCCGACCCAGGGCCAGGCCTGGGCAAAGAAAATAAAAAAAAACTGGGCCGCGGCCCGGCCCATAAGCAGCTCTAGTTATACTTATGCTGTTAGGTTAGGGTGAGTTTAATTGGATTATGGCTTTCATGTGATTTTATTTTAGCAGGTGGATTTAATGGGGTTTTGGGTTTTATGGCCTTTTGGTTTTTGGTATATTTATTATATATTAATAAATAATCATATTAATTATATATTTATTACGTATAATTTAAATATAAATTATATTTTTTAGTACTACTTTATAATTTATACTTTATACTGATGAAAAAAATATAAGTACTCGATATATATATATATATATATATCTTGACTATAAGCATAAATTTTTTGCATTTTATAAGTATATAAACGAATAGATGAAGGCCAGGATTTATTTTTAAAAGTTTTTTATTTTATAGTGAATATAAATTATAATGTATTTATATTTTGAAATTCGAGCTCATCAAATCAATTATTTTAAATATCAATATATTAATTTATAATATATCATATTTTTTATAATAAATTATTTCAAAATTTGATTTTATATAACAAATTAATTTCTTATTCTTTTGGTGCTAACAAATATTAATTTTAAAAAATAAATATAATTAAAAATATCATATAATAGAAAAAGTATAAAAATAATAATAATAATAATAATAAATTAATAATTTGTTTTTAGATATAAATATTTAAATTACGTAAAAATGATTACATCTAATATAAAATAAAATAATGTAAAACATACCCGTACCCAGATCGAACCCGAACCCAGACCGAACCCGAACCCAAACCCGAATGGGCCCGAACCCGAATGAGCCCGAACCCGAATGGGCCCGAACCCGAATGGGCCCGAACCCGAATGAGCCCGAACCCGAATGGACCCGAACCCGAATGAGCCCGAACCCGGATGGACCCGAACCCGAATGAGCCCGAATCCGAATGAGTCCGAACCCGAATAAACCCGAACCCAAATGAACCCGACCCGAACCCGCCCAATTGCCACCTCTAGTTGTGACTAACATGCTTCTAATTAGGAGGCTTATTCAACCATCTATGTTGCGACACATCAATCGTTTACCTATTACCTACTCTCCACTTCGATCCTTCAATTAAAACATCTTTTCTTGTCATTATCAATATCAAACTCCTCCAAAAAAAGAGTTTTTTTTCCCCTCTCTTCAAAGAGTATTTTTTGGAGCACTTATTAGTAAATTTTGTTATTTCTTTTATTTTTAAAATGAAAAAAATTGAAATCTCATATTTCATATCACTTGATTCAAATAAATTGTTTGATAACTTGATTCAAATATATTAGTTACCACTCATATGATAAATAGATATCCCATTTTTAGTTAAAAACCAAAATAATTGCCAATTGGTTCTTCTTTTATGCTTTAATTTTTTAGTACATATGAGAAAGTTCGAAAAAAAAAAAGAAAAGATAGATTTAAATTTATTATTGGATAAATTCGAAAAAAAATGGCACTTGGAAGTGGCATATAGTTTTTGAATAAATTCTAAAATGATCTCTACCAATTCATGACTAAATCAATTGATTTATAAATGAGATATTTTAATCAAATCATTACATTATATCCTATCAATAGAGACAAAAGTACTAGAAAAAAAGGGTAAGATAAATAATATTTTCCTTATAAGAACAAATGCAACCATATATCTACTCTTGGTTGAAATTTTTGTGATGATGATCTTTGTTATTATTGGGTAAAAATCAAAGTCATTTTCCTTTTTGATATCTAAAATGTAACTTTCCCTTTTATTGATTAAGAGATTCCCTACTTTTCTGCCATTAATTGTCTTTCATAGTGGATTAGATAACTTATACTTGACAATTTGTATAATCATGTTATATTTAAAATTGTTATATTTAACTAGTTTAAACCCGTGCTATGCGCCGGAATATAATCCAATAAAAACATCTAAATTATAAGACATAAAAAAGAATTAGCATAATGTTATTTACTAATATTTGACAGTTTATTTTTAAACATTTTTTAAGTACAAAATAATAACCAATTTTAAAATATTTTGAAAAGTCTTTTTTTAAATAAAAAAAAAACTATTTAAATTTGATAGAGATATATAATTATTCAAGAAATGATATAATTAAATTCTCAAAACAAAAAAGAATATAGCAAAAATAAAATTAATTTTTAAAATATTTGGAGAAAGATAATTAAACATTGATAAAAAATATTTCGAGAAAGGTAAAAACATTAATAAATAAAATGAAACAAAAGAATGTAAATAAAATTCTTTCAATTTAACATTTAAGAAAAAAAATTAATTTACGAACATGAATTTATATTAATTTTTTGCTGTATGACATAATAAAATAATCAATCACTATATTTATAAGATCAATCACTATATTAATTTTTCTTGATATAATTACTTCTCCTTATTTACAAAATTAACCTACCTTTCCATATTTCTTGCAAACAAAATAATTCTTTTTTTGTCAAACTATCATTACATTTCTTAATTTCTTGAAATGAACAATTGTTGTTATATTTTCTTTTATTTTTTATCCTTACATTTAAATTATTTTTCAACACAATGTTGTATGTAAAATATTATTATCAATAATTAGTTATAAATCTAGTTATCTATTTTTTTTGGCTATGCTCTCCAATATTTTTATTATATTTTCTTATGTATATTTTTTTTTATTTACTCAGATAACAATTGTGTCATTTTTTTTTTTAATTTTCCTTCTTCCATTTAATTGTTTTTGCACTCTTTTACAATGTTTTGTTTTGTTTTCACATTTTTTTTTTAAAAACTTTAAATCTGCAGATGCCTTCTCTATCACTAAGTTTTTTTTTAGATAAAATTTAATGATCAAAATTTGTATCTATTATTATTGAAGATATATATATATATATATATATTTTTTATAAAAAAGACATAATTTAATTATTTATATTTTGAATAATAAATCACCACTTTTATATATATTTAAAAAAAAAATAAAAGCTAATTGATTGACGTTAACTTTGCCTATATAACCATATTAAATTGGAGTCAAGTCATTAACCATTTCATACCATTAATAGCTTTAATTGTATCTTATATAATGATAAGTTAATTACTTAATCAACTAAATTGGTCCTTGTTTTATTTTTAAAAAAAGAAGAGAAGAAGATTGAAATCAATATAATTGATTATGCTATGCGTAAAGAGAAGGATTTTATCTCTTTTAAATATTACTCATTAAATGATAGTAAATTTAGTAAACTAAGCTTGGGTAAAATATTGTTGTTTTTTTTCTGAGTAAAAGCTATAATATTCTTAAAAAAAAAAAGGGAAAGTAAGTCACAGTTTAAAATAAAATATGCAAATACTGGTTTACACCCAAAAAAATTAAAATCAATAGTAAAATTCATTTAATATTTTGTCAAACATGTTAAAGTCAACAACTCCTCTAGAATTCTCTCATCTAGAATTCTCTCCAAACTTTATTATTTCTCTAGGTCTTTCTAAAATTTTCTTAAGTCTTCTTTCTAGAGTTCTCTCTAGATTTTTTATTGTTCTTTCTCTAGAATATTAAACCAACACACTAGAACATTCTAGGTTGGTTTAGTAACCAACATAGAAAGCTATAAATAGGGTGGGGATGTAAGTTGTTAGATGTAGAGTGGTGAGTAGAGAGAAAAAGGAAGAAAAAGATATGAGTGAAGGAGTGAAGTTGTGAGTGCATATTAAAAGAGTGTGTCTAGTGTATATTTGGTCTTTTTCTCATATTAATAAAAGAGTTGTTTTTCGGAAGTTACTGTAGCATCCCGAGATAAAGCTACTGTAGCGTCCCGAGAAAGTTACTGTAGCAAATCGGTACTGTAGCACAAAACTACAATCGGTATCGAAAGTCAAAAATCAACAAACTGGTATCAGAGCTAGACGGTCAGGGACCGGAGTACGCATATCGGAGAAAGACAGTCTGGGACTGTGAAGATTATTGGTCTAGGACCAAGACGATCGAGGATCGTAGTTCGTGGAGACGTGGAAATTCTGCCGGTACACGGTCAGGGACTGTGAAATTAAATGAACGAGAATCAAATTTGAGGTAAGTGCAGGGCACTCTCAACACACTATGGCAGATATTTCTAATTCCGCTAGCAACATCGAGAAGCTCAATGAAAACAATTACAATACGTGGAGCATCCGGATGCAATATTACATGCTCGGGCAAGATTTATGGGATATTGTTAACGGTGAAGCTTCAACACCACCAACTGATGCCGAAGAACTAAGAAAATGGAAGATCAAAGCCGGTAAGGCCATGTACGTGTTATCAGTCACCATTGAGGATGGTTTATTACAACGCATTAAGGATGCAAAGACACCGAAGGAAGCCTGGGACACACTCACAATGCTGTTCGCAAGGAAAAATGATGCTAGGCTCCAACAATTGGAGAATGAACTCCTGTCAATCTCGCAGCAAAATATGTCGGTAAGCGAATATTTCTCTAAAGTTAAAACTCTTTGTGAGGAAATTTCAAAATTAGATCCAGAAAATGCTATTACCGAAACGAGGATGAGAAGAATTATCATCCATGGCTTGCGACCTGATTACAATGGGATTGTTACTGCAACTCGTGGTTGGAGCAAAGAACCAACTTTAACTGAGTTGGAAAATATCCTTGCAAATCAAGAGGCTTTAGATAACCAAATGTCTAAAGTCGTGATAAAAGATTATGAGAAAGCCCTTTTTAGCAATAGAAGAGGTAAAATTGCTATGAGGCAAGGAATAAAAGACATTGAAGTTCAAAACAAACAAGAAGCTTGGCAACGGAGGAGCTTTCAGCGAGGGGGAGCTCAAACTGTTCGAGATAGAGACGATAGCGAAAATGTGAGGTCTCATCGTCGAAACGTTCAGTGTTTCAATTGTGGCAAGATTGGTCACTATGCTCGAGATTGTCGATATAGACAAGTGCAAGGCTATGCAACAGTGTTCTCACGACAGGAGAATAACTATGAAGAAGAATGGGATTTTGAGACAGCATTTACTATTGAAGAATGCGAAGAACTCGTATCTGGTTGCACCACCGAGTTAGAAGAAAATATTTATGAAGACGAAGAAGAAATTGATTTTGAGAATATTCAACCAAGACAGAAGGTAACAGAAGAAACGTCAAAGGAAGGAAACGAGTCTCTATTTCAGCCACCAGAAAATATGTTTGAAGAAGAAAGGTTATTTCTAGAAGTCGAGAAGAAGCTTGCAGCTGATGTCAACATTGAGAAAGATGACAACGAGGTCATCGACACTGTTAAGACTTACAAAGGCGTGAAAGATATGAAGATCGATTGTGAAGTCAACAAATTAATAGTAGTTGACAAAGTCGAGTATGTTAAAATCAAAGACAAGTTGGTAGAGAGAATCAAGAAGAACGAAGATAGAAATAGTGTTGAAGCAAAGACGGAAGTGAACAAAATCAAGGATCAAAAGAGAAGAGAGCAATCAACGAAGGATGAAGCAGAACTAATGATGCTGATGAATTTTAAGAAGAGAAAGAAAAATAGAAGATATTTGATGCAAGATTTGATAAGTCCAGAAGACAGTCTGGAATGACAACCAAACCGACATCAAGAGAGTAGTTGTTGAGGGGGAGTGTTAAAGTCAACAACTCCTCTAGAATTCTCTCATCTAGAATTCTCTCCAAACTTTATTATTTCTCTAGGTCTTTCTAAAATTTTCTTAAGTCTTCTTTCTAGAGTTCTCTCTAGATTTTTTATTGTTCTTTCTCTAGAATATTAAACCAACACACTAGAACATTCTAGGTTGGTTTAGTAACCAACATAGAAAGCTATAAATAGGGTGGGGATGTAAGTTGTTAGATGTAGAGTGGTGAGTAGAGAGAAAAAGGAAGAAAAAGATATGAGTGAAGGAGTGAAGTTGTGAGTGCATATTAAAAGAGTGTGTCTAGTGTATATTTGGTCTTTTTCTCATATTAATAAAAAAGTTGTTTTTCGGAAGTTACTGTAGCATCCCGAGATAAAGCTACTGTAGCGTCCCGAGAAAGTTACTGTAGCAAATCGGTACTGTAGCACAAAACTACAATCGGTATCGAAAGTCAAAAATCAACAAAACACTCCTAAAATAAAGGCAATAGAAATGAAATCAATGGAAATTTTGGTCGAGAGTTTTGCTAGACAAATATTTTTTATATATGGACAATAATTTTCTTTTTGTATTTGAATTTCCATATATATATATTTAAACTAATAATTAGAAAATCTCACTAAATTCGAAAAAAAAAATGATATTGTCATTGAATATAGAGTCAAATGTAATCAATTAAATTAATTTGGACAAAAAATAGAAAAAAGATATTCATAATTAATTTACTTTATAATTAAAATTTGTACTTTTACTATTTAAGGCAAATTGAATTCATAAGGAAATAAATTGGGTATTTTAAAAAATAAATATAATTAATCTGATCAAAGCATTATTTTTAAATAAATGAAAATTAATTTAGTCACTAAATTATTTTTAATTTGAGTAAAATGTTAGTAATATAAGAACCAAAAATGAAATGATGCTATACTAAAAGAAGAGATTTTAATTTATAATTCAATTAGATCTCCATTACACTCATACATATTTTCGTTGGACCTTTGACAAATTACATAATATCATTTTATTTTTTATCTTCTTTTCTTGAAACCTTAATTAGAACAAAAAGGAGTAATCCCTTAACATAACAAGAATGTTTGTTTTCTATGAATTAGCATTATCAATTATCTTGATACATTTTCTTGTTTTATAGTTTATGCAATGCTCTATATCATCTAGTACATTTCTTGCATCACTCTACTTAATTTCTATAGTTTTTTTTTACATTACTTAATTTTCATAGTGAGAGTACTTCAATATCAACATAGAAATTATATATTAAAAATTAAACAAAACAAACAAATCTGAAACAAAAAACTTACAAAATAAAAGTATCATTGCTCAATTCCAGAAGGAAACAAATTTTCAAAGTAACAAATTTATTATTCAAAGGTAAGGCGAACTTGCCATTAACAACTGTCTAATTGTCTATTTTGCATTAAAATAAATCTAGAAAATTTTTAAGTCGACCTACAGCTACAGGTTATAACAATACATTTAAGTTAACTAACATTATCCATATAATATAATAGAGTATAGCAGAATCACATATAACTAATTAATAAAATTATTATATATGGGTAATTTAACGAATCTAACGGTTATCTGCCGAATTCATAGCTTCCTTTATTATAGATCGTTTATCACCCTTCATGCGGAGCACATAATCTTCTATTTTAGTTTCAACTAAATATACATATTTCTTTTCATGTTGGGAACCTTTAGCTTTCACTTGATTGTTGTAGACACCTAATTTTTTCAGACCACTAAAACATGTATGTTTTCTTCTCAAATTGATGTTTCAGAATGTAAAAGACTTTTTTCATCCTGCAGGTGGTACTCTGAGACTTAGTCTAAGAAGGCGAGCATAAAAAGTCAAACTTGAAAAAGTCAACCTCAAAAAATCAACCCTAAAAAGTCAACTACTAAAAAAGTCAACCCACTTTCAAAATCAAGATTTGATTCAATTGAAAAATGGCAAATTCTTTTTGATAATCCGAGGTCTACATCGAAAGATATGGAGTTCGAAAGTTAGGTTACGAAGATTCAGTATAAAGGAAATCCTAGTTCGGGAAATTTGGGGATGCTTAAACGATCAAATTAGTCTAAGAAGACGAGCATAAAAAGTCAAACTTGAAAAAGTCAACCTCAAAAAGTCAACCCTAAAAAGTCAACTATTGAAAAAGTCAACCCACTTTCAAAATCAAGATTTGATTCAATTGAAAAATGGCAAATTCTTTTTGATAGTCCGAGGTCTACATCGAAAGATATGGAGTTCGAAAATTAGGTCACGAAGATTCAGTATAAAGGAAATCCTAGTTCGGGAAATTTGGGGAAAAGTGCTTAAACGATCAAATTGGTCGAAATTGAAGGTTCCAAATGAAAGATAAGCACTGACTATGGGTAATGGAGAAGCTACTTGGAAGAAAAACTGAAAGAAAAGTCAATCCGAAAGAAAATTGAGAATTAGGGGTTTTGGTGAATTTCGATGAAATTTGGAAGAATTACAGAAATAGCCCGATTCGGTAAGACTAAAGCCCCTATTTGATGAGGATTGATTAAACAAGGATAGCCCAAGGCTCAGTTTGAAGAAAATCTAAAAATCGGACATGTTTTGAGCAAAACCGGGTTTCGGAGGCAAAAAGGCAAAATTGGAAAATTTGGGAAAAATAGCAAATGAACTCCAAAAATTCTGAAAATTTGCAGATCTCATTCTTAAACCATTTTGAAGAGATTGGCGAAGAAAAATCTTGATTCGGAGTTCGTTTGCAAAATGGCCAAATCCCGGGTCCCATATGTAGAAATTCAAGAAGATAAATCTCGAAAAAATAGCAAATGAACTCCAAAAATTCTAAAATTTGCAGTTCTCATTATTAAATTATTTGGAAGAGATTGGAAAAATAAAATCCGAATTCGGAGTTCGTTTGCAAAATGGCCAAATCCTGGGTCCCCTATGTAGAAATTCAAGAAGATAAATCCCGAAAAAATAGCAAATGAACTCCAAAAATTCTAAAAATTTGCTGATATCATTCTTAAATTTTTTGGAAGAGATTGGCAAAAGAAAAATTCAGATTCAGAGTTCGTTTGCAAAATGGCCAAATCCCGGGCCCACTATTTAGTAATTCAAGCAGATAAATCTCGAAAAAATACCAAATGAGTTCCAAAAATTATGAAAATTTCCAGATCACACTTTTAAATTATTTGGAAGATATTGGTGAAGAAAAATATGGATTTGGAGCTCGTTTAAAAAATGGTAAAGTTTGAGAGCACAAAAGGGTAATTTTGGAAAAAAAATCCAAATAAATAGCAAATGGGCTCGAAAAATTTTGAAAACCTCCAGAACTCAAATTTTTATTATTTTGGAAGTATTGAAAAAAGAAAAATGAATTTGGAGTCCGTTTTCTATTTAGTTATGTTCGGGGGGCAAAAAGGTCGTTTTACCCAAGAAATCGAAAAGGGCTTTTCTTGCCTTTTAAAAAAAATAAAGCATGGGCTGGAAGAAGAGGGATCAGCCGGCCAAGGCCCAAGGGTGGGCAAATATTTTATGATTTTTAATCAAAATGCCAACAATGAAGAGGAATGTAGTTATTTTTTGATCAAACCTTTGTAATTGAGCCAGATGGACCAATGCGTGAAGAGAGAGAGTGTCAACATAATGGCTTAAGATTCTTGAACAGCTGTAATTATAGATAGCTGATTTCCTAATCTAAGGGTGATAATTTCACATTTTAAACATCTTGGATCAATAGCCTTTGGATCAAAATTGGTTGAAGAAAAGATGACAACATCCTAGCAAGAGAAGGGCCATTCGGCCACTACTAGAGGGATTATCTCTCTTTTCATTTTGAGCTATTCACTCTCTATTTTCACTCTTGTTTTGGCTGATTTTATCTCCATTGTTGAAAGGCAAAAAGAAAAGTTTAGAAAAGAAAAGAAAGTTAGAAGAGAAAAAACTTGCAATATAGCTTCTAGAGGTTGCTTTAAGCACCATACTCTTGCACTTTCTTTGATTCTCCATTCTTGATTTTCTGTTTTGATTACTATTTTGGTGAGTTTCTTTTGATTTTTCTTTTTAAAATAAGTGCTTTTAATATTCTTCTTCAAGTTCTTCTTTATACTTTCTTGGAAAAAGCTTTGAGAAAAAATAATTTCTTTTGTTTTCAGGGTGGCCGAATGTCTTTTTTTTTAGTGTAGTTGTTGTTTGCATTTTTATTTCATGTTATTCTTGATATTTAACAAGTTTTGATGCTTTAAATCTTCTTCTAATACATAAACATGAAGCTTGTTTTAATTTGGTTGCTTGCTTGTTTCCATTTTTAAGTCTATTATCTTGTTATCATGTTTATTTTACTTGTCTTGCATTTTTGATTTTCTGTTTTCAAAATGTTTAAGTTTGTTTATGTTTTACATTTTGTAATCCATGTGTTTGTGAAAATGCCTATTGGTTTTCATGCCTTTACTTTATATTTGCATGATTTGAGTGTTATTCTTTAGCTAAGCATGTTAGTATATTAAGTGTTTGTGAAAATGCCATGCTCATTTTAAAAGCATGAGACCATTCGACCACCCCTCTCTTTTAAGCTTTGTGTGTGCATTTTTGTTATGCTAGTTGATAGGTTTGCATTTTCATGATATTTGGTTGTATATTTTATTTAAGCATGCTATATGTTTGTGTTATTGCCATTCATTCTTTAGGTTTAGGATTGGTTTGCTTTGCTTTGCCATGCATATACATGTATTTTAGGCCTAGGTTGCATTAAATGCCATGCAAGTTCATTTAGGTCTAGGTCATTTTATTGATGCCATGCATTTTTCATATCATTTAGGATTTAAATCATGTATTTCATGCATCATATTTGCTGTATTTTCATGCATTTCATGTCATTGCCACATGATTTATGACTTAGACCAATCAATGGTTCAAAGTCATGCTCATTTTGAGCATACTTGTGAAAAATTAAAGAGTTGTCAAATTGATTATTCTAGCTTTGTGATTTTTTTTACTTAGCCAATTTTTTGCCTAACTTTTCAAAAGTGTTAGCTACTGTTTGTGAGTCTTTAGGAGAGTCTCTAACATTTTTACTTTGATTTTTAAATGATTTTATCAAAGGCAAAAAATGTGTTTTGGCAAAACAATTTTTTCACCCAGTACTCGTGCTTTCCCGATTTTTCTGGGCAGTCATCTTTAATCAAAAAATTAAGCCGATTTTTTTCCGTGTATTTTTACATGTCCTGAGTCTCCAGTATTTTTTTAAGATGTTTTTGAATTTTTAAAAATAGGGTAAAAAATAGTGCTTTAAAACTGGACAGTAGAGGCATAATTGAATTTGAAGGAAAATCATTTTTCTGTTTTCATTAAGTTACTTAGAGGGGGCTGATTAGGAATTTTAGCTACTGACTTAGGGTAGTTTTTAAGCCTTTTTAAACTTTAATAATGATTTTTTAAATCTCGGGTTAAGGGTGGTCAGGTCCGGGATTTTAAACTTAGGAAATTAGAGCCATTTAAAAAGGGTTTAGCTAAGTTTTTATTTTTAATCTAAGCTTTTCAAAATTGTTTTCAAACAATCACAAAGTATTTTGGTTTTAGAATATTTAATTTGATATATTTTCCTAAGGTAGCTGGATATCTTTTTAGATATACGGATTTTCTTAATTAAAGGAAAAATACATTCTCATGCATTTTATTTTCCATATTCATGCATATTATATAATATAGGATTTTTGCTATGTTAATTTTCATGATGGTGTTATTGTCTTTGATTTAAATTTTTGATATTATATTAATTGTTATATGGTTTTGAATATTACATGCTATCCTATGCTTTTTATTTAGTTATTTATTTTTATCACATTATTTAGTGTATATTATGTTCATGCATTATTATTTTATTTTTATTTTCATGCATATTACATGATAGCATTATTTTATGTTTCATGTCATTTCATATCATTTAAATTATATGCCATATCATTTATATTTGCCATGTCATTTAAATCATTTTATTCCATTTAGAATATATCATGTGACTTAGGATATTTCATTTCATATAGAATATATTATGTTACCTGGGTCATTTTATTTCGAATATATTATGTCACTTAGGATATTTCATTTCATTTAGAATATATCATGTGACTTAGGATATTTCATTTCATATAGAATATATTATGTTACCTAGGTCATTTCATTTCATTTAGAATATATTATGTCACTTAGGATATTTCATTTCATTTAGAATATATCATGTGACTTAGGATATTTCATTTAATATAGAATATATTATGTTACCTAGGTCATTTCATTTCATTTAGAATATATCATATGACTTAGGATATTTCATTTTATTTAGAATATGCTATGACATTTAAATTATATCATACCATTTTGGTTGCATAATATTATATAGACTTTGCTATGTCATTTTATTTATGTCACGCATATTCATATTTTTTTAAAATGTTTTGAAAAAGGTAATGATTTTCAGTAAAATAAATATATTTTTGAGTTAAAATAATTCATGAGTTCTCTGCCGGGTTTGCTGGGGAGGATATCATCAATTATCATTAATAACGGAATATCTTTTTTAAAACGAGAATGATTCAAAAAGTTTTTCAAACTAATAAAAATTTCTATATTTAACCACGTTTGTTGGGGAATATAGGAAAATTTTGAATTTATAAATTCCGGATCATTTTCAATTAAAAATGGAATTATTTTTCTTGAAATTGGGAATTAACATGAAATACTAAATTAAAAATCGATTTTTTACCGAGACTTGAGATAACACATGATTAATAAGGTACCGTTTTATACGGGCGTTGTGGGAGTGCTAATCCTTTCCCACACATAACCTAGTACCGAACCCGCTTATTTGATTTCTCTGGTTTAAAACGCAGACTTGAAATTGGTTTTAAAAAAAATTTAATTAATTAATTTAAAATGTTTTATAAAACCGGTTTTAATAGGTGGCCGATCACACCTAGCCAAAAAAGATTGGTGGCGACTCCATGTATTTTTCAAAGTTATTTTCAAAACCTTCGTTTTTTCTAGAGAAATTAAGTCGACTTTTCCTTGGTTTTTTTTAATGTCACGCTTAACAAATAATAAAGTCTTGCGATAAGACTTGTTATTTTTTAGGTTGCGACAATTGTAAGTAGGTTTCTTCCACTAACTCTTGTCATATAGCTCATACAATTCGTTTAGTGCTCCATCAATCTCAACAATAAATAAATAAATAAATAAACAAAATAAACATAAATGATTAAACAAATAAGCAGGTAAACAAATCGTTTCATGCTTGAACAAATAAATAAAATGAACTCAATATAAACAAAAACAAAGAAAAAAAAATGTAGAAATAATTAAAAAAGAATTACCTTCAAACATGGTTTTTAAGGTTTGTAAAAACTCTTATTTATAATAGTCAAATATATAGGTAAAAGGAAATAAAATTATCATTTATTATATGAAATATTTTAAAATTTAAATCAAATCAAATCCAAAATAATTAAATGCATGATTCATGACAATTATTTAAGTCAATTAAAAATGTATAAGAAATAAAATTATCATTTATTATATGAAATATTTTAAAATTTAAATCAAATCAAATCCAAATTAATTAAATGCATGATTCATGACAACTATTTAAGTCAATAAAAAAATGAATAAGAAAATAAAATTATCATTTATTATATGAAATATTTTAAAATTTAAATAAAATCAAATCCAAAATAATTAAATGCATGATTCATGACAATTATTTAAGAATTTCCACGTGTCAAAAATTAAACCATCCATATAAGACATTTTTCTTTTTTTCGTCTTTGACTTTTATATATTTATATAAGATGGAGTCTAGATATTCTTTTTTGGGTTTTGCTAACGAGTGCCCTTAGGAACACTATTTAAGGTTAGTTAATATACTATTTATAGAGAATTGTATTAAATACAAAGGTTGACAATTTTATTCATCATTTTCAATGCATTGAATGAAGATATTACTATATATAGTAACCTTAAAGAATGCTTTTAGGGTACTTTTAGCAAAATCATTCTTTCTTTTATCCTTCAATTGTTTAAAAAATAATAAAAAATTAAAAAAATTAACATTTATATATTTTTATAATCAAATTTAAATAAAAATATTTTTTTATTATATGAACAATAATTCGGATCGGACTCAATACAAATCAGACTTGTCGAACCGGATAAACTATCCGATTTTTGAACCGGTCAAATTCTAACTTATGACAATTTTCCAATCCCCCATGATTTTTATGTACAAAATCTTTTTTCCATGATAAAATATTAGAAGCATCAAAAACATTTTGGTAGCTGTTGTCCTGTAATGGAACAGAGTTGTCAAAAGGATTTCCAGCAAGCGACAGATACATGATGATGATCTCAACCAAAGTTGCCTACTTGTTGGCATTCATTCTATTTAATTTTCTCCACTTGTTACTTCATAAGCATCCATTTGGGATAATATATTTCCAAAATCTATGCTTGCAATTAAAAAAAAAAAAAAGAATTTAATTATCAATTATTATACAAAATCTATTTGAAGCTGCTGTTTTTGGTGACCAAGTCTCCAATGAATACAAAAGGAAAATCCTAGTTTTCAAGCATACCTCCAAAATGCTGAAAAAGATATGTGCACTTCTTCTTTTGCCTAGTCTACAATCAATGAGGAATTTTCAAAATATAAGAATCTTATCACAATAAGGAAGGCTTTGGCTACTAGAAAATCAGTGATTTTGGCAATTTTCCAAAGCCCGACCATTTCCGACAAAAGCAAGGAGACAACATTAAAAAGCCATAAAAAATAGGGCAATGGAATCCGAATTAATCCAATTGGTTCATACAATCACTTTTAAAAGGTGACATTCAATAAATTTAAGGTAAAATCGCAGCATCTGCAATTTCTTCTCCTATTCTCAAGTTATGACCTATTCTGTGCCAAAAAAAAAAAAAAAAAAGTCAGAGCAAAGAGGTTCAAATAGACTTGATAATCCGTATATTCATGTTGTGTTCATATTATTTTTCTACGTCATAATTGTATTTAAGATGTTATATATTTATATAAATTTTGACACAAGAATTCGTATTATATAGATTTTGACATGTTCATATATTCGTATCGTGTTCGTGTTATTTTTTCGTATCATGCCGTATTTTATGTCGTATTTTAGTTTTTTTTTTTTTCTTATCGTGTAATCATATAATGTTCAAAATAGCTAGGTATGTTTTTTATTGCTTCTCACCTGCAATATGCATCAGTTATTTCTTCCAAAGATGACCTGCTCTGGTAAAACATAACTTCAAACAGTTGAAAGGCTTCCCATGCATCCATACCTATTCCTTGTCTGCTAAAACATAAAACATTACTGCTAATAGCCTGTTGCTCGGTAAGTAAACTTGAATTTCAATGGCATATAAATACAATCTATTAACATTGAAAACAAAGGATATTGCAGCTTACTCCGAAACCACCATTCTTTATCTCAGTTATCAACACCGAAAACATGAAAATCATAATCAAGAACACGAACACGAAGAAGTCTATAAATGTAACATTCTATGATTTATAATTAAATCCTTGAGAGATTCACTATATTCATATATATATATATATATATATATATATATATATATATATATATATATATATATATATATAAACAGTTTGATAAATGAAGCGTTCCGATGTTTGAGGTACTGCCTATTACCCTAAGTCAGAGAAACAATCTTTACATAAGTATTATGATACATGAATAGGGTTGTTGTACCAATTAGGTTTTACCTAATCAAATAAATAAAAGGAAAAATGACATTCATATAACACTTCAACAGCCAATTCCAAATTATGGCCATTAGAGACAAGAAAATGTACCATAAATCAGGTAAGCACACAATTTAGATAAACTCAAACTCATACTATGTATGTCTGCTTCGAGCTTTTCCGACCACGTTTTCTTCTTGGGTTAGCACTGACCATGCAAGAGAAGGCATTGACAAGCTCAGGATCCTCTTCAGTTGTCAAAATTTTAGCTGCATTTGGGTCTGCAAGCAGAAGTTTTGCCACCAGATATCCGGCAATAGACCAGGTCTGGAACAGGTGTGATTGTTTTCCAATGAACCTTGCTTTTTTAGTATCATAGTATTCGGGCCATTTGTCCCTAGATATACGTCTCTCAGCAACTGCAACAGCTTTTGCAGCAATTTCTGGTCTATTCATCTTCATGCATGCGACTGTGAGCTGTTCGATGGGATTCATATATCAGAATTTCATACTTTGATTGCCAAGCATTAGCTCAAAAGCAACCTCTTCAATATGCAAAACATATGTATGGATATGAAAATAGTTAAAGAATGCACCAATAACATAAGATATGCAAACCATAGTGGATAATGCACCAATACCTATGGGTAAAAGTTGGCCGTACCAGTATATTAATATAAATTTTGACGTTTTAATAATTTGTATTATATAGATTTTGACACGTTCTTATATTCGTGTTGTGTCCGTGTTTTTTTTTCATGTTGTGTTTTAGTTATTTTTTCCGTGTCGTGTTCAATATTGTCAGGTCTCAGCATCTACATTTTCCCCTTTTTCTTTTCGATATTCATCTACAATTACTTAGGTAAGCGCTAAACCAACCAGATTACTAGGACCTTCAAATCATCAAGAGCAATATAAAGCAAACATCCTCAAAATCTACAAACTCCAAATGCATACCTAAGATCCAGCTATTAACAAGGCAATTTAGAGAAACTAACAGAAGGATGCCACCATGCTAACCTGCCAGAGTAGAGTTGGCCAGGAACCACCATTGTGGTAGGACCAAGGCCTGCATTAGAAACAAATGAACCTTCTTAAAATTAAGATACTGATGTCAAACAAAAAATAAGAACATTTATCATATTTAAGGTAGATATATTACGTGTTCTTGGGATCAAAGCCTGTAATGATTTGCCACTCCTGACCTTCGAGAGCTGGATAACAGATCTTAAACGGCATGTCTGCCACCACATCTGCCCATTTAGCTTCAATGAGATCCAATATAGCATGTGACTGATCAGTCGTTGCAAGACCACTCACAACAGCCCACAAATTTCCTAGAGAAAAGAATCTGAAGTCCATATGAGCTGGTTGTAAGTTCCCAATCAGGTAGCCTCCTTTATTAGGCATCCATTCTACCAACCAAGGAGAAATTTGATCCGGATAAATATTGAACTTATTAACGGCATCATATGAATACTCTTCAGTCTTGTAACGATAAATCTCATTAATTTTTCTCATATCAATCCAATAATATTCTCTGATATGAAATGACAAAGCAACCAGACGATTATTCAGTGCTCGAATAAGATCAGCTGATCCATCCTCTGGAGTAAGCATTTCTCGTGCAGATAATAATGCTGAATAGAAAAGTGCCTACAGTAATGCAAAAATTATATCAAGAACAGCTCTTGATTTTTTGCAAATAAACATGGCCACTAGACTTAAATTCATCATGCATGAAACGCATGTAAATTTAAAATAAAAAAAATGTATCAGCACGCACATACATAAAAATAAACAACATATCAGTAAACTCAACCTATGTTACTCGGACTCGAGGGAGAGTGCCAGATACGGGTATGTGTTCGACACGGATATGCTCAATTTTTTTCTAAGTTTTTCCATATATTTGGAACATCATACTCCCGTACCCTTGTCCGAATATGTGTCGGACATGAGTGTAGGACACGGGTACTTCAAGGAAAATGAAGAGTCGAAGTAACATAGAACTCAAACAACTTGCAGCATCAATCAAAGAGAAGCCCGGTATTTGAATACCATCAAATTTGACAATGTTTTGACTACCGTGGTAGGATTATAATTCGCTAGTAAAGAATTCAGTTATTATAGCCTCCTGAAGAACCATCTTACTTTAAAAAAATAAAGAAGGCCCCAATCAAGGTTGAAGAGAAGCTCACTGCAAAAAGAACGAATCTGTTGATTTCTTTTTCTTATCTTTTTACTTTATTTCCCTATTCATGCATGCAATTTTCATGAAGTACGAAATAGGTGGAAAAAAAAATTATCTAATGTAAGTTGAAAATTGCCTATCATTAAATCTTTCCACTGATGTTGGGCCATGACAGTATATTGCATGAGAGCACCTGTCTGGTCATTTGCATACATCATAGATTTTCATCCCCTAAACTCTTGAGAGTGAACATAACATACCATGACAAAACCAAAGACTTTTAACCACTTAAGCTAATGCCTAAGCCATCTACTGTGTTGCCACTTCCACTCTCTAGTACGGTGACTTTTCCGCATTTTCAATAATATTTCTTCAATGCGAAAGGGTAATTTGGCTTAAATTTGTTGTTTGTTCATATTTGGTTCAGGTTCCACATATTTCATGTTGCTTTCAAATGTATTTAATGCGTAGTATACTGGAACTGGAGTCAAGTTCTGGTTAATAATTTTCGAAGTTTAAGTAACTGATAATGCAATCCTGGGATAATGCTTAAGATGCAACACTAAGGTAAGAGCTAAATTTAAACTTGGCACCCAAGTTCCCCAAACCTGAAAGTGGAATTAACATAATGAAAGTTACTAGCAAGAGCCAAATGAGAACCATCTAAAGAGTGAAGCATCTCAAACTGAAGCATGGTATCACAATTTAGTCTCAATAAGGGAACCAATGGCATATCTAGATGAAGTTACCAACACCACATGAGACCATTTCAAGAGGGATTATTTAGCTAGGATGTCATTTTAAGTCTATAACATTTGGGACCAGAAACATCTATTTCTAATCCTCTTTCCTAAAGATAGTTGAGATTTGAGAAAAGAAAAACAATGCTTGTTGACGAAAAGGTAGTCTGAGCAAAATGGTTAAATGCCATAAATACACATCACAATCCCATCGTCCAGGATAAGATTCAGTCTCAGCTTTCGACATTTACCATTTCAGTACTCCTCAGACATCCATGTAGTCAAGCATTTAAAAGCTTTTTGCCTATTAACAGGAAAAGAGAAAGGGCAAAAACCTACAGCTTAAAACAAATATAAGTGATATGAATGTCATTATGTTTATACCCATGCCAAACATAGAACCTTCACCAAGTTCAACCCCAATAACATGAGCGTGCTTATGGATATAGTATTAAGATGCAAATCACATCTTGAGTTCTTGACTGCAGTAACTGTAAGGCTTCCTACTTCCAAAAATTTTCCGAACTCAATCTCCTTGAAGCCAAAATAATAACCCTTTGAAAACTCAAAGCTTGTAATATTCTGTCATGATTTAATTTCCATAACCCTGATGTCTTTTAACCCTTTCATGGCCCATACATACTTTTTCTTAAAATAAAAACATATATTTTAGCAAAGTGAATTCATCCAGGATTTCCCACTTTCCCAGAATGAAAGAAGTACTTCACCAAGTTTACCTCAGATTTGGTTGCATTATCATCACCGAACCAGAAACAAAAGTCTGTCCTGATATAGTAAAGTGTTCCTCCTTTTTTATTGTTTAGTTTGGGGCAGGGGGCGGGGGGAGGGTGAGAGAAGAGGAAAGTTGTCAGTGCAGATGAGGGGATAAATTGGTCTCCATTTGGTTCTTCCTTTTGCTACTTGATTTTTGCTTCAGGAAGCAAAAAACAAAAAACGTGTTTGGATAGACAATATTTTGGGAAAATTAAAAACAAAATTGATAATTTTTCTAAATAATGAAATGCTAGGTTTTACTTGTATATAGACTAATTATGTCATTGGTATAACATTTTAAACATTTCTTCATTTTTAATTAACTATACTTTTTCTTTTTATCATATACTTTTATTTTATAGTAACTTTTTAGGAAGCAAAAAGCAAGTAGCAAAAGAACAGCCAAATGGAGCTTCTGTTATTGCTCTATGCAATCAGATATTGTATTTACCTGAATTTCCAGAGGGTGTCCATGAATTCCCATGCGTCGATCTATCATACAAGAACCATCTGTAACCAATAATGTAGGAAACATATCAAAACCATCAGCAAGACATAGCCGCAGAATCATCTTGATTCCAGTTTGGACATCAATTCTATCCTGAACTGAAAGATCGCCAGAGCATTTTCCATATGCCCGTAATAATATAATCCACCACAATCCTACAATTGAAATAGGTAGTTACAAAAGAATTAAGAAATTTAAGCATTTCAATGAATAAATAGAAAATAGAAACCCTCTTTTAGACTAAACTTTTGTACCAGAATCAACAGGAGCAACACGACCAATAGCTGCCTCTCCAAAGTCAGGATCCAATACCTCCTCTGTTGCCGAATCATCACCATCAAGAGGAACTGTGCGCACTTTAAAACTTGCAGGCATCAATCCCTGACCAGGGCTATGACAGTCCATCGTTTTTTCCCAACTCTACAAATATGAGTAAGTATATAAATATCAAATAACAAAAAAAAAAAAAAAAAGCAGGAAGTTTATATAACAGTAGGACATACAATTCAAACCATTTTATACTCAATTTTGTCCAATGTCCATAGATCCAGATGCATGACCAGAACAGCATGTGCACAAATGAAAAGGAAATCTATCCCGCATCTCAATTTGATGTTACTGCATATAGAAGTGTAGTCACAGTGGTTCCAGCACAAGACATTTACATATGTGGAAACAACAATTTACATTAGTTCACATCAGTGTTGTCAAGGCGTGCGCCTAGACGCGCCTACGCCTTGCGCCTTAGCATTAGATAACAAAAGCGCCTCATACCCTTTCGGGCGAGGCGCATTTGATCAGGCGCACGCTTGGTGTGCCTAGGCATGCAATTTTGTAAGGAGATAGGCGTAAAAAAAGCCCGCCTGATTGAAGTTCTCTTTAATTTCTTTAATTTTAACTTTTTTCATTAGATGTACCTTTACTATTAAGAAAGGGAATAGTATCAAACTCTCTGCTTTTCAATATTTGAGTATTCAACAACAGACATGGGACCGTAAGGAAATCATGCATATTGGGCAACAAAAAAAATTCCATGTTTTGTAAATAAACTGGACTACTCTTTAAAGTTTATAATCATAATTATATATCTTAAGCTTATTATATATATATATATATATATACACACACACATACAAAAACACACATATATATATATATATTACTTCACTCTGGCGAGCGATTTTTTTGCGCCTTGCGCTTGAGGCAATATAAGGGTTCTAGTGCCTAGAATGCGCCTTGCGCCCTTGACAACACTGGTTCACATTACACTGAACAGTTCATTGTGCTACATGGACCAAATTTTCCATATTATTCCATTTAAGACCATATCCAAAGCATGATCATATGAGAAGAGTCCTTTAATTCTATTGATTATGCTATCTGTTAAAAGATTACATGATCACAATGTTGACATATTTAAATCCATGGTAAAACTCATTTTAACTATTTTTAGAATGTATCTGCTGTCTACTATGCACGTAACCAGCAGGGTAACAAAGCATTAGGATGTAAACCACTTGTAGATATTATTGGCAATGACTAGGCGGTTAGAAAGGAAAGTGAAATTATCGATGAATTAATCATCATGAATTTTAATAATAAAAAATAATTATATTTTGCAGTGGCAGAGTAGCTAGAAATCACTGTTTCACTCTTTAATCTAAAGTAAAATGCCTCTAAATATAAGTCCAATGTCAGCAAAATAACAGAGAAATTTTCAGAACAATCAACTTAAAGAGGAAAATGAACATGAGAAGAAACAGTGGCCATAATAATGGTGTTGGTTAGCTAGTAATATCAGGTGTTGGCTGACCTAGGACCATAACTTGCTACACAATTGTCACTTCGCTCCTATATATACACACAAAGCCACACACTCACACAGTCGTCCTTGTATAGGATACAAGTGAGGAAAAAAAATTATCAAAACATTGAAAGATCCATGAAAACAAAAAATTACCATCAGAAATTGTCAATACAATCATACTATTGCATATGAAATTACCTGTAACTGAAGTGTGTGGAGTATGAAGTTCCGAACAATGTCATACTCTCCCTTTAACAGAAACGCAATACCAGAAGGTATAAAGTCACGAATAAAGACTTGATCGTAATTCAACACATTGGAACTTGTGGGATCATTGGCAGCAATTGTTCCAATAGGACTGCCACAATAGTAAACCATAGAATCACGTAATAACTCCCATGCTTCATCCTCAATAGAATCTACACCAGCCTTGTGAAAGGCACTTGTGCCTGTTCCAGCTGTACCATTTGATGTCAACACTTGTTTTTCCCTCTTCAACTGCTCAGCATCCTCAAACTCCAGAATGTTTGGTGAGTTTATTGAACCATTAAGCTTCAATTTCTTCGCATTATCCAGAAACCGTGCCCCATTTCCTTCGTCCATACCTACTCCACTAACACGGTCAGCCTGCTGGCATTTGCAACTAAGAAGCTTCAATCTGTTAATTGCTGTATTCCCATCCAAACCACCAACTAATCGATTACACTTGTAGCTTCCTATTTGACATCTAATCATACTTGAACACTTCAGGGATTGCAAATACCTTGAGCCTTTTTTCTTCACAGACTTAAAGTGGTATTTAGAAGAATATACTAAGACCGAATTGCTAGAACACAAATCACTACTTAAAAGCCGAGGGGCAGCCCCAGATAAAACGTGCAGAACTGCCTCAGAAGTTCCCATTGATATGATGCTTATTAAATTAAAGGCACTGTCTTTAAAATTAAATTCCTTCTAATCAAACAAATCCAGAAGCTTCACTTCAATTCAAGATACCTACACCTTAAATAAATAAATAAATAAATATAAACAAGAAGAAGAAGAAGAAAATTAACCAAAATCATAATAATAACACATTAATTAACAGATCAAATAAAATATTAAAGCAAATAAGACACATAATTTTATATCATCAAACTACTCTACAAAAACCCACCAGCAAAATACAAGTAAAATTATCAGTACCCACATGCCAAAAAAAAGTGATTTAAATTTATTTTCTTCAAAGCATTTTAAAATATTTCAGAAGAAAATGCAAATCCCTGCATGCAAACAACAAAACCCAGATAGAAATATACACAAAGAAATTAAAAATAAAAAAAGCTAACCTTATTGGGTCTGTTTTAGAAATGAATGTTTGCAAAGTAAAAGAGAATGAAAATCCGAGAGAACGTGACATAGGTTTTTTTAGAAGAAAAAAAAAAGATGGAAATTTTTTTTTCCTTGTGTTTTTATGTGTAGCAAAAGCAATCCGCACAATCACTTTCAAAGGTTATTGAGACATTTCATTTTATATAAATAAAACAAAATGATTTTTTATTATATTTTTTGTTTGCAGGCTACAATGACCGATCTTAATTATTCAAAAAATATATATTATAAGAGAGATTCATTTAAATTAATAAATTAATTAATTTTATATATTTTTATATAATTTATATTTTAATAAAATCAAAATTAAATTTAACAATATAATTGTACTCGTCATGTATATAAAGTTTGAAATCGATTCGATATCTCTATCACATCGATAGAGAATACTGTTTTTTTTTTCAATATATATTTAACGGTTAAATTTTTTTTACATCGAATAAATAATTAAATATTTTTGATTTATTCATACATAATCTACGTGGGTAAAATATGAAATATTAGAGTTTAAATAAATATATAATGTATAAAAAATTATAAAATTATATAAAATTAATTTAATTTTACACTAATATAAATGAATCTCTATTTTTTTTAATCCGATCGTCTTATTTCATATTCTATTCGCGATCTTGCACGTCGAGTTTCGAGTAAATTAAAAATGTTTAACTATTCGTTCCGATGTAAAAAGCTTTCAACCGTTAAATATATATTCAAAAAGACAGTATTCTCGATCGATATGATAGGGATATCAGATCGATTCGAAAATTTACGTGCACAATGAGTACGATTATATTGTTAAATCCGACGGTCGGATTAGAAAAATATAAATTGGATACAAATTTATGAAAACGTGTGAACACTTAAAAAAATTTACTAACGATGTATCAAATAATAATCATATATATATATATATATATATTTACATATATATACCAATCTTCCACGTCTCCTTTTTCTTCTTTTTATCTAAACCTCTATCCTTGATTTTTCTCCTCTTCTTTTTTCTTTTATTTTTTATATCTAGTCCTGTGTTAATATCCATCACTTCTTTTTCTTCGCGTGGCTTTTACTTTTTTTAATTATTATTTAAAAATTATTTCATCAATGGACTCCACAAGTTGATTAACAAAATAACGCATGCTTTTTAAATGTATTTAAAAAATAAAACATAGGGTAATTTTTTAATTTTATTTATGAAATAAAAAAATTTATTATTAATATTAAAAACAAACTCTTATTTTTTTTTAATTAAAAAGTTAAATTTATTTCGAATCGAGTTTTTTAAATTTAACACTCAGATCTTTCGAGTTTGAATCATTAGATTCAAGTAATATTGAGTTCAAATTATTGAGTTTAAAGTCTAATATATATAATTTTGGATCATTTTGAGTTATTCTTTCAGATCTTTCAGATTTAAATTATTTCAAATTAAAGTTAATTCTATTTCGAGTTGGATGTGTTCGAATTATTAACTTTCTTGATCAAATTGAATCGGATTAGGTTTGGATTCAAGCGGATTTTATGGTTTTTTTAAATTCAAATCAATTTTGACAACTATAATATATATATATTGTCAATACGTGCTAAATACGAATTCAGCATGCTAGACGCAAATTATGGAGTCGCCACTAATCATCTTTGTTAGGTGTGATTAGTTACCTATATGAATCTATCCTTTGTAAAGTAATCCTAAGCTTGACTAAGATACCCTTAAAAGACTAGGTTTCGGTCTACTTATCAGAACTAGGTTCGAGAGTTCGGTTACGTGTGAAGAAGGATTAGCACCCCTACAACGCCTATCTAGAGCTAGTACACTATATTAATCTTGTGATCCTAAAAGTCATAACTAGATGGTCTTATTTATCCTAACTTCATTTTAATTTGTTCAAGTTAAAAATATCATAAATAACTTTTAGGTCTCCATTCCACCATTCTGGAGAGATTGCTAAAAAAGTTTTCTCACATCGAGAATATTCAAGAGAAATCATTCTTTCTCCTGAAGTGGCTCCGTCTTCGGAAAAGTTAAAGTTTATGAAAGACACTTAAACCTAAGTCTAATCTTCAAAATTATTCACATTAATAAACTCATATTTTATTTATGTTCACTCAAAAAATAAATATTGATCTTAATATTGAAAATTATCCCTCAAAGCCCTTCCACCATTCTAGAGAATTTTTAAGAGAGTTTTCTCACTTAAAAATTTCTCAGAAATCACTCGTTCATAACCCTCTTCAATTTCAGCCTTGGAAAGATCTTAATTTATTCCTTGATTTGAATTAAGCATCAATTATGGAAAATTATCGTTTAAAAACAATCACTGAAAATTAATTATTTCAAAAAATAAATCTTGACCTTTTTTGTTATCGAAAATTATCCCTCAAAACCCTTTCACCATTTTGGAGAATTTTTTAGAGAGTTTTCTCACCTAGAAATTTCTCAGAAGTCACCCATTCTTGACCCCCTTGAATTTTATCATCGGAAAAGATCTCAACTTATTATTTGATTTAATTAATCGTCAATTATGAGAAACTGATTAGTAAAAATAAATTTCCCTAACTCAAATTCAATTAACCTAATTTTAAAATAATAATAATAAAAATGGTAATCAAATAAATTAATAGACAAAATAATAAACATATAATAAATAATCAATATATAGTAGTTTACTCAAAATAAAAAATAAATAAAAATTAATCATAAAAATATACCTGCAATAATCAAGAAAAAAATTAGTCAACAATTAATAATAAAAAAAAACTTTTTAATAACTAAGATAATAAATAGGAATAAATTAAAATGACCAAAAAAATGCAATAAAAATAATATAATATAAATATCACACCAAAAAAAATAAACAACATAAAAAACGGAAATAACAGAAAAAGTAAAAGCAAAGCTGCTACATTCGGCCTGCGGGCCCTTACCAGACCCGGCTGTAGCACTTTAAAACACAAGTTTTTTTTGGTCCAGATTTTACCTTTTTTTTAAAAAAAAAACATCCTTCTCCTCTCTCTAATCTTACTCCTCTTGAGTTCAAGAACTCCGGTGTCTGTTCTTTCTTTTCCAAAAATCGACAGCCGCTGACCATCGTTGACCGTTGTCGGTCGAACCCAGAAAGCTCTAAAAATCTCTCCAAATCTTCCTTTCAACCTCCTCAATCCCAAAATCTACTTAGAATTTTCAAAATCAAACCGAAGATCCCTAGATCTAAGTCTTAAGTCGCGACCCTTCGTTCTCTCGATCTCTTTCGGCAATCGTCGGCGGCCTCCAAAATTTGACCGAAGCCTCTTCTAGCCTTTGACCGTTTAGATCTTCAAAACAACTCTTAGAACTCGAAATCCCCTTGACCCAAAACCTACCTCACAAGAATTTCTCTAAGTTTTTTCTTTGCTGCTAGTTTATTGTGTCTTCCGGTTTTCTTCGATTGTTTGCTCTTCTCTCCATTGATTGCATCTCGATTGATGCTAATCTCCATTTTTCTCCTTTTTTAGCCATTCAAAATTACCACAAAGTTCAAAGAAAAAAATAAAAAAAAAAGAGAAGAAGACTAGATTGAGGTTTTTTTTAGGGTCTCCTTGATTGTTTTGTTTTTTTGGTTGTTGAATCTAAGGCCACTTATATAGGGAAAAATCATGAGAGTCCTAGTGTGCTTCGGTTTGGAATTATCGCCATAATCAAACTCTAATCTTAACCTAGATAAAAACTCTTTTCTTGACATTTATCTTAAATTCCAAAGTTTAATCCTAATCCAATGAGGAGTTTGTATTTGAGCAAACTTTTGTTTTCCTTTTTTTTTTTTTTGGTTTTTTCCATTTTTCTAATTATCCGAAAATTAAAACTAAAATTAAGAATTAATATTAAAATTAAAATTAAGAATCAAAATTAAAGTTAAAACTAAAACTAAAAATAAAAATAACCCGGGAAAAAATGGGTGTCTACAGCTGCTCTACTCTTTGTGCATTTCCTGAAAATCAAGGGATGTGCAAAGACGTAGACACCTTACAAGTTCTTAAAAATTAAAAGAAATTAAACACTAAAGAAAATCTCATTGTAGGAATGCTCCTCTAAACGAGGCATAAACTTTAAATAAACCAAACAGAAAAATATACTCCTCCACCGAGGCTTCAACTTTAAATACCCAACTATAATAATTTCCTCTTAACGAGGTTTAAAGCTCCTTTTAGTGAAGCTTCAACTTTAAATACCCAACGAGAAAGAACTCCTCTTAACGAGGCATAAACTTTAAATACCCAACGAGAACAACTCCTCTTGACAAGGCATAAACTTTAAATACCCAACGGAAAAAAGCTCCTCTTAATGAGGCGTAAATTTTAAATACCCAACGAGAAAAATCCTTCTTAACGAGGCATCAACTTTAAATACCAAGTAATAAAAAAACTCCTCTTAACAAGGCATCAACTTTAAACCTTTTCATTTTGAAAAACAAACCTAAAAATTACAATATAAAAATAACTTGAAAACAAAAGATTCACAACTTAAAAATAAATTTTAAAAATAAAGGATTCACAACTTAACAATTACTTTTAAAAATAAAGGATTCACACTTAAACTATAACTTTAAAAATAAAGTATTCACACCTAAAACTAAGAGATTTGCACCCAAAATAAGAACTTTCGGGATTCGCACTCAAAATAAAGATTCGCACCCAAAATAAGGAGTCTCACTAAAACTGAGAGATTCGCACCCAAAATAAGAATTCTCACTAAAACTAAGGGATTCGCATCTAAAATAAGGATTCTCACTGAAACAAAGGGATTCACACCCAAAATTAAGGATTCTCACTGAAACAAAGGGATTCACACCCAAAATTAAGGGATTTGCACCCAAAATAAGGATACTCACTAAAACTAAGGGATTCTGTTGGATGTATTTGGACATAAGTGAACAAATACACCAAGTTCGCACAAGATTAACTTGATATGAATGATGTATGATGATGGTAAACTAGCAAAGAGATTAGATAAGCTTATGGAAGCTCATAAGGAGCTCAAAGTGAAAGCTTACTCAGCTTAAGTCAGCTCAAGGTAGCTGGACACCAACTAGCTCAGCTTAAGGAGCTGGACACCAGCTCACTCAGCTAGATGTAGCTAAAGGGTAGCTAGGTGAGTGACACTCTATGAGGTGGAGTGACACTAGCTAGTGGTAGCTAGGTGGCCTAGATAATGTGGCACATAGGTGTGACATAGCAACACCATCATGCACAAGTGTCACCAATTGATTTGTGACATGTGACATCATACATCATGTGGCTGCCACATGGATCGAAACAACATGGTGTTTCGGGTAAGAGAGGTTCCCTCCTAATATCCGAATAGATGTGATCATTTGAAGAGAATGGTTCTATTGACCGAACCATTATGTCCCAAATGAAGGGTGCTATAGAAGGGGTTGTGTCCTTTAACCCTTTCGTGAAGCAACCCTTGAGAGGCTATAAATTGGAGAGGGTTCGGCCAAGAAAATACACAAGGGTGTAATACCAATAATCAAAGGCAGATTGCTAAGGACAATTGCTAAGTGAGTGAGGGGTTCTTGATTGCTTGGATTATCAAGAAACAAGGCAGTAAGCATTCTGATTTGGACGAGCAAGATAGGTTGTGGAAAGGTTCTTGTACTTGCCTTAACCGGTTGATTACAAGAGTGCCTTAGGCATTCGGTTGAGTTCATTACTCATATCCACAATAAGCGAGCATTGCATAGTCTGACAAGTAAGTGACTTGAACTCTTCCTCCATGTTCTCAGATTTTGATAAGTCGAAATCCAACAGATTCACACCCAAAATAAGGATTCTTGCTGAAACTAAGTGACTTACACATTTTAAAATGAACTTTTTAAAAATAAAGGGGTTCTCACCTAACTTTAAAAACGTAAAAAGATTCTAACTTAAAGGATGTAAAAAGATTCTCACTCAGAAATTCTCATCTTTGATAAAATAAATTTAATCTTAAAAAAATCTTACTTTTGCAAAACAATTTGATAACTCGTATAATTATATAGTTTTTAGTTATGTTTTATTATTGTTTTGTGTCAAATACGAGTTATTATTGTTTAGTCTAATTGTGTTTATGATGTTTTATATTTTTATGTAATTTGGTGTTTTTCACAAGTTTCTTTGAGTGATTTCAGATTACTAGAATTAAGGGCAAATCCAGTTCAGTTCCAGTTCCGACACCTTTTGCCATATCAGCTATATCTGGAGTTTCACTGAAGCAATAAGGCTGAAATTTGTAGCCGTGCAAAGCTAAGAGGCATATCTATCTTTTTTATGTTTTACACTTCTTGAAACGGAGTCGTTTTCCCTAGCGAAATCGACCATCAAGTTGGCTGATGTGCAATGACGTCTGTGCTGACCTGTTTTCGTATTTTGCTCATATCTCCTTATCCACATCAGAAAATGAGCTTATTCCAATGGCTATGGATCCGTAACTGATACGGGAACCTTTGTCTAGAAGACCATATGATCAGATCAGGCCTCTAATATTGACGAAATCGACCATCAAGTTGGCTGATGTGCAATGACGTCTGTGCTGACCTGTTTACGTATTTTGCCCATATCTGCTTATCCACATCAGAAAATGAGCTGATTCCAACGGCTATGGATCCATAACTGATAGGGGAACCTTTTTCTAGAAGACCATGTGATCAGATCAGGCCTCCAACATTGACGAAATCGACCATCAAGTTGGCTGATCAAAATTGTCATACAATATGACGAAAATTGTTAGAAAAATTCACCCACCTATTATACCTACCTTTGAAATTTGTAAAGCTTGTCTCTTGTCATTTAGCCCTCCAAAATGTGTATAAATAGAGGGCCTTGGATGATTGTAGAGGATCATATTGTACATTGGTAGGATATTAGCCATTGTAATAAAATTCTCTAAGTTTTCTTCTTCTTTCTTTTCTCTAGTTTTCTTTTTCTTTATTTTCTTCTTCTTCTTTCTTTCTTTTATTTCCTTCTTAGATTCTCTTTAATTTTATGTTTATGTTTACAATGCCTATGCTAGGCTAAACTTCTATTTGGTTAAGGGTGATTTCAAAGCCCTAGACATGTTTTGTGATTGATTTTCAGATTCTATCTATCATTAATTTTCTATCAAAGTTGCTTATGTTCTTCTACAAGAATTGTTCATGATGTTGTCTTGATTTATTTAGGTGTACAACTAGATAGATCTTGATAATTATCTATTGCTAGTCTAGGAGTCTTGATCCGTGTAATTGTCTTGATTTCCTATTCATAAGTGGCAATTTGTGATTAATGATTATGGTCAAGTTTTCAATAATTGCAAAGTGGAACATAACCTAAGTTGAACAATCCGAGCTTATGTGTTTGTTGCTTAGATCAACCTATCTTTCTCATCATAAAGCTGCCATTAAATTGAATTTAGAGAGCTTATTCTAGGTTGTTTAATGGTTAGAGATTAAATAGAGAGCTTGTTCTATTTAACGGCAAACTAAGGAAAGATTGGGATAACAGAGCTTGTTGTTATCTACGGTTGTTAACTTTGATAGTTGGTTGATATTGATAGATCTGAAATTGATTCTTAATGATGTCTAGTGGTGGAGAATGAAACCTTAACCATATTTTTCATATTTGATTCTTCTTACTTACTTGTTTTCTTACTTTTCTAGTTTGCTTATTTTTAAAAGTATATTTATTTTTATTGGCTGGTTATACCGCCTAATTTGTATATTAACTTTGTTTTATTTTTATTGGCTGGTTATACCGCCTAATTTAGTACATATATTGGCTGGTTATACCGTCTAATTTAGTATATATATTTTTATTGGCTGGTTATACCGCCTTGCATCTTATTCTTATTATTTACTTTAGTTTAAATCTGACTTCAAAAACCCCTTTTCTTTTATTGTTCTTGAATTTAAGTTTTAAACTATTAACTTATAAACTAAAACCCAATCCCTGAGGACTCGACCCTTGCTAACTACTATACTTACAATTTATCTTTTTAGTGCAAGGTTAAATAAGATACACTCTTTTGGGTGCATCACAATTCATCTTGAAGATTTGAAGTTAAGATTCTCATCTTAATCTTTGATAAAATAAATCTAATCTTAAAAAAACCTTACCTTTGCAAAACAATTCATCTTGAAGATTTGAAGTTAAGATTCTCATCTTAAAAATTATCATTTCTACCAAGGTTGAAACCCATCTCCTCAACCAAGGTGCAAAATCTAAAAAAGTTTTTATCAACCGAGGTCCAGGAATTTCACTTTGAAAATGTTTGATTTCAAAATTAAAAAATCTAACCTAAAATCTTTCTTGCATGCAATGAATAACATCATGCAGTGCACGAAATACAGATGTCATAAATGTCATGAATCTCATGAATGCAAAGCAATGTAGTGAATGCCATGAATGCAATACAATGCATGAAATACAAATGTTCCAATCAATAACCTGTAAAAAGGCTCTCAAGCCCATCTTTTAATCTTTTCATCTTTCTTCAGCTTCCAAACGTTTAGCCCTAGAATTGGATTAACCTCTTATCAAATTCATTATTCAATCACAACATTTGTATTTTCCCCATCTTTTTAAATTCCCAAAGTCGTGAACATCTATAACTTTAAAGCTTTTTCATTGTTCTCATCTCATTCTCCTTTCTGTCCTAGAAAGTCATCATCAAACACATTCAAAAATGAAATGACAAATCTTCAATGACAATGATGCAAAAAGGTCCAATTTGCCATTTACTGACTCAATAGATCCAATTCTTGAAAACCATTCCTCTCATCATGGTAAAAAGCCTTCTCAGCATTCTTTTTGCCCCCAGAAATGTCACTCTTGTCATACTGGTTCAAAACTAAAACATTTCCAAACCTAAATGTTTTCATGTTTTGTTTTTGAAAATTCTTTGAAAAGAAAGAATTTATCCAAAAATCATTTTTCAATCATGTCCCATGGTAGATGAAAACTGCCTCATATCACTATTTTCCATGTTCAAAACAAAAATCAAATCTCAATTTTCGTAACAAAAATGTGACATTTGGATCTTCAAAAAAACTGGTGATTACTTCTTGTCATAACGATATCGCGAGCACTAGATGACTTTTCAAAATACTGTGTGGGGAAAAAAAAGGAAAAGAAAAATTATTCCTCTTAAATAAAAATGAGCGTTTGAAAATAATCTCGAAAAAGAAAATAAGTCGCCACCGATCTTTTTTGGCTAGGTGTGATCGATCACCTACGAAAACCGATTTTATAAAATATTATAAAATTAATTAAAACATTTTGCAAAACCAATTTTAAAGTTCGCGCTTTAAACCAGAGAAAAACAAATGCGGGTCCGGGAGTTGGTTACGTCACGGGGAAAGATTAGCACCTCCATAATACCCGTATAAAATGATACCCTATTAATCGCGTGTTATCATGAAGTCTCGATGAAAGCCAATTTTAGTATAGATATTTAAAAATAATTCCCTTTTAAAATCAATCATATTATTTGAAAATGGTCCAGAATTTATTAATGCAAAATTTTTCCATGTTTCCCTGTAGATCCGGCAAAACAGAGAAAATTTTAATTATTTTGGAATTCTCCAAATCACCCTCGTTTTGAAAAAAAAGGATATTCTATTGTTAATGATAATTGATGATATCCTCCCCGACAAACCCAGCAGAGAACTCATGAATTATTTTAACTTGGGAATAACCTTGTTTTGTTAAAAATTATTAGTTTTTATGCAATTAAAATCATTTAAAAAAAGATCACGGATATGCAAATTATTACTAAGATACAAATATAAATTAAACAACATGCATAATTATCATGGCATGAAAAATATTTTATTATGTCATGGCAAAAGAATTAATGACATGGCATATATGATATGGCAAATAGTGTTGGTGTATGTCCTAGAGCCAATCAGATTAAGCTTGGGATATACAGTCAATAAAGCATACCTTTCACTATGATTATAGTGATACAAGGTTTTCCTTCATGTTAGTACAATAATAAGGAGTTATTAAGTACTAATAGGATGAAGCCCATGGAACATAATAGCCTTGCAAAGGAATTATAAAGAGTTATAATTATGAGATCCTTATGCATCAAAGCTTTGTTCTTGGTCATCGTATTGCCAAGACGGGGCATTGGCAATGCTCAAAGACTGGTATATGTTAAGCCTTCTTACTTATGAAGTAAGCAACCGATCTCATACAGGTTCAAGTATGGGATACTTGGGATAACATATAGGTGCTTGTCTGTTGAACAAGTTCACTGAACATGGCCCGCCAAGATAACTTCATTTGGTAATATATCACTCTAGTGTCTATGATAATGTTCTCTTAGTACCAGTCATGTAAATTAGTCCTCAGACTTGTGATACCAGGTCATCTTGTATGGAGAGTGTCATACTTAGATTTCATCACGAACGGGTCCCAAACACGAGGATGATTATGGTAAGGTGTTATTGGGTATGACAAGAACCATACGAAGACGAATGAGTGATCCAGAGAGGATTCATCACTCCCTGTGATATTGGAGACATATCTCGTTTGTTATTGACTACGATTAACTTGATTAAGTCTTTGGCCAAAGCATAATGGATTTAGGAGAAAGTTATTTCTCTAAATTCATAAGGTTAATCATAAGTTGTGAAGAACTAATATGGATTGATCATGAGTAGACACTGCACCATGCTCATGTGCTATCCGGAATATATGGTGAAAGGACCGTATTACACCGACAGGCTGGTTGCTGAAAGGTTCTAAAAAGGTCACGCTGACTTCACAATATTTGGGTGGTCATGATGGGTTGCTAGATCCTGCTCTTGATCTATGATAACAAGTTAATAAGATTAACTTATAATCATTGCCAACATATGGGGAACCTAGAGGGTCACACACATAAGAACAAATATGAATGGATTAAACATGGTATTATATTAAGGTAAAACTTAATGGAATAAAAGATCTATATTAAGGACTCAATTGAGATGAATTAAGACATAATTGAGATTGAGAAATCCAAGGACAATGTCTTAATGAGATGAGAGGAATCAAGAAGTCTTATCTAGTGTAGTAGTCGACTTTGACATAGAGATGTGCAAAGTGAATTGCGATTGACTATACTATATTGGAATAATATCATAAGATGATATTAATAGATTAATGACATGAATTATTCATGAGGAGAAAGAAATTTTATTGAGAATTAAATTACTTTCGTTTAGAAATTAATCTATCTAATAACTAAGCATAATAAAATTAGAATGGGTCCAAAGCGACTATTCTAATTTAGGACTGTCCACTAAGGATGGTTGGCCCAACTTAAGGCATTAAGATTGTTGGACCATTATTATTATTAGATAATATAATGGGCCTATTGATCCATCTTAGAATTAAATAGTTTAAGTCCAAGTGGATTAATGGAAATCTTGTGCAATAAGTAACAGGTGGCCAGCCAAGCATAGGGAGATAGGGATTAGGGTGTATGACACTATATAATCATATTTAGAGGTTGTAGCCGCCCAAGTGCATTCTATTCCACTTGTGATATTCTGATTTTGCTTAAGAAAAAGTTTGGTTTCAAAAAGAGAACTCCTACTTATCAAAAAGAAGAAATCGCAACCTCCCTAAGTTCCATAGAGCTTGCCGCAATTCCTCTTTTCTTGGTGTTCTTCTTGCTGCTTCTCCACCTAGTTGAGTGAGATTGATTAAGGGAGAAAGATACAAGAATATAGACCTTTTGATTGTGATCTTAGGATCAACTTGCTAGCAGAAGTGAATCGCCATACCTTAGAGAAGAATCCATCAGCTGTTCGTGTGTACTAGCTCTAGAGGAAGGACAATTGTGCTTCTTGTGGTCTTGGACGAGTTGGATCTTTGTAGATCTTGGATTCGAGATTAGGATCTGCAACTTAAGGTTACGATATTTTAAGTAGGTAACTTCTAGATCATATGGGTGATTTAATTATTTTTGAATGTTATAAACCTATGTAAACACAAGCCTAAGATCCTATTGTACTTCAGATGCTTCTTTGTTTATTTTTGCTGCACTTTGATTATCATGTTTTTGCATGAGCCCGAAGTAGTGTATTCTCAACAAATAGCTAATGACATGGCATACACGGCATGGCAAAGAATTCATGGCTTGACATACATAACATGGCAAGTAACTCAAGTCATGGCATATGATTCATGACATGTCAAATAATTCATGACATGGCATACATAACATGGCATACATGACATAAGCACCAATCATAAAAATGACATCAACATAGAATATTCACAATTAACACATCATGATCAAGATAACAACATGAATAACAAATCACAAAATGACATCATCATAGAATATTCATGAACATGGAATCATTATGATCAAGATGGCACATGTAGACATCAATTATTAAATGACCTAATCATGGAATATGCATGAACATAAAATATGCACACATCATTATTTTTAAAATTCTTTTTTATGGATTTTGTCTTTGGTGAAATTATATAAATGGCATGTGTCAGGATATTTTACCGAACTCCCCGGCAGACCTGGCAAAACTGTGGAAAAATATCTTTTCGCATGACATGTATATAATTCCGAATATAATGAAAACCATACCTTTCGATTTCATAAACACATGCGTTGAATAATTTCCTACCCTCCTCGTAAAACCCGACAAAGATTAAGAACTAATTCTAGCCAAACGTCTAGGAAATCGAAAAAGTACGTTTTTATGCTAAATTAAGGAAAAAAATTTTAAATATGCAATGCATGAAAACAGAATATGTTTCTTTCTTGAAAAGAGGATATCCGAACACCTAAAAAGATGTACGATACCTTTGAAAGAAACTTAAAATGGATTTCTACATTGAAAGATTTTGAATGCAGATTTTGGCTCGGATTAAGGGGAATTCAAATGCCCTTGATTGGCATCCTAATACCTCTTGATGATCCTCGAATGCAAACATTTCGAAAACCAAAATAAGCTAAAGAAAATGAATTTTTTTTGAAATAACAACCAACATGGCCGAATGGCCTAGAAAAAAATCCTAGTTTTTGACTCACTCTTTGAAGCTCAGATTAACTACCTATGACCTGATTTTTGTAAAACCAATTTTTTGCTTTTGAACTAACATGGAAAACATCCCAAAACAATAGCTATAGGTTTCGGCTAGCCCCTCTGATAAGCTTATAAAATATACATTTTATACCTTTATACCTTTAGTTTTTGTTATGTTTTCAATCTTTATCTTGTTTACTTATATTATATTTTTGAATTATAGGTATATTTAAGAGAATGAAGTCAAAAGATGTCAATAATGATGGTAAAGAGCTTAGAAAATCACAATCACAAGATGGAAGAAGACTTGGGAGTCAAAAAGATCAAATTCTTAGTACTAAGTGATCAGACAGATTTGACCTCCGGATCTTGTTGCCAAAAAATAATTATGTTAAAAACTTTATGTGAAAAAACTTCCTCTTGACTTTTGAATCTGACTTGAATACCTTTCCAATGATAGTTTACACATCCAAGACAGTGCAGCAGCCAGACAGGCCAAGACAGGGAGCTCGGTGCCGTGGCGCCCCATGGACAGAAACTTGGCACTGCAGCCTGGAAGTTGGCACTGCAGCACTGAGTTACTAACTCCAAAAACGCTAAAACCGCAAAAATATGAAAATTTCCCAAACTTGCCTTATTTTGCCTCCTAGCTTCCTTGATCAACAAGAAAGGGTTTCCAAGGTTTTAAAGCTCTATAAATACCATCTTTTGAGCCACAAACTAGACATCTTTTGAGGAGACTCAAGGGATCATCATTATTCTTCTTCTTCTTATCTATGCCTATGCCTATGCTAGGCTAAACTTCTCTTTGGTTAAGGGTGATTTTAAAGCGCTAGACATGTTTTGTAATTGATTTTTAGATTTTATCTATCATTAGTTTTCTATCAAAGTATTATGTTCTTCCATAAGAATTGTTTATGATGTTGTCTTGATTTGTTTAGGTTGCAAACTAGATAGATATTGATAATTATCTAATGCTAGTTTAGGAGTCTTGATCCTTGTAATTGTCTTAATTTCCTATTCAATAGTAGTAATTTGTAATTCATGATTATGTTGGGTTTTCGGGAATTACAATGTGGAACATAACATAAGTTGAACAATCCGAGCTTACGTGTTTGTTGCTTAGATCAACCTATCTTTCTCATCATAAAGCTGTTATCAAATTGAATTTAGAGAGCTTATTCTAGGTTGTTTGGTAATTAGAGATTAAATAGAGAGCTTATTCTATTTAACGAGAAACTAAGGAAAGATTAAGGTAGCAGAGCTTGTTGTTATCTACGGTTGATAATTTTGATAGTTAATTGATGTTGATAGATTTGATTATTGATTCTCAATGATGTCTAGTAGTGGAGAATAAAACCTTAACCATACTTTTTTCATATTTGATTACTTCTTATTTACTTGCTTTCTTCCTTTTATTGTTTGCTTTAATTTAAACTGATTTCAAAAACCTCCATTTTTATTTTGTTTTCTTTGAATTTAACTATAAACTAATAATTCTTAAATTAAACACCAATCCTTATGGACTCGAACCTTGCTAATCATTATACTCTACAATTGATATCTTTTAAAGTGCAAGGTTAAATTAGAGACACTCTTTTGGGTGCATCACCCTCCCATTTGGTGAAAAAAACGAGACCTTTGCTAGCTTTAAAGCTTGTTTTAACTTCAAAAATCGGTTTTACAAAGCTATTTTTTAGACCTTTATAAAAAAATATGGAAAAATCAGTTTAGGTTCAGCCTATGATAAATTAAATGAGGTAAAAATAGTTTTTTATTTATAAAAGATGCATGGTGAAAATGTTGCCCAAAATCAGCATATCCAACTTGCAAAACATTGTTTTTCCAGCTAGTTTGAAAAATAGGTTTTGGCTATGGACCATTGGTTGATCTTAACCAAAACCTTGTTGGAAATGAGTTGAAAAGATGTTTTTACAGAAAGCAGAATGGTTGGGGTCAAGGCTAGCCCCTTGGATGTAAACCCGGCTCTAGCCATCACTTGGTAAGAACCAAGATCATCAAGCTCAAAACCATTTTTTAAAGAGAATTAAGCAATATAAATAACACAACCATCAAGATATATATATATATATATATATATGGAAATGACAATATATAAGCATGAAAATAAGATTGGCTCAAAGTTTGGCCTCTTGGATGCTAAATCCGGCTCAAACTATCACTTGGTGAAAACCAAGATCATCAAGCTCAAAACCTTTTTTTTATTAAGGAAAACAAAATAAAACATCTACCCTACCACAGTAGCACATCCCACATCAAAATGGAAAGCAAGGAAAATGAAGCAACCAAAAGCACAATGAAGGCCTCTAGGTTCGGCCAAAGAATATGTAGGAAAAAGTTGCAAACTGTGCTATTTTGTGAAAAAAGAGAAGAAGAAGAAAATTCTTGTAAAAACTTTTTAAGAAACGTTTATTTTGAATAAAAGAAGATGAAGACAACATAGAAAAGAATAAAATAAAGACATGAAAATGAAAAGAAAATCAAGAACAAGAGGAGAAAGGAAAGCTACTTAGTAAAGCTTCCAGAAACCTCTTAAACGTCCTCCTTTTTCTCTCTTCCTTTCCTTTTCTACTTAGGTAATTTTTGCTACTGCCTTAAGCTCTCCAAAATGGTGTGAATGTATGAAAAATGAAAGCCTCTCCCTTGCCTTTTAGCCTTGGCCGAATGGCCTTGCCTTTCCTCCTCCCTTCATCTTTTTTTTTTTTGGCTCTTGTCTTCATCATGTGGTCTAGCAAATGGAGATTCATCCTTACACATTAAAATGCCATCCATTGGCTAGCCAGTGGCATTCTTACTTGGTCCCCAAGAGAGATCTTCCATTGGCCAAAAATGCCACTTATTACACTATCTTTTAGCCACCTAGCTTGATCATGTTGCTTAGCCAAAAATATCTTCTTAGTGTCATCTTTTTTATCCATTTGCTTCATCATATGGTTTTTACATGGCTTTCACATGGTCTTCACATGTCCTTGACCAATGAGCTTTCATCCTTACAATTAAAATGCCTTATATTGGCCAAAAATGCCACCAAAAGTACTACATGGTGACTCATGTCCTTTGCTTTAAAAAATATCTTCTTTTCCTACATCTTAGCCATTGATCCTTTTTCCTCTCTCCCACTCTCTCTTGGACAAAAATGTCTTGGAATTTTCTGGTGTCTTCCTATTTTTTATTTTACTACTTAGTCCTTCATCGAATTTCGATAAAATTGCATTTGGCCCTTCAAATTTGACCTATTTACATTTTAGCCCAAATTTTGGTTTTTTTCTCTTTCAATCCATAATATCCAATAATAAACTCAGTTATGGAAAGTTTCACAATTTTTTGAGCTCGTTTTCCCATTTTTCTCAGATTATTCTCCAAAATTACATTTTAGCCCTCCGAATTTAACCTATTTGCATTTTAGCCCCAATTTTAGTTTTTTCTCTTCTAATCCATAATATCTAATATTAAACTTAATTCTAGAAAGTTTTACAATTTTTCGAGCTCGGATTCCATTTTTTTCGAATTTTTCTTTAAAATTGTGGTTTAGTCCTCGAATTTAGCCTATTTGCATTTTGGCCCCAATTTTGGGTTTTTTCTCTCTCCTTTCTTTATTTTCATCCTAAAACTTAATTCTAGAAAGTTTCGCAATTTTTTGAGCTCAGATTCTATTTTTCCCAAATTTTTTAAAATTGCATTAGCCTCTAAAACCTCGTTTTTTGCTCGAACTGGGCCAATTTTCTGGATTTTTTATGTCCCCTTTGTCACATATTGAATTAAATTTGGACCCATTTTGCCCAACTTTTATACCCAAATTCCTTCCCAATTTGATCTTCATTCTTTTTTTCCACAAATTGAAATTTACAATTTATTTGATTTTGACCTCAATTTTCCAATTTCTCCTCCAATTGACTTTTCTTTCAATTCCACTTCAAATTGGATCTTTAGGTATCTCCATTTATTGATTATTTCTCGATTTGGGATTTCAATTTTGCTCAATTTGGCCATCTCCATAGTTTTCCCCAAATTTGTAACTTCTAATGTATTCATTTAATCTTTTTTTTTTTTAAAAAAAAATTGTTCTTCAAATTGACTTCTCCTTCATTTCACTTTAAATTGGACCTCTAAATACCTCTATTTATTGATCATATTCCAATTTGAACCTTCAATTTTGCCCAATTTGATTATTTATATACTTTTCCCAAAAAATTGCAAATTTCCAATTTACTCTAAAATTGCAATTTCCAATTTAACTCACTTTTGTCCAATTCTTCTTGCAATTGATTTCTCTTTTCATTCATTTTGAAATTGGACCTTGAGGTGCCTCTATTTATTGATTATTCTTCAAATTGAGATTTCAATTTCATCCAATTTGATCATTTTTGTATTTTTCCCCAAAATTGGAATTTCCATGCTTTTCTTCGAAATTGAAATTTGCAATTTGTCTTTCTACCTTCAATTCTTCTTTCTATCTTCAATTGTGGATCTTCAATTATCAAGATTTCTTCACCATTATTCAATTCTCCTTCAAATCTTTATTTTTTTAAAAAGTTAACTTTTTTCAGTTTTTGACTTTTCGAGATTGACTTTTGGGAGTTGACTTTTTCGTGTTTACCTCTGAATCAAAGTATCAAAAACCAAATTTTGGGACTAAGGGAGATTTCTTGGAGTTTCAGAGAGTTGAAGGAAGAACGTACCTTGTTTAGAGGGCCCGGACAAAATTAGGTGTCTACATTTCCAAAAATGGATGAGGTGAATCATAATTTGGCTCTTTTAAGTTAATTGAGTATTTCAAGGTTTTGGTCATCAAGAAAGGCTTCGTCATATAAAGGAAGATCAATGTTCCTTCATCTATACTCACAATGAATTTTCTGCAATAATAAGGTTTTCACAAAAAGTTTTGTTTTAAAAACACAATCCATTTTGGCACTCTCACTTAGTTTCTTGATACATAGCATTTCAACAAATGTCAAGATTAGCTAGGATAGGTTCAAAATTTGGGAAAGAAAGGAAAAAGATTTTCAACTTTGGGCCAAGTCATCCAAGCGATGTTGACTTTCTTAAGTTTCTCAAAAGTGTTCGGTGCTCCCAAGTGGGTTCAAGATATCATTTCTCTTGTACTTCTTGTTGGGCCCTGGCACAGTTATGCAAAGTTGCTTCTATATTCATAATTTTTGCTCTAAACTGCCCGTTTTTGGGTTTTCACCCTAGAGCTTCATTCTTCTTTTTTTTTTTCACTGTTTTCTCTACCATGCATTTGAGAATTCAAACTTCTTCAAAAACAAAATGACAATTCAAAAGGTTTAAACCCAAGGGAAAAACTCTTCAACTTAAATATTCATACTTGATCAAAATGGACTTTTAAAACTTGTAACATGGGCTAGGATTTTGGGGTAATGAAAGAATGGATAATCAGGCCCAAAAATGTGTTTAAAGGTAATTAAACCAATGATCATTTCTTTTCTTGAGGACTTTCATCCTTTCTATTTCTCAAAACATTTCTTCTTCTTTTCTCTATTTTCAAGGTAATCAAACCAAAGATAATTTCTTTTCATGAGAATTTTCAATCTTTTCAACTTCTCGAAACATTTCACATATTTTTTTTCTTCAGTTTCAAGGTAATCAAACCATGGATCATTTCTTTTCATGAGGATTTTCATCCTTTCAACTTCTCAAAACATTTCACATCTTTCTTTTCAAGGTAATCAAACCATGGATCATTTCTTTTCATGAGGATTTTCATCCTTTCAACTTCTTAAAACATATCACATCTTTTTTTTCATTTTCTCATCTTTTCTTCTTTTTCTTTTTTCTTTTTTCTTTTTTCCCTTTTTTCCCTTTTCTCTTTCGTTTTTCTTTTCTCCAAAGACTTTTTTTTATTTATCACAAAGTGAGTTCAAAATTTTGGAACTCAATTCACTTCAATATTTTTTTTAGTTTGGGGGATAAGAAGATTCGAACCTTGTTCTTTTTTTTGCAATGGAGCATGCACCAACCACTGAGCCAAAGACTCAGGTGCAATTCACTTCAACATTTGCCTCCATGACATAAGGCATTTTTTCATGGCGTGAAAATATGATCCAATCATTCATTCTTCTCCAAAAAGATAATTTTCCATACTTGCCCCTTGGTGTGGAGGGTGATCCTTGGTTAAGATTCATTCAAAAAAGAATTCAATAGGCTCATAGGGGTAGCAAAGGATAATTTCCCATTTTTGTGAAATGGATATAAAAGATGGCCATTTCTCATGTAAAGTATGAATATTTTCATTAAAAAGCAATCCTCAGGGGAATAGATAATCAGAATTTCATTTTGCCTTTAAAATTATTTGAATATCTCATATGCATAATGTCACAATCTTTCTTTTTTTCTTTTTTCTTTATTTTTTTTTCTCTAGTCCTTTTTTTTTTTTACAACTCATGTAATATACATCATCTCAATATGCCACTTAATGAAGGCCCAACCTAACAATTCTCCTTTTCATAGTTTTTTTAGGATGTCGATTCAATTTCCACTTAATCACAGAGGAAAAAGATTGTATAAATCAAACACTAGGTGATTTGGCTTCTCGGTAGTCTTGCCCAAGATGTGGGCGAAGAAATTTGATATTGCTCAGATATTCACAAATGCTAAGAAATATGGTTTTTCGGTAAATTTTCCCCATATGTAGGCAAGGGACAACCTTTGGAAAAGGGAAAGGTTCAAGTATGGTGGAGAAATTTAGGAGCAATGTGTTTGAAGCTCTTGATAGTCTTGACACTTATTGAACTACCAAAATTTAGATTCTTTCAAAAGAGTACTGTAGACGCCTAATTTTGTTCGAACCACTAAATCAGGTATGTTTTCTTCCTAAATTGATGATTTAGAATGCAAAAGGACTTGTCTCACCCTGCAGGAAGTACTCCGAGACTTAGTCGAAGAAAACAGACAAAAAAAGTCAAACTCAAAAAAGTCAACCCCAAAAAAGTCAACCTCGAAAAAGACAACTACTGAAAAATTCAACCCATTTTCAAAATCAAGAATTGAATTTCAACTGAAAGATGGTGAAAGAATTTTGATAATCCGAGGTCTACATTGAAAGACATAGAGGTCGGAAGTTGGGTTACGGAAACTCAGTTGAAAGGAAACCTTAGTTCAGGAAATTTGAGAAAAAGTGCTTGAACAATCAAATTGTCAAAATTGAAGGTCCCAAATGAAAGATAAGCACTGACTACGGGTAATGGAGAAGCTACTTGAAAGAAAAACCGAAAGAAAAGTCAATTCGGAAGAAAATCGAGAATTAGGGTTTTTGGTAGACTTTGGTAAAATTTGGAAGAATTACAGAAATGGCTCGATTCGGTAAAACTAAAGCCCCTAATTGATGAGGATTGAATAAACAAGGATACTCCAAGGCTCAGTTTGAAGAAAATATGAAAATCGGACTTGTTTTGAGCAAAATCGAGCTTCAGAGGCAAAAGAGCGAAATTGGAAAATTTAGGAAAAATAGCAAATGAACTCAAAAAATTCTAAAAATTTGCAGATCTCGTTCTTAAATTATTTGGAAGAGATTGGCGAAAGAAAATCTTGATTCGGAGCTCGTTTGCAAAATGGCCAAATCCAGGGTCCACTATGTAGTAATTCAAGCAGATAAATCTCAAAAAAATAGTAAATGAGCTCCAAAAATTCTAAAAATTTGTAGATCTCATTCTTAAATTATTTGGAAGAGATTGGTGAAGAACAATCTGGATTCAGAGCTAGCTTAAAAAATGGAAAAGTTCGGGTGCATAGAAGGGGCAATTTTGGAGATAAATCCCGAAAAAATAGCAAATGAGCTCCATAAATTATGAAAACTTTCAGATGACATTTTTAAATTATTTGAAAAATATTGGTTAAGAAAAATCTGGATTCTGAGCTCCTTTAAAAAATGGTAAAATTCGGGTGCATAAAAGGGGCAATTTTAGAAATAAATCCGAAATAAATAGCAAATGGACTCAAAAAATTTTGAAAACTTCCAGAACTCAATTTTTTATTATTTTGGAAGTATTGAAAAAAGAAAATTTGAATTTGGAGACCGTTTTCTATTATATAAGTTCGGGGGTCATAAATGTTGTTTTACCGAAGAAACCAAAAAAGGCAAATTTGTAATTAAGAAAAATATGAAAGAAGAAGGAATTGCTGGGATTTTACCTCCTTTTATCAGCTAGCATAGAGGAGAAAAAGGAAGCTTGATCAATTTAATTCCTTAGTCACTATCAAGCTCACATGCTACCACTAACACCTTGCAAATAGTCCCCCTTCATCCAATGGCTTAGGTGCCTTGTAGGAAAGTTGAAGGCACCATCCAATGGCCAAGTTTAAATGCCAAGATGATATTTTTATTTGTCATGAAAGAACCCTCATCTAATGGCCAAGAATGGAAGAACACAACTCATCCAAAGGTGGACATCCATTTGGCCAAGCAAGGAAATACATGGGATTGTTCCTTTTCATCCAATGGCTTAGGCCATGTACAAAGGCTGAGTACACATGTTAAGGGCTGGATTTAATCTACAAGATTTCATTTTTATGTTGCCCTCATCCAATGACCAAGAATGGAAGAGCACAACTCATCCAAGGGTAGGCACTCAAAGGGCCAAGCAAGGGAGTGCATGGGATTGGTCCTCTTTTTCATCTAAGGGTTGAGGTTATTACAAGGGCTGAGTACACATCTTAAGGGCTGCTATCAATTGACAAGATGACATTTTTATGTTGTCATGAAAGTATCTTAATCTAAGGGACAAGATTAGAGGAGAAAAAATGCAAAAATCATCCTATGATTGAGGGGCCATTCGGCCAAACAAGAGGGAAGGGGGGAATGTTTTATTTTTTCCATATAGGCTGATCATTTAGGAGTGGAATTCAGTAGCTAATTTAGAAAAGAAAAGGTTTTTGAAAGAAAAAAACAAAGATTTTGTTAAGGTAGCCATTCTACCATTGCTACTACATTTTTTTTTCTTCTTCCTCATGCTTTATTTCTTGTTTTCCACGTGATTTCCTACTTTTTTTTTACATCTTTCTTGTTATTCTTGCTTTTCAAAAAGTAAATAAAACAATGGTTAGGCTTCAACATCTTGATGAAAATCAAGTGATAATGGTTAGGGTGGGCTTTGTCCAATATACCAACCATGGAGCTCATCTCCATATTTTTTCTTACCTTAGTTATTTTTTATGATTTTGAGATTGAAAAGGTTTCATGACCTTGATGAAAATAAAGAGATAATGGTTAGGGGGCTTTGTCCAATGTACCAACCATGGAGCTCATCACTTTGTTATTTATTTGCTTACTTTAACTTGCTTATTTCTATCATTGTTTATCTTTATGTATATTTATATTCTTGCTAACCATCTTGCTCTTTTGACTTATGTCATATTTTTGCATCTTGGGGCTATTGTCATATAGTTTAGCCCATTTCCATTTTTCATATAATCTTCCATAGCATTTAGTCAGGTCATTTTACATGACATTTCTCACAACACTTTGGTTCATAGGCTATTCGGCCATGTGCATTTTCTCTAAGCTTTAGGTCATTTTTCTAGGCCATGATATTTGCTATTTCATTTAGAGATCTAGGTCATTTTACATGTCATTTAGCTTTAGGCCATTTTATTATTCCATGTCATTTTACATGTCATTTAAGCATTAGGCCATTTTCATATGCCATGTTATTTTTCCATGACATTTAGACATTAGGACATTTTTATATGCCATGTCATTTCACATGTCATTTAGACATTAGGCCATTTTCATTTGCCATGTCATTTCACATGTCATCTAGCATTAGGCCATTTTTTATTCCATGTCATTTTACATGTCATTTAGCATTAGGCCATTTTCATATGCCATGTTGTTTTTCCATGACATTTAGACATTAGGCCATTTTCATATGCCATGTCATTTCACATGTCATTTAGCTTTAGGCCATTTTTATTATTCCATATCATTTAAGTTTAGGCCATTTTATTATTCTATATCATTTTACATGTCATTTAGTTTTAGGCCATTTTCATATGCCATGTTATTTTTCCATGTCATTTGGACTCTAGGTCATGCATATTAAGTTAGGATAGCCATTTATTGTCATGCAAACTCATGCTAGGCATTTAGGTTATTTATGCCATGCATTTTCCATATCACTAGACTTTAAACCATGCATTTCATGCATTCACTTTGCTGCATTTTCATGCATTGCATGTCATGCCACATAATTTATGACTTAGGCCAATCAATGGCTCAAAGTCATGCTCACTTGAGCATACTTGTGAAAAATTAAAGGGTTGTCAAATTGATTATTCTACCTTTGTTATTTTTTTTACTTAGCCAATTTTTGTCCAAGGTTTTTAAATGTTTTAGATACTGTTTTTAGGTCTTTAGGATGACCTCCAACAATTTTACTTTGATTTTTAAATTATTTTATCAAAGAAAAAAATGTGTTTTGGCAAAACAGTTTTTCATCCAGTACTCGTACTTTCCTGATTTTTTTGGGCTGTCATCTTTAATCAGAAAATTAAGATAATTTTTTCTCGTATTTTGTTACATGTTCTAAGTCTCCATTATTTGTTTTAGATTTTTTTGAATTTTCAAAAATAGGTTAAAAAATTGTGTATAAAAACGGGACAGTAGAGGCAGATTTGAATTCAAAAGAAAAACAATTGTTGAATTTGGCTAAGGCATTTAGAGGGGGTTGGTTAGAAGCTTTAGCTACTGTCTTAGGATAGTTTCTAAGTCTTTTTAAACTTTAAAAATAATTTTATAAATCTCGGGTTAAGGGTGGTCAAATCCGGGATTTTAAACTTAGGAAATTAGAGCCATTTTAAAAGGGTTTTGCTAAGGTTTTTTTAATTCAAGTTTTTCTTCAAAATTGTTTTCAAACAATCGCAAAGTTTTTTTTTAGAAAACTTAATTTGACATATTTTCCTAAGGTAGCCGGATATCTTTTTAGATATACGGATTTCTTTATTTAGAGAAAAAAATACATTTTCATGCATTGCATTTTATTTAATATGTGATTTTTGCTATGATATTTTCCATGGTATTATTATTATTTTGATTTACATTTTATGATGTTATATTGTTTTTCATATGGTTTTGAATATTTCATGCTATCCTATGCTTTTTATTTTAGTTATTTATTGTTGTCACATTATTTAGCATACACTATGTTTATGCATTTATTATTTTATTTTCAAGCATATTCCATGATAGCATTATGTTATGTTTCATGTCATTTCTTGTCACTTAGATCATATTCCATGTCAATTAGATTATATCATTTAAAATTGCCATGTCATTTAAATAATTTCATTTCACTTAGAATATACCATGGTACTTAGGATTTTTCACTTCATCTAGAATATACTATGCCATTTAAATTATATCATATCATTTAGGTTGCATTATATTATCTAGACTTTGCTATGTCATTTTATTTATGTCACACATGTTCATATTTATTTTTTTAAATATTTAAAAAAAAAGATAATGATTTTCAATAAAGAATAAAGATATCCCCGAGTAAAATAATTCATGAGTTCTCTACCGGGTTTGCTGGAGGGAATATCATCAATTATCATTAATAAAGGAATATCTTTCTTTCAGAAAACGAGAATGATTCGAAAAGTTTTTCAAATAAATAAATTTTTTTATATTTTGCCGATTTTGTCAGAGAATATAGGAAAATTTTGAATTAATAAAATTCCGGATCATTTTGAATTAAAAATGGAATTATTTTTCTTAAAATTGGGAATTAATTTAAAACACCAAATTGAAAACCAACTTTTTACCGAGACTTGAGATAACACACGATTAATAAGGTACCGTTTTATACGGGCGTTGTGAGGGTGCTAATCCTTCCCCGCATGTAACCGAGTCCCGAACCCGATTCTTCGATTTTCTCTGGTTTAAAACGCGGACTTGAAATTGGTTTTAGAAATGTTTTAATTATTTTTAAAATATTTTACAAAATCGATTTTAATAGGTGGCCGATCACACCTAGCCAAAAAAGATTGGTGGTGACTCCACGACTTTTTCGAGGTTGTTTTCAAACCCTCATTTTATTTCAAAAGGAATTAAGTCGACTTTTCCTTGGGTTTTTTTAATGTCACACTTAACGACTAATAAAGTCTCGCGACGAGACATCATTTTTTTTAGGTTGTGACAGCTTGGCGACTCCACTGGGGAATATTAGAGAGTCAGGCCTAGAATTAGTCGTGTGTTGTCAAAGTCTCGGTTTTGTTGGTTTAATTGGTATTTAATCTTAAATCCCACTTTTTTTTAAAATAAAGGAGAATTTTGAAAATAATAAAATGTTTTAAGTATGTTCATATTCATTCACATGCATTTTATTAATGTTTTCTAGTTATTTAATGTTGTATATTACTATTGCTTGTTGGTTAATGTGTTACACTATTCTTGATCGTTGCTCTAATAAATTGCTGGGGTATTTAGAATAAGGGGTGTAGAATAGGTGGTGAAAGGTTTGTTGTTCCTCCTCACACACATTGCACTTGCATTTTGCATAACATGAACTTTCTACCCGGGTTTTGTTCTTTTAAGTGAGAGTAAAGTAACTACGCCTTCGTGCTGATCCTCCGTATGGGCTAGTGAAACATTTTCGGAGTATAAAGTACCTAATGCCTTCGTGATGATCCTCTGCGTGGGCTTAGGAAAATATACTCTAACGAATTGAACCCGCTTTTATCGGGGTGCCTTACTAGCCTTCACAGGCGACAGTGAGGAACAATTCGGGGCCTTTAGAACCGATTCACCCTCATATAGTGAACCTAGGCGAAGCCATGCCGAATTTTCATTAGATACACCGAAGATAGGAACACATGGAGGAACATTTCAAAACCTTTTGTTACCTATTTTACACTCTGAATAAGGGTTGTAGATCGGGCAACGATGTACGTACATCGCCCGTAATAAGTTTAATATCCCGCCCTGAAGGCATCGTGATGTCTAGATGAGTCGATAATATTGGGGCAAGTGTTCACTAGCTTTTTAAAATTGAAAATATCAAAACATTCTTTTTCAAACATTTTTGCATTTTGCACATTTCATGCATGTGTGAATAGAGCATGTACATTCATGGTTGTATTTTTATGTCATTCTTTGCAATAAACAATTAGTAATATCATTTGATGATTATGAACCGGTAGTGTTACATGAACATTTGCATATTATACCATATTAGGATCCACTACCCCGAAATTCTTTTGAAAATAATATGTTTGGCTTTTCATAGAGAAAACATGTTTCAAAAAAATCATAGATTAAATTTGGAGGCAAATTTTGCATAGTGAGATTTTTGAATAATCAAAATTTGGTCCTACCAATTTCGTGAAATAATTGGTCATTGTATATACCTTTGTGTTAATTCATTTATTCTTTACATGTAATGTTACAGTCATAGCATGAATGGTCATTCATTGTAAATACATTTATGACATGCATGGTCATTATTTGTATATACCTGTGTATCAATTTATTTATTCTTTAAATGCATCATGTTGGCATTAGATTACAACCATGGCATACATAGTTATCATGATATGCTCATGCATTAATCTGTCATATTAACTTTAGGATACATTTATTACATACATGGTCAGCATGATTTTCTTTGTATATACTCTGTGTCAATCATTCATTGTTTACATACATCATAATTGACATTGTGTTGCATTCATAGTGTATATGATAAGTCATTGGGAAATACAATGAAATATATATGGTCATTCATTGCATATATCCATGCGTTGATTTATTTATTCTTTGCTTGCAGCATGTTGGCATCGTGATTGCATTTATTACATACATGGTCAGCATGTTTCCACTATACATGTCCATACATCACATTGTTTATGTTTCAAAAGCATCAAATTGCATTCATGGCTCCTTCATCATGACATACATTTGGGGGGAATAAAAAAGAAGTTGGCTTGGCTTTAAGAGTCTTTGAAAGAATTTTCATTTCAAATCAGAGGTATAAGAGGTACTGAGTACCCTTTTAATATAGGCTAGAGCTATGGAGAATAAACAAGCTGCCCGAATGGAAAGAATGGAAAGGGCACATAAAGAATTGCGAGAACAACTGGCAAAGTCTCAAGCAGAATCTAAGGATCAGATGACTAAATTGATGGAGCTGATGTCCGCCGTAATCAAGGGAAAGGTATACACTGAAAACTTGGCTGCCAGAGAAGGGTTAGATGCACAAGAGGGTCTCAGAGTGAGGTCATGATGTTAAATGGCCAGAATACAGTTAATCCTAGCAATATTTTGAATTTAGATGATTCAGCTGAACAAGAAAAACTGAAGATGGTTGAGTCGAATGAGGCTGAGTTGGCAGATTCCCAAGGGAAATATCAGTTGCTAGATGAAAAACTCCGGGCAGTAGAAAATACAAATGTATTCGGGAGTATGGATACAAAAGAACGATGCATGGTCCTTAATTTAATCATTCCTCCTAAATTCAAGGTCCCTGACTTTGTGAAATATGACGAGACGACCGATCCATCAACCTACATCACCATGTTCTGTCGAAAGATGGTAAGTCACATAGATAATGATAAGCTTTTGATTCACTGCTTTCAGGAAAGCCTCAGCGGGTCCGCAATTAGGTGGTATAGTCAGTTGAGCAGGATCAGATTCACTCTTGGAATGATTTGGCCAGGGCTTTTCTAAACCAGTACAAGCATGTGATCGACATGACACCTGACCGTCTCACCTTGCAAAATATGGAGAAAAAGATTACTGAGAGCTTCAAAGAGTATGCTCAGAGGTGGAAGAACATGGCCACCCAAGTACAACCGCCCTTAACTCAGAAGGAAACCACTGTCCTTTTTGTGAATACACTACATGCCCCATACTATGATAGACTTGTTGGCAACACCACGAAGAATTTTTCGGATATGGTAATCTCCGGGGAAATGATTGAAAATGCTATCAAGGTTGGGAAACTCGAAGGAGGTAAAAATTTTAATGCAAAGAGAAACAGGATGCCCAAAAAGAAAGAGGAAGATGTCCAAGCTATGGGAGACTTTACCCCATATATTCCGGCTACTTTATACCAACCACCCTGCCCTTCTATGAACTATGTACCCCAGGGTTCATACTTATACCCAATGGCTTATCAAAATCCAGTAAATTTTCAACCTTTTGTCAGTCAGAGGAAATCGAAGAATATCCGAAAAAGAGATTAGTTTGAGCTACTCCCCATGTCTTACTCTGAACTATTGCCCCAGCTGGTCGAAGAGCAACTCCTCACTAAAGTTCTACTGGAGCCTATCCAACCCCCATATCCGAGCTGGTATGACAAGAATGCATATTGTGATTATCATTCTGGGATTCGGGGACATTCCATGGAAAATTGCATATGTCTGAAGCGGAAGGTTCAAGCACTCATCAATAAAGAGCAGTTAGATGTGGGGAAGAAACAAAGGTCAGACAGCGTGGAGAATCTACTGAATGGGAATGATGAGACCATTGTGGATGTCATAATGGGAGAAGTAGATGGAAAGGTCGAAAAGAGTACCAAGGAATAGCCAGTTTGAATTAGGGAGAACATGTCAAGGGGGAGTTTTTTATGCATGTAGTTTCATACCTCATGATAAAAGCACTTGTCTTATGGTGACATTCATATGAATTAAATGAATTTTGAATTTTAAATACTTTGTGTTTGTTGTGTTATAACAATAATTTGAATTTGCCAAAAAAAAAAAAGCATTAAGGAAATTTTAAGAATGGACGATCTCGAGAATATTGATAATCATTGTTAGAAATGACCCAATACCTTCCCCCCTCTCTTTTGGGCTTCTCTATGACTAAACTCCTTGAATCGAGAACACTTGAAAGACCTAATGCTTCAAGAAATATGAATGATTGAACTTCATTAAAAAAAAAAAACATTGTCATCACAGAATAAGCAAAGATGTAAATCCTAGTCTAAGCCATGAACAAAGGAACGAACTTTTTGAAATTTTTTTGAATTCCTTGAAATTCAAACAAATGAGACATTCTTTCAAGAATCTAGATTCTGGTAAATTGATGTATGTCAAGATTGTGCTAAAACCATTCATTACCTTTACCAATAACCACAAAACACTAATTGTCCAAACATCACTTCATGATTGACACCCTGGGGCACAATGATTAAACTAGATTATCCCATGTCCCAGAGAAAACCCGTTTTTGGGTCGTATTTTCGTTGTCCTTTCAAAGAACTCATATTTGAAACTCAGCCTTTTTAAAATAGACCTAGACTTGCTATGTTCCTTGTTGATACGAATTCTCATGGTTAATCAAACTGGGGCATCATATGTGGAAATGATGGTTATATGATGAAAAATGATGGACTAATGCATGAATCATTGAGGCATGCGACAAAAAGAAGAACAAAAAAATTGTGATATCATGCATATGAGAATTCGAATGATTTCAAAGTGCAAAATGAAATTCTGAATATCTATTTCCCCTGGGGATTGCTTTTCAATGTGAATATTCATGCTTAACATGAGAAATGGCAATTTTCATGTCCCTGTCACAAAAAAAAAAATTTATCCATAGTCACCCCTTTTGAGTCGAAATAATTCTTTCTTCTTTAAACCCTGATCAAGGATTACCCTCTACACTAGGGGGCAAATACGAGGAAGGATCACTGAGAAATGAGTCCTAGCTCAAAGACAGATGCAAAGCAAACGGAGCCGCGAATAAATACTGGTTCACTCTGTCGAAAAAAAGAAAAAGAAAAATGGCGAAATGAAAGCCAAGAAAAACAAAAAGAAAAAATTTGAAAAAGTATGGCAAATGAAAGCCAAAAGCAAGGAAGAAAAAGAGCAAAAGTCAAAAAGGAATGAAAAGTCCAAAAAGGGATAAATGTTTCAAAGAGAATCCTCCTCAAGAAATGATCCTTGATCTGATTACCCTCACACATATTTTGGGCCTGTTTATCCTTTCTTCTGAACCCTGAGCCATGGCCTACATTACGTGCTTTAAAAGTCTATTTTGATAAAGCATGAACATTTAACTTGAAGGGTTTTTTTCTCAGATTGTATCCCATTTCATTGAATTATCATTTGACTAAGGAAGAATTTAGAATTCTCAAATGCATGGTAAAACAATGAAAAAAGGAAAAAAGAAAAAAATTGGAGAGAATGGGACTCTAGGGCGAAAACCCGAAAACGGACGGTCTTGAGTAAAATAGGAATTTTCGATGCCATCTATGATAGTGCCGATACCACAAAAGAGAAGATCATCTTAAAGAACTGGTCATCGAGGAACATCTAGGAATTCCTAAACCTCCCAAATTGTCAACTCTCATTTGGATGATTGATTTCAAAAACTGAAACTTTTTTTTCTCCAAAATCAACTTTCCAGTTTAAACATCCCAGCCAATCTTGACGCTTGTAAAAATACCTTGATATGGAAACTAAAAGAATGTTGAATTTGTTTGGTTCTCAATGACTTCATGATTTATAAAATCTGTTCCATTTGTGAGCCTAGAAGGGACATACATTTTTGTTGTGAAGTTTTCCTGGAAAAACCAAAATCATGTTATACCAAGCCTTGTCAATTCAAGTTGAAAAACCCAAATTGACACTTAGGAAAATTTCTAACTGTGATCATCAGTCTTCAAAAGATTTGTACATTACACACTGTGGGGTTAAAATTTTTGACTCAGAAGTTTTCATTAAATAAGTAAAATTGTTTTTCGAAAAGGAAAAATAAAAATATTTTTGAAATACCCATTTTTGATGTTGACATGAGATAAGAGTTTTTCTAATCCAAAGGTGTGGAATTACTAGCGATAACCTTGACTTCCAAATATGAGAAGAAGAAATAAAACTCAGCAAGTAGATTTCTATTGATAAGAGTTTGAAAACAGTTGGGGCAAAAAGAATAGTCAAAGATTGAAAAAGAAGTTGAAGATATACTCTGATTTGAAGAGGAAAAATGAATGGGAAAGGCTAAGCCAAAGTCTAGAAAAACGACCAGGGGCATTTGCATCATTCATGAACACTAATTTCTCTATTAAGCTTTGCATCTGCACTGTGTCAACAAGCATTTGCATCATTCATGGATATTTGCATTTGCACTATTCTATGAGCATCTGCATTCTACCTTTACAAGTACATCCTTCATATATATTTGTATTCGCATCATCTCAAGCAAGTGCATCATTTCTAGGATCATTGCATCTTTATTGTAGCTGCAATTACACCATCCATGAACCACTTACATGAACATGATTCGTAGGGACATCCGCATCTGCATTTAAAAGCATTTGCATCAATCCAAGACATTTGCATCTACATTTAGAAGTATTTGCATCAATCCAAGACATCTGTATCATTTCAAGAAGCATTTACATCAATCCAAGACATTTGTATTTACACCATCAAGCATTTGCATCCTCTCTCAAATCCTTCAGGTTAATTTCCAGGCCATTTAAATTTCTGGTTTCATCCAGATCTTTTTCAATTTTCTGGTTTCACCCATGCCTTTTTATTCTCTGGTTTCATCCAGATCTTTTTCAATTTTCTGGTTTCACCCATGCTTTCCAATTTCTGGTTTCATCCAGATCTTTTTCAAATTTCTGGTTTCACCCATGCTTTTCAATTTCTGGTTCCATCCAGATCATTTTAAATTTTTGGTTTCACCTATGCCTTTTTAATCTCTGGTTTCATCCAGATCTTTTTCAAATTTCTAGTTTCACCCATGCTTTTCAATTTCTGGTTTCATCTAGATCTTTTTCAATTTCTGGTTTCACCTATGCTTTTCAATTTATGGTTTCATCCAGATCATTTTTCAAATTTTTTGGTTTCACCCATGCTTTTCAATTTCCGGTTTCATCTAGATCTTTTTCAAATTTCTAGTTTCACCCATGCTTTTCAATTTCTGGTTTCATCTAGATCATTTTTCAATTTTCTTGTTTCACCCATGCTTTTCAATTTCTGGTGTCATCCAGATCTTTTTCAAATTTCTGGTTTCACCCATGCTTTTCAATTTTTGGTTTCATCCAGATCATTTTTCAATTTTCTAGTTTCACCCATGCTTTTCAATTTTTGGCTCCATCCAGATCATTTTCAAATTTTTGGTTTCACCCATGCTTTTCAATTTCTGGTTTCATCCAGATCTTTTTCAAAATTTTGGTTTTACCCATGTCATTTCAATCCCTGGTTTCATCCAGATCTTTTTCAATTTTCGGTTTCACCCATGCCAGTAAGGTTAGCACAAGACAGGATAAGACCCCGAGACTATCGTCGAGGTCTTTTCTTCTCTTGCAAATCGAACTCGTTTCCTTAAGACGGGTCAAGCCTTGATTAGTCAGGAAATTCAATTTAAGGACAAAATCTTCTATTTACAGTTTTTTCAAAAAAAAAATGGAAAAAATGAAAAAATTGAAAATGGTAATGAATGAAACCCCTTTCCTTTTTCTTCTTATGTGATTTCACTAACCGGACAAAATTAGTGTTTGTTTATCTTCGCCTGAATCTTGATTCTCAGCAATAGTCAAAGAGGGGCAGCTGTAGACGCCTAATTTTGTCCGGACCACTAAATCATATATGTTTTCTTCCTAAATTGATTATTCAAAATGCAAAAAGGCTTTTCTCACCCCGCAGGTGGTAATCCGAGACTTAGTCTAAGAAAGCATACAGAAAAAGTCAAACTCAAAAAAGTCAACCCCAAAAAAGTCAACAACTAAAAAAGTCAACCCACTTTAAGAATCAAGATTTGAATTTCAATTGAAAGATGGTGAAAGAATTTTGATAATTCGAGGCCTACATTGAAAGATATGGAGGTCGAAAGTTGGGTTACGAAATCTCAGTAGAAATAAAACCCTAGTTCGGGAAATTTGGGAATGCTTCAACGATCAAATTAGTCAAAATTGAAGGTCCCAAATGAAATATAAGCATTGAATACGGGTAATGGAGAAGCTACTTGAAAGAAAAACCGAAAGAAAAGTCAATTCGGAAGAAAATCGAGAATTAGGGTTTTTGGTGGGTTTTGGTGAAATTTGGAAGAATTAAAGAAATGGCCCGATTTGGTAAAACTAAAGCCCCTAATTGATGAGGAGTGATTAAACAAGGATAGCCCAAGGCTCAGTTTGAAGAAAATCAGAAAATCGGACTTGTTTTCAGCAAAACCGGGCTTCGGAGGCAAAATGGCAAAATTGGAAAATTTGGAAAAAATAGCAAATGAACTCCAAAAATTCTGAAAATTTGCAGATCTCATTCTTAAATTATTTGGAAGATATTGGCAAAAGAAAATCTTGATTCGAAGTTCGTTTGCAAAATGGCCAAATCCCGGGTCCACTATGCAGTAATTCAAGCAGATAAATCTCGGAAAATTTTCAGATCTCATTTTTAAATTATTTGGAAGATATTGGTGAAGGAAAATCTGGATTCGGAGCTCGTTTAAAAAATGGTAAAGTTTGGGTGCATAAAAGAGGCAATTTTGGAGATAAATCCCGAAAAAATAGCAAATGAGCTCCAAAAATTATGAAAACTTCCAGATCACATTTTTAAATTATTTGGAAGAGATTGGTGAAGAAAAATATAGATTCAGAGCTCGTTTAAAAAATGGTAAAGTTAGGGTGCATACAAGGGGTAATTTTGAAAATAAATCCGAAATAAATGGCAAAAGGACTCGAAATTTTTTGAAAACTTCCAAAATTCCATTTTTTATTATTTTTGAAGTATTGAAAAAATAAAATTTGAATTTGGAGTCCGTTTGCTATTTATTTAGGTTTGGGGGTCAAAAAGGTCATTTTATCGAAGAAACCAAAAAGGGCAAATTTGTAATTAAGAAAAATATGAAAGAAGAAGGAATTGCTGGGATTTTACCTGTTTTGATCAGCCAGCATAGAGGAGAAGAAGGAAGCTTGATCAATTTAATTCCTAAGTCACTATCAAGCTCACATACTACTACTAACACCTTGCAAATGGTCCCCCCTTCATCCAATGGGTTAGGTGTCTTGTAGGAAAGTTGAAGGAACCATCCAATGGCCAAGTTTAAATGCCAAGATGATATTTTTATTTGTCATGAAAGAACCCTCATCTAATGGCCAAGAATGGAAGAACACAACTCATCCAAAGGTGGACATCCATTTGGCCAAGCAAGAAAGTGCATGGGATTGTTCCTTTTCATCCAATGGCTTAGGCCATGTACAAAGGCTGAGTACACATGTTAAGGGCTGGATTTAATCTACAAGATTTCATTTTTATGTTTTCCTCATCCAATGACCAAGAATGGAATAGCACAACTCATCCAAGGGTAGGCACTCAAAGGGCCAAGCAAGGGAGTGCATGGGATTGGTCCTCTTTTTCACCTAAGGTTAAGGTTATCACAAGGGCTAAGTACACATATTAAGGGCTGCTATCAATTGGCAATATGTCATTTTTATGTTGTCATGAAAATATCTTAGTCTAAGGGACAAGATTGGAGGAGAAAGAGTGCAAAAATCATCCTATGGTTGAGGGGCCATTCGGCCAAACAGAAGGGAAGGGGGGAATATTTTATTTTTTCCATATAGGCTGATCATTTAGGAGTGGAATTCAGTAGCTAATTTAGAAAAGAAAAGGTTTTTGAAAGAAAAAAATAAAGCTTTTGTTAAGGTAGCCATTCTACCATTGCTACTATATTTTTTCTTCTTCTTCCTCATGCTTTATTTCTTGTTTTCCATGTGATTTCCTACTATTTTTTTTACATCTTTCTTGTTATTCTTGCTTTTCAAAAAATAAATAAAACAATGGTTAGGCTTCATGATCTTGATGAAAATCAAGTGATAATGGTTAGGGTGGGTTTTGTCCAATATACCAACCATGGAGCTCATCTCCATATTTTATTTCTTACCTTAGTTATTTTTTATGATTTTGAGTTTGAAAAGGCTTCATGACCTTGATGAAAATCAAGAGATAATGGTTAGGGGGGCTTTGTCCAATGCACCAACCATGGAGCTCATCTCTTTGTTATTTATTTTCTTACTTTAACTTACTTATTTCTATTATTGTTTATCTTTATGTATATTTATATTCTTGCTAACCATCTTGTTCTTTTGACTTATGTCATATTTTTGCATCTTGGGGCTATTGTCATATAGTTTAGGCCATTTCGATTTTTCATATCATCTTCCATAGCATTTAGTTAGGTTATTTTACATGACATTTCTCATAACACTTTGGTTCCTAGGCCATTCGGCCATGTGCATTTCCTCTAAGCTTTAGGTTATTTTTCTAGGCCATGATATTTGCTATTTCATTTAGACATCTAGGTCATTTTACATGTCATTTAGCTTTAGGAATTTTTATTATTCCATGTCATTTTACATGTCATTTAAGCATTAGGCCATTTTCATATGCCATGTTATTTTTCCATGACATTTAGACATTAGGCCATTTTCATATGCCATGTCATTTAGACATTAGGCCATTTTCATATGCCATGTCATTTCACATGTCATCTAGCTTTAGGCCATTTTTTATTCCATGTCATTTTACATGTCATTTAGCATTAGGCCATTTTCATATGCCATGTTGTTTTTCCATGACATTTAGACATTAGGCTATTTTCATATGCCATGTCATTTCACATATCATTTAGCTTTAGGCCATTTTTATTATTCCATATCATTTAAGTTTAGGCCATTTTATTATTCTATATCATTTCACATGTCATTTAGTTTTAGGCCATTTTCATATGTCATGTATTTTTCCATGTCATTTAGACACTAGGTCATGCATATTAAGTTAGGATAGCATTTATTGTCATGCAAACTCATGCTAGGCATTTAGGTTATTTATGCCATGCATTTTCCATATCACTAGACTTTAAACCATGCATTTAATGCATTCACTTTGCTGCATTTTCATGCATTCCATGTCATGCCACATGATTTAAGACTTACGCCAATCAATGGCTCAAAGTCATGCTCACTTGAGCATACTTGTGGAAAATTAAAGGGTTGTCAAATTGATTATTCTACCTTTGTGATTTTTTTTACTTCCCAATTTTTGTCCAAGGTTCTTAAATGTTTTAGCTACTATTTGAAGGTCCTTAGGATGATCTCGAACAATTTTAATTTGATTTTTAAATGATTTTATCAAAGGCAAAAAAATGTGTTTTGGCAAAACAGTTTTTCATCCAGTACTCGTACTTTCTCGATTTTTTTGGGCAGGCATATTTAATCAAAAAATTAAGCCAATTTTTTCTCGTTTATTTTTACATGTTCTGAGTCTCCATTATTTGTTTTAGATTTTTTTGAATTTGGAAAAATAGGTTAAAAACTCGTGTATTAAAACGGGACAGTAAAGGCAGATTTGAATTAAAAAAAAAATTGTTGAATTTGTCTAAGGCATTTAGAGGGGGTTGGTTAGAAGCTTTAGCTACTGTCTTAGGATAGTTTCTAATCTTTTTAAACTTTAAAAAAAAATTTTATAAATCTCGGGTTAAGGGTGGTGAAGTCAGGGATTTTAAACTTAGAAAATTAGAGCCATTTAAAAGGGTTTGGCTAAGGGTTTTTTAATTCAAGTTTTTCTTCAAAATTATTTTCAAACAATCACAAAGTTTTTTTTAGAAAACTTAATTAGACATATTTTCCTAAGGTAGCCGGATATCTTTTTAGATATACAAATTTCTTTATTTAGAGGGAAAAATACATTTTCATGCATTGCATTTTCCATGTTCATGCATTTTATTTAATATGTGATTTTTGCTATGATATTTTCCATGGTATTATTATTATTATTTTGATTTACATTTTATGATGTTATATTGTTTGCCATATAGTTTTGAATAATTCATGCTATCCTATGCTTTTTATTTTAATTATTTATAGTTGTCACATTATTTAGCATACACTATGTTTATGCATTTATTATTTTATTTTCATGCATATTCCATGATAGCATTATGTTATGTTTCATGTCAAAATAAAGATATTCCCGAGTTAAAATAATTCATGAGTTCTCTACCGGGTTTGCTGGAGGGAATATCATCAATTATCATTAATAAAGGAATATCTTTCTTTCAAAAAACGAGAATGATTCGGAAAGTTTTCGAAATAAATAAATTTTTTTTTATATTTTGCCTATTTTGTCAGGGAATATAGGAAAATTTTGAATTAATAAAATTCTGGATCATTTTCAATTAAAAATGAAATTATTTTTCTTAAAATTGGGAATTAATTTAAAACACCAAAATTAAAACTAACTTTTTATCGAGACTTGAGATAACACACGATTAATAAGGTACCGTTTTATACGGACGTTGTGGGGGTGCTAATCCTTCCCCGCACGTAACCGAGTCCCGAACCCGATTCTTCGATTTTCTCTGATTTAAAACGCATACTTGAAATTGGTTTTAAAAATATTTTAATTAATTTTAAAATGTTTTACAAAACCAGTTTTAATAGGTGGCCGATCACACCTAGCCAAAAAAGATTGGTGGCGACTCCATGACTTTTTCCGAGGTTGTTTTCAAACCCTTATTTTATTTCAAAAGGAAATAAGTCGACTTTTCCTCGGTTTTTTTAATGTCACACCTAACGAATAATAAAGTCTCGCGATGAGACATCGTTATTTTTTAGGTTGCGACAAGTACCTCATGCAATATTTTGCAAATTAATCAATCATTTCATTATTCATTGCTCAAGTGAAGAACATTATCCTTTTGGAATTCATGGCCGAATGGAAATAAAGGTTCATGAAATCTCAAACTTCTTCCCACCAAAGGAATCAAGCTTTTGAGTGGTTTCTAACATGAAAGTGTTTATTAATCACCAGTTCCATCAGAAATCCTCAATTGTTTTCATTGTACAAAAATTCTTTCTCATTATAAAAAAGACAAAATTTGTTTCAAAATCATGTAAAGAAGCTATAAGGGGCTTTTTATTTTCATCTCTCTTTTTTCACTTGAAGAATTCTATAAAAAGAGATTTAATAGAAAAAAATGCACATTTACAAATATGATGCACAAGAATTGAAGATTCCATTACAAACCTATTCATTCCAACATCATCGGAGGTTGCCCCGAGTGCCATGTCCCCCTTCAATATTTTCCTCTAAAGCATTGATCTGTGCTTCTAATTGATCACCCATGTCTCTTGGATCTACTTTCTCAAGAAGAAATCACCAATATTACACTCTCTTCATGTGATGAATGCATGAGTATCATGAATGAATAAAGTGTGTATGCACTATTTACACATATCATTATGAAAAATATATGCATGAATTATGGGTGAGTAAAAAATTATTTCAAAGATGTAAATGAAAGAACTCAAATGACAATCCCATAAATATTCACAAAGTTTAATACTAGTATAATGGAAAATGTACATGATGAATGCATGAGCATTATGAAAAGTGTATGCATGCATCAATGATTTATAGATGCAAAATGAAATGCTTTGCCACATAATAGTCATTGATAAAAGGAAACTTTATTATTACTTAAAAAAAAAAAATCCAATAAAATATCCATGATCTTTATTATTACATAATAGTCATTGATAATAGTCATTGATAAAATGATTTATAGATGCAAATGAACTTCATGATCTACTTGTAGTGGTTTTGCACTTCCTCAAAGAGTTCAGATAACTCTTGGCCATTTGGTTGGAACAGATGCATATTTGCCTTCAGCTCTTCGATCCTGTTGTTCATCTCCTCTTGCGAGCGCCTATGCAGATCTGGTCGAACAAATTCCTGAGGAGATCCTGCTTTTGTCCATATTCCCCTTCCACTTTCTCGAGCTTATGGGTCAACTCTTGGCATTTTTCTTCCCGTTTCATGCGTTCTAAGTATGCCTCTTCATTTTCTACTCTCATATATTCGAGCTCTGAACCCCTTTGTGAGGCTAAATCATCCAACTCTTTAAAAGCCATTTTCTATATATTGCATTCATGATCCAGTTTATGAATTCTTTCATTTTGTTTAGTCTAGCTGTCTTCTATCTTCCTTATCTTTGCTTGCAATCTCTTGTTCTCCTGCTCTAATTCGTCTTCCTCTCCTTGCAAGTTCCTCTTGGTTAACTCAACTTCTAACATGGGGTCCGACTGTGTGAGCTGAGCTGGGACATCAGGATTTCCTTCTTGAGGAAGTACCACATCTTTGGCTCGCCTAGCATGCCACACAAAGTATTCAGGGGTAGCATCGTCCAATATCCATGTTGTCACATGTATCAATATAGTCTCAAACGGTTTAAAGCAAGTTCTAGAGAAACATGTAATCATAAGAGCACTCAAGAAAGAAATTAGATTGATATGTATAATGCATTAATCATATAGGCTTCAAAACTCACAAGGATGATTATACGAGTCAAATTTAATTCTAAACATGCTTGTTTCTCAATCAACATATCATATTAACATTGGCTTATAAAGAAAATATAGTATCAAACTCAATTCTCATGAAAATCTTTTCACCAATAAACTAGTTTTAGACCTATTCAAGTCATATCTCATAATAGTATTGAAAGTAACTAAAACACACTTAAAAACAAACTAAAAAGGCTTAAAACAAAACAAACTAAAGGAAATCCTAAATTCTTCCCCCCACACTTAATTCTTACATTGTCCTCAATGTAATGCTATTATCCAAATGCAAGAATCATGTGTAAAATAAAAGAACTAATAAATAAAACAAACTAAAGAAAAACAATAAAAGATAGAATGATGGAGAGTAGGAAATAACAAATCTGATTATAATGTATGCTCTCCATCCTTTTAGGTTGCCTCCCAAGGAACGCTTGGTTTATTGTCCTCAGTTCGACTTAGACCCATGCTATCATTCTTTACCCATTCTTGGCGTTTTGGGATCTTGTAGCTTTCGACTCTTTTGCATTATAATTTGTGATGCCGTCTTGCTAGTTAACTCAAAAAGTTTTTGTGGTAATGAATCAAACATTTTAAATAAAAAACAAGAATGGCTATTACTTGGATACCTCACCTCTTCAAAAATATCAAAGCATATAATCTGGTCATCAAACTCCATGGTGAGGATGCCATCATGTACATCAATTTTGGTCTTGGCTGTTGTTGTAACCTAAAAAAAAAATAACATAACAAGTCTCATCGCAAGACTTTATTATTCGTTAAGTTTGACATTAAAAAAACGAGGAAAAGTCGACTTAATTCCTCTTGAAAAATGAAGGTTTTGAAAATGACCTTGAAAAAGACATGGAGTCGCCACCAATCTTTTTTAGCTAGGTGTGATCGGTCACCTATTAAAACCGGTTTTATAAAACATTTTTAAATTAATTAAAACATTTTTAAAACCAATTTCAAGTCTGCGTTATAAACCAGAGAAAATCGAAGAATCGAGTTTGGGACTCGGTTACATGCAGGGAAGGATTAGCACCCCCACAACGCCCGTATAAAACGGTACCTTATTAATCGTATATCATCTTAAGTCTCGGTAAAAATCGATTTTAAATTTGGTATTTTAAATTAATTCCCAATTTAAAGAAAAATAATTCCATTTTTTTTTTAAAATAATCCAGAATTTATTAATTCAAAATTTTCCTATATTTCCCGACAAACTTGGCAAAATATAGAAATTTTTATTAGTTGGAAAATTTTTCGAATCATTCTTGTTTTTTGAAAGAAAGATATTCCTTTGTTAATGATAATTGATGATATCCTCCCCAGCAGACCCGACAGAGAACTCATGAATTATTTTAACTCGGGAATATCTTTATTTTATTGAAAATCATTATCTTTTTAAAAACATTTAAAATATATATAAATATATGTATGTGTAACATAATAAAAATGATATAACAAAGTCTAGATAATATAATGCAACCTAAATGATATGATATAATTTAAATGGCATAGCATATTCTAAATGAAATGAAATGAAATGATTTAAATGACATAATATTCTAAATGAAATGAAATATCCTAAGTAACATAATATATTATATATGAAATGAAATAACCTAAGTAACATGAAATGGCATGAAACATAAAAGAACGCTATCATGAAATATGCATGAAAATAGAAATAATAATGCATGAACATAGTATATGCTAAATAATGTGACAAAAATGAATAACAAAATAAAAAACATAGAATAACATATATTATTCAAAAACATATAACAAACAACATAACACCATAAAATAAATCAAAATAATAACAATATCATGGAAATTATCAAAAATCACATATTATATAGTATGCATGAACATGGAAAATGCAATGCATGAAAATGTATTATTTCCTTTAATTAAGAAAATCCGTATATCTAAAAAGATATCCGACTACCTTAGGAAAATATATCAAATTAAATTTTCTAAAATCAAAATACTTTGTGATTGTTTGAAAATAATTTTGAAAATCTTGGATTAAAAATAAAACCCTAGCCAAACCCTTTTAAAATGGCTCTAATTTCCTAAGTTTAAAATCCCGGACTTGACCACCCTTAACCCGAGGTTTATAAAATCATTTTTAAAGTTTAAAAAGGCTTAGAAACTATCCTAAGACAGTAGCTAAAGCTTTTAACCAACCCCTTCTAAATGCCTTAGCGAAATTCAATAATTGTTATTATTTTGAATTTAAATCTGCCTCTACTGTCCAGTTTTAACACAAGATTTTTTAACCTATTTTTAGAAATTCAAAAAATCTAAAAAAAAAATACTGGAGACTCAGAACATGTAAAAATACACGAAAAAAAATTGGCTTAATTTTTTTATTAAATATGATTGCCTAGAAAAATCAGGAAAGTATGAGTACTGGGTGAAAAACTGTTTTGACAAAACACATTTTTTTGCCTTTGATAAAATCATTTAAAAATCAAAGTAAAAATGTTGGAGACTCTCCTAAAGACCTACAAACAGTAGCTAAAACTTCTAAAAAACTTGGACAAAAATTGGCTAAGTAAAAAAAATCACTAAGGTAGAATAATCAATTTGACAACTCTTTAATTTTCCACAAGTATGCTCAAGTAAGCACGACTTTGAGCCATTGATTGGCCTAAGTCATAAATCATGTGGCATGACATGAAATGCATGAGCATACAGCAAATATGATATATGAAATGTATGATTTAAAACGTAAATGACATGAAAAATGCATGGCATAGTAAATATGGCCTAGACCTAAAATCTACTTGCGTGGCATTTAATGCAACTTAGATCTAAAATGCATGAAATGCATGGGCAATGTAAGCAAAACCTAGACCTAAAGAATGCATGGCAATAACAGAAACACATAACATTCTAAACTAAAATACACAAAAAATAAAGCATGGAAATGCAAACAAGTCAACAAACAAGATGAAAATGCACATGCAAAGCAAAAAGAGGGAGGGTAGCTGAATGCTCCTAAGCCTAAATTAGTATGGCATTTTCACAAACATTTAACATACTAACATGCAAGATACATAAACTTATGGCATGGAAATGCAAACCTATCAACTAACATGATGAAAATGCACATACAAAGCATAGGAAGTGGAGAAGGCCGAATGGTCCTATGACAGAATATAAAACGCAAACATGGCAACATACAAGGTATGATACATGAGAAAAATGCAAAATATTATCAAGGAAAACACAGGGCCGAAACCTACAAGGAAATATCATGAAGAAAAAAAGAAATATAAAAGCAAATATAGCATAAAAAATGTAAAGAACATGATCAAAATAAACATAGACATGCAAAGAAAATAACAAGAAAAACTAGTAAACAAAACAAGGAAGGTTAAGCTCCATGGTTGGTACAAAATAGGCATAGCCTCTCCTCTAACCATAATCTCTTGATCTTGTCAAGATCATGAAGCCTTTCCATTTCAAAAAATCAGAAAATAAACCATGTTAATCAACAAAATAAAGGTGAGCTTCATGGTTGGTAAAAATGGGCATAGCCTTTCCCCTAACCATGGTCACTTGATATGTATCAAGATCATGTAGCCATTTCAACCTCTTTTGCTTCATATTTTGCAAAAAATCATAATATTAAATACTTAAATAAAACCTTCCAAAATCATGTTTCCCAAAACAACATGCAAAGAAGAAAAAAAGAAAAATCAAGGCAAACATTCATGTCAAATTCGGCCAAGCCAAGAAATCTTGTAAAAAAAAATTGTTTTCAACCATTTTTGATGAAGAAGAAAAGATGAAAACTGAAGTAAACATTTTAAAACTTTTATTTCTATGAGAAATGTAGTAGGAAAATAAAATGGAAAATCAAGAAATCAACATGGAAAACAAGAAGAAAACCATGCTAGAGCTAGGTAGAAATGACTACCTTCAAGCTTTTTTTAGAAAACCTTTCTTTTCTTTCTTTCAAAAGCCTCTTCTTTGCTAAATTAGCTACTTCCCTCCTCCATCAAATGACCTAGCCTATATGGAAAAAAACAAACATTCCCCCTTTTCTTTCCTCTTGGCCGGTTGGCATCCCTCACCCTTGGATGATTTTTGCACTTTTTCTCCTCCAATTTTGGCCCTTAGATTAAGATCTTTTGATGACACAATAAAAATACCTTCTTTCCAATTGATAGCAGCCCTTAAGATGTGTACTCAGCCCTTAGTTGAAATAAGGATACAATCCCATGCTCTCTCTTGCTTGGCCGAATGAACCTCTATCCTTGGATGAGTTGTGCTCATCTTTTTTCTTCCATTCTTGGCCATTGGATGAGGATTCTTTCATGACAACATAAAAATGTCATCTTGGCATTTAATCCCAACCCTTAAAATGTGTATTCAACTTTTCTACAAGGCACCTAAGCCATTGGATGAAGGGGGGCCATTTATAAGGTACTAATGGAAGCATTTTGAGCTTGATAGTGACTAAGGAATTAAATTGATCAAGCTTTCTTCTTCTCCTCTATGCTGACTGACCAAGGGAGGAATTATCTTAGCAATTCCTTCATCTTTCATATTTTTCTTAATTACAAATTGGCCCCTTTGGTTTTTTGGTAAAATAACCTTTTTGACCCCCAAACCTAAATAATAAGCAAACGGACTCCAAATTCAAATTTTATTTTTTCAATATTTCCAAAAAAATAAAAAATTGAATTCTGGAAGTTTTCAAAATTTTTTGAGTCCATTTGCTATTTTTTTAGATTTTTCTTCCAAAATTGCCCTTTTGTGCACCGAACTTTTACCATTTTGTAAACGAGCTCCGATTCTAGATTTTTCTTCACCAATATCTTCCAAATAAATTAGAAGTGTGATCTGGAAGTTTTGGAGCTCATTTGCTAGTTTTTCGGGATTTATCTACTTGAATTTTTGCATAGTGGGCCCGGGATTTGGCCATTTTGCAAACGAACTCCGAATCCATATTTTATTTCGCCAATCTCTTCCAAATAATTTAAGAATGAGATCTGCAAATTTTTAGAATTTTTGGAACTCATTTGCTATTTTTTCGGGATTTATCCTTTTGAATTTCTCTATAGCTGGCCTGGGATTTAGCCATTTTGCAAACAAACTCCGAATCCAGATTTTCTTTTGCCAATCTCTCCAAAATGATTTAAGAATGAGATCTGTAAATTTTCAAAATTTTTGGAGCTCATTTGCTATTTTTCCCAAATTTTCCAATTTTTTCATTTTGCCTCCAAAGCCCGATTTTGCTCAAAACAAGTCCGATTTTTAGATTTTCTTTTTCTAGGCCATTTTCATTTATTGAATTGGATTTGGTCCGAAAACGCCTAATTTTTACGATCAAATTCCTTTTCGTTTTGATTTTTCCTCTTTTCAGTATCGGGAATTTCCTCGTTTTTCCTTTTTTTTCTCCAATCGACTCTTTTCTCGGAATTACTTCAAACTGAGCCTTGAGCTATCCTTATTTAACCATTCCTCATCAATTAGGGGCTTTATTTTTACTGAATCGGGCCATTTCTGTAATTTTCCCAATTTTACCAAAATCCACTAAAAACCCTAATTCCCGGTTTTCTTTCGAATTGACTTTTCCTTCAGTTTTTGTTCCAAGTAGCTTCTCCTTTACCCGTAGTCAGTGCTTATCTTTTATTCGGAACCTTCAATTCCGACCAATTTGATCGTTTAAGCACTTTTCCCCAAATTTCCCGAACTAGAGTTTCCTTTCTACTGAATTTCTGTAACCCAACTTTCGAACTCCATATCTTTCAATGTAGACCTTGGATTATCAAAATTCTTTCACTATTTTTTAATTGAACTTCAAATCTTGATTTTGAAAATAGGTTGACTTTTTCAGTAATTGACTTTTATAGGTTGACTTTTTGGGTTGACTTTTCCAAGTTTGACTTTTTCTGTCTGTTTTTTTAGACTAAGTCACGGAGTACCACCTGTAGGATGAGAAAAGTCTTTTTGCATTCTGAAACAACAATTTAGGAAGAAAACATACCTAATTTAGTGGTCCGGACAAAATTAGGTGTCTACAACTGTCTTTAAGAATGGTCTTCCTAATAAAATGTGTGTTGGATTGGAAGACCATTCACCTTCCATATCTAGAATATAAAAATCAGCTGGGAAGACCAAACCATTCACCTGCACAACAACATCTTCTACAACTCCTATTGGATAAGTATTAGAACGATCAACGAGTTGTATAATAACATCGGTTTCCTTTAATGATCTTAGATTCAATGAAGCATAAATAGAATATGGCACGACATTAATGGATGCTTCTAAATCTAGCATAGCACGTTCAAACTTGGTGTTGCCTATCTTACAAGGAATGGTGAACATACCAGGATCCTTGCATTTAGGTGGGAGTTTCTTTCGAAGAATGGCTGAAATATTTTCTCCCACACTTACCTTTTCATTACCTTTCAACTTTTGTTTAGAAGTGCACAATTCTTGTAGAAACTTGGCATATCTTGGCACTTGCTTGATGACATCTAGTAAAGAAATGTTCACCTCTACTTTCCGGAAGGTTTTTAGAATTTTCTTCTCTTGTTCCTCTTTTTTAGACTTTGTTAACCTGCTAGGAAAAGGTGGAGGAGTTATATATAAAGGAAAAAAAGGTTTAGGGATGGCCTTAGCAATTGGCTCATTAGGATGTGAAGATGATGCAATGGTGTTATCTTCCCTTTGAGCACTATCCTTTTGTGGTGTCTCAAGCTGTTTCCCACTTCTTAGGTTTGGCATTTGCATGTTCTCTAAGATTTACTATAGTTTGAGAAGGTAATTTTTCGGAATACCTTGCTTGCATTTGACTTATTGTTGTTGCCATTTGCCCCATTTGAGTCTCCAAATTTCGAATACTTGCCTTTGTTTCTTGTTGAAATTGAATTGTATTAATAGAAAGGGATTTAACAAGATCTTCAAGAGAAGTACTTGAATTTTGGGTGGGTGGCACTTGTTGTCGGGTTTGATATGGTTGTTGAACTCTTTGTTGAGAACCCGGTGGTCTATTGCCAAATGATGAAGGAGTAGCTTGTGATTGGTTTCCTCAATAATTAAAGTTTGGATGATCCCTCCGTCCTGGATTGTAAGTGTTTGAATAGGGATCATACTTCCTTGTTTGGTTCTGAAATCCACCTATATCTGGGCACATATCAGTTTGGTGCCCCATGGTAGAACATATGCTACAAGCCTTCATTTGTTGTATATTACATACAACCAATTGTTGTAAAAGAGAAGTCAGTTGAGAAATTTTTTGTTCAAGGGATGATATACTTACCTCACTGATTTTCTTAGGTTGTGGTGGTGGTTCATGTCTCATTTAGAATTGTTGGAAGTTGGTTGCCATGTTGGATATGAGAAGTCTAGTAGCTTCAGGAGTCTTATCAACTAGAGCTCCCCCACTTGAGGCATCTATCATGCTTCTCTCCATGGGCATGAGACCTTCATAAAAATATTGGATGAGAAGTTGTTCACTTATCTGATGGTATGGACATGATGCACAAAGTTTCTTGAACCTCTCCCAATATTCATACAAGGACTCTCCGTTGTATTGCCAAATCCCACATATCTCTTTTCTAATATTGGCAGCCTTAGATGCTGGGAAATACCTTTCCAAGAATGCTTTCTTCATACAATTCCATGTAGTGATGGTCCCGGATAGTAGATAAAAGAGTCATTCCTTTGCCGAATCAATGGCAAGGCTCTCAACTTAATTTGCTCCTCCATGACCCCGGTTGGTCTCATACTTGAGCACACTACATGGAATTCCTTGAGGTGCTTACTTGGATCCTCTCCTGCAAAACCATAAAAGTTGGGAGAAGATGAATCAAACTAGATTTTAATTCAAAAGCTACCTCAAGATTAGGATATTCTATGAACAAAGGTTGTTGATCCAAGTCCGGAGTGGCTAGCTCCTTAAGAGTTCGGTTGTTTGCTGCCATTTCTTCTTGCTCCACTTGGATGATTTGGATCAACTCTTCATTTGCTCTATGGTGGGAAGCTATGAATTCCCAGATTCTCCTAAGTCCTAAGTGAGTTTCGTCTTCTTCGGGAGTTTGGAACATTCACTGAAGAAGAAAAACAAGAAAGTAAATTAATTAGAACTTAAAATAATAATAAACCAAATAACAAATAAACTAAAGGAACCAATCCCCGGCAACGGCGCCAAAAATTTGATGCACTCGAAATAGTGTATCTTTGTTAAATCTTGCACTTAATATGATCAATTATAGTAAAGTAGCATGCAAGGGTCGAATCCACAGAGATTGCTTTTAATTTATGAGTTGGTTGGTTCAAAACTTTAGTTCTAAGACAAGAAAAGAAAAGTAAAAGAATAGGGTGTTTTTGAAATAATTAAAAGTAAGTAAATCAGAAAAATAAGAATGCAATTAAGAAAGTAGAGGTTAAATATGAGAAAAGCATGGTTAAGATTTCATTCTCTACCACTAGACATCATTAAGAATCAATTTTAGATTTATCAATATCAATAAACTATCAAAATTATCAATCGTAGATAACAACCTCCCGTGTTACCCCAATCCTTCCTTAGTTCGTCGTTAAATAGGACAAACGCCACTACTTAATCTCTAACTACCAAACAACCTAGGATAAACATCTCTAAATTTAATTTGATAGTAGCTTTATGATAAGAAAGATAGGTTGATCTAAGCAACAAAAGCATAAACATGAATTGTTTAACTTAGGTTATGTTCCACATTGTAATTCCCGAAAACCCAACATAATCATGAATTACAAATTGCCACTATTGAATAGGAAATCAAGACAAGCTATGTATCAAGTCTCTAAACTAGCATTAGATAATTATCAAGATCTATCTAGTATCCATACTAAACAAATCAAGATAAAAATCATATACAATTTTTATGGAAGAACATAAGCAACTTTGATAGAAAATTAATAATAGTTAAAAACTGAAAATTAATTACAAAACATGTCTAGGGCTTTGAAATCACCCTTAACCAAAGAAAAGTTTAGCCTAGCATAGGCATTATTAGCATAAACATAAAAGAAAATAAGAAGAAAAAATAAAAGAAAGAAGAAAATCAAAATACAATAGTAGAAGAAGTAGAGAGGTCTCCATTCGGCTCCCCCTTGTGTCTCTTTATATAGGTAGCCTCTAGGTCTTGTGCATTAATTAGCATTTAATAGCATCTAACATTTAATGATATTTAATGCATGTAAGCAGCTAGGGTTTAATGCAAGAAAGAAAAGTCTTGGCATCCACTTCTCCTATTGTGACTAGGTTTGTGCATTTATGGAAAGTAAGGAGGATTCTTGCAATTAATGCAAAGTTGAAAGGTTGACAGCCACTAATCCTACTTTGATTGGGATTTCTTCACATGACAAATTAAGTTTATTCTTGCAATTAATGCAAGATAACACCTACAAAACACAAAACTACAGTAAACTATCAAGGATTTTAAGGAACTAAGCATAAAATATAAGGAATTGATATATCAAAATATATAAATTTAAGCACTTATCAAACAATTAAGGATCTTATTTTATAAAAGATAACAATTAGCTATGTTTGGTTTTTGGAAAATTTCGTAAAAGAAGAAAATTAATTATTTTTTTTTTTTTTTTTTTGTGTTTGGTGAGAATGAAAATTGAGACGAAAAATTAAATTATGGAAAATCTAAGAAAAACATTAAACTATTTTTTTTTTCGTTTAAAAAAAGTGAGGAATCGGGAGGAAAAAATTTCGGATTCTGGAAAATCTAAGAAAAGATCTCAAAAATTGATAAGGAAGTTAAAAGAACTCAAAAATTGATAAAGAAGTTAGAGATAAGGGTTAAATTTTTTAATATCTTATCAGTAGAATTTTTAAAATTCAAATTCAATTGGATAATTTCTAAATATTAAATCTTAAATAACACCCTTATAAACAGGTGTGCCTCTCTTGGTTCTTTGAAATTTTCATCTTTAAGATTTCTCAATTTGAAACTTAGAGTTTGATATATTGTTGGATCATGCTTAAAAGCGAAAATATCTATTTGCATACCCAATTTACTTTTTTATTTTATTTTATTTATTTTATAGTTTTTATATCTATTTGTTTGCTCATTATTGACGAAAAATGTCTCAACTCTAAAATATTTCATATTTAACCATAAAAAATAAAATATTCTTCAAACTTGGTTAATTTTTCTCATCAAGTTATTTGCTTAAAAATTAAAATATATATTACAGTTTTAATGAAATTTGGCTTTAGTTACCGATTCTTTTTTACTTAGTTTCTCTTGAAATACGCTGCTTTATTTGGTTAATAAAGTTTGTCAATTTTAGTTTCTCTATAATATATGCCGTTAGTGTATATAGTTGATAAATGATACCTATTTGTAATATAATAATTGTACTCATTTTTATTTTCTTTCCTGTTTTTATATATGTGTAGGACTTATGTCATTCATCTCCATATCCTATTCGCACAAGATCTGAGTTTAGATTTAGGCTTAAAACCCTTCAATGCTGATAGAAAAAATCTTTCTAATTAGATAGTGAAATTATTGTTCTTTTATAACATGATTTACTTTAGATTTTAGTTTTTGAGTTTCCTTCTGTTATATAAAAACAAAGAAATATGTTGATATTACTTACATTTTTACTATAGTTTGTCAGTTCTTCAGTATTTTCATTTCCATGATTTATCTTCTTTTTTTTTTCCTTCTTTTTGCTGTTATTATTTTATGCATTTAATTATTTGTTAAGTCTCAAACATATATTTATTTTATTTAATTAAAATACTATTTATACTTATATATTTAACTTATCAGCTTCCTTTAATTAGGTTTTCAATTTAAAGTTTTTACCAATAAATTGTTAGATAATCACCTATATTTTGCTATTTTTGTAAATAAAAATTTTCGTAGTTTTGGTTTTTAATACATATCTACTTTTTTCTAAATGTAGAGAGGGAAATTGTTCAAACTTCCAAGGATATCACCTAAACTTTGATAGAGAAAATTCAATTAATCCACTTTGAATGATATAATATTAAAAAAAAAAAAAATTGTTGAGTTGATATGACCGATGAAAAAAACTATGTATAAATTCAATTCAAATTCACATACCAAATGGTAATAGTTGAAAAAAAAAAAACATTAATCAATTCAAATTCAAATTCACATACCAAATGGTAATGAGAAAGTTATGCAGAGATCACACTAAGAAGCATTGATATTTGACTTGAAAACATCTTCAAACTTAACTTTTTATTACCAAACTATCATTATTAAGGAAAAATAAGTTTGAAATTATAGTAAGAAAATGGAATAAATACTAATATATTAATTTCATGCTAAAAGATGAAATTAAAAAAATTGAAAACATGGGCATGAAATGGTGAACATACATTCATGAACGGTGAGGGAAAGAAAAAAAAATAGTTTTGAATGTAATTAATCTGCCAAAGCATATCATAGCATTACATACATGAATATTGTTACACTTATTAGTTGTAACAAGGAAAAAAAATTAAAATTATTAAATATGTTGTCACTTCAAAATTTGATCATCAACTCATCATGTCTAATAAGCATATCACTGAATATGCTTATTTTTCTTTTAATTTAATCAATGATGCAATAACACATGAAGAAGACAGGGAGGGCATCTAAATTAACTTCATATAATATATTGATCTTAATGTAATATTATAAAATTGATCTTAAGAAATACTAAATGAAAAATATCTTCAAAATTATGAGCAAATATGTGTAATAATAAACCGAATTTTCTTTATTGAATTCTTTCTTTCAAAAAGCAAAAGAGTTCATGTAAAAACATTTAATATCAGAAATAAATCGGATGTACTATTATATTTTTGAAATTCCAAAAAAAATACATGTATATGAGAATTGAGTTATTCTTATAATTCTAACATATAAAATTAACTTACCTTTAATTGATCGAAATAAACATAAAAGGTATATTGATATTTTTACGAAACAAAAAGACATTAAATAATGAAACAACTTTTAATCGATCCAAGTTTTATCTTAACATATTGATTTTTTTTTTCTTTAATAACATTGTTCATAGAATATTTGAATTTTTTCCAAAAAAATTTAAAAGATATTTTATGATATTATCATTTGGATATATATAGGAGAGATCCACTAAATTAATTTAATTTTACAATTTTTCATATGATTTATATTTGGTTAATCTAATAGATTTCAAGCTTTATTCATGTATTCATGTAAATTATGCATATCAATTTCAAGTAAATTAAAATATATAATTTTTTGTTTGATATAATAAAATTCCAACTGTTAAATATATATCACGATCCATATAATAAAAATATCGGATTGATTTAAGTTTATATGCACGATATGTACAAGTATTCAACAATTAATTTGTTAAAATATAAATCATTCATGAAATCATTAAAAGATATAAAACTAATTAATTTTACATCATATAACTTAATCCTCCTTTGTGTTTGTATAATATATATATATATATATTATATGAAGATCATCTATTTATGTTTATATGTTTTATATATAATAACCGTGCATAGTACGAGTCTGAAACTAGTTGCTTTTAATTATTACATCAAATAATTTGTTATATAGACAAAAATATACAATTAAAAACTAATTCAACTAATTATATATTTTGTTGACAAAATCAATTGAACATTAGAATAACTTTATTTTTCATTTTTTATCGAGTTTTCATTTTTAAAACTCAACCTTTTAATTAAAAGCTTGACTTACTTTTTTTTTTAATTATTAGTTAGGTTATTTTTAATCGATCTTTAAATATCTAAAAAATTAATTGTAAGAAGATTTTTTTTGTCTAAAACCAGGGTGTCCCTCATTTTTATTTTATGGTTGATGAAAAACTAATCCAAGAAACTTGATAATAAAGTCCTCCCAATTTTTATATATTTTTTTCTAATTACATTGTTATTTTATTTAATATTAATACTCTTTTTATTAGATTTTTTTAATCTATACATCTTACTTTTTTATGGGTCTCTAAAAGCAAATTTTTTGACTTCACATATGCAAGTATTCAAGGAACGAGCTGAGTCAAGTCTTGTTGACCGTTTGAAAACTTTAGACAAGAACCGTTTTAGATCTTATTTAGTATTATTTTCGGAACAGCTTTTGAGGTCAAAAATTGTTTTTTATTGCAAACGCAATATTAAATAGGAAAAAAAATTGACTTTTGATGTTGAAATCATGGTTTGAAAAGTCAACTCAAAAAGTCAAAAAAATATAGCTTTTGAACTTTAAAAGTTGGCTTTTGGATAAAATGACTTTATTATCCTCACATTTCTAAATTTTTATTATTTTAAATATATATTCTTTTTATATTTCAATTCTCCACAACTCTTTTTCACAGCAATGTCAAATACTTAAAAATTTTTAAACCACACTTTTTAAACATATTTTTTTTCAATCCAAACTTTTTTAACAGCAATGCTAAACTAGCCCTTAACCCTACGCGATTAGATCTGAATAAGCTTAACTCTATTCAGAAAAAATAAAATATGTTTTTATATTTATATTTATATTTATATTTAAATATTATAAATATATTTTATAAATAAATAAAATTTAAAATATTTATATTAATTGAATAATATTTCAAACGAAATCAGATCGAGTCAACGCTTGAAAATTCAAGGTTAAATATGAAAAACATGCCCTCAATAATTAAATAATTGTTAAATGATCTAATAGTTAAGAGTTATTTGAAAAAAAGAAATGAAGAGTTAGAAATTGTTATGAAGGATATTGTAAAGATAAAATTGTCCTTAATGAAAAAACTTCTTTTTCCTTTCTCTTTTCATTAAAGAAATATATATTTTTAAAAAAAAATTTAATTAAAAATAAATTTAAAAAATAAAATATTTAAATATTTATTTTTTAAAATTTTAAAAAATAAAAAAAAAATTTAATTTTAGAGATATTATTTGTAATATTTATATATTTTTTAATTTTTTAATTAAAAAAAGTAAATAAAAAATTTATGTTTTAAAATTAAAAAATTTATTTTTTTAATTAAAAAATAAAATAAAAAATAAGAGGAAAAGAGAGAAGAAGATTTTTTTATCAAAGGTAATTTTGTCTTTACAATTTCCTTCCTAACAATTTTATATTTTTCATTTATAATTTTCAAATAATTTTTACTCATTATATCATTTAATAATTATTGTATTGTAAAAGATATGTTTTTCAAATTTATCCAAAATTCAACCCGAGTCAAAATACACATAAATTGGTTTAGATTGCATTTGTTAACCAACATTTTGATTTAACAAAGTTGTGTCTTGCTTGATTTGACTAGAAATGACAACTTTTAATTCATTTTACCTGTTTCCAAAATATATCATTTTGTACTAATACCTTATGAAATAACAATTTTTTTTTTCCATGCTTACAACTATAGGCGGGAAAAGTTGTTGGTTGGGTGTATTCGATTCAGTTTGTTCGAAAATTAGAGATTGAAATAAGAAAAGAAAGATGATTTTAAAATGTGTAGAACATTTTTTTAAGGTTTTAATATGTCTGAATTGATACAACAAATTCCTCAATATTTCAAACAGAATTAATAAAAATGATTGAATAGAAAAATCTTTTATATAAATAAGAACAGACGCATTTTTCATTAAGAAATTTTTTTTGGTAAAAATTGTACTGTTTTACAATACATTTTTTACATGTCAAAGTTATATTTTACAAGATAACTTTTACATGTAAGAGTTGTGTCTTTATACAATAATTTTTACAATAAAAGAGTTGTGTTTTACAAGATAACTAATAAAGAACAATTATAATTTTTAAGAATAATTATAATTTTTAAAATTTAATTATTCTAAAATTAAAATTAAAATTACAATAAAAATAAAATTGCTTTATATACTCTTTAAGCTTGACTTTTCTAGACAATGTGAGATTGATTACCCACCAACACTATAAACTACTAACAATCTCCCCACTAGTTTGAAACATTGATAATTTAATTTGTAGCCTTTTCACACAAACAAATATTATGCATGCAAAAATGTATCTTTCGATTTGAACGAATCATCAATTAGCAAATATATCCTAGAATTTTAATAAAGTTGTCATGTCTGTAGATTGAACCACAACTCTTAATATTAAAATTAGAGATATACCATACATAATATTTATTTATATTTATGTAAGAAGTTGTTCATTTTTAATACTATTATGGCCATGTACTTATCTTTTTACGGAAGATGGTAAAAAATGCAAAAAAAAAAAAAAAAAAACTCTACTATTAGTTATTACTAAATTAATTGTCCTAATAGTCTAATGTTAACTTAAAACTAAATTTTTAAGAAACTAGGATTAAAAATTACTTGATATATAACATATAACTAAATATTTTAATAATTTATCATTTGAATTGTAAATATTAAATATTAAATAGTAATGATCAATGAAAATAAAATAAAATAATAATTTGTAAACTGTAGACATTCGATTTTTATCCGAAACCTTTAATTCGATTCTTAGATTGTTAAATCGGGTATCGCGATTGATAAGCACATTGTTACATATGGTGTTAGTCCTCTTTGAATTGAGAATCCAAGTACGGTCTGGGCTTGATACCCAATAGCAAGGAGGCCCACATTGTTTTATTTATTTATCATTAGCCCTTATTCTTTTTTTTTTTTTACCACGTTTTATTTCTTTTATTCTCATCACTTTCTGTCTCATTTTTATTTTATTATAATTTTTTGTCTTTTTTTTTTTATCTCTCAATTCAAAATTTTACTTTATCCTTTCATCCATCCTCGATCGATTCTCATGCAACATCCAAATCTTGAAATAAATTGAATCAATTTGAAACCGGACAATCTTGAAACAAATCAAATCACTTTCAAAACCGGATAGCAATCCATAATTCAAACAACAAATGTAAAAGAAAAAAAAAATCTTAGATAAGATTAATATTTTAAAAAAATGGAATCGAATCCTTTTTGAAAACAGGAAATCTTTCCTCATCTGAACCGTTCTATAAATAAGATACAATCACAGTACACAAGGAGGGGGGGGTGGGACCAGAAAATAGCCAAACATTCACACACACAAGAACAAGAACACAATACACAAGAACTGGGGAAAAAAGGTCGGGGCAGAAAAAAAAAAATACAATCACAGGGTTGTCATAACGATCTCGCGATCGTTAAATGACGTAAAGGGGAAAGAATGATAATTGGGATTCCTCGTAAATGATATGAGGGTTTGAAAATAATCTCGAAAAATGAAGTCGTCATCAATTTTTTTTTTTGGTTAAGTATGATCAGTTACCTATTAAAATCAATTTTAGTAAAATATTTTAAAATTAATAAAAATATTTTTTTAAAAATCAATTTCAAAGTCTACGTTTTAAACTAGAGAAAAACAATGACAGGTCCGAGAGTCGGTTATATGAGGGGAAGGTATTAGCACCCTCATAACGCCCGTATAAAATGGTACCTTATTAATCATGTTTTATCCCAAGTCTCGGTGAATGTCGGTTTTTGTATTCGATATTTAAAAATAATTCTCTTTTTTTTTTAAAAAAAAATAGTTATATAATTTTTTAGAATGATTCGAAATTTATTATTGTAAAATTTTCTATATTCCCTGGGAAATCGGAAAAACATAATTTTTTTTCCTTGTTTTGAAATTCTCCGCATCATCCTTTTTTAGAAGGGTATTTCTTTTTTAATAATAATTGATGAAGACTCCCCGAACAACCCGGCAGGGGATTCATGAATTATTTTAACTCGAAGATGTTGCCTTATTTATTAAAAACATTAATTTTTATATGCATTTAAATTCATTTAAATAATCATGAATACGCAAAACAATATTAATATGCAAATATAAAAGAGATAACATGAACATAAATTTTAACATGGCATAAAAAATAAATTAATCTAGGCAATAATTATCACATGGCAAAATCAAGAAATTAATCTAGGCAACAATTATCACGTGGCAAAATCAAGATCTTATTATAAACAAAGAAATCATATGAACATTAATTAACAAATATTATGAACATGCAATCAACATAAGCATGAAATATGCACACCACCATATTTTGAAAATATTTTTATGTGTTTTTATTTGAAATTACATAAATGGCAAACGTCGAAAAATTTAACCGAACTCCCCGACAAATCCGGCAAAGCTTAGAAAAATATTCTTTCACTTAAACACTTATGTAATTTCGAGTAAAACAAAGATCGTACTTTACGATTTCATAAACACATGCGTTGAAGAATTTCCTAACCTCCCCGACAAAGATTAAGAAACAACTCTCGCTAAATGTTTATGAAACCGAGAAAAGCATGTTTTTATGACAAATTGGAAAACATTCTTTTTGGAAGTATGAAATGCATGAATACGGGACCATTACCGAAATGTGTTTCTCTCTTGAAGATAGGTATCTGAATACCTAGGGAGGTATCATAATATCTTTGAAAGAAACTTAAATTGGACTTCAAGAAAAATAGATTTATGGGCATGGATTTTGCTTGGACTAGAGGGGATATCCAAACGCCCTTGTTTGACATCTGAATACCCCTAAATGAGTCTTAATGCAAAGTTTTAAAACCAAAGAAAACAAAAATATGCAATTTTTTAAAGAGAAAATTACTTGGCTGAATGCCCTTTAAGGCTAAATGCCCAAAATTTTGACTCGATTTTGATGCATGTTTTAACTATCCATAGCCCAGTTTACCAAAACTTTAGTTTTTAAGTCTTAAAGAACCAAAAAACAACTTAGGAGCAACCCCCATGGGTCTCGACCAGCCACTCCCCTTAGTGTAAAAAAACCAAACTTTTGCTAGTTTTAAAGCTCGTTTTAGCTACCTAAAACCGATTTTATCAAAACAATTTTTTTAACCCTTAAGGAAAACTCAAAAAAATATGAAATATAACCCATAAGTTAGGCCGAGGGTGTTTTACATGGGATTAAAATAAATTTTTTTGGACAAAAATGCATTTGACTCATGTTGCCCACAACCCTCCACATCCAACCTTTAAAACATTGATTTTTCCAACACTTTGAAAAACAAGATTTTGGCTATGGACCATTGATTAATCCTAGCCAAAATCCATTGGAAATTATTTTAAAAACATGTTTTAATGTAAACAAAAAGATTGGCTCAAGGTTGGCCTCATGGATGTTAATTTGGCCTAACCATCACTTGGAAGAATCCAAGGTTACCAAGCTCATAATCATTTTTCCAAAGAGAAAAAACAATATGCAACGTAAAGGATGCTCCACAATAAACCATATTCAGAAAATATGCAAATGAAGAGGGCAATATATAAACAAGAAGGCATAGATAAGAAAAGAAACAAAGGTTGACCTTTTGGATGTTTAATCCGGTCTAGCCATCACTTGGAAGAACCAAGATCATCAAGCTCATAACCTCTTCATTTTAAGAAGAAAAACCAAAAAAAAAAAACAAAAGAAGTCACCAACTAACCACAATAAACCACCATACATCAAATATCAAAGTAAAAGCATGAAGCAAAAAAATCACAAAAAGAGCAAGAGGTTCGGCCACTCACCAAAGAAAGGAAATCTTTTTTGTGAAACTTCATTTTCGAAAAAGTGAAGAGGAAAATAAAAGATTTTTGAAAGATCTTTTAAAACCTTTTTTAGTTTGGAGAAAAGAAAATGAGAAGAACATCAAAGAAAAATCAAAAGAAAACTTGAAAAGAATAATGATGGAGACTCAATTAAGAGTTGTAAACCCAAGTGCAGGTTATGTTCAAGTAATAAATTCTCGGGTGTCCGAGGTCGAACCACAGGGAAGCGTATTAGTAAGTATAAGTTTATAAATATATAAGACAAAGAAAGTAAACAAGATATTAGGGAATCAACAACAAAATAAGAAAGTAAACAAGATATTAGAGAACAAAATAAACAAAATATAAAAGAAATTAAACAAGATATAAAAAACAATAAGAAAAGATGTTGAGGTTAGAGAATCCACTCTTGGTGTTATGCTAAGATTAATCTTGTTTTATTACACAATTGAAATCCACACATAAAGGAGGTTCCAATCGGAAGGTTTAGCAATTCAGTCCAAATTGTCCAACGTCCATAGCATATGATATTATGTTCATTTGGTGTCCTCAAAACTCATAAAAAGAGTCCAAGCATTCCTTATGCCAAGGTATATGTCTACAACAAATCAAGGTTATGAAACCAAGCATTTATTGTGCCATTTTCATTGTCAATAATGAATCAAGATCCCTACTTTGCAAGTATGATTTTAAACCAAAAGAAAATATTATCTATACTAGTGTTTATAAATGATAATTCATTTTAGCTCATGTTTAAGAGACTAACCTTAGCATTTACCAAGAGCTTCACCTCATCACCTCAACAATATGATTAGCAACACATAATAGATATGAATAAAATGAAAAGAAATGTAAGAAGCATAAGTAAATATAGAAAAAGAAAACTAGAGAAAGGAAAAAGGAAGAAAACTTAGAGAATTTTATTACAATGGCTAATATCCTACCAATCTCTTTTAATGCTCATCCAAGGCCCTCTATTTATACACATTTTGGAGAGCTAAATGACAAGAGACAAGCTTTATAAATTTCAAAGGTAGGTATAATAGGTGGGTGCATTTTTCTAACAATTTTCGTCATATTGTATGACAATTCTGATCAGCCAGCTTGATGGTCGATTTTGTCAATGTTGGAGGCTCGATCTGATCAAATGGTCTTCTAGACAAATATACCCCTATCAGTTACGGATCCATAGCCGTTTGAATCAGATCATTTGCTTATGTGGATCGGAAGATATGGTCAAAATACCAAAACAGGTCAGCACAGACGTCATTGCACATCAGCCAACTTGATGGTCGATTTCGCTAGGGAAAACGACTCCGTTTCAAGAAGTGTAAAACATGAAAAAGATAGATATGCCTCTTAACTATGCACTGTAAAAATTTCAGCCTTAATGCTTCAGTGAAACTCCAGATATAGCTGATATGGAAAAAGGTGTCGGAACTGGAACTGAATTGGATTTGCCCTTAATTCTTGATTTAACCTAGTAATCTGAAATCACTCAAAGAAACTCGTGAAAAACACCAAATTACATAAAAATATAAAATATCATAAACACAATTAGACTAAGCAATAATAACTCGTATTTGACACAAAACAATAATAAAACATAACTAAAAACTATATAATTATACGAGTTATCACACCCCCACACTTAGATTGTTGCTAGTCCCTAGCAACGACTCAATAAAAATAAAATAAGAAAATCTAATCTAATCCATTTTCGTTGGAAATCACGGTGGCACTTAGCATGTGACACAAGCCTTTAAACCCCTATGTGTCCCTAGTGGACGAGTTTAGTCTCGTGAGGGTTTGCTAGAACGATACCCACAAACATTGAAAAACTAAAATATAAGTAAACTACATACACTAAAAATATTTACTCCTAATCCTTTCAATATAAATTAGAGATAATCTTTGAACAAGTCTTATAAACTAATCAATAGCTCAAAGAATTTCACAAAAATTCATGCTTGAATGTAAATAAATGAGTTAAGCCAATATTAACATAACATATTTCAATCAAAATAGTGCATATTCAACTTAATCTCAACTTCTCACTATACTCTCATGATTTTCACTCTTTAAAGTAGTGGTAAAGTGTTTACACTCAATCAATCTCATGAAAACAGTTCTACCATATGCTTGCTTGTCCACCTATTCTCCACTATTTAGATCATACAACTTCATAAATCAAGAGGTCTTTATTCAAGGTTGTAATGGGGCCAAAGGGTTATAATGTGGTTAAAGAACAAAAGGATAAAGATATCACAAAGGTTCCAAAGAGTTCATAGAGTTTAGAGACATAATAAGATCATACAAATAAAACTTCTCAAAACTCTTATAAAGCACATAATAACATAGGCTAAATATTTATGTTGAGCCTTTGCTTCATTCTAACCAACTTTGTAACATCTTTTTCTTTACTTTAACTAGAAGTTCAAGAGAAGATTTTTTATTTTTTTTTTAATATGGGAATGTATTTGACAATGATCCCTTTCTTTTTCTCTTGACTTTTGCCTCTCTCCTCCCCCACACTTATCTTTCGTTCTAACCCAAATTTTCAAAAAGTATCCCTTGCTTTTGCAATATGTCTCAAAATATATAATCCATCTTTAGAACAAGGGTAAGGATATAAGTATATTTAGGCTAGGTGTAAGTTCTGGTTACCAATAAAATAGCATATTTAATGTAGGCTCAAATTGGCTCACTAGTGGGGATGTTCTCTTAGAACATTAATAATAGATGGCTGTTTGGCTCTGGTTATAATCTTAATGCCTCTATCATATTCATGTTGTCACATGTATCAATATAGTCTCAAACGGTTTAAAGCAAGTTCTAGAGAATCATGTAATCATAAGAGCACTCAAGAAAGAAATTAGATTGATTTGTATAATGCATCAATCATTATAGGCTCAAAAACTCACAAGGATGATTATACAAGTCAGATTAAGTCTAAACATGCTTCTTTCTCAATCAACATATCATATTAACATTGGCTCATAAAAAGGTTGACATCAAGCTCAATTCTCATGAAAATCTTCTCACTAATAAATCTGTTTTAGACTTATGCAATTTATATCTCATCATTGTATTAAAAAGGAACTAGAACACATTAAAATAATAATAATAATAATAAAGACTCATAAAAAAAAATAGTAGACAAAAATAAAAGAAATCCTAAATCGTTCCCCCCACACTTAATTCTTACATTGTCCTCAATGTAAGTCTATTAACCCAAATGAAAGAATCATGTGTAACAGAAAAGAACTAATAACATAAGAATAGGAATAACTAAGACTTAAAACAAAACAAACTCATGCAACCTAAATAATCCTAAAATACTAAACAAAAATTAACAAGTAAACATAAAAAGATTAAAATCAAACTGACAAGGTATGTCTCAAGTCTCCCTTACTCAGACCTTGTTCAGAATGAATACTTCTTAATTGCTTAAAACACAACAAACTTTTTTTTTTTGAAAGAAGAAATCAAACTGATAAGGTATGTCTCAAGTCTCCCTTACTCAGACCTTGTTCAGAATGAATACTTCTAAATGGCTTAAAACACATCAAATTTTTTTTTTTTTTAAAATTAGCAAAATATGTCCCTTACCCCCTACTAAAGGTAGAATTTAGGAGATATTACCTGCAGAGGTTGCTAACCACTTATTATAACTGAGACAGAACAAACAAAATGTTAGATAATGTCACAAAGACAAAGTGCAATCCACTCCTTGCTCGTTCATATCTCTTTTTCTTTTTCCGAGCGTTTGCGAAACAACCGTAGCAGATAAATACTCATAAGCTTGGAGCTTTTTGAGTAAATCTTCAATGGTTGTAGCAGAAATTATGGTTCTCCTTGCCTCTGAAAACATGAATCCATTATCCACAACATTATCTAAATATGAAAGCAAATTACTAAAATAACCATTAATATTAAGCAAACCAATGGGTTTCTTATTTGTGACCAAAGATGACCAAGAAGCCACGCAAGCTATTTCTTCCAATGTACCCAGACCTCCTGGTAAAGCAATGAATGCATCGGCAGAATGGTACATGATTGTTATCCGTTCATGGATACTCCAGACTTGTATTTCCGTACCCAAGGTAGGTCCACAAAAACCTGTGAATAGTTTTGGCACGATTCCTAGAACTGGACTTCCTCCGGCGTGTGCTGATGTAGCGACTGCTCCCATTAAACCCGTACTACCGCCTCCATAAATCAACTGGATCTTTTGTTGGGCAAGTATTACTCCAACTCTTATGGCTTCATCAGCGAATATGTTATTTTTCCCTAGATAAGCACCTCCAAAGACACAAAATTTTTTAATGCGCTGGAACGAAGTACTTTCCATTTTTTTTTTCAAGTGCCTGAAAGAGAATGAGTACATGGTGTAATATATAGAGGACTGAGTAATGAATCAGACAAGAGTAATAATGTCGCCGAAAGTGTATTTGACCTGTCAGAAGAAAATGTTAACCTAACAAAAGATTTTTGCGTGATTTCAGGAAGAAAATCAAAAAGAGAAGAAAAATCAACCGTAAAAGACTAATGCAAAAAAACGAGAATAATTACACAAATCTAACAACACGTAAATTAAATCGAAATAAAGTTATTGCAAATCAAACCAAAAGCTGAGAAGTCATTTATTGTAGTTGTGATTGTGGCTCACATCTTCCTCTGGTTTTACGTCCAGAAACGGCTTAAACGCCTTCTATGAGTCGAGGATATGCTTCCCATCCAGTTTTCTTACAAGCTGGCAAACAGGGTCTTTTAACATCAGATTCCCAAGATGTTGCCATTCCCTTTGGAATTGCGGCCATAAATCAAGAATTTCTCTTTGTACGTCTCCACTAGGATGCGTCTCAAGAGAAAGTTGGATATTACCCAAATTCTCCTTACTCAGTCCATCCTTAATGAATTCAATTTTATCATCTCGATTAGAGGACGGAATCCCAATAGAATGACATTTACCGTTACACGTCCATCGTGCACATTTGTGGTAATTTGAACTCATGCGCTTTGCTCGTCGCTTCTTTGCAAAAGTGCTTCTACCTGTACCTGGTAAATGCAAAACAAGAAGATATTCATCTTCACGTACCTTGGCTTCAATTATCCAACGTATGTCTTCAGGAATCCCTTTGTGCATAAGCATTCTTAATCTTTCAAATCGAACTTGGTAAAGCTTCAGTAAAATATTTTGAGGAAAAGGAGGAAATCGTTTCTGCAATCTTGTGAGAATATCATCCATCTTGAAAAAAAATGAAAAAGAAATTGAAAGAGAAATTTATATACAATATCAGTTTTGTGGGTAGCTGATGGAACCGACTTAAATAATCACGGAGTACCGTTATCCGCCATTTAACCGGGGTTAAAAAAAAATTATATTTACATCTAGTTATTTTCAAAACAAGGATCAGAAAGAAAAACAACCTCTTCTTGAGTAACATGATTTTCCAAAAAGAGTTTGAGTCTTTGTCCATTTACCTTGAATACGTTACCATTTTGAGGATTCTCAATGTCAACTGCTCCATAATGATACACATGTTTAACCACAAATGGGCCAGTCCATCTTGATCTCAACTTACCAGGAAATATGTGAAGTCTAGAATTATAAAGTAGAACTTTTTGCCCAACATCAAATGTTTTTCTTGAAATTAACTTGTCATGAAAGGCTTTAGTTCTTTCTTTATGAATTTTAGAATTCTCATATGCATCTTTGAATAAAGTTGGCCAGTAAAATCCACACTGTAAAATTTTTGCAGCAGTTTTCTTTGATGAAAAATGACCACCACATGCCTCGGAATGACAAAACTTAATTACACTACTTACCTCATTGTCGGGAATGCATCTTCGAAAAATTTGATCAGGACAATATTTGAACAAGTAAGGGTCATCCCAGTAGAACTTCTTTACCTCATTCAGAAACTTCCTTTTATCTTGGGGGCTCCATTGAGAAGGAATTTTTCCCAAAAAGGAATATTTTAGCTCGGATGGCAATGGTTTTAAATCCAGCTTGGGCGGTTCAATAGTTGATGGTACAGTGACATTTGTGAGTGATGGGAGTTCCTCAAACTTTTGTTTCCAACGATGCTTATCCTGAAAAGAATTTAACAAAGAATCAGTGTGTGAAATTTCTGAAGCATTATCAAACTCACATTCAATTAAATAAGCTTCTAAAGGATCATGGAATGTGGTAGTGGTGAGATGTTCATGAACAAGTTCTTCAATGAAATCCACTTCATGTACTTCTGAATCATCACCAGGTTGCTTGCAAATGTTGAACACATTTAATTCTAAAGTCATATTTCCAAAAGAAATGTTCAAAATACCATTCCTGTAATTTATCAGAGCATTAGAAGTTGCAAGAAATGGACGGCCTAATATAACAGGAATTTGAACATTTGGATTTGAAACAGGATGTGTGTCCAAAACAATAAAATCAACAGGGAAGTAAAAATTATCAATTTGAACCAAAACATCTTCAACTATCCCTCGAGGAATTTTTACAGAACGATCAGCTAGTTGAAGTGTAACAGGTGTTTCCTTGAGTTCACCTAAACCTAACTGTTGATAAACAGAAAAGACAAAAGATTAACACTAGCACCAAGATCAAGCAATGCACGTTCTATTCTAGTGTTTCCAATGATGCATGAGATTGTTGGACATCCAGGATCTTTGAATTTTGGTGGAGTAAGGTGCTGAATGATTGAGCTCACACTTTCCGTCAGAAATGCTTTCTTTTGTACATTATGTTTCCTTTTAAATGTGCACATGTCCTTCAAAAATTTAGCATAAGATGGAACTTGTTTGATTGCATCCAATAAAGGAATGTTAATCTTAACTTGTTTGAAAAGTTCATAAATTTCTGCATTTTGATTCAAATTCTTTATTGTTTGCAACCTTTGAGGAAAAGGAGCAGGATGCATACCTTTTTCTTTGTCCAAATTTTCAAGAAGTTCAGACTTACCATCATCCTTACCATTACTTTTCGGAGGGGAAGGAGGATCTTGGTCTTTTGATGGAATGTTTTTGTCAATTGCCTTTCCACTTCGAAGAGTTGTGATAGAACTGGCATTTTCCTGTTGAGTTTCATTGGAGCAAGAAACAAGACATTGAGTAGAAGGGTTAGGCTGAGGTTGAGCAGGAAACTTACCTTTTTCTTGAGTGCGTAATGAAGCTGTCAATGTGGACAAGGTGTTTTTGATCTCATTGATGTCCTGTGAAGTTTGGTTATTCACATTTGCTTGTGTTTGCATGAATGCTTGCAATGTCTCTTCCAAGGTTTGTACACGTGAAGGTTGATAGGAAAAAGTGTTGCCCGGCTTTTGAGATTGTGGTACCTGAACATGATTATTATTTCGCCAACTAAAGTTGGGATGATTTCTCCATTCAGGGTTATACGTTTCAGAGTAAGGAGAAGGAAAAGGCTTTTTAAATGTGTTTATGGAATTTACTTGATCATGCAACGCTTCTTTAAGAATGGGAATGTTTGGACATTCAGAAGTGGGGTGTCCCATGATTTCACAAATTCCACAACTTTCTTCATTTTTAACCATTTTGACTTCTTTTACTTCTCTAAGTTCCATGGCTTCAATCTTTCTAGCCAAATTAGCTACTTTAGCTTTTATCTCATCTTCTTAACTAAAATGATATTTACCTCTGTTAGAAACAAGATTAGATCTATTAGACCTTTCAGAGGAATTATCTGTGTGCCAGGCTTGAGAGTTATCTGCCAAATGGTCTAGGTAGTCAAAGGCTTCTTCAGGTTCTTTTTCTAGAAACTCACCGTTACACATTGTTTCAACAAATTGTTTAGTTTCGGGAGTTAAACTTTCATAAAAGAAACTAATAAGACGCCATTTTTCAAAACCATGATGTGGACAAGAACTTAACAAATCTTTAAAACGCTCCCAGCACTGAAAAAATGCTTCATTTTGATTTTGATTGAAATTTTGAATCTGTCTTTTCAAAGCAGTAGTTTTATGTGCTGGGAAAAATTTCTTTAGAAACTCAGTTTGTAATTCTTGCCATGTGCCAATTGACCTTGGTTTTAAATTATGAAGCCAAATTTTTGCTTTATCTTTTAAAGAAAAAGGAAATAATTTTAGCTTGACAATTTCATTTGTACATTGTTGGTCATTAAAGGTGACACATACATCTTCGAAGTCTTTTAGAAACGAGTAAGCACTTTCTGATTCTAACCCATGGAAATTTGGAAGCAAAGCTATCATACCTGGTTTAAAACGAAAGTTGTTTGCATTGAGAGGAAAAATAAAACAAGAGGGTGATGAGCTTCGAGTTGGTTGCAAGTAGTCACGCATGGTGCGTACTTGTCTGTTCTCATCTTCAGCATGAACACTTTCATTGTCAGCCATGGTAGGAGTTGTATTAGAAAGATTACCTGAAAAAGTTTCACAATAAAATCTAACTAAACGACGAGATCTAAAATCACGTCGCCAAACAAGCATAAAACAAAGTTAATATACAGATTAGGCGGTATAACCAGCCAATAAAAATAAAACAAAGTTAATATACAATATAAATATAAATATATAGAAAATTAGGCGGTATAACCAGCCAATAAAAATAAATATACTTATAAACTTATATACTTAGTATTGCCTCCCCGGCAACGGCGCCAAAAACTTGATGGAGACTCAATTAAGAGTTGTAAACCCAAGTGCAGGTTATGTTCAAGTAATAAATTCTCGGGTGTCCGAGGTCGAACCACAGGGAAGCGTATTAGTAAGTATAAGTTTATAAATATATAAGACAAAGAAAGTAAACAAGATATTAGGGAATCAACAACAAAATAAGAAAGTAAACAAGATATTAGAGAACAAAATAAACAAAATATAAAAGAAATTAAACAAGATATAAAAAACAATAAGAAAAGATGTTGAGGTTAGAGAATCCACTCTTGGTGTTATGCTAAGATTAATCTTGTTTTATTACACAATTGAAATCCACACATAAAGGACATAATAACATAGGCTAATGAAACCAAGCATTTATTGTGCCATTTTCATTGTCAATAATGAATCAAGATCCCTACTTTGCAAGTATGATTTTAAACCAAAAGAAAATATTATCTATACTAGTGTTTATAAATGATAATTCATTTTAGCTCATGTTTAAGAGACTAACTGATAACTCGTATAATTATATAGTTTTTAGTTATGTTTTATTATTGTTTTGTGTCAAATACGAGTTATTATTGCTTAGTCTACTTGTGTTTATGATCTTTTATATTTTTATGTAATTTGGTGTTTTTAATGACTTTCTTTGAGTGATTTCAGATTACTAGGTTAAATCAAGAATTAAGGGCAAATCCAATTCAGTTCCAGTTCCGACACCTTTTGCCATATCAGCTATATCTGGAGTTTCACCGAAGCATTAAGGCTGAAATTTTGACAGTGCAAAGTTAAGAGGGATATCTATCTTTTTCATGTTTTACACTTCTTGAAACGGAGTCCTTTTCCCTACCGAAATCAACCATCAAGTTGGCTGATGTGCAATGACGTCTGTTCTGCACCGTTTTGGTATTTTGACTATATCTTCCGATCCACATGAGCAAATGATCTGATTCCAACGGCTATGGATCCGTAACGGATAGGGGCATATTTTTATAGAAGACCATTTGATCAGATCGAGCCTCCAACATTGACAAAATCGACCATCAAGATGGCTGATCAGAATTGTCATACAACATGACGAAAATTGTTAGAAAAATGCACCCACCTATTATACCTACCTTTGAAATTTATAAAGCTTGTCTCTTGTCATTTAGCTCTCCAAAATGTGTATAAATAGAGGGCCTTGGATGAGTATTAGGATACAATTATACATTGGTAGGATATTAGCCATTGTAATAAAATTCTCTAAGTTTTCTTCTTTTTTCCTTTCTCTAGTTTCCTTTTTCTTTATTTACTTATGCTTCTTACATTTCTTTTCATTTTTAGTATGTGTTGCTAATCATATTGTTGAGGTGATGAGGTGAAGCTCTTGGTAAATGCTAAGGTTAGTCTCTTAAACATGAGCTAAAATGAATCATCATTTATAAACACTAGTATAGATAATATTTTCTTTTGGTTTAAAATCATACTTACAAAGTAGGGATCTTGATTCATTATTGACAAGGAAAATGGCACAGTAAATGCTTGGTTTCATAACCTTGATTTATTGTAGACATATACCTTGGCATAAGGAATGCTTGGACTCTTTTTATGAGTTTTGAGGACACCAAATGAACATAATATCATATGCTATGGACGTTGGACAATTTGGACTGAATTGCTAAACCTTCCGATTGGAACCTCCCGTATGTGTGGATTTCAATTGTGTAATAAAACAAGATTAATCTTAGCATAACACCAAGAGTGGATTCTCTAACCTCAACATCTTTTCTTATTGTTTTTTATATCTTGTTTAATTTAATTTATTTTATTTTGTTTATTTTGTTCTCTAATATCTTGTTTATCTTGTTTCGTTGTTGATTCTTTAATATCTTGTTTACTTTATTTTTCTTATATATTTATAAACTTATACTTACTAATACGCTTCCCTGTGGTTCGACCTCGGACACCCGAGAATTTATTACTTGAACATAACCTGCACTTGGGTTTACAACTCTTAATTGAGTCACCATCAAGTTTTTGGCGCCGTTGCCGGGGAGGCAATACTAAGTATATAAGTTTATAAGTATATTTATTTTTATTGGCTGGTTATACCGCCTATATTTATTTTTATTGGCTGGTTATACCGCCTAATTTTCTATATATTTATATTTATATTGTATATTAACTTTGTTTTATTTTTATTGGCTGGTTATACCGCCTAATCTGTATATTAACTTTGTTTTATGCTTGTTTGGCGACGTGATTTTAGATCTCGTCGTTTAGTTAGATTTTATTGTGAAACTTTTTCAGGTAATCTTTCTAATACAACTCCTACCATGGCTGACAATGAAAGTGTTCATGCTGAAGATGAGAACAGACAAGTACGCACCATGCGTGACTACTTGCAACCAACTCGAAGCTCATCACCCTCTTGTTTTATTTTTCCTGTCAATGCAAACAACTTTTGTTTTAAACCAGGTATGATAGCTTTGCTTCCAAATTTCCATGGGTTAGAATCGGAAAGTGCTTACTCGTTTCTAAAAGACTTCGAAGATGTATGTGTCACCTTTAATGACCAACAATGTACAAATGAAATTGTCAAGCTAAAATTATTTCCTTTTCTTTAAAAGATAAAGCAAAAATTTGGCTTCATAATTTAAAACCAAGGTCAATTGGCACATGGCAAGAATTACAAACTGAGTTTCTAAAGAAATTTTTTCCAGCACATAAAACTACTGCTTTGAAAAGACAGATTCAAAATTTCAATCAAAATCAAAATGAAGCATTTTTCAGTGCTGGGAGCGTTTTAAAGATTTGTTAAGTTCTTGTCCACATCATGGTTTTGAAAAATGGCGTCTTATTAGTTTCTTTTATGAAAGTTTAACTCCCGAAACTAAACAATTTGTTGAAACAATGTGTAACGGTGAGTTTCTAGAAAAAGAACCTGAAGAAGCCTTTGACTACCTAGACCATTTGGCAGATAACTCTCAAGCCTGGCACACAGATAATTTCTCTGAAAGTTCCACTAGATCTAATCTTGTTTCTAACAGAGGTAAATATCATTTTAGTCAAGAAGATGAGATAAAAGCTAAAGTAGCTAATTTGGCTAGAAAGATTGAAGCCATGGAACTTAGAGAAGTAAAAGAAGTCAAAACGGTTAAAAATGAAGAAAGTTGTGGAATTTGTGAAATCATGGGACACCCCACTTCTGAATGTCCAAACATTCCCATTCTTAAAGAAGCGTTGCATGATCAAGTAAATTCCATAAACACATTTAAAAAGCCTTTTCCTTCTCCTTACTCTGAAACGTATAACCCTGAATGGAGAAATCATCCCAACTTCAGTTGGCGAAATAATAATCATGTTCAGGTACCACAATCTCAAAAGCCGGGCAACACTTTTTCCTATCAACCTTCACGTGTACAAACCTTGGAAGAGACATTGCAAGCATTCATGCAAACACAAGCAAATGTGAATAACCAAACTTCACAGGACATCAATGAGATCAAAAACACCTTGTCCACATTGACAGCTTCATTACGCACTCAAGAAAAAGGTAAGTTTCCTGCTCAACCTCAGCCTAACCCTTCTACTCAATGTCTTGTTTCTTGCTCCAATGAAACTCAACAGGAAAATGCCAGTTCTATCACAACTCTTCGAAGTGGAAAGGCAATTGACAAAAAGATTCCATCAAAAGACCAAGATCCTCCTTCCCCTCCGAAAAGTATTGGTAAGGATGATGGTAAGTGTGAACTTCTTGAAAATTTGGACAAAGGAAAAGGTATGCATCCCGCTCCTTTTCCTCAAAGGTTGCAAACAATAAAGAATTTGAATGAAAATGCAGAAATTTATGAACTTTTCAAACAAGTTAAGATTAACATTCCTTTATTGGATGCAATCAAACAAGTTCCATCTTATGCTAAATTTTTGAAGGACATGTGCACAGTTAAAAGGAAACATAATGTACAAAAGAAAGCATTTCTGACGGAAAGTGTGAGCTCAATCATTCAGCACCTTACTCCACCAAAATTCAAAGATCCTGGATGTCCAACAATCTCATGCATCATTGGAAACACTAGAATAGAACGTGCATTGCTTGATCTTGGTGCTAGTGTTAATCTTTTGCCTTTTTCTGTTTATCAACAGTTAGGTTTAGGTGAACTCAAGGAAACACCTGTTACACTTCAACTAGCTGATCGTTCTGTAAAAATTCCTCGAGGGATAGTTGAAGATGTTTTGGTTCAAATTGATAATTTTTACTTCCCTGTTGATTTTATTGTTTTGGACACACATCCTGTTTCAAATCCAAATGTTCAAATTCCTGTTATATTAGGCCGTCCATTTCTTGCAACTTCTAATGCTCTGATAAATTGCAGGAATGGTATGTTGAACATTTCTTTTGGAAATATGACTTTAGAATTAAATGTGTTCAACATTTGCAAGCAACCTGGTGATGATTCAGAAGTACATGAAGTGGATTTCATTGAAGAACTTGTTCATGAACATCTCACCACTACCACATTCCATGATCCTTTAGAAGCTTATTTAATTGAATGTGAGTTTGATAATGCTTCAGAAATTTCACACACTGATTCTTTGTTAAATTCTTTTCGGGATAAGCATTGTTGGAAACAAAAGTTTTTGGAACTTCCATCACTCACAAATGTCACTGTACCATTAACTATTGAACCACCCAAGCTGGATTTAAAACCATTGCCATCCGAGCTAAAATATTCCTTTTTGGGTGAGAATGAAACTTTTCCAGTCATAAATGAACTTGAGGAACTCAGAAATGATGCATATGAGAATTCTAAAATTCATAAAGAAAGAACTAAAGCCTTTCATGACAAGTTAATTTCAAGAAAAACATTTGATGTTGGGCAAAAAGTTCTACTTTATAATTCTAGACTTCACATATTTCCTGGTAAATTGAGATCAAGATGGACTGGCCCATTTGTGGTTAAGCATGTGTATCATTATGGAGCAGTTGACATTGAGAATCCTCAAAATGGTAACGTATTCAAGATGGATGATATTCTCACAAGATTGCAGAAACGATTTCCTCTTTTTCCTCGAAATATTTTACTGAAGCTTTACCAAGTTCGATTTGAAAGATTAAGAATGCTTATGCACAAAGGGATTCCTGAAGACATACGTTGGATAATTGAAGCCAAGGTACGTGAAGATGAATATCTTCCTGTTTTGCATTTACCAGGTACAGGTAGAAGCACTTTTGCAAAGAAGCGACGAGCAAAGCACATGAGTTCAAATTGCCACAAATGTGCACGATGGACGTGTAACGGTAAATGTCGTTCTATTGGGATTTCGTCCTTTAATCGAGATGATAAAATTGAATTCATTAAGGATGGACTGAGTAAGGAGAATTTGGGTAATATCCAACTTTCTCTTGAGACGCATCCTAGTGGAGACGTACAAAGAGAAATTCTTGATTTATGGCCGCAATTCCAAAGGGAATGGAAACATCTTGGGAATCTGATGTTAAAAGACCCTGTTTGCCAGCTTGTAAGAAAACTGGATGGGAAGCATATCCTCGACTCATAGAAGGCGTTTAAGCCGTTTCTGGACGTAAAACCAGAGGAAGATGTGAGCCACAATCACAACTACAATAAATGACTTCTCAGCTTTTGGTTTGATTTGCAATAACTTCATTTCGGTTTAATTTACGATTTGTGTAATTATTCTCGTTTTTTTTTTTTTGCATTGGTCTTTTACGGTTGCTTTTTCTTTTCTTTTTGATTTTCTTCCTGAAATCACGCAAAAATCTTTTGTTAGGTTAACATTTTCTTCTGACAGGTCAAATACACTTTCGGCGACATTATTACTCTTGTCTGATTCACTACTCAGTCCTCTATATATTACACCATGTACTCATTCTCTTTCAGGCACTCGAAAAAAAAAATGGAAAGTACTTCGTCCCAGCGCATTAAAAAAATTTGTGTCTTTGGAGGTGCTTATCCAGGGAAAAATAACATATTCGCTGATGAAGCCATAAGAGTTGGAGTAATACTTGCCCAACAAAAGATCCAGTTGATTTATGGAGGCGGTAGTACGGGTTTAATGGGAGCAGTCGCTACAGCAGCACACGCCGGAGGAAGTCCAGTTCTAGGAATCGTGCCAAAACTATTTACAGATTTTTGTGGACCTACCGTGGGTAAGGAAATACAAGTCTGGAGTATCCCTGAACGGATGACTATCATGTACCATTCTGCCGATGCATTCATTGCTTTACCAGGAGGTCTGGGTACATTGGAAGAAATAGCTTGCGTGGCTTCTTGGTCATCTTTGGTCACAAATAAGAAACCCATTGGTTTGCTTAATATTAATGGTTATTTTAGTAATTTGCTTTCATATTTAGATAATGCTGTGGATAATGGATTCATGTTTTCAGAGGCAAGGAGAACCATAATTTTTGCTACAACCATTGAAGATTTACTCAAAAAGCTCCAAGCTTATGAGTATTTATCTGCTACGGTTGTTTCGCAAACGCTCGAAAAGAGAAAAAGAGATATGGACGAGCAAGGAGTGGATTGCACTTTGTCTTTGTGACATTATCTAACATTTTATTTGTTGTGTCTCAGTTATAATAAGTGGTTAGCAACCTCTGCAGGTAATATCTCCTAAATTCTAACTTTAGTAGGGGGTAAGGGACATATTTTGCTAATTTAAAAAAAAAAAAAATTGATGTGTTTTAAGCAATTTAGAAGTATTCATTCTGAACAAGGTCTGAGTAAGGGAGACTTGAGACATACCTTGTCAGTTTGATTTTAATCTTTTTATGTTTACTTGTTAATTTTTGTTAAGTATTTTAGGATTAGTTAGGTTGCATGAGTTTGTTTTGTTTTGAGTCTTAGTTATTCCTATTCTTATGTTATTAGTTCTTTTCTCTTACACATGATTTTTTCATTTGGGTTAATAGACTTACATTGAGGACAATGTAAGAATTAAGTGTGGGGGGAACGATTTAGGATTTCTTTTATTTTTGTCTACTATTTTTTTTATGAGTCTTTATTATTATTATTATTATTATTTTTTAGTGTGTTTTAGTTCCTTTTAATACAATGATGAGATATGAATTGCATAAGTCTAAAACAGATTTATTAGTGAGAAGATTTTCATGAGAATTGAGCTTGATGTCAACCTTTGTATGAGCCAATGTTAATATGATATGTTGATTGAGAAAGAAGCATGTTTAGACTTAATCTGACTTGTATAATCATCCTTGTGAGTTTTTGAGCCTATAATGATTGATGCATTATACAAATCAATCTAAATTCTTTCCTGAGTGCTCTTATGATTACATGATTCTCTAGAACTTGCTTTAAACCGTTTGAGACTATATTGATACATGTGACAACATGAATATGATAGAGGCATTAGGATTATAACCAGAGCCAAACAGCCATCCATTATTAATGTTCTAAGAGAACATCCCCACTAGTGAGCCAATTTGAGCCTACATTAAATATGCTATTTTATTGGTAACCAGAACTTACACCTAGCCTAAATATACTTATATCCTTACCCTTGTTCTAAAGATGGATTATATATTTTGAGACATATTGCAAAAACAAGGGATACTTTTTGAAAATTTGGGTTAGAACGAAAGATAAGTGTGGGGGAGGAGAGAGGCAAAAGTCAAGAGAAAAAAAAAGGGATCATTGTCAAATACATTCCCATATTAAAAAAAAAAAAAAATCTTCTCTTGAACTTCTAGTTAAAGTAAAGAAAAAGATGTTACAAAGTTGGTTAGAATGAAGCAAAGGCTCAACATGAATATTTAGCCTATGTTATTATGTGCTTTATAAGAGTTTTGAGAAGTTTTATTTGTATGATCTTATTATGTCTCTAAACTCTATGAACTCTTTGGAACCTTTGTGATATCTTTATCCTTTTGTTCTTTAACCATATTATAACCCTTTGGCCCCATTACAACCTTGAAAAAAGACCTCTTGATTTATGAAGTTGTATGATCTAAATAGTGGAGAATAGGTGGACAAGCAAGCATATGGTAGAACTGTTTTCATGAGATTGATTGAGTGTAAACACTTTACCACTACTTTAAAGAGTGAAAATCATGAGAGTATCCCATGTGAGAGGTTGAGATTAAGTTGAATATGCACTATTTTGATTGAAATATGTTATGTTAATATTGGCTTAACTCATTTATTTACATTCAGGCATGAATTTTTGTGAAATTCTTTGAGCTATTGATTAGTTTATAAGACTTGTTCAAAGATTGTCTCTAATTTATATTGAAAGGATTAGGAGTAAATATTTTTAGTGTATATAGTTTACTTATATTTTAGTTTTTCAATGTTTGTGGGTATCGTTCTAGCAAACCCTCACGAGACTAAACTCGTCCACTAGGGACACCTAGGGGTTTAAAGGCTTGTGTCACATGCTAAGTGCCACCGTGATTTCCTACGAAAATGGATTAGATTAGATTTTCTTATTTTATTTTTATTGAGTCGTTGCTAGGGACTAGCAACAATCTAAGTGTGGGGGTGTGATAACTCGTATAATTATATAGTTTTTAGTTATGTTTTATTATTGTTTTGTGTCAAATACGAGTTATTATTGCTTAGTCTACTTGTGTTTATGATCTTTTATATTTTTATGTAATTTGGTGTTTTTCATGACTTTCTTTGAGTGATTTCAGATTACTAGGTTAAATCAAGAATTAAGGGCAAATCCAATTCAGTTCCAGTTCCGACACCTTTTGCCATATCAGCTATATCTGGAGTTTCACCGAAGCATTAAGGCTGAAATTTTGACAGTGCAAAGTTAAGAGGCATATCTATCTTTTTCATGTTTTACACTTCTTGAAACGGAGTCGTTTTCCCTACCGAAATCAACCATCAAGTTGGCTGATGTGCAATGACGTCTGTTCTGCACCATTTTGGTATTTTGACCATATCTTCTGATCCACATGAGCAAATGATCTGATTCCAATGGCTATGGATCCGTAACGGATAGGGGCATATTTTTCTAGAAGACCATTTGATCAGATCGAGCATCCAACATTGACAAAATCGACCATCAAACTGGCTGATCAGAATTGTCATACAACATGACGAAAATTGTTAGAAAAATGCACCCACCTATTATACCTACCTTTGAAATTTATAAAGCTTGTCTCTTGTCATTTAGCTCTCCAAAATGTGTATAAATAGAGGGCCTTGGATGAGTATTAGGATACAATTATACATTGGTAGGATATTAGCCATTGTAATAAAATTCTCTAAGTTTTCTTCTTTTTTCCTTTCTCTAGTTTCCTTTTTCTTTATTTACTTATGCTTCTTACATTTCTTTTCATTTTTAGTATGTGTTGCTAATCATATTGTTGAGGTGATGAGGTGAAGCTCTTGGTAAATGCTAAGGTTAGTCTCTTAAACATGAGCTAAAATGAATCATCATTTATAAACACTAGTATAGATAATATTTTCTTTTGGTTTAAAATCATACTTACAAAGTAGGGATCTTGATTCATTATTGACAAGGAAAATGGCACAGTAAATGCTTGGTTTCATAACCTTGATTTATTGTAGACATATACCTTGGCATAAGGAATGCTTGGACTCTTTTTATGAGTTTTGAGGACACCAAATGAACATAATATCATATGCTATGGACGTTGGACAATTTGGACTGAATTGCTAAACCTTCCGATTGGAACCTCCCGTATGTGTGGATTTCAATTGTGTAATAAAACAAGATTAATCTTAGCATAACACCAAGAGTGGATTCTCTAACCTCAACATCTTTTCTTATTGTTTTTTATATCTTGTTTAATTTAATTTAATTTATTTTGTTTATTTTGTTCTCTAATATCTTGTTTATCTTGTTTCGTTGTTGATTCTTTAATATCTTGTTTACTTGATTTTTCTTATATATTTATAAACTTATACTTACTAATACGCTTCCCTGTGGTTCGACCTCGGACACCCGAGAATTTATTACTTGAACATAACCTGCACTTGGGTTTACAACTCTTAATTGAGTCACCATCACTAACCTTAGCATTTACCAAGAGCTTCACCTCATCACCTCAACAATATGATTAGCAACACATACTAGATATGAATAAAATGAAAAGAAATGTAAGAAGCATAAGTAAATATAGAAAAAGAAAACTAGAGAAAGGAAAAAGGAAGAAAACTTAGAGAATTTTATTACAATGGCTAATATCCTACCAATCTCTTTTAATGCTCATCCAAGGCCCTCTATTTATACACATTTTGGAGAGCTAAATGACAAGAGACAAGCTTTATAAATTTCAAAGGTAGGTATAATAGGTGGGTGCATTTTTCTAACAATTTTCGTCATATTGTATGACAATTCTGATCAGCCAGCTTGATCGTCGATTTTGTCAATGTTGGAGGCTCGATCTGATCAAATAGTCTTCTAGAAAAATATACCCCTATTAGTTACGGATCCATAGCCGTTGGAATCAGATCATTTGCTCATGTGGATCGGAAGATATGGTCAAAATACCAAAACAGGTCAGCACAGACGTCATTGCACATCAGCCAACTTGATGGTCGATTTCGCTAGGGAAAACGACTCCGTTTCAAGAAGTGTAAAACATGAAAAAGATAGATATGCCTCTTAACTATGCACTGTAAAAATTTCAGCCTTAATGCTTCAGTGAAACTCCAGATATAGCTGATATGGCAAAAGGTGTCGGAACTGGAACTGAATTGGATTTGCCCTTAATTCTTGATTTAACCTAGTAATCTGAAATCACTCAAAGAAACTCGTGAAAAACACCAAATTACATAAAAATATAAAATATCATAAACACAATTAGACTAAGCAATAATAACTCGTATTTGACACAAAACAATAATAAAACATAACTAAAAACTATATAATTATACGAGTTATCAAATAACCAAACAAGAAAAAGAAGAGAATGTAGGCTATCTTAGTGTAGCTTTCCTAGCAAGAACTCTCATTTCTTTTTCTTTTTTTCTCTCTTCCTCTTTCTCTTTTTTCTTTGCTATTTTTTTTCTTAGCCTTTTTTGAAAATAAGAATGAAGAATGAATGAAAAAATCTTTCATCTAGGTGTTTTTACCCTTCGGCCGAAACCCTCCCCTAGAACTTCTAATGTCCTTTTTTTTAGCCAAATGGCATCATCACATGGCTTAGCCAATGGGATTCATCCCTTTCTCATTAAGTTCACCACCCATTGGCTAGCCAATCATCTTCCAAATTAGCCTCCAAGTATAGCCCTCATTGGCCAAAAATGCCAACTCATGTACCAACTACCTTACTCTTATCACCTATCCATTTATTTACTACCATGCCATTTAGCCTTCCAAGAGCACCCTCCACTCTTCCTTCTTATTACAACTTTACCTTGCATTTATTTACACAATATTCCTACAACTTTTTATTTTTTTTAAACTCACCCTTCTTCCAATCATCAATTTTCCTACATGGACCTTAACTTTGTGCCTTCCATGTTTTTTCTTCTTTTCTTAGACCCTTAAGTTTGGGCTCTCCATATTTTTTCATACAAGTTGGGCTCTTAATTTCCTACCCATCATCCCTTCATTTGGTCTTGAAAAATGAGCCACCTTCTTCCTCCAAAATCCTAACGCTTGGGCATTAAAAAAAAGGGCTTCCATATTTCCACCAAAATTTCCATCACTTAAGTAAAAAATAGGCTTCCATATTTCCACCAAAAATTGCCATCCACTTAGGAAAATGGGCTTCCAAATTCCCACTAAAAATTGCCATCCACTTGGATAAAAATAATGGGCTTTCCCCTTACTTTTTAATCACCTTGGCCGAACCCACCAAGTGTTCTCTATAATTTTTATTCACTTCACTTCCATTTAAACTTATCACTTCAATATTCAAATTTGACTTTAAAATCATCAAGATTACTTCTTTAACACCTAAATTTCCTTTTTAATCTCGATTTTCCAAAGATGACTTTTTGACCTTTGACTTTTGACTTTTGGTCAACTTTGATTTTTCCAATCCGAAGTGTCAAAACTGGCATGCCCACTTTAACAACCCAAATGTTAAGTCACTAGGACATGAAAAAAAGAGGTAAACTTAGAAAAATCTAAATTCAAGGAAAACATGCCTTGTTTAGGGGCCCAGACAAAATTACGTGTCTACAGCTGCCCCATCTTTGGCCATTGTTGAGAATTAGGAATAGGGCAAAGACAAATAGACAATGATTTTGTCTGAGTATGGAGGTTATTCTAAAAAAGAGTGTTTTTCATAAATTTAAAGTAAAATAGAAAACTAAAGATTTTTGTCTTGAGGTGAAAATACCTTAACTGCGATACCAAGACTCGACTTCGTTTCAAGGGAATGAGTTCGACTTTTTAAAAGAAAAGCAACACCTCAGCGATATGCTGGGTCTTAACTCATTAGAAAAACAAGTTCGATTTAAACAAAAGAAATACCTCGACGACGATCTCGGGGCTCGACCCATTTTGAAAAAAACGAGTTCGATTTAAAACAAAAAGAAATACCTTGATGGTGATCTCGAGGCTCAACCATTTGGAAAAAAATGAGATCGATTTAAAATGAAAGTAATACCTCGACGGTGATCTCGGGGCTCGACCTATTTGGAAAAAATGAGTTTGATTTAAAACAAAAAGAAATACCTCGACGGTGATCTCGGGCTCGACCCATTTGGAAAAAACAAGTTCAGTTTAAAACAAAAAGAAATACCTTTACGGCGATCTCAGGGCTCGACCCATTTGGAAAAAAGAGTTCGATTTAAAACAAAAAGAAATACCTCGATGGCGATCTCGGGGCTAAACCCATTTGGTAAAGAGAGTTCGATTTAAAACAAAAAGAAATACCTCGACGACGATCTCAGGACTCGACCCATTTGGAAAAAATGAGTTCGATTTAAAATAAAAAGAAAATTTCCACGATTCTTGCAATGTTAGTCAAATGCAACAATGTTGATGACATGTTTTGCAAATGCTTGTAGAATGCTTGTTTCTTAGGGGCAAATGTAATTACATGTTTATGTCATGAGTTCTAATCCATTCCATTGTGATCCACGAATTTCCCAACTCTATGACGAATATCTTCAATTTTTCCATTACTGGCCCTACTCGAGCTTCTTAGTATGATGGAATTGCGTTTTTCAAATTTTACTGGTTTCAAAGTCCTGCTAAAATTTAATTCTACTCTATAGTAATACAAAGAAATCCTTTTAAAGATTTTTATGTTTACTAATCATCATTTTAATTCAATAATATTCAAGATGCATCACAAAATGTAAGAAATATGGTAATGAAATAGCCTAATGTAATAAAAGAGATGATAATAACAAGGTTCTTTGCAACAATATTTCAGATAACAAAGAATGAGTATCAAGAATTTTGTAGGTTGCAGATGCCCCAAATGCGGAATATCTTAGACCTTCCTACTTCAATTCATTTGAAATTTCTTTTGAACGAGCCATTTACTTGGGCGACTCCTTGGTTTCCAAAGATGTGTCCAATTGAGCTTTGCCCCCTTTTCTGAACATCTGAAGCTTCATTTCCCTTTTCACATAGCATTTATCCTATGATCCAACTTGGGAAGTACTTGGGTCGCCCTTTTCAGGTTTTCAACCCAAGTGTCCTCTTTTAGGCTTTAAGTCGTCTTTTAGGGTTTTCGGCTTAAACCTCTCATTTTTCATTTTTTTTATTCATTTTTTTCTTTTTTAAGAATAACATTTCTTCAACTCGTCGGCATTCACAGGATTTCTCAAATCATCTCCGTCTATCCTGGTCAAGATCAATGCCCCTCCAGAAAATGCCTTTTTCACCATGTAGGGTCCTTCCCAATTTGGAGTCCACTTTCTGCGAGAATCCTTTACAATAGGGGGAATCTTTCTCAACACCAATTCCCCTTCCCGAAATTGCCTAGGGCGAACCTTCTTATTGTGAGCCCATATCATCATTTTCTGGTACATCTAACCATGACAAATTTCTTTTAGCCTTTTCTTCTCAATGAGATTCAACTGCTCGTAACGGGCCCTGACCCATTTCCCTTCTTCTAAGTCAACTTCCATCAAAACACAAAGGGAAGGAATTTCAACCTCGATAGGCAACACTGCTTCCATTCCATATACCAAAGAGAAAAGTGTGGCACCTGTGGATGTACGGACCGAAGTGCGATATGCGTGAAGAGCAAAAGGTAACTTCTCGTGCCAATCCTTGTACTCATTAGTCATCTTCTCAACTATTTTCTTTATGTTCTTATTGACCGCTTTTACTGCCCCATTCATTTTTGGGCAATAGGGACCTAAATTGTGGTTGAACCGAGTGCACACTTCTTTCATCATTTTATTATTCAAATTGAGGGGATTGTCTGAAATGATTCTCTCCGAAAGCCCATATCGACATATAACCTCATTCTTGATGAATCTGCACACTAATGACTTTGTCACGTTCGCATAAGAAACAACTTCTACCCATTTTGTGAAGTAGTCTATAACCACCAGGATGAAACGATGTCCATTTGAAGCTTCAGGGTAATGGGTCCAATCATATCCATCCCCCACATAGAGAATGACCATGGAGCGATCATGACATGTAATGGTGATGGGGGAACATGGATCTTATCCGCATATATTTGGCATTTATGGCATTTCCGAAAATGATTAGTGCAATCACCTTTCATCGTTAGCCAATAATATCCCATCCTCATAATCTGTTTAGCCAACATGTAGCCATTGGCATGAGTTTCGCATATCCCTTCATGGACTTCCTTGAGGATTCTCCGAGCCTCGGTAGAATTGAAACATCTCAATAGCATTTGGTCTTTTCCTTTCTTGTAGAGAATTTTCCCGTCTAAGACAAAACCAATCGCTATTCTCCTCAGGGTTCTCTTGTCATTTTCTGTTGCCTGTTCAGGGTATTGTTGGCTCTTGATATATTGCAAGAGGTCGTAATACTAAGGGTGACCATCTGCTTCTCCCACAATACTTAGGCAATGGGAAAGAGACTCATATATGATCATTTTGATGGGCACAACCTCGACCCCTTCGTTCACTTTAAACATTGAGGCCATAGTAGCTAAAGCATTGGCCATCTGATTCTCTTCTCGAGGCAAGTAAGTAAAACTTATTTATTCGAACTCCTTGATCAAGTCCAGTATAAGCTCTTGATATCGGATCAACTTCGCATCCCGAGTTTCCCATTCTCCTCACAGCTGGTATACTACCAGAGCTGAACCACCAAAGACCTTCAATGTCTTAATCTTTCTTTCAATAGCAGCGTGAAGTCCCATAGTACATGCCTCGTACTCTACAGTATTGTTGGTGTAATCGAAATCTAATATGGCAGTAAAAGGGCAGTAATCTTCTTCCGGGGATATGAGTACTGCGCCAATATCGTGTTCCATGGCATTTGAAGCACCATCAAAATATAATGTCCATGTTTTCACTCGGGGAGAGCCTCATCTTCCTTCGAGATGCACATTAAATCTTCGTCCAAAAAGTCAAAGTTCAAAGGCTCATAATCCTCCACAACTTGGCTTGGTAGGAATTCGGCTATCGCACTACCTTCTACAGCCTTCTGACTCACATACACGATGTCATATTCGAAAAGCAGTACTTGCCATCTCGTCGTTCTTCCTGACAATGACAGTGCATCGAATATGTATTTGATGGGGTCTAATTTTGCAGTCAGCCAAGTCGTGTGATACAACATATACTGTCTGAGTATATGGGCAGTCCAAGCCAATGCATAACATAGTGTTTCTACTGACGAATATTTTAGCTCATAGTCATTGAACTTCTTGCTAAGATAGTAGTTGACCTGTTCTTTCTTTCCAGTCTCATCATGCTGCCCCAACACACAGCCCATGGATTTTTCAAACACTGACAAATACAGTATCAATGACTTTCTTGGAACAAGCGGCATTAATACTGGTGGGTTTGATAAATAGTGTTTGACATTTTCAAAATCCTTTTGGCAGTCTTTATTCCATTCCCTTAAATCATGCTTCCGGAGTAGCTTGAATATCGGGTTACACTCAACTCAAAAAAATAGCCCCACAACTTCGGGAGAAGGGGTGCCTCCTCACAAAGGGGGTTGCAGTGACCAGTCCTGGGCGACTGTTTACCAAAAACACAGGTCTTCGCAAAGTTGTAAGACCATGTATAGGGGCTAATGCCTGCCCAGTGCCGGAAGGTCAAGGAAGTTGGTGACTTGATGATAGGGGAGCCGCCGACAGAAGCCTCGATGAACGGCGGTCGTAACTATAACTGTCCTAAGGTAACGAAATTCCTTGTAGGGTAAGTTCTGACCCGCAAGAAAGGTGTAACGATCTGGGCACTGTCTCGAAGAGAGGCTCGGTGAAATAGACATGTCTGTGAAGATGTGAACTACCCGCACCTGGACAGAAAGACCCTATGAAGCTTCACTGTTCCCTAGAGCGATGTGATTTAGTCTACCCAAGAAACTTCTTACATCCTTTCGAGTACGAGGTGGTGATAGATTTTGGATGGCCTTTACTTTATCATGGTCAATCTCAATCCCCTTTATGCTAACTGTAAACCCCAATAACTTCCCCGAGGTGACTCCGAAGGTGCATTTTACCGGGTTGAGTTTGAGCCGAAACTTTCTCAACCTTTCAAAGAATCTTTTGAGATTCGCAACATGTTCATGTTCTCTTTGTGACTTTGCGATCATGTCATCGACATAAACTTCTATCTCTTTTTGCATCATATCATGGAATAGGGTTACCATGTCTCTTTGGTATGTTGCCCCCGGCATTCTTTAATCCAAAAGACATCATTTTATAGCAGAAGGTTGCCCACATCGTTGCGTATGTGGTTTTTTCCATATCTTCCGATGCCATCTTGATCTGACCGTACTCTGAGAACCTATCCATAAAAGAGAATATAGAATTCTTTGTAGTGTTATCCATCAAGGTGTCAATATGAGGTAACGAAAAGTTATCTTTTGGGCTCGCCCGATTCAAATCCTGATAATCAACACACATCCAAACCTTGCTATCCTTCTTCAGAACTGAGACAATATTTGCTACCTATTCTGGATATTTTGCCACTTTCAAAAATCCGTCATCAAATTGCCTATTCACTTCTTTTATCTTCAGTAACATTTCAGGTCTCATCCTTCTCAACTTTTGCTGAATCGACTTGCAATCTAGCCTCAGAGGAAGTTTATGGACCACGATATTGGAGTCTAGTCCCGGTATGTCTTGATAGGACCGACCATGTGAACATATTTTCATACTCCCGGAGCAAGGCTATCAACTCTTGCCTTATGCGCGATGAAATAGAGGTTCCAATTTTGACCTATTTTTGTTGATACATGATCCCGTCGCGAGGACCCGCACGAGTGAGGGGAAAAAATAGGCAGAGGAAAAGATGACTTAATTCCTCTTGAAATTAAAGGTTGAGGGTATGAAAACAAACTCGAAAAAAAGAAATGGAGTCGCCACTAATATTTTTTGGCTAGATGTGATCGGCCACCTATTAAAATCAATTTTTATAGAACATTTTAAATTAACCAATTTTCTAGTCTGTGCTTTGAACCAGAGAAAAACAAGTGCGGGTTCGGGAGTCAATTACGCGCGGGGAAGGATTAGAACCCCCGCGATGCCCGTATAAAACGGTACCTTATTAGTCGTGTGTTATCTCGAGTCTCGATAAACAGTCGGTTTTGAATTTGGCGTTTAAAAATAATTCCCTAAAAATCATATTTTTATTTGAAAATGATCCAGAATTTATTAATATAAAATTTTCCATATTTTTCGACAAACTCAGCAAATTATAGAAATTTTCCTTGATTTTGAAATTCTCCGAATCATCCTCGTTTTTTGAAAAAAAAAAGATGTTTCGTCGTTAATGATAATTGATGATATCCTCTCCGGCAGACCCAGCAGCGAACTCATTAATTATTTTAGCTCGGGAATAATCTTGATTTTAAAAAAAATATCATTTGTTTTTCATGTATTTGAAAAATCATTGAAAATAACCATGAATATGCAAAAATGTCACTAAGATAGAAATTAATTAAATATGCATATTTATCATGACATGGTAAGCATTTTTATTATAGCATGGCAAAAAGAAATAATGACATGGCATATGAATGAATGAATGTTATGACATGTGAATGACATGGCATAAGAACGAATGTCATGCGAATAAAATTGACATAGCATGCAAGATGAATGTCATGTGAATGAAATCGACATGGCATGGAAAATGACATCGCATAAGAATGAATGTCATGTGAATGAAATCGACATAGCATGCAAAATGACATGGCAAATTCTTGATGACATGGCATGCGAATGAATGACATGGTATATGGATGAATGACATGGCATAAGAATGAATGTCAAGTGAATGAAATCGACATAGCATGTAAAATGAATGTCATGTGAATAAAATCGACAAGGCATGCAAAATGACTTGGCATATAAATGACATGGCATAAGAATGGATGTCATGTGAATGAAATTGACATAGCATGCAAAATGACATGGAAAATTCTTGATGACACGGCATGCGAATGAATGACATGGTATATGGATGACATGGCATGTGAATGACATGGCATATTCTTGATGACATGGCATGCGAATGACATGGCATATGAATGACATGGCAAATTCTTGATGACATGGCATGCGAATGAATGACATGGCATATACTTGATGACATGGCATGTGAATGACATGGCAAATTCTTGATGACATGGCTTATGGATGACATGGCATGTAATGATGACATGGCATAGGTGATAGGGAATAAAATGATGACATGACATGAATGACATGGCATAAAATGATGACAGGGCATAGGTGACATGGCATAGAATGAATTTATTTGAGAACGACTCAAAATTTTTTAATACCAAAATCTTTTCATGTTCCCCGAGAAACCCGGCAAAACATAAAAAGTTTTATTTATTTCAAAATTTTTCGAATCATTTTTATTTTGGAAAAGGGTATTCCTTTGTTAATAATTAATGATATCCTCTCCGACAGACCTAGCAGAGAAAACCATGAGTTATTTAAACTCAAGAACATTGCCATATATATTAAAATGTTATGAATATGCAAATTGACATTAAGGCATGCATGATTACTAAAACATGATAAGCATTTTCATTGTAATATGGAAGATAAATGATAACATGGCATAAGAATGACATGGCATAAAGTTATATAGCATGGTAATGAATGTCATGTGAATGAAATCGACATGGCAGACCAAAATGAGATAATCACAATAACGTGGCAAACCAAATGATATGGCATGAGAATATTGTGTCACGGAAATAGAATGACATGGATGAAAAGTCATGGTAACCGAATGGTTATGGCATGCTTAATCATGACATGAAAAGGGCTCAAACACTAAATGAGATGGCAAATGACATGCTATATGAATGATACGGCATAGAAATACAATGACATGTATGAAGTATTGATAACTCGTATAATTATATAGTTTTTAGTTATGTTTTATTATTGTTTTGTGTCAAATACGAGTTATTATTGTTTAGTCTAATTGTATTTATGATCTTTTATATTTTTATGTAATTTGGTGTTTTTCACAAGTTTCTTTGAGTGATTTCAGATTACTAGAATTAAGGGCAAATCCAGTTCAGTTCCAGTTCCGACACCTTTTGCCATATCAGCTATATCTGGAGTTTCACTGAAGCAATAAGGCTGAAATTTGTAGCCGTGCAAAGCTAAGAGGCATATCTATCTTTTTCATGTTTTACACTTCTTGAAACGGAGTCGTTTTCCCTAGCGAAATCGACCATCAAGTTGGCTGATGTGCAATGACGTCTGTGCTGACCTGTTTTCGTATTTTGCCCATATCTGCTTATCCACATCAGCAAATGAGCTGATTCCAATGGCTATGGATCCGTAGCTGATACGGGAACCTTTGTCTAGAAGACCATATGATCAGATCAGGCCTCTAATATTGACGAAATCGACCATCAATTTGGCTGATGTGCAATGACGTCTGTGCTGACCTGTTTTCGTATTTTGCCCATATCTTCTTATCCACATCAGCAAATGAGCTGATTCTAACGGCTATGGATCCGTAACTGATAGGGGAAACTTTTTCTAGAAGACCATGTGATCAGATCAGGCCTCCAACATTGACGAAATCGACCATCAAGTTGGCTGATCAAAATTGTCATACAATATGACGAAAATTGTTAGAAAAATTCACCCACCTATTATACCTACCTTTGAAATTTGTAAAGCTTGTCTCTTGTCATTTAGCCCTCCAAAATGTGTATAAATAGAGGGCCTTGGATGATTGTAGAGGATCATATTGTACATAGGTAGGATATTAGCCATTGTAATAAAATTCTCTAAGTTTTCTTCTTCTTTCTTTTCTCTAGTTTTCTTTTTCTTTAGAAAGAGCAAGAGGTTGGATAATTAATATTCTTCTTCTTCTTCTTTCTTTCTTTTATTTTCTTCTTAGATTCTATTTAATTTTATGTTTATAATGCCTATGCTAGGTTAAACTTCTATTTGGTTAAGGGTGATTTCAAAGCCCTAGACATGTTTTGTGATTGATTTTCAGATTCTATCTATCATTAATTTTCTATCAAAGTTGCTTATGTTCTTCTACAAGAATTGTTCATGATGTTGTCTAGATTTATTTAGGTGTACAACTAGATAGATCTTGATAATTATCTATTGCTAGTTTAGGAGTCTTGATCCGTGTAATTGTCTTGATTTCCTATTCATAAGTGGCAATTTGTGATTAATGATTATGGTCAAGTTTTCAATAATTGCAAAGTGGAACATAACCTAAGTTGAACAATCCGAGCTTATGTGTTTGTTGCTTAGATCAACCTATCTTTCTCATCATAAAGCTGCCATTAAATTGAATTTAGAGAGCTTATTCTAGGTTGTTTAATGGTTAGAGATTAAATAGAGAGCTTGTTCTATTTAACGACAAACTAAGGAAAGATTGGGGTAACAGAGCTTGTTGTTATCTACGGTTGTTAACTTTGATAGTTGGTTGATATTGATAGATCTGAAATTGATTCTTAATGATGTCTAGTGGTGGAGAATGAAACCTTAACCATATTTTTCATATTTGATTCTTCTTACTTACTTGTTTTCTTACATTTCTAGTTTGCTTATTTTTAAAAGTATATTTATTTTTATTGGCTGGTTATACCGCCTAATTTGTATATTAACTTTGTTTTATTTTTATTGGCTGGTTATACCGCCTAATTTAGTATATATATTTTTATTGGCTGGTTATACCGTCTAATTTAGTATATATATTTTTATTGGCTGGTTATACCGCCTTGCATCTTATTCTTATTATTTACTTTAGTTTAAATCTGATTTCAAAAACCCCTTTTCTTTTATTGTTCTTGAATTTAAGTTTTAAACTATCAACTTATAAACTAAAACCCAATCCCTGAGGACTCGACCCTTGCTAACTACTATACTTACAATTGATCTTTTTAGTGCAAGGTTAAATAAGATACACTCTTTTGGGTGCATCAAATTTTTGGCGCCGTTGCCGGGGATTGTTTTCTTTAGTTTATTTGTTACTTGGTTTATTCTTATTTTCAGTTCTAATGAGTTTTGTTTTCTTGTACATACGGGTTTTTCTTATCAAATTTTGAAAAAAAAAAAAAAAAAAAAAAAAAACGATGGAATTGAGCAATCTAACACTTGAAGAGTTGGTGGCATACATGAACATGGAGAATCAACAAGCCAATCTCACCTTCCCAGTTCAACAATTTGCCATGGGAGGATGTCAAGGCCATCAAGTGTTCCAAGACCAACTGCATGATCATTACTCAAACACTTACCATGAGGGATGGTGGGATCATACTAATTATGGCTACTCAAAAAATTTCCAAGAAGTAGATCCTTATGCCAGTTACACTCATCCATCTATCTTCAATCAATCATGGTCTCAAGAATCAGATCTTTTTCAGCCATCACATATGACTCAAAACTCAGGTACTTCTTTAGAAGATCTTGTCTATTCTCTTGTTACTAATACTTTGCAATTTCAACAGGAAACAAGGGCAAGCATCCAGAGTTTGGAAAAGCAAATGAGCCAATTGGCTAGTAGTATGGTGGGATGGGTAGCACAAAGATCTGAAGAACTCCCTGCCCAAACGATGATTAACCCAAAGGAGAATGCTACTATTGTGACCTTCAGGAATGAGGAACAAGATGAGGATGAGACAAAATTAGAGATGGATTCTATTCTTGAGGATAATAAAGCCACAGATCCAAATAAGAGTATTTCGACACCGGAGGTAACGTTTAAGATTCCAATTTTTGCTAATGTTTCTTCTCCACCTTTTCCTAGTAGATTCGCAAAGTTCAAGGAGGAGGAACATGAACAAGACATCCTGGAAACCTTAAACAGTTTATTTGTGGATGCCATTCAACAAGTACCAAAAGATGCACCATTCCTCGATGAGATATGCACCACCAAGGATGATGGAATAATACTTGTAATGGAGAATGCATCCACTGTTGTGCAAAGAAAGCTTCCTCTCAAATGCATAAATTTGGGAAATTTCATGTATGAGCCTGACAAGCCTAAAAAGCCAAGAAGGGGTGTTGGTTAGATTCAAAACACTAACTCAAGTGTTAATTGGGAAGGCAGCCCAATTAAAGATGAAATTGCCAACCTTCCATATTCAGATTTGCTTTCTCTTTCTTTTCCTTTTTCTTTTATTATTTTTATTGTTTTTATTTTATTTCTTATGTTTCTTTGTTAATTGTGTTTACTGCTTTTAAGTTCATTTAGGCTGCATAAGTTTCTTTTGTTTAATAGTTCTTTTCTCTTACATATAATTCTTGCATTGGGGGATAATAGCATTACATTAATGACAATGTAAGAATTATGTGTGGGGGGGAGAATTTAGGATTTTATTTAGAGTGTTTTGTTTTTGAGTCTTTTTATGTTGTTTTCCATTCTGATCCTTGTTTTGAAAAACACTAGATGTAAATATAATTTTTTTTAACCCCGGTTAAATGGCGGATAACGGTACTCCGTGATTATTTAAATCGGTTCTATCAGCTACCCACAAAACTGATATTGTATATAAATTTCTCTTTCATTTTTTTTTCAGGATGGATGATATTCTCACAAGATTGCAGAAACGATTTCCTCCTTTTCCTCGAAATATTTTACTGAAGCTTTACCAAGTTCGATTTGAAAGATTAAGAATGCTTATGCACAAAGGGATTCCTGGAGACATACGTTGGATAATTGAAGCCAAGGTACGTGAAGATGAATATCTTCCTATTTTGCATTTACCAGGTACAGGTAGAAGCACTTTTGCAAAGAAGCGACGAGCAAAGCGCATGAGTTCAAATTGCCACAAATGTGCACGATGGACGTGTAACGGTAAATGTCGTTCTATTGGGATTCCGTCCTCTAATCGAGATGATAAAATTGAATTCATTAAGGATGGACTGAGTAAGGAGAATTTGGGTAATATCCAACTTTCTCTTGAGACGCATCCTAGTGGAGACGTACAAAGAGAAATTCTTGATTTATGGCCGCAATTCCAAAGGGAATGGCAACATCTTGGGAATCTGATGTTAAAAGACCCTGTTTGCCAGCTTGTAAGAAAACTGGATGGGAAGCATATCCTCGACTCATAGAAGGCGTTTAAGCCGTTTCTGGACGTAAAACCAGAGGAAGATGTGAGCCACAATCACAACTACAATAAATGACTTCTCAGTTTTTGGTTTGATTTGCAATAACTTTATTTTGGTTTAATTTACGTGTTGTTTGATTTGTGTAATTATTCTCGTTTTTTTTTATTTGTCTTTTACGGTTGATTTTTTCTTCTCTTTTTGATTTTCTTCCTAAAATCACGCAAAAATCTTTTGTTAGGTTAATATTTTCTTCTGACAGGTCAGATACACTTTCGGCGACATTATTACTCTTGTCTGATTCACTACTCAGTCCTCTATATATTACACCATGTACTCATTCTCTTTCAGGCACTCGAAAAAGAAAAAAAATTGGAAAGTACTTCGTCCCAACGCATTAAAAAAATTTGTGTCTTTGGAGGTGCTTATCTAGGGAAAAATAACATATTCGCTGATGAAGCCATAAGAGTTGGAGTAATACTTGCCCAACAAAAGATCCACTTGATTTATGGAGGCGGTAGTACGGGTTTAATGGGAGCAGTCGCTACAGCAGCACACGCCGGAGGAAGTCCAGTTCTAGGAATCGTGCCAAAACTATTCACAAGTTTTTGTGGACCTACCGTGGGTAAGGAAATACAAGTCTGGAGTGTCCCTGAACGGATAACAATCATGTACCATTCTGCCGATGCATTCATTGCTTTACCAGGAGGTCTGGGTACATTGGAAGAAATAGCTTGCGTGGCTTCTTGGTCATCTTTGGTCACAAATAAGAAACCCATTGGTTTGCTTAATATTAATGGTTATTTTAGTAATTTGCTTTCATATTTAGATAATGCTGTGGAAAATGGATTCATGTTTTCAGAGGCAAGGAGAACCATAATTTCTGCTACAACCATTGAAGATTTACTCAAAAAGATCCAAGCTTATGAGTATTTATCTGCTACGGTTGTTTCGCAAACGCTCGGAAAAAGAAAAAGAGATATGGACGAGCAAGGAGTGGATTGCACTTTGTCTTTGTGACATTATCTAACATTTTGTTTGTTGTGTCTCAGTTATAATAAGTGGTTAGCAACCTCTACAGGTAATATCTCCTAAATTTTATCTTCAAAAAAAAAAAAAAAAGAAATTTGTGTTTTAAGCCATTTAGAAGTATTCATTCTGAACAAGGTCTGAGTAAGGGAGACTTGAGACACACCTTGTCAGTTTGATTTTAATCTTTTTATGTTTACTTGTTAATTTTTGTTTAGTATTTTAAGATTATTTAGGTTGCATGAGTTTGTTTTGTTTTGAGTCTTAGCTGTTCCTATTCTTATGTTATTAGTTCTTTTCTCTTACACATGATTCTTTCATTCGGGTTAATAGACTTACATTGAGGACAATGTAAGAATTAAGTGTGGGGGGAATGATTTAGGATTTCTTTTATTTTTGTCTACTATTTTTTTTTATGAGTCTTTATTATTATTTTTAGTGTGTTTTAGTTCCTTTTTAATACAATGATGAGATATGAATTGCATAAGTCTAAAACAGAGTTATTAGTGAGAAGATTTTCATGAGAATTGAGCTTGATATCATTTTTTTTATGAGCCAATGTTAATATGATATGTTGATTGAGAAAGAAGCATGTTTAGACTTAATCTGACTTGTATAATCATCCTTGTGAGTTTTTGAGCCTATATGATTGATGCATTATACATATCAATCTAATTTATTTCTTGAGTGCTCTTATGATTACATGATTCTCTAGAACTTGCTTTAAACCATTTGAGACTATATTGATGCATGTGACAACATGAATATGATAGAGGCATTAGGATTTTTAGCCAGGACCAAACAACCATCCCTTATTGATGTTCCAAGAGAACACACCCTTAGTGAACCAATTTGAGCCTACATTGAATAAGCTATCTCTTTGGTAACCATAACTTGTCCCTAACCTAAATATACTTATATCTTTACCTTTGTTCCAAAGATGAATTAGCATGTTTTGAGACAAGTTGCAAAGACAAGGAAGATCTATTGAAAATTTGGGGTAGAAACAAGAAATAAGTGTGGGGGGGAAAGAAAAGAAAAGTCAAGAGAAAAAGAAATGGAATACTGGCAAATATATTCCTATGTAAAAAAAAAATATGAATCATCTCTTGAATTTGTGGAAAAGGAAAAGGATGTTACAAAGTTGTTTAGAATGAAGAAAAGGCCCAACATGAATATCCGGCCTAGGTGACTATGTACTTGTAAAAAGTTTTGAGAAGTTTCTTTGTATGATCTTTTTATGACTCTAAACTTTATGAACTCTTTGGAACCTTTGTGATATCTTTATCCTTTTGTTCTTCAACCACATTACAAACCCCTTGGCCCCATTACAACCTTGATTAAAGACCTCTTGATTCATGAAGTTGTATGATCTAAATAGTGGAGAATAGGTGGACAAGCAAGAATATGGTAGAACTGTTTTCATGAGATTGATTGAGTGTAAACACTTCACCACTACTTTAAAGAGTGAAAATCATGAGGGTATCCCATGTGAGAAGTTGAGATTAAATTTGAACATGCACTATTTTGATTGAGATATGTTATGTTAATATTGGCTTAACTCAAACAATTTACATTCAAGCTTGATTTTTTGAGAAATTCTTTAAGCTATTGATTAGTTTATAAGACTTGTTCAAAGATTGTCTCTAATTTGTATTGAAAGGATTAGGAGTAAATATTTTTAGTATATGTAGTTTATTTATATTTTAGTTTTTCAATGTTTGTGGGTATCGTTCTAGTAAACCCTCACGAGACTAAACTCGTCCACTAGGGACACCTAGGGGTTTAAAGGCTTGTGTCACATGCTAAGTGCCACCGTGATTTCCTACGAAAATGGATTAGATTAGATTTTCTTATTTTATTTTTATTGAGTCGTTGCTAGGGACTAGCAACAATCTAAGTGTGGGGGTGTGATAACTCGTATAATTATATAGTTTTTAGTTATGTTTTATTATTGTTTTGTGTCAAATACGAGTTATTATTGTTTAGTCTAATTGTATTTATGATCTTTTATATTTTTATGTAATTTGGTGTTTTTCACAAGTTTCTTTGAGTGATTTCAGATTACTAGAATTAAGGGCAAATCCAGTTCAGTTCCAGTTCCGACACCTTTTTCCATATCAGCTATATCTGGAGTTTCACTGAAGCACTAAGGCTGAAATTTGTAGCCGTGCAAAGCTAAGAGGCATATCTATCTTTTTCATGTTTTACACTTCTTGAAACGGAGTCGTTTTCCCTAGCGAAATCGACCATCAAGTTGGCTGATGTGCAATGACGTCTGTGCTGACCTGTTTTCGTATTTTGCCCATATCTGCTTATCCACATCAGAAAATGAGCTGATTCCAATGGCTATGGATCCGTAACTCATACGGGAACCTTTGTCTAGAAGACCATATGATCAGATCAGGCCTCTAATATTGACGAAATCGACCATCAAGTTGACTGATGTGCAATGACGTCTGTGCTGACCTGTTTTCGTATTTTGCCCATATCTGCTTATCCACATCAGAAAATGAGCTGATTCCAACGGCTATGGATCCGTAACTGATAGGGGAACCTTTTTCTAGAAGACCATGTGATCAGATCAGGCCTCCAACATTGACGAAATCGACCATCAAGTTGGCTGATCAAAATTGTCATACAATATGACGAAAATTGTTAGAAAAATTCACCCACCTATTATACCTACCTTTGAAATTTGTAAAGCTTGTCTCTTGTCATTTAGCCCTCCAAAATGTGTATAAATAGAGGGCCTTGGATGATTGTAGAGGATCATATTGTACATAGGTAGGATATTAGCCATTGTAATAAAATTCTCTAAGTTTTCTTCTTCTTTCTTTTCTCTAGTTTTCTTTTTCTTTAGAAAGAGCAAGAGGTTGGATAATTAATATTCTTCTTCTTCTTCTTTCTTTCTTTTATTTTCTTCTTAGATTCTATTTAATTTTATGTTTATAATGCCTATGCTAGGTTAAACTTCTATTTGGTTAAGGGTGATTTCAAAGCCCTAGACATGTTTTGTGATTGATTTTCAGATTCTATCTATCATTAATTTTCTATCAAAGTTGCTTATGTTCTTCTACAAGAATTGTTCATGATGTTGTCTAGATTTATTTAGGTGTACAACTAGATAGATCTTGATAATTATCTATTGCTAGTTTAGGAGTCTTGGTCCGTGTAATTGTCTTGATTTCCTATTCATAAGTGGCAATTTGTGATTAATGATTATGGTCAAGTTTTCAATAATTGCAAAGTGGAACATAACCTAAGTTGAACAATCCGAGCTTATGTGTTTGTTGCTTAGATCAACCTATCTTTCTCATCATAAAGCTGCCATTAAATTGAATTTAGAGAGCTTATTCTAGGTTGTTTAATGGTTAGAGATTAAATAGAGAGCTTGTTCTATTTAACGACAAACTAAGGAAAGATTGGGGTAACAGAGCTTGTTGTTATCTACGGTTGTTAACTTTGATAGTTGGTTGATATTGATAGATCTGAAATTGATTCTTAATGATGTCTAGTGGTGGAGAATGAAACCTTAACCATATTTTTCATATTTGATTCTTCTTACTTACTTGTTTTCTTACATTTCTAGTTTGCTTATTTTTAAAAGTATATTTATTTTTATTGGCTGGTTATACCGCCTAATTTGTATATTAACTTTGTTTTATTTTTATTGGCTGGTTATACCGCCTAATTTAGTATATATATTTTTATTGGCTGGTTATACCGCCTTGCATCTTATTCTTATTATTTACTTTAGTTTAAATCTGATTTCAAAAACCCCTTTTCTTTTATTGTTCTTGAATTTAAGTTTTAAACTATCAACTTATAAACTAAAACCCAATCCCTGAGGACTCGACCCTTGCTAACTACTATACTTACAATTGATCTTTTTAGTGCAAGGTTAAATAAGATACACTCTTTTGGGTGCATCAAGTATCATGGTGGCGGAATGGTCATGGTGATGGCATGTGAATGGCCGAATGCATGGTGATGACATGTGGATGGCCGAATGGCATGAAATAATAACATGGCATGAATGGCATGAAAATGCACCTAAATTATAAATGACATGACATGTTATATGGATGACATGGCATAGGTGACATGGCATAAAATGAATGACATGGCATAGGTGACATGGCATGAAATGATGACATGGCATGGGCGACATGGCATGAAATGATGACATGGCATAGGTGACATGGCATAAAATGAATGACATGGCGTATGTGACATGGCATGAGATAATGACATGGCATGAAATGATGACATGGTATAGGTGACATGGCATGAAATGATGACATAGGATAAAATGATGACATGGGATAGGTGACATGGCATAAAATGATGACATGGCATAAGTGACATGGTATGAAATGATGACATGGCATAGGTGACTTGGCATGAATGATGACATGGCATGGGTGACATGGCATGAAATGGACATGACTACTAGAATGACATGGAATAGCCGAAAATGACTTATTCTCTACATGACATGGAAAGTGACCTAAGATACATGACATAGCTACATGACCTAAGATGCATGACATAACCAAATCTGAGCTAAGATGCATGACATAACCAAACATGATGCAAGGCATGGCATGAAAAATATATGGGCTGACCGAATGGTATATGTTGCATGTCAAGAACACAAAATACAAGAGAACACAACTACATGACCTAAAATGCATGATACAACCAAGTATGATGCAAGGCATGTCAAGGACCAAAATGCATGAGATGGCCAAATGGTATATGTTGCATGTCAAGAACACAAAATGCAAGAAAACACAACTACATGACCTAAAATGCATGATACAACCAAGTATGATGCAAGGCATAGCATGGACCAAAATGCTTAAGATGGCTGAACAGTATAGGGGCTTGTCACAACATGAAAATGATGCAAAAACTAATATAGCATGAAAATGGTGCAAAAAACATGATGAAAGATGCATATACATGCAAGGAAGTAAATAAAAACAAGTAAAGGTAGAACAAGGAAAGTGAGCTCCATGGTTGGTACAAATGGGCATAGCCCTCATCTAACAATAATCACTTGCTTTTATCAAGATCATGAAACCTTTCCAACTCAAAAATTAGTGAATAAACCAAGCTAACTTAAAAAAATGGAGGTAAGCTCCATGGTTGGTACAATGGGCATAGCCCTCCCCTAACCATTGTCACTTGATTTTATCAAGATCATGAAGCCTTTCAACCTCTTTTGTTTCATTTCCTTTAAAAATCAGAATAAAAAAAAGAAATATATTAAAAATCAGAATAAAATTACTTTTTAGCCCCCCGAACTTAATTTAATTGCAAATAGACCCCAAATTTGGATTTGTCTTTTCCAAATCATCCCATTCAATATAAAACTTGGTTCTGGAGGTTTTCACATTTTTTCAAGCTCATTTGCTATTTTACTCGGATTTTTCTCTAAAATTTCGGTTCAGTGCCTCCCAAATTTAGCCTTCTTCAAATGAGCTCCACTTCCGGATTTTACTTCACCAATCTCTTCCAAAATTGATATAACTCATATCTGGAAGTTTTCATAATTTTTTGAGCTCGTTTTCTATTTTTCCCTGAATTATCTTTCGAAATTTTGGGTTAGTACACCCGAACTTTGCCATTTTTCAAATGAGCTCCGATCCCGGATTTTTCTTCACCAATCTCTTCTAAAAATTATAAAACAAAGATCTGGAAGTTTTCATAATTTTTTGAGCTCGTTTGCTATTTTTCCCAAAATAATATTTTAGAATTTTAGGTTAGTGCACCCGAACTTTGTCATTTTTCAAATGAGCTCCCATTTCGGATTTTTCTTCACCAATACCTTATGTCACAATTTAAAAAATAACAAGTCTCATCGCAAGACTTTATATTCGTTAAGCGTGACATTAAAAAAAATGAGGAAAAGTCGACTTAATTCCTCTTGAAAAATGAAAGTTTTGAAAATGACCTTGAAAAAGACATGGAGTCGCCACCAATATTTTTTAGCTAGGTGTGATCGGCTACGTTTTAAACCAGAGAAATCAAAAAAGCGGGTTTGGGACTGGGTTATGTGTGGGGAAGGATTAGCACCCCCACAACGCCCGTATAAAATGGTACCTTATTAATCGTATGTTATCTCAAGTCTCGGTAAAAAAGTCAATTTTTAATTTGGTATTTCAAGTTAATTCCCAATTTAAAGAAAAATAATTCCATTTTTTTTATTGAAAATGATGCGAAATTTATTAATTCAAGATTTTCCTATATTCCCCAACAAACGTGACAAAATATAGAAATTTTTATTAGTTTGGAAAATTTCCAAATCATTCTGGTTTTAAAGAATATATTCCATTATTAATGATAATTGATGATATCTTCCTCAGCAAACCCGACAGAGAACTCATGAATTATCTTTAATTCGGGAATATCTTTATTTTATTGAAAACCATTATCTTTTTCAAAACATTTAAAAAATATATGAATATGTGTGACATAAATAAAATGACATAGCAAAGTCTAGATAATATAATGCAACCTAAATGGTATGCTATAATTTAAATGTCATAGCATATTCTAAATAAAATGAAATATCCTAAGTCATATAATATATTCTAAATGAAATGAAATATCCTAAGTGACATGATATATTCTAAATGAAATGAAATATCCTAAGTGACATAATATATTCTAAATGAAATGAAATGACCTAGGTAACATAATATATTCTATATGAAATGAAATATCCTAAGTCACATGATATATTCACCACAAACAAATTGTCATATAGTGACGGTCCAAAAAGCGTTGTTAAAACCCAAAAATTCGTCGCTAAAAGTCCTAAAACCCTATACCGACGGTCAAAATGGCTATTCCGACAAAAAATTAAGCGAAGGTAAAACTCTCGTCAGTATAGACCTATACCGACGGAAAAAGCTATTGTTGAAATAGGATGTATAACCTATACCGACGGTTTAAGGCGTCACTAATGTTACTACCGTCGGTATAGCCTACGTTGAGTTAGTCCCTTTTGTTTTTACCTATACTGATGGATTTAATTTTCATCGGTATAGATACAGTAGATGTACATATACCGACGGTCATTTTATCCGTTGGTATATACCGACGGATTTCTTTTTTCATCCATCGGTATAGATGAAACTGTAATATATATATTTTATCTATAGCGACAGTTTGTCGTAATTTTAACGACGGTTTACTCCGTCAGTATACTATACATTTTTTGTTGCTATATGAACTGTCAGTATAGAGGTCAAAGCGTCGGTAAAAATAAAATTGTATCATATTTTCCATTACTAATATTGATATATTTATAATTTAATCCAACATATTTCATATAAAAAAACCATCATAAGAAAATACAAAATATTTAATATATTAAAAATAAAATTACAAATAAATTGTCTTAATTATATAACTTTTACAAACTAAATAGAAGTCACAAACAAAAGTCATAATACAATCTTAAGCAGTCCAAACACAAACTAAATAAGCAATCCAAATACATAAAGTGAAATAAACAGTCCAAATCTCATGAATAATCCTATGGAGCAGCATCTGCAAAAAATTGACAAATATTATACAATTAAAAACAATTAAGTAGTGAAGTCAATATAAAAGAATAAAATAATGAAGTAGTTTACCGTCTTCATTTTCATTAACTTGATGACTAAAAGTTGAAGACCTTATTATTGGACGTGGTGACAAATTTGGAACATTACCAGCATTAGGTAAATAAAAAAAATATTACATTAAAAATAGAGGTTCAAGATACATGTGCATAGAGAATGATATCATCCACCTTAACAGCAGCAGTAGAATTTTGGAACAATAACAACAATGATTTCACAGACTCTGAAACTTGTGCATCAGTGATAAGTTCAGGTTTTAAAAACAGATCAGGGGAAATGAAAGCATGCAAGTTCACCTAGTTATACTTGACACATGGTGATATGCATATCCGATGGAGATTGATAGTCATCATCATTACTGATCCTTGAACATAACAGAGTAGAAAATTCCTGAATATAGTTTATGTTGTCTTCTGGAAAGCCACTTATCCCAGCCATATCATCAGGAAGCCCAAAAAGGGATTTCAATGCTACAATAGCATTCATGTTCAAACTGATGAGAGAGCACAACATAAATTAGCCACAAACACTCTTCAAATGAATAGATGAGCAAAGAAACTAACATGCAGACATGTCATAGAATCGAAACATGAAATAAGCTTAAAATATTACAAAGCCTATATGCATATAGCTAGAGAAAGCTAGGTTTAGGGTTTTTGCAAGAGTATTTTTTTTTCACCAAAAGAGTTTTTGCAAGAGTTCTCTATTTTCTATGAAAAAAAAATGGAAACCACTATTCTAAAAAACAAACACATCACCATCTTCCTGAAAAACATATTGAAGCCATAAGATTATGTTATTAAGTTTAAGATGGTCTAAAACAATAAAATGACAAGTCCTACCAACAAAACAATATTAAACACTATCATCTGGTCTACTGTAAGTATACACATGCAGCAAGATTATGAAAGAGATCAGTGATAGGTGTGCATATCTCACCTATTCCTATCCATGCAAAAGCACAAAGTACCTAAAGACAATGCATTAACAGCTTCAATTGTACAAGTTGATAAACAATCTTTTGAATCAACGGATCTTAACAACTTTGTCCAGCAACATAGCAAGGGGGAGACTTTCTCTATTCAGATTCATTTAGAAAATGAAAATCCGCATTCTTTTCATATCCTCTCTCTGATTCAAGTTCCCCACGAGTGGAATTGCCACTATATAGCAAAGCAGACAGCAATGCACTACGCCCTTCAGTGCAAGATCCCAAGTCTTAATTAAAAACATGTGGCTGAGTAAATTCCACATAATGTGTCCTTCTAGCTAGTATAGTCATGTCACCGACAGCTGCATCATAAGTCTTCCATTGATTTTGACACACAAGAAAAAAATCTTATCAGAGACAAAATTATAGAAATAAGAAAACAAAAACAAGAACCCAAATCATATTTGGTCATCGTCATAGTCTTTCTTCACATCACTTTCGAAATATCATGAATATCAAGTCAAAATTAGACAACTTATCTATGAAATTTCCTAGAAGTATGATTGAATTATAACAAATTCAAGAAAAACAAATAAAGGAAACTAAAATAAGAATAAAAAGTTTCAGGGCTATTGCCTTGATTTTTTTAATTTTTCCTGAATCCAACACTTGGATTGTTCGACTTTATTGGCCTGAATCCAGCATATGAAGCAAATTAAAATTTTAAAAAAATGGATTGCAATGAAAATTTGATGGTTGGTTAATGGTCATCCAGGGGAAATTTGATGGGTAGTATGGGAGATATTTTGGAAATTTAGGTTTTGGTTCGACCATGGCCTTGCCCAAAAGCCCAAAACTAGAGTAAGAGAGTTTTACTTACATCGTTGGATCTGCTGGTGTGCATAGGGTTTGGTCGGAGTCTCTTTAAATCGGCTTAAAGAAGTTGCAATCCAGCCATATCCCAAGTCACCAGAGCTATGAATTTTGACTTGGGAATCAGTATGATATGAATGATGCTTTTGAAGAACAATAGTGGCATAGAACGGATAACGTCGACAGGTTGTTTAAAAAAATTGTTTAAAAGAATTAATATCAAACAATCTAAAACCTTAACTTAATATCAAACAATCTAAAAAATTAACCGACAATCAAACAATCTAAAACAATCTAACAGTCTAGCAATCTAAAATCTATAACAATCAAATAAAATAAAAATGCTTCGAGAATGAAAATGAAACAATTACCTATATCTGCAGACGAGAATGAAAATTAAAGGAGAGAATGAAATGAAAGGAGAGGCGGACGAGAAGATGTGGCTAAAATAAACACTAAATATAACTTATACCTATACCGACGGTCATAAATTAATGATCCGTTGCTATAGGCTTATTTAAAAAAAAGTAAAAAGTAAATTTCTCTGCCATTTAAAAAAACGGGTTTTTTTCAACTATACTGACGGAAGAAGGGAAGCCGTCAGTAAAAATCATATCTATACCGACGGCCAATGATATACCATTAGTATACAGGGTATCTATACCGACGGCCAATGATAAACCGTCAATATACGGGGTATCTATAGCGACGGACAACAAAGTATCGGTATATGTTAATTATACTCTGACGGTAACAAAAATTCGTCAGTATAGATCCTTTATGCCAACAGATTTTGACTGTCAGTATAGGTAAGCGTCAGTATATGGCAATTTGTTTTTACTGATTCTAAATGGAATAAAATGATTGAAATGACATGGCAAATATAAATGATATGGCATATAATCTAAATGATATGAAATGACATGAAATATAAAATAATGCTAACATATAATATGCGTGAAAATAAAAATAAAAATAATAATGCATGAACATAGTATATGCTAAATAATATGACAGAAATAACTAAATAAAAAGCATAGGATATCATGAAATATTCAAAACCATATAACAATTAATATAATATCAAAAATTTAAATCAAAGACAATAACACCATCATGAAAATTAACATAGTAAAAATCACATATTATATAGTATGCATGAATATGGAAAATGCAATGCATGAGAATGTATTTTTTCCTTTAATTAAGAAAATCCATATATCTAAAAAGATATCCGGCTACCTTAGGAAAATATATCAAATTAAATATTCTAAAACCAAAATACTTTGTGATTGTTTGAAAACAATTTTTGAAAAAGCTTAGATTAAAAATAAAAACTTAGCTAAACCTTTTTTAAATGGATCTAATTTCCTAAGTTTAAAATCCCGAACTTGACCACCCTTAATCCGAGACTTAAAAAATCATTTTTAGAGTTTAAAAGGCTTAGAAACTATCCTAAGTCAGTAGCTAAACTTCCTAATCTGCCCCCTCTAAGTAACTTAACCAAAATAGAAAAATGATTTTCCTTCAAATCCAATTCTGCCTCTACTGTCCAGTTTTGAAGCACGATTTTTTACCCTATTTTTAAAACTTCAAAAAAATCTAAAACAAATACTGGAGACTCAAGACATGTAAAATTACACGGGAAAAAATCTTCTTAATTTTCTGATTAAAGATGTCTATCCAAAAAAATCAGGAAAGTATGAGTACTGGGTGAAAAAACTGTTTTGCAAAAACACATTTTTTTTACCTTTGATAAAATCATTTAAAAATCAAAGTAAAAATGTTATAGACTCTCCTAAGGACTCACAAATAGTAGCTAATACTTTTGAAAAGTTAGGCAAAAATTGGCTAAGTAAAAAAAAATTAGAAAGGTAGAATAATCAATTTGACAACTCTTTAATTTTCCACAATATGCTCAAAATGAGCATGACTTTGAACCATTGATTGGTCTAACTCATAAATCAAGTGGCAATGACATGAAATGTATGAAAATACAGCAAATATGATGCATGAAATGTATGATTAAAACCTAAATGACATGAAAAATGCATGGCATCAATAAAATGACCTAGACCTAAATGAACTTGCATGGCATTTAATGTAACCTAGGTCTAAAATGCATGAATATGCATGGGAAAGCAAACCAATCCTAAATCTAAAAAATGCATGGCAATAACACAAACATATGGCATGCTTAAACAAAATACACAACCAAATATCATGAAAATGCAAACCTATCAACTAACATAACAGAAATGCACACACAAAGCATACAACATGAGGGTGGCCGAATGATCTCATTCTTAAAACGAGCATGGAATTTTCACAAACACATGACATACTAACATGCATAGCTAAAGAATAATGCTCAAATCATGCAAATATAAAGTAAAGGCATGAAAACCAATAGGCATTTTCACAAACACATGGATTACAAAAATGTAAAACATAAACAAACTTAAACATTTTGAAAACAGAAAATCAAAAATGCAAGACAAGTAAAATAAACATGATAACAATATAATAGACTCAAAGATGGAAACAAGCAAGCAACCAAATTAAAACAAGCTTCATGTTTATGTATTAGTAGAAGATTTAAAGCATTAAAACTTGTTAAATATCAAGAATAACATGAAATAAAAATGCAAACAGCAACTACACTAAAACAATAGGCCATTTGGCCACATAGAGAAAAATGGAAAAAAAAATTATTTTCCATAGTTTTTCAAGAAAGCATGAAGGAAGAACTTGGAAAGAAAGCTTAAAAACACTTATTGTAAAATCAAAATCAAAAGAAACTCAGCAAATATCTAATGAAAATAGCAAATCAAGAATGGAAAATCAAAGAAAGTGCAAGAGTATGGTGCTTAAAGCAACCTCTAGAAGCTATATTGCAAGCTTTTTTCTCTTCTAACTTTCTTTTCTTTCTAAACTTATCTTTTTGCCTTTCAACAATGGAGAGAAAAATCAGCCAAAAACAAGAGAGAATAGAGAGTGAATAGCTAATGAATGAAAGAGAGAGACTCCGCCTTACTTGTAGTGGTCGAATGGCGCCCCCAATGCTAGGATGTTGTCATTTTTCTTTCAACCAGTTTTGATCCAAAGGCTATTGATCCAAGATGTTTAAAATATGAAATTATCACCCTTAGATTAGGCAATCAGATATCCACAATTACAGCTATTCAAGAATCTTAAGCCATTATGTTGACACTCTCCCTCTTCATGCATTGGCCCATGTGGCTTAATTACAAAGGTTTGATAAAAAAATAACTACCTTCCTCTTCATTGTTGGCCTTTTGATTGAAAATCAGAAAATATTTGCCCATCCTTGGGCCTTGGATGGCTGACCCCTCTTCTTCCAGCCCATGCTTCAATTTTTTAAAAGGCAAGAAAAGCCTTTTTCGGTTTCTTAGGTAAAATGATCTTTTCCCCCCAAACATAAATAAATAGCAAACGGACTCCAAATTCAAATTTTATTTTTTCAATACTTTAAAAATAATAAAAAATTGAATTTTGGAGGTTTTCAAAAATTTTTGAGTCCATTTGCTATTTATTTGGATTTTTTCTTCCAAAATTGCCCTTTTCTGCTCCCAAACTTTACCATTTTTTAAACGAGATCCAAATCTAGATTTTTCTTCACCAATCTCTTCCAAATAATTTAAAAGTATGATCTGAAAGTTTTCATAATTTTTGGAACTCATTTGGTATTTTTTCGAGATTTATCTGCTTGAATTACTGCATAGTGGGCCCGGGATTTGGCCATTTTGCAAACGAACTCCGAATCTAGATTTTCTTTCGCCAATCTCTTCCAAATAATTTAAGAATGAGATATGAAAGTTTTTAGAATTTTTGGAGTTCATTTGCTATTTTTCCGGGATTTATCTTCTTGAATTTCTATATAGGGGACTTGGGATTTGGCATTTTGCAAACGAACTCCGTATCCGAATTTTCTTTTGTCAATCTCTTCAAAATGATTTAAGAATGAGATCTGAAAATTTTCAAAAATTTTGGAGTTCATTTTCTATTTTTCCCAAATTTTCCAATTTTGCCCTCTTACCTCCGAAACACGATTTTGCTCAAAACAAGTCCGATTTTCAGATTTTCTTCAAACTGAGCCTTGGACTATCCTTGTTTAATCACTCCTCATCCATTAGGGGCTTTAGTCTTACCGAATCGGACCATTTCTTTAATTCTTTCAAATTTCACCGAAATCCACCAAAAACCCTAATTCTCAGTTTTCTTCCGGATTGACTTTTCTTTCAGTTTTTCTTTCAAGTAGCTTCTCCATTACCCGTAGTCAGTGCTTATCTTTCATTTGGAACCTTCAATTTCGACCAATTTGATCGTTTAAGCACTTTTCCCTAAATTTCCCGAACTAGGGTTTCCTTTCTACTGAATCTCCGTAACCCAACTTTTGAACTCCATATCTTTCAATGTAGAGCTCGGATTATCAAAATTCTTTCGCCATTTTTCAACTGAACTTGAAATCTTGATTTTGAAAGTGGGTTGACTTTTTTAGTAGTTGACTTTTTGAGTTTGACTTTTTTGGGGTTGAGTTTTTTAGAGTTTGACTTTTTGTGCTCGCCTTTTTAGACTAAGTCTCGAGTACCACCTGCAGGATGAAAAAAGTCTTTTTACATTTTGAAACATCAATTTAGGAAGAAAACATACATGTTTTAGTGGTCCGGACAAAATTAGGTGTCTATAGCTGCCCCTCTTTGGCTATTGCTGAGAATCAGGATTCAGGCAAAGATAAACAAACACTAATTACATGTGAAGAGAAGGGGAATAGGGTTTCTTTTTTCTTTTTATTTTTTCATTTATTTTTTCATTTTTTTCATTCATTCATTCATTCATCATTTTTTTTTTGAATAAAAGCTGTAAATTGAAGATTTTGTCCTTAAATTGAATTCCCTGACTAATCAAGGCTCGACCCGTCTTAAGGAAACGAGTTCGATTTACAAGAGAAGAAATGAGCTCGACGATGGTCTCGAGGGCTTAACCTGTCTTGTGCTAAGCTGTGTTTAAAATTTTGGGTATCTCCTCTAGAAGCTTCGGCTATCACCACCATAGACTTGTTCAAGCAAATGTAAAACTCTGGATATCTCCACTAGAGGCTTTGGCTATCATCACCAAAGACTTGTTCAAGCAAATGTAAAACTCTGGATATCTCTACCAGAGGCTTTGGTTATCACCACCAAAGACTTGTTCATTGTTTAAAACTGTAAAAACTATGGAAACTTATGCCTAGAGGTCATAAAAATGGTGCCCGGAGGCCTTACCCGTGATTTGTAAAAAGTGCGCTATATGCGACTATAAAAATGATGCCCAGAGGTCTTAAGAATGGTGCCCGGAGGTCTTACCCATGATTTGTAAAAAAATACACTGTAAAATGATGCCCGAAGGTCTTACGAATGGTGCCCGGAGGCCTTACCCGTGATTTAAAATACCTTGACGACGGTCTCAAGACTCGACTCATTTGATAAACAGAATGAATTCTATTTAAAACAAAAGGAAATACCTCAACGGTGGTCTCAAGGCTCGACTCATTTGATAAAACAAAATGAATTCGATTTAAAACAAAAGGAAATACCTCGACGGTGGTCTCAAGGCTCGACTCATTTGATAAAACAGAATGAATTCGATTTAACACAAAAGGAAATACTAAGAATGATTCTGGGTTTGGTTCATTTAGAAAAAATAAATTTAACTTGAAAATGAAAGGAACATACCTCGACGGCGGTCTCGGGGCTCAACTCATTTGAGAAGCAAAATGAGTTTGATTTGGAAAGGAACGTACCTCGACGATGATCTCGGGGCTCGACTTGTTTAAAAACCAGAACGAGTTTACTTTGGGGAAGTCCAAGTTTTCCTGATTTCTGCAATGTTAGCTAAATGCAATGATGAGAATGACATGTTTTGAAAATGCTTGTATGTTTCCTAAGAATGAATGCAATAAAATGATTGTGTCATGATTTCTAATCCAGGGTTTCTTTGAGGTTTATAGATTATCCTTCATGATGGAGTCTTCAATTGTTCACCGATGCCCCACTTAAGGAACCCTTCACTCAAGATAACTTGTCAAATAGTCTCAGTTTCTGACTTTTGCTGAAATTCACAGATTTTCTGACTTCATGATGAAGTCTCCAACATGTTCACTATTTTCTTTTCTTGGTGAACTTTCCAAACCTTTCCCAAGATTTAAATCTATTCTTGAGTAATACTTTGAAATCCTTTTAAAGAATTTTTATTACTAATCATCATTCAATTTAATAACAATCATGATGCATCTCAAAAATGTATAAAAGAAAATATGAATCAAGCAAAAATGTCATAAAAAGGATAACAAGAATTTATTGCAACAAATGTTTTTTTAAAATTGTAAAAGTGAATATCAAGGATATAAGAAAAAAATGTAATGTTATAGGTTGTAGATGCCCCGGATGCGGAATATCTTGGACCCCTCCTTTTTCAAACCATCTGAAATTTCTCTTGAACAAGCAATTTACTTGGATAACCTCTCGGCTTCCATAGTTACGTCAGACTGAGTTGTTCCCCTTTCCTCTAATTTTCATATACTTTCTCCCCTTTTACACGGAGCATTGATTCGAACATTTAATCAGTACCTGAGCCGTCCTTTGCAGATTTTCAACTCAAGTGTCCTCCATTCAGTATTAAGTCGCCCTTTGCGGTTTTCGGCTTAAACCTCTCCTTTTACAATATTTTTCTTTTTCATTTTCCTTTTCATTTTTTGTTGTATTCTACCATGCATCTGAGAATTCTAAATGCTTCCAAGGTAAAAATATCAATTCAAAAGATGGAATAAATTCTGAAAACAATCTTTCAAATTAAATATCCATGCTTGATCAAAATGGATTTTCTAAGGCACGTAATGTAGGCCAAGGTTCGGGTTCAGAAAGAAAGGATAAAATAGGTCCAAAATGTGTTTAAGAGTGATTGGATCAAGGATCATTTCCTGAGGAGAACTCATTCTTGAAACATTTGTCCCTTTTTTGGATTTTCTTTTCTTCTTTTTTCCTTTTTTGCTTTATTGGCTTTCATTTGCCACATTTTTCGATGGCTTTCTTTTTGCCATGATTTTTTATTATTTTTCCTCGCATTTGCCCTCCAGTGTAGAGGGTGATCCTTGATCAAGGTTTAAAGAAAGAAATAATTCCTAAGGCACAAAGTGATGACTAAGGATAATTTCTTCTTAGTGAAAAGAATATGAAAGATGGTCATTCATCATATCAAGCATGAATATTCTCATTAAAAAGCAATCCACAGGGAAGATAGATATAAAGAATTTCCATCTTTACTCTTGGAATCATTCGAATTTTCATGTGCACAGCATCACACTTTTTTTTTAAGCATAATACTTCTTCAGTTCATCAGCATTCACGGGATTTCTGAAATCCTCTCCGTCCATCCGAGTTAAAATTAATGCTCCTCCAGAAAAAGCTCTTTTTACCATATAGGGTCCTTCCCAATTCGGAGCCCACTTTCCTCGCGGGTCCTTTACTATAGGGAGAATTTTCCTCAGTACCAATTTCCTATCTCGAAACTGTGTGGGACCAACTTCATTGTTGTGGGCTCGAATCATCCTTTTCTGATACAACTGCCCGTGACAAATTGCTTTCAATATTTTCTCCTCGATGAGATTCAACTGTTCATAACGAGCTCTAACCTATTCTACTTCTTCTAGGCCAACTTCCATTAAAACCCGTAATGAAGGGATTTCAACTTCAATAGGTAGCACTGCTTCTATCCCGTATACCAAAGAAAACGGTGTTGCCCCTATAGATGTGCGGACCGAAGTACGATATGCATGAAGAGCAAAAAGCAAGATCTCATGCCAATCCTTGTACACATCAGTCATCTTCTCAACAATCTTCTTGATGTTCGTGTTAGCTGCTTCTACTGCCCCATTCATCTTCGGACGGTAAGGTGCCGAATTATGATGTGTGATCTTGAATTGAGTACACACTTCTCTCATCATCTTATTGTTCAAATTGAGAGCATTGTCCGAAATAATTCTTGCTAGCAATCCATAACGACATATGATTTCTTTCTTAACAAATCTGCACACCACCGACTTTGTTACATTCGCTTAGGAAGTAGCTTCTACCCACTTTGTGAAATAATCTATGGCCACCAAGATGAAACGATGTCCATTTGAAGCTTTCGGGTAATAGGTCCAATCATATCCATTCCCCATATTGAAAAGGGCCATAGTGCAGTCATGACATGCAATGGCGGCACATGAATCTTATCTGCATATATCTGGCATTTATGGTATTTTCAAGAATAACTAATACAATCTCCTTCCATTGTCAGCCAATAATACTCTGCCCTCATTATCTGCTTAGCAAGCATGTGACCATTAGCATGAGTGCCACATATCCCTTTATGGACCTCTTCTATAATTCTTCGAGCTTCGGCAGATCTGACACATCTCAACAGGACTTGGTCTTTTCCTTTCTTGTAGAGAATATCACTATCTAGAACAAAACCTATTGCTAGCTTTTTCAGAGTCCTCTTTTCATTTTCTGTTGCTTGTTCTGGATACTATTAACTTTTGATGTACTGCAAGATGTCATTATACTAAGGGAGGCCATCTGCTTCTTCTTCAATACTCACACAGTGGGCAGGAGACTCATATATACTCATCTTTATTGGCACAACTTCAGCCCCTTTAATCACTTTAAACATTGATGACAAAGTAGTCAGAGCATCTGCCATTCGATTTTCTTCTTGAGGGAAGTAATTGAAATTCACTTCTTCAAATTCCTCTAATCATCGCAATATGAGTTCTCCGTATCGGATTAGCTTTGTATCTCGGGTTTCCTATTCTCCCCGTAGCTAGTATATCACTAGGGCTGAGTCTCCGAAAACTTCCAATACTTTGATCTTTCTGTCTACTGCGGCACAAAGGCCCATAGTACACGCTTCATACTCGGCAGTATTGTTTGTACAATCAAAATCCAATCTAGGAGTGAAAGGATAATAATTTTCATCTAGGGATATGAGCACTGTATCGATTCCGTACCCCATGGCATTAGATGCGCCATCAAAACACATTTTCCATACTTTCTTCTGTAGGGGAATCTCATCTGCCTGCGAAACATACATCAAATCTTCATCCGGAAAGTCAAAGTTCAACGGCTCATAATCTTCCACTGCCCTACTTGCTAAGAATTCAGCCACTACACTGCCCTTGATAGCTTTTTGACTTACATATACAATGTCGTATTCTGACAATAAAACCTGCCATCTTGCTGTTCTCCCTGATAAAGAAGGTGCTTCCAACATGTAGTTGATTGGATCTAGCTTGGCAATCTACCATGTTGTGTGGTACAACATTTACTGTCTGAGTCTTTGAGTAGTCCAAGCTAAGGCACAGCACAACTTTTCTACCGACGAATATTTCAACTCATAATCTGTGAACTTCTTGCTGAGGTAGTAAACTGCCTTTTGTTTCTTTCCAGTCTCATCAAGCTGCCCCAAAACACAACCCATGGATCTCTCAATTACTGATAAATACAGTATCATTGGTTTATCCAGAATAGGTGGCATTAATACTGATAGTTTGGATAGATAATGTTTAACATTTTCAAATGCAATCGACAACCTTCATCCCATTCTCCTGGATCACGTTTTCAAAGTAACTTAAATATTGTATCACATTTTTCGGTTAACTAAGAAATAAACCGAGCAATGTAATTCAATCTCCCTAGAAAGCCTCTTACTTCCTTTTGAGTACGAGATGGTGGCAAATTCTGAATGGCCTTCACTTTATCCGGGTCAATCTCAATTCCCCTTTTGTTGATGACAAAACCCAACAATTTTCCCGAGGTGACCCCAAAAGTACATTTTGTCAGATTTAGCTTGAGTCTAAACTTCCTTAGTCGTTCGAAAAGCTTCTCAAGATTCGTAATATGCTCCTCTTCTCCTTGTGATTTTGTAATCATATTATCAACATAGACCTCAATTCCTTTATGCATCATATCATGAAACAAGGTCACCATGGCTCTTTGATATGTTGCCCCAGCATTCTTCAACCCAAATGGCATTACCTTATAGCAGAAGGTTCCCCACGTTGTAACAAATGTGGTTTTCTCCATATCTTCCAGTGCCATCTTAATCTGATTGTATCCTGAGAATCCATCCATGAAAGAAAATAAATAACTCTTCGCTGTATTATCCACCAGAGTATCGATATGGGGCAAGGGGAAATTATCTTTAGGGCTGGCCTTGTTGAAATCTCTATAATCAACGCACATCTGCACCTTGCCATTCTTCTTTGGTACTGGAACAATGTTCGCCACCCATTCTGGATATTTTGCCACCTCTAAGAACCCAGCATCAAATTGCTTCTTCACTTTCTCTTTTATCTTTAACAGTATGTCCGACCTCATTCTTCTCAACTTTTGCTGAATTGGTTTGCATTCTAGCCTTAAAGGGAGCTTATGAACCACAATATCTGGATCCAACCTTGGCATGTCTTGGTAAGACCGTGCAAATACATCCACATATTCTTGGAGCATCCACATATTCTTGGAGCAAGGCTACCAATTCACCCTTTATTGATGATGATAATGAAGTCCCGATTTTGACTTCCTTTATTTCTTCACTATTTCCTAGATTTATCATTTCCAATAATTCCTTATGAGGAAGTACTTGTTTCTCCTCTTCTTCTATTTTCCTTAATAGATCCGGAGGTAGATCATAATCCTCAGTATCTTCGTTAGCCTCAAAATCACCCGTGCAAATGGGTCTTTCAAAATTAATTTCAGAATTACTGATAGGAGGGTCCTCATATTCCGCATCCGTACACCTGTAAATAGGTGGAGAAGAAACAATATAGGAATATATATATATATATATATATATATAGAAAACAAAATAAATAGCAAAAATGAAAGAATATGGACACATCCATATGAATAAAATGCATCGTGCTTGTTATTCAATGAATGAAAATGTTTAAACAAAAGGTCCCACTATAGAAAAAACTCTTAATATCTCTGGGTAAAGATATTAAGATTGTTTTTTAAAGTATTACATTGGAATAGACTTAAAAACTATAGGCAACTCATTCGCACTCTAATTGGTCAGTCTATATCCTGGTGGACAAGGTCGCACCATCCAGTTTGCACTGTCACTTTCTATCCCTTCCTTCCCGGTCATGCAAATTACCATATCCTGAATCTGCCCCCTTTATTCACATGGAATTTTTCAAAAGCTTGCTCGATCATTATGAGTACATTCTCTGAATTCTTTTCTCCGAATAGAAAACCAGCAGAGTGAAAGTTGTGAAGGATTGGTGGGAAAGTCATGGGTTCCCATTCAATATCTATACCCGCGAAACGGGCCATCCTCCTTTGTCGGTTCCTTTCAACTTGTTTCCTCCTCTCATGGGCCTTCAGAAGATACCCTAAGCCAAATCGATCTTTCTTTCCCACTGCTTTCATTGCTCAGGCCATCCCTTGAAGATATTTTCCAATATCTTTTCCAGCCCTGCAGCCCTTTCCCATTGTGGTTCTTACTCCTAGCCTTGTGTTCTTGGACAACCTTGGTTTTGGAATTTTTCGTCCTTCAGCGATGAAAATCGCATTTACGAATTCCAAAGATCGAAAAAAACATTCTATGGCATCTTCATTGGGTTCAACATAAGAAGATTTAGTAGATGCAGAGACTATTATGTCTTCTTCTCTTGATATAGTGACCAAACGGCCCTCCATCACAAATTTCAGTTTTTGGTGAAGAGACGAGGGTACAGCCCCTACTGAATGTATCCACGACCTTCCCAACAAGAAATTATAGGACGGATTAATATCCATGACCTGAAAGTTCACCATATAGGTGCATGAGCCTATCTCGAGAGAACCCTCAATAGTTCCCATTACCTCTCTCATGGTACCATCGAAAGCCCTGACTACTGTGCAACTCGGTAACATATAATACATATCAACTGGCAACTTAGACAGGGTTGCCAAGGGCATTACATTTAATGAAGAAGCATTATCCAGAAGCACCCTTGGTAGTATATGCCCCTTACAGGTGGTTCTTATGTGAAGAGCCTTTGTGGACCCAATACCATTGGGTGGTATTTCATCATAATCAAAAAATATATGGTCGTCTGCCTCAATGTTTCCCACTAGTCTGTCTAACTTTTCTATCGATATGTTGTTAGCCACATATGCCTGATTCAACACTCTCAATAGGGCATTTCTGTGTGGCTCCGAGTTTAATAGCAATGATAAGATGGAGATTCTTGTTGGCTGACGCTGCAATTGCTCAACCACACTATACTCACTATGTTTTATGAACTTTAAAAACTCACAGGCCTCTTTCTCGTTCACCGACTCTTTTATCCTGTTTACCAGGGCTGATCCCCTCTCTACTTCTTTTGACAAATCCATCTCAATATGGATTGGTTCAGTTGCTTTATTCCCTTTGTCCAGTCCTCCATCCTTTCTTGTTGATCCCTGTTCAACAACCTCGGGGGCATAACACCTTTCACTTCGTGTTAAGTGCCCCACACCTGTAATATCTTACTGACTTGATGACCCGGGCATAACCATGCTGCAGTCATATTTCCATTGTGTAGTTTTATTTTCCTTGTATGAAAAAGAAGAAGGCAAATCTATGATTAGCTTGGGCGCGATTTCCTCAACAACTGGAGTAGTCTTCTCTGGTTCATTATAATAGATGATCAAAGGTCTTCCTATTCAATAGCCAGCTGCATTCTCAATAACCTCAACTTCCTCCTCTGTCTCCTCATAAAACTAGGCTTCCTCTTCATCCATCATTTTTTGGACTTTAGCCAGAAAGTCCCTGCAGTCCTGTATGATATGACCTCTAAATTTATGGAGCGGGCACCAATTCCGCACCCTCTTTGCAACCATTTTTAAATTGTCTACATCCCTCGCTATTCCTACCTTAACCATCTCGACCCATACTGTTAACATTGGAGTCTTGATTTTCCTGGCATCCCTTTTTATCCTTTTGACTTCCCCTATCCATACTGTATTTACCCGATTCTCAGCATGACCGGGCAATAGGTTTCCCACTATATTCGGCCCACTCTTTGACCCAAACTTCACAACTCCGGTATTGATTAAACTTTGGACTTTCTTTTTGAAGGCAATGCAATCTTCAGTCGAATGCCCCTGAATTCCTGCGTGATATGCACAGTTGGTATTTACATTGTACCACCTTGGGTATGGTGGGGTCAAAGGTTTAAGATATATGGGCGCGACAAGTTGGCCTTGCAGTAATTTGGGATATAGCTCACCATAGGTGGTAGGAATGGGATCCAACTAGGGTTTTTGATCGTTCCTTGGTGAACGATAGTCATTGCGCACGGGACCTTGAGTAGTTGGGACAATGTTTCGAGGAAGGGTTATCTGTGGAGATATACCAGTTGGAAATGGTTGTTGTGGTATATTGGTATAGGGAATGGATTTTGGGTAAGGTGGTTCACATTGGGGTAGTAAAGATTATACCCCGGGTAAGGTGTGTAAGGTGTAGGAGGTGTATAAGATGTAGTAGAAGTATAGGGCCTGGGAGTTGTGTATGATGTAGGAGGTGCATAAGGGTATTGATTAAAATTGACTGCATGTGTCTCCTCTTTCTTCTTTGCAGGGAAAACCCTCTTCGGGGTAGCAGACTCACACCCTTCCATTTTCTCGTTCTTAATGGCAGACTCTACCATCTCTCCGGATATCACCATATCTGCAAAGTCCTTGGTGGCACTTCCCACCAATTTATCATAATAAGGTGCTTTCAGGGTATTGATGAAAAGCATTGTAGTTTCCTTGTTGGTTAAAGGGGGTTGCACTTGTGTAGCCAGGTCTCTCCATCTCTGAGAATATTCTTTAAGGCTTTCAGTAGCTTTCTTTTCCATGTTTTGCAGAGTTAGACGGTCAGGCACCATGACCGTCACATGCTTGTATTGTTCCATGAAAGCTTTGGCTAGATCCATCCAGGAACGGATCTTAGTACGAGTAAGCTGGTTATACCACCAAGTTGCGTACCCTATCAAGCTATCTTGAAAATAGTGAATGAGCAATTTTTTGTCTTCATCATGTCCGGTCATCTTTCGACAGTACATGGTAAGATGCGCTGATGGGTTGGTAGTTCCGTTATATTTTTCAAAGTCTGGTACTTTGAACTTTGGAGGAATCATCAGACCGTGCACTAAACTCATCTCTTTGGCATCCAGACTGCCAAATAGCTCCGCCATTTCAACTACCCTCAATCTTTCCTCCAACAGCTGATATTTTTTCTGCTATTCTGCCTTTTCAACCTTCTTCAGCTCAGTCATCTTTGCCCTTTCCTTTTCAGCCAATTCCTCAAAGTCTGGAATGTCCACATCAATTGGATCAACCCTAATATTACCCCTTTTAGGACCAAAATTCTATGCTTCAGTCGTTGGTTGGATGTAAATATAGGATGCTGCCCGAGTCGAAAGTTCATTTCCCACAGGCTGGGATGTCTGGCTATTCTTCTGTATAATCTCTGGTCGGTCTTCCTGGTTTACTGCCCCTATTCCTGTAACTGAATTTTCCCCTGGCCATTTTGCCTCATGATGGTATTCATCACCTCCATGAATTTGGACATTTGTTCCCGTGACTCCTCTTGAGACTTAGCCAACTGTTCCTGCAGTTTCCTTTGAGTTCTTTCCATCCTTTCAATTCTAGCAAGCTGATCGTTCTCCATAGCTCTGGCTTGAGATCGAGTATTGTAAGGGTGTCGAAAGTCTGATTCTTTCTGAGTGCGACCAATTGTACCTTTAGTTTTAAAAACCATGGATTAGAAATTATTGACACATTTTTTATTTTATTTTATAAAAATGAATGAATGACTAAATGACTAAATGTTAATGAATGAACAAATAAGTAAATGACTAAGTGTATGAATATGAATGAATAATTATAAAGAATAAATGAATGGACAAATAAATAGATGACTAAGTGTATGAATAATCTATAAAGAATAAATGAATGAATGATTATAAATATAAATAAACGAATGAACAAACAAACAAAATATATAAAGGAAAGAACAAATGAATGATGAATGTATTTAAAAGTATTGGCCCCGGGATAATTCCAACCAAACGGTCTTTCATTGATTTCCTGGAACAAAATACATTAAAAATAAAAGATCACTACTTAAGACAATCTGATAATCTGTCTATCCTAATTTAAAAATGCTATTACAAAACACCGATCCTATAATAACTCCCTCGGATCTTGGACCTTTTTCACTGTCCTCTTTTGATTGCCTTGCTCTTCAATCTGACCTCTACTTGTTCACGGCCCTTTGACATGTCAACAGAAGCATCACCGTGTAAGCTTCCCTAAGCTTGTTTCTCCAGTTGATTGGCTCGGGCTTCCTTATGCTTTGCTCTCTAATTTCCAATAGTTCTTCTCCTTCTTGAGGTTTTTGACCTCTTGCTCCCATTCCCCGGAAGTCTTGAAAGTTCCCTCAAATCTAAGCTCGAAGCGGTACCTCTTGTTCTCCAAGTGTAATTCGTGAAGATCACTATTAGCAGTGTCCCTTTCTCTCTTGATCTTTCCTTTTCTCTTTCTCGAGTTGATTCCCTATTTTTCATGTCCTCAAGCTCTTCTTGCACCCGGGCAATCTCTTTGCTCATTTGGGCCTTTTCTTTTTCGAATTCTGCCCTTGCAATTTCTAACTTTGATGGCACTTCCTTAGGTGGTGGACTCATGAACTGGACCTCTTTTCCATCTAATGTCAACAAAAAATCATTAACTCTCAATTCCCTCCATACCAGGTAATTAGGTGTGACGATGTCGGCATATCTAGCTACCTCCACCCGATGAGTTTCCTTCCATGCTACTACAACCTCACGTACCTTTCCCGAGTATCCATCTTCTCCATAAGCAAATTCCATATTACTAAGGTCATGGGTCATAGAAGTAAACTGACGAAATTCTGATTGTCTTAGTACCAGCAGTGGTGCATAGCTCACTCTTCCCTATACTCCTAATAATGGAACAGAAGCTTTACCTCCGCACTTGTACAATGTCGACATAGGAGCTACCCATGGAGCTCTCCAAATTATCATCTTAACCCTGATATTCCGGAATATGTTGATCCATTGTTCCTCAGTCCTATTTTCAAGCCAATCCCTCTTAAGAAATTCACCAATTGGTGCAAAAGACTTCCAATACGAGCGCAGAGGGAAATTCTACTGTTTAAAAAAATGGCTTTGAACCAATATGTAAAGAAGCTATATACAACCTATAAAACACCCTTTTCCTTCTCGTTTATAAAAATTCAACGATCGGATTGTTTTTGCTATAATTGTCGAGGCTGGGTTTATCCTCTGCTCAAGCCTCTCAAAAACATCAAATATTGCCACATACACATTGATAACTCGTATAATTATATAGTTTTTAGTTATGTTTTATTATTGTTTTGTGTCAAATACGAGTTATTATTGTTTAGTCTAATTGTGTTTATGATCTTTTATATTTTTATGTAATTTGGTGTTTTTCACAAGTTTCTTTGAGTGATTTCAGATTACTAGAATTAAGGGCAAATCCAGTTCAGTTCCAGTTCCGACACCGTTTGGCATATCAGCTATATCTCGAGTTTCACTGAAGCAATAAGGCTGAAATTTGTAGCCGTGCAAAGCTAAGAGGCATATCTATCTTTTTCATGTTTTACACTTCTTGAAACGGAGTCGTTTTCCCTAGCGAAATCGACCATCAAGTTGGCTGATGTGCAATGACGTCTGTGCTGACCTGTTTTCGTATTTTGCCCATATCTTCTTATCCACATTAGCAAATGAGCTGATTCCAACGGCTATGGATCCGTAACTGATAGGGGTATATTTTTCTAGAAGACAATTTTATCAGATCGAGCCTCCAACATTGACAAAATCGACCATCAAGCTGGCTGATCAGAATTGTCATACAATATGACGAAAATTGTTAGAAAAATGCACCCACCTATTATACCTACCTTTGAAATTTGTAAAGCTTGTCTCTTGTCATTTAGCCCTCCAAAATGTGTATAAATAGAGGGCCTTGGATGAGTATTGGGATACAATGATACATTGGAGGATATTAGCCATTGTAATAAAATTCTCTAAGTTTTCTTTTTCTTTCCTTTCTCTAGTTTTCTTTTTCTTCTTACATTTCTTTTCATTTTATTCATATCTAGTATGTGTTGCTAATCATATTGTTGAGGTGATGAGGTGAAGCTCTTGGTAAATGCTAAGGTTAGTCTCTTAAACATGAGCTAAAATGAATCATCATTTATAAACACTAGTATAGATAATATTTTCTTTTGGTTTAAAATCATACTTGCAAAGTAGGGATCTTGATTCATTATTGACAATGAAAATGGCACAGTAAATGCTTGGTTTCATAACCTTGATTTGTTGTAGACATATACATTGGCATAAGGAATGCTTGGACTCTTTTTATGAGTTTTGAGGATACCAAATGAACATAATATCATATGCTATGGACGTTGGACAATTTGGACTGAATTGCTAAACCTTCCGATTGGAATCTCCCTTATGTGTGAATTTCAATTGTGTAATAAAACAAGATTAATCTTAGCATAACACCAAGAGTGGATTCTCTAACCTCAACATCTTTTCTTATTGTTTTTATATCTTGTTTAATTTCTTTTATTTTATTTTGTTTATTTTGTTCTCTAATATCTTGTTTATCTTGTTTTGTTGTTGATTCCCTAATATCTTGTTTACTTTATTTTTCTTATATATTTATAAACTTATACTTACTAATACGCTTCCCTGTGGTTCGACCTCGGACACCCGAGAATTTATTACTTGAACATAACCTGCACTTGGGTTTACAACTCTTAATTGAGTCTCCATCAAGTTTTTGGCGCCGTTGCCGGGGAAGCAATACTAAGTATATAAGTTTATAAGTATATTTATTTTTTTGGCTGGTTATACCGCCTAATTTTCTATATATTTATATTTATATTGTAAAGTTTATATTTATATATTATCTATTTATTAACTTTGTTTTATGCTTGTTTGGCGACGTGATTTTAGATCTCGTCGTTTAGTTAGATTTTATTGTGAAACTTTTTCAGGTAATCTTTCTAATACAACTCCTACCATGGCTGACAATGAAAGTGTTCATGCTGAAGATGAGAACAGACAAGTACGCACCATGCGTGACTACTTGCAACCAACTCGAAGCTCATCACCCTCTTGTTTTATTTTTCCTCTCAATGCAAACAACTTTCGTTTTAAACCAGGTATGATAGCTTTGCTTCCAAATTTCCATGGGTTAGAATCGGAAAGTGCTTACTCGTTTCTAAAAGACTTCGAAGATGTATGTGTCACCTTTAATGACCAACAATGCACAAATGAAATTGTCAAGCTAAAATTATTTCCTTTTTCTTTAAAAGATAAAGCAAAAATTTGGCTTCATAATTTAAAACCAAGGTCAATTGGCACATGGCAAGAATTACAAACTGAGTTTCTAAAGAAATTTTTCCCAGCACATAAAACTACTGCTTTGAAAAGACAGATTCAAAATTTCAATCAAAATCAAAATGAAGCATTTTTTCAGTGCTGGGAGCGTTTTAAAGATTTGTTAAGTTCTTGTCCACATCATGGTTTTGAAAATTGGCGTCTTATTAGTTTCTTTTATGAAAGTTTAACTCCCGAAACTAAACAATTTGTTGAAACAATGTGTAACGGTGAGTTTCTAGAAAAAGAACCTGAAGAAGCCTTTGACTACCTAGACCATTTGGCAGATAACTCTCAAGCCTGGCACACAGATAATTCCTCTGAAAGTTCCAATAGATATAATCTTGTTTCTAACAGAGGTAAATATCATTTTAGTCAAGAAGATGAGATAAAAGCTAAAGTAGCTAATTTGGCTAGAAAGATTGAAGCCATGGAACTTAGAGAAGTAAAAACGGTTAAAAATGAAGAAAGTTGTGGAATTTGTGAAATCATGGGACACCCCACTTCTGAATGTCCAAACATTCCCATTCTTAAAGAAGTGTTGCATGATCAAGTAAATTCCATAAACACATTTAAAAAGCCTTTTCCTTCTCCTTACTCTGAAACGTATAACCCTGAATGGAGAAGTCATCCCAACTTCAGTTGGCGGAATAATAATCATGTTCAGGTACCACAATCTCAAAAGCCGGGCAACACTTTTTCCTATCAACCTTCACGTGTACAAACCTTGGAAGAGACATTGCAAGCATTCATTCAAACACAAGCAAATGTGAATAACCAAACTTCACAGGACATCAATGAGATCAAAAACACCTTGTCCACATTGACAGCTTCATTACGCACTCAAGAAAAAGGTAAGTTTCCTGCTCAACCTCAGCCTAACCCTTCTACTCAATGTCTTGTTTCTTGCTCCAATGAAACTCAACAGGAAAATGCCAGTTCTATCACAACTCTTCGAAGTGGAAAGGCAATTGACAAAAATATTCCATCAAAAGACCAAGATCCTCCTTCCCCTCCGAAAAGTAATGGTAAGGATGATGGTAAGTCTGAACTTCTTGAAAATTTGGACAAAGAAAAAGGTATGCATCCTGCTCTTTTTCCTCAAAGGTTGCAAACAATAAAGAATTTGAATCAAAATGCAGAAATTTATGAACTTTTCAAACAAGTTAAGATTAACATTCCTTTATTGGATGCAATCAAACAAGTTCCATCTTATGCTAAATTTTTGAAGGACATGTGCACAGTTAAAAGGAAACATAATGTACAAAAGAAAGCATTTCTGACGGAAAGTGTGAGCTCAATCATTCAGCACCTTACTCCATCAAAATTCAAAGATCCTGGATGTCCAACAATCTCATGCATCATTGGAAACACTAGAATAGAACGTGCATTGCTTGATCTTGGTGCTAGTGTTAATCTTTTGCCTTTTTCTGTTTATCAACAGTTAGGTTTAGGTGAACTCAAGGAAAAGCCTGTTACACTTCAACTAGCTGATCGTTCTGTAAAAATTCCTCGAGGGATAGTTGAAGATGTTTTGGTTCAAATTGATAATTTTTACTTCCCTGTTGATTTTATTGTTTTGGACACACATCCTGTTTCAAATCCAAATGTTCAAATTCCTGTTATATTAGGCCGTCCATTTCTTGCAACTTCTAATGCTCTGATAAATTGCAGGAATGGTAATTTGAACATTTCTTTTGGAAATATGACTTTAGAATTAAATGTGTTCAACACTTCCAAGCAACCTGGTGATGATTCAGAAGTACATGAAGTGGATTTCATTGAAGAACTTGTTCATGAACATCTCACCACTACCACATTCCATGATCCTTTAGAAGCTTATTTAATTGAATGTGAGTTTGATAATGCTTCAGAAATTTCACACACTGATTCTTTGTTAAAATCTTTTCAGGTTAAGCATTGTTGGAAACAAAAGTTTGAGGAACTTCCATCACTCACAAATGTCACTGTACCATCAACTATTGAACCACCCAAGCTGGATTTAAAACCATTGCCATCCGAGCTAAAATATTCCTTTTTGGGTGAGAATGAAACTTTTCCAGTCATAAATGAACTTGAGGAACTCAGAAATGATGCATATGAGAATTCTAAAATTCATAAAGAAATAACTAAAGCCTTTCATGACAAGTTAATTTCAAGAAAAACATTTGATGTTGGGCAAAAAGTTCTACTTTATAATTCTAGACTTCACATATTTCCTGGTAAGTTGAGATCAAGATGGACTGGCCCATTTGTGGTTAAGCATGTGTATCATTATGGAGCAGTTGACATTGAGAATCCTAAAAATGGTAACGTATTCAAGGTAAATGGACAAAGACTCAAACTCTTTTTGGAAAATCATGTTACTCAAGAAGAGGTTGTTTTTCTTTCTGATCCTTGTTTTGAAAATAACTAGATGTAAATATAATTTTTTTTTAACCCCGGTTAAATGGCGGATAACGGTACTCCGTGATTATTTAAGTCGGTTCCATCAGCTACCCACAAAATTGATATTGTATATAAATTTTTCTTTCTTTCTTTTTCAATTTCTCTTTCATTTTATTTTATTTCATTTTTTTTAGGATGGATGATATTCTCACAAGATTGCAGAAACGATTTCCTCCTTTTCCTCGAAATATTTTACTGAAGCTTTACCAAGTTCGATTTGAAAGATTAAGAATGCTTATGCACAAAGGGATTCCTGAAGATATACGTTGGATAATTGAAGCCAAGGTACGTGAAGATGAATATCTTCCTGTTTTGCATTTACCAGGTACAGGTAGAAGCACTTTTGCAAAAAAGCGACGAGCAAAGCGCATGAGTTCAAATTGCCACAAATGTGCATGATGGACGTGTAACGGTAAATGTCATTCTATTGGGATTCCGTCCTCTAATCGAGATGATAAAATTGAATTCATTAAGGATGGACTGAGTAAGGAGAATTTGGGTAATATCCAACTTTCTCTTGAGACGCATCCTAGTGGAGACGTACAAAGAGAAATTCTTGATTTATGGCCGCAATTCCAAAGGGAATGGCAACATCTTGGGAATCTGATGTTAAAAGACCCTGTTTGCCAGCTTGTAAGAAAACTGGATGGGAAGCATATCCTCGACTCATAGAAGGCGTTTAAGCCGTTTCTGGACGTAAAACCAGAGGAAGATGTGAGCCACAATCAGAACTACAATAAATGACTTCTCAGCTTTTGGTTTGATTTGCAATAATTTTATTTCGGTTTAATTTACGTGTTGTTCGATTTGTGTAATTATTCTCGTATTTTTTGCATTGGACTTTTACGGTTGATTTTTCTTCTCTTTTTGATTTTCTTCCTGAAATCACGCAAAAATCTTTTGTTAGGTTAACATTTTCTTCTGACAGGTCAAATACACTTTCGGCGACATTATTACTCTTGTCTGATTCACTACTCAGTCCTCTATATATTACACCATGTACTCATTCTCTTTCAGGCACTCGAAAAAGAAAAAAAAATGGAAAGTACTTCGTCCCAACGCATTAAAAAAATTTGAGTCTTTGGAGGTGCTTATCCAGGGAAAAATAACATATTCGCTGATGAAGCCATAAGAGTTGGAGTAATACTTGCCCAACAAAAGATCCACTTGATTTATGGAGGCGGTAGTACTGGTTTAATGGGAGCAGTCGCTACAGCAGCACACGCCGGAGGTAGTTCAGTTCTAGGAATCGTGCCAAAACTATTCACAGATTTTTGTGGACCTACCGTGGGTAAAGAAATACAAGTCTGGAGTATCCCTGAACGGATGACAATCATGTACCATTCTGCCGATGCATTCATTGCTTTACCAGGAGGTCTGGGTACATTGGAAGAAATAGCTTGCGTGGCTTCTTGGTCATCTTTGGTCACAAATAAGAAACCCATTGGTTTGCTTAATATTAATGGTTATTTTAGTAATTTGCTTTCATATTTAGATAATGCTGTGGATAATGGATTCATGTTTTCAGAGGCAAGGAGAACCATAATTTCTGCTACAACCATTGAAGATTTACTCAAAAATCTCCAAGCTTATGAGTATTTATCTGCTACGGTTGTTTCGCAAACGCTCGGAAAAAGAAAAAGAGATATGGACGAGCAAGGAGTGGATTGCACTTTGTCTTTGTGACATTATCTAACATTTTGCTTGTTGTGTCTCAGTTATAATAAGTGGTTAGTAACCTCTGCAGGTAATATCTCCTAAATTCTACCTTTAAAATTTGACATTGGGGACAATGTCATATTTTAGCAGGGGGTAAGGGACATATTTTGCTAAAAAAAAAAAAAATTGTTGTGTTTTAAGACATTTAGAAGAATTCATTCTGAACAAGGTCTGAGTAAGGGAGACTTGAGACATACTTTGTCAGTTTGATTTAATCTTCTTCTTCTTCTTCAAAAAAAAAAAAAAAAAAAGCATGTTTAGACTTAGTGTGTTTTTTTAGTTACTTTCAATACTATAATGAGATATGAATTGCATAAGTCTAAAACAGATTTATTAGTGAGAAGATTTTCATGAGAATTGAGCTTGATATCAACCTTTTTATGAGCCAACGTTAATATGATATGTTGATTGAGAAAGAAGCATGTTTAGATTTAATCTGACTTGTATAATCATCCTTGTGAGTTTTTGAGCCTATAATGATTGATGCATTATACAAATCAATCTAATTTCTTTCTTGAGTGCTCTTATGATTACATGATTCTCTAGAACTTGCTTTAAACCGTTTGAGACTATATTGATACATGTGACAACATGAATATGATAGAGGCATTAGGATTATAACCAGAGCCAAACAGCCATCCATTATTAATGTTCTAAGAGAACATCCCCACTAGTGAGCCAATTTGAGCCTACATTAAATATGCTATTTTATTGGTAACCAGAACTTACACCTAGCCTAAATATACTTATATCCTTACCCTTGTTCTAAAGATGGATTATATATTTTGAGACATATTGCAAAAAAACAAGGGATATTTTTAGTTGAAAATTTGGGTTAGAAACAAAAGATAAGTGTGGGGGAAGAAAAGAAAAGAAAAAGTCAAGAGAAAAAGAAAGGGATCATTGTCAAATACATTCCCATATTAAAAAAAAAAAAAAATCTTCTCTTGAACTTCTAGTTAAAGTAAAGAAAAAGATGTTACAAAGTTGGTTAGAATGAAGCAAAGGCTCAACATGAATATTTAGCCTATGTGACTATGTACTTGTAAAGAGTTTTGAGAAATTTATTTGTATGATCTTATTATGTCTCTAAACTCTATGAACTCTTTGGAACCTTTGTATTATCTTTATCCTTTTGTTCTTTAACCACATTATAACCCTTTGGCCCCATTACAACCTTGAATAAAGACCTCTTGATTTATGAAGTTGTATGATCTAAATAGTGGAGAATAGGTGGACAAGCAAGTAATGGTAGAAGTGTTTTCATGAGATTGATTGAGTGTAAACACTTTACCACTACTTTAAAGAGTGAAAATCATGAGAGTATCTCATGTGAGAGGTCGAGATTAAGTTGAATATGCACTATTTTGATTGAAATATGTTATGTTAATATTGGCTTAACTCATTTATTTACATTCAAGCATGAATTTTCGTGAAATTCTTTGAGCTATTGATTAGTTTATAAGACTTGTTCAAAGATTGTCTCTAATTTATATTGAAAGGATTAGGAGTAAATATTTTTAGTGTATGTAGTTTACTTATATCTTATGTCTTCAATGTTTGTGGGTATCGTCCTAGTAAACCCTCACGAGACTATAGGGGTCTAAAGGCTTGTGTCACACGCTAAGTGCCACCATGATTTCCTACGAAAATGGATTAGATTAGATTTTCTTATTTTATTTTTATTGAGTCGTTGCTAGGGACTAGCAACAATCTAAGTGTGGGGGTGTGATAACTCGTATAATTATATAGTTTTTAGTTATGTTTTATTATTGTTTTGTGTCAAATACGAGTTATTATTGTTTAGTCTAATTGTGTTTATGATCTTTTATATTTTTATGTAATTTGGTGTTTTTCACAAGTTTCTTTGAGTGATTTCAGATTACTAGAATTAAGGGCAAATCCAGTTCAGTTCCAGTTCCGACACCGTTTGGCATATCAGCTATATCTCGAGTTTCACTGAAGCAATAAGGCTGAAATTTGTAGCCGTGCAAAGCTAAGAGGCATATCTATCTTTTTCATGTTTTACACTTCTTGAAACGGAGTCGTTTTCCCTAGCGAAATCGACCATCAAGTTGGCTGATGTGCAATGACGTCTGTGCTGACCTGTTTTCGTATTTTGCCCATATCTTCTTATCCACATTAGCAAATGAGCTGATTCCAACGGCTATGGATCCGTAACTGATAGGGGTATAGTTTTCTAGAAGACAATTTTATCAGATCGAGCCTCCAACATTGACAAAATTGACCATCAAGCTGGCTGATCAGAATTGTCATACAATATGACGAAAATTGTTAGAAAAATGCACCCACCTATTATACCTACCTTTGAAATTTGTAAAGCTTGTCTCTTGTCATTTAGCCCTCCAAAATTTGTATAAATAGAGGGCCTTGGATGAGTATTGGGATACAATGATACATTGGAGGATATTAGCCATTGTAATAAAATTCTCTAAGTTTTCTTTTTCTTTCCTTTCTCTAGTTTTCTTTTTCTTCTTACATTTCTTTTCATTTTATTCATATCTAGTATGTGTTGCTAATCATATTGTTGAGGTGATGAGGTGAAGCTCTTGGTAAATGCTAAGGTTAGTCTCTTAAACATGAGCTAAAATGAATCATCATTTATAAACACTAGTATAGATAATATTTTCTTTTGGTTTAAAATCATACTTGCAAAGTAGGGATCTTGATTCATTATTGACAATGAAAATGGCACAGTAAATGCTTGGTTTCATAACCTTGATTTGTTGTAGACATATACCTTGGCATAAGGAATGATTGGACTCTTTTTATGAGTTTTGAGGATACCAAATGAACATAATATCATATGCTATGGATGTTGGACAATTTGGACTGAATTGCTAAACCTTCCGATTGGAATCTCCCTTATGTGTGAATTTCAATTGTGTAATAAAACAAGATTAATCTTAGCATAACACCAAGAGTGGATTCTCTAACCTCAACATCTTTTCTTATTGTTTTTATATCTTGTTTAATTTCTTTTATTTTATTTTGTTTATTTTGTTCTCTAATATCTTGTTTATCTTGTTTTGTTGTTGATTCCCTAATATCTTGTTTACTTTATTTTTCTTATATATTTATAAACTTATACTTACTAATACGCTTCCCTGTGGTTCGACCTCGGACACCCGAGAATTTATTACTTGAACATAACCTGCACTTGGGTTTACAACTCTTAATTGAGTCTCTATCACACATACCCTAATATCTTTGGGAAGATAACTAAACCATAGATAGCCAAAGCAAAAATATTCCTAACTGTCTCCTTACTTGAAAGGCTATGGATTAAGGTCCGTAAAATATCCCATGATATACAATAGCTTACCCCTTTTTGGATAACATGGCTTTCGACCCAATTTCTTTCCACTCCCAGAATCTTAGACACCTTTTTCTTGAAACCCGGTGTCTTTGTATCCTTCAAATAAATATGGTCGGGAATAAAGTTCTCAATATGCAGCAAGGTCGAATATTCCTCTATGGTTTTTAGTCATATCCTCTCAGTTGAAGGTAAAACACTGATAAGCGGGATTCCAGAATTGCACCACAGCCCGGATCACCTCACTACTTACCTTAACTTGAACTAACAGTGCTATGTCCCCATAAGTCTGAGTGAAAGCTTATTTTTCTGATATGTTCCATTGATTCCATATATCCATAAACTACCGGAGATCATTTTGCCTGATAGTAAGATCAACCTCAGCTGGCAATACTGACACATATCCCATTTTCAAACAATGCCCATTATCCTGCTGACCTTTCTCGGACTGTTTCTTAACCTCTAAATGCTTCTCGACCACTGAGACATTCTGACCCTCCATGTAAGCCCTTTTGGTTGAATATTGTCCCGAGACCAATAACCTTCCATGTGCAAAAAATGAGGACAAGAATGCAAAAAAAAAAAGGAAAAACAACAACAAAAAGAAAATGAATTAGTAACGGGAATAAATTCAAATAATACAAAAAACATATAATTCAAAACAATAATTATCCCTGAGGATGCCAACAAAATTTTGGCATCATAACACCCCTGGGACGAAACACCAACACTTATTACGGGCATTGTGATGTACGTTCATCATTGTTCGATTTTCAAAAATAAACTTATTCGGAAAGTAGAATAGAAGGTAAAAGGATTGAAAATATTCCTCCATGTGTTCTTAACTTCGGGATATCTAATTGGAAATTCGGCATGGCTTCGCCTAGGTTTACTATATGAAGGTGAATTAGTTCTAAAAGCCCCAAATTATTCCTCACTGTCACCGGTGAAGGCTAGTAAAGCACCCCGATAAAAGCGAGTTCAATTCGTTAGAGTCTATTTTCCTAGGTCATGCGGATTGTTAATCACGAAGGCTTAGGTAATTTAGTACTCCGGAAGTGTTTCACTAGCCCATACAGATTGTTAATCACGAAGGCTTAGTTACTTTGCTCCCACCTAAAAGGATGGAACCCGGGTATAGGGCTCATGATATGCAAATGCGCGTGTAGTGTGTGAGGAGAAATTACAAACCTTTCACCACCTATTCTACATCCCTTATTCTAAATGCCCCAACAGGATAAACAACATAAGTCATCAATTAATCAATAAATAAATATATGCATCAAAATAACTAGAGAACAATTATAATACGTATGCACATGAATATCGACATATTTAAAAATATTTTATTATTTTTGAAATTATCCCTATTTTTTAAAAAAAATATGGGAATTAAAATTAAATACCAATTAAACCAACAAAACCGAGACTTTGATAACACACGACTAATTCTAGGCCTGAATCTCTAATATCCCCAGCGGAGTCGCCAAGCTGCCGCAACCTAAAAAATAACAAGTCTTATCGCAAGACTTCATATTCGTTAAGCGTGACATTAAAAAAAACGAGGAAAAGTCGACTTAATTCCTCTTGAAAAATGAAGATTTTGAAAATGACCTTGAAAAAGACATGGAGTCGCTACCAATCTTTTTTAGCTAGGTGTGATCGGCCACCTATTAAAATCGATTTTATAAAACATTTTAAAATAATTAAAATATTTTTTAAAACCAATTTCAAGTATGCGTTTTAAACCAGAGAAATCAAACAAGCGGGTTCGGGACTCGATTACATATGGGGAAGGATTAGCACCCCCACAATGCCCGTATAAAACGGTACCTTATTAATCGTATGTTATCTTAAGTCTAGGTAAAAAAGTCAATTTTTTAATTTGGTATTTCAAGTTAATTCCCAATTTAAAGAAAAATAATTCCATTTTTTATTAAAAATGACCCAGAATTTATTAAATCAAAATTTTCCTATATTCCCCAACAAAGTGGCAAAATATAGAAATTTTTATTAGTTTGAAAATTTTCCGAATCATTATCGTTTTAAAGAAGATATTCTATTATTAATGATAATTGATGATATCCTCCCCAGCAAACCCAGCAGAGAACTCATGAATTATTTTTAATTTGGGAATATCTTTATTTTATTAAAAATCAGTACTTTTTTCAAAACATTTTAAAAAAATATGAATATGAATATATGTGACATAAATAAAATGACATAGCAAAATCTAGATAATATAATGCAACCTAAATGGTATGATATAATTTAAATGTCATAGCATATTCTAAATAAAATGAAATATCCTAAGTCATATAATATATTCTAAATGAAATAAAATATCGTAAGTGACATGATATATTCTAAATGAAATGAAATATCCTAAGTGACATAATATATTCTAAATGAAATGACTTAGGTAACATAATATATTCTATATGAAAGGAAATATCCTAAGTCACATGATATATTCTAAATGGAATAAAATGATTTAAATATGGCATATAATCTAAATGATATGAAATGACATGAAATATAAAATAATGCTAACATATAATATGCATGAAAATAAAAACAAAAATAATAATGCATGTGTAGACACCTAATTTTGTCCGGGCCACTAAACAGGTATGTTTTCTTCCCATATTGATGTTTCCGAGTATAAAAAGACTGTTTTCATCCTGCAGGTGGTACTCCGAGACTTAGTTTAAGAGGGCGAGCATAAAAAGTCAAACTTGAAAAAAGTCAACCCCGAAAAATAGCAAATGGACTCCAAAAATTCTGAAATTTGGTAAATCTCATTTTTAAATTATTTGGAATAGATTGGCGAAAGAAAATCTTGATTCCGAGTTCATTTGCAAAATGGCTAAATCCCGAGCTTCCTATGCAATAATTCAAGCCGATAAATCCCTAAAAAATACCAAATGAGCTCCAAAAATTACGAAAACTTCCAGATCACACTTTTTAATTATTTTGAAGAGATTGGTGAAGAAAAATCTTGATTTGGAGCTCGTTTAAAAAATGGTAAAACGTAGGGGCATAAAAGGATATTTTGGGAAGAAAAAATCCAAATAAATAGCAAACGGACTCGGATAATTTTGAAAACTTCCAGAACTCAATATTTTATTATTTTGGAAGTATTAAAAAACAAAAAATTGAATTTGGAGTCCGTTTGATATTTATTTTGCATCCGGGAGGGCAAAATGGTCATTTCACCCAAGCAACCGAAAAGGGCTTTTTGGGCCCTTCAAAAAATCAGAGTTGGGCTGGAAAAAAGATGTCAACATTTTTCTTGGACAGCTGTAATTTGAGAGGGCTGAGATGCTAATCTAAGGGTGGTAATTTCATGACTTTTCATCTTGAATTATTGGCCATTTGATGGAAATTAGGTTACACAAAAATGACAACATCTTGGAGTCCATATAAGCATCATTTTCTGCCAGCCCTAAGGAGGGAGGCAGATTTTGTTTTTTCTTTTTCATTTTGGTTGATTTCTCTTAGTTTTTCTTAGTTTTTTATCTTCTTGGTTGAGAGCAAAAAAAGAAAAGTTTAGAAAAAAAGGAAAGATTGAAGAGAAAAGCTTGAAATATTAGCTTCTTGAGGTTGCTCTTGAGCACCAACTCTTGCACTTTCATTTTCTATTCTTATTTTTTGCTATTTTAATCTCTACTTGGTGAGTTTTCATTTTAAAATAATGTTTCTTGTTCTTCCTTCATTTCCTTTCTTAAGTATATTTTTTTTTACATTTTGTTTTTACAATAAACTCACCATGGCCAAATGGCCTACATTATTTATTTTAAGTTGTTGTTTTTGATTCATTTTACCATATTGTTTATGCTATTTTCTTTATTTTTGATGTTTTAAATATTATGTTATTTCATGTTCTTAAGTTATATTTAATTTGGTTGCTTTATTTATTGCCATTTATGTCTTAGATATCATGTTTTTGCATTTTTAATTTTCTGTTTTTATGTTGTTTAAATTTGAGCATGTTTTAGATTTAGTATATTAGGTGTTTGTGAAAATGCTTGTGTGATTTTTGTGTTATGACTTAGTTTTTCATGCTAGCATACCAAGTGTTTGTGAAAATGCCATGCTTGTTGAAGCTTGGGGCCATTTGGCTACTCCATGTGTTTTGCATTGTGTGTTGTATTTTTGTCATGCTAGTTGTTAGGTTTTTGCATTTGCATGATATTTGGTTGGATTTTTGAATTAAGCATGCCTTGTGTTTGTGAAAATGCCATGCATGTCTTAGGTCTAGGTTACATTAAATGCCATGCAAGTTCATGTTAGGTCTAGGCCATATTATTTGTGTCATGCATTTTCCTTACATTTAGGTTTAGATCCATGCATTTCATGCATTATGTTTGCTGCATTGTTTCATGCATTTCATGTTCATGCCACTTGAATAATGACTTGAGCCAATTAATGGTTCAAGATCATGCTCTCTTGAGCACACTTGTGGAAAATTAAGTTTGTCAAATTGATTACTCTACCTTTGTGATTTTTTTTATTTAGCCAATTTTTATCTAACTTTCAAAGAGTCCTAGCTACTGCTTTCAAGTCATTTTATGAGTTTCAAATATTTTTACTTTGGTTTTTAAATGATTTTATCAAAAGCAAAAATGTGTTGGCAAAGCAGTTTTTTTTTCTCCTCCAAAAACTCGTACATCTATGATTTTTCTGGGAATTCATCTTTGATCAGAAAATTAAGCCGATTTGTTTTCATGTAGTTTTACATGTCCTGACTCTCCAGTATTGTTTTTAGAATTTTTGGAAGTTTTAAAAATTGGGTAAAAAATCGTGGATTAAAACTGGACAGTGGAGTCAGAATTGAATTTAAAGAAAAACAAAGCAGTTTTTTTTCTCCTCCAAAAACTCGTACATCTATGATTTTTCTGGGAATTCATCTTTGATCAGAAAATTAAGCCGATTTGTTTTCGTGTAGTTTTACATGTCCTGAGTCTCCAGTATTTTTTTTTTAGAATTTTTGGAATTTTTTAAAATAGGATAAAAAATCGTGGATTAAAACTGGACAGTGGAGTCAGAATTGAATTTAAAGAAAAACAAAGCAGTTTTTTCTCCTCCAAAAACTCGTACATCTCTGGTTTTTCTGGGAATTCATCTTTGATCAAAAAATTAAGCCAATTTTTTCTCGTATAGTTTTATATGTCCTGAGTCTCCAGTATTGTTTTTAGAATTTTTGGAATTTTTAAAAATAGGGTAAAAAATCGTGTATTAAAACTGGACAGTGGAGTCAGAATTGAATTTAAAGAAAAACCAATTTTCTGTTTTGGTTAATTTACTTAGAGTGGGCTGATTAGGAGGGTTAGCTACTGACTTAGGATGATTTCTAAGCCCTTTTAAACTCTAAAAATGGTTTTTCAAGTCCCGGGTTAAGGGTAGTCAAGTCCGGATTTTTTAAACTTAGGAAATTAGAGCCATTTAAAAAAAATTAGCCCAGTTTTTATTGTTAATTCAAGCTTTTCAAAATTGTTTTCAAACAATCACAAAGTATTTTGGTTTTAGAATGTTTAATTTGACATATTTTCTTAAGGTAGCCGGATATCTTTTTAGATATACGGATTTCCTTAATTAAAGGAAAAAATACATTTCATGCATTGCATTTTTATTTTTATGCATATTATATGATAGCATTATTTTATTCCATGTCATTTAAATTATATGCCATATCATTCATGTTTGCCATGTCATTTAGGTTGCATTATGTTATTTAGATTTTGCTATGTCATTTTATTTATGTCATGCATATACATATTCATTTATTTTAAATGTTTTCAAAAAGATAATGGTTTTCAATAAAAAATATAAAGATATTCCCGAGTTAAAATAATTCATGAGTTCTCTACCGGGTTTGCTGGAGGGAATATCATCAATTATCATTAATAAAGGAATATCTTTCTTTCAAAAAAGAGAATGATTCGGAAAGTTTTCCAAAACTAATAAAAATTTCTATATTTTGCCACGTTTGTTGGGGAATATAGGAAAATTTTGAATTTATAAATTCCGGATCATTTTCAATAAAAAATGGAATTATTTTTAAATTGGGAATTAACTCGAAATACTAAATTTAAAACCAACTTTTACCGAGACTTGAGATAACACACGATTAATAAGGTACCGATTTATACGGGCGTTGTGGGGGTGCTAATCCTTCCCCACACGTAACCGACTCCCGAACCTGCTTCTTTGATTTCTCTGGTTTAAAACGCAGACTTGAAATTGGTTTTTAAAAGGTTTTAATTAATTTTTAAAATATTTTATAAAACCGGTTTTAATAGGTGGCCGATCACACCTAGCTAAAAAAGATTGGTGGCGACTCCATGTCTTTTTTAAGGTTATTTTCAAAACCTTCATTTTTAGAGGAATTAAGTCGACTTTTCCTCGGGTTTTTTTTAATGTCACGCTTAACGAATAATAAAGTCTTGCGATGAGACTCGTCGTTATTTTTTTTTAGGCTGCGACAGCATGAACATAGTATATGCTAAATAATATGACAAAAATAACTAAATAAAAAGCATAGGATATCATGAAATATTCAAAACCATATAACAATTAATATAATATCAAAAATTTAAATCAAAGACAATAACACCATCATGAAAATTAACATAGCAAAAATCACATATTATATAGTATGCATGAATATGGGAAATGTAATGCATGAGAATGTATTTTTCCTTTAATTAAGAAAATCCGTATATCTAAAAAGATATCTGGCTACCTTAGGAAAATATATCAAATTAAATATTCTAAAACCAAAATACTTTGTCATTGTTTGAAACAAATTTTTGAAAAAGCTTAGATTAAAAATAAAAACTTAGCTAAACCCTTTTTAAATGGCTCTAATTTCCTAAGTTTAAAATCCCGGACTTGACCATCCTTAACTCGAGACTTAAAAAATCATTTTTAGAGTTTAAAAAGGCTTAGAAACTACCCTAAGTCAGTAGCTAAACTTCCTAATCAGCCTCCTCTAAGTAACTTAACCAAATCAGAAAAATGATTTTCCAGCCCCCTCTAAGTAACTTAACCAAAACAGAAAAATGATTTTCCTTCAAATTCAATTCTACCTCTACTGTCTAGTTTTAAAGCACAATTTTTTACCCTATTTTTAAAAATTCTAAAAAGTCTAAAACAAATACTGGAGAATCAAGACATGTAAAACTACAAGGGAAAAAATCTGCTTGATTGTTTGACTAAAGATGACAACCAAGAAAAATCGGGAAAGTATGAGTACTAGGTGAAAAAACTATTTTGCGAGGACACATTTTTTTTGCCTTTGATAAAATCATTTAAAAATCAAAGTAAAAATGTTAGAGACTCTCCTAAGGACTCACAAACAGTAGCTAACACTTTTGAAAAGTTAGGAAAAAATTAGCTAAGTAAAAAAAATCACAAAGGTAGAATAATCAATTTGACAACACTTTAATTTTCCACAAGTATGCTAAAAATGAGCATGACTTTGAACCATTGATTGGTCTAAGTCATAAATCAAGTGGAAATGACATGAAATGTATGAAAATACAACATATATGATGCATGAAATGTATGATTTAAAATCTAAATGACATGAAAAATGCATGGCATCAATAAAATGACCTAGACCTAAATGAACTTGCATGGCATTTAATGTAACCTAGGTCTAAAATGCATGAATATGCATGGCAAATCAAACCAATCCTAAATCTAAAAAATGCATGGCAATAACACAAACATATGGCATGCTTTAACAAAATAAACAACCAAATATCATGAAAATGCAAACCTATCAACTAACATAACAAAAATGCACACACCAAGCATACAACATGAGGGTGGCCGAATGGTCTCATGCTTAAAATGAGCATGGCATTTTCACAAACACATGATATACTAACATGCATAGCTAAAGAATAATGCTCAAATCATGCAAATATAAAGTAAAGGCATGAAAACCAATAGGCATTTTCACAAACACATGGATTACAAAAATGTAAAACATAAACAAACTTAAACATTTTGAAAACGGAAAATCAAAAATGCAAGACAAGTAAAATAAACATGATAACAAGATAATAGACTCAAAAATGGAAACAAGCAAGCAACCAAATTAAAACAAGCTTAATGTTTATGTATTAGAAGAAGATTTAAAGCATCAAAACTTGTTAAATATCAATAATAACATGAAATAAAAATGCAAACAGCAACTACAATATAACAATAGGCCATTCGGCCACTTAGGGAAAAATGGAAAAAAATTGATTTTCCATAGTTTTTCAAGAAAGCATGAAGGAAGAACTTGAAAAGAAAGCTTAAAAACACTTATTGTAAAATCAAAATTAAAAGAAACTCACCAAATATGAAATAAAAATAGCAAATCAAGAATGGAAAATCAAAGAAAGTGCAAGAGTATGGTGCTTAAAGCAACCTCTAGAAGTTATATTGCAAGATTTTTCTCTTCTAACTTTATTTTCTTTTCTAAACTTTTCTTTTTGCCTTTCAACAATGGAGAGAAAAAATCAGCCAAAAACAAGAGAGAATAGAGAGTGAATAGCTAATGAATGAAAGAGAGAGACTTCCTCCTTCCTTGTAATGGCCGAATGGCCCCCCCAATGCTAGGATATTGTCATTTTTCTTTCAAAAAATTTTGATCCAAAGGCTATTGATCCAAGATGTTTAAAATATTAAATTATCACCCTTAGATTAGGCAATCAGCTATCCACAATTATAGCTATTCAACTTCATGACGGAGTCTTCAACTTTTCTCTGATGCCCCACTTGTGGAACCTTCAATCTAGATCAATTGTCAAATAGTCCTTCTTGATTTAGATACTTCTTTTAATGATACAAAATAAAATGCAAATGCTTCATGGTGTAAATGCAAATGTCTTGGATTGATGCAAATGCTTCTAAATGCATATGCATATGTCCTAGATTGATGCAAAAGCTTCATGGTGCAAATGCGAAGATCAATAATGATACAAATGCTTCTAAATGCAGATGCATATATCTTGGATTGATGCAAATGCTTCTAAATGCAGATGCATATGTCTTGGATTGATGCAAATGCTTCTAAATACAGATGCATATGTCTTGGATTGATGCAAATACTTCTAAATGCATATGCAGATATTGAATAAGATGCAAATGCTTCATGGTGCAAATGCAAAGATCAATAATGATACAAATGCTTCTAAATGCAAATGCAGATATTGAATGAGATGCAGGTACCCCTACGAATCGTGTTCATGTAAGTAGTTCAAGAATGGTGTAATTGTAGTTACAACGAAGATGCAATGATCCTAGAAATGATGTAATTGCTTGAGATGATGCGAATGCAAATTTTATGAAGGATATACTTGTAAAGGTAAAATGCAGATGCTCATGATATAGTGCAAATGCTAATACCCATGAATAGTGCAAATGCTTGCTGACATGGTGCAAATACAAAGCTTAATAAAGAAATGAGTGCCCATGAATGATGCAAATGCCCTTGATTGTATTTTTTTTTTTTTAGACTTCGGCTTAGCCTTTCCCAATCATTTTTTCTCTTTAAATCAGAGTATATCTTCAACTCCTTTTTCAATCTTTGACTATTCTCTTGCCCTAACAGTTTTCAAACTATTTTCAGTAGAAATCGGCTTACTGAGTTCTATTTCTTCTTCTGATAGTTGGAAGTCAAGGTTAACCCTTGTAGTTCCACACTTTTGGGTTAGAAAAACCCTTATCTCATGACAACATCAAAAATGGGTGTTTCAAAAATATTTTTATTTTCCCTTTTTTGAAAAACAATTTTGCTTATTTAATGAAAACTTTTGAGTCAAAATATTAACTGCACAGTGTGTGATGTACGAATCTTTTGAAGACTGATGATCACTATTAGAAATTTCCCTAAGTGTCAATTTCGGTTTTTCAATTTGAATTGACAAGGCTTGGTACATCAAGATTTTGGTTTTTTCAGGAAAACTTCTCAACAAAAATGTATGTCCCTTCTAGGCTCACAAATGGAGCGGATTTTATATATCATGAATTTATTAAGAACCAAACAAATTCGACATTCTTTATTTTCCATATCAAGGTATTTTGACAAGTGTCAAGATTGGTCAGGATGTTTAAACCGAAAAGTTTAATTTTGGAGGAAAAAAAAGTTTCAGTTTTTGAAGACAATCCTCTGATTGAGAGCTGTCAATTTGGGAGGTTCAGGAATTCCTAGATGTTCCTCGATGACCACTTCTTCCATTTCACTCTAGACGTCCTATTTTTGGGTTTTCACCCTATAGTCCCATTCTTTCCATTTTTCTTTCTTTCTTTTTTTATGTTCTACCATGTACTTGACAATTCCAAATTCTTCCTTAGTGAAATGATAATTCGATGAGATGGGATAAAATCTGAGGAAGACCTTTCAAATTAAATATTCATGCTTGACCAAAATGGACTTTTAAAGCACGTAATGTAGGCAATGGTTTGGGGTTCAAAAAGAAAGGATAAAAAGGCCCAAAATCTGTGTTTGAGGGTAATCAAATCAAGGATCATTTTTTTAGGAGAATTCCCTTTTGAAGCATTTATCCTTTTTTGGACTTTTCTCTATTTTTACTTCTACTCTTTTTCTTTTTTGCTTTTGGCTTTCATTTGCCATACTTTTTCACACACTTTTTTTTTGTGCGTTTTTCTCTTATTCTTTGCTTCTATTTCGCCATCTTTTCCTTTTCGTTTACTTTGACAAAGTGAGCCCGTATTTATTTTGTACCTGTCTTTAAGCTAGGACTCATTTTTTCATGATTTTTGAGAAGATCTTTCCTCGCATTTGCCCCCGAGTGTAGAGGGTGATCCTTGATCAGGGGTCAAAGACAAACAAAATCTTTCATCTCAAAAGGGGTGACTATGGATAATTTCTTCTTGTGAAAGGGATATGAAATATGGCCATTTCTCATATCAAGCATAAATATTCTCATTGAAAAGCAATCCTCAAGGGAAATAGATAATCCAAAACTCATTTTGCACTTTGGAATCATCCGAATTCTCATATGCATGATATGACAATTTTTCTTCTTTTTTTTGTGTTTTTTTCTTTGGCATGCCCCCAATGATTTAGGCATTAGTTCCATCCTTATTCAACATGTATCCATCATTTCCACATATGATGCCCCTATTTGATTAACCATAAGGATTTGTATCATTGCGAGGAACATCGCAAATCTAGGTTTATACTGAAAATGATGAGTTTCAATCTTGGGTTTGTTTGAAGTGCCAAGGAAAATATTAACCAAAAACGGGTTTTCTCTAAGACATGGGATAATCTGGTTTGGTCATAGTGCCCCAAAGTGTTAATTATGAAATGATGTTTAGGCAACTGATGTTTAATGGTCCTTGGAAATGACATGAATGGTTTTGGAACCACCTTGATACATACCAAATTACCAAGATCTAAATTCTTGAAAGAATGTCTCATTTGTTTGAATTTCAAGGAGTTAGAAATTTTTTCAAAATGTTTGTTCCTATGTTCATAGCCTAGACTAGGATCTACATTTTTGCTTATTTTGCAATGACAATGGTTTATGAAATTTAATTTATTCGTATTCCTTGAAGTATTAGGTCTTTCAAGTGGTCTTGGTTTAAGGAATTTAGGTATAGGAAAACCTTAAAGAGAGAGAGAAAGTATTGGGTCATTTCTAATAATGATCATCAATATTCTCGAGAGTGCCCATTACTTCCTATGAAAAACCCTTATTATTGTTTACCACAAATTTTCTCAAAGTTCCATTTGTTTTTGCAAATTCAAACTTATTGCTAAAATAAAATGAACACAAAACATTTAAAATCAAAGTTTATTTATTTCATGTAGATGTCAACATGAGACAAGTGCTTCTATCATTAAAGTGTATAGAACTATATGCATCAGAATGCTCCTAATGACATGCTTATATAGATAGTAATTATCCTCTTTAAAACCCTACGAAGATACTGATTTACGGCAAAGTAGACTTCCACTGTTTGATAAGCTCTGAAGTTAAAATGCCATTGCGAAAAAAAAACTTCCACCAATTCCTTCAGTTGTCTGCATTCTTCAGTCGAATGCCCAATTGCCCCCATGTGATACTCACACTTGCTGTTAGGGTCATAACTCATTGCTGATGGGTTTGGAGCCGCTTTCAAAGGCATAGGGGTGATGTACTGATTTTTTATCAGTATTGACAGCAGGTTAGAGATTGGGATCGGAATATTCTCTTGGTTATCCCATGGTTGTTTTTGGGAAAGGGGTCTTTCATGACACTTGGGCTTCCCATCTTCAAAACTTATCAAACCAACCTTGATGAGATCCCTAACTTTGTACTTCAAAGCGGGGCAGTTCTCTATTGAGTGTCCTTGATTGCCAGAATGATAATCACAGCACTTACTAGCATCATACCAGCTTGGATAAGGGGGTTTCAGCGGCTCAAATTGCTTAGGTGTCACAAGGTGATTCTTGATGAGTTGACATAGTAGCTCACTATATGACACAGGAATCGGGTCAACCTGATTTTTTTCTTGCTTCATATACCCGTGTAAGCCTTTCTTTCCCATCCTGACATCTCCACTTGTCTTACCCTGAACAAGTAGTGGCTTTTTCCCATTATCTGACTTTCGTTTCTTCTCAAAACCTAACAGCCCAATACTGATTAGTGCTTGAACTTTTCATTTTAGAGACAAACAATTTTCTGTAGAATGACCTCGAATCCCGTAATGATAATCACAAAATGCATTTTCATCATACCAGTCTGGGTACGAGGGTTGACTAGGTTTTACTAGCACTCGAGCGAGGAGTCGATTTTCGATAAGCTGGGGTAATAACTCAAAGTAAGGATAGATAGTGGCTCAAACTGATCTTTTTTTTTTAATATTCTTTGATTTTCCCTGATTGGCCTGAGGTTGGAGATTTATCAAATAATTACTTTGATAGGAGATCTGGTATAAGTAAGGATCCCGATACACATTGCTCATGGAAGGGTAAAACTGATGGTACATGGGTTGTGGAGGATATGGGACAAAGCTTCCCATATGTTGCCCACCATAGGTCACATAGACTGGATATCTTTTCCTTTTCTTTGGGGTTCCCAATTTTCCTTGCTACCGGATATCTCCCCTACTTTGAGCTTCCCTTTCTTGTCTGTCTCTTTCATTATATCTTTTGGAATTATCCTACCTGTGGAATCTTTCAGGGCATTAGCAACGAGCTTATCATAGCATGGAGCCTGCAATGTTTTTGTAAATAGGACAACAACTTCTTTTTCAGTTAAGGACGGTTGTACTTGGGCCGTTGTATCTCTCCATCTGCGAGAATATTATTCGAAGCTTTCAGTGGCTGTCTTTCTCATATTTTGCAAAAAGAGACGGTCCTGCAGCATATCAATCACATACTTGTATCGATTATAAAAAGCCTTAACCAAATCGCTCCAGGAACGAATCTGATCCTTACTCAGCCGACAATACCATTTGCTTGCAGATCCTCTGAGGCTATCAAGAAAACAATGGATCAATAACTTATCATTAACCGCATGGCTTACCATCCTCTGGCAGAACATTTTGAGATGGGTCCTTGGATCAGTTGTCCCGTCATATATCTCGAAGCTGAGAACTTAAAATTCCGATGGAATGACTAAATCAGGGACCAAGCAAAGTTCTTTTGGATCTACACTCCCAAATTCATCTATGCTTTCTACTGCCCGGGGCTTTTCATTTAATAGCTGAAGCTTCACTATATCTTGTGGTTGTATGCCTTGAGAATTTTGCCCTTTAATTGCTGTTACCTTACACGAGCAAGAGAGGCAATTCCACGAATTGTTTCCCAAGACTTTTGATTTTCCTTTTGCAGCAGAACTCACAACCTGTCCCTGTTCTTTGACCATTAGCTCTATTAACTTAATCGTTTGCTCTTGCATCCCTTTTCGAACTCTAATCACTTCCTCCTCCATCTCTTGCTGAACCTGTTCTATTCTCTCCATTCTAGCCAAATTTTTAGCCTCCATGGCTCTTTCTTTCTCAGCAGAGTCCTTCTCATGCCCATTTTCTTTGACAATGAAAGGTATTAGCTCCATCAACTTAATCGTTTGCTCTTGGATCCTTTTCTGAATTCCAATGACTTCTTCCTCTATCTCTTGCTGAACCTATTCTATTCTCTCCATTCTAGCCAAGTTCTTAACCTTCATGACTCTTTCTTCCTCAGTAGAGTCCTCAACATGCCTCTTGCCTTTGACAGTGACGGACATCAATTTTATCATTTTAGCCATTTGTTCTTAGTAATCTTTCTGATTTCTGTTCAGCCTTTCTTGTGTTTCCTGCAAAGCTTGTCTCATTCTTTCCATTTCGTCTAAATTTTCGCCTTCCATGAATCCTGGCAATGTTGAACAGATTCTCAGTGACTCATATACCTCTGATTTGAAAAAAAAAAAGATTTCTTTGAAAGGTCTTAAAGCTAAGCCAATTTCTACTTCATCCCATTAACGAATTTCGTGATGAATGAGCCATGGATGTTATGAATGTAACATGATGCCAATATAATGTATGCAAGTCAATATATGGATATATACAATGATTGACCATGCATGTCATAAATATTTCCCAATGAATGATCATATTCATTATGAATGCAACACGATGTCAATTATGATGCATGTAAACAATGAATGATTGACACAGAGTATATACAAAGAAAATCATTTTGACCATGTGTGTCATGAATGCATCCTGATGCTGACATGGTGCATGTAAAGAATAAGCAAATTAATGCATGGATATATACAGAAAAATCATGCTGACCATGAATGCATGAATGCAACCTGATGCCAACATGATGCATGTAAAGAAAGAATAATGTGATACACAGGTATATACAAGTAATGACCATGCATGTCATAAATGTATTCTACAATGGATGACTATGCATACTATGATTGTAACATGACATCAAAATAATACATGTAAAAAATAAATGAATTAACACAAAGGTATATACAAAAAACAATCATATATATCACAAATGTATTCTACAATAAATGACCACATATGTTAGGCTTGTAACATAATGTCAAAATGATACATGTCTATCAACAAACAAATAAATAAATGAAATGAATGAATGAATGAATTGGTAAATGGATAATGCTTTTATGAAACTAATGATATTTGCCTTAAACTCGGATCCCAAAGCCAAAGGTTTTTCATTAATTCATGGAAAACTTCATACAACATCTTAACGTCGGGTTACATAGAAACATCTGCCTACACTAGTCTTAACTTTCAAGAAATGCAACAACCATTGATCATGCTTCTCAAAGTCTTCACCCTCTTAACCAATACTTGCCCTGTCGGTAGCCTCGGATAATGTCAGTGATGTCGACTTTCTCGACTGGCAGCTGTTGCTCTATATCCACATGGAATGACTCATTCTCTTTCCGCACCAGGGACGTTCTTCCTTTTGCGTTTCCCAACCTGAACCTCAATTGTTCATTTTCTTGTTGGCATCTTTCTAACTTGGTTGATAGCAAGGAATGTGCATCCTCCCATTTTTGTCGTTCCTGAGAAAACCCGGACTCCTTTTCTTTACTTTCCTTGGCCTTATTCTTCCAATAATCCAACTCCATTTGAAGTTTCTTCACTTGTTTCTCATGTGCTATAAAATAAATACTGGCTCCTGTGAATCTTCCAGTGGCCTTTATTTTCTTGTTTTCTTGATGCAGATCTAGTATATAGGCCAGTGCTGTATCCCTTTCTGTGACCACTTCCCTTGTCTTAGTTTCCTGAATGAAATTTAGTTTTCAAGTCCTCGATGTCTTCCTGAAGTCTATCACATTCGCGTTTCAACTTCGCCTTGTCTTTTTCTATTTCTTGCTTAACTAACTCAACTTCTGACTGTATTACTGGTTCGGGCTGAAGAACAACTGGATGAACAGAAATATCTTCGGCGGGAAGTACAATGTCACGAAGCTTCTTTGTCCTCCATACTAGATAAGATGGAGTAGCATTGTCGGTACACCTACTCACTTGTGAACAGTATAATTCCTTCCATGCTATGATGACTTGAAGTATTCTCCCAATATATCCGAGCTCACCATAAGAGAAGTCCATCGAGATAAGCTTATGAGTCATCGGGATAAACTGTTCAGATCTATACTGCCTTCGCACTAGTAAGGGTGCATAGCTAACGGTTCCCCAAGATCCCAACAATGAAATCCATAAGTTCTCACCACAGCGGTATAAAATCGACCCAAGTGGCATCCACGAGGCCCTCCAAGTTATATCCTCTTTTCCTAAGTGACGGAGAGTCTTAATCCATTGTTTCTTATCCCCTTTCTTAGACTATTTTTTGTTGTTGAATTCGGTGAGAGGAACACACGTCTTCATATAAGGCGAAGCTTCCCATTATCATACCCCAGAAATGACTCTGAATCCAAACTTAAAGAAGTTGTACACAACCTTCGGAGCGTCCTTTTCCTTTTTTTCGACAGTAACTAAATGACCTAATCGTCTCAGCAAGAATGGCATTGGAAGGATCAATATGTTTGTCTAACCGATCAAAGAAATCCACTAGAGCTACCTCAACATGACGTTCCACTTTCGGAAATATAACCAACCCATAAATGGCCAAAGCAAATACATCCAACACGTGATCACCATCTGGGTTGCTCTTAATATGATTCTGCAAGAATACCCAAGGAATGCAGTCACTCGAACCTTTCTTTTTTATCTGTGGAGAATCTATCGGAATATCTATACCCATCACTTTAGAAAGTTTCTTCTCACAGCTCGATGTTTTTTGCTCCTGCCAATAGAACTTATCCGGATTTGCTGACTCAATACGGAGCAAAGTAAAATATTCCTCAAGGGTAGGTACCATATCTTCCCAATTAAAAGTAAAACACTAGTATGAAGGATCCCAGAACTGTACTATGGCCCTAATCAGCTGTTCATCCACCTCAATCAGGAGAAGTAGAGCTATATCACCATATTTCCTAGTGAATTCATTCTTCCTATCAAATCCCCATTGTCTCCAAATTTCCCTTAATTCCACTAAATCATTTTGAACAAATCCAAGTGAACTAACTCAAGAATTGTAGACGTAAAACCCACGACCAAACAGTTTCCTTTGTCACCTTGATTCGCTCAGACTCCATTCTGACCTCCTGATATGTCTTGCTAACCACTGATACTGATAAAATATCTCGGCGTTCCATGACTATAACAAAAGCTCTTCAGTTGGCACCCGGTTTAAGGAAAATACCCCTAAATAATCATGATGCATGAAATGAATACAAAAACAAAACAAAACTAAAAAACACAAGTCAGTAATATGATACTAAAATCAAAAATCATAATGATAATAAAATTAAATAAATACATAAATAAATAAATAGTGAAAAGTAAGAAGTGCTCATTCGAGTGTTTCCTAGCTTCGGGATATCTAATCGAAAATCCGGCATGGCTTCGCCTAGGTTCATTATATGAGGGTGAATTGGTTCTAAGGCCCCGAATTGTTCCTCACTGTTGTCGGTGAAGGCTAGTAAGGCACCCCGATAAAAACGGGTTCAATTCGTTAAAGTTCATTTTCCCGGCTTATGCGGAGGCTATTGCCACAGGAAGCATAGGGAATCTGATACTCCGAAAGTGTTTCGCTAGCTTATGCGGAGGCTATCGCCTCACGAAGCGTAGGTACTTTACTTTCACCTAAAGGGACGAAACACGGTTATAAGGCTCATGATATGTAAATGCACGTGTAGTGTGTGAGGAGGAACAATCAAACCTTTCACCAACTATCCTAACCTCTATCCTAAATGCCCTAACAAGATATTAAAGCAAGATTAAATAATGTCAAGCATTAACAAAGAATAATAATCAGAGAACAATAATAATATGTATGCACATGAAAATGAACATATTTAAAAATATTTTATTATTTTCAAAATTCTCATTAATATTAAAAAAAATATGGGAATTAAAATTAAATACCAATTAAAACTGACAAAATCGAGACTTTGATAAAACACGAGTAATTCTAGGCCAGACTCTCTAATGTCCCCAGTGGAGTCGCCAAGCTGTTGCAACCTAAAAAATAACAAGGCTCATCGCGAGACTTTATATTCGTTAAGCGTGACATAAAAAAAATCGAGGAAAAGTCGATCTAATTCCTCTTGAAAAATGAAGGTTTTGAAAATGACCTTGAAAAAGACACGGAGTCGCCACCAATCTTTTTTAGCTAGGTGTGAAGCCACCTATTAAAATCGATTTTAAAAAACATTTTAAAATTAATTAAAACATTTTAAAACCAATTTCAAGTCTGCGTTTTAAACCAGAGAAATCAAATAAGCGGGTTCGGGACTAGGTTACGTGTGGGAAAGGATTAGCACCCCCACAATGCCCGTATAAAACGGTACCTTATTAATCGTGTCCTTATCTCAAATCTCGGTAAAGAAGTCGGTTTTAAATTTAGTATTTCAAGTTAATTCCCAATTTAAAGAAAAACAATTCCATTCATTTGAAAATAATCCGGAATTTATTAATTCAAAATTTTCCTACATTCCCCGAAAATTTGGCAAAATATAAAATTTTTATTTATTTAGAAAATTTTCCGAATCATTCTCATTTTAAGAAAGATATTCCGTTATTAATGATAATTGATGATATCCTCCCCGGCAACCCGGAAGAGAACACATGAATTATTTTAACTCGGGAATAACTTTGTTTTATTTAAAATCATTATCTTTTTCAAAACATTTTAAAGAAGAATATGAATATGTGTGACATAAATAAAATGAGATAGCAAAGTCTAGATAATATAATACAATCTAAATGATATGATATAAATGACATAACATATTCTAAATGAAATGAGATATCCTAAATAAAATGAAATATCCTAAATGAAATGAAATGTCCTAAGTGACATAATATATTCTATATGAAATGAAATAACCTAAGTAACATGAGATATTCTAAATGGAATGATATGATTTAAATGACATGAAACATAAAACTAATGCTATCATGAAATATGCATGAAAATAAAAATAAAAATGATAATGCATGAACATAGTATATGCTAATAAATGACTGAATAAAAAGCATAGGATTGCATAAAATATTCAAAACCATATTTTTTTGCCTTTGATAAAATCATTTAAAAATCAAAGTAAAAATGTTGGAGACTATCCTAAAGATCCACAAAAAGTAGCCAAGACTTTTAAAAAGTTAGACAAGAATTGGTTAAGTAAAAAAAATGACAAAGGTAGAATAATCAATTTGACAACTCTTTAATTTTCCACAAGTATTCTCAAGTGAGCATGACTTTGAGCCATTGATTGGCCTAAGTCATAAATCATGTGGCATGATATGAGATGCATGATCATACAGCAAATTGAATGTATGATTCAAAACCTAAGTAATATGGAAAATGCATGGAAATACAAAATAACCTAATGCCTAGCATGAGTTTGCATGGCAATAAATGCAATATTAACCTAAGGCATGATATGTATAATGGTGCAAATGAGACTTAGACCTAAAGTGACATGAAAATGCATGGTGATACAAAGTAACCAAAGACCTAAATAGCATAGCAATGCATGGCAATACCAACATGATTTAAAACCATATATACATGGAAATATGCATGACAATACAAGGATGATCTAGACCTAACAAACTTGCATGGCAATAAATGCAATCTTAACCTAAGGCATGATATGTATAAGGGTGCAAATGAAACTTAGACCTAAAATTACATGAAATGCATGGCAATACAAAGTGGCTTAAGACCTAAATAACATAACAAATGCATGGCAATACCAACATGATTCTAGACTTTATATGCAAGGCAATACAAATATGGCCTAGACCTAAAATGTGATGAGAATGCATGAGAATGCCATGAACATATAGTGACCAATAAACCTAATACTAAGGCAGCAACTCAAACACAATTTCATGGCATAATAATGCAAGGCAATGGTACCTAAACAAAATGCAAGTGCACATACAAGGAAGAAACACATGCATGGGGCCGAATGGCCACTAAATAACCAAATGCAATCCTATCTAGTCAATAACACAAACACATGGCAAATCAAATAAAAATCTACCATGTTATGGTATGAAATACAAACCCATCAACTAAACAAATTGGAAATGCATCCACAAAGCAAAAGGAGACATGATAAGCGAATAGTCTTAAAAAAAAAATCATAGTGTAATCCTAGCTAGCAAATAACACAAACACATGGTAACAAATATGATGATAATGCAAATATGATGACTAATATAACTCATGAATATACCAATGACAAATTAACAAACACATGGCATGGTCTAAATATGTAAACATAAATGGAAGCATACTAAACATGTTAACATACAAAAAATGCACACATGCACAATGACATTCATCATGGCCGAATGGTCCTATAAGCCTAGCATGGTATTTTCCACAAACACATGGCATGATGTAGTATTAAACTATCACAATCAAGCTAACCTACCATAAATCAAGATAATCTAATACAAGTATGCTAACCTACCACAAATCAAGCTCATGAAAAAAAAATATCTCAAAAATTGGAAAACCATTCGGCCATTGTGGATTAAGGATGAAAACTTGTTATTTTTTTATACTTTCTTTAAAAACAAAGTAGTAGATCCTTAGAAGCAAGTTCATTTCATGAAAGGAAAACAAAAATAACAATCAAAACAACAAAATCATATCAACAAAGTATGAAAAACCATGAAAGAGCATAGCTACCTTGCTCTAGCTTTCCAAATCAAGAAGAAACAAGCTAAAACACCTCTTTTCCTTCTCCTTTTTTCTCCTCTCTTTTTCCTTTCTTTTTTCTCTCTTTTTCTCCTTAGCTACTGCCTCTCTTCAGCTTCCAAGCCTTGTGAAAAACTGCTCAACCCCCCTCCTTATCCCCCTTGGCCGAATGGTATAGTCTTTTAGAAGGTAGATGGTTATTTTTCATCCAATGGCTATCACTTAAGATGCCTTCTATGTAAAAATTCCACTATTAGATTAGAATCATCAGCCCTTGAATTATGATGTCATAAAGATGTCATAAATAGGATCCCTTTTCCAAACATTGGTCCCTGTGTTGCAAATTCAAAAGCTTGATCACAAAAAATAACTACCTTCCTCTTCACTTGTGGCCTTTTGATTAAAAAATCAGAAAATATCTGCCCACCATTGGGCCTTGGCCAGATGACCCTTCACCTTCCTGCCCATGCTTCAATTTTTTAAAAGCAAGAAAGGCCCTTTTCGATTAGAGTAAAATGACATTTTTGACCCCCAAACCTAAATAAATAGCAAACCGACTCCAAATTCAAAAAAAAAATCAATACTTCTGAAATAATAAAAAATTGAATTTTGGAAGTTTTCAAAATTTTTCGACCCCATTTGCTATTTATTTGGATTTTTTCTTCCAAAATTGCCCTTTTATGCTCCCAAACTTTCCCATTTTTTAAACGAGCTCCGAATCCAGATTTTTCTTCACCAATATCTTCCAAATAATTTAAAAGTGTGATCTGGAAGTTTTCATAATTTTTGGAGCTCATTTGCTATTTTTTGGGATTTATCTGCTTGAATTACTATATAGTGGGCCCGGGATTTGCCCATTTTTCAAACGAACTCTGAATCTAGATTTTCTTTCTCCAATCTCTTCCAAATAATTTAAGAATGAGATCTAAAAATCTTAAAAAATTTTGGAGCTCATTTGGTATTTTTCCATGATTTATCTTCTTGAATTTCTATATAGGGGACCCGGGATTTGGCCATTTTGCAAACGAACTCCGAATCAAGATTTTTCTTCGCCAATCTCTTTGAAATGATTTAAGAATGAGATCTGCAAATTTTTAGAATTTTTGGAGTTCATTTGCTATTTTTCCCAAATTTTCTAATTTTGCCCTTTTACCTTAGAATCCCGGTTTTGCTCAAAACAAGTCCGATTTTCAAATTTTCTTTTCATAGGCCTTTTTCATATATTGAATTGGAGTTGGTCCAAATACGCCCAATTTTTACGATCAAATTTCCTTCCAATTTGATTTTTCCTTTTTTCATTGTCGGGAATTTCCTCATTTTTTCCATTTTCCCTCTAATCGGCTCTTTTCTCGGATTTTCTTCAAACTGAGCCTTGGACTATCCTTGTTTACTCACTCCTCATCAATTAGGGGCTTTAGTTTTACCGAATTGGGCCATGTCTGTAATTTTCCCCAATTTCCCCAAAATCCACCAAAAACCCTAATTCTCGATTTTCTTCCGGATTGACTTTTCTTTTAGTTTTTCTTTCAAGTAGCTTCTCCATTACCCTTTGTCAGTGCTTATCTTTCATTTGAAACCTTCAATTTCGACCAATTTAAACGTTTAAGCACTTTTCCCCAAATTTTCCGAACTAGGGTTTTCTTTCTACTGAATCTCTGTAACCCAACTTCCGGACTCCATATCTATCAATATAGACCTCGAATTATCAAAATTCTTTTGCCATTTTTCAATTGAACTTCAAATCTTGATTTTGGAAGTGGGTTGACTTTTTTAGTTGTTGACTTTTTAGGGTTGACTTTTTTGGGGTTGATTTTTTCAAGTTTGACTTTTTATGCTCGATTTCTTAGTGTAAGTCTCGGAGTACCACCTACAGGATGAGAAAAGTCTTTTTTCATTCTGAAACACCAATTTAGGATGAAAACATACCTGTTTTAGTGGTCCGGACAAAATTAGGTGTCCACAGGGAAAAGATGGAGATTTTGCAAATTTGAGGAAAAGTGTAGAAATGATCAAATTGGACAAAATTGAAGGTTCAGAGTGGAATAAGATCAATAAATAAAGATATCCAAAGGTCCAATTCAAAGTGGAATCAAAGGAAGAGTCAACTTGAAAAATAATTGGCAAAATAAAGATTTAGTGAATAAATGGAAAGTCACATTTTGAAGAACAATCAGTAAATAGAGATATCCAAAGGTCCAATTTGAAGTGGATTCAAAGGGAAAGTCAATTGTAAGAAAAGAAGCAAAAAGAGGAAATTCCCAATTTCGGAGAAAAAAGGGAAAAATTAAATTGGAAAGGTATTCGGATCATGGTGGTTGATATTGTACCGGTACCGATGGTACTGGCAGGTAGGTCCCAATTTTTAACTAAACCGGTACAGGCAGCCTTTAGTTCCGTTCTGGTTTTGGTACCGGCCCATACCGATTGTATCGACCTGTATCGATCAGTACCAGTACGTACCGGTCCTTACCGGTTGGTACAAGAATTTGATTTTTTTAATTTTTTTATAAAAAAAAAATTCACTTATTTGATTTTTTAAACCAGTTTCAATATTTTTTTTGTTATGATTGATGGAGACTCAATTAAGAGTTGTAAACCCAAGTGCAGGTTATGTTCAAGTAATAAATTCTCGGGTGTCCGAGGTCGAACCACAGGGAAGCGTACTAGTAAGTATAAGTTTATAAATATATATGAAAAAGAAAATAAACAAGATATTAGGGAATCAATAACAAAGAAAGTAAACAAGATATTAGAGAACAAAATAAACAAAATAACATAAAAGCAATTAAACAAGATATAAAAAAAACAATAAGAAAGGATGTTGAGGTTAGAGAATCCACTCTTGGTGTTATGCTAAGATTAATCTTGTTTTATTACACAATTGAAATCCACACATAAGGGAGGTTCCAACCGGAAGGTTTAGCAATTCAGTCCAAATTGTCCAACGTCCATAGCATATGATATTATGTTCATTTGGTGTCCTCAAAACTCACAAAAAGAGTCCAAGCATTCCTTATGCCAAGGTATATGTCTACAACAAATCAAGGTTATGAAACCAAGCATTTACTGTGCCATTTTCATTGTCAATAATGAATCAAGATCTCTACTTTGCAAGTATGATTTTAAACCAAAAGAAAATATTATCTACACTAGTGTTTATAAATGATGATTCATTTTAGCTCATGTTGAAGAGACTAACCTTAGCATTTACCAAGAGCTTCACCTCATCACCTCAACAATATGATTAGCAACACATACTAGATATGAATAAAATGAAAAGAAATGTAAGAAACATAAGTAAAGAAAAAGAAAACTAGAGAAAGGAAAGAAGAATAAAACTTAGAGAATTTTATTACAATGGCAAATATCCTACCAATGTATAATATGTATCCCAATACTCATCCAAGGCCCTCTATTTATACACATTTTGGAGGGCTAAATGACAAGAGACAAGCTTTACAAATTTCAAAGGTAGGTATAATAGGTGGGTGCATTTTTCTAACAATTTTCGTCATATTGTATGACAATTCTGATCAGCCAGCTTGATGGTCGATTTTGTCAATGTTGGAGGCTCGATCTGATAAAATGGTCTTCTAGAAAAATATACCCCTATCAGTTACGGATCCATAGCCGTTGGAATCAGATCATTTGCGCACGTGGATCGGAAGATATGGTCAAAATACCAAAACGGTGCAGAACAGACGTCATTGCACATCAGCCAACTTGATGGTCGATTTCGCTAGGGAAAACGACTCCGTTTCAAGAAGTGTAAAACATGAAAACGATAGATATGCCTCTTAGCTTTGCAGGGATACAAAGTTCAGCCTTATTGCTTCAGTGAAACTCAAGATATAGCTGATATGGCAAAAGGTGTCGGAACTGGAACTGAACTGGATTTGCCCTTAATACTAGTAATCTGAAATCACTCAAAAAAACTTGTGAAAAACACCAAATTACATAAAAATATAAAAGATCATAAACACAATTAGACTAAACAATAATAACTCGTATTTGACACAAAACAATAATAAAACATAACTAAAAACTATATAATTATACGAGTTATCACACCCCCATACTTAGATTGTTGCTAGTCCCTAGCAACGACTCAATAAAAAAAAAATAATAATAATAATAAAATAAGAAAATCTAATCTAATCCATTTTCGTAGGAAATCACGGTGGCACTTAGCATGTGACACAAGCCTTTAAACCCCTAGGTGTCCCTAGTGGACGAGTTTAGTCTCGTGAGGGTTTACTAGGACGATACCCACAAACATTGAAGACATAAGAAAAACTAAAAATAATAATTATAACTAATCCTTCCAATATAAATTAGAGATAATCATTGGACAAGTCTTAAAAACTAATCCATAGCTTAAAGAAATTCACAAAAAAATCTTGCTTGAATGTAAATAGTTTGAGTTAAGCCAATATTAACATAACATATTTCAATCAAAATAGTGTATATTCAAACTTAATCTCAACTTCTCACATGGGATACTCTCTTGATTTTCACTCTTTAAAGTAGTGGTAAAGTGTTTACACTCAATCAATCTCATGAAAACACTTCTACCATATGCTTGCTTGTCCACCTATTCTCCACTATTTAGATCATACAACTTCATAAATCAAGAGGTCTTTATTCAAGGTTGTAATGGGGCCAAAGGGTTATAATGTGGTTAAAGAACAAAATGATAAAGATATCACAAAGGTTCCAAAGAGTTCATAGATTTTAGAGACATAATAAGATCATACAAATAAAACTTCTCAAAACTCTTATAAAGCACATAATAACATAGGCTAAATATTCATGTTGAGCCTTTGCATCATTCTAACCAACTTTGTAACATCTTTTTCTAGAAGTTCAAGAGAAGATTTTTTTTTTTTTTTTTTTTTTTTTTATATGGGAATGTATTTGACAATGATCCCTTTCTTTTTCTCTTGACTTTTTCTTTTCTTTTCTTCCCCCACACTTATCTTTTGTTTCTAACCCAAATTTTCAAATAAAAATATCCCTTGTTTTTTTTGCAATATGTCTCAAAATATAAAATTCATCTTTAGAACAAGGGTAAGGATATAAGCATATTTAGGCTAGGTGTAAGTTGTGGTTACCAATAAAACATCATATTTAATGTAGGCTCAAATTGGCTCACTAGTGGGGATGTTCTCGTAGTACATTAATAATGGATGGCTGTTTGGCTCTGGTTATAATCCTAATGCCTCTATCATATTCATGTTGTCACATGTATCAATATAGTCTCAAACGGTTTAAAGCAAGTTCTAGAGAATCATGTAATCATAAGAGCACTCAAGAAAGAAATTAGATTGATTTGTATAATGCATCAATCATTATAGGCTCAAAAACTCACAAAGATGATTATACAAGTCAGATTAAGTCTAAACATGCTTCTTTCTCAATCAACATATCATATTAACATTGGCTCATAAAAAGGTTGACATCAAGCTCAATTCTCATGAAAATCTTCTCACTAATAAATCTGTTTTAGACTTATGCAATTCATATCTCATCATTGTATTGAAAGTAACTAAAAAAAAACACACTAAGTCTAAACATGCTTTTTTTTTTTTTTTTTTTTTTTTTTGTTTTTTTGAAGAAGAAGATTAAATCAAAGTGACAAGGTATGTCTCAAGTCTCCCTTACTCAGACCTTGTTCAGAATGAATACTTCTAAATGTCTTAAAACACAACAATTTTTTTTTTTTTTATTAGCAAAATATGTCCCTTACCCCCTACTAAAATATGACATTGTCCCCAATGTCAAATTTTAAAGGTAGAATTTAGGAGATATTACCTGCAGAGGTTGCTAACCAATTATTATAACTGAGACACAACAAGCAAAATGTTAGATAATGTCACAAAGACAAAGTGCAATCCACTCCTTGCTCGTCCATATCTCTTTTTCTTTTTCCGAGCGTTTGCGAAACAACCGTAGCAGATAAACACTCATAAGCTTGTAGCTTTTTGAGTAAATCTTCAATGGTTGTAGCAGAAATTATGGTTCTCCTTGCCTCTGAAAACATGAATCCATTATCCACAGCATTATCTAAATATGAAAGTAAATTACTAAAATAACCATTAATATTAAGCAAACCAATGGGTTTCTTATTTGTGACCAAAGATGACCAAGAAGCCACGCAAGCTATTTCTTCCAATGTACCCAGACCTCCTGGTAAGGCAATGAATGCATCGGCAGAATGGTACATGATTGTTATCCGTTCAGGGATACTCCAGACTTGTATTTCCTTACCCACGGTAGGTCCACAAAAATCTGCGAATAGTTTTGGCACGATTCCTAGAACTGGACTTCCTCCGGCGTGTGCTGCTGTAGCGACTGCTCCCATTAAACCCGTACTACCGCCTCCATAAATCAAGTGGATCTTTTGTTGGGCAAGTATTACTCCAACTCTTATGGCTTCATCAGCGAATATGTTATTTTTCCCTGGATAAGCACCTCCAAAGACACAAATTTTTTTAATGCGCTGGGACGAAGTGCTTTCCATTTTTTTTTCTTTTTCGAGTGCCTGAAAGAGAATGAGTACATGGTGTAATATATAGAGGACTGAGTAGTGAATCAGACAAGAGTAATAATGTCGCCGAAAGTGTATTTGACCTGTCAGAAGAAAATGTTAACCTAACAAAAGATTTTTGCGTGATTTCAGGAAGAAAATCAAAAAGAGAAGAAAAATCAATCGTAAAAGACCAATGCAAAAAAAACGAGAATAATTACACAAATCGAACAACACGTAAATTAAACTGAAATAAAGTTATTGCAAATCAAACCAAAAGCTGAGAAGTCATTTATTGTAGTTGTGATTGTGGCTCACATCTTCCTCTGGTTTTACGTCCAGAAACGGCTTAAACGCCTTCTATGAGTCGAGGATATGCTTCCCATCCAGTTTTCTTACAAGCTGGCAAACAGGGTCTTTTAACATCAGATTCCCAAGATGTTGCCATTCCCTTTGGAATTGCGACCATAAATCAAGAATTTCTCTTTGTACGTCTCCACTAGGATGCGTCTCAAGAGAAAGTTGGATATTACCCAAATTCTCCTTACTCAGTCCATCCTTAATGAATTCAATTTTATCATCTCGATTAGAGGACGGAATCCCAATAGAACGACATTTACCGTTACACGTCCATCGTGCACACTTGTGGCAATTTGAACTCATGCGCTTTGCTCGTCGCTTCTTTGCATAAGTGCTTCTACCTGTACCTGGTAAATGCAAAACAGGAAGATATTCATCTTCACGTACCTTGGCTTCAATTATCCAACGTATGTCTTCAGGAATCCCTTTGTTCATAAGCATTCTTAATCTTTCTAATCGAACTTGGTAAAGCTTCAGTAAAATATTCCGAGGAAAAGGAGGAAATCGTTTCTGCAATCTTTTGAGAATATCATCCATCCTGAAAAAAAAATGAAATAAAATAAAATGAAAGAGAAATTTATATACAATATCAGTTTTGTGGGTAGCTGATGGAACCGACTTAAATAATCACGGAGTACCGTTATCCGCCATTTAACCGGGGTTAAAAAAAAAATTATATTTACATCTAGTTATTTTCAAAACAAGGATCAGAAAGAAAAACAACCTCTTCTTGAGTAACATGATTTTCCAAAAAGAGTATGTGTCTTTGTCCATTTACCTTGAATACGTTACCATTTTGAGGATTCTCAATGTCAACTGCTCCATAATGATACACATGCTTAACCACAAATGGGCCAGTCCATCTTGATCTCAACTTACCAGGAAATATGTGAAGTCTAGAATTATAAAGTAGAACTTTTTGCCCAACATTAAATGTTTTTCTTGAAATTAACTTGTCATGAAAGGCTTTAGTTCTTTCTTTATGAATTTTAGAATTCTCATATGCATCATTTCTGAGTTCCTCAAGTTCATTTATTTGTAATTTTCGTAAATTAGAAGCGTCATCAAGGTTTGAGTTGAACATTTTAATGGCCCAATATGCTTTATGCTCAAGTTCCACAGGTAAATGACAAGGTTTTCCATAAACTAGCCTATAAGGAGACATGCCCAATGCTGTTTTAAAAGCTGTTCGATAGGCCCATAATGCATCGTTAAGTCTAAGAGACCAATCTTTGCGATTTGGATTAACTGTCTTTTCCAAAATTTGTTTAATCTCCCTATTTGCTAATTCTACCTGTCCATTTGTCTGCGGGTGATAAGGGGTTGCAACTTTGTGTGTAATGGCATATTTCTTCATTAATGTTTCAAAAACCTTGTTGCAAAAATGTGTTCCCCCATCGCTTATGATAGATCGAGGAATTCCAAATCGACTCAAAATATTTTCTTTTAAAAATTTAATCACTGTTTTGTGATCATTATTTCGACATGGAATTGCCTCTATCCACTTTGAAACATAATCTATTGCAACTAAAATGTATAAGAAACCAAAAGATGGTGGAAATGGTCCCATGAAATCAATACCCCAACAGTCAAAAATTTCAATTACAAGAATTGGGTTCAAAGGCATCATGTTTCTTTTCGAAATGGAACCTAATTTTTGACAACTTTCACATGACTTGCAAAAATTATGTGCATCTTTGAACAAAGTTGGCCAGTAAAATCCACACTGTAAAATTTTTGCAGCAGTTTTCTTTGATGAAAAATGACCACCACATGCCTCGGAATGACAAAACTTAATTACACTACTTACCTCATTGTCGGGAATGCATCTTCGAAAAATCTGATCAGGACAATATTTGAACAAGTAAGGGTCATCCCAATAGAACTTCTTTACCTCATTCAGAAACTTCCTTTTATCTTGTGTGCTCCATTGAGAAGGAATTTTTCCTGTAGCAAGAAAATTAGCAATGTCAGCAAACCAAGGTGTCGTGGAGACAATTAGAAGTTGTTCATCAGGAAAAGTATCATTTATTGGTGAGGTTCCAAAAGATTCATCACAAACAAGTCTTGATAAATGATCAGCCACCACATTTTCTACTCCTTTTTTATCTCGAATGGTGATGTCAAATTCTTGCAGCAAAAGGATCCACCTCAGCAACCTAGGTTTTGCATCCTTCTTAGAGAGAAGATATTTTAAAGCTGCATGATCACTAAAGACAACAATTGATGATCCAACAAGGTAAGATCTGAATTTATCCAATGCAAAAACAACTGCAAGTAATTCCTTTTCTGTAGTGGAATAATTCATTTGGGCTCTATTTAAAGTTTTACTTGCATAGTAAATTACATGTGGTTTATTATCTTTCCTTTGTCCTAACACAGCACCAACAGCATAGTCACTAGCATCACACATTATTTCAAATGGTAAGGACCAATCAGGAGATCTCATAATAGGAGCAGTAGTGAGCATATTTTTGAGTTTTTCAAAAGCATCTTCACAATCTTTAGTCCATTCAAATGCAGTGTCTTTCATTAAAAGATTACATAGAGGTTTAGATATTGTGCTAAAATCTTTTATGAATCTTCTATAAAAACCTGCATGTCCCAAGAATGACCTAATGTCCTTTACTGTCTTTGGTGTGGGTAGATTAGCAATCAATTCAAGTTTTGACTTGTCTACCTCAATCCCTTTTGCAGAAACAATGTGACCTAGTACAATACCTTTAGTGACCATGAAATGACATTTTTCCCAATTAAGAACAAGATTTTTTTCTTCACACCTAATCAATACATTTTTCAAATTGGCTAAGCAATCATCAAATGAATCACCAGAAACAGAAAAATCATTCATGAAAATCTCAAGATTACGTTCAATCATGTCACTAAAAATGCTAAGCATGCATCTTTGAAATGTGGCAGGGGCGTTACATAATCCAAATGGCATTCTACGATATGCAAAAGTACCAAAAGGACATGTAAAAGTGGTTTTCTCTTGGTCCTCAAGTGCAATGGCAATTTGATTATACCCAGAATATCCATCTAGAAAACAATAAAACTCATGCCCTGCAACTCTTTCTAAGATTTGATCCATGAAAGGCAAAGGGAAATGATCTTTCCTCGTCACTGAGTTAAGTTTCCTATAGTCAATGCACATGCGCCAACCAGTAACAGTCCTAGCTGGAATTAATTCATTGTTTTCATTTTTAACTACAGTAACTCCAGATTTCTTAGGTACGACTTGAGTAGGACTTACCCATTTGCTATCAGAGATAGGATAAATGATTCCATTATCTAGAAGTTTAATGACTTCATTTCTCACTACTTCTTTCATATTAGGATTAAGCCTTCGTTGCATTTGTCTAGAGGGTTTAGCATTTTCCTCTAAATAAATATTATGTGTGCAGATTAATGGGCTTATTCCCTTTATGTCAGCTAAGGTCCATCCTAATGCATTTTTGTGCATCTTCAAAAGTTGTAACAACTTACCTTCTTGTAGTTCATCAAGATGTGAAGAAATTATGACTGGAAAAGTTTCACTCTCACCCAAAAAGGAATATTTTAGCTCGGATGGCAATGGTTTTAACTCCAGCTTGGGTGGTTCAATAGTTGATGGTACAGTGACATTTGTAAGTGATGGTAGTTCCTCAAACTTTTGTTTCCAACAATGCTTATCCTGAAAAGATTTTAAAGAATCAGTGTGTGAAATTTCTGAAGCATTATCAAACTCATATTCAATTAAATAAGCTTCTAAAGGATCATGGAATGTGGTAGTGGTGAGATGTTCATGAACAAGTTCTTCAATGAAATCCACTTCATGTACTTCTGAATTATCACCAGGTTGCTTGCAAATGTTGAACACATTTAATTCTAAAGTCATATTTCCAAAAGAAATGTTCAACATACCATTCCTGCAATTTATCAGAGCATTAGAAGTTGCAAGAAATGGACGGCCTAATATAACAGGAATTTGAACATTTGGATTTGAAACAGGATGTGTGTCCAAAACAATAAAATCAACAGGGAAGTAAAAATTATCAATTTGAACCAAAACATCTTCAACTATCCCTCGAGGAATTTTTACAGAACGATCAGCTAGTTGAAGTGTAACAGGTGTTTCCTTGAGTTCACCTAAACCTAACTGTTGATAAACAGAAAAAGGCAAAAGATTAACACTAGCACCAAGATCAAGCAATGCACGTTCTATTCTAGTGTTTCCAATGATGCATGAGATTGTTGGACATCCAGGATCTTTGAATTTTGGTGGAGTAAGGTGCTGAATGATTGAGCTCACACTTTCCGTCAAAAATGCTTTCTTTTGTACATTATGTTTCCTTTTAACTGTGCACATGTCCTTCAAAAATTTAGCATAAGATGGAACTTGTTTGATTGCATCCAATAAAGGAATGTTAATCTTAACTTGTTTGAAAAGTTCATAAATTTCTGCATTTTGATTCAAATTCTTTATTGTTTGCAACCTTTGAGGAAAAGGAGCAGGATGCATACCTTTTTCTTTGTCCAAATTTTCAAGAAGTTCAGACTTACCATCATCCTTACCATTACTTTTCGGAGGGGAAAGAGGATCTTGGTCTTTTGATGGAATGTTTTTGTCAATTGCCTTTCCACTTCGAAGAGTTGTGATAGAACTGGCATTTTCCTGTTGAGTTTCATTGGAGCAAGAAACAAGACATTGAGTAGAAGGGTTAGGCTGAGGTTGAGCAGGAAACTTACCTTTTTCTTGAGTGCGTAATGAAGCTGTCAATGTGGACAAGGTGTTTTTGATCTCATTGATGTCCTGTGAAGTCCGACTATTCACATTTGCTTGTGTTTGCATGAATGCTTGCAATGTCTCTTCCAAGGTTTGTACACGTGAAGGTTGATAGGAAAAAGTGTTGCCCGGCTTTTGAGATTGTGGTACCTGAACATGATTATTATTCCGCCAACTGAAGTTGGGATGATTTCTCCATTCAGGGTTATACGTTTCAGAGTAAGGAGAAGGAAAAGGCTTTTTAAATGTGTTTATGGAATTTACTTGATCATGCAACGCTTCTTTAAGAATGGGAATGTTTGGACATTCAGAAGTGGGGTGTCCCATGATTTCACAAATTCCACAACTTTCTTCATTTTTAACCGTTTTGACTTCTTTTACTTCTCTAAGTTCCATGGCTTCAATCTTTCTAGCCAAATTAGCTACTTTAGCTTTTATCTCATCTTCTTGACTAAAATGATATTTACCTCTGTTAGAAAAAAGATTAGATCTATTGGAACTTTCAGAGGAATTATCTGTGTGCCAGGCTTTAGAGTTATCTGCCAAATGGTCTAGGTAGTCAAAGGCTTCTTCAGGTTCTTTTTCTAGAAACTCACCGTTACACATTGTTTCAACAAATTGTTTAGTTTCGGGAGTTAAACTTTCATAAAAGAAACTAATAAGACGCCATTTTTCAAAACCATGATGTGGACAAGAACTTAACAAATCTTTAAAACGCTCCCAGCACTGAAAAAATGCTTCATTTTGATTTTGATTGAAATTTTGAATCTGTCTTTTCAAAGCAGTAGTTTTATGTGCTGGGAAAAATTTCTTTAGAAACTCAGTTTGTAATTCTTGCCATGTGCCAATTGACCTTGGTTTTAAATTATGAAGCCAAATTTTTGCTTTATCTTTTAAAGAAAAAGGAAATAATTTTAGCTTGACAATTTCATTTGTACATTGTTGGTCATTAAAGGTGACACATACATCTTCGAAGTCTTTTAGAAACGAGTAAGCACTTTCTGATTCTAACCCATGGAAATTTGGAAGCAAAGCTATCATACCTGGTTTAAAACGAAAGTTGTTTGCATTGAGAGGAAAAATAAAACAAGAGGGTGATGAGCTTCGAGTTGGTTGCAAGTAGTCACGCATGGTGCGTACTTGTCTGTTCTCATCTTCAGCATGAACACTTTCATTGTCAGCCATGGTAGGAGTTGTATTAGAAAGATTACCTGAAAAAGTTTCACAATAAAATCTAACTAAACGACGAGATCTAAAATCACGTCGCCAAACAAGCATAAAACAAAGTTAATATACAAAATTAGGCGGTATAACCAGCCAATAAAAATAAATATAAACAAATTAGGCGGTATAACCAGCCAAAAAAAAATAAATATACTTATAAACTTATATACTTAGTATTGCTTCCCCGGCAACGGCGCCAAAAACTTGATGGAGACTCAATTAAGAGTTGTAAACCCAAGTGCAGGTTATGTTCAAGTAATAAATTCTCGGGTGTCCGAGGTCGAACCACAGGGAAGCGTACTAGTAAGTATAAGTTTATAAATATATATGAAAAAGAAAATAAACAAGATATTAGGGAATCAATAACAAAGAAAGTAAACAAGATATTAGAGAACAAAATAAACAAAATAACATAAAAGCAATTAAACAAGATATAAAAAAAACAATAAGAAAGGATGTTGAGGTTAGAGAATCCACTCTTGGTGTTATGCTAAGATTAATCTTGTTTTATTACACAATTGAAATCCACACATAAGGGAGGTTCCAACCGGAAGGTTTAGCAATTCAGTCCAAATTGTCCAACGTCCATAGCATATGATATTATGTTCATTTGGTGTCCTCAAAACTCACAAAAAGAGTCCAAGCATTCCTTATGCCAAGGTATATGTCTACAACAAATCAAGGTTATGAAACCAAGCATTTACTGTGCCATTTTCATTGTCAATAATGAATCAAGATCTCTACTTTGCAAGTATGATTTTAAACCAAAAGAAAATATTATCTACACTAGTGTTTATAAATGATGATTCATTTTAGCTCATGTTGAAGAGACTAACCTTAGCATTTACCAAGAGCTTCACCTCATCACCTCAACAATATGATTAGCAACACATACTAGATATGAATAAAATGAAAAGAAATGTAAGAAACATAAGTAAAGAAAAAGAAAACTAGAGAAAGGAAAGAAGAAGAAAACTTAGAGAATTTTATTACAATGGCAAATATCCTACCAATGTATAATATGTATCCCAATACTCATCCAAGGCCCTCTATTTATACACATTTTGGAGGGCTAAATGACAAGAGACAAGCTTTACAAATTTCAAAGGTAGGTATAATAGGTGGGTGCATTTTTCTAACAATTTTCGTCATATTGTATGACAATTCTGATCAGCCAGCTTGATGGTCGATTTTGTCAATGTTGGAGGCTCGATCTGATAAAATGGTCTTCTAGAAAAATATACCCCTATCAGTTACGGATCCATAGCCGTTGGAATCAGATCATTTGCGCACGTGGATCGGAAGATATGGTCAAAATACCAAAACGGTGCAGAACAGACGTCATTGCACATCAGCCAACTTGATGGTCGATTTCGCTAGGGAAAACGACTCCGTTTCAAGAAGTGTAAAACATGAAAACGATAGATATGCCTCTTAGCTTTGCAGGGATACAAAGTTCAGCCTTATTGCTTCAGTGAAACTCAAGATATAGCTGATATGGCAAAAGGTGTCGGAACTGGAACTGAACTGGATTTGCCCTTAATACTAGTAATCTGAAATCACTCAAAGAAACTTGTGAAAAACACCAAATTACATAAAAATATAAAAGATCATAAACACAATTAGACTAAACAATAATAACTCGTATTTGACACAAAACAATAATAAAACATAACTAAAAACTATATAATTATACGAGTTATCAATGATCATTTTTAATTTTTTTATAATTACATTTAAAAATAAAATATGTTCATTAAATTAGGCTATTAGACATAATTAATAATAATTTACTATATTTTTTTAATATTTTAATATTTATTTTACCTATTTGATGTTTAAAAATTTTAGATATTAAATATTTAAAATTTATATTTGCATAAAAACATATATATGCATGTAATGGATGATTATTTGCATGTGTATATAATATATATTTTGTTAAGAAACTTGAAAATAGGTTATACATATAAATATATGAAAAAATATTTGAAAAATATAGGTAAACCCGAACGGTACACCGAAACACACTGTTATCAGTACATACCAGTACCAAAACAAAAACGGTACATCCACCGATACGGTACTGACTAACTTGATTCGGATATAAAAATTGGGAAAAATGGGTCTGAATCCAATTCAATGTGTGACAAAGGTGATGGAAAAAGAAAATCCGAAAAATTGGCCTAATTCGAGTAAAATTGAGGTTTTAGGGGTTAAAGGGTAATTTTGAAAAATTCGAGAAAAATACAATTCGAGCTCAAAAAATTGTGAAACTTTCCAGAATTAAATTTTAGGATGGAAAAAAAAGAAATGAGAAGGAAAAAACCTGAAATTAAGGTCGAAATGCAAATAGGCTAATTTCGAGGGACTAAACCGTAATTTTGGAGAATAATCCAAAAAAAATGGAAAATAGCTCAAAAAATTATGAAAACTTTCAGAACTGAGTTTAATATTGGATAGGATGAATTGGAAGGAAAAAATCCAAAATTGGGGCTCATTTGCAAATAGATCAAGTTTAGAGGCCAAAATGCAATTTTATCGAAAAACCGAGAAATGACCAATTTGCAAATAAAAAAAGAAAGAGAGAAGGCTGATAGATGTGATCCAATGGTCAAGATGGAAGATAAAGTTGATATTTTTAAAGAAAGGACAAGATTATCCATTACTTGCCTATGTAATTTTTGGCCAATAAGAGGCATTTTTATTGTAAGGACGGGAGGCCATTGGCCAAGGCCATTTGAAGGCCCTTTGATAATGCCAAGTGGAATAAGAATGCCAAATAGGAAGATGTTTTGTTGTTAAGCTACATGATCATGAAAAGTGGCTTAAGAGAGGTTGTAGAGATAGGGGACTATAGACACCTAATTTTGTCGAGACCCCTAAATCAGGTACGTTTTCTTCCTAAATTGATTTTTCAGAATGCTAAAAGGCTTTTCTCATCCTACAGGTGGTACTCCGAGACTTAGTCTAAGAAAGCAGACAAAAAAGTCAACCCCAAAAAAGTCAACCCCAAAAAAGTCAACTACTAAAAAAGTTAACCCACTTTCAAAATCAAGATTTGAGGTTCAATTGAAAAACGGTGAAAGAATTTTGATAATCCGAGGTCTACATTGAATGATATGGAGTTCAAAAGTTGGGTTACGGAGATTCAGTAGAAAGAAAACCCTAGTTCGGAAAATTTGGGGAAAAGTACTTAAACGATCAAATTGGTCAGAATTGAAGGTTCCAAATGAAAGATAAGTACTGACTATGGGTAATGAAGAAGCCACTTTGACAAAAAACTGATAGGAAAGTCAATTCGGAAGAAAATCGAGAATTAAGGTTTTTGGTGGATTTCGGTGAAATTTTGAAGAATTACAGAAATGGCCCGATTCGGTAGGACTAATGCCCCTATTTGATGAGGAGTGATTAAACAAGGATAGCCCAAGGCTCAGTTTGAAGAAAATCTGAAAATCGAACTTGCTTTGAGCAAAATCGGGTTTTGGAGGCAAAAGGGCAAAAATGGAAAATTTGGAAAAAATAGCAAATGAACTCCAAAAATTCTAAAAATTTGCAGATCTCATTTTTAAATTATTTGGAAGATATTGGCAAAAGAAAATCTTGATTCGGAGTTCGTTTGCAAAATGGCCAAATCCCGGGTCCCCTATGCAAAAATTCAACAGGATAAATCCCAGAAAAATAGAAAACGAGTTCCAAAAATTCTAAAAATTTTTAGATCTCATTTTTAAATTATTTGGAAGATATTGCGAAAGAAAATGTTGATTCGGAGTTCATTTGCAAAATGGCCAAATCCCGGGTCCCCTATGTAGAAATTCAACAAGATAAATCCCGAAAAAATAGCAAACGAGTTCCAAAAATTCTGAAAATTTGCAGATCTCATTTTTTTAATTATTTGGAAGAGATTGGAGAAAGAAAATTTTGATTCGGAGTTCGTTTGCAAAATGGCCGAATCTCGGGTCCCCTATGTAATAATTCAAGCAGATAAATCTCGAAAAAATAGCAAATGAGCTCCAAAAATTATGAAAACTTCTAGATCACATTTTTAAATAATTTGGAAGAGATTGGTGAAGAAAAATATGGATTCGAAGCTCGTTTAAAAAATGGTAATGTTTGGGTGCATAAAAGGGGCAATTTTGGAAATAAATCCGAAATAAATAGCAAACGGACTCAAAAAAATTTGAAAAATTTCAGAATTCAATTTTTTATTATTTCAGAAGTATTGAAAATGAAAATTTGAATTTGGAGTTCGTTTTCTATTTATTTAGGTTCGGGGGTCAAAAAGGTCATTTCATCGAAGAAACCAAAAAGGGCAAATTTGTAATTAAGAAAAATATGAAAGAAAAAGGAATTGCTGGGATTTTACCTCCTTTGATCAGCCAGCATAGAGGAGAAGAAGAAAGCTTGATCAATTTAATTCCTTAGTCACTATCAAGCTCACATGCTACCACTAACACCTTGAAAATGGTCCCCCATTCATCCAATGGCTTAGGTGCCTTGTAGGAAAGGTGAATGCACCATCCAATGGCAAAGTTTAAATGCCAAGATGAAATTTTTATTTGTCATGAAATAACCCTCATCTAATGGCCAAGAATGGAAGAAAAAAGATGAGCACAATTCATCCAAAGGTGGGCATCCATTCGGCCAAGCAAGGGAGTGCATGGGATTGTCTTTTTTCATCCAATGGCTTAGGCCATCTACAAGGGTTGAGTACACATGTTAAGGGCTGGATTTAATTTACAAGATGTCATTTTTATGTTTTCCTCATCCAATGACCAATAATGGAAGAGCACAACTCATCTAAGGGTAGACACTCAAAGGGGCAAGCAAAGGAGTGCATGGGATTGGTCCTCTTTTGCATCTAAGGGCCGAGGCTATTACAAGGGCTGAGTACACATATTAAGGGCTGCTATCAATGGCAAGATGACATTTTTATTTTGTCATCAAAATATCTTAATCTAAAGGCCAAAATTGAAGGAGAAAAAGTGCAAATTCCATCCAAGGGTTGGAGGGCCATTCGGCTAAGCCATTAGAGGGGGGGCTGATTTCATTTTTTGATAAGTTTGGAGGCTGGAAACAATAGCTAATTTAGAAAGGAAAAAGTTTTGAAAGAAAAAAAAGAAAGAAAGGTTTTCAATAGAAGAGCTTGAAGGTAGTCATCTCTACCAAGCTCTAGCATAGTTTTCTTCTTGTTTTCCATGGTGATTTCTTGATTTTCTATCTTGTTTTCCTACTAATTTTTTATAGAAATCAAAGTTTTAAATGTTTACTTAAGTTTTCATCTCTTCTTCTTCAACAAAATGGTTGAAAATAAATTTTTTTTTACAGAGTTTATGCTTGGCCGAATTTGAAAGAATGCTTCCCTTGATTTTTTTCTTTTTTTCTTCTTTGCATGTTGTTGTGGAAAAATGATTTTTAGAAGGTTTGTTTAAGTATTTTATATTCTGATTTTTTACAAAAAGATGAAGCAAAAGAGGTTGAAATGGCTACATGATCTTGGCAAAGACCAAGTGACCATGGTTAGGGGGAGAGGCTATGCCCATTTTTACCTACCATGAGGCTCACCTTAATTTTGTTGTTTAGCATGGTTTATTTTCTGACTTTTGAAATGGAAAGGCTTCATGATCTTGGCAAGACCAAGTGATTATGGTTAGGTGAGAGGCTATGCCCATTTTATACCAACCATGGAGCTTAACTTTCCTTGTTTTATTTACTAGTTTTGCTTGTTATTTGCTTTGCATGTCTATGCTTAATTTTTTATATGTTCTTTACATTATTTTCTATGCTATATTTGCTTATATATTTCTTTTCCATGCTTAATAATTTTTCTTTGTAGATTCGGCCATTGTGTTCATTGGAATCATATTATGCATTTTTTCATATATCATGTCTTATATATGTTTGCATTTTATATTTGGTCATATGACCATTCAGCTACTTCATTTTTCTATGCCTTACATGTGCATTTTCATCTTGCTTCTTGACTTGTTTGCATCTTCATGCCATGAGTTAGCATATCTTGATATTTAGTATGCCTTGCATGTGCATTTTCATCTTGCTTCTTGACTTGTTTGCATCTCCATGCCATGAGCTTGTCTATTTTGATTTTAGTATGTCATATGCTTGTGAAAATGTCATGACATTATGTATCTTGATATGATTTGTCATGTACTTGTGTCATTTATTATATAGGATTACATTAGAGTACCATGTGACTATTCGACCTCTTCATGCATTCCTTGCCTTGTCATGCATCTGTATTTTGTTTAGATAACATGCTTTGCATTATCATATCTTGAAATTTTGTATTAGTTGCTGTTTGTTCAAGCAGTAGTATTAGGTTCATTGGTCATTGTATGTTCATAGTATTGCTATGCATTCTCATTACATTTTAGGTCTAGGCCATATTGGTATTGCCATGCATATTAGGTCTTAAATCATATTGGTATAGCCATACATTGCTATGCTACTTAGGTCTTAGGTTAGATTAGCATTTTCATGCATATTCATAACATATTAGGTCCAAGTCATATTTGCATTATCAAGCATTGCATGCATATTAAGTTAGGATAGCATTTATTGCCATGCAAACTCATGCTAGCCATTTAGGTTATTTTGAATTGTTATGCTTTAGACCATGCATTTCATACATTTCATTTGCTGTATGTTCATGCATTCCATGTCATTGCCACATGATTTATGACATAGGCCAATCAATGGCTCAAAGTCATGCTCACTTGAGCATACTTGTGGAAAATTAATGGGTTGTCAAATTGATTATTCTACCATTGTGATTTTTTTTACTTCGCCAATTTTTGTCCAAGGTTTTTAAATTTTTTAGCTACTGTTTTTAGGTCTTTAGGATGATCTCCAACAATTTTTACTTTGATTTTTGAATGAATTTATCAAAGGCAAAAAATGTGTCTTGATAAAACAGTTTTTTTCACCCAGTACTTGAACTTCTTTGATTTTTTTTGGCAGTCATCTTAAATCAAAAAATTAAGCCAATTTTTTCTTCTGTATTTTTACATGTTCCAAGTTTCCAGTATTTTTTTTTAGATTTTTTGGAATTTTTAAAAATAGGCTAAAAAATCGTGTGTCGAATTCGGACAGTAGTGGCATATTTGAATTCAAAAGAAAAACAATGGTTGAAATTGGCTAAGGCATTTAGAAGAGGTTGGTTAGAAGCTTTAGCTACTGTCTTAGGATAGTTTCTAAGCCTTTTTAAGCTTTAAAAATGATTTTATAAATCTTGGGTTAAGGGTGGTCAAGTCCGGGATTTGAAACTTAGGAAATTAGAGCTATTTTAAAAGGGTTTGGTAGGGGTTTTAATTTTCATTCAAGTTTTTCTTCTAAATTGTTTTCAAACAATCACAAAATTTTGTTTTTTAGAAAATCTAATTTGACATATTTTCCATGTTATTATTATTTTAATTTACATTTTATGATGTTATATTGTTTGCCGTATGATTTTGAATATTTCATGCTATCCTATATTTTTTATTTAGCCATTTATCTTTGTCACATTATTTAGCATATACGATGTTCATGCATTTTTATTTTATGATAGCATTATTTTATGTTTCATGTCACTTAGATCATATTCCATGTCATTTAGGTTATACTATTTAGAATATGCCATGTCATTTAAAATATGCCATATCATTTAAAATTGCCATGTCATTTAAAATATGCCATATCATTTAAAATTGCCATGTCATTTAAATCATTTTATCTCATTTAGAGTATACCGTGATACTTAGGATTTTTTATTTCATGTAGATTATACTATGCCATTTAAATTATGTCATATCATTTAGGTTGCATTATATTATCTAGAATTTGCTATGTCATTTTATTTATGTCATACATGTTCATATTCATTTTTAAATTTTTTTTTTAAAAGAAGGATAATGATTTTCAATAAAAAAATAAAGATATTCCCGAAGTTAAAATAATTCATGAGTTCTCTACCGGGTTTGCTGGAGGGAATATCATCAATTATCATTAATAAAGGAATATCTTTCTTTCAAAAAACGAGAATGATTCGGAAAGTTTTTCAAATAAATAAAAATTTCTATATTTTGTCGATTTTATCGGGCAATATAGAAAAATTTTGAATTAATAAATTTCGGATCATTTTCAATAAAAAAATGGAATTATTTTTCTTAAAATTGGGAATTAACTTGAAATACTAAATTAAAAACAAACTTTTTACCGAGACTTGAGATAACACATGATTAATAAGGTACCGTTTTATACGGGCGTTGTAGGGATGCTAATCCTTCCCCGCACGTAACCGAGTCCCGAACCCGATTTTTCGATTTTCTCTGATTTATAACGCAGACTTGAAATTGGTTTTAAAAATGTTATAATTAATTTTAAAATGTTTTATAAAATCGGTTTTAATAGGTGGCCGATCACACCTAGCTAAAAAAGATTGATGGCGACTCCATGTCTTTTTACGAGGCCGTTTTCATACCCTCGACCTTTTATTTCAATCTATATAAATTAAGTCGTCTTTTCCTCTGCTTCTGTTTCCCCCTCACTCGAACGGGTCCCCGCGACGGGATCAGGTATCGACAGCTTGGCGACTCCACTGGGAATTTTTTAGAGAGTCAGGCCTAGAATTAGTCGTGTGTTATCAAAGTTTCGATTTTGTTGGTTTAATTGCTATTTAATTTTAATTCCCATATTTTTAAAATAATAAAGAGAATTTTGAAAATAATAAAATATTTTAAATATGTCCATCTTCATGTGCACTCATACTATTATTGTTCTCTGGTTATCTTGTTGTGTATATTTATATGTTTGCTTGACTGATGCTTTACATTGTTTGATTTTAGTGGGGTATTTAGAATAAGGGGTGTAGAATAGGTGGTGATAGGTTTGTTTTGTTCCTCCGCACACACTATATTTGCATTTGCATAACATGAACCCTCTACCCGGGTTCCGTCCTTTTAAGTGGGAGTAAAGTAACTACGCCTTCGTGATGATCCTCCGTATAGGCTAGTGAAACACTTCCGGAGTATAAAGTACGTAATGCCTTCGTGATGATCCTCCGTACGGGCATAGGAAAATATACTCTAACGAATTGAACCCGCTTTTATCGGGGTGCCTTACTAGCCTTCACAGGCAACAGTGAGGAATAATTCGGGGCCTTAGAATCGATTTACCTTTATATAGTGAACCTAGGCGAAGCCATGCCGAATTTTTGTTAGATACCCGAAGTTTAAGAACACATGGAGGAACATTTCCAACCTTTTACCATCTTTCTATATGTTAGATTTTACAAATTGGGTGATGATGAACGAACATCATATCGCTCATAATAAATTTATTATTTTGTCCCTAAGGCGTCATAATGCCGAAGCTCTGTTAAAATTTTAAGGACATTTTTTTTTAAAAAAAACATGTTGTTATTTATGTTATATTTGTGAATTCATTTCTTTACTAATCTATTTCTTTCTATTTTCTTTTCTTTGACATGCATCGTAGACACCATCATACACTTGAAGTTTATAGGCCTCAAGATAGTCATCAACCCAAAGGACTTTCATGGAGTGTCAGGTTATTTCAGTAATAGAAGATCATGCAGTAGTTAGGGCACAGTCGGGAAAAGATCAGAGGGAGGATGGTGATTGCCTGAAGAAAGATTATGTGTCAGTATTGTCGGAAAGGGTCAAAGTGGTTTCTAGACAGAATAATCTCCGAGGGTTAGCCGACATTTGGAATCAGTGGAATATATCAGAGAAAGAAGCCTTCACTCAAAAATATAGAGATATAGCACTCTTAATTCCGGTTAGGGTCAATAGTAGGTTGATTCAGACTATGGTACAGTTTTGGAATCCTGCTTATAGATGTTTTACTTTTAACAAGGAGGATATGACCCCACTGGTTGAAGAATATTCAGCACTGTTACGTATTGAATGTCCTAATCCTGATCGGGTATATTTGACTACAGGTTTTAAGAGGAAAGTGGCTAGGATCACAGGAATGGATACAACATGGGTTAAGAGTCATGTGGATACAAAGCAGAGAAATGGATGCATTCCATGGGAAACTCTTCGACAATTTATATTGGGTTATTCCGACAAAGAAAAAGCCATAGACATGTTCGCTCTAGCCATCTATGGAATAATCATATTCCCGAAGATATTGGGTCATGTGGATATAGCCATGTTTGATTTTTTTGAAAAGTTGGAACAGAAGATCAATCCATCTCCGGCCATCATAGCTGAAACTATCCGATCTTTGAATTTTTGTAAAAGGGAAAGACAAGGGAGAATCAAGGGGTATGTACAACTCCTTTATATTTGGATTCAAAGTCACTTTTGGAACATAGAAGAGGTTTCCTTCAAACCGTACATGAAGTCTTTAGTTTCGATTAGGGAATTATCAATATCAACCAACTATCAAAGTTAACAACCGTAGATAACAACAAGCTCTGTTATCCCAATCTTTCCTTAGTTTGTCGTTAAATAGAACAAGCTCTCTATTTAATCTCTAACCATTAAACAACCTAGAATAAGCTCTCTAAATTCAATTTAATGGCAGCTTTATGATGAGAAAGATAGGTTGATCTAAGCAACAAACACATAAGCTCGGATTGTTCAACTTAGGTTATGTTCCACTTTGCAATTATTGAAAACTTGACCATAATCATTAATCACAAATTGCCACTTATGAATAGGAAATCAAGACAATTACACGGATCAAGACTCCTAGACTAGCAATAGATAATTATCAAGATCTATCTAGTTGTACACCTAAATAAATCAAGACAACATCATGAACAATTCTTGTAGAAGAACATAAGCAACTTTGATAGAAAATTAATGATAGATAGAAACTGAAAATCAATCACAAAACATGTCTAGGGCTTTGAAATCACCCTTAACCAAATAGAAGTTTATCCTAGCATAGGCATTGTAAACATAAACATAAAATTAAAGAGAATCTAAGAAGGAAATAAAAGAAAGAAAGAAAAAGAAGAAAATAAAGAAAAAGAAAACTAGAGAAAAGAAAGAAGAAGAAAACTTAGAGAATTTTATTACAATGGCTAATATCCTACCAATGTACAATGTCTCATACAATCATCCAAGGCCCTCTATTTATACACATTTTGGAGGACTAAATGACAAGAGACAAGCTTTACAAATTTCAAAGGTAGGTATAATAGGTGGGTGCATTTTTCTAACAATTTTCATCATATTGTATGACAATTTTGATCAGCCAACTTGATGGTCGATTTTGTCAATATTGGAAGCTTGATCTGATCATATCGTCTTCTAGAAAAATGTTCCCCTATCAGTTAGTGATCCATAGCCATTGGAATCAGCTCATTTGCTGATGTGGATCAGAAGATATGGGCAAAATACCAAAACAGGTCAGCACAGACGTCATTGCATATCAGCCAACTTGATGGTCGATTTCGCTAGGGAAAACGACTCCGTTTCAAGAAGTGTAAAACATGAAAAAGTTAGATATGCCTCTTAACTTTGTACGGTTAAAATTTCAGCTTTATTGCTTCAGTGAAACTCCAGATATAGCTGATATGGCAAAAGGTGTCGGAACTGGAACTGAACTGAATTTGCCCTTAATTGTTGATTTAACCTAGTAATCTGAAATCACTCAAAGAAACTCGTAAAAAAACACCAAATTACATAAAAATATAAAAGATCATAAACACAATTTAGACTAAGCAATAATAACTCGTATTTGACACAAAACAATAATAAAACATAACTAAAAACTATATAATTATACGAGTTATCAGAATTCCTTTGAAATGATTGGCCTGAAGACGGGGATGAAGAGAAATGGGTCAGCATGTTCCGGAATCTAAAAGGGGAGATGGTGATGGTGACTCAATTAAGAGTTGTAAACCCAAGTGCAGGTTATGTTCAAGTAATAAATTCTCGGGTGTCCGAGGTCGAACCACAGGGAAGCGTATTAGTAAGTATAAGTTTATAAATATATAAGAAAAATAAAGTAAACAAGATATTAGGGAATCAACAACAAAACAAGATAAACAAGATATTAGAGAACAAAATAAACAAAATAAAATAAAAGAAATTAAACAAGATATAAAAACAATAAGAAAAGATGTTGAGGTTAGAGAATCCACTCTTGGTGTTATGCTAAGATTAATCTTGTTTTATTACACAATTGAAATTCACACATAAGGGAGATTCCAATCGGAAGGTTTAGCAATTCAGTCCAAATTGTCCAACGTCCATAGCATATGATATTATGTTCATTTGGTGTCCTCAAAACTCACAAAAAGAGTCCAAGCATTCCTTATGCCAAGGTATATGTCTACAACAAATCAAGGTTATGAAACCAAGCATTTACTGTGCCATTTTCCTTGTCAATAATGAATCAAGATCCCTACTTTGCAAGTATGATTTTAAACCAAAAGAAAATATTATCTATACTAGTGTTTATAAATGATGATTCATTTTAGCTCATGTTTAAGAGACTAACCTTAGCATTTACCAAAAGCTTCACCTCATCACCTCAACAATATGATTAGCAACACATACTAGATATGAATAAAATGAAAAGAAATGTAAGAAACATAAGTAAATAAAGAAAAAGAAAACTAGAGAAAGGAAAGAAGAAGAAAACTTAGAGAATTTTATTACAACGGCTAATATCCTACCAATCTACCTTTAATGCTCATCTAAGGCCCTCTATTTATACACATTTTGGAGAGCTAAATGACAAGAGACAAGCTTTATAAATTTCAAAGGTAGGTATAATAGGTGGGTGCATTTTTCTAATAATTTTCGTCATATTGTATGACAATTCTGATCAGCCAGCTTGATGGTCGATTTTGTCAATGTTGGAGGCTCGATCTGATCAAATGGTCTTCTAGAAAAATATACCCCTATCAGTTACGGATCCATAGCCGTTGAAATCAGAACATTTGCTTATGTTGATCGGACGATATGGTCAAAATACCAAAACAGGTCAGCATAGACGTCATTGCACATCAGCCAACTTGATGGTCGATTTCGCTAGGGAAAACGACTCCGTTTCAAGAAGTGTAAAACATGAAAAAGATAGATATGCCTCTTAACTTTGCATTGTAAAAACTTCAGCCTTATTGCTTCAGTGAAACTCCAGACATAGCGGATATGGCAAAAGGTGTCGGAACTGGAACTGAACTGGATTTGCCCTTAATTGTTGATTTAACCTAGTAATCTGAAATCACTCAAAGAAACTCGTGAAAAACACCAAATTACATAAAAATATAAAATATCATAAACACAAGTAGACTAAACAATAATAACTCGTATTTGACACAAAACAATAATAAAACATAACTAAAAACTATATAATTATACGAGTTATCAGATGGTAACTTGGAGAGCTCAATAGATGGTTCCTATACCGATTATGTATAAATGTAGGGACAACCCGAGAGTTCCACTACTCGAAATTCGGGGGTCTGTGAGTTATACACCTCTGTTGGTGCAAAGACAGGTTGAGTCTCGGCAATTCACACCCGTGACTCATAAGCTAGGATCATTAGAGTTCACTTATGAAGAAGATGGGTATTCTGGAAAGGTACGGGCAGTGATTGAAGCATGGAAGAAAACTCATCAGATAAAAGTGGCCAGATATGCTGATATCGTCACACTGATTACCTGGTATGGAGGGAATTAAGGGTTAATGATAGGCTGTTGACATCGAATGGGGAAGAGGTCTAGTTCATGAACTCGCCACCAAGGGAAATGCCATCAGAGCTAGAAATCACAAGGGCGAAATTTGAAAAAGAAAAAGCCCAGATGAGCAAGGAGATTGCCCGAGTACAAGAAGAGCTTGAGGACATGAAAAATAGGGAATCAGCTCAAGAAAGAGAATAGGAAAAGACCAAGAGATAAAAGGACACTGTCAAGGGAGATCTCAGGGATTTGCACTTGGAAAACAAAAGGTACTGCTTCGAGCTCAGATTTGATGGGACACTCAAGACATTCGGGGAATGGGAGCAAGAGTTCAAAAACCTCAAGAAGGAGAATAACTATTGGAAAGAGAGAGCGAAGCATGAGGACGCCCGAGCCAATCAACTAGAGAAGCAAGCTAAGGAAAGCTTACACGGCGATGCTTCTGCTAACATGTCAAGGGGCCGTGAACAAGTTGGGGTCAGATTGAAGAGCAAGGCAATCAAAAAGAGACTGTGAAAGAAAGTCTAAGATCCGAAGAAGTCACTATAGGACTAATTTTGTAATAGCACTTTGAAAGGCGAATTACGGACTTATCTTAGGCAGTGATCTTTTTATTCTATCTGTGATGTATTTAGTTCCATGAAATCAATGAAAAATCATTCGGTTGAAATTATCCTAGGGCCAATGCTTTCAAATGCATTCATATTTTATATATTTTGTTTGTTCAGTCGTACATTTACTCATATCTATAATCATTCATTTTTTAAATTCATTCATATTCATACACTTAACCACTTATTTATTCCTTTTACTTGTTCATTCATTCATATTCATACACTTAACCACTTATTTATTCATTTCGCTTGTTCATTCATTTATTCTTTCATATTCATATACGTAGTCATGTACTTATTCATTTTATTTGATTGATTCATTCACATTTAGTCATTCATTCATTTTTTAGAAAACATAAAAAAGATGTGTCAATAAATTCTAATTCATGGTTTTCAAAACTAAAGGTACAATTGGTCGCACTCAGAAAGAATCAGATTTTCGACACACTTACAATACCCGATCTCAAGCCAGATCTATGGAGAATGATCAGCTTGCTAGAATTGAAATAATGGAAAGAACTCAAAGGGAACTGCAGGAACATTTGGCTAAATCTCAGGAGGAGTCACGAGAACAGATGACTAAACTCATGGAAATGATGAGTGCCATGATGAAACAAAAAGGGCAAGGGGAGAATTCGGTCACCGAGAAAAGGGTGGTAATTGAAAAGGATCAACCTAAAAACATACAGCAAAAGGGTCAAGAGCAGCCAATTAGGGCAGCCTTCTATATTTATATCTAGCTAGATGCTGAGGCACAGAACTATGTTCCCAAAAAGGGTAATATGGGAGCTGACCCAAATGATGTTAACATTCCAGACTTTGAGGAACTAGCTGAAAAGGAAAAAGCAAAGATGACTGAGCTGAAGAGGGTCAAAATGGCAGAATCACAGAAAAAATATCAACTGCTAGAATAGAGACTGAGGGCCGTTGAAGGGGCGAAGTTATTTGGTAGTCTGGATGCCAAAGGGATAAGTTTAGTACACGATCTGGTAATTCCCCCAAAGTTCAAAGTACCAGACTTTGAGAAATATAATAGGACTACCAACCCATCAACACATCTGACCATGTACTGCAGAAGAATGACGGGGCACGATGATAATGAAAAAGTGCTTATCCATTGTTTTCAAGATAGCTTGACAGGGTCTGCAACCCAATGGTACAATCAACTAAGTCGTACCAAGATTCGTACATGGACGGATTTAGCCAAGGCTCTCATGAAGTATTATAAGCATGTATCTGATATGGTACCTAATAGGTTGTCACTACAGAACATGGAAAAGAAGACTACTGAGAGTTTTAAGGAATACTCGCAATGGTGGAGGGATCTGGCCACACAAGTGCAACCCCTTTTAACTAGCAAAGAAACTACAGTGCTTTTCATCAATACCTTGAAAGCACCATATTATGATAAATTGGTGGGGAGTGCCACCAAGGACTTTGCAGACATGGTGATATCCGGGGAGATGATAGAGTCGGCCATTAAGAATGGAAAAATGGAAAAGGGCGAGTCTGCTGCTCCGAAAAAGGTATTCCCTGCTAGAAGGAAAGAGGAGACCCACACAGTTAGCATCAACCAATGCCCATATACACCTCCCACACCATATACACCACCAAGGCCCTATACTCCTACTACATCTTATGCACCTCTTACACCCTACACACCTTACCTGGGGTATAATCCTTACTACCCCAATGTGAACCACCTTACCCAAAATCCCTTCCCTTATACCAATATACCACAACAGCCGTTTCCAACTGGCATATCCCCACAGATAAACCATACCCAAAACACTATCCCAAACACTCAGGGAGCCGGGCGCAATGACCAACGTTCACCAAGGAACGATCAAAAACCCCAATTTGATCCTATTCCTACCACCTATGGTGAGCTATATCCAAACTGTTGTAGGGTCAACTTCTTGCACCCATATACCTCAAACCTCTAACACCGCCATATCCAAGGTGGTACAATGCAAATACTAACTGCGCGTACCACACAGGAATTCAAGGACATTCGACTAAAGATTGCCTGGCCTTTAAAAAGAAAGTTCAAAGCCTAATCAACGTCGGAGTTGTGAAGTTTGGGTTAAAGAATAGGTTGAATATAGCGGGAAACCCATTGCCCGATCATGCTGAGAATCGGGTAAATGCAGTATGGACAAGGGAAGTCAGAAGGGTAAAAAGGGAGGCCAGGGAAGTCAAGACTCTAATGTTAATCGTATGGGTCGAGATGGTTAAGGCAAGAATGGTGGGGGATGCAAACAGTTTAAAAATGGTTGCAAAGAGGGTGCAGAATTGGTGCCCGTTCCATAAATATAAAGGTCATATCAGACAGGACTGCGGGGACTTTCAGGCTAAAGTCCAAAAGATGATGGATGATAGGGAGGCCCAATTTTACGAGGAGACAGAGGAAGAAGTAGAGGTTATTGAAAATGCAACTAGCTATGGGATAGGAAAACCCTTGATCATCTATTATGATGAACCAGAGGAGAAAATTATGCCAGTTATTGAGGAAAGTGCGCCTAAGTTAATCATAGATTTGCTTTCTTCTTTCTCGTACAAAGAAAACAAAGCTGTACCATGGAAATATGACTGCAGCATAGTTATGCCTGGGTCTTCGAGTCAGCAAGATATCACAGGTGTGGGGCACTTAACACGAAATGGAAGGTGTTATGCTCCTGAGGCTGTTGAACAGGGATTAACAGGAAAAGGTAGAGGAATAGACAAAGGGAAGAAAGCAGCTGAACCAATCCATATTGAGATGGATTTGTCAAAAGAAGTAGAAAGGGGTTCAGCCCCGATAAACAGGATAAAACAGCCGGTGAATGAGAAGAAAGCCTGCGAGTTCTTAAAATTCATAAAGCATAGTGAGTATAGTGTGGTTGAGCAACTGCAACGTCAACCAGCTAAAATTTTAATCTTATCTTTGCTTTTGAATTCGGATCCACACAGAAATGCCCTGTTGAGAGTGTTAAATCAGGCATATGTGGCTAACAACATATCGGTAGAAAAATTAGACAGGCTGGTGGGAAATATTGCAGTAGACAACCATATATATTTCAGTTATGATGAAATACCACCCAATGGTATTAGGTCAACAAAGGCTCTTCACATAACTACCACTTGCAAGGGGCACATATTATCGAGAGTCTTTTTGGATAATGGTTCTTCATTAAATGTGATGCCCTTGGCAACCCTATCCACATTGCCAGTAGATATTTCTTATATGCTGCCAAGTTACACGGTGGTCAGAGCTTTTGATGGTACCAGGAGAGATGTAATGGGAACTATTGAGGTTCCTCTGGAAATAGGCCTACGCACCTATACGGTGAACTTTTAGATCATTATATTAATCCGTCCTATCATTGCTTGTTGGGAAGGCCGTGGATACATTCAGTAGGGGTTGTACCTTCATCTCTCCACCAAAAGCTAAAACTTGTAATGGAGGGGCGTTTGGTCACTATATCAGGAGAAGAGGAAGTAATAACCTCTGCATCTACTGCATCTCCTTATGTTGAACCCAATGAAGATGCTGTAGAATGTTCCTTTCGATCTTTGGAATTCGTAAATACGGTTTTCGTCGCTGAAAGGAAAAAATTTCCAAAACCAAGGTTATCCAAGAACACAAGGTTGGGGTAAGAACTACCGTGGGAAAAGGCTGCAGGGCTGTAAAAGGTCTCGAAAAATATCTTCAAGGGATGGCCCGAGCAATGGAAGTAGTGGGAAAGAAAGACCGGTTTGGCCTAGGGTGAAGGCTCATGAGAAAAGGAAACAAGTTGAAAAGAACTGACTAAGAAGGATGGCCCATCTCACGGGTATAGATATTGAGTGGGAGCCTATGACTTTCCCACCTATACTTCACAGCTTTCGCTCAGTCGGTTCTCTGTTCAGAGAAAAGAATTCTGATGATGTATTTGTAGACACCTAATTTTGTCCGGACCATTAAACAGGTATGTTTTCTTCCTATATTGATGTTTCCGAGTGTAAAAAGACTATTTTCATCCTGCAGGTGGTACTCCGAGACTTAGTTTAAGAGGGCGAGCATAAAAAGTCAAACTTGAAAAAAGTCAACCTCGATAAAAGTCAACCCCGAAAAAGTCAACCCCAAAAAGTCAACTACTAAAAAAGTCAACCCACTTTCAAAATCAAGATTTTAAGTTCAATTGAAAAATGGCAAAAGAATTTTGATAATCCGAGGTCTACACTGAAAGATATGGAGTTCGAAAGTTGGGATTTGGAAATTTAGTAGAAAAGAAACCCTAATCCGAGAAATTTAGGGAAAAGTGCTTAAACGATCAAATTGGTCGAAATTGAAGGTTCCAAATGAAAGATAAGCACTGACTACGGGTAATTGAGAAGCCACTTGCAAGAAAAACTGAAAGAAAATTCAATCCGAGAAAAAACCGAGAATTAGGGTTTTTAGTGGATTTCGGTGAAATCAGGAAGAATCACGGAAATGGCCTGACTTGGTAAGACCAAAGCCCCCAATGGATGAGGAATGATTAAAAAGGGATAGCCCAAGGCTCAGCTTGAAGAAAATCTGAAAATCGGACTTGTTTTGAGCAAAACCGGTTTCGGAGGTAAAAAAGCAAAATTGGAAAATTTGGGAAAAATAGCAAATGGACTCCAAAAATTCTAAAAATTTGTCAATCTCATTATTAAATAATTTTAAAGAGATTGGTAAAAGAAAATCTTGATTCGGAGTTCGTTTGCAAAATGGCCAAATCCCGGGCTTCTTATGCAGTAATTCAAAAAGGAAAATCTCAGAAAAATAGCAAATGAGCTCCAAATATTCTGAAATTTTGCAAATATAATTTTTAAATTATTTGGAAGATATTGGCAAAATAAAATATTGATTCAGAGTTCGTGTGCAAAATGGCCAAATCTCGGGCTTCTTATGCAGTAATTCAAAAAGGAAAATCCAGAAAAAATAGCAAATGAGCTCCAAATCTTCTAAAATTTTGCAAATCTCATTTTTTAAATTATTTGGAAGAGATTGGCGAAAGAAAATCTTGATTCAGAGTTCGTTTGCAAAATGGCCAAATCTCGAACCTCCTATGCAATAATTCAAGAAGATAAATCCCGGAAAAATAGCAAATGGACTCCAAAAATTCTGAAATTTTGCAAATCTCATTTTTAAATTATTTGGAAGAGATTGACGAAAGAAAATCTTGATTTGGAGTTAGTTTGCAAAATGGCCAAATCCCGGGCCTCCTATGAAGTAATTCAAGCCGATAAATCCCGAAAAAATACCAAATGAGCTCTAAAAATTATGAAAACTTCCAGACCAGACTTTTAAATATTTGGAAGAGATAGGTGGAGAAAAATCTTGATTTGGAGCTCGTTTAAAAAATGGTAAAATGTAGGGGCATAAAAGGGCATTTTTGGAAGAAAAAATCCAAATAAATAGCAAACGGACTTGGATAATTTTGTAAACTTCCAGAACTCAATGTTTTATTATTTTGGAAGTGTTGAATAAAGAAAAATTGAATTTGGAGTCCATTTGATATTTATTTGCATCCGGGGGGCAAAATGGTCATTTCACCCAAGCAACCGAAAAGGGCTTCTTTGGGCCTTTCAAAAAATCAGAGTTGGGTTGGAAAAGAGAAGTGCTGGCCTACCCAGGCCCAAAGGAAGGAGGAAGCTTTTGATTTTTCAATCAAATGGCTAAAAATCAAGAGTTAGTTAGAGATTCTCTTTGATCAAGCCATGGTGATTAAGCCACATAGGCCAAGAGAGATGTCAACATTATTCTTGAACAACTGTAATTTGAGAGAGCTGAGATGCTAATCTAAAGGTGGTAATTTCATGATTTTTTCACCTTGAATTATTAGCCATTTGATGAAAAATTGGTTACAAAAGAATGACAACACCTTGAGAATATTAAGGGCCATTCGGCCAGCCTTGGGAGGGAGTCAGAAATTTCATTTTTACATTTCATTTTGCTGAGTTCTTTGAGTTTTTACTTGGTTTTTCTCTTCTTGGTTGAAAGCAAAAAATAAAAGTTTAGAAAAGAAAAGAAAGGAAAGTTTGAAGAGATAAAGCTTGAAATATAGCTTCTTGAGGTTGCTCTTGAGCACCAACTCTTGCACTTTCTTGATTTTCCATTCTTATTTTTGCTATTTTGATTACTATTTGGTGAGTTTCCATTTTAAATAAATGTTTTTTTTATTGTTCTTCTTAAGTTCTTCCTTCATCTCTTTCTTAAATATGTTTTTTACAATTTTTTTTATATTATACTCACCATGGCCAAGTGGCCTACATTATTTGTTTAAGTTGCTGTTTTGGTTTATTTTATCATATTGTTTATGTTATTTTCTTTGATCTTGATGTTTTAAATGTTATGTTATTTCATATACTTGAGTTATATTTTAATTTGGTTGCTTTGTTTGTTTCCATTTATGCTTTAAATATCATGTTTTTGCATTTTTAATTTTCTGTTTTCATAATGTTTAAATTTGAGCATGTTTTAGATTTAGTATATCAAGTGTTTGTGAAAATGCTTGTGTGGTCTTTGTATGATTTGAGTTTTATATCTTAGTTGAGCATGTTTTAGATTTAGTATATTAAGTGTTTGTGAAAATGCTTGTGTGGTTTTTGCATGATTTGAGTGTTATATTTTAGTTGAGCATGTTAGTATACCAAGTGTTTGTGAAAATGCCATGCTTGTTGGAGCTTCAAGCCATCTGGCTACTCCATGTGTTTTGCATTGTGTGTTGCATTTTTGCCATGTTAGTTAGTAGGTTTTTGCATTTGCATGACATTTGATTTAGTTGAGCATGTTAGTATACCAAGTGTTTGTGAAAATGCCATGTTTGCTAGTTACATTATTCCATTCGGCCACCCTTGGAATTTTTGCATTTTATGTGCATTCTTGCCATATTAGTTGATAGGTTAGCATTTGCATGATATTTCGTTGAGTTTTTGGTTTAAGCATGCTTTTGTGTTTGTGAAAATGCCATGCATATTTTAGATATTAAGTTAGGTTTATTTGCTATGCATGTTCATGCATTTTAGGTCTAGGTTGCATTAAATGCCATGCAAGTTCATTTAGGTCTAGGTCACTATATGAATGCCATGCATTTTTTCATGACATTTAGGTTTAAGCTCATGCATTTCATGCACTTGTTTGCTGTATTGTTTCATACATTTCATGTTCATGCCACTTGAATAATGACTTGAGCCAATTAATGGTTCAAAGCCATGCTCTCTTAAGCACACTTGTGGAAAATTAAGTTTGTCAAGTTGATTATTCTACCTTTCTGATTTTTTTTTACTTAGACAATTTTTATCTAACTTTCAAAAAGTCCTAGCTACTGTTTGTAAGTCATTTTATGAGTTTCAAATATTTTTACTTTGATTTTTTAATAATTTTATCAAAGGAAAAAATGTGTTTTGACAAAGCAGTTTTTTTTCACCCAGTACTCGTACATCTCTGATTTTTCTGGGAATTCATCTTTAATCAAAAAATTAAGCCTATTTTTTCCCATTTAGTTTTACATGTCCTGAGTCTCCAGTATTGTTTTCAGAATTTTTTTGAATTTTTAAAATAGGGTAAAAAATCGTGGCTTAAAACTGGACAGTGGAATCAGAATTGAATTTAAAGAAAAATCATTTTTCTGTTTTGGTTAAGTTACTTAGAGTGGGCTGATTAGGAGGGTTAGCTACTGACTTAGGGTAGTTTCTAAGCCTTTTTAAACTCTAAAAATGGTTTTTCAAGTCTCGGGTTAAGGGTAGTCAAGTCCGAATTTTTAAACTTAGGAAATTAGAGCCATTTAAAAAAAAGATTTAGCCCAGTTTTTATTTTTATTCAAGCTTTTCAAAATTGTTCTCAAACAATCACAAAGTATTTTGGTTTTAGAATATTTAATTTGACATATTTTCCTAAGGTAGCCGGATATCTTTTTAGATATACGGATTTCCTTAATTAAAGGAAAAAATACATTTCATGCATTGCATTTTTCATATTCATGCATTTTATATAATATGTGATTCTTGCTATAATGATTTCTATGATATTGTTATTATTTTTATTTATATTTTTTGATGTTATATGGTTTATCATATGGTTTTGAATATTTCATGATATCCTATGCTTTTATTTAGTTATTTTTATTTAGCATATACTATGTTCATGCATTATTATTTTTATATTCATGCATATTACATGATAGCATTATTTTATTCCATGTCATTTAAATTATATGCCATATCATTCATATTTGTCATGTCATTTAAATTATTTCATTTCATTTAGGATATATTATGTCATCTAGAATATTTTATTTCATTTAGATTATATCATATGACTTAGGATATTGCATTTCATGTAGAATATATTATATTACCTAGGTCATTTCATTTCATTTAGGATATATTATGTCATCTAGAATATTTTATTTCATTTAGATTATATCATATGACTTAGGATATTTCATTTCATATAGAATGTATTATGTTACATAGGTCATTTAATTTCATTTAGAATATATCATATAACTTAGGATATTTCATTTCATTTAGAATATGCTAAGGCATTCAAATCATATCATGTCATTTAGGTTGCATTATATTATTTAGATTTTACTATGTCATTTTATTTATGTCATGCATATACATATTCATTTCTTTTAAATGTTTTCAAAAAAAATAATGGTTTTCAATAAAATAAAGATATTCCCGAGTTAAAATAATTCATGAGTTCTCTGCCGGGTTTGCTGGGGAGGATATCATCAATTATTATTAATAACGGAATATCTTCTTTAAAAAGAGAATGATTCGGAAAATTTTCCAAAATTAATAAAATTTCTACATTTTGCCACGTTTGTTGGGGAATATACGAAAATTTTGAATTTATAAATTTCGGATCATTTTCAATTAAAAATGGAATTATTTTTCTTTAAATTGGGAATTAACTTGAAATACTAAATTTAAAACCAATTTTTACTGAGACTTAAGATAACACACGATTAATAAGGTACTGATTTATACGGGCGTTGTGGGGGTGCTAATCCTTCCCCACACGTAACCGACTCCCAAACCCACTTCTTTGATTTCTCTAGTTTAAAACGCAGACTTGAAATTGGTTTTTAAAATGTTTTAATTAATTTTTAAAATATTTTATAAAACTGGTTTTAATAGGTGGCCGATCACACCTAGTTAAAAAAGATTGGTAGCGACTCCATGTCTTTTTTAAGGTCATCTTCAAAACTTTCATTTTTCTAGAGGAATTAAGTCGACTTTTCCTCGGTTTTTTTTAATGTCACGCTTAACGAATAATAAAGTCTTGCAATGAGACTAGTTATTTTTTAGGTTGCGACAGCTTGGCGACTCCACTGGGGACATATTAGAGAGTCAGGCCTAGAATTAGTTGTGTGTTATCAAAGTCTTGATTTTGTTGGTTTAATTGGTATTTAATTTTAATTCCCACATTTTTAAAAAATAAGAATAATTTCAAAAAATAATAAAATATTTTTAAATATGTCCATATTCATGTGCATACATATTATAATTGTTCTCTGGTTATTTTGGTGCATATATTTATTTATTTATTTATTGATTAATTGATGATTTATGTTGTTTAATTTTGTTGGGGCATTTAGAATAAGGGATATAGAATAGGTGGTGAAAGGTTTTTTATTTCTCCTCACACACTACACGTGCATTTGCATATCATGAATCCTATACCCGGGTTCCGTCCTTTTAGGTGGGAGCAAAGTAACTAAGCCTTCGTGATTAACAATCCGCATGGGCTAGTGAAACACTTCCGGAGTACTAAATTACCTAAGCCTTCGTGATTAATAATCCGCATGGGCTAGGGAAATAGACTCTAACGAATTGAACCTGCTTTTATCAGGGTGCCTTACTAGCCTTCACCGGTGACAGTGAGGAACAATTTGGGGCCTTTATAACTGATTCACCCTCATATAGTGAACCTAGGCGAAGCCATGACGCATTTTCAATTAGGTATCCCGAAGTTAAGAACACATGGAGAAATATTTCCAATCCTTTTACCTTCTACTCTACTTTCTGAATAAGTTTATTTTTTCGGACAATGATGAACGTACATCACAATGTCCTTAATAAATGTTGATATTTCATCCCCAGGGTGTTATAATGCTGAAATTTTGTTGGCATCCTCAGGGATAATTATTGCTTTGAATTATATGTTCTTTGTATTATTCATATTTATTCCTGTTACTAATTCATTTTCTTTTTGTTGTTGTTTTTTTGTGTTTCTTTTGCATTCTTGCCATCATTTTGCACATTTGAAGGTCATTGGTCTCGGGATATTATTCAACCAAAAGGGCTTTCATGGAGGGTCAGAGTGTCTAAGTGGTCGAGAAACATTTAGAGGTTAGGAAACAGTCCGAGAAAGTTCAACGGGATAATGGGGATTGTTTGAAAATGGGATATGTGTCAGCATTACCAGCCGAGGTTGATCTTATTATCAAGCAAAATGATCTCCGAGATTTGATTGATATACGGAATCAGTGGAATATATCGGAAAAAGAAGCCTTCACTCAGACATATGGGGACATAGCTCTGTTAGCCCAGGTTAAAGTCAGTGATGAGGTGATCCAGGCTGTGGTACAATTCTGCAATCCCGCTTATCGGTGTTTTACTTTCAACCGAGAGGATATGACTCGAACCATAGATGAGTATTCGACTTTGCTGCATATTGAGAATGTTATTCCCGATCGTATTTATTTGAAGGATACAAAGATGTCGAGTTTCAAGAAAAAGGTGTCAAAGATTTTGGGAGTGGAAAAAAATTGGGTAGAAAGCCATGTTGTCTGAAAAGGAGTAAGCTACTGCATATCATGGGACATTTTACGGGCTTTAATCCATAGCCATTCAAGCAAGGAGACAGTTAGGAATATTTTTTGCTTTGGCTATCTATGGTTTAGTTATCTTCCCGAAAAAATTAGGGTATGTGGATGTGGCGATATTTGATGTTTTCGAGAGGCTTGAGCAAAGGATAAACCCAGCCCCAGCAATCATAGCAGAAACAATCCGATCCCTGAATTTCTGTAGATGGGAAGGCAAAGGTCGTTTTCTAGGATGTATACAGCTCCTCTACATATGGGTTGAGAGCCATTTCTGTAAACAGGAGAATTTCCCTCTTCGTTCATATTGGAAATCTTTTGCACCAATTGGTGAATTTCTTAAAAGGGATTGGCTTGAGAATAGGACTGAGGAGCAATGGATCAATATATTTCAGAATATAAGGGCTGAGATGATAGTTTGGAGAGCTCCATGGATAGCTTCTATACCGACATTGTATAAATGCGGAGATAAAGCCTCTGTTCCATTATTGGGAGTATGGGGAGGAGTGAGCTATGCACCACTGCTAGTACTAAGGCAATCAGAATCTCGTCAGTTTACTCCAATGACCCATGACCTTGGTAATTTGGAATTTGCTTACGGAGAAGATGGATATTCGGGTAAGGTCCATGAGATTGTGGTGGCATGGAAGGAAACTCATCGGGTTGAGGTAGCTAGATATGCTGATATCGTCACACCTGACTACCTGACATGGAGGAAATCAAGGGTTAATGATAGGTTGTTGACATCGGACGGGGAAGAAGTTCGGCATTTGAGCTCACCTCCCAAGGAAGCGCCATCAGAGTTAGAAATTGCAAGGGCGGAATTTGAAAAAGAAAAGGCTCGGATAACAAGGAGATTGCCCGACTGCAAGAAGAGCTTGAGGACATGAAAGATCGGGAGGTAGCCCGAGAAAAAGAAAAGGAAAAGATCAAGAGAGAGTGGGACACGGTTCAAAGTGATCTTCAGGAATTACACTTGGAGAACAAGAGGTACCGTTTCGAGCTCAAATTCGAGGGGACTCTCAAGACTTCCGGGGAATGGAAACAAGAAGTCAGAAACCTCAAAAAGGTGAAGAACTATTGGGTAGAAAAGGCAAAACACGAGGAAGCCCGAGCAAATCAACTTGAGAAACAAGCTAGGGAGAGCTTACAGGGCGATGCTTCTGCTGACACGTCAAAGGACCGTGAACAAGTAGGGATCAGATGGAAGAGCAAGGCAGTTAAAAGAGGACATTGAAGAAGGTCCAGGATCCGAGAGAGTTAATATAGGACTAGTATCTTGTAATAGTTTTTTAGGAGAGACAGATTATCATGTTGTCTTAAATAGGGATCTTTTCTTTGATATATTTAGTTCCAGGAAATCAATGAAAGACCGTTTGGTTGGAATTATCCCAGGGCCAATACTTTAAATACATTCATCATTCACTAGTTTTTTTCTTTTACATATTTTATTTGTTCATATTCATAATCATTCATTCATTTATTCTTTATAAATTGTTCATACACTTAGCCATTTATTTATTATTCATTCATTTATTCTTTATAATTAGTCATCTAAGTTCATACACTTAGTCATTTACTTAGTTGTTCATTCATTCATTCATTTATTCATTTTTTATAAAATAAAATAAGAAATGTGTCAATAATTTCTAATCCATGGTTTTTAAAAATAAAGGTACAATTGGTCGCACTCAGAAAGAACCAAATTTCCAACACTCTTACAATACTCGATCTCGAACAAAAGCCATGAAAAACGATCAGCTTGCCATAATTGAGAGAATGGAAAGAATCCAGAAAGAACTACAAGAACAGTTGACTAAGTCTCAAGAGGAGACACGAGAACAGATGACAAAGCTCATGGAGATGATGAGCACTATGATGAAGCAGAAGTGGCCCAGAGAGAATTCAGTTGCTGGAATGGGGGCAGTAAATCAAGAGGATAGACCAAAAGTGGTACAGAGAAATGGCCAGACATAACAACCTGTGGGAAATGAAATCCCAAATGGGACAGCATCCTACATCTACATCCAGCCGGCGACCGAAGCACAAAATTTCGGTCCAATAAGGGGTAACATCGGAGTTGATCCAATTGAGGTTGAGGTTCCAGACTTCGAAGAAATGGAGAGAAGGAAAGGGCCAAAATGACTGAACTGAAGAGGGTCAAAACTGTTGAATCTGAGAAGAAATATAAGTTGTTGGAAGAAATGCTAAGAGCAGTGGAAGGAGCAGAGTTGTTTGGCAGTCTAGATGCCAAAGAGATGAGCCTGGTACATGATCTAATAATTCCACAGAAGTTCAAAGTACCAGATTTTGAAAAGTATAATGGGACCACCAACCCATCGACTCATCTAACTATGTACTGTAGAAGGATAACAAGGCATGAGGATAATGAAAAATTGCTTATTCATTGCTTCCAGGACAGCTTAATAGGGTCAACCACCCGATGGTACAACCAACTCAGTCGTACCAAGATTCGTTCATGGACGGATTTGGCCAGGGCTTTTATGGAATACTATAAGCACGTTTCTGACATGGCACCGGATAGGCTGTCATTACAGAACATGGAAAAGAGGTCCAATGAGACCTTCAAGGAGTACTCACAGAGGTGGAGGGATCTGGCCACACAAGTGCAACCCCCTTTAACCAACAAAGAAACCACGATGCTTTTCATCAACACATTGAAAACACCTTATTATGACAGATTGGTGGGAAATGCTACCAAAGATTTTGTGGATATGGTAATATCTGGATAAATGATTGAGTCAGCTATTAAAAATGGAAATATGGAAGGGGGTGAGTCAGCTACCCCGAAGAGAGCTTTTCCTACAAAGAAAAAAGGAGGAAACCCATGCAATAAGCTTCAACCAATACCCTTATACACCTCCTACACCATACACACCATCGAGGCCTTATACCCCTACCACACCTTATGCACCTTCGACACCTTACACACCATACCCGGGGTATAATCCTTATTACCCTAATATCAACCATTTTACCCAAAACCCGTTCCCCTACACCAATATACCACAACAGACATTCCCAACTGGCATATCCCCTCAAATTACCCTTTCTAGAAATATTGTTCCAAACACACAAAGGCCTGCACGTAATGACCAACGTTCACCAGGGAACGATCAAAAAACCCCATTTGATCCGATTCCCACTACCTACGATGATCTATATCCAAAACTGTTGCAGGGTCAACTTGTTGCACCCGTGTACCTAAAACCTTTGACACCTCCATATCCAAGATGGTACAATACAAATACCAACTGTGCATACCATGCGGGAATCCAAGAACATTCAATTGAAGATTGTTTGGCCTTCAAAAAGAAAGTCCAAAGCCTGATTAATGCTGGGGTTGTGAAGTTTGGATAAAAAAATGGGTCGAACATAGCTGGAAATCCATTGCCTAATCATGCTGGGAATCACGTGAATGCAATATTGACTGGAGGGGACAGAAGATTAAAAAGGGATATTGGAGAGGTTAAGACTCCGATGATGACAATATGGGCTAAAATGGTCAAGGCAGGATTGATGGAAGGTACGAAAAGTCTGAAAATGGTTGCAAGAAGGGTGCATAATTGGTGCCTATTCCATAAAGTTGAAGGCCATGATATACAGAACTATGGGAACTTTCGGGTTAAAGTCCAAAAGATGATGGATAGTGGGAAAGCCCAGTTCTATGAGAAGATAGAAGGGGAAATAGAAGTCATTGAAAATATTGGTGGCTATGGGATAGGAAGACCCCTAATCATCTACTATGATGAACCGGAGAAAAGTTATGCCAGCCATGGAAGAAAATGCGCCCAAATTAATCATTGATTTACCTGTTTCCTTTCCATACAAGGAAAACAAGGCTACACCATGGAAATATGACTGCAGCATGGTTATGCCCGGGTCTTCAGGCCAGCAGGATATTACAGGTGTGGGGCATTTAACCCGAAGTGGGAGGTGTTATGCTCCGGAGGCCATTGAACAAGGGGTAGCAGGGAAAGACATAGGAGTTGATAAGGGAAGAAGGTCGTCGAGCCAATCCATATTGAGATGGATTTGCCAGAGAAAACAGAGAGGGGATCAGCCCCGGTTAACAGAATCAAAGAGCCAGTATGTGAGAAGGAAGCTTGTGAGTTCTTGAAATTTATAAAGCATAGTGAATAAAGCGTGGTTGAACAACTGCAACGTCAACCAGTTAGGATCTCAATCTTATCCTTGCTTTTAAATTCAGAACCACACAGAAATGCTTTGTTAAGAGTATTGAATCAAGCATACGTGGCTAATAGTATATCAGTGGAAAAGCTGGATAGGTTGGTGGGAAACATCGTAGCTGATGACTACATATTTTTCAGCTATGAGGAGATACCACCCAATGGTATTGGATCAACAAAAGCTCTCCATATAACCACCACTTGTGAGGGGCACATATTACCGAGGGTCCTTTTGGATAATGGTTCTTCACTAAATGTGATGCCTTTAGCAACCTTATCCAAGTTACCAGTGGATTTATACTATATGATACCAAGTTGCACGGTGGTCAGAGCTTTTGATGGAACAAGGAGGGAGGTTATGGGAACCATTGAAGTTCCTCTGGAAATAGGCCCGTGTACATATATAGTGAATTTCCAGGTCATGGATATCAATCCATCTTATAACTGCTTGTTGGGAAGGCCATGGATACATTCAGCTGGGGCTGTACCCTCGTCTCTTCACCAGAAACTAAAATTTGTGATGGAGGGCCGGTTGATCACAGTATCAGGGAAGGAAGACATAATAGCCTCCACATTCACTGAATCTCCTTATGTGGAGCCCAATAAAGAGGCCGTGGAATGTTCTTTTCGGTCTTTGGAATTTGTAAATGCAATTTTTGTCGATGAAGGACAGAAAATTTTGAAACCAAGGCTGTCCAAGAACACAAGGCTGGGGGTAAGAACCACCGTAGGAAAAGGCTGCAGGGCTGGAAAGGGTCTCGAGAAATATCTTCAGGGGATGGCTCGAGCCATAGAGGTAAAAGGAAAGAAGGACCGATTTGGCCTAGGATATCTTCCGAAGGCCCATGAGAAAAGAAGACAAGTTGAAAAGAACCGAAAAATGAGGATGGCTCGTCTTACGAGTATGGATATTGAGTGGGAGCCTATGACATTCCCACCTATCCTTCACAACTTTCGCTCAGCCGGTTCTCTGTTCAGAGAAAAGAATTCTGATGATGTGCTTGTAATGATAGAGAAAGCCTTCAAGAGATTTCAGGTGAATAGTGATGAGCAGATGTATAATGTGGAGATCTGCACGATCGAGAAAGACAGGATTGAAAGAGAGAGTACTTGCTGGATGGTGCGACCTTGTCCACCAGGATATAGACTAACCAACTGGAGTGCGACTGAGTTGCTCATAGTCTTTAAGTCTATTCCAAAGTAATACTTTTAAAAAGCAATCTTAATTATCTTTACCCAGAGATATTAAGAGTTTTTTCTGTAAGGGGCTTTTTAAACATTTTCATTCAATAAATAACAAGCACAATGCATTATCCATATTGATGTGTCCATATTCTTTCATTTTTGTTATTTATTTTGTTTTCTATATATATTTTCCTATTTTTTTTTCTCCACCTATTTACAGGTGTACGGACGCGGAATATGAAGACCCTCATGTCAGTAATTTTGAAATTGATTTTGAAAGACCCATTTGCACGGGTGATTTTGAGGCTAATGAAGATACTGAGGATTATGGTCTACCTCCGGATCTATTGAGGAAAATAGAACAAGAGGAGAAGCAAGTACTTCCTCATAAGGAATTATTGGAAACAATAAATTTGAGAAATGGTGAAGAGATAAAAGAAGTCAAAATTGGAACTTCATTGTCACCATCAATAAAAGGTGAATTGATGGCTTCGCTCCAGGAGTATGTAGATGTATTTGCATGGTCTTACCAAGATATGCCAGGGTTATATCCAGATATTGTGGTTCATAAGCTCCCTTTGAGGCCAGAGTGCAAGCCAATTCAGCAAAAGTTGAGAAGAATGAGGTCTGATATGCTGTTAAAGATAAAATAGGAGGTGAAGAAACAATTTGATGCTGGATTCCTAGAGGTGGCAAAATATCCAGAATGGGTGGCAAATATTGTTCCAGTACCGAAGAAGGATGGCAAGGTGCCGATGTGCATTGATTATCGAGATTTGAACAAGGCCAGCCCTAAAGATAATTTCCCTTTTCCCCATATTGATACTCTGGTGGATAATACAGCGAAGAGTTCTTTATTTTCTTTTATGGACGGATTCTCAGGATACAATCAGATCAAGATGGCACCGAAAGATATGGAGAAAACCATATTTGTTACAATCTGGGGCACCTTCTGCTACAAAATAATGCCATTTGGGTTGAAGAATGCTGGGGCAACATACCAGAGAGCCATGGTGACCTTGTTTCATGATATGATGCATAAGGGAATTGAGGTCTATGTTGATGGTATGATTGCAAAGTCACAAGGAGAAGAGGAGCATATTGCGAATCTTAAAAAGCTCTTTGAACGACTAAGGAAGTTTAGACTCAAGCTAAATCCGACAAAATGCACTTTTGGAGTCACCTCGGGGAAGTTGTTGGGTTTTGTCGTCAGCAAAAGAGGAATTGAGATTGACCTGGATAAAGTGAAGGCCATTCAGAATTTGCCACCACCTCGTACTCAAAAGGAAGTAAGAGGCTTTCTGGGGAGATTGAATTACATTGATCAATTTATTTCACAGTTAACCGAAAATGCGATCCAATATTTAAGTTACTTCGAAAACATGATCCAGGAGTATGGGATGAAGGGTGTCAGATTGCTTTTGAAAAGGTTAAGCATTATCTATCAAACCCACCAGTATTAATGCCACCTATCCCGGATAAACCAATGATACTATATTTATCAGTATTTGAAAGATCCATGGGTTGTGTTTTGGGGCAGCTTGATGAAACGAGAAAAAAAGAACATGCAGTTTACTATCTCAGCAAGAAGTTCACAGATTATGAGTTGAAATATTCGTCAGTAGAAAAGTTGTGCTGCGCCTTAGCTTGGATTGCTCGAAGACTCAAACAGTATATGTTGTACCATACAACATGGTTGATTGCCAAGCTTGATCCAGTCAAGTACATGTTGAAAGCACCTTCTTTGTCAGGGAGGACAGCAAGATAGCAGGTTTTATTGTCAGAATACGACATTGTATATGTAAGTCAAAAAGCTATCAAGGGCAGTGCAGTGGCTGAATTCTTAGCAAGTGGAGTAGTGGAAGATTATGAGCCGTTGAACTTTGACTTCCCAGATGAAGATTTGATGTATGTGTCGCAAGCAGATGATATTCCCCTAAAGAAGAAAGTATGGAAAATGTACTTTGATGGCGCATCTAATGCCATGGGGCATGGAATCGGTGTAGTGCTTATATCCCTAGAAGAAGACTGTTATCCTTTCACTGCTAGATTGGATTTTGATTGTACAAACAATACTGCCGAGTATGAAGCATGTACTATGGGCCTTCGTGTTGCAGTGGACAGAAAGATCAAAGTATTGGAAGTTTACGGAGACTCAGCCTTGGTAATTTACCAGTTACAAGGAGAATGGGAAACCCGAGATACAAAGCTAATCCGATACCGAGAACTCATACTGAGTTTATTAGAGGAGTTCGAAGAAGTGAATTTCAATTACTTTCCTCGAGAAAAAAACCGAATGGCGGATGCTCTGGCTACTTTGTCATCAATGTTTAAAGTGAATGAAGGGGCGGAAGTTGTGCCGATCAAGATGAGCATATATTAATCTCCTGCCCACTGTTTGAGTATCGAAGAAGAAACAAATGGTCTCCCTTGGTATAACGACATCTTGCAGTACATCAAGAGTCAACAGTATCCATAACAAGAAACAGAGAATGACAAGAGGACTCTGAGAAGGTTAGCAATGGGTTTTGTTCTAGATGGCGAGATTCTCTACAAGAAAGGGAAAGATCAAGTCTAATTGAGATATGTCGGGTCTGCCGAAGCTCGAAGAATCATAGAAGAGGTCCATGAAGGGATATGTGGCACCCATGCTAATGGTCACATGCTTGTTAAGCAGATTATGAGGGTAGGTTACTATTGGCTGACGATGGAAGGAGATTGTATCAGTTATTCCTGGAAGTGCCATAAATGCCAGATTTATGCAGATAAGATTCATGTGTCACCCTCGCCATTACATGTCATGACTGCACCATGGCCTTTTTAATATGGGGAACGGATATGATCGGGCCTATTACCCCGAAAGCTTCAAATGGACATCGTTTCATCTTGGTGGCCATAGATTATTTCACAAAGTGGGTAGAAGCTGCTTCATATGCGAATGTAACAAAGTCGGTGGTATGAAGATTCGTTAAGAAAGAAATCATATGCCGTTACGGGTTGCCAGCAAGAATTATTTCGGATAATGCTCTCAATTTGAACAATAAGATGATGAGAGAAGTGTGTACTCAATTCAAGATCACACATCATAATTCGGCACATTACCGTTCGAAGATGAATGGCGCAGTAGAAGCAGCTAATAAGAACATCAAGAGGATTGTTGAGAAGATGACCGATGTGTACAAAGATTGGCATGAGATCCTGCCTTTCGCTCTTCATGCATATCGTACTTCGGTCCGCACATCTACAGGGGCAACACCATTTTCTTTGGTATATGGGATGGAAGCAGTGCTACCTATTGAAGTTGAGATCCCTTCACTTCGGGTTTTGATGGAAGTTGGCCTAGAGGAAGCAGAATGGGTTAAAACTCGTTATGAACAGTTGAATATCATTGAGGAGAAAAGACTGAAAGCAATTTGTCATGGGCAGTTGTATCAGAGAAGGATGATTCGAGCCCACAACAAGAAAGTTCATCCCAAACAATTCCGAGTGGGGGAGTTGGTATTGAGGAAAATTCTCCCTATAGTGAAGGACCCGAGAGAAAAATGGGCTCCAAATTGGGAAGGACCTTATGTGGTAAAGAGAGCTTTTTCTAGAGGAGCATTGATTCTAACTTGGATGGACGGAGATGATTTTAGACATCCCGTGAATGCTGATGAACTGAAGAAGTATTATGCTTGAAAAAAAAATGTGTGATGCTGTGCACATGAAAATTCGAATGATTCGAAGTGTAAAAATAGAAATTCTATATATCTATTTCCCCTGAGAATTGCTTTTCAAAGAGAATATTTATGCTTGATATGATGAATGGCCGTTTTTCATATTCCTTCCACTAAGAAGAAATTATCCTTAGTCACCCCTTTGAGCCTTAAGAATTATTTCTTTCTTTAAAACCTTGATCAAGGATCACCCTCTATACTAGAGGGCAAATAAGAGGAAAGATAATCAAAAATCATGGCAAAAAAAGAAAGCCATCAGAAAATGTGGCAAATGAAAGCCAACAAAGCAAAAAAGAAAAGAAAGTCCAAAAAGGGTCAAATGTTTCAAGAATGAGTTCTCCTCAGGAAGTGATCCTTGATCCAATCACCCTTAAACACATTTTGGGCCTATTTATCCTTTCTTTCTAAAACCTAAACCTTGGCCTACATTACATGCTTTAAAAGCCCATTTTTATCAAGCATGGATATTTAATTTGAAAGGTTATTCTCAGAATCCATCCCATCTTTTGAATTGATATTTTTACCTTGGAAGCATTTAGAATTCTCAAATGCTGGGTAGAATACAAAAAAATGGAAAAAAAAAAAGAATGAAAAAGGAGAGGTTTAAGCTGAAAACCCACAAAGGGCGACTTAATACCAAATGGAGGACACTTGAGTTGAAAACCTGTAAAAGGCGGCTCAAGTACTAATCAAATCTTGAATCAATGCTCCGTGTAAAGGGGGAGAAAGTATCTGACAATCAGAGAAAAGGGGAACAACGCAGTCTGATGTAACTACAGAAGTTAAGAGGTTACCCAAGTGAATTACTCGTTCAAGAGAAATTTCAGATGGTTTGAAAAAAGAGGGGTCCAAGATATTCCGCATCCAGGGCATCTACAGCCTATAACCTTATATTTGTTTCTTATATCCTTGATATTTATTTTTACCATTTTAAAACATTTCTTGCAATAAATTCTTGTTATCCTTTTCATGACAATTTTTGATTGATTCATATTCTCTTTCATATGCTTTTAAGATGCATTATGGTTGTTATTAAATTTATTGATGATTAGTAATAAAAATCTTTAAATAAAGAGATTTCAAAGTATTACTAAGGAATATATTTTAATCTTGGGAAAGGTTTGGAAAGATCATCAAGAAAAGGGAACAGCGAACGTGTTGGAAACTCCATCACGAAATCAGAAAATCTATGAATTTCAGTGAAAGACAAAAACTGAGACTGTTTGACAAGATATCTTGAGTGAAGAATCCTTAAGTGGGGCATCAATGAACAATTGAAGACTCTGTCCTGAAGTCATATAATCTTTGAACCTCAAAGAAACCATGGATTAGAAATTATGGCACAATCATTTGATTGCATTTATTTTAGGAAACATACAAGCATTTGCAAAGCATGACATTCTCATCATTGCATTTAGCTAACAGTGCAGATTTCAGGGAAACTTGAACTTCCTCAAAGAGAACTCGTTTTGCTTCTCAAAAGATTCAGACTCCGAGACCACCATCAAGGTATTTCTTCTGTTTTAAATCAAATTCATTTTGTTTATCAGACAAGTTGAACCTTGAGATTGTCGTCAAGGTATTTTCAAAACCTATTTTAAAGACCTCCGGGCATAACTTTTTTTCACGGGTAAGGCCTACGGGCACCATTTTTAAGACCTCTGGGCATAACTTTTTTTTTTCTCACGGGTAAGGCCTACGGGCACCATTTTTAAAACCTCCGGGCATAACTTTTTTTTCACGGGTAAGGCCTACGGGCACCATTTTTAAGACCTCCAGGCATAACTTTTTTTCACGGGTAAGGCCTACGGGCACCATTTTTTAAGACCTCCGGGCATAACTTTTTTTTTCACGGGTAAGGCCTACGGGCACCATTTTTAAGACTTCCGGGCATAATTTTTCAAATCACGGGTAAGACCTCCGGGCACCATTCTTAAGACCTCCGGGCATAACTTTTTTTTCATGGGTAAGGCCTACGGGCACCATTTAAAGACCTCCGGGCACCATTTTAAAGACCTCCGGGCACCATTTTAAAGACCTCCGAGCACCATTTTTAAGACCTTCAGGCACCATTTTAAAGACCTTCAGGCACAATTTTTCTTTTGAAAATCGAATCCGTTTCCTTAAGACGGGTCGAGCCTTGATTAGTCAGGGAATTCAATTTAAGGACAAATCTTCAATTTACAGTTTTTTCAAAAAAAAAAATGATAGAAGAATGAAGAAGAAACCTCTTTCCCTTTCCTTCACATGTGATTTCACTGACCGTACAAAATTAGTGTCTGTTTATCTTTGCCTGATTCCAGATTCTCAGCAATAGCCAAAGAGGGGCAACTGTAGATACCTAATTTTGTCCGAACCACTAAACATGTATGTTTTCTTCCTATATTGATGTTTTCGAGTGTAAAAAGACTGTTTTCATCCTGCAGGTGGTACTCCGAGACTTAGTTTAAGAAAGCGAGCATAAAAAGTCAAACTTGAAAAAGTCAACCCCGAAAAAAGTCAACCCCGAAAAAGTCAACCCCAGAAAGTCAACTACTGAAAAAAGTCATCCCACTTTCAAAATCAAGATTTTAAGTTGAATTGAAAAATGGCGAAAGAATTTTGATAATCGGAGGTCTATATTGAAGATATGGAGTTCGGAAGTTGGGATTTGGAGATTCAGTAGAAATAAAACCCCAATCCGAGAAATTTGAGGAAAAGTGCTTAAACGATCAAATTGGTCGAAATTGAAGGTTCCAAATGAAATATAAGCACTGACTACGGGTAATGGAGAAGCCACTTGCAAGAAAATTTGAAAGAAAAGTCAATCCGGGAGAAAACCGAGAATTAGGGTTTTTAGTGGATTTCGGTAAAATCGGGAAGAATAACGGAAATGGCCTGACTTGGTAAGACCAAAGCCCCCAATGGATGAGGAATGATTAAAAAGGGGTAGCCCAAGGCTCAGCTTGAAGAAAATCTGAAAATCAGACTTGTTTTGAGCAAAACCGAGTTTCGGAGGCAAAAGGGCAACATTGGAAAATTTGAAAAAAAATAGCAAATGGACTCCGAAAATTCTAAAAATTTGTCAATCTCATTCTTAAATCATTTGAAAGAGATTGGTAAAATAAAATCTTGATTCGGAGTTCGTTTACAAAATGGCCAAATCCGGGGCTTCGTATGTAGTAATTCAAAAAGGAAAATCTCGAAAAAAATAGCAAATGAGCTTCAAATCTTCTGAAATTTTGCAAATCTCATTTTTAAATTATTTGGAAGAGATTGTCAAAATAAAATTTTGATTCGGTGTTCGTGTGCAAAATGGCCAAATCTCGGGCTTCTTATGAAGTAATTCAAAAAGGAAAATCCCAGAAAAATAGCAAATGAGCTTCAAATCTTCTGAAATTTTGCAAATCTCATTTTGAAATTATTTGGAAGAGATTGGAAAAAGAAAATCTCGATTTGGAGTTCGTTTGCAAAATGGCCAAATCCCGGGCCTCATATGCAATAATTCAAGAAGATAAATCCCGGAAAAATAGCAAATGGACTCCACAAATTCTGAAATTTTGCAAATCTCATTTTTAAATTATTTGGAAGAGATTGGCGAAATAAAATCTTATTTGGAGTTCGTTTGCAAAATGGCCAAATCCCAGGCCTCCTATGCAGTAATTCAAGCCGATAAATCCCGAAAAAATACCATATGAGCTCCAAAAATTATGAAAACTTCCAGATCACACTTTTAAAATATTTGGAAGAGATTGGTGAAGACAAATCTTGATTTGTAGCTCGTTTAAAAAATGGTAAAATGTAGGGGCACAAAAGGACACTTTTGAAAGAAAAAATCCAAATAAATAGCAAACGGACTCGGATAATTTTGTAAACTTCCAGAACTCAATGTTTTATTATTTTTGAAGTATTAAAAAAAGAAAAATTTAATTTGGAGTCCGTTTGATATTTATTTGCATCCGGGGGGCAAAACGATCATTTCACCCAAGCAACCGAAAAGGGCTTCTTTGGGGCTTTAAAAAAATCAGAGTTGGGCTGGAAAAGAGAAGTGCTGACCTGCCCAGGCCCAAAGGAAGGAGGAAGCTTCTGATTTTTCAATCAAATGGCTAAAAATCAAGAGTTAGTTAGAGATTCTCTTTGATCAAGCCATGGTGATTAAGCCACATAGGCCAAGAGAGATGTCAACATTATTCTTGAGCAGCTGTAATTTGAGAGAGCTGAGATGCTAATCTAAAGGTGGTAATTTCATGATTTTTTCACCTTGAATTATTAGCCATTTGATGAAAAATTGGTTACAAAAAAATGACAACACTTTGAGAATATTAAGGGCCATTCGGCCAGCCTTGGGAGAGAGTCAGAAATTTCATTTTTACATTTCATTTTGCTGAGTTCTTTGAGTTTTTACTTGGTTTTTCTCTTCTTGGTTGAAAGCAAAAAATAAAAGTTTAGAAAAGAAAAGAAAAGAAAGGAAAGTTTGAAGAGATAAAGCTTGAAATATAGCTTCTTGAGGTTGCTCTTGAGCACCAACTCTTGCACTTTCTTGATTTTGCATTCTTATTTTTGCTATTTTGATTACTATTTGGTGAGTTTCCATTTTAAATAAATGTTTTTTTATTGTTCTTCTTAAGTTCTTCCTTCATCTCTTTCTTAAATATGTTTTTTACAATTTTTTTATATATACTCACCATGGCCAAATGGCCTACATTATTTATTTAAGTTGCTGTTTTGGTTTATTTTATCATATTGTTTATGGTAGTTTCTTTGATCTTGATGTTTTAAATGTTATGTTATTTCATATATTTGAGTTATATTTTAATTTGGTTGTTTTGTTTGTTGCCATTTATGCTTTAAATATCATGTTTTTGCATTTTTTTATTTTCTGTTTTCATAACGTTTAAATTTGAGCATGTTTTAGATTTAGTATATCAAGTGTTTGTGAAAATGCTTGTGTGGTCTTTGCATGATTTGAGTTTTATATCTTAGTTGAGCATGTTTTAGATTTAGTATATTAAGTGTTTGTGAAAATGCTTATGTGGTTTTTGCATGATTTGAGTGTTATATTTTAGTTGAGCATGTTAGTATACCAAGTGTTTGTGAAAATGCCATGCTTGTTGGAGCTTGAGGCCATTTGGCTACTCCATATGTTTTGCATTATGTGTTGCATTTTTGCCATGTTAGTTAGTAGGTTTTTGCATTTGCATGACATTTGATTTAGTTGAGCATGTTAGTATACCAAGTGTTTGTGAAAATGCCATGTTTGCTAGTTACATTATTCCATTCGGCCACCCTTGGAATTTTTGCATTTTATGTGCATTCTTGCCATGTTAGTTGATAGGTTAGCATTTGCATGATATTTGGTTGAGTTTTTGGTTTAAGCATGCTTTGTGTTTGTGAAAATGCCAAGTTATTAAGTTAGGTTTATTTGCTATGCATGTTCATGCATTTTAGGTCTAGGTTGCATTAAATGCCATGCAAGTTCATTTAGGTCTAGGTCACTATATGAATGCCATGCATTTTTTCATGACATTTAGGTTTAATCTCATGCATTTCATGCACTATGTTTGCTGTATTGTTTCATACATTTCATGTTCATGCCACTTGAATAATGACTTGAGCCAATTAATGGTTCAATGTCATGCTCTCTTGAGCACACTTGTGAAAAATTAAGTTTGTCAATTATTCTACCTTTCTGATTTTTTTTACTTATCCAATTTTTATCTAACTTTCAAAAAGTCCTAGATACTGTTTGTAAGTTATTTTATGAGTTTCAAATATTTTTACTTTGATTTTTAAATGATTTTATCAAAGGCAAAAATGTGTTTTGGCAAAGCAGTTTTTTTCACCCAGTACTCATACATCTCCGATTTTTCTGGGAATTCATCTTCAATCAGAAAATTAAGCCGATTTTTTCCAATTTATTTTTGCATGTCCTGAGTCTCTAGTATTTGTTTCAAAATTTTTTGAATTTTTAAAAATAGGGTAAAAAATCGTGGCTTAAAACTGGACAGTGGAGTCATAATTGAATTTAAAGAAAAATCATTTTTCTGTTTTGGTTAAGTTACTTAGAGTGGGCTGATTAGGAGGGTTAGCTACTGACTTAGGGTAGTTTCTAAGCCTTTTTAAACTCTAAAAATGGTTTTTGAAGTCTCGGGTTAAGGGTAGTCAAGTCCGGATTTTTAAACATAGGAAATTAGAGCCATTTAAAAAAAGATTTAGCCAGTTTTTATTTTAAATTCAAGCTTTTCAAAATTGTTCTCAAACAATCACAAAGTATTTTGGTTTTAGAATATTTAATTTGACATATTTTCCTAAGGTAGCCGGATATCTTTTTAGATATACGGATTTCCTTAATTAAAGGAAAAAATACATTTCATGCATTGCATTTTTCATATTCATGCATTTTATATAATATGTGATTCTTGCTATAATAATATCTATGATATTGTTATTATTTTGATTTATATTTTGTGATGTTATATGGTCTATCATATGGTTTTGAATATTTCATGATATCCTATGCTTTTATTTAGTTATTTTTATTTAGCATATACTATGTTCATGCATTATTATTTTTATATTCATGCATATTATATGATAGCATTATTTTATTCCATGTCATTTAAATTATATGCCATATCATTCATATTTGTCATGTCATTTAAATTATTTCATTTCATTTAGGATATATTATGTCATCTAGAATATTTTATTTTATTTAGATTATATCATATGACTTAGGATATTGCATTTCATGTAGAATATATTATATTACCTAGGTCATTTCATTTAGGATATATATTATGTCATCTAGAATATTTTATTTAAATTAGATTATATCATATGACTTAGGATATTGCATTTCATATAGAATGTATTATGTTACATAGGTCATTTAATTTCATTTAGAATATATCATATAACTTAGGATATTTCATTTCGTTTAGAACATGTTAAGGCATTCAAATCATATCATGTCATTTAGGTTGCATTATATTATTTAGATTTTACTATGTCATTTTATTTATGTCATGCATATACATATTCATTTCTTTTAAATGTTTTCAAAAAAGATAATGGTTTTCAATAAAATAAAGATATTCCCGAGTTAAAATAATTCATGAGTTCTCTGCCGAGTTTGCTGGGGAGGATATCATCAATTATTATTAATAACGGAATATCTTCTTTAAAAAGAGAATGATTCGGAAAATTTTCCAAAATTAATAAAATTTCTATATTTTGTCACGATTGTTGGGGACTATAGGAAAATTTTTAATTTATAAATTCCGGATGATTTTCAATTAAAAATGGAATTATTTTTCTTTAAATTGGGAATTAACTTGAAATACTAAATTTAAAACCAATTTTTACCGAGACTTAAGATAGCGCACGATTAATAAGGTACTGATTTATACGGGCGTTGTGAGGGTGCTAATCCTTCCCCACACGTAACCGACTCCCGAACCTGCTTCTTTGATTTCTCTGGTTTAAAACGCAGACTTGAAATTGGTTTTTAAAATGTTTTAATTAATTTTTATAATATTTTATAAAATCGGTTTTAATAGGTGGCCGATCACACCTAGCTAAAAAAGATTGGTGGCGACTCCATGTCTTTTTTAAGGTCATTTTCAAAACCTTCATTTTTCTAGAGGAATTAAGTAGACTTTTCCTCGGGTTTTTTTAATGTCACACTTAACGAATAATAAAGTCTTGCGATGAGACTCGTTATTTTTTAGGTTGCGACAGTACTCGTAATGATCGAGCAAGCTTTTGAAAATTTCCATGTGAATAGGGATGAGCAAATATATGATATGGAGATCTGCATGACCAGGGAGGAAAGAATTGAAAGTGAGAATGCTAATTGGATGGTGCGACCTTGTCCACCAGGATATAGACTGACCAATTGGAGTGCAACCGAGCTGCCTACAGTTTTTAGGTCTATTCCAATGTAATGCTTTTAAACAAATCTTAAATTTCTTTGCCCGAAGATATTAAGAATTTCTTTTGTAATGGGCTTTTGTCTAAAAGTTTTCATTCAATAAATAACAAACACGATGTGTTTCCTTCTTATTGATGTGTCCATATTCTTTCATTTATGCTATTTATTTTGCTTTCATTGTCTATATGTCTGCCTATATTGTTTCTTCCCCACCTATTTACAGGTGTGCGGATGCGTAATATGAGGACCTTCCTTTCAGTAATTCTGAAAAAGAAACCCATTTGCATGAGTGATTTTGAGGCCGACGAAGATATTGAGGATTATGGTTTACCTCCAGACTTATTAAGAAAAATAGAACAAGAAGAGAAACAAGTACTTCCTCATGAGGAGCTATTGGAATTGTTGAATTTGGGAAGTAGTGAGGAGAGAAAAGAGGTTAAAATCGGGACTACATTGTCATCATCAATAAAGGGTGAACTCATAGCCTTGCTTCGGGAATATGTAGATGTATTTGCATGGTCATACCAAGACATGCCGGGTCTGGATCCAAATATTGTGGTACATAAGCTCCCTTTAAGGCCAGAGTGCAAGCCAATTCAGTAAAAGTTGAAAAGAATAAGGCCAGACATGCTGTTAAAAGTAAAAGAGAAGTGAAGAGGTATTTTGATGCTGGATTCTTAGAGGTAGCAAAATATCCAGAATGGGTGGAAAACATTATTCCAGTACCAAAGAAGGATGGCAAGGTGATGCGTCGATAATTTCCAGTCCCAAAGATAATTTCCCATTGCCTTACATTGATACTTTGGTGGATAATACGGCGAAGAGTTCTTTGTTTTCTTTCATGGACGGATTCTCGGGATATAATCAGATTAAAATGGCACTGGAAGGTATGGAGAAAACCACATTCGTTACAATGAGGGGAACATTCTTTTACAAGGTAATGCCGTTTGGGTTGAAGAATGTTGGGGCAACATATCAAAGAGCCATGGTGACCTTGTTTCATGACATAATGCATAAGGGAATTGAGGTTTATATTGATGATATGTTCGCAAAGTCACAAGGAGAAGAGGAGCATATTGCAAATCTTAGGAAACTCTTTGAAAGACTAAGAAAGTTTCAACTCCAGCTAAACCGGCAAAGTGCACTTTTTGAGTCAGTTCGGGAAATTGTTGGGTTTTGTTGTTAGCAAAAGGAGAATTGAGATTGATCCGAATAAAGTGAAGGCCATCTAGAATTTTCCACCTCCACGTACTCAAAAAAAAATAAGAGGTTTTCTAGGAAGATTGAATTACATTGCTCGGTTTATTTCTCAGTTAACTGATAAATGTGATTCAATATTCAAGTTACTTCAAAAACGTGATCCAGGAGAGTGGGATGAAGGGTGTCAGATTGCTTTTGAAAAGGTTAAGCATTATCTATCAAACCCACCAGTATTAATGCCACCGGCTCCAGATAAACCGATGGTATTGTATCTATCAGTATTTGAGAGATCCATGGGTTGTGTTTTGGGGTAGCTTGATGAGACTGGAAAGAAAGAACAGGTGGTTTACTACCTCAGCAAGAAGTTCACAGATTATGAGTTGAAATATTCATCGGTAGAAAAGCTGTGTCGTGCCTTAGCTTGGACAGCTTGGATGCTCAGATAGTACATGTTGTACCATACGACATGGTTGATCACCAAGCTAGATCCAATCAAGTACATGTCAGAAGCACCTTCTTTGTCAGGGAGGACGGCAAGATAGCAGGTTTTGTTGTCAGAATACGACATTGTATATGTGAGTCAGAAAGCTATCAAGGGCAGTGCAATGGCTGAATTTTTAACAAGTCGGGCAGTGGAAGATTATGAGCCGTTGAACTTTGATTTCCCAGATGAATATTTGATGTATGTTTCGCAAGCGGATGAGGTTCCCTTGAAGAAGAAAATATGGAAGATGTACTTTGATGGGGCATCTAATGCCATGGGGCACGGAATCGGTGCAGTGCTCATATCCCCAGAAAAAGATTGTTATCCTTTCACTGCCAGATTGGATTTTGATTGTACAAACAATACTGCAGAATATGAGGCATCTACTATGGGCCTTCGTGCTGCCGTAGACAGAAAGATAAAAAAACTAGAGGTTTTTGGAGACTTGGCTTTAGTGATATATCAATTGCATGGAGAATGGGAAACCCAAGATACAAAATTAATCAGATACCGAGAACTCATACTGAGTTTATTGGAGGAGTTTGAAGAAGTGACTTTCAATTACTTCCCTCGAGAAGAAAATCGAATGGCGGATGCTCAGGCTACTTTGTCATCAATGTTTAAAGTGAATGAAGGGGCTGAAATTGTGCCAATCAGAATGAGCATATATGAGTCTCCTGCCTACTGTTTGAGTATCGAAGAAGAAGCAGATGGTCTCCCTTGGTATAAAAACATTTTGCAATACATCAAGAATCAACATTATTCAGAGCGACCAACAGAAAACGATAAGTGAACTCTGAGAAGGCTAGCAATCAGTTTTGTTTTAGATGGCGAGATTCTCTACAAGAAAGGGAAAGATCAAGTCCTGTTGAGATGTGTTAGGTCTGCCGAAGCTCGAAGAATCATAGAGGAAGTCCATGAAGGAATATGTGGCATCCATGCCAATGGTCACATGCTTGCTAAGTAAATTATGAGGGCAGGATATTATTGGCTGACAATGGAAGGAGATTGTATCAGTTATTCCCAGAAGTGTCATAAATACCAGATCTATGCAGATAAGATTTATGTGTCGTCATCACCATTGCATGTCATGACCGCACCATGGCTGTTTCCAATGTGGGGAATGGATATGATTGGGCCCATTACTCTGAAAGCTTCAAATAGACATCGTTTCATCCTGGTGGCCATAGACTATTTCATAAAATGGGTGGAAGCTGCTTCTTATACGAATGTAACGATGTTGGTGGTATGCAGATTTATTAAGAAGGAAATTATATGCCGATATAGATTGCCAGTAAGAATTATTTCAGATAATGCTTCAATCTTAATAATAAGATGATGAGAGAAGTGTGTACTCAGTTCAAGATCACACTCCATAATTCGACACCTTATCGTCCGAATATGAATTGGACAGTAGAAGCAGCCAACAAAAACATCAAGAAGATTGTTGAAAAGATGACTGATGTGTACAAGGACTGCATGAGATCTTGCCTTTTGCTCTTCACGCATATCGCACTTCGGTTCGCACATCTATAGGGGCAACGCCGTTTTCTTTGGTATATGGTATGGAAGCAGTGGTACCTATTGAAGTTGAGATTCCTTCACTTCGGGTTTTGATAGAGATTGGCCTAGAAGAGTCAGAATGGGTTAGAGCTTATTATGAACAGCTAAATCTCATCGAGGAAAAAATATTGAAGGCAATTTGTCATGGGTAGTTGTATCAGAAAAGGATGATTCGAGCCCATAACAAGAAGGTTCGACCTAGATAGTTCCGAGAATGAGAGTTGGTACTGAGGAAAATTCTCCCCATAGTGAAGGATCCGTGAGGAAAATGGGCTCCATATTGGGAAGGACCCTATGTGGTAAAAGAGCTTTTTTTGGAGGAGCATTGCTTCTAACTCGGATGGACGGGGATGATTTTAGACATCCCGTGAATGTTGATGAACTGAAGAACTATTACGCTTAAAAAAAAGGTGTGATGCTAAGCACATGGGAATTCGAATGATTCCAAGTGTAGAAATGGAAATTCTATATATATAGCTCCCCTGAGAATTGCTTTTCAAAGAGAATATTCATGCTTGGTGTGATAAATGGCCATCTTTCATATTCCCTTCACTAAGAAGAAATTATCCCTAGTCACCCCTTTGAGCCTTAGGAATTATTTATTTCGTTGAACCCTGATCAAGGATCACCCTCTACACTAGAGAGAAAATACGAGGAAAAAAAAAGAGCCATTAGAAAATGTGAAATCAAAGAATGGCAAATGAAAGCCAGCAATGAAAAAAAGAAGAAGAAAAAGTCCAAAAAAAGGGACAAATGTCTCAAGAATGAATTCTCCTCAGGAAATGATCCTTGATCCAATCACCCTTAAACACATTTTGAGCCTATTTTATTCTTTCCTTCTAAACCCGAACCTTGGCCTACATTACATACTTTAAAAGTCCATTTTGATCAAGCATGGATACTTAATTTGAAAGGTTGTTCTCATAATTTATCCTATCTTTTGAATTGACATTTTTACCTTGGAAACATTTAGAATTCTCAGATGTGTGGTAGAATACCAAAAAAAAAAGGGAGAGGTTTAAGCCAAAAACCCGCAAAAGGCGACTTAATACCGAATGGGGGACACCTGAGTTGAAAACCCGCAAAGGGCTGCTCAAGTACCGATTAAGATTTGAATCAATGCTCCATGTAAATGGGGAGAAAGTATTCAAGAATCAGAGAAAAGGGGAACAACTTAGTCTGATGTAACTACAGAAGCCGAGGGATTACCTAAGTAAATTGTTCATTCAAAAGAAATTTCAAACGGTTTGAAAAAAGAGGGGTCCAAGATATTCCGCATCTGGGGCATCTACAACCTATAACTTTACATTTATCCTTGATATTCACTTTTACCATTTTTAAAAAATTTTGTTGCAATAAATTCTTGTTATCCATCTTATGACATTTTCTTGTTTCATATTTTTCTTTCATACATTTTTTAGATGCATTTTGTTTGTTATTGAATTGAATGATGATTAGTAAGCATAAAAATTTTTAAATAAAGGGATTTTAAAAGTATCGCTAAGGAATAGATCTAAATCTTAGAAAAGGTTTGGAAACCACTAATCCTGATGGAAAATTCACCAAGTAAGAAATTTGTGTTGGAGACTCCGTCATGAAGTCAGAAATTTGTGAATTTCAGCGAAGTCATAAACTGGGACTGTTTGACAAGTTATCTTGAGTGAAAGATTCCATAAGTGGGGCATCAGTGAACAAATGAAGAGTCCGTCATGAAGTCAGATAATCTATGAACCTCAAAGAAACCATGACACAATCATTTGATTGCATTCATCCTTAGGAAACATACAAGCATTTGCAAAGCATGTCATTCTCATCATTGCATTTAGCTAAAATTGCAGAATCAGGAAAACTTTGGCTTTCCCAAATCGAATTCATTCTGTTTCTTAAATGAGTCGTGCCCTGAGACCACCGTCGAGGTATGTTTCTTTTAAATCGAACTCGTTCTGCTTCCCAAATGAGTCGAGCCCAAAGACTGCCGTCGAGGTATGTTCCTTTTATTTTCAATTTAAATTTATTTTCCCAAATGAATCAAACCCAGGATCATTCTTAGCATTTCCTTTTGTTTAAATCAAATTCATTCTGTTTTAGCAAATGAGTCGAGCCTTGAGACCACGGTCGAGGTATTTCCTTTTGTTTTAAATCGAATTCATTCTGTTTTATCAAATGAGTCGAGCCTTGAGACCACCGTCGAGGTATTTCCTTTTGTTTTAAATCGAATTCATTCTGTTTTATCAAATGAGTCGAGCCTTGAGACCATTGCCGAGGTATTTCCTTTTGTTTTAAATCGAATTCATTCTGGTTTATCAAATAAGTCGAGCCTTGAGACCACCGTCGAGGTATTTCCTTTTGTTTTAAATCGAATTCTTTCTGTTTATCAAATGAGTCGAGCCTTAAGACCGTCGCCAAGGTATTTTCATCATGAGTAAGGCCTCCAGGCACCATTTTTAAGACCTTCGGGCATAATTTTTCAAATCACGGGTAAGGCCTCCGGACACCATTTTTAAGGCCTCCGGGCACCATTTTAAAACCTCCGGGCATAATTTTTTCAAATCACGGTTAAGGCCTCCGGGCACCATTTTTAAGACCTCCGGGCTTAATTTTTCAAATCACGAGTAAGGCCTCCGGACACCATTTTTAAGACATCCGGGCATCATTCTTAAGACCTCCTGGAATAATTTTTACTTTTCAAATCGAACTCGTTTTCTTAAGACGAGTCGAGCCTTAATTAGTTAGGAAATTCAATTTAAGGACAAAATCTTCAATTTATAGCTTTTTCAAAAAAAGAATTGATGATGATTAGAAACCCCTTTCCCTTTCCTTCACATGTGATTTCACTAATCGTACAAAATTAGTGTTTGTTTATCTTTGTCTGATTCCTGATTCTCAACAATAGCCAAAGAGGGGCAACTGTAGACACCTAATTTTGTCCTGACCCCTAAATCAGGTACGTTTTCTTCCTAAATTGATGTTTCAGAATGCTAAAAGGCTTTTCTCATCCTGCAGGTGGTACTCCGAGACTTAGTCTAAGAAATCAAACAAAAAAGTCAAACTTGAAAAAGTCAACCTCAAAAAAGTCAACCCTAAAAAAGTCAACTACTGAAAAAGTCAACCCACTTTCAAAATCAAGATTTGAGGTTCAATTGAAAAATGGTGAAAGAATTTTGATAATCCGAGGTCTACATTGGAAGATATGGAGTTCGAAAATTGGGTTACGGAGATTCAATAGAAAGAAAACCCTAGTTCAGGGAATTTGGGGAAAATGCTTAAACGATCAAATTGGTCTGAATTGAAGGTTCCAAATGAAAGATAAGGAAAGTCAATTCGGAAGAAAACCGAGAATTTGGGCTTTTGTTGGATTTCGGTGAAATTTGGAAGAATTACAGAAATTGCTCGATTCGGTAGGACTAAAGCCCCTAATTGATAAGGAAAGAACAAGGATAGCCCAAGGCTTAGTTTGAAGAAAATCTAAAAATCGGACTTGTTTTGAGCAAAACTGGGTTTAGGAGGCAAAAGGGCAAAATTGGAAAATTTGGGAAAAATAGCAAATGAACTCCAAAAATTCTAAAAATTTGCAGATCTCATTTTTAAATTATTTGGAAGAGATTGGTGAAAGAAAATCTTGATTCGGAGTTGGTTTGCAAAATGGCCAAATCCTGGGTCCCCTATGCAAAAATTCAACAGGATAAATCCCGAAAAAAATAGCAAACGAGTTCCAAAAATTATGAAAATTTGTAGATATCAATTTTAAATTATTTGGAAGAGATTGGCGAAAGAAAATCTTGATTTGGAGTTCGTTTGCAAAATGGCCAAATCCCGGGTCCCCTATGCAAAAATTCAACAGGATAAATCCTGACAAAATAGCAAACGAGTTCCAAAAATTCTAAAAATTCGCAGATCTCATTTTTAAATTATTTGGAAGATATTGGTAAAATAAAATCTTTATTAGGAGTTCGTTTGCAAAATGGCCAAATCTCGGGTCCTCTATCTAGTAATTCAAGAAGATAAATCTCGAAAAAATAGCAAATGAGCTCCAAAAATTATGAAAACATCTAGATCACATTTTTAAATTATTTGGAAGATATTGGTGAAGAAAAATTTGTATTCGGAGCTCGTTTAAAAAATGGTAAAGTTCGGGTGCATAAAAAGGGCAATTTTGGAAATAAATCCGAAATAAATAGCAAATGGACTTGAAAATTTTTGAAAACTTCCAGAATTCAATTTTTTATTATTTTGGAAGTATTGAAGAAAGAAAAATTGAATTTGGAGTCCGTTTGCTATTTATTTAGGTTCGGGGGTCAAAAAGGTCATTTCACCGAAGAAATCAAAAAGGGCAAATCTGTAATTAAGGAAAATATGAAAGAAGAAGGAATTGCTAGGATTTTACCTCCTTTGATCAGCCAGCATAGAGGAGAAGAAGGAAGCTTGATCAATTTAATTCCTTAGTCACTATCAAGCTCACATGCTACCACTAACACCTTGCAAATGGTCCCCCCTTCATCCAATGGCTTAGGTGCCTTGTAGGAAAGTTGAATGCACCATCCAATGGCCAAGTTTAAATGCCAAGATGATATTTTTATTTGTCATGAAAGAACCCTCATCTAATGGCCAAGAATGGAAGAAAAGGATGAGCACAATTCATCCAAAGGTGAGCATCCATTCGGCCAAGCAAAGGAGTGCATGGGATTGTCTCTTTTCATCCAATGGCTTAGGCCATCTACAAGGGTTGAGTACACTGTTAAAGGCTGGATTTAATCTACAAGATGTCATTTTTATGTTGTCCTCATCCAATGAACAAGAATGGAAGAGCACAACTAATCCAAGGGTAGGCACTCAAAGGGGCAAGCAAGGGAGTGCATGGGATTGGTCCTCTTTTGCATCTAAAGTCTGAGGTTATTACAAGGGCTGAGTAAACATCTTAAGGGCTGCTATCAAATGGAAAGATGACATTTTTATGTTGTCATCAAAATATCTTAATCCAAATGCCAAAATTGGAGAAAAAGTGCAAATTCCATCCAAGGGTTGGAGGGCCATTCGGCCAAACCGTTAGAGGGGGGGCTGATTTCATTTTTTTGATAAGTTTGGAGGCTGGAAATAGTAGCTAATTTATAAAGGAAAAGGTTTTGAAAGAAAAAAAAAAGAAAGGTTTTCAATAGAAGAGCTTGAAGGTAGTCATCTCTACCAAGCTCTAGCATAGTTTTCTTCTTGTTTTCCATGGTGATTTCTTGATTTTCTATCTTGTTTTCCTACTACATTTTTTATAGAAATCAAAGTTTTAAATGTTTACTTAAGTTTTCATTTATTCTTCTTCAAAAAAAAAAATGGCTGAAAACAAATTTTTTTTTTTTACATAGTTTATGCTTGGCCGAATTTGAAGGAATGCTTGCCTTGATTTTTTTCTTTTTTTCTTCTTTGCATGTTGTTGTTGAAAAATGATTTTTAGAAGGTTTGTTTAAGTATTTTATATTCTGATTTTTGACAAAAAGATGAAGCAAAAGAGGTTGAAATGGCTACATGATCTTGGCAAGACCAAGTGACCATGGTTAGGGGAGAGGCTATGCCCATTTTTACCTACCATGAAGCTCACCTTAATTTTGTTGTTTAGCATGGTTTATTTTCTGATTTTTGAAATAGAAAGGCTTCATGATCTTGGCAAGACCAAATGGTTATGGTTAGGTGAGAGGCTATGCCCATTTTATACCAACCATGGAGCTTAACTTTCCTTGTTTTATTTACTAGTTTTGCTTGTTATTTGCTTTGCATGTCTATGCTTAATTTTTTATATGTTCTTTACATTATTTTCTATGCTATATTTTCTTCTACATTTCTTTTCCATGCTTAATAATTTTTCTTTGTAGATTCGGCCATTGTGTTCATTGGAGTCATATTATGCATTTTTTCATATATCATGTCGTATATCATAAACATGTTTGCATTTTATATTTGGTCATATGACCATTCGGCTACTCCATTTTGCTATGCCTTACATGTGCATTGCATCTCCATGCCATGAGCTTCTATATTTTGATTTTAGTATGTCATATGCTTGTGAAAATGTCATGACATTATGTATCTTGATATGATTTTTCATGTACTTGTGTCATTTATTAGATAGAATTACATTAGAGTACCATGTGACCACTCGGCCTCTTTATGCATTCCTTGCCTTGTCATGCATTTGCATTTTGTTTAGATAACATGCTTTGCATTATCATGTCTTGAAATTGTGTATTAGTTGCTATTTGTTCAAGCATTAGTATTAGGTTCATTGGTCATTGTATGTTCATAGTATTGCTATGCATTCTCATTACATTTTAGGTCTAGGCCATATTGGTATTGCCATGCATATTAGGTCTTAAATCATATTGGTATTGCCATGCAATGCTATGCTACTTAGGTCTTAGGTTACATTATCATTTTCATGCATATTCATAACATATTAGGTCCAAGTCATATTTGAATTTTCAAGCATTGCATGCATATTAAGTTAGGATAGCATTTATTGCCATGCAAAGTCATGCTAGGCATTTAGGTTATTTTGAATTGTCATGCATTTCCTTTACCATTTATGGTTTAGACCATGCATTTCATACATTTCATTTTCTGTATGTTCATGCATTCCATGTCATTGCCACGTGATTTATGACTTAGGCCAATCAATGGCTCAAAGTCATGCTCACTTGAGCATACTTGTGGAAAATTAAAGGGTTGTCAAATTGATTATTCTACCTTTGTGATTTTTTACTTAGCCAATTTTTGTCCATGGTTTTTAAATGTTTTAGCTACTGTTTTTAGGTCTTTAGGATGACCTCCAACAATTTTTACTTTGATTTTTGAATGACTTTATCAAGGAGAAAAATGCGTTTGGATAAAACAGTTTTTTTCAACCAGTACTCGAACTTCTCCGATTTTTCTAGGCAGTCATCTTTAATCAAAAATTAAGCCAATTTTTTCTCGTGTTGTTTTATATGTTCTGAGTCTCCAGTATGTTTTTTAGATTTTTTTGAATTTTTAAATATAGGCTAAAAAATCGTGTGTCAAATTCGGACAGTGGAGGCAGATTTGAATTCAAAAGAAAAACAATGGTTGAAATTGGCTAAGCCATTTAGAGGGGGTTGGTTAGAAGCTTTAGCTACTGTCTTAGGATGGTTTCTAATCCTTTTTAAGCTTTAAAAATGATTTTATAAATCTCGGGTTAAGGGTGGTCAACTCCGGGATTTTAAACTTAGGAAATTAGAGCCATTTTAAAAGGGTTTGGTAGGAGTTTTAATCTTCATTCAAGTTTTTCTTCTAAATTGTTTTCAAACAATCACAAAATTTTGTTTTTTAGAAAATCTAATTTGACATATTTTCCTAAGGTAGCTGGATATATTTTTAGATATACGGATTTCTTTATTTAGAGGAAAAAATACATTTTCATGCATTGCATTTTCCATGATTGGTATTATTATTTTTATTTACATTTTATGATGTTATATTGTTTGCCATATGATTTTGAATATTTCATGCTATCCTATATTTTTTATTTAGTCATTTATCTTTGTCACATTATTTAGCATATACTATGTTCATGCATTTTTATTTTATTTTCATGCATATTTTATGATAGCATTATTTTATGTTTCATGTCATTTCATGTCACTTAGATCATATTCCATGTCATTTAGGTTATATTATTTAGAATATGCCATATCATTTAAAATTGCCATGTCATTTAAATCATTTTATCTCATTTAGAATATACCATGATACTTAGGATTTTTTATTTCATCTAGAATATACTATGCCATTTAAATTATGTCATATCATTTAGGTTGCATTATATTATCTAGACTTTGCTATGTCATTTTATTTATGTCATACATGTTCATATTCATTTTTTTAAATGTTTTTTTTTAAAGAAGATAATGATTTTCAATATAAAAAAAAAGATATTCCCGAAGTTAAAATAATTCATGAGTTTTCTACCGGGTTTGCTGAAGGGAATATCATCAATTATCATTAATAAAGGAATATCTTTCTTTTAAAAAATGAGAATGATTCGGAAAGTTTTTCAAATAAATAAAAATTTCTATATTTTGCCGATTTTTCGTGGAAATAGAAAAATTTTGAATTAATAAATTCTTGATCATTTTTAATAAAAAATGAAATTATTTTTCTTAAAATTGGGAATTAACTTGAAATACTAAATTACTAACCAACTTTTTACTGAGACTTGAGAGATAACACATGATTAATAAGGTACTGTTTTATACGAGCGTTGTGGGGTTGCTAATCCTTCCCCGCACATAACCGAGTCCCGAACCCGATTCTTTGATTTTCTCTGGTTTATAACGCAAACTTGAAATTGGTTTTAAAAATATTTTAATTAATTTTATAATGTTTTATAAAACCGGTTTTAATAGGTGGCCGATCACACCTAGCTAAAAACGATTGGTGGCGACTCCATGTCTTTTTACGAGGCCATTTTCATACCCGAGACCTTTTATTTCAATCTAGAGGAATTAAGTCGTCTTTTCCTCTGCTTCTGTTTCCCCCTCACTCAAACGGGTCCCCACGGCGGGATCCTGTATCGACAGGGACAAGAATAATTGAGGTGGAATTTAGAGCCAATGAGAGGTTAGTAGACCCTTAATTTCAGGAGATGGCCATGAGGAAAGGGGACAAGAAATAACCATGTGGAAAGGATGTTGGGAGAGCATGCAAAGCATGACTAAGGCAAAAAAAAGATGAGCATACCTACACCAAGGGCCATTCGGCCAACCTCTTTTAACAAGGGTCTCTCTTTATTTTTTTTTCATAGACATACACATCATTTTGAAAAGAAGGCAGTAGCTAAAACCTCTCAAGGAGGAAACGAAAGGAAGAGAGAAAGAGGGAGAAAGGAGGAGGAGTTTGGGAGCTTGGTTGGAAAAGCTTTGCTAGGTAGTCATCTCTTATCTTCTTTTTATTTATTTTCTTTAATTTCATGATCTCTTTTACTTCTTTTCCATGTGATTGTCAACTTTTTTTAAAAAACAAAGGTTTTAAAAAGATTTTTAAAGATTTTCAAAGAAACCAAAGAAAATAACATTTTCTCTTATTTTTGTCCTCTTGGTCGAAACATTATGTTTGCTCTTGTGCTTGCATTCTGTTTATTTTTCTTGATTGCATGTCGGATGTGGGATGTTCTATTATAGTAGGATAGATTTTCTCCTTTGATTTCTTTCAAAAAAATAAAATAAAAAAGGTTTGATGTGCTTGAGGATCTTGATTTTACCAAGTGATTTTGGTTAGGTGGGGCTATGTCCAAATAACCAACCATTGAGCCAACCTTTATTTTTCTTTGTTTGTTTATGTTTCTAGTTTATATTTCATCATATTCATATGCTTGCTTGCTGTAAAAATATGTTTTCAGCTTATTTCCAACTTGATTTTGGTTAGGATCAACTAATGGTCCATAGCCAAAGTCAACTTTTTAAACTAGTTGGAAGAAAACAATGTTTTACAAGTTGATTATGCTTGTTTTGGGCAATGTTTTCACCATGCATATTTTGTCCAAATAAAAAACTGATTTAACCACTTTAAATACATCCTTAGATGAGTCAATGGTAATTTTTTCAGAATTTTAAGAATTTTTTCTCAAGGGTTAAAAAATAGATTTCGGTGAAACAGATTTTTAACTAGATATGCTGTTTTAAGGCAACTTTATCCTAGTAATATTTTGTCAAAATAAAAAATCATTTTCACCTCACTGAGTTTAGCATGTGCTGAGTCTAAAATGGTTTTTCCATATTTTTTTGATGTTTTTATAAAAGTCTAAAAAATAGTTTTGTGAAACCAGTTTTTAGGTACCAAAACAAGTTTTAAAGCTAGTATAGGTCTCATTTTTTCACCAAAGGGGAGGGGCTGGCCGAAATCAATAGGGTACTTTTTTTAGATGTTTTTCCATGTTAGTTCAAAGGTAAAAAATTGATTTTACAAAAATCGAGTAATGGGTAGTTAATCCGGGCTTCAAGAAGTGTCCAAAACTAGGATTTTCACTAGGGCCATTCAGCCACTTTGATTTTACTTCAAAAATTGCATTCTTTTTTTTTCTCATTTTTTGGTTTTCAAAATGTTACATTTAAAGTTTGTTTAAAGATACTCGCGTTTCAAACAAGGGCATTCGAATGCCCTTAATCCGAGCCAAAATTCGTGCTTGAAATCTTTCATTTTAAAATATTCAACTTAGGTTTCTTTCAAAGGTAGTGGGACATATTTTTTAGGTGTTTGGATATCCTTTCTTTAAGAGAGAAACACATTCGATTTTCATGCATTGCATATTTTGAAAATGTTTGTTTAATTTAGCACAAAAATGTATTTTTCGGTTTCCTAGATATTTGGCGAGAATTAATTCCTAATCTATGCCGGGTTGCCTGGGAGGTTAGAAAATTATTCAACGCACATGTTTATGAAATCATAAAGTACGGTTGTTGTTTTTACTCAAGATTATATAAATGTCATATGAAAAAATTATTTTCCAAACTTTGCCGGGTTTGCAGGGGAGTGCGGCAATATTTTTCGAGACATGAAATTGATGTAATTTCATAAAGAAAATTCATGAAAAGAATTTTAAAAATAATGATGTGTGTATATTTCATGTTCAGGCATATTTCGTGATGAGATTATTCTATGATTAATGCCTATATTGCTATCTTAGTCATAATATTCCATGCTCATACATATTTCATGGTGATATCATTTTAGAATTGATGTACATGTTGCTATCTTGATCATGTCATTTTGATTGATATACATATTTTATGATGATGTCATCTCATGAATTTTTCCATGCCATGTATGTCATGTCATTAATTCCTTACCATGTCATGAATCATGTGCCATGTCATGAGTTACCTGCCATGTCATTAATTCATTGCCATGTTATAATAAGGCTTACCATGTCATATAGGCCATGTCATTAATTTATTTTCCATGTCAAAATAAAATGCTGGCCATGCCATCATACTTACATATGCTATATGATTTATATCTATGCCTTAGTGATAATTGACGTATTCATGATCATTTAAATTTTTTAAAATTGATTTATTTTTTAATAAATAAGGCAATATCCCCGAGTTCATATAATTCATGAATTCTCTGCCGGGTTGCCGGGGAGTCTTCATCAATTATTATTAAGGAAGGAATACCCTTCAAAAAAAGAGGATGATACGAAGATTTGCAAAACAATAAAAGTTCTATGTTTTGTCGATTTGGCGGGGAATATAGAAAATTTTTGCAATAATAAATTCCGGATCGTCCTCGAAATAATATGATCATTTTTTTAGGGAATTATTTTTAAATATCAAATATAAAATCGACTTTTACCGAGACTATTGATAACACATGATTAATAAGGTACCGTTATATACGAGCGTTGTGGGGGTGCTAATCCTAATCGATTCCTAATTGACTCCCGAACCCGCTTTTGTTTTCTCTCTGGTTCAAAGCGCAAACTTAAAAATTGGTTTAAAATAATATTTTAATTAATTTTAAAATGTTTTACAAAAATCGATTTTAATAGGTGACCGATTACACCTAGCCAAAAAATATTGATGGCGACTCCATTTTTTTTACGAGGTTGTCTTCAAACTCTCAATTTTAATTTAAGAAGAATTAAGTCGTCTTTTCCTCTCTTTTTTTTCAATGTCACGCTTAATGTGGTGTCCCGCAACGGGGCATTTCTTTTAGGTTGCGACAATGATGCTATATTTTATTGCCTTTATTTTTTATAATTATTTTCATGTTTGAAAGAAAAGAAAAAAGTAAAATTCCTATATTTTTAAATTTAATAACATCAAATAAAAAAAAATGCTTAGATAGTTGTATAATGAAAGTTGCTATGGAGCATCACTCTCTTCATTACAATTATGTTAAAACAAGACAAAACCACTCTCCCCAAGCTTAGCCTGAGCTATGATATTATTTCATTAATAAAATATTTTTATTTAATTTTAATTTAATTTTAATTTAATGATATTAAATATTAATATAAAAATAATTTTTATATTTTAATTATATTTTTTAAACAACCGGAACTAATTAACTTGGAGTTTCAAGTTCGAATCCAAACTTGACATATAAAGATGTCATCCAAATTTTGATCAAAGTTAGCCGTAGGCCATTATTAGAACCTCAATGCGATAAAATTCACTCGATATTCATAAATTCTTAGAAAAACTTATCTATAATGAGTGTTCAATTGAAGATTTTGAGTCATTGTTTAGGGGACAACTAAGCTAAGGTATTTAGGAGGTTATGAGGGTTAGTTTGGGTATTTTAAAAAAAAATAATGGAGAAAGAAAGAAAGAGAAAGCAAAAAAAAAAAAAAGAGGGAAAAAATAAAGAATAGAGAAAAAATGTTTGTTCGTGTCGTTGTTGTATTCGTGTTATTTTTTCGTGTGTTTAAAGTATTTTTGTTCTTGTTATTTTTTCGTGGGTTCAAAGTATTAAAAATTTATATAATTTTTACATGTTAATAATTCATTTTATGTAGATTTTGACATGTTCATGTATTCGTGTAGTGTTCATGTTATTTTTCGTGTCGTATTCGTGTTATTTTTAATGTGTTCAAAGTATTATAAATTTATATAAATATTTACATGTTAATAATTCATTTTATGTAGATTTTAACACGTTCGTGTATTTGTGTTGTATACATGTTATTTTTGTGTCGTGTCGTATTTTAATTATTTTTTCATGTGTTCGTCTCGTGTTTCAATTCATCCAAATATTTTGCATAGTTTGTCATGGTGATCCTATTTAGAAAAAAAATTTGTGTATTCGTGTCGTGTCTCAATTCATCCAATATTTTGCATAATTTGTCTTAATGATTCAATTTAGAGAAAAATTATATATTCGTAACATGTTCGTGTTATTTTATCGTGTGTTTAAAATATTATAAATTTATATAAATTTTTACATGTTAATAATTCGTTTTATGTAAATTTTGACATATTCGTGTATTTGTGTCGTGTTCATGTTATTTTTCGTGCTGTGTTTTAATTACTTTTTTCATGTTGTGTTCGAGTTGTATAATCATGTTGTGTTTGAAATTGCCAAGTGCAATTGACACTATTCAAATGACTCCCAATTTTGTGTCGCGCGTCATCATATTCGTGTTATTTTTCCTATTATAATGGTATTCAAGGTATTATATATTTATATAAATTTTGACACGTTAATAATTCATTTTATATAGATTTTGAACGTGTATTTGTGTCGTGTTCATGTTATTTTTGTGTCATATTGTATTTTAATTATTTTCTCATGTTATATTCGTATCGTGTAATTATATTGTGTTTGAAATTGCCGCATGTAATTGAGTATATTTTAATAACTCTCAATTTTATACCAGGTGTCGTTTAAGAATAGGAATTATTATTTTTCTAAATTATTATCTTTACTCCTCTTACTTTTTTAACTTTCAAATTTATTACAAAATATCAATTTAAATTCAATAACATTCGGCAGCGAAGTGCGGGTATTATCTAGTAGTTTTAACAATTGACACCAAAACTCTACAATAGAGTTGATAAATTGATTCAAAATTAAAAAAATTCAATGAATCCGTTTGAATCTGATCTAATTCGATTTGATTAACAAATGTCAACCACTCAAATCTCAATCTGAATTTGAAATGATCTCCATATTCAATTCATCCAAATCCGAAATGATTCAAATCTAAATAAATTAAAAACTAACCTAAAATGAAATTGTTTTGGATTTTAAAACTAAACAATTTTGATACAAATTAACCCGAATCCAAATTATCTAAGTATTGCTCAAAGAAAAATCTTGAATCTGAAATGATTAGAATAAAAATGATCAAATCAAATTTTCTTCGATCTAAAAATGATCTATTTCAAAATGATCTGATCCAAATCCATCAAACCCAACCAATTCCCGCATTTACTTAAAGCTAACTCAGTGGCTAGACCTATTCATGGATTGGACCACAATCCATTTTTTTTTTACCCATGTTTGATTTGGACTGGGTTGTGGTCGACCCGGAAATTCATTTTACTGTTAAAAATACTAAAATAATTATAATTATATTTTTATAATTAAATTTAAATAAAAATTATTTTTTATTTAATAAATTATAATTCGGATCGAATCGAATCGAATCGAATCGAATTAATTTAAATTATGAAAAAATTTATCAAAACTCAATCTAATTTAAGTCAAACGGATAATTTGATCCTAAAACAGTTTTAGATGACACGCATGAATTTTCGATTAGAACAATAAAATCTCGGCGAGGCTAGAGAGAGAACATTTCATTTTGAATAGGATTTCAGACTGGAAACTAACTTACTGCCCCAAGGAAAAGAGTGGGCACATTACCAGTTGGAGTAATTGAGCACATGAAATGACATGCTACGTTAAATGTTTAATCCTTTGCTGCTGGTTTGCCATAACTTTAGCAATGGATGGGACATTTCGATATGGAAACCAGCACCGGGCGGTGTTGCCAATCCCAAACGTGATTAAATAAATTTGTCCCACATTCCATTTTAAGCTAAGGAACTGAGTTCTCTTTTTCTAGTGATTATGTATGCCTAACTAAATTATACATCAAATATGGCAATGGCAAATTTTGTTGAAGTCACACCGACTACTCTAGCTTTGTCTAGAATTCTCTTTAAGCCGTCTTTGTTGAATTTTTCCTTAGTCTTCTCTCTAGGCCTTTCTCATTCCAGATATCTCTTCACTCTTCTTCTTTTGATAACCGACATACTAGAATGTTGAAAGTTGGTTTAGTAACCGACCTAACAAAGCTTATAAATAGAGATTGTGTGTGTAGAGATAAAAAGGGAAGAAATAGGTGGAGAGAAAAAGAACAAAAAAGATGTGAGTGTTGGGTGAAAGAAAAGAGGTGTTGAGAGCCAGAGCATGGAAGCTGCAAAATTTGCAGAAATTGAAGAAGAAAGTGAGCACGTGAGTGGTGTTAGGTGTATGAATGAATAGTGAGTGAATAGTAAAGTGAGAAAGAGTTTGTGTGAGGTTGTCTCTATTGTTAGTTGGTGTTCACACCAATTGTATTTAGTTTTTTCTCATATTAATAAAAGAGTTGTTTTTCGGAAGTTACTGTAGCATCCCGAGATAAAGTTACTGTAGCAAATCGGTACTGTAGCACAAAACTACAATTGGTACCGAGAGTCAAAAATCAACAAATTGGTATCAGAGCCAGACAATCCTGAGGACCAGATTATCAGAGCTGGACGATCTTGAGGACCGGAGTATCAGAGCTAGACAATCCTGAGGACCGGAGTATCAGAGTTGGACGATCTTGAGGCCAGAGTATCAGAGTTGGACGACCAGAACGGGACGATCCAGAGGACCAGCGTAAAGAGCGGTATGATCCAGAGGATTGGAATATCAGAGCTAGACGGTCAGGGACCGGAGTATGCTCATCAGAGAAAAGACAAGAAGCCAGAAGTTTCTCGAAATCAGATGATCGAGAATTGTAATTATCGATGATAGATCGAGTCGCGAAAAGGGCTACCTGAAGCAGTGTGAGAGCCATCACGAGAACAGGTGAAAAGGGCTACCTACTTACCTAAAGTAGTGTGAGAGCCATCACGAGAATAGGTGAAAAGGGCTACCTACTTGGAGTAGAGTGAGAGCCGTCACAAGAAGAAGTGAAAAGGGCTACCTACTATCAGAGTGAAAAGCCACCGCGAGAAGACAGAGCTAGACGGTCAGGGACCGGAGTACGCATATCGGAGAAAGAAAGTCTGGGACTGTGAAGATTATTGGTCTGGGACCAAGACGATCGAGGATCGTAGTTCGTAAAGACGTGAAAATTCTGTCAGTACACAGTCTAGGACTGTGAAGTTAATCGGTCTGGGACCAAGACGATCGGGGATCGTAGTTCGTGAGGATATAGAGACTGACAGAATACAACCTTGAGAAAAGTGAGGCACTCTCAAGTCAGAATGGAAGATTTTTCAAGTCCAGTTGGTAAGCTCGAGAAGCTCAATAACAGCAATTATAATACGTGGAGTATTCGCATGCAATATTACATGCTCGGGCAAGATTTATGGGATATTGTTAACGGTGAAGCTTCAACACCACCAACTGATGCCGGAGAACTAAGAAAATGGAAGATCAAAGCCGGTAAGGCCATGTACGTGTTATCAGTCACCATTGAGGATGGTTTATTACAACGCATCAAGGATGCAAAGACACCGAAGGAAGCCTGGGACACACTCACAATGTTGTTCGCAAGGAAAAATGATGCTAGGCTCCAACAATTGGAGAATGAACTCCTGTCAATCTCGCAGTAAAATATGTCGGTAAGCGAATATTTCTCTAAAGTTAAAACTCTTTGTGAGGAAATTTCAAAATTAGATCCAGAAAATGCTATTACCGAAACGAGGATGAGAAGAATTATCATCCATGGCTTGCGACCTGATTACAACGGGATTGTTTTTGCAACTCGTGGATGGAGCAAAGAACCAACTTTAACTGAGTTGGAAAATATCCTTGCAAATCAAGAGGCTTTAGATAACCAAATGTCTAAAGTCGTGATAAAAGATTATGAGAAAGCCCTCTTTAGCAATAGAAGAGGTAAAATTGCTATGAGGCAAGGAATAAAAGACATTGAAGTTCAAAACAAACAAGAAGCTTGGCAACGGAGGAGCTTTCAGCGAGGGGGAGCTCAAACTGTTCGAGATAGAGACGATAGCGAAAATGTGAGGTCTCATCGTCGAAACGTTCAGTGTTTCAATTGTGGCAAGATTGGTCACTATGCTCGAGATTGTCGATATAGACAAGTGCAAGGATATGCAACAGTGTTCTCAAGACAGGAGAATAACTATGAAGAAGAATGGGATTTTGAGACAGCATTTACTATTGAAGAATGCGAAGAACTCGTATCTGGTTGCACCACCGAGTTAGAAGAAAATATTTATGAAGACGAAAAAGAAATTGATTTTGAGAATATTCAACCAAGACAGAAGGTAACAGAAGAAACGTCAAAGGAAGGAAACGAGTCTCTATTTCAGCCACCAGAAAATATGTTTGAAGAAGAAAGGTTATTTCTAGAAGTCGAGAAGAAGCTTGCAGCTGATGTCAACATTGAGAAAGATGACAACGAGGTCATCGACACTGTTAAGACTTACAAAGGCGTGAAAGATATGAAGATCGATTGTGAAGTAAACAAACTAATAGTAGTTGACAAAGTTGGGTATACCAAAGTCAGAGACAGGCTGGCAGAGAAAATAAAGAAGAACAAAGATAGAAATGGTATTGAAGCAAAGACGGAAGTGAACAAGATCAGGAATCAAAAGAGAAGAGAGCAATCAACGATGGATGAAGCAGAACTAATGATGCTGATGAATTTCAAGAAGAGAAAGAAAAAGAGAAGATATTTAATGAGTCCAGAAGACAGCCTGAAATGACAACCAAGCCAGCATCAAGAGAGAGTAGTCGTTGAGGGGGAGTGTTGAAGTCACACCGACTACTCTAGCTTTGTCTAGAATTCTCTTTAAGCCGTCTTTGTTGAATTTTTCCTTAGTCTTCTCTCTAGGCCTTTCTCATTCCAGATATCTCTTCACTCTTCTTCTTTTGATAACCGACATACTAGAATGTTGAAAGTTGGTTTAGTAACCGACCTAACAAAGCTTATAAATAGAGATTGTGTGTGTAGAGATAAAAAGGGAAGAAATAGGTGGAGAGAAAAAGAACAAAAAAGATGTGAGTGTTGGGTGAAAGAAAAGAGGTGTTGAGAGCCAGAGCATGGAAGCTGCAAAATTTGCAGAAATTGAAGAAGAAAGTGAGCACGTGAGTGGTGTTAGGTGTATGAATGAATAGTGAGTGAATAGTAAAGTGAGAAAGAGTTTGTGTGAGGTTGTCTCTATTGTTAGTTGGTGTTCACACCAATTGTATTTAGTTTTTTCTCATATTAATAAAAGAGTTATTTTTCGGAAGTTACTGTAGCATCCCGAGATAAAGTTACTGTAGCAAATCGGTACTGTAGCACAAAAATACAATTGGTACCGAGAGTCAAAAATCAACAAATTTGGCACAAGCTGTTATCTAAGCTTATTAGATATATATCAGTACCCTCCCATATTCTTTCACAAATGAAAAGGGACAGTCAGTAGCACTGCACATGGTTAATATTTTAGCTGCAAAAAATGTTCTCAAGATTCAATTATTCCACCACATGTTCATTATATTTGTTGAAAATGAAATTTTGAATTACCGAAATTTGATCATATTTATGCAAAGATCGTGATTGAATCTGTATGCTTACGAAAAGTACTTTTCATACCCAAATTTAACCATATATGATATATGTTATGTTCAATCTTAGACTAATTTAACTATTAACAAGTTGTTTGTTTTTCACCAAATTAACAATAACCAAAGGAAGTCCAGATGAAGTGAAGTCTAAATATTACATTATATTATATATGGAGATGATCTCGTTGTAGTAGATTTGTTTATCAGTCGAATAGGTTAGATTTATGGGTCAATATCCGGTTAGTAAAAATTTTTATTTGTCCAAAATTTAGTCCAACGGATTTTAAAAATTCGTTTTACTATTTATAAAATATTTAAAAAAATTAAAAATTATTTTTATATTTTTATAATTAAATTTAAAATAAAATATATTTTATTTATTAAATAATAATTTAAATCAAACTTAGCTGAATCTAAATGAAAAAAATTACTTATTTCAAATTTGATTTAATTCAAACAAAATGAATAACTTGACTTTTGAATAAGTTTAATTGCAAGTAATTAAGGCTTTTAAATTTGAGTTGCGGTGGAAGGAAATTAAAACGTGAGAAACACGTTTTAATGATAGGCGAAGGCAATGCATACAGCTATGAAGGGGCCTCCACATCCATTACACTCTCTTTGCTCTTGGCCTGCTGCTGCTGCAGTGCGCTTGCTTTATTAGTTGGATTCCTATTTGGAATTGGAATGAGCCATGCCCTTGCCCATGAGGCCATGAGGCCATGAGCCATGAGGGATATCAAAAACAATTACTAAATAATAAATCATCCCCCATCTCTTGTTTTTTATATTAAAAAAAAAAAAACTCGCATCCATAACTTTTTTTTTTTTCAAAAAATATTTCAAATTCATCCATCCATATAAATCATCCTGAAAACAAAATAAAACTGCACAAATGCTGGCATGTGTTTCAGTTTTCACCTATCACTCACGGAACATGTGGCATACGGAACGTCTACATTCTTTCAGCGATTTTAACTAGTGTTGAAAAGATTTTTATGAAATTTTTTTAATCTGTTAATTTTATTAGTGGAGTTTTATAATTTTATTGACAATGGATATGATAATTGTTTTTTGAAAAATTCATGGACAAAAGATAAAGAGTTAGTTTTTATGTCCCATTTCTTAATTTTTTAATATATTTTAAATGTATGTATCATTCTATTAATTTATTTGTGAAGTCTAAAAATTTTATTAACAATAAATAAGATAATTTCTCAAAATACATGAAAATAAATTTTTTTAAAAAGTGTAGAAATGATTTAATTTCCCAAAACTGAAGTATTTAATACTTGTACGACATTCATATATAAGAATGGTTATTGTTGTCAATTTGGAATCAAAGATAGATATATAGGACATTGAAAATGCTCCTGTAATGTAAACTTCAAACTAACGTTTCTCTAGAGATTTGGATTATTTTTCCTATTTCATTTCATTACAATTCACTAAAAAAGTCATAAATTGAAAATAAAGAAAAAAGTTACAGATGTTAAGATTCGAACCCTAAATTTATTTGATATCACTTCTTAAAATGATTACATTAACTAACTAAAATAAGCATCGAGTTCTGACTCGATCTCTTCACATGTTATTCTTGTCAACATATTTCAGCATTGCTTTTTGGATGGTGCCAAACCAATGAAACTAGGAAGAGTTTTGGGCGTTGATGCGATTCTATTTTTATATGAAGAAAGTAAGTAATATAGGCAATCTGGTGAGACAATGCACATATATATATATATATATATATATACATATTTAAATGCAGTTGTTTTTACATTTTTTTGAAATTGAAAGAAACAAAAAAATTACATTACATTTTAATACAAAAGTAGATTGTTAAAAAAGACAATCATATTTGATTGAAAATCAAATATTATATGTCGAACTGACATATTTGGTGTCTTTCATAAAAATATTGTCAAAATATTTTCTTTTATATTCCCCTTGTCTCATTTCTTGTGTTTTTTGTAAGAAAATAGAGATCATAAATCTTTGTTGCAAATTAAACGTATGTGATTATTACCGATATTTGATATTTAAATGCATTTCATATTTAATATGTACAAAAAATATGTATCTTATATGTAAAAAAAAATTATGATGGACATCAAAATTTAATTCATTTATATTTTGTTGATATCTATCATTCATATTCATATTAAGAGTTATAAAAAATAATAAAATAAAAACCCAACAATTATCATACAATAACTCATAACTTATAGCATCATTTAATATAATTTTTTTATCATTTAATCGTCATAATATTTTCTTTTGATTCAATACCTAAAGTTAAAAAAAAAAAAAAAAAATCTACTTACATCTGTCATCTCATATTATTATTATTCAATATTTTAATTTTTATCGATTATTTATCAATACAGTAACTTTTAATTCAATAATATAAAAACAAAAAAATAATATGATCTTATTTTTCAAAAAATAAAAAATCAATCATTATACGACACACGACACGTGATACAATTAAAAGTTATTTAAATAGTGTCAATTAAATCTGGTAATTTCAGACACGACACAAAAAAATAACACGAATACTACATGAATACACGAACGTGTCAAAATCTATATAAAATGAATAATTAACGTATCAAAATTTATATAAATATATAATACATTGAATATGATTATGATACGAAAAAATAGGACAAACACAATACGTATACACATTTCTTTTCTTCTTTTTCTTTTCTTTCCTTTCCTTCCTTTCTTTCCCTCTCTTTCTGTATTTTTTTTTTATTATTATTATTATTTTATCTCTTTTCCATTTTTCTTTATTAAAAAAAAAACAAAATAAAATACTTACCACACACCACACGTTATAAACAATTAAAGAAGAATTCATCTTCAATTGGATTACCCATTGAAGGGGATTCTTTTCAGCTATAGTAATAGATAATAGATAACAGATTAGATGAATATTTAGATATATTTTCCTCATCTCTGGTGTCTATTATTAATATTTAAAAAAAAAAAAAATTGAAATCCGAGTCCAATTATTTGAGTAATGCTATACTTTTTATTGAGTCAAGTGCTAGAAACTTTCTTTATATATATATATATATATGGAAAGATCCATTTATGTAAGTTTAAAACTAAATTAATTTTACATATATTCATAATTTTTTATACGATTTATATTTGTTTAATCCGATCGTCGTATTTCATGTTTTATTCACGTTCAAGTAGATCATGCTCGACGAATTTTGAATAAATTAAAAATATCTAACTATTTGTTCGATTTAAAAAAAAAAAAAAATTAACCATTAAATATATATATATAAAAAAAAATACAATATTCTCTATCGATATGATAGAGATATCGAATTGATTCAAAATATTACGTACCTCTAACATTATTTGCTCACTCTCTTTTCTCTCATATATATATATATATATACACACACGAGAATAAGGGGAGAGAAAAGAGAGTGAGCAAATAATGTTAGAGCTTCACCATGGGTACTCGCCCACTCAAACCAAATCAACAAAACTCCAAGTTAGAGCTTCTTAAGGAGTTTGAATCCATCGGAGTTTGCATAATCCAGGTTTTGAAATCTTCATATTATTTTTTTCCATTTAAGTACTTTCTTTCAATCTTCTGAAATTTTATTTTATGTTTTACTTTTCTATTTGTTACTATTACATTTTGTTTGTAAATAATCCAAACTTAACAGTCTTTTAGGTTAATATAAATATTATATATAATTTTGAAGATTTTTTTTACCGAAAAATACATGCATTTATCGTAGAATCATACGCTCGGATTATGGCTTTTGTACTATGTAAAACAGGGAGAGCTGGATGAGCATGAGAAGCTAGTTTCACAACTTCGGAACGTAGAGATTGTGATCTCTACACTTGCAGTCCCTCAACATCTTGAACAATTCAAAATAATAAGTGCAATCAAAGATGCTGGCACAATTAAGGTGATTACTTTATCTTCTCAAGGAGATGGACTGATATAGAAATTAACAGGGTATTTTAAAATACTTGGACTTCGTTTATTTTTAATATATTAACGGTAAAAAATATATATTTTATAAATGGGTTATAAAAGTTATCACATGTTACACTGTTTTTTAATTAGTTTTATTATTATTATTATTTTATTATATCCTAAGAGTAGATTTGTTCATGAACGAGGCTACTCATCCGGCCAGACAGACTCAACTCGAATTAGATCGAGTCTAGGATAAGTTTTTGATAATTCGGACCTGCCTAGTCCAATCCAGCTCGAATTACTATTTGAATAAAAAAATTATTTAAATTTAATTATAAAAATATATTAATATTAATATTAAAATAAAAATATATTTTTAATATATTTTAAATAGTAAAACAAAATTTGGGTTTGGCTGGATTTGGCAAACAAAATTTGTGCTATTCGGTCCTAACTCAGCCCATGGACACCTCTATCTAAAGGTATGTATTAGCTTGTTAATTCTGTTTGTGAAATCTAATAATTCAACTATATGTGAATTGTGAATTTGATAATTTCTCTTTTTACTTTTTGTTATTTATATTTTATTTTCAATTTATTTTTTAGAAAAAGCAAAAAGCAAAAAGCAAATACAAAGAACATGAACCAAACAGAAACCTTGATATTGTGTTCTAAATTTTTGATCATTAACAAGTTTATATTGTGTTTCTTATGGTACTAAAAAAAAAAAGAGGGTTATTCCATCAGAATTCGGAAACGAAGTTGACAGAGTGAGGGGACTTCCACCTCTTGAAGTTTTATTCTCTAACAAAAGGAAGATCAGAAGGGCGACACAAACAGCTGAAATCCCATACACTTTTGTCTCTGCAAATTCATTTGCTGCATATTTCGTTAGCCATCTTCTTCATCCGCATGAGAAAAACCGAGATGAAGTTGTAGTTTACGGCAGTGGTAAAGCAAAGGGTGAATGAAGAAATTTGATAAACCTACCTTTTAAATAGACATGTTCATGAGTCGGATTGGGTCGAGTCACAACCCGAATTCTTTTTCTTCTCTTATCCAAGCTTGACCCGGATCGGCCATAGGTCGACTTATTGTTTATGAATATTAAAATATTAAAAAATATATTTTTATTAATATTTATATATTTTTATAATTAAATTTAAATAAAAATAATTTTTTATTGAATAAACAGTAATTCAGACCGAGTCAGGTCGGCTCGAATTGAAAAAAAAAAACTATCCAGACCTAATCTAATTCGAACCGAGCCTCCCCGCTCGATCCTTGAACAAATCTACTTTTAAATATTAAAATAAATGAGCATTTAACCTACTTTTGTCATTGCAATACAATCAAATCTTCTTTGAACTCAAAATCTTTTGTAAAAGTAAAGTTTGAATTTGATCTTTTTTAATATAGGAACAGCTATCTTACTTGGATTTAAGTAAGTGTAGAATATGGGTATTGTTCGATATGATTATACTCAATTTTTTTTTTTTTTAAAAATCATATATTTGAAGATCATAATTCATATCAATATCCAAATATGCATCTGACATAAATATATAAATATATTTTTAAAGAAATAAAAAAAATTTAGATAACATAATTTTCAGTGTTAAGATAATAAAGTGACCAAATTGGAATTATGAACAAATTTTCTTTGTTTGACATAATCCATGTATACCTCGGACATGCTCATGGGTCACGCCGAGTCTCGATTCAAAAAACTTTTATTTTCTTTACACAGGTTCGGTCCTGGATAGGCTCAGACCGGTTCGTTGGTTCATGTTACTGTTTAAATAATATTAAAAAAATAATTTTTATATTGATATTTATATATATTTTTTAATTAAATTTATATAAAAATTAACTTTTTATTATATAAAAAATAATTCAGATCAGATTGACCCAAATAAAAAAATTCTACTCGTACTTGATTCAATATGAATCGAGTTTGTCGAACGGCTATCCGATAGGTCTACGTCGGAGTCAAAATATTAGTGGTCCAATATATAAAACAATCTAACCTTTTTTTTTTTTTTTTTCTCTTTGAAACAGCTGTCCTCAGTTACGAAGAGGACGTTGCAAACTATACATTGAAAGCAGCCACAGATCCAAGAACAGCTAATCGTGTTGTCATCGTCAGGCCTCCGGGAAATATCATGTCTCAGTTAGATCTTATTTGTACTTGGGAGAAAAAGATGGGCCAATCCTTGAAAAAGATCCATGTTCCCGAAGAAGAAATTTTAAAGCTCTCTGAGAGTAAGCCTTGCAACATAGCCACACTAGATCCTCTTATATAATAATAATAAATTTGATTGAAATTATTTTTGTTTTGGTGGAATAAAACAGCATTGGGTCATCCAGATAACATTCCAATGGCAATCTTGCACAACATATTTATCAAAGGTGATCAAATGAGCTTCCAACTGAGTACTGAGGATGTGGAGGCATCCAAGCTATTTTCAGACTACAAATATACTTCAGTTGATAGCCTTCTTGAAATGTTTTTGGTTAAACCGCCAGAGCCTAGATTGGCTACTTTTGCATAATACAATTAGGAAAAATTAACAACTTATTATAATATAGATGCTAATGTCAAAGTGTGATTATCCTACATCAATTAAGTTTTAAGTTGTCTGTGATCTTATATTTAAATTGGATCATTTCAACTATTGCCAATTGATTTAAGTTTAATGTTTAACATGGTATTAGAGTCCAGATTTTGTTACGGGACTTCTGTCTTATTCTTTTTCTGAGTTTATCACGTTATACTTATGCCTACATGTGATGGGGCCTGTTAAAATTATGTTATCCTATATCCATTAAGTCTTGAATTGTCTATATTCTTATATTTAAGTTGGATATCTTCACCTATTATCAATTGATTTTAAGTTGGATGTTTAACATAATATCAGAGTCTAAGTTTTGTTTTGTAATTCTTGCCTTAATCCTTTTCTGAGTTTATCACATGATAGTTATGCCTACACGTGATAGAGCCTGTTAAAATGGTATTATCATCTATTGATTAAGTCTTGGATTGTCTATGATCTTATATTCAAGTTGGATCTCTCCACCTATTGTCAATTGATTTAGGTTAGATGTTTAACATGGTATCAAAGCACAATTATGTTTGTGATTCATGCCTTGTACTCTTCTGAGTTTGTCACGTTACAATTACGCCTACACATAATAGGATCTGTTAAAGTGGTATATTATCTTACATCGATTAAGTCTTTAATTGTCTATGATCTTACATTTAAATTGAATTTCTCTATCTATTATCAATTGATTTTAGGTTGAATGTTTAACGGCTAAAATAAACACGTGCTTGATCTTGGAGGCTTTTTATCTATTTTTCAATTCAAGAAAGAAATTAATTAGGAAAATGTGGAGAAATTATATATTAGTGCACGTATATAATTTCGAGCCATTTTGCAGTATAGAGCATCCACGGACTTCATATTTCTAAAATATTTTTTTATATAAATCTTGAAATTCTCAAAATGAGTGTTTGATGAAAAACTAGACTTCTAATGACATATTATTTGCTTTCTCTTTTTTTTTTTTTAAATTAAAATGAATATTTTATGGAAAATCTCATAAAGCTATTTTGAAATGGTTTTCTTACTGGACCGGTTTAATAAAATAGCCGTTCATGATTTAAGATTAGACTTGCTCATGGATTGAGTAATCCGTTTAGTTCGACAAACTTGATTCGTATTATCTTGGTCTGGGCAAGATTTTGAGTGATTTGGGTTGCTTTTGCCCGGATCATTGTTCACTAATTAAAAAAAATTATTTAAATTTAATTATAAAAATATATAAATATTAATATAAACATTTTTTTTAAAATTAAATGAACATTAACCAAGGCCGACCCTGAGTAAGGTGAAAAAAAATTGACCGCGATCCGGCCTAGCCGATTACCAAGTCTATTTAAGATTTAAACACAAAAATAAAACATTAAAATTAAGAGTTCTTATTTTTTGGAGTTTTAAATTTTATAAACGGAGTAATTATTTTTTTTCAAAGGTAGAGTTTATTGAGCAAAATGGAAATTAGCCAATCATATGACTACCAGACAGAATCTAGAAAAAAGAAAGTCAAAAGAAAGCAGACAACCAAACACAAGTTACTGGTACAATGAAATTAAACTATTTGTTCTATTAACACCCAACTTAGCAAGCCCATCCGCAACAACATTTGCCTCCCTGTATATATGAGCAATCTGCCACTTATTAATAGCCTGTTTCGAGACTTCGATGCTGAGGAGAAGCTTTCTTAACCCCCATGGAGCACTTTGAGGAGAAATGATCCAGTTGACTGCATTATGACAGTTACTTTCAATTATTAGTCTATGAGAGTTAACCCACTTTGATGCTGCGAATATGACAAATGCTTCCTTTATCGCCATTAATTCAGCAAGAGTAGGGTCAGCCATACCAATATTTTTGGAGAAAATTAGCACGACAGAACCATACTCATCTGTTAACACTACCCCAATGCCCGCAGAACCATAGTTGCCTTGAACAGAACCATCGACATTGAATTTAACAGCACCCGAAGGAGGTAGAATCCACTCAACATTAGACTTTTTACTTTTTAGTTTTGGGGGGGGGGGGGGGGGGGGGTATCGCTTTACAAACAGACAGAAGAATGTCCTCAACCAAAACTTGAGCATTAGGCCACCTAGCTTTAAACCACATAGCAAGTCTCAATTTCACAGAATCAATGATTTTATTGGTATCCATTATTCTTCAATTAAATACCATATCATTTCTGTACAGCCATATAGACCAAGTTATGGCAAAGAAGGCCATTCTCCATACCTTGGAAGGTTGACTATCGGGGAGCACCTGCTGCCATGCGAGAAAAAACAGGATCAGAGCTTTATGGCCTACCCACGATATCCCTCATAAAGCACACCAATGAGCCCAAACCTTCCAAGCCTCCTAGCAGATAAAAAATAGATGTTCCACTGTCTCCACACTATTCTTGCAGAAAGTGCATGTAGCTAAGCTCCATCTGACAACACCCCTTTTTGCAAGCTCATCTTTTACGACAATTTTACCTCTCAACAATTTCCAACAGAATACTTCAACTTTAGAAGGGACAAGACCAACCCACAACATTTTCCAGTGTTCACCTGCGTTGTGAGTTGACTCTATACTAGATAGCATAAAGCCTTAGCTGAATAGACACCGCTGGCATTCATTTTCCAAAACACAGAATCCTTCAAACTATTACACAATTTGTACTCCTCCAAAGTCTTCATAAACTCAAGCCATTGATTGTGTTCCCAATCGAACAAGCTTCTTATGAGAGCGATCTTCCATATCTATTGGTTATTCACCCAGGAACCGAAATCTCTAATTTTCCCTTCTTTGTTCACTGCTAAGGCAAAAACTCTAGGAAACTTAGACTTAAGAATGTTAGAACTTATATAAGAAAGTCCCACATCGGTGGGAGCAACGAAGGAGTTCCTCCTTGAAGGCTATATAAAGAGCCTTAAGGAGAAGTATTAAAACCATCCCAAGAATTATCTCTTCCTCTCTTGTATACTTTCTTATATTCTTTGTGAGGTTGTTCTCTCCTAGTATTTAGAGAGAGGTGTTGTAATATTTTCTCATAGTGAAATTCTTCTAGTCTTGCCCCGTGGTTTTTCCCTTTATTCATTGAGGGTTTTCCACGTTAAATTTTGTGTGTTCAGTTCCTATTTTCTCATCTCTTATTTTAGTTGTGAGACACTATTCCGTCACTCTGGTACCTAACAGTGGTATCAGAGCCATTGGTTCGTGGTCCTTATTCCGCTGCAGTGAAAGTGTTGGTTCTTAGTATGCTCTGTGGTTGCAGTATTGTCTGATCTTCCACATCAGAAAAGAATTATTCTTGTTGCTGGAAATAAAGTGTGGTAGTGTGAAAGTGTCTAGAGAAGTTCTGGCTAGGAAAGACTTGGTATTTAAGGGTGTCTATCAGTGACCCACCTCTCTTTCCTAGGAACCTACCTGGTGCACTATTCACGGGCTACGGTCACTGTTCCAGTATACGGGCTATTCAATTGTACTGTACTATTCACAGATACGGTTACTATTCATACGTGTGGTTGTATACTTTTGCAGTAATTGTTAACGTATACTGGATTTGTTCTAGTGTACGACATACGTACAATAGTGTAACTCGCTTCAGTTCGTGTACAACCATGGCAGCAAAATTCGAGATAGAGAAGTTCAGTGGGAGAAATTTCTCCTTGTGGAAATTGAAGATAAGAGCAATTTTGAGGAAGGATAATTGTCTAGAAGCAATTGAAAGTAGACCCACAGAAATGACTGATGAAAAGTGGAAAGAGAAGGATGACAATGCTGTTGCCAATCTGCACCTAGCAATGGCGGATTCAGTTTTGTCAAGTGTTGCAGAGAAGAAGACTGCAAAGGAGATTTGGGATGTTCTAAACAAATTGTACGAGGTGAAGTCACTTCACACCAGAATATTCTTGAAGAGGAAACTCTACACTCTTCGAATGAGTGAATCCACGTCGGTAACGGATCACATCAACACTCTGAATACGCTATTTGCTCAACTCACAGCATCAGATTTCAAAATAGCGGAAAATGAACGTGCGGAACTTCTACTTCAGAGTTTACCAGATTCGTATGATCAACTCATCATCAACATCACAAATAACAATGTTAGTGACTCTCTTCACTTTGATGATGTTGCCGGTGCTATTCTTGAAGAAGAATCCAGGCGCAAGAATAAGGAGGAAAGGTCAGAAAATTCAAAGCAAGCAGAGGCTTTAACGGTGATGAGAGGCAGATCAACAGAACGTGGCTCCAGTGGGAGTCAGAATCATGGTAGATCAAAATCTCGAAGAAGGAAGAATCTTAAATGCTACAATTGTGGCATGAGAGGGCACTCGAAGAAGGAGTGTTGGCATAATAAGAAGGGTGGAGAAAAGAATTCTGAAACATCAACCTCCCAAGGTTGTGTTGCAAGTACCTCAGATGATGGAGAAATCTTGTATAGTGAAGCAGCGACTAGTTCTAAAGGCGGAAAGAAACTCAATGATGTCTGGATAATGGATTCAGGTGCGACATGGCACATGACTCCACACCGAGATTGGTTTTGCACTTATGAACCTATTTCGGAAGGATCTGTGTTCATGGGAAATGATCACGCCTTAGATATTGCTGGAGTCGGTACCGTCAGATTAAAAATGCATGATGGTACTGTTCGCAAAATTCAAGGGGTACGACATGTGAAGGGCTTAAAGAAGAACTTATTGTCAATTGGACAATTGGATGACCTCGGGTGCAAGATCCACACTGAATGTGGAATATTGAAAGTAGTGAAAGGAAACCTTGTGGTGATGAAAGCAGAGAAGATCACAAGCAATCTATACATGCTTTTGGGAGAGACGTTGCAAGAGGCAGATGCATCAGTTGCAGCAGCCAGCCAAGAAGAAACGACGATGATGTGGCATCGCAGATTAGGCCATATGTCAGAGCGAGGCTTGAAAGTCCTTGCAGAACGCAATCTCCTGCCCGGGCTCAAGATGGTCAATTTACCTTTCTGTGAGCACTGTGTGATAAGCAAGCAGCATAGATTGAAGTTTGCTAAAGTAACTACAAGAAGCAAACACATACTGGACTTAATCCATTCTGATGTGTGGGAGTCACCAGAAATATCCCTGGGTGGAGCAAAGTATTTTGTATCATTCATTGATGACTATTCCAGGAGATTATGGGTGTACCCAATCAAGAAGAAGTCAGATGTGTTTCCAGTATTCAAGGAGTTCAAAGCACAAGTAGAGCTTGAAACTGGGAAAAGAATCAAGTGCTTGAGGACAGACAATGGAGGAGAATATGTAGACGGTAACTTTCTAGCATTCTGTAAGAAAGAGGGTATTATGAGACAATTCACGGTTGCACATACGCCTCAACAGAATGGTGTAGCAGAGCGGATGAACAGAACTCTCCTAGATAGAACAAGAGCCATGCTGAGAACAGCGGGATTGGCCAAATCTTTCTGGGCAGAAGCAGTCAAAACCACCTGTTATGTGATAAATCGATCACCATCAACGGCGATTGGTTTGAAGACGCCTATGGAGATGTGGAAAGGAAAGCCAGCTGATTATTCTTCTCTACATGTGTTTGGATGTCCTGTGTACGTGATGTACAACTCCCAAGAAAGAACAAAGCTGGATCCAAAATCCAGAAAATGTATATTCTTGGGTTATGCTGACGGTGTTAAGGGGTATCGCCTGTGGGATCCCACTGCCCGCAAGGTTGTTGTCAGCAGAGATGTAGTTTTTGCAGAAAATGAACTGCAAAGTGAGCAAACAAATGACAACACTTCAAAAGAGACTGCTACAGTGCAGATGGATAGAAATTCTCAAGAAGATGATTCTTCTGAAGCAGAACCAGAGCATGAGGTACCAGAACCAGTTGAGTCCGAGGCTGTAGAAGTTCGACGGTCAACTCGTGAGAGAAGGCCTCCAAATTGGCACACGGAGTATGTTACGGAGAGCAATGTTGCATACTGTCTTTTAACAGAGGAAGGAGAGCCATCAACTTTTCATGAAGCTACTAGTAGCCCAGATGCTTCTCTGTGGATGACAGCAATGCAGGAAGAAATTGAAGCTCTTCACAAGAACGAGACATGGGAACTGGTGGAATTACCACGTGGCAGAAAAGCCATTGGTAACAAATGGGTCTACAAGATCAAGCGGGATAGCAATGATCAAGTAGAACGATATCGTGCTAGATTGGTTGTAAAAGGATATGCTCAGAAAGAAGGTATTGACTTCAACGAGATATTTTCTCCAGTTGTCAGACTTACTACTATCAGAGTAGTGTTGGCTATGTGTGCTGCATTTGATTTACATCTTGAACAACTAGATGTAAAGACGGCTTTTCTACATGGAGAGCTTGAAGAAGAAATTTATATGCTCCAACCAGAAGGTTTTGTTGAAACAGGCAAAGAGAACTTGGTTTGCAGGTTGACCAAATCTCTGTACGGTCTAAAGCAGGCGCCCAGATGTTGGTACAAGAGATTTGATTCTTTCATAATTAGCCTTGAATACAACAGACTGAGTTCAGACCATTGTACGTACTACAAGAGGTTTGATGATAATGATTTCATTATTTTGCTGTTGTATGTGGATGACATGTTGGTGGTAGGCCCCAACAAAGATCGAATCCAAGATTTGAAGGCACAGTTGGCTAGGGAGTTCGATATGAAGGACTTGGGACCCGCAAACAAGATTTTAGGGATGCAAATTCACCGAGACAGAAAAGACAGGAAAATTTGGCTTTCTCAAAAGAATTATCTGAGGAAGGTCTTGCGACGCTTCAACATGCAAGACTGTAAGCCAATATCTACCCCACTTCCTGTCAATTGTAAATTATCCTCAGGTATGAGTCCTAGCAATGAAGCAGAGAGGATGGAAATGTCTCGAGTACCGTATGCATCAGCGGTGGGAAGCCTTATGTATGCTATGATATGTACAAGACCAGACATTGCACAAGCAGTGGGAGCGGTCAGTCGATTTATGGCAGATCCTGGTAGAGAGCATTGGAATGTTGTTAAGAGGATTCTTAGATACATTAAAGGAACCTCAGATGTTGCATTATGTTTTGGAGGATCAGAACTTGTTGTCAGGGGTTATGTTGATTCAGATTTTGCAGGTGATCTTAATAAAAGGAAATCCACTACTGGCTATGTGTTCACACTTGCAGGAGGAGCGGTAAGCTGGTTATCTAAGTTACAGACTGTTGTAGCTTTGTCTACTACAGAAGCTGAGTACATGGCAGCTACCCAAGCATGCAAGGAAGCAATATGGATACAAAGGTTAATGGAAGAACTCGGGCACAAGCAGCAGAAGATTATTGTGTATTGTGACAGTCAGAGTGCCTTGCACATTGCAAGGAATCCAGCCTTTCATTCCAGGACAAAGCATATAGGTATACAGTATCACTTTGTTCGAGAAGTAGTAGAAGAAGGAAGTGTGGATATGCAAAAGATTCACACCAAAGACAACCTAGCAGATGTTATGACAAAGCCAATCAACACTGACAAGTTTATTTGGTGTCGATCCTCCTATGGTCTATCAGAAACGTAAGCAACATGGAATGGCAAGACAGAAAGAGTGGTGTGAAGATATGATTGGTTTAATCAAATCTTCAAGTGGGAGAATTGTTAGAACTTATATAAGAAAGTCCCACATCGGTGGGAGCAACGAAGGAGTTCCTCCTTGAAGGCTATATAAAGAGCCTTAAGGAGAAGTATTAAAACCATCCCAAGAATTATCTCTTCCTCTCTTGTATACTTTCTTATATTCTTTGTGAGGTTGTTCTCTCCTAGTATTTAGAGAGAGGTGTTGTAATATTTTCTCATAGTGAAATTCTTCTAGTCTTGCCCCGTGGTTTTTCCCTTTATTCATTGAGGGTTTTCCACGTTAAATTTTGTGTGTTCAGTTCCTATTTTCTCATCTCTTATTTTAGTTGTGAGACACTATTCCGTCACTCTGGTACCTAACAGAGAATAACACCGTCAATCCATTCATCCATCCAGATATTAATGTTTTCGCCATCTGCAGGGGAAAAACCAAGACTTGAGGAGAAGAAAGGAAAATAATTGTTAGTTGGGGAGAGGGGAAGTATGATGTTCCTCCATACTCTAGAGAATCGATGTTTGTTTTCCAGGGATGGAATAAGATTATCTGGATTCGATTCATATTTGTTTGCGATAACTGATCTCCAGAGACTGTTTGGTTCATTCCCATATCTCAAGATCCACTTGTTCAACAGAGCCCTATTTTTGAGCTTTATATCCACTAACCCAAGACCGCCAAAGACCTTGTAGTTGCAAACTGACTTCCAATCCACCATGTACATTTTCCTAATGGAAAAAAAGCCTTCCCATAGAAATCTTCGCTGAATTCTATCCAAGGATTCATACACTGCACATGGGATATGATACAAAGACATAAAGTATAGGGGCAGACTTGACAGTACGGATTTTATCAAAGTGATTCTTCCACCAATGGACAAGTACCTAGATTTCCACCCTGCCAACCTTTTTTCGAACTTGTCAATGATTGGTTTCCAAATTGCAGCATGATCGACAGTGACATCCAAAGGTAGTTTCAAATAATCATTAGGCAATTGACCTATCGAACAACTGCTTTCCTCAGCCCATTGCATCACCCTCGAGTGCTCGGCACCAATACCAAATAATCTACTCTTCTTCAAATAGATTTTAAGCCCGGTCATGGCTTGGAAGCATTTTAACACCTTGTAAACATACTTAATCTGTTCCAAACTGGAATTGCAGAAGATAATTGTGTCATTGGCATATTGAAGATGCGAAATCGTCAAACCATTATTACCAATAGGGATACCCTTGAGGAGGCCCATGTTAGTATATGCCCTAGAGCCAATCAGATTGGACAAAAGATATACAGTTAATAATGCAAACCCATCACTATTCGTTAGTGATACAAGATTTTCCTTCATGTTAGTACGATGATAAAGAGTTATTAAGTACTAATCGGATGAAGCCCATGGAACATAACGGCCTTGCAAAGGAATTATAAAGAGTTATAATTGTGAGATCGTTATGCATCAAAGCCTTGTTCCTCAAACTATTCCTGGTCATCGTATTGCCAAGATGGGACATTTGCAGTGCTCAAAGACTAGTACATATCAAGCCTTCTTACTTATGAAGTAAGCAACCTATCTCATGGTTTGAAGTATGAGGGATACTTGGGATAACATGTAGGTGCTTGTCTATTGAACAAGTTCACTGAACATGGCCCGCTGTGAGAACTTCATTTGGTATGGTCACTCAAGTGTCTATAGAAATGTTCTCACGTGCCAATCGTGTAAATTAGTCCTCGGACTTGTGATATCAGGTCATCTTGTATATGAGTGTCATATTTTGATTCCATCTAAACAGGTCCCAAATGAAGGGATGCTTATGGTAGGGTGGTTTTGGGTATGACATGAACCATACGAAGATGGATGAGTGATCCAGAGAGGATTCACCACTCCAAGTGACATCGGAGATATATCTCATCTGTTCTTGGCTTCGGTTAACTTGATAAAATCTTTGGTCAAAGCATGATCGATTTAGGAGAAATCATTTCTCTAAATCCATAAAGTTAACAATAAGCTGCAAGAACTAATATGGATTGAACATGAGTAAACACAACACCATGCTCATGGGCTTTCCGTGATATTAGGTGAAAGGACCGTATTACACTGATAGGCTAGTTATTGAAAGGTTTCAATGAGGTCACGTTGACTTCACAACATTTATGTGGTCATGATGGGTTGTTAGATCCCACTCTTGATCTATGGGTATAAATTAATGAGATTAATTTATACGCATTGCCAACATGTTGGGAACCTAATGGGTCACACATAAAGACGGAATTGTTGGCTTAAGCTTGGGATTTAATTAAGTAATGACTTAATTGAATAAAAGGTTAATTTGGAGGACCTAAATGAATAATATTCAAATTAGGAAAGTTAAGACATAATTTGAATTTAAGACATCCAAATAAAGTTGTCTTAACAAGACAATATGGATAAGCTTGTTTTCAGCAGACCATGTCTTAATTTGGACATGTCTTAAGATAAGGTTGTCTTGATAAGACAATATGGATAAGCTTGTCTTAAGCAGACCTTGTCTTAATTTAGACATGTCTTAAGATAAAGTTGTCTTGGCCAAAAATAAGAAGTTGTCCAAAATGAAAAAAAGTTTCTCGTTTTAGAGGATTTTGATTGTGAATCAAATTCTGACTTCTCGTATTTCACTAAACCGAACATTGCTTCGATTATGTCAAGTCTGAGTCTGGCACTAAGAGTTAGTGTTTGACTAGGACTCTAACACTTGTTAAGTGAAAGAGTTTCACTTGAACAAGGACTCTATTAATCCGAGCTGGTTGAGTTCAATTAGGACTCTAAGAGTTTGATTTGGAATCAAACTCTTATCCCTGTGAAACTGAGCTATTAACGAAAGGCATAATCCGGGATAGGTTCGACATCGGCTTTAAGAGTTAGAGTTTCAGTCGAACTAGGGTGCTTGAAGTGAAAGAGTTTCACCTCAACTAGGATGTTTGATTCAAAGTCAAACTCCTAACCTACTCTATCCTATGTTCGTCGAACATGGATACATTGATGTCTAGGTTCATTGAGGCTAAATCACTTAAGAGGTTGGCTAGGAATTAAACATCTTGATAGAGAAGAGTTCTCTTATCATTAGGAGTTTTAATTGAAAAAGAACTCTATCCTATCTCTTAGTGTGGTGATCGACCAAGAGGTTTTAGTTGAACAAGAATTCTTTTTGGTGATTACCGAATTGCATGAGAGAACTCTTGGTTGCTGACTTATGGTTTAGAGAAGTTTTCTTCTAAGGGAAAACAAAAGAATCAGCCAAGGAGACTTCTACCATTACCGAACCTCCTTGTTCATCCTCTTGTTGGTTTTCTTTGATTAGCCGAACTGCCCATTCCTTTTGGTGAGTTACGGCTTTGAGTGAAAACAAGAGGAAATCCTTTTGATTGTTGATCGAGAGATTGGACTGCTAGCACAGTGGAATCCCCGAGACCTTACGAAGGTGTCAACAGCCGTCCGTGTGGATTACCGTTGGAGGCAAGACACTTGTGTTGCTTGTGGCCTCAGAGAAGCCGTTCAATGACCATCTAGTTGCTGCCTTGTTGTAGGGATCGGCACATTCGGGATTACTAGTTCTCGAGTAGGTATGATTTTGATCATATTGGTGATTTTATGTTTTAAATGCCATGTAACCCATGTAAGTCACGATCCGAGATCTTGAGGTAATTTCGAGCATTTTCTTGTTTACTTTTGCTTCTATATTTTGTATATTTACATATATTCATGAGCCCAGACTTTCCCAACAGCCCATGGAGACAGACTTATGCAACATCACATTGAGAGTTTCTGTATCCAAATTAAACAGCAGGGAGATAATGAACATCCTTGTCTAAGACCCCTAGTAGAAATAAATTGCCTGGTAGGAGCACCATTAACTAAGACCGATACGGGCACTGACGAAATACATTCACTTATCCATACTTATCCATCTTCTCCATTTTTCACCAAATCCCATTTTACACAGGACTAAATCAAGAAAATTCCAGTCAACGTTGTCGTATGCTTTTTCAAAACCGATTTTAAAAATCAAACTCCTTGTGCCATTTGTTTTCATCGAATCAGTGACTTCATTAGCAACCAAGAAAAAATCCAATATCTGACGACCCAGAATGAAAGCGAACTTATTAGTCCCCACGACTTTCGTCACAACCAGTCTTAGGTGGTTGGGTAGCACTTTGACAAGAATTTTGTAGATACTCCCAACTAAAACAATCGATCTATAATCATTGAGACCTCGAGGTGCAGCACATTTAGGAATCAAAGTGATAAAAGAAGAATTAACATGCTTGTCAAAAGAGCCATGGTTGAAAAGGTCATGCATGAAATTCATCACCTCTCCTTTAATCAAACCCCAGAACTTCTTAAAGAAATTTAGATCATAACCACCCGGGCTCGGTGCTTTATTACCATCACTCTCACGAATCACGGACCACTTTGCTCTTTCAGCATCTTAAAATTGCAGTCAAGCCCTTTCATCTTGGCGTCTTTCTTCTTATTAAAATAAGACTCGAAGTGCATAGCAATTTTCTCCTTAATTTCATCCGGATTGTCCACCTCACCATCTCGGAAGTGTAACTTACCGATAAAATTTTGCCTTTTTCTCATGGTTGCCATTAAATAGAAAAACCTCTTGTTCCTATCCCCATCCTGAAGCCATTTTAATCTCGATTTTTGAAGCCACAAACTTTCCTCCACCCGATACAGTGACCATAATTCAACCCTTTTCAGCAAAACCTCTTGCCTTTTTCTTTGATCGATAAAACCACCTTGCAAATCACCCTCCAAATTATCAATTTCCATCTCCAACTGATTGATCTTCAAAGGATCCACTGGGCACTCTTGCCTCTGCCACTCTTTTATGCAAGGTTTTAGACTTCTGAGCTTGGCCCAACAGCCTCCAGTCTTCCCAGTGCTTGATTTAGCAGCAACCCATGCCTCTTTGATGGTGTCTTCAAAACCCTCTACCTTTAACCAATGGTTGAAAAAAAAGGAAAGGCTTTGGACCCAATTCACCACATCTTCAAATAAGAGGATAGGATTATGATCGGATAGCGATCTTGGAAGAGCTTTTTGTACCAAACTCGGTTTTCTCACCACAAAGTCAGCGGATAAGAGAAATCCATCTAATCTATAAAAGGTTAGGACATAGTGGTTGTTAAACTAGGTAAATCTCCCCCTAACAACGAAAGTTTCACCAGCTCTGCCTTTTCGATGAAGTTGGAGAATTCAGACATAGCCATAAGATTGAAAGAGAGCCCAGTTTTCTCAGCTAGGTATCTAACTACGTTAAAGTCCCTCCTATGCACCATGGCATACTAGTACTACTTAACAGACTGAGAAGTTCTTCCCAGAATAACGTCCTCTCCCTATCATCATTTGGAGCTTAAATGTTGCCAAATCCATATTCAAAATTAAGGGGTTTCAAAACCCTCATCAACAGGATAAATCTTTGTGAATTGATTTTGGATTTTAAAACAAAAAAAAATCATTATTCCAAAGACAAATCAACCCACCTGCCGCAACGGATGATCCAGAGAAGTCACACTCCATCGGATCTCTACCCCACAGTGATTGAACAGTTCTAGAATCCACCACCTGCAGCTTCGACTCCTGGATGAGCAACATATCAGGTTTGCACTTGAGACCAATTTCCTTATAGCCTTCCTTTTTTTTTCCTGCCTAAACCCCTGACATTCCAAGATACAGCTTCATAACAGAACAAGTAAACTCCTCAAACACGACGAACCAAAAGGCAGCCTATAGGTCCTCCTTTTCTCCACCACGATTATCTTCTTCAATTTGCAAAAAAAGATTGACCATCTCAAGTTTGCCTGACATAAAATCCAGTCCCAACGCCTTATTAACCTTCCAAGTTTCCACAGCCTCCTTCCAATTTAGATAGTTCCTGTGCTTAATTCCTCTGTCTGATATCGAAAGCTCTGAGTTGTTAAGCTCCAAGCATCTTTCCCCATCTAAGATTTCCCTGGTTTCTTTTCTGATTTGTCTTCTTCTCTTAATTGTAGAGTTGGTGTTCTTAATACTTAAGGATTTGGTTGAAACTGGTTTAATGGTCTTTTTTTTTTCTTTTCTTCAGCCTCGACTTTTTTCCTCACTCATGTTTGGAGACTTATTTGTTAGGCTCCCCAGGGCTCATATCTGTCCCGTGAGAGAGGATATTACAAATCTCCTGAGAGTCTCGAACAAGCCCATTTTTTATTTGCATCATAGAGGGCCCATCAGCTTCAAGTGTGTTACCCAGCCCAAGCCTAACCTCTAAATATTTCTTGGTGTGAACAGACTCTTGCCTCATCCCCTCACAATCCTCGAGTTACCCACAAAAGCTGACGGGACCACTAGACGAGTCAGCCACCAATATTTCTAGTGCCTGTCGTGTTACCCCATGAAGTTGTTGTATTTCCAAAACCAATTTGTTGGTTTCCAGCAATTGAACCTAGTCTCGAGTTGCCACCATCATCATTAGCATCGTACCCTGCCACTCCCGTTTTGTCCAGCGTTCCAATTTCCTTGATGCACTTAGACCTTGAACAGTTCGTGTGGGGCACCACTGATTGATCTTCTTCCTCGTATAGAGAACTATTTTTTTTCATCTCAACTTCCTCGATTGAGACAAGAATTTTGTATGATGTATCTCTCACACTGACCATTACAATTGATGGAATGTTCAATCTACTTTCCACTGAAATTAACATTCTGGAGATATCGAAACGCATCCTATTCACATTGGAATTATCCAATTTTATGAAAGTATCCCCAACTATCGCCTAAGGACTTGAAGAACTTTTCATGACAAACTTGTAATAGGACCTCCTTCATTGACATCTATGTAGTAAATTATAGCTGAACCGTTGTACTAGTCCAGGGGCTAATGGACTCAAACCATATTTCAAAATCGAAACACTTATCCTTCAATGCATAATCCATCTCTTCTTTTATGACAAAAGTTATCAACACTAATATACCTCCCAAGGGTTTAACTTGACATGTGATCCCGACGTTTAACATAGCATCTTTTACTGTTTGGAGAGAAACTATATTGCTCAGACGTCCCACTGCACTCCTATACAACCATTCCATATCAATTTTAGGAATGTCAATATCATAATTTACAACCTTTGCCAATATGTTTGTAACCTTCTCCATGTTTCCTTGGGTGTCCCTGCTTAGAGAGCAAGGAGAATCTTTTGAAGCCAATACCTAAACCTGCGTCCCTGCACCCATTAAGGCCTCTTTGTAAGATCTTTCATCCTTGCGAACCCCACCATACGATCTTGTTATCTTAAAGTCCCCCTCGCTTCTGCCATTAATAAAAGGTTTAGGGTTCTTTTTCCTATCATTCCCACCATAAACTGCCTTTTTTCACAGTGATCAACCAACCATCTATTTTCCTTTTATTCTCAAATGTGATTGCCTTATACAACTGACTTTCAAATTTGTATCTGACAAAAGCAAACATAGCAACGCTCTCCTTAGGGTTCTTATTAATATGGGGAATGTAAACATCGACAACCCTACCATACATATTAAAAACCTCCCATAGCGCCTCTCTGGGTACCCTCCGACTCACGTTCCTCACATAAACAGAATAAAGATGAGATCTCCACTCGAACCCCATAAAGTATGCCTTAAGGTGACGAGCTGTAAACCACGAACGATATCTCCCATCACGACTGCCTTTCATGCCGCTTTGTCTCCACTGGTAGCCATTTCATCGCCGTTATTGCAGACTCTTGGACTTCTCTGAGTTCTCTGAACGAAACTCATGCTTTAATTAAAAAATTGATAAATAATTTTTTTATTATATTAATTTTTTAATATTTTTATTATATCCTGCATAAATATGTATAATTTTACTAAATTTACTCTTGAAATTTCTAAATTTCACTGACAATTTATCAGATAAATTTCTTAAAGTTAATATGATGGATTTATAATCAGGTAAGATTTTTTTAAAAAAAACAAAAAAGTCTTCGACTAAACGACTTGAGCTTGCACAAATTGAAAAAAGAAAAAGAAAAAAAAATATATGCTTAAAATATTAAAAAAAAAATCTCTGAATTATGTATTTTTTTAAAATAAATTCATATATTTTAATTGTACATTGTCGCAACCTAAAAAATAACAAGTCTCATCGTAAGACTTTATTATTCATTAAGCGTGACATTAGAAAACCGAGAAAAAGTCGACTAAATTCCTCTTTAAAAAAAAAGAAGGTTTTGAAAATGACCTTGAAAAAGACATGGAGTCGCCACTAATCTTTTTTAACTAGGTGTGATCGGCCACCTATTAAAACCGATTTTATAAAATATTTTAAAATTAATTAAAATATTTTTAAACCAATTTCAAGTCTGCGTTATAAACCAGAGAAAATCGAAGAATCGGGTTCGGAACTCGATTACGTGCGTGGAAAGATTAGCACCCCCGCAACGCCCGTATAAAATTGTACCTTATTAATCATGTATTATCTCAAGTCTCGGTAAAAATTCGGTTTTTAAATTAGTATTTCAAGTAAATTCCCAATTTAAAGAAAAATAATTCCATTTTTAATTGAAAACGAAATTTATTAATTCAAAATTTTTCTATATTCCCCGACAAAATCGACAAAATATATAAATTTTTATTTATTTAAAAAAAAAATTGAATCATTCTCGTTTTTTGAAAGAAAGATATTCCTTTATTAACGATAATTGATGATATCCTCTCTAGCAAACTCGATAGAGAACTCATGAATTATTTTAACTCGGGAATATCTTTATTTTATTGAAAATCATTATCTTTTTCAAAACATTTAAAAAAATGAATATGAACATGTGTGACATAAATAAAATGACATAGCAAAGTCTAGATAATATAATGCAACCTAAATGATATGATATAATTTAAATGACATAGCACATTCTAGATGAAATGAAATAACCTATGTGACATGATATATTTTAAGTGAAATAAAATATCCTAAATGAAATGTAATATCCTAAGTGACAGAACATATTCTAAATGGAATAAAATAACCTAAGTAACATGATATATTCTAAGTGAAATGAAATGATTTAAATGACATGGCAAATTTAAATGATATGGCATATTTAAATGATGTGGCATATTCTAAATAATATAATCTAAATGACATGGAATATAATCTAAATGACATGAAATGACATGAAACATAAAATAATGCTATCATATAATATGCATGAAAATAAAAATAAAAAAAAATAATAATAATGTATGAACATAGTATAAGCTAAATAATGTGACAAAAATAAATAACTAAATAAAAAACATAGGATATCATGAAATATTCAAAATCATATAATAAACAACATAACATCAAAAATATAAATAAAAAATAATAACAATATCATAGAAATTACCATAACAAAAATCACATATTATATAGTATACATGAACGTGAAAAATGCAATGCATGAAAATGTATTTTTTTTCTTTAATTAAGGAAATCCGTATATATAAAAAGATATTCGGCTACCTTAGGAAAATATATCAAATTAAATATTCTAAAAAAAAAATTTTGTGATTGTTTGAAAACAATTTTGGAAAACTTAGATTTAAAAAAAAAAAAAAAAAAAAAAAAAAAAACTAGCTAAACCCTTTTTAAATGGCTCAACTTCCAAAGTTTAAAATCCAGACTTGATCACCCTTAACCGAGGTTTATAAAATTATTTTTAGAGTTTAAAAACACTTAGAAACTACCCTAAGACAGTAGCTAAACTTTCTAATCAGCCCCCTCTAAGTAACTTAGCCAAAACAGAAAAATGAATTTTCTTTAAACTCAAATTTGACTCCACTGTCCAGTTTTAGAACACGATTTTTTAAACTATTTTTAAAAAATTCAAAAAAAATCTAAAACAAATACTGGAGACTCAGAACATGTAAAACTACATGAAAAACAATTGGCTTAATTTTCTGGTTAAATATGACTGCCAAAAAAAATTAGAAAAGTACGAGTACTGGGTGAAAAAATTATTTTGCCAAAACACATTTTTTTGCCTTTGATAAAATCATTTAAAAATCAAAGTAAAAATGTTAGAGACTCTCCTAAAGACCCACAAACAGTAGTTAACATTTTTTAAAAGTTAGGCAAAAATTGTCTAAGTAAAAAATCACAAAAGTAGAATAATCAATTTGACAACTTTTTAATTTTCCACAAGTATGCTCAAAATGGGCATGAGTTTAAACTATTGATTGGTCTAAATCATAAATCATGTGGCATGACATGAAATGCATGAACATACAGCAAATATGATGCATGAAATGCATGATTTAAGACCTAAATGACATGAAAAATGCATGGCATACAGAATTTGACCTAGACCTAAATGAACTTGCATGGAATTTAATGCAACCTATGTATAAAATGCATGAATATGCATGGCAAAGCAAGCCAAACCTAAACCTAAAGAATGCATGGCAATAACACAAACATATAGCATGCTTAAACAAAATACACAACCAAATATCATGAAAATGCAAACCTATCAACTAGCATGATGAAAATGCACATACAAAGCATACAACATGAGGGGTGGCCGAATGGTCCTATACTTTAAAATGAGTATGGCATTTTCACAAACACATGATATACTAACATGCAAGATTAAAAAGAAACAATGCTAACCATGCAAACATAAAGTAAAGGCATGAAAACCACTAGGATTTTTTACAAACACTTAGCATAGTAAAAGGCAAATCATGAGCAAACTTAAACACTTTGAAAACAAAAAATAAAAAATGCAAGATAAGAAAAATAAACATGAAAATAAGCTAGTAAACTCAACAATGGAGGTAAGTAAGCAACAAAATCAAAACAAGCTTCATATCTTTGTATTTGAAGAAGATATAAGACTTAAAAAACATGCCAGATACCACTAACAACATGAAACAAATAGCAAAACAGCAACCATATTAAAAAAGGGTCATTCGGCCTCCTTTTAAAACAAGGAAAAGAAATTTTCTAAAGCTTTTTTTTAAAAAAAAAAAAAGTAACAAGAAGAACTTGAAGAAAAAACTTAAAAACACTTATTTTAAAAAACAAAATCAAAAGAAACTCACCAAAATATCAATGAAAACGGCAAAATCAAGAATGGAAATGCAAGGAAAGTATAAGAGCATGGTGCTTTAAGCAACCTCTTGAAGCTATATTGCAAGCCTTTCTTCCTCCTCCTTTCTTTGCCTTTCTAATCTTTTCTTTTTTGCCTTTCAATTGGAGAGAATATCAGCCAAACCAAGAGTGAATTAATGAAGAAGAGACCCCTCTCCCTTGTAGTGTGGTCGGCTAGCCTTGGAAGAACGTAGGAGGTTCTAGAATTTTTTCTAATCAATTTGATCCTATGACCTTCAATCCAAGATGCCTTCTATGTAGAATTCTCACCCTTAGATTAGAATCATCTGCCCTTGAACTATGATGTCATAAAGATGTCATAAATATGCTCTCTCCAACCATTGGTCCATGTGTTGCAAATTCAAAGGCTTGATCACAAAAATATCTACCTTCCTCTTCACCCTTGGCCCTTTAATGAAAAATCAGAAAATATCTGCCCTCCATTGGGCCTTGGCCGGCTGACCCCTCATCTTCCAGCCCATGCTTCAATTTTTTTAAAAGCAAGAAAAGGCCCTTTTTCGGTTTCTTGGTAAAATGACTTTTTTGACCCCCGAACATAAATAAATAGCAAACGGACTCCAAATTCAAAATTTCTTTTTTTAATACTTCCAAAATAATAAAAAATTGAAATCTGGAGGTTTTCAAAATTTTTCGAGCCAATTTTCTATTTATTTGGATTTTTCTTCCAAAATTGCCCTTTTATGCTCTCAAACTTTAGCATTTTTTAAACGAGCTCCGAATCCAAATTTTTCTTCACCAATCTCTTCCAAATAATTTAAAAGTGTGATCTAGAAGTTTTCATAATTTTTTGAGTTCATTTGCTATTTTTTGGGGATTTATCTGCTTGAATTACTACATAGTGGGCCCGGGATTTGGCCATTTTGCAAACGAACTCCGAATCTGAATTTTATTTTGCCAATCTCTTTCAAATGATTTAATAATGATATTTGAAAATTTTCAGAATTTTTGGAGCTCATTTGGTATTTTTTCGGGATTTATCTTTTTTAATTTTTGCATAAGGGACCTGGGATTTGGTCATTTTGCAAACGAACTCCAAATCTGAATTTTCTTTCGCCAATCTCTTCGAAATGGTTTAAGAATGAGATCTATAAATTTTTAGAATTTTTTGAGTTCATTTGCTAATTTTCCCAAATTTTCCAATTTTGACCTTTTACCTTTGAAACCCGGTTTTGATCGAAACAAATCCGATTTTTAGATTTTCTTTTCCTGGGCCTCTGTCATATATTGAATTGGAGTTGGTCCGAAAATGCCCAATTTTTACGATCAAATTCCCTTCCAATTTGGTTTTTCCTCTTTTCACTGTCGGGAATTTCCTCGTTTTTTCCCTTTTTTTTTCTTCCAATCGGCTCTTTTCTCGGATTTTCTTCAAACTAAGCCTTGGGCTATCCTTGTTTAATCACTCCTCATCAATTAAGGGCTTTAGTTTTACCAAATCGGGCCATTTCTGTAATTTTCCTTAATTTCACCAAAATCCACCAAAAACCCTAGTTCTCGGTTTTCTTCAAGATTTACTTTTCTTTCAGTTTTTCTTTCAAGTAGCTTCTCCATTACCCGTAGTCAGTGCTTATCTTTCATTTGGAACCCTCAATTTCAACCAATTTGATCTTTTCAGCACTTTTCTCCAAATTTTTCGAACAAGGGTTTCCTTTCTACTGAATCTCCGTAACCCAACTTCCGAACTCCATATCTTTCAATGTAGACCTCGGATTATCAAAATTCTTTCACCATTTTTCAATTGAACGCCAAATCTTGATTTTGAAAGTGAGTTGACTTTTTTAGTTTTTAACTTTTCGAGGTTGACTTTTCTGAGGTTGATTTTTTCAAGTTTGACTTTTTATGCTCGCCTTCTTAGACTAAGTCCCGGAGTACCACCTACAGGATGAAAAAAATCTTTCTACATTCTGAAACATCAATTTAGGAAGAAAACATACATGTTTTAGTGGTCCGGACAAAATTAGGTATCTACATACATAAATAAGTTTTTATCTTTTGATTTGTATCTAAATAGCATTATTTCAAATGATCGGTTGATTTATGTTAAAGGTTTATTTAGGTATAAATTAAAAGTTAAGGCTTATTTGCATACATATTAAAGGTTAAGGGTTTATTTCGGTAAATGTTAAAGGTTAATAGCTTATTTGAGTGTAATAAAAATACAAAATTTTATTTAGATAAAATGATAAAATTCCGAGACTTTTTTTTTATTATTTTAGCCAAAAGTTATCTAATTTGAATAAGATTTTGCAATATCTAAATATTTGAATATTTGTTACAATATTAATATTCAAGATAAACGTTATAGCAAGAGGTAATGCACAGTCATAAGGTATATTGAAGAAATTACAGAAAGAACAAATAGAACTGAGGCAGTACAATGAAGAAAGACCTGAAATATACCATTAAAAACAAAAAAGTTCAATAGAGATTTGAAGACTCATCATCATTCATTAACAATTAATAATTTTTAATGTACACAAATAAATATGATAATTTTGAACATAAAAAGAAAAAAATATTTTAAACAGAATATAAAACATGACACACAAAAAATAATATGAACAGGATATAAATATTATATAAAATAAATTATTAATATATCAAAATTTATATAAATATATAATATCTTACATATAATTATAATACTAATTTATTAAAAAAAATATTTTTTTGATTCCGTCCAAAATTGACACAATTTCCCACTTTTCTCCTCTTTAGCGAACTCCAAAACCGAAGCTCAATAATATACATGTGCTTTCTTCTCTCTCTTTTCCGACTCTGTTAGAACTATATTTTATTCATAAAAATTATTTTTATTTAAGTTTAATTTAAAATTATTAAAATCCTAATATAATATTTTAAATATAAATCGGACATAAATGGTTCGGACTGGGTGGCCGAGCCTGAGACCATGCATGGCATTGAGAGGTATGACTCAATACTGTATTGAGTCATTGTACTTCGATTTTATTGAATTTTATTATTATATTTTAAATTTTATTGATTTTTAGACCCAAAAAAATTATGGGATAAAATATTTCTTGAAATATTCTATTAATGAAAATGAAAAATCTTACCTTGCACTTTAATATTTTTTTGTTTTTAGAAAAAAATATAAAATATAAATATTTTACGAAAAATTCTATAAATAAAAATGACAAATTTTCATAAATATGTTACTATATATTCAAAAATCAACAAAATTAAAAGTATCGAAATTCAAATGCTATGGCAAATTTGACTTTTATTGTAATATTCAGCTCAGCACAATGTTAAAAAAAAAAAAAAAACAAGTTTAGTAGCATTTTAGTAAAAGTATTCGTAAAGGATTTACATATGGTGACAAATACAAACACTACAACTAGACTTGTTCATAAGTCGGGTCGGGTCACGAGTTAAATTTTTTTTATTTTTTTACCCAGATCCGACTCGATTTATTATTCAAATTATATTAAAAAATTAAAAAAATATTTTTATATTAATACTTATATATTTTATAATTAAATTTAAATAATTTTTTTTATTAGTTAAATAGTGATTCGGGTTAGATCGGCTCGAATCAAGAATAACTTTGCCTAAACCTAGCCCAATACGAACCGAACGGATTATCTGACTCTTGAACAGGTCTAACTACTCTTGAACAGGTCTAACTACGACTTGTACTATAACATATTAAAAGAGTAAATTATTTATTTAGTCATTTATTTTTTATCATTCATGAATAATATTTTTGTCATCAACATAAATGGTGCATTTTAAATCATCCAATTGTTAAAAACAATAAAGATCACCGGTCTAACATTTCATATCACCACTAGAAGTATTCCCCCACTTCGCTGGGGATTTAATTGTTTCTGCAATTTACGTAATATTGATTATCAATATCATAATAGTTTCTAGCATTCACACATAACCATTGTGATCTTGAATAGCAAAACAATAAAAAAAGCTACTAAAGTTTTATATGAAAATGTTTTCATAGTTTATTTGGCTGCGAATAAACTTGATAAAAGTGTAAAGTCTAAAGTTCCACACGAATAAAGAATTCTTAAAGCAGAGCTACCGTAAGATCCAAAATTCTACTTTTTTTTTTTTCCTTAATTATCAGCAATTAAGAAAAAGGTGTTATTTAAATTTATTGAACCAAAGGAAAAATGGTTTTTTCTTATCTACAATTAAAAATATAATTCAAATACTACCCCAAATCCAGTTTTGTGAACTAACAAAATCCAAAAACAAAATTCACATGAAAGCAGGAGTATTTTTAGTGTTTAAATCCAATTCAAAACAACAACACCACTTTATATAATGAGAAATCCACCAAAATATTACAAAAAAATAAATAATTAGAAATCAACATTTAAACATACAAAGGAAGTATTTTTTTAACATTGAAAGTATACCTTTTTTTTGAAGTAGGTTTACACTGGTGAAACAAAAAAAAGCTCAGATCTTGATAGACATTTGAGTAATGAAAAAAAAAAACTTCAATGGAAATAATCAAATATTAAACCTTTAAGCATACCTTTTCCTTGAAATGAGTTTACGCCGGTGAAACAAAAAAAAAAAAACACATATTTTAATGGACATTAGAGTAATGAAAAAAACTTCAATCGAAATAATCAAATATTAAACCTTTAAGCATCAAACATAATTACTTCAAGCTCTGGTTTTTTTCCCTCAGCAAAAGCTGCATGAGAGAGATGCAAGGAATTGAAGAAACAAAACTGGAAAAACAAAAAGGGAAAACACAGGAAAAGAAAGAAAAAGGGTAAACTGGGTGGGTCCTATTTGGTTGAAGATTTGCTGGGTTATGACTTATAGGGAGAAAATTAATGAAAAGTGGGGAGACTTAGAATTAATTAAAGATTATTTCAAAGTTTAAACTCACAAATTATACCTTTTTCTAAGAAAGTGAGAAAATATCTTGCATATATAATTAGTTTCCATATTCTATTTCTGAAATCCATCTTTACTTAATTTTATGCTCTTTCAATCTCTGATCTAAACTCAACTTCATCAATCCTTACTGTTTCAATTGTTTTCAGCTCAAATTATGTGATGTTAACATGCTTAAAAATGACTCACCAAACAAATAACAATGCTTCTAAAAAACACAAATGAATACTAAAAAAAGGTAAAAGATAACAACAGTGAATATACTTGAAAGAGTAAGATCAATTATGGATACCAAAGAACCCCGAACCTCCTTTCACTGCATAAAAATTGAAAAAAAAATAATATTAAAATAGATGATCCAAATTATATCAAATTTAAAAGCTACCAAACATCATAAAAAAAAAAAAAAAATTAAACATGTAAACTGAATACAGATAACATAATATAAGCGGGAAAGAACCCCAAAATGAAAAAAAAAAAAAAAAAAAAAAAAAAAGAAAGAACAAAGGTTGGAGAGTGAAAAGAAAAAAAAAAAATCAAAGATACATACCCAAGAAGTTTCGAATTAACAATGCTTCTAAAACACATAAACGAATGTTGCCTTTTAAATCTTTTGGGAAAAAAACTAACCTGAAAGAAACGAAATAAAACCAAGAAAGAGAAAACAAACCACAAAAAAGTAAAGTTTTTTAAGGAGAAAGTAACCCATAAGACATGCCACCTTTGTCTTTAACAAAAGAGTAAATGCTGAGTCTTTAAAAAACTAACGAATGTCTTAAAACTAAAACAATAAATTGTCAAATGTCTTTAAAGAACTAACAAATGGCTTAAATTGTTACTTTAATTGATGAAAAATTGATGAGATGTCAAAATCATTCTGCTTAGGAGCTGACAGACCTCAAATTAATAGTATGTATATTGATTTTTGTATCAAGTGGCAAAACATTAATTTTCAAAATTAAATGATCAAAAATAAAATTTCTGAAATCTTAATTGATCAAAGACACAAATACAAATTTGGCTCTCGAATTATGTAACCTAAGTTATTTTGATCCCTATTCTTTTATTTTGATAAATTTGGCCTTCATTTTATTATTTTTGTCAATATCGTATGAATTTGATAAAAATTGATTACGTGCGAGCACGTGACTAACAATTTTGTTAAATTTAAGTTAATTTTACCAAAAATTAATCAAAATAGACAAGAAATTGATCAAAAATTTAAAGTTTTCATTAAACTTAAGTTAAATTGACAAAAAAATAATAGCACAAGGGCTAAACTGACTAGAATTAATAGCATGAGATCAAATTGAGCCAAATAAAAGTCAAAATAATTTAATTTTCATAGTTAGAAGGCCAAATTTATATTTATGCCATGACCAAATAGGTAATTTGCTCTCAAAGCCACCCACATCCAATGGAACAAATTGCATAATTGCGACTAGTCTTCCTCATGTAGTAAACTCTGAGTTAGTGCCTCGTTACCAAGGAATAAGTAGTTCATGCAATACTAGAAAGCTAATTTTTACAAGGAAAATATAAGAGTTAATGTTGAAAAAACTGGATCAATCAGTTGAGTTGGTTTAATTGAAAATCGAAAGTTTGTTCGATACATATAAAAAAAATTGATTAATCAAATAATTAATGAAAAATTGGTTTAACCGGTAAAAAATCGATTTATGTGAATTTTTATTTTTTTATTATTTAAATTTTTATCAAAATAATGAGATTTGATCATTTAACTTTTTAGTTATATATTAAAAATTATATCATTAAACCAAATGCTTATTTTTATTAACTATTTACTATATTTAATACTTAATAAAGATCAAAATCATATATTTAATTCATTTTTCAATTGAACTATCTGATTCAACTGATTGAACTAATAATCGAAGGTTAAACCGATTTAGCCTTTGGTTCGATTTTTTATTCAATGGTAAGAACGAAATCATTTATATAATGTCCGCAATTGTGTTCAAGTAGATATAAATATAATTTTTATTATATTTTGATTTATTTATAAACTATGTCATTGTTGATCTCATATGCATAGGGATGAACTTCCACGATATTTACAACAGTTAGATAATGTTTACCTTATCATTCTACTTAAAATGCTAAATCAAATTTATTACTCCTCTTTGTACATGTATAATTTTATCATTATATTTTTTAATTGTTTTAAAACAATTAAAAATAAACGATAAAATAATATTTTGTGAGAAAATAAAATAGTATTCTATGAAATATTTTGTTATTTTTAACTGTTTTTATATCAAATTAAAAATACAATAATGAAATTGTACACATTAAAAAAAAATGATATTTAGAGTTGACAAAACTGATCTAAATTCGAAAAACTTGTTTGAACCTTAACTCCATCCAATCCAATTTGACAAAAAAAGTTAACAACTCGAAATCGTCCAATCCAAATTTGAATATATTATTACCCAAAATTCGAAAGAATCAAAATTAAATTGATTTAATTTTAAAATTCAACAATTTGAATTCAAAATAACCTGAATTCAAGATAATTCAAACCCAAAATAACTCATCTCGAACGGACCAAATCCAAAAGCAATCTCGTAATCCCCCAATTACCACTTCTAATTTGATCATAACTTAGATAGAAATAAAAATAGAGTGGTAATAAAAATAAAGACTTAGGTTGTAGGAATTTAGTGGGTGAGTCTGATTTCATGTTGGCTATTATTGAACTGCAATAAAAGGAGCTGCCATTGTGGATCTTAATCTTGCAATTAGAGTTGTTTATAGATCCAATCAAGTCAAGTTAGATTCGAATAATAAATAAATTTATTTGTCTAAAACTCGACTCAACTCGTCAATTCGAAAAGCATATTTTATTGTTTAAAATATATTAAACATTAAAAAATATTTTAATAAATTATTATTTTATTAATTAAATAATCCTGACGAACCTATTAAATCAGACAAATAATCCAACTCTTAAACAAATTTACTTACAATTTTGATGAATAGCTTTGCCAAAGTTGTTCTGTAATCTTGATTTATGTGAGTAGAATGAAATTCTATTTCCAAAAAAAATTAAAAAAATTATCCCTCCCAAGTGCTGGAATGGTTAGCTATCTAAGAATGGGAATTATCCATAAATGAATTTTTTTTTATAAGAAAACAATTAATGATATGAAAAAACCAAAAAATGTTAGTAATTAGGATAGGATAGAGGGTAGGCATCTAAAAGGGAATTTAAGAATATGCGATCAACCTAAGAAATATTTATGGAATGTAATTGTTGTTAACTTGGCTGCCAAATTATGGAATGTTTAGGATGATTGGTTAGGATACTAGCTGCTGTTTGGAATCTTAGAAGAGGTCATAGTTTAAAATCAGAATATATATATATATATATATATATATATATATATATATATATATGATTGGTTAGGATACTAGCTGTTGTTTGGAATCTTAGAAGAGGTCATAGTTTAAAATCAGAATATATATATATATATATATATTAGAATTTTGTTAATGAGTGTTTTTAAGATATTATTTAATATTAATTAATATATTATTAAATCAAAAGCAAAATTTAAAACATCAAATAAAACTTTTGAATCAATTTCTTTTTAAATGAAAAAAATAAGAATTTGATTTGATGCTTTAAATTTTGCTTTTGATTAGTGCTGTGGATTGATTTAGTGTTTTTAGTTTTGATTGATGTTTTTTTATTTTATTAGAATCCTGTGATTTGATTTTGTTTTTAAAATTATTTTTAAATGTTTTTGTTGAAAAAAAATGGTGTCAAAACGATACCATTTCAAAGTATATTATTTTTAAAATTTCACAGCACAAATTCTTATTATCAAAATTACGTGAGAATGCCATATTATTTTGGTCAAAAATACATCAGCAAAGTGAACACCCAAATTAGCAAGTTAACGAGAAAATTTTAACATTATCAATAATTGAACTGAAATTAAAAATTAAAATGTACGAGGATTCAATTTATACAAATTATTGTAAAAAGATTAAATTTATATTTTTGATAAAGTACAGAGATTAATTAAATGTAAAATTTGATCATTTTTTTATTTCAGATTATGTCATGTTATCAAAATCAAATGACATGTCAAAATGATCAAAAGCCACGTCAGAAAGTTAATGGAAAATTATAAATTCTATTATCAATTTGATTCAATTTACAGATTAATAAAAATATACAGATTCAGTTTAATTAAATTATTGTAGATGGATTAAATCTAATATTTGATTAAAATATAAGGACCAAATACATAATTTAACCTATTATTGATCCATTTTTTTTATTTTAAATTATGTCATATCATCAAAGTCAAAAGCCATGTCAAAATGATCAAAAATCACGTCAAAAATTAATGAAAAATTATAAATTCTATTATCAATTTGATTTAATTTACGGATTAATAAAAATATACAAATTCAATTTAATTAAATTATTGTAAATGGATTAAATCTAAAATTTAATTAAAATATAGGGACCAAATACGTAATTTAATCTATCATTTTTAAAGTATCTTAATACAATCCATTTCTAGCTTTCAATATTGTTATTGCCATCTTTGAGCCGTCGAAGATTCCTTGAAAGAAACGCCCTCTGAAATATACATATATATATATATATATATATATATATATACTGTTTGCTAATCCCCTCTGAAATATATATACTAGAAAATATTTGTATGAATTCAGTCTCTAGAAACTTGACAAAACTGAGGATAATTTCATAAAATTCTTTCAACTTTCTTCAAACTCTGGAATACCCTTTTCTGTCAGTACAACACTCTCCTTGTAATCATCTTCAGCTACATATATAAACCATGCCTTGAACCACCTCAGAATCCACCAGCAAGCACCAATTTCCTTTTATCCAGGGCACTTCTTGCAGTGGGTGCTTTAAGTTTCTTCTTGTCAATAATAAACTCTCAAAAGCTACCCTCAGTTCTTTCATATGATTAGTTCTTTTGAACTTTGTGTTGTGAAACGTTTTTGGTACTAATAACCTTAAGAATTGTAGTAGCAGTAGAAAGAAAAAAGCATATCGATCATGGCATCAGCATTGGCTGGAGATGACCTAGCCAGGTCGATGAGCAGCCGGTCAATGAGCCGGAGAATGAGTTTGGGATCAGGAAGCAGAAGAGGTTGGGCTTCAGCTAGTATCAAAGAGGCATGGAATAGTCAGACAGATGTTTTTCAGAGAAGTGGGAGGGAAGAAGATGAGGAGGAGCTTAAATGGGCTGCCATTGAAAGGCTTCCTACTTATGATCGTCTGAGAAAAGGAATGCTGAAGCATGTTTTGGATGAAGGAAAAGTTGGATATGAAGAAGTTGATATCACCAATCTTGACATGCAAGACAAGAAGAATCTCATGGAAAATATACTAAGGGTTGTTGACGAGGATAATGAGAGGTTTCTTCTTAGACTTAGAGAGAGGACTGACAGGTGAGTACTTTCTAATTCTATATATATACCAGCCTTTTTCTTTGTTGGAATTACATTATTGTTTTGAATAACTTTGAATTTGTCGATTAAATATGTTAATCTTTTATTGAAAAGGGTGGGAATTGATGTTCCTAAGATTGAAGTTCGGTTTGAGCATTTATCCATTGAAGGAGATGCTTATCTTGGAACCAGGGCTCTACCAACTTTGCTGAATTCAACCTTAAACACAATTGAGGTGATTTCTCTTTACTTGGATGATTTTTTTTGAAGAAATTATATATATATATATATATATTTATATGCTTCAAGTCCTCAGTTTTGATTTACATTGTGATAAATAGGGAGTTCTTGGATTAATCAAGCTTTTCCCTTCTAAGAAAAGAGTGGTCAATATACTCCGTGATGTTAGTGGAATAGTGAAACCATCAAGGTATTGTTTTCATTTCCCAGGACTACAATTGATTGTTCATGGCTCTCTAGGTGATTAATTTGACAGGATGAGCTTTTAGATGAACTTCTATTAACTCGAATTTTCCAGGCATTTTAACTCATTTTCTTTATCTTATACAGAATGACACTGCTTCTAGGACCTCCAGGGTCTGGAAAAACTACATTGCTGCAGGCACTGGCAGGGAAGACCGACACTGATTTAAGGGTATGTTATCAAATTCTGTAGTTTTTTAATGTATATTCAGTAAATAACATGACTTCCAAGTTTTTTTATTTTTTATTTTTCTCTTTTGGTTTAGTTTACTGATGAACAATCTTCAATCTTTGAACAGGTATCAGGAAAAATTACTTATTGTGGTCATGAATTTCGTGAGTTTTTCCCTCAAAGGACAAGTGCTTATATAAGTCAAAATGACCTTCACCATGGTGAGATGACAGTTAGGGAGACACTTGATTTCTCAGGGCGGTGCTTGGGAGTTGGAACTCGATATGAACTCTTGGCAGAGTTGTCAAGGAGAGAAAAACAAGCAGGGATCAAACCAGACCCTGAAATTGATGCATTCATGAAAGCTACAGCAATGGCTGGCCAAAAGACTAGTCTCGGTACTGATTATGTGCTCAAGGTTTGTTCAATATTGTTGCCTTCATTTCTTACTGGTTTCTAGTCTTTAGATTTCCTGCCCAACAATGGTCTCATTTCTCAAGCTTTGCTTTTTAAATGTGATGTGGTTATAGATTCTTGGACTGGATATCTGTTCTGATATTATGGTGGGTGATGACATGAGAAGGGGCATATCTGGTGGACAAAAGAAACGTGTAACTACAGGTAAACTAATTGTAGACAGAAAAAAAAGTGAAGGAATTTGGAACCCGGGGCTTAGCTGAGTTGGTTCATGCAACCATCTTTAAGTGGTGGCATTCAGTAAATCTGGGGTTCGATTCCCAGCATCTGCAACCCCTTCCCCTATCCCAAGTATTTTTTACACAAGTATTATTCAAGATATTTTTCGCATAGTGTTTTCCTAAGAATAAACTTTGAAATATGATAAATCAATTTTAACTACATCATGACATCAACCAATTTTTTATTTAGTGTTTCCTCAATATTCGAAGCGTTTTATCATTTGGAGAGTCCTTGTTGTTGTTACCATTTCAATTTGTAAGAACAGCCTAAAAAGAGCTAGTTATACAAAATGCAGGAGAAATGTTGGTTGGACCTGCCAAAGCTCTTTTCATGGATGAGATTTCAACTGGTCTGGATAGTTCTACAACTTTTCAGATTGTAAGGTTTATGAAGCAGATGGTTCATATCATGGATGTAACTATGATAATCTCTCTTCTGCAACCAGCACCAGAAACCTATGACCTTTTCGATGACATTGTCTTGCTTTCTGAGGGTAAGATAGTCTATCAAGGACCGCGAGAGAATGTTCTTGAATTCTTTGAAAGTGTGGGATTCAAATGTCCTGGAAGGAAAGGAGTGGCAGATTTCTTACAAGAAGTGACTTCCAGAAAGGACCAGCAGCAGTATTGGTGCAAAAAGAATGAACCTTATCAATATATATCTGTACCAGAGTTCGTGGAGCATTTCAACTCTTTCCACATTGGTCAAAAGCTTGATGATGAACTTAGAGTTCCTTATGATAAGTCTAAAACTCATCCAGCTGCTTTGGTGAAAGAAAAGTATGGAATCTCAAACTGGGAACTTTTCAAGGCTTGCTTTGCAAGAGAATGGCTATTGATGAAGCGCAACTCTTTCGTATATATATTCAAGACTACCCAAATTACCATTATGTCTGTCATTGCATTCACAGTGTTTTTCAGGACAAAAATGAAGACTGGTCATATATCAGATGGTGTGAAATTTTATGGTGCATTGTTCTTCAGTCTCATTAACGTTATGTTTAATGGGATGGCAGAGCTTGCACTGACCATATTTAGGCTTCCAGTATTCTACAAACAAAGGGATTTCTTGTTCTATCCAGCATGGGCCTTTGCCTTGCCCATTTGGGTCCTTAGGATCCCCCTCTCTTTGCTAGAGTCAGGGATATGGATCATCCTAACATATTACACTATTGGTTTTGCTCCATCTGCTAGTAGGTATGAGAATGCACTATTCAGTTGTGTTTCCCACCTGTGAGCTATCTCAATCTATAATTGTATTCAATAACATGTCAACAATGTTTCAGGTTTTTCCGCCAATTCTTGGCGTTCTTTGGCATTCACCAGATGGCCCTCTCTCTCTTCCGCTTCATTGCTGCAGTTGGAAGAACACAAGTTGTAGCAAATACACTTGGTACCTTTACTCTTTTGGTGGTATTTGTCCTTGGTGGATTTGTTGTTGCCAAAGGTTAGCACTTTTTGTCTTTAAATTGATTATACTTATGTCTAGCTGAAATGAGCCATATTTTTGAACATATCTAGTCCAATACATTTGTTTATGGTTCCAATAGTAATGAAAAATATGGATACACAAGTTCCTTTATCATTATTGATATTATTGATCTCATAAGCAACTTTTTCTAATATCTTTTTGCAGATGACATTAAGCCGTGGATGATATGGGGCTACTACGTCTCTCCCATGTCGTATGGACAAAATGCCATTGTCATCACTGAATTTCTTGACAAAAGATGGAGTGCTGTAAGATCTCCTAAGAATATTCAAATAATGTCTCAATTATTGTACAGAATGTTACTAGTTTATCTTGATATTTTCCCTGCTTTGCTTGTTATTGCAGCCTTATCCTTTGCCATTTAACAAATCCACCACAGTAGGGAAGATTCTTCTCAAATCCAGAGGCATGTATACAGAAGAGTTCTGGTATTGGATTTGTGTTGCAGCACTCCTTGGATTTTCTCTGCTTTTTAATCTCTGTTTTATTGCAGCATTGACATATTTGAATCGTAAGCTACGAAACTCATGCTAATATCCATTTTAATTAGCAAAAAACATTCCAGTTTTGAAAGCAATTTGAAAATGAAATGCAGCTCTGGGAGATTCCAAATCTGTCATTCTGGATGAAGATGATGAGAGTAAGAGCAAGAAGCGGTCATCTTCCGATGGACAGCATAATTTGAAATCCATAGAAATGAGTTCACCATCAACTGCTCCATTGTTTGAAGGTTTGCCATGTTTCTATTTAGAAAATTATGAGTATTAAAAATATAAATATTTTTTCTTTCGTACAAAGGAGGCCGCGGCCTGGGAATAAGGGATGCAGATGCTGGAATTCGAATCCCAAACCTATTGAATGCCACCTCTTAAGGGTGGATGCATGAACCAACTGGGTTAAGCCCTAAGTTCAATTATTGGATTACCTGACTAGAAACAATCTTCTGATGGCACTATTGGTTCGGAAAAGAAAAGAAAAAGTTAGAAGTAATAGAATCAGACATGTTTTTGCTTGTGATAAAAGGCTTAAGTGAATGATTGCAGGATCGGATATGGCAATGAAGAATACTTCTGACAACTCAATTCTTAGTGCTGCAGACCAAGCACCTACAAAGAGAGGAATGGTGTTACCCTTCCAACCCTTGTCACTTGCATTTGACCATGTGAATTACTATGTTGACATGCCTGCTGTGAGTCACTTCTCCATATTTCTACTTTTATCAAGCAATTTTACCTTAAAAATGAAAAAGATGAAAATCCTTTCAATAAATGTGATCTAAAGATTGGTTTAATCAGAAATAATGAAACAAATTGAACCTTACAGTTAGGTGTACTATGGCTGCAGTGTAATCTTTTTCAATAGTTCATCCATGTTGCTTCATAGTGTTCCTTTTTCTATATGTATTTCGAAAGAAGGAAATTGCTATATTTCATTGATATCATCTTCAGGAAATGAAGAGCCAAGGAATTGAAGAGACTCGTCTTCAATTACTTCGAGATGTAAGTGGTGCTTTCAGGCCTGGTGTCCTAACAGCATTAGTTGGGGTTAGTGGAGCAGGAAAGACTACCTTGATGGATGTGCTAGCAGGAAGAAAAACTGGTGGGTATATTGAAGGAAATATCAGCATTTCTGGTTACCCGAAGAACCAAGAAACTTTTGCTCGAGTTAGCGGTTATTGTGAACAAAATGATATCCATTCTCCACATGTTACTGTCTATGAATCTCTTGTGTACTCTGCCTGGCTTCGTCTTGCAAAGGAGGTTACTGCAGAAACAAGAAAGGCATGTTTTTCTATTAACCCAAGTCTTAATTCCTATACTTTATCTTCTCAAAAGCAGCTCAGTCTACTCATCATGAAATATGTGCAATCCTTTAATCCTTTCGATTCTTGTGTGTCAACTGAAAACGTATACTATGTCTAGTTAAAGCTTATAGTTTAAGAAATTTACCGAGTTCATCGTTCTATTCATTAATTGTGCAACAGATGTTTGTTGAAGAAGTAATGGAGTTGGTAGAGCTTAATCCTCTCAAGAATTCTCTAGTTGGCCTTCCTGGAGTTGATGGCCTGTCTACTGAACAGAGAAAGAGGCTCACAATAGCTGTAGAATTGGTTGCAAATCCATCAATCATCTTCATGGATGAACCAACATCAGGCCTTGATGCTAGAGCAGCTGCAATTGTCATGCGTACTGTGAGAAATACAGTGGATACAGGAAGAACTGTGGTCTGCACGATTCACCAACCAAGCATAGACATTTTTGAAGCTTTTGATGAGGTATTCTGAAATTTTCAGGGTTGGAAACCTTTCCTTCATCTTTTTTTTTTTTTTTTTTTTTATAGTTCCATTGCATTTGCTTAAGAGATTATCTTTTTGACTGCAGCTATTTTTGATGAAGAGAGGAGGACAAGTCATTTATGCTGGACCTCTTGGTCGCCATTCTCACAAACTTGTCGAATACTTTGAAGTGAGAATCGATTCTCTCACGCTGCATACATGATAAAATTGGTGTTTGAACTCTTTGAGGTCTTGTTCACAACTTACGTCTAATAACTTTCTGTAGGCTGTGCCAGGGGTTCCCAAGATCAAAGAAGGTTACAATCCTGCCACATGGATGCTAGAAATTAGTTCCACAGCTGTCGAGACTCAGCTTGAAGTAGATTTTGCTGAAATTTTTGCCAAATCTGAACTTTATAGGTAACTAAAATTGAAACTACTATCTCATTTACTCCTACCTTTTCTACCTCTATTTTTCCCCAATTTCCCCCTCTTCTGGGGCTGAAGTGAGATTGTAATTTATCAGGAAGAATGAGGAACTTATCAAAGATCTAAGCACCCCAGTGCCTGGAACTAAGGACCTTCACTTCCCCACTACATACTCTCAAGACTTCTTTACTCAATGCAAAGCCTGCTTCTGGAAGCAGCACCACTCATATTGGAGGAACCCACAATACAATGGCATCCGATTCTTCATGACATTTTTTGTTGGTCTCATATTTGGAATGATTTTCTGGGGCAAAGGAGATAAGATGTAAGTCCAAAAATCATTAGTTAGTTATCATTGTGGTAATAAACAAACTACAGTTCAACACTTAAAAATACTATAGATACTGAGGGTCTTTTCTCCTTACCTAGTACTTTGAAAATGACCTTGACTAAACTTTGCCATTAAAGAATCCAGCATCCATGTGCAGTGTTTTCCAAAACATTTGTGCTTCTGTGCCTTTGTTTAGTTAAAACCTATGTTACCTGGACTTGAAGGTGAGTGTCGGATATGGTATGTGTCTGACACGAGTATACTCAATTTTTTATAAGTTTTTCATTTGAAGGATCATACTCCCATACCAATGTGTGTCGAACACAAGTGTCAGACACGGGTACTTTAGAAAAAATGAAGAATCCGGGTAACATAGGTTAAAACTCCATATACTTGGATGAAATTTTTGTAGGTTCTATAATAGATTGAAGTTAAAGATACCAGATAAGTAGGCATTCTTTTGCCTACACTTTACTAGTTTTCTAAAAGGCTGGAAATCATCAGAAGCTGTTCCAAGAAAGTACCAAATTCGATATAAATTGACCATATTATGTAATTCTACATAAGTTTCCTGTTCTTGTTCATTGGGAGGTCAGTAGCATATATCTGTGGGAATGAAAGTATAAATGGCATCTCCTATCAGGAAGATATTTTTATGTCTAGCTTATTGGATTTCATTAAGGATCATTTTGCAAACTGATATTTGAACAGACACAAGCAACAAGATCTAATGAATCTGCTAGGAGCTATGTACTCTGCTGTCCTTTTCCTTGGAGCCACCAACACTTCAGCAGTGCAATCTGTTGTGGCAATTGAAAGAACAGTCTTTTATCGTGAAAGAGCAGCAGGAATGTATTCACCATTGCCTTATGCATTTGCTCAGGTAAAAGAAGCTAAAATCTTTGCATCAAATTGATATAAATAATCGACACTTCATTCCTCAAACACACACTAATTAATATAATTCAAGGGAGAAAATCAGGACATTAGGGCATATGTAAAGCTGATATAACCAGCATATTGTGTTATGTTTATGCCTTGCAGGTGGCAATTGAGGCAATATATGTTTCAATCCAAACATTGGTATATAGTATACTACTTTACTCAATGATTGGATTCCAAATGGATGTTGGAAAGTTCTTCTTGTTCTACTACTTCATATTGATGTGCTTCATGTACTTCACACTCTATGGGATGATGCTTGTAGCTCTTACTCCTAACCATCAATTTGCTGCCATTGTCATGTCCTTCTTTCTAAGCTTTTGGAACCTATTTTCTGGTTTCCTCATTCCTCGGATGGTACGTACTAAAAGATGAAAACAATCATTTAAATGCTATATTATTTTATGGATTTTGTTAACGAGTGTCTTAAAATTACTCTTTAAGGTTACTATATATAATAATATCTTTACTCAATGCAATAGGAAATAATGAATACAGTTGTCGATTACAACATTTAATACATTTAAAAAGCATCCTAAAGACACTCCTTAATAAAATAAAGATTTTATATCATGAGAGAAATCTCAACCCTATCATTGAATAATTGCAGGAAATTCCAATTTGGTGGAGATGGTACTATTGGGCATCTCCAGTTGCATGGACAATCTATGGCCTTGTGACTTCCCAGGTGGGTGACAAACTTGACATTGTTGAGATACCTGGAGAATTTCCAATGACAGTCAAAGCTTACCTTGAGACACATCTAGGGTTCAAGTATGATTTCCTTCCAGCTGTTGTTGCAGCCCATATTGGCTGGGTCCTTCTCTTTTTATTTGTCTTTGCCTATGGAATCAAGGTCCTTAACTTCCAAAGGAGATGATGAGAAGAAGATGCCACAACATTTTCTTTGCTTACATGATTGTGCATGAATAATTGTGTCAAGAGGGGATTTAATGTCTCTTCTTTGTTTTCATATATAAATTTGTTGCTGTTCTTTAATCTCCATTTCAATGAAAGCTGTTCTATTATTTTGCCTATCAGTTTCCTCATGCTTCCTTCTTTAATATTCATTTCATAGGAGCAATCTGTGTATGCATGTTGTGTCTCGTATTTTTTTTTTATGTTAGTCGTGTAAACATAAATACAACACAAATTATTAAATATGTTAAAATCCTAAACATAAATACAGTATGTATATTAAATGTATTGAATTAATCGTATTAATTGTGTTTAAACATGTGGTGTCGTGTTTATTACACAATTTTCATATTTATTAAATATGTTGCGTTTGTGTCGTGTTTTTGTATCGTATCCAAAATTATCAGATCTATGTCATCTGCTTCTGTTTTAAAAAAACGTACATGACATAAAATGTATGTAACAGTTAGCATGCACCTGATAAACTAAGAAAAGAGCTGCTTCTCAAATAAGACTGTTTTTTTTATTAATTATAAAATTATAATTCTCAAAATGCTTGTTGTTTCTGTTTATAAAGTTTTAGCAAACCCCTGATTTGAAGGAAAATGTAATTTTATTAGACTTCTTTGGGGAAGGAAAACTTTCATTTTTTCTATAAAAAAAATTGTAGTTCATTTGTTCTTTATTTGAAAAAGATTGTAGTTTAATTAAAAGTAGTAATACATAAATAAGCTTTAAAATAGGGAATTAAGTTGAAATTTACTATTATATTATGATTCAATCTTGAATTTTGAAATTGTATTTCAAATTTATTGAATTTTGGACAAAAAATAATGAAATTAAAATATTTCATGAAAAAAATGTCAATCAAAATGATAAAATTTGTCTATATTTTTAACTTCATTGATTTTTAGAAGAAAAAATTTAAATAAATAAAAAAAATAAAAAACAGAATTTTAAATCTTTCACGAAATATTATGTTAATGCAAATGACAATATTTCATCAATTCTGTTAATGTAAAAAAAAAAAATCAATAAAATTGAAAGAACAATGAGAAATTTAACGAAATTGAAATAAAATATCAAAGTTTAATATAGACTCATAAGACAAAATTAACCTAAATACCTAAATATCTGGACAAGTTGCTATTACAGTGTAACCATGGCTGTTTTGCTTTTGCAAATGGAAGGATTTATAATAGCAAAACTTGAGGTGGTGAACAAGATTTTCTCCCTCCGCATATTTGCTGGCTGGCTGGCTGGCATGATAAAATTTTCAGTAAAATTGGATGTCTGATCACGGAATGCATTTTCGGTTGAGGACGTAATGAATGCTACCGTAGTCAATTACGATAAATATTGACCGTGAATATCGACAAAAAAATAAGTCAAAACTTGCGTCGCTATTTAAATCTCTGACTCAAAACCATTAAGGAGCATAAAATAAAAACCCTTATGAATTACCAATCAAACCAATATCTGAGTCAACATAACATGCAGGTATTCTATTCTTGAAGTAAGTTTGAGAGACTATGAACCCTAGGCATGTATAGGGTAGAAAAGTTTTGGGATGCCATCTCCCCCTATTCCCCTGCCTGCTCCTGGGAAGAAGCATAAGACAAGCCTTTATTATAGCCTTTTATGGAGGCAGGTAATGTTGGATCATCTTCCTGGATTTTGAGGGGCCAACTCATAACTCATTAAAAAAAGTCAATCTACGTTACTAGAATGAACTCGAAGTTAAGTAGGTAAGTGTCGAAAACAGGGATGTGTCCAACACGGATACATTCTTTCATATCCATGTTTGTTAGATATGTGTCGAATATGAGTACTTCAATGAAAATAAAGAGTTGAAAAAACACAGAAGGCAACAGACACTGACAAAAGTAGTTAAAAGTAGAGAAAATTGTAGCAAACTTATATATGTTTACATTAATAGTAGTAGGATACTATGATTACAAAGCTAGCAGATAATAAGGTTTAATCAAATCACTTTGTTTTAGACATAAATATTGTTCCAAGCATAAGATAATATAAGATTCCTGTCCAGTCTTTTTAAAGAAAAGGCAATTCACCTTTGCCTTGGATATTTTTTAAATAGCTACCTTTCATCAATTTTGACAGGATCATTTGCCAAGTCCAGGATCTCCTTCTTGCTCTTTGTCAGACTCCATTTCCTGTTATGAAAATCAAGTTTGTCCAAGTCCTCTGAAATTGCCATATAACCATAGAGAAGCTGTTCCTCCAACTTGTCACCCACTATTTCCATTTCCTCAATGCTGCTTTTGCCATTATTTGAAGTAAATTCGACTCTCCCTCGCTTATTCTCGACAAAATACTTGTGAAGTCTCTCTGCCATTGACAGTCCAGTAAAAGTGCCTAAGAACTTCACCACCATAATACTTTGGTCTGCAGGCCTCCCTAGGCACACTGTGATTTTTTCCCCAATAAAGCCTTTACCTGTCATCATCCAAGAACCAACAAGGGGAAGAAAAAGAAAAAGAACAAAAGAAGGACAATGGCATGAAAGAAATTATCAGCGTTGTCTTCTGGTCAAAGAAAGTCCTTCACATTCACCAATAAGTAGAAAACTTTTAACATTGGCAACTGATTCAACTCAACTTTATTTTTTCTTATTAAATTTTGTCTATCATTTTTATTTGTTAATATTAGCAGCATAAAACATCCAATTTTTCTACTCCATTCTTAAAATGATTCGAGCTAAATACATTAAGCAATTTACTAAATTATCATGCAAATTTGTCAGTGAACTACTCACCTCTTAGAAAAGCCTGCACCCCTTCGATCGGAACAACCTTCTGTTCTTGAGGATTGTTATTTGCCATGGAAATATTGTGGATGACAACAATTGGAGGCCAGAGAACCAAATCCTCCTTCTGAGCAAAAGCTTCAGCTTCAGGCAAGACCTGGGGAACCCATGTTATAGTGTCAGCAGGTGCTATGCTGTCCCACCCCAGCAACACACATATTGCTCTGTGAAGACCCAAGTGCTCTGCCCTCAACCCAACCTTGTGAGACATGAAGGCATGTGTCACCAGGCGTTGCGTGTCCATGAACTCCTTTGAGTAGCTGTAAGAGCACAGATGTAAGAATAATAGAGAGAGGAAGAATCATCAATGGTAGTAAATTTTAAAAAGGAGATACTGATTCAAAGAAATATTAATCTTGATGTTCACAAATATTGATGCTCTCACAGCCATTAAAATTTATCAGGTACATAAAGAAGGAAAAAAACCAGTATCCACATCAGAGAGAATGAAATCAAAATCAAGAACATGAAAGTAACATCCAATTACCATCTAGTGTACCTCAAACCATTTCTTCTGCAGTCACTGGAAATAAAGTAGGAAATGGCGTTCCAAAACCCAACCTCACCTTTTACTTGTGTCAAAAAGTGACCTACCTTAACATATCCTATGTTGTTCAACCCAGGTTCAAGAGTTAGACATGATTGTATCCAACAGGGGTACATTCAATTTTTTGAAAGATTTTCCTAATATATAGAGGACCATATCATTAATAAAGATAAGATAGCACAAATGAGAGTGAAAACAACAAAGTATATCTCTAATCAAGCAAAGCATCATGTTTTACTGCAAACTGACTTTTATTTCAAAAGAGTAGACTGCATTTGCAAATGCTTTTACTAGCAAAAATGACTTCAAAAAAGATACAAATACACAACACACACACACACACACACAGATTCTATCAGAATCAAGATGGATAATTGATATCAACATTTGGCCTGCTACAAGAAATCGCTGTTTAAAACCACAGCAAGACAAAATAATACACGTTTTTTACAAAGTTCTTTACAAAATTTAAACAGTTGACCTCTAACATAATACAGACTATGTAGCTTTATCTCACTCTCTTTGATTTGCCCATCTACACCACCATTTAGACCTGCTGCACCATGAACCTCCCCATAAAAGCAAGTAGCAGCATAATTGACTGCCAGTCTCACTATCATCCTATCTTCCACAGACATATAGATACCACCCAAGTTGTCACTCAAATTACCTATTAAATCCTTATGGCAACATTCTAACAGGTCTTACATTCAGACTATTAAAACCCCTCTATCAGACACAAGGGTACTAACCTTGCTCCTTAACAACATTCAAGGATTCTTAAGGAGCATGAACTAATGGCTCAAACCAAACATCCTAGACGCCTGTTGCTGAAATCAAGCAGCTATTTCTCAAAAATCAGTCAAGAATGAGCAAGTAATGCAAAAAGTCCTATCCAATATCCACAATGAAGCCGAGATGTTCTCCATATTAAGCACACTTGAAGAATCCTCAGAGTTCTCACTTGATATATCAAGATCAACCAATTTTCAGCAGTTAGCTCAGTTATAGGCAATTGTCATCTAAAGCAGGAAATTTCCAACCTCACTGGATACACTTATATATAAAATGTTATGAAGCTTAAATTGATAAAAATGCATGCCTTGATCCCATCACACAGCAAGCTAGCCCATTGAGCATTTTTTGGCCATAAAAGCTAACACTCAAAGCATTTATAATGTTCTCTACTTTCCTCTCTATTCTTCTTTTAGTGCACAAAAACATTTACCATATCTAAGGTCGCATGGTGTCAACAAATTTAAATTGCCAACTTGACATTCACTAGATGGTCCACTATACATTATTCAAAACCTGCATATTGTTAACAAATCATCATTACTCGGGCCACTAATCTACTTAAGTGTATTTCTGCTCAGAAGCAAATGAATTGATATTGAACCCTGAAATAAAGTTGTTTCTGACCAACCATCATATGATCCTAGTTACCATTTAACAAACAAACCGTATGGCCAGAAGAAGAAAACCTGGATTTCATTACTTAAATAACTAAATAATAGCAATGAGAGTGTTAGTTTCCAAAACGTTCAAGTGGCCATAAAAAGCCATAAAAAAGTCCTAGAAAGACTTATTGATAAAACCTTTAGGGTCTCTGCATACTTAATTGATTGCAACTTTAAGAGACACTAGGAAACTCCTCATTCGAACAAAGAAATAAATGAAAAGGCATGTGCCCCTCTTTAAAATGCATGTTATAGAAAAGAAAACAGACCTTCTACCACATACGATGCAGAACAAACTACCAGCATGTCCTTGCTCCTTGTATCTTCTACGAACAGACTGGTTCAAATTTAACTTTCTAGAGTACTTTAAGAATGCTTCATGTACCAATTGCTTAAATTCTTCTGAATCCTCAGACAGCTCAGCCTCTGCATAATTCACTAAATCTTCAGATATGTCACCATCATTTGCATTTATATCCTCATCATAATCTTCATTTCTCTTCCAAACTTTGTTTTGTTTATGAAGGTTACTTCTTCTGTCATTGTGATGTGAAGTATGCCAGTTAAAAGAAGCAGGTCTGGGATTTCCCTTAATATATTTACCACTATTTTTGTAAAATCTGATTGGAACCCTTTGTGAATGTGCCAAAGAACCTTGGGATGTATACCAGTCATCCAATTCCAAATCTCCACGATGGTCTTGCCCATCGTATGTCCTTCCAACCTTTCTATATTCATTGTGGCTATATCCTTTTGTCCTAGATGCATGTAAACCAATTATATCTTCATCAATCTGCTCCTCACTGTCATATGGACCTCCAAAGTCACCAGCTGAATGCAATTTGCTAGATACAATAGTTTTAGAGCTCGGCCTACCAACATCTTCCTCCATAAGGTACTTCCTTTTATGGATCCTATCTGAGTACATGTCAAGCTCTTCCTCCATTCTCTTTGTTCTTAGACCAAGTCTGCATTGCTCTGCATCATATTTAGATGCAGGCGAATTTATCACTCTTTCATTTTGAAACTCTGGACCTGCTCCTCTGCCAAAACCAGAATCAGATCTCAAATTTGATACTTGACGATCGTGAGATGCATCTAAATGTGACATTTCATATTCTTGTGGTAGTCTTCTTCCAAACGCAACATTGGTTTCTTCTGAATCCACGTATTCCCCACCTTGCATTGATGCATATGATCTGCACATATCAATGTAGTCTGTACTTATCTGCTTTTGCAAAGTACGATCATCCCATATAATGCCCTTTCTCAAATTTCCACAAGAATCATCTGTATTATCAATTCTGTCTACAACATGGTGCAAAATATTTGGTTTTGACATGTCTCTATGACTGTAATCAACTGATGCATGTTCATAGCTAACTCGAGATTGAGAAGGCATCATCCTTTTTAAGTCCTCAGCTGGATACCCACGATTATTACTTCCTATTGCCCTAGGTTTTCTGTAAAGGTAATCCTCATATTCAGCCCTGCTCAAACTATTTTCCCATTGCTGATATAATGCCATATTCCTTCTAGCAGCTTCAGGATCTCTCACAGAATCTGTAACTGGCCTTTGGTCATATTTATTATATCCCGCAGGTTTTGTGAGCTTCCTGCTGCTCCTAAGATATTCTTCAGAAACAGATAAGGGTGCATCATCCTGATATGAACTCAGAAACTCATTCCTAGGGAGACCAGAAGATGTGCCAGCAAAATCCTTTAGCTGAGGGGCACTCATGAAGTCCTTGGATTGAGATGCTGCCACCATACTATATGCAACATCCTGAGAGTGGAACGTGGGTTTATTTTCTTTGTAAGAACCCATAACTGTCACCTTATTTGAAGGTATAGTTTCTCGATGCCAAAATTTTTCACGCTCATATTGTCCTATATCAATACCTTGTGAGGACAATGGTAATTGCCCACTAGTTTCTGAAAACTTTAAGCTTGGACCCAGATCCTGAGGCAACCGATGTGGCCCTCTTACTGCGATTTCTTCCACTGGGGACAATTTCTGACCCATCGTTACATGCCGATCAATACTTGAAACTCTGTTTTCCATATAGTCCTTCTCCTTAGTCATCCTAGAAGTACCATGATCATACCTGTAAACACTCCTTACTCTGGAGTTTTTACCATCATCAAAACCAACAGGCTCAACATAATCATATTTTCTATTGACAACTCCCTCATCTTCAAAATTAGGCTTTTTACGCATTTGCTCATATAAGGGTGATTTTGATCGCACCGTTTCAGTGCTACCACTACCCAAATGCCAACCATGCGAATCCCTCCCCTCCATTGATCCTCTCATTCGATCCCTAACCAAACCACCCCTCCTAGACATATCTAGGGTATTAGGACTATAACTCCTCCGTCCACGCGGTGTAGGAGACGGATTATTCATCTCCTCACGACGGGAATCCGGATAAGGGTCATGAGGACCCACTTCAACAGCAGACCTGTGTTGACTACGCAACTTAACAGTCCGAGATTGTTCAACATGCTCCTCGTTTCTTCTAGATTGCATCTTTCCACTTATCAAACACTACAACTTTCTATATATTCAGAAATAGAGCAATAGCCCTAATTTCTAGATCAAGTTTATGTACCAATTTTATAAACCCTAAAAACCCAGTACGCATGAAGCTGGGAAGATCATAAAAAAAAAAAAGACTAAGAAATCGATTGCAAAGACAGATCTAAGAAAAACCCAGAAAGGATTTTCGGATCTTTGAGAGAAATTAAAAGGAGAAAGACAAAACCTTGTGTTGAATTGGATTGAAAGAACCCATGGATTGGTCTGAAAGCCTTTGTTTGAAACTTCTCTCAACCAAAATTCTTAGTGTATAGATCTTACTGTTTCTTTATTTTCTCTATAATAATTATAGATAAATAGAGCTGATCTGATCTGATATGATATTGGCTGTTCAAAATGAGAAACAAAAAAGATAGTGAAGAGGTTACTTAGTACATTTTTTATTGGTTAAAGTTAAAGGGTGATGCTTTTTGGTTGGAATTTGGTTGTTTTTAATAAATATATTTATTTTTTATGTAGCCAGTAGCCAGTATTTTTACTTTTAGCGACAATTTAGAAGCGGTATCGTCGTTATAAAAATGGAGAGTGGAGAGAATCTTAGTAGTGGGAAGTGGGGTGGGAATCGTGGGGCCGACGAGGTGGGGAATGTGATGACAAGTTTCGCGTGCGTGGTGGTGCAAAGAATTGTTTGTGGCACAATAAATCGGTTAAGGATCAAGTTATCTGTTCGTTTTAATAGATTCCATTCATATTAAATCAAGTTTGAATTAAAAAAAATTATGATTCGGATCAATTTGGTTTGAATTATTATTTATTAATAAAAAATAATTTTTATTTAAATTTAATTATAAATATTAATATAAATTTTTTTAATATTATTTTAAATAATAATATGAGCTTTCAAATCGATCCAACCCGAATCTAAAAATATAAAAAATTCAAATCACGATCTTACCCATGAACAAGCCCACAGCTAAGGATTCACGATTATTGCCAAATTTGTATGCATCTAGGACTTGCTTTATCCAATACTAGATTATAACACATCCATTATGTGGGTGAATAAAAAAAAATGAGTAAAAAAATTATGTTTAAAAAAATTTGTTAGTGGGTAGTTTGTAACTTGTAAATATGATATTTTTTTAAAAAAAGTTGGTAGTTTTAGAAGAAAAAAAATGTTGATAATTTTTTACAAATTAAAAAAAAAAAATTGAAAAGTCATCAATAACCTTGGTATACTTTTTTGATATAATAAATTTTTTGATTTTTTTGTCTTTTCACCAACTGAGTTGATGTCACTTGATTCAGTGACACTAACTATAAAAGTATCGAGTAATTTTTTAATTGAATTTTTGAATATTTTAACTTTAAAATTAATTCAAAAATAATTAAATTTTATATTAAATAATACTCATATCTTTTATTATATGTATTTTTATTATTATAAAAATTTTGACAGAGTTTGGTGTGACAAGTTCAGTGACACTAACTTCACATAATAATCAAAACAAAATTTGGGATATTAATATCTTTTAATTTTTTTTATAAATACACATTAAAAAAAAAATACTCACTACATAAAGAAACAATCCTATTTTTAGTCAATTTTTTATCCCTCTTAAGAACATAATTTCATTTCGATATCTATATAAAAAACACATTTAAAAAACAAATCTACAGACTTTGAAAAAAAAAAGTTAAAATAATAACAACAACAAAAAAACTCTGTAAACTTTACCATCTTACGTAGATAAGCTCTTATACTTTTATTACACCAAAATAAGTCATTAACCTTTAGTTTGCACCCAAATAAACTCCAATTTTTTTATTTGTAACAAAATATATAAACCATTAACTTTTAATTTGTATCCAAATAAATCTTTAACATAAATTAATTTTTCGTTTTGAAATAAGGGCTTATTTGAATACAAATCAAATGATAGGCTTATTTGAGTATAGAAGTACCCATGAGTCGGGTCGGGCTATGTTCAGGCCGAGCTTAGGTCCTCTATTAACAAACATTCTATCTGCTCAGACCCGACCGACCCGAAATATGGATAGAAAATTCTGCCTAGGTTTGGTTTTGTCATGTAAAACCACTACTTAAGCCTGCATAGGCCTAACCAAATTGATATATAGAGGATCTATCATTTTTAAAAAGAAATTGATCCCTTTGTAAAAAGGATTGATCCCTATATAAAAAGGACTGATACCTCAAAAATCTATATTAGTAATAGTAAAACGGGCTGAGCTTCGACAAAAAATATCATGTCTAAGGCTCGGTTCATTTTTTAAACGGGCGGCATTTTTCGTACAATCCCATTTTTCGAACCCAATATTTTTGTTTAATCCCTCCCAAATATTGGACGAGCCTTCGAGCTTGGGAGGCTAGCCCGACCCTTCGATAGGTCTATTGGAGTGCAATAAAAATCTAGGAGCTTACTTAAAAAAAATAGAATAGTTTAAAGACTTTTTTAGTATTTTAACCCAAAAAAAGCACGTAACAGTTTTATCGAATAATTTTTCTTTCATTTTAAAAACACTATTTTTTTTTTTTAAATTTTCCACCCACAATGTTGGTGTGCCAAATCTAGTTTAGTATGATGTAATTCGAGTTTAATATTAATTCATCAACTGAATTGGTGCCATTCATTATGTGAAATCAAACTTAATCAACTATTTTATTAATAGTATAGATATTTTCTTTGTTTAGCCATAATATTCTTTTAATCTCTAACTTTTTGTCCTCCTTGAACTTAACGTATATTAACAAATACTATAATAGAATCCGCGCTACGCTACGGGATTGATATATATATATATATATATATATATATATATATTTTAATTTATGAGAAAATATATGAAATTGATAATTTAATTTTTTAAGAGTTAATGCAAGTTATTACTTCTCAAAAAAATTATTAAACAAACCCATTGCATGAGCTTTTAATCAAATCTAAAATCACAATTAAATTAATTTGTATCATTTCATTACAAAGAAAAAAAAATCAAATGTATTATGAGTTATAGAACATTCCAAACGCTCTAAAGAGATATTAATTAATAATCTTCAATATTTATACAAATGAATAATATCAGTGTTATAGTATTACCCTTGACAAAAAAAGCAAAAAAGACTTTCACCTTTTCTAGAATTGGTTCAAGGTCTTTTGAAGCTTTTGTCTTGCTTAAGTGTTTTATGATGCTATGTAGAATTGGAATAAGTTTAAGAATTATTATTTCATACATCGACAATGTATTTTCTTTGGCCACAAAGGATAAAAGAGTTCATCCTTGAGACATGAATTTTAATATTAGAAGAATATATGTCTCACTTCTTGATTAAGGGTTTTGTGTGTGATTATTTCATCTTGATAGCATTTCCTCTAAATAAATTTTTTGCTAGAGCTAGACCTTTCCAAGGCTATCCTCATTTTGTTGATTATATTTGGCATTCTTTGTTGCTGCTCATGCTTGATGAATTATATAATATTGCTTGCTTTTTCAATCCACTAGTGTAAAATAAAATGGTCTACCTAAATTCAGTGAATTCCAAACGGTATGTAATCAGGGGAAAAGCAAGGGGATGGGGTGGCTGGCAACCCCCGCTCTCTTTGGCTTTTGAATTCTTTGTTAACATTTATCAATCAAATATGGGTAAATTTGAGTTTGGCACCCCAAAAATTTATAGTATGGTCCCCCCTTACAAGAAATTTGTATCAATTAGTATGGTAAACTCTATAATGTGTCAACTTTTTAATTTGAAACTTAGAGGATGTTTGGTATGATGAAAAGTGATCACTTTTCATGGAATTTAATTGGTGGTGTCGCAACCTAAAAAATAACAAGTCTCATCTCGAGACTTTATTCGTTAAGCGTGACATTGGGGAAACAGAAGAAAAGATGACTTAATTCCTCTTGAAATAAAATGAGGGTTTGAAAACAACCTTGAAAAAGAACATGGAGTTGCCACCAATCTTTTTTTGGCTAGGTGAGATCGGCCACCTATTAAAACCAGTTTTATAAAATATTTTTAAAACCAATTTCAAGTCTGCGTTTTTAAACCAGAGAAATCAAAGAAATGGGTTCAAGAGTCGGTTACGTGCAGAGAAGGATTAGCACCCCCACAATGCCCGTATAAAACGGCACCTTATTAATCGTGAGTTATCTTCAAATCTCGAAAAAAGTTGGTTTTTAATTTGGTATCTTAAAATAATTTTCAATTTAAAGAAAAATAATTCCATTTTTAATTGATAATGATCCGGAATTTATTAATTCAAAATTTTTCTACATTTCCCGACAAACTCGGTAAAATATAAATTTTTTTATTTATTTGGAAAATTTCCGAATCATTCTCGTTTTTGAAAGAAAGATATTCCTTTATTAATGATAATTGATGATATCCTCCCCAGTAAACCCGACAGAGAACTCATGAATTATTTTAACTCGGGAATATCTTTATTTTTATTGAAAATCATTATCTTTTTTAAAACATTTTAAAAAAATGAATATAAACATGTGTGACATAATAAAGATGACATAGTAAAATCTAGATGACATAATACAACCTAAAAGACATGATATAATTTAAATGACATAGTATATAACCTAAATGACATGATATAATTTAAATGACATAGTATATTCTAAATGACATGATATAACCTAAGTGACATAGTATATTCTAAATGACATGACATAATTTAAATGACATAGTAATATAATTAATAACATAAAATGATATGAAATATAAAATAATATTATCATGAAATAAGCATAAAAAAAATAATGCATGAACATAATAAATCCTAAATGATGTGATAAAAATAAATGACTAAACAAAAAACATAGGATAACACATAGAATATTCACAACCATATAACAAACAATATAACACCATGAATATAAATCAAAACAATAACATAGTCATAAAAATATTCATAGCAAAAATCATATATTATACAATATGCATGAACATGGAAAATGCAATGCATGAAAGTGTATTTTTTTTCCTTTAAATAAGGAAAACCGTATATCTAATAAGATATCCGACTACCTTAGGAAAAGACATTAACTTAAATTTTCTAAATCAAAAATACTTTATGATTGGATTGAAAACAATTTTGAAAATTTTGGATGACAAACGACACTATTACCGAAATTCCCTTTTAAAAGGCTCTATTTTCCTAACTTTGAAAACCCGGACTTGACCACCCTTGACCCGACCTTTATAAAATCATTCTTTAGGATTAAAATGACTTAGAAATCAACCTAGGACAGCAGCTATGGTTTTAAATCAGCCCACTCTTAATGCCTTAATCAAAACCGAAAATTATTTTTTCTTGAAATCAAATCTGACTTTTCTGACCAGTTTTAAAATGTGATTTTTTTTTTACCTATTTTTAAAATTTCAAAAAAGTCTAAAAAAATTATGGGAGACTTTGAACATGTCGAACTCTATGGGAAAAAATTGGATTAATTTTTAGACTAAGGATGACCTACCCGAAAATTCGTGAAAGTCAAAACACTGGGTGAAAAACTGTTTAACCAAAAAACATTTTTAAACATTTGATAAATTCACTCAAAAATCAGAATAAAAAAAAGTTGGAGACTCCTCTAAGGACCTACAAATAGTAGTAAAATTTTTTAAAAATTTGGACAAGGATTGCCTAATGAAAAAAAATCACAAAGGTAGAAAATCCAACTTGACAACTTCTTAATTTTACACAAGCATGCTTATGTGAGCTTGGCTTTGAGCCATTGATTGGCTTAAGTCAAAAATCAAGTGATATGATATGAAATGCATGAACAAACAGCAATTTAAATGCATGAAATGTATAATCTAAGGCCTAAATGACATAGAAAATGCATGGTATAAAAGATGACCTAATGCCTAACTTGAACTTGTGCATGACAATTAATGCAAACCTAGACCTAATATGCATGAAATGCATGGCAATACAAAGATGACCTAATGCCTAAAATATCATGAAAATGCATGGACATACAAAATGACCTAAGACCTAATTTGACATATGAAAATGCATGGAAGTAACATAAACAATAATGACTAAATGAACATAAAAACAATGCATGAACATGGCACAACAATCACACAATCACATGGCATAAAGAGGCAAAGCATGAATGAAAGCATGCTAGTCAAACAACATGAAAATGCACATACACAAAGGCAAAAAGTGTAGGAGCCGAATGGTTATCTAATCAATAATGTGAAATTCTAGCTAGGCAATAATACAAACACATGGCATAGTATATACAAGACTTAAAAGGAAACATGTTAGACCAAACAAACATGATGCAAATGCATGAACATAGCTAGACAAAAACACAAGCACATAGTATGGTATGGTATTAACAAAAAGCATGAACAAATTAACATGGTGAAAACATAAAATTAAAAATGGCAAACAAAGTAATGATGCACCCAAAAGAGTGTATCTTATTTAACCTTGCACTAAAAAGATCAATTGTAAGTATAATGATTAGCAAGGGTCGAGTCCTCAGGGATTGGGTTTTAATCTATGAGTTATTAGTTTATAACTTACGTTGAAAGAAAACAATAAAAGAAAAGGGTTTTTTTTTGAAGCCAGATTTAAACTAAAGTAAATAATAAGAATAAGATGCAAGGCGGTATAACCAGCCAATAAAAATATATATACTAAATTAGGCGGTATAACCAGCCAATAAAAATATATATACTAAATTAGGCGGTATAACTAGCCAATAAAAATAAAACAAAGTTAATATACAAATTAGGCGGTATAACCAGCCAATAAAAATAAATATACTTTTAAAAATGAGCAAACTAGAAAAGTAAGAAAACAAGTAAGTAAGAAGAATCAAATATGAAAAATATGGTTAAGGTTTCATTCTCCACCACTAGACATCATTAAGAATCAATTTCAGATCTATCAATATCAACCAACTATCAAAGTTAACAACCGTAGATAACAACAAGCTCTGTTATCCCAATCTTTCCTTAGTTTGTCGTTAAATAGAACAAGCTCTCTATTTAATCTCTAACCATCAAACAACCTAGAATAAGCTCTCTAGATTCAATTTAATGGCAGCTTTATGATGAGAAAGATAGGTTGATCTAAGCAACAAACACATAAGCTCGGATTGTTCAACTTAGGTTATGTTCCACTTTGCAATTATTGAAAACTTGACCATAATCATTAATCACAAATTGCCACTTATGAATAGGAAATCAAGACAATTACACGGATCAAGACTCCTAAACTAGCAATAGATAATTATCAAGATCTATCTAGTTGTACACCTAAACAAATCAAGACAACATCATGAAAAATTCTTGTAGAAGAACATAAGCAACTTTGATAGAAAATTAATGATAGATAGAATCTGAAAATCAATCACAAAACATGTCTAGGGCTTTGAAATCACCCTTAACCAAATAGAAGTTTAGCCTAGCATAGGCATTATAAACATAAAATTAAATAGAATCTAAGAAGAAAATAAAAGAAAGAAAGAAGAAGAAGAAGAATATTAATTATCCAACCTCTTGCCCTTTCTAAAGAAAAAGAAAACTAGAGAAAAGAAAGAAGAAGAAAACTTAGAGAATTTTGTTAAAATGGCTAATATCCTACCAATCTCCAATATGATCCCTTACAATCACCCAAGGCCCTCTATTTATACACATTTTGGAGGGCTAAATGACAAGAGACAAGCTTTACAAATTTCAAAGGTAGGTATAATAGGTGGGTGCATTTTCTAACAATTTTCGTCATACATGACGATTTTGATCAGCCAACTTGATGGTCGATTTTGTCAATTTTGCAGGCCTTATCTGATCACATGGTCTTCTAGAAAAATGTTACCCTATCAGTTACGGATCCATAGCCGTTGGAATCAGCTCATTTGCTGATGTGGATAAGCAGATATGGGCAAAATACGAAAACAGGTCAGCACAGACGTCATTGCACATCAGCCAACTTGATGGTCAATTTCGCTAGGGAAAACGACTCCGTTTCAAGAAGTGTAAAACATGAAAAAGATAGATATGCCTCTTAGCTTTGCACAGCTACAAATTTCCGCCTTATTGCTTCAGTGAAACTCGAGATATAGCTGATATGGCAAAATGTGTCAGAACTGGAACTGAACTGGATTTGCCCTTAATTCTAGTAATCTGAAATCACTCAAAGAAACTTGTGAAAAACACCAAAATACATAAAGATCATAAACACAATTAGACTAAACAATAATAACTCGTATTTGACACAAAACAATAATAAAACATAACTAAAAACTATATAATTATACGAGTTATCACACCCCCACACTTAGATTGTTGCTAGTCCCTAGCAACGACTCAATAAAAATAAAATAAGAAAATCTAATCTAATACACTTTCGTAGGAAATCACGGTGGCACTTAGCATGTGACACAAGCCTTTAAACCCCTAGGTGTCCCTAGTGGACGAGTTTAGTCTCGTGAGGGTTTACTAGAACGATACCCACAAACATTGAAAAACTAAAATATAAATAAACTACATATACTAAAAATATTTATTCCTAATCCTTTCAATACAAATTAGAGACAATCTTTGAACAAGTCTTATAAACTAATCAATAGCTTAAAGAATTTCACAAAAATTCATGCTTGAATGTAAATTGTTTGAGTTAAGCCAATATTAACATAACATATCTCAATCAAAATAGTGCATGTTCAAATTTAATCTCAACTTCTCACATGATATACCCTCATGATTTTCACTCTTTAAAGTAGTGGTGAAGTGTTTACACTCAATCAATCTCATGAAAACCGTTCTACCATATTCTTGCTTGTCCACCTATTCTCCACTATTTAGATCATACAACTTCATGAATCAAGAGGTCTTTAATCAAGGTTGTAATGGGGCCAAGGGGTTTGTAATGTGGTTGAATAACAAAAGGATAAAGATATCACAAAGGCTCCAAAGAGTTCATAAAGTTTAGAGACATAATAAGATCATACAAAGAAACTTCTCAAAACTCTTTACAAGTACATAGTCACCTAGGCCGAATATTCATGTTGGGCCTTTTCTTCATTCTAAACAACTTTGTAACATCTTTTTCTTTTTCCACAAATTCAAGAGATGATTCATATTTTTTACTTAGGAATGTATTTGCCAGTATTCCATTTCTTTTTCTCTTGACTTTTCTTTTCTTTTCCCCCCACACTTATTTCTTGTTTCTAACCCAAATTTTCAACTAAAAATATCCCTTGTTTTTTGCAATATGTCTCAAAATATATAATCCATCTTTAGAACAAGGGTAAGGATATAAGTATATTTAGGCTAGGTGTAAGTTGTGGTTACCAATAAAACAACATATTTAATGTAGGCTCAAATTGGCTCACTAGTGGGGATGTTCTCTTAGAACATTAATAATGGATGGCTGTTTGGCTCTGGTTATAATCCTAATGCCTCTATCATATTCATGTTGTCACATGTATCAATATAGTCTCAAACGGTTCAAAGCAAGTTCTAGAGAATCATGTAATCATAAGAGCACTCAAGAAAGAAATTAGATTGATTTGTATAATGTATCAATCATTATAGGCTCAAAAACTCACAAGGATGATTATACAAGTCAGATTAAGTCTAAACATGCTTCTTTCTCAATCAACATATCATATTAACATTGGCTCATAAAAAGGTTGACATCAAGCTCAATTCTCATGAAAATCTTCTCACTAATAAATCTGTTTTAGACTTATGCAATTCATATCTCATCATTGTATTAAAAAGGAACTAAAACACACTAAAAATAATAATAATAAAGACTCATAAAAAAAAAATAGTAGACGAAAATAAAAGAAATCCTAAATCATTCCCCCCACACTTAATTCTTACATTGTCCTCAATGTAAGTCTATTAACCCAAATGAAAGAATCATGTGTAAGAGAAAAGAACTAATAACATAAGAATAGGAACAACTAAGACTCAAAACAAAACAAACTCATGCAACCTAAATAATCCTTAAATTCTAAACAAAAATTAACAAGTAAACATAAAAAGATTAAAATCAAACTGACAAGGTATGTCTCAAGTCTACCTTACTCAGACCTTGTTCAGAATGAATACTTCTAAATTGCTTAAAACACAACAAACTCTTTTTTTTTTTTTTTTTGAAAAGAAGAAATCAAACTGACAAGGTATGTCTCAAGTCTCCCTTACTCAGACCTTGTTCAGAATGAATACTTCTTAAATTTTTTTTTTTTTTTTTTTTAAATTAGCAAAATATGTCCCTTACCCCCTACTAAAATATGACATTGTCCCCAATGTCAAATTTTAAAGGTAGAATTTAGGAGATATTACCTGCAGAGGTTGCTAACCACTTATTATAACTGAGACACAACAAACAAAATGTTAGATAATGTCACAAAGACAAAGTGCAATCCACTCCTTGCTCGTCCATATCTCTTTTTCTTTTTCCGAGCGTTTGCGAAACAACCGTAGCAGATAAATACTCATAAGCTTGGAGCTTTTTGAGTAAATCTTCAATGGTTGTAGCAGAAATTATGGTTCTCCTTGCCTCTGAAAACATGAATCCATTATCCACAGCATTATCTAAATATGAAAGCAAATTACTAAAATAACCATTAATATTAAGCAAACCAATGGGTTTCTTATTTGTGACCAAAGATGACCAAGAAGCCACGCAAGCTATTTCTTCCAATGTACCCAGACCTCCTGGTAAAGCAATGAATGCATCGGCAGAATGGTACATGATTGTTATCCGTTCAGGGACACTCCAGACTTGTATTTCCTTACCCACGGTAGGTCCACAAAAACTTGTGAATAGTTTTGGCACGATTCCTAGAACTGGACTTCCTCCGGCGTGTGCTGCTGTAGCGACTGCTCCCATTAAACCCGTACTACCGCCTCCATAAATCAAGTGGATCTTTTGTTGGGCAAGTATTACTCCAACTCTTATGGCTTCATCAGCGAATATGTTATTTTTCCCTGGATAAGCACCTCCAAAGACACAAATTTTTTTAATGCGCTGGGATGAAGTACTTTCCATTTTTTTTTTCGAGTGCCTGAAAGAGAATGAGTACATGGTGTAATATATAAAGGACTGAGTAGTGAATCAGACAAGAGTAATAATGTCGCCGAAAGTGTATCTGACCTGTCAGAAGAAAATGTTAACCTAACAAAAGATTTTTGCGTGATTTCAGGAAGAAAATCAAAAAGAGAAAAAAAAAATCAACCGTAAAAGACAAATAAAAAAAAAAACGAGAATAGTTACACAAATCGAACAACACGTAAATTAAACCAAAATAAAGTTATTGCAAATCAAACCAAAAGCTGAGAAGTCATTTATTGTAGTTGTGATTGTGGCTCACATCTTCCTCTGGTTTTACGTCCAGAAACGGCTTAAACGCCTTCTATGAGTCGAGGATATGCTTCCCATCCAGTTTTCTTACAAGCTGGCAAACAGGGTCTTTTAACATCAGATTCCCAAGATGTTGCCATTCCCTTTGGAATTGCGGCCATAAATCAAGAATTTCTCTTTGTACGTCTCCACTAGGATGCGTCTCAAGAGAAAGTTGGATATTACCCAAATTCTCCTTACTCAGTCCATCCTTAATGAATTCAATTTTATCATCTCGATTAGAGGACGGAATCCCAATAGAACGACATTTACCGTTACACGTCCATCGTGCACATTTGTGGCAATTTGAACTCATGCGCTTTGCTCGTCACTTCTTTGCAAAAGTGCTTCTACCTGTACCTGGTAAATGCAAAACAGGAAGATATTCATCTTCACGTACCTTGGCTTCAATTATCCAACGTATGTCTCCAGGAATCCCTTTGTGCATAAGCATTCTTAATCTTTCAAATCGAACTTGGTAAAGCTTCAGTAAAATATTTCGAGGAAAAGGAGGAAATCGTTTCTGCAATCTTGTGAGAATATCATCCATCCTGAAAAAAAATGAAAAAAAAAAATTGAAAGAGAAATTGGAAGAGAAATTTATATACAATATCAGTTTTGTGGGTAGCTGATGGAACCGATTTAAATAATCACGGAGTACCGTTATCCGCCATTTAACCGGGGTTAAAAATAAAAAAAAAAATTTATATTTACATCTAGTTATTTTCAAAACAAGGATCAGAAAGAAAAACAACATAAAAAGACTCAAAAACAAAACACTTTAAATAAAATCCTAAATTCTTCCCCCCACACATAATTCTTACATTGTCATTAATGTAATGCTATTATCCCCCAATGCAAGAATTATATGTAAGAGAAAAGAACTATTAAACAAAAGAAACTTATGCAGCCTAAATGAACTTAAAAACAGTAAACACAATTAACAAAGAAACATAAGAAATAAAAATAAAAACAATAAAAATAATAAAAGAAAAAGGAAAAGAAAGAGAAAGCAAATCTGAATATGGAAGGTTGGCAATTTCATCTTTAATTGGGCTGCCTTCCCAATTAACACTTGAGTTAGTGTTTTGAATCTAACCAACACCCCTTCTTGGCTTTTTAGGCTTGTCAGGCTCATACATGAAATTTCCCAAATTTATGCGTTTGAGAGGAAGCTTTCTTCGCACAACAGTGGATGCATTCTCCTTTACAAGTATTATTCCATCATCCTTGGTGGTGCATATCTCATCGAGGAATGGTGCATCTTTTGGTACTTGTTGAATGACATCCACAAATAAACTGTTTAAGGTTTCCAGCGTGTCTTGTTCATGTTCATCCTCCTTGAACTTTGCGAATCTACTAGGAAAAGGTGGAGAAGAAACATTAGTAAAAATTGGAATCTCAAACGTTACCTCAGGTGCCGAAATACTCTTATTTGGATCATTGGCTTCATTATCCTCAAGAATAGAATTCATCTCTAATTTTGTCTCATCCTCATCTTGTTCCTCATTCCTCAAGGTCACAATAGTAGTATTCTCCTTTGGGTTAATCATTGTTTGGGCAGAGAGTTCTTCAGATCTTTGTGCTACCCATACCACCATACTACTAGCCAATAGGCTCATTTGCCTTTCCAAACTCTGGATACTTGCCCTTGTTTCCTGTTGAAATTGCAAAGTATTAGTAACAAGAGAATCGACAAGATCTTCTAAAGAAGTACCTGAGTTTTGAGTCATATGTAGTGGCTGAAAAAGATCTGGTTCTTGAGACCATGATTGATTAAATCTAGATGGATGAGTGTAATTGGCATAAGGATCTACTTCTTGGTAATTTTTCGAGTAGCCATAATTAGTATGATCCCACCATCCCTCATGGTAAGTGTTTGAGTAATGATCATACTGTTGGTCTTGGAACACTTGATGGCATTGACATCCTCCCATGGCAAATTGTTGAACTGGGAAGGTGAGATTGGCTTGTTGATTCTCCATGTTCATGTATGCCACCAACTCTTCAAGTGTTAGATTGCTCAATTCCATCATTTTTTTTTTTTTTTTTTTTTTCAAAATTTGATAAGAAAAACCCGTATGTACAAGAAAATAAAACTAATTAGAACTGAAAATAAGAATAAACCAAGTAACAAATAAACTAAAGAAAACAATCCCCGGCAACGGCGCCAAAAATTTGATGCACCCAAAAGAGTGTATCTTATTTAACCTTGCACTAAAAAGATCAATTGTAAGTATAATGATTAGCAAGGGTCGAGTCCTCAGGGATTGGGTTTTAATCTATGAGTTATTAGTTTATAACTTACGTTGAAAGAAAACAATAAAAGAAAAGGGTTTTTTTTTGAAGCCAGATTTAAACTAAAGTAAATAATAAGAATAAGATGCAAGGCGGTATAACCAGCCAATAAAAATATATATACTAAATTAGGCGGTATAACCAGCCAATAAAAATATATATACTAAATTAGGCGGTATAACCAGCCAATAAAAATATATATACTAAATTAGGCGGTATAACCAGCCAATAAAAATAAAACAAAGTTAATATACAAATTAGGCGGTATAACCAGCCAATAAAAATAAATATACTTTTAAAAATGAGCAAACTAGAAAAGTAAGAAAACAAGTAAGTAAGAAGAATCAAATATGAAAAATATGGTTAAGGTTTCATTCTCCACCACTAGACATCATTAAGAATCAATTTCAGATCTATCAATATCAACCAACTATCAAAGTTAACAACCGTAGATAACAACAAGCTCTGTTATCCCAATCTTTCCTTAGTTTGTCGTTAAATAGAACAAGCTCTCTATTTAATCTCTAACCATCAAACAACCTAGAATAAGCTCTCTAGATTCAATTTAATGGCAGCTTTATGATGAGAAAGATAGGTTGATCTAAGCAACAAACACATAAGCTCGGATTGTTCAACTTAGGTTATGTTCCACTTTGCAATTATTGAAAACTTGACCATAATCATTAATCACAAATTGCCACTTATGAATAGGAAATCAAGACAATTACACGGATCAAGACTCCTAAACTAGCAATAGATAATTATCAAGATCTATCTAGTTGTACACCTAAACAAATCAAGACAACATCATGAAAAATTCTTGTAGAAGAACATAAGCAACTTTGATAGAAAATTAATGATAGATAGAATCTGAAAATCAATCACAAAACATGTCTAGGGCTTTGAAATCACCCTTAACCAAATAGAAGTTTAGCCTAGCATAGGCATTATAAACATAAAATTAAATAGAATCTAAGAAGAAAATAAAAGAAAGAAAGAAGAAGAAGAAGAATATTAATTATCCAACCTCTTGCCCTTTCTAAAGAAAAAGAAAACTAGAGAAAAGAAAGAAGAAGAAAACTTAGAGAATTTTGTTAAAATGGCTAATATCCTACCAATCTCCAATATGATCCCTTACAATCACCCAAGGCCCTCTATTTATACACATTTTGGAGGGCTAAATGACAAGAGACAAGCTTTACAAATTTCAAAGGTAGGTATAATAGGTGGGTGCATTTTCTAACAATTTTCGTCATACATGACGATTTTGATCAGCCAACTTGATGGTCGATTTTGTCAATTTTGCAGGCCTTATCTGATCACATGGTCTTCTAGAAAAATGTTACCCTATCAGTTACGGATCCATAGCCGTTGGAATCAGCTCATTTGCTGATGTGGATAAGCAGATATGGGCAAAATACGAAAACAGGTCAGCACAGACGTCATTGCACATCAGCCAACTTGATGGTCAATTTCGCTAGGGAAAACGACTCCGTTTCAAGAAGTGTAAAACATGAAAAAGATAGATATGCCTCTTAGCTTTGCACAGCTACAAATTTCCGCCTTATTGCTTCAGTGAAACTCGAGATATAGCTGATATGGCAAAATGTGTCGGAACTGGAACTGAACTGGATTTGCCCTTAATTCTAGTAATCTGAAATCACTCAAAGAAACTTGTGAAAAACACCAAAATACATAAAGATCATAAACACAATTAGACTAAACAATAATAACTCGTATTTGACACAAAACAATAATAAAACATAACTAAAAACTATATAATTATACGAGTTATCAAGTAAGTAGACATGAAAATAAATGATAAATTCAGCAAAATAAGAACAAGTAAGTAAAGAAGGTTAAAAATAAGCTCCATATCTTAGTTATTTTAAAAAGCTAGAATATCAAAACAAGATAGAATATCACAACCAGCATGGAAAATAAATCAAACACAAGCCATGCACTCCAAGGGTAGTATTCGGCCAACTCAAAAAATGGTGGAAAATTTGTTTTTTTTCTTTGATTTTTTCAAGAAAACCTAAGATAAGAGCTTTAAGAAAAAGTTTTAAAACATTTATTTCACAACCAAAAACAACAAGAAATCACAAAATTTCAAGGAAAATCAGCAAATTAAGCATGAAAAAGGAAAGAAAATGCAAGAGTTAGGTGCCTTTAGGCTACCTTCAAAAGCTATTTTTCAAGCCTTTCTTCTCTTCTAAACTTTCTTTACTTTTCAACACTTAGCTATTTGCTCCACAAAATGAATAATGATCAGCCAAAGAACCCCCAACAAAAACGAAAACCCCTCACTCTTAAGGCAGCCGATTGGTCACTCTTCATGTTAAGATGTTGTCATTTTTTTCCCTAGCCAATTTGATCCAAAGGCCACTAATCCAAGACGCTAAAAATGTGAAATTATCACCCTTAGATTAAGTTATCATCCCCTAACAAATGCAGCTGTTCAAAAAAATGTAACCATAATTTTGACGTCCTTCCTTTTCATGCATTAGACCATGTGGCAAAATCACAAAGGCTTGATAAAAAAATAACCACCTTACTATCCAATTTTAGCCTTTGGATGAGAGAAGCTCAACAAAATTCATCCTCCCCTTGGGCTTGGCTGAATGGCCCTTCACATTCCAGCCCTCTCCCTATTTTTAAAATTGCAAAAAGACTCTCTTCAGTTTCTTCGGTAAAATTGCACTTTAGACCCCTAAACTTGATTATATTGCAAACGGACTCTAAATCTGGTTTTTCTTTTTCCAATACTTCCTAAATAATATAAAATTGAGTTCTGAAAGTTTTCATAATTTTTCGAGCCCAATTTGCTATTTTTCCCAAATTTATCTTCCAAAATTACCCTTAATGCACCCGAACTTTTTCCATTTTTCAAACGACCTCTGATTCTGGATTTTTCTTTTCCAATCTCTTCCAAATAATATAAAATTAAGATCTGGAAATTTTCATAATTTTCCCAGCTCATTTGCTATTTTTCTCGGATTTATCTTATGGAATTTCAACTTAGTGGGCCTGAATTTTTCCATTTTACAAACGAGCTCTGATTCTGGGTTTTTCTTTGCCAATCTCTTAAAAATAATTTAAAATTGAGATCTTAAAGTTTTCATAATTTTCTGAGCTCATTTGCTATTTTTCTGGGATTTATCTTCTGGAATTTTAGCTTAATGGGCCCGAAATTTACCATTTTGCAAATGAGCTCCGATTCTGAATTTTTCTTCACCGATCTCTTCCAAATCAAATAATATTGAGATATGGAAGTTTTGGTAATTTTTCGAGCTCATTTGCTATTTTTTTTCCGGATTTTCCAAGTTTGCCCTCTAACCTCCGAAGCCTCGATTTTACTCAAAACAAGTCCGATTTCCATATTTTCTTTTTTTGTGCCTTTGTTATATATTGAGTTTGAGTTGGTCCAAAAACGCCCAATTTTTATGATCAAATTCCCCTCCGTTTTGATTTTTCTTTTTTCCAATATCGAGAATTTCCTCGTTTCTCCGTTTTTCCTCAAACCGTCTCTTTTCTCGGAATTACTTCAAACGGAGCCTTGGGCTATCTTTGTTTACCCACTCTTCATTAATTAAGGGCTTTAATTTTACCGAAACGGGCCATTTTTGCAATTTTCCCCAATTTTGCCAAAATCCACCAAAAACCCTAATTTTCGGTTTTCTTCCAAATTGACCATTCCTTTGGTTTTGCTTCCAAATGGCCTTTCCAATACCCGTAGTCATTGATTATATTCCCTTCGTTAACTCCAATTTCAACCAATTTGATCGTTTAAGCACTTTTCCCCAAATTTACTGAATTAGGGTTTATTTTCTACGGAATCTCCATAACCCATCTTCCGGACTCCATATCTTTCGTTGTAGACCTTGGATTATCAAAATTCTTTCACCATTGTTCAATTAAACTTTGAATCTTGATTTTGAATGAGGGTTGACTTTTTTAGTAGTTGACTTTTTTTGGGGTTGACTTTTTTTAGATTGACTTTTCATGCTTGGCTCCTTAAACAGAGTCTCAGAATACCACTTGCAGGATGAGAAAAGCTTTTTTGCATTCTAAAACATCATTAGAAAGAAAAATTACCTGATTTAGGGGTCCGAACAAAATTAGGTGTCTATAGCTGCCCCTCTTTGGCTATTGCTGAGAATCAGAAATCAGGCAAAAATAAAAGAACAATAATTTTGTTCAGTTAGTGAAACCACATATAAAGAAAAAGAATGAGAGTTTTCATTTTTTTTTTCATTTTTTCATCATTTTTTTTAATGATTGTTTATGATTAAAAGCTGTAAATAAAAGATTGTGTCCTTAAATTGAGTTTCCTGACGAATCAAGGCTCGACCCGTCTTAAGGAAACGGGTTTGATTTGCAAGAGAAGAAAATACCTCGACGACGGTCTCGAGGTATTATCCTGTCTTGTACTAACCTTACTGGCATGGGTGAAACCGAAAATTGAGGAAGATCTGGATGAAGCTAGAGATTGAAATGACATGGGTGAAACTAGAAAATTGAGAAAGATCTGGATGAAACTAGAGATTGAAATGACATGGTGAAACCAGAAAATTGAGAAAGATCTGGATGAAACCAGAGATTGAAATGGCCTGGGTGAAACCAGAAAATTGAGAAAGATCTGGATGAAACTAGATATTGAAATGACATGGGTGAAACAAAAAAATTGAGAAAGATCTGGATGAAACCAGAGATTGAAATGACATGGGTGAAACTAGAAAATTGTGAAAGATCTGGATGAAACCAGAGATTGAAATGATATGGGTGAAACCAGAAAAATTGAGAAAGATCTGGATGAAACCAGAGATTAAAATGACATGGGTGAAACAAAAAAATTGAGAAAGATCTGGATAAAACCATAGATTGAAATGACATGGGTGAAACCAAAAAAATTGAGAAAGATCTGGATGAAACGAGAGATTAAAATGACATGCATGAAACAAGAAAAATTGAGAAAAATCTGGATGAAACGAGAGATTAAAATGACATGGGTGAAATCAAAAAATTGAGAAAGATCTGGATGAAACCAGAGATTGAAATGACATGGGTGAAACCAGAAAATTGAGAAAGATCTGGATTAAACCAGAGATTGAAATGACATGGGTGAAACCAGAAAATTGAGAAAGATCTGGATGAAACCATAGATTAAAATGACATGGGTGAAACCAAAAAATTGAGAAAGATCTGGAAGAAACCAGAGATTAAAATGACATGGGTGAAACCAGAAAATTGAGAAAGATCTAGATGAAACAGAAATTGAAATAACATGGGTGAAACTAGAAAAATTGAGAAAGATCTGGATGAAACCAGAGATTGAAATGACATGGGTGAAACCAAAAAATTGAGAAAGATCTGGATGAAACCAAAGATTGAAATGATATGTGTGAAACCAGAAAATTGAGAAAGATCTGGATGAAACCATAGATTGAAATGGCCTAGGTGAAACCAGAAAATTGAGAAAGATCTGGATGAAACCAGAGATTGAAATGACATGTCCACAGTTTTTTTTTTAAATATGTTGAAAGTTTACCTAAAGGTTTTGAAAGAAGATGCCAATGCTTCATGATGCAAATGCAAATGGCTTGGATTGATGCAACTGCTTCTTGATGTAGATGCAGATGTTGAATAAGATGTAGATGCTTCATGGTGCAAATGCAAATGACTTGGATTGATGCAAATGTTTGTTGATGCAGATGCAGATATTGGATAAGATGCAGATGCTTCATGATGCAAATGACTTGAATTGAAGCAAATGCTTCTTGATGCAAAAATGCAGATGTTGGATAAGATGCAGATGCTTCATGATGCAAATGCAAATGACTTAGATTGATGCAAATGCTTTTTGATACAGATGTAAAGATCGTGTTCATGTAAGTGGTCTACGTATGGTGTAACTGCAGTTACCAAACAATAATGAAAATGCAATGATTCTAGAAATGATGCAATTGCTTGAGATGAAGCAAATGCAAATATCTATGAAGGATGTAAATGTAAAGGTAAAATGCAGATGCTTCATGAAATAGTGCCAATGCAAATACCCATGAATTATGCAAATGTTTGCTGACACTATGCAGATGCAAAGCTCAGTAAATAAATGAGTGCTCATGAGTGATGCAAATGCCCCCGATCATTTTTCTAGACTTTGGCTTAGCCTTTCCAATTCATTTTTCCTCTTCAAATCAGAGTATATTTTCAATTCATTTTTCAATCTTTGGCTATTCTCTTTGCCCCAATAGTTTTCAAACTCTTATTGATAGAAGTCTGCTTGCCGAGTTCTATTTCTTATTCTCATATTTGGAAGTCAAGGTTAACCATAGTAGTTCCACACCTTTGGGTTAGAAAAACCCTTATCTCATGTCAACATCAAAAATGGGTATTTCAAAAATATTTTTATTTTCCTTTTTTGAAAAACAATCTTGCTCATTTAATGAAAACTTCTGAGCCAAAAAATATTAACCCCACAGTGTGTGATGTACGAATCTTTTGAAGACTGATGATCACTGTTAGAAATTTCCCTAAGTGTCAATATGAAATTTTCAATTTTGAATTGGCAAGGCTTGGTATAACAAGATTTTGGTTGATCGAAGAAAACTTCACAACAAAAATGTATGTCCCTTCTAGGCTCACAAATGGAACAGGTTTTATAAATCATGAATTCATTGAGAACCAAACAAATTCAACATTCTTTTAGTCTCCATATCAAGACATTTTTACAAGCGTCAAGATTGGCCGGAATGTTTAAACTGGAAAGTTTAATCTTGGAGGGAAAAGGTTTCAGTTTTTGAAATCAATCCTCCAAATGAGAGTTGACAATTTGGGAGGTTCAGGAATTCCTAGATGTTTCTTGATGACCACTTCTTTTATTATGGCATCGGTACTGACATAGATGGCATCAAAAAATTTCATTTTACTTTAGACCGCCCATTTTGGGTTTTCGCCCTAGAGTCCCATTCTTTCAATTTTTTTTTCTTTTTTGTTGTTCTACCATGCACTTGAGAATTCTAAATTCTTCCATAGTGAAATGATAATTCGATGAGATGGGATAAAATCTGAGGAAAAACCCTTCAAGTTAAATATTCGCACTTGATTAAAATGGACTTTTAAAGCACGTAATATAGGCCATGGCTCGGGGTTCAGAAAGAAAGGATAAATAGGCCCAAAATTTGTGTTTGAGGGTAATCAGATCAAGGATCATTTCTTGAGGAGGATTCCTTTTTGAAGCATTTATCCCTTTTGGACTTTTCTTTTCTTTCCTTCTTTTTCTCTTCTTTTCTTTTGGCTTCCATTTGCCATACTTTTTCACACACTTTTTTTTTGGTGTGTTTTTTCTCTTTCTCTTTCCGTTTCTTTTGTTTTGTTCTTGGCTTCCATTTCGCCATCTTTTCTTTTTCCTTTTGACAGAGTGAACACGTATTCATTTCAGAGCTCAATTTGCTTGGTATCTATCTTCGAACTCATTTGTCAATGATCTTTGAGAAGATCTTTCCTCACATTTGCCCCCTAGTGTAGAGGGTAATCCTTGATCAGGGCTCAAAAAAGAAAGAATTCGTTCGGCTCAAGAGGGGTGACTATAGATAATTTCTTTTTGTGACAAGGACATGAATGATGGCCATTTCTCATATCAAACACAAATATTCTCATTGTAAAGCAATCCCTAGAGGGAATAGATAATCAGAATTTCATTTTGCACTTTAGAATCATCCGAATTCTCATATGCATGATATCACAATTTTTCTTTTTCTTTAGCATGCTGCCAATGATTCATGCATTAATCCATCCTTATTCACCATGTATCCATCATTTCCATATATGATGCCCTAATTTGATTGATTATGAGAATTTGTATCATTACGAGGAACATCGCAAGTCTAGGTTTACAATGAAAATGCTGAGTTTCAATCTTAGGTTTGTTTGAAGTACTAAAGAAAATATTACCCAAAAACAGGTTTTCTCTAGGACATGGGTTAATCTAGTATGGTCATTGTGCCCCAAGGTGTCAATTATGAAGTGATGTTTGGGAAATTAGTGTTTTGTGGTTATTGGAAAAGACATGAATGGTTTTAGCACAACCTTGACACACATCGATTACCAAGATCTAGATTCTTGAAAGAAATTCTCATTTGTTTGAATTTCAAGGAGTTCGAAAAATTTTCAAAAAGTTTGTTCCTTTGTTCATAGCCTAGACTAGGATCTACATCTTTGCTTAGTGTCAATGGTTTATGAAGTTCAATCATTCATATTCCTTGAAGCATTAGGTCTTCCAAGTGGTCTCGGTTCAAGCGATTTAGGCATAGGAAAGCCCAAAAGAGAGGGGAAAGGGTGTTGGGTCATTTCTAACAATGATCATCAATATTATCGAGACTGTCCATTATTAGAACTTACTTAATGCTTGTTTTTATATATTCAAATTATTATTATACATAATAAACATAAAAGCATTCAAATTTCATTTATTTCATACGGATGTTAACATAAGACAAGTGTTTTCATCATGAGATATGAAACTACATGTATAAAAAAACTCCCTCTTGACATGTTTTCCGTTTTCCCTAATTCAAACTGGCTATTCTTCAGTACTCTTTTCGACCTTTTTCATCTTTTTCCCCCATTATGACATCCACAATGGTCTCGTCATTCCCATTCAGTGGATTCTCCATGCTGTATGACCTTTGTTTCTTCCCCACATCTAACTGCCCTTTATTGATGAGTGCTTGAACTTTCCGTTTTAGACAAATGCAATTTTCTGTGGAATGTCCCTGAATCCCAAAATGGTAATCACAATATGCATTCTCGTCATACCAGCTCGGGTATGGGGGTTGGATAGGCTCCACTGGAACTTTAGTGAGGAGTTGCTCTTCGACCAACTAGGCAATAGTTCAGAGTAAGACAAGGAGAGTGGCTCAAACCGATCTCTTTTTTGGATGTTCTTCGGCTTCCTCTGGCTGACAAGAGGTTGAAGGTTTGCTAGATTCTGAGAGGCCATCGGGTATAAGTATGAACCTTGAGATATGTAGTTCATAGAAAGACAGGATGGTTGGTATGAGGTAGCCTGAAGATACGGGGCAAAACCTATCATAGCTTAGACATCTTCCTCTTTCTATTTGGGTATCCTATTTCTCTCTGCATTAGATATTTTACCTCCTTCGAGTTTCCCAGTCTTGATAGCATTTTCAATAATTTCCCCGGAGATTACCATGTTCGAAAAATTCTTCGTGGCGTTGCCGACGAGTCTATCATAGTACGGGGCCCGTAGTGTATTCATAAAAAGAACGGTGATTTCCTTCTAAGTCATGGGCGATTGTACTTGGGTGGCCATGTTCCTCCACCTCTGAGCATACTCTTTGAAGCTCTTAGTAACCTTTTTCTCCATATTTTGCAAGGTGAGACGGTTAGGCGTCATATCGTCATATGCTTGTACTGGCTTAGAAAAGTCCTAGCCAGATCATTCCAAGAACGAATCTGATCCTTGCTCAACTGACTATACCACCTAATTGTGGACCCGCTGAGGCTATCCTAAAAAAAGTGGATCAAAAGCTTATCATTATCTATATGACCCGTCATCTTTCGGCAGAATATAGTGAAATGGGCTGACGGATCGGTTGTCCCATCATATTTCTCAAAGTCGGGGACCTTGAATTTGGGTGGAATGGCTAAATCGAGGACCAAGCAACATTCTTTCGCATCTACACTCACAAATACATCTGTACTTTCTACTGCCCGGAGCCTTTCCTCTAAAAACTAATATTTCCCTTAGGAATCTGCCAACTCAACCTCATTTACCGCAACCATTTTCAACTTTGCCTGTTCAGCTGGATCATCTGAATTCAGAATGTTGACAGGATAACTGTGTTCTGAAAACACTGGGCACCTAACATTACGACCTGATTCTGATCCCTTTGTGTCCTCGACCTTTCTTCGACGGTCAAGTTTTTAGTGTATCCCTTTCCCTTGATTGCGGCGGACATCAGCTCCATCAATTTAGTCATCTGATCTCTAGATTATGCTTGAGATTTTGCCAATTGTTCTCGCAATTCTTCTTGTGCCTTTTCCATTCTTTCTATTCCAATAGCTTGTTCATTCTCCATAGCTCTAGCCTATATTAAAAAAGTACTCAGTACTTCTTCTACCTCTGATTTGAAATGGAAATTCTTTCAAAGACTCTTAAAACCAAGCCACTTTCTGTTTTATCCCCCCAAATATGTTTCATGAATGAGCTATGAATGTCATGAATGCAATTTGATGCATGTGAAGAATAAAAAATGCATGGGTATACACCGAGAAAAATGCTAACCATATATATTATAAATGCAATGCTATGCCAACAAAATGGATGTAAAGAATAAGAAAAATCAATGCATGGATATATGCAACAAATAACTATGTATGTTCTAGATGCATTTTCCAATGAATGATCATATATACTATGAATGCAACACGATATCAATATGATGCATGTAAGGAATAAATGATTGACGCTGAGTGTATGCAAAGAAATCATGCTGACCATGTATGCCATGAATGCAACCTGACGTCAACATGATACATGTAAAGAATGAATAAATTGATACATGGGTATATACAGATAATGACCATGCATGTCATAAATGTATTCTACAATGAATGAGCATGCATGCTATGACTGTAACATGATATAAAGAATTCATAAATTAACACAAAGGTATATACAAAGAATGACCATGTATATCACAAATTTATTCTACAATGAATGACCATGCATGTTAGGACTGTAACATGATGTCAAAATGATACATGTAAAGAATAAATGAATTAACACCAAGGTATATACAAGGAAATTAATCAGTGATTACACGAAATTGGTGTGACAAATCTTGATTATTCAAAAATCTCATTATGTAAGATTTGCCTCCAAATTTAATCTATGATTTTTTGAAACATGTTTCCTCCATGAAAAAGCAACATATTATTTTTCAAAAGAATTTCGGGGTAGTGGATCCTACTATGGTACAATGTCTAAATGTTCATTCAACACTACTGGTCTACAATTCTTATTCAACCAATAAATGTTTATGAAATCATCAAATGAAATTATTATCACCATCCCTTTATTGAAAAGAATGAGATAAAAAATACAATCATAAATGTACATGCTCTATTCATTTAGGCATCACAATGCCTTTAGGGCGGAGATTAAAATTTACTACTAGCGATGTGCGTTCATCATTGCCCAATCTACAACACTTATTCAGAGAGTAAAATAGGTAACAAAAGATATAGAAATGTCCCTCCATGTGTTCCTAACTTCGGTATATCTATCGAAAATTCAGCATGGCTTCGCCTAGGTTCATTATATGGAAAGTATCGGTTCTAAAGGCCCCGAATTGTTCCTCACTGTCACCTGTGAAGGCTAGTAAGGCACGCCGATAAAAGCGGGTTCAATTCGTTAGAGTATATTTCCCTAGCCCATGCGGAGGATCATCACGAGAGCTTAGGTAATTTATACTCCAGAATTATTTTGCTAGCCCATGCGGAGGATCATCACGAGAGCGTAGCTATTTACTTCCACTTAAAAGGACGAAACTCGGGTATAGAGCTCATGTTATGCAATGCAAGTGCAATGTGTGTGGAGGAACAAAACATACCTTTCATTACCTATTCTATAACCTTTATCCTAAATACCCCAACAATTTATTAAAACAAAGATCAAGAATATTGTAACGCCTTAACCAACCAGAGAGCAATAGTAATATGCATGCAAAAAACATTTTGTTATTTTCAAAACTTATTATGGGCGGTGTGATGTGTGTTCATCATTGCCCGATTTGCAAAGGTAAACTTATTCGGAATACAGAATAGAAAGTAAAAAGATTGGAAATATTCCTCCATGTGTTTTTAGCTTCGGGATATCTAATACAACTTAGGCATGGCTTCACCCAGGTTCACTATATGAAGGTGAATCAGCTCTAAAAGCTCTGAATTGCTTCTCACTGTCGCCGATGAAGGCTAGTAAGGCACCCTGATAAAAGCGGGTTCAATTCGTTAGAGTCTATTTCCCTAGCCCATACGAATTGTTAATCACGAAGGCTTAGGTAATTTAATACTCCAGAAGTGTTTCACTAACCCATACGGATTGTTAATCACGAAGGCTTAGTTACTTTGCTCCCACCTAAAAGGACGGAACCCGGGTATAGAGCTCATGATATGCAAATGCATGAGTAGTGTGAGGAGAAATAACAAACCTTTCACCACCTATTCTACACCCCTTATTCTAAATGCCCCAACAAGATTAAATAATGTAAAGCATCAATTAAGCAAAGAATAAATATATGCAACAAAATAACCAGAGAATAATAATATGTATGCACATGAATATGAACATATTTAAAAACATTTTATTATTTTCAAAATTCTCCTTATTTTTGAAAAATGTGGGAATTAAAATTAAATACCGAATAAAAAACAACAAAACTGAGATTTTGATAACACACGACTAATTCTAGGCCTGACTCTCTAAATTTCCCCAGTGGAGTCGCCAAGCTGTCGCAACCTAAAAAATAACAAGTCTCATCGCGAGACTTTATTCGTTAAGCGTGACATTGAGGAAACAGAGGAAAAGACGACTTAATTCCTCTTGAAATAAAATGAGGGTTTGAAAACAACCTCGAAAAAAGACATGGAGTCGCCACCAATCTTTTTTTGGCTAGGTGTGATCGGCCACCTATTAAAATCGGTTTTATAAAATATTTTAAAATTAATTAAAACATTTTTAAAATAAATTTCAAGTATGCGTTTTTAAACCAGAGAAATCAAAGAAACGGGTTCGGGAGTCGGTTATGTGCGGGGAAGGATTAGCACCCCTACAACGCCCGTATAAAACGGTACCTTATTAATCGTGTGTTATCTTCAAATCTCGAAAAAAATTGGTTTTAAATTTGGCATCTTAATATAATTCCTAATTTAAAGAAAAATAATTCCATTTTTAATAGAAAATGATTTGGAATTTATTAATTCAAAATTTTCCTACATTTCTCGACAAACTCGGCAAAATATAGAAATTTTTATTTATTTGAAAAATCTCCGAATCATTCTCATTTTTGAAAGAAAGATATTCCTTTATTAATGATAATTGATGATATCCTCCTTAGCAAACCCGGAAGAGAACTCATGAAATATTTTAACTTGGGAATATCTTTATTTTTATTGAAAATCATTATCTTTTTTAAAACATTTTTAAAAAATGAATATGAACATGTGTGACATAATAAAGATGACATAGTAAAGTCTAGATGACATAATACAACCTAAATGACATTGTCGATACGTGATCCCAATCGCGGGGACCCGTTCGAGTGAGGACAGAAACAGAAGCAGAGGAAAAGATGACTTAATTCCTCTAGATTGAAATAAAATAAACGGTCGCTGATATTAAAACGGCCTCGTAAAAATACATGGAGTCGCCACCAATCTTTTTTAGCTAGGTGTGATCAGCCACCTATTAAAACCAATTTTATAAAACATTTTAAAATTAATTAAAACATTTTTTAAAACCAATTTCAAGTCTACGTTATAAACCAGAGAAAATCAAAGAATCGGGTTCGGGACTCGGTTACGTGCGGGGAAGGATTAGCACCCCACAACGCCCGTATAAAACGGTACCTTATTAATCATGTATTATCTCAAGTCTCGATAAAAGTTGGTTTTTAATTTAGTATTTCAAGTTAATTCCCAATTAAAAAAATAAATAAATCCATTTTTAATTGAAAATGATCCGGAATTTATTAATTAAAATTTTTTCCTATATTCTCCGATAAAATCGGCAAAATATAGAAATTTTTATATATTTAGAAAACTTTCCGAATCATTATCGTTTTTTGAAAGAAAGATATTCCTTTATTAATGATAATTGATGATATTTCCTCCAGCAAACCCGGTAGAGAACTCATGAATTATTTTAACTCGGGAATATCTTTACTTTTATTGAAAATCATTATCTTTTTCAAAACATTTAAAATATGAACATGAACATGTATGACATAAATAAAATGACATGGCAAAGTCAAGATAATATAATGCAACCTAAATGATGTGACATAATTTAAATGACATAGTATATTCTAGGTAAAAATGAAAAATCCTAAGTATCATGGAATATTCTAAATGAGATAAAATGATTTAAATGACATGGCAATTCTAAATGATATGGCATATTTTAAATGACATGGCATATTATAAATAATTAAACCTATATGACATGGAATATGATGAAATTTCATGAAACATAAAATAATGCTATCATAAAATATGCATGAAAATAAAATAAAAATGCATGAGCATAGTATATGCTAAATAATGTGACAAAAATATATGACTAAATAAAAAAAATATGGGATATCATGAAACATTCAAAATCATATGGCAAACAATATAAGATCATAAAATGTGAATCAAAATAATAATAATACCATGGAAAATATCATAGCAAAAATCAAATTTAAATAAAATGCATGAACATGAAAATTGCAATGCATGAAAATGTATTTCTTCCTCTAAATAAAGAAATTCGTATATCTAAAAAGATATCCGACTACCTTAGGAAAATATGTAAAATTAGATTTTCTAGAAAAAACAAAACTTTGTGATTGTTTTTGAATACAATTTTGAGGAAAAACTTGAATAAAAATTAACCCTTACCAAACCCTTTTAAAATGGCTCTAATTTCCTAAGTTTAAAATCCCAGACTTAACCACCCTTAACCCGAGATTTATAAAAATCATTTTTAAAGTTTAAAAGGGCTTAGAAACTACCCTAAGACAGTAGCTAAAGCTTCTAACCAACCCCCTCTAAATGCCTTGGCCAAATTCAACCATTATTTCTCTTTTGATTTCAAATCTGCCTCTACTGTCCGTTTTTACCACAAGATTTGTTAGCCTATTTTTAAAAATTCAAAAAAATATAAATACAATACTGGAGACTCAAAACATGTAAAACTACACGAGAACAAATTGGATTAATTTTTTGATTAAATATTATAGCCCAGATACACATTTTTGTCAATACACATTTTTGCCTTTGATAAAGTCATTCAAAAATCAAAATAAAAATTGTTGGAGATCATCCTAAAGACCCAAGGACAGTATCTAAACATTTAAAAACCTTGGACAAAAATTGGCTAAGTAAAAAAATCACAAAGGTAGAATAATCAATTTGACAATTCCTTAATTTTCCACAAGTATGCTCAAGAGAGCATGACTTTGAGCCATTGATTGGCCTAAGTCATAAATCATGTGACAATGACATGGAATGCATGAACATACAGCAAATGAAATGTATGAAATGCTTGGTCTAAAGGTCTAAATGGTAAAGGAAATGCATGACAATTTAAGACAACCTAAATGCCTAGCATGAGTTTGCATGGCAATAAATGCTATCCTAACTCAATATGCATGCAATGCTTGATAATGTAAATGTAGCTTGGACCTAATATGTTATGAATATGCATGAAAATGCTAATTTAACCTAAGACCTAAATACCATAGTAATGCATGACAATACCAATGTGATTTAAGACTCAATATGCATGGCAATACCAATATGACTTAGACCTAAAATATAATGAACATGCATAGCAATACTATGAACATACAATCACCAATGAAACTAATGTCAATGCTGGAACAAACAGCAACTAATACACAATTTCAAGATATGATAATGCAAAGCATGTTACCTAAACAAAATGCACATACATGATAAGGCAAAGGATGCATGAAGGGGCCAAATGTAGCTACATGATGCTCTAATGCAATCCTATCTAGTAAATGACACAAGTACATGAAAAATCATATTAAGATGCATAATCTCATGACATTTTCATAAGCATATGACATACTAAAATCAAAATGCACAAGTTCATGGCATGGAGATGCAAACAAGTCAAGAAGCAAGGTGAAAATGCACATGCAAGGCATATCAATATGGAGTAGCCGACTGGACATGTAACAAAATGATGGCATTTTATCATAGCATTTTCATAAGCACATGGCATACTAAAATCAAAATGTACAAGTTCATGGCATGGAGATGCAAACAAGTTAAGAAGCAAAAGGAAAATGCACATGCAAGGCATACTAAAATGGAGTAGCCAAATGGCCATGTAACAAGGTAAAATAAATGCAAACATGTTTATAATATAAGACATGATACATGAAAAAAAATGCACAACATGAGCATATGAACACAATGGCCGAATATGCAAGGGAAAGTTATTAAGCTTGGAATAGAAATATATAAGTAAATATAGCATAGAAAATAATGTAAAGAGCATATAAAAAATTTAACATAGACATGAAAACAAATAACAAGCAAAACTAGTAAATAAAACAAGGAAAGTTAAGCTCCCTGGTTGGTATAAAATGGGCATAGCCTCTCACCTAACCATAATCACTTGGTCTTGCCAAGATTATGAAGCCTTTCCATTCTAAAAAATAAAAAAATAAACCATGCAAAACAGCAAAATTAAGGTGAGCTTCATGGTAGGTAAAAATGGGCATAGCCTCTCTCCTAACCATGGTCATTTGGTCTAGCCAAGATCATGTAGCCATTTCAACCTTTTTGCTTCATCTTTTGTAAAAAATCAGAACCTTAGAATAATCTAAAAACCCTTCTAAAAATCATTTTTTCACAACAACATGCAAGGAAGAAAAAAAAAAAAAAACCAAGGCAACTAAATATGCCATATTCGGCCATAGCATGAAACCGTGTAAAAAATTTGTTTTCCACCATTTAACGAAGAAGAAGAGATGAAAACATAAGTAAACATTAAAAAAAATTATTTCTATGAAAAATGTAGTAGGAAAACAAGTTAGAAGATCAAGAAAACACCATGGAAAACAAGAAGAAAGCTATGCTAGAACTTGGTAGAGATGGCTACCTTCAAGCTCTCTATTGAAAACCTTTTTTTTTTTTTTTATTTCAAAACCTTTTTCCTTTCCAAATTAGCTACTATTTCCAACCAAAAAACATATGAAAAAATGAAATCAGCCCCCCTCCCTTAGCCTTGGCAGAATGGCCTCTCCACCATTGGATGGAATTTGCACTTTTTTCCCTCCAATCTTGGCCCTTAGATTAAGATATTTTGATGACAACATAAAAATGTCATCTTGCCAATTGATAGCAGCCTTTAAGATGTGTACTCAGCCCTTATAGTAACCTCAGCCCTTAGATGCAAAAGAGGACCAATCCCATACACTCCCTTGCTTGCCCCCTTGAGTGCCTACCTTTGGATGAGTTGTGCTCTTCCATTCTTGGTCATTGGATGAGGACAACATAAAAATGACATCTTGTAGATTAAATCCAGCCCTCAACATGTGTACTCAGCCCTTGAGATGGCCTAAGCCATTGGATGAAAAGAGACAATCCCATTCACTCCCTTGCTTAACCGAATGGATGCTCACCCTTGGATGAATTGTGCTCATCTTTTTTCTTCCATTCTTGGCCATTAGATGAGGGTTCTTTCATGAAAAATAAAAATGTCATCTTGGCATTTAAACTTGGCCATTGGATGGTGCATTCAACTTTTCTACAAGGCACCTAAGCCATTGGATGAAGAGGGGACCATTTGCAAGGTGTTAGTGGTAGCATGTGGCTTGATAGTGACTAGGGAATTAAATTGTTCAAGCTTCCTTCTTCTCCTCTATGCTGGCTGACCAAGGGATGAAAAATCCCAGCAATTCCTTTTTCTTTCATATTTTCCTAAATTACAAATTTGCCCTTTTTGGTTTCTTTGGTGAAATGACCTTTTTGCCCCTAAACCTAAATAAATAGCAAACGAAATCCAATCCAAATTTTATTTTTTTTAATACTTCCAAAATAATAAAAAATTGAATTCTGGAAGTTTTCAAAATTTTTCGAGTCCATTTGCTCTTTATTTTGGATTTATTTCCGATATTACCCATTTTATGCACCCGAACTTTACCATTTTTTTAAACGAGCTCCGAATCCAGATTTTTCTTCACCAATATATTCCAAATAATTTAAAAAAGTGATCTGAAAGTTTTCATAATTTTTGGAGCTCATTTGCTATTTTTTCGGGATTTATCTGCTTGAATTACTACGTAGGGGACCCGGGATTTGGCAATTTTGCAAACGTACTCTGAATCAAGATTTCTTTTCCATTCTCTTCCAAATAATTTAAAAATGATATTTGCAATTTTTCAGAATTTTTGGAGTTCATTTGCTATTTTTCCAGTATTTATCCTGTTGAATTTCTACATAATGGGCTCGGTATTTGGCCATTTTGCAAACGAACTCCGAATCAAGGTTTTCTTTTTCCAATCTCTTTGAAATGATTTAATAATGATATTTGCAAATTTTCAGAATTTTTGGAGTTCATTTGCTATTTTTCCCACATTTTCTAATTTTGCCCTTTTGCCTTCGAAACCCTGTTTTGCTCAAAACAAATCCGATTTTCAGATTTTCCTCAAACTGAGCCTTGGGCTATCCTTGTTTAATCACTCCTCATCAATTAGGGGCTTTATTCCTACCGAATCGGACCATTTCTGTAATTCTTCCAAATTTCACCAAAATCCACCAAAAACCGTAATTCTCGATTTTCTTTCGAATTGACTTTTCTATCAACTTTTCTTCCAAGTAGCTTCTCCATTACCCGTAGTCAGTGCTTATCTTTCATTTGGAACCTTCAATTCTGACCAATTTGATCGTTTAAGAACTTTTCCCCAAATTTCCCGAACTAGGGTTTCTTTTCTACTGAGATTCCGTAACCCAACTTCCGACCTCCATATCTTTCAATGTAGACCTCGGATTATCAAAATTCTTTCACCGTTTTTCAATTGAACCTCAAATCTTGATTTTGAAAATGGGTTGACTTTTTTAGTAGTTGACTTTTTAGGGTTGACTTTTTTTATGGTTGACTTTTTTTGGGGTTGATTTTTTCGAGTTTGACTTTTTCTGTCTGCTTTCTTAGATTAAGCCTCGGAGTACCACCTGATTTAGGGGTCCGGAAAAAATTAGGTGTCTACAGTTGCCCCTCTTTGGCTATTGCTGAGAATCAGGAATCAGGCAAAGATAAACAAACACTAATTTTGTAAAGTTAGTGAAATCACATGTGAAGGAAAGGGAAAGGGGTTTTCTTTTTTTCATTTCTTCCTTTTCATCATTTTTTTCAATTTTTCCTCAAATTTTTTTTTTTTTTGAAAAAGGTGTAAATTGAAGATTTTGTCCTTAAATTGAATTCCCTAACTAATCAAGGCTCGACCCATCTTAAGGAAATGAGTTCAATTTGCAAAAGAACAAAAAATTATGTCCGAAGGTTTTAAAGTTAGGGCCCGGAGGTCTTTAAAATAGTGCCCGGAGGCCTTACACGTGATTTGAAAAATTATGCCCGAAGGTCTTAAAAATGGTGCCCGAAAGTCTTAAAAATGGTGCCCGAAGGCCTTACCTGTGATTTGAAAAATTATGCCCGAAGGTCTTAAAAATGGTACCCGAAGGCCTTACCCGCATGGATGAAACCGAAAATTGAAAAAGATCTGGATGAAACCAGAGATTAAAAAGGCATGGATGAAACCAAAAAATTGAAAGAGATCTGGATGAAACCAGAAAATTGAGATAACATGGGTGAAACCAGAAATTTGAAAATGATCTGGATGGAACCAGAAATTGAAAAACATGGGTGAAACTAGAAATTTGAGAAAGATCTGGATGAAACCAGAAATTGAAAAGCATGGGTGAAACAAGAAAATTAAAAAAGATCAGGATGAAACCAAAAATTGAAAAGACCCGGATAAAACCAGAAGTTGAAATGATATGGATGAAACCAGAAAATTGAGAAAGATCTGGATGAAACCAGAGATTAAAAAGGATAGATGAAACCAGAAAATTGAAAAAGATCTGGATGAAACTAGAAATTGAAAAGCTTGGGTGAAACCAGAAATTTGAAAAAGATCTGGATGAAACCAAAGATTAAAGGTACAGGTGAAACTAGAAATTTGAAAATGATCTGGATGGAACCAGAAATTAAAGGCATGGGTGAAACCAGAAATTTGAAAATGATCTGGATGGAACCAGAGATTAAAGGCATAGGTGAAACTAGAAATTTGAAAATGATCTGGATAGAACCAGAAATTTGAAAAGCATGGGTGAAACCAAAAATTTGAAAATGATCTGGATGGAACCAGAGATTAAAGGTATGGGTGAAACCAAAAATTTGAAAACGATTTGGATGGAACCAGAAATTTGAAAATGATCTGGATGGAACCAGAGATTAAAGGCACGGGTGAAACCAGAAATTTCAAAATGATTTGGATGGAACAAGAAATTTGAAAAGCATGGGTGAAACCAGAAATTTGAAAAAGATCTGGATGAAACCAGAGGTTAAAGGCATGGGTGAAACCAGAAATTTGAAAATGATCTGGATGGAACCAGAAATTGAAATGACCGAGAAATTAACCTGAAGGATTTGAAAGAGGATGCAAATGCTTCATGGTGTAAATGCAAATATCTTGGGTTGATGCAAATGCTTCTTGAAATGATACAGATATCTTGGATTGATGCAAATGCTTCTAAATGCAGATGCAAATTTCCCTACGAATCATGTTCATGTAAGTCGTTCATGAATGGGGTAATTGCAGCTAAAATGAAGATGCAATGATCCTAGAATGATGCACTTGCTTGAGATGATGTGAATGCAAATATCTATGAAGGATGTACTTGTAAAGATAGAATGCAGATGCTCATGGAATAGTGCAAATACAAATACTCATGAATTATGCAAAGGCTTGCTGACACGGTGCAGATGCAAAGCTTAATAAATAGATGAATGCTCATGAGTGATGAAAATGCCCCTAATCATTTTTCTAGATTTTGGCTTAGCCTTTCCAATTCATTTTTCCTCTTCAAATCAGAGTATATCTTCATTTTTCAATCTTTGGCTATTCTCTTTGCCCTAACAATCTTCAAACTCTTATTGACAGAAGTCTACTTGTCTAGTTCTATTTCTTCTTCTCATATTTAGAAGTCAAGGTTATCCCTAGTAATTCCATACCTTTGGATTAAAAAAACTCTTATCTCATGTCAACATAAAAAAAATGGGTATTTCAAAAATATTCTTATTTTCCCTTTCTTAAAAACAATTTTGCTTATTTAATGAAAACTCCGGAGTAAAAAATTTTAACCCCACAGTGTGTAATGTACAAATCTTTTGAAGATTGATGATCACTGTTAGAAATTTTCCTAAGTATCAATTTGGGTTTTTCAACTTGAATTGACAAGGCTTGGTACAACATGATTTTGGTTTTTCCAGGAAAACTTCACAACAAAAAAATGTATGTCCCTTCTAGGCTCACAAATGGAACAGATTTTAAAATCATGAATTCATTGAGAACCACACAAATTCAACTTTCTTTTAGTTTCTATATCAAGGTATTTTGACAAGCATCAAGATTGGCTGGGATGTTTAACCTGGAAAGTTTAATCTTGAAGGAAAAAAAATCTCAGTTTTTGAAGTTAACCTTCCAAATGAGGGCTAACAGCTTGGGAGGTTCAGGAATTCCTAGATGTTCCTCGATGACCATTTTTCCAAGATGACCTTCTCTTTTGTGGTATCGTGATTAACATAAATGGCGTCGAAAATTCCCATTTTACTCTAGACCGCCCATTTTTGGGTTTTCGCCCTATTCTTTCCATTTTTCTTCTCTTTTTTTCATTTTTTTCATTGTTTTACCATGCATTTGAGAATTCTAAATTCTTCCTTAGTGAAATAATAATTCGATGAGATAGGATAAAATCTCAGGAAAATACCCTTCAAGTTAAATATTCATGCTTGATCAAAATGGACTTTTAAAGCATGTAATGTAAGCCATGGCTCAAGGTTCAGAAAGAAAGGATAAATAGGCCAAAATATGTGTTTGAGGGTAATTAGATCAAGGATCATTTCTTGAGGAGGATTCTCTTTGAAACATTTATCCCTTTTTGCATTTTTCATTCCTTTTTGACTTTTTGCTCTTTTTCTTCCTCGCTTTTAGCTTTCATTTGCCATACTTTTTCACATTTTTTTCTTGGCTTTTGTTTTGTTCTTGGCTTCCATTTTGCCATCTTTTCCTTTTCATTTTTCTTGTTGTTTGACAAAGTGAACCCGTATTTATTCAGGGCACCATTTGCTTTGCATCTGTCTTTGAGCTAGGACTCATTTCTCAGTGATCCTTCCTCACATTTGCCCCCCAGTGTAGAGAGTAATCCTTGATCAGGGTTTAAAGAAGAAAGAATTCTTTTGTCTCAAAAGGGGTGACTAAGGATAATTTCTTTTTGTGACAGGGACATGAAAGATGGCCATTTATCATATCAAGCACGAATATTCTCATTGAAAAACGATCCCTAGGGGGAAATAGATAATCAAAATTTTATTTTGCACTTTGGAATCATCTGAATTCTCATATGCATGATATCACAATTTTTTTTGTCGCATGCTCCACTGATTCATGCGTTAGTCCCATCTTTTTTCACCATATAACCATCATTTCCACATATGATACCCCAATTTAATTAACCATGCGAATTTGTATCAACGAGGAACATAGCAAGTCTAGGTCTATTTTGAAAAGGCTGAGTTTCAATTCTGAGTTCTTTGAAGGGACAAGGAAAATATGGTCCAAAAACAGGTTTTCTCTGGGACATGGGATAATCTAGTTTAATCATTGTGCCCCAGGGTGTCAATCATGAAGTGATATTTGGGGTAATTAGTGTTTTGTGGTTATTAGTAAAGGTCATAGATGGTTTTAGCACAATCTTGACATACATCAATTTACCAAAATCTAGATTCTTGAAAGAATGTCTCATTTGTTTGAATTTCCAGGAATTCGAAAAAATTTCAAAAAGTTTGTTCCTTTGTTCATGGCCTAGACTAGGATTTACATCTTTGCTTATTCTACAATGACAATGGTTTATAAAGTTTAATCAATCATATTCCTTGAAGCATTAGGTCTTTCAAGTGATCTTAGTTTCAGGGATTTAGACATATGGAATCCCCAAAAGAGGGAAGGTATTGGGTCATTTCTAACAATGATCATTAATATTCTCGAGACTATCCATTATTAGAACCTCTTTAATGCTTGTTTTTGCACATTCAAATTATTGTTAAAACACAACAAACATAAAAACATTCAAAATTCATTTATTTCATAGGGATGTTAACATAAGACAAATGTTTTCATCATGAGGTATAAAACTAATTGCATAAAAACTTCCCCTTGACATGTTCTCCCTAATTCAAACTGGTTATTCCTCGGTACTCTTTTCGACCTTTCCATCTTCTTCCCCTATTATGACATCCACAATGGTCTCATCCTTCTCATTCAGTAGATTCTCCCCGCTGTCTGACCTTTATTTCTTCCTCATATCTAACTGTCCTTTATTAATGAGTGTTTGAACCTTCCGTTGCAAACATAAATAATTTTCTGTGGAATGTCCCTGAATCCCATAATGATAATCACAATATGCATTCTTGTCATACCAGCTCGGATATGGGGGTTGGATAGGCTCCACTGGAACATTAGTGAGGAGTTGCTCTTCGACCAACTGGGGCAATAGTTCAGAGTAAGACTTAGGGAATGGCTCAAACTGATCTCTTTTTCGGATATTCTTCAGTTTCCTCTGGCTAACAAAAGGTTGAAAATTTACTGGATTCTGAGAGGCCATCGGGTATAAGTATGAACCCTGGGATACACAGTTCGTAGAAGGACAAAGTGGTTAGTATGAAGTAACCGGAATATACGGGGCAAAGTCTCCCACAGCTTGGACATCTCCCTCTTTCTTTTTGGGCGTTCTGTTTTTCTCTGTATTAAATGTTTTACCTTATTCGAGTTTCCCAGCCTTGATAGCATTTTCGATCATTTCCCAGAGATTACCATATCCAAAAAATTCTTTGTGGTGTTGCCAACAAGTCTATCGTAGTATGGGGCCTGTAGTGTATTCACAAAAAGGACAGTGGTTTCCTTCTGAGTTAAGGGCGGTTGTACTTGGGTAGCCATGTTCCTCCACCTCTGAGCATACTCTTTGAAGCTCTCAGTAACCTTTTTCTCCATATTTTGCATGGTGAGATGATCATGTGTCATGTCGGTCACATGCTTGTACTGGTTTAGAAAAGCCCTGGCCAAATCATTCTAAGAGTGAATCTGATCCTTACTCAACTGACTATACCACCTAATTACGGACCCACTGAGGCTATCCTGAAAGCAGTGAATCAAAAGCTTACCATTATCTATATGACTTGCCATCTTTCGGCAGAACATTGTGATGTTGGTTGATGGATCGATCGTCTCGTCATATTTCACAAAGTCAGGGACCTTGAATTTAGGAGGAAAGACTAAATTGAGGACCAAGCATCGTTCTTTCGCATCCACACTCCCGAATACGTCTGTATTTTCTACTGCCCGAAGCTTTTCATCTAACAACTGATATTTCCCTCGAGAATCTGTCAACTCAGCCATATTTGACTCAACTATTTTCAACTTTTTTTGTTCAACTGGGTCGTCTAAGTTTAGGGTGTTGCTGGGGTTAACTGTGTTCTGACCATCTATCATTACGACCTCATTCTGACCCTTTTGTGCCTCTAACCCTTCTCTGGTGGCAAAGTTTTCAGTGTATCCTTTTCCCTTGATTATGGCGGACATCAGCTCCATCAATTTAGTCATCTGATCCTTAGATTCTGCTTGAGACTTTGCCAGGTGTTCTTGTAATTCTTCTTGTACCCTTTCCATTCTTTCCATTTAGGCAACTTGTTCATTCTCCATAGTACTAGCCTGTATTAAAAAGGGTACTCAGTACTTCTTATACCTCTGATTTGAAATGGAAGCTTCTTCAAAACTCTTAAAGCCAAGCCAACTTCTGTTTTATTTCCCCAAATGTATGTCATGATGGATGAGTCATGATTGTCATTTGATGCATGTGAAGCATAAACAATATGATTGTATGTACATATATAATGGAAACATACTGACCATGTATGTAATAAATGCAATCACGATGCCAACATGCTGCAAGCAAAGAATAAATAAATCAATGCATGGATCTATGCAATGAATGACCATGTATATTTCAGTGTATTTCCCAATGAATGATCATATACATTATGAGTGCAATATGATGTCAATTATGATGCATGTAAATAATGAATGATTGACATAGAGTATATACAAAGAAACTCATGCTGACCATGTGTGTTATGAATGCGACCTAATGCTAACATGATGTATGTAATAAGCAAATTAGAGCATGAACATATAGAAAAATCATGCTGACTATGTTTGTCATGAATACCACCTGATGCTACCAAGATGCATGTATGAATGTATGAATGTATGGTATGACAAATAATTGATCAGATGCAAAATGAAAAGGGGAAGATACCACGGAGGATATAAGAATCAGAGGAACTTAATCATCAACATCTCATAAATTGAAGCACAACCAATTCATTCCCAAATCAACATTCACAATGGTATAAACCATGTTTACAAAATCATGAGCAGTGGTTAAAACTGTCTTTATAAGCACTTTATTCTTCCTAGCATCCTAAGGCTATAAGAGCCAGCTACTGAAAAAGTGAAATCCTACTGCATTATATCAAACCAAATTCTTTCTACATCATTGTCGTAAATCTTCCAATCCTAATGACGCTTTCCCAGCCCTCTATCAATCAGCGTCATTGGATCGATCCACTTGATCTCTATAAGAGATTGCACTTTCTTTTTGAATGCTATACAGTATTCAATGCTGTGGCCGGCACTTCCACAGTGATAATCACATCTTGCATTTGGATTATACCACTTTGGATATGGTGGTAACAGGGGTTTCAGCGGGATACAGGCAACCATGTGATTTTGGATCAGTATAGGGAGAAGCTCTCGGTAGCTGATTGGAATGGGATCATACTGCTCTTGAGTCTTGTTTTTGGGTTGTTTCTTTATCACACATGGCCTAGGAGTTGGGGCACTTGGTGGTGGCACTAAGGTCCTAACCGGATTGTTTACATAGGGAGATGGCGGAATAACAAGGCAAGGGTATGGATTTGGACACGGGACCCTTGGAGGTAGTACATAATTTGAGGTTCGTTTCCCGGATGCTTTATAAGGTGATTGATGAGGGAAATAGTATGAACTGCCAGTTGGTGGTGATGGAGTGGGATTCAAGGGTCTCGTAGTGATCATCCCAGTGGACAATTGAGCCATAGTAGGGTAGGGATACTGGTTTGGACTTAGAGCAGTTTCCAGGTATGGTACAGGATCCGTGATTTCTATCTTTGGTATCAGGCTCTCTGGTTTAATCATTTTCATGATTTTGTCCATAATTTCATCAGGGTTGCACCTTTTCTAACACTGGCAAGCGTTGGATCTAGCAAGGATTGTATATTCCGGACTTGAAGGTTTTGGTTGATCCAAAAGTGATGAAGAACCCTGAGAAAATTCCCCTTTACTCTTACCCATATCCTCAAACATTTTCATAAATTTTACAACTTGTTCCTTCAAGTCCCGGAGTTCATGTCCAAACTCCTCTTGATTTAGTTCCAAAGTACCCACTCGTTCCTCCAATTCTTTCCTCATATCTCGAACCCCTTTCATGCAAATGAAAATGTCATGAGATTTAAGAATACAATTATGAATGTACATGCTCTATTCCTATATGCATGAATATACTAATGATTAATGCATGAAGCGTTCAAAGAAATTATGGTGACTATGTCTGCCATGTGTGCAATCTGATGCCAACATGATGCATGTAAAGAATAAGCAAATTACTGTATGGATATATACAGAAAAATTATGCTAACTATGACTGTATTCTACAACGAATGAGCATACATGCTTATGACTGTAACATGATGTCAAAATGATACATGCAAAGAATAAATGAATTAACACCATGGTATATACAAAGAAATCAATGGCTACACAAAAATGGTGAGACCAAATTTTGATTATTCAAAAATCTCATTATGCAAGATTTGCCTCCACATTTAATCTACAATTTTTTGAAACATATTTTCTCTATGAAAAAACACACATATTATTTTCAAAAGAATTTCGAAATAATGGATCCTAATATGGTACAATATGCAAATGTTCATGTAACACTACCGATTTATGAAATCACCAAATGAGATTATTATCAACTGTTTATTGCAAAGAATGAGATAAAAAAATACAACCATGAATGTACATGCTCTATTCACACATGCACGAAATGTGCAAAATGCAAAAATGCAAAAATGTTTGAAAAAGAATGTTTTGATATTTTCAATTTTAAAAAGCTAGTGAACACTTGCCCCAACAATATCTACTTATATAGGCATCATGGTGCCTTTGGGGCGGAGTATCACATTTATCTACGGGCGATGTACGTACATCATTGCTCGATCCATAACCCTTATTCAGAGTGTAAAATAAGTAACAAAAGGTTAGAAATATCCCTCCATGTGTTCCTATCTTCGGTATTCATCAAAAATTCGGCAGGGCTTCGCCTATGTTGGTTCTATGGTTCACTACATGTGGGTGAATGGTTCTAAAAGGCCACGAATTGTTCCTCACTGTCGCCTGTGAAGGCTAGTAAGGCACCCCGATAAAAGCGGGTTCAATTCATTAGAGTATATTTTCCTAAGCCCATATGGAGGATCATCATGAAGGCATAGCTATTTTGCTCCCACCTAAAAGGATGGAACCTGGGAAGAGAGTTCATGATATGCAAATGCACATGTAGTGTGTGAGGAGGAACAACAAAACTTTCACCACCTATTCTACAATCCTTATCCTAAATACCCCAACAATTTATTAAAACAAAGATAAAAAATAGTGTAACGCATTAACCAGCAAGAATACAATAGTAATATACAACATTAAATAACTAGAGAATAATAAAATGCATATGAATGAATATGAACATATTTAAAACATTTTATTATTTTCAAAACTCTCCTTTATTTAAAAAAATGTGGGAATTAAAATTAAATACCAGATAAACCAACAAAAATCGAGACTTGGATAACACACGACTAATTATAGGCCTGACTCTCTAATGTCCCCAGTGGAGTCGCCAAGCTGTCGATACGTGATCCCAATCGCGGGGACCCGTTCGAGTGTGGACGAAAACAGAAGCAGAGGAAAAGACGACTTAATTCCTCTAGATTGAAATAAAATAAATGGTTGAGGGTATGAAAATGGCCTCATAAAAAGACATGGAGTTGCCACCAATCTTTTTTAGCTAGGTGTGATCGGCCACCTATTAAAACCGGTTTTATAAAATATTTTAAAATTAATTAAAATATTTTTTAAAATCAATTTCAAGTATGCGTTATAAACCAGAGAAAATCGAAGAATCGAGTTTGGGACTCGGTTACGTGCTGGGAAGGATTAGAACCCCCACAACGCCCGTATAAAATGGTACCTTATTAATCATGTATTATCTCAAGTCTCGATAAAAAGTTGGTTTTTAATTTAGTATTTCAAGTTAATTCCCAATTTTAAGAAAAATAAATCCATTTTTAATTGAAAATGATCCAGAATTGATTAATTAAAAAATTTTCCTATATTCCCCAACAAAATCGGCAAAATATAGAAATTTTTATTTATTTGGAAAGTTTTTCGAATCGTTCTCGTTTTTTGAAAGAAAGATATTCCTTTATTAATGATAATTGATAATATTTCCTCCAGCAAACCCTGTAGAGAACTCATGAATTATTTTAAGTCAAGAATATCTTTATTTTTATTGAAAATCATTATCTTTTTCAAAATATTTAAAAATATGAACATGAACATGTATGACATAAATAAAATGACATGGCAAAGTCTAGATAATATAATGCAACCTAAATGATATGACATAATTTAAATGACATAGTATATTCTAGGTAAAATGAAAAATCCTAAGTATCATGGCATATTCTAAATGAGATAAAATGATTTAAATGACATGGCAATTCTAAATCATATGGCATATTTTAAATGACATGGCATATTCTAAATAATTAAACCTAGATGACATGGAATATGATGAAATTTCATGAAACATAAAATATGCATGAAAATAAAATAAAAATGCATGAGCATAGTATAGGCTAAATAATGTGACAAAAATAAATGACTAAATAAAAAAAATATGGGATATCATGAAACATTCAAAATCATATGGCAAGCAATATAAGATCATAAAATGTGAATCAAAATAATAATAATACCATGAAAAATATCATAGCAAAAATCACATTTAAATAAAATGCATGAACATGAAAATTGCAATGCATGAAAATGTATTTCTTCCTCTAAATAAAGAAATCCGTTTATCTAAAAAGATATCCGACTACCTTAGGAAAATGTGTCAAATTAGATTTTCTAGAAAAAACAAAACTTTGTGATTGTTTGAAAACAATTTTGAGGAAAAACTTGAATAAAAATTAACCCTTACCAAACCCTTTTAAAATGGCTCTAATTTCCTAAGTTTAAAACCCCAGACTTAACCACCCTTAACCTGAGATTTATAAAAATAATTTTTAAAGTTTAAAAGGGCTTAGAAACTACCCTAAGACAGTAGCTAAAGCTTCTAACCAACCCCCTCTAAATGCCTTAGCCAAATTCAACCATTATTTCTCTTTTGATTTCAAATCTGCCTCTACTGTCGGATTTTACCACACGATTTTTTAGCCTATTTTTAAAAATTCAAAAAATCTAACAAACATACTGGAGACTCAAAACATGTAAAACTACACAAGAAAAAATTGGCTTAATTTTCTGATTAAATATTACTGCCCAGAAAAATCGGAGATGTTCGGGTACTGGGTGAAAAAAAAAACTGTTTTGTCAAAACACATTTTTGCCTTTGATAAAGTCATCCAAAAATCAAAATAAAAATTGTTGGAGATCATCCTAAAGACCTAAGGACAGTAGCTAAACATTTAAAAACCTTGGACAAAAATTGGCTAAGTAAAAAAATCACAAAGGTAGAATAATCAATTTGACAATTCCTTAATTTTCCACAAGTATGCTCAAGAGAGCATGACTTTGAGCCATTGATTGGCCTAAATCATAAATCATGTGGCAATGACATGGAATGCATGAACATACAGCAAATTAAATATATGAAATGCATGGTCTAAAGGTCTAAATGGTAAAGGAAATGCATGACAATTCAAGACAACCTAAATGCCTAGCATGAGTTTGCATGGCAATAAATGCTATCCTAACTCAATATGCATGCAATGCTTGATAATGTAAATGTAGCTTGGACCTAATATGTTATGAATATGCATGAAAATGCTAATTTAACCTAAGACCTAAATAGCATAGTAATGCATGACAATACCAATGTCATTTAAGATTCAATATGCATGGCAATACCAATATGGCCTAGACCTAAAATATAATGAACATGCATAGCAATACTATGAACATACAATGACCAATGAAACTAATGTCAATGCTGGAACAAACAGCAACTAATACACAATTTCAAGATATGATAATTCAAAGCATGTTACCTAAACAAAATGGAAATGCATGATAAGGCAAGGGATGCATGAAGAGGCCAAATGTAGCTACATGATGCTCTAATGCAATCCTATCTAGTAAATGACACAAGTACATGACAAATCATATTAAGATGAATAATGTCATGACATTTTCATAAGCATATGACATACTAAAATCAAAATGCACAAGCTCATGGCATGGAGATGCAAACAAGTCAAGAAGCAAGGTGAAAATGCACATGCAAGGCATATCAATATGGAGTAGCCGAATGGCCATGTAACAAAATGATGGCATTTTATCATAGCATTTTCATAAGCACATGGCATACTAAAATCAAAATGTATAAGTTCATGGCATGGAGATGCAAACAAGTTAAGAAGAAAAAGGAAAATGCACATGCAAGGCATACTAAAATAGAGTAGCCGAATGGCCATGTAACAAGGTAAAATAAATGCAAACATGTTTATAATATAAGACATCATACATGAAAAAAAAATGCACAACATGAGCATATGAACACAATCGCCGAATATGCAAGGGAAAGTTATTAAGCATGGAATAGAAATATATAAGGAAATATAGCATAGAAAATAATGTAAAGAACATATAAAAATTTTAACATAGACATGAAAAACAAATAACAAGCAAAACTAGTAAATAAAACAAGGAAAGTTAAGCTCCATGGTTGGTATAAAATGGGCATAGCCTCTCATCTAACCATAATGACTTGGTCTTGCCAAGATCATGAAGCCTTTCCATTCCAAAAAATCAGAAAATAAACCATGCAAAACAGCAAAATTAAGGTGAGCTTCATGGTAGGTAAAAATGGGCATAGGCTCTCTCTTAACCATGGTCACTTGGTCTAGCCAAGATCATGTAGCCATTTCAACCTTTTTGCTTCATATTTTGTAAAAAATCAGAACCTTAGAATACTAAAAAAAAACCTTCTAAAAATCATTTTTCACCACAACATGCAAGGAAGAAAAAAAAGAAAACCAAGGCAAGTAAACATGCCATATTCGGCCATAGCATGAAACCATGTAAAAAAATTGTTTTCCACCATTTTAATGAAGAATAAGAGATGATAACATAAGTAAACATTAAAAAACTTTATTTCTATGAAAAATGTAGTAGGAAAACAAGTTAGAAAATCAAGAAAACACCATGGAAAACAAGAAGAAAGCTATGCTAGAACTTGGTAGAGATGACTACCTTCAAGCTCTCTATTGAAAACCTTTTTTTTATTTCTTTCAAAACCTTTTTCCTTTACAAATTAGCTACTATTTCCAGCCAAAAAACATATGAAAAAAATGAAATCAGCCCTTCTCCCTTAGCCTTGGCCGAATGGCCTCTCCATCATTGGATGGAATTTGCACTTTTTTTCCTCCAATCTTGGCCATTAGATTAAGATATTTTGATGACAACATAAAAATGTCATCTTACCAATTGGTAGCAGCCCTTAAGATGTGTACTCAGCCCTTGTAGTAACCTCAGCCCTTAGATGCAAAAGAGGACCAATCCCATGCATTCCCTTGCCTGCCCCCTTGAGTGCGTACCTTTGGATGAGTTGTGCTCTTCCATTCTTGGTCATTGGATGAAGACAACGTAAAAATGACATCTTGTAGATTAAATCAAGCCCTCAACATGTGTACTCAGCCTTTATAGATGGCCTAAGCCATTGGATGAAATGAGACAATCCCATGCACTCCCTTGCTTAACCGAATGGATGCTCACCCTTGGATGAATTGTGCTCATCTTTTTTCTTCCATTCTTGGCCATTAGATGAGGGTTCATTCATGAAAAATAAAAATTTCATCTTGGCATTTAAACTTGGCCATTGGATGGTGCATTCAACTTTCCTACAAGGCACCTAAGCCATTGGATGAAGGGGAGACTATTTGTAAGGTGTTAGTGGTAGCATGTGGCTTGATAGTGACTACGGAATTAAATTGTTCAAGCTTCCTTATTCTCCTCTATGCTGGCTGACCAAGGGAAGAAAAATCCTAGCAATTCCTTCTTCTTTCATATTTTCCTCAATTACAAATTTGCCCTTTTTGGTTTCTTGGGTGAAATGACCTTTTTGCCCCCCGAACCTAAATAAATAGCAAACGGACTCCAAATTCAAATATTCTTTTTTTAATACTTCCAAAATAATAAAAAATTGAATTCTGGAAGTTTTCAAAAAATTTTGAGTCCATTTGCTATTTATTTCGGATTTATTTTCGAAATTACACCTTTTATGCACCCGAATTTTACCATTTTTTAAACGAGCTCCGAATCCAGCTTTTTTTTCACCAATCTCTTCCAAATAATTTAAAAATGTGATCTGGAAGTTTTCATAATTTTTGGAGCTCATTTGCTATTTTTTCGGGATTTATCTGCTTGAATTACTGCATAGAGACCCGGGATTTGGCCATTTTGGAAACGAACTCCGAATCATGATTTTTTTTCACCAATCTCTTCCAAATAATTTAAAAATGAGATTTGCAAATTTTCAGAATTTTTGGAGTTCATTTGCTATTTTTCGGGATTTATCCTGTTGAATTTCTACACAGTGGGCCCGGTATTTGGCCATTTTGCAAACGAACTCCGAATCAAGATTTTCTTCTGCCAATCTCTTCGAAATGATTTAAGAATAAGATTTGCAAATTTTCAGAATTTTTGGAGTTCGTTTGCTATTTTTCCCATATTTTCCAATTTTGCCCTTTTGCCCTCGAAACCCGATTTTGCTCAAAACAAGTCCGATTTTCAGATTTTCTTCAAACTGAGCCTTGGGCTATCCTTGTTTAATCACTCCTCATCAATTAGGGGCTTTAGTCCTAACGAATCGGGCCATTTCTGTAATTCTTCCAAATTTCACCGAAATCCACCAAAAACCCTAATTCTCGGTTTCTTTCTAATTGACTTTTCTATCAATTTTTCTTCCAAGTAGCTTTTCCATTACCCGTAGTCAGTGCTTATCTTTCATTTGGAACCTTCAATTTCGACCAATTTGATCGTTTAAGCACTTTTTCCCAAATTTTCCGAACTAGGGTTTCTTTTCTACTAAGATTCCATACCCAACTTCCGACCTCCATATCTTTCAATGTCGACCTCGGATTATCAAAATTCTTTTACCGTTTTTCAATTGAACCTCAAATCTTGATTTTGAAAGTGGGTTGACTTTTTCAATAGTTGACTTTTTGGGATTGACTTTTTCTGGGGTTGACTTTTTCGAGTTTGACTTTTTCTGTCTGCTTTCTTAGACTAAATCTCGGAGTACCACCTGATTTAGGGGTCCGGACAAAATTAGGTGTCTACAGACATGATATAATTTAAATGACATAGTATATTCTAAATGACATGATATAACCTAAGTGACATAGTATATTCTAAATGACATGGCATAATTTAAATGACATAGCAATATAATTAATAACATGAAATGATATGATATGAAATATAAAATATAAAATAATATTATCATGAAATATGCATAAAAAAAATAAATAAATAATGCATGAACGTAATAAATCCTAAATGATGTGACAATAATAAATGATTAAACAAAAACATAGGATAACATAGAATATTCACAATCATATAACAAATAATATAACATCATGAATATAAATCAAAACAATAACATAGTCATAAAAATATTCATAGCAAAAATCATATATTATACAATATGCATGAACATGAAAAATGTAATGCATGAAAGTGTATTTTTTTCCTTTAAATAAGGAAAACTGTATTTCTAAAAAGATATCCGACTACCTTAGGAAAAGACATCAACTTAAATTTTCTAAATAAAAAAGTACTTTGTGATTGGATTGAAAACAATTTTGAAATTTTGGATGAAAAATGACACTATGGCTTAAGTTCCCTTTAAAAAGGCTCTATTTTCCTAACTTTGAAAACCCGAACTTGACCACCCTTGACCCGACCTTTATAAAATCATTTTTTAGGATTAAAATGACTTAGAAATCAACCTAGGAAAGCAGCTATGGTTTTAAATCAGCCCCTTCTTAATGCCTTAATCAAAACAAAAAATTATTTTTTCTTGAAATCAAATCTGACTTTTCTAACCAGTTTTAAAACGTGATTCTTTTACCTATTTTTACAATTTCAAAAAAATCTGAAACAATTATGGGAGGCTCAAAACATGTCGAACTCTATGGAAAAAAATGGCTTAATTTTTAGACTAAGGATAACCTACCAGAAAATTCGTGAAAGTCAGAACACTAGGTGAAAAACTGTTTGGCCAAAAAACATTTTTAAGCCTTTGATAAAATCACTCAAAAATCAGAATAAAAAAAGGTTGGAGACTCCTCTAAGGACCTACAAACAGTAGTAAAAATTTCTAAAAATTTGGACAAGGATTGCCTAATGAAAAAAAATCACAAAGGTAGAAAATCCAACTTGACAACTTATTAATTTTCCACAAGCATGCTCATGTGAGCTTGGCTTTGAGCCATTGATTGACTTAAGTCAAAAATCAAGTGATATGATATGAAATGCATGAACAAACAGCAAGTTAAATGCATGAAATGCATGATCTAATGCCTAAATGACATAGAAAATGCATGGCATAAAAGATGACCTAATGCCTAACATGAACTTGTGCATGACAATTAATGCAAACCTAGACCTAATATGCATGAAATGCATGGCAAAACAAAGATGACCTAATGCCTTAAATGTCATGAAAATGCACGGACATACAAAATGACCTAAGACCTAATTTGACATATGAAAATGCATGGAAGTAACATAAACAATAATGACTAAATGAACATAAAAACAATGCATGAACATGGCACAACAATTACACAATCACATGGCATAAAGAGGCAAAGCACGAATGAAAGCATGATAGTCAAACAACATGAAAATGCACATACACAAAGGCAAAAAGTATAGGAGCCGAATGGTTATTGTCGCAACCTAAAAAATAGCAAGTCTCATCGTAAGACTTTATTATTCGTTAAGCATGACATTAAAAAAAATGAGAAAAAGTCGACTTAATTTCTCTTAGAAAATGAAGGTTTTGAAAATGACATGGAGTCGCCACCAATCTTTTTTAGCTAGGTGTGATCGGCCACCTATTATTTTAAAATTAATTAAAACATTTTTAAAACCAATTTCAAGTCTGCGTTCTAAACCAGAGAAATCAAATAAGCAGGTTCGGGACTCGGTTACATGTGGGGAAGGATTAGCATCCCCACAATGCCCGTATAAAATGGCACCTTACTAATCATGTGTTATCTCAAGTCTCGGTAAAAAAGTCGGTTTTAAAATTTAGTATTTCAAGTTAATTCCCAATTTAAAGAAAATAATTCCATTTTTATTTGAAAATAATTCGGAATTTATTAATTCAAAATTTTTCTATATTCCCCAACAAACGTGGCAAAATATAGAAATTTTTATTAGTTTGAAAAACTTTCCGAATCATTCTCGTTTTAAAGAAGATATTCCATTATTAATGATAATTGATGATATCTTCCCCAGCAAATCCGGCAGAGAACTCATGAATTATTTTAACTCGGGAATATCTTTATTTTATTGAAAATCATTACCTTTTTCAAAACATTTTAAAAAATATGAATATGAATATGTGTGACATAAATAAAATGACATAGCAAAGTCTAGATAATATAATGCAACCTAAATGATATGATATAATTTAAATGTCATAGCATATTTTAAATGAAATGAAATATCCTAAGTCATATGATATATTCTAAATGAAATGAAATGACCTAGATAACATAATATATTCTTTATGAAATGAAATATCCTAAGTCGCATGATATATTCTAAATGAAATAAAATATTCTAAGTGACATAATATATTCTAAATGAAATGAAATGACCTAGGTAACATAATATATTCTATATGAAATGAAATGACCTAGGTTACATAATATATTCTATATGAAATGAAATATCCTAAGTCACATGATATATTCTAAATGAAATGACCTAGATAACATAATATATTTTATATGAAATGAAATATCCTAAGTCACATGATATATTCTAAATGGAATAAAATGATTTAAATGACATCGCAAATATAAATGATATGGCATTTAAAGTGTCCAAGGCCTCTTGGAGTCCGAAACTTCGCGCACAAGCAAACAGGTAAATATCAGGCTTAATTAATTTCTTTTACGTGTTTACTTTTCACACTTGGTGCCGCGACGCCCAAAGCTGGCGCCGCGGTGCCACTGCCTCTGACCCTCTGGCGTCGCAGCGCCAACTCCTCTGTCTCTCTCGGGTTGGTTCCGCCATTTTCTCATACTTCGTCAGTTGTTTTGACTGGGCAAACCTCGTCCAAGTTTGACGAGTCTGATACTGTTGGAAAGGTATGTGTTGTCGAATTTACCACGCAAGTGCACGTATTGTTAACAAGTAATAAAGTGAAGAGTAAAGTGTCGATCCCACGAGGAATTGTTACTAATTTTGTTAAGTACTAAAATTAAAACAACTTAATCTTATTCAAAGAATTAATCAAAGATTGAAAATAAAAAATAATAATAATAAAAGAATGCAAATTAAAACATAGATTAAACAATTAAGAAAAGCCTAGGATTACAATTTCCCTCAACACTTTGCTTGAACTTCTCTTACCCTCTTAACTTGACTAATGATCTTGAGTTGTTAACCTAGAGTTCTAATCTATTTATAAGTATATGCCGATGGTCTTATAAAAATATCTCTCTTAACCAATTAACTATATGTCTATGATAATTGAATTAAAGAGAAACTCATTAAGTTTAGACTCTAAAATTGGTTACACATGACACGTAAGTATATTTCTACCCTACATGCAGATCAGTCCATCATAATAAATGAATATAAAACATATGTTATTCAATCCATGTCTAACACTAAACTCCCTATGTCTAGTTGTATTTAGGTTACCAAATCAATCTAATTGGTAGCTAAGCAATTAGAAGCATTAAGCACAAGATTGAATAAACAATATCAAATATCATTAAATCAAATAATAGAGTAAAATAATCCAAACTACATGTTGAGTTCCATTGCAATCCTAGAAAAATAAATTAGTTCATAGTAAATAAAAAAAAACAAAGGAGTTTCACCATCATAAATATTACAATACAAATAAAGAAGACAAAGAAGATAAGGGATAAGAGAAAACTAAAGGGTTGTCAGATCTTTTCAGTCTTCAATCCTTCAAAATCTCTATTGCTCCTTGCAAATCTTTAGTGGCTGCTCTCCTCTAAAGAAAATTAGGTTATTTACAAGCTTCAGATTTGACAGCTAGGGAGAAGTCCTTTTTAAAGTCCTAAAAGGTTCCTATTTATAGAACTGTAAAACCCTGAAGTAGGAAAACTTTGTGGGCAATTAATAGCTTTCAGCTTTGACTTTCCATATATGAACTGATATTCTTCTTATTGCTTTAGGACTCTACAAAAATACAAAAGTCATTAAATAAATAACTAAATTAAACATAAAATAAATAAATAAATAAAACTAAATTAAAAATAAATAAAAATAACTAAAAATAATGAATTAATAGTTTAAACTATAAGGACTTAGCTATATAAAATATGGTAAAATAACTCTATTTTAGTATGGAAGTCAGATTCAAAAGTCATGAAGGGAGTTTTCTCAAATGAAGTCTTTAAGATCATGTTTTTCTTGAAAGCAGCTCCAGAGGTCGAATCTGCCTGCTCATTGCTTTGCACCGTTTTTCATCGTTTTGCACCTCGAAGCCCCAAATCACCTTGGACCTATAAAAACACTAAATAACTATTTTAAACATAAAATGGATATTTAAAAACATCTAAAACTAATCAAATCCTAATAAAAGTCTCAAAGACTTAGACAATTTAAATGCATAAAAGGTGGCAAAATAACTATATTTCCTAGAGTTGTCACACCCCAAACTTAAGATTTTGCTAGTTCTCGAGCAAAACAAAACTAAACTAACTAAATAAATAACCTGACACAAAACACCACTCAAGATTAATGCACTCAAACAATGATTTCTTAATTTTCCTCAAAAGTTACCTCAAAATCCTGATTCGAAGTAGAACATAAACATAATCCAAATCTATGATTCAATTCAATCGTAAACTTCATGCTTGAATGGATTTTCAGTGTGTGTGCGTATATTCTCTTTGCAAATCATCACATGCAATCTAAATAAGTTTATGTTAATGCAAAATACGAATTAGTACTAGATTCTCATATGTTTGCTTTTCATCTCTTTCTCCACTAATGTAGACTAACACTTCATCAAGGATCAAGAAGGTCTTTATTAAGCTTGTAATGTAAGGCTAGGGTCAAGGTATGATAAAGGAAAATTTTCGGTTTAAGTTCACCCATAGACACTTTACATTTTTTTTTAGGATTTTTGAGAGCCATAGTCTTTTCCTCAAATTACATACTTTCTTCTTTGAATACACTTCCTTTTTACTTCACCAATTTATTGTTTTTTTTTCTCTATTCTTCGTTTTCGAAGAACCATAACTTTTTTTTTATATATATCACCACTTCATCCAAATTCGACATGGCTCATAATTGTTTCCTGTAATATCATTACATGGCTATGTAGTGAGGGTTAATCTTGGTTTTTCTTAGTTGGCTAGGCTAAAAGATATGGCAATCAAAGAAAAAAGATATATCAATTAGGCACAAAGAGGTAGACTAAGGATAATCATATATAAAGGTAGGCTTAAAAGATTCAAATGATCTAAAGATGGCCTAAATCACTTCCTTAACTTAGTGTCGTCTAGGATTTCGCCTCAAGAGAGAATCAAACAAATTTTAGGCTTCTTGACATAATTGCAATTCACATCAACATAATCAGTCTTTAAATAAGCAATGCAAATCTAAGCAAGAGATTAAGTGCTCAATTTGTGAAAATCACATCCTAACATGAAACTAACAAAAGAATTTAATACAAATTCTTCTCAACTTATGTTTTTCCAAGAATCAAGATAAATCAATAACTAAAATTCATCATTAGATAAGGATTCCATTATACTAAGTTCAATTTATCTCAAGCAAAAACAATTTTTTTTTTAGACTCCTAATAATAAAATTAAACAATCACACAAACTAAAATAAATCTAAAGACACACCCCCAAACTTAAAACAAACATTGTCCTCAATGTTTAGAAATAAAAAGAGTAAGAACAAGAACACTCCCCTATTGATGAAAGCAACGTAGGAGAATTTTTAGTTTTCCTCTTAGACTTCATCATGCTTGTCCAAGTTGGGTAAGTAGTCACTACAAAAAAAAAATTGAAAAAAAAAAATTAGAATTTGGGTTGCCTCCCAAGAAGCGCTTGATTTATAGTCATCGACTTGACTATCTCATTGTTCATCATCTTGTATCCAACCACTTGATAATTTTCAATTCATGCCATTTGGCTGTTCTTTCTTTGAGCAACTTCGCTTTCTTGCAGGCTTGAAAGCGGAATTCATCTCTCTCTGTGGTAGAATTCAATAATGCCTTAAGCGGATCAATGGGATAAATTTCTATAAACTCTTCTTTAATAGCACTTTCGACCACACCGACTAGCTTAGGCTGTTGGATACATTGAGGAATAGGTTGCGGTGGGTCACACTGGATCTCCTCTATTTGAACTTTTACAACTTCTTTTGCACCCACATTTCTTCTTCAAGAGATTTGGTTGGTGGTGGTCACACTGAATCTCCTCTTCTTGAACCTTTTTATATTCTTTCTCTATCACAATTTCTTTTTCAAGCTGCTTATTTGACAATTGTGGGTTCTTGCTATCCTCTTCTATGTGTTTTTCAATCCCAAGTGTGATTTCATTGCAATGCTCGTCTCCACCTGGTCCGGGATTAGTTTCAATATCAGTTGGAAGAGTTTCTTGAGGGCAATTGTTAATGGAATTTGCAAGTTGACCCATTTGTGTTTCAAGAGCCGCTTGACTTTGAAGTAATGCCTCTTGACTTTGATTGGTCGCCTGAATCATAGCTTTGGTTCTTGCCATGTAATACATGATCGCCTCTTTTAATATCGTCTTCTTTTTTGGGATAGGTGCTTGAGGTTGCAATGAAAACCCAGGAGAATATGCTTGATTTTCTGAATATGAGGACCATTGATTGTTGTTCCAAGAATAGTATCTCCCCAACCTAGATTGTAGTTGGAATAGAAATTTTTCTGCTGCATATTGTAGTTTCCAACATATTGCATTGATTCAGCATAGGTTGGGCACCAATCACTATGATGTCCACCCCGACAGAGTTCACAAATTACAAACGGGCTTTGAACAGAAGGTACACACAAAGTGTCAAGCTTCTTGTTAAGTGCAGTCACTTGTGCAGATAAAGCATTGATTACATCCCGTTTATAATCCCACATAGTGCACCCTATTCAACATAACCTGAAAATAAAAAATAAAAAAGTTTGAATTAAGATTAAGATTACTTGGTATTAATATTAACAAAAATAGTAAAAAATTCCCCGGCAACGGCGCCAAAAACTTGTTGTCAGATTTCACTACGCAAGTGCACGCTATCGCAAACAAGTAATAAAGTGGAAGTAAAGTGTTGAACCCATGAGGAATTGCTATTAAATTCGTTAAGTACTAAAATTAACACAACTTAATCTTATCTAAACAACTAATTTAAAGATGATAATTAAAAACTAAATTAAAAGAAACTAATATTAAAAGCAAGTAAATTAAAAAGGATGAATTCAATTAATTATAAAAGCCTAGGATTACAACTTCTCTCAACACTTCGCTTGAATCTCTCTCTCCCTCTTCACTTGATTAATGATCATGAGTTGTTAACCTAGAGTCTTATCTTATTTATAAGTATCTGTCGATGGTCTCATAAAAATATCCTTCTTAACCAATTAACAAACCAACTATGAAAATTGATTTAAAGAAGAACTCATTAAGCTTAGGCTCTAACAATGGTTACACATGACAAGTAAGTATATTTCTACCCTACCTGCAGATCAATTCATCCTAATAAATGAATATGAAACATGTGTCATTCAATCCATGTCTAACACTAAACGCCCTATGTCTAGTTGTATTTAGGTTAACAAATCAATCTAATTGGTGGCCAATCAACTAGAAGCATTAAGAACAAGATTGAACAAACAACTCCAAAAACCATTAAATCAAGCTAGAGAGAAAAAGTAAATTCAAACTACATGTTGAGTTCTATTGAAATCATAGTAAAATAAAATTAGTTCATGATAATTAATGAAAACAAATATTCAAATAGTTTCACCATCATCAATAACACAAGAAAAATAAAGAAGAGAAAACTAAGAGTTGTCAATTCTTGAATCTTCAATCTTCACCAATCTTCAAATCTTCTTGAGAGCTTTTGATGGAAACTATCTTCTTGAGAGAATTAGATTTTTAGACATCCAATCCCCCTTATTTGACCTAAAAGATTCATATTTAAAGTTTTCAAGGCCTCCTGGAGTTCGAAACTTCGCGCACAAGCAAACAGGTAAGTATCAGGCTTAATTAATTTTTTTCTCAATCTCTTCCAAAAATTATGAAATGGTGAAGAAAAATCCTAAATCGGAGCTCATTTGAAAATTGGCAAAGTTCGGGTGCACTAACCCGAAATTCCAAAGGATAATTCCGGAAAAAATAGCAAACGAGCTCAAAAAATTATGAAAACTTCTAGATCTGAGTTTTATAATTTTTGGAAGAGATTGGTGAAGAAAAATTCAGAATCGGAGCTCATTTGAAAAATGGCAAAGTTCGGGTGCACTAACCTGAAATTCGAAAGGATAATTCCGGGAAAAATAGCAAACTAGCTTGAAAAATTATGAAAACTTCCAGATTTGAGTTTTATAATTTTTGGAAGAGATTTGTGAAGGAAAATCCAAAATTGGAGTTTATTTGAAAAATGGAAAAGTTCGGGTGCACTAATCCGAAATTCCAAAGGATAATTTTGGGAAAAGTAGAAAACGAGCTTGAAAATTTATGAAAATTTTCAGATCTGAGTTTTATAATTTTTGAAAGATATTGGTGAAGAAAAATTTGAAATCGGAGTTCATTTGAAAAAGGCTAAATTTGGGAGGCACTAAACCGAAATTTTAGAGAAAAATCTGAGAGAAATAGCGAATGAGCTCGAAAAAAAGTAAGAACCTCCAGAACCAAGTTTTATATTGAATGGGATGAGTTGGAAAAGACAAATCCGAAATTGGGGTCCATTTGCAATTAAATTAAGTTCGGGAGGCTAAAAGGTAATTTTATCGAATAAACCGAAAAGGGCCAATTTTGCAAAATTAAAAAGGTGAAAAAGTGAAGGAAATTCTGGAATATTCCAGCCCTTGGCCGGACAGCATTGGAGAAGAGTGGAGATTTAATTCATTTCATCCAATGGTCATTATCAAGTAGCAAGATGTCATTTTTATTGCCTTGCAAGTGGTCCTCTCTCATCCAATGGCCTAGGTGCTTTGTAGAAAGATGAGTACATCCTTCAATGTCCAAGATCAAATTGCAAAATGACATTTTTATTATCATGAAAATATCCTCATCCAATGGCTTAGATTGTTGAAGAAAAGATTAGCACAATTCATCCAATGGTGAGGTGGCCATTCGGCCAAGAGCATGAAGGAGTGTCCTTGTTTCATCCAATGGCCTAGGTGCTTTGTAAAAGATGAGTACATCCTTCAAGGTCCAAGATCATATTGCAAGATGACATTTTTATTGTCATGAAAATATCCTCATCCAATGGCTTAGATTGTGGGAGAAAAATGAGCATAATTCATCCAATGGTGAAGAGGCCAACCGGCCAAGAGCATGAATGAGACGGGAGGATATTTTTTTCCTTAAGTTGGCTAGTCATTTGAAAGAGAAGGCAGTAGTTAATTTGGCAAAAAAAAAAAGGAATTTGAAAGAAAATGAAGAGAGAGTTATCTAAGAAAGCTAGGAAGGTAGCCATTCCTACTTTGCTCTTGCATTATTTCTTCTTCATTCTCATGCTTTGTTCTTTGTTTTTCATGTGATTTCTACCTCGTTTCATGTAAAAATAAAAGTTTTGAAATGTTTTTTTTATCTTTCATCTTTTCCTTTTCATCAAAAAAAGAAGAAAACAATTTTTACTAATTTTTTTCATCATAGCCGAATGCTTGCTTGTGCTTGCCTTGATTTTTTGTTTTGCATGTTTGATGTGGGAAACATGATTGTGGAAGGTTTATATTTCTTTTATATTTTGTTTTTGACAAATAAATGAGACAAAAGAGGTTGAAAGGCTTCATGATCTTGATAAAATCAAGTGATCATGGTTAGGGTAGGGCTATGCCTATTGTACCAACCATGGAGCTCACCTCCATTTTTTTTTTTTTTTTGCTTGGTTTATTTTCTGATTTTTGAGTTGGAAAGGCTTCATGATCTTGATAAAATCAAGTGATAATGGTTAGGGGAGGGCTATGCCCATTGTACCAACCATGGAGCTCAATTTTCCTTGTTCTTTGTTTACTTGTTTTATATTATTTCCATGCATGTCTATGCATCTTTGGTCATGTTCTTTGCACCATTTTCATGCTATATTAGTTTTTGCATCATTTTCAGGTTGTGTTAAGTTCCCTACACCATTCGGCCACCTCATGCATTTTGTGTTCATGTCATGCCTTGCGTCATTTTTGGTTGAGCCATGCATCTTAGGTCATGTAGCTATGTCATTTAGCATTTTGTGTTCATGACATATCTTGCATCACATTTGGCCTTCCCATGCATTTTAGGTCTAGGTCATGCCTTGCATTACATTTGGTTATGTCATGCATCTTAGGTCATGTAGCTATGTCATGCATCTTAGGTCACTTTCCATGTCATTTAGAGAATAGGTCATTTTCGGCTTTTCTATGTCACCTATGTCATGTCATCATTTTATGCCATGTCCCCTATGCCATGTCATCACTTTGTGCCATGTCTCCTATGCCATGTCATCATTTTATGCCATATCACATATGCCATGTCATCATTTTATGCCATGTCATTCAAATAACATGTCATTCAAATAACATGTCATACCATATCATTTTTCATGTCATTTGGCCATGCTACATCATTTAGGGTCTAGGTCCTTTTCATGCCATGTCATTTTATGCCATGTCACCTATGTCATGTCATCCATATAACATGTCATGCCATGTCATTTATAGTTTAGGTGCATTTTCATGCCATGCCATTCATGCCATTCGGCCATTCACATGCCATCACCATGTCATTCGGCCATCATAACATTTTATTTATGATTTATGTCATTTATGCCATATCATTCATATAGTATGTCATTTGCCATGCCATTTAGTGTTTGAGCCCATTTCATACGATGATTAAGCATGTCATGCCATTCATGTCATTACCATGACCATTCGGTCACCATGACATTCCATTCATGTCATTCTATTTTCATGACACAATATTCTCATGTCATGTCATTTGGTTTGCCATGTCATTGTGTTTATCTCATTTTGGTTTGCCATGTCAATTTCATTCACATGACATTCATTACCATGCTATAACATTTTATGCCATGTCATTCATTTGCCATGTTATCATCTCATCTTCCATATTACAATGAAAATGCTTATCATGTTTTGGTAATCATGCATGCCTTTATGTCAATTTGCATATTCATAACATTTTAATAAATATGACAATATTCTCGAGTTTAAATAATTCATGGTTTTCTTTGTTGGGTCTGCCGGAGAGGATATCATTAATTATTATTAACAAAGGAATACCCTTTCTAAAACAAAAATAATTCAAAAAATTTCGAAATAAATAAAACATTCTATGTTTTGCCGGGTTTGCCGGGAACATGAAAAGATTTTGGTGCTAATAAATTCCGAGTCATTCTCATGCTATGACACTTGTCCATGTCATTATTATACTATGTCATTTTACTTGTCATTTCATTTTCATTCATATGTCATATCATTCATTCATATGCCATGCCACTCATGTGCCATGTCATCCATTTATATGTCATTCATTTATATGCCATGTCACTTAGATTATAACATGTCATTCTCATGCTATGTTGCTCTTATGTCATTCATATTTCATGCCATGTCATTTTGTATGCCATGTCGATTTCATTCACATGACATTCATTCTTATGCCATGTCATCCATATGCCATGTCATTCTGTATGCCATGTTGATTCCATTCACATGACATTCATTCATTCTTATGCCATGTCATCTATATGCCATGTCATTTTGTATGCCATGTCGATTTCATTCACATGACATTCATTCTTATGCCATGTTATGTTGTATGCCATGTCTATTTCATTCACATGACATTCATTCTTATGCCATGTCATCTATATGCCATGTCATTTTGTATGCCATGTCGATTTCATTCACATGACATTCTTTCTTATGCCATGTCATCTATATGCCATGTCATTTTGTATGCCATGTCGATTTCACTCATATGACATTCATTCTTATGCCATGTCATCTATATGCCATGTCATTTTGTATGCCATGTAGATTTCGTTCACATGACATTCGTTCTTATGCCATGTCATCCATAGGCCATGTCGATTTCATTCACATGACATTCATTCTTATGCCATGTCATCCTTATGCCATGTCATTTTGTATGCCATGTCGACTTCATTCACATGACATTCATTCTTATGCCATATCATCTATATGCCATGTCATTTTGTATGTCATGTCGATTTCATTCACATGACATTCATTCTTATGCCATGTCATCCATATGCCATCCCATTTTATATGCCCGGACGATTTTATTCACATGTCATTTTGTATGACATATCATTTGCCATGTCATTATTTTTTACTATGTCATAATAAAATGCTTACCATGTCATGATAAATACGCATAATCATTTAATTTTTATCTTAGTAATATTTTTGCAAACTCATGGTTATTTTCAGTAATTTTTCACATACATGGAAAACTAATAATATTTTTATAAATCAAGATTATTCTCGAGTTGAAATAATTCATGATTTCTCTGCTGGGTCTGTCGGAGAGGGTATTATCAATTATCATTAACAACAGAATATCTTTTTTTTAAAACGAGGATGATCAGAGAATTTCAAAATAAGGAAAAATTCCATATTTTGTCGAGTCTGTCGAAAAATATGGGAAAATTTTATGCTAGTAAATTTCGGATTATTTTCAAATAAAATATGATTTTTTTTTAAGGGAACTATTTTCAAACACCAATTTTAAAACTGACTTTTTATCGAGACACGAAATAACACACGACTAATAAGGTACCGTTTTATAAGGGCATTGTGGGGGTGCTAATCCTTCCCCGCACGTAACCGACTCCCAAACCCGCACTTGTTTTTTCTCTGATTCAAAGCGCAGATTATAAAATTGGTTTTAAAAATATTTTAATTAATTTTAAAATATTTTATAAAAATCGGTTTTAAAAGGTGGCCGATTAAACCTAGCCAAAAAAATATTGGTGGCAACTCTATTTCTTTTTCGAGGTCGTTTTCATAGCCTCGACTTTTATTTTAAGAAGAATTAAGTCGTTTTTTTCTTTGTTTCCCCCTCACTCTAGCGGGTCCCCCGCAACGGGGTCACGTATCGGCATTCATGATTTAAAATTAGCATTTCCTTGAATGGATCGATTTTTTTTATGATCTTTTTAAGTTTTTTAATAGTTAGTCTTATACTCATGACTCTTGGAAATTATGTTATTCGGACTTGGGAGTGAGCGTGGGATACAGGATGTGTCCAACATGGAAATTTTCAAATTTTTTCTCAATTTTTCCATATATTTGGAGGATTGGACCTTCATACCCATGTTATTTTAGGATTTTCTTGATAATTAGCCTTGGCAATGCTATATCATGCCAGTATTATTTGACGTTGTTATTGTTCTATGAATCCGAGCGGGTTCGAGGGATGGGGTGCCATATTTTCTTATCTGCCAGACTCCACTTTGCTTATATACCATCTATCTTGCATATCTTTTATATAAACTCTGCCATCAAGTAAATAATTAAAGAAAATAGAAGTTGACCACGAATTGGCATGGGGTGATGTTACATTTTTAGAATTATATGTTTTCCGATGCAAAAGATGCTCGTTCAGATTTACTCTTGTAAAAGCATGATTTTCCCTCTTTCTTTTGTTACCACAAATTTCTCTTTGATGTTATGTCTTTGTTAGCAGAATGGCCACCTTGCTGTCTTGATAAGTTAAAGAAGAACATAGTTTTTTGTGTTGTTTTTTGGTATTGCCTTGTAAGCTGAAATGACAGCAGTCGTTGTAAAGTTGTTTAAATTATGTTACCAACTTGTAAGTTTGATTGAATACAAGACATGTAGTAGGTAAAAGCTAGTTGTTTTTGTCTATGTATACAACTAAAGAAGAATGAAAAAAACTTATTATTGCAGCCTATGCTTCTGTGCTTGTGTGTGTTCTCTGCTCTCGTTTTCTTTCTTCCTTCTTCCTTGTGACTTGCATGCTTGACATTCAATATGGTATCAGAGCTTGCTTCTTGAGGGATCTGAGATATAAAAACACACATTAGAGAGAGAGTTATTGAGAGAAAACAAAGAAGAACATCTCCCAAATAGAGCCTGTCACTGCCCTTGCTGAAACATGTCTGCCAGCAGCTTCTCAACACCTTCTCCTCCTCAGTTTACAGGTGAAAATTACAACATTTGGATGGTGAAAATGAAGACATACCTGAGAGCACACGACCTCTGGGAAGTAGTGGAGTCAGGAAGGGATCCTACCCCATTGAGAGGTAATCCTACACTGGCTCAGATGAAACAGCACAGTGAGGAAGTGGCTAAGAAGTACAAAGCCATGTCTTGCCTCCAAAATGGAGTTTCAGATGCTATCTTCACAAGGATCATGGCTTGTGATTCACCAAAGCAAGCTTGGGACAAGCTCAAGGAGGAGTTTCAAGGTTCTGAGAAGACTAGGCAGCAACAACTCATCAACCTGAGAAGAGACTTTGAAAAACTGAAAATGAGAGAAAATGAAACTGTCAAGCAATATTCAGACAGGATCATGGCCATTGTTAATGGCATCAAGTTGCTTGGTGATGAGTTCAGTGACAAAAGAGTAGTTGAGAAGGTCCTCACCACCCTTCCAGAAAGGTATGAGGCAAAAATCTCTTCTCTTGAAGATTCAAGAGACTTGGGCAGTATTTCCTTGTCTGAGCTGATAAATGCTCTCTATGCTCAAGAGCAAAGAAGAGCAAGCAGACAGGAGGAGCACACTGAAGGTGCTTTTATGGCCAAAAACAAAGAGAAAGAGGGAAGTTCTTCTTGCAAAGGAAAGAAGAATTATGGTGACAGAAAGGAGAAGCAGAGAAAGGACAGAGAGAGTACCAAAGATGGTGGAAAAAGGAAATATTCACCATGCTCTCATTGCAAAAAGTCCACACACCTGGAAAGATACTGCTGGTTTAGACCAGACATCCAATGTCGAGCTTGCAAACAAATGGGACATATGGAGAGAGTTTGCAAAAACAAAGGTCAGCAGCAACAAAACACACAGGCTCAACTTGCTGATGGAAATCAACAGCAGGAGGAGCAGATGTTTGTTGCATCCTGTTATGCAACCAGCAGTGAGACCAAGATGAAATGGCTAGTAGACCGTGGCTGCACAAACCACATGATTTCAGATGAATTCATGTTCAAGGAGATTGATAGATCTTGCAACTCAAGGATCAGAATAGGAAATGGAAGCTACATTGAAGCAAAAGGCAAAGGAGATGTGATAGTCAACACACCATCAGGTAACAAGCTCATTACTGATGTCCTATTAGTGCCTGAATTATATCAAAATCTGCTCAGTGTAGGCCAGTTGTTAGAGAAGAATTACTCTGTTATCTTTAAGAACAAAGTATGCATGATCTATGATCCAACTGGTTGTGAACTCATTTCCACTAAAATGAGTGACAGAAGCTTCATTCTAGATTGGAGTTCCTTGATTTCTTCTGCATGTACCAGTACTGTAGATGAAACATCTTTGAGGCATAAGAGACTTGGACATGTAAGCTATAGCAAATTGAATCATCTATACAAAAATGAACTTGTTTTAGATATGTCACATGTATATGAACATAATGATGTGTGTGAAGTGTGTCAACTGGGAAAACAGTCTAGACTACCATTCCCAGTAGGCAAGGCCTGGAGAGCAACAGAAAAGCTGCAGTTAATACACACTGATGTGTGTGGCCCTATGAGGACTTTGTCTCTAAATGGAAGTAGGTACTTCATTCTGTTTATTGATGACTACACCAGAATGTGTTGGGTGTATTTTTTAAAACTGAAATCTGAGGTTGCCTCAATGTTTTGGAAATTCAAAGCTTATGTTGAAAATCAGTCTGAATGTAAACTGAAAATCCTCAAGTCAGACACTGGAACTGAGTATACCTCAGACAAGTTTGAAAAGTTTTGTGCAGTTGCTGGTATTGAGCATCAGCTCACTGTCACTTATAGTCCACAGCAAAATGGGGTCAGTGAAAGAAATAATAGAACTGTGATGGAGATGGCAAGGTGTTTGCTATTTGAAAGGAACCTGCCTAGGAAATTTTGGGTAGAGGCAGTTAATATTGCAGTGTATCTGCAAAATAGGCTCTCCACAAAATCTTTGAAGTCCAAGACTCCACATGAGGCCTGGTTTGGATCTAAACCCTCTGTGCTTCACCTAAGGGTGTTTGGCTGCATTTGCTATGCCCTTATACCAGGGGTAAAAAGGGACAAGCTGGACAAAAGGTCTCAAGTAGGGATCCTCATTGGTTACAGCAACAACAAAAAGGGATATAGAATCTTCATTCCCTCCACAGAGAAGATCATTGTCAGCAGGGATGTGAAGTTCAATGAAGCTGTTGTTTGGAACTGGGAAACATCTCAAGTTGATTCCACTGAAACTGAGCAAACTGAAAATGTCTTGACACAAGAACAAGAAGAAAATGCAGAAGGTGAAGACTCAGAAGAAGATCATCCTGTGAGAGGCACCAGACCACTCTCAGATGTTTATGAAAGGTGCAACATTGCTGTCATGGAGCCAGCAGATTATGAGGAGGCTTCTAAGACAGATGAGTGGAATCAAGCCATGCAGGAAGAGATAGATATGATTCAAAAGAATCATACTTGGACTTTGGTTGATAGACCAAGCAATAAGAAAGTGATTGGTGTGAAGTGGGTTTACAGGACCAAGCAAAATGCTGATGGTTCTGTTAACAAGCTAAAGGCCAGACTAGTGGTAAAAGGGTATGCTCAGCAATTTGGAGTGGACTTCTCTGAAACCTTTGCCCCTGTGGCAAGGTTAGACACAATCAGGTTGCTGATAGCCTTGGCTGCTCAAAAGCAGTGGAAAATTTATCAGTTAGATGTAAAATCAGCCTTTCTGAATGGCTATTTAAATGAGGAGGTCTATGTTGAACAACCAGAAGGCTTTATTGTTGAATGCAGTAAATTAAAAGTTTACAGATTGAAGAAGGCCTTGTATGGGTTAAAACAGGCGCCTAGAGCCTGGTATGAAAGAATTGATGAGCACCTTCTGAAGTTGGGATTCAAGAGAAGCATTAGTGAGCCAACCTTGTATGTGAAACAGCTGAAAGAAGATATGGTGATTGTATCTTTGTATGTGGATGACTTACTTGTGACAGGTAGCTGTGAAAGCTCTGTGTTAGATTTCAAGAAACAGATGCAAGCAGTATTTGAGATGACATACCTGGGTAAAATGACATATTTTCTTGGAATAGAGATCTTTCAGACACAAGTTGGCATATACATTGGCCAACAAAAGTATTCTTTGAAAGTTTTGAAGAAATTCAGCATGGAGAGTTGTAAGTCTATTAGTACACCTGCAAATCTTGGTGAAAAACTCTCCAAGGATGATGGCTCTGAGAAATTTGATGAAAAAGTCTATAGAAGCTTAGTTGGTTGTTTGCTATACTTGACAGCAACAAGGCCAGATATTATGTTTGCTGTAAGTTTATTATCCAGGTTTATGCATTGCTGCAGCATTGTGCATTTTAAAGCAGCAAAAAGGGTGCTAAGGTATGTCAAAGGAACTATAAACTATGGAGTTTGGTTCTTGAGGAATGACAGACTTAAGCTAACAGGCTATACTGATAGTAATTGGGCTGGTTCAGCTGATGACATGAAAAACACCTCTGGATATCTTTTTACTCTTGGTCATGGCTGTTTTGCATGGAGTTCAAAGAAACAGGACACGGTTGCTCAGTCCACAGCAGAAGCAGAATATATTGCTGCTGCTACTGCTGTAAACCAAGCCATTTGGTTGAGAAAGTTATTAAGTGATCTAAATCTGACTCAAGAGGAAGCAACAGAGATAAAATGTGACAATCAATCTGCTGTTGCAATGGCAAAGAACCCAGTTTTTCATGGAAGGACCAAGCACTTCAACATTAAGCTTCATTTTGTAAGGGAAGTGCAACAAAGCAATGAAATAACACTGGTTCATTGCAGTTCTGGAAATCAGTTGGCTGATATCTTCACCAAGCCTCTCCCAAACACCAGGTTTGAATACTTAAGGAAGTTAATTGGTGTTGACAGCAAAGTAGCCAAGGAGGAGTGTTAGCAGAATGGCCACCTTGCTGTCTTGATAAGTTAAAGAAGAACATAGTTTTTTGTGTTGTTTTTTGGTATTGCCTTGTAAGCTAAAATGATAGCAGTGGTTGTAAAGTTGTTTAAATTATGTTACCAACTTGTAAGTTTGATTGAATACAAGACATGTAGTAGGTAAAAGCTAGTTGTTTTTGTCTATGTATACAACTAAAGAAGAATGAAAAAAACTGATTATTGCAGCCTATGCTTCTGTGCTTGTGTGTGTTCTCTGCTCTCGTTTTCTTTCTTCCTTCTTCCTTGTGACTTGCATGCTTGACATTCAATAGTCTTCTTGTTTGGTCATCATGATTCATTGTAAGACATAGCTTTTTTATCGCTTGGTTAGGGAGTAAGATAAGAAGAAATGATGTCGAAGAAGTTTTTGGTCAACTAAAGACCGAAGGTGTCTGATGCATGTTTATCCATTCCAAAATCTCTCCTTCAATTCATGTTTGGTTCTCATATAGTTTTAATCTATGTTACTCGGACTCGGGTGTGAGTTTCAGATACGGGTATGTGTCCGACATGGATATATTCAATTTTTTCTAAGTTTTCCATGTATTTGGAGGGTTATATTCCCATACCCATATCCGAATATACGTCGGACATGGGTGTCGGATACGGATATTTTAAGAAAAATAAAGCACCGAAGCATCATATATAGGTTTTCATATATAAATACTTTTTAAGTGTAATGCATGTTTATACATACGAAAATCTTATATTCTTTTTATTTATTGGTGCTTCCACATAAGATTCATTTTTGTTCTTGGTTTCTTATTTTAAATTCTTAGGAACTGGAGAAGATGCCGCCACGCGCTCCACCTCCAGAGCCGAAATATCAGCTTCGTAGAACGTCATCAATCCCGTTCTAACAAGTGACCTAATGGCTAGTGTGAAAGTTTTGCCTATACCGCGAGCTTCTGGCTTTTGTTTCTGGTTTCAATTGAAGCACAAATTAAGTGAGCTCCACAATCTGCATCTTCCAAAGACAGCTGTTGTTTCATACGCTGGTGATGGTTGCTTCTCCTTTCTGAGAGGTTTTTCATGTATCTACATTTTTTTGCTTTGAAATCAATTCAACTAGAAATTTTCATGTCACCTTTTTTTGCTCTCTAACCATTGAGTGTTAAGATGGTAACATTTGTACTTAAATGTGTAGTTTTGAGCTCTTTTTTTCCTCTCTTGATATGAGCATTTCGCCATTTTAGCAAAGTTTATAATACAACAAAACACACACACATGGGGGTGAGCAAAAAGTCGGATAACTGAACAAACCGACCAAAATCGAAGCAATTTGATTTATTCGGTTTGGTTTGTTCAATTTCGGTTTCAGTTTAGGCTGATTAATTTATTCGATTTAAACGTGTTTATTCGGCCGGTTTGCGATTTTTTATTTTTAAACCGAACCGATCGAACAAACCAACACTTAATTAAAAAATAAATATCCAACACAATTTAATCCAAAATTAAACTAACCTAGCAGTCCTAACCCAACAACCCATAATCCAAACAAATAAAACATTCATAATTCAAATAAGTCAAAATCGAAAAAACCAATCAAACCGAACTTCGGTTTGGTTATTTCGATTTTGGGATTTTTTTCGATCAGTTTGATTGATTGTACAAATTTATTCAGTTTAATCCGTTTTAGAAATTTTAGAACCGAATCGATCGAATGTTCACCCTCACACACATATACACATATACATACATTATTTATTACGTATTGTATGTATGCATATATATTGTGCATGTATGCAGGTATGTATGTATTACATGCATGCAAGTAGAAAGTATATATTTAGTATATAACCTTAAGGGAAATATTTTTAATTTATGAAAGTTGGGACCTGATTTTTTACAAATTTACTAGAAAAAAGACACCACTTCGTTGGGGTACTTTTAATTTTTTTAATTAATTAATAATAATAAATTAATTTTAAATTATATTTTATTAAATTATTTATTTAATTTTTATTTTCAAATTACAATAATATTAATATAATTATATTTTGTTAATTATTAAAATTAAATTTATGATAATTATTTATTTATAAATTACGTAATATAAATGCATTTTCAAATGTTACTTATATATATTTAAAAATATTTAGACTTTACTGTATGTTGTATATTTTTATTTATAGGAGTTAAAAAATAAGAAAATAAAATTTTGATTTGTATTTTATTCTCTCGTATGATCGACTTTCTCACATAGGTTAGCAGTAAGTTCGTTTTATCTTTTTTTTTTTTTACTTTTTTTCCTGAGCAGATCGGATACGATCGACCCACAACTCAACGTGCGAACTTATCCCTTTAAATACATCATTTAAAATTAAAATAACAAAATAACAAAATAATTGTTTTTAACTTTTTCCCTGAGCCGGGTGGGTACGGATCCTAAACCGACTCGCAAGTCAACGTGCGGACGAACCCCTTTATATACATCATTTAAAATTAAAATAAAAATAATTAATAAAATTATTTTTTAACTTTTTTCCCGAGCTGATCGGGTACGAATCTTAAATCGACTCACGAGTCAACGTGCGGACTAACCATTTTAAATACATTATTTAAAAATAAATAATTAAATTTATTTTTTTATTTTTTTTTTAACTTTTTTTCCCTGCGGATCGAGTACGGATCCTAAACCGACTTGCGAGTCAATATACGGATCAACCCCTTTAAATATCTCATTTATAAATAAAATAAAGTAAGAAAAAAAAAACTATAAAAACTATAAAAAAAAAATTTTAAAAATTTTAAAAAAAAAAATTCAAGTGGATCGATTACGAATTCTAAATCGATCCGCGAGTGAATGTATAGGTCAACCCTTTAAATATGCCATTTAGAATTAAAATAAAAGTAATTAATAAAATAATTTTTTTTTTCTGGAACGGATCGGGTACAGATCTTATATCGATCCGCAAGTCAATGTGCATCCCAACCTCTTTAAATACATCATTTTAAAAAAATAATTAATAAAATAATTTGTTTCCCGAGCGGTTCTGGTACGAATCCTAAATCGACCTCGAATTAACATGCGGACCAACCTCTTTAAATACACAATTTTAAAATTTTAAAAATAATTAATATTTTTTTCTTTTTTTAACTTTTTTTCGTGTTGGTCGGGTACAAATCCTAAATCGATCCGCAATTCAAGATGCAGACCAATCTCTTTAAATACATCATTTAAAAATAAAATAAATTTCTTTTTTAAATTTTTTCCTGAGCGGGTCGAGCACGGATCCTAAATCGATCCGCGAGTAACGTATAGACTAACCTCTTTAAATAAATGATTTAAAAAAATTAAAAACTAAAAATAACTAAAAATAATTAATAAAATAAATTTTTTTCCAAAACGGGTCGGGTACGGATCCTAAATCGACCCGCGAGTGAACGTGCGGACCAACCCATTTAAATACATTATTTAAAAATAAAATAAGAAAACTAAAAAATCTTAAAAAAACTAAAAAAAAAAAATTATGTTATAGAATAGGATAAAATTGTCCATAACCTATTTAAAAATCTCGCTTAAATCTCAACTCAAAAATAAATATAATAGATTACTTTTTACCCCACTATCAAACAAAACAAAACAAAAAATTTTAATAAATGCCAACTGAATCCCTCAAGACTCAATTTTAATAATAAGAGATGGTTCTTGATTTGAACTTGAATTTCAAAAATTAACTTTGGGTTTGATTTGTCATGGATATAGATATTTGATTTGAACATGAATTTGAAAGAGTGATGAAAGATTTGATGGTATATAAAAAATGTAATCATGTTATTATTGCATTAATATTCATAATAATTTTAGTTGAGCCGAGCATACAAAAGAGAATGAAAGTAAAAGGATTAAGGGTTCGTTTGTCTCGCGAAAAATTATTTAAATGGTTTTCGAAAAAATCTTTCTAAAAATAAAATTATATTTTTTGAAAAAATAATATTTGTTGTTGTTTGAATGATTATGTGTAAAATATTTTTGATTCTTTAATTGCTTTCAATGTATTAATATAAAAATGATTGATTTTTACACTTAAGAAATCAATTATTTTTTTCTTTGCTGCTTTTATTTTTAGGAAATTGATTTTTATGAGTAAGGATTGATTTTTTTTTTTTTTTTTTTTTACTTTATTTCAACTTCTATATAAGAAGAAATCGATCCCTATACGAGTGATCCATTTTTTTCGTTTTTTTCAACTTTCAAAAAACATTGTATATTAATACATTTTTTTACTCATCTCGGAATTTGTCTTTTCCCATCAAAACAAATTTGCATTTCTCTCTTAGTAGAAGTGGAATTCTTTCTTTGGATCAAGCAGAGGCTGTTATTCAAATAACAGAATGGATCTTGGTACAGAAAGAAAATTGAAGAAGCGCACCTTCAAAATTCCACTGAAGGTGCAAATAGAACATTTCTTCATTTAATTACATATCATTATTTGCCTTGCTTTTGCTACAAAATATTTCTGTATTAGCTCATTATTGTTGCATATTTATTTTATCCTTTTTCCCATTTTCTTTTCATTGTAGATAGTGGAGAAAACAATGGCACCTGGAATGTCTCTTTCAAAAGAATCTTTTTCTGATGCTAAACGTAAATTGGAAGCATTGGACAGGAAGGATGCAGAGTCTTTTTAAAAAATAACCTTGAAGAATATATATATACTACGAAAGAGAAGGTGCAGTTTTTTCTTTTTTTTGGTTAAATTTTATTTTTGCATTCCCTCATGATGGTTGCTTTTTGAGTTATGTCTCACATTTTTTATTTAAAATGAAACTGTTCAGAATTTCTGCAGAACAAGAAATTGTTGTACTTTGTGCACTTGTTTATTTAATTTTCTTTATGTTTGGTTGATTGTATGAGCGGTCAGTTGTCCATGGCAGTCGGTCTTTCTTTTAGAGAACAAAAAGTAATTTTAGTTAATTTGATATCATATCATACTAATTTTAATTTTTGTTGCATTATTGCTTATACCAGCTTGAAACATCTGAAGACTTTGAAAAAGTATCTTCGAATGATGAACGCCAATCTGTTATCAACAAGCTTGATGAGGTTAGTTCCATCTTTTCAGAGATTGTTTTAGTTAGTTTACTCTGATTAAAAATTAAACATAGGGTATTTTTTATTGTTTCAGGTTCAAGAATGGCTGTATACTGATGGTGAAGATGCGACTGCCTCAGAGTTTCAGGAACGCCTAAATTTGTTAAAAGTGACTGCTGACCCAATATTTTTCCGGTATCCTCTATTTTCTTGGGATTATTTTTTCCTTTTTATTTGCGTCAACTATATTCTGAACAATCATGCATTATAAGGGCTTAAGAATTGTGGACTGAAACAATTACTGTGAACAATGTTTAGATTCAAAGAGTTAACTGCACGGCCAAAAGCAGTAGAATTTGCTCGACAATACCTTGCTGAATTGCAACAGGTACTTCAGATTGGTTATTTGTAACATGCTTACTAATGTTATGTTTGGAAACATGAATTTGAAAATTTGGATTTCATTTGCTATATAAATTGTGATAATGAAATACATACATTATGTATAAATTAGTTAAGATTCAATGCGATTACATATTTGAAAGGTATAAAAACATGAATTTCAAATTCACAAATAGCTATAGGTATTTCAAATTCATCACTTAATAGGCATCCAACAAATTCATAGATTTGAAAAATAATCATCAATGTTACATTTTCATGAGTTTTATTACATAATTTACCTATTTTTGAAATCCAAATCCAACTTTTGAAATCCAAGTTCCCAAACGCAATCTAAAAGTTATCTAGCAACTTAAGTTTGGTTTAGTCGTTGTTACTCTCCGGCGGGTAGAGATCTCATGTTCAATATAACTAATTCCTTAATCCTCCGTGTACTTCTTTGATTGTACCAAATATGGGTACCAAAGGTTATCTGATTTTGCACAGGTCGTTCGATGAAAAACTGGCGAGAGGCAAGAAGATAGAAAATAGAGAGAGAAATAGGCAGAAAAGTAGAAGAATCAGAGAACTAGAGGAGGAAAGGTGGAAGGATAGAAAAGGAATGAGGGAGAAATTAGAGAGGAAGAATAGGTGGAGAGAAAATTCATTTGCAATAACATATTATCTCAATAATTCATACTCCCAAGCTGCTAAGAAATTACTAACTCAAAAGTACTTTAGCTTATAACACTCAAAACTCTTATTTAATTGCAAAATACCAAATATAGCCATAAATGCTTTAATAATTCTTTAAGGTGGGTCCTACATCATTACCTTTCTTAGTTAATTCTTTATGATAGATCTTTTGTAGGGGTCATTCTCCTCAAATTCCAAGAGACAAAACTCAGATCCATAAACCAAAAGACATCCTACGTTCCTGTTTTATCTCCTTTCCTCCAACTCCATTGTAGTAATGAATACAAGTTCTGGCCTTGTTAATTCTCTACTATCTCGCTAACTAGCCTTCCTTCGGCTACTGCTACCCTTCCTTTTTAGGTACACCGATTTGAATCTTCTCTTCTTCCCAATTTTCACAAATAATTTTTAGGCTTGGTCTTCAAACGGCAGAAAAGAGAATCCCATGACCTTACTCACCAATCTGTCTTTTTTTATAAACGTATTCTGACTTATTAGTCTGAAAATCTTTCACTGCCCATTTCCATGTAAGAAATGTTAGAAATTGAGGCGCCTCTACATCCTGCTCTTCTCCACTCAGAATATTTTATCATATTTCCTTCAACCATTGGAACAGTTTCCATGAAGAAGTTACCTCTGACACCGCAGAGAGCGCCAACCTAGATATAATAACAAACCCCAAACTTAAATCATTATCCGATATGAAGAAGTAACCTCTGACACTGCAGAGAGCCCAACCTAGATATAATAACAAATCCCAAACTTAATCATTATGTCCGATAACATCACTAAACAATAGTGTTTATATACATCTTGCCCATGCTTTACTTTTCATAGATGTTAAGGAAATATTATTTTCTATAGATGTTAAAGTATTTATAGCCACTTTGGCTTAGCTTAAGTGATAAGGTTGGGGTTGGGTATGGGTATCCTGTTCGAGCCATAGTGCTCCTTCTTGTACCCAAAAAGAAACAGAAGTTATAGTGTAAACTAAGAAATACATTATCTGGCAGCAGTTTAGATTAATGTTGCTTAGCATTCTATTATTGTTTCCTAACTGCCCTTAGTAAACATTTGCCCTCTTTGGATTGCATTATTTTACTTTTGTTTATGTATATTATCTTTTTGATGAATTCATTGATTATATTAGATTAAGTTTCTACATTTGACTACACTTGTCATCTATGAAGCACGGACACTTCTATCAAGGGAGTGTCCGACACGGCGGAATATGTGTCGGACACGTCAAAAAAATAAAAATAAAATCGGACACGGTCAAAACATGGTCAAGATACGACTGGACACGCGATAAAGGTTTTTTTTTTTTTTTTTTGCATTTTTCTCCCAAATATGAAATCAACAATGAGCAATTTGGTTCTAATGGGTTATTTAAGATCCAAATTTTTAAATTCTAACATAATTTTAAAAACTGAAAAGCTATTTGCACTTTAATATTTAATTGAAAAGTATCAATTTTACATTTTTATTGTATATTATTATATAAAAATATTTTTTATTGCCATGTCTTGCCGTACCGTGTCCTATTTTTAATTATTTCTAATTATTCATTTCTCTTTTTCAAATAACTTTTATTCATTATACCATTTCACAATAAATTCACTATTGAGTCATGTTTTTTAAATTTTCCTAAGAATTGAAAAAAATATATATACATGAAGGGAAATCGCCACCCCCCATGGCGATTTCCCTTCATGTTTTTAGCAAATTTGGCTAAAAATACCAAGGGAAATCGCCATGGGGGGTGGCGATTTCCCTTGGTATTTTTTTCCAAAATTTGCAAAAAACATCAAGGTTAAATCGCCACCCCCCATGGCGATTTCCCTTGGTGTTTTTTACAAATTTTCAAATTTTAACGCTGGGAAATCGCCATGGGGGATGGCGATTTCTGATGCACCCAAAAGAGTGTATCTTATTTAACCTTGCACTAAAAAGATAAATTGTAAGTATAGTAGTTAGCAAGGGTCGAGTCATCAGGGATTGGGTTTTAGTTTATAAGTTAATAGTTTAAAACTTAAATTCAAGAACAATAAAAGAAAAGGGGTTTTTGAAGCCAGATTTAAACTAAAGTAAATAATAAGAATAAGATGCAAGGCGGTATAACCAGCCAATAAAAATATATATACTAAATTAGGCGGTATAACCAGCCAATAAAAATAAAACAAAGTTAATATACAAATTAGGCGGTATAACCAGCCAATAAAAATAAATATACTTTTAAAAATAAGCAAACTAAAAGTAAGAAAACAAGTAAGTAAGAAGAATCAAATATGAAAAATATGGTTAAGGTTTCATTCTCCACCACTAGACATCATTAAGAATCAATTTCAGATCTATCAATATCAACCAACTATCAAAGTTAACAACCGTAGATAACAACAAGCTCTGTTATCCCAATCTTTCCTTAGTTTGTCGTTAAATAGAACAAGCTCTCTATTTAATCTCTAACCATCAAACAACCTAGAATAAGCTCTCTAGATTCAATTTAATGGCAGCTTTATGATGAGAAAGATAGGTTGATCTAAGCAACAAACACATAAGCTCGGATTGTTCAACTTAGGTTATGTTCCACTTTGCAATTATTGAAAACTTGACCATAATCATTAATCACAAATTGCCACTTATGAATAGGAAATCAAGACAATTACACGGATCAAGACTCCTAAACTAGCAATAGATAATTATCAAGATCTATCTAGTTGTACACCTAAACAAATCAAGACAACATCATGAACAATTCTTGTAGAAGAACATAAGCAACTTTGATAGAAAATTAATGATAGATAGAATCTGAAAATCAATTATAAAACATGTCTAGGGCTTTGAAATCACCCTTAACCAAATAGAAGTTTAGCCTAGCATAGGCATTGTAAACATAAAATTAAAGAAAATCTAAGAAGAAAATAAAAGAAAGAAAGAAGAAGAGGAAGAATATTAATTATCCAACCTCTTGCTCTCTCTAAAGAAAAAGAAAACTAGAGAAAAGAAAGAAAACTAGAGAAAAGAAAGAAGAAGAAAACTTAGAGAATTTTATTAAAATGGCTAATATCCTACCTATGTACAATATGATCCTCTACAATCATCCAAGGCCCTCTATTTATACACATTTTGGAGGGCTAAATGACAAGAGACAAGATTTACAAATTTCAAAGGTAGGTATAATAGGTGGGTGCATTTTTCTAACAATTTTCGTCATATTGTATGACCATTTTGATCAGCCAACTTGATGGTCAATTTTGTCAATATTGGAGGCCTGATCTGATCACATGGTCTTCTAGAAAAATGTTCCCCTATGAGTTACTGATTCATAGCCATTGGAATCAGCTCATTTGCTGATGTGGAGAAGAATATATGGGCAAAATACGAAAACAGGTCAGCACAGACGTCATTGCACATCAGCCAACTTGATGGTCGATTTCTTCAATATTTGAGGCTTTATCTGATCACATGGTCTTCTAGACAAATGTTCCCCTATCAGTTAGTGATCCATAGCCGTTGGAATCAGCTCATTTGCTGATGTGTATCGGACGATATGGTCAAAATGCGAAAACTGCTCAGGACAAACGTCATTGCACATCAGCCAACTTGATGGTTGATTTCGCTAGGGAAAACGACTCCTTTTCAAGAAGTGTAAAACATGAAAAGATAGATATGCCTCTTAACTTTGCACGGTAAAAATTTCAGCCTTATTGCTTCAGTGAAACTCCAGATATAGCTGATATGGCAAAAGGTGTCGGAACTGGAACTGAACTGGATTTGCCCTTAATTCTAGTAATCTGAAATCACTCAAAGAAACTTGTGAAAAACACCAAATTACATAAAAATATAAAAGATCATAAACACAATTAGACTAAACAATAATAACTCATATTTGACACAAAACAATAATAAAACATAACTAAAAACTATATAATTATACGAGTTATCACACCCCCACACTTAGATTGTTGCTAGTCCCTAGCAACGACTCAATAAAAATAAAATAAGAAAATCTAATCTAATCCATTTTCGTAGGAAATCACGGTGGCACTTAGCATGTGACACAAGCCTTTAAACCCCTAGGTGTCCCTAGTGGACGAGTTTAGTCTCGTGAGGGTTTACTAGGATGATACCCACAAACATTGAAAACATAAGAAAAACTAAAAATAATAATTATAACTAATCCTTCCAATATAAATTTGAGATAATCATTGGACAAGTCTTAAAAACTAATCAATAGCTTAAAGAAATTCACAAAAAATCTTGCTTGAATGTAAATAGTTTGAGTTAAGCCAATATTAACATAACATATTTCAATCAAAATAGTGCATATTCAAACTTAATCTCAACTTCTCACATGGGATACTCTCTTGATTTTCACTCTTTAAAGTAGTGGTAACGTGTTTACACTCAATCAATCTCATGAAAACACTTCTACCATATGCTTGCTTGTCCACCTATTCTCCACTAAAAGATCATGCAACTTCATAAATCAAGAGGTCTTTAATCAAGGTTGTAATGGGGCCAAGGGGTTTGTAATGTGGTTGAAGAACAAAAGGATAAAGATATCACAAAGGTTCCAAAGAGTTCATAAAGTTTAGAGACATAAAACAATTATACAAAGAAACTTCTCAAAACTTTTTACAAGTACATAGTCACCTAGGCCGGATATTCATGTTGGGCGTTTTCTTCATTCTAAACAACTTTGTAACATCTTTTTCTTTTTCCACAAATTCAAGAGATGATTCATATATTTTTTTTCTTGACTTTTCTTTTCTTTTCCCCCCACACTTATTTCTTGTTTCTAACCAAAAAATATCCCTTGTCTTTGCAACTTGTCTCAAATCATGCTAATTCATCTTTGGAACAAAGGTAAAGATATAAGTATATTTAGGTTAGGGACAAGTTATGGTTACCAAAGAGATAGCTTATTCAATGTAGGCTCAAATTGGTTCACTAAGGGTGTGTTCTCTTGGAACATCAATAAGGGATGGTTGTTTGGCTCTGGTTATAATCCTAATGCCTCTATCATATTCATGTTGTCACATGTATCAATATAGTCTCAAACGGTTTAAAGCAAGTTCTAGAGAATCATGTAATCATAAGAGCACTCAAGAAAGAAATTAGATTGATTTGTATAATGCATCAATCATTTTAGGCTCAAAAACTCACAATGATGATTATACAAGTCAGTTTTAAGTCTAAACATGCTTCTTTCTCAATCAACATATCATATTAACATTGGCTCATAAAAAAAAAGTTGACATCAAGCTCAATTCTCATGAAAATCTTCTCACTAATAAATCTGTTTTAGACTTATGCAATTCATATCTCATCATTGTATTAAAAAGGAACTAAAACACACTAAAAATAATAATAAAGACTCATAAAAAAAAAATAGTAGACAAAAATAAAAGAAATCCTAAATCATTCCCCCCACACTTAATTCTTACATTATCCTCAATGTAAGTCTATTAACCCAAATGAAAGAATCATGTGTAAGAGAAAATAACTAATAACATAAGAATAGGAACAACTAAGACTCAAAACAAAACAAACTCATGCAACCTAAATAATCCTAAAATACTAAACAAAAATTAACAAGTAAACATAAAAAGATTAAAATCAAATTGACAAGGTATGTCTCAAGTCTCCCTTACTCAGACCTTGTTCAGAATGAATACTTCTAAATTGCTTAAAACACAACAAACTTTTTTTTTTTTTTTTGAAAAGAAGAAATCAAACTGACAAGGTATGTCTCAAGTCTCCCTTACTCAGACCTTGTTCAGAATGAATACTTCTAAATGGCTTAAAACACAACAAATTTTTTTTTTTTTAAATTAGCAAAATATGTCCCTTACCCCCTACTAAAATATGGCATTGTCCCCAATGTCAAATTTTAAAGGTAGAATTTAGGAGATATTACCTGCAGAGGTTGCTAATCACTTATTATAACTGAGACACAACAAACAAAATGTTAGATAATGTCACAAAGACAAAGTGCAATCCACTCCTTGCTCGTCCATATCTCTTTTTCTTTTTCCGAGCGTTTGCGAAACAACCGTAGCAGATAAACACTCATAAGCTTTGAGCTTTTTGAGTAAATCTTCAATGGTTGTAGCAGAAATTATGGTTCTCCTTGCCTCTGAAAACATGAATCCATTATCCACAGCATTATCTAAATATGAAAGCAAATTACTAAAATAACCATTAATATTAAGCAAACCAATGGGTTTCTTATTTGTGACCAAAGATGACCAAGAAGCCACGCAAGCTATTTCTTCCAATGTACCCAGACCTCCTGGTAGAGCAATGAATGCATCGGCAGAATGGTACATGATTGTCATCCGTTCAGGGATACTCCAGACTTGTATTTCCTTACCCAAGGTGGGTCCACAAAAATCTGTGAATAGTTTTGGCACGATTCCTAGAACTGGACTTCCTCCGGCGTGTGCTGCTGTAGCGACTGCTCCCATTAAACCCGTACTACCGCCTCCATAAATCAAGTGGATCTTTTGTTGGGCAAGTATTGCTCCAACTCTTATGGCTTCATCAGTGAATATGTTATTTTTCCCTAGATAAGCACCTCCAAAGACACAAATTTTTTTAATGCGCTGGGATGAAGTACTTTCCATTTTTTTTTTCGAGTGCCTGAAAGAGAATGAGTACATGGTGTAATATATAGAGGACTCAGTAGTGAATCAGACAAGAGTAATAATGTCGCCGAAAGTGTATCTGACCTGTCAGAAGAAAATGTTAACCTAACAAAATATTTTTGCGTGATTTCAGGAAGAAAATCAAAAAGAGAAGAAAAATCAACCGTAAAAGACAAATAAAAAAAATTGAGAATAATTACACAAATCGAACAACACGTAAATTAAACCGAAATGAAGTTATTGCAAATCAAACCAAAAGCTGAGAAGTCATTTATTGTAGTTGTGATTGTGGCTCACATCTTCCTCTGGTTTTACGTCCAGAAACGGCTTAAACGCCTTCTATGAGTCGAGGATATGCTTCCCATCCAGTCTTCTTACAAGCTGGCAAACAGGGTCTTTTAACATCAGATTCCCAAGATGTTGCCATTCCCTTTGGAATTGCGGCCATAAATCAAGAATTTCTCTTTGTACGTCTCCACTAGGATGCGTCTCAAGAGAAAGTTGGATATTACCCAAATTCTCCTTACTCAGTCCATCCTTAATGAATTCAATTTTATCATCTCGATTAGAGGACGGAATCCCAATTGAACGACATTTACCGTTACACGTCCATCGTGCACATTTGTGGCAATTTGAACTCATGCGCTTTGCTCGTCGCTTCTTTGCAAAAGTGTTTCTACCTGTACCTGGTAAATGCAAAACAGGAAGATATTCATCTTCACGTACCTTGGCTTCAATTATCCAACGTATGTCTCCAGGAATCCCTTTCTGCATAAGCATTCTTAATCTTTCGAAACGAACTTGGTAAAGCTTCAGTAAAATATTTCGAGGAAAAGGAGGAAATCGTTTCTGCAATCTTGTGAGAATATCATCCATCCTGAAAAAAAAAATGAAAGAGAAATTGAAAGATAAATTTATATACAATATCAGTTTTGTGGGTAGCTGATGGAACCGACTTAAATAATCACGGAGTACCGTTATCCGCCATTTAACCGGGGTTAAAAAAAATAAAAATTATATTTACATCTAGTTATTTTCAAAACCAGGATCAGAAAAAAAAACAACATAAAAAGACTCAAAAACAAAACACTCTAAATAAAATCCTAAATTCTTCCCCCCACACATAATTTTTACATTGTCATTAATGTAATGCTATTAATCCCAAATGAAAGAATCATGTGTAAGTGAAAAGAACTAATAAACAAAATAAACTTATGCAGCCTAAATGAACTTAGAAACATAAACACAATTAGCAAAGAAACATAAGAAAAAGATAAAGAAAAAGAGAGCAAATCTGAGGATGGCAGTTTGGCAATGCTTTCACTAATTAGGCTGCCTCCCCCAATTAGCACTTGATTTAGTGTTTTGAACCTAACCAACACCCCTTCTTGGCATTTTAGGCTTGTCAGGCTCATACATGAAATTTCCCAAATTTATGCGTTTGAGAGGAAGCTTTCTTTGCACAACAGTGGATGCATTCTCCATTACAAGTATTATTCCATCATCCTTTGTGGTGCATATGTCATCGAGGAATGGAGCATATTTTGATACTTGTTGAATGACCTCCACAAACAAGTTGTTTAAGGTTTCCGGCATGTGTTGTTCATGTTCTTCCTCCTTGAACTTTGCAAATCTACTAGGAAAAGGTGGAGAAGAAACATTAGTAAAAAGTGAAACCTTAAACGTTACCTCAGGTGCCGAAATACTTTTATTTGGATCTTTGGCTTCATTATCCTCAAGAATAGAATCCATCTCTAATTTTGTTTCATCCTCATCTTGTTCCTCATTCTTCAAGGTCACAATAGTAGCATTCTCCTTTGGGTTAACCATCGTTTGGGCTGGGAGTTCTTCAGATCTTTGTGCTACCCATCCCACCATACTACTAGCCAATAGGCTCATTTGCCTTTCCAAACTCCGGATGCTTGCCCTTGTTTCCTGTTGAAATTGCAAAGTATTAGTAACAAGAGAATCGACAAGATCTTCTAAAGAAGTACCTGAGTTTTGAGTCATATGTGGTGGTTGAAGAAGATCTGGTTCTTGAGACCATGATTGATTGAAGCTAGATGGATGAGTGTAATTGGCATAAGGATCTACTTCTTGGTAATTTTCTGAGTAGCCATAATTAGTATGATCCCACCATCCCTCATGGTAAGTGTTTGAGTAATGATCATACAGTTGGTCTTGGAACACTTGATGGCCTTGACATCCTCCCATGGCCAATTGTTGAACTGGGTAGGTGAGATTGGCTTGTTGATTCTCCATGTTCATGTATGCCACCAACTCTTCAAGTGTTAGATTGCTCAATTCCATTGTTTTTTTTTTTTTTTTTTAAATTTGAAAAGAAAAACTTGTATGTACAAGAAAATAAAACTAATTAGAACTGAAAATAAGAATAAACCAAGTAACAAATAAACTAAAGAAAGCAATCCCCGGCAACGGCGCCAAAAATTTGATGCACCCAAAAGAGTGTATCTTATTTAACCTTGCACTAAAAAGATAAATTGTAAGTATAGTAGTTAGCAAGGGTCGAGTCCTCAGGGATTGGGTTTTAGTTTATAAGTTAATAGTTTAAAACTTAAATTCAAGAACAATAAAAGAAAAGGGGTTTTTGAAGCCAGATTTAAACTAAAGTAAATAATAAGAATAAGATGCAAGGCGGTATAACCAGCCAATAAAAATATATATACTAAATTAGGCGGTATAACCAGCCAATAAAAATAAAACAAAGTTAATATACAAATTAGGCGGTATAACCAGCCAATAAAAATAAATATACTTTTAAAAATAAGCAAACTAAAAGTAAGAAAACAAGTAAGTAAGAAGAATCAAATATGAAAAATATGGTTAAGGTTTCATTCTCCACCACTAGACATCATTAAGAATCAATTTCAGATCTATCAATATCAACCAACTATCAAAGTTAACAACCGTAGATAACAACAAGCTCTGTTATCCCAATCTTTCCTTAGTTTGTCGTTAAATAGAACAAGCTCTCTATTTAATCTCTAACCATCAAACAACCTAGAATAAGCTCTCTAGATTCAATTTAATGGCAGCTTTATGATGAGAAAGATAGGTTGATCTAAGCAACAAACACATAAGCTCGGATTGTTCAACTTAGGTTATGTTCCACTTTGCAATTATTGAAAACTTGACCATAATCATTAATCACAAATTGCCACTTATGAATAGGAAATCAAGACAATTACACGGATCAAGACTCCTAAACTAGCAATAGATAATTATCAAGATCTATCTAGTTGTACACCTAAACAAATCAAGACAACATCATGAACAATTCTTGTAGAAGAACATAAGCAACTTTGATAGAAAATTAATGATAGATAGAATCTGAAAATCAATTATAAAACATGTCTAGGGCTTTGAAATCACCCTTAACCAAATAGAAGTTTAGCCTAGCATAGGCATTGTAAACATAAACATAAAATTAAAGAAAATCTAAGAAGAAAATAAAAGAAAGAAAGAAGAAGAGGAAGAATATTAATTATCCAACCTCTTGCTCTCTCTAAAGAAAAAGAAAACTAGAGAAAAGAAAGAAAACTAGAGAAAAGAAAGAAGAAGAAAACTTAGAGAATTTTATTAAAATGGCTAATATCCTACCTATGTACAATATGATCCTCTACAATCATCCAAGGCCCTCTATTTATACACATTTTGGAGGGCTAAATGACAAGAGACAAGATTTACAAATTTCAAAGGTAGGTATAATAGGTGGGTGCATTTTTCTAACAATTTTCGTCATATTGTATGACCATTTTGATCAGCCAACTTGATGGTCGATTTTGTCAATATTGGAGGCCTGATCTGATCACATGGTCTTCTAGAAAAATGTTCCCCTATGAGTTACTGATTCATAGCCATTGGAATCAGCTCATTTGCTGATGTGGAGAAGAATATATGGGCAAAATACGAAAACAGGTCAGCACAGACGTCATTGCACATCAGCCAACTTGATGGTCGATTTCTTCAATATTTGAGGCTTTATCTGATCACATGGTCTTCTAGACAAATGTTCCCCTATCAGTTAGTGATCCATAGCCGTTGGAATCAGCTCATTTGCTGATGTGTATCGGACGATATGGTCAAAATGCGAAAACTGCTCAGGACAAACGTCATTGCACATCAGCCAACTTGATGGTTGATTTCGCTAGGGAAAACGACTCCTTTTCAAGAAGTGTAAAACATGAAAAAGATAGATATGGCTCTTAACTTTGCACGGTAAAAATTTCAGCCTTATTGCTTCAGTGAAACTCCAGATATAGCTGATATGGCAAAAGGTGTCGGAACTGGAACTGAACTGGATTTGCCCTTAATTCTAGTAATCTGAAATCACTCAAAGAAACTTGTGAAAAACACCAAATTACATAAAAATATAAAAGATCATAAACACAATTAGACTAAACAATAATAACTCGTATTTGACACAAAACAATAATAAAACATAACTAAAAACTATATAATTATACGAGTTATCAATTTCCCAGCTTGAAAAAAAAAAGCTGTATTTTGGGAATTAATCCGAAACCAATGGTAATTTGGGATTTTTTTTTTTGGCTATATTATAGTAAAAAACCCTTAAAGTATTTATAGCCACTTTGGCTTTAGCTTAAGTGATAAGGTTGGGGTGGGGTATGGATATCCTGTTCGAGCCATAGTGCTCCTTCTTGTACCCAAAAAGAAACAGTAGTGTAAACTAAGAAATACATTATCTGGCAGCAGTTTAGATTAATGTTGCATAGCATTCTATTATTGTTTCCTAACTGCCCTTAGTAAACATTTGCCCCTTTTGGATTGCATTATTTTACTTTTGTTTATGTATATTATCTTTTTGATGAATTCATTGATTATATTAGATTTAAGTTTCTACATTTGACTACACTTGTCATCTATGAAGCACGGACACTTCTATCAAGGGAGTATCCGACACGGACACAACTCCGACACGGCGGAATATGTGTCAGACGCGTCAAAAAAATAAAAATAAAAGCGGACACGGTCAAAACATGGTCAAGACACGGCTGGACACGGGATAAAGGTTTTTTTTTTGTTGCATTTTTCTCCCAAATATGAAATCAACAATGAGCAATTTGGTTCTAATGGGTTATTTAAGATCCAAATTTTTAAATTCAAACATAATTTTAAAATTTGAAAAGCTATTTGCACGTTAATATTTAATTGAAAAGTATCAATTTTACATTTTTATTGTATATTATTATATAAAAATATTTTTTTATTGTCGTGTCTTGCCGTACAGTGTCCTATTTTTTAAAAAAACTCCTGTGTCGCTATGTCCGTGTCGTGTCGTATCGTAACTTGTACCTTTACTAGTAAGAAATGAGATAATATCAGACTCTCTACTTTTTAATATTTGAGTATTCAACGACAGACATGGAACCATAAAGAAATCATGCATATTGGCCAACAAAAGAAGAAAAAAAATTGCATGTTTTGTGGATAAGCTGGACTACTCTTTATAGTTTATTATCATAATTATATATCTTAAGTGTATTTTATATATATACACAGACACACATACAATAACACACACATATACATATTGCGCCTTACTTCACTCAGGCGGGTGCTTTTTTTGCGCCTTGCGCCTCAAGCAATAAAAGGATTCTAGTGCCTAGAGTGCGTCTTGCGCTCTTGACAACACTGATCGTACCCGTATTACGTGTCCATGTCCGTGCTTCCAGCTTGTCATGTTTGCCACATTGATTAGTCATTAGTTGGCTTTAAGGTATGGTTGGTTGCTACATGGATATTTACTTTTGTGGGTATCTGTGGGTAGACTATTCGTGGGTGGGAGACAGACAAACCTTGGCTGCCAAAAGACAGAATAGATGAGGTATTTTTTCACATTTAAAATTCTCTTTGGGATATTTTCTAGGTTCGGTATCTGCTTATGCTTGTGGCAAAAGCTTATAAATGTTTTGCTTTTCAGTTGTCGATCAATATGGACAAGTTCAAGACTTGGTTGGATGAGAAGGAGGCTGAGCTGAAGAAGTAAGTTATTGCTATTAGTATGATGCTAAAAGTCATTTATATAGCATGGCGAGAAGTAGGATCTTCGTAATGAACATTGGTTAACTTCTTTATTTGTTTTTTTTTTAATTTATGCATGATAGGAAACATACTAACCTCTCTAACGCTATGTTTGGATTGAGGGGAGGGGAGGGAAAGGAAAGGAAATGAGGGGAAACATAGAAACCTTTCCTTTGTTTCGATAATATTTAAAATATAATAATGGGAGGGGGTTTAGGAAGGGGAGGGGAGGGAAAAGGAAAGGAAAGGATTAAAATTCTTTTACTTATGAATTGATTTTTATACCCTTAATTATTTTTTTTCAATTTTCTAAGAATATCATAAAAGATGCATCTCTTTAATTGAAATTCTTTTTTTTTTTTTTTAACTTTCGAATTTACTTATAACAATTAATTTCAAGATTATTAACGCAATAGATTAAACATTTAATTTAGAAAGGGTATAATTGAAACAATATAATAGAATATACTCTTTCCTTTACACTCCTTAAACAAGCAAAGGATTTTTAAAATCCCTTCTTTCCTTTCCTTTACTTATTTTTAGCTATCTAAATAAATGAATGAAGTATCATTTCCTTTCCTTCCTTTTACTTTTTACTTTCTTTTATTAACTTTAACCCCAATATAGTGCAAGTTGTATTCTAAATTCCAACCTGCCCATTACCCATTTATACGGGCAAGGTCCAACTTGCCTACTAATTTTTTATTATTTTCAATTTTTTGTATTAAATAAAAGAATTTAAAAGCATTACTTATTTTTTTTTAAAATGGTCTTGTCTCGTGTAATAATTCATAGATCATTTGCATAGGTGAAAGGTACAATAAAAAAGAATTATTTTATGACACAAGAAAACTAAGAAAGTAAATAAAAAAAAACACTTCATAATAGTATCTATCATAAACTTCGTATATATATATATATATATATATATATATATATATATATATATATTGTCATTAAGTTATCAAGGCTATTAAATTTTTTCTTTTGGCTAGAAGAAATAGGGTTAAAGAATGGAGGTGGGGGAGATCAAGGCCCCTGATTTGGCCTGTGAAGAGCCAGATTCTCCCCCCACCATATGGTCAGCGCCAGGAGGACCAGTTCAGCCCCTTGCCAAGCCAGCACCCCTGCCCTCTCTTCCTTCCTTCCTCCCACCTCTTTCCCTTTCTCTCTCCACTTAATTAAAAAAAAAAAAAGGACAAAAACAAAACAATGACCTTGACAGTTTGAAAATTCCAGGTGAGTTCTGGACAACTTTGAATGGTAAAAAATAATAATAATGATAAAATGGGTTGTGATAACCCAGTCCATTTATGACTCGTCTACATACCCACCGGTTTGCGACACTTAATGACACCCTATAACCCTTCCCTTATCTTCTTTTTCCTCCTAGATTATTTTGTTTTGAGTGCTTATAAGTAGTCAATAGTTTTCTGGTTCTGGTTTCTTTTTTGCTAAGCATTCAACTTAATTGTTGGTAAAGAAGTTTTGTGGCCATTTTATCATTGAATATTTTCTTTACTGTATTTGAGACTTAATCGATAAATTTTGAATCACATGCTCCGAGTAAAACATACATTTCCTGTCACCTATCAAGGTTCCTTCTTTTAGTCCTACTTTCCAACCTTGTTCTTACATGTTCAACTTAGTGACTTTCATGCTAACCATCTCTCCAGGATGTCTGGATTCAGCAAACTGGTTTTCACATCTGACGAAATATATGAGAAGGTATTCAGTTTGCAAGACAAGGTATGGTTGCCAATTCTAGTTGATTAATACTGGAAATGAGGATACCCTTAGTAAGTAGTTTCATTAAATGCGCATAACTTGTGTTTAATATATTACTATTTGTTTAGGTTGCAAGCATTAAGAGAATCCCCAAGCCAAATCCTAAAGTTGAGAAGCCCATAAAGAATGAAACTGAGACCAATTCTGAGAATGCAAAAAGTTCAGACTCAACTCCCGAGAAGGATACCGCTCAAAATGACAAACTAGCTGGGGACTCAGATAGCTCAATCAATGGAGAAGTTAATGTAGAATCAGAGGCCAATGACGAGTTATAATCAGTTTAACACAACAAGCAAGACTCTTTAACTAATTATCAGCCGATGCATTCCAGCAAATTTACTCCATGGAAGAAATCATAGCTTTGCCCTACTCTGCTGTTCTTCAGATTGATGGTTGCGTGGTCAGATAGCGCCGTTGGTTGAAACGCTGTTGCCGGCGGATTTTCAGTTCCTTCCATCAGCAGTGATGATACTTCCCTGATAGGTAAGGAGCATTTATTGGTAGTTTAGCTTGCCTTATAAAGAATTTTGGAGACAGAATAATTGTTATAGGATTTTGTTATACCAAAAAGGAACTACAATATATCATCCTTATAATGAAATAGGTAGATTCTCAAGCAAAAAACATAAGGACCAATCTCCTTTGGATCTAAGTTGTATTGGCCATTGGGTGCTAAATGATTTATGAGTTATGACACCCTTTTTCATGTCAAATGTTTCATGTCAAAACTATTGGTGAAAGAGATGGTTCACTAGCTGCCATGGCATTTTTCGTTTTTTTTTTTTTTTTTACAAAAGAAGTTATAGTTAGGGAATAAGGAAGACATTGCAAGAGTTAGGATCTGAATTCATATTTGCTGGATGTCACTTCTTAAAGGTGACTGAATGAACTAACTGTATTAACTTTTGGATTCATTTTTTCGTTTTTTTTCCACACTATATTAATGTTTTAAAACTTATTTTCCATTTTTTCTTTCTTTGGGTGTGCTTGGTAAAGTCGAAAAGTGGAAGGATGGGTGTGGGAGATTGGAAAAGTGGGAAGAAAATAATTTTGAATATGTTTGCTAAGAAAGAAAAGTGAGAGGAAAGAAAATAGAAAAGATATTATTTTCACCATAATGCATTAAAATAAATCTTTCCAAATTGAAATGATAAGAGAAGAGAAAATGAGAGAGATGCGAGTTAAGTGTACATATTTACAAGATTATTTATCATTTTTAAAATTTTATCTTTCTATCTTAATTTACAAAAGGTATAATAATAAAATAATATAAATTTTAAATTTTTTCTTTTCATTTTTCAATTCTATCAAATAATACGTGGAAAGGAAATTATTATTATTTTTTTACTTTTTTATCTTTTCTACTAAGCACATCAAAAAAAAAAAAACATGTTTTTATCTTTCTATTTTTTTTCCTCCTTCAGTTTTTCATCTTTCCAATCTTCTTTTCACCTTACTAAGTAAAGATTTAGGGTGTGTTTGAATGAAGTATTTAGAGGAAAAATTTCATTTCAATCAAGGTTTTCAAAAGTTTAAAAATAAATTTACTTGTTTGGATAAAAGTAAACCTGTTCATGGGCCGGGTCAGGCTCAGGTCGGACTCAGGCTCGGCCCGAAATATGGGCAACTTTTTTTGACCTGGTCCGGCCGGCCCAAATTGTCAAAAGAATACCCAAGCCCGGCTCGGCCCGCACAAATTTTTCCAATTAAAAAAATAATATTGTATAGAACTAACCACCCTCATAAGATGTGATGAATCTGGTTATGTTTCTAGATTTAACTCAATGGCAATCATAGTTTCTTTCGATTTTCTTCTTCTTTCTTTCAAGAAAAGAATAAAAAAAAAGCTGATTGTGATGCTCAATTACTGATCCTTAAATGGTGGTGTTTTAACTCTTTCAGGTATCACTACTAATTAAAGAAATATGAAGCAGACAGAAAACCAGAAAATGTTATGATGATGTTATGTCTCTGTGAATGTGAGCTGCGGCCTGCCCGTTTAGGGTTAGTGACTGACTGGGTTTGGGTGATTTAGGGTGACAGAAAATCCAAGCAAAAAAGAAAGATTGAAATGGGTCTGGGTTTGGGTGACCGGGTGATTTAGGGTCAGTGACTAGAGTAGTGAGGTGCGGTTGAGTTGAGAGAGAATTTAGGGTAAGAAAAGTAAGGAATAGAGTAGGGTAACAGGTAAAATTTAAAAATATTATTATAAAATATAAATATTAAATAATAACATAATATTCGGGTCCGGTCGGCCTGGGCTTATAATTTTCTGTCCAAGGCCCGAACCTTTAGAAAATGGGCTTATTATTTTGCTCAAGCCCATTTTTCGGCCTAATATCTTTGTCCAAACCCTCCGAAATATCGGGCGGGCCTTCGAGTTTAGACGGATAGTCCGGCCCTTGGAAAAGTCTAGATAAAAGTGATAATTTGAAAATTTATGAGGAATTTCAAGAGGAGATTTGAGCATCTCAAATTCTCTTTTGAAATTCCACCTAAAGAAGTGATTTTTCAAAAAATTTCTAAATTTACTTTCATTTGTTCCCACATGGCCCACTATAAAATACAAAACTCAAAAGATAAAATATCATTTTATTTAACTCTAATAGATATTATTTTTTATATTATTAATAGGATTTTGCAAAAGAGTATCCTTAGGACATTCTTTAAGGTTAGTTAATATACTATTTATGATAATAATATTGTATTAAATGTAATACACGATAACTTTATTCATTATTTTCAATACATTTGATAAAAATATTACTATATATAGTAACCTTAAAAAGTGCCTTTAGAGCACTCGTTAGCAAAATCTTTATTAATAATATCTCTATATTTTTACAAATTTAATGATGCCCATATTGCATTTTTTTTATACATATATATTTTATTTTTAATATTATTATTCTTTTATAATTTTTTTCTCTCATGAAATTTCAATAGCTTAAATTATCTTTTAAAAAATATTTATCCAAACAAAATAATTACAAATATTAGCATTTTGAAATGATGCATTTTAAAATGTCTCCATTTCAAATTTCTTTAAAATTTTAAAATTCTCTATCCAAACACACTCTTAGAGTTTTTTTTTTTTTTAGTTTTTCTCTATTTTATCTCATTTTTTAGAAGAGCCATACGCTTTATATATGCTAACTGTTTAATGATTAATGACGAACTCTATTAATTTATCAGTTGTTATCGGAGCTGTTACTTTGCTAAGCTAATTATATTTACCTAAGTCTTTTTCTAATATTCATCATTTTGTTAAAGGTTGTATTATTATTATTACTAGATTATCGGATTTGAATTAATATTTTGTAGTAAATTTGAAAGATAAAAAAGCAAGAGTAGTAAATATAATAATTTTAAAAAATAATAATTTATATTCTTATAAGACACCTGGTATAAAATTGAGAGTTATTTGAATATGGTTAATTACATCTGGCAATTTCAGACACAACATAATTATACGATACGAAAATAACATGGAAAAAATAATTAAAACACGATATGACACAAAAATAACATGAATACGATACAAATACACAAACGTGTCAAAATCTACATAAAAAGAATTATTGTGTCAAAATTTATTTAAATATATAATACCCTAAATATGATTATGACAGAAAAAACAACACGAACATGAAGACGTGCTATATAAATTTGAGAGTTATTTAAATAGTGTCAATTAGACTTGACAATTTCGGACACGGCATGATTATACGACACGAACACAACATGAAAAACATAATTAAAATACGACACGAAAAATAACATGAAACACAACAAAAATACATGAACGTGTCAAAATCTACATAAAACGAATTATTAACGTGTAAAAATTTATATAAATTTATAACTTTAAACACACGATAAAATAACACGAACATGTTACGAACATATAAATTTTTCTTTATATTAAATCATTATAACAAATTATGCAAAATATAAGATGAATTGAGACACGACATGAACACACAATTTTTTCTAAATTGAATCACCATGATAAACTATGCAAAATATTTGGATGAATTGAAACATGACACGAACACATGAAAAAAATAATTAAAATACGACACGACACAAAAATAATATGAACACAACACAAATACACGAACGTGTCAAAATTCACATAAAATGAATTATTAATATGTAAAACTTTATATAAGTTTATAATACTTTGAACATACGAAAAAATAGAACGAGCACGATACAAAAAATAATATGAACACGAACGAATATCCTAACGTGTCAAATCTACATAAAACGAATTATTAACATGTAAAAATTGTATAAATTTATAATATTTTGAACATACAAAAAATAACACAAATATAAAAACAACACGAAAAAACAATTTTTTCTCCATCTTTTCTTTTCTTTCTTTTCTTTTTTTTTTCTTTTCTTTCTTTTTCCTTTCTTTCCTTCTTAATCAAAAAAATTTTGAAAATACTCAAACTAACCCCCTCAACCCCCTTAATATCCATACTTAGTTGTCAACTAAGCATGGATTCAAAATCCTTAATTCTCTTCTCTATGCATTCTAGGGATAGTCTTTATAGTAAGTAATATATTAGTACAAATTTATTTTAACAATAGATTTTTTTTGGTATAAAGCAAAAGTTAATAGTGTTGAAAAAATAGTAACAAAAGGTAAAACATAAAATTGTATGAGGACTAATTTAATATTGTTGTTGAAAAAAATTTACGTTGAAAAAAATATGTTTAAAAAATATGGTGAAAAATATGATTTAATTTTAAATGTTTGGTATTGTTATGAAAAAATGTTGTGAGCAATTGAAATATTTAAAAAGATATGTTTAAAATAATAAAAGCTTAAAGATGTTAGGATATAAAGTCATTTTACTCAAAATCTAACTTACAAACTATAAAAATTCTATTTTTTTTTTTTTTTTGAATTGTCAAATCATAATTTTAATTACAGAAGCCAAAAAAATTTATCCATTTAGCATTGCCAACAATAATTGTAAACGGGACTTAAGTGAGATGTGGAAACACTGCTCCTAAGTTATTTATTGTTGTTTTATATTATAACTAGTTTTTCACTCGTGCAATGCACAGGAATTTTAGTTAATTTATAATATTTTAATTTACTAAATTTATTAAAAATAGTTTTATGATTTTTATTTAAAATTATTAAATTCATCCAATTCAATTTTTAAAAAGTAATATATAATATGTACTGTAACACTAATTAATAATCAAACCACTTAAAAAAATTCTTTAACATATGTAACTTAAGAAAAAGTTACAAAAATCTTCTCATTCAGTTAGTCAAGACAAATATGGTTTTTCTTTGCTTGGTGTTAAGACAAATACGATTAAATTAATAAGAATTGTAATTAAACTTACTAATTAAAAACTTATTCATGCTTTGAAAGAATAAATGGTTGATTTCCTAAAATGTAATTTTGAAAAAATTATATACTTTACCTTAAAAGGAAGAAAAATCCACATAGGTCAAATTAGAGGTCGGATTGAAAGAAAACTATACTTTTTCTAATGACATAATTACAATAATATTATTACATTCTGTCAACAATTATGTGATTTGTTGGTAGAATGTTGGATTCTTAATTTGAGTGACCAAGATTCAATTTTAAAAAATTTTAAGTACCGAAAATATATACTATTGTATTCTCTATTTGGCAATTTAATTTAATTAAAAAAAATCCATCATGTAAAGAATATCTTGATTAATGTTCAAATCCATTTCATATCGCTTTCTATCTCTTTCATTCATTTTGAAGAATCACCAATACAATAATTAAGTAACCATTATTTATTCTTAAAAAATACATTATTGAACAATATATATACAATAGAAAACATAAAGCTTAAAGATTAAAAAAAAAAAGGTTTTGCAAAGATAAGGGGAGATATCAATACTAAACATATTGGGAAGAAGAAATGTATTAAAGAAAAGAAAAAAAAAAAAAAAAAAAAACTTTTTCGCTAGTTCTTCACTTTTTTTCATGATGAATTCTAAAATAACCATAAAATAAATTATTTTAGACCATATTATTATATAAAGAAAATAACATTATATATGTATATTAATTTTTCATGAAAAAATATCATTCTTCGATATCTAACGTTTTTGCTTGAAACTTTTTGCTAACCTAAATACACATAGGCCATAATTTTATAAATAAATAAAAAAAAAAAAAATTTGAAGTGAATACTTATGTCAATTTCAAAGTAGGAATTCTTTTGAAGCAAAAAAGGGCGGGAAAGTTAGTTAGAAGGAAAGCTCTCAACTCACGATAGCAGGACTATCTTGACCTGAGAAATTCTTCATTCTTTTCCAAATCTTTCACCAAATCTCATCATTCTTTCATCATCTTCATCTCATTCCATCAGATTTACATCAATTTTAGTTGTTCGGTGCTTCTTTCTTGGATTCTTTCGAAAAAACTGCAGTTTTTTCATTTTCTTGAAGCTGTTTGGTTTCGGATTGCTCTTGGAATCCTTGTTTCTTCAATGGATTCAGATCATGTGAGGACACGGGTGGAATCTTCACAAAGCTATGCGATTGTTCATGGTGAAATTACACAATTTGATCAAGAGCAGATGGGATCTCGAAAGGGGGAAAGGACAGAGGCAGTTACAACAAACTCTGGTGAGGTGGTAAAAGCTGATTGGAGGAAACTCTTCTCAGCCTCTGCTGATCAGACTTTGCAGTTTTTTCCGCCTCAGATCTGTAATGGAGCCGTGACAGTTAAGCCTCCAGTAGAGGTTTTTGCAGAAGGAAATCAACACTGGACGAACTCTGTGATGGCTCAGTTCATTGGAAGAATTCCAAACTTCAGTCAATTTCAGAGAATGGTCACGCTGCTCTGGGGGAAAGATAGTACGGTGGAGATCAAACCAGCTGGGTTAAATCTATTTGTGATTCAATTCTCTAACTCAGAGGCAAGAGATCGAGTTCTTGAAGCTGGCCCTTGGCATATCCACAATAAGCCACTTATTGTCAGGAAATGGGAGCCAGGGATGGAAACTTTGGACTTCAGTATGGAAAAGCTCCTATTTGGATACATTTAGGTCGAGTTCCATTAGAGCTCTACACAAGAACAGGATTGAGCTACATAGCAAGTGCGCTGGGAACTCCTCTCTACATGGACAGAATAACATCCACTCAGCAGAGATTGGCTTATGCCAAAGTGTGTGTTGAAGTTGCAGCCACAACTGTCATTCCAAGCACTATAGAGGTAGAGTTGGAAAATGGATCCATAGCCTCTATAACAGTTGAAGCTCCTTGGTTGCCACAAAGGTGTTCAAACTGTAAGATTTTTGGGCATTTGGATAAAGCTTGCCCATCTAAGCCTGTTAGTGCTGCAGCAAAGGTCTGGAGGCCAAAGGAAAAGAAGCAAGGACAGGAAGAATGTATAGCAAAGGAGGTTATTGAGGAGAATGGCCAGAGAGCTGAAAGTGTTGCTGGACCATCAGTAAGCCCTAAGAACCAAAACATGATGCCAAACTTCATCAGTAAGGAAGTCATGAGGCCAAACCAGAATAAAAATCTTGAAATCAAAAAGGCAAGTTCACTTAATCGATTTGCTATTTTGGAAGAAGTAGTTGAGGAAGATTATAAGGAAGAGCTTGAGCCTGAGGTCAGGGATGAGAAGAGGGCAGTTTCTGAAGATGACAGCAGGACAAGGCACTCTCCTAGGAAACCTAGAGCAGCCTCTGCTGGAGTAGCAGACCTTATGAAGAATCTGAAGATAAAGAGGAGAGGGCCTATTGACAAGGGAAAAAGGAATAGTGCAAAGGTAGACCCCACTACCTCAGGAAGTTCCTTGTCAAATTGATTCTAATGAAACTATTCATATGGAATGTAAGGGGATTCAATCATTCCCTTAAACAAAAAGATGTAGTTAGTAGAATAAGAAAGCTAAGAGCTGATATTGTTTGTATGATTGAGACTCAAGTCAAGGTTCAGAATATGCAGCAGATCTTAGATAAAAGATTTCCAGGCTGGAGCATGTTCCATAACTATTCTGAGGCCAGCAATGGAAGGATCTGGTTTCTTTATCAAAGCCATGTACAGGTGAGTCTGGTTGCTGCAATGGACCAAAGCCTCACATGCAGCATATCTTACACAGGCAAGCAGTTCTTACTCTCAGCCATTTATGCTTCTAATGAGGGCATTGAAAGGAGAAGGTTATAGAGCCATTTAGTTAATTTGAACAACACACAGTCCAATCTCCCATGGATGCTAGCTGGAGATTTCAATACTATTACTGACCCCTCTGAAAGCTCTAGTTATGATGGATCTCAAGCACCTAGTACTGATATAAGGGATTTCACTGAGTGCTTGCAAGTTTTATCTTGTTTTGATCACACTTTCATTGGGCCTATGTTTACATGGTCTAACAAGCAAGTTGAAGGCTTCCTGGCCAGGAAGTTGGATAGAGTGCTCATTAACGCAGAATGGTTCTCAGCATTTGCAGAATCTCATGTAGAATTTCTAGCTCCAGAAATTTCTGATCACAGTCCAGCTTTCATAAAGCTTGATATGGTGAGTGCCTCTCCACCAAAACCTTTCAAGTTTTTTAACTATTGGACTAGACACCCAGAGTTCATGCAAACTGTTGAGAACTCTTGGAGGGCACCTGCTGGTGGTAACCCCATGGTTAGCTTGCATACCAAACTTAAAAGATTAAAGTCAGTCTTGAAGAACTTTAATCATGCTCATTATGGTAGCATCTCTGAGAAGGTTACAAATAAGAGAAGGGAACTAGAGGATGTTCAAGTAGACCTGCTCAGCCATCCTTCTGATGAATTGGTGGAAAAGGAAAGGATGTTAGCTCAAGAGTACAATGAATTGATGAAAGCTGAAGAGAGTCACTTCAGACAGAAGTCAAGGGTTCAATGGCTCCAGGAAGGAGACCAGAATACTGGTTTTTTTCATAAGATGGTTGCAGCTAGGCAGAATAGGGGCACAATGAGAGTCCTATATGATGACAGTGGAAATAGGCTTGAAACTTTTTCACAGATATCTCAGGCAGCAATCTCTCATTTCCAGAAAATTATAGGCACAAAGGACTATAAGGTTGAGGGATGTACAGAGGAGTTTCTAAGAGATCTTTTGCAATTCTCCTTCTCGGATGCAGAGAAGTTTGAACTCTCAAAGCCAATCTCCAGGGAGGAAATAAAGGAGGCAATATTTGCAATCAAGGGGGATAAGGCTCCAGGTCCGGATGGTTTCACATCTCAATTCTTTAAGGAAGCCTGGGCAGTAGTTGGGGAGGACTTCATTGCTGCAATTCTTCATTTCTTTCAGACATGGGATTTGCTGGCAGGCTTCAATTCCACTATTGTAGCTCTAGTGCCAAAGACTCAAAATCCAAATAGCATCAAAGACTACAGGCCTATTTCCTGTTGTTCAGTAGTCTATAAAAGCATTACATCTGTGATGGCAAGAAGACTCAAAAAATTCCTGCCAACAATCATCAGTAAAAGCCAAAGTGCCTTTGTGGAAGGAAGAAATATCTCAGATAATGTCCTAATGGCACAGGAGTTAGTAAGGGGCTATGCCAGAAAAACTCTATCACCTAGAAGTGCCATTAAGGTTGATCTTCAAAAGGCTTTTGACACTCTTGACTGGGACTTCATGTTAATGGTTCTTGCAGCCTTGAACTTCCCAGCATATTTTATTACATGGATCAAGAGCTGCATCACTGGTTCTAGATTCTCCTTATCAATTAATGGAGGCTTGGTGGGTTACTTTAAGGGTGCAAGGGGTATAAGGCAAGGATATCCTATCTCCCTTTACCTGTTTGTACTAGCTATGAATGCACTTTCAAAGCTTTTGGATGCTGCTGCACAGCATAAAGTCTTTGATTTTCATCCTAAGTGTAAAAGGATTGGGCTAACTCACCTATGTTTTGCTGATGATTTGATGATATTCGCTAAAGGGAAACTGAAATCCATCCAGGGAGTGCAGGATATCCTGGAAAGCTTTTATAAACTTTCTGGTTTGCAGCTTAACTGTGCCAAAAGTGAACTCTATTCTTCTGGTATCAGTAGAGCTCAGCTGCAGGAAATCCAGGGGGTGACAGGCTTCAAGTTAGGAGAGTTGCCAGTCAGGTATTTGGGGGTTCCCCTAGTAACAAAGCAGCTGACAGAGAAGGAATGTGCTCCACCTATTTTAAAGATCACTGCTAGGATCTCTCACTGGACAACAAAGCTTTTGTCCTATGCTGGAAGATTTCAGCTTATCCAATCAGTTTTGTTTAATATACAAAACTATTGGTGTAGAATCTTTATTCTACCAAAGGCAGTGCTCTCCAGAATCAATCAGCTCTGTTCTAGATTTTATTGGGTAGGGAAAGATGCTGAAGCTAGAGGAGCAAGGGTGAGTTGGCAGAAAATTTGTTGTCCAAGATCAGAGGGGGGACTTGGCCTGAAGGACCTAGGCTCTTGGAACAAGGCAAGCATAATGCAGATAATATGGAATTTGCTGTTTAAGGCAGGTTCATGGTGGATAGCTTGGATCCAAAACTATGTCCTAAAAGGCAACTCTCTCTGGCAGGTCCCAATCACTCAGGGAAGTAGCTGGATATGGAGGAAAATACTAAAATTGAGACCTCTAGCAGCTCAATTTACTTATCAGAATAATGGAAGCCTAGCTTGGAGATTCCCTGGGGACAAATTTTCAGTGTCAAAAGTGTGGCAGCAAATCAGGCCAAGGCAGCCAAAGGTGGATTGGGACAGATTGGTATGGTGTGCTTACCATATTCCAAGACATTCCCAAATTTCATGGATGGCAATCCAGAACAAGCTTCCTACAAAAGATCGATTGATGGAATGGGGAATGGAAGTTGATGGAATTTGTGTTCTGTGCAACCAACAAATGGAGACTCGAGACCATATGTTCTTTGAGTGTGAGTATTCTAAGGTTGTATGGAGGGAAATTCTGCACCTTTGTCAGCTTCATAGAGGTATTAGAAGCTGGGAGTTTGAAGTTCAATGGGCAAAGAGGAAGCTAAAGGGTAAATCCCTTATTGCTACAGTGCTTCGAATAGCTTGGAATGCTTTCATATATCATGTATGGAGGGAGAGGAATAACCGTAGGTTTGGTAAACAACCTCAGCAGTGTATGCAAATGCTTGAGAGAATCAAAGAGGAGGTTAGCTATAGAATAGAGGGGATGAAAAACATAAAGGATGATATTGTTAATAGAGATCTGCATGTAGCATGGGGGTTAAAAAGTTCTCTGGTAGCATAACTGGTTCCTTGCAATGTTAAGTAGATACTGTAAATGGACTCTAAGTATAATTGTTTGTTAAGAACAATTGTTTGCTAGCTATGCTAGATGTAAAGATGTAGCAATGCATACTGCTTTTGGATAAATAAAATTTGCTTATCCAAAAAAAAATTTCAAAGTAGGAATTGAATGGTCAAATATCAAAGTAATAACATTTTTTATATTAATATTAAATTAGGAATTAATTCAAATTAGGAATTTCTTTTTGCCGTTAAAATATTCGGCAATTCAAGATAGTGTATGAGAAGTTTTGTTATAATTAGTTAAGAATTTAATGTATAAAAATTCAAACATTTTTTTGAAGATAATGCAAATCTTTAGTAAAAATTAAAACTATATTTGAAGCCTAAAATCAAGTTAATTATAAAAAAATAAAAATAAAAAATTATCAAGAATCTACTTTACAATCTTCCTTCGCGAATGAGCTAATTTTCTTTCCTTTTGGTATCAAATTAATAGTTAAAATTGAAACTTATAAATATAAAGCAAGAATAGGTACTATTTAAAAGAAAATAAAAGTGATTATTTTTTATGTATTTATAATTTAAAAAAGAACCTACGCACAAATTTATCTATTAACATGTCTAAATATGGGAAAACTAAAGCAAATATGTTAATGAACTACTTCAAAAATAAATTTTGAAGAATAAAAACATTAGAATTGAATCAAATACATATAAGAAAAAAATAAATTAATATACCTTAAACATAAGAAAACTCTTAGATATTTGTATTCAAAATAAAAAAATTACTATACTTGCCTTCCACATCTCCAAATGAAAGGATAGTTTCAATTTTGAAATAAGAAAATCTGATTTTTTATTTTTATCAAGGAATTCAATATGATTTTTTTTCAATTTATATTATTTCTTTTAAAAAATCTATTACAACTCTTATTTTGAAAAATATGAATACTATTGTCAAGAACCTTATATGGGAGCCACAAAAGTTTTTTTATTGCCATCAACCCAACAAAAAAGAAGAAAAATATCCAAAAAAAACTTTTTGAAGATCTATTTTATCATTCTTGACAATTTTTAAAAGAGAATTATTCTATTCTCGATGTATTTCACACAACATGTATAAAAAAAAAAAAACTCTTTCAAAAAATCTGCAAAAAGAATAATGTCGCATTTAGTTAATTTTATGATAATTACAACCAATATTAAAAGTAAAATTATATAGAATAATAAGAAATAATGATAAAATAATTAAATAAAATTCAAATTACAATTACAATTACAATTACAATTACAATTAATTTAGTCAATTGAAAATTGACTACTATAAATTAATGTAATTTCAATATATCTAAAAATTACAATTAAGAAAAAGGTCAAAAGTGAAAAATGGTTAACCATAAATCTAAGACAATAACGATTGTAATCAAATCTTGATATGAAAAAAAATTAACTAACATCTTTTTTTGTAAACTTGGCACGTATTCCATGGTAATTAAGTTTGATATGCATTCAATAAAAAAGTTTATAAGAAAAATAAAACGTAATTACATTATTATTTTGTAAAGAGAAAATGTTAAACAATCAAATTATTTCACAATAAAAATCATTAAAGAAAATTTTTCAATAGAGACTTAAACATAATTTTTTTTTTGTTGAAACAAACCTTAGAAACAGAATTGCACAAATAAATTGCAACATTCTACGATGCTCTAGCAGTCTACACTTTACAGCAAAGTATTTATAATAAGTCCAAAACACATATAAATAAATATAATTAATAAGGTCAATTAATACTTTTTGAGACAAATTTAAAAAAAAAAAATGAATTAATATGATATAACAATTAATTTTGAATTCAAATATAAAAAATATACGTTAAATAATTTCCTTTTTTATTAGAGATTATATATCTTATATATATAAGATTAACATGATTTTAGGTTAATTTGATTTTATTTGAAGATTTTTAATATTTTCTAAAAGTAAAAAGTCATAGAAGTTAACATTAACTAATTCAATTACATTATATGGAAAGAAAATCCATTATTTATTTGTTCATATTTATGTAAAAAGTAAGTCAATTAGAATGTAAAAGAAAATAATATAATTTATTATATGAAATTTAAATCAAATCAAAATAATTAAATGCAAGACCATGATGTTTATTCGAGACTATACACGTGTCAAAAGTATGAACCATCCACATTGGATATTTTTCTTTTTATCAAAGATTTTGATTTTTATATATTCATATAAAATAACATTTGTTTCAATTTTCCTTTTTTACCTAAACTTGTCTACCTCCAATTGTGTGAAAAATAAAATAATATGTAGAGTTATAGTCTCAAAACCTTAGATTTGCTTGTTAAAAAAAATGGGTGGCAATATAAATTTGGATTTTAAATTAAAAGAAAATAAAATGAACTTGAATTAGAATATGAAAAGTTGACTGATATAATAATCAAGTTTGAGTGATTTAAGGAAGATAATTATAATGAAGATATTATGTGATTTCAGTAAAAATTTTGAATTGATTGGGCATTATAATAAATTCAATTTAAAAATTGGAAAGTTGAATATAAATTAAAGTGTGAATAATTGAAGGAAATTATAATGGTACATTAAGAAGAAGAAATGGAATGTATGAGCAATATAAGAAAATCACCTTAAAACTTAATTTGTAGAAACTCTTATTTATAGTAATAAATATAATTATAATAATATTGAATATTTAGAAAGGAATAAATTTTAAATATAATTAATTTTGTTAATTAGAAAAGTTTTATTTATAGTAATCCTAAAAAAATATAAATAAATAAATAAATGCAAGTTTATTTAAGGTTGTACACGTGTCAAAATATAATCCGTCCACATAGGATTTTCTTTTTATAAAAGCTTTGACTTTTATATATTTATATAAAATTTATATTTAATTTTATTAAACTTTTATTTGAAGAAAAATAAAATAAAAATTATGATTACTTGAAATTTTTTGTTATTGTTAGTTTAATTTAAAAAATTTATAATTTTTGTTTTAATTTTATTAAACTTTTATGTGAAGAAAAAAAAAATTATGATTACTTGAAATTTTTTGTTATTGTTAGTTTAATTTTAAAAATTTATAATTTTTTTTAAAAAAAAAATTCGACAAAGTGGATGCAACATTTTTTATTTACCTAAACTACGCATTCATTATTACGAAGAATCACTTAATTAAAATGTAAAACCTTGTAAAAACATTAAATTTTTTAAAAACATTAAATTTTTTTTTAATTATATTTATTTTGATAAGTTTTGCATATTTTACAGAAAAAAATAAAACAATCAACAATTGGAAAATCTTTAGATGCCCCTGTTGGTACTACTCCAGATTATGGAAATTTTGTAAGTATAAGATTAATTAGTAGCATATTATGTAGGATTAATTTTTTTTGTTATACATTATTAGAATATTTATTTTTTGAGATTACAGGTCATTATTTCAATGATAATGTCAACAAACAATATTCATATACCTCCGTATCAAAACGGAATGCAATTTTCCAATATGATAATCACTTGTAATATTTATTTTACAGCTACATATTCTTAAAATGCCATCTGAATGGAATAATTTTTTTCTTTTTTGTTTTTAAGACTCCAAGTAGCAGTTGGTATTCAGCTGGTCTTAACTTACCCAATAGTGTGCAACAAAATAATGGTCAGTGCCCTGTCTATCTCAATTTTCATCTTTTTATTTTTGAATTTTTCATATAAAGACATCTACTGGATGGGGCTTGGGTGAAGCAAACATACTTTAAACACATAACTTCAGCTTTACACCAAATATACAGGTAAATTTATGTTTTCATTATAATGTATCATTTAAGAAGTTTGTTTTGTAAAGTTTAATTTTATGTTCTATTAATTATAGGAATCTTGCAAACATAGTCAAGGATACCTAAATTTCGACCTTTAATCACAGGTTAGTTCGATATTTAATTTAATTTTGTTGGTCAATGAATTTTACTTTTATACAAATAATTGTTTGTATTTGTTCAAATGATGTAGGGTATAGTTCCATATTTAATTTAATTTTGTTGGTCAATGAATTTTACTTTTATACAAATAATTGTTTGTATTTGTTCAAATGATGTAGGGTAAAACTCTTGGATTGACTTTTGGGAGTCAAAAACAATTGTCATTGATGGAGTTACATTGATACAAAAAGCTTGGATTTAAACTTGGATTTGGTGATTAATGGAAGGATATCTTGAATTGCAAACTTTTTTTTTCTTTTTAGTTAACTATATAGGGATGAGCTAATGAATTTTTTTTTTTTTTTTTTTTTTGAAAAATAGTGAAGTAAATACCGTACGACTTTGAATTTCAATATCTATATATATTTATGTATATACTTTTGAAGTGCCAACTAGTGGCAGAATCATGCTTTAACTGACTCATTATTGTAAATGAGTCTTTAAACTGAAAGTAGTTGTTATGAGATACATCAATAGTTCTTTTTTTTTTTCTTTTTTTACTTTTTGTAAAACAACCATCAAACATTCTTTTACCACCAATAGTTGTTAGCACTTTAAACTGAAAGTAGTTGTTATGAGATACATGTTAAATGGGACTTAGAAGGGAAAAAAAAAGGGTTATAAATGATAAATTAGACTCGGCATGTCATAATGAACTCAAAGTCATATTATAAATGAGAACAAATAAATGGATTAATTCACAATAACACATGCATCTGCAACAAGATAACAGCATTGCTGCTAATTTGCATTTATCCAATCAGTATCAGATAAATAGTTTTAACTAGCAAAACAGGGAGATGAATTTGATGATGATACCATCTCTTCTGCGACATGAGTTCCTTTAACTTGGGCTTAGTTTGGCATTTGTGGTTCGGATGCAAGACTGTGGTCAAACAATTCGATGGATGCTTTGAGCAGATAAAGAATAAGGTTATCTCTCCATTTTAAGTTTATTATCTTCAACAAAATTTCAACTAATATGCACAAACTGAGCAAAATTAAAGATGTATGGTAGCCCAGTCTAGCAGAAAATCTTGCCAATATCTACTAATAGCAGACAATCGAGAAAGGTTTTTTTCTATAAAATGCATACTCGAGGTCTTTTATCTAGTTATCAAGTCTAGATGCAAGAAAGACAAGTCACAATGATTAGAAGTCCTAGAGGTGTATGCCTAGTATTGAAATGCTCCAAGAAATTAGATCATACTGCTTTTGGAGATCAATTCTAAGATATATCAAGCAGTCAATTTGCCATTTATACCAGTGCTAAAACATCATTAGGTGTAGATCTTGTTTATCTTCAAACGATTGTTCAGAAGTTCAGAACATCATTAGGTGTAAATTGGACAAAACAATGTTTAGAAGTTCTAAATCCAAACCTGATTGAGCACATCAGAATCCGAAGCAGATAAAACAAGTGTAATTGCAAGACCCTTGGTGCCAAACCTACCAGCTCTACCAACTTGCCAAAGAACCAAGAAACAGACAACATCAGTCAGATAACTGATATGCGCATATCTATAGAAGCAACTCTTTAATTAAGGCAAAAAGGCTAACCCCAAATGTATCCTAATGCTACAGCTTAAATAACAGGAATTCCATCCACCCACAAAAAACAAAAAACCTTAATCCTAAAAACACTATAAACTACAGTAACTATGAATATTTTGCTAGCCACAAAACCTAAGAACTATGCCAACACCAAATGCATGGGTAGTTGTGAATGCAGCATCTGGACATCTAAGAAGCCTGCAACAAATACTAGGATTCAGCCAAGTTCCACATTAGACAAGAACCAGGCCTTGGCAATGACCATGCAGTCAAATGTTTCTAGGCTTCCCATCTTAAAAATCCCTCAAACAAGTTTAATTAGTTTGCCAACAGCTCAGGATTTCTGTGTTTCTATGCCCCCCAAACCTATACCTACCCTCCATTCCATCATTTTTAATTTTTCAAAACATAAAGCATTAAAAAAAAAAATCTTCTACACTGAAGATAAAATTTCTTTTTTTAAGAAAAAAATCATGAAATTGGAATCAACAATGATCAAAGAAAGCGTGATAAAGGGAGATGAAGATACCTGATGAAGAAGAGGTGTGTGATATTGTCGAGGTGAGGGGCAGTGAATCGAATGAAATCAGCAGTCGAGAGGTAGTTGGAGATGGCGACGACCAAGAGGGAAGTGGAGCGATAGCTAGGGTTTGGGAGGGAGGTTTGAGAGGCCATTCGATAGAGGTGATGGGTTGCTGCGTGTCCACTGAGTGGACTCGAAAGTTTGAGAGGACATTCGCACTCTGAAAGTTGTCTATTTGCGAGGAAGATTGACACCGTTAAAAGCAACCTAACTTTTTCAAAAAAAAAATAAAAATATTTCCGTTATCTATCTTGATAGAAAATTAAATTGGATGATTTAGAGATTTATGCTTATGTAAGTATGACATGTCAAAAATATTATATGGATTAATTTAATTGGTTGAGCCTATAGCTTAGGTGGTAGGAATGGTTCATATAATAATTTCTCCTAAAAATGAAAAGAAAGTTGTCATTTGTTAGAAACTTAAAAGTTGAAAACAAGGTTTTATTAAAGGATTATTATCCTGTACATTGGCGATGTATTTTTTTAATTCCACAAGCGGAGTTTATATATTTATTAAATTTTTTATATGATTTATATTTTTTTTAATCCGATCGTCGTATTTCGTGTTTTATTCGCGTAGATAATGCACGTTGAATTTCGAGTAAATTAAAAATATTTAACTATTTGTTCCGACGTAAAAAACTTTCAACCGTTAAATATACATTGAAAAGACAATATTCTTGATCAATATAATAGGGATATCGGATCAATTCGAAATTTTACGTGCACGACGAGTGTGATTATATCATTAAATCCAATAGTTGTAAAAATATAAATCGTATGAAAAATTACAAAAACGTTTAAACTCCGCTTGTAAAGTTAAAAATATCCATTACCAATGGACCGGCTAATAATCCTTCATTAAAAGCCACTTTTCATCTTTTTTTACAAAACTTGTTTTTGGAAATTGTAAGAAATAACAAATTCTTGTTTTCTATAATTTTTAAGTTTTAAAAATTTTAAAATGAAAACATTCTTCCAAACATGCTTTTTGTTTTATTGTATAAAATTTTGAAACTATAATATAAAATTAAAAACAAAAACAATCTCAAACGTATCCTTATTTTTTACTTTTTAAATAGATTTATCCTATAAACATCTATCTATAAAAATAAAGTAAACTTATACGAAGCTTACTTTGAGCGTCATATGTCATTTTCTTTTTTATATCACGTGGTACTTTACAATTAGACTTTAGTTTTTTTTTTCACAAACAAAAAAAAAAAATTAAAAAAATAAGAAATTAATTTTAAATATAAAAGCAGAGGCAACATAGGATGGAGCTTGCTAGAGCTAATGTTTGTCGAAGCCAAAGTCGACGTTCTGCTGTCTCTAGTGGCCATGACGACAGCGTCAATTACAACATAACACAATATATATATATATATATTAAAAGATCTAAAACACAAAACTGTTTCAATAAATAATAAATATTTAATTTTAATTTTTTTGTAATTATTAGTTAAATTAAAATTTTTATATATTTTTTAAAAAATTGTTGACAAGCGAGTGCAACATTTTTCTCATTACCTACGCCACACATTTATTATTATAAAATCACTTAATTAAAATAAAAATATTGTAAAAAAACGAAAATTTCTAAATATAAAATTGATTCATGTATTATACTATTTATTTTTTTTTTTACTTTGATACTTAAAGAATTCTTATTCTTAATCGGGTACTTGTACTATGATTCAGTCAAATAAGTTGTACTTTACATTAACACTGTTAAATAAATGATGATGTGACAAATAACATCTAATAAAAATGTGACACGTGATAAAAATGACATTCCAATGCCAACCACGTTATTGTTAAGAGAAAGAAAATTAAAAAATAGAAAAAATAAAAATTTAGAAAATCTAAAAAATTCAAAAAATATTATAAAAAATCAAATATAAAAAAATAAAAATTGATTTTTTAAAAATATAAAAATCTGAATTTTAAAAAATAAAAAATTATAAAAATTATTTTAAAAAATAAAAATTTCAAAATTTTGAACTCAACATTTTATTTATTTATTTTAATTTGTTAAATTTTGAATTAAAAAATTAAAATATAAAATATTATTTTTTATGGAATTAAAAAAATTTCAAAACAATTGAAAAGGTTTTGAAAAATAAAATTAAAAAAAAAATTAAAAAAATAAAAAGAGAAAGAGATGAGGGAATCAAGGAGAGAGAGGGGGAAAAGGAGAGAGAAGGGGAGGGAGAGGCATCGACCGACTGCAACCTGGCTGGTCCGAGGCAACCAGGCTGCGGTAGACCGACCTCCCCTTCCCTTTCTCTCCTGATTCTTCCCTCCTTTTTTGTTTGGCAGTCGCACCTCGTCGGCCCGAAGCAGATCAGCGGTCGGCTCTCCCTCCTCTCTTTTTTTCTCTCTTTTTTTTTCAGATTTTTTTTTTAATTTTTATTTTCTAGTTTTCTTTTTTACAACTTTTTTAAAAATTAAAAAAATTCATTTAAAAAAAATAATTTTTATAATATTTTATATATTTAAAATTTTCATATTTTTTATATATTCTTTTAATTTTTCCTTTTTAATAATGATATGACATCATAGAACTAGCATTGACGTGACAATATTATTTATCACATCATCATTTATTTAACAGTGATAGTGCAAAATATCAATTTATTTGACAAAATTATAAATTTATAAAATAAGTACCCGATTAAAAAACAAAAATTAAGTATCAAAGTGAAAAAAATAATATAATACGGAGTCAATTTTATATTTATAAATAAAATATTATTTTATCATTTTGATTCTCATTATTCTAACCCTAGTTACACACACACAAAAATTTGTCCTAAGCAAAGCAAAGAGCAATGTCTCAAACCTGACCAAAACACTCCCAAGCAATCACAGAAAAGAAAAACAAGCTTTCAAACTCAAAAAGGTATTTCAACAAAGCTTTTCATCTCTCTTTAGTTAGTCTGCTTCTCTTTACTTTCATGCTCTTGACCTTCTCCAACAGGTAATTATCCCTTTTCTTTGTGTTATTTTATAATATAAAATAATTTCTTCCTTTTCTTTATATTCAGACAGAACTCTAGATCTCTTTGTGTCTATTTTCTATTTTTGTTTTTTTTTTATTATTATTTATATTGTTGTTTTTTTGCATAACAAAGTGAAGGTTGGAGAAAAATGAAATGGGTATCTCTTGTTTTGAAGAAAAAATGATTTTTTTTTTCTTAAAAAAAATTGATTTTTGTGTAAATTTGTCTCACATAGGACATTGATGGAGAAAACTGAAGTGGGCATCTCTGGGTTTTGAGGAAAAAGGAAGAAAACTTTGGTTGAAAAGCTTGATTTTTTGTTTGTAATGGAAGGAGGATTAGGTGGAAACACTGTTCCGCCAAATTCATCTGATAAATCTAAAGTTTTGGATGTAAAACCAATACGTACCTTGGTTCCTCAATTCCCGGACGCGTCCGAGGGTCATCCTTTTGTTTGTGTGCCTCCTAATGGCCCTTTCCCATCTGGGTTTTCACCATTTTTCCCATTTAGTGGACCACAAGGATCCCTATGTACACCTGACCTTAACCAAAATGGCATCAATTCAATTGCTGTGCCGATTCGGTCATTTAGAGCAGAAAATGTGTCTCCAATGGATACATACAAATCAGCTGGATCAAGTTCTGTTAAAAAGAAGGCGAAGAGGAGCAACGGTTCGAAGTTCTCGTTCACTGCTCTTAGTAATTTCAATCCTGGAATTAGTTTATCTGAACGAGATGACGGTAACAGGGAATTGGTTGAAAATGTGCTTTTGAGGTTTGATGCTCTTAGGAGAAAGCTTAGCCAAATGGAAGATGCAATAGAATCACATTCTGGGATTATTAAGCGTGCAGACTTGAAAGCTGGCAACATGATGTTGAGCAAAGGGGTGCGGACTAACATGAAAAAGAGAATTGGGGCTGTTCCTGGTGTTGAAATTGGGGACATTTTCTTCTTCCGAATGGAGTTGTGTTTGGTGGGGTTGCATTCTCAGTCTATGGCTGGAATTGACTACATGGTTATCAAGGGTGATTTAGAGGGAGAGCGAGTGGCTTTAAGCATTGTTTCATCCGGAGGGTATGATAATGATGCTGAAGATCCTGATGTTTTGATATATACTGGTCAAGGTGGGAATGCTGGTAGAGATAAAGAAGCATCTGATCAGAAGCTTGTGAGGGGAAATCTTGCTTTGGAGAGGAGCTTGCACCAAGGCAATGAAGTAAGAGTCATTCGAGGTTTTAAGGATTCTATCCATCAAACATCTAAGGTCTATGTATATGATGGGCTGTACAAGATCCAAGAGTCATGGATGGAGAAGGGAAAATCAGGTTGCAATATGTTCAAGTATAAACTGGTTAGGATCCCTGGGCATACAGGTGCTTTTGCCACTTGGAAATCTATTCAGAAGTGGAAAGAAGGTCTGTCTTCTAGGGTTGGACTTATTCTTCCTGACCTTACTTCAGGTGCAGAAGGCACACCTGTTTCACTTGTAAATGAGGTTGATGGTGAAAAGGGGCCTGCTTACTTCACATATTTCCCTACTGTCAAGTATTTGAAATCATTCAAATTAGTGCAATCTACTCTTGGCTGCAATTGCCATGATGCGTGCCAAGCAGGAAATTTTAACTGCTCCTGCATTCAAAAAAATGAAGGTGATTTCCCTTACACTACCAATGGCATTCTAGTGTGTCGAAAACCCTTGATATATGAATGTGGTCCCTCGTGTTCATGCATTCATAACTGCAAAAACAGAGTTTCACAGACTGGTTTGAAAGTCCACTTAGAAGTTTTTAAGACAAGAGATAGGGGTTGGGGTCTGCGATCATGGGACCCTATTCGTGCAGGTACATTTATTTGTGAATATGCAGGCGAAGTTATTGACAATATAAAGGCAAGGCAGGATGGGGGAGATGGTGAAATTAATCAGTACATTTTTTATACAAACCGTCTCTATGAATCCTTCAAGTGGAACTATGAAACTGAGTTAGTAGGAGAGGAAAGTTCGGATGCAACTGAAGATTTCGATATTCCATCTCCCCTAATCATAAGTGCAAAGAACAGTGGAAACGTAGCTCGATTTATGAATCATAGTTGCACTCCAAATGTTTTCTGGCAGCCAATCATGTATGAACATAATAATGAAGCTTATCTCCATATTGGTTTCTTTGCAAAGAAACGTATACCGCCTATGACAGAGTTGACATATGATTATGGTATTCCACACTCAGATGAGACTGGAAGTAACAATACGGCATATGGAAGAAAGAAATGCTTATGTGGATCACCGAAATGCCGAGGTTATTTTTATTGAGGTTTAGGTTGCATACTTGTACTGTGTAGACAACCAAAACTTTTGGCTTTTTTGAAAGAGGTCCGGAATCTCCCTCATCTTTGTCTAATCATGTAACTCTATATGCATTTCATCTTTAATGTTTATAGCTTATTTTAGGGATGCAGATTGTTGTTATGCTATGGCTGCCATTACATGCAGAAGAACTGACAATGTATGGAAACCATGTAGGATGGTGTTTTTTGTAGTCTATGTTTCAGGTACTTAAGATATGCCAAACTACTTGGTATTTCACTTTATTATCCTTGTTTATGAATCAGCCGACCCCAAATATGTTGGGATTAGGACTTGTTGGTTGGTTTGGTTTGGTTATCGTTGTTTAAGAATAACTTTTGAACTTTTGTTATTTTTACTACCCGCCTTTGACTCTTTGCCTATGAATTGGTTGTTTCAAGTTTTTGTGCTCTTAGTAAGATTATGCCATACCTAAAAATTTCTAGATAACAAGTTATGTAACTCGGATTTTTTATTTTTCTTACTTTGTATCCGACATCTGTGTTCGATATATATTCAAACATGGATATAGGATATGATCTTCCTAACATATGAAAAAACTTCAAAAAAAAATGAATATATCTGTGTCGGACTCATACTGGTATCTGACACTCACCCCAAGTCCGGATAACATAAATGACAAGTATGATCTCATTGTATATATAATTTTTTATGATATTAATTTTACACATGATTATATGCATGTATATATATTTATCTTTGTAGCTCTTTACAATAAAATAAAAAATTATTTATTATTTATGAATTTAATAGCAAGTATCGTTAAACGGACTAATATTATGATTATTGATCAAACTAATCTAAATCATATGATAAAAGATTATAAATTTGAAATTAAAAACAAAACATTTATTCTAAATAACATGTAAGAGATTAATTTATTATATATCACATGATAAGATATTACTACACTGTATACAAATTATTATAATAAAATACACATATCAATGATCTATTTTATATATTTTTAAAACATTACATAATAAGACTTAAGAGATTATACATTTGAAAATAAAAATAACACATTTATTTCAAAAAAAAATATATGTATATTAATAAGAAATTATCTAATTTAATTTAAATAACATTATAAGAGATTATTATAACGTAATGTACCAATCATTCAGATAAAATAACATTATCATTATCAATTATTTTTTTTTAATGTATTTTATTTTACATTGCATGAGAAGATGTTATACTTTTAAAATTAAAAATATTTATTTTAAATAATATGTATAACTATAAAATATTGTAGACATCCAATTTTGTTCGTGGTCTTTTAAAGCATTATTCGAGATAATCTGATTAAAACAGTGCTTGATTGTTAGATTAATCTCGCTCGAAATATCTTAATATTGATCAAATATTGTTTAAATCGAATTCGAAATTAAAGTTGATTTTTGGATTTATAATAATTTTTTTGGTATAAATTGAGTTCGAATGATTTAGGACTTAGATTTATTGTGGGTTTCAAGTTATTGTTTTAAAATTTTATTTTGAGTTTTAAACCCAATATTGTTTTTTAGATCCAATTGTGTTTTTGGGCTTTAAACTTGGACTTTGGATCCAATTTGAGCCATATTCATTTTATTTTAGTTTTTTATTTTATTTAGTTTTTCCTTTCTTTTTAAATTTTTTTCTCTTCTTTTTATTTTTAATTATTTTTTCTATTTTTTTTTAAAAATGAAAAAAATAAATATAAATAAAAGACCAAAAAGAAATGGAAACAAAGTTTGAAACCAAAAACAATTTTTATATCTGAGACAGAAAGACTTCTTTTAAAGTTAAAATTAGATCTTAAAAAAAAAAAATCAAATTTAACAAAATTTATAACTTTTATTCTAATTCCTATTAAACACACAACAATATTATCAGAAAACAATCACGAAGGAAAAAGAGATTGACAACGAGAGATTTTTGGGGCTTTTGGTTTTGCAAGAATCAGTGAGATTTTTTTTGGGGTTTTTGGTTTAAGGGTGTTTTGCGGTTATTTTTTGTGTGAATTTTTTAAATCGAGGGAAAAAAGAAGATATTTCAATGTTTTGGTAACACAAAAGTGATGGTATATCTTATTTTCAAACTTAGATCTAAGATTGTTTTTGGAAATCTAATCTGATCGAAAGATCAAGGCGGTGTCTAACGGCCAAATTTTAGAATTTGGTACGTTGGAACAAATATTATATTATTTATTATCATAAACAATATAATATATATTAATTTGTTTAAAATTAAATTATAAGATGATCATAAGTTATATAACATATAGTTTTATTGAATTATTGTTATTTATTTTTTGTTTTAAAATAATAATTATCGATCTATTTAATTATTTTATCAAAGTAAAAAAACAAAGAACTTTATTTATAATATATATTAATAAATATAAAAATTTAATTTAAAATTTAATTATAATAATAAAAATAATTTATTTTTAATTATAATTAAAAAATATTAAAAAATTGTAATACTAAATAAAAAAGATTTTAAAAGATAATTGAAGTTATAAAATTAAAATAAATTAATAATCTTGTCATATTTATTTATTTTATTAAATTAATATTTTTAAACTAAAATTATACTTAATTTAAGTTTGGATTATTTCGACTTCAGGTCATTTCAGATTCGAGTCATTTCAGGTTCGGATCAATTCGGGTTATTTTGGGTCTGGATCGTTTCGGGTTCAAATCATTTCGAGTTCGGGTTATTTTCAAATTCGGATTGTTGATTTTTTATAACCAAATCGGGTTAGATCAAGTTCAAGTTCGAATTGCTTTTCGAGTTCAGGTCAAAATTGATAGCTCTATATAAAATGTTTGGTCTTTCTGCTGGAGAGTAGAAGTTAATAGCACCAATGGTCCCCAAACTTTAGGGTATATTTTATATTGATCCTCAAACTTCAAAACGTATCAAGTAGATCCTCGATCTTATGATTTTGTAACAATGTGCTCCTTTCGTTAGTAAAACCGTTAGAGTAGGTGTTAAATGACAGATGACATGTGACGTGTAAATTACAAAAATACCATCTGCTGATGTGATCCTTCTTAATAGTACCAATGGTCCCCAAATTTTAGGGCATATTTTATATTGGTCCTCAAACTTCAAAACGTATCAATCGGATCCTTTATTCTTATTCTTTTTTAATTTTTTATTTTCTTTCTCTTTTTTATAAATAAATACAAAAAATAAAAAATAATTTATATTATAATTTAAATTAATTTTTTGAAAATATAATTAATTTATAAACATACAAAATATTTATTTAAATTAATTTTATAAAAACTATTTTTATTTTTTTGTTTCTTTCTTTTTCTTTTTTTTTTCATTTTATATTCTTTATAAATAAACTAAAACATAAATAATAATTTATATTATATTATATTATATTAAATTATAAATATTAAATAAATTATTAAAAATATAAAATATTTATTTATATTAATTTTATAAAAATTATTTTAAGTTTGTTTTTACTTTTTTCTCTTTTCTCTTTTTTCTTTTCCTTTTTTTCTTATTAATAAATAAATACAAAGAAATATTTTTTATAATTTATAATATAATTAAAATTTAAAAAAGTAAATAATTTATAAAAAAAATAAAAAAATATTTATTTACATTACTTTATAAAAATATTTTTTTCTTTTTTATTTACTGTTATAAATAATTAAATAAAAATAATTATTTTATAATAATTAAATAATTTATAAAAAAGAATATATTTATTTTTAATTAATTAAAAAAGTTATTTTCTTTTTCCTTTTCCTTTTTCTTCTTCTTTCTTCTTTCCTTTTATAAATAAATTAATTTTGTAAAAGATTAAATAATTTATCAAATATAAATATTTATTTACATCAATTTGTTTGGTAAATATATTTTATTTTATTTTTCTTTATTTTTCTTTTCTTTTTAATTTTTTTCTTTCTATTCTCTCCACCTAACTCTCGTGGATCAAAAAAGAAAATTTTGAATCCCCACCATTAGTCCAACCCTGCGAAGGATCAGACTGCCATTCATAACGCTCAATAGGCATTGCAAGAGGCCAAATTTGATCCCTTGTGCTAGATTGAGGAGGTCCAATTTGGCGTTTTATGGCAGATTCGATCAAGGTAGTTGACGCCTCAACTTCATCATTGGAGTGGACATAAAAAACATAAAATTTTAATTAAATGAATGTAAATAAATATTTTATATTTATAAATTATTTAATTTAAAAAAATAATTTATTTAGAAAAAGAAAAAGGAAAAAAGAAATAAGAAAAAGGAAAATAAAATTTATTTTTATTATAAAATTAATTTAAATAAATATATTATATTTTTATAAATTATTTTATTTTTGAAAATTTAATTTAAATTATAATATAAATTATTTAATTTTTATTTTTATATATTTATAAAGAAGAAAAAGGGAAAAGGAAAAAGTAAAAAAAAAATTAAAATATTTTTATAATATTGATGCAAATAAATATTTTATATTTTTTCATAAATTATTATTTTTTAATAAAATTTGTTTAAATTATAATTTTTATTTATAAAGAGAAGAAAAAGGAAAAATATAATAAAGAAGAAATAAAATATAAAACATTTTATTGTTATGTTTTTATAAAATTAATTTAACTAAATATTTTATATGTTTATAAATTAATTTAAATTATATAATAAATTATTTTTTATTTTTTGTATTTATTTATAAAAAAAGAAAGGAAAATATAAAAAAGAAAAAAAAAATAAAGAATAAAGGATCTGATTAATACGTTTTGAAGTTTGAGGACCAATATAAAATATGCCCTAAAGTTTGGGGACCATTGATGCTATTAAGAAGGACTACATCAGCAGATGACATTTTTGTAATTTACACGTCACATACCATCTGTTATTTAACGTCTATTTTAACGATTTTGCTAACGGAAGGACTAAATTGATATAAAACTATAAGATCAAGGATCTGATTGATAGGTTTTGAAGTTTGGAGACCAATAAAAAATATATCCTAAAATTTGGAGATCATTGATGCTATTAACTCGGAGTAGAGCTCAAAGTTATAGCCATAAATTGAGTTATTGCTGAAGTGAATTCTTTTTTGTATTTGGTTGGAATTTTTGAACTGAATTCAGGCTATTCAGCTATCTCTTTCTATAAGGATTAAGGATTCATCATGCACGTCATACTTTAAATTATAAAATAATTTACTATTATAAAATAAATTTAATTTTACACATTTTCATACTTTTTACATAATTTATATTTATTTAATTCGACCGTTGTATTTTATATTTTATTTATCATGCAAGTCAAGTTTTGTGTAAATTACAAATATTTAACTATTTATTTGATGTAAAAAAATATTCAACCGTTAAATATATATAAAAAATAAAATTCTCTATCTATATGATATAAATATCGAATTGATTTGATTTGATTTGAAACTTTACTTGTACGACGAGTGCGATTATATTACTAAATTCAGTGATTAATTTGTTAAAATATCAATTTTATACGAAATTATAAAAATGTGTAAAATTAATTAATTTTATAACAATATAAGTTATCTTTTTAATATTATATATAAACATAAGCTGAAAAAATAAAAACTGGTCTTCTAACGTTCTTATTTGATCTGACTGCGACCCTGACATTGGTCACGCTTTGGATATGAATTTCCAAGTTTGGGCTTTGTTATATAAATATATTTTAAAATATTAAAATATTAATGTAATAATAATTTTTAATATTTAAACTTAAATCGTTCTAAATGAGTTTTATTGAATAGATCGGATCGAATTTTAAATAAATCATTAAAAATTTTAATTGGGTTTGACCCGATTCGATCTATGAATACTTTTATTAAAAATTTTAACTGGATTTGATTCGATTCGACCTGAATTACTATTTATTAATAAAAAAATATATTTTATTTAAATTTAATTATAAAAATATATTAATATTAATATAAAAATATTTTTTAATATTTTTTAAAAAGTAATATGGACTTTTTGGCCAGCCCGAGCAAAGAAAGTAAAAAAAATTTGAATCGCGACTCGGCTCGATCCATGAACAGATCTATATGGTGATAGACTCATATATAAAAGATATATATATATATATTTTTGCATTTTAATTTATTAATATTTTATTTTCATTTGTGAATTTTAAAATATGTAATATTTTAAATTAATCTATTTCGTCATTTACTTTTAAATTATAACGAAATTTACCACTTCACATCATATTTATGTATAAAAAAAAAGTGAGTTCATTTGATTTTTTGGGCATCGATTTATGCCAAGTGAATTCCCTAGCGATGTTTGTAGCATATTTTGAAAATTTAATGGTAATTGATTGAACTGAAGAGTTTGAAATATTTTTAAAATATTATGATAAAAAAATTAGGTTTTAATTACACAAGAAAATGAAATATTATATAAAAATAAAGGGATGATTAATAGATTTTACTTAAAAAAAGAAGCTCCCAAATCCAATAGAATTTGAAAGAGTAAATACAAGAGGCAGGTTAGACGAGGAGCATATAATCATATACTCATTTCTTCATACATTTCCAGTCTTTGTAGAAAATTGTACCAATTAATGGGCAGCTTGGCAATCTCATTTATGCTTATAATATTTAGTATTTTTTTTTTATCAGCAATGTGTTAAAATCTTAAATACGAATAAAATATATCATATTTATTATATTATTTTTATGTTTATTAAACGTGTCTTATTCATTATATCGTGTCCAAATTTATCAGGTTTAGACAAAGCAAACTAGAAGTCAATCATGTAGTCTTCAATAGAGGTGCTCATAGGTCGGGCCGAGTTCCGATTTAAATATGATATCAACACCACATATACTTGCCCAAGTTCGGTCCCAAATATGGGTCTCAAATTCTGTCCAAGTCAGTCCATATTTATAAATCGGTAGTCAAAGTCCATTTATGCACGCCTATATAATTTTTTTTTCTAAAAAATTTAAACAAATATTTTATTTTTTATTAATTTTATCTTTTTTTTCTGTTATTAAATTCTAAAACATGAATAATTTAACATATTTTTAAATGTTTACACTATAATATTATATATATTTATTATTTATATGATATAAATGAAAAATTATATTATATAAATAAAAAATAAATCGGGCCATGTTCGGACCTTGATTGTTGGAGCTAAGGCTTGGCTCATTTTCTAAATGGGCTCATTTTTTTCCCCTCCAAGTTCATATTTCGAACCTAATATTTTTTTCCAAACCCTTCCAAATATCGTATGGGCCTTCGGATTTAAATAAATAACTTGATCCTTGAACAAATCTAGTCTTCTGGTATGGTCTAAATCATATTTTATTGCAATTAATCTTCTCAACCAAAATCAACTCTCACCTTGTGGACTGGAGCAAAAATTTAAAGGAAGAAAATTCAGCAATGTGGGCCACAAGACAACCTATAAGATCAAAAAGGAGTAGTTTCCTGTAAACAAAGTCTTTGTTTTAACCCCAAACTGGTATTTGTTTGTTTCAACTTCCAATCTTCAAAACTCTATCCAAGAGAAATTGAATGAAATTGTGATGGCTGAGGGGGCTGTGAGTTTGTTTTTATTTTATTTTATTTTAAATTATGTATTTATTAGTTCGCATGTTGATTCGTAAATTGATTTAAGATTCGTACTTGATTCGTTGAAAGAAAAAAATTATTTTATTAATTATTTTTAATTTAAAGTTTTTAATTTAATTTTTAAATGGGTTGGTCTGCACGTTGACTCCTAAGTCGGTTTAAGATCTGTATTTGATATGTTTGGGAAAAAAATTAAATAAAAAATATTTTATTAATTGTTTTTACTTTATTTTAGTTTTAAGTTTTTATTTTAAATGATGTATTTAAAAGAGTTGGTCCGCACGTTGACTTGCGGGTCTATTTAAGATTCGTACCCGACCCATTCAGAAAAAAGTAAAAAAAATATTTTATTAATTATTTTTATTTTATTTTTAAATAATGTATTTAAAAGATTTGTCCGCTCGAAAAAAAAAAGTTAAAAAAGAAAAAAAATTGATTTATGTTAATTAGTGTGACACACGTGTTAAACTTTTTTATTTGACGATGAGCTTTTTTTTACTTTTACTATTTTATATTTTTTAATTTTTTAGTTTTAAGTTGATCTAACGAAAGAATAAGATACAAACCTCAATTTTATGTTGTTATTTTTTTTTAATTATTTTTTATCTCTTATAAATAAAAATATACACGACACAATAAGGTCTAAATATTTTTTAAAAAAATACATGTAAATAATATTTAAAAATGCATTTATATTACGTAATTTATAAATAAATAATTATTATACATTTAATTTTTATCATTAATAAAATATAATTATATTAATATTAATATTAATATTATTATAATTTAAAAATAAAAATAAAAATTTATTATTTAATGAAATTTAATTTTTTATTATTAATTAATAAAAAAAATTTATAATTTTTTTTTAAAAAGAACCCCCAACGAAGATCGAGACTTAATTCTAGATATATAAAAAATAGGGTAAATATGAAAAACATGTCCTCCAAAGAAAGTATTTGTTAATTGGTATAATGAATAAAAGTTATTTGAAAAAGAGAAATGAATAATTAGAAATTGTTATAATGGATATTGTAAAGACAAAATTATATTTGATAAAAAAACCTTCTCCTCCTTTTTTTTTATTTTTTTAATTTACTTTTTAATTAAAAAATAAATATTCTGAAAATAAAAATATTTTAATTTTAAAAAATAAATTTTTAAATTTTTTATTTACTTTTTTAATTAAAAAATTTTAAAAAATAAAAATAATATGCCTAAAATTAATTTTTCTTTATTTTTTTAAATTTTTTTAAATTTTAAAAAATATATATTTAAATATTTTATTTTTTAAATTTATTTTCAATTAAATTTTTAAAAAATAATATTTTCTTAATAAAAGATAAAGGAAAAGTAATTTTTTTCGGTAATTTTGTCTTTATAATATTTTTTATAATAATTTTTAATTATTCATTTCTCTTTTTCAAATAACTTTTATTCATTAGACCATTCAACAATAACTTTCTATGGAGGGCATGTTTTTCATATAAACCCTAAAAAAAATAAGGGAATGATTAACACATTTTACTTTAAAAAAATTCCCAAATCCAATAGAATCCGAAAAGAGTAAATACAAGAGGCAGGTTAGACGAGGCTTCATACATTTCAGTCTTTGTAGAAAACTGTACCAATTAATGGGCAGCTTGGCAATCTCATTTATGCTTTATAATATTTATTACTTGTCAAAATCTTAAATATGAATAAAATACATATATCAAATGTAAACTTGTTCAAAAATCAGATAACTCGTTCGGCTTGTATTGGACTGGATTTGAACAGAGTTTTTTTTTTTTTCTTTTTTCATCACTGTTTAAATAATAAAAATATATATTTTTAATATTATTTAAATAGCAAAACGAGTTGTGGGCCGGGCTGGCCCAGGATTAGATTTGGATAAAAAAATATAAAATTTTCGAGTCACGACTCGACGCATAAATAGATATAATTAAACGTATTATATCATATTTATTATATTATTTTTATATTTATTAAATGTATCATATTCTTTACACCAAATTTATGAGGTTTAAACAAAGCAAACTAGAAGTCAATCATGTAATCTTCAGTCTTCTGGTAATTAATCTTCTGAACCAAAATCAACTATCACCTTGTAGACTGGAGCAAAAAATTTAAAGGACCAAAATTCAGCAATGTGGGCCAGAACCTAGAAGATAACAAAGGAGTAATTTCCTGTAAACAAAGTCTTTGTTTTAACCCCCAAATTGGTATTTGTTTGTTTCAACTTCCAATCTTCAAAACTCTATCCAAGAGAAATTTGAATGAAATTTGTGATGGCTGAGGTGGCTGTGAGTTTGGTTATGGACAAGTTATTAACCTTGCTCAATGAAGATGTTGAACTGCTAAGAGGTATCCATGAAGAAGTTGCAGACATTAAGGTTGAACTTGAGTTCATTACATGTTTGTTAAAAGAAGCAGATGCAAGGGCTGTAAGAGATCAGGATTGTAATAGTACTAGTGGAGTGAAAACATGGGTGAAACTTGTAAGGGAAACAGCTTACAGGATAGAAGATGCCATTGATGACTACATCTTTCATGTAGCAAACCAGACTGACGGCCATGAACAGCCTGGTATCATCAAGGCTTACTTGTTTAAAGTAGCTTCTTTCCTTAAGAGTATGAAAAAACGTCATGAGATAGCATCAGAGCTTCAAGATATCAAAAGATCAGTTTGTGAAATTGGCCAAAAAAGAAAAAGATATGGGTTCAAAATCTCAGAAAAAGAGGGAGGATCAAGCAATAATTCTGTTGCAGGGCGTGATCCTCGAGTTGGTCTCCAATTTGTTGAGGATAATGCAGTTGTGGGCATTGATTCTCCTAGAAATGAGTTGGTTTATAGATTGATATCTGGACCATCCATACGAACCATCATTTCACTTGTTGGTATGGGAGAGGCATAGGCAAGACCACTCTTGCCAGGAAAGTTTATGAAATAAGGTCATATTATTTTATTGTTTTTATATTATTAAATTTGAAAATTATTATATTAATAATGATCAGTAAAAATTAAAATATTAAATAATAATATATAAGTGAAATCATTTATTATATTTTATCATATTTATATTATTCTAATTATATGTATTTCTTTTTATTTTAATAAATTATTTATTATTTAATTATTTAATATTATGAATTTTTATTTATTTATGTCTAAACGGAGTCAAAAATATATTTTATTTAATTAAAACACTTTTATGAAAGACATTAAACATATTAGTTTTACATATAATATTTGATTTTTCATCATAAATTTTTTTATCTTTTCGAATATTATACTTTTATATTAAAATTTAATATGATCTTCTTTTTAACTTTATTTTCAAAAATATAAGAACAAATGAATAATCTAATTTTTACATTACTTGCTTTCTATTTAAAAACAAAAACACGATTAACAGGCTGACAAATGGATATGATGGAGCTCAGCTGCATTTTGAACATGGATACTTTCAGAGACTCAAGGAACTAGCACTTCGAATGTTGAATGGATTGAATAGGTTGACAATAGATGAAGGAGCATTCCCTTGCCTTGAATGACTATCGATCTGGACCTAGTCCAGACTTGGAGGAGTTGCCTTGGAGTATTTCTCGTTTGAATAGCCTTAAACATTTGACATTTCATAACATGCCAAATAGTTTTGCTCGAAGGTTGCTACCTAATGAAGGAGCAGATCATTGGAAAGTTAAGCATATACCAGATGTTGTTTTCTATTGCACCAATGGATCAATGCAATGTTATGTCTACAAGCTTGGCGACCAACGCTTGTTACAAGTCCTCCATTGAAGCAGACTTGACGATCTGTCTTGTTATTTTCACGTGTCATAATCATGTTTAAGGTATTATATATTTTACATAAATTGACACGTTAATAATTCGTATGATATAAATTTTACACATTCGTGTATTTATATTTTATTCGTATTTTGTATCGTGTTTTAATTATTTTCTTGTGTGGTGTCTAAAATTACTAGATCTATATTGAATGAACCAAGTCCCTTGCAGTTTCATCAATATTGTACGCATAAGATTTTACAAGAGGTTTTTGTTTGTTTACAGTTCTTTAACTTCTAAGTAAATGGTAATTTGGCAACTAAGTATATAATATAAATCAAGCATGGTAACTTAGTGTAGGTTAATATGTTCTCATAATGTTTATGATTTTATTTTTAGGCAACTCATTTGTTTATTAGCAAGACAGAAGTAATTTTGTAGGGTTGGATTCATCAATCCTTAGGATGGCAGAAGGATTGTTTTTATCTTTAAACTAGTGTTTGAATGCTCACGTTAATTAAGGGTGAGCGTTCGGTTGAATCGAGTCAAACCAAGTGAAAAAAATTTAGACTAGTCAAGTTGAGGAGTCCTATTTTGTCAACCAAACTCAATTTGAAATTTTTACGAATCGAGTTAAAAGAAATTCGAGTCGAGTCGAAAAAAATTTATTCGAGTTAAAATAAATTAACTAAAAATTACTTATTTTTGCTGCTGGCGAGCAATTCCCTTCTTTGTTGACTTTGTGTTAAATTTTTTTGTAATGGCTGTGAGCTTTGAGGCTCTTGTGATAACATTGGATCACTCATCTATATAGTAAAAAAATCCAATTAAAAACCATAAAACCGTAAAGGATCTAGCTATGGTCTAAGAATTTGAGGTAATGCTGCCACATTTGATTTTGTAAAGTTGTTTCTGATCACACTCTAAAGTGTTCTTTCTCAATAGGAAAGGCAAAGATAGGCATATTCCACAATTTGGTTTGTGTAGACATTGGATCAGACATGGGAAAACATAAACTCCTTGCATTAATACATCCACTGATCCATAATCCTACCAATTATACAGAAAAGGTCACAAAATACTATCTTGTAAATGCATATGCGTATCTATAATTTTGAAATTTAGTTATCTGCAATTACAAATATTTATTTCTTGGTGTTCTATCTTTTGTTATAGTTTCAAATATAAACATCAAAGACTTCCTATACTAAGGGTGCCTTTGGAAGCCACCGAAGTGGCAGTACGATGCGATTAAGCACATTTTTGGTGCAATCGCACCGTAGATATCCATTTGGATAGCAATTCTTCAGCCCGATTGGTCTATGTGGACATTGGTGAAATGGAATTTTTTCACTGGTAGAAAAAGGTCCAATGACCTCTTTCTTTTCCACTGGAGGTATAAATTTCCTTTTTGTCCTTGTCTTGGTCCTTGTTTTCTTTTCCTTTTTACTTTAAGATTATAATTTTATTTATAATTTTTTTGATTATTTAAAGTTTTTAAATAAGTTTATAATTATTTAATAAATTATTTATTTATATATTTATTTAATAATAATAATTTAATTTAATTTTAAAATATGTAAATATATTTTTATTTTTATTTTAATTTTAGTAACTTTAATTATTTATTAACTTTTTAAATATGTTACAAATTTTATTTTATATAAATTTTAATCTAATGTCCCTAATAGTCATTTTCTCTTTTTATTACAATTTATTTTACCGCCACCGCTGCTTTTATATTCAAACACATATCACATCGCTGATTTTAATCTCACTGCTACAGTATCCAATCTCATCGCTACAGTAATTAATCTCACTGCCAGTGCTGTTTTTAATCTCACCGGAACCAATCTCACCGTCCATCCAAATGGACCCTAATGGATGGCATACTACTGACTTTTAAGAAAAGAGAATTCACTATGACACCTTTTCAGGGAGAAGAAAAGAGCAAAGTTCAGCAAAAAGGCGGTGAATGATGAGAGGATCCAATGACAAAATTCTAACAACTTCTTATTGCTGTATTTGAATTTCATCGTTTGGGCCTTCAATCTTTAATTGAATAAAGCATTGAGTGATATCCTTCTCCTTTTGAAACCCAAAAAGATCAAAGTAAACTTCTAATCTAGATCCTGTCAATTACAAAGGAAAAAAAAATGAATGATACAACATTCAGATAATAAGTATATGCAGTCAACAGCTCATGCGGATTCATTTTTCTGCTGAATGATGACAAACAATAAAAATAAATGACCAATTGTTTTCTTATCAACTATAAGATATGAATAGGCCCGGAAATTAAATTATCAAAGAGATCTAAGCTAGTGAGAGGCACGATTCTGCTGAATTCCCATGGGATCGATCCAGTGAGCTGGTTTCTGAAGAGAAAAAGTGACTGAAGCTTGGTGAGATAAAAGGATTGATCCATTGAAATAACTACCAACTAAATTATAAACTTTCAGAAATTTAAGCTTAGAAAGATCAAGAGGCAATGGCCCTGAGAAACTGTTGCTAAAAGCCTCAAGAACCTAGTCTTGATTCATTGGTACACCTACATTAAATAATTGTCTAAACCTTGTCTTGATTCAAAACCTAGTTTCTAGGTTAAATAATTGAGAGATAACGATTTAGCCATTCATTGGTACACACCTCTTGTCAACCAGAGAACAAGTTAATTTAATTACACGAAAAAAACAACAATAGGGGTATTCTACACGTACTTCTTTCTTTCTGTTTGACATAATGTGAGGGAGAAAAATACACAACAAATATGAAAAAATATTTACTTTCAGATATATATTATATTATTTTACAAAAGAACAATCTCCTAGTTGATTCAAGAGTCAATCCCATAATCTCAAACTACTTGTTTTGGGGCTTTTTGCCCTAAAAATTTTCACTGAAAATTCGAAATGTAAGATGCGGCCAAACAAAAGCTACTCACCAGAGAACCAGTAAGCTTTTAGCTTTGGATATCCGAGGCCATCTCTCATCCCATAGCATCAGGAAACTGATGCAGGTCATTTTCTCAAATGATTCTCAGGGGCTTCAAGTTACGGAGGCAAGAGGTTTAAGAAGCTCCCTTGAACAGGTTGACAGGCAGCCGCAATCGACTCATCCTTTGCAAAATATAGACCAAGATTAACAAGTGAACCATCTCAAATACAATCGGAAAGAAGGATTTGTTGGAAAACTTGTAAGCATTATTTTATTACTGATATATATATATATATATATATAATTAATGTGAACAGAATATAAAAAATATTCAAATACGAATATATTCACAGTTTCGGTAAAACCAAAAAGTTGATGTGCGCATACACCTACAGATTTAATACGAACAGAAAAATAATATCGAATCAAGGTAGAACCTCTGACCTTAAGACGATTATTGTCTGTCTATCAGGTGTTTACAGTATATTGCAACTCGTCTCCCAGGCCTCTTCGATAACGTTGCTGTCGAGAGCAAACTCGAAGCAATACGGCAAACCAAAAAAGATGTTTTTTAATCTCACTCAAGAAAAAAGTATGCACGAAAACATTTCGAATTTTTTTGAATGTATATCTTTTAAACAAACACTGATCTCTAATTTATATAGAAAACCAAAAACTTGTTCGGACAAGACACAACTGTTGAAAAAAACCGTTTGGTTAAAAGTTGTGACATTAGGAAAAGAACAAAATGGTTCGGTCTGGTCCGAACAGATATGTCTCAATCAGACAAGTCTCTTGGTTGAAGGATGCTGAACCTGTTCGGTTTAGACCGAATAAACATGTTGGTTGGACAGTGAAAAATTAATTACTGAACCAAACCAAGCCCAAGCCCGGCCCAGCGGCACGCATGTGGTCCAACCCAGTTTTGTGTAGGTTCTCACCCTTTACAAAAGCATATAGGTCCACCCCGAACTATTTAATTTGAAACTTTTATCGGTTTTTTTGAATCGAGTCGGATTTTGCTCACCCCTAACATTAATAATACATTGAATACAATTGTAAACATCTAATTTTGTCCGGACCCTTAAATCATGTACATTTTCTTCCTAAATTGATGTTTCAAAACGCTAAAAGGCTTTTCTCATCCTGCAGGTGGTACTCCGAGGCTTAGTCTAAGAAAGCAGATAGAAAAAGTCAAACTTTAAAAAAGTCAACCTCGAAAAAAGTCAACCCCAAAAAGTCAACTACTAAAAAAGTCAAACCACTTTCAAAATCAAGATTTGAGGTTCAATTGAAAAACGATGAAAGAATTTTGATAATCCGAGGTCTACATTGAAAGATATAGAGTTCGGAAGTTGGGTTACGAGATTCAGTAGAAAGGAAACCCTAATTCGGAAATTTTTGGGAAAAGTGCTTAAACGATCAAATTGATCAGAATTGAAGGTCTCAAATGAAAGATAAGCACTGACTACGGGTAATGGAGAAGCTATTTGGAAGAAAAACTGATAGAAAAGTCAATTCGGAAGAAAATCGAAGATTAGGGTTTTTTGGTGGATTTCAGTGAAATTTGGAAGAATTATAGAAATGGCCCAATTCGGAAGATCTAAAGCCCTTAATTGATGATAAATGATTAAACATGGATAGCCCAAGGCTCAGTTTGAAGAAAATATGAAAATCGGACTTGTTTTGAGCAAAATCGGGTTTCGGAGGCAAAAGAGCAAAATTGAAAAATATGGGAAAAATAGCAAATGAACTCCAAAAATTCTGAAAATTCGCAAATCTCATTCTTAAATCATTTCGAAGAGATTGATGAAAGAAAATCTTGATTCGGAGTTCGTTTGCAAAATGGCCAAATACTGGGTCTTCTATGTAGTAATTCAAGCAGATAAATCCCGAAAAAATAGCAAAAGAGTTCCAAAAATTCTGAAAATTTGCAAATATCATTTTTTAATTATTTGGAAGATATTGGATAAATAAATTCTTGATTCGGAGTTCGTTTGCAAAATGGCCAAATATCGAGTCTCCTATGCAGTAATTCAAGCAGATAAATCCCGAAAAAATAGCAAACGAGTTCCAAAAATTCTGAAAATTTGAAAATCTCATTTTTAAATTATTTGAAGAGATTGGAGAAATAAAATCTTGATTCGGAGTTCGTTTGCAAAATGGCCAAATCCAAAGTCCCCTATATAGTAATTCAAGCAGATAAATTCCGAAAAAATAGAAAATGAGCTCCAAAAATCATGAAAACTTCCAGATCATATTTTTAAATTATTTGTAAGAGATTTGTGAAGGAAAATCTTGATTCGGAGCTCGTTTAAAAAATGGTAAAGTTCGGGTGCATAAAAGGGGTAATTTCGAAAATAAATCCGAAATAAATAGAAAATGGACTCGAAAAATGTTGAAAACTTTCAGAATTCTTTTTTTTTTATTATTTCGGAAGTATTGAAAAAATAAAATTCGAATTTGGAGTCCGTTTTCTATTTATTTAAGTTCGGAGGGCAAAAAGGTCATTTCACCAAAGAAACCACAAAGGGCAAATTTGTAATTGGGGAAATATGAAAGAAGAAGGAATTGCTGGGATTTTTTCTTCCCTTGGTCAGCCAACATAGAGGAGAAGAAGGAAGCTTGAACAATTTAATTCCCTAATCACTATCAAGCCACATGCTATCACTAACACCTTGCAAATGGTCCCCCCTTCATCCAATGGCTTAGGTGCCTTGTAGGAAAGTTGAATGCACCATCCAATAGCCAAGTTTAAATGCCAAAATGAAATTTTTATTTTTCATAAAAGAACCCTCATCTAATGGCTAAGAATGGAAGAGAAAAGATGAGCACAATTCATCTAAGAGTGAACATCCATACGGTTGAGCAAGGGAGTGCATGGGATCATCTCTTTTCATCCAATGGCTTAGGCCATCTACAAGGGTTGAGTAAACATGTTGAGGGATGGATTTAATCTACAAGATTTCATTTTTATGTTGGCCTCATCCAATGATCATGAATGGAAGAGCACAACTCATACAAGGGTAGGCACTCAAGAGGGGCAAGCAAGGGAGTGCATGGGATTGGTCCTCTTTTGCATCTAATGGCTAAGGTTACTACAAGGGCTGAGTACACATCTTAAGGGCTGCTATCAATTGGCAAGATGACATTTTTATGTTGTCATCAAAATATCTAAATCTAAAGGCCAAGATTGGAAGAGAAAAAGTGCAATTCCCATCCAAGGGCTAGAGGGCCATTCGGCCAAGGCTAAAGGGAGGGGGAGGATTTCATTTTTTCAGAGGTTTTTGGCTGTAAAACAGTAGCTAATTTGGCAAAAAAAAGGTTTTGAAATAAAGAAAAAAAAGGTTTTCAAGAGAGAGCTTGAAGGTAGCCATCTCTACCAAGCTCTAGCCTAGCTTTCTTCTTCATTTCCATGGTGTTTTCTTGATTTTTCTATCATGTTTTCCTACTACATTTTTCATAGAAATAAAGTTTTTTAATGTTTACTCATGTTTTCATCTCTTCTTCTTCTTCTTTAAAATGGTGGAAAACAATATTTTTCTATGGTTTCATGCTATGGCCGAAAATGGCACATTTATTTGCCTTGTTTTTTCATTTTTTTTTCTTCCTTGCATGTTGTTGTGAAAAATGATTTTTACAAGTTTTTTTAGAGTATTCTAAGGTTTTGATTTTTTTACAAAATATGATGCAAAAAAGTTTGAAATGGCTACATGATCTTGGCTAGACCTATTTTATGTTTTACATGGTTTATTTTCTGTTTTATTGAGATGGAAATGCTTCATGATCTTGGCAAGACCAAGTAATTATGGTTTGGTGAGAGGTTATGCCCATTTGATACCAACCATGGAGCTTAACTTTCCTTGTTCTACTTACTAGTTTTGCTTGATATTTGTTTTGCATGTCTATGTTAAATCTTGTGTATATATGTTCTTTACATTATTTTCTATGCTATATTTACTTATATATTTCATTTCCATGCTTGATATTACATCCTTGCATATTCGGCCATTGTTGTTCATATGCTCATGTTGTGCATTTTTTTTTTCATGTATCATGTCTTACATGTTTGCATTTTTTTGGTATTGTTCCATGACCATTCGGCAATCTCATTTTTGTTTGCCTTGCATGTGCATTTTCCTTTTGTTTCTTAACTTGTTTGCATCTCCATGCCATGAACTTGTATATTCTGGAGTATGCCATGTGCTTATGAAAATGCTATGATAAAATTGCCATCATATTGTCCCATAACCATTCGGCACTTCACATTGTGTATGACTTGCATGTGCATTTTCCTTTTGTTTCCTAACTTGTTTGCATTTCCATGCCATGAGCTTGTGCATTTTGATTTTGGTATGTTATATGCTATTGAAAATTTCATGACATTATGCATCTTAATATGATTTATCATGTACTTATGCCATTTAGTAAATAGGATTGCATTAGAGTCTCATGTGATCATTTGGCCTCTTCATGCATCCCTTGCCTTGTCATGCATTTGCATTTTGTTTAGGTAACATGCTTTGCATTATCATATCTTGAAATTGTGTATTAGTTGCTGTTTGTTCCAGCATTGACATTAGTTTCATGAGTCATTGTATGTTCATAGTATTGTTATGCATGTTCATTACATTTTAGGTCTAGGCCATATTGGTATTGCCATGCATATTGAGTCTTAAATCACATTGGTATTGTCATGCATTACTATGCTATTTAGGTCTTAGGTCACATTCATTTTCATGCATATTCATAACATATTAGGTCCTAGTCACATTTACATTATCAAGCATTGCATGCATATAGAGTTAGGATAGCATTTATTGCCATGCAAATTCATGCTAGGCATTTAGGTTGCCATGAATTGTCATGCATTTCCTTTACCCTTTAGACCATGCATTTCATACATTTCATTTTTTGCATGTTCATGCATTCCATGTCATTGCCACTTGATTTATGACTTAGGCCAATTAATGGCTCAAAGTCATGCTACCTTGAGCATATTTGTGGAAAATTAAGGAATTGTCAAATTGATTATTCTACCTTTGTGATTTTGTTTACTTAGCCAATTTTGTCCAAGGTTTTTAAAATGTTTAGCTACTGTCTTTAGGATGATTTCCAACAATTTCCACTTTGGTTTTTGAATGAATTTATCAAAGGCAAAAAATGTGTTTTGACAAATAGTTTTTTTTCACCTAGTACTAGAACATCTCCAATTTTTTTGGGCAGTCATCTTTAATCAAAAAATTAAGCCAATTTTTTCTCGTGTAGATTTACATGTTTTGAGCCTCCAGTATGTTTTTTTATAATTTTTAGAATTTTTAAAAATAGGCTAAAAAATTGTGTGGCAAAATCGGACAGTAGAGGCAGATTTGAAATCAAAAGAGGAATAAGGGTTGAATTTGGCTAAGGCATTTAGAGGGGGTTGGTTAGAAGATTTAGCTACTGTCTTAGGGTAGTTTCTAAGCCTTTTTAAACTCTAAAAATTATTTTATAAATCTCGGGTTAAGGGTAGTTAAGTCCGGGATTTTAAACTTAGGAAATTAGAGCCATTTTAAAAGGGTTTGGTAAGGGTTTTAATTTTTATTCAAGTTTTTCTTCTAAATTATTTTCAAACAATCACAAAGTTTTGTTTTTTTTAGAAAATCTAATTTGACATATTTTCCTAAGGTAGCCGGATATCTTTTTAGATATACGGATTTCTTTAATTAAAGGAAAAAAAATACATTTTCATGCATTGCATTTTTCATGTTCATGCATTTTATTTAAATGTGTGATTTTTGTTATGATATTTTCCATGATATTATTATTATTTTAATTCATATTTTATGATCTTATATTTGTTTGCCATATGATTTTGAATGTTTCATGATATCTTATGTTTTTTATTTAGTTATTTTTGTCATATTGTTTAATATATACTATGTTCATGCATTATTATTTTTATTTTAATGCATATTATATGTTAGCATTATTTTAATTCCATGTCATTTCTTGTCATTTAGATCATATTCCATGTCATTTAGGTTATTTTATTCATAACATGTCATGTCATTTAAAATATGCCATATCATTTAGAATTGCCATGTCATTTAAATCATTTTATCTCATTTAGAATATACCATGATACTTAGAATTTTTTTCATTTTACCTAGAATATACTATGTCATTTGAATTATGTCATACCATTTAGGTTGCATTATATTATCTAGATTTGCCATGTCTTTTTATTTATGTCATACATGTTCATGTTCATATTTTTAAATGTTTTTGAAAAGATAATGATTTTCAATAAAAAAAATAAAGATATTCCCGAGTTAAAATAATTCATGAGTTCTCTACCGGGTTTGCTGGAGGGAATATCATCAATTATCATTAATAAAGGAATATTTTTCTTTCAAAAAATGAGAATGATTCGGAAAGTCTTCCAAATGAATAAAAATTTCTATATTTTGCCGATTTTGTCGGGGAATATTGGAAAATTTTGAATTAATAAATTCCGGATCATTTTCAATTAAAAATGGAATTATTTTTCTTAAAATTGGGAATTAACTTAAAATACTAAATTAAAAACTAACTTTTTACCGAGACTTGAGATAACACACGATTAATAAGGTACCGATTTATATGGGCGTTGTGGGGGTGCTAACCCTTCCCCGCACGTAACTGACTCCCGAACCCGCTTCTTTGATTTTCTCTGGTTTATAACGCAGACTTGAAATTGGTTTTTAAAATGTTTTAATTAATTTTAAAATGTTTTATAAAATCGGTTTTAATAGGTGGCCGATCACACCTAGCTAAAAAAAGATTGGTGGCGACTCCATGTCTTTTTACGAGGCCGTTTTCATAGCCTCGACCGTTTATTTTATTTCAAGAGGAATTAAGTCGTCTTTTCCTCTGCTTTTGTTTCCCCCTCACTCGAACGGGTCCCCCGCGACTCGGGATCACGTATCGACAGCTTCGTTTTTCTAGAGGAGTTAAGTCGACTTTTCCTCATTTTTTTAATGTCACGCCTAAGGAAAACGAATAATACAGTCTTGCGATGAAACTTGTTATTGTCATTGTTATATTTCTTAGGGTTGCGACAACAATTATGACACGAAAATAACATGAATTTAGAGTTAAAACTGAATTACTATGACAAACTATGCAAAATATCTCAACTTGATGACAACTTAAAGTAAAGTATAGATATAAAATAACACAAATACAACACGAATACACGAATCTACTTCATTATATGTACATTATCTGTAAAAAAAATTAAGATGGATATCAAATTTAATTCATTTAGATTATATTGATATCCATAATTTATATTCATATTATGAAATAAAAAAATAAAATATAAACCTAACAATTTTTTTTTATAAAAAAATGCTTACATCAACTCATCTCATATTATTATTTAATATTTTAATTTTTATTAATAATTTATCAATACAATGATTTTTTATTCAATAATATAAAAATAAAAAAAGTTAATATGACCTTATTTTTCGAAAAAAGTAAAAAACCAATCATTATATGACACATGATACAAAATTAAGAGTTATTTGAATAGTATCACACACGAACATGATATGAAAAAATAACTAAAATATGACACGGCACGAAAAAATAACATGACCACGACATGAATATACTAACGTGTCAAAATTTATATAAAACGAATGTGACACAAAATTGTGAGTTATTTGAATAATGACAATTAGACTTGACAATTTTGGACACGACACGAAAAAATAAAATAAAAAACACAATACAACACGAAAAACTAACACTAACATGCACTACAAACAAATTGCCATATATGACGGTCCAAAAAGCATTGGTAAAACCCAAAAATTCGTCGCTAAAAGTCCTAAAACCCTATACCAACGGTCAAAATGACTATTCTAACAAAAATTTAAGCGACGGTAAAACCCTCATTGGTATAGACCTAAAAAGCGACCGTCGGAATAGAATATATAACCTATACCGACGGTTTAAGGTGTCACTAATGTTACTAGTGTCGGTATAGCCTATGTTGGGGTTAGTCCATTTTCTTTGTACCTATATCGACGGCTCTGCCGTTCGTCGGTATAGATACCGTAGATATATATATATATATACCTATGGTCATTTTGTCCGTTGGTATACATATACCGACGGATTTTTTTCTTCGCATCCATCGTTATAGATGAATCTATAAAATATATATTTTACCTATAGCGACGGTTTTTCATAATTTTACCGACGGTTTACTCTGTCAGTATACTATACATTTTTTGCTGTTATATGAACTATCAGTATAGAGGTCAAAGGGTAGATAAAAATAAAATTTTATCATATTTTCAATTACTAATATTGATATATTTATAATTTAATCCAACATATTTCATATAAAAAAACCATCATAAAAGAGTACAAAATATTTAATAATATTAAAAATAAAACTATAAATAAATTATTTTAATTATATAACTGTCATAACGTGCCAAACGCGGATCCGACATGCTAGACGCAAACAATGGAGTCGCCACTAATCATCTTTGTTAGGTGTGATTAGTCACCTATGTGAATCTATCATTTCTAAAGTGATCCTGAGCTCGACTAAGGTACCATAAAAATAATAGGTTTTGGTCTACGTTCAGAACTAGGTTCGGAAGTACGGTTACGTGTGGGGAAGGATTAGCACCCCCACAACGCCTATCCAGAGATAGTACCTAATTAGCCTAATGTTGTCCTGTAGGTCCTAAAATTTAATGGTCTTTAATTCTTAGTTTAATATTTAAATATTGGAAATTTTTTCGAGGAATTGTCCATCATGTTGGTGAAATTCCAAGATAAATCTCCTCACCTCAAAAGTATTCAAGAGAAACTATTTGCTCTCCCGAAGAGGCTCCGTCGTCAGATTTATTTTGATATTTTATGGAAAGAGAGTTAACTATCTAAATTTTATGAATTGTAATTTCCTATCATACTGAATGCTTACGAATTATTATCGAAAAATATATCTCGATCCATGATATCAAAATTTCCTCTTTAAATTTTTCATCTTGTTGGTGAAATTTAAAAGGATTTTTCTCACCTTTTTGCTACAAATTATTAATAACCAATAACATAAATTTTGATTTGTGATATTGAAATTTCCAACTAATTTTCCATCGTGCTGGTAAAATTTAGAAAGATTTTTCTCACTTAGAAAATTCTTAGAAGTCAACCATTTGTGACTACTTCGAGTCCCATCATTTGGGAATCTTGATTTAGTTCATTGATTAAAATTTAACACATTTGATTCTTAATTATTTCTTTTATTCTTAATAATCAATGATCAATAAAATAAATATTGATTTATTATATTGAAATTTCTAATTAAATTCTCCATCGTGCTAGTGGAATTTAAACGGATTTTTCTCACCTAGGAAATTTTTAGAAGTCAACCATTTGCGACTTCTTCAAATTCCATCATTGGAAGATCTTGACTTACTTTCTTAATTAATTATTATATGAATTATATAATATAAGCTATGCTGGTATTCATTTAATTTTTCCAAATTTATTCCTACCATTCTTTTGATTTATGCTAATCTAATTATGGATTAAAATAAAACATATATATAGGTAAAAGAATTTCAATTGTTGATCATAAAAAAAAAAGAAATAAGTAAAAAGTAAAGCATAAAGTAAAAAGTATAATAAGTAAAGTAAAAAGTAAGAAATAATGATAGTAATAAAACAAATGAAAGAACATTTAAGTAAACGAAAAAAGAAGAAGTAAGATAACATTTGTGGTGGGTCAGAATGCAAACCCATGCTGGTCGCGTCTGGCCCACTTTTATTTTATAAAAATTAATTATTTTTTATTGCATTTCTTTACCTGCCAAGAAAAAAAAAATAAAATCTTCTCCTTCTTTCTTTCAACTGCCCAGAACACAGCCACCAATAGCCAATATCCCCAGATTCCGACCACCATGCGCCACCGTGCACGGTGTCAAGAAATTTCCCAAAATCACCTACAATATTTCTCTTGATTTTCTAAACCCCAATATCAAATTAGTCTTTCCAAAATCAACCCAATATTTCTCGATCTCAGACTTCCCTCCCCTACCTTTTCATTATTGGAATTCAAGAAACAATGACTCTAGACCCAAAAACCCTTAAAACCCGAATACACCCTTCTTAAAAAAGCTTCAATCCTGTTTTGTTTATTTTCTGATTCGGCTTCCCTCCTCTCTTATTACTTGTTTGTGGATGAATGATTTTATAGTAGTGAGAAAGTTTGAGAATGAGTGTGAGTGGGATGGTTGGTATAGATGGTGGTATACGTGGTAGGGTTTGGGTGGGTGGTGTAGAACCTGTTCCCCATTTTTTTTTTTGATTTTTTATATTTTTTGACTAAATTTAATTGTAAAAAATAGGTGTCTACAGTTGCCTCTCTTTGTGCACTTGCTGTGAAATAGGAAGTGTGCAAAGACGTAGGCACCTTATCCTTAAACAAAACTGCGACTTTTCAGAAGTAATCCTCCAACGAGGCATAAACTTTAATTTTTTCCAAACGTGAAAGTGCTCCTTCCAACGAGGCATAAACTTTAAAAAAAATTCCAAACATGAAAGTGCTCCTCCCAACGAGGCGTAAACTTTAAATTTTCCAAACGATGAAAGTGCTCCTCCCAACGAGGCATAGACTTTAAATTTTTCCAAACGATTATAGTGCTCCTCCCAACGAGGCATAGACTTTAAATTTTTTCAAACGATGAAAGTGCTCCTCGCAACGAGGCATAAACTTTAAATTTTTCCAAAGGATGAAAGTGCTCTTCCCAACAAGGCATAAACTTTAAATTTTCCAAATGAGATGAAATTATCCTCAAGAGAGGCTTTATCATGAGCGATCTTTGTTGATGTCCTCGTGAGAGGCTTTGAAAGGCTTTGAAAATATCCTCGTGAGAGGCTTTGAAATAAATTTGGTCATTAAGAGAGTCTTTGCAGGTGTGCTCATGAGAGACTTTGGAAACATCCAGGCTTTAAAATTTATTCTCAAGAGAGGCTTTGAAAATATCATCATGAGAGGCTTTGCAAACGTCATTGTGAAGGGCTTTATAAAATATCCTCGAGAGAGGTTTTGCAGACGTCCTCATGAGAGGCTTTGTAAGCTATTTCTCTTGTGCCAGCTTCACTGTGCTTACTTCCTCTTGTGCCAGTTACATCAATAAATGCCGACTTTACTGGGCTTACTTCTTTTTGTGCCAGCTACATTGAGTTCTTAAAATTCCAACTTCACTGGGCTTACTTCTTTTTGTGCCAGCTGCATTGGGCTTAATCATGATTTTTGAGGTTGGTTCCAAGAGGTTTCGAAATTTATACCCGGAGGCTTTGAAAGTTGTACCCAGAGGTTTTGAAATTATACTCGGAGGCTTTGAAAGTTGTACCCGGAGGTTTTGAAATTATACTCGGAGGCTTTGAGATTATACCTGAAGGCTTTGAAAACATCCTTAAGAGAGGCTTGGGAATTTCCTCAAGAGAGGCTTTAAAATATCCTCGAAAGAGGTTTTGTAGACATCTTTGAAAAAATCCTCGAGAGAGGTTTTGCATATACTTTTGGAAATATCCTTGAGAGAGGTTTTTGCATATATCTTTGGAAATATCCGCGAGAGAGACATCTTTGAAAATATCCTCGAGAGAGGTTTTTGCATACGTCTTTGAAAATATCCTCGAGAGAGGTTTTGCATACGTCCTAATATGAAATTGCTCCTCTTGACGAGGCATAAAATTTTAAATTTTCAAATGTGATGAAAATGCCTTTCTCACTGAGGCATAAACTTTGGACAATACGGGATTCTCACCAAAATTGAGGGATTCGCACCCCAAAATAAGACTCTCACTGAAACTAAAGGATTCACACCCGAAATAAGCATTCTCACTGAAATTTTGGATTATCACTAAGTTAAGGATTCTCACTTGAAATAAGGATTCACACTTGAAATGAGGATTCTCATTGAAATTAAGGATTCACACTTAAACTAAGAATTCACACTTAAACTAAGGATTCATACTTAAACTAAGGATTCTCACTTGATCTTCAAAAACAAAATTTATCTTGTCAAAATTTTTCAAACGAGATTTAGAAATCTTACCTTGAACAAATCTCAATCTTTTAATTTTTTTACTTCAAGATTCATGAATCAAAACTAAAGTTTTCCTTATATGTTAAATTCCTACGATGAATGGCATGTATGCAATGCGTGACATACAGATGTCATGAATACAATGTGATGCATAAAATACAAATGCTCCAAAAATCATGTACCTTCGGTCGTGGTAACAAGGATTCTCAAGCTCATTATTTCATCTTCTTATCATTTCCTTGGCTTTAGAACTTGCTACCAACTTTCATCCACTGGACTAGTCCTTCGCCAATTCAATCCTCAATTGCAACATTTGCCCCTTTCTCAAAGTGTACATTCTCAGCTTAGAAGCCCTCCTGGTTCTCATCATGTCTAAACACATTCAATGGTAATGCCGTAGGAGGTGTTCATTCGGCCATTCATTGCAACAACATATCCCATCTTTCTTCTCATGAGGGAAATGAAATCAAAAACGTTTCTCAGCATTCTTCTTGCTTTTCAGAAAAACCTCAAATATGCATCATTCCAAATCTGAATTTTTTCAGGTTTTAGTTTTGAAAATTCTTTGAAAAGAAAGAATTTGTCCAAAAAAAAAACCCTTCTTTTTTTATTTCAATAATGCCCCTTGGTAAATGAAATTGCCCCACATCATTATTTTTCATGTTCGAAAATCAAATCTCCATTTTCTTAACAAACATGCAATTTTGGATCTCTAAAAAAAATGGTAATTACTTCCAAGATGAATCAACAATTTGGCTCTTTCAAGAATTTGGTTTCTCAATCTATCAAGGTTTTGGTCATCAAGATAGACTTCGTCATATAAGGGAAGACCAATGTTTCTTCATCTGAACTCACAATAAAAATAAGGTATTCACAAAAAAATTTGTTTTGAAAACACAATTCATTAAGCACTATATCTTAGTTTCTTGATTTATAGCATTTCAACCAATGTCAAGACTATCTACGAGGGGTTCATAATTTGCAAAAGAAAGGGACTGAATTTTTCAATTCGGAATAAGCCATCCAAACGGTGTTTGGCTTATTTGGTTTTCTCAAAAGTGTTTAATGCACACTAGTTGGCTCAAGGCACAATTCCTTCGATGTTCTTTGTTGAAGCCTTTGCATAATCTTGCACAAATTTTCTAGAGTTGCTTTCATATTTCCAGTATTTGCTCTAGACTGCCCGTTTTTTTGGGTTTTCACCCTAAAGCTTCATTCCTTCATTCTTTTTTTTTGTTCTACCATGCATTTGAGAATTCAAACTTCTTTAAAAACAAGATGACAATTCAAAAAAGTTAAATCCAAGGGGAAAAACTCTTCAACTAAACATTCATACTTGATCAAAATGGACTTTTAAAGCACGTAATATAGGCCAGGGTTTAGGTTTCCGAAACAATGGATAATCAGGCCCAAAAATGTGTTTAAAGGTGATTAAACCAAGGATCATTTCTTTCATGAGGATTTCATTCTTTCAAACTTCTCAAAACTTTTCACATCTTTATTTTCTCATTCTTCCTTTATTTTCTTTTTTTTTTCTTCTCTTTCTCCAGACTTTTCTACCAGAATTTTCTACCAGAAAGTGAGTTCAAAATTTTGGAACTCAATCCATTATAGCATTTTCCCCAATAGTACAAGGCATTCTTTTTCAAAGCTTAAAAATAAGATCCAATCACTCACATGATCTTTCTTCACACTTGCCCCTCCACTATGGAGGGTGATCTTTGGTTAGGGTTCATTTAAAAATGAATTTAATAGGCTCAAAAAGGGTAGCAAATGATAATTTTCTTTTTTGTGAAAAGAATATGAAATATGGCCATTTCTCATATCAAGCATAAATACTTTCATTGAAAATCAATCCTCAAGAAAATAAACAATCAGAATTTCATTTTTGCTTTTCGAATCCATTTGAATATCTAATATGCATGATGTCACAATCAATTTTTCCTTTTTTTTTTTTTGTTTGTGTGCAACTCATGTAAATTTCATTACCTCAATGTGCCATCCAAGTGAAGGCTCAACCCAATTTTTTTTTTCACTTCAATGTGCCATCCAAGTGAAGGCTCAACCCAATCTTTTTTTTTTTTTTTTCAAAATGTCGGTGCAATTTCCATTCAATCACAAAGGAAAAAGTTTGCATAAACATTTAGGCGATTTAGCTTCTTAGTAGTCTTGCCCCAAGATCTGGGCGAAGAAATTGGATATTGCTCGGATATTTACAGATGCTGAAAATATGGTTTTCCGATAATGTTGCCCCATATGCAGGTAAGGGACAACATTTGGAAAGGAAGAGGTTCAGGTATGGTAGAGAAATTTAGAAGCAATGTGTTTGAAGCTCTGGACAATTTTGACATTGTATTGAACTACCAAAATCAATATTCTTTCAAGATAGTGCCTCATGCATTGATTTTCAAAAATACATTCTGCGAAATAATCAACCATTTCATTGTTCTTTGTCTAGATGAAGAACATTATCCTTTTGGAATTCATGCCGAATAGAAAGGAAATTTCATGTAGTCTCAAATTTCTACCTATCAAAGGAATCAAGCTTTTGAGTGGTTTCTAACATGAAATGTTTGTTAGAATTGGCTCGTACTAATCACCAGTTCTTTAAAAATCCTCAACAGTTGTCATTATACAAAAATTCTTTCTCATTTTAAACAAGGACAAAATTTGTTTCAAAATCATGGAAAAAAGTTATGTGGGTTTTTTTTTCATCTTTCATTTTTCAAGGATCCTAATAAAAAAAGATTTGAAAGAAACCAAATGCACATTTATAAATTGATATGATGCTCAAGAATTGAGGCTTCTATTAAAAACCATTTGTTCCAACATCATTGGAGATTGCCCCGAATGCCATGTCCAAATTCTTTAATATTTTCCTCTAAGGCATTGATTTGTGCTTCTAATTGATCACTCGTGTCTCTTGAATCTATCTGCCAAGTCATTCTTTTTTAGGTGATGAATGCATGAGTATCATGAATGAATGAAATATGAATGCTCCCCCCTTTTTTTATGTGATGCATGAGCATGGATAATGCGTGTTTAAAATATTATTTTATCGATGCAAAAAGATTAAAACACAACTGAATTCCACAAAATATTATAACACAAAGATGTGAGAAAAAGGCAATAACATTCCTTCATGTGTCCTGAATGCGATGGTTGACATGGCTCTATTCTAAAGTTGGCTTCTGAGTGTTGTTTATATGCTGGGTTCAGGATATTCAAACCAATCTAAGAAGGTCCCTAAATTGCTCCTCACTGTTATCCTTGCGGACTAGTAAGGCACCTCAATCCTCACCCATTATAGGCTTCAAACGGAAAATGATCAATTTGAGTGGTTGTATTTCCCAAGTTGTTGCGTAGGTTATCACCTCACGAAAATTTTGGTACTTTATACCCTGAGAGTGTTTTGCTAGCTTATGCGAAGGTTATCACCTCACGAAAGCGTAGTTACTTTACCCCCTCCTAAAAGGACGAGTTCGGGTAGAGAACTTATGTTATGCACATGCACGTGTAGTGTGTGTGAAGGAATGAACAACTCTTGGTTCAAACTTAAATGCCCCAATTAAAATAAGAACATCAATAATAAACACACACAACAGAATCATAAAAATAAAATAAATACAAATTAAGACCATTCATTAGGACCTAAAGTAATCACAAGGCTAACTATGGCTCGACTTTCTAATGTCCCCAGTGGAGTCGCCAAACTGTCATAACGTGCCAAACGTGGATCCGGCATGCTAGACGCAAACAATGGAGTCGCCACTAATCATCTTTGTTAGGTGTGATTAGTCACCTATGTGAATCTATCATTTCTAAAGTGATCCTGAGCTCGACTAAGGTACCATAAAAAGAATAAGTTCTGGTCTACGTTCAGAACTAGGTTCAGAAGTACGGTTACATGTAGAGAAGGATTAACACCCCCACAACGCCTATCCAGAGATAGTACCTAATTAGCCTAATGTTGTCCCCACAACGCCTATCCAGAGATTGTACCTAATTAGCCTAATGTTGTCCTGTAGGTCATTAAATTTAATGGTCTTTAATTCTTAATTTAATATTTAAATATTGGAAAAAAATTTGAGGAATTCTCAATCATGCTGGTGGAATTCCAAGAAAAATCTCTTCACCTTAAGAGTATTCAAGAGAAACCATTTGCTCTCCCGAAGAGGCTCCGTCGTCGGATTTATTTTGATATTTTATGGAAAGAGGGTTAACTATCTAAATTTTATGAATTGTAATTTCCTATCATACTGAATGCTTACGAATTATTATCGAAAAATATATCTCGATCCATGATATTGAAATTTTCTCTTTAAATTTTCCATCGTGCTGGTGAAATTTAAAAGGATTTTTCTCACCTTTTTGCTACAAATTATTAATAACCAATAAAATAAATTTTGATTTGTGATATTAAAATTTCCAACTAAATTTTCCATCGTGCTGGTGAAATTTAGAAAGATTTTTCTCACTTAGGAAATTCTTAGAAGTCAACCATTTGTGACTACTTCGAATTCCATCATTGAGAATCTTGATTTATTTCCTTGATTAAAATTTAACACATTTGATTCTTAATTATTTTTTTTATTATTTATAATCAATGATCAATAAAATAAACATTGATTTATAATATTAAAATTTCCAATTAAATTCTCCATCGTGCTGGTGGAATTTAAACGGATTTTTCTCACCTAGGAAATTCTTAAAAGTCAACCATTTGCGACTTCTTCAAATTCCATCATCAGAAGATCTTGATTTACTTTCTTCAAAATAAGCTATGCTGGTATTCATTTAATTTTTCCAAATTTATTCCTACCATTCTTTTGATTTATGCTAGTCTAATTATGGATTAAAATAAAAACATATATATTGGTATAAGAATTCCAATTGTTTATCATAAAAAAGGAAATAAGTAAAAAGTAAAGCATAAAGTAAAAAGTAAAATAAGTAAAGTAAAAAGTAAGAAATAATGATAGTAATAAAACAAATGAAAGAACATTTAAGTAAACGAAAAAAGAAGAAGTAAGATAACATTTGTTGTGGGTCAGAACGCAGACCCACGCGGGTCGCGCCTGACCCACTTTCATTTTATAAAAAGTAATTCTTTTTTATTGCATTTCTTTACCTGCCAAGAAAAAAAATTAAATCTTCTCCTTCTTTCTTTCAACTGCCCAGAACACAACCACCAATAGCCAAGATCCCCAGATTCCGACCACCATGCGCCACCGTGCACGGTGTCAAGAAATTTCCCAAAATCACCTAAAATATTCCTCTTGATTTTCTAAACCCCAATATCAAATTAGTCTTCCCAAAATCAACCCAATATTTCTCGATCTCAGACTTCCCTACCCTACCTTTTCATTATTGGAATTCAAGAAACAATGACTCTAGACCCAAAAACCCTTAAAACCCGAATACACCCTTCTTAAAAAAGCTTCAATCATGTTTTGTTTATTTTCTGATTCGGCTCCCCTCCTCCTCTCCTGTTACTTGTTTGTCGATGAATGATTTTATAGTAGTGGGAAAGTGAGAGAATGAGTGTGAGTGGGATGGTTGGTATGGGTGGTGTAAAAGTTGTTCCTTTTTTTTTTTTCATTTTTCATTTTTTATATTTTTTGACTAAATTTAATTGTAAAAAATGGGTGTCTACAATAACTTTTACAAACTAAATAAAAGTTGCAAACTAAAGTCATAATATAGTCTTAAAATTGAAAATTAGCTGTCCAAACACAAAGTAAATAAGCAATCCAAATACATAAAGTGAAATAAGCAGTCCAAATCTCATGAATAATCCAATGGATCAGCATCTTCATAAAATTGACAAATATTATACAATTAAAAGCAATTAAGTAGTGAAGTCAATATAAAAGAATAAAATAATGAAGTAGTTTAGCATCTTCATTTTCATTAACTTGATGACTAGAAGTTGAAGATCTTATTATTGGACGTGGTGACTAATTTGGAGCACTACCAGCATCAGGTACCTAAAAGGTATTACGTAGAAAATTTAGAGATTCAAGATACATGTTTTTGCATCAAATTAAACATAGAAACGCCTAAAATATATTACCTCTCTATTGGCCACACGAGTAGCAAAAGCCAAAACATCTACGTTCTCGTTAGAAAATTATCTTTGAAACACTAATAAAACATTACCCAAAGTTGCCTTCAATTCTTGAACTTGTGTCTCTAACTCTAGTACCTTTTCATCACGCTGCATTGTTTGAAAACATGAAGAAGCCGATTTATGCGACGAAGTAGATATTGTTCCAATAACGAACACGCTTTTTTTTCTCTGGTCCTTTAACTTTTGAATACACATCATCTTTCCATGAGCATTGTTGAGAACTTTCAGATCCAATTTCATCCGAACCTTTTCTCATGAGTTCCTACAAGGAAAGTGTTACGTGGAACTAAGGTTTAGAGTTTATGCAGAAATATCCAACAAAATCAACATAAACTAAGGTTTAGAGTTTTTGAACAACATACTACCAGGTCCAAACATAATAAATTAATAATAATAGTAATATTAAAAGAATAAATGACCATTAAAATAATAAAGCAATTAAGCACAAGCAGCAGCTAATGCATATATAGGGTACTAGACGATCGAGTTACTAAAGGCCATTAAGCTAGCCTATTTCCAAGTCACTTTCCATCAATTACTATCTCTAATCCTTGTAGTAAATATTGAAGTACAAAGACTAAATTTTGGGCCAATTTATATAAGTACATGCATATTACTATGATTTATATACTTACAAATCATATATTATCATAATGGGTAATTCATATGTAAGTTTGACTCATCTCTTAAGGCTTACCTTTTGGTGCCAGAACTCAACTATGCATTTACAAAAATCAAATCCATTGTAAGCACCTAATAATCACAAGTAACCATAATTTCCAAAGCAATGAAAGCCAAAAACAGAGCATAGTCTATCATTGAACATTCTCAAATATCTAAACATAATGAATTTCCATACAGAAAAAATTGTTGAAGCTTGAGCCTAAGACTGCTGGCAGTGCATCCCAAACAAATTTAAGAAAAAACAAAAAAAGCAAAGACTGCTGTCATTGCATCGGACACCCTATTATCAGATCCCGACGAAATAGTTCAGAATTGGTTTAATTAAAACAACATAACCTTTCATCATTTCATGTTAGCCAATTTATAATCTATGGAAATAAAAGGAAGTAATCCTTCATGCAATCATGCTAAAGCTACGAGAACAGAGTAACAAAGAGGAAATCTAAAAGTTTGAATCTTTATGGTCCTCTACTCTACACCATTTGAGAGAAGTTACATAGCTGAATTTGGCTCAGTAGAATATCAGTGAGCCAATTCAGTTCCTTTCATAGTTACATAGCTGAATTTGGCTCTCAGTAGAATATCAGTGAGACAATTCAGTTCTTTCATTGTTACTTGCAGTATTTTTGCAAAGATTAACACACAAGAAAATTGACTTATATTTTCCCAAAAGTGATCTAAATTCTAAACATTAGTGCTAAAATTCCAAACGGATATGAGATTAAACTATACATGGCCAAAATTGACTTAGTTAGCAAAATTCAATAAAGATCATAACTTAATAAAATCCCAGAAGATAAAGCAAACCCAATTACAAAAACCCCGTAAATAAACCAAAATCGAAATACCCACATAAGAAAACCTCAAAAAAGATAAGGAAAACTACAAGATAAGGAGAAAAGAAGAGAACTTTTACCTTTCGTGGATAGACCTAATAGTTTCCCTATTTCCCAAGTTGACCGAGCTTCCACTTCGCATATAACTCTTATCCTGTTCCGAAACTCATTGTCTGAAAGAGAAGCATTAGCAACACTGCTCCCATTAGAATGTAATTGCACACATTTCTGCGATTTTCTTACTTTTTTCCCTCTATTCTTATTTTTCTTCGACACAACATCTAAGATCTTTTCTTCTAATTCCTCAAGAAGTTTAAATCTCCTTTCTTTAGCTTTTTTCACCAATGGGCAATAATCTTATGTCTAAACACAATGTATTCTTCACTTGCTCTGGACGTAAGATTTATCCACGTCTTATCCATAGAATGTGAAATGATTAAAACTGTAATATAAAAACATTTAGTTATCTCACATTCCAGCTAGATATATTGCACAAACATGAAACCTATTGCTATGAATAAACCTACACAATCATATACTACACAAACATGAAAAGTCAATAAGAGACAAACATTTTCAATAAGGTTTAGGTCTAAACATCTCCTACTATGTAATTATGTTTTGACTTAGCTAAATATTTCTACAATGAAACACTATTGAAAAAAATATACCTATCATCAAACTCTCATGGAGCCAAATAAAGAAAAAAAAAATGTAAAATAATACAAATAATCTTAAGTTTAGTGCCAAATATAATTTTTTTAATTTTAAACAATTTTAACAAACGAGATAATAACTCTAAAAGTACATTGTCTGCTTTTGCACTAAGAAATGAAGAATAGGACAGCTGAGAACCTCCAATTTACGGGACAACTCAAAACGTCCAACTTGCAAGATACAAAATGAATACAACTAATATGTGTTAAAAACGAACTCTAAACTTTTCAATTTATGTCATCAAGCCAGAGATATGATTAAAGTTATTGCACATGATCAGGCTCATAAATTTAGCATACAACTAATATATATATATAGCTAATTAAGAGCAATTGGATAATTAATTAATCCATGAATTGTAAAGCCCAAACCGTGTAAATAATTGGTGAATTGGTGATGCAATTTGCCTAAGAAATTAGTTATAGTTGGCTGGCCAATCTGTGGCTTATTAACCCCAAAAGGTCCATTTGGGATTTATTTTTTTATTTTATATTTTTAGACATGTGATGATGCAGTCATGCTAGAAGGTGAGGTGGGACATGAGCAAGCTGGAACCTTCAAAGAAGATTGAATATAAAATTTGCCTTAACCATTTCCAGATTAAACTAGAAACTTTTATGCATGCTGATACACTGTCTATTTTAAAGAACTTAAAATTAAAATTTATATATAAAAGAAAACAACACTCATACTTAAAATTAAACTTTAAAGCCTGGCCTTGGCCCTGGCTGTGTATTATTAGTATTATGATATGCCTCAACAACACACACTCAAACACACCATCATCCATCCTTCTACCTCTCTCAGATCCGCTAATTGTATTTAAAAATGGTAGATTAGAACCATTATTAAATGAATGATATAATAATTATTCACTAAACATTTCCTTTAACTAACTAAGTGACAAATACAATGTAGATTGTAACAAGAAACAAAAAGTAGAAGTAGCACCAGTCAAATAAAATTTTCTAAACAAATTTTTTTCACATCATGAGAAAGAAAAAGTAGGGACAAACACACATCAAACCTAAAATGCTGGAAAACCTAAAATTACAGATTGCTTTAGGTGATACAGTGAACTAAGGAAGAATAAAAAATGAAAAGATGAAAGAATAATAAATAACAAATGAAGCTTATGATATGATTAGAACAATGCCATTCGCACCTAGTCATGCTGTTTGGGGTGCATTGCTTGGTGCTTGTGTAATACATGAGAATGTTGAGTTGGGGGAAATAGCCGCAAAGTGGCTTTTTGAATTGGAGCCAGAGAACACAGGAAATTATGTGTTGATGGCAAAAATTTATTCTGCTGTTGGAAAATGGAAAGATGCGAAAAATATAAGACGTATAATAAATGAAATTGGATTGCAAAAAGCACCAGCTCACAGTTTGATTCAAGTCAGAAATATGTGAAATTTGTACAGGATCATTATTTTGAATGACTAAAATCCTCAGCTTGAAATTAGACTCATAAATTGGAAATTCATATCCTATGCCAAGGTCAGTGTTTAAACCAACCCAATAAGAAAACAGACCATTAAAGAAAACATAAACATACGATAGGAAGGGAAGAAACGAGCGATGGCTGAGGAGGAGAAATAGGAAGGGAAGCGCGCGATGGCTGAGAAGGAGAAATAGGAAGGGACGTTGATTTACGGAAGTGGCGTCGTTGGGCCACCCTCAATTTAAGGAAAGAAAGGAAGAGGGGAACTTAGGGTTTTGTTAAAGGAAGAGGATAACTGAGTTTTAGCTTAGGTTAGAAATTAAAAAAAGAAAAGAAAAAGAGAAAAAGCCAACCCTCAATATAACTTATGCTATACCGATGGTCAAAAAAATAAATGCTCGTTGCTATAGGTATATTTAATTTTAAAAAAATTAAAAATAAAGGTAAAAATAAATTTCTTCGCCATTAAAAAAAAAAAACGAGTTTTTTTCTACAACTATACTTACGGAAGGTGGAGAAACTGTTAGTAAAAATAATACCTATATCAACGGTTAATAAAAAATCGTCAGTATACGGGGTATCTATAGCAATAGAAACTAAAGTGTCGGTATTGGTAAACATATTCTGACGGTAACAAAAATCCGTCGGTATAGATACTTTATACCGACGGATTATGACCGTCTGTATAGATAAGCGTTAGTAGATGGCAATTTGTTTGTAGTAACAACATGAATGCACAAATATCGAAATCTATATAATATAAATTATTAACGTATCAAAATCTATATATATGTAATACATGAAATACGATTATAACACAAAAAAAAAATTATGAACACGATACAAATATTTTTGGTTTAAACCACCACCCACCCGGCTGCATCATCGATCTGCCTACGACCAACAGTTGTACCGCCCGTTTGCCTTTAACCAACCAACTGCACTATCGCTCCGACCATCCATCTTTGCTGTGAAAGATGTTAAAGTTGCTCAAAATAGGTAAATGAATCTTTTTTTTCCTTTAATTTCTCAATCAAGGATTCAAGAGTTTCCATCTTTCGATTTTTTTTTTTTTTTTTTTGTCTCTTGAAATTGACATGTTAAAAGTAATAACTCTAATAACCTCCATCTTCCTCAAATTCTCTTTCTTTTTGTTTTTCCTTCTACAAATCTATCCATATTCGCATTTTTCTTTGTCTCGGTTTTTTGATGTTGTCCTGAAATTTTAATGTTTATTTGATTTATGGAAGAAAAGCCCACATGGGTAATGTTAAGTTTTAGCCTTTAATCATAATAGAGAATTAATTTTGATCATGTTAATTATGGAAGATCAGGTTTTGCAATTTATTTCAATTTTATTTATTTATTGAAATTGTGATATGAATTTCTTAATATATTGATATGAAATTATGAAGTCTATATTGTGTTTGGTCCAAAATCTATAAACTTGGAATCATTTTGATTGTCAATAATTGATATTGCTAGTTGATTCTAATGCTGATGTGAAAAATGATTGGTAAATGATTATTGTTAATTAAGTATGGAAGAAATAATATTTCTTTATTTATTCTTTAATTTTGAAAAATACTTGAATAAGGTAAAATTTCATAATTTTTTTATTATTATCTTTGTAATTGCCATTGATTCCATGTTATCTTAACAAAATGTAATAGAAATGTGATTGATGTGTGATGCACCCAAAAGAGTGTATCTTATTTAACCTTGCACTAAAAAGATAAATTGTAAGTATAGTAGTTAGCAAGGGTCGAGTCCTCAGGGATTGGGTTTTAGTTTGTAAGTTAATAGTTTAAAACTTAAATTCAAGAACAATAAAAGAAAAGGGGTTTTTGAAGCCAGATTTAAACTAAAGTAAATAATAAGAATAAGATGCAAGGCGGTATAACCAGCCAATAAAAATATATATACTAAATTAGGCGGTATAACCAGCCAATAAAAATATATATACTAAATTAGGCGGTATAACCAGCCAATAAAAATAAAACAAAGTTAATATACAAATTAGGCGGTATAACCAGCCAATAAAAATAAATATAAAAAATAAGCAAACTAAAAGTAAGAAAACAAATAAGTAAGAAGAATCAAATATGAAAAATATGGTTAAGGTTTCATTCTCCACCACTAGACATCATTAAGAATCAATTTCAGATCTATCAATATCAACCAACTATTAAAGTTAACAACCGTAGATAACAACAAGCTCTGTTACCCCAATCTTTCCTTAGTTTGTCGTTAAATAGAACAAGCTCTCTATTTAATCTCTAACCATTAAACAACCTAGAATAAGCTCTCTAAATTCAATTTAATGACAGCTTTATGATGAGAAAGATAGGTTGATCTAAGCAACAAACACATAAGCTCGGATTGTTCAACTTAGGTTATGTTCCACTTTGCAATTATTGAAAACTTGACCATAATCATTAATCACAAATTGCCACTTATGAATAGGAAATCAAGACAATTACACGGATCAAGACTCCTAAACTAGCAATAGATAATTATCAAGATCTATCTAGTTGTACACCTAAATAAATCTAGACAACATCATGAACAATTCTTGTAGAAGAACATAAGCAACTTTGATAGAAAATTAATGATAGATAGAATCTGAAAATCAATCACAAAACATGTCTAGGGCTTTGAAATCACCCTTAACCAAATAGAAGTTTAGCCTAGCATAGGCATTATAAACATAAACATAAAATTAAAGAAAATCTAAGAAGAAAATAAAAGAAAGAAAGAAGAAGAGGAAGAATATTAATTATCCAACCTCTTGCTCTCTCTAAAGAAAAAGAAAACTAGAGAAAAGAAAGAAAACTAGAGAAAAGAAAGAAGAAGAAAACTTAGAGAATTTTATTAAAATGGCTAATATCCTACCTATGTACAATATGATCCCTTACAATCATCCAAGGCCCTCTATTTATACACATTTTGGAGGGCTAAATGACAAGAGACAAGCTTTACAAATTTCAAAGGTAGGTATAATAGGTGGGTGCATTTTCTAACAATTTTCGTCATACATGACGATTTTGATCAGCCAACTTGATGGTCGATTTTGTCAATTTTGCAGGCCTTATCCGATCACATGGTCTTCTAGAAAACGGTTCCCCTATCAGTTACGGATCTATAGCCGTTGGAATCAGCTCATTTGCTGATGTGGATAAGCAGATATGAGCAAAATACGAAAACATGTCAGCACAGACGTCATTGCACATCAGCCAACTTGATGGTCGATTTCGTCAATATTAGAGGCCTGATCTGATCATATGGTCTTCTAGACAAAGGTTCCCGTATCAGTTACGGATCCATAGCCATTGGAATCAGCTCATTTGCTGATGTGGATAAGCAGATATGGGCAAAATACGAAAACAGGTCAACACAGACGTCATTGCACATCAGCCAACTTGATGGTCGATTTCGCTAGGGAAAACGACTCCGTTTCAAGAAGTATAAAACATGAAAAAGATAGATATGCCTCTTAGCTTTGCACGGCTACAAATTTCAGCCTTATTGATTCAGTGCAACTCTAGATATAGCTGATATGGCAAAATGTGTCGGAACTGGAACTGAACTGGATTTGCCCTTAATTCTAGTAATCTGAAATCACTCAAAGAAACTTGTGAAAAACACCAAATTACATAAAAATATAAAAGATCATAAACACAATTAGACTAAACAATAATAACTCGTATTTGACACAAAACAATAATAAAACATAACTAAAAACTATATAATTATACGAGTTATCAATGTGAATTTCCAATAATTTAATTGATGTGAAAATTTGAGGTTTATATGAAATATTATTTTAAACATATCATTTTTTGACATTTCAATTTCTTACATTACTTTTCACAATAATGCTAAACACTTAAAACATTTTAAATCACACTTTTTCACCATATTTTTTAAACACATTTTTTTTAACCCAAGCTTTTTGCAATTCAATTTTTTTTTAACAGCAATGCTAAACTAGCCCTAAGTTGTTGTCGGTCCTGGAGTTAATGATCAGTAGAGTTAGATGTTTGTAGCTTAATGGGAAAGTAAATAATGTTTATAGCTTTCTCATGCTTTGTACGTTTATTAATTCAGTGGATTTATGTCACTGTAATCTTTAAATACTTATCTATGTAATATTTTTATGGTAGTGAATTTTTATGAATGTTAATTGTACATGCGTTTAACATTTTATCGTATGATTTTTTTATAAATACTTAATTATAAGAAAGTTAATAATTACTTTATATTTTTAGGTTTTTCAAAAATGAATAAAAATATTATGTTGTTTTTGACGTGCGTTGATCAGGTATATATAGTACTTGGGATAAAGCTAAATTATAAGTTTTGGATTATTGTGGTGCCCATCACAAGGTGTATAAAGATCGAAGAGATGTAGATAATATTAATAATTATCAAAACATATTATTTTGGTATAATAAATAATATTAATTTATTTGATAATTATATTAATTTTTATTTATTTTTTAAAAATATTTTAAATATATGTAACTTAATAAATTTTATACTTTTTGTTTGGATGCAATTTAGTAAAACATATAAATTCAGAAATTTATTTACCCATCAACCAAATATAAGAAATTTGTATGAAGACAGATTAAATCAACATATGTATGACATATTATTTGAAATGTCTCATGATAACTTTTTAGGGAAATCCTATTACTAAAGTTAATGTTTAATTGTTCAAATCATGTGCCTCTTCAATATTTTCAAAATTTGACACCGTAAATAATGTAAAATTAGATTTTGGTACACCCACAACGTGGATGAAAAAAATAAAAAAATTATATTATAGATGAATAATTTTTTTAAATGAAGTTATTTTATAATGGATAATTTTTTTTAAAGGAAGTTATTTTATAATGTATAACTTTTTTTAAAAGACATGTTAATAAAATAAATATTTATTTTAGAATAAAGTATATAAATATCCTTAATTTATATTTTTATTATATTACATTTTTACTTTTTAATAATTTTCTCGACACTCCATATTAAAGGTTAGTTTAATATTGCAGATAGAAAAAATTTAAATTAAAAAAAATATATTTAAAATGTGGGGTGAAAAACTATAATTTAATTTTTTTTAAATATTTAATGCTAAACAAAGCTTAAATCGGTCAAAAACTTCAAATACAGTATAGCGATTGGAAGAATGTTATTAAATCAATCAAACAGGGTAATGTTAACAAAATGTAACATTCCGAAGGTAATGTTAAATAAGCCGAAGCAAAAGCCCCTTTCAATCAACCGAAAATTACCCAAAATTAATCAATTTTCTTCTCTTTTCTCCCGCAGAAATGTCCAACTTCTTCTCCAAGGCGGAGGTGACGAGCAGCGGCCGCCCCGTCCTCCTCCGCACCGAAGTCGAATGCCACCTTCTCTCCTCTGTAGACCTCGAACCTGAAGACCCTCACCACTTCTCCCCCTTAAAATCGGGCCTCCTCATCCTCACCACCCACCGCCTCCTCTGGCTCCCTTCTTCTTCCGCCACCACCCCTACTTCCGCCTTAGCCATCCCTCTTCCCGCCATTTCCCACATCTTCTCCTCCAAAAAATCTCTCAAGTCCGTGTTCCACTCTCCCAGGATCCGCTTCCAAGTCCTCGTCTCACTCGATGGTCGGCTTTTCGATCCGGGTTCTGGGTCTGGTTCCACTTCTGGTTCGGGCTCGAGATCAGTGGTAGTGACGGCGGTGGTTAGAGGGAAGGGTGACTGTGATGGGTTTTTGGGAAAGTTTTGGGACTGTTGGCGGGCGAGAGCTTGGGAGAGTAATGAGACTTCAGGTTCCGGCTCGGGTTCGGGTTTGGATTCAGGCACCAGCACGGGCACAGGCACGCGTGGAGGGTTGTACTCGAGTGACGGGTCCGTGAGGATGGTTGGGGTGGCGGGGATTTTAAGGAAGGAACAGGAAATGTGGGAGAATACTGATAAGAGTTTGCAGGATGCTTTTCAGGACTTAAATGCTCTCATGGTAATGCAATTCTTTTTGTTCAATTGTGAGGAATTGAAGCAAATTATGAGTAATTTAGTTTTGATGTAAAAATTGTATCGTAAACACATTTAATTTTATAGTAGTTAACAAATTATATTGAAGTATAAAGCCATACATAGTGGAAAATTGTTTTCTATATAACATTGAGGTGCCCAGTATCTTGATAAGAAAGAAAAATATTGACATGAGCTTGATTTGATTTCTTTAGGGAAACTAGGTTAATTTCTGTTATGATTGTTTGTGCAAATGATTGACATGGGTGAATGCAAGTGGACCATGTCCTCGAGTGTCCAACCAGTAGTAATTAACCATAATATCTCTATCATTAGATAGGACATACAAAATTTAAACGTTTATGTCAATGAAATGTATAAAAGGATTTTGACTAGGTTCAATTTAGTTCTGTTGTTTGGTTGCAAAGTTAGGTTCTGAGCTGTAGTTAATGATTATGATGTTAGTAGCCTGTCTCTTTCTTTTTTTTCTTATATTCTGATTGTTCAAGTTTTAGAACTCTTTCGGATTTTCAGAGTAAAGCTAAAGAGATGGTGATGCTAGCAGAGAAAATGAGGCAAAAGCTTTTGTCTGGGACAAATTCTCAAACAAGCGGAACAAATGATGAGGATATGGGTTCAAAAGAAGAGATTCAAGATTGGTTGTTGAGTGTTGGTATAATATCCCCAGTCACTAAGGAGTCTGCAGGTGCCCTGTATCATCAACAATTGTCCCGTCAGGTTTTCTCTCTTTTTTCTTTCTTGTTAACTTTAATGTTATTTGCTTAATAATTTGTCTCAAGATAATTTTATCGAATTTAGTTTATCCTTTTGTGAATACGTTCAATGCTTATAGAATTTAGGATTCTTAGTTTATTTGGCTCTAAAGAAATCCTTAGAAATAGAAATGAGAGAAAATTTTAATTGTTTTTGTTTTTTTGATGAATTGTTGAATTTTGACAGATGAGTTTCTTCTGTTTTCTTTTTACGTTTTTAAGGAAGTGGGAATTTTGAAGATTATGGTTGAACTTCTAAATTGAGGAAGGATTAGGGGTAAAAGTGGAAAGTTGATAAGAAAAGCAAAAAAAAAAAAAGAAGGAAGTACCGAAGAAAAAAATGGTTAACTGTGTCTGTTTAGCAATGTTGTTGCCCTATGGAGGTTGAAAGGGTGCCAAATCATCATTGCGATTTATATTTAATGGAACAAAATGTTATTTCATAATTGCTGTTAATTGAAGGACCATTATTATCATACAACCATGAGTTGAAGAACTATTTTGGTCTAAAATTTACTAGAGGTGCCCCAACACAAACATAAAACTAGATTTGAGGGACCAATACAATCTTAAACTCCTTGATGCTTTATTTATGATTTATGATAAATACAAACTATAAAGTAAAATGGAATTTGTACTATATAAATGATATTTTAGAAATCACTCATATATTGCAAACACATTTGAACACATAGATGGGAATTATATTGTAGGAACAACGCTCACACTGATCACTCATATTTAATAAAAAAACACATTTTAACACTTAAATAATTTTACTGGAAAGTGGAAAAAAGATTGATTATTTGGAGGTTTGCATGGGCCAAGTAAGGCTGGAATAGTGCTGGGCTTTTATTCCATATTAACCAGTGTTGTCAAGGCATGCATTTGATCAGGCGCACGCCTGGTGCGCTCAGGCGCGCTTTTTTGTAAGACAATAGGCGCAAAAAAAGCCCGCCTGATTGAACTCTTTAATTTCTATTATTTTGAACTTTTTTCATTAGTTGTACATTATTAACAATGAAAGTCTTTAGCCAATCCCAATCTAGCTTGAAGAAAGATGCAAAGATGTAAAAACATAATATAAATAACATAATTTCCTTTTATGTATTATAAAAAATACATATGTAGACATTAAAATATTTATTCAGACTAGGCTTGGGTTGGCTTGGGCTTTGAAATCTCAGCTTAGGCTTAGCTTGAAAACTTCATATGGTCAAGATTTTTTGTCCAAGCCCGGCCTAATATATTAAAAATAGGTGCTCAAGCCTGCTCAAAAGTTGGCCCACCCAACTCGTGGTTTGTTGTTTGTAGCTCTGCATTGTGTTTTCCCCTCTTTTGAATGAGGGTAATAAAGCTCCTTTTATAGAGGAAATGTTTTGTTTTTCCTGTAAGGTATTTGTTTTAATATTATTTTTAGATAATACTTCTAATAAGGTTGTCCTTGAAAGAATGAGGAAGGAATTGCATCTAGGAAAGCAGATTCGTAGATGATAAGGTTTTCTTGCATACTCTGAGGGGACCTCATATTATTTTCTTGGTGATCTAATATGCCTGTTATTATTATTGTGCTTTAGTGTTTTGTCCTTAAAATTGTTTATTTATTTTTTTGCTGACAATCTCGAGTGGTTTTAGCACTTCTCAAAGCTACCTGGACATGGAATCTTGTCTTGGGAATGGTATTCAAGTTGGAGGAGTTTTGAATTTAATGTAGTATTTACATCGCTTGATTCTCCTAGTAGGCCTAGACTAGGTTCATTTGCATCATATCTTTACCTGAGTTCTTGCTAGGATGACATTGCTTTGTGGTGTATATAGTGTTGCAAATTTAAATATCCCCATTACATTCAACTGCAATTAAGAAAAAAAAAAATAGTGGTGTATATAGTGTTGCATATTTAGTGCACAGTGTCTCTTTTAAATTTCCATGCGTCAGAAAGGTTTTGCTTTAGTTTTATCTTGCAATGGTTTTGTCTGTACTCCATTGCTATCAATATTTGTCTATTGTTCCTTTCACTGGCGATGACAAGTAAGATGGACATTTTTTTTAACTTTCGGTTTTGATAATTATGGAAATCTGGAAGCAAATGGGAATAAATGGTAGTCATGTTATCCAGTATATGATGGTCCTTTATCTTCAGACCTACTATCAAACTAGTTACAGTTTCAACTTTCAAGATACATTCACTGGATTGCAGGTAGGAAGCTGCAATCTTGGGTAGGAATTGATTGTATATCAAACTAATCATGTCAATTGAAATTGATTGTATATCTTGGGTAGGAAGCTATTTTAGTGTAGAAAAGTCCTAGCAATAAATTAGGGTGTTTTGTCATTATTGAGTTGGTAATTGATTTGTCATGTGAAGTAGATTGACTATTACTTGATTTTCTTTTGAGAGCTAGTTTTGATTTTATTTCTTGACACCTCAGCTGGCAGATTTTGTGAGAACTCCACTAGAGAGAGCAGGTGGAATGATCAACCTTATAGATGCCTATTGTCTTTTCAATCGTGCTCGAGGCACAGGTTTGGTTTAACACTAGCTTTATCTCTTCTTTTGATACACTATATGGTTATTATATTTAGGTTTGTTTGGTTACATTGTGAACTTGAAATTTCTTCCTTTCTATTTTTGTTTTTGAAAATATTGTGACCTAAAAAATAAGTGTTCTTGGAAACATAATTCTCCTTTTTTTAAAGGAATGAAGAAACCTTCAAAAACATTAGTAGCAATAAAGCTCTTCGTAATTAACATTTAAAGCAACAACATGTAATAGAGTCCTGGACACATGCTATACATGTTTGTCTATGTAACATTCACAGGTGTGGTTTTGACTTTGAGTTCCCATTATCTTTTTTCCTAACGTTATAGTTTGGTCAAAGAAACAATCAAGGCTTGGAGGTAGTCATAGTTGTTTGAAGTTCTCTTTATATTCCATAGATGCCAAATTTGTTACATCTGTTCCAGACAAAAGATCAGTCCAAAACTTTGGATTTTCTGTGTCCAACAATGTTTAATTCTTCCAAAGTTGCAATGAAAGAGAAGATGTATTATGTCCATCAACTTCTTCTTCTTCTTCATCAATCCCAGATTGTGGCATTTCTCTTTCTCTTGGCTTGCATGATATTCTTAATAACTGTGGGCATTTTCAACTTTGCTGAAATGAACCTTTCTTTTGTTATACTAAATTCATGATGCACACATAAATCAATTGTGAAAATTTCTTGGACCTCAGTCTTATCTTCTGGTTGATTCTAAAATTTTCCTGTCTAGAACTGAGTACAGCCTTTTCTTTTAAGTCTTGTAACATTGATTTTTACTTTTATAGCTTTTGATATATTTTGTAAGCAAAGTGGACATTCAATTAATGAAGTTATTATTCTGGTATAAATTGCTTTAGATGTTTCCAGTCCCTGAATATATTTCATTCCTCTCAGAACCAGTAGTTTTTTATTCTTCTCTTAAATTTCCAAAATTATGCAGTGGTTTTATCTACTTTCAGTATTTTGAAAGCATAATGAAAATAAGTGGCTTCTTTGCATCTCTTTTTGTCCTCAGAATTGATCTCTCCAGATGATATGTTGCAAGCTTGTTCTTTGTGGGAGAAATTTGATGTGTATGTATGATACTATTTTCATTTTCTTACATTTATATAATGATATTAAGAAGTCATACTTAGGTGCTTGGATTCTTTGATCATATTATGCTTTGTTTAACAGTCCGGTGATGCTTAGGAAGTTTGATAGCGGAGTCATGGTCATCCAAAACAAGTCCCATAGTGATGAAGAGGTAATCCATTTCAACTTCTCTGTCTTGATAAAATTCTATTTCGGTTTTATTTAAAAGAAATTTCCTTATCTTTTTCTTTTGTTTGGCCTAATTGAAACTTTCGAAACGAATTCAATGCTTTTGATACCTGTTGTAGTAAAGAATTTACCTCTGTTTTTCATAATATTTTCCTGGAAATTAGCTTTCTGAAGGGGAGAATCATGTATGGAACTGGAAGCATGCTAAATCACTTTATTGCTGAAGATATAGTAGCCCTAAAGTCTTTCTCACTCTCCACTTTTCTTCTATCCTTTACCAAAACAATTAAAAACTCAGGAGATAGATTAATGCTGTATTTGTCTCCAACGAGACACACCAATAATTAGACGTTTAAACTTTCAACTTGGAGGTCTTAGGTTGGAATCTGTAGGAGTTACAATTATGGGATGGGAGAGGGCTATCATTTGTACCAAAAAATGAAGATGGATGCTAGATTCATCAGTAGAATTTAACCCCTCTATCCACATTTCCTTTCTTGTCTCCCCAGCTAAAAGGGAAAAGTAAAAGTGATATCTAATCCCTTCTGTTTTGAAATAATCAAAGGATAGGGATAGGAAATAAAATGTATTCAAAACTTGTACTCTTTGACATTGGAGAGTGGATGTTTTTGTGAGTTATCTTCAAAGTCCATCCTGCAAATTTAAAGAGTGAAAAGGTAAATGAGGCTGTATGATATCAAATTTTCATTTGGCCCTATGAGAAATTCTTGAGGCTTTGTGTAACTAGAGGGAGTGTCCAAAGAAGTCGAGATGGTTATGTCCTGACTCCTGTGGAATTTAGAGATGCTGTTTGAAATTTTTGTATGGGTATTTAAGTATTAGATTCACCTTATGGGAACTATTCTTTGGGCTTTCTTGATCATTTGGTTTCTTACCGCTTCTCAACTTAATTTGAGATTTTGGTGATTCGTTTTTCGGCCAGAAGATTTTGTTGATTAATTGCTATAGATACATTTTCAATAACTTAACATGTTGAGATGATGTACTTTTCAATGTTGATTATCATGCCTGTATAAGAGAGGTCTTGTGATTAAAATGGTGTTTTTTCTCTTAGTAAGTGTTTCGGTAGTCCTGCTTTGGTGATTAGGGTTGTGTTTCATATTTTATGATAAATTTTGTTGCGGCGGTAGTCTTGGCTTAGAGATGAACCACTATGGTTAATGTTTCCATAACTATCTAGTCGAACGATTTAGTATGGAGGTAGAAACCGTAAAAGAAAAACTGATTTGTGGCTAAAATCGACGTAGATTGAAGCTGAATAAGAACCCTAGGTTTTAGGGTTGTAGAACCACTAACAAATGGTATCCTAGTGTATTACGGCTGCTTAGTGAGCTTACAGACTCGAGTCCGTGAGAATTACCATGGAAGCTTGATGTGCCACCATTCAAAACCACAATTTATTAATCACAATAAATGAAAATATATTCATATCACCTTTAGTTGATTTAATTTTAGGAATAGTCACTTTATAACACTCAAATTCTGATTGTGGTGATGCCATGTCAAGGTTCTATGGTAATTCTCACAACTCGAGTCTATAAGATCATTACTTTCCAATAGTGTATGAAAAATGGTTGTATGAAATGATTATGCCATGTGACCAAAGATCCCTTCTGTTCAAATACTTATGTGCTATTTGTTTCAAAAAGTTAATTATTTTGTACACATCACATGTGGGTCATTATTAATCATCAATACTTATTAATGATGTTCAAAAAGTAAGTAGACTTTTTTTTTTTTGGGGGATAGGGGGGTGGTTCAGATCTTGCTCTTTGAGCAGGGGGATAATGCATCAACCTCTGAGCCAGTGCAGGAAGTTGACTTTTTTAAAAACATAATTACATGTCAAAATTTGAATGAAAGTGATATATTCTGACAGATAGTAACTGTTTTATACAATCCTTTCTTAGTAGACTATTTATACTACGGTTGCAAGGGTTTTTAATCCAAGCCCCTAAATACAAATAAACCCCATCTAATCCTAGCCATGCATATTCATTAAACACTCACATGTTAGTCATGTGACCACTCAATAAAAATAGAATCATAATAACTAGGTATAGACTAAATAAATTAACAAACATAAAAGAACTTTTAAATTTAGTAAAAGTTCAAGGATGCTCCCGTGTCACAATATTTTGGTTTTCCTACTCTAGTTCATGCTTTGGGTAAGTACAGATACAAATTGCTTTCATGAAACTCAATGGCGGATTTCAGGCTTAGATTCAAATTTACGTCTTGAAGTCTATGTCTTCATGTTCAACCTATGACTTAAAGTGCAGGCTCCGACTTTCTTATGAACTGTAAATGTAGATAATAAAACTTTGGATGAGGCTTTTCCTTTGCTTTGAGCCCTAAGATTTCAGAAGATAAATCTATGTTATTCAATTGTAGGAATTTTCTATTGTAAAAATGAGCTTACTCTGATAAATTCTAAACACACATGCTACTTCTGTTTCTGATTGCCCATACCCTTATATTTGCTTAAAGCACTGATAAAGGAGGCACCTAAGTGCAAACTTATTTCCAAGGTTTATCTACTATTACTGAAAATTTAGCTTGCAGTGGATGGTACGAGGCAGAGCTGGCAAATCAACTTTATATTTGCTGCTATAGTTATTGTTGAATTTTCTTGTAGTTGTACCAATCCTGTCAAAATGTTCTGTTTTTTTTAACTGACTATAAAATAAGTCCCATATTGTTTAAATTTGGAGTTTGTCATGACTTTATATTGATGTTGGGCCATTCCATCTTTTGCCAATTGATTTTAAGATGGACACTTAAACGAATAATTTACTTTGCTGGAAAAGGTATAACTGTATTGTATTCACTACTTTAACTTAAATAATTTAATTATCATTTGTTTAGAACCTGTCTGCAGAACAATAACTTGTCCTTGATGTGTAGGTTTTTGCTAGAATCAAAAGCCTTGTGACTAAGCCTGAAGCCCTTCGAAGTGGCATAAGTCCAACTGATGCTGCAATGACACTAGGGATTGCTCCAGCCATGGCTAAGGAGCAGCTTCTAACTGCTGAGAGCAAAGGTACACCTCTACTTTGCTTTCTCTTTAAATATTGCTAAATAGCATATATATATAATTTACTGTTGTATATTTGCAGGTTTGCTATGCAGAGATATAAGCCCCGATGGCTTTCGGTTTTATATCAACCTGTTTCCTGAAATTGATCCACGTGATGTCTACTTGTAAGTCTGATGCTTCTAATTAATTTAATGACTTTTCTTTTTTATATGTGCTTTCAATATCTTTATCAGAATCCTTTGTTTTTTACTAAAAGGTGTTTCTACTTTTTATCAGAATCAGTTAAAATTAACCAATAGGAGGCGGAAGTGTTTTAAATAATTAGATGGAAACATGGTTGGAAATAAGAATGTGATCAAATACTGAGTTTATTATGAATGAGCATTTAACCAATGCATTAGTGTTTTTAGTCCCTACAACTAAGTTGAGATATCTAAAATGGGTCAATGAAATTTGAACTCCTTCATAGTTCATAGACTCTAGTTGAGACTAAGCCCCATCTCCAAAAGTTTAAATAATAATTTTAATATCGGAGTCCTACCATTTTCTGAGGTTTCTCTCTTCTTATTTATAAGAATTTTCTTTTCAAACCACTAGTATGGTGATATAGTAAGCTGTGCTTTTGTTGTTGGTTGAACAATGGTAATTGTTAGGTTCTTTAAGCCGTGAATTATGATTCACTTATATCATTAAATATCGTTCACCCTTAAATATTTTGCCCTTGCAATACTTGTATGGATTACCCTTGTACAATTTCAAAAACTTCAGTCAATTTAGAAATGTAGTACTGGGAGTGCAGAGCAGGTTAGGGATTTGTAATATATTGTCGGCTAGAGGAGTATCGGATATTGAAGTGGAAAATATGAAGTCTAATTAGAATCGAATTAAACTTCATGTTTGATTAGCTAGATTCCGTTATCTTGTCATATGCTTTTTGTGCCTGTGTTGGGGTTGGGCCTCTTATACTAGTGTGAGAAGACAGAAGGCTACTACTTGTTTTGCTGAATTCAGGGTACTTTGCTTTATGGTGACTTATAATTTGATTTTGCAAGGAACAGACTTATTATTGCAGGACGACTTTTGTATCATTCTTGCAATTATCCTATTGTTTCTCAAGCAATTTTATTTGTCATTCCTTTTGTTTGCTCGGTATTCATACGCATTAAATTTGTAGAGTGAAGGATTATGGAATCTGCAGTACATGGATCAAAGCAGTTTCTACTTCTTCTGGTAAAGATGCCTTATTTAGCAAATGCTTCCTTCATCTTCTTTCTTTATTTTTACCTTTTCCTTAATAATTGTATATTTTCTGAGTTCTTTTTTAGGTTGAGATAAAAGCATTTGGCTTTAGATTTCTGGAATCATGCTCTCAGACAGTTCTCGCATGCTCGACTTGGATAATGACATGTGGATAACTTACAATCCAGTCTACTTCTTTTGGTCGCGAATACGAGTAACTTACAGTCCAACAAAACATGAAGGAAGGTGGTGAGCAACTTAGAATTTGAACTTTTTTTATTGTTATTTGTGCATTAGTAACAAGAGAAAATTGATCCTTCAATTGAGATTGTAAAGCATACTCAGCAATACTGATACAGAGTTTACTGGGTGTAGAGATATGAATAAATCCACTTTCACTGTCTCATTATAGATGTATGCTACATTACCCCGACTTTTCATTTTTCTTGAAGTATTCGTGTCTGATATCTGTGTTCGACGCATATCCGGATATAGGAATGGGGATATGATCCTCCAAGAACCCTCCAAATACATTGATATCTTGAAAAAAATTGAACATATCTTTGTCCGACGCTCATACCTGAGTCACCAAAACCAAGATGGTAGCAGAGCCAACAAGCAGAGTATCAAGTTCTGCTAGGAATATTGTTGATGTAGGTATTTTCCAAGTTGCAGCAATCAGCAGATTAAAATTTTCTGATATTTTCCTGGAATCCAGCTTAACCTTGTCAAGTCATCAACTGGTAAGAAGATCCAGTCACAAAAATATTGAATAAGCTGGTAAAGATGGAGTCCGACTCTGATCATCAGGCATCTCTTTTACCACTTTAGCTCTAAAACATCACACTTTACTATTTAGTAGCAAAATCTGTGCATGTCCTTTATCTATTTGAGTTTTCAATGGCCTTTATCTATTTGAGTTTTCAATGGCTGTATTTGATTGAAAAAATTGAATCGGTCGATTGAATATGGAATTGAAGGCTTGTCCAGTCCAATTAAAGGTACAAAATCGAGATTTTGCCAAACCAGCAAAAAATTCTTGAAGCGTTAAAAATCGGTTTTCAATTTATTTTATTATTTTTTATTCAAATATTTTTTTAAATAATGAGATTTGAATTTTTTAATTTTATATTAAAGATTATATCATTAAATTATATTCATATTTGTATTTGTATTAAGTATTTTAATATTAAACGGAGATTTGCGTCCATGAAGTAAAAACTTTTAGTTTTCTAAGCTAAACTTGAGCACAGTGCTGAAAAGATAAAGATAATTAAAAATAAATGCATTAAAAGTAAAGATAATTAAAATTGTATCATTGATTGTGGTATCTTGAACTTGTTTACAGAAAACTCATATTTATTCTTTTACAAATGAGTAAAAATGCATTGTAGGAAGTTTTTAATCCTAACTGCTATCCACTACTTTCTTGCTGATGCATCTTGATAATGTTAGAGAATTAAAGATTGAAATTAGAAAAAGAACAAAAAATATTGGTTTTGAGCCATGCAAAACACTTTCCTCAAAGAATTTAAAATGTTTCCAAAACTCTCTAACCCTTCAAGCAAAAACAATGAAAATGATTGAACAAAAAAATCATTTATATAGATAACGAATAAACATATCTCTTAATAAGATATCTTTTTATAAGAGTTGTGTTATTTTATAATCTAACTATTATATGTAAGAGTTGTATCTTTACAAGATAATTTTTGCAATACAAGAGTTGTGTCTTTACAAAGTAACTAATAATTTTTTTAAATAATTATAATTTCAGGATTTAATTATTTTGCAATTAAATTTATAATAAAAATTAATTGTTTTATATACTCTTTAAATTTGACTTTTCTTGACAATGTTGGATTGATTGTATACCATAATTACAATCCCCATCAGTTTGGAAAGTTGGTAAATTAATTAATAACCTTTTCCACACAAACAAATATTATAGATTAGTGTATGTATCTTAGAATTCTGATGAAATTATCGATATCCGCATATTGAACCACAACTCCTAGTATTAGAATTGGAAATACACCAGATCTAATATTCATTTATATTTCTGTCAGAATTTGTTCATTTTTAGCACTATTATGGTCATGTACTTATATTATTCATAATAAATATTTACAAGAGAGACCCTCATTTTTTTTTTTTGTTGAAGCGGCATCATTTTTTATGTTATATAGGTGGAGTTTCTATAATGTCTCCATTGCATTAGACATTTGAACAATAGTAAACTTTATTAAGAGTATAAAACTCATCCTTTATACGTAATGAACTACACTAGTCTCAATTTCTTTTGGAATGGGTTATATTAGTGCATTATAGACACATAACAATAACTTGTTTTTATCCATTGAACTTTAAAATTCGAGGTTACTAATTAAAAATTGGGTTTTCATTATTGATGTCTAGTAATAGAATTTAAACTCATTATGCTCGTAGTACTACTAATCAAATTCTAAGAATTCGCTTCTCACGGCAACTACCTCAAATTAGAGATTGAATATATAATCTAATCAATTCATAGGTTAATATGTCAAAACTTTCTATTTTACATATTACTATATACTTTTAGACATTATTATATCATTCTTACAATTGTAAAAAATAGTGGGTATTAGTTGTGGCCACAACTCTATACATAATATAACTTTCAATCATTTTATTTTCATACCTTTTATCAAATCTTTAATACAATTATACTTTTAGTACAATTGGATAAATTGAACGGATAGACCAAGTCATTTTAGTCCTTATTAGATATTTTAGAATCTATTTCATGGCTTTCCTTTTAATAAGCTATACTAAACTTATTAGCTCGTATAATCTACACAGTAAAATTATACTAAAATCTTACAATACTATGATGACATTTTTTTTTAAAAATAATAAGAAACCATCACCCTCCATCATGTGCAAATATCCGTTCTTTTATTAAAAAATCCCTATTTAGTTTAATTATATATATATATATATATATATATACTAGTCAATTTACTTTTTCATTTCTTTTTTTCACTATTTTGTAACTAAGAATCATATAACTTATTCAATGAATTGAATTTAACTCAAACATATGTCTATTTCTTGCATAACATAAACAAAATATTTAATCAATAAAAAATAGACATTGAAACATTCTTTTGTCAACAAAATGCAAGCATGGGATATGGACAATAAAATATGATTTTATACCAAGAGCACATGTACTTGCTTCTTAAAAAAAAAAAAAAAATTATAAATTCATAAATTCTTTTATGCTTTAAAAGAATTCTTAAGAATTTCATTTTGATAACCATGGCTTTATCAAAATAAACAAACCTATAAAAGTTTCATAACTAAAATTAGCAAGTACTCCATGTCCAAGGCTAATAGTAATTCCAATTCATTGTCATATAATTTACAAAACATGTATTCAAACATGAAATGAGATAATCCCTTAGAATGAACGAAATATCACCAATTGACATTTCTTCATTCGTTGAATTTGTCTTAAAGATTTGACACATTTAATAGCCATCCTTACCTTCTTCTTCTTTTTTTTTTTTGGACAAGATTGGTTCTATTCTTTATATCTTTGATATTACAAATATTTTCATGATCTCACAATTGAACATGGCTTTTACATATGCATTTCATCACACAAAGAAGAAGTACAGATTCTTGTAAATACATGCATATCAAACAAAAAACAATATATATTTGTTATATAACAATTTCTCATGATAAAAATCTTAAATATTATAAGCAAATCTTGTTAAAAACTAATAAAAGAAAAGATTTGATGGAACAAAGAGAAATGTTGTAATTTTCTTGATATTTTATTCTCAAGAAGATCACTCTTATATATAGGAACTGTTCATGAAAAAATAAACTAATTTAAGAAATAAGAACGCTATCTAAACTAGATAATCAGTTTATTAGATTACCTGTCAGATTACATGAGATATCTTAACAATACAAGGAAACTAAATATTCATAGAATCAACTTTAGTCAAAACTAATTATTGCTCACTCCAACACTCCCCCTCAAGTTGGTGCATAATGTCTTTGATGCCCAACTTGTCTAGTGAGCTTTGGAAACTTTTACAGGATACGACATTTGTAAGCATATCTGCTAGTTGATCTTCTACTCTAACAAAAGAAAACTTAATGACCTTTTCTTCAAGATTCTGCTTAATGAAATGTATATCGATCTCAATGTGCTTGGTACGATCATGTTGAACTGGATTGTGAAAAATCTCTACTGCTGCTTTGTTATCACAGAACAGATTTATTTTAGAATTAAGTGAAACCCCAATTTCTTTCAAGCCAGAGAAGTTCACAAACCCTTGGCCATTCCTCTAAACTCCGCTTTAGCACTGGACAACGCCACTACATTATGATTTTTCTTTCTCCATGTGACTAAATTTCCCCCAACAAAAGTGAAGTACCCAACTGTAGACTTTCTATCAGACACAACTCCTCCGCATCAGTATAACTATCAACATTTAGATGATTGTTCTTAGAGAACACAAGTCCTCTACTTGGAGCAGATTTCAAGTAATGTAGTATCCGAATTACTGCCAACATGCGATCTTCACTAGGATTATGCATGAACTGGCTCACTATGCTAACAACGTAAGCAATGTCCGGACGGGTGTGTGATAAATAAATCAATTTACCTACTAATTTTTGATACTTCTCCTTATTAGTAGGTACCTGATCCGGATATTCCCCAACTTTGTGATTTTGAACAATTGGTGTCTCAACTGGCTTGCAATCAATCATCCCACTTCAGTTAATAAATCTAACAAATATTTTTTTTTGTGATAGAAATATACCTTGACTTGACTAGGCCACCTCAATTCCCAGAAAATATTTAAGTCTGTCAAGATTCTTCATCTCGAATTCAGTGCTTAACTGCTTCTGAAGTTTGGAAATTTCTTCGCTATCATCTCTTGTAATAATCATGTCATCCACATAAATCATCAAGGCCGTTACCTTTCCCTTTGTATGTTTCAAGAACAGGGTATGATCTGAGTTGCTTTGTTGAAAGCAATACTTTTTTTATCCTTGAGCTAAATCGTCTGAATCATGCTCGAGGTGATTGTTTCAGTCCATACAATGCCCGTTGTAGCTTACAGACAACTCCAGTCCCTGATGATGTAGTATACCCTAGTGGAATATCCATATACACTTCTTCCTCAAGATCTCCATGTAAGAAAGCATTCTTCACATCATATTGGAGTAGTGACCAATCTAAATTTTTTGCAAGTAGCAAGACTCTTACAGTGTTCAATTTCGCTACCGGTGAGAATATTTCCTGATAATCTATGCCATATGTCTGGGTATATCCCTTGGCTACCAACCTTGCTTTGTATATTTTAATTGAACCATCTACTTTATGCCTATTGGAAAACACCCACTTGCATCCTATAGTTTTCTTTCCTTTAGGCAGCGGAACAATATTCCAAGTTCTGTTCTTCTGTAGTGCCTCAATCTCATCTTGGATAGCCTGGGACCACATCGGATCTACTACGGCTTCATGTATCCTGCAAGGAACATGACAGGAAGAAAGTGTAAGTGCAAAAGCTTTGATAGGTTCAGATAGTCTCTGAGTATTCACATGGTTAGCAATCGGGTACTTTGATCATTTTCCCTCAACATCAGGAGAGTATCGAGATGGGGGCTTACCCCTATTGTGCCTGAAAGGTAAGTGATAACCAATAAGAGTATCCAAAGCATTACTAGAAGATGGCATGACTGCACTAACCTTCGAAATAAGTTCCTGGTAAAAGGGTGGTCGGGCGCCGCGGTGCTGGGAAGTTGGCACCGCGGTGCTGAGGCAGCTGTTTGGGGCTCCCTTGGAGGGAGGTCATCGGGCGTCGCAGCACTAGGAGGTTGGTTTTCATTCTCGAGACACATCAGGATATTCTCAGGAGAGAGATCGTGAGGTACATGAGAGAGAGGAGTACTTTCTGTTCCATCTTTCGAATCAGCTGTCATCTCAACATCTGTCATCTCAACATTCAGACAATCCCAACGGTTATGTTCTTCATCCCATGTCTCCCTCTGAAGAATAGAAGTAGAGTCTGGTGAAGAAAAATATTTCTCGAATTCCAAGAAAGTGACATCCATGGTGGTATAGGTTCATCTGGTGGAAGGATTATAGCACCTATATCCCTTTTTACATGTTCCATATCCCACAAAGATGCAATGAATTGCACAAGGGTCTAGTTTAGTCCGTTGATCTTTATGGAGATGAAGTAAAGCAGCACATCCGAACACTCGTGGTGGGATAAGCATCACAGATGACAGATGAACATGATTGGACAGAACCTATAATAGAGTCTTAAAGCTCAGTACTTTTGAAGGCATTCTATTCAGAAGGTGAACTGCTGTAACAACTACATCATCCTAGTATCTACTAGGCACATTTGCTCCAATTAACAAGGCTCTTGCAGTCCCTAAAATATGTATGTTCTTTCGTTCAGCTACACCATTATGTTGTAGAGTTTGAGTACAAGAAGTTTCGTGAAGAAGACCTTTCAATTGAAAGTAGGACTTAAACTCTTGACTGACATACTCTCTTCCATTATCTGAACGAAGTATCTGAACTTTCGCTGAAAATTGATTTTGGATCATAGTATGGAATGCTTGAAACACCCCCAAACACCTCATCTTTGTGTTTTAATAAGTACAGCCAAGTCATTCGGGTACAATAATCTACAAAAGTCACAAACCAACGAATTCCCGAAGCAGTAGTAGTAGGAGATGGGCCCCAAACATCATAATGAATAAGAGTAAATGGAATGTCTCTTTTATTAAAGTTAATTGAAAAAGGTACATGATGACTTTTAGCTAAAATTCAAGTCTCACATTTGAGGTCAGAATCATGCACATAGGGAAACAAGTCAGGAGCTTCATATAACTAAATGATGGATGCCCCAAACGATAATGCCACAACCAAATTTGTTTTTCCTTGGCACCAAACGAGTGTCATTGCAGAATATTGGCTCTACCAGAACTGAAGTCATCCATGTAATATAACCCCTCTCTCTTAGTACCACGTCCAATTATCTCCTTCGTGAGAATACCCTGAAAGAGACAGAAAATAGGATACATTAAGACTACACAATTTAGTTCTTCAATTGCTTGATTTAAAGAGAATAACTTATTTGCAAGGGAGGGCACTAATAAAGTATTTGACAAAGAAAGTGAAGGTGATAATGCTACTATTCTAGCCCCTATGACTGAAGATGTAACACCATTAGCATTAGCAATACTTGTCCGCCTTGGTTGTGTGTTCTTGACAAAGTCACTTGAGGAGAACGTCATGTGATCTGTAGCCCCTGAATCTATTATCCAGTCCTTGTAGTCCCCCCTAGTAGAAGAAAAAAAGTGCATAACTACTGTTACCTTGATCACTGAGATTAGATGTTGCTTCATTCTTTGGTTCAAACTGTGGAACAAGGGACAGCTGAGGTTCAGTATTCATCAATGCTGCCCGTCCTTGTCCACCAGAGACTTCTTTTTGCTTTCGTGCCTTGAGTTCATTCCACCATTCTGGATACCCATGTAACTTAAACCAGGTTCCATGAGTATGCTTCGAGTTTCCAGAGTGAGTACACCCACTTCCTGAGTACACCCACTTCCTCCACCTTCAGTTGACCCCTTAATCTTTATATATGCACTTACTTTCCCACTGTTTGAAGATGAGGGTACAAATTTAATTATCTGTAGCGTAGATGACTATCCCGGCCTTATTCCCTTAGACGCCATAATTGCGCCTGTTGTAGCCTCAGCTCTTGATGCACTCAAAAGAGTGTATCTTATTTAACCTTGCACTAAAAAAAATCAATTGTAAGTATAGTAGTTAGCAAGGGTCGAGTCCACAAGGATTGAGTTTTAATTTATAAGTTATTAGCTTATCACTTAAGTTCAAAGACAAGAAAAGAAAAGGGAGTTTTAAGATGTTTTAAAACTAAAGAAAGTAATAAAAGTAAGAAGCAAATAAGTAAGAGAATATCAAATATGAGAAATATGGTTAAGGTTTCATTCTCCATCATTAGACATCATTGAGAATCAATAATCAGATCTATCAACATCAATCGTAGATAACAACCTCCCGTGTTACCCCAATCCTTGCTTAGTTCGTCGTTAAATAGGACAAATGCCACTACTTAATCTCTAACCACCAAATAACCTAAGATAAACATCATTAGATTCAAAGTGATAGCAGCTTTGTGATAAGAAAGATAGGTTGATCTAAGCAATAAACACATAAACATGGATTCATTCAACTTAGGTTATGTTCCACTTTGCAATTAAAACTTGACCATAATCATAAATCACAAATTGCCACTATTTAATAGGAACTCAAGACAATTACATATCATGTCTCCTAAACTAGCATTAGATAATTGTCAAGATCTATCTAGTTGCGCACCTAAACAAATCAAGACAACATCATAAACAATTCTTATAGAAGAACATAAGCAATTTTGTTAGAAACCAATGATAGATAAATTTGAATCAATTACAAAACATGTCTAGGGCTTTCAAATCACCCTTAACCAAAGAAAAGTTTAGCCTAGCATAGGCATTATTAACATAAACATAAAAATAAAGAAACTAAAAGAAAAAAGAAGAAAATCAAAATACAAGAGTAGAAGAAGTGTGTTGTGACTATTTCCCTTGTCTCTATATATAGGCAACAACTAAGGCTTCTCTCCTTGTGATTTGCGGCTAGGGTTTTAATAAAGAAAGGTGTTTTACGATTAAGGTATTTTTGTCGCTAGGGTTGTTTAGAGAGATCTTACAAAGCTAATTTTGATAACCATTTCTTATCCGATTTGGGCCCATGACCCATTGTTGGAAAGGTATTAAAGTCAGCTTCAAAAGTCAAGAAAGAAGTTTCTTCAAATAAAGAATTTAAAATCATGTTTTCTTAGCAACAAGCTCTGGAGGTCAAATCTGCCTTCTTGCTTTGCAACCAGAAATTTATCTTTTTAACTCTCAAGTCTTCTTCCATCTTGTGATTGTGATTTTGTAAGCTCTTTAACATCCTAATTGACATCTTTTCACTTCATTCTCTTAAATATACATAGAATTCAAAAATATAACATAAGTAATCAAGATAAAGATCGAAAACATAACTAAAACTAAGAATAGAAAGGGTATAAAATATGTATTTTATGAGCTTATCAGCGCTTGAAAGCATTACTGCTTGTCTAGTATTTTCCCTTCGAACATAGGCATAAGTCTATTCCACCGTAGGGAATGGTTGTAGTCAAAGTACATCACTCCGAATTTTATCCAGTCAGTCATCTAATCCATCCAGAAACATATAAACTCTGTCTTCCTGCATGAGAGCATCCCATTCTTGTATATCACGAGCACATACAATTGGGTTCGGGCGACCGAAGTCAATTTCCCTCCACAAACCTTGAAGGACATTTTAGTATGACTCAATGGATGCCCCGGCTTGTCTTGTTAGAGTCACACGTTGCTTCAACTCATACACCTGAGATGTATTAGTCCCATCAAAATAAGTGTTGAGTCCCATACCTATTTCGCTGTTGGAAACCGAATAAAGTTGTCGATTAGCGTTGGTTCCATTGAATTGATCAACCACCCCTTTACAATGGCGTTTTCTGTTCTCTATTTTCTAAAAGTTGGATCAATTTGCGTCGGTTGCGGAAGATCACCATTAATATATCCCATTTTGTCTCTTTTCGAGATATACATCTCAACAACTTGGGACCATAATGCATAGTTGATACTATCTAGTTTGATACCAATCGGAACAACAGCAGTATCGTAGGTAGTTATCGAATTATGGGTTTGATTCAAGGCTTGGGTCATTCTGGTCATCAGGTTCTCAATAATAGAAGTTGTGGACTTCTTTTCTTGTATTTCAAGCTCCACCAAATCAGTCGGTATAGTCATTTATCTGGGTTTTGGAGAACACTTCTAGGATCTTCGCTCTGATACCATGTTAAAAACTGATAAAAAAAAAAAAGATTTGATAGAACAAAGAGAAAAGTTGTAATTTTCTTGATGTTTTATTCACAAGAAGATCACTCTTATATACAAGAACTGTTCATGAAGAAATAAACTAATTTAAGAAATAAGAACGCTGTCTAAGGTAGATAATCAGCTTACCAGATTACCTGTTAGATTACATGGAATATCTTAACAATACAAGGAAGCTAAATATTCACTCAATCAACTATAGTCAAAACTAATTATTGCTCACTCCAACAAATCTATTACATAGATTCAAGCTAAGTGTTTCTAAATTCATGATTCTTGGTATTCAGGTTTATGCATAAATATATCAAATTTGATTCAACCTTTTTCTCAATTAAATATGGTGCGACTATCATGGATTAAAATAAAATTCAACTTAAAAAATCAATATATTCACAACATAAACCATAAGAATAAATCAACATTATTTATGTATGGAAATACTTTCATTAAAGTATCACCATGGGTTATTACTTTTATGTTACAGAAATTACCTTTAAAATTTATTTATGCAATCAAATATAACTAGTGATTAACATTTTAATTAATATTAAAAACCATAAAATAAAAAAAGTGATCTTCACCAAAACTGATGAATTACAATTTTATTAAACATTTAACACGTAAATTGCGTAACAATTTTCAAAGAAAATTAAAAAAACTTATCCAGCACCATAATAAAAATTTACTTTTTTTTCACAGTTCTTGCAAATTTTAGATTTCGTCAATTTCTTTTCCTTGTATCTTGTTTGTAGACACCCGATTTTTGCTCGGGATTTTCACAATTCTCGAATATTATTCGGGTTATCAAATACTTGGGCGAGGGCCCATTGAAATTTTTGGGCCCAAATTCGGTTGGGTTTGGGGGCCAACATGAAAAGCCCACATCATTTTCATTTACTCCATCTATTTTCCATTTTTATATTGTTTTTTTACTACTTATTTTAGCATTTTATTATTTTCCTTAGTCTTCTGATTCCAGATTTTTGCCCAAAATCATCTCATCTTCTTTCCCTTTTCACGTTCATTAATTTTCCAACAAATCCCCAAATCAGTGCAAATTTGCTTCCAGCCAATTCTTCCCATTATCAAGGTCAACCGAATAAATCAAATACAACTTTGACAAATCCCTAAATTGGTGACTAATTCCTTAATTAAGCAAATATTCTAACCCTAAAATCAAGGATTAATTTTGATCTTAAAATCTGATTAAAAGTTTTTTCAAGAAAAGAAATCAAATTTATAATTGGAAGATATCCTTTTATTCCTATAAATAGGAGCAACTCACATAGTGAATGAGTACAGAAAAAGAAAAGACGGAGATTTTTGAAAAAAAAAAAAACTTTTGGGATCAAGAGCAGTAAAAAGCTTCGGGGTTTTTGGTTTTGGAGAAAATAAGGTTTTTTTTTTTAATTCTTTCTTTGCTTTGCCGAATTCAAAATGTTTTGTTTTTTTTTTTTAAGATTTTTCGATAAAATTTTGGAAAAGAATTTTTGAAAAGGGTTTAGTGAAAATCTGAATAACAGAAGGAAGATTCGAAATTAAAAAAAAAAAAATTTGGAAATTCTCAATTTTTGGCGATCGAAAACTGGGAAATGTTGAAGTTTTCGGCAACGGAAACTGGGATCTCAAGAACATGAAGAAAGGCTAGCATTTTAAAGAAATAGAGAATTTGTTTTTTTTCTTTTTTAAAAATGAAAATGAAAGAAAAAAAAATTCTGGAATTTAAAGGAGAAGGGGTCGGGTAGCGTAAGACCCGCGCGAGTCAGCGCGACGACCCGACCCGTATGTCATGAATGTTTTTTTTTTATTTGGTTTCTATTTTAATTTTAATTCTTTTTCTTTTATTTTTTAATATATTTTATTATTTCCAATTGATTTAATTAATTTATTATTATTTCTTTTTTGTACACGTTTTATTTAGTGTGAATTTTAGTATCTAACTGTTTATTTATTTATTTATTTTGAGCATGAACTTTTATTAGCTTTAATTATTGTATAAATTGTATATGTATTTATTTATTTTATGGTGTTTGTTAATTAAGACAATTAAGATAGATTCTATTAATTCATACAATATGCCATCTTCACATAATTTACCATAATTAAATAAAATAAAATAAATCAAGATCTTACTGAAGATGGAATCTTGAAAATTGCGAATGGTCGATTTTTGAGAATTTTTAGGTGAAGGGAATTTTTAGGTATCTAACCCGAATGGTGGAAAGTAACCTAAAAATTTTCTAATATTTTAAATCTTCAATTTTTAATTCTTTAGATTTTTTTAAATTAAATTTATATAAAATAAAATATTTAATTCCAACGACGGATTTTCATAAGAACGAATGGTTTATATTGAAAATTCCTAAGGTGAGGAGAACTTCAAAAATCAATCCTGAATGGTGAAAAGTATTTTTGGAAATTTCCAATATTTTTAATTTAAATAATAAATGTAAAATAATTTACTTTAATATTTACAATTATCTTTCTTTCATAATTTACTTAATAAATCCGACGACGGAGCCTATTCATAAGAACGAACGGTTTCTATTGAAGACTCTTGAGGTAAGATGGATTCCAAAAATCAGTCTCGAATAGTGAAAATCATTTTTGAAATCTGTCCAATATTTAAATATTTAAGTAATAATAAAATAAAATAAAGATTAATTAAGACCAAATCTAGGGTAATATATAAGACTAATTAGGTACCGTCCTCCCGGATGGACGTTGTGGGGGTGCTAATCCTTCCCCACACGTAACCGTACTCCCGAACTTAGTTCTGGTAAAGTAAACTAGGGCCTATCCTTTTTATGTACCTTCATCGAGCTTAGGATCACTATAAATTGGATAGATTCTCATAGGTGACTAATTAACTTAACAAAGATGATTAGTGGCGACTCCACAATTTGCGTCTAGCATGCCGAATTCGCATTTGGCACGTTATGACATTGTTCATTAAGAAAAATAAATTTCTTTCATATTAAAGCCTTACGATTGTTAAAAAATTAGAAATTGAAAAAAAAATGATTTTGAAACATGTATAACACTTTTCTTAAAGTTTTAATATTCCTTCAAGATGCAACAAAACTCTAAACATTCCAAGCAAAAACAATGAAAATGATTGAGCAAATTTTTTTTATATATAAATAATGAATAAATGTATCTCTCAATAAGATACCTTTTTATAAAAATTGTATTGTTTTACAATACAACTTTTACCTGTAAAATATGAGTTGTCTTTACTATAACTAATCAAAAACAATTATAATTTTTAAAAATAATTATAATTTCTAAAATTTAATTATTTTAAAATTATAATTATAATAAAAAATTAATTGCTTCATATACTCTTTAAACTTTAACTTTTTAAAACAATATAAAATTAGTTATCCACCATTATTTTAAATTATTAACAGATAATGGGTGACAAACGTCTCTCATATGCTGCTTTCTACTTCATAAAACTACCAGTTGACCTTCCACACTAATCGCTGTTGATTTCTTTTCCTCCAGGCTGAACTTCCCCAGCCTTAATGCTAGTAGCTACTTCTAAGCTTAATATGGATAGTAACTATGTTTGGTTTTGGAAAAGGAAACCATTTTCTGTTTTCATTTTCATAAAAAATAAAAAGAAAATAAAAGTGAAAAAGTGTTTGACAGTTGAAAAATAAAAATAAAAACAAAACCAAAATGAGTGAAAAGATGAAAACTAAGAAAAAAGACATTTCTAACAATGAAAACACAGGAAGTCCTCATATTTTGACTTGCATTTTGCAAATCAATACGTTAACCCGTGTTCGAACTCCTTTAAAGCCATTAATATTAAATATTTTCGTTTCTTTGTTTTTACTTGGCATCTTAAAAATTTTATTCATAATTTATTTGTCTGTAGCGAAAGTTCCTTTTTACAGTTTTACAAAATTTTGATTATATTAATAACAAATTGACAAGTTTTAAAATAATATAAAAGAGATAATAAATATACTATTTAATGATTTAATGGTACTTGAATACAATTAGTATACAGACCATTGTTGTGAAATTTAAATATAAATAAGATTAAGAGAACAAGATTACACAATATATTATCAACTAAAAAATATTTATTATTTTAATTTTTTTTATTTATACTAAATTACTAATATAAAACACATTTCATTGATTTGCATTAGAAAACAATTTTTTCAATACACCAAACATATTTTCTTAAAAACAAAAATAGAAAATAAAAACCATTTTTTAGATAATGAAAATAAAAAATGTTATCAAAAACCAAACACTAACCAAACCCCCATTGCCAGATAGGCTAATGGAAAACATTCTTAGCAAATAGGAATAAGATCTCTCATATATGCATTTCAATAGTGATCTAACAATATGTGTATTTATATCTTGTTCATCTATTTTTACGAGTTATAATTTTATTTAAAATATTATAAATTTTAATACATTAATAATTCATATTATATAAATTTTTACACATATTTTCTTATCATTTTCGTGTTGTCATGTTTTAGTTTTAGTTTTTTTTTTCTTGTCATATTCGTTTTGTTTAATCGTATTGTATTCAAAATTGTCAGGTCTAACTTCAAGACAGATTAAACTTTATCAGATTTCACTACACTAATTTTCTTAATGGTGGATTACCCTAAAGCATCATTCTCCAGATTCTGCAAGTAGTTGCAAAAAGAGCCTTCAATACAGAGAATTTGATTATGCTACAAAGATACAAATTTGAGAACATCGGCCAAACTGTTTTTATGAAGCCATAGATATGCCCTCAGGCCTCAGCTGCTCCATCATTAGTTGCTGACTCTTCCGACTGCATATCGATTAGCAACTCCGCTGCTTCATGTGCTGAGGCAGAGATTAGGGATGCTGATTGAATCTTTCCGGCATGCTCTAGTCGCATCAGTATAACGCCCCTGCAAAATAAATCAAAGTAAAATAACTAACTTGACAATAGCCTCGAATCACAATAAAGTTTATCATACATTAAGTTCAAAGTTTCAACTTTAAAAAATCGATTGTAAAAGCATCTGGCTCAATGATAGATGCATTTGCCACGGAGCCAATAATCTCTTTCCAAAAGAAAAAAACCTTTCCTTTACTATCCGATGTGGGATTAATGCGTCCTGCCTACTTTAGAGCACTTGGCGTGATACGTGTCACACCAAACTCTCCAAGGAGAATAGGCAAGATGCTTCAATCACATCGGAAAGGAAATAGATATTTGATTATATAAGCGTAAGTGCAACACACTTCAATAAGCCGGTTTATGGGGAGAGAGTAATGGCCATGCATCCTACTCTCAAAGAGTTAGGTTGAAATCTCCTCTTTCTCCAAAATTATACTTGATAAAAGAAAAACATAGATGTTTGAAGCAGCACATTAGTAAAGATCCAAAGTTATTAATAAGCAAAATAAGGCCCACTTTTAAATTATGTTGTAATACAGAATATGTGAATAAAGGAAACCAAATGCACCATATAATATATATATATATATATATATATATATATCTATATTATTGTTACTCGAACTCGGGTCTGAGTGTCAAATACGGGTATGTTCAGTTTTTCTAAGTTTTTCCATGTATTTGGAGGGTTTTTGAAGGGTCATCCCCATACCCATATCCGAATATGCATAGGACACGAGTACTTCAAGGAAAATGAAGAGTCGGAACAATATATATATATATATATATATATATATATATATATGAGAAGGGATCCACTTATACTAGTATAAAACTAAACTAGTTTTACACACTTCCATAACTTTTTATACGATTTATATTTATTTAATCCGGCCGTCGTATTTCATGTTCTATTCACTTAAATCATGCACATCGAGTAAATTAAAAATGTCTAACTATTTGTTCGATGTAAAAAACTTTCAATTGTTAAATATATATTGAAAAAAACAATATTCTCGATCAATATGATAGAAATATCAAATCGATTCGAAACTTTACGTGCACAATAAGTACAATTATATTGTTAAATCCAACGGTCGGTTTGTTAAAATATAAATGGTATAAAAAGTTACGGAAGTGTGTAAAACTAATTTAGTTTTACACTAGTGTAAGTGGATCTCTCTCTCTCTCTATATATATATATATATATATATATATGACCTCACTAAATTAAACTGAGGGGAAATGGAAAAGGACAAAAATTAAGACTACTCACGACTGTTATGAGTTTCTACTCCAGAACTTACATTCCCAGATGACCCATAATGGCCTATAGAATAAGTAAAAGGAATATGCCAATTCCAACAAACCACCCTGTGTCATTCTAAACAGATATATTCAATAATCATAAGACTAGATAATAAGAATATGGACACGAATTCAATTTGTTTTGATGATTTATCTTCTTTCTTTATTTGTATTTTTGCAAGATTTGTACTTTAGTTCTAAAACAAGCCTGGAGACTGTCCTATGTTAACAACCATGGGTAATGCTCAAGAGGGAGCAGCATCAGGATGACTCTTCTATGAAGCATGTGATCTGGGACAAACTTTGCCTTGTTTTGCACAATTATCCTATGTTACTTCGACTCTTCATTTTCTTCATTTTCCCTGAAGTACCCGTGTCCGAGACATATTCAGACATGGGGATAGGTGTAAGATCCTCCAAATATATGGAAAAGCTTAGAAAAAATTGAGCATACCCGTATCCGACACTCACCCCCGAATCCGAGTAGCATAGCAATTAATCATGTGAAATTGTGACTTTAAAATACTTCAGGGAGAAGAGTGCAGCATTTTCATGCAACGGTTAAAGTATACGTTCATCCATTACTAGCAAACTAATCGCCTCTTGCACAAATAAACTCTCCTACTTATACCTTGCATAGCGAGACTGTATTGAGATATCCCGAACTTTAATTCTATTGACAGTACCACTTTGGCTGACTAGAACCACTTGCTCATCATATTCACCATCTTCTGAGAGAGAGAAAGAGAAAATAATCAGACTACACATTATTAAGAATTAAGAGTAATTCTGTCAGCTTTTACAAGAATATTACAAATAAATCACCAATTACATAATTTACCTGCCAATGAAAAACCAACCACAAAGACGGCTGCCAAGCGATCCTCTGTAGAGAACTGAAGAGAGAGCAAACACTTATTATCTTTCAAAACAACTGAATCAGGCAGAACAAAACTTCCCTTAATAATCAAGGAGATGCTGTACCTTGTAACCTATTAAACCAACTCTGTTCAAAGGCGACCGTTTGAAGCTACTCAAGGGAACCCGCTTGCCATAGCCATTCTCAGAGACAAACAAAAGCCACGGACCACTGCCACCCTTATCACTAAGCAGGGAAAGAAAATAAACATAAATAAGTAAATAAATCAAAGCCAATATTATAATAGAAACAGTAACAATGAACAGGAAGTGAACTCAACAGGAATGCATTAAGAACAAATAAGACTCAAAGTGGACAGCCCTATCCCACGAAACGTGATAAAGTAGAAGAGAAAATACAATTGAAAATAACCAAAATCAAAGTATTGGAATAGATTCAATCCATAACCAAAGGAGCTTTAAACTGAGGGCTAAAAGCAAAATGTTAAGCCCACAATTCTGGAGTGATGCAACTTATAGATAAACCCTGAAAACTTTTTGAACATTATTAGCTAATTGACAGAGTTCTATAGAGGAAACTTAAAGTTAACAACAGAAACTGTTTTTAATTGCATTGGAGGTCTAGTTTACATCCTAAACCCAGATTATTTATTAGCCAATCAACTTATGGCCAATTACCACAAAAGGGGGGCAGGGAGGAGAAAGCGGAAACAAGTTTAGGAGCAGTGAAACAGTTTTGTAACTTTATGAGATTCTTAAAACATTTTCTTTGACTTGAATTAGCATAGCCCCCTAAATCCAACCCAAACTAATAATCTGACAATGTTGGTAAGCTTCGGTTAAAGATTTAAGCAATCAGAATACAGATAGTAACCGCCATGGACAAACATAAAGAGTAGTTTAAAACAATTTACTTGCTCATGGAATCTTCTGCAGCCTTATCCAAATCTTTATGCCTTGGTACCGGTATGATGTCCATGCTTGCCATCTTATCTCCTTCTTTCAGCCTCATGGCAATAGCTCCTCTGGTATTTCTGCTTAGTGCTCGGATCTGAACACACAACAACAATTGGAAACAAGAATAACTACATACATCATAAATCATAACATAAACAGAGGAATGTTACGTAAATTAGTCCCTGCTACCATCTACAATTGTTGTAAGAGATCTCAGGACAGGGAAAAGGAAAAGTTACCCAAGGACAAGGCGATTAAAAGTCATAAGAAGTTTTCATTGCAGTATTTGAAAAATACTAGAGGGATAACCGTTACAGAAGAGAATTTAAAGATGCTAATTAATAATAAAACTCAAAAGTTCAAGTTCATTGATACACAGTGCTTTGAGATATTAACTGTGCTGCAATTTGGGGCTGGAAATAAGAGTGAGTCGAACGCCATTCAGGAGATACTAGGAACCAACTCGTGACAACTTGAGTAAGACTTGGCTGCAAGTGAGGACAACTTGAGCAAGACTTGGCTTGGCTGCAAGTGAGCTCAAGCTGAATTCGAAAAGCTTGAGTAAGTCAAGTTCAAGTTTTCCAACATTGAACTTGAGCAGCTTAAGACCTGATAGAATAATTAAAAGTTTAATATTTCTACACATGATATAATATTATATTACTTACTGTTTTACCCTAATTACCATTTGGATTGATCTCAAATGTGTTAAATATCCCCTATGTTGAGTTTAAAAGATTGAATGAAGATTTAGGCTGCAAGCTTTTGAAATAACAACCAGCTTTTTTCTATGCACCTATTTGGAGAACCTTTACAGACAGACAGCACGCCTTAAGAGCTTTGAGGGAAACAAACAAGACAATTTTCTACTATTGAGCCTGGAATATTATACAACTATTTTACTGTATCCAGAAACAAATAGCCAGTTTGACATCATAATCTGGATACAGGATGCAGATAATCTATGATCAGTGTTGTTAAGGCGAGTGCCTAGGCACTGCCCCTTAGCATCAGACAAGAAAAGCACCTCAGACCTTTTCGGCAAGGCACATTTTATCAAGTGCACGCCTGGCGTGCCTACGCACACTTTTTTGTAAGGCGGTAGGTGCAAAAAAACCCACCTAATTGAAGTTCTCTTTAATTTCTTTAATTTTTAAATTTTTTTCATTAATTGTACCTTTAATAGTAAAAAAAGGACAATATCAAACTCTTTACTTCTCAATATTTGAGTATTCAACAATAAAAATGGAACCATAAGGAAACCACGCATATTGGCCAACAAAAGAAAACTTTGCATGTTTTGTAGGAAAAACTAGATCACTTTTTAGGATTTATCATCAAAATTATATATCTTAAGCAAAGTTATACTGATGTAATTGCTGTTAATATCGATTGATAGCTATAGATTTATTTTTCTTATTTATTTTCTGTATAGTCTATAAATAGGATATATGTAATAGACATTTTGTGTGGCAATATAAGTCAGAAATATTCAGATCCAATTGTCTTTTCTCCGTTTTAGCATGGTATCGAGCAAGGCTATTTCTCTTCCTAAAAACTGACCTATTTTTTTCTACCCAAGCCGCCACCTATATTCTTCTGCCCTTAGCCGCCCTTCTTTGAAGCACTGAAGAACCAATTTTTTCCACCACACTACTTCAACCCCTGTTAAATCCCTTGTTTTCCAAATTCAGTTACTACCATGTTTGACATGTCCGAGACCTCCACCAATTCTAACCCCACTCCTACTATTGTCTCAAATAAAAAACAATAACACCCTCAATCCTGATTCATATTCTGTCCAGATCACCAATATTAGGCTGAATGGTGACAATTTTCATCTCTGGTCCCAATCTGTTCGTATGTACATCCGAGGTAGAGGAAAAATCGAATATTTAACTGGGGACAAGAAGGCACCAGCGACGACAGACCCTATGTTTGAACCTGGTTAATTCCATAGATGACAACATCAGCTCTAATTATATGTGCTACCCGACAGCAAAAGAACTCTGGGATAATATCAACCAAATGTATTCTGATTCTAATAACCAATCTCAGATTTATGAACTACAACTCAAACTTGGCGAGGTTCGGCAGGGAGGAGACATTGTCACCAAGTATTTTAATGTCTTAAAAGGTCTATGGTAGGACCTAGACAAGTATAATGATTATGAATGGAATTCTCTTGATGACTGCAAGCATCACAAGAAATTAGAGGACAACAATCGGGTTCTCATGTTCCTTGCCAGCCTAAACGTTGAATTTGATGAGATTAGAGGAAGGATCATTGGCCGACAACCCCTTCCTTCAATTGGAAAAGTCTTTTCTGAAGTAAGAAGGGAAGAAAGCCGGAGGAGAGTTATGCTGGGTCAGAAAATTGATGGAAGTTCTATGGAGATCTCTGCTCTTAACAACTTTTGATGCAAACAGGTCCTATATCAACCAGCAGAGATCATATCAAAGGCAGAAAACAGATGAAAAACCTCGAGACTGGTGTAACTATTGTAACAAACCTTGCCACACTCGGGAGACCTGCTGGAAAATTCATGGAAAACCCACAAACTGGAAGGGCAGTAAACCTGGTGATAGGTCCAACCATTCGACTCCTGCCAATGAAGCCAAGAGTAGTCCCTTTAGCAAAGAGCAGATGGATCACCTCCTAAAATTACTAAAGTCTAATCCGTCATCAGGTATTCCTAGTAGTTCTCTAGCACAAACAAGTAGTACACCTTTTGCTCTTTCTAGTTGTTTCACCTCTGCACCTTGGATTATTGATTCAGGTGCATCTGACCATATGACCAGTTTCTCCTATTTATTCAAGTCTTATTCACCATGTTCTGGGAACCAAAAGGTTAGAATTGCTGATGGAAGTTTTTCACCTATTGCAGGAAAAGATGTAGTTAAAAATCTGAAAAAATAGATTTAAAATTTGTTTTTCATGTACCCAATCTCTCTTGCAATCTTTTGTCTGCAAGCAAAGTTTCTAAAAACTCTAACTACATTATTACATTTTTTGATTCCTACTGTGAGTTTCAAGACTAGAGCTTGGGGACAATGATTAGCAGTGCTAGAATGATCGTTGGTCTTTACTATTTTGATGACAACTCCTTCAACAATAAAAGGGCTCACAGCTTGGGCAGTAGTATTAGTTCAATTCTCATTCGTGAACAAATAATGCTTTGACATCTTAGATTAGGGCATCCTAGTTTTCCTTATTTAAGACATTTATTTCATGCTTTGTTTAAAATTTTGGATTGTTCTAATTTTCAATGTGAAAGTTGTCACTTATCTAAGAGCCATCGAACTTCATATGTTTCAAAACCATATCGTGTATCGAAACCCTTTTATTTGATTCATATTGATGTTTGGGGTCCATCAAATTACTTCATCAAGAAAAAGATGGTTTATAACTTTCATAGATGAGCATACTCGTTTATGTTGGATTTAGTTAATGAGTGAAAAATCTAAGGCGAAAAATAGTTTCAAAAATTTTTACAACATGGTTGAAAACCAATTTCAAACAAAAATAATCTTTTTCGCTCTAACAATGGTACTAAATACTTTAAACAGTGTTTAGGAAACTTTTTCAAAGAAAAAGGTATTCAGCATCAATCCACATGCCGTGATACACCCCAACAAAATGGTATTTCTGAAAGAAAAGGCCACCATTTACTAGAAGTAGGTCGGGCTATAATGTTTTCTGTGCATATTCCAAAATATTTATAGGGGAAGCTATTTTAACAGCTTCTTATTTAATTAACAGAATGCCTAATCGTGTACTGAATTATATGACACCTCTAAACTGTCTAATGAGTTTTTTTTTTTCCTAAAGCTAGGATTGTCTCAGATTTACTTTTAAAAGTGTTTGATTGTACTGTATTTGTTAATATACCTAGTCACCATCGATCTAAACTTGATCTTCATACTAAAAAACATGTTTTCATACGGTATGCCCCAAATAAAAGAGGGTGCAAATGTTATAATCCAAAGACAAGAAAAATTCATATTAGTATGGATGTTTCTATTTTCGAAAATCAACCCTATTTTAGCCAAAATCATCTTCAAGGGGAGAACAAGATAAGTGAAGATCATTTTTGAGAAACTTCAGTACCTTTGCCAAAACCTTTTTCTCCTAATTTGAGCATTCAAGAAATAGATGTCATAAATAATGACAGTGATCTATCATTGCTAGGTATAAGTGTGCCACAAACAGGGGGAGAAATACTACAAGTCTACAACAAGATCAAAATCATCCTGCGTCTGAGCTTCAAGTGTACACTAGAAGGAAAGCGCATCACCATAGTAAAGATCAGCATGTGATTCCAGTACAACACCAATCACTATCTCTAAGTTCTGACTCCTTGGAGCTTCCAAGTAACATCTCTCCTCCAAATTCAGTCCATTCTCCCATATCAATTCCTAATCTTGATTTTTTAGATCTTGATGTTCCTATAGCACTTAGAAAAGGAGTCCGAGCATGTACTAGACATCTTATTGCCCAATATTTGTCATAGCATAGACTCTAATACCCATAGGGCATTTACTTCTAAAATCTCTCATCTGTTTGTTCCGAGAACTATTCAGGAAGCTCTTGATTATCTGGATTGGAAGTTAGGAATTTTGGAGATGAATGCACTTAAGAAGAATGGCACTTGGGAGATAGTTGATTTATCAAGAGAAAAAAAAATACTGTGGGATGTAAATGGGTATTTACTATTAAATGCGAGGCTGATGGGAGTATAGAAAGGTATAAGGCAAGACTCGTTGCAAAAGGCTTTACACAAACCCATGGAATTGATTACCAAGAAACGTTCGCTCCAGTGGCCAAGGTGAACTCCATCCGTGTATTACTCTCCTTGGCTGTGAATTCAAACTGGCCATTACACTAGTTAGATGTAAAGAATTCATTTCTAAATGGAGTCTTGGAGGAAGAAGTTTTTATGGAATTACCACCTGGTTTTGAAGGTAACTTTAACAAAAACAAAGTGTGTAGATTGAAAAAATCTTTGTATGCCTTGAAACAATCTCCTAGAGCTTGGTTTGAACGTTTTGGGAAAACTGTGAAGAGCCATGAGTATTCTTAGAGTCAAGCCGATCACACCATGTTCTATAAGCACTCAAGTGAAGGGAAAGTTGCTGCTTTAATTGTTTATGTGGATGACATAATTTTGACAGGTGATAACAGTTTTGGATTTGAGCGGCTAAAGAAGGTATTGGCCAAATGACTTTGAAATCAAGGATCTAGGCACCTTGAAGTATTTTCTTGGAATGAAGTTTGCAAGATCCAAGAAAGGTACTTTTGTTTCTCAACGAAAGTATGTTCTAGACTTACTTGGTGAGACAGGTTTCTTAGGGTGCAAAGCTGCTGAGATGCCTATCGAACCCAATCTGAAACTAGAACCAACTAAGCCTAAGGAAGTAGTGAACAGAGATCAGTTTCAAAGACTTGTTGCGAGATTAATTTACTTGTCACATACACGTCCAGATATAGCCTTTGCCATTAGCATGGTAAGTCAATTCATGCATCCACCAATTTTAATGGAGTATATAGGATTGAGATATTTGAAAGGAACACCAGCAAGAGGCCTATTGTTCGAGAACTGCAACCATTTACAGATTGAGGGATATACAGATGCTGATTGGGCAGGAAGTGTAACTGATAGAAGATTAACTTCTAGTTACTGCACATTTGTTGGAGGTAATTTGGTCACTTGGTGCAGTAAAAAGCAAAGTGACAGCAAGGAGTAGTGTAGAGGCTGAGTTCAGGTTGGTTGCTCATGGAATTTGAAGTGTTGTGAATTAGAAGACTTCTAGAAGACTTAAAGCATTACCTATGAAGGTGTATTGTGACAACAAAGCAGCAATCTCCTTTGCTCATAATCCAATTTTTCATGATAGAACTAAACATGTTGGTTGATAAACGCTTCATTAAAGAAAAACTGGATAGTGGACTTATTTGTATGTCATATATCTCTACCAATGAGCAAGTTGCAGACATTTTAACTAAAGGGCTGCATAAGAGACAGTTTGAGAATTTAATCAACAAGCTGGCAATGGAAGACATCTTCAAACCAGCTTGACGGGAAGAGTTGAAGAGTTGACCAGATGCTAGCTCAATTAATGTTGGCTGAATTATAGATGAAATTCTTGAGGATTTCCTTGCTGTAAATACTGATGTAATTGCTGTAAATATAGACTGACAGCTGTAGACTTCTTTTCCTTATTATTTTCTGTATAATCTATAAATAGGATGAATGTAATAGACTTTTGTGTGGCAATACAAGTCAGAAATATTCAGATCCAATTTTCTTTTCTCTGTTTTAGCATAAAGTATCAAATATGTATTTAAATTAACCGCAACCATTATATTATACATAGGTACAATATAAGATATATCAGCTGTCTTTAAAAATCCATGTGACAATTTCAGTGCTGCCTGACACCCTTCACGTGTTCAAACAAAAAAATAGTATATGGATGGAAAAAGCAGGTTCATCTTTGTTTTCATTGTATACAAGTAAAAAGTTCATTAACATTAACCAGAAAATAATAGTTCAGAAATTCCATCTTAAACTCCAGAACTGAATTTTATTAACTAATCCATAGGAAAGGATTCTCTGCATGTGTAGCAGGAAAACAAACAAGAGAAAAGAAAAGAGAGAGAACTATGAAAAAGCGATAAGTGAAGTAAAGATTGATGTCCAGAGGGCAGCGAAGACAAAGAAATTCAATATAAAGCTTCAGGAATGAGGTCTCAATCCTTACAAATCCCAGTTTTGACCCTAATCTTTCTGGCAGGCCTCATTCTTTTACTCAATTTTACATTAGGCTGTGCAAAATTATAAAATGAGCTATTTAAGGGACAATTAGAACAGGAGAAATAAGATAGACAACAAAATAAGACGCTCTTATTTACTCATGCACTGCTCATACATATATGACCTTGGTGAATCTTGCAAATATGTTAAAAGCAAAGAAAGCAACAAAAGATTACTTACAATGTCACAGGAACTTAGAATGACCATTCCATTTTGTGAAGCCATGGCCACGAGCTCATCATTTGTGCAACAACGAACCCACTTTAGCTCATCACCAGGAACCTGGCATATTAATAATTGAGGGGTAAGAGATATATCATATTTGAAAGATCAGACTCAAAGTTCCATGCTAAAGCAGACAGAAAGACAGACCAATTGAATGGCTATGATTCCAGTTGACCGAATAGCTGAAAAGTAATTCAGCGATACTTTCTTGATGTAGCCATTCACTGTAAGCATCACTAGAAACTGGTCTTCAGCAAACTCACTTACAGAAACAATCGACGTTATTCTCTCGCCTTCAGATAAAGATATGATCTGTCATGTGCATGAAAAAACACAAGCTGCCTTTAGCCAGCATTGAAAATAATTATCAAAAAAAATAGGATAGCAAAATAATAAATACCTGGAGCAAAGGCGTCCCAGCAGCAGTCCGGCTACTTTCTGGAATTTTATATGCACGAGCTGAGTACACTATTCCCCTATCACTGCATAGGGCATTTGGGAATCATAATGTAAAATTTATTGTTAGGATTTTGGAGTTAGGAGATGCACAAAAATCCATCATGATGGAAAGTAACATGACATGCAAGTTCAAAGAACATGACAACCTTCACGCACCCACTGTATCAGGAGGCCAATTCCATAAACAAGGTGCTTTCTAACAGGCCAACTGAATAGCTACCAAAAAGTCATTACTAGAATACCACCTAAAGACTAGGGCAAGCCATACTTAACTGAACCATGAGCATCCATGCATGGTATGACCATATCTAGATCAAGCCACTCAGGATTTCATTTAGCATAATGTTTGGTAATGAACCTCTTTTGAATAAGAGAGGCTCAGCGATTTCTTATTTTGTCCCGAATACATTGATCTTACATCAAAGTTTAATAGGAACAAATGTCAAATAGAAACCACCTATTGTAATTGGGGTTAGTTGCCTTTCATGTGTAAATCAAGTAGTTATAACCAGATCCTTTTCCCCACTTTTTGGTTAAAGAATTCAAAGCTAATTCACATAATTGAAACTAAGAAGACAAAGGCAACCATAATAACTCAACAAGTGCAGTTTCCATACAATTCAACCTACATTACAACCGGCAGCAATACATATAAAAAATGATAGATAAACCATAACATGAAAGAAAATAGAAAAGGGGCAAGACTATCTCACAAGATAAAGCCTTGCAACTATAAAGTATATTAATATTGCAGGGAGGAAGTAGCAGCCATTTAAAATAAACAGCAAGATTGCAAAGAAAAGTTGAAATTCAGTTCACGTTTCTAATTTTCACAACAAGATAAACCATAACATGAAAGAAAAAAGAAAAGGGGCAAGACTATCTCACAAGATAAAGCCTTGCAACTATAAAGTATATTAATATGGCAAGGAGGAAATTGCAGCCATTTAAAATAAACAGCGAGATTGCAAAGAAAAGTTGAAATTCAGTTCATGTTTCCAATTTTCACAACGACACCCACCCCACCACCAAAAAAAAAAGAAACAAAGGCCAAAATCATGAAAAACCAAACATTTAGCAAACTTACAAACACATACAAATGACACTAATGCCAATAAAATGATAAGGCAAAGGTGGATAGGGGATACAAGTACCTGAAATACAGCACATGGTCATGCGAATGGCAAACTATGAAGTCAGACATAGCATCATTTACACGAAGCTTTCCAACAGATTTACCAATTGTTCCACGATTTTGAAGATTAAAGGTGTTAGGCTTCATCCGCTTAACATAACCTTTTTCACTGAATGCCTGAAAAGGACATACATAATTAAGAGCAAACTATATACTGTGATATTCAAATACGATGTAAAATGAATTGACAAAGAAGATGATTTGGTCACATGGAGAAGTCAATTTCATCATTTACCAGCAGCATTTCTTCATTTGGAATAACGTCTATGTCTTCAAGTTGGCCACCATCTGAATCCTCCAATGTTGAACGTCTTGGACTCGAAAACTTGTTCTTGAGCTCGATTGCTTCTTGTTCTATTAACTAAACAACAGGTTGAAAAGAAAAAAAATTAAAAAGACAAGCCAGAAAAATTGCACAATACTTGAAACAGGTATAGATCATTGTTAGAAAGTTGTGCCCATTTGAAAATATACATCTATCAACTATTATTTTAATTCAAATTTGAAAGGCTACTTTTGCATAAAAAAAATTACCAAAATTTTGGAGCAAATAGAACTTTAGAGATTCTAGGTAGGACATCCATAAATTTGATAGAAACAGCCATTACCTAAAATTTATGGACAAAAGTGACATGTGGAATGAATTTTAACTAGATGTCTACTACAGTAACAGTTGAATTATTAAATCAGAATGAAAAAAATTGATCGATTTCAGCCAATAAGGAAAAGAGAGCACATATTTAAAAGCAATGTATTAACAAATAGTTTGCTCATATTGGAGAGAAAACCTTAGATCGGACTCCAAGAAAGTAGAAAGCAGCTGAAACATAAAGATTTTCTCTTTTGAGTGTCAGGGAGGGGATGATATTTATATGTCAAACACAATGCATAGGATCATATGTTTCTTCATTCAATTAATTTGTGTTAAACACAGCAGATGAAACAAACGAAATATCTACAGATTTCATATTGTCAAGAAGTGGCCAACCTAACAGTATCACAAGCAAATTTTCCAGCAATCCATCAATCAAACTCTACTGTGATTACATTTTCTAGCATCTTAACTATGATAAAGTCCAAGAATAAATCAAATAAAATAGCTTACACTATAAAAGGTTACCTGAAATATATTTTTTCGGCTTGATAATAGTTCCGTTAGCTTTGAAATTTGTTCCATCAATGATCGACTTTCATCAACAAACTTTTTGCGCTGCAGAATAACGAGTGTATGACATCTTTCAGATGATATAATTAGCAAATATACGAAATAATAGAGCAAATAGATTCCTAATTTATGATAGGAATTGCAGCTACAGACCTCAAGAAGGTTAAGTCGTCTTAAGTTTATATCCAAGATGGCCTCAGCTTGTTTGTCAGAAAGATCGAATTCTGCATCCAAAAAAAAAAATTTTGAACCATTTGTGGTGATGGGAGCTTTCTATGATGATATGTATTTTATTTTATTTTTGGACAAAATCTAAATTGAAGCCACATGAAAAATCAGCCTCTTCAATTTTGGAGAAAAACCCAACGAGACCCTTGTTTGATGGTAAAGGGTAACATGGGGCCCTACAAGATATAAAGTTCAAATCCCCCACCATTGAGTGCGCAACTTCATTGCTAAATATTCCAAAATAAGAAAGTTGCTCCTTGATGATATTTTGTATCAAAAACCCAGTCAAAATCAAATAATATCAATTTTCATATTCATTTAGAATAACTAAAACCAATATCAACCAAATGCAACTCAAATAGAGAATGAATGATAATTAGCTGTGGTCAGTGAATGATAATGAACTAATAAATCAGTATCAAACTCTTAGCGCCAAACAAAGGCCAAAATACAAAAATATCAAACAAGGGGAAAAAAAAGAGAAGTAACTATCTTCCATTCCTTGACAAAATAGAAAAGACATGACCCTCTTCACTGACAGAGGAAAATGTTTATAGGAAACAAAAATAGGGCATCAAACCACAATATCAACATCCTAAGTTCCTATCCTTGCCTTCATAATTGCAGATTAAGCTTCTTTCTAGAATGCCCAAAAATTGGCTAAAAGGCTACTTGTAAATGAAAACAACAACATTCGTGTTATTAAAGATGCTTTGTACAACCTACCTACACCTTCATGATATTCTCAAAACACTTGAGAATTACTAGTGGTGAGTGCCAATTTTAAAAATTGACTACATAAACTGGGAAATGGAATAGTGAGACACATAATGATGAGAACCAAGCTGGTATTGGACTTCAAGATCCATTGCATGTTCCTATTGGGCCTATTACAAGGTCAAGATCCAAGAAGCTCAAGGAAGCTATGCAAGGATTGGTAAAAAGGACTTGGGAAGAATCTACAAGTCTTTTAAGCAATGTCAATCCATTCAAGTTGGGCTGCTTGAATGAGAAAGACCAAGAATTGGTCCATGTGATCCAAGCTTCACATGATGGGCCATAGAGGAATTCAAAGGGGCGGCAATCTTAATGAATTAGTGGGCCTGTTTTTAGTTCATTATCTAATATGAAGTGGGGACCAATTCATTAATCTTTTGGCGCCTAAATTAGAAGCTTTAGTTGGGTCTTTTAATTACTTAGGCTTTTGGGCCTGCTTTATGTATTATGTCCATTAAGCTTGTGGGGTCTATCTTCATTAAACTTGTTGGACATCCTTTTAATTATTTAGTTTTGGGCTTGAGCATGTTCAGCCCATATTTTATATATTATTACTTAGTAGATTAGGGTTTTTGTAGGGAGGCTATAAATATATGTCTTAGCCGCCTACTTCAATTATCTTTTGATCAATTAAGTCTGATTTTATTCAGTGAGAGTTTTCTCTTTTTAGTTCTTGAAAGAACTTAGGAACTTATCAAAGAATTCCTTCTTTGTGGCGTTCAACCTATCAAACTTAGGTTCTTGAAACGAGAGTTCTTAGGGTTTAGATTACATGCTTAATCTAGGTTCTTTGAAACAGGCTTTTAAGGGTTTAAGTTTTCTTTGCCTGAATCTTGGCTTTTCTGGGTTAGGTATTTCAATTTGTTAGTGGGTTCAAAGGGTTTAACCCCTAGGGTTCACATCACATAAGCAATGACTAAATGCTATATTAAAAATGATATCAAAACAAAATGCATTACATTTCATTAGATAAAGATAAAACCATCGTACAGCACAAGAAGAGTTTCTTTTTTCTTCAGTTAACTATTAATTATATGTTAAAGAAAAGAGACCATGCAATCAAAAAAGTAAGAAGAAGACATAGAAGTTAAAAACTAAAGGAGCTTACCATTCCTCAGGCCAGCTGATGCAGCTGCATTGCTGGAAGCCTCTTTGATTATATCAATTACTCTATCCAAATTATCAAGCCCTACCACAATACCCTGAGTGCACATTCAAAATATGAAAAGATTGAAACATGGAAATTTGCCACCCTTGCAAAAAAGGTGATATTACATGAAACCACTAGCAAAAATAAAAAATATACCTAATGTGAAAAGAAATATAGATTTTCAATAGACGGGATGTCCAAGCACCTTATCTTTCTTAGTCTTAAATGTAACCCATTTTGTAGACATACCTCAACAATATGCCTTCTATCCTGTGCCTGTGAAAGCTTGTACCTTGCACGTCTCTCAACGACAGAGCATCTAAATTCTAAGAATGCCTGACAAAAGATAAAAACAAAAAGAGACAAAGGAAAAGCTGCTAAGATTCAATAATAGCGGAACTGCAAGGAAGAAGAACAAGAGTGAAAATTGAAGATAAAATAGCATAAGATGCCAATATGTAATAATTTGGCCATAGGGCAAGACATAGAAATGGGCAATCAGTCTATTGTACATACATATAGAAACATACATACCAACATATGATCACACATGGACACACATTTTGCCTTAGGAGCTAGGCCAAGATATACAACTGTTCTGTGTGCTGTGGAAACTAATGAATGTAATATACAAATTAGCATAATGACAATAAATATATAGTTAGACACAAATGAGATGTGAGTCCAGCTAGCATGCCCAAATTCATTAAAAATCACACACAAACACACACAAATTTGAAGCAAATATGTTGCATAATGTATATAATTAGAGTCATGAATCCAAAAGTGATGATCCCAACCCTCCAACCTGCATGTTCTGAACCACTATTAATTCCCTTGGAGACTTGCCAAAGCTACTTGCTAATTACATATATTAGTCCATTTCACACTTTTAAGGATAGAAACCAGACACTTAAATAGTGCTTACTTGTCAAAACTTATAAATACCAGACAAAATAAGACAATTTGGATATTAATGTAGAAAGGACTCGATACCCGTATGTATTTAACATGTAAGACTAAATATCAACAAAAAAAAAAACCTAACATGTAAGACAATTTTAAATTCAGTTGTAATATAAGGCAAAACTGGAATAAAACGTAAAGCATCAAAAACTCACCTTAAGCAACTCTTTTAGACCCATCAGCTTTGGCTGTCCATCAAGAATACTATAATACAAAGATAGGCAAGATGAATTCAACACATCATTACAACAGAAATGCTGACATAGAATTAAAACAGAATATCAATGACAAACGTAACCAACCAATTATCCACATCAAAAGTCTGATTTCATTGTTCCGAACAATTCACCATATTAGTTGTCCTCCTAACAAAGAAGTTTTGGCCCTCCAGGTTGGCTGGTTTCAGCCAGTATAGTGATGCTTTTACATTGTACAAGAAATTTGCAACTAAACTCAGCATTGGCATGCATTGCAGAAATCATGGCATCTATCTCAAATTAAGCTTTTTGTTAAATAACTTATAGTAGGATTTTGTTTTAGAACCATAAGTGTCATGTAGATAAGCCACAGAAGTATGCATTTGTAAATTTCACATTAGAAAAGAAACACGCCAGTAGATATATAATTGTTTTGGGGTTCTTAGGACACCTTATGTACAAGAGAAATCTATCTACCTATAACCAACTAATTATAGCCAAGACGACCACCACAAAGCTTTGATGTGATATAAAAGCAAGTGCAAAGATTTTGCTGGTCCCCTGTGATAAGCTAGTTGATGGAGGAGATTCTTGCAAGTTTTGGAAAATGTTTATTTGTTCTACATCACTAGCTATTTCCATGCATAAAGTTCATACCACATGATAGGCCTATTATCCTTGCCCATGAAGTTTCATAACATATGATAAGTCCATTGTCTCTACACATGAGGGAGAGTTTTAAGTGGTGATAAAATCAAATTCAAACTGGTCAAGTTCGGAATATCTTAAGACCTTATACTATACATAAGGGAGACATTTCAAATTCTTACCAATTAGTTCTAGGTAGAGCACCCATCACAAATTTTGAAAAGTATAACATGAAATGGCATGCATCATAGAAAAAATTTGAATTATCTATACTCATAAGCCAGTAATTGAGGTAATCTTCCCAAAGTTGAAAAAACCAACTTAGCTGATAATTTATAAAAACAAGCTTAGTAGAAGCATGACATCTTGAGTCAGACACATACAAAAGTAATGGATAAACTACTCACCCCACCATATTGCAGCTAAAACTAGACTGAAGAGCAGTGAGGCGATAAAGATTATTCAGCACAATAGATGGGTCAGCTCCCCGTTTAAGCTGTGGAGTGAATTAAAAGAAAAAAAGTAAGGAAAGGTGTCCTTACCAACTGGAAATGAAAGGAACTGCACAACATCCAATATATCATACCTCAATGACCACACGCATTCCAGAGCGATCACTCTCATCACGAATATCATTGATGCCCTCTAGAGTCTGTTAAAAAATCAAAATGATCATAAAAGATAACACCTATAATTTGATTAATTTCGACAATGTCAATCCACAATAAATTTATGTTTAGTGCAAGTCAAATACTTTAAGAAACAGAAAACATGGAGTAACAATGAAGATGATTTATTGAGTTAAATTCCAGAAACACCAAAAAACCTCAAGGGATAAATATCAAACTTGCCACTATACTATGGCTCAATGCTGAATTTTGCCGCTATACTTTTATTTTGAATAATTTTTGGACAAATTTAACAGTGAAGGAATATCCGTTTATGCAATTTAAAAAAAAAAAAAAAATGGAGAAGCAAAGACATAGAATTTCATGTTGGATCTCTCTGCCCCCTTCATGATTGTGGAAATTGTGAATTCCACATCTCAATTTCTGCTTCTCCAAACTTGCTTATACTGTATCCACGAATATTCCTTCACCGTTATTTTTTGTCAAAAAATAACCAAATAAAGGTACGGTAGCACAATCCAACACAATTGAAGTACTATGGCAAAATACAACATTGAACCATAGTGTAGTGGCGAATTTGGTATTCGCCCAAAACTCAATTAATACATCAAGAACTGTTGGAGAATAAATTTGAAGTGTTTCAAAATAATTCACTATAGACCAAATTCTACCAGCCTTGAGAAAATGGAAAAAGGAAAACCATAAGTATAAGCTCTGAAACCTCACAGTAAAATCCTCCATGTCAATCAATTGGAACCTAAAATAATAAACCACGAGCTTAATTTGTTATGCTCCCACCATTCATGTTTTAGTGCCCTTATTTCCTTTCTCTGAAATTGCAAAATAAACATATGTTTTTATATTTACTATAAATGCGGTTAAGTTTTCAAATTTGCTCTACAGAAGGCAATGGATTAGAAACTTGTAGCTATGAGATTATTTTTACAAATTAGAGGTAAAATGATAATTAATGTGCAATAGACACATTATTTCTAAATTGCTTTATATTCGTTTAAAAAGGAAGGAACACTTATGAACTGAGATATAAAGACCTCTGTTTATACTTCCACTAATTGTATAACATGGACACTTTGAAGCACCTCTGAAGCTAATGTTGTTATAATAAACAACCTCATGTCCCTACTTGAGCACTTCTTCATGGACCATCTGCACTTTGTGCTCATGGCAGGGGACAGAAAACATTTGCAGTGTATTCCAAATTCAAGCTGAGTTATCAAGAATCGGCTAAACTGAAACATAGACAGTGCCCAAAATGCAAGTACTATTTTCTTTAAAATGCTATTTCCCTCTGGTTATTCAATTTGAAACAGGAAGAAGGTAAATTTTTCCCTCCATTCCTCTTGCATCCCTTATTTTTCCTCTATTTTTGCAAGAGAAATAAAAGTTTAAGGGAATACAACTGAAAAAGCACAAGGGACCAACTTGCCATTCTTCAAAGAACAGCAACATTTCTCACACTGTCACACACATTTGATGATTTGATGAAAGTATTAAAATTAACATTCTCAAATAAGATGGCAATACCTTATTCTCGACAAGTTCAGCAATCTTCTCAACAAGCGAGGATTTGTTTGTCTGATAAGGAATCTGTTCCATTCCCAAAATATTATATAAGGAGAGCTCTCAAACTACCCATGTACAATGAAAAATTAATATCCACAGCTGATGCAATCAAGATAATCACCTCCTTAATAATAACTGCACTTCTCTTAGTTTTAGAGTCAAGCAATTCAATGTCAACCTTTCCTCTAACTACGATACGCCCTCGCCCGGTTCGATACGCTTCTAAGATCCTTAACAAAGTAATCAATATCAGAACACTTTATCACATGTAGTTTGATGTTTCCCAACACAAAGCTCTATAAAATAATAAAACGAGCAGCAAAGAGAGGGGGTCCAAAAAAAGCTTTTAGCTAGTGTATCTGACTTTTAATCTTATTAAAAAGTTTTTATTACCAAATATACACAAAACGTCATATATTTAGCCAAACTCATGTGGAAGGCACACACTCACTTATAATAATATTTATGTATTTCATTTACTAGTAATCAGAGATTCTCAGATTATTTGAAAGAAATGGCAGTATCCACTAATTTCTTAATTTTTTACAAAGTCAATCCAGCAAGGACTACAGTTCAATGCTTTTTTTAACATTCGTTCAAAGTTCAAATCAAACAACTGAAAATATTATCAAATATATTCACAAACTCATGTGGAAGGCACACACTCACTTATAATAATATTTATGTATTTCATTTACTAGTAATCAGAGATTCTCAGATTATTTGAAAGAAATGGCAGTATCCACTAATTTCTTAATTTTTTACAAAGTCAATCCAGCAAGGACTACAGTTCAATGCTTTTTTTAACATTCGTTCAAAGTTCAAATCAAACAACTGAAAATATTATCAACTCACAATCAATATGGTGATCTTCAGATGGACATTGCAAGAAATGCCACTCTTGAACATTATAACCATATATCATATTAACTCTTGAAAATTTCACAGGTAGAGACTGGAATCATCCAAGATCGGTCATTTCAAGTTTGGGTCATTTTGAGCACAGGTCAATCAAATTCAAGTCACTGCTTTTTGGAATCAATTAATGTTGGGTCAGATTGGGTTAGCTTTTGCCACTGTAACTCTCCAGGGAATCTCAATTTAGTTTCGTTTCAAGCTCAAGTCTATCAAGTTCAAGTTGTTAACTTTTTAAATTTGTTCGTGCTAGGTCAAGTCAGGTTTCAAGCAGTTAATTGAGATTATTCAACTTTTCCAACCTCTAATGTTAATATGGTCTTCAGAATAATTAGTGTTATTTGGTTATTCCAAAGAGATTTGATTTGGTAGGATTAGATTCAATAATGAGGTGATTCATAAGATGCTTTAGCTTTTATCTGTGTGCCCCCAAACAATAAAGGGACCTTTTTAGTTACATTAATAGTACTCATGAAATTAAAGTCCTAGATAATTTAATCCTTCAATTAGCTTCTATCCATCCTCCATCACATGTAATGATCCTTCTTTTATGAGCCCTAAACTGAAAATGCTCAGAAAATAGAGCAGGGCAAGTAAATCCTAGCCTTGGGCTACCAAGGGTAAGACTCACCAAGTAAGGCTGTGGCAGCAATCACAAATCTAATGGTTGGTGCAACCACCGTAACAACACCACACACACTTTATACTGAATTGGCAGTCATTCTACCATTTCAAACTTGTCAGTATTAACTAATAGTAATCAGTTCTGCCAATTCAATTTTATCTAATTAACACCAGTCTTACGATAGACTCCATTTATAACAAAAGTAACAATCCAGTGCCTAACCCCATGGTATAGAAATTTAAGCATATATGCCGTCCAACTTTTTGGAAATGAGCTATAAACACAAAAATTTTAGCAACAGCCATGTGTCATGAGAAAATCTAGTAAACTTTCCAGCCAGATATAACCCCAAAAAAAACACCCTGAGTTATTGAGTAAATATGAAAGCTTCATATCCTAATGCTTATTCATGCAAAATAAAGGGTTGTAATTTTGTTTTCTTCCTCAGTCAGGGGTGCTAAAAAGTAACTCACCCAAGGTTTCCCATTATTAGCCCTCCGGTTGGAAAGTCAGGTCCAGGCATGTATTCCAACAATTCTTGTAACTGAGACAAGAAAAGTAAATATGAGAACTGGAAATCAAAATAAAAACAAACAGCAGAACCTCAATCAACAATAATGATAATATAGGTTATGAGTATATTAATGTGGATTATAGAATATATATATATATATATATATATATATATATATATATGCATATAAAAGAAAGCTCATTTATGCCTAAAGGGGTATCAAAGTGAACATTCAGCAATCAAAAGTGCACATAACTTGACCATCTAGCAGCACAGAAAGGTCAAGTTGTGGAAATAGTGTCTAACACACATAAGCTTAGCAGAGAATTAATGTTCAATCCTACTAACACAGTTCAATAGATTTTTTCCAATAGCAGCCATACTCCATCATAGCTAACAAATGCATAAAATAAATTATTGGCCATAATATTTCAATAACAACTATAACACAGCTCTACACAACGTAATTCCCCAATAAGTTGAACACACTAAATCTTATTGATTAATGTCATAAGAGGGACAGGCCCAGAAATTTATTCATTCTTGAAACATATTGCAAGAATAAAACTGGAATTAGATATAGCAGTGTGAACATTAGAAACGCATATACTCAACAAACAAAACCCTTTTTCCCTTTTGGGTATAGAACAGAACCATCTTTAACAATTCTCCTGCAGCAAGACAAAATCTGTTAACAGTCATAGCTCATCAACTAACAACTATTCTCTCTGAGCTGACCAACATGCCAACTCAAAGAAGATATTTGAGCTTCCTTCAGGCCTTCCATAAGCAAACACATCATAATAGAATATTCCTATGAACAAGCTCTAACTAAATTAAACTAATCCACCTTAAATTTCATTTTATACTAGAAAAAAGCCCCGCTTTGCCGGGGTATTCTAAAAAAAATTATAAATTTTTTAATTAATAATAATAAAATATTTATATTTATATTTTATTAAATAATTATTATTTATTTAAATATTATATTTTTAAATCGTAATAATATTAATATAATTATTTTTTTAATTATGAAAATTAAATTTATGAAGATTGTTTATTTATAAATTACATAATACAAATGCATTTTCAAATGTTATTTATATGTATTTTTGAATAATATTTAGACTTTGTTGTAAAGTGTATATTTTTATTTATAGAATGTAACAAATAATAAATGAAAAATAAGAAAATGAAATTGTTGTTTGTTCTCTCATATGATCGGTTTTCTCACATAAGTTAGCAGTAAGTTCGTTTTTTTTCTTTTTTTTTCCCAAGCGGGTCAGATACGGATCTTAAATCGACCCGCGAGTCAACGTGCTGACCAAACCTTTTAAATACATCATTTAAAATTAAAATAAAAATAATGAATAAAATAAATTTATTTATTTACTTTTTCTCAAGTGGGTCGGGTAACAGATTCTAAATCGACCTGCGAGTCAACGTGCGGACCAACCTCTTTAAATACATCATTTAAAATTAAAGAAAAATAATTAATAAAATAATACATTTTTAAAAAAAAAAAATTTCCCGCATGGATCGGGTACAGATCCTAAATCGACCCGCGAGTCAACGTGCGAACCAACACCTTAAAATACATCATTTAAAATTAAAATAAAATATATTTTTTTTAATTTTTTTCCCGAGACGGTTCGGTACAGATCCTAAACTGACACGAGTCAATGTGTGGACCAACTTTTTTAAATACATAATTTAAAAATAAAATAAAAAACTAAAAATAATTAATAAAATAAATTTTATTTTATTTATTTTTTTAGCAAGTCGGGTACGGATCTAATCGACCCGCAAGTCAACGTGCGGACCAACCCTTCTAAATACATCATTTAAAATTTTAAAAAAAATCCGAGACGATCGGATATGGATACTAAGTCGACTCACATGTCAACGTGCGGACCAACCTCTTTAAATACATCATTTAAAATAAAATAAAATAAAATAAAAAACTAAAAATAATTAATAAAATAAGTTTTTATTTTTTTTCCTGAGAGGATTGGGTACTGATCCTAAATCAACCCGCGAGTCAATGTGCGGACCAACTCCTTTAAATACATCATTTAAAATTAAAATAAAAATAATTAATAAAGTAATTTTTATTTTATTTTTTTTCCGAGACGGTCGGGTACGGATCTTAAATTGACAAGAGAGTCAACGTGCGGACCAACCTCTTTAAATACATCATTTAAAAATAAAATAAAATAAAAAACTAAAAATAATTAATAAAATATTTTTATTTTTTCCCGAGCGGGTTGAATAAAGATCCTAAATCGACCTACGAGTCAATGTGCGAACCAACCCATTTAAATACATCATTTAAAAATAAAATAAAAATCTAACAACTAATGTCGAGCAAGAAGCTCGACACATGGCTAGTGGGACCCATTATTTTTTGGTGTTATATAGCAGGACAAAATTGTCCCTAGCATATTTCAAAAATTCCCTTTGAGTCCCACGAACACAATTTTAATATATAGTAGATGCAATTAATACAAGTACAGTAAAAAAATGGAAGTTCCAACATGTAAAAAAAACAATTTCTGAATTTCTACCATTTCAGTGAGAGAATTTGAAACTCACTGAGGCCTCTGGATTATGAATTAATGCACAGAGCACATCTACCAACTCTCCAAGATTATGAGGAGGAATGTTAGTTGCCATGCCAACCTGAAATTAATAATTCACTCAACTTTTAAATGGAAAATGTCAAATAATTATAAAAAGTAGCTGCAGTTGAGAACATATAGGCATATGTACGTACGTATATGTCTAGGTGTGTGTCTGATGTGCATATAAAGATCAATCTTTAATTAAAAAAAAAAGATGAACGCACCGCAATCCCAGAGGAACCATTCAGCAATAATGTTGGTAGTCTAGCAGGCAGAAGTGATGGTTCCTTATGTGAATTATCAAAGTTTGGAACAAATTCAACCTGCAATAAAATTAATGATTGAAATTGCTCGTAAAATCACTGAAAAGTTTAGCATCCCAGCTTCGAATAACAATTTGGTAAGAATTAAAAACCAAAACTTGCCGTATCTTGATCCAGATCTGCCAACAAAATTGCTTCTGCGAGTGCCTGCAGGAACAAAATTGAAGCAAATGACAACAGAGTGCAAGACTCATAAAATCAAGAATATTGAATAATCAATTTGGTATCCATGGCTTCATGCTTCTAGCAATGGAGAGTGCAATTAAACTTTAATGGTTAGAGTGCAAGACTTCTAAAATCAAGAATATTGAATAATCAATTTGGTATCCATGGCTTCATGCTTCTAGCAATGGAGAGTGCAATTAAACTTTAACGCTCTAACCAATAAATTAAGAAGAAACTAAGTCATAACTACCCATTCTTAGTCACAAATATTAACAAGTTAAAAATATCAAATAATGGTATACATATCAATATATGTTTGCAGTTTATGAAAGATATTGATATATATATATATATATGTATATATAGATAGATAGATAGATAGATAGATAGATAGATAAACCTTGTACCTAAGAGAACAGGTTCACCAAAACTCAACACCTTCTACCCCGCACCCCCCTCCCCTTTCCCAAAAGGCCAATAAAGAACAATGAGACAGTAAAACTTATACCAGTATAAAAAATATTACTACTATTAGACCTTTCTATATCTTTTGACTTAACTTATGTTTTGTTAATTAATCCAACAATAGAATTAATACTCTATTCATATAGAACTCAATTTCAAGTTGATTGAAATTTTCTGACTATTTCGTTTGTATCATGAAACTTTCAACCATTAAATATTGAGATTAAAAAACATCTTTTTTATTCATGTGATATAAATATTGAATCAACTTGAAATTTGACATCCATGACAAATATGAACAGGTTGAATCTGGTGGTTGATTTAATAAAAGATTAACTAAGCAAAGAATTGCAAAAATGGTTCAATTGTTATACCAGTGATTTTCATGTCAACACCTCCTCCCCTGGATATATAATATTGAAAGCAATGTTAAAGATGTGGGATCAAATAATTGGGATTAGAGTAGACTTGCAATACATTTTTTTACAACCCAAGCCCCTCAACATTCTTTGTATGTACCACAAAAGAGACTACATTTCATGGGTAGTCTATGGACTCATTTTTTAAACAATTTAATATGTTTGGCTTAAAAAATTGGAGTAGAAATTGATGAGACCAAAATCATAATTTCTCTATATTGGAAGGAAAACAAGCCATGGAAATAAAGAAGAGATTACAAATAAGAATTTAACTAGCATGTTGCTTTTGCATCTCTTCAAAAGCGAAGAGATTTGGAGGGGAAAATTCTGCCCAATATAATCTCTTCAACTTTCCAAATACATCTCTAAAACATAAAATTTCGACTCACTTGTTAACACATGCAAAAAGGTTCAGACGTATCAATGCACATATCCTAGACCAACAACCCATTAAATAGACATCTTTGTAATGGGTACATGTGCACATAGATACATAAAGAATGTAATAAGTAGACCAATATATCACGAAAGCTATTTCCTTATTAATGGTTAAAAACTTTCAAATTGGTATGTACACATGATACAATGCAATGAGGCCAATCCATAGACTGTATACTAAAAGGATAACCAAAAATCATAACTCCCAAACTCCCTTAGTAAGGGTCACTAACATGTCAATCACCAGCTTATTTTTCTGCAACAATATCAGTGAGAGACATGTTTAACGTAAATGATTGGAACTGCAAACATCAAGTGGAATGTGAAAGCAATTGCCATATTCATGAATATGAAATTAAGAATAGTGGACTAATCCTCACTTCAAGCATCCAAGAGAATAAAAGGTATCAGTTGATCTTTTTGCCAATTGATTGTCAAGAATTGGAATTACTTACTCTAAAATCAAGGGATTTTAAGGAAACAGGCCAAACATATTTCTCTTCAAGATAATAGAAACTTAGGGTTCACATTATATGCTTTTTCCATGTAATACTTCTAGGTCAAACTGTTTTAAGATAACTTGATGCTTCAAATATCAACACTAAAACCAAGTGCTTATCTTCCTGTTTAAGACCTGCCTTGCTTGCTTTCCATGCCTAATGTAACGCATTTCCTAACGGATATCTTCATGTATAAACTATTTTTGTCATTAATGAATAAAGGTGACTGGAAACATTCTTTAATGACTACAAGTGATTAGCAACATTCATAATTCAATACAAGTGTCTACAAACATTCTCTTTGTCTGATCAAAACTAAATATTTTTCCTAATCCAAATAGTTTTAAATGGCAAGCAACTCATTGGAGAAAACAGGACGAGTTAGTTTTGAAGAGTGATCAATTTATAATCTCCATAAGAGTCAGAAATAAAAACATGAAGTATGAAAACCGAAAGATCTAAGATAATAAAGAAAAAAAAAATCCTCAGCCACTTCTCTGGATTCCTAAATATGAAGACTCATTATTCACACTCAGACAAAAATGGTCTATCTTTCAGCCTTTTTCACAAAGGGGAAATAAATCATAATTTCTCACTGGATTGGACAAAAGCCTTTGGGTTGAAAATTTAAAAAGGTAAACCTACAAGAGCTGATGATGAATGATAAAAACAAAATGCTAGCTTTTAATAAAAATTTTAAAAGAGAAAGAAGGTTGCGGGAGAAAGTTTATTGCAATGATAACCAAAGCTGGTGTTACAAAATTCATACAGGAGGCTTTCTAATTTAAACTAGCAGGGAAAATTTTCATACATATCTAGTCCTAGCTTAAGATTACTCTGCACAAAAAAAAAAGGCATTGATATCCTAATAATGGTTTCCATATTATATTGCAACAGACAAAAGACGCCTAATGTCGCAAAAACAAGAACTAGGGAAATTCATACAGTCATGTGAAGTGAGCTTTCAAAGTCAAGAATTAGTGGTTAAGTTTTGAAAGTAATTAAACCAAGGATGCAGTGTACTAATTCTGCATCTAGATCTCTTATTAATCAGGACTCGTACAATATTGAAGAAGATTCTTTCTATTTAATCTGGTTTATAGGTCATTTAGTCAACTAAAATATTTTCTTCTTTTTCAATAAGAGGTGTTGCAGTTGTTCCAAGAAAGTTCAATGACGCTTACCTTATCAGTATGAGTTTTCATTCTTGACATTTTAGAAGTAATTTTCCTAGATATTACCAAGGAGCCATCTGGTATATCTCTCCATATGAAACCTATCCATTTAGAAATGGACCCAACTTCCAACAGTGCAAGTATCAACTTTTCTTCATAAGGTAGGCTTTCATCAAAAAGGTGGTACAACTACTTTGTTTGAGTCTCAGTTTGGACTCAAAAGAAAAAGGAAATGAAAATTAATTTAAAAGAAATTATAAAATTATAAAAAATAATGGACTTAATGTCTTCAGCAGCTTAGTGACTTCAAATTCCATCATGGCTTAAAAATTTGAAATGTAAATTATTCTTACACATTTTTAATATTATTAATTATTCCATTTATTTCATACTACAAGGCAACAAAATCAAAACACGACAGTGATTACACAAGTATCAGAGTCCAACCAACGCTATAAAAAAAGTGGTTCCTTATCTTTCAGTTCCTTTTCTTTAATTTAATACTCAAATAAACAAGACTCACTATTTTAAGACAGTAGAATTCAAGCAAACATTTACTCTCTATTTGGTTGGTACTTTTGCTTTTTTCTTTTTGTAGTAGAAAAATGGAAAACAAGAAATAAAAATGAACTGAAAACAAGGGACAAATAGCAAAAAGCAAAAGTACCAAACGGAGTCCCAAAATCATATTTAAGAGGAGGAAAACTTTAAACATACTTCAAGTCTGCATTCAGTGTAACGCATGGCAGCAGGAGGATCTGCATCAATTGAACCAAAATTTCCATGCCCTTGGATAAGTGGGAATCTCAACGAAAAATCCTGGACGAAAAAGATAACAAACTGTTAAAATAAGTCATGGAAAAAGAGAAGCCTAAAATCAAAAATCATGCAAAAATCAGCAAAGCACGTAGAAAACAAATTCATAGTTACCTGTGCCATCCGCACCATGGAATCATATACGGCTGAATCTCCATGAGGATGAAACTTACCAAGGACCTGAAAAAGAGGCAAACAAAATAGAAACAGTTAAAGAATACAGATAATTCAAAAACAACTTGCTGAGTTAAAATGTATGAAGAAATCCCCTGGCATTTCAGTTAAAAAACACAATTACTGTCAAATAGTTTACCTCTCCAACAACTCTAGCACATTTCTTGAACGGTTTTCTAGACGAAAGACCTAATTCATGCATTGCGAATCTGTTTGCAATGGAACCAAATGCCATGTTAGTGAATGTACTTGAAATAAATACATAATTATGTATATAAGCACAGACCAAAAGGCGCACAGGATTCGAATTGGATAAATAAATAGACAATATCGGTTTATTGCTCCCAAAAAAATGAGAAATCAATTCAAAAATAAGTATTAAAAACTAGATAGATATTAACACTCCAAATAAATTACTTACAGGATTCTCCTATGCACCGGCTTCAAACCATCCCTAACATCGGGCAAAGCCCGTCCAAGCAACACGGATAATGCGTAAGCCATATATGAGTCCATAGCCTCCTTGTGAAGCTCGAATGGAACCACCCGCCCATCTCGGCCACCGCCGCTGCCATCTTTGACAACGGCCGTCAAGCTTCCGTTTCCTGCCCCATCCTCGTTCTCCTGCCCCCCACCACGCTTTGCTTTGACGGGATGGCGGAAGGAGCGAGAAGGGCTGGATGAGAGGAAACGGAGGTGGGAGACGTTACGACGGAGGGCGGAGACGCGAGAAGGGGCGAGGAAGAGGTTGTGGCGGAGGAAAGAAGAGAAGCGGAGAGTAGAGGAGAGAGACATTGGAGGTGAGTTTGAGAGAGTGGGAGAAAAAGATAAGGGTTTCATTCATGCCATTGAAAGTGAAGAAGAAATTTGTGGGGGGTTTAGGTGGGTTTTTGTAAAACCCTAGAAGAGTGAGAAACTTTTTGGAGGGCGCCAATTCCTTTGGATTAATGGGCTTGTGATTTTTTTATTTTTTATGAAAAGTAAATTTTATGAATTTTATCATTAACTTTTATATAAAAATATTTAAAAATTATTGTACTATATTAAAAGAGGATATTAATTATTTTACTTCAATTTTGAGTAATTAGAGGAATACTCGCACCTTGTTGCCCTAATGAAAGTTAAAAAATTTGGCACAAAATCAAGTTAAACTCTAAATAATATAATTTTGTATCTAATAAATCTCTAAATCATCATTTATGGTATATCTAAGCAATTACATTGAATGAAAACAATGTTAAAAGGTTTAAAACAGTATATAGAAACTGACGTATAAAGTTTGCAACTATTGAGTATCTAACTATTGTATTGAGAAATGAATGTAAGTTGCTTATTGAGAAATCTTTCATCAAAGTCAAGGTTTGATTGAACATGCCGCTTAGAAATTCCTTTTGATGTTACAGACATTATCTCGTATGATCTATATTACAAAAAACAAAAAAAAAAAAAAATCACTTAAACTCGATGCACAATGTGAAGGACTAGAAAGAACAAACTATTCTAGTTGAACCCCAACACAAAGGAGGAGGTTGTGGACTTTGCATTATAGTGTGCAAAATGCTACTAACGTATCCAAGAAGAAAAAAACATTAAGCACTAAACATTCCTAAATGCATAACTACAATGTATTACATTCTGAAATTCGGTCTGCAATTAAAAATTTAAAAAAATATTAGATGATTGTATGAAGTATAAACACTCATGACTTGAGAATATAATAAACTTTTCAAATCTAATGATTTGCAATAGCTAGACATCTGGAACATACAACAAAGAAATACAATTTCGAAAGTGTGTTCTCTATGATGTGCTAATCCAACCAAAGAAATGGAGTTTCAAAAAAATTTAATTTTAAAAAGCATGTTCTGTATGTGCAAAGGATCATAGTTCATTAAAGAATATGCTAATGATAACAATAAATGAAGATGATGTAGTCATGCAACAATGACTAAATTTTTAAGGAAAATGCTTCTGTGTACTATTTTTTTTCTTCAATTTCTTGATGTATTTTAGATTTGTAATTAATATCAAATCATTTTATAGTATCAGTCAGCCTATCAAGTTAGTAATTTAACAGACTTAGTACATTACGGCTTTAGACATTGATAGCTTTATGCATAATAATAAAAATTGCAGCAAAATTTAAAAATGGATACAATTTTATACCTATTATAGCTTTGTAAATCATAATAATCATAAAATCAAACAACCTACAAAAAATACGTAGCTTAAAACACACCTTTAGAACTATGATTGTAAAGGAATTTAGATTCTCATATGTATGCCTATAGTCAATCAAAAGCTGTCATTTTACCATCAATCAACTTAGTAATTCATCACCAAAAAAAGTATGATACTATTTTGGTTATTATTAATATAACTAATACATAAAAAAAAACATGAAACATAAAAGAAAGCACAAAAAATAAAGCAATTCAAAATTATGTTTGAGTTTTACTATCATATCAAAAAAAGTATAACGATTACTTACAGAATATTGTCAAGCACATAAAAAGTAATAAGGTAAAAGAATTAAGTACCAAATAAGGTAGTTGACAACAATTGGATTATTTCAAATCAATTTTGATGAGAAATAAATAAATGCATAAGTAAATGTTTTTTAACTTTACTCATAACAATCATATAATTATCAATGGCCCATTTAAATTCATCATAGATATTATAATCAATCAATAGATTATTCTATTCATCATGCTTATTCTAAAGACAAAAGAAATATGATTTTGATTTTAAAAATAAATCTGATTTTTACATAGCAGCAAAATAGAAGTATCCTTATTTAAAATTAAAAGGAACCCATCAGGTTAAAACTTTAAATAAATAACATCATAGACAACCAGTATAGAACCAATCATAGACAAAAAAATATTGTTACACCCAAAATAATAACGTCGAATTGATTCATAATACTTAAAGATCATATGCTTCAGTTTCAATTTCATATCAATTGATTCCATATGATTAGATTAATAAAACTTTAAATGTGATAAGCAAAAAAAAATATTTGTTGTGTTTATCAAGAGAAAATGCAATTCTACATAACTAATATAATGGAAAAGTGAAAAGTTAGTAGCCTATTATCTGAGAAAATGAAAGAACGAAAAAACCAAAATGATGAACAATTTACACAATCCAAAATGTTGAAGTAGCAAAGCAATGTACAAAACTTTAGCTTTAGAATAATATTATAGCATTTCAATAAACATGTATCCTAATTCCACAAAACATATAATGCACATATTGAAACCACATTAAAATAACAACAACAATCTCTATTATATTTTTAAGTCAAAAGATCTCAATTAAATAGTATATTACATAGAATCAAAGTATCTAGAATTAAGAAAAAAATGACAAAAAAGTGTTTGCTATAGGATCAAGTGTTTAATATATAAAATAAAAAAATCAAATGTTGAGAATTTTTAGACAAACTTCAGTTAGGATAGAAACATGTATGTAAAAAAGGCTAAAAAAAGGCATGACCAAAAAGTATCTCTAATTTATATACTAATTTGTTCCCTTTAATAAAATAAATTTTTATTCAAGATAAAATTGGAAAAGATCCTAAACAGAGTAGCAAAATTGAGACAAACTGGAAGCCTTTGTCAATTCATTAATGAATAATATAATAACTTTTTTAGAAACAACCAAAAGACACATATGTAACCTAAGTTAACAATCTCAAACAAAAACAACACAATGATAGACGATAGTTGACAATCTATTGCAAAATAAAAACAAAATATAAAAAAAAAAAGATTATAAATGTTAACTTGCACAACATTATCTTCTTTGAGTGCAACTTAGGATGAATATTTAATATTTCAATCTATCTACGTGGTTGTATTTGTAGAAAATCAAAATATACAATCACCTCAAACATTGATTCTAAATTAATTCAAAATCAAAAGTAATAAAAAAATAGATAATGTTTATTTTTATCAACTTAACCAACTATATAGATGAATTAAATTAAATAACTCTTAAATATAAACTTCAGATCTTACCAAAAGAAAAAAAAAGGATAAAAACTGGTATGAGATCTTAAAACATGAACATTAGCGACAAATATGAACAAATGATACTTTATCAATGCATCATTTTGTATTATATTTTTCTAGATCTTATTACGCTTTTTGTATGTATATTTTATGTGTTATGGATCATAGAAAACGATGCACACTATACAGGTAGCTTTACCGATGCTTGAGATAAAATACAACTCACCAATTCTTCAATAAGGAGCATATTAGATATCAAAAAACATCATATCAAAGTTTATCTTGAGGTGATCTTTCTTTCTTTCTTTTCTCTTATATTTATTGTGCTTGCCTTGGTTGTTGTTTATCTTTTAAATACTTATTTATTTTTAATAAAATTAGTTTTCAATAACAAAAAGATTATGAGTTTGATGATCCATGGCCACTTTGGCACTTGCTGATAGTTAACCGGATTAAGTTTCACGTGGCCAACTTTGAGCCAACCTGTTGCTTGTGAGGTAGTTTTCTTTATCATTCTCTTATGTTTATTATGCTTGCCTTGAAGCATGGTTTATTGTGGTGTATGTTTCATGTGATTGTTTTCATTTTGGTTGTGATAGATCTTTGAGACAAAGTTAGGTTATGAACTTGATGATCATAAGCCTTTAAGCTTTAGGTGATAGTTGAGCCGGATTTGCAATCCACGAGGCCACTTTGAGCCAACCTATTTGTTCTCTCAAAACATGGTTTTCAAAACATCCCCAATGTATTTTTTGGTTCGGATTAAGCAATAATCCATAACCAACATCTTGTTTTTCAAAGTGTTTAGGTATACTAAAGTTTGGAAGGTTGGATATGGAGATAATGAGATAAAAAGTCTAGGCATTTTTCTTTATAAAAAAAGGCTATTTTGGTATCTTTAAACCTAGTCTTGGCTGAACCATCATAGGGGATTCAATGTTCATTTTTTTCAGTTTTGCAAGGCTAACAAATGAGGTTTTAAGAAAAACAAGCTTTGATAGCTAAAACGAGTTTCAAAATGAATAAAAAATTTAGGTTTACCACACTATGTAGGTTCAGCCAACATGTATTTTCCTTAAAAAATGCATCTTCTTAGTTTTTTTCGGTTTTAAATTGTTACATTAGGGCTAATCGATGGGCATTAGGATGTCTAATTATAGCATTCGAATGCTCCTCTTTTCCGAGTCAATTAGCCTAAACTTGCTTTGAGGTATCCGGATATCATTTTCCATGGTATTCAGATATCCCTCTTAATTCGGGCAAAATTTTCGTTCCCCAAAATCGTCCTTTTTCTAAGTCCGATCTAAGTTTCCTCTAAAGTATTCTGATACCTTTATAGGTATTCGGATGCCCTCTCTACAAGGGAGAAACACATTTCTGCTCGAGGTCCCGTTATAGTGTATTTCATGTTTTCTGGAAAAATGTTTTAAAATTTTTCATAAAAACTTACTTTCCTCGACTACATGAACATTAGGCGAAACAATAATTTCCTAGCCTCTGCTGGGTTATCGGGAGATTAGGAAATTCTCTGACGCACGTGTTCATGTAATGTAAAGTGTAGCTTTAGTTTTACTCGGAATTATGTAAGTGTTAGGCGAAAGAGTTATTTTCCATGCTCTATCGGGTTTGTCGGGAAGTCGGTAAAATTTTTCAACGCATGCCATTTATGTAATTTTATAAAAAAAAAAAATACATGATAAAATGATTTTCAAATAAAGTCGTGTGCATATTTACTTATCCATGTTATTTGATGATTGATGTTTATATTATTTTTCTTATCTCTAGTTTGCATCTTATCCTAGTTTTGCATATTCATATTCATAATAGATGAATTTAAATGCATATGAAAATTAACGCTTTAATAATAGAACAAGGCAATGTTCCTAAGTTAAAATAATTCATAAGTTCTCTGCCGGATTGCCGGGAATAATTTCATCAATTATCATTAACAACAAAACACCTTTTTAAAAAATAGAGAATGATTCAGATAATTTTGAAATGAATAAAAATTCTATATTCTGTCGGGTTGTCGGGGAGTATAGAGAATTTTGTGGTAATAAATTCCGAATCATTCTTAAATAATGTGATTGTTTTCTCTAAGGGTATTATCTTTGAATCTAAAACCAACTTTTATCGAGACCAATGATAACACATGATTAATAAGGTACCGTTTTATACTAGCATTGTGCGGATGCTAATACTTTTCCCCATGTAACCAACTCCTGAACCCGCCATTGTTTTTCTCTAGTTTTAAACGCAGACTTTAAAATTGATTTTAAAAAAGGTTTTAATTAATTTTAATTTTTTTTACAAAAATCGGTTGTATACACCTAATTTTGTCCAGACTCCTAAACAAGGTATGTATTCCTTCAAACCCGAATTTCTAATTTACCTCAATTTCATAGTTTAGTGACTTGACATTTGGGGCTCGACAAGATGAAGAAAGCCGGTTTTGACATTTTGGGTTGAAAAGTCAACATGAAAAATTCAAAATTAAAGAAGTCAAAGTTGACCAATAGTCAAAGTCAACATTAGAAAAGTCAACTTTGAAAAAAAATCAAGATTAAAAGGAAAATTGGATGGTGAGTAGGTAATCTTGATAATTAAAGAGCCATGATTAAACTTGGAGGGGCGATTTAAGAAAAAATGGTAAAAAATGGTGGAAGTTAGAAACTTATTTTTTATCCAAATGGATGGGAATTTTGATAAAATATGGAAACCCATTATTTTTATCCAAGTGGTGGGAATTTTTGGTGGAATATGGAAGCCCATTATTCTATCCAAGTGGTAGGAATTTTTGGTGGCATATGGAAGCCCATTAATTTTATCCAAGTAGTAAGATTTTTTTGTGGAAGTATGAAAGCCCAATTTTTAATACGCAAGTGATAGGAATTTTTGGTGTAAGAGGGAAGTCCATTATTCAAGACTAAATAGAAGGAAGATAGATAGGAAATTAAAAGTCTAACTTGCAAAGAATATGTAGAGAAGCCCAACTTTATCCATATAGGAATTTTTTTAGTGGAAAGCCCAAGCATAAGGTCCATGTAGGAAAATGGATAGGAGAAAACGAGATGAAATTAGAAACAATATAAAGATGAAGAGAAGATTGTAATGCAAGGTAAACTTGTAATAAAATGGAGGAGTGGAGAATGCTCTTGGAAGGCTAAGTGACAACTTAGTAAATAAGATTATGAGTCATGCAAGATAGTACATGACTCATCCCATTAGCACATGAGTCATCTAATAAAGGAGGAAGCTCATTGGTGGCTGAGTAAGAGGTGGACAAGTGGCTAAAAAATGGAAGAGCCTAGAAGAACCTAGAGAAAACTAAAAGAAAAAGGAAGAGAGCTAGGGAGCAAAAAGAAGGGTGATTTCGGCCAAGAGAGAGTGGGCTGGAAATTTTGACAGTAGGCAACCACCATACAACAAAAAAAAAAAAAAAAGAAGGAAAAAAAATGGAAAAAGAGAAAGAAAAATGAGGTTTTTGCTAGGAAATTTATACCAAGGTAGTTTCCATTCATCTTCTTCCATGTTTTCTTTTCTTTAAAGTTTTTCTCATTCATGTTTTACCACTTTTCTTCAAGTTTTAAAGGTTTTTTTAAAAGGTTTTATAAAAAGATTTTCTTCTATTTTTAAAATTTTTCTCCAATAGAATGCTTTTTGTTTTCCTACAAAGTGACGCATAGGCCATTGTTTCCTTTACTATGTGTTTTGCTCTTATTATTTGATATGTTGGATATTGCCTATTGTGGTTTATTGTGTTACACTCTTAATGTTTGATGTTTCTCCTCTCCTTGAAAAAATGAGTTATGAGCTTGATGATCTTAGATTTTTCTAAGTGATGGTTGAGCCGGATTAACCATCCATATAACCAACTTTGAGCCAACTTACTAGTTTCTTAAAAATCATTCTTTACAATCTCTTGTTTGCATTTTTACTATTTTTAATTGCTGCATATTTAAATATGGTACAATGTGATTCATATTTGGTGTTTATGATTTTCCTCTTATATGTCTAATGTTGCTTGCCTTGGCTATGGTCTATTGTGGTGCATGCTTGTTGTGATTGTGTTGATCTTTTCATGAAAACAAAGATGGTTATGAGCTTAAGGGTCCTTGGCCATTTTAGTTTTAGGTGATAGTTGAGCTAGATTAACAATCCATGAGGCCAACTTTGAGCCAACCACTTTGTTGCAAAAAACAATTTTTTGAAAAACGCTATCGGTAAATCTTGGTTCGGATTAAGCAATGGATCGTAAACAAGATTCTTTTGTGTTCTTATTATATACCGGATATATTAAATTCATTTTGGGTTGGATAATATGATTACGGGCCAAATTTTTCTCTTTGCCCTGTTGTCACCAAAAAATAGTTTTTTCAAAAAACCCGTGGGAGTTCTGGGATATGATTAAGTAATAGTCCGTAACCAAGTCCATTTTTTGTTCTCATGATATATCGGGGCATATCAAACTCTTTTATATTGGATTACGTGATTACGGACTCAAATTTTCTAACCATCCTTTGTTTTCCCGAAAATGTTTTTAAGTCCGAAAACAACTTTGCAAGGCTCCAAGCATTTTTTTCCAAGACCTCCAGGCATGTTTTTAAAATCTCCTGGTTATCACTTTTTAAAACCTTCAGGTTACCATTTTTCAACACCTCTGGGCACCGCTTTTAAAAACCTTAGAGTTACCATTTTTAAAACCTTCGAGTACCACTTTAAAACCTCTAGGTTATCACTTTTTAAAATCTTCTGGTTACCATTTTCCAAAACCTCCGGGTGTCGTTTTTTTAAAACCTCCGGGTCTGTAATTGCTAAGTCCATCTAAGTTTCTTCTAAGGTATTTCGATACCTCTATAAGTATTCGGATGCCCTCTCTTTAAGGGAGAAACACATTCCCAATAATGGTCCCTTTTAATGCATTTCATGCTTTTTCTAAAAATCTTTCAAGTTTGTCATAAAAACGTGCTTTCTCGGTTTCATAAACATTTGGCGAGAATTATTTCTTAATCTTTGCCAGGTTTGCCGGGGAGGTTAGGAAATTCTCCAACGCACGTGTTCACGAAATCGTAAAGTATAATTTTTATTTTATTCGAAATTATTTAAGTGTTAGGCGAAAGAATTATTTTCCAAGTTTTGCCGGGTTTGCCGGGGAGTGCGATAATAATTTTTCAATACTTGCCATTTATGTAATTCCATAAAAATATACATGGAAAAGATTTTCAATTTTTGATTGTTATTCATGTTATGATCTTGATTATGCCATTTAAGAATTATTGTTCATATTATGATTTTGTTTATGTTATTTAATAATTGTTGCTTATGTTATGTTTTGTTGATGTCATTTAATAATTGATGTTAATATTATATTTTTAATTATGCCAGTTAGTGATTAATGTTTACATTACTTCTCTTATGTTTACATATTAATAATGTTTTGCATATTCATAATAAATGAGTTTTAATGCAGAAAAAAATAATGTTTTAATAAAATGAGGTAATGTTCCCGAGTTAAAATAATTCATGAGTTATCCTTCGGGTTATCGGAGAAAATTTCATCAATTATCATTAATAACGAAACACCTTTTTAAAAAGAGAGAATGATATAGATAATTTTATAATGAAAAAAAAATCTATATTTTGTCGGGTTGCCGGGGAGTATAGAAAATTTTGTGGTAAAAAAATTCTAAAATAATATGATCGTTTTTTAAGGGAATTACTTTTAAATACCGAATCTAAAATCAACTTTTATCGAGATTAATGATCACACGTGATTAATAAGGTACCGTTTATACGGGCATTTTGGGGGTGCTAATACCTTCCCCGCACGTAACCGACTCTCAAACCCGTCATTATTTTTCTCTGGTTTAAAATGCGATCTTTAAAATTGGTTTTTAAAAGGATTTTAATTAATTTTAAGTTTCTTTACAAAAACCGGTTTTAATAGGTGACCGATCACACCTAGCCAAAAAAAATTGGTGGCGACTCCATTTTTTGAGGTTTTTCAAAACCCATACTATTTTCGAGGAATCAAAGTCATTCAGCGGTCGCGAGATCGTTATGACAGCGGTTTTAATAGGCAACCGATCACACCTAGCCAAAAAAAGATTGGTGGTGACTCTCTTTTTCGAGGTCTTTCAAAACCCAAAATTATTATCGAGGAATTATTATCTATTTGAACCCCAACGTTATTTAGCGGTCGCGAGATCGTTATGACAGCTTGGCAACTCCACTAGGGACATTCAGAGAGTTAAGCCTATGATTAATCATGTGTTATCTAAAGTCTTGATTTGTTGGTTTAATCGATATTTAACTATAATTCCCATATTTTTAAATAAAAAGTGAATTTTGTAAATTCATTTACATGCATATTATTGCTTTCTTGTTAATTATTACTCTTTATCTTATTTAGTCTCTTGAATAAATTATCGGGGGCATTTAGAATAAGGGTTGTAAAACAGGTGGTGAAAGGTTTGTTTGTTCCTCCATATAAACTTAACATGCGCATTTCATGAATGAGCTCTGTACTCGGGCTCTGTCCTTTTAGGAGGGAGTAAAGTACCTACTCTCTCGTGAAGTGTTAACCTTCACATGGACTAGCGAAACGCTCTCAGGTTTAAAGTACATGCGCTTTCATAAGATAATAACCTCCACATAAGTCTGGAAAGTACCCTCACCCAAATTGAACCATTTTTATTTGTATCCTGTAATGGGTGAGGATTGGGGTGCCTTACTAGTTCGCATGGACGATAGTGAGGAATAAGTTGGGAACTCTTAGAACTGTATTAATCCCTATCAAGCATATAATGAGCCGTAAGGAACCAACCTAAGTAAAGCCATGCCGAATTTTGGTTAGATACACCGAAGCTAGAAACACATGGAGGAACATTTTCGACCTTTTGCTATTTATTTTACATTCCGATCAAGTTTCGTAAATTGGGCAAAGATGAACAACGTACATCGTATCGCCCGCAATAAGTTTAACATTTCGCTCCAAACGCATCGTGATGCATAAATAAGTAGATATTTATAGGGGCAAGTGTTCATTAACTTTCTGAAGTTGTAAATATGAAGAAAAAAAATATTTAAGCATCTTTGCATTATGTACATTTCAGGCACCAATCATCATTACATCCATACATATGTAAATAGAGCATGTACATTTATTGTTGTATTTTTTATCTCATGGTAATAATAATCTCATTTGATAATTGCATAAACATTCGTTAATTGATTAAATAAGAATTGTAGACCGGTAGTGTTAAACATTTAGACACCTATACCATAATAAGACCCATTACCCTAATTTTTTGGTAGAAATTGGTTTTGTTTTGAAAAATAATATTTTTGATAAGTTTTAATTTTTGTGGGGAAAACGTGTTTCAAGAAAAATCCATGGATCAAATTTAAGGGCAAATCTTGCATAGTGAAAATTTTGGATAATTAAGATTGATTCTACCAATTTAATTAATTATTGAATAATTTTTCTGTTTATACTCGTGCATTAATTTGTTTATTCTTTAGATGCATCATGTTGGCATCAGGTTGTATTCATGACATAAATGGCTCATTTATCATGAAATATATTAGTGAGATAAAAAAGAAGTTAGCTTGGCTTTAAGAGTTTTTCAAGAAATTTCTCTTTCAAATAAGAGGTATAAGAATTACTGAGCACATTTATAATACGGGCCAAGATCAATGGATAATGAACAATAGAGTAGAATGGATAGGATGGAAAGAGCCCAGCAAGAGGCCTAAGAAAGAATGTTGAAACACCAAGAAGAAGTTAGACAGAAAATGGCTAAGCTCATGGAACTGGTGTCCATCGCGATCAAGAGAAAGGGTGATGCACCCAAAAGAGTGTATCTTATTTAACCTTGCACTAAAAAGATAAATTGTAAGTATAGTAGTTAGCAAGGGTCGAGTCCTCAGGGATTGGGTTTTAGTTTATAAGTTAATAGTTTAAAACTTAAATTCAAGAACAATAAAAGAAAAGGGGTTTTTGAAGCCAGATTTAAACTAAAGTAAATAACAAGAATAAGATGCAAGGCGGTATAACCAGCCAATAAAAATATATATACTAAATTAGGCGGTATAACCAGCCAATAAAAATATATATACTAAATTAGGCGGTATAACCAGCCAATAAAAATAAAACAAAGTTAATATACAAATTAGGCGGTATAACCAGCCAATAAAAATAAATATACTTTTAAAAATAAGCAAACTAAAAGTAAGAAAACAAGTAAGTAAGAAGAATCAAATATGAAAAATATGGTTAAGGTTTCATTCTCCACCACTAGACATCATTAAGAATCAATTTCAGATCTATCAATATCAACCAACTATCAAAGTTAACAACCGTAGATAACAACAAGCTCTGTTATCCCAATCTTTCCTTAGTTTGTCTTTAAATAGAACAAGCTCTCTATTTAATCTCTAACCATCAAACAACCTAGAATAAGCTCTCTAAGTTCAATTTAATGGCAGCTTTATGATGAGAAAGATAGGTTGATCTAAGCAACAAACACATAAGCTCGGATTGTTCAACTTAGGTTATGTTCCACTTTGCAATTATTGAAAACTTGACCATAATCATTAATCACAAATTGCCACTTATGAATAGGAAATCAAGACAATTACACGGATCAAGACTCCTAAACTAGCAATAGATAATTATCAAGATCTATCTAGTTGTACACCTAAACAAATCAAGACAACATCATGAACAATTCTTGTAGAAGAACATAAGCAACTTTGATAGAAAATTAATGATAGATAGAATCTGAAAATCAATTATAAAACATGTCTAGGGCTTTGAAATCACCCTTAACCAAATAGAAGTTTAGCCTAGCATAGGCATTATAAACATAAAATTAAATAGAATCTAAGAAGAAAATAAAAGAAAGAAAGAAGAAGAAGAAGAATATTAATTATCCAACCTCTTGCTCTTTCTAAAGAAAAAGAAAACTAGAGAAAAGAAAGAAGAAGAAAACTTAGAGAATTTTATTACAATGGCTAATATCCTACCAATCTACAATATGATCCTCTACAATCATCCAAGGCCCTCTATTTATACACATTTTGGAGGGCTAAATGACAAGAGACAAGCTTTACAAATTTCAAAGGTAGGTATAATAGGTGGGTGCATTTTTCTAACAATTTTCGTCATATTGTATGACCATTTTGATCAGCCAACTTGATGGTCGATTTTGTCAATATTTGAGGCCTGATCTGATCACATGGTCTTCTAGAAAAATGTTCCCCTATGAGTTACTGATTCATAGCCGTTAGAATCAACTCATTTTCTAATGTGGAGAAGAAGATATGGGCAAAATACGAAAACAGGTCAGCACAGACATCATTGCACATCAGCCAACTTGATGGTCGATTTCTTCAATATTGGAGGCTTGATCTGATCACATGGTCTTCTAGACAAATGTTCCCCTATCAGTTAGTAATCCATAGCCGTTGGAATCAGCTCATTTGCTGATGTGTATCGGACGAAATGGATAAAATGCGAAAACTGGTCAGGACAGACGTCATTGCACATCAGCCAACTTGATGGTTGATTTCGCTAGGGAAAACGACTCCGTTTCAAGAAGTGTAAAACATGAAAAAGATACATATACCTCTTAAATTTGCACGGTTAAAATTTCAGCCTTATTGCTTCAGTGAAACTCCAGATATAGCTGATATGGCAAAAGGTGTCGGAACTGGAACTGAACTGGATTTGCCCTTAATTCTAGTAATCTGAAATCACTCAAAGAAACTTGTGAAAAACACCAAATTACATAAAAATATAAAAGATCATAAACACAATTAGACTAAACAATAATAACTCGTATTTGACACAAAACAATAATAAAACATAACTAAAAACTATATAATTATACGAGTAATCACACCCCCACACTTAGATTGTTGCTAGTCCCTAGCAACGACTCAATAAAAATAAAATAAGAAAATCTAATCTAATCCATTTTCGTAGGAAATCACGGTGGCACTTAGCATGTGACACAAGTCTTTAAACCCCTATGTGTCCCTAGTGGACGAGTTTAGTCTCGTAAGGGTTTGCTAGAACGATACCCACAAACATTGAAAAACTAAACTATAAATAAACTACATATACTAAAAATATTTATTCCTAATCCTTTCAATACAACTTAGAGATAATCTTTGAACAAGTCTTATAAACTAATCAATAGCTTAAAGAATTTCACAAAAAATCATGCTTGAATGTAAATTGTTTGAGTTAAGCCAATATTAACATAACATATCTCAATCAAAATAGTGCATGTTCAAATTTAATCTCAACTTCTCACATGGGATACCCTCATGATTTTCACTCTTTAAAGTAGTGGTGAAGTGTTTACACTCAATCAATCTCATGAAAACAGTTCTACCAAATTCTTGCTTGTCCACCTATTCTCCACTATTTAGATCATACAACTTCATGAATCAAGAGGTCTTTAATCAAGGTTGTAATGGGGCCAAGGGGTTTGTCATGTGGTTGAAGAACAAAAAGATAAAGATATCACAAAGGTTCCAAAGAGTTCATAAAGTTTAGAGACATAATAAGATCATACAAAGAAACTTCTCAAAACTCTTTACAAGTACATAGTCACATAGGCTAAATATTCATGTTGAGCCTTTGCTTCATTCTAACCAACTTTGTAACATCTTTTTCTTTACTTTAACTAGAAGTTCAAGAGAAGATTTTTTTTTTTTTTTTGAATATGGGAATGTATTTAACAATGATCCCTTTCATTTTCTCTTGACTTTTTCTTTTCTTCCCCCACATTTATCTTTTGTTTCTAACCCAAATTTTCAACTAAAAATATCCCTTGTTTTTTGCAATATGTCTCAAAATATATAATCTATCTTTAGAACAAGGGTAAGGATATAAGTATATTTAGGCTAGGTGTAAGTTGTGGTTACCAATAAAACAGCATATTTAATGTAGGCTCAAATTGGCTCACTAGTGGGGATGTTCTCTTAGAACATTAATAATGGATGGCTGTTTGGCTCTGGTTATAATCCTAATGCCTCTATCATATTCATGTTGTCACATGTATCAATATAGTCTCAAACGGTTTAAAGCAAGTTCTAGAGAATCATGTAATCATTAGAGCACTATAGAAAGAAATTAGATTGATTTGTATAATGCATCAATCATTATAGGCTCAAAAACTCACAAGGATGATTATACAAGTCAGATTAAGTCTAAACATGCTTTTTTCTCAATCAACATATCATATTAACATTGGCTCATAAAAAGGTTGACATCAAGCTCAATTCTCATGAAAATCTTCTCACTAATAAATCTGTTTTAAACTTATGCAATTCATATCTCATCATTGTATTAAAAAGGAACTAAAACACACTAAAAAAAAAAAAATAATAATAATAAAGACTCATAAAAAAAAATAGTAGACAAAAATAAAAGAAATCCTAAATCATTCCCCCCACACTTAATTCTTAAATTGTCCTCAATGTAAGTCTATTAACCCAAATGAAAGAATCATGTGTAAGAGAAAAGAACTAATAACATAAGAATAGGAACAACTAAGACTCAAAACAAAACAAAACAAACTCATGCAACCTAAATAATCCTAAAATACTAAACAAAAATTAACAAGTAAACATAAAAAGATTAAAATCAAACTGACAAGGTATGTCTCAAGTCTCCCTTACTCAGACCTTGTTCAAAATGAATACTTCTAAATTGCTTAAAACACAACAAACTTTTTTTTTTTTTTTTTTAAATTAGCAAAATATGTCCCTTACCTCCTACTAAAATATGACATTGTCCCCAATGTCAAATTTTAAAGGTAGAATTTAGGAGATATTACCTGCAGAGGTTGCTAACCACTTATTATAACTGAGACACAACAAGCAAAATGTTAGATAATGTCACAAAGACAAAGTGCAATCCACTCCTTGCTCGTCCATATCTCTTTTTCTTTTTCCGAGCGTTTGCGAAACAACCGTAGCAGATAAACACTCATAAGCTTTGAGCTTTTTGAGTAAATCTTCAATGGTTGTAGCAGAAATTATGGTTCTCCTTGCCTCTGAAAACATGAATCCATTATCCACAGCATTATCTAAATATGAAAGCAAATTACTAAAATAACCATTAATATTAAGCAAACCAATGGGTTTATTATTTGTGACCAAAGATGACCAAGAAGCCACGCAAGCTATTTCTTCCAATGTACCCAGACCTCCTGGTAAAGCAATGAATGCATCGGCAGAATGGTACATGATTGTTATCCGTTCAGGGATACTCCAGACTTGTATTTCCTTACCCACGGTAGGTCCACAAAAATCTGTGAATAGTTTTGGCACGACTCCTAGAACTGGACTTCCTCCGGCGTGTGCTGCTGTAGCGACTGCTCCCATTAAACTCGTACTACCGCCTCCATAAATCAACTGGATCTTTTGTTGGGCAAGTATTACTCCAACTCTTATGGCTTCATCAGCGAATATGTTATTTTTCCCTGGATAAGCACCTCCAAAGACACAAATTTTTTTAATGCGTTGGGACGAAGTACTTTCCATTTTTTTTCTTTTTCGAGTGCCTGAAAGAGAATGAGTACATGGTGTAATATATAGAGGACTGAGTAGTGAATCAGACAAGAGTAATAATGTCGCCGAAAGTGTATCTGACCTGTCAGAAGAAAATGTTAACCTAACAAAAGATTTTTGCGTGATTTCAGGAAGAAAATCAAAAAGAGAAGAAAAAATCAACCGTAAAAGACAAATGCAAAAAAAAACAAAAATGAGAATAATTACACAAATCGAACAACACGTAAATTAAACCGAAATGAAGTTATTGCAAATCAAACCAAAAGCTGAGAAGTCATTTATTGTAGTTGTGATTGTGGCTCACATCTTCCTCTGGTTTTACGTCCAGAAATGGCTTAAACGCCTTCTATGAGTCGAGGATATGCTTCCCATCCAGTTTTCTTGCAAGCTGGCAAACAGGGTCTTTTAACATCAGATTCCCAAGATGTTGCCATTCCCTTTGGAATTGCGGCCATAAATCAAGAATTTCTCTTTGTACGTCTCCACTAGGATGCGTCTCAAGAGAAAGTTGGATATTACCCAAATTCTCCTTACTCAGTCCATCCTTAATGAATTCAATTTTATCATCTCGATTAGAGGACGGAATCCCAATAGAACGACATTTACCGTTACACGTCCATCGTGCACATTTGTGGCAATTTGAACCCATGCGCTTTGCTCGTCGCTTCTTTGCAAAAGTGCTTCTACCTGTACCTGGTAAATGCAAAACAGGAAGATATTCATCTTCACGTACCTTGGCTTCAATTATCCAACGTATGTCTCCAGGAATCCCTTTGTGCATAAGCATTCTTAATCTTTCAAATCGAACTTGGTAAAGCTTCAGTAAAATATTTCGAGGAAAGGGAGGAAATCGTTTCTGCAATCTTGTGAGAATATCATCCATCATGAAAAAAGAAAAAAAAATGAAAGAGAAATTGAAAGAGAAATTTATATACAATATCAGTTTTGTGGGTAGCTGATGGAACCGATTTAAATAATCACGGAGTACCGTTATCCGCCATTTAACCGGGGTTAAAAAAAATTATATTTACATCTAGTTATTTTCAAAATAACATAAAAAGACTCAAAAATAAAACACGCTAAATAAAATCCTAAATTCTTCCCCCCACACATAATTCTTACATTGTCATTAATGTAATGCTATTAATCCCAAATGAAAGAATCATGTGTAAGTGAAAAGAACTAATAAACAAAATAAACTTATGCAGCCTAAATGAACTTAAAAACACTAAACATAATTGGCAAAGAAACATAAGAAAAAAAAGATAAAGAAAAAGAGAGCAAATCTGAGGATGGCAGTTTGGCAATGCTTTCACTAATTAGGTTGCCTCCCCCAATTAGCACTTGATTGATTGTTTTCAGCCTAGCCAATTCCCCTTCTTGGCATTTTAGGATTTGCAAGATCATACAAGAAACTTCCCGAATTTGTGCGTTTTGTAGGGCGGTTTCTTTGCACAATAGTGGATGCATTCTCCATTACAAGTATTATTCCATCATCCTTTGTGGTGCATAGCTCATCGAGGAATGGAGCATATTTTGATACTTGTTGAATGGCATCCACAAACAAGTTGTTTAAGGTTTCCGGCATGTGTTGTTCATGTTCTTCCTCCTTGAACTTTGCAAATCTACTAGGAAAACGTGGAGAAGAAACATTAGCAAAAAGTGGAACCTTAAACGTTACCTCAGGTGCCGAAGTACTCTCTTTCGGAATTGAAGCTTCATTATCTTCAAGAATAGAATCCATCTCTAATTTTGTCTCATCCTCATCTTGTTCCTCATTCCTCAAGGTCACAATAGTAGCATTCTCCTTTGGGTTAATCATCGTTTGGGCTGGGAGTTCTTCATATCTTTGTGCTACCCATCCCACCATACTACTAGTCAATTGGATCATTTGCTTTTCCAAACTCTGGATGCTTGCCCTTGTTTCCTGTTGAAATTGCAAAGTATCAGTAACAAGAGAATAGACAAGATCTTCTAAAGAAGTACCTGAGTTTTGAGTCATATGTGGTGGTTGAAAAAGATCTGGTTCTTGAGACCATGATTGATTGAATCTAGATGGATGAGTGTAATTGGCATAAGGATCTACTTCTTGGTAATTTTTCGAGTAGCCATAATTAGTATGATCCCACCATTCCTCATGGTAAGTGTTTGAGTAATGATCATACTGTTGGTCTTGGAACACTTGATGGCCTTGACATCCTCCCATGGCAAATTGTTGAACTGGGAAGGTGAGATTGGCTTGTTGATTCTCCATGTTCATGTATGCCACCAACTCTTCAAGTGTTAGATTGCTCAATTCCATCGTTTTTTTTTTTTTTTTTTTTTTCAAAATTTGATAAGGAAAACCTCTATGTACAAGAAAATAAAACTCATTAGAACTGAAAATAAGAATAAACCAAGTAACAAATAAACTAAAGAAAACAATCCCCGGCAATGGCGCCAAAAATTTGATGCACCCAAAAGAGTGTATCTTATTTAACCTTGCACTAAAAAGATAAATTGTAAGTATAGTAGTTAGCAAGGGTCGAGTCCTCAGGGATTGGGTTTTAGTTTATAAGTTAATAGTTTAAAACTTAAATTCAAGAACAATAAAAGAAAAGGGGTTTTTGAAGCCAGATTTAAACTAAAGTAAATAATAAGAATAAGATGCAAGGCGGTATAACCAGCCAATAAAAATATATATACTAAATTAGGCGGTATAACCAGCCAATAAAAATATATATACTAAATTAGGCGGTATAACCAGCCAATAAAAATAAAACAAAGTTAATATACAAATTAGGCGGTATAACCAGCCAATAAAAATAAATATACTTTTAAAAATAAGCAAACTAAAAGTAAGAAAACAAGTAAGTAAGAAGAATCAAATATGAAAAATATGGTTAAGGTTTCATTCTCCACCACTAGACATCATTAAGAATCAATTTCAGATCTATCAATATCAACCAACTATCAAAGTTAACAACCGTAGATAACAACAAGCTCTGTTATCCCAATCTTTCCTTAGTTTGTCGTTAAATAGAACAAGCTCTCTATTTAATCTCTAACCATCAAACAACCTAGAATAAGCTCTCTAAGTTCAATTTAATGGCAGCTTTATGATGAGAAAGATAGGTTGATCTAAGCAACAAACACATAAGCTCGGATTGTTCAACTTAGGTTATGTTCCACTTTGCAATTATTGAAAACTTGACCATAATCATTATCACAAATTGCCACTTATGAATAGGAAATCAAGACAATTACACGGATCAAGACTCCTAAACTAGCAATAGATAATTATCAAGATCTATCTAGTTGTACACCTAAACAAATCAAGACAACATCATGAACAATTCTTGTAGAAGAACATAAGCAACTTTGATAGAAAATTAATGATAGATAGAATCTGAAAATCAATTATAAAACATGTCTAGGGCTTTGAAATCACCCTTAACCAAATAGAAGTTTAGCCTAGCATAGGCATTATAAACATAAAATTAAATAGAATCTAAGAAGAAAATAAAAGAAAGAAAGAAGAAGAAGAAGAATATTAATTATCCAACCTCTTGCTCTTTCTAAAGAAAAAGAAAACTAGAGAAAAGAAAGAAGAAGAAAACTTAGAGAATTTTATTACAATGGCTAATATCCTACCAATCTACAATATGATCCTCTACAATCATCCAAGGCCCTCTATTTATACACATTTTGGAGGGCTAAATGACAAGAGACAAGCTTTACAAATTTCAAAGGTAGGTATAATAGGTGGGTGCATTTTTCTAACAATTTTCGTCATATTGTATGACCATTTTGATCAGCCAACTTGATGGTCGATTTTGTCAATATTGGAGGCCTGATCTGATCACATGGTCTTCTAGAAAAATGTTCCCCTATGAGTTACTGATTCATAGCCGTTGGAATCAGCTCATTTTCTGATGTGGAGAAGAAGATATGGGCAAAATACGAAAACAGGTCAGCACAGACATCATTGCACATCAGCCAACTTGATGGTCGATTTCTTCAATATTGGAGGCTTGATCTGATCACATGGTATTCTAGACAAATGTTCCCCTACCAGTTAGTAATCTATAGCCGTTGGAATCAGCTCATTTGCTGATGTGTATCGGACGTTATGGTCAAAATGCGAAAACTGGTCAGGACAGACGTCATTGCACATCAGCCAACTTGATGGTTGATTTCGCTAGGGAAAAAGACTCCGTTTCAAGAAGTGTAAAACATAAAAAAGATAGATATGCCTCTTAAATTTGCACGGTTAAAATTTCAGCCTTATTGCTTCAGTGAAACTCCAGATATAGCTGATATGGCAAAAGGTGTCGGAACTGGAACTGAACTGGATTTGCCCTTAATTCTAGTAATCTGAAATCACTCAAAGAAACTTGTGAAAAACACCAAATTACATAAAAATATAAAAGATCATAAACACAATTAGACTAAACAATAATAACTCGTATTTGACACAAAACAATAATAAAACATAACTAAAAACTATATAATTATACGAGTTATCAAAGGGACACGCTAAAAACTCGGCTGCTAGAGAAGGGTCGGAGGCACAAAGGGGTCAGAATGAGGTCATACTGTTAAATGGCCAATCTTCTCAGAACACAGCTAATCCTATTAATGTCACGAACTTAGATGATCCTACTAAACATGAAAAGTTGAAAATGGCTGCTTTGAAGGGGGTTGAGTCGGTAGATTCACAAAACAAGTATCAACGGTTAGAAGAAAGGCTTCGGGCCATAGAAGGGGCATAGCTGTTTGGTAGCCTTAATGCTAGAGAGTTAAGCTTGGTCCTTGATCTGGTAATCTCGCCAAAGTTCAGAGTACTAGACTTTGAGAAATATGATGAGACTAGTAACCCTTCTGCACCTCTAACTATCTATAGTCGAAAGATGACTGGGTACACTGATAATGAAAAATTGGTCATTTATTGTTTTCAAGATAGTCTTAAAGGGTTAGTAATCAGATGGTATAATCAGCTTTGTAAAAGCAAGATCCATTCTTGGCAGGAATTAGCGAGGGTATTCCTTGAGCAATATAAGTATGTATCGGACATGGTTCCAGATAGACTTTCACTACAGAACATGGAGAAAAAGGCTACTGAAAGCTTTAAGCAGTATGCTCAGAGGTGGAGGGACAAGGCCACCTAAGTACAATCACCCCTGACTGAGAAGAAAACCACTGTCTTTTTCGTGCACACACTACGGTCCTCATACTATGATAAACTCGTCGGCAATTCCATGAAAAAAATTTCGGACATGGTAATCTACGGGGAGATGATTGAGAATGCTATCAAGAATGGAAAACTCGGAGGAGATAAGATATCCAACGTCAAGGGAAATAGGGCACCCAAAAAAAGAGAGGAAGATATCCAAACTATAGGAGGCTTTGCCCTATATCCTTAATTTCCCTCATACCAGCCATTCTTCCCTTCCATGAGCAATATATCCCAGGGTCCATATTTATACCCAATAGCCTCTTACTATAATTATCCGGCAAATCCTCAACCTCATGCCAGCCAGAGAAAGCCAAAGAATATTTGAAAAAGAGATCGGTTTGAGCCACTCCCCATCTCTTACTTTGAATTGGTCACTACAACAAATTTGACTATTTATGGCATAAATTTAATTGTTATAGAAAATAAATTTTTGTCACTTAATAGTATAGGTAAATAAAAAAAAATGTGTAACGACGTTCGTCACCTTAGCCGCATTACTGATTGTCAATTGTGACGATAGTAATAAAAGTGTCACTAATGTATTTATTTTTGATGACATAATCTATTACGTCATAAATTTATAAATATTCGGTGATAAATATTTGCTTCATTGTATGAGATAAAAACATGTCACCTATACAATAGGAATCGTCACAAAAGTGATAAAAAAATATAATATTTAGTGACAAAAATATTTTGTCATGATCTTTTGTGACATATTTTTGGCGTCACAATATACAAGCTAATTATGTCATTAAAAGTAATTCATCGTCACCGAATAATTATCAAAACTTGATATTTTACGATAAAAATTATTTCGTCATTAAAAGTTATTTAAAAGTGACGTTGACATGCGTCACAAAATAATATTTTTGGCATCACTAAATGGGTTTAAATATCTAATATGATAAAAGAAAAAAATGACATAATTGATGCGTCACGGATCAATTTATTACAATTTTTGGTGACAAACCAATTATCTGTCATAATTTTGTTTTGATGACCATATAAAAATATGTCATTAAAAGCATCATACAAATAGTGACGAAATAATTGTTGTCATAATTTTTATTTTTCTACAATACATAATTTACTGAAATAAATGTAATAGCCAAAAAATTAAAATAAAGTAATCAATTTTATGATAAAATTATCCATGTCAATATGTATGAAATTCACCTACTTGTCATCCTAAAAAAATATCATACTAATCAAATAATCTCTAAACATCATAAAGATAACTATATATTAAAAGTACTTAAAATAAATACACCAAACATTTGTTGAACTACTCAATCCAATTCTAGTGTTGTTTTAGAGTGTGTTGATGTTGAGCTTGAGTCACTAGATTCAGCAATAAATAATGAACTTGAAAAAGTACATAAATAAATACAAATCATCAAATTGCATTTTTAATCCAAAAAAATCATACTTCAAGAAACTACAAAATAACATCACATTTGCAAAAATTTGTAAGCAAACATGTCTTGTAAGTAAAGAAATTTTATTTAAATCCTTATTAAACCTATCAAGGAACCATTCAAAACTTTCAATCTCAACTCAATTCAAGCCCAAGGATTTATTAAACAATAAAAAAAAAAACACACACACACACATATAATAAAAAAATACTATTAATAAAAGATTTTTCCATAATAAAGTTGTTTTTATCCCATATTCTAGGCAAACTCTTTGAATTACCACAAGAAACTGCATAAAATCATGGATAGTCATCACCAAGTCACACCCTTTAGATCAAGAACCTCGGCAATAACTTTTGTTTTAGTTACTTAAATTTGAAACATTTAAATTTAATGTCTTTCAATAATTCTCTTAATCATGCCACACTTAGTCGCACCATCTAATCTTCTACAATTCCATGAAAGAATTCTCATGTCTAATTAGAAATCTCAAACTCGATAAAAACCTCAAAATATCACTTACCCCTCCATCAACGGCAAATAGATCGAACCCAAAAATCTACCTATTTAACTCATTCTTGTCTGTTGTTCCCTTTCTCTCTACCTATTTAATTCTCCCTGCCCCCTTATATATTCGTTACATGCATAATGACTATCATGTTTCCCAATTTTTAACTAACTCCCTTTACATATTGCCCATCCCCTTTATGTTTCAATAGAAAATTCTCAAACCTAATTATCACAAAAGCACCAAAAAGAATCCATGGAATAACGAACTATCAACAGAACATGTGACTACATAAGCACAATTGCAAGTTTCCAATTCAATCAGTCAATCAATATAAGGAAGTGTTTAGATATTCCATATATAACAAAATATGACAACTTAGAGAAATATGTACTTGAAATTTGAGTAATAGGAACTTCAATTCCTACAGCTATTAAAGCATTCATCATAGCATCCATTCGTGCTTGAAATTGAACTTTCATGGTTTTTACTGTTGATCGACATTTTTTCAACTCAATTTCAGTTTTCTTAAAAAAAATTCTCCACCTCAGTAGCTCTTACACTTTAAACTTTTGAAGTACTAGGCTTAGGCCCGTATCCAAGTCCTTTGATATATCCAGATCTTGTGCCTAATACTTCGTCTACGATTTGATCAACTATCTTTGGTTCTTCGCCTTCTTTTGGAAGCTCATTCTGCATCTGAATAATTTTTTCCTATCAAATAAAGCCAAAATTATTTAATGAGTACTTGTGAAAAGAAACAAAATTTATGATGTTGCAATTAAATTAACTTTCTGCTGCAGGAGTTCATTATCCTTTCGTCTCAAAATAATGAAAAGCCTTAAAAAATTCAACTTATCAGGCTCATGATCATCTTTATGCTGTATAATTAAAAATGCAATAAATAATTATGTATATAGAAATGAAATTAACAAAACATATATAATTATTAATCCTACCAGTTTATAACGATTTGCCACAAATGCCCTTGAACCTTGGTTGTGAATCATGGTGACATTATTTCGAACTCATGCATTTGTTGCACACTTTTTCTTTATTTATCCAAAACAAATATCATATTTAAATTATAGCTTATGATTCTAGATAAAGAAAAAAAATAGACATAAAAAATTAAAAACATATAGAAAACTTTCACCTGATATTCAGGATCATTGAACATGTCACATAGACTATCCTAATTCTCTTGACTCAAGTTGTATTCAGAAAGATTGTTTTGGCGTGCTACTTCAGGTGATGAGAACTTCTTAAAGTGATTATGGTGCTTGTAACGGTGATTCCTAGACAACTTCGCCAAAATAGACAATACACTATTTTCCACATAGTCATCGTCCATTTTCATTTCAAACTTTGTCTAGAAAAGATAACAAAAAATTATTTTAACTCAAAAATAAAACATTATAACTATTAAATAAAAAATTGAATATAAAAAATAATAAAAATAAGCAATGCGCTTACGTTAAGTCTTTCAAATGCATGTAATTTTTCTTCATTTGTGAATGCCTTCCAATTTGTTGGGGTATGAATAAATTGACGAGAAATTACTCTAATCTCTAAAGACAGTTTGGTAGATTGGACATCGCAAATAGGTCTGCCTTTATCTGGTGCTATATCTATTACCATCTTGTTTTTCCCTTTTAACATTTTTTCGAGTCTCATCCCTCTAGTTGGGCCACGTACCCTTTTAGCATTTGTAGTTGCATCTGTAGTATAAAATAATAAATATAATCAAAAAAATTCAAGCTTAATAAATTATATAAATTTTAGCAATTCATTTGTTACCTAGCATGTAGGTTATTGGGCAACCTACTTTATAAAATTAGAATATCGTTTTTTCTATTTTGTTGTGGTATAAAGATAAACAATTGTCTTACACTTAAATAGAAAAAAAAAAGGTGTTTTACACTTGACCTCTTTTGTCAACAAGGCTAGAAATAAATCAGAAATCAAGTGTCTTAGTAAATAGGAAAAACAAAAGCAAAACAGCCTATGTCCTGTTAATAGTGTGTTCTAAAGGTGGTGTACTGAATCAGGACAGCATAACTACTAAACTTTAATAAATTTCAAGATATTCTACTGTCTAAGAAGACAACCTTTTCCATCTTGAAAAAAAGCTCTAGCACATTATGTTAAGCAATGGTTTTAAGTTAGGGATATATTCACATGCAGGGTAATGTAACACATTGAAAAACAAAATATAATGCTGATTATAAGTAAGTCAAGAAAAATGTGAATGTAGAGCTTCCTATCACGAGTGTCATTCACTAAACCTGTTTATGTTCTTTTATATTTTCCTATCACAATCTAAAATAACAATTACTTAACACAAAAGGAAAAATAACTATTGGGCTAGGGTTCATTCCAACCTTAGTCCCTCTTTTGTATAAAGAGTTACTGCTTCAAATTGATGAACCAACAAGTATCATCAGTAATGTTTACAACTCTTTCTCCAAAATTCAAACACTAAATCCAACATCTAAGGGAAAACTAATTACATAGAGGATTGATAAATATGTTGTTCTAAAAAATAAACAGAGGAAAACTTTAAGAATGCATATATCAAGCAATCAAGAGTCAAAAGCAAATTTCAGCAGTGGTCTAGTCCTTTCCTCTTTCACGTTATGCTACTAGAAATCCTATCAAGCCTTTTTGTACAAGTAACCTTAGATTTAAACAAGTGCAGCAGAATTACACTGAGGCATATAGGATGACAACAAAAGCAGTCATCAGATACAAAAGCTAGAGATGGATTAGTTGAAGTAAGAAGTACATTACTATGCTGCAGATGTATTAGGTTGTTAACCAAAAATAATTAGACGGTACTAAAAAAGACCATAAGGAATTAAGGATACCCAAAGAAAACTTCAAGTCTGTCAAGGAGATATATCATTATATAGTATTTTAACAATAGTTGCAAGACATCTATTCTGGCAACTCAAAAAATTAGGTAATTTCAACTGATATTTGAACAAACTAACAAAGTGGATAAGAATACAATAACTTAGTCAAACTCATAAACAGAATTATGTTTGGTCTTCTGCATATAACCGATAAAAGTTATCATCGTTGTATACTTGGGTAAAACAACCTCATTTATCCAAAAAAAAAAAAAATCAGATCAATCCGTACAATTAATTATAGACTTTAGTTTCCACTGAACTAAGAGAAACAAGATACAAATGAAAGCTTAAGGGACTGTATTTTATGAATCCTTATGCGATTTACGAGTAATATTTTTTCAAACTTACTAGGGTCAGGAGAAGGTGCCTCTTGGATATTTTGGTTTACAATTGGTTGACTTCTTGTGGAGTGCTTGTAGGTTGCACAGCTCTAACATCAGTGGACGACACTTGTTCTCTAATCCTTTTTGACGAATATCCAGGTGCCATGATATGTTTTGAAAAAAGTTACTATTAACAATCATAAACTTAAAGTAAATATATATTATAAGAAAACTCATGTTTAACTAAACTTAATAATTGTAATAAGAAGATTATGCAACATAAACTTTCAGTGAACGTAAATAAATTTATACTAGTCATATAATTATCAAAAAAATTAAATAGAGAAGTGAACCAATTAGAATTAAATTATGCGGAATAACCAAAACCATGGGTTACAAATAAATCATCGCATAAAAATACTAACAAAAGTTTCATGAAAGGCTTAAATTTACAAGTTACAAGTTTTAACCTAAGTCATTAACGTCATCTGTATCACTATCAGATTTCTCCTCCTCACTACAATATTCAAGCAATGTTTCATCCTCATCAATGTAATCATCTTAAATAACATCTTCCACCCCTTTTGATTCCTTGATGTTTTGAACAATGTTAGCATCTATGATATTTGTATCAATATCATCCCTAAACAGTTGTCCTTCTTTTTCATTGTCTTCCACTTAAACAAATCTATCACTCTCAGATATTTCAAATTCTTGATAGATTTCACTATTTGTTTGTTTAATTTCATCAGTTCCAGAATCTTCTACTTCAGGAACATTATACAAATGCCTATGGTGAAACTTTTGTACAACTTGTCAATCTTTTCCTAATTAATGTCATCCAAGTAAAAAACTCGTGTCGCTTGATTTGCTAAAATGAATGGATCATTCTCATACCAACATTTATTAACATTAATGCTTATGAGATGACCATCTATATATATTCTCTTTTTCTTTGCATCGAGATCAAACCAGTCACACTTAAACAACACAACTTAACATTTTTTTTATTTTTTTATATATAATCTAACTGAATAACATCAGTTAGAACACTAAAGAATTCAATGTCCTCATTTTCATGATTCCCTTCAACAAAAACACCACTATTTTGACTTCTAAGGTAACTATCGCGCTCTCTTGTATGGAATATAACACCGTTAACAATGTATCCCGTGAACCTTCTTTCACGTCTATCAGGATCGTAAGCCAATGCATACAAATCATCAAATACTTCCACACCTTGATTGCATATTCGTGTCATCTACATTTAAAAAAATATATATATATATATTAGTATGGATTTTCTGACATTATTAAATTGAATGTATTTTATTGTTTCACTTGCATGTTTCTAAATCATTTGAGAAATTTCTCTCTATGTCTTTTTTCTACAGACAACGTACTTTCCTATTGAAGTTCTTGTTTGTGCTCACTAAAACAACAAACAAATTAATATTAATTTATAGCAATTTGCTACTTATTTAATTATCTTAAATTTTTACTTACCTAAAAAATGGCTTTACTTCATCACCATTGGTAAGTATATACCATTGAATCATTTCAAACTCTTATTCTGACAATACATCATATTTTGAAGCTCCAAAAGGATGAATGTTTTCTTATAAAATATTTAGCCCGTCAACAGAAACGTCTTTCCTCTATCCATGTTTCTTTCCCCTTGATTGAACTTTGTCTCAACACCAGATATATATATCAAACAAAATGTTAAGCACTCGTTAGATAGATATGCCTCTGCAATAGATCCTTCGAGACGAGCTTTATTTTGAATATACCTTTTTAAGTTACCTAAGAACCTATTCAATCCATTAAATGAGTATGGTAAGATTTCATTAGTGATTTTTAATAAGTAGTAATTAAACTAATCAAATATAAACCTTTCAATAGGAAACATCTCTTGGTATTGCACAAGTCCTCCAAGTAAAGCTTCACGTGGCAAATGGATAACTAGATGTATCATCACGTCAAAAAATGCCGGTGGAAATTTTTTTCTTCAAACTTACACAAAATAAACACAATATCAGCTTCCAAAGCTTCCACATCCTTCCTTTTCAACATAGACATTGAAAAAAAAACCTAACTCGTCCAAGGCAGAAAACATATCCTTTCGAACAAAGTTACGTGTGGCAACAGAAAGAATTCTTTATAAAATCATGACTTTTTTACCCTGAAACTTTATCTTCTTCCACATTTTCACAACGTGAGATGTTAGATGCATATCCATCAGGAAACTTAACCGATTTCAAGAATTCACAAAATTCTTTCCCTTTTGACAATGTATAGCATGCTGTAGGCATCACATAAGAACCATCAAACAGTTTTTGAAAGTGCAATTCTTTTCTAATTTTCCAATCTTGCAAATCCAACCTTGCTTGTATTGTGTCTTTATTCTTTCCCTCAATATTCAACAATGTACCTATTAAATTATCACAGATATTCTTCTTAATATGCATGACATCGAGATTATGTCTAAGCATCAACTTCTCCCAATATGGTAACTCGAACAATATACTTTTTTTGTCCAATTCAACTCTGCCTCTGTATACTTCCTTTTTCTATTATTTGGGTGCTTTCCAAGAACAACATCCCCTAAAACCTCTAATTGTTTTAATAAGTCACTACCAGATAACTCATTAGGTTTTGCTCGCTCTTCTTTATTCCCATTAAACAATTTGTTATTACGCCAACAATGATTATGAGGCAAATGTCGACGATGATCAAGATAACATATCTTATTTCTCAACTTTTTCGAATGACGATCCTTATTGTAAATTGGGCATGCAAAATATCCTTTTGTACTCCAACCAGATAGGTTCCCATAAGCTGGAAAATTATTTATTGTTCATAAAACAGCTGCATGCATCTGAAAATTCTGGTTTGAGTGTGCATCATAAGTTTCAACTCCACTTTTCCATAAATCTTTCAACTCATCAATTAATGGTTGCATATAAACATCAATATCTTTTCTTGAAGAATTACGCCTTGGAATTAGTATGGACATCATCAAAAAATGCTCTTTCATACAACTCCAAGGTGGAAGATTGTACGACACAAGAATTACAGGCCACATGCTATATGAAGTGTTCATGTTTCCTAATGGATTGAGCCCATCAATAGCAAGATCAAGCCTAACATTTCGTGGATTTGTGCAAACCATTCCTTCTCCTTATCAAACTGTTTCCACGCTTCACCATCTGCTGGATGCCTCAACATGTCATCATCAACCCTTTTTTTCTTTATGTCACCTAATGTCTGTTGACATTTTCTTAGACATAAACAATCTTTGTAGTCTTGGTTTTATTGGGAAATAACACAAGACTTTCCAAGGGATTTGCTTATGTCCGTTATTGATTTTCCACCTTGATGTGCCACATTATGAACATGCTTGACATTCTTTGTACTCTCCGCAAAACAGAGCACAATCAAACTTACACGCATGAATTGTCTCATAACAAAGACCTAAGTCTCGTAGCATGCGTTTGGCATCATAGTAGGAACTTGGGATTGAAATTTTAGGAAAAGCATTCCTTAACATTTCTAATAACATATCAACCGATTTGTTGCTCCAACGATTATCCACCTTCAAATGAAGTAGGTTCACAACAAAAGATAACTTAGACATATCACTACAGCCTGACAATAACTCATATTGTGCTTCCTTTAGTAGCTTTTTAAATATCTCAGTTTCTTTTGTCGGAATACTAGAACTACCACCCGAAATACTTTCCATTTGACCTTTAAATCTTTCAGGGAACCTATCTTCTAACATAGCATATAATTCATCATCCCCAACCTCCTCATGATCCATTATGTAATCACCATGACTAGTGGTATCATCATGATCATGACCCCCAACTTCTGGAATACTAAATTCAGAGGGATCACAATGATAAACCTAATTAGTATAGGTCTCACAGATCCTCTTCTCTAGTAAATGGTCATCTACATCATCCTGACTAATACGAAAGACATTCAAACAACTTCGACAAGGACACTGAATCATGCATTGCCTTCCCATGTTATCACGAACAAATTGCATGAAAGATTGAACTCCAGACACATAATTATCAGAAAATTTATGTTCATTCATCCAACTCTTATACATATTTGACCTTTAAATAATATAAGAATATGTTATCAGATTGTAATGCAAAAGTAAACAACCAAAGTTACTAATAGCCATGGGCAACATTGACAGAGACATTTTAATATGTAATCACAAGTATTTAAATTATCAATATCTCAATCCATAAATGTTTGATTATGAGTATGGTGAGTTTAACTTTATTTCTATTAATTTATGTTGAACATTACTAAATTAGGAATAATTCTTACTAAGCGAAAATTCACTAAAGTAGAAGTATGTCTGGCATGAATCATCTCAGACCCTCATTGTTTGTCAACTAAAGTTTGAGAGTTTGATTTTATTTTAGTTGCCGAAGAAAACACTACATATGACTCTTCCATTTGGTCACAATAACTATGAAGTTACTTGTCTGACCATATTATGTCAATTGGTAAAAGTTGTTTGCTGGAAACTTTATTTTTTTTGAGAGATTTAGAATAAAAAAACTCAGTCACTTTTAATAGTTTAATGCTTGACTGGCAGTTTAACACTTTTAACAGTTTAAGCTAAGCTGAAATGACAATTTGAGTTCTTTATCGAACCATAATAGTTTTACAACTTATTTCCTATTGTATTGTGCTTTTATAATTATTATCCAACTCCTAGTGTTTTTGGTTATGTCATTACTATATCATATTTTTTCAATTTTTTTAATTAAAAGAAAAATCAAATGACAGTTGACTTTTACCATAATTCTTTGTCTCTCTCCTTTCTCTAGCTCTCAAAATTTTCTTTCTTTTGATCTCCTATTTGGTTAATGGCACAAAGGACAAGACTTATTTATTTATTCGTTATATGTAATATAAATTTCATCTTAGAAGAACTATACGGTATTGTTTAATAACATGGATGAAAAATTCATTTAAAAAAATTAACGAATTTTTCTGACTTTTAATAAACCCTTGAATCCTGATATATATAGAAATCTAATTGGCTTTCTAGCTATTTTTTGTCCAAAATACAGCTATTTTCTTTTAAAAAATTCCTCACGTTCATCAAGTTTTTAGATCAATAGTTTTACCATTTTAAACAAACTCCATGGTCAAGGGGGAGTACATATGATTTTTTATGTTTCTAGTTAATTTAGCTGATTGAGATTGACTTGCTTTTGTCTTAAACTACTTCAAGGTACTCAATTTAATCAAATTTTTTTTGATTTGGCGATACATACAATCCAAATTCTGCATTTCCAAGAATTTAAACTTATTTGTTTCACTTTTGAGTTCAAAAAAGAAATTGAACATTACATAGTATTGTAACATTTGGTTTTTCTCTTGCTTTTAATTGGTGCTGCATTTCATTTTTTTCATTGAAACATGAGTTGATTTTTGTACTGTCATCCCTAAATAGTAGTTTCATATTCCATGTCAAAAGTTGTTCATTGTTATATATTATTATTAGTATATATTTTTATTAGCTTATATGCTCCAAAATGTACAAGTAATCTCATTCAAAATTAATCTCAAACATAAACAAAATTAAATGCATATTCTACTTCAAACTGCAAAAAGATCTAACATGGTAAGACTCTTCTAAGAAATTTTTAAAAAAATTATAGTACAAACAACCGTGTAAACTTACAACCATCAAGACACAAGCATATCAATAAAATAACCATAATTCTGTCATGGTCATATTTCAAAAAAAAATTCCAAAAATGAAAAAAGAAAAAGAAAAACAAGTGGAATTTTAACATACCTTTTTGGAGCAACTTGAATAAAAACCCAAAGAATTGTTGTAGCTTGTAGGTGGAGATGTTGAAAACGGTTATGGATGACTAGAGGCAGAGTCCATAACTCAAACAAATACATGCACTACTTGTTTGGAGGGAGAAAAACACGTGAAGTCAATCTTCAACTCAAACGATGTAGTTTAGTATTTTAAAATTAAAAATAATTTTAATTTAATTAAAATTAAGAAAAACTAAAAATAATTTTAAATTTAATAACACACCTCTTCTAAGTACCAGTTGGCCTCTCTTCAACCCATAAGCACGAAATTAATTTCTTGCTCCACCATTTCACCCAATTCTTAACCTTCCGTCAGAGCCGATGTTGATGCATCAGGGCCTTATTTTTCTTGAATCTCTGTCATGAGTTCAGAATCATGGTTTGGAGGCTGGGTTCAAACTTGGCAAGGTTTGGGGATGGGGGTGATACTAAGGTTTGGGCATGGAATGAGGGAAAGCAAAATATAGGTATTTACCTGGATAGTAAAATCATCAGCATCCAAGATAATCGAAGTTGTGACAAATTTTGTAATAAGCGGCTTGGATTCGAGCTTCCCTAAATATCATCCCAAAAATCCCACCTTTGATGATGATGACAAGGTTGAAAAGGAAAGCAGAGGAGGAGACCCTTTGAAAATATTCCGAGTTTATGAGGGGAGGACAAAGAGTAAAATCTCCATTTTTGGCTCGTACAAGAAGCTTCGTTGAAGCTTTTGCCATGAAAGAACCAATGGCTACCGAAGAGAGTCGAAGGCCGCTGCTGCACATTTCTGGATTTGAGGAAAGGAAATTTTGTCCCTTTCTAAATTCAAAGGGATAGTAAAAAAATATATAATAAAATTATGATATAATATATCCTTAGTTATTAAGCGATACAAGATTTGATAACAGTTATGTTATTTTATTATATTAGTAATTACTTGGTAATAGTAAAGTTATTAAAAATATATAAAATAAAATTATTTTATAATATAAAAGATATTATTTTAACTAAATTTAATTACAAAAATATATATATATATATATTTATATATTTTAGTTTTTTTAAATAATAAAACAAGCTTTTGGCTCCATTCAAGTTGGGTTTAGGCAAGAAAAAAATTTCTAATATGGGTCCGAGCTCTGTTCGAATCTGACCTGGCTTGACCCATGGACACCATATTACCGATATAATATATATCTTTCATCACGAAATATTTTAAAAAGAGGCTAAAATTATATGACAAAAATATGCTTTGTAATAAGTCAAAATAGGATTTATTATATTTAATTACTTTGCATCTATGAGACTACAACCATTTTAAGTTTCTAATCTATTTCTTTTAACCATAAACAATTCGTCACTTTGTTTAAGATCAAGGCAAGAGAAAAAGTGTAAAATACTAATAGCCAATTCTCCTTGATTCCACTGTACATCATATCAACATTCATTTTTACAAATCACTTTGTATATGTCACTACAAACAAATTGCCATATAGTGACAATCCAAAAGCGTTGGTAAAACCCAAAAATCTGTCGCTAAAAGTCCTAAAACCCTATACCGACGGTCAAAATGACTATTCCGACAAAAATTTAAGAGACGGTAAAACCCTCGTCAGTATAGACCTATATTGACAGAAAATGCGACCGTCGGAATAGGATGTATAACCTATACCGATGGTTTAAGACGTCACTAATGTTACTACCTTCGGTATTGCCTACGTTGGGTTAGTCCCTTTTGTTTTTACCTATATCGACGGTTTTGCCGTCCGTCGGTATAGATACCATAGATATACATATACCGACGATCATTTTGTCCGTTGGTATACATATACCGACAGATTTTTTTGCATCTGTCGATATAGATGAAACTTTAAAATATATATTTTACCTATAGCGATGGTTTGTCGTAATTTAACCAACGGTTTACTCCGTCAGTATACTATACATTTTTTGTTGTTATATGAACTGTCAATATAAAGGTCAAAGCGTCGGTAAAAATAAAATTTTATCATATTTTCAATTACTAATATTGATATATTTATAATTTAATCCAACATATTTCATATAAAAAAAACCATTATAAGAAAGTACAAAATATTTAATAATATTAAAAATAAAATTACAAATAAATTGTCTTAATTATATAACTTTTTCAAATTAAATAGAAGTCGCAAACTAAAATCATAATACAATCTTATGCAGTCCAAACACAAAGTAAATAAGCAATCCAAATACATAAAGTGAAATAAGAAATCTAAGTACTGATCCTTGAACTTAACAGAGTAGAAAATTCCTGAATATAGTTTATGTTGTCCTCTGGAAAGCCACCTATCCCTGCCATATCATCAGGAAGCCCAAAAAGGAATTTCAATGCTACAACAACATTCATGTTCAAACTGATAGTGATATGCATATCCGATGGAGATTGATAGTCATTATAATTCTGGAAAGCCACCTATCCCAGCCATAGTGACACATGTTTGAATCATTCTCTATTTTCTGCCATAATTGGAGCTGAATTTTCTAAAACTCAGTATCTCTTTTAATCACCAAAAGAGTTTTTGCAAGAGTTCTCTATTTTCTATGAAAAAAAAATATGGAAACCACTATTCTAAAAAACAAACACATCACCATCTTCCTGAAAAACATACTGAAGCCATAAGATTATGTTATTAAGTTTAAGATGGTCTAAAACAATAAAATGACAAGTCCTACCAACAAAACAATATTAAACACTATCATTTGGTCTATTGTAAGTATACACATGCAGCAAGATTATGAAAGAGATCAATGATAGATGTGCATATGTCACCTATTCCCATCCATGCAAAAGCACAAAGTACCTAAAGACAGTACATAATAACTAACCATTATTATGTTCATTTAATTGAATTTATTATTTTTCACCTATTTCCAGTTGTTTGATTATTACATAAAAATTCACATATTTAAGAAAAGATGGTAGGTGAATATTTATACAGTTTTAATGTTTGATAAATCAAATTGCCTGAGCAAGAAGATAACTGACCTTTGGCAATGCCATAAATGATAGAAACTCTGGTGGACTATTCAAGAACCTTTCCACTGCCTAGCTTTACATCAAGATACTACAACAGATTTCCATTGTGGACAAAATCATAGATGAGAAAACACTCCCCCTGCCCTTTGAACAGCAAAAACCTCTCATCTCACAAGATTTTCATGTTTCAATAAGGTCAATGTCTTCAGACCTTGCAAAAACTCCGATTCATCAGACTTGCAGCTTGTCTTGGCAATGCATTTTACTACAACAATAGATCTATCTCTTAGGAATCCCTTATAGATGGTTGAGAAATTACTCTTTCCCAACAAATTCACTTCTGAGAAGCACTGAGTCGCACGCTCTACTTCTTCTAAATTGAACATAAAGCTCTCAAAAACTTCCTGGGAAAAGCCATTCCCACTCCGACCTTTGTCTAAAGGGTCCCAACCATTAGAATACTCTAAACTAATTAGGGACGAGGCACTTCTCCTGTTAACCTCCTTGACCTGGTCAGTGCTAAGCCGACTATCTTAAGTATCAAAACCAGTCCCAATTTTTTGTTTTCTCCAACGGTACCATGCAAATGTGAAAAGTGCTGCAATTGTCAACGCAAGAACAACACCAACATTGCTGGAAATTACACCTATTTTTGTACTTTCGGATGCCCTTGAATAGTTAGTTCGACTGCAATCAGGTCGTAAGTCGGCGGACTCTGGGATATCCTTTCTTTTAAGGCCACTGGGCTTGAACGGATCAGGTTTGTTTCCATATAGCTTATTCGAATCTGCAATATCTTTCAGGTTAGAGAACCCACACCACATAGGCCAAGATTATTTTCATATTGGAACCCAGCGTTCAGTCTCGTCAGAACTGCATTTCATCCACAAAGATATTGAAAAGACGAGTTTAGAAAACATAGAATTTCTTCCATCTTAAGGATGAGTGTCAAACAAAGAGAGTAGAGACTATGTCACCTGGCGGTAAATTGCTAGATAAGGTATTGTTGCGGATGTCTAACACTTTCAGCATGGGAGCATTGGCTAATTTCAATGGAACAGGACCGAAAAGGTTATTAAAGCTCAAGTCCAGCCTTGTTAACATCTCCAAAACCCCCAAACTTGCAGGGATTGCACCAGTTAGTCGATTGTATTGCAAAGCAAGGACAGTAAGCTTCTGTAGAGATCCTAACTGTGTAGGTATACTCCCAGTCAACCTATTGTAACACAGCTGAAGAATTGCAACCAAAATACCCAAATCGTTTTACAGTTAGTTAATATCATGAACTAAGGAAAGCAGAGTAGGACAGAGACCTGAAAATTTTCTATTAAATCCTTTTCTTTCTATTAAAGCTCACTGACATTGTCCATTTGTGCCATCCTAATCTCACGCCCTGATTTTTTTTTTTTTTTCAATCTATTTGAAGCTTAAACATCAGTCTAAGTAAACTGCCTTGGATCAAGAGAAAAACACCCAAGTGATTAGAGTAACTGGCCAAGCAGCAAAATCCCACTCTTATACAAGAAACTTAGAGCCCAAACCTGTAATTAGGCTATTTCAAGTAATACATCAAACACTTGGTGCTACTGCCTCATCTCACAAGTTTCTAATGTCCATTTTCTAGATCCCAGACCCACTACATTCCCTTATCAAACTAGCACACTCAAATGAAGTGATCATCAAACCATCACTACAACAACGCCCCACCACACTAGACCCCAGAAAACTCCCTTAGTCAAACTGTCGAACACCTCATGTGCATCTCATTGTAGATCTTGTTGTCACAGCAAAGTGAAGCTTTGATCACAAACCTACCATCTTCATCCGATGTATCCACTGTTAGTTCATCAATTTCGGTCGGTACAGGACTCGTTTATGCTATCAAAGAAGTTTTTCGTTTCAGCTCATTCCAAAGAAGGTGCTTTATGAGTACAAATTTTTAAAATAAAATAAAGTTCTACCCTCTTTTCTTATTTCCATGAATAATGAAACGAAAAACTCTTTTCCTAATTTCTATTTCTTTGGTGATTAAACTTTTTTTTATTTTAACTTTATTTAATATTTTTAACAAAAAATCTTAATGAGCTTTAACTAAATCTTGTCCAGCTACTTTCTTTTGAAAATCAAGTTAGTGCTTTCCGTGATAAAGTCGACAGATTATTTTAAAAAATTGTTTAAAAGAATTAACATCAAACAATCTAAAACCTTAACCTAATAGAAAACAAAAAAAATTTACTATAAAACAATCTAAAAAATTAACTGACAATCAAACAATCTAAAATCTAAAACAATCAAATAAAATAAAAATGCTTCGAGAATGAAAATGAAACAATTACTTGTATCTGCGGACGAGAATGAAAATGAAACAATTACTTGTATCTGCGGACGAGAATGAAAATGAAAGGAGAGAATGAAGGAGAGGTGGATGAGAAAGGAGAAAATGAAGGAGAGGTGGATGAGAAAGGAGAAGCGAACGAGAAGACATGGCTAAAATAAACCCTAAATATAACTTATACTTATACCGACGATCATAAATTAATGATCCATTGGTATAGACTTATTTAAAAAAAAAAACGTAAAAAGTAAATTTTCCCGTCATTTAAAATAAATGGGTTTTTTTTTATAAAAATAGTGACGGAAGAAGACCGTAACTAAAAATCATATCTATACCGACGGCCAATGATAAATCGTCAGTATAAAGGGTATCTATACCGACGATCAATGATAAATCGTCAATATACGGGGTATCTATACGACGGACAATAAAGTGTTGGTATATGTTAATTATATTCTGACGGTAACAAAAATCCGTCAGTATAGATCCTTTATACTGACGGATTTCGACTGTCAGTATAGGTAAGCGTCAGTATATGGCAATTTGTTTGTAGTGTGTATTTTATTAATATATTGTTGTTATAATGGATGACATAATCATAATCATAAACATATATATATGTTTATGATTATGTCCATGCATGAACAGTTGGATAATAAAGTACTTACTCATTCTTGGGCATAAAGAAGAAAAAAAAACTACTGAAGAAATTTGGTGCCATATATAGCATGACACAAATTTTTAATAAATACAAAAAATGTCACAAGTTTTGAAGATAGATGTTCTTCAAATAAGTGAAGAAATATAGATTTTGTCATGTAATATATGAATCAGTAATATAAAATTAATGCGTCACTAATTTACATATTTTATCTATGACAAAATATGAATCGTCACAAACAAATTTCCTTCCATTAAGACTTGGTGGGAAGGTTTGGCGCTATACCTTGCGCAACGGAAATTTATGATAAATATAAAAAATGTCACGCATAATAAAGATGTGCTTTAAATGAGTGATGCTATTGCAATTTTGTTACGTAATGATATGAATTTGTGACAAAATAATGACACGTCACAGTCGCAACCTAAAAAATAACATAACAAGTCTCATTGCAAGACTTTATTATTCGTTAAACGTGACATTAAAAACCCGAGAAAAAGTCGACTTAATTCCTCTTTTTTTTTATATATTTTTAAAATGAAGATTTTGAAAATGACCTTGAAAAAGAAATAGAGTCGTCACCAATCTTTTTTTAGCTAGGTGTGATCGGCCACTTATTAAAATCGGTTTTGTACAACATTTTAAAATTAATTAAAACATTTTTAAAACCAATTTTAAGTCTGCGTTTTAAACCAGAGAAATCAAAAAAACGGGTTCGGGACTTGGTTACATGTGGGGAAGGATTAGCACCCCCACAACGCCCTTATAAAATGGTACCTTATTAATCATGTATTATCTCAAGTCTCAGTAAAAAGTCGATTTTTAATTTGGTATTTCAAGTTAATTCCCAATTTAAAGAAAAATAATTCAATTTTTATTTGAAAATGATCTGGAATATATTAATTCTAAATTTTCCTATATTCCCCAACAAACGTGGCAAAATATAGAAATTTTTATTAGCACGAAAAATTTTCTGAATCGTTCTCGTTTTAAAGAAGATATTCCGTTATTAATGATAATTGATGATGTCCTCCCCAGCAAACCCGGCAGAGAACTCATGAATTATTTTAACTCGGGAATATCTTTATTTTATTGAAAATCATTATCTTTTTCAAGACATTTTAAAACATATGAATATGAAAATGTGGCACATGAATAAAATGACATAGCAAAGTCTACATAATATTATGCAACCTAAATGATGTGATATAATCTAAAAGACATAGCATATCCTAAATGAAATGAAATATCCTAAGTATCATGATATTCTAAATGACATGAAATATCCTAAGTGACATGATGTATTATAAATAAAATGAAATGTCCTAGGTAACATGATATATTATAAATGAAATGAAATGATCAAAATGACATGGAAAATTTAGATGATATGGCATATTTTAAATGACATGGCATTTATTAAAATAATATAATCTAAATGACATGAAATGACATGAAACATAAAATAATGCTATCATGTAATATGCATGAAAATAGAAATAATAATGCATGAAAATAGTATATGCTAAATAATGTGACAAAAATAAATAACTAAATAAAAAGCATAGGTGATGGAGACTCAATTAAGAGTTGTAAACCCAAGTGCAGGTTATGTTCAAGTAATAAATTCTCGGGTGTCCGAGGTCGAACCACAGGGAAGCGTATTAGTAAGTATAAGTTTATAAATATATAAGAAAAAGAAAGTAAACAAGATATTAGGGAATCAACAACAAAACAAGATAAACAAGATATTAGAGAACAAAATAAACAAAATAACATAAAAGAAATTAAACAAGATATAAAAAAAAAATAAGAAAAGATGTTGAGGTTAGAGAATCCACTCTTGGTGTTATGCTAAGATTAATCTTGTTTTATTACACAATTGAAATTCACACATAAGGGAGATTCCAATCGGAAGGTTTAGCAATTCAGTCCAAATTGTCCAACGTCCATAGCATATGATATTATGTTCATTTGGTGTCCTCAAAACTCATAAAAAGAGTCCAAGCATTCCTTATGCCAAGGTATATGTCTACAACAAATCAAGGTTATGAAACCAAGCATTTACTGTGCCATTTTCCTTGTCAATAATGAATCAAGATCCCTACTTTGTAAGTATGATTTTAAACCAAAAGAAAATATTATCTATACTAGTGTTTATAAATGATGGTTCATTTTAGCTCATGTTTAAGAGACTAACCTTAGCATTTACCAAAAGCTTCACCTCATCACCTCAACAATATGATTAGCAACACATACTAGATATGAATAAAATGAAAAGAAATGTAAGAAGCATAAGTAAATAAAAAAAAGAAAACTAGAGAAAAGAAAGAAGAAGAAAACTTAGAGAATTTTATTACAATGGCTAATATCCTACCAATGTATATTGATACTCATCCAAGGCCCTCTATTTATACACATTTTGGAGAGCTAAATGACAAGAGACAAGCTTTATAAATTTCAAAGGTAGGTATAATAGGTGGGTGCATTTTTCTAACAATTTTCGTCATATTGTATGACAATTCTGATCAGCCAGCTTGATGGTTGATTTTGTCAATGTTGGAGGCTTGATCTGATCAAATGGTCTTCTAGAAAAATACTCCCCTATCAGTTACGGATCCATAGCCGTTGGAATCAGATCATTTGCTCATGTGGATCGGAAGATATGGTCAAAATACCAAAACAGGTCAGCACAGACGTCATTGCACATCAGCCAACTTGATGGTCGATTTCGCTAGGGAAAACGACCCCGTTTCAAGAAGTGTAAAACATGAAAAAGATAGATATGCCTCTTAACTTTGCACTGTAAAAAATTCAGCCTTATTGCTTCAGTGAAACTCAAGATATAGCGGATATGGCAAAAGGTGTCGGAACTGGAACTGAACTGGATTTGCCCTTAATTGTTGATTTAACCTAGTAATCTGAAATCACTCAAAGAAACTCTTGAAAAACACCAAATTACATAAAAATATAAAATATCATAAACACAATTAGACTAAGCAATAATAACTCGTATTTGACACAAAACAATAATAAAACATAACTAAGATCTATATAATTATACGAGTTATCACACCCCCACACTTAGATTGTTGCTAGTCCCTAGCAACGACTCAATAAAAATAAAATAAGAAAATCTAATCTAATCCATTTTCGTTGGAAATCACGGTGGCACTTAGCATGTGACACAAGCCTTTAAACCCCTAGGTGTCCCTAGTGGACGAGTTTAGTCTCGTGAGGGTTTGCTAGAACGATACCCACAAACATTGAAAAACTAAAATATAAGTAAACTACATACACTAAAAATATTTACTCCTAATCCTTTCAATATAAATTAGAGACAATATTTGAACAAGTCTTATAAACTAATCAATAGCTCAAAGAATTTCACAAAAATTCATGCTTGAATGTAAATAAATGAGTTAAGCCAATATTAACATAACATATTTCAATCAAAATAGTGCATATTCAACTTAATCTCAACTTCTCACTATACTCTCATGATTTTCACTCTTTAAAGTAGTGGTAAAGTGTTTACACTCAATCAATCTCATGAAAACAGTTCTACCATATGCTTGCTTGTCCACCTATTCTCCACTATTTAGATCATACAACTTCATAATCAAGAGGTCTTTTTTCAAGGTTGTAATGGGGCCAAAGGGTTATAATGTGGTTAAAGAACAAAAGGATAAAGATATCACAAAGGTTCCAAAGAGTTTATAGAGTTTAGAGACATAATAAGATCATACAAATAAAACTTCTCAAAACTCTTATAAAGCACATAATAACATAGGCTAAATATTCATGTTGAGCCTTTGCTTCATTCTAACCAACTTTGTAACATCTTTTTCTTTACTTTAACTAGAAGTTCAAGAGAAGATTTTTTTTTTTTTTTTTTTTTTTAATATGGGAATGTATTTGACAATGATCCCTTTCTTTTTCTCTTGACTTTTGCCTCTCTCCTCCCCCACACTTATCTTTCGTTCTAACCCAAATTTTCAAAAAGTATCCCTTGTTTTTGCAATATGTCTCAAAATATATAATCCATCTTTAGAACAAGGGTAAGGATATAAGTATATTTAGGCTAGGTGTAAGTTTTGGTTACCAATAAAATAGCATATTTAATGTAGGCTCAAATTGGCTCACTAGTGGGGATGTTCTCTTAGAACATTAATAATGGATGGTTGTTTGGCTCTGGTTATAATCCTAATGCCTCTATCATATTCATGTTGTCACATGTATCAATATAATCTCAAACGGTTTAAAGCAAGTTCTAGAGAATCATGTAATCATAAGAGCACTCAAGAAAGAAATTAGATTGATTTGTATAATGCATCAATCATTATAGGCTCAAAAACTCACAAGGATGATTATACAAGTCAGATTAAGTCTAAACATGCTTCTTTCTCAATCAACATATCATATTAACATTGGCTCATAAAAAGGTTGACATCAAGCTCAATTCTCATGAAAATCTTCTCACTAATAAATCTGTTTTAGACTTATGCAATTCATATCTCATCATTGTATTAAAAAGGAACTAGAACACATTAAAAAAATAATAATAATAATAAAGACTCATAAAAAAAAAATAATAGACAAAAATAAAAGAAATCCTAAATCGTTCCCCCCACACTTAATTCTTACATTGTCCTCAATGTAAGTCTATTAACCCAAATGAAAGAATCATGTGTAAGAGAAAAGAACTAATAACATAAGAATAGGAATAACTAAGACTCAAAACAAAACAAACTCATTCAACCTAAATAATCCTAAAATACTAAACAAAAATTAACAAGTAAACATAAAAAGATTAAAATCAAACTGACAAGGTATGTCTCAAGTCTCCCTTACTCAGACCTTGTTCAGAATGAATACTTCTAAATTGCTTAAAACACAACAAAATTTTTTTTTTTTTGAAAGAAGAAATCAAACTGACAAGGTATGTCTCAAGTCTCCCTTACTCAGACCTTGTTCAGAATGAATACTTCTAAATGGCTTAAAACACATCAAATTTTTTTTTTTTTAAATTAGCAAAATATGTCCCTTACCCCCTACTAAAGGTAGAATTTAGGAGATATTACCTGCAGAGGTTGCTAACCACTTATTATAACTGAGACACAACAAACAAAATGTTAGATAATGTCACAAAGACAGAGTGCAATCCACTCCTTGCTCATCCATATCTCTTTTTCTTTTTCCGAGCGTTTGCGAAACAACCGTAGCAGATAAATACTCATAAGCTTGGAGCTTTTTGAGTAAATCTTCAATGGTTGTAGCAGAAATTATGGTTCTCCTTGCCTCTGAAAACATGAATCCATTATCCACAGCATTATCTAAATATGAAAGCAAATTACTAAAATAACCATTAATATTAAGCAAACCAATGGGTTTCTTATTTGTGACCAAAGATGACCAAGAAGCCACGCAAGCTATTTCTTCCAATGTACCCAGACCTCCTGGTAAAGCAATGAATGCATCGGCAGAATGGTACATGATTGTTATCCGTTCAGGGATACTCCAGACTTGTATTTCCTTACCCACGGTAGGTCCACAAAAACCTGTGAATAGTTTTGGCACGATTCCTAGAACTGGACTTCCTCCGACGTGTGCTGATGTAGCGACTGCTCCCATTAAACCCGTACTACCGCCTCCATAAATCAACTGGATCTTTTCTTGGGCAAGTATTACTCCAACTCTTATGGCTTCATCAGCGAATATGTTATTTTTCCCTGGATAAGTACCTCCAAAGACACAAATTTTTTTAATGCGCTGGGACAAAGTACTTTCCATTTTTTTCAAGTGCCTGAAAGAGAATGAGTACATGGTGTAATATATAGAGGACTGAGTAATGAATCAGACAAGAGTAATAATGTCGCCGAAAGTGTATTTGACCTGTCAGAAGAAAATGTTAACCTAACAAAAGATTTTTGCGTGATTTCAGGAAGAAAATCAAAAAGAGAAGAAAAATCAACCGTAAAAGACCAATGCAAAAAAATAAACGAGAATAATTACACAAATCTAACAACACGTAAATTAAACCGAAATAAAGTTATTGCAAATCAAACCAAAAGCTGAGAAGTCATTTATTGTAGTTGTGATTGTGGCTCACATCTTCCTCTGGTTTTACGTCCAGAAACGGCTTAAACACCTTCTATGAGTCGAGGATATGCTTCCCATCCAGTTTTCTTACAAGCTGGCAAACAGGGTCTTTTAACATCAGATTCCCAAGATGTTGCCATTCCCTTTGGAATTGCGGCCATAAATCAAGAATTTCTCTTTGTACGTCTCCACTAGGATGCGTCTCAAGAGAAAGTTGGATATTACCCAAATTCTCCTTACTCAGTCCATCCTTAATGAATTCAATTTTATCATCTCGATTAGAGGACGGAATCCCAATAGAACGACATTTACCGTTACACGTCCATCGTGCACATTTGTGGCAATTTGAACTCATGCGCTTTGCTCGTCGCTTCTTTGCAAAAGTGCTTCTACCTATACCTGGTAAATGCAAAACAGGAAGATATTCATCTTCACGTACCTTGGCATCAATTATCCAACGTATGTCTTCAGGAATCCCTTTGTGCATAAGCATTCTTAATCTTTCAAATCGAACTTGGTAAAGCTTCAGTAAAATATTTCGAGGAAAAGGAGGAAATCGTTTCTGCAATCTTTTGAGAATATCATCCATCCTGAAAGAAAAAAAAAATTAAAGAGAAATTGAAAGAGAAATTTATATACAATATCAGTTTTGTGGGTAGCTGATGGAACCGACTTAAATAATCACGGAGTACCGTTATCCGCCATTTAACCGGGGTTAAAAAAATGTATTATTTTTTTTTTGTTTTTTTGTTTTTTTTTGTTTTTTGGAAATTAGTAAAAATTATATTTACATCTAGTTATTTTCAAAACAAGGATCAGAAAGAAAAACAACCTCTTCTTGAGTAACATGATTTTCCAAAAAGAGTTTGAGTCTTTGTCCATTTACCTTGAATACGTTACCATTTTGAGGATTCTCAATGTCAACTGCTCCATAATGATACACATGCTTAACCACAAATGGGCCAGTCCATCTTGATCTCAACTTACCAGGAAATATGTGAAGTCTAGAATTATAAAGTAGAACTTTTTGCCCAACATCAAATGTTTTTCTTGAAATTAACTTGTCATGAAAGGCTTTAGTTCTTTCTTTATGAATTTTAGAATTCTCATATGCATCTTTTCTGAGTTCCTCAAGTTCATTTATGACTGGAAAAGTTTCATTCTCACCCAAAAAGGAATATTTTAGCTCGGATGGCAATGGTTTTAAATCCAGCTTGGGTGGTTCAATAGTTGATGGTACAGTGACATTTGTGAGTGATGGAAGTTCCTCAAACTTTTGTTTCCAACAATGCTTATCCTGAAAAGAATTTAACAAAGAATCAGTGTGTGAAATTTCTGAAGCATTATCAAACTCACATTCAATTAAATAAGCTTCTAAAGGATCATGGAATGTGGTAGTGGTGAGATGTTCATGAACAAGTTCTTCAATGAAATCCACTTCATGTACTTCTGAATCATCACCAGGTTGCTTGCAAGTGTTGAACACATTTAATTCTAAAGTCATATTTCCAAAAGAAATGTTCAACATACCATTCCTGCAATTTATCAGAGCATTAGAAGTTGCAAGAAATGGACGGCCTAATATAACAGGAATTTGAACATTTGGATTTGAAACAGGATGTGTGTCCAAAACAATAAAATCAACGGGGAAGTAAAAATTATCAATTTGAACCAAAACATCTTCAACTATCCCTCGAGGAATTTTTACAGAACGATCAGCTAGTTGAAGTGTAACAGGTGTTTCCTTGAGTTCACCTAAACCTAACTGTTGATAAACAGAAAAAGGCAAAAGATTAACACTAGCACCAAGATCAAGCAATGCACGTTCTATTCTAGTGTTTCCAATGATGCATGAGATTGTTGGACATCCAGGATCTTTGAATTTTGGTGGAGTAAGGTGCTGAATGATTGAGCTCACACTTTCCGTCAGAAATGCTTTCTTTTGTACATTATGTTTCCTTTTAACTGTGCACATGTCCTTCAAAAATTTAGCATAAGATGGAACTTGTTTGATTGCATCCAATAAAGGAATGTTAATCTTAACTTGTTTGAAAAGTTCATAAATTTCTGCATTTTGATTCAAATTCTTTATTGTTTGCAACCTTTGAGGAAAATGAGCAGGATGCATACCTTTTTCTTTGTCCAAATTTTCAAGAAGTTCAGACTTACCATGATCCTTACCATTACTTTTCGAAGGGGAAGGAGGATCTTGGTCTTTTGATGGAATGTTTTTGTCAATTGCCTTTACACTTCGAAGAGTTGTGATAGAACTGGCATTTTCCTGTTGAGTTTCATTGGAGCAAGAAACAAGACATTGAGTAGAAGGGTTAGGCTGAGGTTGAGCAGGAAACTTACCTTTTTCTTGAGTGCGTAATGAAGCTGTCAATGTGGACAAGGTGTTTTTGATCTCATTGATGTCCTGTGAAGTCCGGTTATTCACATTTGCTTGTGTTTGCATGAATGCTTGCAATGTCTCTTCCAAGGTTTGTACACGTGAAGGTTGATAGGAAAAAGTGTTGCCCGGCTTTTGAGATTGTGGTACCTGAACATGATTATTATTCCGCCAACTGAAGTTGGGATGATTTCTCCATTCAGGGTTATACGTTTCAGAGTAAGGAGAAGGAAAAGGCTTTTTAAATGTGTTTATGGAATTTACTTGATCATGCAACGCTTCTTTAAGAATGGGAATGTTTGGACATTCAGAAGTGGGGTGTTCCATGATTTCACAAATTCCACAACTTTTTTCATTTTTAACCGTTTTGACTTCTTTTACTTCTCTAAGTTCCATGGCTTCAATCTTTCTAGCCAAATTAGCTACTTTAGCTTTTATCTCATCTTCTTGACTAAAATGATATTTACCTCTGTTAGAAACAAGATTAGATCTATTGGAACTTTCAGAGGAATTATCTGTGTGCCAGGCTTGAGAGTTATCTGCCAAATGGTCTAGATAGTCAAAGGCTTCTTCAGGTTCTTTTTCTAGAAACTCACCGTTACACATTGTTTCAACAAATTGTTTAGTTTCGGGAGTTAAACTTTCATAAAAGAAACTAATAAGACGCCATTTTTCAAAACCATGATGTGGACAAGAATTTAACAAATCTTTAAAACGCTCCCAGCACTGAAAAAATGCTTCATTTTGATTTTGATTGAAATTTTGAATCTGTCTTTTCAAAGCAGTAGTTTTATGTGCTGGGAAAAATTTCTTTAGAAACTCAGTTTGTAATTCTTGCCATGTGCCAATTGTCCTTGGTTTTAAATTATGAAGCCAAATTTTTGCTTTATCTTTTAAAGAAAAAGGAAATAATTTTAGCTTGACAATTTCATTTGTACATTGTTGGTCATTAAAGGTGACACATACATCTTCGAAGTCTTTTAGAAACGAGTAAGCACTTTCCGATTCTAACCCATGGAAATTTGGAAGCAAAGCTATCATACCTGGTTTAAAACGAAAGTTGTTTGCATTGAGAGGAAAAATAAAACAAGAGGGTGATGAGCTTCGAGTTGGTTGCAAGTAGTCACGCATGGTGCGTACTTGTCTGTTCTCATCTTCAGCATGAACACTTTCATTGTCAGCCATGGTAGGAGTTGTATTAGAAAGATTACCTGAAAAAGTTTCACAATAAAATCTAACTAAACGACGAGATCTAAAATCACGTCGCCAAACAAGCATAAAACAAAGTTAATATACAGATTAGGCGATATAACCAGCCAATAAAAATAAAACAAAGTTAATATACAATATAAATATAAATATATAGAAAATTAGGCGGTATAACCAGCCAATAAAAATAAATATAGGCGGTATAACCAGCCAATAAAAATAAACATAAATATACTTATAAACTTATATACTTAGTATTGCCTCCCCGGCAACGGCGCCAAAAACTTGATGGAGACTCAATTAAGAGTTGTAAACCCAAGTGCAGGTTATGTTCAAGTAATAAATTCTCGGGTGTCCGAGGTCGAACCACAGGGAAGCGTATTAGTAAGTATAAGTTTATAAATATATAAGAAAAAGAAAGTAAACAAGATATTAGGGAATCAACAACAAAACAAGATAAACAAGATATTAGGGAACAAAATAAACAAAATAACATAAAAGAAATTAAACAAGATATAAAAAAAACAATAAGAAAAGATGTTGAGGTTAGAGAATCCACTCTTGGTGTTATGCTAAGATTAATCTTGTTTTATTACACAATTGAAATTCACACATAAGGGAGATTCCAATCGGAAGGTTTAGTAATTCAGTCCAAATTGTCCAACGTCCATAGCATATGATATTATGTTCATTTGGTGTCCTCAAAACTCATAAAAAGAGTCCAAGCATTCCTTATGCCAAGGTATATGTCTACAACAAATCAAGGTTATGAAACCAAGCATTTATTATGCCATTTTCCTTGTCAATAATGAATCAAGATCCCTACTTTGTAAGTATGATTTTAAACCAAAAGAAAATATTATCTATACTAGTGTTTATAAATGATGGTTCATTTTAGCTCATGTTTAAGAGACTAACCTTAGCATTTACCAAAAGCTTCACCTCATCACCTCAACAATATGATTAGCAACACATACTAGATATGAATAAAATGAAAAGAAATGTAAGAAGCATAAGTAAATAAAAAAAAGAAAACTAGAGAAAAGAAAGAAGAAGAAAACTTAGAGAATTTTATTACAATGGCTAATATCCTACCAATGTATATTGATACTCATCCAAGGCCCTCTATTTATACACATTTTGGAGAGCTAAATGACAAGAGACAAGCTTTATAAATTTCAAAGGTAGGTATAATAGGTGGGTGCATTTTTCTAACAATTTTCGTCATATTGTATGACAATTCTGATCAGCCAGCTTGATGGTTGATTTTGTCAATGTTGGAGGCTTGATCTGATCAAATGGTCTTCTAGAACAATATTCCCCTATCAGTTATGGATCCATAGCCGTTGGAATCAGATCATTTGCTCATGTGGATCGGAAGATATGGTCAAAATACCAAAACAGGTCAGCACAGACGTCATTGCACATCAGCCAACTTGATGGTCGATTTCGCTAGGGAAAACGACTCCGTTTCAAGAAGTGTAAAACATGAAAAAGATAGATATGCCTCTTAACTTTGCACTGTAAAAAATTCAGCCTTATTGCTTCAGTGAAGCTCAAGATATAGCGGATATGGCAAAAGGTGTCGGAATTGGAACTGAACTGGATTTGCCCTTAATTGTTGATTTAAGCTAGTAATCTGAAATCACTCAAAGAAACTCGTGAAAAACACCAAATTACATAAAAATATAAAATATCATAAACACAATTAGACTAAGCAATAATAACTCGTATTTGACACAAAACAATAATAAAACATAACTAAGAACTATATAATTATACGAGTTATCAATAGGATAACATATAATATTAAAAAACATATAACAAACAACATAACATCATAAAATAAATCAAAATAATAACAATATCATGGAAATTATCAAAAATCACATATTATATAGTATGCACGACCATGGCAAATGCAATGCATGAAAATGTATTTTTCCTTTTGATTAAGGAAATCCGTATATCTAAAAAGATATCCGGCTACCTTAGGAAAATATATCAAATTAAATTTTCTAAAATCAAAATACTTTGTGAATTTTTGAAAACAATTTTGAAAATCTTGGATTAAAAATAAAACCCTAGCCAAACCCTTTTAAATGGCTCTAATTTTCTAAGTTTAAAATACCGAACTTGACCACCCTTAATCTAAGGTTTATAAAATCATTTTTAAAGTTTAAAAAGGCTTAGAAACTATCCTAAGATAGTAGCTAAAGCTTCTAACCAACCCCCTCTAAATGCCTTAGCCAAATTCAACAATTGTTTTTCTTTTGAATTCAAATCTGCCTCTATTGTCCAGTTTTGATAAATGATTTTTTAACCTATTTTTAAAACTTGAAAAAAATATAAAAAAAATATTGGAGACTCAGAACATGTAAAAATATACGAGAAAAAATTGGATTAGTTTTATGATTAAAGATGACTGCCCAAAAAAATCGAGAAAGTACGAGTACTGGGTGAAAAACTGTTTTGCCAAAACACATTTTTTTGCCTTGGATAAAATCATTTAAAAATCAAAGTAAAAATGTTGGAGACTCTTCTAAAGACCTACAAACAGTAACTAAAACATTTAAAAACCTTGGACAAGAATTGGCTAAGTAAAAAAAATTACAAAGGTAGAATAATCAATTTGATAACCCTTTAATTTCCACAAGTATGCTCAAGTGAGCATGACTTTGAGCCATTAATTGGTCTAAGTCATAAATCATGTGGCATGACATGGAATGTATGAAATACAACAAAGTGAATGCATGGTTTAAAGTCTAGTGATATGGAAAATGCATGGCATAAGTAACCCAAATGCCTAGCATGAGTTTGCATGACAATAAATGCTATCCTAACTTAATATGCATGACCTAGTGTCTAAATGACATGGCAAATGACATGGAATAATGAAAATGGCCTAGTGCCTAAATGACATGGCATATAAAAATGGCCTAGTGTCGAAATGAAATTGAATAATTAAAATGGCCTCAAGCTAAATGACATATAAAATGACATGGCACATGAAAATGGCCCAAAGTTTAAATGACATGTAAAATGACATGGAATATGAAATGGCCTAAACTTAAATGACATGGAATTATTAAAATGTCCTAAAGCTAAATGACATATAAATTGATATGGCATATGAAAATGGCCAAAAGTTTAAATGACATGTAAAATGACATGGAATATGAAAATGGCCTAAACTTAAATGACATGGAATAATTAAAATGGCCTAAAGCTAAATGACATATAAAATGACATGGCATATGAAAATGGCCTAAACTTAAATGACATGGAATAATAAAAATGGCCTAAAGCTAAATGACATATAAAAATGACATGGAATATGAAAATGGCCTAAACTTAAATGACATGGAATAATAAAAATGGCTTAAAGCTAAATGACATGTAAAATGACATAGATGTCTAAATGAAATAGCAAATAACATGACCTAAAAAAAAGACCTAAAACTTAGAGGAGATACACATGGCCGAATGGCCTAGGAACTAAAATGTTGTGAGAAATGTCATGTAAAATGACCTAACTAAATGCTATAGAAGATGATATGAAAAATGGAAATAGCCTAAACTATATGACAAAATAGCCCCAAGATGCAAGAATATGACATAATTCAAAAGAACAAGATGGTTAGCAAGAATATCAATATACATAAAGATAAACAATAATAGAAATAAGCAAGTTAGAGTAAGCAAATAAATAACAAAAAGATGAGTTCCATGGTCGGTACATTGGACAAAGCCCCCTAACCATTATCTCTTGATTTTCATCAAGGTCATGAAGCCTTTTCAATCTCAAAATAATAAAAAATAACTAATGTAAAAAAAATATGGAGATGAGCTCCATGGTTGGTATATTGGACAAAGCCCACCCTAAGCATTATCACTTGATTTTCATCATCTACATCAACAAAGATCATGAAGCCTAACCATTGTTTTATTTATTTTTTTTGAAAAGCAAGAACAACAAGAAAGATGTAAAAGAAATGGTAGGAAATCACATGGAAAACAAGAAATAAAGCATGAGGAAGAAGAAGGAAAAATGTAGTAGCAATGGTAGAATGACTACCTCAACAAAAGCTTTTCTTTCTTTCTTTCAAAAACATTTTCTTTTCTCAATTAGCTACTGACTTCCAGCCTCCAAAACTTCAGCCACTTAAGGAAAAATCAAACATTCCCCCCTCTCACATGCTTGGCCGAGCCCTCCAACCATTGGATCAAATGTGCAATTTTTTCTCCCCAAATTTTGGCCTTTAGATTAAGATATTTTGATGACAACATAAAAATGTCATCTTGCCAATTGATAACAGCCCTTAAGATGTGTACTCAGCCTTTGTAGTAACCTCAACCCTTAGATGCAAAAGAGGACCAATCCCATGCACTCATTTGCTTGGCCCTTTGAGTGCCTACCCTTGGATGAGTTGTGCTATTCTATTCTTGGCCATTGGATGAGGATTCTTTCATGACAACATAAAAATGTCATCTTGGAATTTAATCCCAGACCTTAACATGTGTACTCAGCCCTTGTACATGGCCTAAACCATTGGATGAAAAGGAACAATCCCATGCACTTCCTTGCTTGGCCGAATGGATGTCCACCTTTGGATGAATTGTGCTCTTCCATTCTTGGCCATTAGATGAGGGTTTTTTCATGACAAATAAAAATATCATATTGGCATTTAAACTTGGCCATTGGATGGTGCCTTCAACTTTACTACAAGGCACCTAAGCCATTGGATGAAGGAGGGACCATTTGCAAGGTGCTAGTGGTAGTATGTGAGCTTGATAATGACTAACGAATTAAATTGATCAAGCTTCCTTCTTCTCCTCTATGCTGGCTGATCAAAGGAGGTAAAATCCCAATAGTTCCTTTTTCTTTCATATTTTCTTTAATTACAAATTTGCCCTTTTTGGTTTTTTTGGTAAAATGATCTTTTTGACCCCCGAACCTAAATAAATATCAAACGGACTCCAAATTCAAATTTTATTTTTTCAATACTTCCGAAATAATAAAAAATTGAATTCTGGAAGTTTTCAAAATTTTTCGAGTCCATTTGCTATTTATTTCGGATTTATTTCCAAAATTGCCTCTTAATGCACCCGAGCTTTTGCCATTTTTTAAACGAGCTTCGAATTCAGATTTTTCTTCACCAATATTTTTCAAATAAATAAAAGTGTGATCTGGAAGTTTTCACAATTTTTGGAGCTCATTTACTATTTTTTCGGGATTTATCTGCTTAAATTTCTGCATAGTGGGCCCGAGATTTGGCCATTTTACAAACGAACTCTGAATCAAGATGTTCTTTCGCCGATATCTTCCAAATAATTTAAAAATGAGATCTGAAAATTTTTAGAATTTTTGGAACTCGTTTTCTATTTTTTCGGGATTTATCCTGTTAAATTTCTACATAGTGGGCCCGAGATTTGGCCATTTTGCAAACAAACTCTGAATCAAGATTTTCTTTCGCCAATCTCTTTGAAATGATTTAAGAATGAGATTTGAAAATTTTCAAAATTTTTGGAGTTCATTTGCTATTTTTCCCAAATTTTCCAATTTTCCAATTTTGCCTCTGAAAACCGGTTTTGCTCAAAACAAGTCCAATTTTCAGACTTTCTTCAAACTGAGCCTTGAGCTATCCTTGTTTAATCACTCCTCATCAATTAGGGGCTTTAGTCCTACCGAATCGGGCCATTTCTGTAATTCTTCCAAATTTTACCAAAATCCACTAGAAACCCTAATTCTCGGTTTTCTTTCGAATTGAATTTTCTTTCAGTTTTCTTCCAAGTAGCTTCTCTATTACTCGTAGTCAGTGCTTGTCTTTCATTTGGAACCTTTAATTCCGACCAATTTGATCGTTTAAGCACTTTTCCCTAAATTTTCTGAACTAGGGTTTCCTTTCTACTAAATCTTTGTAACCCAACTTTCGAACTCCATAACTTTCAATGTAGACCTCGAATTATCAAAATTCTTTCACCATCTTTCAATTGAACTTGAAATCTTGATTTTGAAAGTGGGTTGACTTTTTTAGTAGTTGACTTTTTGTGGTTGACTTTTTTGGGGTTGACTTTTTCGTCTACTTTTTTAAACTAAGTCACGGAGTACCACCTGCATGATGAGAAAAGTCTTTTTGCATTCTAAATCATCAGTTTAGGAAGAAAACATACCTGATTTAGTGGTCCGGACAAAATTAGGTGTCTACAGCTGCCTCTCTTTGGGTATTGCTGAGAATCAGGAATCAGGTAAAGAGAAACAAACACTAATTTTGTCCGATTAGTGAAATCACATGCGAAAAGAAAGGAAAGGGGTTTTGATTCATCAAATTTTTATTTTTATTTTTAGAAAAAGCTTTAAATAGAAGATTTTGTCCTTAAATTGAATTCCCTGACTAATCAAGGCTCGACCCGTCTTAAGACAACGAGTTCGATTTGCAAAATAAGAAAATTGTGCCCAGAGGTCTTAAAAAATGTATGCTCATAGGTCTTAAGAAAGGTTCATGGAGGTCTTAAGAATGGTGTCTGGAGGTCTTAAGAATGGTGCCCGGAGGTCTTATCCATGATTTAAATAGAAAATATCTTGACGACGGTCCCAAGGCTCGATTCATTTGAGAAGCAGAATGACTTCGATTTAAAACAAAAGGAAATACCTAGACGATGGTCTCAGGGCTCGACTCATTTGATAAAACAGAATGGATTCGATTTAAAACAAAAGAAAATACCTCGACGATGGTCTCGGGGCTTGACTCATTTGATAAAATAAATTTAACTTGAAAAATGAAATGAACATACCTCGACGATGGTCTCGGGGTTCGACTCATAAGCAGAATGAGTTTGATTTGAAAAGAAACATACCTCGACGGTGGTCTCGGGGCTCGACTCATTTGAGAAACGAGTTCGATTTGGGGAAGCCAATGTTTTCCTGATTCCTGCATGTTAGCTAAATGCAATGATGAGAATGACATGCTATGCAAATGCTTGTATGTTTCCTAAGGATGAATGCAATCAAATGATTGTCTTGATTTCTAATCCATGGTTTCTCTGAGGTTCAAAATTATCTGACTTCATGATGGAGTCTTTAATTTTTCAACTGATGCCCCATTTGAAGAACCTTTTACTCAAGATAAATTGTCAAACAGTCCCAGTTTCTGACTTCACTGAAATTCACAAATTGTTTGACTTCATGACAGAGTCTTCAACATGTTCACTGTTTTTCTTTACTCGGTGAATTTTCCATCAAGATTAGTGATTTCTCAACCTTTTCTAAGATTTAAATCTATTAATTAGTAATACTTTGAAATAATTTAAAAAAAAAAATTATGTTTACTAACCATCATTCAATTTAATAACAAACAAAATGCAATCTCAAAAATGTATGAAAGAAAATATGAAACAAGCAAATGTCATAAAAAGGATAACAAGAATTTATTGCAACAAATGTTTTAAAATGGTAAAAGTGAATATCAAGGATATAAGAAACAAATGTAAAGTTATAGGTTGTAAATGCACCAGATGCGAAATATCTTGGACCTTGTTTTTTCAAACCATCTGAAATTTCTCTTGAATGAGCTATTTACTTGGGTAATCCCTCGGCTTTTGTAGTTATGTCAAGCTGAGTTGTTCCCCTTTCCTCTGATTTTCAGATACTTTCTCCCTCTTTACACGAAGCATTGATTCAAACCTTAATCAGTACTTGAGCCGCACTTTGCGGGTTTTCAACTCAAGTGTCCCCCTTTCGGTATTAAGTCGCCCTTTGCGGGTTTTCGGCTTAACCCTCTCCTTTTACAATCTTTTTTTTTTCTCTTTTTTCTTGTGTTCTACCATACACCTGAGAATTCTAAATGCTTCCGAAGTAAAAATGTCAATTCAAAAGAAGGGATGAATTCTGAGAAAAACTTTTCAAATTAAATATCCATGCTTGATCAAAATAGACTTCTAAAGCACGTAATGTAGGCCAAGGTTCGGGTTTAGAAAGAAAGGATAAATAGGCCCAAAGTGTGTTTAAGGGTGATTGGATCAAGGATAATTTCCTGAGGAGAATTCATTCTTGAAACGTTTGTCCCTTTTTTGGACTTTTCTTTTCTTTTTTCTTTTTCAATCTTTTTTTTTCTTTCATTGCTGGCTTTTATTTGCCATTCTTTGATTCCATATTTTTCAATGGCTCTCTTTTTTTCCATGATTTTTTTTTATTTCCTCGCATTTACCCTCTAGTATAGAGGGTGATCCTTGATCAAGGTTCAAAGAAGGAAATAATTCCTAAGGCTCAAAGGGGTGACTAGGGATAATTTCTTCTTAGCGAAAGGAATATGAAAGATGGTCATTCATCATATCAAGCATGAATATTCTCATTGAAAAGCAATTCTCAGGGGAGATAGATATACAGAATTTACATTTTTACACTTGGAATTATTCGAATTTCCACGTGTACAACATCACATTTTTTTTTCAAGCATAATACTTCTTTAGTTCATCAATATTCACGGGATGTCTAAAATCATCCCTTTCCATCCGATTTAGAATCAATACTCCTCCAGAAAAAGCTCTTTTTACCACATAGGGTCCTTCACAATTTGGAGCCCATTTTCCTCGCGGATCCTTCACTATAGGGAGAATTTTCCTCAATACCAACTCCCCTTCTCGAAACTGTCTAGGACGAACCTTCTTGTTATGGGCTCGAATCATCATTTTCTGATACAACTGCCTGTGACAAATTACCTTCCATCTTTTCTCCTCGATGAGATTCAGCTGTTCATAACGAGCTCTAACCCATTCTGCTTCTTCTAGGCCAACCTCTATCAAAACCCGAAGTGAAGGAATCTCAACTTCATAGCACTGCTTCCATACCATATACCAAATAAAATGGCGTTGCCCCTATAGATGTGCGAACCGAGGTACGATACGCATGAAGAGCAAAAGGCAAAATCTCATGCCAATCCTTGTACACATCAGTTATCTTCTCAATAATCTTCTTGATGTTATTATTGGCTGCTTATACTGCCCCATTCATCTTTGGACGGTAAGGTGTCGAATTATGGTATGTGATTTTGAACTGAGTACACACTTCTCTTATCATCTTATTATTCAGATTGAGAGCATTACCTGAAATAATTCTTGCTGGCAATCCATATCGATATATGATTTCCTTCTTAACAAACTTGCATACCATCGACTTTTTTATATTCGTATAAGATGCTGCTTCTACCCACTTTGTGCAATAATCTATAGCTATCAGGATGAAACGATGTCCATTTGAAGCTTTCGGGGTAATAGGCCTGATCATATCCATTCCCCACATCGAAAATGGCCATGGTGCAGTCATGACATGCAATGGCGATGGCGGCACATGAATCTTATCTGCATATATCTGGCATTTATGGCACTTCCGAGAATAACTGATACTATCTCCTTCCATCGTTAGCCAATAATACCCTGCCCTCATAATCTGCTTAGCAAGCATGTGACCATTAGCATGGGTGCCTCATATCCCTTCATGGACCTCTTCTATGATTCTTAGAGCTTCGAAAGATCCGACACATCTCAATAGGACTTGGTCTTTCCCTTTCTTGTAGAGAATCTCACCATCTAGAACATACCCACTGCTAGCCTTCTCAGAGTCCTCTTGTCATTTTCTGTTGCTCGTTTTGGGTACTGTTGATTCTTGATGTACTGGAAGATGTCGTTGTACCAAGGGAGACCATCTGCTTCTTCTTCGATACTCAAGCAATGGGTAGGAGACTCATATAAGCTCATCTTGATCGGTACAACTTCAGCCCCTTCATTCACTTTAAACATTGATGACAAAGTAGCCAGAGCATCCGCCATTCGGTTTTCTTTTTGAGGGAAGTAATTGAAAGTCACTTCTTCAAACTCCTCCAATAAACTCAGTATGAGTTCTCGATATCGGATTAACTTTTCATCTCGGGTTTCCCATTCTCCCCGTAACTGGTATATCACTAAGGCTGAGTCTTCAAAAACTTTCAAAACTTTGATTTTTCTGTCTACTACAGCACGAAGGCCCACAGTATACGCCTCATACACAGCCGTATTGTTTGTACAATCAAAATCCAATCTGGCGGTGAAAGGATAATAATCTTCTTCTAGGGATATGAGTACTGCACCAATTCCATACCCCATGGCATTGGATGCCCCATCAAAGTACATCTTCCAGACTTTCTTCTTCGGGGGAACCTCATCTGCTTGCGAAACATACATCAAATCTTCATCCGGGAAATCAAAGTTCAAAGGTTCATAATCATCCACCGCCTGACTTGCTAAGAATTCAGCCACTGCACTGCCCTTGATAGCCTTCTGACTTACTCATACAATGTCGTACTCTGACAATAAAACCTGCCATCTTGCCGTCCTCCCTAACAAAGAAGGTGCTTCCAACATATACTTGATTGGATCTAGCTTGGCAATCAACCACGTTGTGTGGTACAACATATACTGTCTGAGTCGTCAAGAAATCCAAGCTAAGGCACAACTCAATTTTTCTACCGACGAATATTTCAGCTCATAATCTGTAAATTTCTTGCTGAGATAGTAAATCGCTTGTTCTTTCTTCCTGGTCTCATCATGTTGCCCTAAGACACAACCCATGGATCTTTCAAATACTGATAAATACAGTATCATTGGTTTATCCGAAACAGGTGGCATTAATACTGGTGGGTTTGATAGATAATGCTTAACCTTTTCAAAAGCGATCTGACACCCTTCATCCTATTCTCCTAGATCACGTTTTTGAAGTAGCTTAAATATTGGATCACATTTGTTGGTTAATTGAGAAATAAACAGAGCAATGTAATTCAATCTTCATAGAAAGCCTCTTACTTCTTTTTGAGTGCATGGCGGTGGCAAATTCTGGATGGCCTTCACCTTATCTAGATCAATCTCAATTCCTCTTTTGCTAACAACAAAACCCAACAATTTCCCCGAAGTGGCTAAAGTGCATTTTGTCGGGTTTAGCTTGAGTTGAAACTTTCTTAATCTTTCAAAGAGTTTCTTAAGATTTGCAATATGCTCCTCTTCTCCTTGTGACTTTGTAATCATATCATCAACATAGACCTCGATTCCCTTATGCATCATATCATGAAACAAGGTCACCATGGCTCTCTGATATGTTGCCCCAGCATTCTTCAACCCAAATGGCATTACCTTGTAGCAGAATGTTCCCCACATTGTAACAAATGTAGTTTTCTCCATATCTTCTAGTGCTATCTTAATCTGATTATATCTCGAGAATCTATCCATGAAAGAAAACAAGGAACTCTTCGTCGTATTATCCATCAAAGTATCAATATGGGGCAAAGGGAAATTATCTTTGGGACTGGCTTTTTTCAAATCTCGATAATCGACGCACATTCGCACCTTGCCATTCTTCTTTGGTACTGGAACAATGTTCGCCACCCATTTTGGATATTTTGCCACCTTTAAGAATTCAGCATCAAACTGCTTCTTCACCTCCTTTCTTACCGTGAACAACATGTTCGGCCTCATTCTTCTCAACTTTTGCTGAATTGGCTTGCACAATCTTGGAGGGAGCTTATGAACCACAATATCTGGATCCAAACCAGGCATGTCTTGGTATGACCATGAAAATATATCTACATATTCCCGGAGTAAGGCTGTCAATTCACCCTTTATTGAAGATGGCAATGAGGTCCCAATTTTAACCTCCTTTATCTCCTCATCGTTTCCTAGATTTATCGCTTCCAATAACTCCTTATGAGGAATTACTTGTTTCTCTTCTTGTTCTATTTTTCTCAATAAATTCGGAGGTAGACCATAATCCTCAATATCTTCGTTGGCCTCAAAATCACTCGTGCAAATGGGTCTTTCAAAATCAATTTCAGAATTATTGACAGGAAGGTCCTCATATTCCGCATCCGGACACCTGTAAATAGGTGGGGAAGAAACAATATAGAAAAGCATATAGGTAATGAAAGAAAAAAAAATAGCATAAATGAAAGAATATGGACTCATCAATATGAAGAAAATGCATTGTGCTTGTTATTTATTGAATGATAATTTTCAAACAAAAAAGCCCATTACAAAAAAAAAAAAAAACTCTTAATATCTCTAGGTAAGATAATTAAGATTGTTTTTAATACATTACTTTGAAACAGACTTAAAGACTATGGGCAGCTCAGTCGCACTCCAATTGGTTAGTCTATATCCTGGTGGACAAGGTCGCACCATCCAGTTGTTATTCTTACTTTCTATTTCTTCCTCACCAGTCATGCAGATCATCATGTCCTGTATCTGCTCACCCTTATTCACATGAAACTTTTCAAAAGCTTGCTCGATCATTACGAGTACATCATCAGAGTTCTTTTCTTCGAACAAAAAACCGGCTGAGCAGAAGCTGTGAAAGATTGGTAGGAAAGTCATAGGCTCCCACTCAATATCCATACCTGCGAGACGGGCCATCATCCTTTGTCAGTTCTTTTCAACTTGTTTCCTCTTCTCATGGGCCTTTAGAAGATATCCCAGGCCAAACCGATCTTTCTTTCCCACTACTTCCATTGCCCGGGCCATCCCCTGAAGATACTTTCCGAGACCTTTACTAGCCCTATAGCCTTTTCCCATGGTAGTTCTTACTCATAACCTTGTATTCTTGGACAACTTTGATTTTGGAATTCTTCGTCCTTCAGTGACGAATACTGCATTTACGAACTCCAAAGATCATAAGGAACATTCCACAACATCCTTGTTTGGCTCAATGTAAGGAGAACCAGTAGATGCAGAGGCTATGATGTCCTCTTCTCCCGACACAGTAACCAAACATCCCTCCATCATAAATTTCAGCTTTTGGTGGAGAGATGAGGGTACAACCCCTGCTGAATGAATCCAAGGTCTCCCCAACAAACAGTTGTAGGACGGGGTAATATCCATGACTTGGAAGTTCACCTTATAAGAACAGGGACCTATCTCCATTGGGATCTTGATAGTCCCCATTACCTCCCGTCTAGTTCCATCAAAGGCTCTAACCACCGTGCAACTCGGCAACATATAAGAAATATCAACTAGCAGTCTAGACAGAGTTGCCAAGGACATCACATTTAATGAAGAACCATTATCCAAAAGCACCCTTGGTAGTATCTGCCCCTTGCAAGTGGTTGTTATATGTAGAGCCTTGGTTGATCCAATACATTTGGGTGGTATTTCATCGTAGCTGAAGTATATGTGATCATCTGCCGCAATGTTTCCCACCAGTCTATCTAGCTTTTCTACTGATATGTTGTTGGCCACGTATGCCTGATTCAAAACTCTCAACAGGGTATTTCTGTGTGGCTCCGAGTTCAGTAGCAAAGATAAGATGGAAATTCTTACTGGTTGACGCTGCAATTGCTCAACCACACTATACTCACTATGCTTAATGAATTTTAGAAACTCGCAAGCCTCTTTCTCATTCACTGGTTCCTTTATCTTGTTCGGGACTGACCCCCTCTCTACCACTTTTGACAAATCCATCTCAATATGGATTGGTTCAGCTGCCTTCTTCCCTTTATCTACTTCCCATTCTTTTCTTGGCAAACTTTGCTCAACAGTTTTTGGGGCATAATATCTTCCACTTCGTGTCAAGTGCCCCACACCTGTGATATCTTGCTGACTCAAAGACCCAGGCATAACTATGCTGCAGTCATATCTCCATGGTGCAGCTGTGTTTTCCTTGTAAGAAAATGAAAAAGGCAAATCAATGATTAACTTAGGTGCACTTTCCTCAATAACTGGCATAACTTTCTCCTCTGGTTCATCATAATAGATGATCAAGGATCTTCCTATTCCATAGCCAGCTGTATTCTCAATAACCTCTACTTTCTCCTTTGTCTCCTCATAAAACTGGGCCTCCCTATCATCCATTATCTTTTGGACTTTAGCCAAAAATTCCCCTCATTCCTGTATGATATGACCTTTACATCTATGGAACGGGCACCAATTCTGCACCCTGTTTGCAACCATCTTTAAACTTTCTGTATCCCCCACCATTCTTGCCTTAACCATCTCGACCCATACTGTTATCATTGGAGTCTTGACTTCCCTGACATCATTTTTTATCCTTCTGACTTTCTCTGTCCATATTGCATTTATTCGATTCTCAGCATGATTGGGTAATGGGTTTCCTGTTACATTCAGCCCATTCTTTGACCCAAACTTCACAACTTCGGTATTGATTAAACTTTGGAGTTTCTTTTTAAAGGTAATGCAATCCTCAGTCGAATGCCCCTGAATTCCTGCGTGATATGCGTAGTTGGTATTTGCATTGTACCATATTGGGTATGGCGGAGTCAAATGTTTAAGATATACAGGCGCGACAAGTTGGTCCTGGAGTAATTTGGGATATAGCTCACCATAGGTGGTAGGAATGGGAACAAACTGGAGTTTTTGATCGTTCCTAGGTGAACGTTGGTCGTTGCGAACAGGGTTTTAAGTATTTGGGATAGTGTTTTGGGGAAGGGTTATCTATGGTGATATGCCAGTTGGAAATGGTTGTTGTGGTATATTGGTATAAGGGAGTGGATTTTGGTAAGGTGGTTCACATTAGGGTAGTAAGGATTATACCCCGGGTAAGGTGTGTAGGGTGTAGGAGGTGCATAGGATGTAGAGGGAGTATAGGGCTTGGGAGGTGTATACGGTGTAGGAGGTACATAGGGATATTGGTTCAAGCTAACTGCGTGGGTTTCCTCTTTTTTCTTGGCAGGGAACACCTTCTTCGGAGTTGCAGACTTACTCCCGTCCATTTTCCCATTCTTAATGGCAGACTCTATCATCTCTTCGGATATCACCATGTCAGTAAAGTCTTTGGTGGCACTCCCCACCAATTTATCATAATATGGTGCTTTCAAGGTATGTTGAAAAGCACTATATTTTCCTTGTTGGTCAAAAGAGGTTGCACTTGTGTAGCTAGATCCCTCCACCTTTGCAAGTATTCCTTGAAAATCTCAGTAGTCTTCTTTTCCATGTTCTATAATGACAGCCTATCGGGTACCATATCAGATACATGCTTATAATGCTCCATGAAAGCTCAGGCTAAATCTATCCAAGAATGGATCTTAGTACGGGTAAGCTGGTTATACCACCGAGTTGCAGACCCTGTCAAGCTATCCTGAAAGCAGTGGATAAGCAGTTTTTCGTCACTATCATGTCCTGTTATTTTTCTGCAATACATGGTCAGGTGTGTCGATGGGTTGGTAGTCCTATTATACTTTTCAAAATCGGGTACTTTAAACTTGGGAGGAATCACCAAACCGTGTACCAAGCTCATTTCTTTAGCATCCAGACTGTAAAATAACTCGGCCCCTTCAATTGCCCTCAATCTCTCCTCCAGCAGCTGATATTTTTTTTGGGATTCTGCCATTTCAACCTTCTTTAGCTCAGTCGTCTTTGCTTCTTCCTTTTTAGCCAGTTCCTCAAAGTCTGGAATGTTAACATCATTTGGGTCAGCTCCAATATTACCTTTTCTGGGAACATAGTTCTGTGCCTCAGCAGCTAGCTAGATATAAACGTAGGAGGCTACCCTAATTGGCAGCTCTTAATCCTTTTGCTGTATGTTTTCAGGTTGATCCTCTTCATTTACCACCCTTTTCCCGGTGGCCAAACTCTCAACCCGGCCCTTTTTGTTTCATCATGGCACTCATCATTTCCATGAGTTTAATCATCTGTTCCCGTGACTCCTCCTGAGACTTAGCCAACTGTTCCTGCAATTCCCTTTGAGTTCTTTCCATTTTTTCAATTCTAGCAAGCTGATCGTTTTCCATAGCTCTGGCTTGAGATCGAGTATTGTAAGGGTGTCGAAAATCCGATTCTTTCTAAGTGCGACCAATTGTATCTTTAGTTTTGAAAAACCATGGATTAGAAATTATTGACATAATTTTTTTAATTTTTTATTAAAAATGAATGAATGACTAAATGTGAATGAATCAAAGAAAATGAATAAGTACATGACTACGTATATGAACATGAAAGAATAAATGAATGAACAAGTGAAATGAATAAATAAGTGGTTAAGTGTATGAATATGAATGAATGAACAAGTAAAAGGAATAAATAAGTGGTTAAATGTATGAATATGAATGAATTTTAAAAATGAATGATTATAAATATGAATAAATGTATGAATGAACAAACAAAGTATATAAATATGAATGCATTTGAAAGTATTGTCCCCGAGATAATTTCAACCGAACGGTCTTCATTGATTTCCTGGAACTACATACATCAAAGATAAAATAAAAAGATCATTGCCTAAGATAAGTCCATAATTTGCCTTTCAAAGTGCTATTACAAAATTAGTCCTATAGTGACTTCCTTGGATCTTGGACTTTCTTTTACAGTTTCCTTTTGGTTGCCCTGCTCTTCAATCTGACCCCTACTTGTTCACGACCCCTTGACATGTCAGCAGAAGCATCACCGTGTAAGTTTTTCTTAGCTTGCTTCTCCAGTTGATTGGCTCGGGCTTCCTCATGCTTTGCTATCTCTTTCCAATAGTTATTCTCCTTCTTGAGGTTTTTGACCTCTTGCTCCCATTCCCCAGAAGTCTTGAGTGTCCCTTCAAATCTGAGCTCGAAGGCACCTCTTGTTCTCCAAGTGTAATTCCTGAAGATCGCCCTTAGCAGTGTCCCTTTCTCTCTTTATCTTTTTTCTTTTCTCTTTCTCGAGCTGATTCCTTATTTTTCATGTCCTCAAGCTCTTCTTGCAGTCGGCTAATCTCTTTGCTCATTTGGGCCTTTTCTTTTTTGAATTTTGCCCTTGTAATTTCTAACTTTGATGGCACTTCCTTCGGTGGCGAACTCAAGAACTTAACTTCTTCCCTATTATATGCCAACAACCTGTCATTAATCCTCCTTTCTCTCTATGCTAGGTAGTCGGGTGTGACGATGTTGGCATATCTGGCTACCTTTATCGGACGGGTCTTTTTCCATGCTTCGATTATTCCCCGCACCTTTCCTGAGTAACCTTCTTCTCCATAAGTGAACTCTAATAGACCCAGTCCATGAGTTGCGGGTGTGAACTGTCGAAATTCAACTTGTCTTTGCACCAACAGAGGTGCGTAGCTCACGGCTCCCTAAATCCCGAGTAATGGAATCCCTGACTTGTCTCCGTATTTGTATAATACTGACATAGGGATCATCCACGGAGCTCTCCAAGTTATCATTTCATTTCTAACATTTTGGAACAAGTTGATCCATAGCTCTTCATTTCTGTCTTCGGGCCAATCTATTTTAAGGAATTCACTGATCGACACTAGGGTTTTCAAGTATGGTTTGAAAGAGATATCCTCCCTTCTCAAAAAATGGCTCTGAATTCAAACGTAGAGAAGCTGCATACACCCATTGAATCTTCCCTTTCCTTCCTTTTTGCAAAAGTTCAAAGATCGAATAGTTTCTGCTAGGATGGATCTATCTTATGTCTTAACTACTCAAAAAGGTCAACTATGACCAACTCGACACGTCCTAGTGTCCCCGGGAAGATAACCAAACCATATATGGCTAAGGCAAAAATATCCCTAGCAATTTCTCTATTTTGGTGACTTCGGATTACAGATTGGAGAGCATCCCACGAAATACACTCACTTTTCCCTTTCTTAACCACATATGCATCGACCCATTTGCTATCTATTCCCACAATCCTAGCTAATTTTTTCTTGAACCCTAATGTCTTAAAATCTTTCAAACAAATCCGATCAGGGATAGCATCCTCAATACGCAACAAAGTCGAATATCCCTCTATAGTCGGTGTCATGTCTTCCTTGTTGAAGGTGAAGCATCGGTAAGCAGGATTCCAGAAATGTACCATAGCCTGAATCAACTCACTACTAATCCTAACCGAAATCAACAGTGCTATGTCTCCATATATCTGAGTGAAAGTCCTCTTTTCTAACATATCCCATTGACTCCAAATATCCATCAACCCTCGGAGATCGTTTTGCCGGTAAACTAAATCTACCCGTTCTGGCAATACTGATATATATCCCTCCTTTAAACAATCTACATCTCTTCGCTGCTCTGACTCCGACCACTGCCGTACCCCTGCATGTTCTTCCACTATCGAACTAGCCTGACCTTCCATGAAAGCCCTCTTAGTTGAAGATTATCCCGAGGCCAATAATTTTCTATGCATTATGATGACAAAAAAAAATGCATGAAAAAGAAACAAGTCAGTAAAGGTGAAGAAATCAAATAATAACAAAATAATACAACAAATGTCCTAATAAAAATTTGGCATTACGACGCCTTTGGGGATGGAATTTTGAATCTATGGTGGGCAGAATGATGTGCGTTCATCATGGCCCGATTTGCAAAATTTATTCGGGATGTAAAACAGGTGATGAAAGGTTAGAAGTGTCACTCCATGTGTTCCTAACTTCGGTAATTGTATCAAAAATTCGGTAGAGATTCGCTTATGTTGGCTCTATGGTTCACTATATGTGGGTGAATGAAGTTCTAAAAGGCCCCGAATTGTTCCTCACTGTCGCCTGTGAAGGCAAATAAGGCACCCCGATAAAAGCGAGTTCAATTTGTTAGAATATATTTTCCTAGCCCATGCGGATTGTTAATAACTGGAGCTTAGGTAATTTATACTCCGGAAGTATTTTGCTAACCCATGTGGATTGTTAATCACGGGAGTGTAGCTACTTTACAGAGCTCATGTTATGCAAATGCAAGTGCAATGTGTGTGATGAGGAACAACAAACCTTTCACCACCTATTCTACAACCCTGATTCTAAATACCTCGATAAGACTAAACAATATAAATCATCAATTAATCAATAAATGAATATATGCACCAAAATAACCAGAGAACAATTATAATATGTATGCACATGAATATAGACATATTTAAGAGCATTTTATTATTTTCAAAATTCTCATATTTTTAAAAAATGTGGGAATTAAAATTAAATACCAATTAAACGCGACAAAACCGAGACTTTGATAACACACGACTAATTCTAGGGCTGACTCTCTAACAATTCCCCATCGGAGTCGCCAAGCTGTCACAACCTAAAAAATAACATAACAAGTCTCATCGCAAGACTTTATTATTCGTTAAGCGTGACATTAAAAAACCCGAGGAAAAGTCGACTTAATTCCACTTCTTTTTTAAAAAAAAATGAAGGTTTTGAAAATGACCTTGAAAAAAAATGGAGTCCCCACCAATCTTTTTTTAGTTAGGTGTGATCGGCCACCTATTAAAACCGGTTTTGTAAAATATTTTAAAATTAATTAAAACATTTTTAAAACCAATTTCAAGTTTGCGTTTTAAACCAGAGAAATGGGTTCGAGACTCGATTACGTGTGGGGAAGGATTAACACCCCCACAACGCCCGTATAAAATGGTACCTTATTAATCATGTATTATCTCAAGTCTCGGTAAAAAGTCGATTTTTAATTTGGTATTTCAAGTCAATTCCCAATTTAAATAAAAATAATTCCATTTTTATTTGAAAATGATCCGAAATTTATTAATTCCAAATTTTTCTATATTCCCCAACAAACGTGGCAAAATATAGAAATTTTTATTAGCAAGGAAAATTTTCCAAATCATTCTCGTTTTAAAGAAGATATTCCATTATTAATGATAACTGATGATGTCCTCCCCAGCAAACCCAACAGAGAACTCATGAATTATTTTAACTCGGGAATATCTTTATTTTATTGAAAATCATTATCTTTTTCAAGACATTTTAAAACATATGAATATGAAAATATGGCACATGAATAAAATGACATAGCAAAGTCTAGATAATATAATACAACCTAAATGATGTGATATAATCTAAAAGGCATAGCATATCCTAAATGAAATGAAATATCCTAAGTATCATGATATTCTAAATGAAATGAAATATCCTAAGTGACATAATGTATTATAAATGAAATGAAATGTCCTAGGTAACATGATATATTATAAATGAAATGATCTAAATGACATGGCAAATTTAGATGATATGGCATATTTTAAATGACATGGCATATTCTAAAATAATATAATCTAAATGACATGGAATATAATCTAAATGACATGAAACATAAAATAATGCTATCATGTAATATGCATGAAAATAGAAATAATAATGCATGAACATAGTATATGCTAAATAATGTGACAAAAATAAATAACTAAATAGAAGCATAGGATAACATATAATATTCAAAAACATAAAACAAACAACATAACATCATAAAATAAATCAAAATAATAACAATATCATGGAAATTATCAAAAATCACATATTATATAGTATGCACAAACATGGCAAATGCAATGCATGAAAATGTATTTTTTCTTTTAATTAAGGAAATCCGTATATCTAAAAAGATATCTGGATACCTTAGGAAAATATATCAAATTAAATTTTCTAAAATCAAAATACTTTGTGAATTTTTGAAAACAATTTTGAAAATCTTGGATTAAAAATAAAACCCTAGCCAAACCCTTTTAAAATGGCTCTAATTTCCTAAGTTTAAAATACCGGACTTGACCACCCTTAACCCGGGGTTTATAAAATTAGTTTTAATTTTTTAAAAGGCTTAGAAACTATCCTAAGACAGTAGATAAAGCTTCTAACCAACCCCCTCTAAATGCCTTAGCCAAATTCAACAATTGTTTTTCTTTTGAGTTTAAATCTGCCTATACTATCCCATTTTGATACACGATTTTTTAACCTATTTTTAAAAATTCAAAAAAATCTAAAAAAAAAAAGACTGGAGACTTTGAACATGTAAAATTACAAGAGAAAAATTGGATTAATTTTTTGATTAAAGATGACTTCCCAGAAAAATCGGGAAAGTACGAGTATTGGGTGAAAAACTGTTTTGCCAAAACACATTTTTTTGCCTTTGATAAAATCATTTAAAAATCAAAGTAAAAATGTTGGAGACTCTCCTAAAGACCTACAACAGTAACTAAAACATTTAAAAACCTTGGACAAGAATTGGCTAAGTAAAAAAAATCACCCTTTAATTTTTCACAAGTATGCTCAAATGAGCATGAATTTGAGCCATTGATTGGCCTAAGTCATAAATCATGTGGCATGGCATGGAATGTATGAAAATACAGCAAAGTGAATGCATGAAATGCATGGTTTAAAGTCTAGTGATATGGAAAATGCATGGCATAAATAACCTAAATGCCTAGCATGAGTTTGCAGGACAATAAATGCTATCCTAACTTAATATGCATGACCTAGTGTCTAAATGACAAGGCAAATGACATGGAATAATGAAAATGACCTAGTGCCTAAATGACATGGGAAATGACAAGGCATATGAAAATGGCCTAATGTCTAAATGACATGGAATAATTAAAATGGCCTCAAGCTAAATGACATATAAAATGACATGGCACATGAAAATGGCCCAAAGTTTAAATGACATGTAAAATGACATGGAATATGAAAATGGCCTAAACTTAAATGACATGGAATAATTAAAATGGCCTAAAGCTAAATGACATATAAAATGACATGGCATATGAAAATGGCCAAAAGTTTAAATGACATGTAAAATGACATGGAATATGAAAATGGCCTAAACTTAAATGACATGGGATAATTAAAATGGCCTAAAGCTAAATGACATATAAAATGACATGACATATGAAAATTGCCTAAACTTAAATGACATGGAATAATAAAAATGGCCTAAAGCTAAATGACATATAAAAATGACATGGAATATGAAAATGGCCTAAATTTAAATGACATGGAATAATAAAAATGGCCTAAAGCTAAATGACATGTAAAATGACATAGATCTCCAAATGAAATAGCAAATAACATGACCTAAAAAAAAGACCTAAAACTTAGAGGAGATACACATGGCCGAATGGCCTAGGAACTAAAATGTTGTGAGAAATGTCATGTAAAATGACCTAACTAAATGCTATGGAAGATGATATGAAAAATAGAAATGGCCTAAACTATATGACAAAAGCCCAAGATGCAAGAATATGACATAAGTCAAAAGAACAAGATTGTTAGCAAGAATATTAATATACAAAAAGATAAACAATAATAGAAATAAGCAAGTTAGAGTAAGCAAATAAATAACAAAGAGATGAGCTCCATGGTTGGTACATTGGACAGAGCCCCCTAACCATTATCTCTTGATTTTCATCAAGGTCATGAAGCCTTTTCAATCTCAAAATCATAAAAAATAACTAATGTAAAAAAAATATGGAGATGAGCTCCATGGTTGGTATATTGGACAAAGCCCACCATAACCTTTATCACTTGATTTTCATCAAGATCATGAAGCCTAACCATTTTTTTTTTGTTTTTTTGAAAAGCAAGAACAACAAGAAAGATGTAAAAGAAATTGTAGAAAATCACATGGAAAACAAGAAATAAAGCATGAGGAAGAAGAAGAAAAAATGTAGTAGCAATGGTAGAATGGTTACCTCAACAAAAGCTTTTCTTTTTTTCTTTCAAAAACCTTTTATTTTCTCAATTAGCTACTGATTTCCAGCCTCCAAAACTTCAGCCACTTAAGGAAAAATCAAACATTCCCCCCTCTCTCATGCTTGGCTGAATGGCCCTCCAACCATTGGATCAAATGTGCGCTTTTTTCTCCCCCAATTTTGGCCTTTAGATTAAGATTTTTTGATAACAACATAAAAATGTCATCTTTCCAATTGATAACAGCCCTTAATATGTGTACTTAGCCCTTGTAATAACCTCAGCCCTTAGATGCAAAAGAGGACCAATCCCATGCACTCTTTTGCTTGGCCCTTTGAGTGCCTACCCTTGGATGAGTTGTGCTCTTCTATTCTTGGCCATTGGATGAGGATTCTTTCATGAAAACATAAAAATGTCATCTTGGCATTTATTCCCAGACCTTAACATGTGTACTCAGCCCTTGTACATGGCCTAAGCCATTGGATGAAAAGGAACAAGGTCGTGCACTTCCTTGCTTGGCCGAATAGATGTACACCTTTGGATGAATTGTGCTCTTCCATTCTTGGCCATTAGATGAGGGTTCTTTCATGACAAATAAAAGTGTCATCTTGGCATTTAAACTTGGCCATTGGATGGTGCTTCAACTTTCCTACAAGGCACCTAAGCCATTGGATGAAGGGGGGACCATTTGCAAGGTGCTAGTGGTAGTATGTGAGCTTGATAGTGACTAAGGAATTAAATTGATCAAGCTTCCTTCTTCTCCTCTATGCTGGCTGATCAAAGGAGGTAAATCCCAGCAATTCCTTCTTCTTTCATATTTTCCTTAATTACAAATTTGCTCTTTTCGGTTTCTTCGATAAAATGACCTTTTTGACCCCCGAACCTAAATAAATAGCAAACGGACTCCAAATTCAATTTTTTTTTCAATAATTCAGAAATAATAAAAAATTGAATTTTGAAAGTTTTCAAAATTTTTCGAGTCCATTTGCTATTTATTTCAGATTTATTTCCAAAATTGCCCCTTAATGCACCCGAACTTTTTCCATTTTTTAAACGAGCTCTGAATCCATATTTTTCTTCACCAATATTTTCCAAATAAATTAAATGTGTGATCTGGAAGTGTTCACAATTTTTGGAGCTCATTTACTATTTTTTTTTGGGATTTATCTGCTTGAATTTCTACATAGTAGGTTCGGGATTTGGCCATTTTGCAAACGAACTCCGAATCAAGATTTTATTTCACCAATCTCTTCCAAATAATTTAAAAATGAGATCTGAAAATTTTCAAAATTTTTGGAACTCGTTTGCTATTTTTTCGGGATTTATCCTGTTGAATTTCTACATAGTGGACCCGGGATTTGGCCATTTTGCAAACAAACTTTGAATCAAGATTATATTTCTCCAATCTCTTCGAAATGATTTAAGAATGAGATTTGCAAATTTTCAGAATTTTTGGAGTTCATTTGCTATTTTTCCCAAATTTTCCAATTTTGCCCTTTTGCCTCCGAAACCCGTTTTGCTCAAATCAAGTCCAATTTTCATATTTTCTATAAACTGAGCCTTGGTCTATCCTTGTTTAATCACTCCTCATCAATTAGGGGCTTTATTCCTATCGAATCGGGTTATTTCTATAATTCTTCCAAATTTCAACGAAATCCACCAAAAATCCTAATTCTCGGTTTTCTCCCGAATTGACTTTTCTTTCAGTTTTTCTTCCAAGTAGCTTCTCCATTACTCGTAGTCAATGCTTATATTTCATTTGGAACCTTCAATTCTGTCCGATTTGATCGTTTAAGCACTTTTCCACAAATTTCCCGAACTAAGGTTTCCTTTCTACTGAATCTCCGTAATCCAACTTTTGAACTCCATAACTTTCAATGTAGACCTCGGATTATCAAAATTCTTTCACCATCTTTCAATTGAACTTCAAATCTTGATTTTGAAAGTGAGTTGACTTTTTCAGTAGTTGACTTTTCGGGGTTGATTTTTTCGAGGTTGACTTTTTCAAGTTTGACTTTTTCCATCTGCTTTCTTAAACTAAGTCATGGAGTACCACCTGCATAATGAGAAAAGCCTTTTTGCATTCTGAATCATCAATTTAGGAAGAAAACATACCTGATTTAATGGTTCAGACAAAATTAGGTGTCTAGAGTCACTAAATAAATTTTTTACATCATTAAATGTTTTTATTTGAATAATTAAGTGAAAATGCTTTTGTCTCTAATGACATTAATAATTCGTCACCAAAAATTATATTCATATATGACAAAAAGTAAAATTGACACAAGTAAACATGAAACATCATAAATGTTTTTCCTGTATTAGGATTTGGTGGGAAATTTTGGCGCCATATATTACTTTACAAAAATTTCTGATAAATATAAAAAACGTCACACATAATAAAGAGTGATGTTTATCAAATGGGTGACGAAATCTAAATTTGTCACATAATGATATGAATTTGTAACATAAAATTAATGCGTCACTAGATAAATGTCACTAATTCACATATTTTATATATGACAAAATATGAATTGTCACAAAAAAATTCTCTCCATTAGGATTTGGTGGGAAAATTTGGCGCCATACTTTATGTGACACAAATTTATGATAAAGATATAAAACTTCACACATAATAAAATGTTCATTAGATATGTTACGTTATTTCAATTTTGTCACGTAATTATATAAATTTGTGACATAAAAATGACGCGACATTGAATAAATTGTCACAAATAATCAAATTTCTTGTAGTGAATACCCCAGCTTGTTGAAGAGCAGCTCCTCACTAAAGTTTCAGTAGAGCCCATCCAACCCCATACCCAAACTGGTATGAAGAAAATGCATGTTGTGATTATCATTGCGGGATTCGAGGATATTCCACAAAAAATTGCATATCTCTAAAATGAAAGGTTCAAGCACTCATTAATGACGGACGGATAGATATTTGGAAGAAACAAAGGTCAAACGACGTGGAAAATTCACTGTCTGTGCATGGTGAGACAAATATGGATGTCATAATGGGAGAGGAAGGCATAAAGGTCGAAAAGAGCATCGAGGAATAGTTGGTTTTTGATTAAGAGAAAGCATGTCAAGGGTATTGAGGAATATGCATGTAGTTCTATACGTCACGATGAAAACACTTGTTTCATGTCGACATCTTTTTTATTTAAATAAGTTTTGAGTTTTAAATGCTTTGTGTCAAATTGCGTTTTAGCAATAATTTGAATTTGCAAAAAAAACATTGAAGAAATTTTGATTTTGTAAAAATTGAACAATAATAATGTGTTTTTAAAAGAATTTTTTTTTCACATTAAGAAATAATAGAAAATCTCGAGAATATTGATGATCATTGTTAGAATTGATCCAATACCCTCAAACTTCTCTTTCGAGCTTTCTCATGCCTAAATCCTTTGAATTGAAACCACTTGAAAGACCTAATGCTTCAAGAAAGAATTTTAAATTTCATGAACCATGGATACTGCAAAGTAACAAAAATGTAAATCCTGGCTTAGGCTATGAACTATGGAACGAACATTTTGAAAATTTTTAAGCTCCTTGGAATCTCAACTAATGAAACATTTTTTAGAATCCATATCGTTGTGATTTGATGTGCATCAAGGTTATGCCAATACTATCCGCATCCCATCCAATAACCATAAAAACACGAATTTCTCGAACATCGCTTTAGATTGACATTTCGGGGCATATTGACTGAACAAGGTTGGGCCATACACTTTCCCCCTGTTCTAAGCAACCCAAGATAGAAAATCACCTCTTTTAGTATAAACCCAGAAAAGAAAAGACTTGCGATATTCCTCATAATGATACGAATTCTCATGGCCAATCAAATGGGGCATCATTTGTAGATATGGTGGATAGGTGGAGGATAAAATGAAGTAATACATGAATTTTCGGGGCATGCATCAATAAAAAAAATTGCAAAAAATAAGTGTGACATCATGCATTTATGAAATTCAATATGGTTTCAAGAAGAAAAAAGAACATTCTCAACATTTTTCTCAAGGAATGACTCTTCAGTTTAATTAGTTGTGTTCGAGATGAAAAATGACCATCTATCGTCATCCCTTCACAATTATAAAAATTATTCCCTTTTGCTACCCCTTTTGAGCCTAAGAAATTCTTTCTTTAAACCCTGATCAAGGATCACCCTCCATACTGGGGGGCAAATACGATGATGGATCTTTTCAAATATCATGGATAATTGAGTCCTGGTTCAAAGATAAAGAAAAGAATGCCTTGAACCAAAGAGCAAATTGAGCTCTCAAACAAGTACGGGCTCATTCTGTCAAAGTGGAAATGCCAAAAAAAAAAGAGAAAATATGGAAAAGATGACGAAATAAAAGCCCAAAAACATAACAAAAATAAAAGAAACAAAAACCCAAAGATGAAAAGAGAAGCTCAGAAAGGACAAACGTTTTGAAAAGAATCCTCCTAATGAAATGATTTTTATTAAGCTAAAAAAAACGTGTAAAAGAAGAAAAAGGGAAAAAAGTAAGTGACATGTGGACATCTTTATTGAGCTAAAAAAACTTTTAATCTCTATTGTATGGATACGTTCGTTGTGGTGGAACATAATAAAGATTTTGCTTCAATGATATTTTATTTTCATTTTTTGTAGGTTTCATATTTTATTTTTATTTTTTGTAGTTTTTGCTTTTCTATCCCATCATTTTTTACAATTAACTCATCATTTTTTCTATCTCATCTCCGAGCAACCCTTTATCTTCTTTCCCTTCCTCACTCTCTCATCATTCTTTTCTATCTCATTTCCCACCAGCTCTTTTGTTTTCATTTTTTGAAATCTTTTTCGCCTATCTCTTCATCCTTATCCTATTTTTTTTTTTTAAAGTTAAAAACCCAAAAAAATATAAAAACCAGAACATGTAAAAAAATAGAAAGGGAAAAAAGTGGGTGACATGTGGACACCCCATTGAGCTAAAAAACTTTTACTCTTTATTGTATAGATACGTTCATTGTGGTGGAAGATAATACAGATTTTGCTTCAGTGATGTTTTATTTTCATTTTTTTTGTAGGTTTCATAATGTTGCTATAATTTTTTTTAAGCATGGTATTACGAGGTTAGTTTGTTTGTCGTTTTTTTTCTTCAATATGATTGTTATTTTATTTTTATTTTTTCATAAAATTTTATTTATTTTTTATTTGTTAATTTTTATTTCAATAAATTAGCATGAGTAGAGTTTTTTAAAGAAAAACTTCTAGTCTAGCTTTCTTCTTCATTTTCATGGTGTTTTCTTGGTTTTTCTATCATGTTTTCCTACAATATTTTTCTTAGAAATAAAGTTTCTTTAATGTTTATTCATGTTTTCATCTTCTTCTTCTTCTTTGAAATGGTGGAAACAAGTTTTTTTCTTAGAGTTTCATGCCATGGCCGAATGGCTCATTTTTTTTGCCTTTTTTTTTTCTTTTTTTTCTTCCTTGCATGTTGTTGCGAAAAAATGATTTATACAAGTTTTTTAAAGTATTCTAAGGTTCTGATTTTTACAAAATATGAAGCAAAAAAGGTTGAAATGGCTACATGATCTTGGCTAGACCAGTGAATATGGTTTGGTGAGACGCTATGCCCATTTGACACCATCCATGAAGCTTACCTTATTTTCTGTTTTACATGGTTTATTTTCTGTTTTGATGAGATGGAAAGGCTTCATGATCTTGGCAAGACCAAGTGATCATGATATTAGAAAGCTATTATATTTATATTACTTAATCATTTTAGTAAAAAGCTAATCGTGCAAAGCACAAACCAAAAATACCTAATAATAATAAATAAAGTCCAAAACTTCAAAGAAATATTGAAAAAATCGAACCGGTGAGACCTTCGATTATTGATTCGATCGATCCAACCAATTGGACAGGTTGAACCAGTCGGTTGTATTAAAAAAAGAATTTAAATATTAAATATAGTAAATATTTAATAAAAATATGTATTTGGCTAAATGGTATGATTTTTACAAATTGTAGAAATTGCCCCTCTTGAATCATACCATTAGATGCAAAAGAGGACCAATCCCATGCACTCACTTGCTTGCCCCTCTTGAATGCCTACCCTTGGATGAGTTATGCTCTTCCATTCTTGGTCATTGGATGAAGCCAATATAAAAATGATATCTTGTAGATTAAATCCACCCCTCAACATGTGTACTCAGCCCTTGTAGATGGCCTAAGCCATTGGATGAAAAGGGATAATCCCATGCACTCCCTTGCTCAACCGAATTGATGCTCACCCTTGGATGAATTGTGCTCATCTTTTTTCTTCCATTCTTGGCCATTAGATGAGGGTTATTTTATGAAAAATAAAAATGTCATTTTGAAATTTAAACTTGGCCATTGGATGGTTCATTCAACTTTCCAACAAGACACCTAAGCCATTGGATGAAGGGGGGACCATTTGCCAGGTGTTAGTGATAGCATGTGGCATGATAGTGACTAGGGAATTAAATTGCTCAAGCTTCCTTCTTCTCCTCTATGTTGGCTGACCAAAGGAAGAAAAAATCCCAGCAATTCCTTCATCTTTCATATTTTCCACAATTACCAATTTGCCCTTTTTGGTTTCCTTAGTGAAATGACCTTTTTGCCCCCCGAACTTAAATAAATAGCAAACAGACTCCAAATTCGAATTTTCTTTTTTCAATACTTCCAAAATAATAAAAAATTGAATTTTGGAAGTTTTCAAAATTTTTCGAGTCCATTTGCTATTTATTTCGGATTTATTTTCGAAATTACCCCTTTTATGCACCCGAACTTTAACATTTTTTAAACGAGCTCACAATCCAGATTTTTCTTCACCAATCTCTTTCAAATAATTTAAAAATGTGATCTGGAAGTTTTCATATTTTTGGAGCTCATTTACTATTTTTTGGGATTTATCTGCTTGAATTACTGCATAAGGGACCCAGTATTTGGCCATTTTGGAAACGAACTCCGAATCCTGATTTTCTTTCACCAATATCTTCCAAATAATTTAAAAATGATATTTGCAAATTTTCATAATTTTTTGAGTTCATTTGCTATTTTTTCGGGATTTATCCTATTGAATTACTACATAGGAGACCCGGTATTTGGCCATTTTGCAAACGAACTCTGAATCAAGATTTTCTTTTGCCAATATCTTCAAAATGATTTAATAACGAGATTTGCAAATTTTCAAAATTTTTGGAGTTCATTTGCTATTTTTCCCATATTTTCCAATTTTGCCTTTTTTTCAGATTTTCAGATTTTCTTCAAATTGAGCCTTTGGCTGCCCTTGTTTAATCATTTCTCATCAATTAAGGGCTTTAGATCTTCTAAATTGGGCCATTTCTGTAGTTTTTCTAAATTTCACCGAAATCCAAAAAAACCCTAATTCTCGGTTTTCTTCCGAATTGACTTTTCTATCAGTTTTTCTTCCATGTAGCTTCTCTATTACCCATAGTCAGTGTTTATATTTCATTGGATACCTTCAATTTTGACCAATTTGATCGTTTAAGCACCTTTCCCTAAATTTTCCGAATTACGGTTTTCTTTCTACTGAATCTCGTAACCCAACTTCCGAACTCCATATCATTCAATGTAGACCTCGGATTATCAAAATTCTTTCACCATTTTTCAATTGAACCTCAAATCTTGATTTTGAAAGTAGGTTGACTTTTTTAGTAGTTGACTTTTTCAGTAGTTGACTTTTTTGGGGTTGATTTTTTCGAGGTTGACTTTTTTCGAGATTGACTTTTTTTGAGTTTGCCTTTTTTTGTCTGCTTTCTTAGACTAAGCCTCAGAGTACCACCTGCAATATGAGAAAAGCCTTTTAGCATTCAGAAACATCAATTTGGGAAGAAAATGTACCTGATTTAGGGGTCCGGACAAAATTAAGTGTCTACAGCTGCCCCTCTTTGGCTATTGCTGAGAATAAGGAATCAGGCAAAGATAAACAAATACTAATTTTGTACGGTTAGTGAAATCCCATGTGAAGGAAAGAGAAAGGGGTTTTCTTTTTCATTTTTTTTACTATAAATTGAAGATTTTGTGCTTTAAATTGAATTCCCTGACTAATCAAGGCTCGACCCGTCTTAAGGAAACATGTTCGATTTCAAAAGAAAAAATTATGGCCGAAGGTCTTAAAAATGGTGCCCGAAGATCTTAAAATGGTGCCCGGAGATCTTAAAATTGGTGCCCGAAGGTCTTTCAAAATGGTGCCCGAAGGTCTTTAAAATTGGTGCCTCAAGGTCTTTAAAATTGCCCGAAGGTCTTTAAAATGGTGCTCGAAGGTCTTTAAAAATGATGCCCGAAGGACTTTAAAATGGTGCCCGAAGGTCTTTAAAAGTGGTGCCCGAAGGTCTTTAAAACTGGTGATCGAAGGTCTTTAAAACTGGTGCCCGAAGGTCTTACTCGTGATTAAAATACCTTGACGACGGTCTCAAGGCTCGACTCATTTGATAAAACAGAATGAATTCGATTTAAAATAAAAGGAAATACCTCGACGGTGGTCTCAAGGCTCGACTCATTTGAGAATCATAACGAGTTTGATTTAAAACAAGAGGAAATACCTTGACGGTGGTCTCAAGGCTCGACTCATTTGAGAAGCTGAACGAGTTCGATTTGGGAAGCCAAAGTTTTCTTGATTCCTGCAATGTTAGCTAAATGTAATGATGAGAATGACATGCTTTGCAAATGCTTATATGTTTCCTGAGGATGAATGTAGTCAAATGATTGTGTCATGATTTCTAATCCATGATTTCTTTGAGGTTCACAGATTATCTGACTTCATGACGGAGTCTTCAATTGTTCACTAATGCCCCACTTAAAAAACATTTTTACTCAAGATAATTTGTCAAACAGTCCCAGTTTCTAACTTTGCTGAAATTCACAAATTTCTGACTTCATGATGGAGTCTCCAACACATTCACTGTTTTCCTTTACTTGGTGAATTTTCCATCAGGATTAGTGGTTTCCAAACCTTTTCTAAGATTTAGATCTATTCCTTAGTAATACCTTTAAACTCCTTTTTATTAAAGAATTTAGGTTTACTAATCATCATTCAATTTTAATAACAAACAAAATGCAATTTCGAAAATGTATGAAAGAAAGTATGAAACAAGCAATTGTCATAAAAAAAAAAGGGTAACAAAAATTTATTGCAACAAAATGTTTTAAAATGATAAAAGTGGATATCAAGGATATGAGAAACAAATGTAAAGTTATAGGTTGTTGATGCCCTGGATGCGGAATATCTTGGACCCTTCCTTTTTCAAATCATCTGAAATTTCTCTTGAACGGCCAAGTCACTTAGGTAATCCCTCGGCTTCTGTAGTTACGTCAGACTGAGTCGTTCCCCTTTTCTATGATTTTCAAGCACTTTCTCCCCCTTTACACGAAGCATTGATTCAAACCTTAATCAGTACTTGAGCCACCCTTTGCGGGTTTTCAACTAATGTGTCCCCCATTCGGTTTTAAGTCGCCCTTTGCGGGTTTTTATTTTTTTGGGTATTCTACCATGCATTTGAGAATTCTAAATGCTTCCAAGGTAAAAATGTCAATTCAAAAGATGGGATGAATTCTGAGAAAAACTTTTCAAATTAAATACCCATACTTGATCGAAATAGACTTTTAAAGTACGTAATGTAGGCCAAGGTTCGGGTTTAGAAGGAAAGGATAAAATAGGCCCAAAATGTGTTTAAGGGTAATTGCACCAAAGATCATTTCCTGAGGATAATTCATTCTTGAGACATTTGTCCCTTTTTTTTTTTTGCTAGCTTTCATTTGTCATTCTTTGATTTCACATTTTCCAATGGCTCTCTTTTTTTGCCATGATTTTGATTATTTTTTCTTGTATTTGCCCTCATGTGTAGAGGGTGATCCTTGATCAGGATTCAACGAAAGAAACAATTCCTAAGGCTCAAAGGGGTGACTAGGGATAATTTCTTCTTAGTGACGAAAATATGAAAGATGGCCATTTATCACACCAAGCATGACTATTTTCTTTGAAAAGCGATTCTCAGGGGAGATAGATATATAGAATTTCCATTTCTACACTTGGAATCATTCGAATTCCCATGTGCATAGCGCCACACCTTTTTTTTTTTTAAGCATATTACTTCTTCAGTTCATCAGCATTCACAGGATGTCTAAAATCATCTCCGTCCATTCGAGTTAGAATCAATGCTACTCCAGAAAAAGCTCTTTTTACCACATAGGGCCCTTCCCAATTTGGAGCCCATTTTCCTCGCGGATCCTTCACTATGGGGAGAATTTTTCTCAGTACCAACTCTCCTTCTCGGAACTGTCTGGGTCGAACCTTCTTATTATGGGCTCGAATCATCCTTTTCTGATACAACTGCCCGTGACAAATTGCCTTCAATCTTTTCTCCTCGATGAGATTCAGCTGCTCATAACAAGTTTTAACCTATTTTGCCTCTTCTAGGCCAACCTCCATCAAAACCCGAAGTGAAGGAATCTCAACTTCAATGGGTAACACTGCTTCCATACCATATACCAAAGAAAACTGCATTGCCCCTGTAGATGTGTGAACTGAAGTGCGATATGCATGAAGAGCAAAAGGCAAAATCTCATGCCAATCCTTGTACACATTAGTCATCTTCTCGACAATCTTCTTGATGTTCTAATTGGCTGCTTCTACTGCCCCATTCATCTTCGGACGATAAGGTGCCGAATTGTGATGCGTGATTTTGAAACGAGTACATACCTCTTTCATCATCTTGTTATTCAGATTGAGAGAATTATCTGAAATAATTCTTGCTGGCAATCCATATCGGCATATGATTTTCTTCTTGACAAATCTGCATACCACCAACTTCGTTACATTCGTATAAGAAGCAGCTTCCACCCACTTTATGAAATAGTCTATGGCCACCAGGATGAAACTATATCCATTTGAAGCTTTCGGGGTAATAGGCCCAATCATATCCATTCCCCACATTGAAAATGGCTAAGGTACGATCATGACATGCAATGGCGATGGCGGCACATGAATCTTATCCGCATAAATCTGGCATTTATGGCACTTCCGGCAATAACTGATACAATCTCCTTCCATCGTCAACCAATAATACCCTGCCCTCATAATCTTCTTAGCAAGCATGTAACCATTAGCATGGGTGCCACATATCCCTTCATGGACTTCCTCTATGATTCTTTGAGCTTCGGGAGATCCGACACATCTCAATAGGACTTGATCTTTCCCTTTCTTGTATAGAATCTCGCCATCTAGAATAAAACCCATTTTTAGCCTTCTCAGAGTCCTCTTGTCATTCTCTGTTGCCTGTTCTAGATACTGTTGACTCTTGATGTACTGCAATATGTCGTTATACCAGGGGAGACCATCTGCTTCTTCTTCAATACTCAAACAGTGGGCAGGAGACTCATATATGCTCATCTTGATCGGTACAACTTTCGCCCCTTCATTTACTTTAAACATTGATGACAAAGTAGCCAAAGCATCCGCCATCCGATTTTCTTCTCGAGGGAAGTAATTTGAAACTTACTTCTCGAGGGAAGTAATTGAAACTTACTTCTTTAAACTCCTCCAATAAACTCAAAATGAGTTCTCTGCATCTGATTAACTTTGTATCTCAGGTTTCCCATTCTCCACGTAACTGGTATATCACTAAAGCTGAGTCTCAGAAAACTTCCAAAACTTTGATTTTTCTGTCCACTACTGCACGAAGGCCCATAGTACACGTCTCATACTCAGCCGTATTGTTTGTACAATCGAAATCCAATCTGGAGGTGAAGAGATAATAATCTTCTTCTGGGGATATGAGCACTGCACCGATTCCATGCCCCATGCATTGGATACCCCATCAAAGTACATCTCCCATACTTTCTTCTTCAAGGGAGCCTCATTCGCTTGCGAAACATACATCAAATCTTCATCTGGGAAATCAAAGTTCAACGGCTCATAATCCTCCACTACCCGACTTGCTAAGAATTCAACCACTACACTGCCCTTGATAGCCTTCTAACTTATGTATACAATGTCGTATTCTGACAACAAAACCTGCCATCTTGTCGTCCCCCCTGACAAAGAAGGTGCTTTTAACATGTACTTGATCGAATCTAGCTTGGCGATCAACCACGTTTTGTGGTACAGCATGTACTGTCTAAGTCTCCGAGCAATCCAAGCTAAGGCACAGCACAACTTTTCTACTGACAAATATTTCAACTCATAATCTGTGAACTTCTTGTTGAGGTAGTAAACCGCCTGTTCTTTCTTTCCAGTCTCATCAAGCTGCCCCAGAACACAACCCATGGATCTCTCAAATACAGATAGATACAGTATCATCGGTTTATCCGGAACGAGTGGCATTAATACTGGTGGGTTTGATAGATAATGCTTAACCTTTTCAAAAGCAATCTGACACCCTTCATCCCAATCTCCTGGATCACGTTTTCGAAGTAACTTGAATATTGGATCACATTTATCGGTTAACTGAGAAATAAACCGAGCAATGTAATTCAATATCCCAGAAAACCTTTTACTTATTTTCAAGTATGTGGAGGTGGCAAATTCTGGATGGCCTTCACTTTATCTAGATCAATCTCAATTCCTCTTGTGCTAACAACAAAACCAAACAATTTTCCCGAGGTAACTCCAAAAGTGCATTTTGCCAGGTTTAGCTTGAGTTGAAACTTTCTTAGTCTTTCAAAGAGTTTTCTAAGTTTCGCAATATGCTCCTCTTCTCCTTGTGACTTTGCAATCATATCATCAACATAAACCTCAATTCCCTTATGCGTCATGTCATGAAACAAGGTCACCATGGCTCTCTGATACGTTGCCCCAGCATTCTTCAACCCAAACGGCATTACCTTGTAGCAGAATGTTCCCCACATTGTAACAAATATGGTTTTCTCCATGTCTTCCGGTGCTATCTTAATCTGATTATATCCCGATAATCCATCCATGAAAGAAAACAAGGAACTCTTCACCGTATTATCCACCAAAGTATCAATGTGAGGCAAAGGGAAATTATCTTTGGGACTGGCTTTTTTCAATCTCGGTAATCGACGCACATGCGCACTTTGCCATCCTTCTTTGGTACTGGAACAATGTTTGCAACCCATTCCGGATATTTTACCACCTCTAAGAATCCTACATCAAACTGCCTCTTCACCTCCTCTTTTACCTTTAACAGCATGTCCGGCCTCATTCTTCTCAACTTTTGCTGAATGGGCTTGCACTCTGGCCTTAAAGGGAGCTTATGAACCACAATGTCTGGATCCAAACCTGGCATGTCTTGGTATGACCATGCAAATACATCTATATATTCCCGGAGTAAGGCTATGAGTTCGCCTTTTATTGACAACGACAATGTAGTGCCGATTTTTAACCTTTTTTATCTCCTCACTACTTCCCAGATTCAACAATTCCAATAGCTCATCATGAGGAAGTACTTGTTTCTCTTCTTGTTCTATTTTTCTCAATAAGTCCGGAGGTAGACCATAATCCTCAATATCTTCGTTGGCCTTAAAATCACCCGTGCAAATGGGCCTCTCAAAATCAATTTCAGAATTACTGGCAGGAAGGTCCTCAGATTCCACATCCGTGCACCTGTAAATAGGTGGGGAAGAAACAATATAGGAAAACATATATACAATCAAAGCAGAATAAATAGCATAGATGAAAAAATATGGACACATCAGTATGAAGGAAATGCATCATGTTTGTTATTTATTAGATGAAAAGTTTTAGACAAAAGCCCATTACAAAAGAAATTCTTAATATCTTCGGGCAAAGATATTTAAGATTTGTTTAAAAGCATTATGTTGGAATAGACCTAAAAACTATGGGTAGCTCGGTGGCGCTCCAATTGGTCAGTCTATATCCTGGTGGACAAGGTTGCACCATCCAATTAGCATTCTCTCTTTCAATTCTTTCTTCCTCAGTCGTGCTGATCTCCACATCATACATCTGCTCATCCCTATTCACCTGGAATCTCTCGAAGGCTTGCTCTTTCATTACAAGCACATCATCAGAATTCTTTTCTCCAAACAGAGAACCGGCTGAGCGAAAGTTGTGAAAGATAGGTGGGAATGTCATAGGCTCTCATTCAATATCCATACCCGCAAGACGGGCCATCCTCCTTTTTCGGTTCCTTTCAACTTGTTTCCTTTTCTCATAGGCCTTCGGAAGATACCCTAGGACAAACCGATCTTTCTTTCCTATTACTTCCATTGCTCGGGCCATCCCCTGAAGATATTTCCCAAGACCTTTTCCAGCCCTGCAGCCTTTTTCCATGGTAGTTCTTACCCCCAGCCTTGTGTTCTTGGACAGCCTCGGTTTTGGAATTCGTCGTCCTTCAGCGACGAAAACTGCATTTACGAGTTCCAAAGACCGAAAGGAACATTCTACAACATCTTCATTGGGTTCAAAATAAGGAGATTCAGTAGATGTAGAGGCTATCACGTCCTCTTCTCCTGATACAGTGACTAGAAGCCCCTCTATTACAAATTTCAGCTTTAGGTGGAGAGACGAAGGTACAACCCCTGCTGAATGTATCCACGGCCTTCCCAGCAGGCAATTATAGGATGGATTAATATCCATGACCTGAAAGTTCACTGTATAGGTACATGGGCCTATCTCCAGAGAAACCTCAATAGTTCCCATCACATCTCTCCTGGTACCATCAAAGGCTCGGACCACCGTGTAGCTTGGCAGCATATAAGAAATATCCACTGGCAATTTGGACAGGGTTGCCAAAGGCATCACATTCAATGAAGAACCATTCCAAAAAGACCCTTGGTAATATGTGCCCCTTACAAGTGGTAGTTATATGGAGAGCTTTTGTTGACCCAATACCATTGGGTGGTATCTCCTCATAGCTGAAATATATATGGTCGTTTGCCGCGATGTTTCCCACCAGCCTGTCCAATTTTTCTACTGATATGTTATTAGCCATGTATGCCTGATTCAATACTCTTAACAGGGTATTTCTATGTGGCTCTAAATTCAAAAGCAAAGATAAGATTGAAATTTTAGCTGGTTGACGTTGCAGTTGTTCAACCGTGCTATACTCACTGTGCTTTATGAATTTTAAGAACTCACAGGCTTCCTTCTCACATACCGGTTCTTTTATTCTATTAATCGGGGCTGATCCCCTTTCTATTTCTTTTGACAAATCCATCTCAATATGGATTGGTTCAGCTGCTTTCTTCCCCTTGTTCATTCCTCTATCTTTTCTTGTTAACCCTTGTTCAGCAGCCTCAGGAGCATAACATCTTCCACTTCGAGTTAAGTGCCCCACATCTGTGATATCCTGCTAACTCGAAGACCCAGGCATAACCATGCTACAGTCGTATTTCCATGGTGCAGCTTTGTTTTCCTTGTATGAAAAAGAAACAGGCAAATCAATGATTAACTTATGCGCACTTTCTTCAATGACTGGCATGACTTTCTCCTCTGGCTCATCATAATAGATGATCAAGGGTCTTCCTATCCCGTAGCCAGCTGCATTTTCAAATACCTCTATTTCCTCATCTGTTTTTCATAAAACTGGGCCTCCCCATTATCCATCATCTTTTGGACTTTAGCCAAAAAGTACCCGCAGTCTTGTATGACATGACCTCCACACTTATGAAATGGGCACCAATTCTGCACTCTTTTTGCTACCATTTTCAAACTGTCCGCATCTCCCACCATTCCTGCCTTGACCATTTCGACCCATACTGTCAACATTGCAGTCTTGACTTCCCTAATATCCCTTTTTAATCTTCTGCCTTCCCCGGTCCATACTGCATTTACCCGATTCCCCGCATGATCTGGCAATGGGTTCTTTGCTATATTCGACCCACTCTTTGCCCCAAACTTCACAACTCCAGCATTGGTCAGGCTTTGGACTTTCTTTTTAAAAGCCAGGCAATCTTCGATCGAATGTCCTTGAATTCCTGCGTGGTATGCGCAGCTAGTGTTTGCATTGTACCACCTTGGATATGGAGTGTTAGAGGTTTGAGGTACACGGGTGCAACAAGTTGACCCTGCAACAGTTTAGGATATAGCTCACCATAGGTGGTAAGAATCAGATCAAATTGGGGTTTTTGATTGTTCCTTGGTGAACGTTGGTCATTACGCCCGGCTCCTTGAGTGTTTGGGATAGTGTTTCGAGGAAGGTTTATTTGTGGGGATATGCCAGTTGGAAATGGCTGTTGTGGTATATTGGTGTAAGGGAAGAGATTTTGGGTAAGGTGGTTCACATTAGGGTAATAAAGACTATACCCTGGGTAAGGTTTGTAGGATGTAGGAGGTGCATAAGATGTGGTAGGAGTATAGGGCCTTGGTGGTGTATGTGGTGTGGGAGATACATATGGGTATTGGTTGATACTAACTGCATGGCTCTCTTTTTTCTTCCTGGCAAGAAATACCTTTTTCTGAATAGAAGGCTCACCCCCTTTCTTTTTTCCATTTTTAATGGCCAATTCTATCATCTCCCCAGATATTACCATGTCTGCAAAGTCCTTGGTGGCACTCCCCACCAATTTATCATAATATGGTGCTTTCAAAGTGTTGATGAAAAGCATTGTGGTTTCTTTGCTAGTTAAAGGAGGTTGCACTTGTGTGGCCAGATCCCTCCACCTTTGCGAGTATTCTTTGAAGCTCTCATTGGACCTCTTTTCCATATTCTGTAGCGACAGCCTATCAGGTACCGTGTCAGACACATGCTTATAATATTCCATGAAAGCCCTGGCTAAATCCGTCCATGAACGAATCTTGGTACGACTCAGCTGATTGTACCATCGGGTTGCTGACCCTGTCAAGCTATCCTGGAAACAATGGATAAGCAGTTTCTCATTATCATCATGCCCCGTCATCCTTCTACAGTACATGGTCAGATGTGCTGATGGGTTAGTAGTCCCATTGTATTTTTCAAAGTCTGGTACTTTGAACTTTAGGGGAATTACCAGATCATGTACTAAGCTCATCTCTTTGGCATCTAAACTGCCAAATAACTCTGCCCCTTCAACGGTCGTCAGCCTCTCCTCCAGCAGTTGATATTTTTTCTGTGATTCTGCCATTTCGACTCTCTTCAGCTCAGTCATCTTTGCTTTTTCCTTTTCAGCTAGTTCCTCAAAGTCTGGAACATTAACATCATTTAGGTCAGCTCCCACATTACCCTTTCCGGGAACATAGTTCTATGTCTCTGCAGTTGGCTGGATGTAAATATAGGAGGCTACCCCAATTGGCACCTCTTAGCCCTTTTGTTGTATGTTTTTAGGCTGATCCTCTTCAACTACCACCCTTTTCCCGGTGATCGAGTTCTCTCCCGGCCCTTTTTGTTTCATCATGGCACTCATCATTTCCATGATCTTAGTCATTTGTTCTTGAGACTCCTCCTGAGATTTAGCTAACTATTCCTGCAGTTCCCTCTGAGTTCTTTCCATTCTTTCAATTCTAGCAAGCTGATCGTTTTCCATAGCTCTGGCTTGAGATTGAGTATTGTAAGGGTGTCGAAAATCCGTTTCTCTCTGAGTGCGACCAATTTTACCTTTAGTTTTGAAAACCATGAATTAGAAATTATTGACACACATTTTTTTTTGTTTTATAAAATGAATGAATGAATATATGACTAAATGTGAATGAATGAATCAAATAAAATGGATATGTACACGACTACGTATATGAATATGAAACAAATAAATGAATGAACAAGTGAAATGAACAAATAAGTGTTTAAATGAATGAACAAGTAAAAGGAATAAATTAGTGGTTAGGTGTATAAACGAATTTCAAAAATGAATGATTATAAATATGAGTAAATGTACAAGTGAACAAACAAAACATATAAAATATGAATGCATTTGAATATATTGGCCCCGGGATAATTTCAACCGAACAGTCTTTCATTGATTTCCTGGAACTAAATACATCACAGATAGAATAAAAAGATCACTGCCTAAGATAAATCCGTAATTCGCCTTCCAAAGTGTTATTACAAAATTAGTCCTATAGTGAATTTCTCAGATCTTGGACTTTCTTTCATAGTCTCCTTTTGATTGCCCTGCTCTTCAATCTAACCCCTACTTGTTCACGGTCCCTTGACGCGTCAGCAGAAGTATCATCGTGTAAGCTTTCCTTAGCTTGCTTCTCTAGTTGATTGGCACGGGCTTTCTCACTCTTCGCTCTCTCTTTCCAGTAGTTATTCTTCTTCTTGAGGTTTTTGACCTCATGTTCCCACTCCCCGAAAGTCTTGAGAGTCCCCTCAAATCTGAGCTCGAAGCTATACCTCTTGTTCTCCAAATGTAATTCCCGAAGATTGCCCTTAGCGGTGTCCCTTTCTCTCTTGATCTTTTCTTTTTCTCTTTCCTGAGCTGATTCCCTATTTTTCATGTCCTCAAGCTCTTCTTGCAGTTGGGAAATCTCCTTGCTCGTCTGGGCCCTTTCTTTTTCAAATTTTGCCCTTGCAATTTCTAACACTGATGGCATTGCCCTCGGTGGTGGATTCATGAACTAGACCTCTTCCCCATCTGATGTCAATAGCCTATCATTAACCCTTAATTCCCTCCAGACCAGGTAATCAGGTGTGACGATGTCGGCATATCTAGCCACTTTTATCCGGTGAGTTTTCTTCCATGCTTCAATCACTGCCAGCACTTTTCAAGAATATCCGTCTTCCCCATAAGTGAACTCTGATGATCCTAGATTATGAGTCACGGGTGTGAATTGCCGAGACTCAACCTATCTTTGCACCAATAAAAGCGCATAACTCACAGACCCTCAAATTCTGAGTAGTGGAACTCCTGGGTTGTCCCCTACATTTGTACATAATCGGCATAGGAACCATCCATGGAGCTCTCCAAGTCACCATCTCCTCTTTTAGATTCTGGAACATGTTGACCCATTTCTCTTCATCCCCGTCTTTAGGCCAATCATTTTGAAGGAATTCCCTGATCAGAACTAAAGACTTCATGTACGGTTTGAAGGAAACATTTTATATCTTCCAAAAGTGACTTTGAATCCAAAAATAGAGGAGTTGTACACACCCCTTGTCCTGCCCTTTTGCAAAAATTCAAAGATCGGATAGTTTCAGCTATGATGGTCGAGGATGGGTTGATCTTCTATTCCAACTTTTCAAAGAAATCAAACACGGCTATATCCACATTACCCAATATCTTCGGGAATATGACTAACCCGTAGATGGCGAGAGCAAAGATGTCCCTGGCTTTCTCTTTGTCGGAACAATCCAATATCAATTGTCGGAGAGTTTCCCACGGAATGCACCCATTTTTCTGCTTTGTGTCCACATGACTTTCAACCCATGTTGTATCCATTCCTGTGATCCTAGCCACTTTCTTCTTAAAACCTGAAGGTTTCACTTCCTTCAAATATACCCGATCAGGATTAGGACAATCAATACGTAACAGTGCTGAATATTCTTCGATTAATGGTGTCATATCCTCCTTGTTAAAAGTGAAACATCTATAAGCAGGATTCCAAAACTGTACCATAGCCTGAATCAACCCACTATTGACCTGAATCAGAATTAAGAGTGCTATATCTCCATATTTCTGAGTGAAGGCTTCTTTCTCTGATACATTCCACTGATTCCAAATGTCGGCTAACCCTCGGAGATTATTCTGTCTAGAATCCACTTTGACCCTTTCCGGCAATACTAACATATAATCTTTCTTGAGGCAATCACCATCCTCCCTTTGATCTTTTTCCGACCGTGCCCTGACTACTGCATGATCTTCTATCACTGAAATAACCTGACACTCCATGAAAGTCCTTTGGGTTGATGACTATCCCGAGGCCAATAAACTCCAAGTGTATGATGATGTCTATGATGCATGTCAAAGAAAAGAAAACAGAAAGAAATAGATTAGTAAAGAAATGAATTCACAAATATAACATAAATAACAACATGCTTTAAAAAATGTCCTGAAAATTTAAACACAGCTTCGGCATTACACGCCTTTGGGACAAAATAAAAAATTACGAGCAATTTGATGTTCGTTCATCATCACCCAATTTGTATCTAACATATAGAAAGATGGTAAAAGGTTGGAAATGTTCCTCCATGTGTTCTTAAACTTCAGGTATATAACAGAAATCTGGCATGGCTTCGTCTAGGTTCACTATATGAAGGTGAATCAGTTCTAAGGCCCCGAATTGTTCCTTACTATCGCCGGTGAAGGCTAGTAAGGCACCCCGATAAAAGCGGGTTCAATTCGTTAGAGAACATTTTCCTATGCCCGTACGGAGGATTATCATGAAGGCATTAGGTACTTTATACTCCGAAAGGGTTTCACTAGCCCATACGAAGGATCATCATGGAGGCGTAGTTACTTTACTCCCACTTAAAAGGACGAAACCCGGGTAGAGGATTCATGTTATGCAAATGCAAATACAGTGTGTGCGGAGGAACAAAACAAACCTGTCACCACATATTCTATACCCCTTATTCTAAATACCCCACTAAAATCAAACAATATAAAGCATAGTCAAGCAAACATATAAATATACGCAACAAAATAACCAGAGAACAAATAATAATATGAATGCACATGACGATGCACATATTTAAAACATTTTATTATTTTCAAAATTCTCTTTTATTTTAAAAATATGGGAATTAAAATTAAATACCAATTAAACCAACAAAATCGAGACTTAAATAACACACGACTAATTCTGGCCTGACTCTCTAAAAAGTCCCCAGTGGAGTCGCCAAGTTGTCGCAATTTAAAAAAATAACAAGTCTCATCGCAAGACTTTATTATTCATTTTCCTTAGGCGTGGCATTAAAAAAAAACGAGGAAAAGTCGACTTAATTCCTCTAGAAAAAAAACGAAGGTGTCGATACGTGATCTCGGATCGCGGGGAACCGTTCGAGTGAGGGGAAACAGAAGTAAAGGAAAAGACGACTTAATTCCTCTAGAAATAATAAAAGGTCGAAGGTATAAAAATGGCCTCGTAAAAAGACATGAAGTCGCCACCAATCTTTTTTAGCTAGGTGTGATCGGCCACCTATTAAAACCGGTTTTGTAAAACATTTTAAAATTAATTAAAATATTTTTTAAAACCAATTTCAGGTCTGCGTTATAAACTAGAGAAATCAAAGAAGCGGGTTCAGGAGTCGGTTACGTGCGGGGAAAGACTAGCACCCCCGCAACGCCCGTATAAACTGGTACCTTATTAATTGTGTGTTATCACAAGGCTCGGTAAAAAGTTGATTTTTAATTTAGTATTTCAAGTTAATTCCTAATTTTAAGAAAAATAATTCCATTTTTAATTGAAAATGATCTGGAATTTATTAATTCAAAATTTTCCTATATTCCCCGACAAAATCGGCAAAATATAGAAATTTTTATTCATTTGGAAAACTTTCCGAATCGTTCTCGTTTTTTGAAAGAAAGATATTCCTTTATTAATGATAATTGATGGTATTCCCTCCAGCAAACCCGGTAGAGAACTCATAAATTATTTTAACTCGGGAATATCTTTATTTTTTATTGAAAAATTATTATCTTTTTCAAAAAAACATTTTTAAAAATATGAACATGAACATGTATGACATAATAAAATGACATGAAAAATCTATATAATATAATGCATCATAAATGATATGACACAATTCAAATGACATAGTATATTCTAGGTAAAATAAAAATAAAAAATCCTAAGTATCATGGTATATTCTAAATGAGATAAAATGATTTAAATGACATGGCAATTCTAAATGATATGGCATATTTTAAACGACATGGCATGTTATAAATGAAATAACCTAAATGACATGGAATATGATCTAAATGACAAGAAATGACATGGAATTAAAATAATGCTAACATATAATATGCATGAAAATACTAATAAAAATAATAATGTATGAACATAGTATATGCTAAATAATGTGACAAAAATAACTAAATAAAAAGCATAGGATATGATGAAACATTAAAAATCATATGGCAAACAAATATAAGATCATAAAATGTGAATTAAAATTATTGTAATATCATGGAAAATATCATAGCAAAAATCATACATTTAAATAAAATGCATGAACATGGAAAATGCAATGCATGAAAAATGTATTTTTTCTTTTAATTAAAGAAATCCGTATATCTAAAAAGATATCCAGTACCTTAGGAAAATATGTCAAATTAGATTTTAATAAAACAAAACTTTGTGATTGTTTGAAAATAATTTAGAAAAAAAATTTGAATAAAAATTAAAACCCTCACCAAACCCTTTTAAAATGGCTCTAATTTCCTAAGTTTAAATCCGGACTTAACTACCCTTAACCCGAGATTTATAAAATCATTTTCAGAGTTTAAAAAGGCTTAGAAACTACCCTAAGACAGTAGCTAAATCTTCTAACTAACCCCCTCTAAATGCCTTAGCCAATTTCAACCCTTATTCCTCTTTTGATTTCAAATCTGCCTCTACTGTCCGTTTTTGCCACACTATTTTTTAGCCTATTTTTAAAAATTCTAAAAATTCTAAAAAAATACTGGAGACTTAGAAAATGTAAATCTATATGGGAAAAAAATATCTTAATTTTAAGATTAAAGATGACTGCCCAAAAAAATTGGAGATGTTCGAGTACTGGGTGAAAAAAAAACTGTTCGTCAAAACACATTTTTTGCCTTTGATAAATTCATTCAAAAACCAAAATGGAAATTGTTGGAAGTCATCATAAAGACCTAAGGACAGTAGCTAAACATTTTTAAAACCTTGGACAAAATTGACTAAGTAAAAAAAAAAAATCAAAAAAGGTAGAATGATCAATTTGACAATTCCTTAATTTTCCACAAGCATGCTCAAGAGAGCATGACTTTGAGCCATTAATTGGCCTAAGTCACAAATCAAGTGGCAATGACATGGAATGCATGAACATACAGCAAACGAAATGTATGAAATGCATGGTCTAAAGGTCTAAATGGTAAAGAAAATGCATGACAATTCAAGGCAATCTAAATGCCTAGCATGAATTTCATGGCAATAAATGCTATCCTAACTCTATACGCATGCAATGCTTGATAATGTAAATGTGACTAGGACCTAATATGTTATAAATATGCATGAAAATGAATGTGTCCTAAGACCTAAATAGCATATTAATGCATGACAATACCAATGTGATTTAAGACTCAATATGCATGTCAATACCAATATGGCCTAGACCTAAAATGTAGTGAGCATGCATAGCAATACTATGAACATATAATAACACATGAAATTAATGTCAATGCTGGAACAAACAGTAACTAATACACAATTTCAAGATATGATAATGCAAAGTATGTTACCTAAACAAAAATACAAATGCATGACAAGGCAATGAATGCATGAAGAGGCCAAATGATCACATGAGACTCTAATACAATCCTATTTAGTAAATGACATAAGTACATGACAAACCATATTAAAATGAATAATGTCATGACATTTTCAATAACATATAACATACCAAAATCAAAATGCACAAGCTCATAGCATGGAAATGCAAACAAGTTAAGAAACAAAAGAAAAATGCACATGCAAGGCAAACAAACATGGTATTGCCGAATGGTCATGGATCATAATGATGGCATTTTTATCATAGCATTTTCATAAGCACATGGCATACTAAAATTAGAATATGCAAGTTCATGACATGGAGATATGAACAAGCTAAGAAGAAAAAGAAAAATATACATACAAGGTATACAAAATGGAATGGCCGAATATGCATGAAACAAAACTATTGAGAATGCAAACATGTAATACATGGTACATAAAAAAAAATGCACAATATGGATATATGAACAACAATGGCCGAATATACAAGGATGCAATACCAAGCATGGAAATGAAATATAACAAATATAGCATAGAAAATAATGTAAAGAAAATGTATACACAAGCTTTAACATAGATATGCAGAAATTATAAACAAAACAAGTAAGTAGAACAAGGAAAGTTAAGCTCCATGGATGGTATCTAATGGGCATAGCCTCTCACCAAACCATAATCACTTGGTCTTGCCAAGATCATGAAGCCTTTCCATCTCATCAAAATAGAAAATAAACCATGTAAAACAGAAAATAAGGTAAGCTTCATGGATGGTGTCAAATGGGCATAGCCTCTCACCAAACCATATTCACTTGGTCTAGCCAAGATCATGTAGCCATTTCAACCTTTTTTGCTTCATATTTTGTAAAAATCAGAACCTTAGAATACTTTTAAAAACTTGTATAAATCATTTTTTCACAACAACATGCAAGGAAGAAAAAAAGAAAAAAAAAACAAGGCAAAAAAATGAGCCATTCGGCCATGGCATGAAACTCTAAGAAAAAAACTTGTTTCCACCATTTAAAAGAAGATGAAGAAGATGAAAAAATGAATAAACATTAAGAAAATTTATTTCTAAGAAAAATGGTGTAGGAAAACATGATAGAAAAACCAAGAAAACACCATGAAAATGAATAAGAAAGCTAGACTAGAACTTGGTAGAGATGACTACCTTCAAACTCTCTAATGAAAACCTTTTTTTTTTTTCAAAACCTTTTTTCTTGACAAATTAGCTACTGTTTTCCAGCCAAAAAACCTTTGAAAAAAATGAAACTCTCCCCCTCCCTTTAGCCTTGGCCGAATGCCCCCTTCGTCATTGGATGAAAATTGCACTTTTTCCCCTCCAATCTTGGCCTTTAGATTTAGATATTTTGATGAAAACATAAAAATGTAATCTTGCCAATTGATTCCAGCCCTTAAGATGTGTACTCAGCTCTTGTATTAACCTTAGCCATTAGATGCAAAAGAGGACAAATCCCATGCACTCACTTGCTTGCCCCTCTTGAATGCCTACCCTTGGATGAGTTGTGCTCTTCCATTCTTAGTCATTGGATGAAGCCTACATAAAAATGATATCTTTTAGATTAAATCCAGCCCTCAACATGTGTACTCAGCCCTTGTAGATGGCCTAAGCCATTGGATGAAAAGGGATAATCCCATGCACTCCCTTGCTCAACCGAATTGATGCTCACCCTTGGATGAATTGTGCTCATCTTTTTTCTTCCATTCTTGGCCATTAGATGAGGGTTCTTTTATGACAAATAAAAATGTCGTTTTGATATTTAAACTTGGCCATTGGATGGTGCATTCAATTTTCCTACAAGGCACATAAGCCATTGGATGAAGGGGGATCATTTGCAAGGTATTAGTGATAGCATGTGGCATGATAGTGACTAGGGAATTAAATTGCTCAAGCTTCCTTCTTATCCTCTATGTTGGCTAACCAAAGGAAGAAAAAATCCCAGCAATTCCTTCATCTTTCATATTTTCCTCAATTACTGATGGAGACTCAATTAAGAGTCGTAAACCCAAGTGCAGGTTATGTTCAAGTAATAAATTCTCGGGTGTCCGAGGTCGAACCACAGGGAAGCGTATTAGTAAGTATAAGTTTATAAATATATAAGAAAAAGAAAGTAAACAAGATATTAGGGAATCAACAACAAAACATAAAAGAAATTAAACAAAATATAAAAAAACAATAAGAAAAGATGTTGAGGTTAGAGAATCCACTCTTGGTGTTATGCTAAGATTAATCTTGTTTTATTACACAATTGAAATTCACACATAAGGGAGATTCCAATCGGAAGGTTTAGCAATTCAGTCCAAATTGTCCAACGTCCATAGCATATGATATTATGTTCATTTGGTGTCCTCAAAACTCACAAAAAGAGTCCAAGCATTCCTTATGCCAAGGTATATGTCTACAACAAATCAAGGTTATGAAACCAAGCATTTACTGTGCCATTTTCATTGTCAATAATGAATCAAGATCCCTACTTTGCAAGTATGATTTTAAACCAAAAGAAAATATTATCTATACTAGTGTTTATAAATGATGATTCATTTTAGCTCATGTTTAAGAGACTAACTGATGGAAACTCAATTAAGAGTTGTAAACCCAAGTGCAGGTTATGTTCAAGTAATAAATTCTCGGGTGTCCGAGGTCGAACCACAGGGAAGCGTATTAGTAAGTATAAGTTTATAAATATATAAGAAAAAGAAAGTAAACAAGATATTAGGGAATCAACAACAAAACAAAATAAACAAGATATTAGAGAACAAAATAAATAAAATAACATAAAAGAAATTAAACAAAATATAAAAAACAATAAGAAAGGATGTTGAGGTTAGAGAATCCACTCTTGGTGTTATGCTAAGATTAATCTTGTTTTATTACACAATTGAAATCCACACATAAGGGAGGTTCCAATCGGAAGGTTTAGCAATTCAGTCCAAATTGTCCAACGTCCATAGCATATGATATTATGTTCATTTGGTGTCCTCAAAACTCATAAAAAGAGTCCAAGCATTCCTTATGCCAAGGTATATGTCTACAACAAATCAAGGTTATGAAACCAAGCATTTACTGTGCCATTTTCATTGTCAATAATGAATCAAGATCTCTACTTTGCAAGTATGATTTTAAACCAAAAGAAAATATTATCTATGCTAGTGCTTATAAATGATGATTCATTTTAGCTCATGTTTAAGAGACTAACCTTAGCATTTACCAAGAGCTTCACCTCATCACCTCAACAATATGATTAGAAACACATACTAGATATGAATAAAATGAAAAGAAATGTAAGAAGAAAAAGAAAACTAGAGAAAGGAAAGAAAAAGAAAACTTAGAGAATTTTATTACAATGGCTATCCTACCAATGTATCAATGTATCCCAATACTCATCCAAGGCCCTCTATTTATACACATTTTGGAGGGCTAAATGACAAGAGACAAGCTTTACAAATTTCAAAGGTAGGTATAATAGGTGGGTGCATTTTTCTAACAATTTTCGTCATATTGTATGACAATTCTGATCAGCCAGCTTGATGGTCGATTTTGTCAATGTTGGAGGCTCGATCTGATAAAATGGTCTTCTAGAAAAATATACCCCTATCAGTTACGGATCCATAGCCGTTGGAATCAGATCATTTGCGCACGTGGATCGGGAGATATGGTCAAAATACCAAAACGGTGCAGAACAGACGTCATTGCACATCAGCCAACTTGATGGTCGATTTCGCTAGGGAAAACGACTCCGTTTCAAGAAGTGTAAAACATGAAAAAGATAGATATGCCTCTTAGCTTTGCAGGGATACAAAGTTCAGCCTTATTGCTTCAGTGAAACTCGAGATATAGCTGATATGGCAAAAGGTGTCGGAACTGGAACTGAACTGGATTTGCCCTTAATTCTAGTAATCTGAAATCACTCAAAGAAACTTGTGAAAAACACCAAATTACATAAAAATATAAAAGATCATAAACACAATTAGACTAAACAATAATAACTCGTATTTGACACAAAACAATAATAAAACATAACTAAAAACTATATAATTATACGAGTTATCATGAGCCAATGTACCATCAACTATTGAACCACCCAAGCTGGAGTTAAAACCATTGCCATCCGAGCTAAAATATTCCTTTTTGGGTGAGAGTGAAACTTTTCCAGTCATAATTTCTTCACATCTTGATGAACTACAAGAAGGTAAGTTGTTACAACTTTTGAAGATGCACAAAAATGCATTAGGATGGACCTTAGCTGACATAAAGGGAATAAGCCCATTAATCTGCACACATAATATTTATTTAGAGGAAAATGCTAAACCCTCTAGACAAATGCAACGAAGGCTTAATCCTAATATGAAAGAAGTAGTGAGAAATGAAGTCATTAAACTTCTAGATAATGGAATCATTTATCCTATCTCTGATAGCAAATGGGTAAGTCCTACTCAAGTCGTACCTAAGAAATCTGGAGTTACTGTAGTTAAAAATGAAAACAATGAATTAATTCCAGCTAGGACTGTTACTGGTTGGCGCATGTGCATTGACTATAGGAAACTTAACTCAGTGACGAGGAAAGATCATTTCCCTTTGCCTTTCATGGATCAAATCTTAGAAAGAGTTGCAGGGCATGAGTTTTATTGTTTTCTAGATGGATATTCTGGGTATAATCAAATTGCCATTGCACTTGAGGACCAAGAGAAAACCACTTTTACATGTCCTTTTGGTACTTTTGCATATCGTAGAATGCCATTTGGATTATGTAACGCCCCTGCCACATTTCAAAGATGCATGCTTAGCATTTTTAGTGACATGATTGAACGTAATCTTGAGATTTTCATGGATGATTTTTCTGTTTCTGGTGATTCATTTGATGATTGCTTAGCCAATTTGAAAAATGTATTGATTAGGTGTGAAGAAAAAAATCTTGTTCTTAATTGGGAAAAATGTCATTTCATGGTCACTAAAGGTATTGTACTAGGTCACATTGTTTCTGCAAAAGGGATTGAGGTAGACAAGTCAAAACTTGAATTGATTGCTAATCTACCCACACCAAAGACAGTAAAGGACATTAGGTCATTCTTGGGACATGCAGGTTTTTATAGAAGATTCATAAAAGATTTTAGCACGATATCTAAACCTCTATGTAATCTTTTAATGAAAGACACTGCATTTGAATGGACTAAAGATTGTGAAGATGCTTTTGAAAAACTCAAAAATATGCTCACTACTGCTCCTATTATGAGATCTCCTGATTGGTCTTTACCATTTGAAATAATGTGTGATGCTAGTGACTATGCTGTTGGTGCTGTGTTAGGACAAAGGAAAGATAATAAACCACATGTAATTTACTATGCAAGTAAAACTTTAAATAGAGCCCAAATGAATTATTCCACTACAGAAAAGGAATTACTTGCAGTTGTTTTTGCATTGGATAAATTCAGATCTTACCTTGTTGGATCATCAATTGTTGTCTTTAGTGATCATGCAGCTTTAAAATATCTTCTCTCTAAGAAGGATGCAAAACCTAGGTTGCTGAGGTGGATCCTTTTGCTGCAAGAATTTGACATCACCATTCGAGATAAAAAAGGAGTAGAAAATGTGGTGGCTGATCATTTATCAAGACTTGTTTGTGATGAATCTTTTGGAACCTCACCAATAAATGATACTTTTCCTGATGAACAACTTCTAATTGTCTCCACGACACCTTGGTTTGCTGACATTGCTAATTTTCTTGCTACAGGAAAAATTCCTTCTCAATGGAGCACACAAGATAAAAGGAAGTTTCTGAATGAGGTAAAGAAGTTCTATTGGGATGACCCTTACTTGTTCAAATATTGTCCTGATCAGATTTTTCGAAGATGCATTCCCGACAATGAGGTAAGTAGTGTAATTAAGTTTTGTCATTCCGAGGCATGTGGTGGTCATTTTTCATCAAAGAAAACTGCTGCAAAAATTTTACAGTGTGGATTTTACTGGCCAACTTTGTTCAAAGATGCACATAATTTTTGCAAGTCATGTGAAAGTTGTCAAAAATTAGGTTCCATTTCGAAAAGAAACATGATGCCTTTGAACCCAATTCTTGTAATTGAAATTTTTGACTGTTGGGGTATTGATTTCATGGGACCATTTCCACCATCTTTTGGTTTCCTATACATTTTAGTTGCAATAGATTATGTTTCAAAGTGGATAGAGGCAATTCCATGTCGAAATAATGATCACAAAACAGTGATTAAATTTTTAAAAGAAAATATTTTGAGTCGATTTGGAATTCCTCGATCTATCATAAGCGATGGGGGAACACATTTTTGCAACAAGGTTTTTGAAACATTAATGAAGAAATATGCCATTACACACAAAGTTGCAACCCCTTATCACCCGCAGACAAATGGACAGGAAGAATTAGCAAATAGGGAGATTAAACAAATTTTGGAAAAGACAGTTAATCCAAATCGCAAAGATTGGTCTCTTAGACTTAACGATGCATTATGGGCCTATCGAACAGCTTTTAAAACAGCATTGGGCATGTCTCCTTATAGGCTAGTTTATGGAAAACCTTGTCATTTACCTGTGGAACTTGAGCATAAAGCATATTGGGCCATTAAAATGTTCAACTCAAACCTTGATGACGCTTCTAATTTACGAAAATTACAAATAAATGAACTTGAGGAACTCAGAAATGATGCATATGAGAATTCTAAAATTCATAAAGAAAGAACTAAAGCCTTTCATGACAAGTTAATTTCAAGAAAAATATTTGATGTTGGGCAAAAAGTTCTACTTTATAATTCTAGACTTCACATATTTCCTGGTAAGTTGAGATCAAGATGGACTGGCCCATTTGTGGTTAAGCATGTGTATCATTATGGAGCAGTTGACATTGAGAATCCTCAAAATGGTAACGTATTCAAGGTAAATGGACAAAGACTCAAACTCTTTTTGGAAAATCATGTTACTCAAGAAGAGGTTGTTTTTCTTTCTGATCCTTGTTTTGAAAATAACTAGATGTAAATATAATTTTTACTAATCTTCAAAAAAAAAAAAAAAAAAAAAAATTCATTTTTTTCCCGGTTAAATGGCGGATAACGGTACTCCGTGATTATTTAAGTCGGTTCCATCAGCTACCCACAAAACTGATATTGTATATAAATTTCTCTTTCATTTTATTTTATTTCATTTTTTTTTCAGGATGGATGATATTCTCAAAAGATTGCAGAAACGATTTCCTCCTTTTCCTCGGAATATTTTACTGAAGCTTTACCAAGTTCGATTAGAAAGATTAAGAATGCTTATGAACAAAGGGATTCCTGAAGACATACGTTGGATAATTGAAGCCAAGGTACGTGAAGATGAATATCTTCCTGTTTTGCATTTACCAGGTACAGGTAGAAGCACTTATGCAAAGAAGCGACGAGCAAAGCGCATGAGTTCAAATTGCCACAAGTGTGCACGATGGACGTGTAACGGTAAATGTCGTTCTATTGGGATTCCGTCCTCTAATCGAGATGATAAAATTGAATTCATTAAGGATGGACTGAGTAAGGAGAATTTGGGTAATATCCAACTTTCTCTTGAGACGCATCCTAGTGGAGACGTACAAAGAGAAATTCTTGATTTATGGCCGCAATTCCAAAGGGAATGGCAACATCTTGGGAATCTGATGTTAAAAGACCCTGTTTGCCAGCTTGTAAGAAAACTGGATGGGAAGCATATCCTCGACTCATAGAAGGCGTTTAAGCCGTTTCTGGACGTAAAACCAGAGGAAGATGTGAGCCACAATCACAACTACAATAAATGACTTCTCAGCTTTTGGTTTGATTTGCAATAACTTCATTTCGGTTTAATTTACGTGTTGTTAGATTTGTGTAATTATTATTTTTTTTTTGCATTGGTCTTTTACGGTTGATTTTTCTTCTCTTTTTGATTTTCTTCCTGAAATCACGCAAAAATCTTTTGTTAGGTTAACATTTTCTTCTGACAGGTCAAATACACTTTCGGCGACATTATTACTCTTGTCTGATTCACTACTCAGTCCTCTATATATTACACCATGTACTCATTCTCTTTCAGGCACTCGAAAAAAAAATGGAAAGTACTTCGTCCCAGCGCATTAAAAACATTTGTGTCTTTGGAGGTGCTTATCCAGGGAAAAATAACATATTCGCTGATGAAGCCATAAGAGTTGGAGTAATACTTGCCCAACAAAAGATTCAGTTGATTTATGGAGGCTGTAGTACGGGTCTAATGGGAGCAGTCGCTACAGCAGCACACGCCGGAGGAAGTCCAGTTCTAGGAATCGTGCCAAAACTATTCACAGATTTTTGTGGACCTACCGTGGGTAAGGAAATACAAGTCTGGAGTATCCCTGAACGGATAACAATCATGTACCATTCTGCCGATGCATTCATTGCTTTACCAGGAGGTCTGGGTACATTGGAAGAAATAGCTTGCGTGGCTTCTTGGTCATCTTTGGTCACAAATAAGAAACCCATTGGTTTGCTTAATATTAATGGTTATTTTAGTAATTTACTTTCATATTTAGATAATGCTGTGGATAATGGATTCATGTTTTCAGAGGCAAGGAGAACCATAATTTCTGCTACAACCATTGAAGATTTACTCAAAAAGCTACAAGCTTATGAGTGTTTATCTGCTACGGTTGTTTCGCAAACGCTCGGAAAAAGAAAAAGAGATATGGACGAGCAAGGAGTGGATTGCACTTTGTCTTTGTGACATTATCTAACATTTTGCTTGTTGTGTCTCAGTTATAATAAGTGGTTAGCAACCTCTGCAGGTAATATCTCCTAAATTCTACCTTTAAAATTTGACATTGGGGACAATGTCATATTTTAGTAGGGGGTAAGGGACATATTTTGCTAAAAAAAAAAAAAAAAAAAAAAAATTTGTTGTGTTTTAAGACATTTAGAAGTATTCATTCTGAACAAGGTATGAGTAAGGGAGACTTGAGACATACCTTGTCAGTTTGATTTAATCTTCTTCTTCAAAAAAACAAAAAAAACAAAAAAACAAAAAAAAAAAAAAAAAAAAAAAAAAAAAAAAAAAACATGTTTAGACTTAGTGTTTTTTTTTTTTTTTTAGTTACTTTCAATACAATGATGAGATATGAATTGCATAAGTCTAAAACAGATTTATTAGTGAGAAGATTTTCATGAGAATTGAGCTTGATGTCAACCTTTTTATGAGCCAATGTTAATATGATATGTTGATTGAGAAAGAAGCATGTTTAGACTTAATCTGACTTGTATAATCATCTTTGTGAGTTTTTGAGCCTATAATGATTGATGCATTATACAAATCAATCTAATTTCTTTCTTGAGTGCTCTTATGATTACATGATTCTCTAGAACTTGCTTTAAACCGTTTGAGACTATATTGATACATGTGACAACATGAATATGATAGAGGCATTAGGATTATAACTAGAGCCAAACAGCCATCCATTATTAATGTTCTACGAGAACATCCCCACTAGTGAGCTGATGGAAACTCAATTAAGAGTTGTAAACCCAAGTGCAGGTTATGTTCAAGTAATAAATTCTCGGGTGTCCGAGGTCGAACCACAGGGAAGCGTATTAGTAAGTATAAGTTTATAAATATATAAGAAAAAGAAAGTAAACAAGATATTAGGGAATCAACAACAAAACAAAATAAACAAGATATTAGAGAACAAAATAAATAAAATAACATAAAAGAAATTAAACAAAATATAAAAAACAATAAGAAAGGATGTTGAGGTTAGAGAATCCACTCTTGGTGTTATGCTAAGATTAATCTTGTTTTATTACACAATTGAAATCCACACATAAGGGAGGTTCCAATCGGAAGGTTTAGCAATTCAGTCCAAATTGTCCAACGTCCATAGCATATGATATTATGTTCATTTGGTGTCCTCAAAACTCATAAAAAGAGTCCAAGCATTCCTTATGCCAAGGTATATGTCTACAACAAATCAAGGTTATGAAACCAAGCATTTACTGTGCCATTTTCATTGTCAATAATGAATCAAGATCTCTACTTTGCAAGTATGATTTTAAACCAAAAGAAAATATTATCTATGCTAGTGCTTATAAATGATGATTCATTTTAGCTCATGTTTAAGAGACTAACCTTAGCATTTACCAAGAGCTTCACCTCATCACCTCAACAATATGATTAGAAACACATACTAGATATGAATAAAATGAAAAGAAATGTAAGAAGAAAAAGAAAACTAGAGAAAGGAAAGAAAAAGAAAACTTAGAGAATTTTATTACAATGGCTATCCTACCAATGTATCAATGTATCCCAATACTCATCCAAGGCCCTCTATTTATACACATTTTGGAGGGCTAAATGACAAGAGACAAGCTTTACAAATTTCAAAGGTAGGTATAATAGGTGGGTGCATTTTTCTAACAATTTTCGTCATATTGTATGACAATTCTGATCAGCCAGCTTGATGGTCGATTTTGTCAATGTTGGAGGCTCGATCTGATAAAATGGTCTTCTAGAACAATATACCCCTATCAGTTACGGATCCATAGCCGTTGGAATCAGATCATTTGCGCACGTGGATCGGGAGATATGGTCAAAATACCAAAACGGTGCAGAACAGACGTCATTGCACATCAGCCAACTTGATGGTCGATTTCGCTAGGGAAAACGACTCCGTTTCAAGAAGTGTAAAACATGAAAAAGATAGATATGCCTCTTAGCTTTGCAGGGATACAAAGTTTAGCCTTATTGCTTCAGTGAAACTCGAGATATAGCTGATATGGCAAAAGGTGTCAGAACTGGAACTGAACTGGATTTGCCCTTAATTCTAGTAATCTGAAATCACTCAAAGAAACTTGTGAAAAACACCAAATTACATAAAAATATAAAAGATCATAAACACAATTAGACTAAACAATAATAACTCCTATTTGACACAAAACAATAATAAAACATAACTAAAAACTATATAATTATACGAGTTATCACTAACCTTAGCATTTACCAAAAGCTTCACCTCATCACCTCAACAATATGATTAGCAACACATACTAGATATGAAGAAAATGAAAAGAAAAATAAAGAAAAAGAAAACTAGAGAAAGGAAAGAAGAAGAAAACTTAGAGAATTACATTGCAATGGCTAATATCCTCCCAATGTATCAATGTGTCCCAATACTCATCCAAGGCCCTCTATTTATACACATTTTGGAGGGCTAAATGACAAGAGACAAGCTTTACAAATTTCAAAGGTAGGTATAATAGGTGGGTGCATTTTTCTAACAATTTTCGTCATATTGTATGACAATTCTGATCAGCCATCTTGATGGTCGATTTTGTCAATGTTGGAGGCTCGATCTGATAAAATGGTCTTCTAGAACAATATACCCCTATCCGTTACGGATCCATAGCCGTTGGAATCAGATCATTTGCTCATGTGGATCAGAAGATATGATCAAAATACCAAAACAGGTCAGCACAGACGTCATTGCACATCAGCCAACTTGATGGTCGATTTCGCTAGGGAAAACGACTCTGCTTCAAGAAGTGTAAAACATGAAAAAGATAGATATGCCTCTTAACTTTTCACGGTTAAAATTTCAGCCTTATTGCTTCAGTGAAACTCCAGATATAGCTGATATGACAAAAGGTGTCAGAACTGGAACTGAACTGGATTTGCCCTTAATTGTTGATTTAACCTAGTAATCTGAAATCACTCAAAGAAACTCGTGAAAAAACACCAAATTACATAAAAATATAAAAGATCATAAACACAATTAGACTAAGCAATAATAACTCGTATTTGACGCAAAACAATAATAAAACATAACTAAAAACTATATAATTATACGAGTTATCACACCCCCACACTTAGATTGTTGCTAGTCCCTAGCAACGACTCAATAAAAATAAAATAAGAAAATCTAATCTAATCCATTTTCGTAGGAAATCACGGTGGCACTTAGCATGTGACACAAGCCTTTAAACCCCTAAGTGTCCCTAGTGGACGAGTTTAGTCTCGTGAGGGTTTACTAGGACGATACCCACAAACATTGAAAACATAAGAAAAACTAAAAATAATAATTATAACTAATCCTTCCAATATAAATTAGAGATAATCATTGGACAAGTCTTAAAAACTAATCAATAGCTTAAAGAATTCACAAAAAATCTTGCTTGAATGTAAATAGTTTGAGTTAAGCCAATATTAACATAACATATTTCAATCAAAATAGTGCATATTCAAACTTAATCTCAACTTCTCACATGGGATACTCTCTTGATTTTCACTCTTTAAAGTAGTGGTAAAGTGTTTACACTCAATCAATCTCATCAAAACACTTCTACCATATGCTTGCTTGTCCACCTATTCTCCACTATTTAGATCATACAACTTCATAAATCAAGAGGTCTTTATTCAAGGTTGTAATGGGGCCAAAGGGTTATAATGTGGTTAAAGAACAAAAGGATAAAGATATCACAAAGGTTCCAAAGAGTTCATAGAGTTTAGAGACATAATAAGATCATACAAATAAAACTTCTCAAAACTCTTATAAAGCACATAATAACATAGGCTAAATATTCATGTTGAGCCTTTGCATCATTCTAACCAACTTTGTAACATCTTTTTCTTTACTTTAACTAGAAGTTCAAGAGAAGATTTTTTTTTTTTTGATTAATATGGGAATGTATTTGACAATGATCCCTTTCTTTTTCTCTGGACTTTTTCTTTTCTTTTCTTCCTCCACACTTATCTTTTGTTTCCAACCCAAATTTTCAACTAAAAATATCCCTTGTTTTTTTTTTTTTTTTTTTTTTTTGCAATATGTCTCAAAATATATAATCCATCTTTAGAACAAGGGTTATATTTAGGCTAGGTGTAAGTTGTGGTTACCAAATAAATAGCTTATTCAATGTAGGCTCAAATTGGCTTACTAGGGGTGTGTTCTCTTGGAACATCAATAAGGGATGGCTGTTTGGCCCTGGCTAAAAATCCTAATGCCTCTATCATATTCATGTTGTCACATGCATCAATATAGTCTCAACAAGGTCTAAAGCAAGTTCTAGAGAATCATGTAATCATAAGAGCACTCAAGAAAGAAATTAGATTGATTTGTATAATGCGTCAATCATTATAGGCTCAAAAACTCACAAGGATGATTATACAAGTCAGATTAAGTCTAAATATGCTTCTTTCTCAATCAACATATCATATTAACATTGGCTCATAAAAAGGTTGACATCAAGCTCAATTCTCATGAAAATCTTCTCACTAATAAATCTGTTTTAAACTTATGCAATTCATATCTCATCATTGTATTAAAAAGGAACTAAAACACACTAAAAATAATAATAATAATAATAATAATAAAGACTCATAAAAAAAAATAGTAGACAAAAATAAAAGAAATCCTAAATCGTTCCCCCCACACTTAATTCTTACATTGTCCTCAATGTAAGTCTATTAACCCAAATGAAAGAATCATGTGTAAGATAAAAGAACTAATAACATAAGAATAGGAACAACTAAGACTCAAAACAAAACAAACTCATGCAACCTAAATAATCCTAAAATACTAAACAAAAATTAACAAGTAAACATAAAAAGATTAAAATCAAACTGACAAGGTATGTCTCAAGTCTCCCTTACTCAGACCTTGTTCAGAATGAATACTTCTAAATTTCTTAAAACACAACAAACTCTTTTTTTTTTAAAAAAAAAAATTAGCAAAATATGTCCCTTACCCCCTACTAAAATATGACATTGTCCCCAATGTCAAATTTTAAAGGTAGAATTTAAGAGATATTACCTGCAGAGGTTGCTAACCACTTATTATAACTGAGACACAACAAACAAAATGTTAGATAATGTCACAAAGACAAAGTGCAATCCACTCCTTGCTCGTCCATATCTCTTTTTCTTTTTCCGAGCGTTTGCGAAACAACCGTAGCAGATAAATACTCATAAGCTTGGAGCTTTTTGAGTAAATCTTCAATGGTTGTAGCAGAAATTATGGTTCTCCTTGCCTCTGAAAACATGAATCCATTATCCACAGCATTATCTAAATATGAAAGCAAATTACTAAAATAACCATTAATATTAAGCAAACCAATGGGTTTCTTTTTTGTGACCAAAGATGACCAAGAAGCCACGCAAGCTATTTCTTCCAATGTACCCAGACCTCCTGGTAAAGCAATGAATGCATCGGCAGAATGGTACATGATTGTCATCCGTTCAGGGATACTCCAGACTTGTATTTCCTTACCCACGGTAGGTCCACAAAAATCTGTGAATAGTTTTGGCACGATTCCTAGAACTGGACTTCCTCCGGCGTGTGCTGCTGTAGCGACTGCTCCCATTAAACCCGTACTACCGCCTCCATAAATCAACTGGATCTTTTGTTGGGCAAGTATTACTCCAACTCTTATGGCTTCATCAACGAATATTTTATTTGTCCCTGGATAAGCACCTCCAAAGACACAAATTTTTTCAATGCGCTGGGACAAAGTACTTTCCATTTTTTTTTCTTTCGAGTGCCTGAAAGAGAATGAGTACATGGTGTAATATATAGAGGACTGAGTAGTGAATCAGACAAGAGTAATAATGTCGTCGAAAGTGTATTTGACCTGTCAGAAGAAAATGTTAACCTAACAAAAGATTTTTGCGTGATTTCAGGAAGAAAATCAAAAAGAGAAGAAAAATCAACCGTAAAAGACTAATGAAAAAAAAACGAGAATAATTACACAAATCGAACAACACGTAAATTAAACCGAAATGAAGTTATTGCAAATCAAACCAAAAGCTGAGAAGTCATTTATTGTAGTTGTGACTGTGGCTCACATCTTCCTCTGGTTTTACGTCCAGAAACGGCTTAAACGCCTTCTATGAGTCGAGGATATGCTTCCCATCCAGTTTTCTTACAAGCTGGCAAACAGGGTCTTTTAACATCAGATTCCCAAGATGTTGTCATTCCCTTTGGAATTGCGGCCATAAATCAAGAATTTCTCTTTGTACGTCTCCACTAGGATGCGTCTCAAGAGAAAGTTGGATATTACCCAAATTCTCCTTACTCAGTCCATCCTTAATGAATTCAATTTTTATCATCTCGATTAGAGGACGGAATCCCAATAGAACGACATTTACCGTTACACGTCCATCGTGCACATGGTAGGAGTTGTATTAGAAAGATTACCTGAAAAAGTTTCACAATAAAATCTAACTAAACGACGAGATCTAAAATCACGTCACCAAACAAGCATAAAACAAAATTAATCTACAGATTAGGCGGTATAACCAGCCAATAAAAATAAAACAAAGTTAATATACAATATAAATATAAATATATAGAAAATTAGGCGGTATAACCAGCCAAAATAAATCAAAGTTAATATACAAATTAGGCGGTATAACCAGCCAATAAAAATAAATATACTTATAAACTTATATACTTAGTATTGCCTCCCCGGCAACGGCGCCAAAAACTTGATGGAGACTCAATTAAGAGTCGTAAACCCAAGTGCAGGTTATGTTCAAGTAATAAATTCTCGGGTGTCCGAGGTCGAACCACAGGGAAGCGTATTAGTAAGTATAAGTTTATAAATATATAAGAAAAAGAAAGTAAACAAGATATTAGGGAATCAACAACAAAACATAAAAGAAATTAAACAAAATATAAAAAAAATAAGAAAAGATGTTGAGGTTAGAGAATCCACTCTTGGTGTTATGCTAAGATTAATCTTGTTTTATTACACAATTGAAATTCACACATAAGGAAGATTCCAATCGGAAGGTTTAGCAATTCAGTCCAAATTGTCCAACGTCCATAGCATATGATATTATGTTCATTTGGTGTCCTCAAAACTCACAAAAAGAGTCCAAGCATTCCTTATGCCAAGGTATATGTCTACAACAAATCAAGGTTATGAAACCAAGCATTTACTGTGCCATTTTCATTGTCAATAATGAATCAAGATCCCTACTTTGCAAGTATGATTTTAAACCAAAAGAAAATATTATCTATACTAGTGTTTATAAATGATGATTCATTTTAGCTCATGTTTAAGAGACTAACCTTAGCATTTACCAAAAGCTTCACCTCATCACCTCAACAATATGATTAGCAACACATACTAGATATGAAGAAAATGAAAAGAAAAATAAAGAAAAAGAAAACTAGAGAAAGGAAAGAAGAAGAAAACTTAGAGAATTACATTGCAATGGCTAATATCCTCCCAATGTATCAATGTGTCCCAATACTCATCCAAGGCCCTCTATTTATACACATTTTGGAGGGCTAAATGACAAGAGACAAGCTTTACAAATTTCAAAGGTAGGTATAATAGGTGGGTGCATTTTTCTAACAATTTTCGTCATATTGTATGACAATTCTGATCAGCCAGCTTGATGGTCGATTTTGTCAATGTTGGAGGCTCGATCTGATAAAATGGTCTTCTAGAACAATATACCCCTATCCGTTACGGATCCATAGCCGTTGGAATCAGATCATTTGCTCATGTGGATCGGAAGATATGGTCAAAATACCAAAACAGGTCAGCACAGACGTCATTGCACATCAGCCAACTTGATGGTCGATTTCGCTAGGGAAAACGACTCCGTTTCAAGAAGTGTAAAACATGAAAAAGATAGATATGCCTCTTAACTTTTCACGGTTAAAATTTCAGCCTTATTGCTTCAGTGAAACTCCAGATATAGCTGATATGGCAAAAGGTGTCAGAACTGGAACTGAACTGGATTTGCCCTTAATTGTTGATTTAACCTAGTAATCTGAAATCACTCAAAGAAACTCGTGAAAAAACACCAAATTACATAAAAATATAAAAGATCATAAACACAATTAGACTAAGCAATAATAACTCGTATTTGACGCAAAACAATAATAAAACATAACTAAAAACTATATAATTATACGAGTTATCAATTACCAATTTACCCTTTTTGGTTTCCTTGGTAAAACGACCTTTTTGCCCCCCGAACTTAAATAAATAGAAAAAAAACTCCAAATTCGAATTTTGTTTTTTTGATACTTCCAAAATAATAAAAAATTGAATTCTGGAAGTTTTCAAAATTTTTTGATTCCATTTGGTATTTATTTCGAATTTATTTTCGAAATTACCCCTTTTATGCACCCGAACTTTACCATTTTTTAAACGAGCTCGGAATCCAGATTTTTCTTCACCAATCTCTTCCAAATAATTTAAAAATGTGATCTGAAAGTTTTCATAATTTTTGGAGCTCATTTACTATTTTTCCGGGACTTATTAGCTTGAATTACTGCATAGGGGACCCGGTATTTGGCCATTTTGCAAACGAACTCCGAATCAAGATTTTCTTTCACCAATCTCTTAAAAATAATTTAAAAATGAGATTTGCAAATTTTCAAAATTTTTGGAGTTCATTTGCTATTTTTTCGGGATTTATCCTATTGAATTACTGCATAGATGACCCGGTATTTGGCCATTTTGGAAACGAACTCTGAATCAAGATTTTATTTCTCCAATCTCTTCGAAATGATTTAAGAATGAGATTTGAAAATTTTCAAAATTTTTGGAGTTCATTTGCTATTTTTCCCATATTTTCCAATTTTGCCCTTTTGCTTCCGAAACCTGGTTTTGCTCAAAACAAGTTCGATTTTCAGATTTTCTCCAAATTGAACCTTGGGCTATCCTTGTTTAATCATTTCTCATCAATTAAGGGCTTTAGATCTTCTGAATTGGGCCATTTTTGCAGTTTTTCCAAATTTCACCGAAATTCACCAAAAAAACCCTAATTCTCGATTTTCTTCCGAATTGACTTTTCTATCAGTTTTTTGATAAGCTCATAAAATATACATTTTATGCCTTTCTACCTTTAGTTTTTGTTATGTTTTCGATCTTTATCTTGTTTACTTAATTATATTTTTGAATTTTAGGTACAATAAGGAGAATGAAGTCAAAAGATGTCAATAATGATGGTAAAGAGCTTACAAAATCGTAATCACAAGATGGAAGAAGACTTGGGAGTCAAAAATATCAATTTCTGGTTACAAAGCAAGAAGGCAAATTTGACCTCCAGAGCTTGTTGAAAGGAAAACATGATGTTAGATTCTTTATTGAAGAAACTTCCTTCTTGACTTTTGAAGTTGACTTGATTATCTTTCCAACGATATATTATGGGCCCAAATCGGATAAGAAATGGGCATTCAAAATGGCGCTAGAAGATCTCCCTAAAGAACCCCGCGACCAGAAAAACCCTAATCGCAAATCTGAAAAAAAGGCAAAAACGTGACTTTTGCACCTCCAGGCTTACTTATGCGGCAAGGACTTATTCTCAGGGTTTTAAAGCTCTATAAATACCATTTTTTGAGCCACAAACTAGACATCTTTTGAGGAGACTCAAGGATCATCATTATTCTTCTTCTTCTTCTCCATTCTTTTATTTTTCTTTTTAGTTTTATGTATATATTATCTATGCCTATGCTAGGCTAAACTTTTCTTTGGTTAAGGATGATTTCAAAGCCCTAGACAAGTTTTGTAATTAATTTTTAGATTTATCTATCATTAGTTTTCTATCAAAGTTGATTGTGTTCTTCCATTAAAATTGTTCATGATGATGTTTTGATTTATTTAAGGTGGCCAACTAGATAAATCTTTATAATTGTCTAATGCTAGTTTAGGAGTCTTGATCCGTGTAATTGTCTTGATTTCCTATTCATAAGTGGCAATTTGTGATTAATGATTATGGTCAAGTTTTCAATAATTGCAAAGTGGAACATAACCTAAGTTGAACAATCCGAGCTTATGTGTTTGTTGCTTAGATCAACCTATCTTTCTAATCATAAAGCTGCTATTAAATTGAACTTAGAGAGCTTATTCTAGGTTGTTTAATAGTTAGAGATTAAATAGAGAGCTTGTTCTATTTAACGACGAACTAAGAAAAGATTGGGGTAACAGAGCTTGCTGTTATCTACGGTTGTTCACTTTGATAGCTAATTAATGTTGATAGATATGAAATTGATTCTTAATGATGTCTAGTGGTGGAGAATGAAACCTTAACCATATTTTTCATATTTGATTCTTCTTAATTACTTGTTTTCTCATTCTTATTGGTAACTTTAGTTTAAATCTGATTTCAAAATCCCCTTTACTTTTGTTTACTTGTTTTTAAGTGATTAACTATTAACTTATAAACTAAAACCCAATCCTTGAGGACTCGACCCTTGCTAGTCACTATACTCTACAATTGATTTTTTTTTTAGTGCAAGGTTAAATAAGATACACTCTTTTGGGTGCATCAAATTTTTGGCGCCGTTTCCCGGGATTGCTTTAGTTAGTTTATTAGTTTATTGGTTTATTCTTATTTTTAGTTGTAATTAATTTTATTTTTCTTGTACATACAGGTTTTTGTTTTCAAGTTTCAAGCAAAAAGAGATGGCAGGTGCTACATCAAAACTTCAGAACCAACTAGACAATCTCATCTCCATAGTTCAACAAGTGGCCATAAGTAAGATTCAACAATCAAGACAGTGTGGAGTGTGCTTCATGATGGATCATCCAACCAATTGGTGCCCATACTACCAAAAAGATAATTTTGAACCAACCTATGATGTGGGAGAATACCAAAGCCATCAAGGGTTCCAAGGACAACAGTATGATGCTTTCCCCAACACTTACAATGAGGGATGGTGGAATCATACTCATTATGGCTACTCGGGAGATTATCAAGAAGTAGATCCTTATGCTAATTACACTAATCAATTTGTCTTCAATCAACCATGTGATCAACAACAAGATCTTTTTAAGCCACCACCTCAAAACTCAGGTAATTCTTTAGAAGAACTTGTCAATTTTCTAGTTATTAAGACTCTGCAAATTCAACAGGAAACAAGGGAAACAAAGGAAAGTATCCATTGTTTGGAAAGGCAAATGAGCCTATTGGCTAGTAGTACGGTGGAATTAGTAGCACAAAGATCTCAAGCACTCCCTTCCCAATCGATGATTGATCCAAAGGAGAGTGTTAGTGCCACACAACTTGAGGATGAATAAGAAAATCCAAGGGAACCCGAGGATGAGAAAGAACTAAAGATGGATTCAACTATTGAAGATAATGAAGCTTCAATTCCAAAAGAGAGTACTTTGGCACCTGAGGTAACGTTTAAGGTTTCACTTTTTACTAATGTTTCTTCTCTATATTTTCCTAGTAGATTTGCAAAGTTCAAGGAGGAAGAACATGAACAACACATGCCGAAAATCTTAAACAGCTTGTTTGTGGTTGCCATTCAACAAATACCAAAATATGCACCATTCCTTGACAAGCTATGCACCACAAAAGATGATGGAATAATACTTGTACTAGAGAATGCATCCACTATTGTGCAAAGAAACCGCCCTACAAAACGCACAAATTCGAAAAGTTTCTTGTATGTTCTTGCAAATCCTAAACAACCAAGAAGAGGTGTTGGTTAGGTTAGAAAACTTAACTCAAGTACTAATTGGGAAGGCAGTCCAATTAATAAAGAAATTACGAACCTGCCATACGCAGATTTGCTTTCTTTTCCTTTTTCTTTTCTTTTATTATTTTTATTTTTATTTTTTATGTTTATTTGTTAATTTTTTGTTTAGTATTTTAGGATTATTTAGGTTGCATGAGTTTGTTTTGTTTTGAGTCTTAGTTGTTCCTATTCTTATGTTATTAGTTCTTTTCTCTTACACATGATTCTTTCATTTTGGTTAATAGCATTACATTGAGGGCAATGTAAGAATTAAGTGTTGGGGAAAGGATTTAGGATTTCTTTTATTTTTGTCTATTATTTATTTTTTTATGAGTCTTTAATATTATTATTACTATTTTTAGTGTGTTTTAGTTTTTTTTTAATACAATGATGAGATATGAATTGCTTAGGTCTAAACTGGTTATTAGTGAGAAGATTTTCATGAGAATTAAGCTTGATACTAATTTTTATGAGACAATGTTGATATGATATGTTGATTGAGAAAGAAGCATGTTTAGACTTGATATTGACTTGTATAATCATCCTTGTGAGTTTTTGAGCATATATGATTGATGCATTATAAATATCAATCTAATTTCTTTCTTGAGTGCTCTTATGATTATATGATTCTCTAGAACTTGCTTTAAACCTTTTTGAGACTATATTGATACATGTGATAACATGAATGTGATAGAGGCATTATGATTATAACCAGGGCCAAACAGCAATCCATTATTAATGTTCCAAGAGAACATCCCCACTAGTGAGCCAATTTGAGCCTACATTGCTATTTTATTGGTAACCATAACTTACACCTAACCTAAATATACTTATATCCTTACCCTTGTTCTAAAGATGGATTATATATTTTGAGACATATTGCAAAAAACAAGGGATATTTTTAGTTGAAAATTTGGGTTGAAAACAAAAGATAAGTGTGGGGGAAGAAAAGAAAACAAAAAGTCAAGAGAAAAAGAAAGGGATCATTGTCAAATATATTCCCATATTGAAAAAAAAAAAAACCATTTCTTAAACTTTTGGTTAAAGAAAAAGATGTTACAAAGTTGGTTAGAATGAAGCAAAGGCTCAACATGAATATTTAGCCTATATTATTATGTGCATTATAAGAGTTTTGAGAAGTTTTATTTGCAAAATCTTATTTTGTCTCTAAATTCTATGAAGTCTTTGGAACTTTTGTAATATCTTTTATCTTTTATTCTTTAACCACATTACAACCCCTTGGCCCCATTACAATCTTGATTAAAGACCTCTTGATTTATGAAGTTGCATGATCTAAATAGTGGAGAATAGGTGGACAAGCAAGCATATGGTATAACTGTTTTCATGAGATTGATTGAGTGTAAACACTTTACCACTACTTTAAAGAGTGAAAATCATGAGAGTATCCTAGTGAGAAGTTGAGAGTTTGAATATGCACTATTTTGATTGAAATATGTTATGTTAATATTGGCTTAACTCAAACTATTTACATTGAAGCAAGATTTTTTGTGAATTTCTTTAAGCTATTGATTAGTGTATAAGACTTATCCAATGATTATATCTAATTTATATTGGAAGGATTAGTTGTAATTATTATTATTATTTTTTTTTTACTTTTTTTTAGTTTTTCTTATGTCTTCAATGTTTGTGGGTATCGTCCTTGTAAATCCTCACGAGACTAAACTCGTCCACTAGGGATACCTAGGGGTTTAAAGGCTTGTGTCACATGCTAAGTGCCACCGTGATTTCCTACGAATGTGGATTAGATTAGATTTTCTTATTTTATTTTTATTTTGTTTTTCTCGAGGACTAGCAAAAAGCTAAGTGTGGGGGTATTTGATAAGCTCATAAAATATACATGTTATGCCGTTCTACCTTTAGTTTTTGTTAAGTTTTCGATCTTTATCTTGTTTACTTATATTATCTTTTTGAATTTTAGGTACAATAAGGAGAATGAAGTCAAAAGATGTCAATAATGATGGTAAAAAGCTTAAAAAATCATAACCACAAGATGGAAGAAGACTTGGGAGTCAAAACTATCAATTTCTGGTTGCAAAGCAAAAATGCAGATTTGACCTCCGGTGTTTGTTGCAAGGAAAACATGATGTTAGAGTCTTTATTTGAAAAAACTTCTTTCTTGACTTTTGAAGCTTATTTGATTATCTTTCCAACGATATATTATAGGTCCAAATTGGATAAGAAATGGGCATTCAACATGGCGCTAGAAGATCTCCCTAAAGAATCCTGAGGTCAGAAAAACCCTAATTGCAAATCTGAAAAAAAAAAAAAAAAAAGCAAAAACGTGATTTTTGCACCTCCAGGCTTACTTATTCGGCAAAGACTTATTCTCAGGGTTTTAAAACTCTATAAATACCATATTTTGCGCCACAAACTAGAGATCTTTTGAGGAGACTTAAGGATCATCATTATTATTCTTCTTCTTCTCCATTTTTTTATTTTTCTTTTTAGTTTTATGTAACTTTTCTTTGGTTAAGAATGATTTCAAAGCCCTAGACAAGTTTTGTAATTAATTTTCAGATTTATTTATCATCAGTTTTCTATCAAAGTTGATTGTGTTCTTCCATTAAAATTGTTCATGATGATGTTTTGATTTATTTAAGGTGGCCAACTAGATAAATCTTTATAATTGTCTAATGTTAGTTTAGGAGTTTTGATCCGTGTAATTGTCTTGATTTTCTATTCATAAGTGGCAATTTGTGATTAATGATTATGGTCAAGTTTTCAATAATTGCAAAGTGGAACATAACCTAAGTTGAACAATCCGAGCTTATGTGTTTGTTGCTTAGATCAACCTATCTTTCTAATCATAAAGCTGCTATTAAATTGAACTTAGAGAGCTTATTCTTGGTTGTTTGATAGTTAGAGATTAAATAGAGAGCTTGTTCTATTTAACGACGAACTAAGGAAAGATTGGGGTAACAGAGCTTGTTGTTATCTACGGTTGTTAACTTTGATAGCTAATTAATGTTGATAGATATGAAATTGATTCTTAATGATGTCTAGTGGTGGAGAATGAAACCTTAACCATATTTTTCATATTTGATTCTTCTTAATTACTTGTTTTCTCATTCTTATTGTTAACTTTAGTTTAAATCTGATTTCAAAATCCCTTTTACTTTTATTTACTTGTTTTTAAGTGATAAACTATTAACTCATAAACTAAAACCCAATCCTTGAGGACTCGACCCTTGCTAATCACTATAATCTACAATTGATATTTTTAAGTGCAAGGTTAAATAAGATACACTCTTTTGGGTGCATCATTTTTCTTCCAAGTAGCTTCTCCATTACCTGTAGTCAGTGCTTATCTTTCATTTGAGACCTTCAATTCCGACCAATTTGATCGTTTAAGCAACTTTCCCCAAATTTTCCGAATTAGGGTTTTCTTTCTACTGGATCTTGTAACCCAACTTCCGAACTCTATATCTTTCAATGTAGACCTGGGATTATCAAAATTCTTTCACCGTTTTTCAATTGAACCTCAAATCTTGATTTTGAAAGTGGGTTGACTTTTTAAATAGTTGACTTTTTTAGGTTGACTTTTAGCATTCAGAAACATCAATTTGGGAAGAAAATGTACCTAATTTAGGGGTTCGAACAAAATTAGGTGTCTACAGTATTGAAATGGACCTTAGAGAGAAATGCCAACCAAAATGTTATGGATTATGCAAGAATGAAGGTTATAGCCGTCGAAAATGTTTTTGTCAATCTGGCACATCGGAATAGAGTTCGTAATCGTATCAACAATTATACCATTACATGTTTTGTGCAACTGTAATATTTACATGTTTCGCATTCCATGTTATAAGTTTTTTTTTTCTATTTATCATTCCATGTTATATAATTTATTTTTTTATCTTTTATATTATAATTATTTTTTTATATAAATTATATGAAAAAAATATAATTTTTTTTTGAAGTATGGAAGTCGCCCTCATGAAAACTTATTTTTTTAAAAAGTTAAACAATAAAAGCGGCTTTCATTATGTGTTTTTTTTTTTTAATTAAAAATATGTTAAGAAGTCGCCGCTCTTTCATACATTTATTTAAAAAAAATAACATGTACGTGAAGGGTTGTGCTCGGTCATAACCTTTTTTTCAATATTTTTTTAAAATTAACACATTTTGATAAATAAAAAAAATCAATAATTTAAAAAATAAAAATATTTTTAGCAATATTAATATAAATTTCCCTCTTTATCACTTAAAATCAAGACATCAACTAATATTCTTCAACTAAATAATTTATATCTTTTTTTCCCATTTTCCTTTTTTACATTAATTTCTTTTGTATATTTTATTTTTATTATCATTTAAATGACTTATTTATTGTTACGATTTTCTTATTATATATTTATGATTACGGTTGAATTGATTTTAAAAAGTATTTAAATAATAGATTTATATTATTTTTTATTTAAAATGAAATAAATAAAAAAACCAAGAAAAGTTACATTAACTTAATTTACATTTATTCAAAAAAAATTTAAAATTTTTATGAAAATATTTATTCATAAAAATAAAAAAAATACCAAAAAATAAAATTTTAAAAATGAAAATGAAAATGAAAAAAAATATGAAACTAATAAACTAGTCTTTTGTTCTCTCTTCTGCAGCCGCTCCTCTCAAGACCCAAACTCGCCGCCGTCGCCGCCGCCGCCGCTTCTATTTTGTCTTTCCTTCTCCTCTTTCTACCTCCCTCCCTTATCGGTTATCTGGCTTTTTTCATCTTCTTTCTCCCCCTCTCCCCTTTTCCCTCCTTGTTTGGCGTCTGTCGACGTTGCGCGCAGCTGCCGCCGTCGGTCAAGCCAGTTTGTTGGCTTCTGTCGACCTGGACCTCTCCCTTCCTCCCCATTTCCCTCCATTAAATAGCCCGTCCTTCATTCTCACCTCTCTCTTCATTGAAATAGCTGAAAATCAAGGGGTTTGAAAGGTTTTGGATTCTTCCTTTTACCAATAGCATAATCTGATTGGGTAATTTCTTTATACTCTTTTAGATTCTTTTCCTTATTTTTTCCTTTGTGGAATTTTAGTTAGTAATTTATATTAAAAATTACACATTAAAACCATCATTGTATATTAAAATCAGAAGGTTGTGGTGAAATTGTTTTTGTTCTACTTGATTGGCTTGCATGCTTAGCTTGATTTAGTGAAAATTAAATGGGTTAAGTGTATGTTTATCATGATAGGAATAATCCGCCATAGAATCAATGTTATACTTATTATTAGAGAAATAAAGGCTAAAATATTAAAAAAGCCTTCGAATTATTTGTTTTGTACTCAAATTTTTATTTCAAATGAAAAATTGATTCATGCATAAATTAAAGGTTAAAGTTATATTTGGTACAAATTAAAAATTGAGGATTTATTTGTTGCAAATTAAAGTTTAAGGTTTATTTGGATGCAATAAAAGCACAAGATTTCCTTAAGAAAAGTGATAAAGTTCAGGGGTTTTTATTATTTTAACCAAAAATAAAAATAAGAATCCAAGGCTCAGGCTGTAGCGTGGTTTTTACAATTATATATTCCTTTTCTTTTCTGTATAAATAGAAATTATTGTTGTTAATTGCAGGTGTTGCCTTTCCTTAAATATGGAGGAAGAAGGGTTAAAGCTATTATCATTTCCACCAGATAGCCCTCCACTTTCCATCATTGCTGCCGCTAAGATTGCAGGAATCCCATTACCAACTCAGACTTCCTCCCCTGCTTCTCCCACTTTGTCTTTCTCAAATGGGTACTTTTTTAGCTTCCTTCTTCTTAGTTTTAATTTCGATTTTAGGTTTTAGGGTTTTTTTTTTTTTTTTAAATTAATGCATTCTGTCTATGTGCAATAAATAGGCTTGAGTTGCACGGAAATTATGTAATTCTCCGTTATATTGGTCGCGTTGCTGCCATTCCTAATTTCTATGGTGATGATGCTTTCCATGCTGCCCAAGTATGTTTCTTTAATTTGCTGTATCTTTTCGGTTTTCCCCTATTCTTTTAGTTTTTATTTGATTAGAAGAAGTCTTTTTTTGAGTTGTCTATGGTGCTTAACAATAATAATATCTTTTCTTTTGCTTTCCCAGATTGATGAGTGGCTGGAGTATGCTCCTACCATTTTATGTGGTTCTGAATTTGAGAATGCTTGCAGTTATATGGATGTATATTTGGAGAAACGCACCTTTTTCGTTTCTCATTATTTCTCCATTGCTGACATAGCTATCTGGTCAGGTCTTGCTGGTAAACTTCAAAACTCATCCTTTTTGTTATATTTTGATGCCATTTTGTTTATCCAACTTTTTGCCCATTATCATTTATGCCTTGTAGCTTATTTCTCTGTACCGCAAATGATCTGCCACTTTTATTTCTTATCATTTTTCTTTTGAAAGGAGGCTTAACTGACTAGCCCATAAAAGATTTTATCTTGTATGCCATCATACTAAAACCTATGTTACCCGAACTTCAAACGCACCTTTTTCGTTTCTCATTATTTCTCCATTGCTGACATAGCTATCTGGTCAGGTCTTGCTGGTAAACTTCAAAACTCATCCTTTTTGTTATATTTTGATGCCATTTTGTTTATCCAACTTTTTGCCCATTATCATTTATGCCTTGTAGCTTATTTCTCTGTACCGCAAATGATCTGCCACTTTTATTTCTTATCATTTTTCTTTTGAAAGGAGGCTTAACTGACTAGCCCATAAAAGATTTTATCTTGTATGCCATCATACTAAAACCTATGTTACCCGAACTTGGGGGTGCGTGTCGGATACAGGTATGTGTCCGACAAGGATATGCTCAATTTTTTGTAAGTTTTTTCATATATTTGGAGGATCATACCTCCATATTTATGTCTGAATATGTGTCTGACACGAGTACTTTAGAGAAAATGAAGAGTCAGGATAACATAGAATAAAATTGCATTTTGCTCAAGGTAATCTCTTGATGCTTTCCATCTATACATACATAACAAATATTTTATGCTCTGTAGGAACTGGGCTAAGATGGGAAAGCGTAAGGAAGTCAAACAAGTACCCAAACCTTGTTCGCTGGTACAATTCTGTTTCTGCAGAATATAGTGATGCCTTGAAGGAAGTCATTGCTTTGTATGTTGGCAAAAAAGGATTGGGAAAGCCAGTGGCAGCTAAACCAAAAGAGCAAAAGAGTGTGAATGGGGATAGTTCTGATAAGGCGAAAGTAGGTAGCAAGCCTTCATCTGAAATAGATCTTCCTTATGCTGAGATGGGAAAGGTGCGATTGAGATTCGCTCCTGAACCAAGCGGTTATCTTCACATAGGGCACTCTAAAGCAGCCCTATTAAATCAATACTTTGCTCAACGGTACCAAGGTGAAGTAATCTTGCGCTTTGATGATACAAATCCCACCAAAGAAAGCAATGAATTTGTAGAAAATCTTATAAAAGATGTTGAGACATTGGGTATCAAGTATCAAAAGGTCACCTATACTTCCGATTACTTCCCAAAGTTAATGGATTTGGCTGAAAAGTTGATACAGGAAGGGAAAGCCTATGTGGATGATACGCCCCGTGAGCAAATGCAGAGAGAAAGGATGGATGGCATTGAATCAAAATGTCGGAGCAACAGTGTCGAGGAGAATTTAAAGTTGTGGAAGGAAATGATTGCTGGCTCTGAAAGAGGCTTGCAGTGTTGCGTTCGTGGGAAGTTGGACATGCAAGACCCAAACAAATCTCTTAGGGATCCCGTGTACTACCGCTGCAATCCAGTTCCCCACCATCGAATTGGATCCAAGTACAAGTTGTACCCAACTTATGATTTTGCTTGTCCATTTGTTGATGCTGAAGAAGGCATAACACATGCACTCCGATCTAGTGAGTATCACGATCGCAATGCTCAATACTATAGGATTCAAGAGGATATGGGAATGCAAAAGGTACACATATATGAGTTTAGTCGATTGAATATGGTCTATACGCTTCTCAGTAAGCGTAAGCTGCTCTGGTTTGTGCAAAATGGTAAAGTAGATGGATGGGATGATCCCCGTTTTCCAACTGTCCAAGGAATTGTTCGCCGAGGTCTGAAAATAGAAGCCTTGATACAATTTATTTTGGAACAGGTAAGTTTGCATAGCTGTTAACTTGAACACAATTCAGAGCCTGTGATTGTTTATTTCCTTGCTATAGGCTAGCTTAGGCTGCCTTTAATACACCTGCCTTATCTTCTCTTACTATTTAGCATGTGCATTCTTACTTCTAATAGCTTCATTCATATTGTGTGACTGAATGTTCTTTGAAGTGTCATAGTTTGCTTTAGAATATAGGCTTTGATTTCAATGAGTATTAATATTTCCATCCTTTTGTTCCAGGGGGCATCCAAAAATCTCAATCTTATGGAATGGGACAAACTTTGGACTATTAATAAGAAGATCATTGATCCTGTTTGTCCTAGGCATACAGCAGTCATTGAAGAACGAAGGTTGTTATTGACCTTAAGTAATGGTCCCGATGAGCCATTTGTTCGTATTATCCCAAGACATAAGAAATATGATGGTGCTGGAGAGAAGGCAACTACATACACAAGGAGGATATGGATAGACTATGCTGATGCAGAGTGCATCTCGGTGGATGAGGAGTTAACCTTAATGGATTGGGGAAATGCCATCGTGAAAGAAATCACTAAGGATCAGGATGGAAACATAACGCAGTTGGTAGGAGTTTTGCATCTTCAAGGATCTGTCAAGACAACAAAATTGAAGCTCACATGGCTAGCAGAGTCAAGTGAACTCGTTAACCTTTCCTTGGTGGAGTTTGACTTTCTAATAACAAAGAAGAAGGTATGTCCTACTATTAACTTACATCTAGACTGTTTGTGCAATTTTGTCCATTTTAAAATTAATAATTGGCACAAGCTAAATACTGAAATACTATTCCCATGTGCTCCTGCAGATTTAAAATTAGTACTGACTACTGACTGATATAATTTGATAGCTATAACATCCTCTCAGGGTTGTTTCTCTTCCACTTTTATTCCAAAAACCATAGAGGATTATGTTTAGGCATGCATTCATGCGGTCGTACATGTATACTTGTTTGTAATGTCACGTGTGCGATGAACATTGCAGTATCTTAAATCATTTGCAAATGTTGCAGAAACTAATGTTATGGTTATTGTTATTTGTTACGCAATATGAATTATATACTTTGGGTTCAATTTCTAGCACATCTGAGTCTATTTTTCTGGATAATGTGCTAGAAATTGAACCCAAAGTATTATATACTTTAGTTCATTGTTTGCCCAGGATGATTTGATACATAGTCAAGCGTCTGAAGGATTTTGGGTTTTACTTTTATTTGTTGTGGATGCAGCTGGAAGAAGGAGATTATTTCCTAGATGTACTAAACCCATGTACGAAAAAGGAGACGGCAGCAATTGGAGATTCCAACATGCGCAATTTAAAGCAAGGAGAGATATTGCAGCTGGAGAGGAAAGGCTACTTCAGATGTGATGTTCCCTTTATTAAACCTTCAAAACCTGTGGTTTTGATCGCAATTCCTGATGGCAGGCAGCAAAGTGTGTTGAAGTAGGCACTGTTAACCTTATCTTTATTCTGATCCTGAGAGACTAGAGGAGAAATTATGAGCTCTTTCCATTCTCTCTTTTCTGGCTAATATTTGAACATGCATGTTTATGACAATTTTGTATGCAACATTCTGGTTCTTGTTTTATGGTCATTATGGATAAAAGCATGTGTGGTCTCTCCTGTTAGCGTAAAAACATTATGCCACTTTTCATTACAGTTCAACAGGTTCTTTGTAAAGCTTATGAGCAGTAGCCAGTAGGATACAGATGATACACAGTTACAACTCACACGCACAAACTTAATAGTCAAAAACATTTACATACGTAAACTGATGAACTTGCCTATGTTATTCGGCTCGGACTCTGGTGTGAATGTTGGATTTGGAAGGTCTTTGGAGGAGGGTCATATCTTACGAATTATTAACGTGTCTTTGGATGATGAATACAATATAAATATCCAAATGTGTAAAATTTATATCATATGAATTATTAGCGTGTCAATTTATGTAAAATATATAATGCTTTAAACACGATAATGATTGACATGTGAAAATAACACGGATCGTCAAGTCTGCTTCAATGGAGGATTTGTAACAAGCGTTGGTCGCCAGGCTTGTAGACATAACATTGCATTGATCCATTGGTGCAATAGAAAACAACATTTGCTATATGCTTAACTTTCCAATGATCTGCTCCTTCATTAGATGGCAACCTTCGAGCAAAACTATTTGGCATGTTATGAAATGTCAAATGTTTAAGGCTATTCAAATGAGAAATACTCCAAGGCAACTCCTCCAAGTCTGGACTAGGTCCAGATCGATAGCCATTCAAGGCAAGGGAATGCTCCTTCATCTATTGTCAACCTATTCAATCCATTCAACATTCGAAGTGCTAGTTCCTTGAGTCTCTGTAAGTATCCATGTTCAAAATGCAGCTGAGCTCCATCATATCCATTTGTCAGCTGAAACTTCAATAGATTAGGCAAAACTCCTAGGATTTTAAGCGAGTCATCAGATATTCTTGACCAGTGTAAGCCAATTCTAACTAGGTTCTGCAATTTAGAAACCCAATTTGGCAACTTTGTTAATCGTCAAAGACTTCGAAGGGAAATCGGAGGATAAGACCTGGATTTTGGAGTTCATCTTTTATGGAGGTAATACTCAATGACTGAAGGTGGTTCATCTGCTCTATAGCAGTACATAAAGCAACCCCATGTTTTGGTTTTAGCTTAGAAATTCCCAGTTTCCTTAACTGTTTCAACCTTCCCAACTCAATAAAAAACTCATCCCCTTCATGTGTTTCCACGCCTACACTAAACAGCTTTTCCAGAGACTCTAAATTTGCAAAACTGTTAGAGATCTTCACCCCTCTTCGACTATCAATATTGGAATTTCTATCATAAATTGTATAGTAAGCTGCAAGATACTGTAGATTATACAGCTTGTTCATCTCAGTTGGTAACTCACGTATAAGAGAACGTTTTAGATCCAAAGTTTGGAGATTATGCAACTTACCAATGGAGTTTGGCAGCATTTGTATCTCTTAGACTTAAGTATCTCAAGTGTAACAAATCCCCCAATTCCTAAAATCTAGTTCTTTCAAAAGCTTGAAATCTCTGGACAATGTGTTGAACAAAGATTCAGGCAAGTCATTCACCTCAAATGCAATAATAGAATGAGTTTGGGACTTGCTGCTAGTGCTCCCTGGAAAACTATTTGCTCTATTATATAGTGATAGATGCCTAGCTATGCCCTTGAAACTTACCAAATTTCTTGGTGAAGTTTGAATCAAATTCAATTCTTCCCATTTGGAAAAAATGACTTCACTCATCAAATCATGAACTCGACATTCTCTAACTCTTCCCATGGAATCAATCGATTCAACTTGAACCAAGCTTCTATGAATGAGCTCGATTAAGTATTCTCTTGCTAATTGTTCCAATGTTGTATTTTGTTTTTGTTTCACAAAAAAACCTTCTGCAATCCACAATCGAATCAATCTCCCGCAACTAATTGAATAATCTTCTGGAAACATGCCCAAATACAAGAAACATGATTTGAGATAATAAGGCAGATCAAGATAACTGAAAGAAAGAATCTTTTTTATGTATGTAAGATGAGGGTTGCTGTCAAACTCTGCACTGAGGCTATTATGCAAACTTTCCCACTGCAAGACATCTTTGCCTTTGGTTGATAAATGACCTCCTATGGCTACAATAGCAAGTGGCAACCCTTCACATCTTTTTTCGACAATGTCCAAAGAAACTCCTTCAATTCAAGGGGGCATTGCTTTTCAAGATCAAACCGGAATGCTGTTCGATATAAGAGCTGTTGGGCCAATTCTAGAGGCAGAGGTTTCAAATTTTGGACATGAATAAGTGAAGACTTCTTACAAAAGTCTGCAACCTTTGCATTTCTTGTTGTGATCATAATCCTAGAAGCTTTATGATTATCTAATAAAACATGTTCTATATTTCGCCAAAACTCTTGGTTCCACACATCATCAAAAACAGCAATATACCTCTTGTCTTGTAAATATTCTCTTGGATTTGCCAATCAGCTCCTCGTCAACTCTTTCCTTGCCTCATAAAATCGTCTCAACATGGTCCTTAAGAGCTCTTCCACCTTGAATGATTGAGATACTGTGACCCAAGCATGGCAATCAAAGTGTTCAATCACAGTTTGGTTTCATAAACTTTCCTGGCAAGAGTGGTCTTGCCAATGCCTCTCCCATACCAACAAGTGAAATGATGGTTCGTATGGATGGTCCAGATATCAATCTATAAACCAACTCATTTCTAGGAGAATCAATGCCCACAACTGCATTATCCTCAACAAATTGGAGACCAACTCGAGGATCACGCCCTGCAACAGAATTATTGCTTGATCCTCCCTCTTTTTCTGAGATTTTGAACCCATCTCTTTTTCTTTTTTGGCCAATTTCACAAACTGATCTTTTGATATCTTGAAGCTCTGATGCTATTATAGAGGATGTTTTTGATCAGGTGAGGAAACGTTGCAAACCAGTAAAACGAGATGTCGTAGGGAGATGGCGGAGAGGAAGATTGGAGCAGACCCTGGATAACAAATGCGATGGCAGGTGGTGGTGATGAAGGCTGTAAGTGGCTGAGGATGGTGAAAAGTATGGTTGTTGTAGAAATTGTAGAGAAAATGTTGTAGAGAATTCTTTACGTCAGAAAATTTGTCAAATGGCCAAAAGATCCCAAATGAAGCATTTGAGCTTCTATTTATAGCTTCTTCAAAGAGGTTATCAGGAGAAGTCATTAATAGAGTGGAAAGTTATTTTATATAAACGTGATCTCGATCATAGGTGGTGGAGAGGTTATATATGATAGTGGGAGAAGTGCCAGTTATGGGAGGTTACATTAGGAGAAGTGTTTCAGTCACATGCAGTGAAGGAAGGCTACTGACAGCACGCTTGAGAATGCACTGTCCGTTCAGTAGGATAGGGAAGCACTTGTGTTCCAGGGAAAGGTTAAGAAGCGAACTTCTTAACAATCTCCATATCTGAGCCTCCAAGCCATGCTCTCCAAGACATCCCAAGAGTGGAGCAAACTCAAGAATCCTGCCAACCTTCCCGGGTTAGCTCCACAGTCTTAATGTAGTTGTGTATTACTGCAGGAAGTCCTGCTGCCAAGAAGCGACGTGCCAAGCGACGTGCCAAGTGACGTGCCAAGCAACGTGTCAAGCGACGTGCCAAGAGACGTGCCAAGTGACATGCCAAGCGACGTGCCAAGAGACGTGCCAAGCGACGTGTCAAGCGACGTGCCAAGAGACTTGCCAAGAGCGCTGCTGACAGGGAGACTATTACTAAGGCCCGCTACATATAAGATTTGTTCCTGCATAAAATGTTATTGACCAAAAACGAGTGTCTATATTTTGCCCTCTGCATGAGAATTTTTTATTGTAAAAAATTCTTATGCACTGTAAATAACATCAAATATGAAAATATATAATTTTGAAATTTGATATGATTGTCTCACATTTTTTTTAAAGAAAATATAAAATTAATGATACATGATATCATGCATGTGATACTAGAACAATAAGAACATATGATGGTTTGGCATTTGGTTCTTGAAGATTTTAAACCTTTAAACGACCCAATTGCAATGTAATAAAAATAAATAAATAAAAATAAAATAAAATGGGTTTTCATGATATCATGTTTAAGTTCAATATTTATAGGCACGAAAGTGTGTTAAAGCTAGATGATTTTGTAGAGTATTTGTTTAGAAGTGAAAGGGATGCTAAAAATAATAATACTAATAATAATAAAATAAAAAGATTAAAGGAATGGATGAACAAAAAGTATAGGCAAACCGCCTGCATGCATCCCGGTCATGCCCCTCTTTTTTTTTTTAATAAATAAATAAATAATAAAATAATAAAAAATAAAAAAAATCTAACGAGATAAATATCTTTTTAGAGTTCAAATAGCACAAGGACACTGCATGTTGTCTATAAATACGAAGGTCACTTGAAAAATTATTTTCAATAATCTTAAAAGCTCTTCCCAAGCAGAAAGATTTTCATTCTTCTCCTCAATTTTGAGAAAAGGTAAGCTCTCATCCATATATCTCTAATTTTTTTATTAAGACATGAGATGAAAATTTTCATATGAGAATTGATTTTGATTTTGTTTCTTTTAAATCAAGAATAAACTAAGGTTTTGGAGTTTTAAAAATATTGCCTCCATTTTTTTTTCAAATCAATTTGTATGGAAAAAATTTAAAACGCTATATGAGATTGGTTTAAAAGAAAAACGCGTAGGTTGGTGGGGGTTCCTGCAAGTATATTTTTGTTAAAAGCAACTTCATATATATATATATATATATATTTTAAACGCACAGGTTAGGGGAAATATTTTTTAAATATATGAAGTTGAGACACATATATATACTAGCAGCTTGGGGGTTTATCAATCGCTTGCAGCTTGGGGTTGTTTAAACAACCATCTTGATATATTTAAAAAATATTCATATGTGTAGCCTTTAGTAGCTTGGGGGTTTTTTTTTTTTTTTGTCTAATGAGGGGCTGCAGGAGAAGCCTGCAGGAGCTTTTTTTTTACAATAAATAAATAAATATTTATTTATTTTAAATAAATATGCTTTATTAAAAGAAATAAATAATAATATATATTTTTAACATGCTTTATTAAAAAGAAAATTTTAATTAATAAATAAATAAATAAAATATATGAAATTCTGATTTTGCCTTTTGTTTAATTTTTTATGCTACTTGAATAAGAATACTTACTTGACCTTTTGTTGTTGTTTTGCAAGATTTTCACACTCACCGTGGTGAAAACTATGAACATACACCGGCCAAGTTATGGTCAGCCCTCCAGAGATGCTATTCCACCTCCAAAGAAAAGGAGACAGACTGCTGGTAGAATTCCCACTCAAAAGATTACTCTTAGAACGAACAAAGATGGTTTAGTCCCTGTTGTGCCCAGGCATTGGGAGGATTCAATCATCAAGGCGGGCGGGGCTGATCGTTTTTGGGAATATGTAAATGAGAATGAGTATGGTCAACATCCACCTGTGCTAGCTGGATACACCTTCAAATATATCAATCCTGAGTCACGTGAGAGAGAATATATCCCAGGCAATTCTGTCTTGAAGTTCAGATTTGAGCAAGGACAATTTCCACTTTCCATTACCAAACTTGCCAATACCTGTCCAGTTCAAGGATGGGATGAGTGGATAAATAAAATCTTGGCGAAACCTGCTAATGTGAGCATCCTTTCGAAGGCAGGAGTACTTCATGCTGTCCGAATTAGTTCCAAGCTCCTCCAAATAAAGAAAGAGAAGAAATTAGAGGTGTGGCGTGCTATTCTTGCTAGATGGAGCACTTTCTCTCATACCATGATTACAGCTTGGGATGAGTTCACATTTACTCTAGAAGATGTGCATATCTTACTCGAGCTTCCCTGTTATGGCGGTTATGAAATTTCTTCTATTAGGCTTGATGAAGAAGAGAGAGACATTTATAGGTTCTTTTGTAATTTGCTCCAGAGTCAAACTAACAGTTTTAAGGTTGCACGATTTTCCAACTGGGTAGGTCTTTTCTTCCAGAAATATAATTCTAAAGGGGATAAAACTACAGATCCTACTTATCCAGATCATAAGTGGGAACTGATAGCACTATTGATTCTGTGGTTGGCATGACACGTGTTTCCAGGCTGTCCAGATGACGGGATTTCTCCATGTGTAATTTCTCTGGCCATCAAGATTTCTAAGGGATTTGACTTTCCTCTTGCTCCATACTACCTGGGATCCTTGTATAAACGACTGGACTTGTACCAATCTAAAACTAAAGATTCAGCTGGTCGGTACAAAATCATGATTTTTGTGGATGCCACTTTTATTCAGATGTGTTTATGGGAGAGATTCGGCTCTTGTGCTCCTGAGCCTAATGTATACAACTCATCTGGGACTTCCAATTCAGCGACCGTTCTCAGGAATGACTACAGAGCTTGGGCATGACTTGCTTGAACATCAAAGAAGAGTGTTCTTGAAGTGATGGATGTGGTAGATGAATTCGAACCTAGGCCATATGTTAACTCGCTCAATGGGTATGGAAGTCCTACTCTTTATTATAACTTGTCTGATTCTGTGAGTGTACAAAGAATGCATTTTTATTTGTGGGTTCAATGTCGTGCGCTACCTTGCATGATTGAAAATTCTAGCTCAGGAGTTACTAGGGACTCATATTCAGCAGCAGTATATTCGGCCTCTAGGGTAACACGTCAATTCGGGTATGATCAAGGAGTTCCACCTGGCCTTTCTATGTCCCGTGAAACATTTGCTACCAGTGCTAAATGGTTTCTCAAAGATTCAGTCAGGGGTCTTCCAGTTAAGAGTGTAACTGCCCCAGCACTTGATAGAGTTGGCATGTGTTCATCTGGCTGGCGGGCCTATTGGGGTGTATGCCTTGATGAGTGGAAGGTTTTTGTGAGGCCCTTAGCTAATCTTAGAGCTGAACTTAAGCCCCCAAATATTACTACTAGCGACATATCCTTGTGTATGCCCGACAAACCAAGATGGAAAACTTCTGCAGTTGTAGATATTGATGATGGAGAAGAAGATGATGTTTTGATCCTTCATCGACGAAAAAAGAGTCGTGCTTCATTTCATGCCTCTCAAGAAGTAAGTTTCCTCTTTTTTTTTTTTTTTAATTTTTTTTTAATTTTTTATATATACTCACTCTTTACCCTTCACTTATCACTTTTCTACTTGTGTTTCTTGTAGGGTGTATCAACTTTTGAAGCTAGTGATCCTCGAGTAGAAGAGGTAGATGAGCAGGTTGATACTGATAGTGATGATGATGACGATGACGTTGATAACGATGATGATGATGCATCAAATCGTTCTGAGCCAGAAACTAATGCTGCTTCTTCCAGGTCAAGGAATTGTGCTTCTGAAATTGATGCTCTCTTTTCTCCACAAGACATAGAGACTGTTCAAAGTCAAGAGAGGGAACATACTAGGGATACCACTTAGCCTGAACTTGGTGATGCTACTGCTCAAAGTCAGGAGAGGGAACATACTAGCGATACCACTAAGCCTGAACTTGGTGATGCTACTGCTCAAAGTCAGGAGAGGGGAACATACCAAGGATACCACTCAGCCTGAACTTGGTGATGCTACTGTTCAAAGTCAGGAGAGGGAACATACTAGGGATACCGCTCGCCTGAATTTGGTGATGCTATGGTTTATACTACCGCTCTAGGTGTTCCTCCTGTTCCTTCCTCCCCAGTACTAGGAGTTAGAGATTCTAACCTAGCTACAAGTTCTGGAACAGTCACCTTTGCAACAGGATCTGCTTTTGGGACAATCACTTCCTTCGAAACAGTTGCCTTTGGACCGAGTATCCTTGGGTCAACTCCATCTCAGAGTATTGGAGTCAATACTTCTCTTGGTACTTCGAAAGTGGATTTCCATGGTTTCTCCATTGACTCACAATAACAGCGGTATTTGAAAGACATTTATAAAATAGAGGGTGAATTCTGGACTACTTGCACCTTTCAGATTGAAGGATTTATTTCATTTTTTCTGGGACAATTTGGTAAGGCTTTAGTAATTGCTGATGCTCGATGGTCGGATATCCCTCCAGCAAAGTTGCAAGAGATGTTTGCACTCATGGATGCGGTTACCAAAACTGGGTTCAGACTGGGATATCTTACTTCTTGTATGGCTAAGGCCAAAGCTATTCTTAACATAGAAGTAGACAAAGCTCAGGTAGAGACGAGTCTGGATGAAGTTAGACAGAAGCTTGATTCTCTTAAGCAGGAAACAGAGACATATCAGCGCAAGAACCTGGAGTTGCAGAACCAGCTAGATAATATTCATCATCTTCGTAGCTCTAATTCTTCTCCATGGGACAACATAAGGGAGTAGACTTGTTTTCATTTTCATTTTGATTTTTTTTTTTTTTGAACTGAGTTGTCTTTGAACTTTTATATCATAATAAAATATACATATATTATGCTAAATTTTTTCATAGCAATTGTGTACTTATGTGAATGTCATACGTTTTTCACACACACTTTTTACTTTTGATAGAGTCGTGAGGCCAAGGGGAACTATTCACTTTCATTAGGGAGATTGAATCTCAACCTTAAATAAAGTAAACTATTCAACCCTTTAAAATAAGTGTTAGAGCTGCGGCCAAGGGGAACTATCTACTTTCATTAGGGAGATTGTATCTCAACCTTAAATGAAGTAAATCATTCAACCCAATAAGCGACTTGTGGCCAAGGTAAGAAGCGATTATAGCTGCGGCCAAAGTATAATTATAGCATTCCAGCCAAATTTTAAGCATGAAGCTGCGGCTGGTTTATAATCAATGTCATTGTCAAAGTAAGCGTTAAAGCTGCGCTATGACAGGAGCAATAGAGTACAGCCAGATTTTAAGCAATAAAGCTGCGACTGGAATTCATCATTTTTCATACATGTCATAGTTCTTTACAGATGGACATAGTAGTCAACTGATGATGAAAGATAAGTATGGACATGCAATTAACTTCTATTTACAAAAAGTAATATGAAGAATTAAAGATAGAGTCCAGATTTCATACATGGAATTTCTTGATATATTGAAAGTTAATAGGCGTAGTAACCACATTATTCTTTGGGTTGATCAACTTGCAGTAACCACTATCATTCACTTCATGGACAATGTAAGGTCTTTCCTATTTTCATTGTTCGCAGGTTAGACTTGGGAGGTACTGGCATTAGAGGAAGGTGTAAACTGAGAGATGGTTTCCATCATCTTTCTATTGTTTTCTTCTAGCCTTTGTATTTTTTTCTTCTTGGCCTTCATCATCTTCATCAGATCCTGGATGTAAGATGGAACTGGTGTACTTTGGTTTTCAGTAGAGTCTTCCATATTTTTTCCGGCGAAAGTGTTTCACTCAATGCAATCGCTCCTCCCCAGTGGAGTCGCCAAAATGTAGAGGGTGTTTTTGATCGGGTGAGGAAACGTTGCAAACCAGTAAAACGAGATGTCGTAGGGAGATGGCGGAGAGGAAGATTGGAGCAGACCCTGGATAACAAATGCGATGGCAGGTGGTGGTGATGAAGGCTGTAAGTGGCTGAGGATGGTGGAAAGTATGGTTGTTGTAGAAATTGCAGAGAAAATGTTGCAGAGAATTCTTAACGTCAGAAAATTTGTCAAATGGCCAAAAGATCCCAAATGAAGCATTTGAGCTTCTATTTATAGCCTCTTCAAAGAGGTTATCAGGAGAAGTCATTAACAGAGTGGGAAGTTATTTTATATAAACTTGATCTCGATCATGGGTGGTGGAGAGGTTATATATGATAGTGGGAGAAGTGCCAGTTATGGGAGGTTACATTAGGAGAAGTGTTTCAGTCACATGTAGTGAAGGAAGGCTACTGACAGCACGCTTGAGAATGCACTGTCCGTTCAGCGGGATAGGGAAGCACTTGTGTTCTAGGGAAAGGTTAAGAAGCGAACTTCTTAACAATCTCCATATCTGAGCCTCCAAGCCATGCTCTCCAAGACATCCCAAGAGTGGAGCAAACTCAAGAATCCTGCCAACCTTCCCGGGTTAGCTCCACAGTCTTAATGTAGTTGTGTATTACTGCAGGAAGTCCTGCTGCCAAGAAGCGATGTGCCAAGCAACGTGCCAAGTGACGTGCCAAGAGACGTGCCAAGAGACGTGCCAAGCGGCGTGTCAAGCGACGTGCCAAGAGACGTGCCAAGTGACGTGCCAAGCGACGTGCCAAGAGACGTGCCAAGCGACGTGCTAAGAGACGTGCCAAGAGCGCTGCTGACAGGGAGACTATTACTAAGGCCCGTTACATATAAGATTTGTTCCTGCATAAAATGTTATTGATCAAAAACGAGTGTCTACAGCTATCTCATGACGTTTTTTCATACTCTTAAGGAAAGAAGCTACTTTAAACAAGTAAGCCTTGATGATACCAGACTGTTCATGGCGGTCAGTCTGGTTTGCTACATGAAAGATGTAGTCATCAATGGCATCTTCTATCCTGTAAGCTGTTTCCCTTACAAGTTTCACCCATGTTTTCACTCCACTAGTACTATTACAATCCTGATCTCTTACAGCCCTTGCATTGCATCTGCTTCTTTTAACAAACATGTAATGAACTCAAGTTCAACCTTAAATGTCTGCAAGTTCTTCATGGATACCTCTTAGCTGTTCAACATCTTCATTGAGCAAGGTTAATAACTCGTCCATAACCAAACTCACAGTCACCTCAGCCAGCACAAATTTCATTCAAATTTCTCTTGGATAGAGTTTTGAAGATTGGAAGTTGAAACAAACAAATACCAATTTGGGGGTTAAAACAAAGACTTTGTTTACAGGAAATTACTCCTTTGTTATCTTCTAGGTTCTGGCCCACATTGCTGAATTTTGGTCCTTCAAAGTTTTTGCTCTAGTCCACAAGGTGATAGTTGATTTATCTAAATCTGATAAATTTGGGGGTTAAAAATTGACTTCTAGTTTATATATCTAAATCTGATAAATGTGGACACGATGTAACGAATATGATACCGTTAATAAATACAAAAATAAAATAATAATCATGATATGATATATTTAATATATGTATTTTATTTATGTTTAAGATTTTGATACATTGTGGACAAAAAAAAATTATTAAATATTATAAGAATAAATGAGGTTGCCAAGCTGCCCATTAATTGGTACAATTTTCTACAAAGACTGAAATGTATGAAGAAATGAGATTGTATTTACTCTTTTCGGGTTCTATTGGATTTGGGAGTTTTTTTTTTATAATTAAAATGTATTAATCATCCCTTTATTTTTATATAATATTTCATTTTCTTGAGTAAGTAAAACCTAATTTTTTGGATCATAATATTTTAAAAATATTTCAAACTCTTCAGTTCAATCAATTACCGACCAAGATCACTAGGGAATTCACTTGGCATAAATCCATGCCTTAAAAATCAAATTAACTCACTTTTTTTTATACATAAATATGATGTGAAGTGATAAATTTCGTCAAAATTTAGAAGTAATTGACGAATTAGCTGAATTTGAAATATTTTTAAAATATTATATATTAAAAAATTGAGCTTTAAAATTCACAAATAAAAATGAAATATTAATAAATTCAAATTCAAATATATATATATATATATATATATATATATATGAGTCTACCACTGCATAGACCTGTTTATGGGTGGAGTTGAGTTGCAACTCGAAATTTTTTTTTTTATTTTCTTTGTTCGGGTCAGCCCGAAAACTCGTATTATTATTTATAAAATATTAAAAATTATTTTTTTATATTAATCTTAATATATTTTTATAATTAAATTTTTAGCTACCACCGACAATATTTTATGTACAAATCTTCTTTTCCGTAACTAATCTTGCTCTTTTTTTCCCCTTATGTTAGAACAGAACTTTTGGAATCAAAACGAACAAGGCTTCAAGGCGCGTATGAATGCCACTATCTTTAAGGTTTTATTTGCCCCCATCGTAGGTGTGCAAAGGAGTTACCAACGTATAAACCTGGAGGATACAATGAAGCCCAATGACTGATTGCGTATTGCACTAACGAAACCAATCCATTGAGCACTGAGCAGTGTATAACAAAACTATCAAACTTTTATAAAGAATTTCTGCAGCAATCCTTTATATAAGAATCTGAAAAATATCTTGAAGAATGAGGGAGAATAAAAACGAAATAAGTTTTCAGTGTGTTTACTTCTGAAAATCAGAGAAGCATTTATAGGCTATTACATGTCTGTTCGTACAGACATAACTGGTCTAAACGAATCTGTCTATTTCAAACCGATAGGCTGCTTCTTATATAGACATGACTTGTTTAAACGAATCTGTATGTTTAAAATAAACAGACAGCATATTGTTCAGACATGAATCTGTCTGAACAAATCTATCTATTGGAAAAATTCGAGCAGCTCGTGTGTAAAATGGGCAAAAATAATTAATTAAAAATTAATTATTAGCTGCACGTGCACGTGCCAAGTGCCTTTATAATATATTAATATATAAAATTAATATATTTGTAGACTATCCAAGCTAGCCATGGTCTAATTTCCACTTGAGCCCACTTGTTATCCAACTACTAAAGCCATTCACTTCTCTATATTTAAAGAACATCATTGCCTTTGTTCTTTTCCTATATGGGATTCTATCCCATAGTTATTTTGAAAATGTTCAACAATCTCCCTCTATTTTCAAAATAATCCAGATTTTGATAATTTTAGAAATCAATTGCATAAATGAAGGTGTCTTATGATTGAACCTTCAATTAGTGAAAACACGTTAAAGTTAATCGAAATTGCATGGTACACTAAGTTTTGAACCAGCTATTCCATTTGATTAACTGAACACGTCTCACACAAAGACTTCAACACCAGTCAACGCACAGTATAAGGGGACACTTTTATGGCCATGTGTCTGTGTCTTCTTTTCATGGGTGCTGTTAGAGCCAAGCCCTTGAACTCCTAGAAGCGGCCACACTTCACACTCACATAGGTAGATCCCATCGAGAGTGTTCTCGTAACTATAACACTCTAACATAATTATGTTATGGGTCTATTAAGAGTACTTTACAAATCCTTCCTTTACCATTACGAGTACCTAGCACTTTTACTTGGGATGGAATATTATATATATATTTATAGTGCTATCAGTCACATACAGGTGATGTACTTTGTCTCATTGAACTCAGGAATTGACGTTATACTAAGCGTTGAGTCGAGTTTCCATCATGGGTGACTTTAATTTATGGGCTTGAGTCCCATCGCCTCTGAGGTCTTATTTACTATATCTCTAGTAAGACTCTTGGTCAAAGGATCAGCCAAGTTTTCACTTGACCTCACAAATGTTACAATGATCACTCCATCAGAAATTGACAAAACTATGTCTGAACCCAATATGTCTAGACTTTCCATTATATACTTGGCTATATGCCTTTGCTAGAGTAGCTTCACTATCACAATGGATAGAAATTGGTGAAATTGGTTTAGGCCATATAGGTACATCATATAATAAATTCCTTATCCATTCAGCTTCTTTAGTGGCAGCAGCTAATGCAATAAACTCAGCTGCCATGGTGGAATCTGTTATACATGTTTGTTTCTTGGAACCCCAAGAAATAGCACCTCCACCAAGAATGAAGATCCATCCACTTGTAGAAGTATGATCTTCCAAGCTTGTAATCCAACTAGCATCCGAATATCCTTTAAGAACTGAAGGATATCCATCATAGCATAGTCCATAGTTAATTGTTTTCTTTAAGTACCTAAGTACTCTATTTACTGCTTGCCAATGCAAATTACTTGGATTACTTGTGTACCTACTTAATTTCCCAACAGCAAATGCAATATCTGGCCTTGTACATGTCATTATATACATAAGACAACCAATTACACTTGCATATTGCAGCTGATCAATTTTTCTACCAGCATTTGATATTAATTTAGTTTGAGGATCCATAGGTGTAGATGCTGGTATACAATCAAAGAGATCAAACCTTTTAAGCACTTTTTCAATGTAATGTGATTGTGTCAATGCTATGGTGCTTTCATCTCGGATTATTTTAATTTCGAGAATAACATCCGCTACACCCATATCTTTCATTGCAAAGTTATTTGACAAAAATTTCTTTGTATCCTCAACTTGTTCCAAATATGTGCCAAATATAAACGTGTCATCTATATACAAGCAAATTATGACTCCTTTGCCATTTTGAAATTTGCTACATATGCATTTATCATATTCATTTATTGTATAGCCATTAGCTAAAACAACATCATCAAATTTTTGGTGCCATTGCTTTGGTGCTTGCTTGAGCCCGTATAAGGATTTAACAAGCTTACAAACCTTATGCTCTTGACCTGAAATAACAAACCCTTCTGGTTGTTCCATGTATACTTCCTCTTCTAATTCACTATTTAAATATGTTGTCTTAACATCTATTTGGTGAATAACCAAATTATAGATAGAGGTAAGTGAAATTAAGAGTCTAATTGTAGCAATTCTAGCTACTGGAGCATAATTATCAAAGTACTCAACTCCTTGCTTTTGTGTAAAGCCTTTGGCTACAACCTTGTTTTAAATTTATCTATGGTTCCATCCGCCTTCAATTTCTTTTTGAAAATCATTTACAACCTATTGGTTTGGAACCTGGTGGAAGATCAACTAAGATCCAAGTTTTATTTCCCATTATTGAATCTATCTCATCGTTTATTGCTTCTTTCCAAAAAGTAGAATCTTGAGATTTCATTGCCTCTTCATATGTACAGGGTCAGATTCCACATTAAAACAATAAGGAATTTTATTGTCTATGCTTTCACCTTTTCCTTCTTCAAGGAACATAAAGAAATCTGGTCCAAAATCTCGTCTTTTTAATCCTTTTGCTTTTCCTTATTTCTTGACAAGGTTCATCATTTTCACTTTGTTCCAATGAAATTTATTTCTCATTTGTAGAATGATTTAATTGTAGTGGTTGTAGTTGTCTTGAAACAGATTTAAATCTAATTTCATCAAAAATTGTATCTCTTGATTCAATAACAGTATCAATTGAAATTGAATCATTTGGTTCAATTACCATGAACCTATATTCTTTACTGTTATGCGCATATTCTATAAATATGCATTCAATTTCTTTTTCACCTAACTTTTTCCTTTTAGGTTCCAAAATTTTAACTATAGCTCTACATCCCCAAACCTTCAAATAATCAAGGTTTGGTTTCTTTTTCTTCCATTGTTCATATGGGGTTATTTTAGTTTCCTTGTTAGAAACTCTATTTAATATATGACAAGCTGTTAATACAGCTTCTCCCCAAAAACCTTGTCCAAGACCAGAATATGATAACATAGAATTTACCATTTCAGTCAAGACCCTATTTTTCCTTTCAGCCACACAATTTTGTTGTGGTGTGTATGGTGCTGAAACTTGATGGACTATCCCGGTGGATTCAAAATAGCTTGGACTATAATATTCTCCACCTCTATCCGATCTCAAGTACATGATAAAAGTTTCACAATGAAGCTCAACTTCAGATTTATAAATTTTAAATTTATCAAATACTTCATCCTTTGAATGCAACAAAGATAGCAATATCTTGAAGAATCTTAAATAAATGTAGACAAATATTTCTTTCCACTCAATGAAGGAGCACTATGCAAATCACATACATCACTATGTACTAATTCAAGCATTTTTGTATTTCTTTGAACTTTAGGAAAATGATGTCTGGTTATCTTAGTCAACATGCATGTATTGCATTTTTCAATGTTATTATTAAAAACAGGAATCAATTCTAACTTATACATGTCATTCAATTTTCTATAATTCAAATGGCCTAATCTATAATGCCTAATCTATAATGCCATAAAAAAGATTCAACCATATAAGCAGAAACAACATTCTTATTATTATTAATAACATTGAGTTTGAACATACCCTCATATATATACCCTTTCCCAACAAAAGTTCCTCCCTTGGACAGAATAAACTTATCTGCCTCAAATACAAGTTTAAAACCAAACTTATTCAATAGACTTCCAGACACTAAATTCCTCCTAACTTCTGGTACATAGTATACATCATTCAAAGTTAAAACTTTGTATACATAGTACATAGTATACATCCAGAAGTGAATTCTAGTTCAACAGACCCTTTGCCTTTAATTGTTGCTGTAGAAGAGTTTCCCATGTATAAGACACTATTATGTTCACTTGGTGTGAACATGCTTTTATCCTTGCATACATGTTTAGTTGCTCCCGAATCAATCCACCAGGCATCATTTTCTTCAACCATATTAACTTCAGAAATCATGGCCACAAATTTTTCGGTAGCACCACATTTTGAAATAGTATATTTCTTCTTTAAGAACCGACATTCATTCTTGAAATGTCCAGGCTTTCCGCAATGATAGCATGAGCCTTTCTGTTTCTTCTTGAATTCGTTCTTGAATTTAGGTGCACTTGCAATCTGTTTGAACTTTCTTTTGGTAGGTTTATTGGTCTGCCCTTCTTCCACAACATGTACTTTGGCATTTCCAGAATCATAATTCTGATCTTGTTTTCTGTATTCCTCTTCAATCCGAAGATGATTAGCCAAAGCTTCAAGACTGATTTCCTCTTTCTTATGTTTCAGACTTCTTTTAAAGTCTTTCCAAGATGGAGGAAGTTTTTTGTCTATAATAGAGGACACAATAATAGTTTCATCCATATTCATCTTATATTGTTTAAACTTATTATTCATTCTTTCAATTTCATGAAGTTGTTCAATAACAGATCGACCATCAACCATATGATAATTATTGAAACGACTTACAAGAAACTTCTTGCTTGTTGCATCTTCTGTCATATACCTGGTCTGCAATTTGTCCCACAACTCCTTTGCAGTAGCCTCGTTCTGGTTATTATCGAACAAGCCATCTGACAAACCATTCAAAATATGGCCTATGCATATGTAATCTGCATTGTCCCATTTCTGTCTTTCTCTGATTGCAGCAACAGATTCTGTTTCATTTTCTTTTGGTCTGGGAGTATTCAGAACATAAGCAATCTTCAAAGTTGAAAGTAAGAAATGCATCTTCTTCTACCATCTTCGAAAATTGCCACCATTAAATCGATCCAGCTTCACAAAATTGGAAGCTAACTCCCTTATTGTTCTAGTTTCGGTAGTAGCCATTATTGAACCAAGATAAAACCTTAAAATTGTTAGAACAGTACTTCTGGAATCAAAACGAATAAGGCTTCAAGGCGTGTATCAATGCCACTATCTTTAAGGTTTTATTCTCCTCCACCATAGATGTGCAAAGGAGTTACCAACATATAAACCTCGAGGATATAGTGAAGCCCAATGACTGATTACGTATTGCGTTGACGAAACCAATCCACTGAGCACTGAGCAGTGTATAACAAAACTATCAAAATTTTACAAAGAATTTTTGCAGCAATCCTTTATATAAGAATCTGAGAAATATCTTGAAGAATAAGGGAGAATAAAAATGAAATAAGTTTTCAGTGTGTTTACTTTTGAAAACCAGAGAAGCATTTATAGGCTATTACATGTCTGTTCGTACAGACACAATTGGTCTAAAAAAATTTGTCTATTTCAAACAGACAGGCTGCTTCTTATATAGACATAACTTGTCTAAAGGAATCTGTTTGTTTGAGATAAACTGACAGCATATTGTTCAGACATGAATCTGTCTGAACAAGTCTATCTGTTGGAAAAATTCGCGCAGCTCTTGTCTAAAACGGGCAAAAAATAATCAATTAAAAATTAATTATTAGCTGCACGTGCACGTGCCAAGTGCCTTTATAATATATTAATATATAAAATTAATATATTTCTAGACCATCCAAGCTAGCCATGGTCCAATTTTCACTTGTGTCCACTTGTTATCCAACTACTAAAGCCATTCACTTCTCTATATTTAAAGAACATCATTTCCTTTGTTCTTTTCCTATATGGGATTCTATCGCATAGTTATTTTGAAAATGTTCAACAGTTTCTCACCAACATTTAACTTCTTTGGCTAACAGATATATGATACAGATTAATCTGGTTGCATTACCAAAGAAGAACTAGCATCGATGCTTAGAGTAAAGTCATTTCTCTGTACTTAAAAATTGCAAGACAGTTGCATTCTACTATGTTACTCGAATTCGGATGTGAGTGTCGGATATGGGTATGTGTCCAATACGGGTATGTTCGATTTATATTAAGTTTTTTTTTTTTTTTTTATGTATTTGGAGGATTTTTGAAGATCATATTCTCATACTCATATCCGAATATACGTTGGATACATATACTTCAAAAAAAAAATTAAGAGTCGGAACAACATAGGCTTTCTATATAGAATAACAATGGTGTCATTCATGATCAGGCTTTGCCCGAAGATTGTCTTCCACCTGTCCTCTCTTCTCTTCGTCAATAATAGTTGAAGAAGTTTTGTCCTTTCGAATCTTTGTTTCGACATTTATGTTGCAGGTAATATATAATAGTCATTTAATGAGTTTTGGATAGTACTATCATATTGTAACTCTTGATTATAAAGAAAAGAAAACATTATAAAAGAGATGATATCACATTAAATGCCAATAAATTCAAAATGATACGTCGAAACACACTGATACTGTTACTGTCGCAACCTAAAAAATAATACAGTCTCATCGCGAGATATTACTTGTTAAGTGTGAACAGAGGAAAAGATGACTTAATTCCTCTTGAAACGAAATGAGGGTTGAGGGTATGAAAACGACCTCAGAAAAAGAAATAGAGTCGTCACCAATCTTTTTTGGTTAGGTGTGATCTGTCACCTATTAAAATCGGTTTTTTTTATAAAAATATTTTAAAATTAATTAAAACATTTTTTAAAACCAATTTTGAAGTCTGCGTTTTGAACCAGAGAAAAACAAGTGCGGGTTCGGGAGTCGGTTACGTGCAGGGAAGGATTAGCACCCCCGCAATGCCCGTATAAAATGGGACCTTATTATATTAGTCATGTGTTATCTCGAATCTCGGTGAAAAAGTCGATTTTGAATTTGGTATTTAAAAATAATTCCTTTAAAAAAATCATAATTTATTTGAAAATGATCCAGAATTTACTAGTACAAAATTTTCCATATTCTCCGACAGACTCAGAAAAATATAAAATTTTTTCTTGATTTTGAAATTCTCCGAATCATCCTCGTTTTAAAAAGATTTTTCGTTCTTAATGATAATTGATGATATCCTCCCCGGCAGACCTAGCAGAGAATTCATGAGTTATTTTAACTCGGGAATAATCTTGATTTTAAAAAATGTTATTTATGTATTTTGAAAAAATATTGAAAATAACCATGAGTATGCAAAAAATGTCACTAAGATAAAAATTAAATGAGCATGCGCATTTATCATGACACGGTAAGCATTTTATTATAACATGTCAAAAAAAAATAATGACATGGCATAATGAATGTCGTGGAATGTGCATGAATGACATGACATGTGAACGAAATCGACATAGCATGCAAAATGACATGGCATAATGAATGACATGGCATGTGCATGAATGAATAATATGGCATGTGAATGACATGGCATAATGAATGATGTGGCATGTGCATGAATGACATGTCATGCGCATGAATGACGTGGCATGTGCATGAATGACATGGCATGTAGCATGCAAAATGACATGGCATATGAATGACATGGCATGAGAATGAATGTCAGGTCAATGAAATCGACACGTCATATAAAATGACATGGCATAACGAATGGCATGGCATAATGAATGACATGGCATATGAATGACATGGCATAACGAATGACAATGACATATGAATGACATGGCATAATGATGAATAGCATGCGAATGAACGGCATGGCAAAAGGATGACATGACATATGGATGGCATGGCATATAGATAACATGGCATAAGAATGAATGCCATGTGAGTGAAATCGACATGGCATACAAATGACATGGTATATGGATGACATGGCATAAGAATGAATGTCATGTGAATGAAATCGACATGGCATACAAAATGACATGACATATGGATGACATGGCATAAGAATGAATGTCATGTGAATGAAATCGACATAACATACAAAATGACATGACATATGGATGACATGGCATAAGAATGAATGTCATGTGAATGAAATCGACATGGCATACAAAAATGACATGGCATATGGATGTCATGGCATAAGAATGAATGTCATGCGAAAGAAATCGACATGGTATACAAAATGATTGGCATATAGATGACATGGCATAAGAACGAATATCATGTGAATGAAATCGTCATGACATGGCATGTGAAGGACATGGCATACGAATGACATGGCATGTGAATGACATGGCATATGAGTGATATGGCATGTGAATGACATGGCATGTGAGTGACATGGCACAAATGAATGTCATGACATGCGAATGACACAGCTTAATCTAGATGGAATGACACGTGAATGGATGACATATGAATGACATGGCATTTGGATGGCATGGCATATGAATGACATGGCATGTGGATGACATGGAATTTGGATGACATGGCATAATGAATGACATGGTAATATGAATGACATGACATAATGAATGACATGGCATGGCATTCGAATGACATGGCATGTGAATGACATGGCATATGAATGACATGGTATAATGAATAACATGGCATGTGAATGACATGGCGAAATCAACAAAATGGCATCATCATAAAATATTCATAATCACATCATGATCATATGTACACATCATTATTTGAAATGAATTATTCATGTGAGGAATCATATAAATAGCATATGTCGGAAAATATTATCGCGCTTCCCGGCAAAGCTTGGAAAATAATTCTTTCATATGATATTTACATGGTTTCGAGTAAAACGAAAACCATACGTTTCGATTCTATAAACACGTGCGTTGAATAATTTCCTAACCTCCCCGGCAAACCTAGCAAAGATCGGGCAATAATTCACGCCAAATGTTTAATAAATCGAAAAATACGTTTTTATGGCAAATTAAATAAAAATATTTTAAAAATGCAATGCATGGAGATGTATTTCTTCCTTAGAGTAAAGGCATCCGTGTACCTAAAAAAGGTATCCGACTACCTTAGGAAGAAACTTAGATTTGATTTTCAAAAATCTAAAGACTTTAGGCTCAGATTAAAAAAAAATGGAATTTTTAGGAAGAAAAATTGGCCTTGGCCGAACCCCCCTCTTTAAAAGCTCTATTTTTCCTACTTTTGAAACCCGGGTTGACCACCCTTGACCCGACTTTTGAAAAATCAAATTTTATGATTGAAATGACTTGGAAATTAACCTAAGACAGTAGCTAATGCCCCAAATCAGCCCCCTCTTAATATCTTAACCAAAACAGAAAATTATTTCTTTCTTAAAAACAAATCTGACCCTCACTGTTAGTTTTGAAAACCTACTTTTTTCCCTTCTAAAAAATTTCAAAAAAATATGAACAATTTATGGTAGACCTACAACATGTCGACCTCCAAGGAAAAAAATTAGCTTAATTTTTGGAGCATGGATACTATGACCGAATTTTACCAAAATCAAAAACAGTGAGTTAAAAGCTGCTTTGTCAAAATCCATTAGGCAGTTTTGGAAACCTATTTTTTTCCCTCCTAAAAATTTCAGAAAAATCTGAACAAATTATGGTAGACCTAGAACATGTCTACCTATATGGGAAAAAATCATCTTAATTTTTGGAGTGTGGATACTATGCCCTAATTCTACCCAAAATCAAAACAGTGAGTTAAAAGCTGCTTTGTCAAAATCCATTAGCCAGTTTTGAAAACCTATGTTCTTCCCTCCTAAGAAATTTCGTAAAAACCTGAAAAAATTATGGTAGACCTAGAACATGTCGACCTATATGGGAAAAAATCAGCTTAATTTTTGGAGTAAGGATACTATGACCAAATTTTACCCAAAATCAAAACAGTGAGTTAAAAGCTGCTTTGTCAAAATCCATTAGGTAGTTTTGAAAACCTACATTTTTTCCCTCCTAAAAAATTTCAGAAAAATCTAAAAATTATGGTATACCTAGAACATATCTACCTATATGAAAAAAAAAATTAGCTTAATTTTTGGAGTATGGATACTATGACCGAGTTTTACCCAAAAGCAAGACAATGAGTTAAAAACTATTTTATCAAAATCTATTTTTAAACCTTTGATAGAAAAATCCAAAAATCAAAAAACAAATACTAGAGGGTCCTTAAAGGGTCTAAAACCTGTTGTTAAAAAATCTTTAAATTTGGACAAGGAATGCATGGTGAGAAAAATCAGAAAATCTAACTTGCACAACTATTTATTTTTCACAAGCATGCTCATGAGAGCTTGACTTTGAGCCATTAGTTGGCTTAAGTCAAAAATCAAGTGGGGATGAGATGAATGCATGAACATGAAGCAACAAATAGGGGGATCTATCCTACCACAACCAACCAAGCAAGAGATATCAAGCAAGAACAAGCACAACAACACAAGTTAGGTTTCGGCTAGTGTTAAAAACATGTAGAAAATGTTTGACAACTTAGTTCTTTGATGAAAAGAAGAAGAAATCTTTTGGAACTTGTTTTGAAAAACAATTTTATTTCATGAAAGAAAATAAAATAAAAATGAAAATCATAAAGGAATAACAAAACATGGAGGAGAGCATGGAAGAAATAGATACCTTGCTTTAGCTTTCCAAATCAAAGAGTAGTAAGAAAAATCCTTCTTTTTTCCTTCTCTTTTATTTTTCCCCTCTCTTTTTTCTCTCAAGAATCAAGTGCCTTGTAAAAAAAATCTGAACCCCTCCCCTTGAATGGTCGGCTGCCCTTGGATATTAGAGTGTGTGTGTTTTGATCTTTTTCACCCTTCATGCTTCCCATGCTCCTCCAACATCCTTTGCCCTTGGATGATTTGTGCTTATCTTTTGTCCAACAATCTAAGCCATTGGATCAAAGATATTTTCATGACAATAAAAATGACATCTTGCAATTTGATCGTGGCCATTGAAGGGTGTACTCATCTTTTTACAAAGCACCTAGGCCATTGGATGAACAAGGACACTTAAAAATGACATCTTGCTATCCATCTTTAGCCATTTGATCATGATGATCAGACCCCCCTTGATCAGCTGCTGGCTGAAAATGGCCTGGAGATTTCCAGGCCATCCGTCTTTTTTTTTATTCGCAAAAATGGGCCATTTCAATTTCTTCGGTAAAATTGCCTTTTTGGCCCTCCAACTTAATTTATTAGCAAAAGAATCCCAAATTTGGATTTTTCTTTTCCAATACCTCCCATCTTATATAAAACTTAGTTATGGTTTTTATCACATTTTTCTGAGCTCATTTGCTATTTTTCACGGATTTTACTTTAAAATTTCGGTTTAGTGCCTCCTAAATTTAGCCTTTTTCATTTGAGCTTCGATTCTGAGTTTTTCTTCACCAATCTCTTCCAAAAACTATGAAATTCAGATCTGAAAGTTTTCATAAATTTTTGAGCTCGTTTGCTATTTTTCCCGAAACTATCTTTGGGAATTTCGCGTTGGTGCACCTGAAGTTTGCCATTTTTCAAATGAGCTCTGATTCCTACTTTTTCTTCACCAATCTCTTCCAAAAATTATGAAACTCGGATTTGGAAGTTTTCATAATTTTTCGAGCTCGTTTCCTATTTTTCCCGAAATTATCTTTGAAAATTTTGGGTTGGTGCATCCGAACTTTGCCATTTTTCAAATGAGCTCCGATTCTGAATTTTTCTTTGCCAATCCCTTACAAAATTTATGAGACTCAGATCTGAAAGTTTTCATAATTGTTTGAGCCCGTTTGCTATTTTTTCCCAGAATTATCTTTTGGAATTTCAGGTTAGTGCACCCGAACTTTGCCATTTTTCAAATGAGCTCCGATTCCAGATTTTTCTTCGCTAATCCCTTCCAGAAATTATGAAACTCAGATCTGAAAGTTTTCATAATTTTCGAGCTCGTTTGCTATTTTTCCCAAAATTTTCTTTGGGATTTTTTGGTACTGCCCTTTAACCTCCAAAACCTCGTTTTTACTCGAAATGGGTCTGATTTTCGGATTATATTCTTCTACTACCTTTGTCATAAATTGAATTTGAGTTGGTCCAAAAATGCCCAATTTTTACGATCAAATTCCCCTTCGATTTTGTTTTCCCCTTTTCAAACTCGAGAATTTTCTCGCTTTTCCGTTTTTTGCCCTAAACGGCTCTTCCTTGGGATCCACTTCAAATTGGGCCTTGAGCTATCCTTGTTTACTCATTTTTTTATCAACTGGGAGCTTTAATTTTACCGAATTGGGCCATCTTTGTGATTTTCCCCAAATTTGCTGGATTAGGTCTTCCCTTACATTGAATTTCCGCAACCCATCTTTCGAAGTCCATATCTTTCGTTGTAAATCTCTGATTGTCAAAATTCTTTCTCCATTGTTCAATTCAACTTCGAATCTTCATTTTGACTAAGGGTTGACTTTTTTAGCAGTTGACTTTTTGAGGTTGACTTTTTGAAGTTGACTTTATTTTATTGACTTTTCATGCTGAACTCCGAATCACAAGTCTTGGAGGACCATCTGCAAGATGAGAAGATATTTTCTACATTCTAAAAAAGTACAAGGAAGAATTGACCTGGTTTAGGGGAGCCCGGACAAAATTAGGTGTCTACAGCTGCCCCTCTTTGGCTATTGCTGAGAATCAGGAATAAGGTAAAGATAAGTAGACAATAATTTTGTCCGGTTAGTGAAATCACATGTAAAGAAAAGGAAAGAGAGTTTGCTTTATTCTTCATTTCCATTTATTTCATCATTTTTTTTCTCGAAAAAAGCTGTAAATAGAAGATTTTGTCCTTATATTGAGTTCCCTGACTAATCAAGGCTCAACCCGTCTTAAGAAAATGAGTTCTATTTGCAAAAGAAGAAAATACCTCGACGGTGTTCTCGGGGCCTTATCTTGTCTTGGTGTCAGTAGTGTTGGGTTTAAACAGAAAATATCTCGACGGTGGTCTTAGGGCTCGACTCATTTGAGAAGCAGAATGAGTTCAATTTAAAAACAAAAGGAATGCCTTAACGTCAATCCTGGGTTCGACTCATTTAGAAAACAAGTTAAGGAAAATACCTCGACGGTGGTCTCAAGGCTCGACTCATTTGAGAAGCAGAACTAGTTCGATTTAAAATCAAAATACCTCGACGGTGGTCTCGAGGTTCGACTCATTTGAGAAGCAGAACAAGTTCGATTTTAAAACAAAATACCTCGACGGTGGTCTCTAGGCTCGACTCATTTGAGAAGCAGAACGAGTTTGATTTTAAAACAAAATACCTCGATGGTGGTCTCTAGACTCGACTCATTTGAGAAGCAGAACGAGTTTGATTTTAAAACAAAATACCTCGACAGTGGTCTCGGGGTTCGACTCATTTGAGAAGCAGAACGAGTTCGATTTTAAAACAAAATACCTCAACGATGGCCTCGGGGTTCAACTTATTTAGAAACAAGTTCGATTTGAAAAGAAAAATACCTCGATAGTGGTCTCGGGCCTTTATCTTATCCTGGTGCGAAATTTGTTTAAAATTCTGGGTATCCTCCAGAAGCTTCGGCTATCACCACCAAAGACTTGTTCATTTTTAAAAACTATAAAACTCTGGATATCTCCACCAAAGGCTTTGGCTATCACCACCAAAGACTTGTTCATTTTTAAAACTATGGGTATTGGTTCTTGAAAACGTGTTGAAAATTATACCCGAAAGCTTTGAGAGAGGATGCAAATGCTTCATGATGCAGATGCAAATGTCTTTAACAAGATGCATATACCTCATGGTGCAAATGTAAATGGCTTGGATTGATGCAAATGCTTCTTGATACAGATGCAGAGGTTGAAGAAGATGCAAATGGGTGCAAATGTAAATGTCTTAGACTAATGCAAATGCTTCTTGATGCAGATGCAGATATTGAATAAGATGCAAGTGCTTCTGAATGATGCAAATGCAAAGATCAACATTGACGCAACTACTTCATGTGGCGATACAGATGCAAAGATCGACATTATGCAAATGCTTCGAAATAATGCAAATGCAAAGACTAGTAGTGTGCAAAAAGCTTCTACATGATGCAAATGCAAAGATTAACATTGACGCAACTACTTCATAGAATGATGCAGATAAAAAAGGTTGGCATTGTGCAAATGCTTCTGAATGGTGCAAATGCAAAGATTAGTAGTGTGCAAGATGCTTCTAAATGATGTAAATGCGAAGATCAATAATGATACAAATGCTTCATGAAAAGATGCAGATGCCCCTACGAATCGTGTTCATGTAAGTGGTCCATAAATGGTGTAATTGCAGCTACAATAATGAAGATGCAATGATCCTAGAAATGATGCAATTGCTTGAGATGATGCAAATGCAAATATCCATGGAGGATATAAATGTAAAGGTCGAATGTAGATGCTCATGGAATAGTGCAAATGCAAATACCCATGATTGATGCAAATGTTTGCTGACATGGTGCAGATGCAAAGCTCAATAAAGAGGCAAATGCTCATGAATGATGCCAATGTCCCCAATTATTTCTCTAGACTTTGGCTTGGCCTTTCCAATTCATTTTTCCTCTTCAAATCAGAGTGTATCTTAATACTCGTGCCCCATAAGAGGTCACTCTCCTTTTCGGTCTTCGGCTATCGTCTTGCCTCAACAGTTTTCAAACTCTTATCAACAAAAGCCTATTTGCCGAGTTCTATTTTTGGAAATCAACGCCAGCCCTAATAGTTCCATACCTTTGGTTAGAAAAGCCCTTGTCTCATGTCAACATCAAAAATGGTTATTTAAAAATATTTTTATTTGTTTTCCATTTTAGAAAAAATTTAATGAAAACTTATGAGTAAAAAATATTAACCCCACAGTGTATGATGTACGAATCTCTTGAAGACTAATGATCATTGTTAGAAATTTTTTGAATGTCAATTTGGGTTTTTCAACTTGAATTGAAAGGCTTGATACAACAGGATTTTGGTTGATAGAAGAAAACTTCATAACAAAAAGGTATGTCCCTTCTAGGCTCACAAATGGAACAGGTTTTATAAAACACAAATTCCTTGAGAATAAAAAAATTCAACATTCTTTTAGTTTCCAAATCATGGCGTTTTGACAAGCGTCAAGATTGGTCGGGATGTTCAAACTTGTTAGCTTTTGTGGTGATCAAATCAAGAGGGGGTGAATTGATTTCTCAAAAATAATTGCGAAATTTAAAGTACAAATAATAATATTGAGAAATTTAAACAATATACTGAAATTGGCAAGTAGATAAATAAATAAAGCAAGTAAATGAGTAGGGAAAGAAGATCAAACACAATCGATTTATAGAGGTTCGACCTCGTGCCTACGTCTTCTCCTTTAGCCTCACTTGCTAAGGAGTTTTCAATCCACTAACTTGAATTGCTACTTTTTCAAGGACACGGTATAACCTTCACAATCCCTATCTTTTATATAGGCTTAGATAGAAACCTCTTCCCCTATCTTTTCAAGGCTTAGATAGAACCTCTCTACCTTTAAGGCTAAAGTAGAAACCTCCCCTTTTACAAAGGATTTTGTGTAAACAAGATGAACCTCTAGTAGGCTTGGTGTTTACAAGGTTAAGCTCAACAAATAGAGACTATACAATGGTGCTTTTACACAGGAATACAAGAAAGATTGAAAAGATTTAGCTTAGAACAAAGAAAACTACTTGAAAGCTTGAGAGAGATGAAATATATGGCTTTGATCTTTCTCTCTTGGTGTCTCTTGGTCTTGTAAGTGTTAGAGAGTCCCTTTAATACCTTGGATATGATTTATGACCGTTTAGAGTTGACTGGGATGGAAAAGAGCCGTTGGATCCTCAAAAATCAAACTTGAAAAACTGCCCAGCAGGCATGGGATCGATCCCTTACATGAGGGGATCAATCCCCTACTTGTTCCAACTCAAAATATGACCATTGGAGGCCATGAGATTGATTCTCACCTTGGGGGAATCGATCCCCTACTATCCTGCAAAGCTCAAAATGCTACTGACTCTCATGGGATCGATCCAGGAGAAACTTTTCACCATAGGATCGATCCCTTACTATAGAGGATCGATCCCCTCTTCATTAAAAGTTTTCTTTGCTTTTGAAGAGAGGTCAATTTATCTCAAAAATATTTTAAACATATACATATATTTAAGAACATATATTTTTGAGAAAATTAAGGAGTTTAAAGTATTTTAACATTTTCCAAAATATTTTCAAAATGATTCAACGAAAAATGCTAAATTGAAAATAATTAATCTCAAGCTAATTAAGCTTAAGAGTTTGCCATTTCAAAATTAATATCAATTCAAAGCTAATATAGCTAACAAAACTGGAAAGTTGATTTTGGAGGGAAACAAAAGTCATAGTTTGTGAAGTCAATCCTCCAAATGAAAGCTGACAATTTGGGAGGTTCAAAAATTTCTAGATGTTCCTCGATTTATTCAAGATGACCTTCTCTTTTCTGGCATCGGCCGACATAGAAGGCATCAAAAATTCCCATTTTACTCTAGACCATCCATTTTTAGGTTTTCGCCTTAGAGTCCCATTCTTTCCATTTTTCTTTCTTCTATTTTTTTTTATTGTTCAACCATGCACTTGAGAATTCTAAATTCTTCCATTGTGAAATGATAATTGGATGAGATGGGATAAAATCTGAGGAAAAACCCTTCGAGTTAAATATTCATGCTTGATCAAAATGGACTTTTAAAGCACGTAATGTAGGGCATGGTTCGGGGTTTAGAAAGAAAGGATAAATATGCCCAAAATATGTGTTTGAAGGTAATAAGATCAAAGATCATTTCTTGAATAGGATTCCCTTTGAAGTATTTGTCCTTTTTGGACTTTTCTTTCTTTTTTTGACTTTTGCTCCTTTTCTTCTTTGTTCTTGGCTTTCATTTTCCATACTTTTTCACACTTCTTTTTTTGTATGTGTTTTCTCTTCTTTGTTTTGTTCTTGGCTTTCATTTCACCATCTTTTTCTTTTTTTCTTTTCCTTTTGGGCCTTCATTTCGACAGAGTGAGCCCATATTTATTTGGTAGCTTAATTTGCTTTGTATCTGTCTTCGAGATAAGACTCATTTCTTCGTGGTCTTTGAGAAGATCTTTCCTCACATTTTTCCTCCAGTGTAGAGGGTGATCCTTGATCAAGGTTCAAAGAAGAAAGAATTCTTTCGGCTCAACAGGGGTGACTATGGATAATTTCTTTTTGTGAAAAGGATATTTCCCATATCAAGCACAAATATTCTCATTGAAAAGAAATCCCCAGGGGGAATAGATAATCAGAATTTCATTTTGCACTTTGGAATCATCCGAATTCTCATATGCATGATATCACAAAATTTTCCCTTTTTTTCTTTCTTTTTGTCACATGCCCCCAATGATTCATACATTGGTTCCATCCTTATTCACCATGTATCCATCATTTCCACATATGATGCCCCAATTTGATTAGCCATGAGAATTTGTATCATTACGAGGAACAACGCAAGTCTAGGTCTGTACTGAAAATGACGAGTTTCAATCTTGGGTTTGTTTGAAGTGACAAGGAAAATATGGCCCAAAAATAGGTTTTCTCTAGGACCTCGGATAATCTGGTTTAGTCATTGCGCCCCGAGGAGTCAACCGTGAAGTGATGTTTGGGCAATTGGTGTTTTGTGGTTATTTGGAAAGGATGTGAATGGTTTTGACACAACCTTGACACACGTCAAATTACCATGATCTAGATTCTTGAGAGAATATCTCATTTGTTCGAGTTTCCAAGGAGCTCGAAAAAATTTCAAAAAGTTTGTTCCGTTGCTCATAGCCTAGACTAGGGTCTACATCTTTGCTTATGTAATGGTTTATGAAGTTCAATCATTCATATTCCTTGAAGCATTAGGTCTTTCAAGTGGTCCCCAAAAGAGAGGGGGGAGGGTTTTGGCTCATTTCTAATAATGATCATCAATATTCTCGAGACTGTCCATTATTAGAACTTCCTTAATGCTTGTTTTTGCACATTCACATTTTGTTAAAACACAACGAAAACAAAGCATTTAAAATTCAAAATTTATTTAGTTCATATAGATACCGACATGAGACAAATGTTTTCATCATGAGGTATGAAACTACATGCATCAGAATTCTCCTATTGACATGCCTTTGGAGATAACAATTCTTATCCTCAAAATTCTTCAAGAGGAAATCGATCTATGGTAAAACAGATTTTCATTGTTCGATAAGCTCTGGAGCCAAAATGCCATCGTGGACAAGACCTTCAATTCTTTCCTTCAGTTGTCTGCATTTTTCAGTCAAATGCCCAATTGCCCCAATGTGATACTCGCACTTGCTGTTGGGGTCATAGCTTTTAGCTGATGAAGAAACCTCTTTAAAGCTAAGTCAATTTCTATTTCATCTCATTAATGTGTTTCATGATGAATGAGCTATGAATGTCATGAAAGCAATTTGATGCATGTGAAGAATAAACAAAGTGATGTATGGTCATATACAGTGGAAACATGCTGACCATGTATTTTATAAATGCAACACAATGCCAACATGATGCATTTAAAGAATAAGAAAAATCAATGCATGGATATATGCAATGAATGACCATGTATGTTCCAGATGCATTTTCCAATGAATGATCATATACACTATGAATGCCACACGATGTCAATTATGATGCATGTAAAGAATAAATGATTGACACAGAGTATATACAAAGAAAATCATGCTGACCATGTATGTCATGAATGCAACCTGATGCCAATATGACAAATTAATGCGTGAGCATATACGGAGAACTCAAGATGACTATGTATGCCATGAATGCAACATGGTGTCAACATGATGTATGTAAAGAATGAACAAATTAATACATGAACATATATAGAGAAATCATGCTAAATATGTTTGTTATGAATGCAATTTGATTCTAACATGATGCATGTAAAGAATAAACAAATTAATGCATGAACATATACAGAGAAATCATGCTGACTATGTTTGTTATGAATGCGACCTGACGCTAACATGATGAATGTAAAGAATAAACAAATCAATGCATGAACATATACATAGAAATCATGCTGACTATGTTTGTCATGAATGCGACCTGATGTTAATATGATGCATGTAAAGAATAAACAAATCAAGGCATGAACATGTACAGAGAAATCACGCTGACTATGTTTGTCATGAAGGCAACCTGATGCCAACATGATGCATGTAAAGAATAAACAAATAAATGCATGAACATATACAGAGAAATCATGCTGACTATGTTTTTCATGAATGCGACATGATACCAACATGAAGCATGTAAAGAATAAACAAATCAAGGCATGAACATATACAGAGAAATCACGCTGACTATGTTTGTCATGAACGCAACCTGATGCCAACATGATGCATGTAAAGAATAAACAAATCAAGGCATGAACATATACAGAGAAATCATGCTGACTATGTTTGTCATGAACGCAACCTAATGCCAACATGATGCATGTAAAGAATAAACAAATCAATGCATGAACATGTACAGAGAAATCATGCTGACTATGTTTGTCATGAATGCGACCTGATGCTAACATGATGCATGTAAAGAATAACTGAATTAACACAAGAGTATATAGAAACAATGACCATGTATGTCACAAATGTATTCTACAATGAATGACCTATTGTATACACTCGATTTTGTCCAAGACTTTTGAATTGTTAGTTTTGAGTTACCATTGGACCTTATGCCTAATTATTATTCAATGGCCCAATTTGGGTCAAACGCTATCCGGTTCATTTCTTATTTTATTATTTTGGGTTAATTTTTTATTTTATCTAGTTATTTATGTCAGATAAAACTAAAAAAAAAAGAGATGAGATAAGAGATCTTGAGTTTTAGATAAATAAGGATTCTTTGTATGAAGAGTTTGAATTCATTAAAATATGGAGAGTAACTTTAACTAAAATTCTTGAGTAGAATTCCCTATATAAACAGGTATAATCACACAACAAAAGGGGAATGGGAGAACACAATTGAGAGGGGAAAAAGGGAGATTCAAAAAAAAAATTCTTGGCTTTCGTTCTTAGAAGAATTTTTGGGTTTTCTTAGATTTGGAGTTTAGTTTTTTAAGATTTTATTTAGGTAATCAAGATAGGGTAGCTTTAGGTATTTTTCAAAATTTTTCTGGAGATATTTTTTTTGACGAGTTTGATTTTTTCAGTAACTTTTTTCGACAAACTTTGAATTTTTTGATACTGGTTTCTGGGTTCTTTGATTTTTTCGATGACTTTTGCTTCCTTCGGCATCAGCATACGGCAACGTAAGGTGTCACATGATGACGAGAATACCGAAATCTGATATTTAAATTGTTGATTCATCTGAGTTCAAGGTTTTTTTGTAGAGATGTCAGGTTACTTTAATGATAAATCTGGTATATCAGGGCATGTTCCGCTTGGAAGCTTTAATGCCATGTTCAGTTTCACTGGTTCTAGTCGAGTTGATGCAGCAACTGCAAAATCCCTTGCCATGGTTGGATATTTAATTCCCCTATATACGGTCAAATGCAACAGCTACATGATGATTTATTATTATATGATAGGTATTGATAGCATGATGATTACATGATTTATAATGATTAGTGATGATTATGATATGACTGTGTGATGATTATGTGATAAATTTATATATATATATATATATATGATTAGGTAACTTTATTTTATATTTATTATTTTCTTTTTCTTATTTTTGAATTATTTATGTGTTTATTTTACTAACATTATTTGATTTATTTAGGTAATATTCTATGATTATTTTTTTATTTTTTTTGTTTTAATTAGTTTGCCTGATTAGAGAATAAATATGAACTTAGGTAAATTTGACAAATAAAGCTATGATTGATTAAGACCAGTTTAAAATAATATGTGATTGATGTGGTACTATCTTTAAGATAAGCGTTGTAGAGGTGCTAATCCTTCTCCACACGTAACTCCTGAACCTAGTTCTGATAAGCAGACCATAACCTATTCTTTTTGGGGTGTCTTAATCAAGCTGATGCACCCAAAAGAGTGTATCTTATTTAACCTTGCACTTAAAAATCAATTGTAGAGTATAGTGATTAGCAAGGGTCGAGTCCTCAGGGAGAATGAGAAAACAAGTAATTAAGAAGAATCAAATATGAAAAATATGGTTAAGGTTTCATTCTCCACCACTAGACATCATTAAGAATCAATTTCATATCTATCAACATTAATTAGCTATCAAAGTTAACAACCGTAGATAACAACAAGCTCTGTTACCCCAATATTTCCTTAGTTCGTCGTTAAATAGAAAAAGCTCTCTATTTAATCTCTAACTATAAAACAACCTAGAATAAGCTCTCTAAGTTCAATTTAATAGTAGCTTTATGATGAGAAAGATAGGTTGATCTAAGCAACAAACACATTAGCTCGAATTATTCAACTTAGATTATGTTCAACTTAGGTTATGTTCCACTTTGCAATTATTGAAAACTTGACCATAATAATTAATCACAAATTCCCACTTATGAATAGGAAATCAAGAAAATAACATGAATTAAGACTCATAAACTAGCAATAGACAATTATCAAAATTTATCTAGTTGGCCACCTAAACAAATCATAACATCATCATGAACAATTTTAATAGAAGAACATAAGCAACTTTGATAGAAAACAATGATAGATAGATTTTGAAAATTAATTACATAACATGTTTAGGGCTTTGAAATCACCCTTAACAAAATAAAAGTTTAGCCTAGCATAGGCTTTATTAACATAAACAGAAAATTAAAGAGAAACTAAGAAGAAAATAAAAAAAAAAAAGAAAAAAGAAAGAAGAAGAAGAATATTAATTATCTAGCCTCTTGCTCTCTCAAAAACAAAGAAACAAAGAAGAAATCAGAACTTTGTAGCTTGGAGAAGTGTATTTTCGTTTGCCCCTTTGTTCTTTATTTATAGGCAATAGCTAGGGCATCAAACAAGTGAATTTCAGCTCTATCCCTTCAATAAATGCTGACTTGTGGCTAAAGTTAAGGAAAAGTGGCTGACTTTTGTGTTTTAAGGAAAGAAGGAATACTTGGTAGCCAAGGTTTTAATAAAGTAGGAAATTCTTAGTGAAAGTACTATTTAATGAGGAGAGATTACAAACTTGCAGCCAAAGTAAGTGTAAGGAAGGAAAGTCTTGGCTGATTTAATTCTCCTACTTTGACTAGGATTAGCTTTAAGGAAAGATTCTTGCAATTAATGCAAGTTGACAGCTACTAATCCTTCTTTGATAAGGATAAACATAAATGTCAGCTAGGGTATTAAGAAAAAAAATGTGATTTGCGGCTAGGGTTTTTTCTGCCACTAGGGTTGTTTAGGGAGATATTCCAATGCCAATTTGGATGACAATTTATTATCCGATTTAGGCCCATGACCAACCGTTTGAAAGGTAATCAAGTCAGCTTCAAAAGTAAAGAAGGAACTTTCTTTGAATAAATAATCTAACATCATGTTTTCTTAGGAACAAGCTCCGGAGGTCAAATCTGTCTTCTTGCTTTGTACCAAGAATTTGATCTTTTTGACTCCCAAGTGTTTTTTCATCTTGTGATTGTGATTTGGTAAGCTCTTTAACATCCTAATTGACATGTTTTGACTTCATCTCCTCCAAAATACCTACAAAGCATAAAAACCTAGTAAAATGTCAAGGAAGTAAGAATCAAAGCACAAATTATAAGGAAATTAAATAGGAAAATGTATGAAATTAAGCACTTATCACAAGCTTAGGATCACTTTAAAAAGGATAGATTCATATAGGTGACTAATCACACCTAGTAAGATGATTAGTGGCGACTCCATAATTTGCGTCTAGCTTGCTAAATTCGTATTTGGCACGTTATGACACCTATGCATGTTAAGACCGTAACATGATGTTAATATGACACATGTAAAGAATAAATTAATTAATCAAAAGGGTATATGCAAAGAGATTAATCAATGATTAAACGAATTGGTGAAACCGATCTTGATTTGCCTCCAAATTTAATCCATGATTTTTGAAAAATGTTTTCCCTGCAAAAAATCAAAATATTAGTTTCCAAAACCAATTTTTTTAAAATTTTGGGGTAATGGGTCTTATTATGGCATAGGTGTCCAAATGTTCATTCAACACTATCAGTCTACAAATTTTATTCAATCAATGAATGTTTATGAAATCATCAAATGAGATTATTGTCACCATCCGCTTATTGAAAAGAATGAGATCAAAAATCAACTATAAATGTACATGCTCTATTTACACATGCATGAAATGTGCAAAATTCAAAATGTTTGAAAAAAAAAATTTATATTTTCCATTTCAAAAAAAAGTCAATGAACATTTGTCCGAACTGTATCTACTTATTTAGGCATCACAACGCCTTTGGGGCAAAAATTTAAATTTATTACGGGTGATGTACTTTCATCGTTGTCCGATCTACAATGCTTATTTAGAATGTAGAAATACATGGCAAAATATCAGATTCGTTCCTCCATATGTTCCTAACTTTGGTACCTCTAACGGAAATTCGGCATGGGTTCACCTAGGTTCACTATATGGAGTGGTAATAGGCTCTAGAAAGGCCCCAAATTGTTCCTCACTGTCGCCGATGAAGGCTAGTAGGCACCCCGATAAAAGCGGGTCCAATTCGTTAGAGTATATTTCCCTAGCCCATGCGGATTGTTAATCACGAAGGCTTAGTTACTTTGCTTCCACCTAAAAAGACGGAACCCGTGTATAGGGCTCATGTTATGCAAATGCACGTGTAGTGTGTGTGAGGAGGAACAACAAACCTTTCACCACCTATTCTACAACCTCTATCCTAAATGTCTCAACAATTTATTAAAAGACCATTCAAGAATAGTGTAATGCATTAACCAACAAACAATTACAACATTAAATAACTAGAGAACAATAATAAAATGCATGTGAACGAATACAAACATATTTAAAATATTTTATTACTTTCAAAATTCTCCTTATTTAAAAAAATATGGGAATTAAAATTAAATACTAATTAAAAATTGATAAAACCGAGACTTTCAATAACACGCGACTAATTTTAGGCCTGGCTCTCTAAGTGTCCCCAGCGGAGTCGCCAAGTTGTCACAACCTAAAAAATAATACAGTCTCATCGCGAGACATTACTCGTTAAGTGTGACATTGGGCGAAACAGAGGAAAAGACGACTTAATTCCTCTTGAAATAAAATGAGGGTTGAGGTTATGAAAACGACCTAGAAAAAAAAAATGGAGTTGCCACTAATCTTTTTTGGTTAGGTGTGATCGGTCACCTATTAAAACCTGTTTTTTTATTAAAAACATTTTAAAATTAATTAAAACATTTTTTAAAACCAATTTTGAAGTCTGCGTTTTGAACCAGAGAAAAACAAGTGCGGTTCGGGAGTCGCTTATGTGCGGGGAAGGATTAGCACCCCCGCAACGCCCGTATAAAATGATACCTTATTGGTCATGTGTTATCTCGAATCTCAGTGAAAAAGTCAGTTTTGAATTTGGTGTATAAAAACATTTCCCTTAAAAAAATCGTATTTTATTTGAAAATGATCCGGAATTTACTAGTATAAAATTTCCCATATTTTTCGACAGACTCAACAAAATATGGAAATTTTCCTTGATTTTGAGATTCCTCGAATCATCCTCATTTTAAAAGGATATTTCGTTGTTAATGATAATTGATGATATCCTCCCTGGCAGACCCAGCAGAAAATTCATGAATTATTTTAACTCGAAAATAATCTTGATTTAAAAAAATGTTATTTATGTATTTTGAAAAAATATTGAAAATAACCATGAGTATGCAAAAAATGTCACTAAGATAAAAATTAAATGAGCATGAGCATTTATCATGACACGGTGAGCATTTTATTATAACATGGCAAAAAAAAATAATGACATGGCATAATGAATGTCGTGGAATGTGCATGAATGATATGGAATATGCATGAATGACATGGCATGTAAATGAAATCGACATAGCATACAAAATGACATGGCATATGAAAGACGTGGCATGTGCATGAATGAATGATATGGCATGTGAATGACATGGCATAATGAATGATATGGCATGTGCATGAATGACATGGCATGTGAATGTCATGGCATATGAATGACGTGGCATGTGCATCAATGACATGGCATGTGAATGAAATCGACATAGCATGCAAAATGACATGGCCTATTAATGACATGGAATGAGAATGAATGTCATGTGAATGAAATCGACACGGCATATAAAATGACATGGCATAACGAATGGCATGGCATACGAAGGCATGGCATAAGGATGACATGGCAAATTAATGAATGACATGGCATATGGATGGCATGGCATATAGATGACATGTATAAGAATGAATGTCATGTGAGGAAAATTGACATGGCATACAAAATGACATGACATATGGATGACATGGCATAAGAATGAATGTCATGTGAATGAAATCGACATGGCATACAAAATGACATGACATATGGATGACATGGCATAAGAATGAATGTCATGTGAATGAAATCGACATGGCATACAAAATGACATGACATATGGACGACATGGCATAAGAATGAATGTATGTGAATGAAATCGACATGCCATACAAAAATGATATGGCATATGGATGCCATGGCATAAGAATGAATGTCATGCGAATGAAATCAACATGGCATACAAAATGACATGCATATGAGTGACATGGCATATGAGTGGCATGGCACAAATGAATGTCATGGCATACGAATGACACGACTTAATCTAGATGGCATGACACGTGAATGGATGACATATGAATGACATGCCATATGGATGACATGGCATAATGAATGACATGGCATGCGAATGACATGGCATGTGAATGACATGACATAATGAATGACATGGCAAAATAATGACATGGTATAATGAATAACATGGCATGTGAATGACATGGAGAAATCAACAAAATGGCATCATCATAAAATATTCATAATCACATCATGATCATATGTACACATCATTATTTGAAATTAATTATTCATGTGAGGAATCATATAAATAGCATATGTCGAAAAATATTACCGTGCTTCCCGACAAACCCGACAAAGCTTGGAAAATAATTCTTTCATATGATATTTACATGGTCCCGAGTAAAACGAAAACCATACGTTTTGATTCTATAAACACGTGCGTTGAATAATTTTTTAACCTCCCCAACAAACCCAGCAAAGATCGGGAAATAATTCACGGCAAATGTTTAATAAACCAAAAAATACGTTTTTATGGCAAATTAAATAAAAACATTTTTAAAATGCAATGCATGGAGATGTATTTCTTCCTTAGAGTAAGGACATCTATATACCTAAAAAAGGTATCCGACTACCTTAGGAAGAGACTTAGATCGGATTTTCAAAAATCTAAAAATTTTAGTCTCGGATTAGAAAATGGAATTTTTAGGATGAAAAAGGGCTTAATTAAAAAATTGGCCCCTGTACTATACACCCATTCCCATTTAGGTACCTAAAAATTTTTTGATCCTAATTGGGTATGTAAACTATCATTTCGTTATACACATTACCCCAACTACTAACACCGTTTTAAAAAAATGATGTGGCTGAGTTGGCCAATAATATAACGCCACGTGTCCATTATTATCCATGTCAAATTATTAATCCTGCCATGTCAATAAAATGTAAAACAAATTAAATATCTTTTTTTTTTATTTTCTTTAATATTATTAATACTTTATTTTATTTGTTTTTAACATTTTTTTTATCATTCTTCTTTTTCTTTTCGGTTGAGAGTTTTTTGCTAAACAAAGTTTGGAGCTACAGTCGACTTTCAGAGTGTGCTAAAAACAAATTCTTGCTATCTTCTTCTTCTTTACTTATTTATTGTAATCCATTTGTACAAATTGTTGGGCACTCCTTTATTAAAGTTGATTCAAGAAAAAATCCTAAATTTGGTCTTTTTTGTTGTTTTTGAATGTCTACCTCAAACTCAAAATCTGCCAATCCATTTAAGAGTATATACTGTCATTGCGGTGTTAGGGCTTCAATTTGCATCTTGAACACTCCTTGGAACAAAGGCAAGAAATTTTATAGATGTTTAATGTTCAAAGATGTATTTTTTATTTTTTTGCATTTGAGTATTATTTGTTGGTTTAGGGTTTTTTAAACTTGGGTATTTGATTTTGGATAATATGGTTAGGGTATTTTCATTTCATAAGCTGAAATTATTAACTTATATGAAAGAAAAATAAAAAAGATTTTTTCACTTAAATTCGATGCTAATTTGGTGTGTACATTTTTTTGTAGAATGATGGGTGTGATTTTTTTCGATGGATTGAAAGAAATGATGATAGGCAAACAACAAGGTTTCATGAAGGGCAAGTGGTAGATGAATTGAAAGTTCAGAATAAAATGTTATTGATTGAAAACAGGGACTTGAGGATTGAGAACACAAAACTCAAAAAATATGTCAATAGTGATGAAGTGCAAAGGCTAGTGAAAAAAGTTAAAAGTCAGAAAGAAAAAATGAAAGCATACAAAGGGATGGTGGCAAAGAGTCAAAACGATGCATTTTTATATAAAATTGGCTTGATTGTTTCATGGTTAATGTTCTTGGTGTTTAAATATTTTGTTTAGCAATATTGATGTAAGGCTTAATGCTATCATGAATTTAAACCTTTATTGTTATATTAAAATGAATGTATGGCTTAATATCTTTTGTTGCTGTACATATAAATGCTTATTACTGCCAAAATACAAACTGTTAGCATCTGCAGCAAAATTGATGGCAACAAAATGGAAGAAACAGAGTATATGATAACCATAATTTTCATTACTGCCAAAATACAAACTGATAGCATTTGCAATCAGAATTACATCATCTGCAATTGATACAAACTGATACAACATTGCTTGCATCAACAAAATACAAACTGCAAAAGTTCCACAAAAGTTCATCCATAATGTTGATAACAGTAAACATCATTTGCAATCAGAATTACATCCAAAACACACAAACTGATTACATCCAAAAAGTAATACTATTTAAAAAAAAAAAACTAATTATATCCAAAAACTAGACTATTCCAAACACAATTGCCTTCTCATGAGCACTACCTCTAAATCTTGAGATTCTTTGACTTTGTAATGTTTGATTTTGATTTTGATTTTTTTTTTTTTTTTTTGTGTTTCATTCTTGTTCTCTTGATTGCCTGCTATGGCCTCAGCATTTGCTAAGTCAGGGGTAGCTGACTGAAGGCTTCTTTTTGATGATTGCTTAGTGGTTTTAGGAATAGAAATCAGCATTTCACCTTTACATCCAGGCTGCAAATACAAAACTCATTTAGAATTAAAAGCAAAACAAATTAGAGAAAAAAGTTAAAACACATGTGTGGTAACTTACATTTAGTATTTGCAATCCATTTTTCTCATTAGTGTAGAATCCCATTCCTTGCATTATATGTTTCCCTTGTTCCAAGTGCACTTATTTCAACAACCTTATGTTTATCTGATGCACCCAAAAAAGTGTATCTTATTTAACCTTGCACTAAAAAGATCAATTGTAAGTATAGTAGTTAGCAAGGGTCGAGTCCTCAGGGATTGGGTTTTAATTTATGAGTTATTAGTTTATAACTTACATTCAAAGAAAACAATAAAAGAAAAGGGGTTTTTGAAGCCAGATTTAAACTAAAGTAAATAATAAGAATAAGATGCAAGGCGGTATAACCAGCCAATAAAAATATATATACTAAATTAGGCGGTATAACCAGCCAATAAAAATATATATACTAAATTAGGCGGTATAACCAGCCAATAAAAAATAAAACAAAGTTAATATACAAATTAGGCGGTATAACCAGCCAATAAAAATAAATATACTTTTAAAAATAAGCAAACTAGAAAAGTAAGAAAACAAGTAAGTAAGAAGAATCAAATATGAAAAATATGGTTAAGGTTTCATTCTCCACCACTAGACATCATTAAGAATCAATTTCAGATCTATCAATATCAACCAACTATCAAAGTTAACAACCGTAGATAACAACAAGCTCTGTTACCCCAATCTTTCCTTAGTTTGTCGTTAAATAGAACAAGCTCTCTATTTAATCTCTAACCATTAAACAACCTAGAATAAGCTCTCTAAATTCAATTTAATGGCAGCTTTATGATGAGAAAGATAGGTTGATCTAAGCAACAAACACATAAGCTCGGATTGTTCAACTTAGGTTATGTTCCACTTTGCAATTATTGAAAACTTGACCATAATCATTAATCACAAATTGCCACTTATGAATAGGAAATCAAGACAATTACACGGATCAAGACTCCTAAACTAGCAATAGATAATTATCAAGATCTATCTAGTTGTACACCTAAACAAATCAAGACAACATCATGAACAATTCTTGTAGAAGAACATAAGCAACTTTGATAGAAAATTAATGATAGATAGAATCTGAAAATCAATTATAAAACATGTCTAGGGCTTTGAAATCACCCTTAACCAAATAGAAGTTTAGCCTAGCATAGGCATTATAAACATAAAATTAAATAGAATCTAAGAAGAAAATAAAAGAAAGAAAGAAGAAGAAGAAGAAGAATATTAATTATCCAACCTCTTGCTCTTTCTAAAGAAAAAGAAAACTAGAGAAAAGAAAGAAGAAGAAAACTTAGAGAATTTTATTACAATGGCTAATATCCTACCAATCTACAATATGATCCTCTACAATCATCCAAGGCCCTCTATTTATACACATTTTGGAGGGCTAAATGACAAGAGACAAGCTTTACAAATTTCAAAGGTAGGTATAATAGGTGGGTGCATTTTTCTAACAATTTTCGTCATATTGTATGACCATTTTGATCAGCCAACTTGATGGTAGATTTTGTCAATCTTGAAGGCCTGATCTGATCAAATGGTCTTCTAGAAAAATGTTCCCCTAGGAGTTACTGATTCATAGCCATTGGAATCAGCTCATTTTCTGATGTGGATAAGAAGATATGGGCAAAATACGAAAACAGGTCAGCACAGACGTCATTGCACATCAGCCAACTTGATGGTCGATTTCTTCAATATTGGAGGCTTGATCTGATCACATGGTCTTCTAGACAAATGTTCCCCTATCAGTTAGTGATCCATAGCCGTTGGAATCAGCTCATTTGCTGATGTGTATCGGACGATATGGTCAAAATGCGAAAACTGGTCAGGACAGACGTCATTGCACATCAGCCAACTTGATGGTTGATTTCGCTAGGGAAAACGACTCCGTTTCAAGAAGTGTAAAACATGAAAAAGATAGATATGCCTCTTAGCTTTGCACGGTTAAAATTTCAGCCTTATTGCTTTAGTGAAACTCCAGATATAGCTGATATGGCAAAAGGTGTAGGAACTGGAACTGAACTGGATTTGCCCTTAATTCTAGTAATCTGAAATCACTCAAAGAAACTTGTGAAAAACACCAAATTACATAAAAATATAAAAGATCATAAACACAATTAGACTAAACAATAATAACTCGTATTTGACACAAAACAATAATAAAACTTAACTAAAAACTATATAATTATACGAGTTATCACACCCCCACACTTAGATTGTTGTTAGTCCCTAGCAACGACTCAATAAAAATAAAATAAGAAAATCTAATCTAATCCATTTTCGTAGGAAATCACGGTGGCACTTAGCATGTGACACAAGCCTTTAAACCCCTAGGTGTCCCTAGTGGACGAGTTTAGTCTCGTGAGGGTTTACTAGAACGATTCCCACAAACATTGAAAAACTAAAATATAAATAAACTACATATACTAAAAATATTTACTCCTAATCCTTTCAATACAAATTAGAGACAATATTTGAACAAGTCTTATAAACTAATCAATAGCTTAAAGAATTTCACAAAAAATCATGCTTGAATGTAAATTGTTTGAGTTAAGCCAATATTAGCATAACATATCTCAATCAAAATAGTGCATGTTCAAATTTAATCTCAACTTCTCACATGGGATACCCTCATGATTTTCACTCTTTAAAGTAGTGGTGAAGTGTTTACACTCAATCAATCTCATGAAAACAGTTCTACCATATTCTTGCTTGTCCACCTATTCTCCACTATTTAGATGATACAACTTCATGAATCAAGAGGTCTTTAATCAAGGTTGTAATGGGGCCAAGGGGTTTGTAATGTGGTTGAAGAACAAAAGGATAAAGATATCACAAAGGTTCCAAAGAGTTCATAGAGTTTAGAGACATAATAAGATCATACAAATAAAACTTCTCAAAACTCTTATAAAGCACATAATAACATAGGCTAAATATTCATGTTGAGCCTTTGCATCATTCTAACCAACTTTGTAACATCTTTTTTTTTTTTACTTTAACTAGAAGTTCAAGAGAAGAAATTTTTTTTTTTTATATGGGAATGTATTTGACAATGATCCATTTCTTTTTCTCTTGACTTTTTCTTTTCTTTTCTTCCCCCACACTTATCTTTTGTTTCCAACCCAAATTTTTAACTAAAAATATCCTTTTTTTTTTTTTTTTTGCAATATGTCTCAAAATATATAATCCATCTTTAGAACAAGGGTTATATTTAGGCTAGGTGTAAGTTGTGGTTGCCAAATAAATAGCTTATTCAATGTAGGCTCAAATTGGCTCACTAGGGGTGTGTTCTCTTGGAACATCAATAAGGGATGGCTGTTTGGCCCTAGTTAAAAAGTCCTAATGCCTCTATCATATTCATGTTGTTACATGCATCAATATAGTCTCAAATGGTTTAAAGCAAGTTCTAGAGAATCATGTAATCATAAGAGCACTCAAGAAAGAAATTAGATTGATTTGTATAATGCATCAATCATTTTAGGCTCAAAAACTCACAATGATGATTATACAAGTCAGTTTTAAGTCTAAACATGCTTCTTTCTCAATCAACATATCATATTAACATTGGCTCATAAAAATTAGTATCAAGCTTAATTCTCATGAAAATCTTCTCACTAGTAACCAGTTTAGACCTATGCAATTCATATCTCATCATTGTATTAAAAAGGAACTAAAACACACTAAAAATAATAATAATAAAGACTCATAAAAAAAAAATAGTAGACGAAAATAAAAGAAATCCTAAATCATTCCCCCCACACTTAATTCTTACATTGTCCTCAATGTAAGTCTATTAACCCAAATGAAAGAATCATGTGTAAGAGAAAAGAACTAATAACATAAGAATAGGAACAACTAGACTCAAAACAAAACAAAACAAACTCATGCAACCTAAATAATCCTAAAATACTAAACAAAAATTAACAAGTAAACATAAAAAGATTAAAATCAAACTGACAAGGTATGTCTCAAGTCTCCCTTACTCAGACCTTGTTCAGAATGAATACTTCTAAATTGCTTAAAACACAACAAATTTTTTTTTTCTTTTTTTTTTTTGAAAAGAAGAAATCAAACTGACAAGGTATGTCTCAAGTCTCCCTTACTCAGACCTTGTTCAAAATGAATACTTCTAAATGGCTTAAAACACAACAATTTTTTTTTTTTGAAAATTAGCAAAATATGTCCCTTACCCCCTACTAAAATATAAAATTGTCCCCAATGTCAAAATTTAAAGGTAGAATTTAGGAGATATTACCTGCAGAGGTTGCTAACCACTTATTATAACTGAGACACAACAAACAAAATGTTAGATAATGTCACAAAGACAAAGTGCAATCCACTCCTTGCTCGTCCATATCTCTTTTTCTTTTTCCGAGCGTTTGCGAAACAACCGTAGCAGATAAACACTCATAAGCTTGGAGCTTTTTGAGTAAATCTTCAATGGTTGTAGCAGAAATTATGGTTCTCCTTGCCTCTGAAAACATGAATCCATTATCCACAGCATTATCTAAATATGAAAGCAAATTACTAAAATAACCATTAATATTAAGCAAACCAATGGGTTTCTTATTTGTGACCAAAGATGACCAAGAAGCCACGCAAGCTATTTCTTCCAATGTACCCAGACCTCCTGGTAAAGCAATGAATGCATCGGCAGAATGGTACATGATTGTTATCCGTTCAGGGATACTCCAGACTTGTATTTCCTTACCCACGGTAGGTCCACAAAAATCTGTGAATAGTTTTGGCACGACTCCTAGAACTGGACTTCCTCCGGCGTGTGCTGCTGTAGCGACTGCTCCCATTAAACCCGTACTACCGCCTCCATAAATCAACTGGATATTTTGTTGGGCAAGTATTACTCCAACTCTTATGGCTTCATCAGCGAATATGTTATTTTTCCCTGGATAAGCACCTCCAAAGACACAAATTTTTTTAATGCGTTGGGACGAAGTACTTTCCATTTTTTTTTTCGAGTGCCTGAAAGAGAATGAGTACATGGTGTAATATATAGAGGACTGAGTAGTGAATCAGACAAGAGTAATAATGTCGCCGAAAGTGTATCTGACCTGTCAGAAGAAAATGTTAACCTAACAAAAGATTTTTGCGTGATTTCAGGAAGAAAATCAAAAAGAGAAGAAAAAATCAACCGTAAAAGACAAATAAAAAAAACGAGAATAATTACACAAATCGAACAACACATAAATTAAACCGAAATGAAGTTATTGCAAATCAAACCAAAAGCTGAGAAGTCATTTATTGTAGTTGTGATTGTGGCTCACATCTTCCTCTGGTTTTACGTCCAGAAACGGCTTAAACGCCTTCTATGAGTCGAGGATATGCTTCCCATCCAGTTTTCTTACAAGCTGGCAAATAGGGTCTTTTAACATCAGATTCCCAAGATGTTGCCATTCCCTTTGGAATTGCGGCCATAAATCAAGAATTTCTCTTTGTACGTCTCCACTAGGATGCGTCTCAAGAGAAAGTTGGATATTACCCAAATTCTCCTTACTCAGTCCATCCTTAATGAATTCAATTTTATCATCTCGATTAGAGGACGGAATCCCAATAGAACGACATTTACCGTTACACGTCCATCGTGCACATTTGTGGCAATTTGAACTCATGCGCTTTGCTCGTCGCTTCTTTGCAAAAGTGCTTCTACCTGTACCTGGTAGATGCAAAACAGGAAGATATTCATCTTCACGTACCTTGGCTTCAATTATCCAACGTATGTCTCCAGGAATCCCTTTGTGCATAAGCTTCAATTATCCAACGTATGGCAGCTTTATGATGAGAAAGATAGGTTGATCTAAGCAACAAACACATAAGCTCGGATTGTTCAACTTAGGTTATGTTCCACTTTGCAATTATTGAAAACTTGACCATAATCATTAATCACAAATTGCCACTTATGAATAGGAAATCAAGACAATTACACGGATCAAGACTCCTAAACTAGCAATAGATAATTATCAAGATCTATCTAGTTGTACACCTAAACAAATCAAGACAACATCATGAACAATTCTTGTAGAAGAACATAAGCAACTTTGATAGAAAATTAATGATAGATAGAATCTGAAAATCAATCACAAAACATGTCTAGGGCTTTGAAATCACCCTTAACCAAATAGAAGTTTAGCCTAGCATAGGCATTATAAACATAAAATTAAATAGAATCTAAGAAGAAAATAAAAGAAAGAAAGAAGAAGAAGAAGAAGAATATTAATTATCCAACCTCTTGCCCTTTCTAAAAAAAAAGAAAACTAGAGAAAAGAAAGAAGAAGAAAACTTAGAGAATTTTATTACAATGGCTAATATCCTACCAATGTACAATATATCCTCTACAATCATCCAAGGCCCTCTATTTATACACATTTTGGAAGGCTAAATGACAAGAGACAAGCTTTACAAATTTCAAAGGTAGGTATAATAGGTGGGTGAATTTTTCTAACAATTTTCGTCATATTGTATGACAATTTTGATCAGCCAACTTGATGGTCGATTTCGTCAATGTTGGAGGCCTGATCTGATCACATGGTATTCTAGAAAAAGGTTCCCCTATCAGTTACGGATCCATAGCCGTTGGAATCAGCTCATTTGCTGATGTGGATAAGCAGATATGGGTAAAATACGAAAACAGGTCAGCACAGACGTCATTGCACATCAGCCAACTTGATGGTCGATTTCTTCAATATTGGAGGCTTGATCTGATCACATGGTCTTCTAGACAAATGTTCCCCTATCAGTTATTGATCCATAGCCGTTGGAATCAGCTCATTTTCTGATGTGTATCGGACGATATGGTCAAAATACGAAAACTGGTCAGGACAGACGTCATTGCACATCAGCCAACTTGATGGTTGATTTCGCTAGGGAAAACGACTCCGTTTCAAGAAGTGTAAAACATGAAAAAGATAGATATGCCTCTTAGCTTTGCACGGTTAAAATTTCAGCCTTATTGCTTCAGTGAAACTCCAGATATAGCTGATATGGCAAAAGGTGTAGGAACTGGAACTGAACTGGATTTGCCCTTAATTCTAGTAATCTGAAATCACTCAAAGAAACTTGTGAAAAACACCAAATTACATAAAAATATAAAAGATCATAAACACAATTAGACTAAACAATAATAACTCGTATTTGACACAAAACAATAATAAAACATAACTAAAAACTATATAATTATACGAGTTATCATTATCTTTTCTTTTATCCTTTGGCTTTGAGTGGCATAGTGTGGGATGTGAGGAAGCTGCTGCTGGGACTGCTGCTGATCTTGTTGCTGATGCGGCTGGGACTGCTGTTAGAGATGCTGATGCTGCTGGAGCTACTAATACTGGGGTTACTGATGCTGCTGGAGCTGCTGATGCTGGGGATGCTGCTGGAGCTACTGATGTTGGGGCTGTTGATGCTGCTGGGGCTACTGATGCTGGAGCTGTTGATGCTGGGGCTGCTGATGCTGTTGTTGCTCTTACATATTCTGTAAATATACCAAGATACTGCCATAGTAAACAACAAACAAGTTGTGCACCTTCATTTGAAATTGTTTAAATAAATACTTATAAAATAGTACCTTCAATAAGCCAACTTGTGCAGCTTCATTTACAATTGAATCAACTTGAGCACCTTCATTTGCATTATGCAAAGAAAATGTAAAAAAAAAATGCTCAAAAATTTGTCACTGTAATAAAACAAAGCAACTGAAATACTGAATTAAAGGATAAAAATAACTTACATTTGCATTGTTTATGTTTGGGACATTTTCTACTGTTGTGTCCTACCTGGAAACATGTATGACACCTCATTTGCCTCCCTTTTCTTGACAATCTTGTCTGATTACGAGTTTCACCCACTTCCCTCAATCTATTTTTTTTTGGGTTTACCCAGCATTTTCCTTCGAAATGGTGGATCAATAGAGCCCATTTTTGTATTTATGCAAAATTTATCACTAGGTATTGAAGGCAGCACAAACTTGTACAACTTTTGATATACTTTATTTTGTAGGGTTCAATAACATAATCTTCAATCTTCTCATTCCTAAACAATATGACACATACTGCATGTGGGCATGGAATACCAGTAAGATCCTATGGTCTATAAGTGCATTTCCATGCCTCAATATCAACCACAAAAGTATCCCTATTACAGAATACCTCAAACCCATTTGCACCATTCCAACTCATATGACAGTAAGCACTAAACTCCTTATTTTCCTCCATCTTTCTACATATATTAGGACAGAATAGAGTATTCCATTTAGCATATTTCATCTTGTTATTCACAATTCATTACGTAGTGCCTAATTTCCTCAAACATAGAAATTATGGACATACACCTAGCTCCTATAATAGAAGAATTAAAAGCCTCAGAAAAGTTATTATCTACAACATCAGAATGGCATCTAGTAGAGAAAAAAGCTTTTGACCAGTGTTTGGGATTTTTGTTCAAAAGGCTTACCAAAGCTGAACTTTTCAAAGCACCCAGAAGTTTTGCATTCTTATTAAAATCTGCCTCTGTTGTTGATTTGCAGCATGCCCAGAATAACATTTGCAAATCACAATCCTTGTTCTCTTTCCTCCAGTTAGCAAAGTAATGTCTAGCACAAAACCTATGCTCAACATATGGCAACAACAATGCTATCTCATCCCTCAAACCCTACATGAACAATAAATAAGTAATCAGTCCACATTGAAAGAAATTTGAAATAAATAAACATGAAAATGAAATAAACAAACAAACCTTTTGCATATTACTCATGATAGTGAATCCCTCACCATCCTTTAACTGAAGATCACTCTGAAGGTTGTCCAGAAACCATCTCCATGTTTTCTTGTTCTCCACTTCTACCACAGCCCAAGCAATAGGATAAATTTGATTATTACCATCCCTTCCAACAGCAGCTAAGATTTCACCCTTGAAAGATCCCTTCCAAAAACATCCATCCAAACAAATAATAGGTCTACAACATTGCTTGAACCCTTCTTTAAGGGCACTAAAGCAAACATACAGCCTTCTAAATTTTGGTATCTCGAAAGGAGTAGGCCTTTGAACCATAAGTTCAATAGTACCATTAGGATCTGTCTTCCTCAAAGCATATACATAATCAAACAACCTACTGAACTCATACTCTATTCTGCCATTTATCTGTTCCAAAGCCCAAATCCTTGCCCTGCTACACATATTTTTGTTGATTTCAGCCTTTAACTCCTCCTTAGCAAGCTTTTGCATCTCAACCAACTTCAGTTTAGGAATGATCCTCTACTTACTAAGAAAATGCCTTCCTACAAACTTATAATTTGCCCTCTTGTTTAGAAAGGTTAATTGAACAGTCATGCTGACTTACAAAGGTCTTAATCTTGAAAAACCCATTAGTATTATCCTTTGAAGCATAAACAAGGAATGGACACCCATCTGCCTTACACCTAGCTCTAGTCCTATTTTTTCATTCCTAAGAAACTTAAAATCAAATCTTTTGGCTACAGCATAGACTTCCAAGGCATCTTTGAACTGCTTAGGACCTTCAAAAATCATTCCAAGTTCAAACCTAGGCACTGGACTTGAGGCGTCAAAGAACACCTTCTTGCTTTTCTTATAAATGAGCTCACCATCTGACCCACTCTCATAACTACCTATATCAGAAGAATCTAGGTAGTCAGTTTCCTTCCCACTATCATCACCATTTTCTTTCTCTGTAACTTTCTTTTTCTTCTCAATTTCACTTACAAGGCCTTCAAAGTTTATTTCTCGTTGAACATCTTTTGCTGTAAAACTTTTCTTCTTCTTTTTCTCTCTAAATTCTTTATATTGTTCCTTTATTCCTTTTATCTCCTCATCTTTTGAGATCCAGTTGTCCTCTACCAAGTCTTTTGTATCACTATTTTCTGATACCACATTGGTATTTTGTTCTAAATCATCCATAACCACATCTTCTCTATCACTATTGATACCTTGGGACCCACCAACATTATCCTCATTAAAAGTATTTGGTCCTCCATCATTACTGCCACCTTCCCTATATGCTGCCCCTATATCATTTTCTACACAAGACAGTAATGGGACAACATCTGCTAATTCTAGTGTGCTAACACCATGTTCAACGTAAATATGTATAGCTCCTACACTTGTCATATAATTTATCATAGATATGAATGATACATTATCATAAAATTCCCTAAGACCATTCTCTAACACATGTCCAGGTTCACAATAGGAAAAACTATTGACAGAAGCATACGCAGCTTCTTTAACCATCTCATACAATAGTCCATATGATAAAAAATCAGGATCAACCGCCCATTCATGCACATGCCTACCCACGCATGTTAAAGTAGGACTTCTTCTTAAATTACCACCCAAATGCATAAATATTGAATGCTTTAACCAAGTCATAATATTATTCTGCACCAACAACAAATAATATATATTATTTTTGTAACCCTAAATCACATTACTATTGTTGCAGAAACAGAGACAAAAATAATGTAAAACAGGACCATAAACCATAAAATATTATATATATTATTGTTGTAACCCTAATTCTGTACATAGCAACATCACAATACCCAACAAAATCTATGGCCACCATACAATCTCTAATTCACACTATAACATCACCCTTTAGAATAGTCAAATTCTTGGAATACTCAAATATATAAAGCACAAAGCATACAATATTGCTTCTGGCTCTAAGCATTTCATATATCATAGAAACAACTTTTTCCAGCCATCCACTTTTGAATAGATCCACTTTTAGTTGATTATCTTGGTTTTTATATTACTAGAAAACAGTAAAAGGCTCACGATGCACCTCTTTTAAGATGATGTAACAGTCTCTAAATTAAGGACCAAATAGTAAGGCTTTTAAGATGCTGATAAAATTTGTTAATTATAGACCTCAGTATAATTTGTACTATAATTTCAGAAACAAAATTTCATTTTTTTATACTATAATTTGTATGATTTTAAGAGAACCCATATTTCATATCGATTTTAAGCATATCAAAATCAAGCATCCATAACACAGAGGAGGATAAAAGGCACTAACCTTTGAAAATAGTCAAATTCTGTCAAAGCTTCGACCTTTCAAGCCCTTTTCTCCCACTGCAATGTCACTCCACCGTCGAATCTGAAGGCTGACAAACCAGAGAATAAAATCAACCTTAGAAACTCTGAATATAAGTTTCGAATTTTCTGAATACTTTTTGTAATCGAAATTTTTTCATATTATCTAAAATGAAATGAAATTTTATTTAAAAAATTGAAACTATATGATACATGCGAAAACAAAGTACCTGATAATAGATGGGTTTTTGACAGATCAAACAACCCTTAACCTGATAATCGATAGGTTTTTGGCAGATAACCCTTAACCTGATAATCGATACGTTTTTGACAGATTAAAAAACCCTAAACCTGAAATCAAAGTATGAAGATGAAGAAACCAAAAATTCTCACAAACGAAAAGTTTTTTTTCAAAATGGGAGAAGATTAACTGATAATCAATTCAATGGTTTTGGATTTTCGATAAACTATTTTGATAAACTGAATTTCTTAAATGAATTATTAAATGAAATTTTCAAATCGGTATTCCAAAATCTTTTTTAAAGAAACTAAAAAGTTTTTAAAGAAACTAAAAAGTTTCTGAAACTATTAATAATATTAAAGAAAAGAAACAAAAAAGATATTTAATTTGCATTACATTTTATTGACATGGCAGGATTAATAATTTGACATGGATAATAATGGACACATGGCGTTATATTATTGGCCAACTCAGCCACATCATTTTTTTAAACGGTGCTAGTAGTTGGGGTAATGTGTGTAACAGAATGATAGTTTAAGTACCCAGTTAGGACCAAAAATTCTTTAGGTACCTAAATGGGAATGTGTGTATAGTACAGGGGCCAATTTTTTAATTAAGCCATGAAAAATTGGCCTTGGCCGAACCCCCTCTTTAAAAGCTCTATTTTTCCTAGATTTGAAATCCGGGTTGACCACCCTTGACCCGACTTTTACAAAATCAAAATTTATGATTGAAATGACTTGGAAATTAACCTAAGATAGTAGCTAATGCCCCAAATCAGCCCCCTCTTAATATCTTAACCAAAACAGAAAATTATTTTTTTCTTGAAAACAAATCTAACCCTAACTGTCAGTTTTGAAAACCTATCTTTTTGCCTTTCTAAAAAATTTTAGAAAAATCTAAAAAAATTATGGTAGACCTAGAACATGTCGAACTCCATAGAAAAAAAAGCAACTTAATTTTTGGAGCATGGGTACTATGACCGAATTTTACCAAAATCAAAACATTGAGTTAAAAGCTGCTTTGTCAAAATCCATTAGACAGTTTTGAAAACCTATTTTTTCGCCCTCCAAAAAATTTCAGAAAAATATGAAAAACTTATGGTAGACCTAGAACATGTCGACCTCTATGGGAAAAAATCAACTTAATTTTTGGAGTATGGATACTATGACCGAATTTTACCCAAAATAAAAACAGTGAGTTAAAAGCTGCTTTGTCAATATCCATTAGACAGTTTTGAAAACCTATTTTTTTGTCCTCCTATAAAATTTCAAAAAAATCTGAAAAAATTATGGTAGACCTAGAACATGTCGACCTATATGGAAAAACATCAGCTTAATTTTTGGAGTATGGATACTATGACTGAATTTTACCCAAAAGCAAGACAATGAGTTAAAAACTATTTTGTCAAAATCTATTTTTAAACCTTTGATAAAAAATCCAAAAATCAAAACAAAAATAATAGAGGGTCTTTAAAGGGTCTACAACCTGTTGTTAAAAATCTTTAAATTTGGACAAGGAATGCATGGTGAGAAAAATCAAAAAATCCATCTTGCACAACTTTTTATTTTTCCACAAGCATGCTCATGAGAACTTGGCTTTGAGCCATTAGTTGGCTTAAGTCAAAAATCAAGTGTGGATGAGATGAATGCATGAACATGAAGCAACAAATAGGGGATCTGTCCTACCACAACCAACCAAGCAAGAGATATCAAGCAAGAACAAGCATAACAACACAAGTTAGGTTTCGGCTAGTGTGAAAAACATGTATAAAAAGTTTGACAACTTAGTTATTTGATGAAAAGAAGAAGAAATCTTTTGGAACTTTTTTTGAAAAATAATTTTATTTCATGAAAGAAAATAAAATAAAAATGAAAATCATAAAGGAATAACAAAATCATATGAACAAAGCATGGAGGAGAGCATGGAAGAAATAGCTACCTTGCTTTAGCTTTCCAAATCAAAGAGTAGTAAGAAAAATCATTCTTTTTTCCTTCTCTTTTCTTTTTCCCCTCTTTTTTTCTCTCAAGAATCAAATGCCTTGTAAAAAAATTGAACCCCCTCTCCTTGAATGGTCGGCTGCCCCATTGGAAATTAGAGTGTGTGTGTTTTGATCTTTTTCACCCTTTATGCTTCCCATACTCCTCCAACATCCTTTGCCCTTGGATGATTTGTGCTCATCTTTTCTCCAACAATCTAAGCCATTGGATCAAAGATATTTTCATGATAATAAAAATGACATCTTGCAATTTGATCTTGGCTATTGAAGGATGTACTCATCTTTTCACAAAGCACCTAGGCCATTTGATGAACAAGGACACTTAAAAATGACATCTTGCTATCCATCTTTAGCCATTTGATCCATGATGATCACACTCCCCCTTGATCAGCTGCTGGCTGAAAATGGCCTGGAGATTTCCAGGCCATTCGTCTTTTTTTTTATTCGCAAAAATTAACCTTTTCGGTTTCTTCGGTAAAATTACCCTTTTGGCCCTCCAACTTCATTTATTAGCAAACGGATCCCAAATCCGGATTTTTCTTTTCCAATACCTCCCATCTAATATAAAACTTAGTTGTGGATGTTTTCACATTTTTTCGAGCAAATTTTCTATTTTTCTCTAAAATTTCGGTTTAGTGCCTCCCAAATTTAGCCTTTTTCATTTGAACTCCAATTCTGGATTTTTCTTCACCAATCTCTTCCAAAAATTATGAAATTCAGATCTAGAATTTTTCATAATTTTTCGATCTCGTTTGCTATTTTTTTCGGAATTATCTTTGGGAATTTCGGGTTGGTGCACCCGAACTTTGCCATTTTTCAAATGAGCTCCGATTCCGGATTTTTCTTCACCAATCTCTTCCAAAAATTATGAAACTTGGATCTGAAAGTTTCTTAATTTTCGAGCTCGTTTGCTACTTTTCTCAGAATTATCTTTGGGAATTTCGGGTTGGTGCACTTGAACTTTGCCATTTTTCGAATGAGCTCCAATTCTGGATTTTTCTTCTCCAATCCCTTACAAAAATTATGAAACTCAGATCTGGAAGTTTTCATAATTTTTTGAGCTCGGCTATTTTTCCCGAAATTATCTTTCGAAATTTCAGGTTAGTGCACCTGAACTTTGCCATTTTTCAAATGAGCACCGATTCCGAATTTTTCTTCGCCAATCCCTTCCAAAAATTATGAAAGTCAGATCTAGAAGTTTTCATTTTTTTTCGAGCTCATTTGCTATTTTTCCCAGAATTTTCTTTGGGATTTTTCGGTACTGCCCTCCAAACCTCTTTTTTATTCGAAACAGGTCTGATTTTCTTTTTCTACTGCCTTTTTCATATATTGAATTTGAGTTGGTCTGAAAACGCCCAATTTTTACGATCAAATTCCCCTCCGATTTGTTTTCCCCTTTTCAAACTCAGGAATTTTCTCGCTTTTCCGTTTTTTGCCCTAAACAGCTCTTCCTTGGGATCCACTTCAAACCGAGCCTTTGGCTATCCTTGTTTACTCATTTTTTATCAACTGGGGGCTTCAATTTCACCGAATTGGGCCATCTTTGTGATTTTCCCCAAATTTGCCTGATTAGGTCTTCCTCTATACTGAATTTCCGCAACCCATCTTCTAAACTCCATATCTTTCGTTGTAGATCTCGGATTGTCAAAATTCTTTCTTCATTGTTCAATTCAACTTCGAATCTTCATTTTGACTAAGAGTTGACTTTTTCAGTTGTTGATTTTTCAGGATTGACTTTTCAAAGTTGACTTTTTTAGAGTTGACTTTTTCTGATTGACTTTTCATGCTGAACTCCGTATCACAAGTCTTGGAGGACCATCTACAAGATGAGAAGAGATTTTCTGCATTATAAAAAAGTATAAGGAAGAATTTACCTGGTTTAGGGGGGCCTGGACAAAATTAGGTGTCTACAGGTACATATCTGTATCAAAACAAAAATGGTACGTCGAAACACACTGATACCAGTACATATCAATATCAAAACAAAAAAGGTACGTCCATCGATATAGTACTGACTAATTTGGTTGATAAGACAATGAAAAAAATTAAGTATATATTAGTCACTTAATGAGTTTTGAATAGTACTATCATATTGTAACTCTTGCTAAAAGAAAGAAAAATGGGAAAATATGAGAAACATGCAGTCAACAGTAACATTATTGTTAAAGAGTACAATATCTTAAAATTATTTGTAGAAAGGAAATGAAAAGATGAAAAATTCTAGTGAAGGAAACTGTAAAGTCCTAAATACCCTTAATGAAATAAGCTATTTATATCTCAGAGTCTTTCCCCCCTCGTCCGCTTGGCTTTGTTATTCTCCCCTCCATTTGCGCTCTTTTTTTTTTATTTTCTTTATCTCTTACCACAAACCTCCTCTCAAATCCATTGTCTGTGAAGGAGAAGGCAAGCAGAACAAGAGATTTCGTGTGACAAACCCATTCCGAGTTTGACCCCACTTTGTTGCGACGTAAGATGCATGCTGATTTCTAGATATTGTAAGTTTTCCTTTTTTTAACTTTTGGGTTTATTATTTAGTCTCTTAATTTGTTTTGATTTTAAGATCTGCTTCAAATATTATAAATATATGTTTTGTTCTATTACTTGTCTATTGTAAATTTTGACCTAAACATCCATATTGGTGGCAGTAGTTTCAGAATTTTTGAGTCTTGGAAAAGAGAAAACAGTATGTGTTCATGGACTGTAGTAGAGTCAGATATGGTAGGATGGAAGTTAGGTAAACATTAGTTTCTAAAGCTTTGGCAAAATTTTGTTAGGATTTTTTTTTTAATTGTAGAATGGAAAGTGTGATGAGCAAGTTTATGTTATATCTTAGCTAAATCATGAAATCACGAACCATTAGCTTCTTAAGCTTTGGCGTCTTTATTTTAGTATAAAAAAAAATATTATCTTAATTGTACAAGAAAAAATGTTAGAGGCAAGCTTATGTTACATTCTCTTAGCACTCTTGTTTTTGTATGGTACATGTGGAAAGTTCAATCGTGGTTTCCTATTGGTCTCTTGGGTCATTCAGTGTATCTTGGTCGGATAATTAGTTTGGAGTGTGGTTTAGTTAATGGTTTTCATTTTTGAAGAGTTGGCTTTATATATATATATATGTATGTTTGTATGAATTCATACATACATAAATAAGTTCGTTTGCTATGAACTTAGAGTACCCATACGGTAGATGTTGGCTAGGTTATCTAAATTTTTATGATGTTTTGTTTTCTCTTAAATTTCAGGCTGGAGATGCACTGATATAATTGTATGATAATTTTAAATGTGACTTTGAGACCAAGATTAATCTTCTCAAGCTGGTATGTTTTTATAGGTTTATGTGTTTTCTACGAATGCAATTGTATTATCTTGTGATACTACTAGAGCTAAAACTAATTTATCAAGATTTGATGTTACAAACTTCTTGTTCTTCAGAGTCCCCTTTAGAAAATACTGTTTTATCAACCAATTAATATGCAGCAATGCTCTGCAAGATTAAATTCTAGTCTTACTAGTTTGAGCTTTTTCTTTCATGCTACATCCCCTTCTCTTATCATCAAAATCAAAAATTTTATAATAACATGGATGAATCGAGTTGCCAAGTATATAATTGACAATAAAACCTGCATTAAAATGACATACCGTTGTATGGAAGATAACGCTGATGGTAATATGGCTAATGTGCTTAAGTATTATGTTTTCCAGCCAGAAGACTGAGGCTGTACTTAGCCTTACACCTAATCATTAAAAATAGATGGATATTAAGTAAAGAAAGTTTACAGCTTTTATTTGGCTAACATATATATTTATCCTTTGACTTCATTTCATTTTATTTTAATCCTTTCAATTATATAGGATTTGACATTTAATATGTCCATTTATGCTCTTCTAGGAGATAACATCTACAACTTTGTAGAATTGCTTGCTCATAATATTGTAAGAACATCTTTATTAATTTTGTTAATTTCACCATATATTGCAGTTCAATTTTTTTTACAGGCAAAATAGTTTCATGTCATGAGAGTTGTTTGTGCCTCAATTTAATTGAAATGATATTCATGCTTGTTATTTGCTTGCTTGCATATATAGGACAATGAAGAAATTGTCAGTGTAAAAAAAGTACATATAAGTTGCAAGAATGTACATATAGTTATGCTATATGTACATATTGTTTACTATATGTACATATAGTTATGGAGTTTACCTAGATGAAATCTATTTAAAACATCCTATGTGGACCATAATTGATCCTATTTCACAGTTGTTCTATATATCCACAATATTCTCATCAATCTTATCTTTCTTGCAAGGAATTAAGAAATTTTGAAGTATTTTTTTCTTCCTCGAGCAATCTAATTTTTTAAAATTATTGACTGCAATGATGTGAATTTATTGGTTTTGGTGGTTCATATTTGTATATGTCCACCATCATAGTGAAGTATATGACCAAAGTATTGCTCATGTATTTGCGATATTAAAGTTGTAATTGAACTTGATCTTTAATGTTTATAATATGTGAATAATTGCAAGTATTGCGTAAATGACAAAAATCTTTCTTTCTCCCAACATATAGACCATTTGCACCCTTTTCCTCAAGTGATGGAGTAAATTTTCTTATGTGACATTTGTTTGGGGCTTGTAAAATTGAAATTTCTATGACTCTTATAAAATATACATAAAATTTGCATTGAAATTTCTATGACTCTTTCTTTCTCTCAAAATTGTATTTGTCATGTATTTGCGATATTAAAGTTGTAATTCAACTTGATCTTCACTGTTTATAATATGTGAATATTTAAGTGTTGCGTAAATGAGAAAAGTCTTTCTTTCTCCCAACATATGGAAGTGATGGAGTAAATTTTCTTATGTGACATTTGTTTGGGGCTTGTAAAATTGAAATTTCTATGAATCTTATAAAATGTACATAAAATTTGTAAGAATGTGGCACATAATATCTTAATTGATTCATTTTTGGTAAAATACATATTATTTGTAATAATGTACATATAGGTATGCAATATGTACATATTGTTTTGCTATATGTACATATTGTTTTGCTATACGTACATATTATTATATTATATTTTCTCTTGATTGGTCTTTTTAAGGAGGGTTCAAACGTAAGAGTCTATTGTTGCTTTATACATTGCAGAAACATATTGTTCGATCATTATAAAGTTGAAATGAGTGAATCAAGCCTTAAGAAAAGAGTGTATTGTTATTGTCATATTGATGGTGAGCTGTTGATTGTTAATGGCGACTCTATAGAATATCAAGGTGGAAGAACAGTGGGTGTGATGATCGATGAAAACACTAGTTTTGAAGAATTAGTGCATGAAGTTGGGGAAAAATTAGGGAAGAGTGTTGTTCGTAATGTATTTAGATATAACTTATATGTACATGGCTAGAAGACAATATGTACATTCCTGCATACTTATATGTAGATTTAAGCAAAACAATATGTACATTTTTAGTTTCTACTAAATTCAACCCTAAATTGGTGTGATAGAATTTTAGAGAAAATATCTGTGTTTTATGTATGGAATTATGTACATGGACAGGCTTGGTATTGGTTTTAGAATCATGTGTAAGAATGCATGTCTCACCAATATTTGAAGATGCTAAAGCTTCATATGATCATCATTATTATGTTGTATAAGTTGTGTTTGTCTGAATACTGCATCTTAACTTTATAGCGTGATTCTAATTTATGTGAAACATACTTGTTTTAGTAATTTGCACTAAAGATTTATCCCCAATCACTGAATTCAAGGGCTATTGCATTAGATTCTTGGGAGTGTGAGTTCACTCATATTTCTTATATTGTTATGGTTTAATTGGGGTGGATTCATGGACCATCCTTTATGCAATATTTTATGTTTGGTTAGGAGTAGATTCACATGGTTCAATGAAGGTTAGAGATTGTATGTAATTAATTTTCTCATTCCTTAATTTATTTGTATTATTGTATTTTCTGCAGATGAGTCTCCCTATTACCTGGTTCCTACCTTTTCCTACACACAATGGTATTGTTGAGATTTCTTGAATGTTCGTCTTCTGTAGGTGGAATGTTGATAAAGTGTATGAGCATGATTCTGTTGGTTCTATTTTTTTCTATATTCATGAAAATGGATAGTAGTTATTTCTCTTGGCTATCTAAGATAGGTCATTGATTTGTAAATTCATCAGGACTGATCATTAGGTTAGGTAGCTAAGACTTGGGTTTTAGATTTTAAGTTATATCTGTCAATGACGATTGGTATGGATTTTAAGGTGGCAGGGCATTCCTTAGAATTAGAATAAAAATTACAAAACTAGGTTTCATGTTTTATATATAAGGTTGATTTGTGACTGTGATGAAATGTATATATAATTTTCTTGAATTTACATATAGCTATGCTATAAGTACATATAGTTATGCTATATGCATATAAGTGGACTTATTTTGTTGAAACATTTCTTATCAATTATGTTAGTTTTTAGTCATTTTAAATGGCAAAAACAAATAGACGAAAGGATTATGCTTAAAGATTTGACTATAAAGAGCAATAGTATTATAATTAATTAGTCTTACTCATTTTATATGAATCATTATATTTTTGCTTCATTGGTCACTTTAAGGAGGAGAACATGTAAGACCTTAAATCATTGGGGTTTAGAATAGAAATTGCCACTATATAAAAAGTACATATAGTTTGGAAGAATGTATGTATAGTTGTGCTATATGTACATATAATTATGCTATATTGTTTTTTATTAGTTTTTGAACTATTATTTTTTCTGTCTACATCTTGTTTACTAGGGGGCATATCCTTTTATTTATACCTTCATATTTTATTTTGCATGTGTCTTGTTCTAATACATTCATTTTTTGAATGATTCTAGTGCCCAGTTGAGGACTTGGAGTCTTGGAAGTTGTTGCAGAATCATTTGTCTTCTTGGATTGAACTTATAACTACTTCTTATGGTTCGATATAAAATGTTGCAAAAAAAAAATTTGGCCAGTTGCTCATCCTCGAAAATCACTACAGAGTAACAACAAAAATGAAAGCTCTAAGCTTAAAAATGAATCTTTTGGAACTGTTGACTTGGTTTTTTTAATGTATAGGAGATGTCAGTTATATGTACATATAATATAATTCTTATATGTATATATGGCTTCCATGATATGTACAAATAATTGTGAGATATGTACGTATATATATATATATTTTTTGAATATATGTAATTTTTTTCTATTTGTAATGTGTTTGGGGTAAATTTTCTATTTGTACATACAATTTTGCTAAATGTATATATTGTTATAACTATATGTACATATAATATGGTTAATGCTGTAGTTATTTTTGCTTGTTCCATAATTTCTTGAAATAAAATCTTTATTTTCGCTGTATTGACTTAAAACTTTGTTTTTATGCTTTCATACTGTTATTGTTTTAAGGTCAATGTTGGAAGCATAGTAATTGCTGCAGTAATTATAATCTTGTTGTGTTAGTATTGGCATGGTTAATGTTGTTTCTTGCATGAGTTTATTGATGATTAATACCTATTTCTTTACAGCAGCAGCAGTAAAGCTGAAGAAATACAGCAATATATTGTCACCGAGAATGACTTAACAACCTCTTAGATTTACTTGAAGGGAAGGATGGGGAGATGGAATTCCAAAGTATGATGGAAAAGATTACCCCAAATATGTCATACAAAGCATAGTGCCTGGAGCCTGAGGTAGGTTTCTGATTATTAATGTGCTTCCACTATCATATAAAATTGTCATGAAACTTGTCATTTTAAAGAGGAGGAACATGTAAGAGCTTAAATCATTGGGGTGTAGGATAGAAATAATTAGAATATAAAAAAGTACATATAGTTTGGAATAATGTACATATTATTTTTCTACATGTACATATTATTTTGTTATATGTACATATAAGTTGGCTTTATTTTGTTGAAGCATTTCTTATAATTTCTGTTAGTTTTTAGTCGTTTTAAATGAAAAAAAATGACATGCAAACATAGTATGATTAAAGGTTTGGCTTTAGGGAGCAAGACTCTTTTAATTGCAATTATGTTAGTGTCATCGTAGTATTTACTATATTTCTTTTATGTTGCATGTCCCACAATATTTGAGAGAGAGAAAAAAAAAGGTTAAGCCATTGGCAATCCATGGAGAATTTATGATAACTTATCTGCTATAAAAATATGTACATATAGTTATGCTATATGTACATATAATTGTACTATATGTACATACAAGTGATTTAATTTTTTTTTTCTTGAAGCATTTTTTATATTGAGTTATTTTTGCAATCAAGATGATTCTTCACTTGGATTTTGGAATTAAGTTGGGTAGTTCTCCTTGCAATTGATGACTAGGTAGAAAAAAATCTACCATACCCGTTTTTTGATGATGTGGCTAATTGTAATCATCAGGCAACATGTTGCTACAATGCTCATTTGAGTGAATGGTCATGTTTACCATCTAATCAAGATGGCTTGAAAGATAATTGCAATGAGTAAGAATAAGTGAAAAATTCCACCATGTACTTGCATTTACATTTTCAAGGGTTGTTCGTTTTGTGCTGTATTTAAAGTGTTCCTTTAAGCAAATTTACATGTTATGATATTTCTTTATATAGAAAGGCTAAAATACTAAAAAAATGGGTTAACGTGAAAGATGGTACGATGCTGCAATAGACAGCAAGATATGACCAATAACATGGTAGTCTTCGTGTGATAGATTTTTACTTTGTCCTAAATTCAACCCTAAATCAACTGGGACTTAAAATGGGATGCATTTAAATGACGTATAGGACATCAATGTTAGTAAAAAAAAATATTTAATAAAAAATTTAACTTATATGTACATGGCCACAACACAATATGTACATTCCTGCATCTTTATATGTACATTTAGGCAAAACAATATGTATATTTTTAGTTTTGAAGAATTAGTAAATTTTTAATATAAAATAGATGTTGTCAAGAGTGGAATAATAGTTAAATGATCCTAAATCTTAACAATATTTGTAAAATAAAATTGAAGAAATAAGAATTTATTACTAAGGAGATCGAAAATACAAATATACCCTTAATGAAATCAACATAATAGCAAAAACAAAACTTGATATTTTGCTTCCGATAATTTTCTTCCCCTTCTCCTTTCCCCATTTTCCATCCCTTCCCTTACTTCCTGACTTCCCCATTCTATCTGCCCTTTCTTTTTTCTTCGTATATGTCAACTTTTTTTACGAATAATTCTGATGGTGTACTATTTCCTTTTGGTATTTTAAATGTACTGTCATTGTTTTGCTTTAAGAAATTAAAGAATATGAATGTTACATGTACATATAGTTTAGTTGAATCTACATATAGTTTTGTTATAATTACATACTTTTATACTTCTATGTACATATAAGTGCGCAAATACTTTTTCACATTTCTGAGAGATTTGTTCATATACTATTTTTAAAATATACATATAGTTATGCTAAATGTACATATAGCTAGGCTAAATGTACATATTGTTATAGGTATATGTACATATAACTTTGCTTCTGATCTTGCAATATTAACTATAACTCTAAACGTTTTGCCATGTATGAAGAACTTCAACAAATTTGGGCTACTCAAAATAATTTGGATGCATATTTGTGCGGGGACTGAGTTCTTATCCTCCTCCACCATCATAGTCAACTATATGAAATTGTATTTCTCGTGTATTTACGATATTAAAGTTGTAATTCAACTTGATCTTCACTGTTTATAATATGTGAATATTTAAGTGTTGCATAAATGAGAAAAGTCTTTCTTTCTCCAAGATATGAAAGTGATGGAGTAAATTTTCTTATGTGACATTTGTTTAGTCCTTGTAAAATTGAAATTTCTATGAATCTTATAAAATGTACATAAAATTTATAAGAATGTGGCACATAATATCTTAATTGATTCATTTTTGGTAAAATACATATTATTTGTAAGAATGTACATATAGGTATGCAATATGTACATATTGTTTTGCTATATGTACATATACATATTGTTTTGCTATATGTAAATATTGTTTTGCTATACATACATATTATTATATTATATTTTCTTTTGATTGGTCTTTTTACTTATGGGTTCAAACGTAAAAGTCTATTGTTGCTTTATACATTGCAGAAACATATTGTTCGATCATTATAAAGTTGAAATGAGTGAATCAAGCGTTAACAAAAGAGTCTATTGTTATTGTCATATTGATGGTGAGGTCTTGATTGTTAATGGCGACTGTATAGAATATCGAGGTGGAAGAACAGTGGGTGTGATGATCGATGAAAACACTAGTTTTGAAGAATTAGTGCATCAAGTTGGGGAAAAATTAGGGAAGAGTGTTGATGGTCATGTATTTAGATATACACCGGAGTTTGACAAAACCAAGCTAATTGATTTGGTGAATGATGCCGGTTTGACAGATTTGATAAATTTTACTGATCGATTATGCAATTTGTATATTTTTCGAACTGAAGTGATTGAATCCGCCAACAACAATGACAGAAATATAGTGCATCATTCGAATGAAGATCTGTTATGGTAAGAAATATAAAGGCTTTATAACATAAAAGTATATAATTGCGTTACGTCTTAATCATCTTTTTGTTATAATTGCAGTGGGGTTATTGACAATGAAGACATAAGTGGAAACTATTCTGAGAGGGAACATAATGTAGGTTCTTCCGTTGAATGTTCTACTTCGAAGATATCTGGTGTTATTGTTGAATGTACTGCTGCGAACAAAAATCAGTTTGCAAGCGAAATTTGGAAAGATCACATTATTAGCAGCGGTCAAAAATTCAAAGATGCATCTGCCTTTAGGCTGGGTCTTTATCAATTTAGTATTGCAAATGGATTTGCGTATAAGTTTAAGAGGAATAGTAAGTCTTTTATTAGTGTGGACTGCAAGGCTGAAGGCTATCCTTGGCATTTAACTGCTTCGAAGATGCGATCTACTGACTTTATGGTTGTGGGGACATTTCTAAATGTGCACAACCACTGTGCGCAAGATGCAATACAAAGTAGACCTTCTTCGAAGTCAAAATTTGTTGCTGCCATAATTTCAGAGAAAATGAATTTGCAACCGGACACAACGCCACATCAAATTCGTGCTGCATTAGAATCTGAATGTGGAATTCCAATGACCTACCAGCAAGCTTGGGCATGCAAAGAGCAATCCATGAAGTTGCTGCATGGGAAAGTCAAGGACTCGTACAAATTTGTTCCATGGTTGTGTGAGCAAATCAAAGATGCTGACCCCCAAAGTGTCGTAATCTGCACTTATGATAATGGTAATCATTTTAAGCAATTGTTTATCGCTTATGGATGCTCAATTATTGGTTTTTTGAATGGGTGTCGAGGGTTGATTTTTATTGATGGTTGCCATTTGAGTGGACCTTATAAAGGGACGTTATTATCTGCTGGCTCAATAGATGCAAATAATCAGCTGTTCCCACTTGCATATGCAATTGTTAGCTCAGAAAGTTTAGACAATTGGATGTGGTTCCTGGAAATTTTAAAGTCAAATGTTACCAGAGATGTTTCGGTAACCATTATTTCTGATAGGAACCAGAATATTATCACTAGTGTTGGCACAATATTTGGATCGGCTTGTCATGCTTATTGTTACAGACATATTAAGGAAAACTTTAATGCTGAAGTTAGCAAATTGATGCATGGTGGGAAAAAAGTGAAGGAGCAAGCCCTACAGTTGTTGGATGCAGTGGTTTATCTAGACTTGAAGAGGATTACAATGTTGCATTCACAAATTTGACCATGTACAAAAAAGAGCTAGGTGAATGGGTGTTAGATAATCAGCCAGAACATTGGGTCATGTCAAAATTCAGTCATCCTCATTGGGATCATATTACTAGCAACGTTGCAGAGTCTTTCAATGCATGGTTAGTCAAGGAGATGCGACACAACATCATTTCCCTCATCAATGAGCATAGAGAAAAATTGGCTACAAAAATTTATAAAGCTAAGTCTGACGTCAGTAATTGGAAATATGGAGTTGGGAAGAATGTTGAGGAAAAATTACTGGAGAGTATTGGAAGAAGTAAATACTTCCATGTTTCTTGTTATAGTGATTTCACCGCTAAGGTAAGTCACGGCAACAAAGACATTGTTGTTAACTTGAGTACTCGACAATGCACATGTTTAGGATGGTAAATGAGTGGACTTCCTTGTGCCCATGCTTCTGCAGTTATTGAAGCAAAACATGGAGACATATATCAGTTTGTTGATGATTGTTATAAGTCAACGAAACAAGAGTTGATTTATTCACTTACAATGGCTCCAGTTGAGACTCATAACTTGCTTGATTTCACCCTATCAGACAACAGTCATTTATCGTTGAAGCCTCCTCTAACGAAGAGGCCACCAGGTCGACCAAAAGTCAAGCGCATTGAATCACAATTTATCAAGAAACGAGAAATTCATTGCTCTAAGTGTAAGCAAATTGGTCACAATCGAGCTTCATGCAGATCACCGAATCCAGTGTAAAGCAATTGTATGTTTTACATGATTACTATTTAAATTTACTTTTTCTGAAATATGGTTACATGCCAACACGATATAACTTATATCTTCTTCATGTGTTAAATGCAGGTTCATGGTTACATACCTTACCTTTTGTAACGGAGTTGCAACTTTTTTGTAAAGTCAAATGATACTTTTTTCAACCCTATCAGAAGAATATGAATGTTGGAGGTGCTATATTTTTTTTTGACGCACCTAAATTCTATATGTAGGTTAGGGTTTCGAAGGTTAGAGGTGCTATATTTTTTGTTCGAGCACCGAAATATGTTTGTAGGTTAGAAATTAAATGGTTCAACGTGCTATATTTTTTGTGAAAGCGCTGAATCGATGTCTAATTCGTCGAACCTGCTCACATCTCGCATTTGGCATGCCTTACATTTTGTACAGCAATTTATAGACCTTTTTTGTTTAATCAGTCTGTTGCATTTAGGTTCACAAGCTTCAGAAGCTTTTGGGTTTAGGTGGGACTATTGTTTACTCTAGTCTTCTCTTCTTATTTATGGTGTATGTAACTTCCTTTTTGTACGCTGGTTGTACGAAATTCTTGATGTTAATAGGACCATTGTACTTTGTAATTTCATGTGTTGTGTAGAACATCCTATTTTTGGAATAAATGAAAGAAAATATCAACTATCTTGGTTCGAAGTTTATGATATTAGTTGGATTTGTTATTGTGTAGTGCTACGGACTTGGCCAGAAGACAATATGTACATTCTTGCTTATATTTACAACTACGAAAACGAATATATACATTTCTAGTTTCTCCTAAATTTGACCCTAATTCAAGTGGGAATTAAACCCCAAAGCATTTAAACGACATATACAACATCAATTTAAGTAAAAAAAGTCATTTACAAAATTGATGTTATATGTACATGGGCACGAAATCAAAATTTTGAAGACAGAATGTTACAGCCGCGGCGGTAAGCCGTGGCGTCAAGCAAATGAGAGGAAAATATTGCCTTCAATAAAACAGAAGACAGATATTAGACGCCGCGGCTTAGGGCCGTGGCTCCGTCTTACGATTTAACCTCTGAACCAGACAGAAACAAGAGGCCACGGCCCTGAGCCATGGCGCAAAAATCCGGAATAAGCCAGAAACTCTAAACCGCGGGGCATCGCCGTGGCTCCGTGCAATCTATAGGAAGTCACTACCTTGAATAATGACAGAAATTTGGCGTCGCGACCCTAAGCCGTTGCGCAATCACTCGTAGCGAAGGCAGAAACTCAGGGCCGCGGCCGTAAACTGAGGCGCCGTGCAATGTTGAGGAAATTACAGCCTTCAATAATGAGGACAGATTATCCGAGCCGCGGCTTTATGTCGCAGCTCCGAAGAACAGAAATGAAACCTCTATGGGCGCCGCTGCTTAAGGCAGTGTTAACCCTAAACCTCCTAAAAACGGACAGAAACACGGAGCCGCAGCTCAGAGCCTTGGCTCCACCAATCGTAGCAAAAGGCTGAAAATGATGGCTGAGGCATTACGCCGCGGCGCGTACAAGGTAGAGGAAATTATATCCTTATTGTAGGACAGATTATTAGCGCCGCGGCCTTAGGCCGCAGCCCCGTTCAACTGATTTGCAAACCAGAACAAATGAAAAAACGGACAGAAACATGGAGCCGCGGCTCAGAGCCGTGGCTCCACCAATTGTAGCAAAAGGCTGAAAATAATGGCCGAGCCGTTACGCCGCGGCGCGTACAAGGTAGAGGAAATTATATCCTTATTGTAGGACAGATTATTAGCTCCGCGGCCTTAGGCCGCAACGCCGTTCAACTGATTTGCAAACCATAACAAATGAAAAAATGGACAGAAACACGAAGCCGCGACTCAGAGCCGTGGCTCCACCAATCGTAGCAAAAGGCTGAAAATGATGGCCGAGGCGTTACGCCGCGGCGCGTACAAGGTAGAGGAAATTATATCCTTATTGTAGGACAGATTATTAGCGCCGGGCCTTAGGCCGCAGCGCCGTTCAACTGATTTGCAAACCAGAACAAATCAAAAAACGGACAGAAACACGGAGCCGCGGCTCAGAGCCGTGGCTCCACCAATCGTAGCAAAAGGCTGAAAATGATGGCCGAGGCGTTACGCCGCGACGCATACAAGGTAGAGGAAATTATATCCTTATTGTAGGACAGATTATTAGCGCCGCGGCCTTGGGCCGCAGCGCCATTCAAATGATTTGCAAACCAGAACAAATCAAAAAACAGACAGAAACACGGAGCTTCGACTCAGAGCCATGGCTCCACCAATCGTAGCAAAAGGCTGAAAATGATGGCCGAGGCGTTATGCCGCGGCGCGTACAAGGTAGAGGAAATTATATCCTTATTGTAGGACAGATTATTAGCGCTGCAACCTAAGTTCAACTGATTTGCAAACCTAAAAGAATAAAAAAAACTTACAGAAACACGGAGCCGCGGCTCAGAGCCGTGGCTTCACCAAGCGTAGCAAAATGCTGAAAATGATGGTCGAGTGATGGAGACTCAATTAAGAGTCGTAAACCCAAGTGCAGGTTATGTTCAAGTAATAAATTCTCGGGTGTCCGAGGTCGAACCACAGGGAAGCGTATTAGTAAGTATAAGTTTATAAATATATAAGAAAAAGAAAGTAAACAAGATATTAGGGAATCAACAACAAAACATAAAAGAAATTAAACAAAATATAAAAAACAATAAGAAAAGATGTTGAGGTTAGAGAATCCACTCTTGGTGTTATGTTAAGATTAATCTTGTTTTATTACACAATTGAAATCCACACATAAGGGAGGTTCCAATCGGAAGGTTTAGCAATTCAGTCCAAATTGTCCAACGTCCATAGCATATGATATTATGTTCATTTGGTGTCCTCAAAACTCACAAAAAAAGTCCAAGCATTCCTTATGCCAAGGTATATGTCTACAACAAATCAAGGTTATGAAACCAAGCATTTACTGTGCCATTTTCATTGTCAATAATGAATCAAGATCCCTACTTTGCAAGTATGATTTTAAACCAAAAGAAAATATTATCTATACTAGTGTTTATAAATGATGATTCATTTTAGCTCATGTTTAAGAGACTAACCTTACCATTTACCAAAAGCTTCACCTCATCACCTCAACAATATGATTAGTAACACATATTAGATATGAAGAAAATGAAAAGAAAAATAAAGAAAAAGAAAACTAGAGAAAGGAAAGAAGAAGAAAACTTAGAGAATTTTATTACAATGGCTAATATCCTACCAATGTATAATGTATCCCAATACTCATCCAAGGCCCTCTATTTATACACATTTTGGAGGGCTAAATGACAAGAGACAAGCTTTACAAATTTCAAAGGTAGGTATAATAGGTGGGTGCATTTTTCTAACAATTTTCGTCATATTGTATGACAATTCTGATCAGCCAGCTTGATGGTCGATTTTGTCAATGTTGGAAGCTCGATATGATAAAATGGTCTTCTAGAAAAATATACCCCTATCAGTTACGGATCCATAGCCGTTGGAATTAGATCATTTTCTCATGTGTATCGGAAGATATGGTCAAAATACCAAAACAGGTCAGCACAGACGTCATTGCACATCAGCCAACTTGATGGTCGATTTCGCTAGGGAAAACGACTCCGTTTCAAGAAGTGTAAAACATGAAAAAGATAGATATGCCTCTTAACTTTGCACGGTTAAAATTTCAGCCTTATTGCTTCAGTGAAACTCCAGATATAGCTGATATGGAAAAAGGTGTCGGAACTGGAACTGAACTGGATTTGCCCTTAATTGTTGATTTAACCTAGTAATCTGAAATCACTCAAAGAAACTCGTGTAAAATACCAAATTACATAAAAATATAAAAAATCATAAACACAATTAGACTAAGCAATAATAACTCGTATTTGACACAAAACAATAATAAAACATAACTAAAAACTATATAATTATACGAGTTATCACACCCCCACACTTAGATTGTTGCTAGTCCCTAGCAACGACTCAATAAAAATAAAATAAGAAAATCTAATCTAATCCATTTTCGTAGGAAATCACGGTGGCACTTAGCATGTGACACAAGCCTTTAAACCCCTAGGTGTCCCTAGTGGACGAGTTTAGTCTCGTGAGGGTTTACTAGGACGATACCCACAAACATTGAAGACATAAGAAAAACTAAAAATAATAATTATAACTAATCCTTCCAATATAAATTAGAGATAATCATTGGACAAGTCTTAAAAACTAATCAATAGCTTAAAGAAATTCACAAAAAATCTTGCTTGAATGTAAATAGTTTGAGTTAAGCCAATATTAACATAACATATTTCAATCAAAATAGTGCATATTCAAACTTAATCTCAACTTCTCACATAAGATACTCTCTTGATTTTCACTCTTTAAAGTAGTGGTAAAGTGTTTACACTCAATCAATCTCATGAAAACACTTCTACCATATGCTTGCTTGTCCACCTATTCTCCACTACTTAGATCATACAACTTCATAAATCAAGAGGTCTTTATTCAAGGTTGTAATGGGGCCAAAGGGTTATAATGTGGTTAAAGAACAAAAGGATAAAGATATCACAAAGGTTCCAAAGAGTTCATAGAGTTTAGAGACATAATAAGATCATACAAATAAAACTTCTCAAAACTCTTATAAAGCACATAATAACATAGGCTAAATATTCATGTTGAGCCTTTGCATCATTCTAACCAACTTTGTAACATCTTTTTCTTTATTTTAACTAGAAGTTCAAGAGAATATTTTTTTTATTTTTTTTTTAATATGGGAATGTATTTGACAATGATCCCTTTCTTTTTCTCTTGACTTTTTCTTTTCTTTTCTTCCCCCACACTTATCTTTTGTTTCCAACCCAAATTTTCAACTAAAAATATCCCTTGTTTTTTTTTTTTTTTTGCAATAGTTCTCAAAATATATAATCCATCTTTAGAACAAGGGTTATATTTAGGCTAGGTGTAAGTTGTGGTTACCAAATAAATAGCTTATTCAATGTAGGCTCAAATTGGCTCACTAGGGGTGTGTTCTCTTGGAACATCAATAAGGGATGGCTGTTTGGCCCTGGCTAAAAATCCTAATGCCTCTATCATATTCATGTTGTCACATGCATCAATATAGTCTCAACAAGGTCTAAAGCAAGTTCTAGAGAATCATGTAATCATAAGAGCACTCAAGAAAGAAATTAGATTGATTTGTATAATGCGTCAATCATTATAGGCTCAAAAACTCACAAGGATGATTATACAAGTCAGATTAAGTCTAAACATGCTTCTTTCTCAATCAACATATCATATTAACATTGGCTCATAAAAAGATTAATATCAAGTTCAATTCTCATGAAAATCTTCTCACTAATAAATCTGTTTTAGACTTATGCAATTCATATCTCATCATAGTATTGAAAAGGAACTAAAACACACTAAAAATAATAATAAAGACTCATAAAAAAAAAATAGTAGACAAAAATAAAAGAAATCCTAAATCATTCCCCCCACACTTAATTCTTACATTGTCCTCAATGTAAGTCTATTAACCCAAATGAAAGAATCATGTGTAAGAGAAAAGAACTAATAACATAAGAATAGGAACAACTAAGACTCAAAACAAAACAAACTCATGCAACCTAAATAATCCTAAAATACTAAACAAAAATTAACAAGTAAACATAAAAAGATTAAAATCAAACTGACAAGGTATGTCTCAAGTCTCCCTTACTCAGACCTTGTTCAGAATGAATACTTCTAAATTGCTTAAAACACAACAAACTCTTTTTTTTTTTTAAATTAGCAAAATATGTCCCTTACCCCCTACTAAAATATGACATTGTCCCCAATGTCAAATTTTAAATGTAGAATTTAGGAGATATTACCTGCAGAGGTTGCTAACCACTTATTATAACTGAGACACAACAAACAAAATGTTAGATAATGTCACAAAGACAAAGTGCAATCCACTCCTTGCTCGTCCATATCTCTTTTTCTTTTTCCGAGCGTTTGCGAAACAACCGTAGCAGATAAATACTCATAAGCTTGGAGCTTTTTGAGTAAATCTTCAATGGTTGTAGCAGAAATTATGGTTCTCCTTGCCTCTGAAAACATGAATCCATTATCCACAGCATTATCTAAATATGAAAGCAAATTACTAAAATAACCATTAATATTAAGCAAACCAATGGGTTTCTTTTTTGTGACCAAAGATGACCAAGAAGCCACGCAAGCTATTTCTTCCAATGTACCCAGACCTCCTGGTAAAGCAATGAATGCATCGGCAGAATGGTACATGATTGTCATCCGTTCAGGGATACTCCAGACTTGTATTTCCTTACCCACGGTAGGTCCACAAAAATCTGTGAATAGTTTTGGCACGATTCCTAGAACTGGACTTCCTCCGGCGTGTGCTGCTGTAGCGACTGCTCCCATTAAACCCGTACTACCGCCTCCATAAATCAACTGGATCTTTTGTTGGGCAAGTATTACTCCAACTCTTATGGCTTCATCAGCGAATATGTTATTTTTCCCTGGATAAGCACCTCCAAAGACACAAATTTTTTTAATGCGTTGGGACGAAGTACTTTCCATTTTTTTTTCTTTTTCGAGTGCCTGAAAGAGAATGAGTACATGGTGTAATATATAGAGGACTGAGTAGTGAATCAGACAAGAGTAATAATGTCGCCGAAAGTGTATCTGACCTGTCAGAAGAAAATGTTAACCTAACAAAAGATTTTTGCGTGATTTCAGGAAGAAAATCAAAAAGAGAAGAAAAATCAACCGTAAAAGTCAAGAGTAATAATGTCGCCGAAAGTGTATTTGGCATCTTCCTCTGGTTTTACGTCCAGAAATGGCTTAAACGCCTTCTATGAGTCGAGGATATGCTTCCCATCCAGTTTTCTTACAAGCTGGCAAACAGGGTCTTTTAACATCAGATTCCCAAGATGTTGCCATTCCCTTTGGAATTGCGGCCATAAATCAAGAATTTCTCTTTGTACGTCTCCACTAGGATGCGTCTCAAGAGAAAGTTGGATATTACCCAAATTCTCCTTACTCAGTCCATCCTTAATGAATTCAATTTTATCATCTCGATTAGAGGATGGAATCCCAATAGAACGACATTTACCGTTACACGTCCATCGTGCATATTTGTGGCAATTTGAACTCATGCGTTTTGCTCGTCGCTTCTTTGCAAAAGTGCTTCTACCTGTACCTAGTAAATGCAAAACAGGAAGATATTCATCTTCACGTACCTTGGCTTCAATTATCCAACGTATGTCTTCAGGAATCCCTTTGTGCATAAGCATTCTTAATCTTTCAAATCGAACTTGGTAAAGCTTCAGTAAAATATTTCGAGGAAAAGGAGGAAATCGTTTCTGCAATCTTGTGAGAATATCATCCATCTTGAAAAAAAAATGAAAAAGAAATTGAAAGAGAAATTTATATACAATATCAGTTTTGTGGGTAGCTGATGGGACCGACTTAAATAATCACGGAGTACCGTTATCCGCCATTTAACCGGGGTTAAAAAAATGTATTTTTTTTTTAAGATTAGTAAAAATTATATTTACATCTAGTTATTTTTAAAACAAGGATCAGAAAGAAAAACAACCTCTTCTTGAGTAACATGATTTTCCAAAAAGAGTTTGAGTCTTTGTCCATTTACCTTGAATACGTTACCATTTCTAGGATTCTCAATGTCAACTGCTCCATAATGATACACATGCTTAACCACAAATTGGCCAATCCATCTTGATCTCAACTTACCAGGAAATATGTGAAGTCTAGAATTATAAAGTAGAACTTTTTGCCCAACATCAAATGTTTTTCTTGAAATTAACTTGTCATGAAAGGCTTTAGTTCTTTCTTTATGAATTTTAGAATTCTCATATGCATCTTTTCTGAGTTCCTCAAGTTTATTTATGACTGGAAAAGTTTCATTCTCACCCAAAAAGGAATATTTTAGCTCGGATGGCAATGGTTTTAAATCCAGCTTGGGTGGTTCAATAGTTGATGGTACAATGACATTTGTGAGTGATGGAAGTTCCTCAAACTTTTGTTTCCAAAGATGCTTATCCTGAAAAGAATTTAACAAAGAATCAGTGTGTGAAATTTCTGAAGCATTATCAAACTCACATTCAATTAAATAAGCTTCTAAAGGATCATGGAATGTGGTAGTGGTGAGATGTTCATGAACAAGTTCTTCAATGAAATCCACTTCATGTACTTCTGAATCATCACCAGGTTGCTTGCAAGTGTTGAACACATTTAATTCTAAAGTCATATTTCCAAAAGAAATGTTCAACATACCATTCCTGCAATTTATCAGAGCATTAGAAGTTGCAAGAAATGGACGGCCTAATATAACAGGAATTTGAACATTTGGATTTGAAACAGGATGTGTGTCCAAAACAATAAAATCAACAGGGAAGTAAAAATTATCAATTTGAACCAAAACATCTTCAACTATCCCTCGAGGAATTTTTACAGAACGATCAGCTAGTTGAAGTGTAACAGGTGTTTCCTTGAGTTCACCTAAACCTAACTGTTGATAAACAGAAAAGGCAAAAGATTAACACTAGCACCAAGATCAAGCAATGCACGTTCTATTCTAGTGTTTCCAATGATGCATGAGATTGTTGGACATCCAGGATCTTTGAATTTTGGTGGAGTAAGGTGCTGAATGATTGAGCTCACACTTTCCGTCAGAAATGCTTTCTTTTGTACATTATGTTTCCTTTTAACTGTGCACATGTCCTTCAAAAATTTAGCATAAGATGGAACTTGTTTGATTGCATCCAATAAAGGAATGTTAATCTTAACTTGTTTGAAAAGTTCATAAATTTCTGCATTTTGATTCAAATTCTTTATTGTTTGCAACCTTTGAGGAAAGGGAGCAGGATGCATACCTTTTTCTTTGTCCAAATTTTCAATAAGTTCAGACTTACCATCATCCTTACCATTACTTTTCGGAGGGGAAGGAGGATCTTGGTCTTTCGATAGAATGTTTTTGTTAATTGCCTTTCCACTTCGAAGAGTTGTGATAGAACTGGCATTTTCCTGTTGAGTTTCATTGGAGCAAGAAACAAGACATTGAGTAGAAGGGTTAGGCTGAGGTTGAGCAGGAAACTTACCTTTTTCTTGAATGCGTAATGAAGCTGTCAATGTGGACAAGGTGTTTTTGATCTCATTGATGTCCTGTGAAGTTTGGTTATTCACATTTGCTTGTGTTTGCATGAATGCTTGCAATGTCTCTTCCAAGGTTTGTACACATGAAGGTTGATAGGAAAAAGTGTTGCCCGACTTTTGAGATTGTGGTACCTGAACATGATTATTATTCCGCCAACTGAAGTTGGGATGATTTCTCCATTCAGGGTTATACGTTTCAGAGTAAGGAGAAGGAAAAGGCTTTTTAAATGTGTTTATGGAATTTACTTGATCATGCAACGCTTCTTTAAGAATGGGAATGTTTGGACATTCAGAAGTGGGGTGTCCCATGATTTCACAAATTCCACAACTTTCTTCATTTTTAACCGTTTTGACTTCTTTTACTTCTCTAAGTTCCATGGCTTCAATCTTTCTAGCCAAATTAGCTACTTTAGCTTTTATCTCATCTTCTTGACTAAAATGATATTTACCTCTGTTAGAAACAAGATTAGATCTATTGGAACTTTCAGAGGAATTATCTGTGTGCCAGGCTTGAGAGTTATCTGCCAAATGGTCTAGGTAGTCAAAGGCTTCTTCAGGTTCTTTTTCTAGAAACTCACCGTTACACATTGTTTCAACAAATTGTTTAGTTTCGGGAGTTAAACTTTCATAAAAGAAACTAATAAGACGCCATTTTTCAAAACCATGATGTGGACAAGAACTTAACAAATCTTTAAAACGCTCCCAGCACTGAAAAAATGCTTCATTTTGATTTTGATTGAAATTTTGAATCTGTCTTTTCAAAGCAGTAGTTTTATGTGCTGGGAGAAATTTCTTTAGAAACTCAGTTTGTAATTCTTGCCATGTGCCAATTGACCTTGGTTTTAAATTATGAAGCCAAATTTTTGCTTTATCTTTTAAAGAAAAAGGAAATAATTTTAGCTTGACAATTTCATTTGTGTATTGTTGGTCATTAAAGGTGACACATACATCTTCGAAGTCTTTTAGAAACGAGTAAGCACTTTCCGATTCTAACCCATGGAAATTTGGAAGCAAAGCTATCATACCTGGTTTAAAACGAAAGTTGTTTGCATTGAGAGGAAAAATAAAACAAGAGGGTGATGAGCTTCGAGTTGGTTGCAAGTAGTCACGCATGGTGCGTACTTGTCTGTTCTCATCTTCAGCATGAACACTTTCATTGTCAGCCATGGTAGGAGTTGTATTAGAAAGATTACCTGAAAAGGTTTCACAATAAAATCTAACTAAACGACGAGATCTAAAATCACGTCGCCAAACAAGCATAAAACAAAGTTAATATACAGATTAGGCGGTATAACCAGCCAATAAAAATAGAACAAAGTTAATATACAATATAAATACAAATATATAGAAAATTAGGCGGTATAACCAGCCAATAAAAATAAATTAGGCGGTATAACCAGCCAATAAAAATAAATTAGGCGGTATATTTTTATAAACTTATATACTTAGTATTGCTTCCCCGGCAACGGCGCCAAAAACTTGATGGAGACTCAATTAAGAGTCGTAAACCCAAGTGCAGGTTATGTTCAAGTAATAAATTCTCGGGTGTCCGAGGTCGAACCACAGGGAAGCGTATTAGTAAGTATAAGTTTATAAATATATAAGAAAAAGAAAGTAAACAAGATATTAGGGAATCAACAACAAAACATAAAAGAAATTAAACAAAATATAAAAAACAATAAGAAAAGATGTTGAGGTTAGAGAATCCACTCTTGGTGTTATGTTAAGATTAATCTTGTTTTATTACACAATTGAAATCCACACATAAGGGAGGTTCCAATCGGAAGGTTTAGCAATTCAGTCCAAATTGTCCAACGTCCATAGCATATGATATTATGTTCATTTGGTGTCCTCAAAACTCAAAAAAAGAGTCCAAGCATTCCTTATGCCAAGGTATATGTCTACAACAAATCAAGGTTATGAAACCAAGCATTTACTGTGCCATTTTCATTGTCAATAATGAATCAAGATCCCTACTTTGCAAGTATGATTTTAAACCAAAAGAAAATATTATCTATACTAGTGTTTATAAATGATGATTCATTTTAGCTCATGTTTAAGAGACTAACCTTAGCATTTACCAAAAGCTTCACCTCATCACCTCAACAATATGATTAGCAACACATACTAGATATGAAGAAAATGAAAAGAAAAATAAAGAAAAAGAAAACTAGAGAAAGGAAAGAAGAAGAAAACTTAGAGAATTTTATTACAATGGCTAATATCCTACCAATGTATAATGTATCCCAATACTCATCCAAGGCCCTCTATTTATACACATTTTGGAGGGCTAAATGACAAGAGACAAGCTTTACAAATTTCAAAGGTAGGTATAATAGGTGGGTGCATTTTTCTAACAATTTTCGTCATATTGTATGACAATTCTGATCAGCCAGCTAGATGGTCGATTTTGTCAATGTTGGAAGCTCGATCTGATAAAATGGTCTTCTAGAAAAATATACCCCTATCAGTTACGGATCCATAGCCGTTGTAATCAGATCATTTGCTCATGTGGATCGGAAGATATGGTCAAAATACCAAAACAGGTCAGCACAGACATCATTGCACATCAGCCAACTTGATGGTCGATTTCGCTAGGGAAAACGACTCCGTTTCAAGAAGTGTAAAACATGAAAAAGATAGATATGCCTCTTAAATTTGCACGGTTAAAATTTCAGCCTTATTGCTTCAGTGAAACTCCAGATATAGCTGATATGGCAAAAGGTGTCGGAACTGGAACTGAACTGGATTTGCCTTTAATTCTTGATTTAACCTAGTAATCTGAAATCACTCAAAGAAACTCGTGAAAAACACCAAATTACATAAAAATATAAAAAATCATAAACACAATTAGACTAAGCAATAATAACTCGTATTTGACACAAAACAATAATAAAACATAACTAAAAACTATATAATTATACGAGTTATCATCGAGGCGTTAAGCCACGGCGCGTAAAATTTAGAGGAAATTATAGCCTTATTATAGGACAGATTATTAGCGTCGCGACCTTAGGCCGCAGCGCCGTACAACTGATTTGCAAACCAGAACAAATCAAAAAACGGACAGAAACACGGAGCCACGGCCCTAAGCCGTGGCCCAACAAATCGTGAAAAAGGCAGTAGCTGTAAGCCGCGGCCTAGAGCCACGGCTCCATAAGTAATAAACGGTTTGTTTTATATTTAAAACCCTAACACCATCAACTGCTTTAAAAACCCCAAAATAGCTTCACCCTTATGTTTTTCACCATTTTTTGTCTCTCTTCAGAATCTCTTCTCTCCGAACATTTTTCCCAACATAATTATCCATTCTTATAGAAAACCCATTTATGTCATTCTCACAGCTCTCATCTTTCCCAACAAACTTCTTTTCCATACATCTTTCTCTCAATTTCTCACAACGACAACTTCTCAAAATCAAACTAGAAGCAAAGGAAAAATTTCATCAAAGTTTGAAATTCAAGTAAGTTTATATTGTTTCTTCAAGTTTCTTTATATTTGTTGGTTGTTGTGGGTTGAAATGCAAAAGTGATGGATATTGTTGATTGGTTTATTTGAAAATCATGGAAATTTTTGGACTGGGTTTTGTTGAATTATAGTCAAGATTGAAAAAATTGCTAGTGATGACATTGTGTTTGATTATTTCGTGATGATTGGTCTCGATTTATAAATAGGTGGAGTGAATAATTTAGGTGGGAAATTGTAGAAGAATTTAACTATTGCTTTAGAGGTGTTTGGTTGGTTGAAGAAAATTGTTGAATTTGGTAGATATTAACCAACTTAGAACTACTGTCATGGGATTGAAGAAGAAACTCAAGGCTAGCAGTAGTAATAGAACTTTTGATATTACTAAGTTCGTGTCTGAAGCGGCAGTATTACGACATACCCAATCTCTCCTCCAAAAAAGCCCTATTGCAGAGAGGGGGTTGAATCTTGATCTGCGTCATCATGAGTATCAACAGGTAATTAATTCGCACAATTGGCAGAAATTTTGTGCTCCACCTCAATCCACAGTGCTACCGGTGGTTAGAGAATTTTATGCTAATGCAGCCGAAGCAAGTGGTGATACGATTTTCGTCCGAGGATGTCAAGTACCGTTTGATCCGCAAACAATTAATCAATATTACCAGACACCGAATATTGTGGATGATGACTTTAGTCGGTATTTGAATGGCCACATTGACATGACTGTAGTCACAACATATTTATGCCCACAAGGGACTACTTGGAAAATATCCAAAGGGGAGCTTGTTTCGTTCAAGGCCAACACACTGGATAAAGAGGTTAAGGTGTGGATGCATTTTCTAGCGGCCAATATGCTTCCATGTAAGCATGTTAGCGATGTCACCAAAGATAGAGCAATTCTTCCTTATGCTATTACTACAGGCAAATCGATTGACATTGGCCAGCTTATCTACAGGGCCGTAATGCATAGTGTCGAACAACACGGGAGGGCCTATGGTTCCCCTCCTTAATCATTCGGCTGTGTGATCAGGCTGGTGTCCAATGGGATAATGGTGAAGAGTTGTTACATCCTAAGGGTCCCATTGATGATACCATTATGTATCGTTTGACCCGAGAAATTGATCGTCCCCCACCCGGACCTGGTGCTAGTTCATCCTCAACCCCACAACCTCAGGAGTTAACTATGGCAGAGCGCATAACCAGACTTGAACTTAAGAATGCGCATCACCTTGCATATCATGCCCATCAAACTGAATGCTTCAAAACTGTTGAACAACTTATCCATCTTTGTGCTCGTCATATGGGTGCTGACACGACCCAATATCCCACTATGCCACCACCACCAACACCTTTGGCTCCCCAAGAAGCGGAAGAAAAAGAGGAAGAAGATGAGGAAGATTAGAACTGATTAGGTGCTGACAATGAACTTGATTTAAGTTTGGGGGTATTTATTAGTTATGGTTTTGTTATGTATTTTTTAGGGGTATTTATTAGTTATGGTTTTATTAGTTTATGGTTTTATTATGTAATTTTCTCTCCTCAAATGAATGCAGCCAGGTCATGGAAAAAATCTGTTGAAGCATTAGGGGAGTGAAAATGGATGACGTATAAGAGAAAACAATAACATGTTCCTGTCTTGTTTTCCTCCTGCCACCACCAGTAGCCAATCCGTTACCTCAATTTCACTGCCTTCTACACATGTTCCTTCAATTAATGTTATCAAACTTTGGCTAACATGAAGGGAGTCTAAGCAATCCTACTATTGTTCTAGAATTTCAAATTATGGTTGCCGATGGCAGAGCAACAAAACCAACTAGCTGTGAAACACTATGAAAGTAAAAAACTGAATCAAACTTTAATAAAAAGCTAAAAGAAAATAAACTAAGTAGTTATATTTCACAAAAACTACTTAATTGTGGTGCATTTCACTTAAATATCTTCCAACTTTTCATTCTACAACCTGATATACAGCCTTTACATCAATCCTACTATTCCCCAACCAGATCACTTAGATGTACAGCTCTAAAATCCCATATGTACATTCCTGCATTCCTAAATGAACTTTTGCAGCATGAAGCCTAAAAGGTTAAAACAACATAAACAATCATGAAAGTGCAGAAAACACAGAATCCATGTTTAGAATCCACAAAGGCTGGACTTGCTGAGAACTTGCTTTTTTATGTATTTCTTGTATCCAAAATCAACTGGGCGGCGAGCTGCAGACGGTACTTCTTCGCATCATCCTAAAAAAAATTATGTACACTCATTAAAATTCTTTGCATTAGTGTTAAAGGAAAAAGAAGTGATTTATATGACATTCACCCGATTAAGCGGTGGACTGATTCGGCCAAACCATGATTGTAAGTGCTTAATTAAAAATACCCCTCAATCAGATGAACTGTAAGAGAAATGACAAAATATATTGCATCAATAGTAGTGATAACTAAAGAAACATGTATAACTTTTAAATGAATTAAAAGTAAGAGATTACTCGTCATCTGATTGCCAATCAAATTGTACACGTTTTTCCTTGTACTCTTTCATTGCATCTGCAGCAGGATGATTCCAAGCACGTAATAATGCTGAAAAAACTTTTACCTGAAAATACAATAAAAAGCATGTCACTCAAATATTCCACTACGAACAAGCTAGTTGAGAATATGAGTTAAAGATTACCAAACGTTTTGGGAAACCAACATACAGACGCCCAAACGGCGTCCTTCTTGAGTCGATGATTTCAATCTCACCAGACACCGTATTCACGCAATATGCAACCCAATGATTATTTGCACATAAGGGTAAGCAAATCTAAACCAATGAATTGATTATTAATGACAAATCAGAAATAACAACTTCAAATATATATATATATATATACATCTTATACTAATGTGAATATCTATAAAAATAAGCATATATGTACGCATACCAGTTGAGCTTGCATAATATCAGCATTATACGGTTCATTTGCAAGATAATTAGCAAAATCATTGGCCACTTCATCAGCTATCTTTCTCCCAAATTTGTAATTAACAATGTTACACTACATTGAAACGAAATTTTATTAATAACCTATACTATATACTTATAATCTTAATCAACATACAATAAGAATTACACTTTTTTTATAGAGATGTAATTAGGAGGGATCAAAATTAATACCGCAAATTGTGAACTCAGAACAACACGAGTTCCAATCGATTTCCTACCCATATAGATTTTGGTGGCATTAATTACACGAACATACATCTCAACAACCTACCATACTCCACAGAAATATTAATTACGATACCTTACGATAAAAGCGTTTATGCAAATGTGTAATTAACGAACTTCATTATACCATGTTATTCACCCAATTCGAACCGGCTAAAGAGAGTATGTCCGACCTCGATAATGACCAACCATGCATTGCGGACAAGATTTCCCTACATCATTAACAAACATTGTTCAAATATCGCATTGTCGTCACAATAATGTTATGTAAAAAGTTGAGAGTCAATTGGATTGTGTAACTTACTCATGATTAGCATTTTCATCCCAAGCATAATTAACAACAGCTTTATCTACTTTCTTCAATGTCGCAATTGGCCAATTAACATAGAATGGTGATTGAAGATTAATAGAAGTCCTAATTTTTCTAGGAATTCGTGGAGATCTCCTAATAATAAAGAAATCATGTATTTCCCTGTTTCGATTTCCACGAATTTCCTCTACAAATTCCACCCCATCTTCAAATTCAACATTGGAAGGAACATTACATTCTTCCACTTGAAAATTTGATAGAGGTGCAGTTGTCTGTGAAGTTGACCCTTTTGCAAATGGCCTAAACATAGATGATGGAGAAGCTTCATTGTCCACCTTCTCCATCCTTGTATTGAAATCATCGAACTGATCTCCCATTTCAGCATTGACATGTGCTGGAGACAACTTCGCCAATGCCATGAAATCATGAACATTGTCTTTATGAAGCTGGACCATTTCTTGATTCCACTTAATCATCCTCTCCGTACGGCCTTTGATCCTTTCAAATAAAGCCTAAACACATAATTTTAAATTTTAAATATTTATGGACACTGTTGCAACAATTTTAAAGGCTATGAAAGGTATTACAATGTTAGATGAATTTCAATGACAAAATGTCGACATACCATTGCCTCTGGAGCAAGCTGCATTGTTGAAACTTCTCCAAAACACTCATCCATAGGAGGATCAATGTCACTTACAACCTACATACACAAGTAGATTTCAATAACTTTTTTTAATACGAACTAATATTCTACTTATAAATTAGAATGCGCAAAGAGTATTGATATAAATAAATACAAGCATGAATCAAACATTACTTACCTCCCCTAACCCATACCCCCCTAACTCTTCCTCAACTTGTAGGCGCTTCTTCACGGACGCATCATCCCATCCCATTAATCAGGGAATTGCACGAACAACAAAACGTTCGGATGGGATAACTCTATCCAAATAAAACATCTATCCAAAATGTTCTATATTAACAATAGGATAATAAATATAATGTTTTTTTTTTACTCATTAGTAAAAGACATTGAAAATAGAATCAAACAATATAATACATATTTACCTGAAGGAAGAGTAAGGAGCCTGTAATATATGTTGTATCTTGCGTTCCGTTGTACCTTCTAATGCCATTCATCAACTGCTTAAGTGTAAACCCACCCCAATTATAGGAACGAATTTGGGATGAATTATAAATCGTGCTAACCAACTTTCTATTTACTTCAGGCCTACTAGAAGGCGCCATGACAGTACCGATAACAAACAAGACGAACAACCTTTTCCAATCATCTATATCTGTTACATTATGTAACAAGATCTCTACTTCTTTCAATGAACAAACCCTTAAAAATCTATCACACCAACCCTTTATCTCATCATTTTCATTTACAACATCTACTCTAACCTCTTCTCCTGTACATGGAACGCCAAACACTAAACCTACATCTGTATCTTTAATAGCTAAGATATGGTTACACCATCTTAAAACACAATTTAATGGCTCACATTGTTTAATAAGCCACTCACATTGATGGTGACGCAAAATTGTACATCGCAAACTTAGAAACCCACCAAAACCTATCTCTCGCATGGCATTTTCCTTCATAACATCACCCCTAACAACTTCGTTCATAACCCTAACCAATTTACTGGGGCTACATCTTGTGCGCAATTGAACATCACACTGCAATTTCGTAATGAATAGATTATGTTCAATCTAGCAATAATTTATATTATCATTAAGAAAATGTCGAATGAAAGAAAAATAATTTACCTCAAGACTTTTATTTTTTCTTGCTAAATGCAGTGAACTATGACGTCGTTCCATTTGTTCTTCTCCCAAATTTGTATGTGTCACTAATAAAGCTGATAACCCAAAAATATATAGCTAAAAAGTGAACATTCTACTAGAAATAATAAACAAATGTAGGTGAAATTGCAAAGAAATCGTAAAAAAACATTTATCCCTCCCTTTTATTTTGACCAAAAAAGAAATAAAACCTGAATTGTGTATGCATGTGCAAATTGAAAATTGCAGCTTCTCACTTTTCACACTCAACAATCTTGTTTTAGGAATTTCACATGGAAATATGCATTGCAATAGTTGATTACAACAAAATAATGGCTCTCAGAAGCCTACATCTAATGCTGAATACAACAAATAACATTCAACAGTTAATATGGTGGGTAATCAACCTAATCAATCTACTGCTACTACAACCAATTTGTGAGGACTGTTTGTCCAAAGGATTGGTTTGGTTGCATTGCATTGCATTGCACTGCAGTGCAGCCCACCAGGGTGGGAGTGCTCCTAATAAGTGTCTTAGGAGTGTTTCTCCAAAACTGAAGGGCATATTTGAGAGTATAGCCCACCACAAGCACAATTTTATATTTATGCCTCTCAAATTATGGTACTAATTAATTCATCAATGCTTAATTCATATGGCATTATAATAACCTGCTTCTGTTGTATCATCAAGATTCAAGATTTGTGCTTTATTTAAAACTCAACTAATCATATAATATATATATATAGCATTATAGTTCATAAAAGAAAGATATGTAATCGTAAAAATTTTCTTTTTCAATAAAAAAAAAACAAATAAGGTAACGAGGCAAAGAAGACTAACACAATGTATTTTATAAGACCAAACTAGTTTCAAAGACAACTACAAGTGAAGCAGGTTAGAGAACTTTGCTGCGCATTTGTAGAACACAAAGAAATTGAAAATATAAAGCTTCCTATATCATCTTCAAAATAACAATAAGTATATCTTCCATTACAGGGATATAATCTAGCAAACTAGTTATAAAACACAAACCACCAATCGGCTAAATACTTAAAACTAATCATGTTTGCTAACACCATAATATCCATATCTATGTCCATAAGAAACTTGGGAAAGGAAGCTTCAAGATATGTACATTTCTGTTGTGAAAACTACATAACCGAAGGTGTACATGCCTATAAGGTCTCACTGAATATGCACCAGAAAAAAAAGTTCATAAATTATTAAGCAATATTTGTTATGACTTTGTCTTTCCTCTCGGTTTTGTACTCACTAGGTATTTGTTTGCACTTGCAAACAGGTCAAGAGATGATATTATCAACCATGGCATCTACTAAAATGACTTATTTTCAAGTTTCCAAATTAGTCTTAAGCTATTATAGTTCACGTAATGAAGTTTATGTATAACAAAATAAGGTGAAACACCAACAACAACAACAACAAAAAAAAAGGAAAACAGTCAATGTTTACAAGAGATTATTGAATGGTAAAAGAACTGCTATGAACTATGTTGGGGCACATTTTGGTGAACTACTGATAAGAAAAATGACTAAAGCACTACCTACTCTAAAGATTGAAGAACACAAAGATAGCAGAACGGAAGAAAAAAAATAACATAGATGAACACAAGAAAGAAGCAACTGCTGTCTTTTTTTAACCTAAGAGTAAGGATAAATTAGTAATTGCGATTTCCTCTTTATAAATTTTTTAATTTTCTATTAGCTTTTCAATAATAATCTTTCTCAATGGTATCAATTAAAAAAAATCCTATTAGACTAGTTGTTTTTCAAATTCACCCTAGTCACAAAATCTACTCTAAACCCCAATAGAAATTAAGCTCTAAAAACTTCCATCTATTTAAAATTACCAAAGTAACAAAAATATAATGATTCATACAAAATGACTAAGACTAGTAAACTAAAACACTCTTGCTCCCTAACGCCAAAAGCCAAACTCTTAAACATAATCAATGTCGTTATCGTTTTTGTCATTTAAAACGACTTTAAACTAACACAATTTATAAGAAATGCTTCAACAAAATAAGCCCACTTAAATGTACATATAGCAAAACAATATGTACATATAGCATAACAATATGTACATGTAGCATAACTATATGTACATTCTTACCAACTATATGTACTTTTTTATACTGACAATTTCTTCAGTCTTGTATATGCAAGCAAGAAAGCAAACAACAAGCAGGAATATCATTTCAATTAAATAGAGGCACAAACACTATCATGACGTTAAACAAATATCAAAGCTTTCAAATTCATTTTAAAAGCAGTTTAAAGTTAAAACTATTATTTTAAGTAAATGGTTTATCAGTTCTATAACTTATGATTAAGTAAAAATGTCAAATTGCAAATATATGTTCATAGACTCTTACAAATATCTGCTTATACATATCCAAACCTGCCCATAACAACCAAGTTTGGTGTAAGGAAACCATGTGCATGAAAAATATAACAAATCAAACTCAGTAGCCTCTCATCAACTAAATAAGGGATACAACTGAAGGTAAAGAAATCATACATGTAGACCAAATTGACAATTTATGAAGTAAAATATAATTCATAACAAAGGGTAAACAGCTGCAAATTATAAAATGGAAGAAACTAAACAGACAAAAATGCATCTAAATTATTGAATTCTACAGCAGAAACTCCTATTCTTAACACCACCAACCTTCATTTATCATTTAATTCGCTGGAATCTGAATATAGTTATAGCAAACGCTCTGTTTATGTTCATATAAATTGAAATTTAAAAATGTTTTGGACATAAAATGCTTATTTACCTCTTCATTGTTTGCCCTCTCGAAAAATTAATGAATTAAAGCCATTCTTACAATTGATGGCAACCTTACTGAATAAATGATCTTTCCCCCTTTCACTTTGACTTATGTTCGCATCAGAATATAAGAGTGTCAGGAACCACCAACAAATTTCAGCTAAAATGTTAATATCACTTTTAAAATTTTAAAAAGGTGAAGCACATTACAAATATTAAGGGGCAAAAAAATTTAAACTACAATATCACAAGACCAACCAAGTTTTCAATGATAAATCGAACAAAAATGAATTCTCTATACGATTACTTTTAGGACAGAAAACAACAGTAATTAGTGTATGGATATATATAGAATCTATAAAACAACAGATAAACAAAAATTAAAACAAGGTCAGAAGAAGTTCACCTGGTTTTGTAAAGTTGCTTTCCTTGTATACTGCTCCCCCAGGAACATACACATCAACTTTCTAAAATAAGAAAAATATCATGTCAATAGAGTAACAAGAGAACATAAGAGATATGTCATATCAAATTAAAAATGTCTAATTTATATAATATACATACAGATAAGTCATTTTGGAACAATGTCAATATATTATTCTCATTCTAGTAGCCAATAATTACAGAACACTATATCTCAAAGAAATTTAACAGTTTCTGAAAAGTTCTTTAACAAGAGAAGATGAAACAATCGCACCATTCTTTTATAATAACACATTCATATTTCTAGTTCTTTTATAATAACAACATACCCATAAATTAAAACCGAAATAACATAATACTCACACATCAAAATCAAAATAACAAACAAAATTTTACCTCAATCTTCTTCCTCAGTTTCCTATTTCGATCGCTGACCTAAACCCAAATAAACTCACAAATTAAATAAAATTTGAAATGGGTTTTCAATCCCTAAACCTTAACTTCTCAGCTGGGTGAATGATTTTGAACAAAATAAAACTAGGTTAAAAACGTTGGTTGGATTAGAACTCTCAAAACAACAAAGAGAAGAACAAAACGAGAAGAAGAAGTGCAGGATGAATGTTGGGTCGATTTCTGTCTTCTATTTTTATCAAGGAAAAACAAAGGTTAAAAATGTAATTTTAATTTCTTTTGTAATAATATAAAACTTTTACATTTCCTCTTTCAAAATAACTTTTGGCTTTTGTACCATCTACATATTATTACTTTTGCATTGCATGTTTCTCATATTTTCCCAAGAAAAATTAAGTCTTTTATCATATTAATTATAGACATACACTACAAGAAAAAAGACTTTTAATGACGAAAATATTATGTCGAAAATACTGGTTATTTTTGACTAAATCTGTGACTTTTTTACAAAATTCCGTCGCTAAAAATTTGACGAGAAGATTGGTCCTTCCCTGTTGTGGCTTCATTTGTACAAAAAAAATTAACATTCAGTAAGTTTGAAATTCGAATTCCAGTATCTGCAACTCTTTCCTTTATCCTCATACCGTGGCTTCGTTTGTTAAAAAAAAAAAAACTAAAAAATAGAGCTGAAATGTCAGTCGGTGCATATTTTCATTCATTTGCCTTCTTTTCCTTAGCTTCTCAGGATTCCTACTACAATCACAAATCTTTGACCCTGTCATGTTTTGATTTGAACAAACTGCAAGATCTTGGTCCAACATGTTGCTGTTATTTGTCTTTGACATGATCAAAGATGCAGATCTTATTCTATATTTTGATCATCACCACTTGTTCCCGTTTAAAGATTTTAGACAGCAAGAGGATTTCATACTCATCCAATACAACTCAGAGAAGAATGACAGCTAATCGCAATCTCTTTTGTCCCGCAAGGAATGACAAAACTTATGTTACTCGGATTTGGGTGTGAGTGTTGAATATGAGTATGTTTAATTTTTTTCAAGATTTTCATGTATTTAAAAGATCCTTAGAGGATCATATCCCCATACTCATATCCGGATATGTGTCGGATACGAATACTTAAATAAAAATGAAAAGTCGAAACAACACAGGCCATAACTTCATGAGATTGAATGAATTGAACCAAGTTTTCTAGTTCGAAAAGGCATCAAGGAGGTCATTTCCATCATTGAGAATTACAATGTGCTAAATAAACCAACTGATGTTGGTATTTCTTACAAAAATGATTCACAATTAAAGCAAATCTAAACAGTCCCATATGTTCTAGCTAGAATATGCAAATTCAGACAATCAAGAATGGACAACAAAACTGGCAATCAAACTGTATTATTCATTAAAATTTTCGTGTATAGTTCTGTGTATGGTTCTCTTTGCTATAAACAATGCTAATTTACATTAATTTTATAAGATAAAACGATGTAAAATACAAACCTAAGGTGTACTAATTCCATCCTTCGGATAGCAAACAACGAAAACCCGACAATAAAGAATAATAATATACTCTGCAGAAGCCTAAAGAACGTGATACTTTACAAAAAGATAGGGGTGAAGAAGGAACAAAATCACCTTTTCATCTCCTTGGACGGTCCAAGATTGGATTCATTTCTATTTCTACAGTTGCAGACTCACTCTGAGCCTGAAACTTTTCAGCTTCCCTTGCAATCTGAACATCGCAGGGTGCGTATAACTGATAAAGAACTTTCACAACGAATCGAGGTATTAGTGCAGCTACAATGATGGCAAGCAAACACAACCAAAACAATCCGGTCTTCGCGATTTCAAAGATGGCCCTGTCAAACCATATTAGTTGCCAAGGGTCAGAAAATATATATAAGGAAAATTACAAATTTCAATGAATAGTGAATCATTTACTAAATGCATAGTTGGCATCTATGTTACTTAGACTCGGGTGTAAGTGTTGGATACGGATATGTTCAATTTTTTTTCAAGATTTTCATATATCTAGAGGGTCCTTGGAAGATCATATCCTCATACCCATCTCCGGATATACGTCGGATACAAGTACTTCAAGAAAAATGAAGAATCGGAGCAACATAGATTGGCATACTAATTTATGGTAACTCATTAGCAGTGTAGCCGTAGAATCAATTAAGGACATTTTTTTACCATGAATAATTATTGTCATTTTCCTAAGGCCACATGACATAATAACCTCAGTGCGGCAGCTAAGCACACAAAAACTCCGAAACTTGGGGATGACCATATTTATATGCACACATACAGAAGCATTTCTATATGTTACATGGAGGTAACAAAATAAACCCGAACCTGAAAACCCGTCCAAAAGAGCCCAAACCTAATCTAATTCGAGATGAATAAAAAGTCAAAGACACGAACACACAAAAATCTGAAATAACCGGAACCCGAAGAAATCTGAACCTGAAATAACTGAAATCCGAAGTCGATCCAACCCAAACTCACCCAAAACCTATTTACCACCTCTATATGTGTATGCATTAATATATATATATATATATATATATATATATATATTTGTAGAACATACTTTTGTTGTGTTAGCATGTAAGGACAAAAACTAATGTTTTAAGGTATGTGGGGAAAATGTCAAAAAAATTATCTCAACATGGTTCATCTACATGCTCAATTAAAGTAAATAAAATTACAGAAAATAAATCTGATGAAAAGGGGTTTACCAGTAACCAACTAAAGATGGTAAAGCATCGATAATAATGACGCAAATAAAAGTTGCAATTATAGATCCCCAAATGGCGGCATGAGTTATCCAATTCCAGCGGATGACATCCATGGCCAAGTGTAAATTAACCAATATAACAACTGCAAGAGTCCAAAGATCTCCTATACTTGATGCATCAATGGTGCTGCCCCAGTATGCAAGAAGAGGAATGAAAAAGGCAACTGCACTTTGCCAGAAAGTATCAATCATTGTTATCCAAAAAAGTCTTTTGTTGAAGCATTCTTGTCTGTGCCCAGCCCCATACAGCTGAGGATACTTTAAAAGTGTCCTTCTACTTAGGTCCTTGTCAAGAATACCAACAACAATCGTAGGCACCGATGTGTAGATTACAGAATACAACACACTGCTCCACTCAGTGATTGCAGTGGTCAAAGAGAAGCAAGTAAAGAGCACATACCTGCAAAGAACATAGTGAAGTTAAAAGCTATGTTACTTGGATTCAGGTGTGAGTGTCGGATACGAGTATGTGTCCGACACGGGTATGTTCAGTTTTTCTAAGTTTTTCCATGTATTTGGAAGGTCATATCCCCATACCCATGTCCGAATATGCGTTGGACACGGGTGTCGAACACGGGTACTTCAAGACAAATGAAGAGTTGAAACAACATAGATTAAAAGTGCTCATCCACAGATGAAATTTCACTTTAATTGACCAAAATGAGATTCAACTTCTATTCTTAATTAAGTGTAAATTATGATTTTGAACCAACAGGGATCAAAATTCAATTATCTTTATCCTAATTGAGCACAGGAAGGATTTTACTTTTTTATGTTTTGGGGGAGGTAGGCTACCCTAAATCAATAATATAAGAGGAGTGTACAAGTAAAAGATATAAACATGCAATGATAGACATTTTATTGCCATAAAACCCCACTTTTGGCCAAGTTAGTACCAAAGGACAAAGTCCCTCTTAGGTGAAATTTAAGGCTCGATTAAACCACCAAAATGCTCAACCACCTAATGTAGGTTGAATATCTGCATTTAGCACATGTACAAGAATAAATTATAGATTTGAGTAGAATTGGCAATTGGGCAGGTTTGGGTCGGGTCATTTCGGATTCGGGTCTTTTAGGGTTCGGGTCACGTTTGGATAAGTTTTACATCATTTTTTATTTTATATTAAATGTAATCCAAGCACTCTATCTAAAAAAAGAAATAACTCACCAAAATAAAACAAGGACAAACACTGCATTCCTGTAAAAGTTGTATAGTATCATGTAGCCCATCCGCTGGTAATTCCAATGCCCATGGACAAACAAAAGAGGAACTAAGAATCTGAACTGCCCCATTGCAAAATCTGATGCCATTACAGCTTGCCTACCCTCTTGGCCACTGATGCCAACTCCCACATCCGCCATTTGGATCATTGAAACATCATTAGCACCTGTGAAGCCATCCAGTAGTATTTCTTAAATCAGCCCACAAACCAAAAAGAAAGCAGATAAAATTTTACACTTTTTTTTTCTCTTTATTGATCATAAGATGATGATTAGAAAATCAAGAGAATGATGATTACCATCCCCGATGGCAAGTGTCATGTCTGCAGTCCTCTTCTTTACAAGGCCAACAATTCCAGCTTTTTGTAATGGGGCCACCCGACAACACAAAACCACAGAACAATTACAGGCTAACTGGAAGAGCTGCAAGCAAAGATGAAAAAATAAGTCACATCAGCATTCAGGATATCAGAAAGAGAGAACAAAAAACAAAGGCAAGTCTACAACTCCTTACCATTTCTTCGAGTTCACTGTCAAGAATATATACAAGGCTGGTACCATCAATAATCAAGGCTACAGGAGTTAAACCAGCTCCCAAAGTTCCCCCTGTGTCATTTGTAGTGCCTGACATAGTCGTAAGTTTCTTAGACATGATGATGGCATCTTCTAAACTCTTTCTGCATGACTCCTTCGAGTTGCTGTTGATTGTAATTTGTGTCATTTTATTCGTCAAGAGCTTCGAGGAGTATCCAATTGATATGGCAGTTTCTTGCTTGTCCCCAGTCAACACCCATACTTTGATCCCGGCTGTTCTAAGAGACTCAATGGCTTCTGGCACTCCTTGTTGTAGTTTATCTTCGATACCAGAGGCACCCAGTATACATAGATTGTTTTCTATATTGCTTGCAACCTTCCGAAGCAAACTGGCTCTACCCATTAGAGCAGTGCTTGCCACCTCAAATGCAGAGTGCCATTCCTCAAATTCTGAAGTACTCAGTTCTCTCATCCCAATGACGAGTGTTCTCAAACCTAATGAGGAGTAAGAGTAAAGATGGGCTTCAGTTGTGCGTATTATACTCATATTGCAAGATCTGTCTATGACACTAAACATTGATGTGTCAGCTCCTTTTACAAACACTTTTACAGATTTGTTGGGGAACCCCAATATAACAGACATCCTCTTCCGATCACTATCAAACTCGTGCAAACCCAAAACATTGAACCTGCATGGCCCAAAACATTTTTATTCAACAACAACAACAAAAAAATATAATTAAAGTCCAGGAGTACAACACCAGCACATCTTTAATAGGTATTAATCATAGTAACAAAGTAATGATGGCAGCTCCCCCAACCCCACCGGCCCTCTCTTTTTTTTTTTTTTTTTACTTCTCCCAAAGCAAGAGAAATTTCAACGTACATTCCTAAATCTTACAATATCTCAACCTCTCAATGTCTCAAAATTCAGCAACAAAAGAAGAAAAAAACATTGATACTAAAAAAAACAGGTATTTACAGACATTTCCCCTACCTCAGTACTTGGTAAATATGCAAAGACTAATATAAAATAATGCTAATAACCTCAAATAACATAAAACTATAATTGATCCATGAAAAATAAAGTTCATAAAAGTTCCATAAATTATACTATATTTCTAAGGATCATGCTCCCCTGCCATGAAATACAAGTTATTTTCACTTGTACGGATTAAGAATTTAGTTCAAACCATCATTGTATTGATGCAAAAGTAGTAGAGGAAACTTCTCCAAACGAAACTCATAAATATATATATATATATATACACATATATTCATATACTGATTATCCAGAAAAATAAAAGAAACTCACATGTCTACTTTATGGTTATAATATATTCCATAAAAGTTTGACCCTCTAGAAGTTCTTATCACAATTGAAGCACCCTGTCCAAGGATTTACACTAAATACCGACACCGAAAACTCATATTTAGTAGAAATTCCAGTGTTGATGCTGGTGGAGGTCATCATAATATAACAATATAACAGAAATGATGGAAATTAAATCAAGAAGATAGAAGTCAGCACTTCAGATTACCTTTGCCTTTCTCCTTGAATGTCAATAACAATATGGCCAGAGGTTCGTTCTATCAGCATAAATCCATATGCTGCAGCAGCATAAACCAATGCCTGTTCATCTGGAGACTCCCCTTGGTAATCCATCAACTTCACAGTAGGATCAGGCGTATCTACGATCAGAGGCACAATTGTATTGCAAGCTGCCAGTGCAAGGAAGAAATCATGGACATGACTTCCTTCTTTTGTCTCTTTTCCATTCCTTGCAAATTGTAGAAGCTCTGGGTCAGTCTTTACCATCATCTTCGGCCTCAAAACCTTCCCATCCACTTAATTATAATAAATAAATAAAAAGTTGTCAGAAAAATGCTAAAGAAACCTCAAAAAAATTCCTCTCTAACACAGAAGTACTAGAGATAAATTTGTTGTTTACCTTGGACAAAGTAGCCATCATTCTGATCTTGTGAACTGGCCTTTCCACCACTGTAATCTACCCCCCAAATGCTTGCACACAGAAATTCCATCTTGTTCTCAGTAAGTGTACCAGTTTTGTCAGAGAAAACATATTTTATTTGTCCTAGGTCCTCATTTATATTCAAAGCCCTACACTGAAATCTTGAATTTGAAGACTCATCATACATCTGGGCATCTTGAATCATGAAGTAAGCCTGACCAACCCGGACTAGCTCCATGGAAATATACAATGAGATTGGAATCATGATCTGAAACACAATTACTGACATGAGGAATGTGAAAAATATTTCCAATCCCCATCCATAATAATTATAGTCTTCTTCTTCCTCCTCAGAGAAGTCCTTTCTTCTGTAAAAGGGCAAGTAATCCAACTCATCCCTGTGGCGCCTCAACCAAACAGCAGCACAGACGGAGACAACTGTACACAATGCAATAAGAAACAGTGAGAGGAAGATGATCTCCAAGTTCATATGAGTCTCAAGCCGGCTCCTCTTTGATGGGGCCCCTGAGCTGTTAAGCATTGCTTTGGTCTCACGGCCAGCATAGACAGCAACCCCAACTGCCCAAGCAGTATTTTTGAGCTCACAGCCACGAATAATAATATTGGAGGGACCAAGTGACAGCCGTTTCCCATCAATTTCCATGTTAGCCTGAAACCCATATATGTTCCTGTTGGGTTTCTCACACTTAATCAACCCAGAAACCTTCTCCTTTTCAGGATTCTTCACAAGGGTCTCCTGTTTTGCATATCGTGTCTTCAAATTGGACTCTCCATCCAAATTAATAGTCTGCACGTATGCAACTCCAGTTGGATCACTAGTTGAGAGCAGAACCATATCACAAGGAATAGTTTCATTTGCATGAATCTTGATTAACTCACCAACCTGAATGTTCTTCCATTTCTTTTGCTGAAATTGATGATCAACCAAAACTGATGCTAGCCTATTATTCTCAATCCTGTCTGCCCTATGGCGCCTGTAGTCCTCATATGCATCTTTAACTGCTGTAACCAGAAGGACAAATGCCAATGGCATAATGGAAGCTCCACGGCCGAATACTGCAAGCTGAGGCAGCTGATTAAGCACGGCAATCACAAGGAAGTATATATAGGCAACTCTATGAAACTGCTCAAACAAGTTCCTAGGCAAAAATGTTAGGATTGAGTACTTTGCGGTCCGAATGGAATTCCCAGCAAACTCAAACCTCTCATTTGTCTTGACAGGATCATTTATTTGTACCAACCTAGCATCTTCATCATTGATCTCTTTCTGTGACATGCTATATGTCTCTGACTCAGCACCATGAGATCCATATCTCACAGGCTTTGATCCCAAATCACTAAAATTCACTTCCCTAATCGAATTCCCACCCGAAGCTTTGGAATGAGTAGAAAAACTGCTCCTTCTTGAAGAGGAACTTAAAGCAGGTTCAATACTATACAAATTCTCAACTGGGGTTTTTGAGTCCATCCCAAAAAAAATTCCAGGATCCCCTTCAACTTTCTTCTCTTAGATCAGAGGAATATAAAATAAAGTAACAAAATCTACAGAAACCACTTTTGAGGCTATGATCTATGGATCAAAGACTTCTCCAACAGCTCAAAAGTCAACAAATAAACAAAATTCAAGAAACAACCAAATTTGCTAAAAGAAAACCAAACTTCAGCAACAGATATTAAGAAACAAAAAAACAACCCAGAATTCTAATTAGCAGAGTAAAGCCACAGCTACACCCCAAAATAATTTACACATTAATTAAAAAAACTGATGTATGCATATAAAAATATGATACAAATACAAGTACAAAGAAAGAAAGAAAGAACCTTCAGTTTATGATCGTGGTATATAATTTAAAAGTGAGTAACATCAACAACAAGACATTGAAAGGGATAATGGAATATCTATACAATGAAAAGGAGATTTGTCAATTATGGAGCTTGGCGTTGGAGCTTTCTATTCTGTTGTTGTTGCTGTAATGGCGTGTTTGAAAGATGGAAATGTCCAAAGTCAAAGGCATTTGCAATAGAAAAGAGGCGGCTTTTACAAGAAAAACTGAGGAAGAGTCTTAATGGGGTGGCGACAAGGAAAGATCAAAATTCAAAACCAAATCTTTTTCATTTCATTTGAAAAACCAAACACGAATTTCATTTGACAAGGAAAATGAAAAGTCTTGGAGATTGCCTAAACCCCTAAAAAAAAGGAAAAAGAAAAGTCGTGGAGTTGGCTGGTCTAACGTCATAGAGACAAGAAGGTTCTTGGACAGTGATAGGAAAAAAAAATTGACTTTTGTTTTTGTTTTGTTTTTTTTTTTTTTTCTATTTCTGATTCTAGAAAGGGTGGAGCAGCCGAGCAGACATGTATAAGGCCGGCTATCAGCCTAAATTTGAAAGTTGATCTTAAAAAGATTTGGATAAAAATAATGAGTTAAAAAAATAAGATTTGTTTATAAACGAATCGATTGTCGGAAAATTATAAAGAAAACTTTTTAAAATAAATTTTTAGTAATTTGTTATATTTATATGTAAAAAAAATTACATATGTAAAATATTACATAAATATATGATAAATTTATTATATTTATATATAATTTATCATGTATATATGTAATTTGTTATGTTTATATATAATAAAAAAATTATATATAAACATGACAACTTTATATAATTTATCATGTTTATATGTAATTTTGTCATGTTTATATTTAATGTAACTTATTTTAAGCTCACCACACTAAAAGAGCTTATATTAGAACTCTCCCGGATTTTGGATATAATATTTTTTATTCAAACATAATTTGGTATAGCTCAGTTTATTAATATTAATATAAATTTCTTAGGGATTGATTTTTTTTTTACAGAATAATCGATTTTTTAAAAAGAATTGACATCTTTATATATAAATTTTTGTGAATTTAGATAATTATTTTACATAATTGAATTGGACAATTTTTTTTTTTCATATTTCGAACCAATTTGAATAGATAAAATAATTATTAATACGATACTTAAATTCAGCTCAAATCTGATAAGACCAATTCAATCCATGAACACTAATATTAAAATTAATTCTTTTGTGAATGTATTTATTATTGCAATTAATTAAAGTTAAGGGTGTCTTAAATGAGGTTTCCCTCTAAGGAAAGTAGACAAAAAGAAAAGTGAAAGTGGTTGGATGTTTCTTTTCCTTCTTTTCAACTACTTTATTTATTTATTAATTAAAATAATTCATTATCCGGCTGCTGTTATTGTTAAGTAAAAAAATAATTGTGTCTAGTTTCATAGAAAAAAATATAATTTTATTTTATATATTGAGTTTTAAAAATCTTGTAATCCGTATATTTATATTATATTCATGTTATAATCGTATTTAAAATTTTATATATTTATATAAATTTTGATAAATTAATTATTCATGTTATATAAATTCTGATACGTTAATATATTTATATCATTTTCATATTTTTTATATTGTATCATGTTTATTTTTCGTATCGTATTTATGTTGATCTAGTTTTAAATAACTTATGAAATATGATTTAATTTCTTTTCTTTGAACATTTGTTTATGTTTGATGGGATTAAGACTTAATTATTAAGGAATCTTGTAGGTTTTGGATTTAGTAGTTTAGCATTATCTGCCTCTTAAAATTAGCATATATTTAATAAGATTTTGGTTAACTAGTGCTTACAGAGACTGATTAAATATTATCAAATGAATGTTGCTAATGAGTGTCTTTAAATTATTTTTTAAAATTGGTTAACATATTATCTATAATAATAACATTATATTAAATGCAAAAGTTAACAACTTTATTCACCATTTCGAATACATTGAATAAAAATATTACTATATATAATAATCTTAATCTTTAAAGAATGCCGTTAACAACATCCTTATTAAATTATTTTTTTTAAATTGCATTTAATGCATTATTTGTATTGAATTAAAAAAAAAACATAATTCATTAATGGTACTTTTCTTTTTTAAATATTATTTTATCAGTATCGTTAAACATTAATTAATATTTTTTATTTAATAAAGCTACAAAGGAAAAGTTTTACTCAATGATTAATGTTGATTTCTCATATGAGTTTTATTCAAGTTGAAGTCTGAAAATGATAATTTAAAGAAGGTTTAAAATTGGAATCTTTCTAGTTTCTAGAATGAATAAAATTTATCAGTCAACTTTTTATTGGGTCCCCCCCCAGTATTGGAATTTATTTATCCAAATTTTGCATGCAACAATTTTTGTATTTGATATTCCATTAATCCAACCAAAATTATTACTTGAGTTTTAACTTAAATTTATTATTATCTCTGTTTCAAATGCTATTCTCAAATATATATATTAGTATGACGAATCAAGTTATATCGGTATAAAATTAATTAATCTTAAATTTGCATTTATAAAATTCTGTTTTTACAAATAAAAACAATAAACATAATGCTACTTCACTCTTTACAAATGTTTCTACCCTTTAATTTTATCTAATTAGTTAATATTGAGAAGTTAAAAAAAAATTATTTAAAGAAATTGAACTACAACTTAAAAAATTGAAATAAAGTTATAATATTTTTATTTTCACAAAAATTTCGCATCTGTTAAACGCATTTATATAATTAAATTATTTTATAAATGATAAAACTTAGGTAAGTTATATTAATTTTTTAAATATTTTTTATTATATTTTATAAAAACATTTCTCATTTTATTAAATTTGTAGTTTTTAATTTTAGTGACAATGTATCATATAATTTTCCTTAAATAAATAAGATAAATATTATATATCGCCAAGCGGGTACCGTGTAATTCTATAGGACTGTTAACTTGTAGGTTTAAAGAAGATTTGATAATTTTGAACACAACACGAAAAAATAACACGAACATAACACGAATATATGACGGTGTCAAAATTCATATAACACAGATTATTAATGTGCCAAGATTTGTATAAATATACAATATATGACACGTGAAAATAATACAAACATAATACAAATACACGAATTATAAGATCTAATTTAAAATTTCAATCACGATATGAACTATGAAGGAGGTTAACTTAGGTTTAAAGTCTTGAATTACGATAGAACTCGAAACTTAATTCAGTTTATTGGTATCTAATAGGTCTGAAATTTGAATTTCAACATCTGCAATTCTTTCCTTTATTTTTAAACTTAGACTTTCCATATATATATATATATATATATATATAAGTCTTGAATGGCGGTTGAAAGAGGGGCCTTCCGTCTTTAGATGATTCGAAAAAAGTAATAGGGTCAAAATTTCAAAATTCATGCAAAGGAAATCAAAGTGGACCGAAATTGAATGTGAATTCTTCAACTTTATGTTGGAATTACACGTCTTCTGGTTGGTCTTTGGATTTATGAGTCGGATTTATAAATTTTGGGCATTTTTTTAAAATCCGAAATATTATTATATTGAAAAATATCTTTTTATTTAATTTTAATTTTAAATATATTTAATATAATAATAAATAAATATAAATAAAATAAAATAGATAGATGGATGGATCGAGTCGGACTTATAATTCAATCTAAATTTTTAAAAATGTCAATCGGACGACCAGTCATGAAATTTAATAAATGAAAGGATTTGGCTAGAGTTGTGAAATTTCATTATGGTTATTGCGACCTTTTCTATTTTTATTTTTACTCTTCTTGCGTTTATTTATGAGTTGCATGATTGGGATTTTTCTTATTTTTATTTTATTTTTTTGTTGAAAATAAAAAAATTATACTCTTAAATGTTATTTTATACACTGTCCATAAAATTTAAAATTTTACAAGAATAAATAATAACAATTTTTTTTTTATCTATCATATTAATTTATTAATTATTTTAGATTTTTTTTGTTGATGAAATTTTAAAAAAATCATCACAATATATTAGATAATTTTTCTTTTTCTTTTTATCTAATGTCAAAAAATAACTTATTCAATCTTTCTTCTTTTATTTTTCTTTCATCTCTTCTTTCTCGGCCTTCTGATCATATGCTTGATTTAGGATCTCTTGAAATTTGAAAAAAAAAAAATTTAAAAATTTAAGAAACTATCTAGTCTAGATTTAAAATAAAATTGAAAGCTGAAAATTTCGAAAAACAAAATAAAAGAAAAAAAAAATTCAGCATTCAATGTGACGTTGCCCATGTTTTTTTGATGTAGGAAACGAGCCTCCGCTTAAGGCTCTAAATGAATCGAGCTTGAACGAATAGACCTATATTCGTATTCGTTTATTTATTTTTAAGTTTGTTCATGTTCTGTTCATGTTCGTTAAGGATTTTAAAATTATGTTCAAACTCTGTTCGTTTAAAATTAAGTATGTTCGTGTTCGTTTATTTAATGTTCATTAACAAGTTCATTTAAATTAAATGAACATGTTCGTGAACATTAAATGAACATATTCATGAACATATAATCGAACATGTTCGCGAACAATTAAAATTATGTTCATTAACAATAAACAAACAAATCTAAACAATTTTAACAAACAAACAAAAAAAATAAATCAATTTTAAATTATTATTATTAAATATAAAATAAAAAAATACAAACTTAATTAAATTAAATTAAATTTATTATTAAATTTAAGTTATTAAATAATATTAATTATATTATAAGTAAATAAAATAAAATAAACGAACATAAACGAGCTTTAAACAAACTAATAAACGAGTTTTAAATGAACGATAAACGAGCTTTAAACAAACTAATAAACGAGTTTTAAATGGACGATAAACGAGCTTGTTCGTGAACATAAACGAACCAAACACACATCTGTTCGAACTCGATTCGTTTAATAAACGAACATTAAAATTGTGTTCATAATCGTTTATTTAACTTAATAAACGAACATAAACGAATAAAAATCGAACTGTTCACGAACGGTTCGTCGAACGCTCTGTTCGTTTACAGCCCTACCTCCGCTGACTAAAGGAATGATCAGAATAAAACTTTATCCAGCCATCTTCAAAAAAAGCTTTCCATCATAATTTAATAAAGAAAAATGTTAACTGATGTCTAGTATCACTTGTTAAAGTGATATTTATAATATATATATATATATAATTAATATACTACTTTCTTTTTTTTATTTAAAATTCGATAAAAATAATGTATTAAATGCAAAAAAAAAAATTCCTAAATAAGAAGCATCAGTTAACCGAAGTTATATAGTTCTGCAATAAAAGTATTTTGCAAAATATAATTGCAGAACTATTTCTTTACATAGCTCAATGCAGCAGCTTACATGCATATACAAGCAATGCAACCATCAGCTTCTACGAGAGTCAAGGCTTGCAAGAGAAGAGAGGGTTACCTTGTTTATACACACCATGTATTTGTTTAGAGATGTTGAAGATTCTCTCTTTCAACAATCAGTTCATAGATCTAATGCAGAACCTCTGACCTTCCTCATTCCAGCCTCTAGTCTCAACCCAATCATTGTAAATCTCAATGTTACTGGCTTTAGATAATGATTTTTGGAGACAATTTGAACCCGCAATCGACAGTGGATATCCAAAGTTCTCTTTGCTTTAAACCCTAGACTCCATGCCGCGTAAAGATGCAATGGAAAGTACAGCATGCAACAACAGAAAAAAATACAGAGAACCTATTGGCGTTTCGATCTTCGACGCTTCCCCAAAAGTTTTAACATGTTGTCGGTGACATCAAGAGGGGAATCGTCTTCATTACGACTATTGTCAGAGGTATGAGTCAACCATGCCAATGCCTCTATAGCAGCATCCCTCTCTGCAAGCTGCTTGCTTTTCTTAGGCTTGCCCACAAACTGCATTCCTTTGAATTCCAATAGTGCCCTAAACTCATTTGTCTTTAGATGCTTCGTCTTGTATTTTGGAGGTGAGTGCCCTGCTCTCATCAACAAAGTTTGTAGCAAGCTCTTTGGATTTGTTCCATCCTTCGTGAATCTACTGTTGTCAGCGGAATCCTTGGGCTTCCTGCTTACACGGCCGAAAACAAATCTTCCTTCACATAGATCTCCGGACACTAGCTCTTGAACCGCAAGCATAAGGTACTTTCCTTCCTTGTGAATATCAACGCTAGGATCTTGAAGCTGCATATAGCAAGGCAACATATCATTTGAAACAAAGGACAGATCAAGCAGCAAAATACACAAAACCTAAATCCAGTGAGCTGCTCCTATACAGTACACCTTAGCATGGATCTGAACCTATGTTACTCAGACTCGAGTTTGAGTATCAGACACGGGTATGTTCAATTTTTTTTCCAAGATTTCCATGTATTTGGAGGGTTCTTGAAGGATCATATCTTCATACCCATGTCCAGATATGTCTCAGAGACGAGTACTTTAAGAAAAATGAAAAGTCGAAGCAATATTAATCTGAACTAAATAAATTCCACCAATGCCATATTTGAACTCAGTCCTAAAAGCCAGCAATTGGAATAAACATCTATTTACAATGCTGAATTGGTGAAATCTTGAATTCAATTCGATCATGTGAAGAAAGAAAATAGAAGAAAAGAATTCGTGATTCGATGATTCAAAAAACCAACTGATACATGAATTATTTTTTTTTCCTGTTTTCAATACCTATTGAGATATTTTCCAAACAACGGATAGGTTTCCTATAATCATCGATATAAAGAATTAACAATTCAGCAGCACAAAACAAAGTACACTTAAGAGTTTGACATGCACGTTGAAGCAGTATATATTATGCTGATAAAATAAATATGGTAAAGATATCACGCAAAAGAATGCATTTTCTGACTATTTATTTTAAAACCTGTATTGGAAAATCTAGGTGGTTGACATACAACACAAACAAACCTAAAGATGTTTGCACTTACAATACCAATTTTCAATGAACCAGAATCCATTAATTTATTATTTTGCTTTTAAAAAAATGGCACTATTGATCATAAAATATGAACAATAATACCTATATAATAGGACAAAAAAGAAAAAGTAAACATGCTAAAGGCAGTAAAAAGATATCATAACAATATAGAAAGTGCATCCATTCTTTTGTATGTAAGAACATATACATCATGGAAAAAAAGATGCACTTTCAGAAGTTCTATTCCTACTCCACCCTTAATTCCTCAGATAAATGGCTTGATAAAGTCAGAAAAACCACTTTAAAAGAACCCAAATACTGTTGATTGATAAGACAAGCAACAGAATCCAGCATAGCACTAAGAAAAGACATATTTTCTAATAATGTAAAAGAATGCATCATAAGAGTTTCATATGAAAGTTTTTTTTTTTTTTTTTTCTTTTTCAAATATGTTTGAGTTGCATATAAAAGATTTCTTTCACCTTCTTCTGAATAAGTCTATCAAGTTCTTCTTTGAGCTTCAAATAGCAGTCTGCCAAGCTAGAATCCATGAAGAAATCAATATACCCTTGCAACATTTTCAAATGCCCGGCCTGGAAACAACCAAGAGATTAGTTATGAATTCCTAGCAGTTCAATTCTTTAGGTAGGAAAATTATATGTACTTGTCAAAAATGAAATCACCTGTACCCCACAGCTTAGAGCACCGCCAAAGAGAATCAATATAGAATCAGATACACCAGTGGAATCACGTATGAAGACTGTATTGACCTTTACTTTTTCACCAAAGACTAGCCATGGGTAAGGAATTGTCTGGTATCGTGAATTCACAGAATTCTGAAGCAAAAAACAGTACCAGCATCAAATAACAGCAGCAGCATTTGGAATCTAAGTTGGCAAAAAAGCAAAAAAATCTAAATTTGCAGTGGAAAAGATAGCCTGTTTATTGACCAGGAGAGCTTTCTATAAATGTGGAAACCCTGTTATAATGGTTTTAAGGTTTCATAGTTCAGGAACTGCTAAGAGAAAAGTAGAGGATTGATCAGAAATTTCTAGGATGTATACGTATGCATGTGAAGGAGAGAGGCAGTTCTTTTGATAAAACTTTTCTCTGAAGATTGTCATGCAAACTAAAGCCCTAAATGCACCTTTTTCTTTTTTGGTAACTGGCAATAACATTAAACACAAAATCACAAGCTTGTAGTTCTGGGGTAAATAACCCTTACAAGATCCACCCTAAATTCACCATATGGCATTATTAACTAATCATAGTCGTGTGACTTGTGTCGAATGACCCATAAATTTGTATCCATGTATAGTGAACTATGTTATTCAAACTCAAGGGTAAGTGTTAAATACGGGTATACTCAATTTTTTTTAAAGGTTTTCCATATATTTGGAGGGTCGATGAATAAGAAATAACAATAAATAATTCAAAATAATTTCTAAAACTAACCCCTATAGAGGCCTTGCATGAATTTCCAAGATAAGCTATTACTTTGCAAAATTACTATAAATATTTTGTATTTTTGGCGCCAAACATTTTAAGTTTTGACCCTTGTTAGTTGTTACTTATATTTTCCTGACTTTGTATATATATATATATATAAAGAAAAATGAAAGCCTGTTGATTAAAATTTCTTTAGAACTTTTTTCCAGATTTTAACTAACAATAAACTACAAAAAAGATCAAAGACAAAAAGATTGGCAGCAGAAATTAAAAAATTATGGGACAGACCGACAGAGCAATAAATTTCTTGCCTAAAGGAGTTAAAAGAATAAAAAAAAAGAATCATTTTTCGTTTTAATTTGCAACTGCTGTCTACCACATGATGAAATAAGATGCTGCCAAAACTATTATACAGGGAGCGAAATATCCTTCTTTCTTTACCTCTGATAAAGCAAAAGGCAATCTCAAGACAAGATCTTAATTTGCCCAGCTTCCTTCAAAAAATGCACATAAGGATTATTGAATTTTTTTTTCATTGCAAAAGATGGGTTGCCAAGGAGAATCGTATAAGTTTGATTTTCATGAACAACAGTAGATTATTTTATTAATTTTTCTTGATTCAGTGTTCTCACTTACAGCGTATAATAAAACCTGGCCATCATCCATCGTTTTAAAAGACATTGATGTCTCTCTTTGCTGCACATAAGGCACAAAATGGTAAATGTCATCTCATATAATCAATAAAAAATAGTGAAGATGCACTTATAGATAATAAATATGCCTCACCACTACAGATGCTATTCCAGGAAAGAGTCCAGAGCATATGACAGCACGAACCAGAGACTGGTTGTGACTTAATTTATTGTTGGAGGCTGCATCTGCATCTACCAAGCCAGCTTCTCTTAGAATGAAACCAAATTGTTTCCGAAGAGAATGAATGGCCTGAAGAGTTTGTGCAGACAGGAAGTTTCTCCAACAATACTCATATGCCGATCCTTCTCTTTCTGCATCCTTCCAGCCTTCATAAGCACGGACAAGAGCCATGTGATCACTGTAGTCTTTTGCAGAAAATCTAGACTTTGCTGTCCCAGCTAACTAAAACATAAAAAGGATCATTAGTTAAAGAAACCAGATAAATTAAAATGGCCAAGCAGATTGATAGTACAAGCAATGATCTATAAATATCAATAGCCTACACTGTCAAATGACCAGATCGGTAACTGTTATCTCGTAGAAAATTAACTTACAGAAATAAAAGTAATTAAGCACTCAGAAAAAATTTAAGAAAGAAGCACCAGATAGTTACGATACTATAACATTAATAAAGCCACAGAAGAGATGGGCCTCAAATAGCAATAAGCAAGAGATCTTTGGTTAGGGTGATATGGAGTTCAAAAGGTTGTTTAATGTTTACTATAAATAACAGAATACACATCAATAATTTACAGTTCAGTAGTAGCAAGTGTACCCCTCAATTTTCAGGGTTAGAATTTAAGCCACTATTTTGATATTTAACCAGTATGACCTTTGAAAATAGACAAATGGAGTAAAATGATATGTAAATGGCTAAGATTTCCAGAAGCATCTACGACATCGACATGAGATGCTTACATATATCCCTCTAGTTGTTCCCGGTCAACTTTCTGCCACCAAATATCATATTAATGTTTATCACTATAAAACTAGAAGTTCTTTTCAACTTGTGCCTTAAAATAGCATTATGATGGATACATACACAAAAATCATTCACAGCAACCAGGGGTTTCTTTCCTAGGGATCAGGTAGCCATTCTAGTTATCTCATCCCCCACCTACTCCACCCCATCCCCAACCCCAATCTGCATTATTTGGGTTCCAGCAGAACCATTTTGAAACTCAAAAAAGAGAAAAGAATAGAAAACCCAGTGATGCAAAGGCATTGTCCTATATACTAAATCTGAATCCAGATTACTGTTGAAATACTCACAAAATACTATTTTAGCAATAGTGCCAATCATTCTTTTTCTTTCTTTTTTTTTTTCCCTTTGTGTTTACGCCTGTTTAGTCTTATAGATTTCTTTTTCTTTCTTTTGTTTTTGAGAGTCTGCCTCTCTATTGTTTTATTTTTGGTTTGAATCAATGACAAAATTAAAAGATTGTACTTTGATACTCTTTTATTTGTTTTTTTCTTCTTTTTTCACTTTTTAGATCATTTTTTAGAGAAAGCATTTATATTGTCTTTCCCAATTCCTTACTCTCTCTTCCTCTCCCCTTATTCAAATATTTGTTGTTACATTTATTTTTTGCAACTACCAGTCTTATGTTGATTTGTCCAATTTGATTCTTTATGACAAATAAAAATGAATTCTTCACCTCTAAATGTCAATCCTATCCTTCGTTACTCCATCAAACTAAAGTGAATTGGTATGTCACATTATAGTTCAAATATCATAAAAAATTTAATTTGTTCATTTTATATTGAGTTTAAGTACTGATATCTAAACTAAAACTAGATATGTAAATTGCTAACTTTTTTCTTATAAATTAAGAAAACACTTTACTATTACTACTTAAATAAATTTACTCATATTTCACCCATTATTAGTTTAAGTTATTTCATAAGCAGAAAAAATGATTTGTTAAATATTTCATGATTTATTAAGGAATTTATCATATTAATGAAAAATTCTTCCATGAATCAATTATATATGTATAACTAAATTTAGAAATTATATCCTTACAATACTGATCGAATTCACTTATATATATATATATATCTATATCTTTTCTATCAATAATTTAATGAAAAAAATAAAAAATATGTTTCACATAATTTAATGAAAAAAAATAAAAACTATGTCCCGCTGCAAAGTGCAGGGCTGCAGGCAAACTTGCTAAGGAAGCAGCAGAACTAGTGATGGTTATCAGAGGTCTCATTTCTCTTTTCTCAATTTCGATTTGCATGGTGAGAGAAAGAAGGGATAATAATTTAAAGAAAGGAATGGAAACCATTATAAGTTTTGATACAAAATTTCCTAGAAGCATATGATAGTATCAAGCCAATTCAGGTCTTTGTCATACTTCTCAACACATAAGCGACACCAAAAGATATAAAAGCAAAAACACACAATTCAATATACCAAAAAGAACCTACTTTTATATACTTACATCCTTCTTGTCTTGAGGCAAAAGAAAAGGATCCCTGACACTAAGTCCAGACACTACTGTTAATACAGGATCAAAGCAACGGAAGATAGCACCCATGATTAGCATTTTCCCTAGCTTGGGATCTACAGGAAGCATTGACAAAAACATTCCTGATTGGAAGAAGGGGAAAAAACACAAGAGAAGAAAATAAGTAACAATAACAAAAGTAGTACTCCCTCAGTTCCACATTGAACATCCACATTTGACTTGCATGGAGTTTAAGAAAAGAATTTGGGCTCATGGTTTTTTATTTTAAAAATTCTGAAATATCATATAAAATTGATGCTTTATGGTTTTACTCAAAAAGGTTGAAAAAATAAAATCAAGAGAAATAAATGTAGAAAACAGAAAAGTCTGAGCGTAAGGTGTTCAAAAAAAGAAAGAAAACAATATTTTGAAACACCCCAAAGAGGAAAGATGGACATTCAATTTGTTATGAAGAGAATAATAGATATAAAGTATATGTTGCAATACACATCTACCCAGCAGAGCAATAGCAAACTAACCGAGATTTGTGAGATTTTCCTTCTCATCTAGTGCCCCAACCATTTTCAGAAAATCGACAGCGTTTTGGACCTATCATTCATTTAGTTTGTCAATGGCTCATATTGTGGAGCATTCATAAAAATGAAAACAAGAATAGGAATAGAGAGACAAGAACGAAAATAAAATTGCCAATAGAGAGCATATGAAAGGATAGATATACAAATATATAACAGTATTCATGCATGCACTGGTAAGAAATTGCTTTCTTTTCCCTCCTTTCTTTTTTTTTAAAGGACCTTAACCACTTTTACCCTATCTAGAGTCGAACATCACTCAACTCTCACCCGTTTGCCATCCAGGCAAATTTATACAAATCTTGTTCTTTTACCATTTTACAGAAGGATCAGTGTATTTTATCTGAATTTCCACGTTGCTGCTCAAATGTAATAAACGGAATCATATGGTACAATCCTGTCACGGGAGTATTACTCTCATACCTTCTTCAATTCGCAACTTTGTTCTCTTATAGGAATGGATAGTTTTGTAATAAAGATAAGAAATCATACAGTAATCAAATTCCAATCTTGTAGGAGATACAAGATACTTAAACCCATAAATAGTAAAAGGTTAAAATAATACTTACAGCCAATGGTTCTGGTGCTTGCAAAGCTGCCGACAAGAATTCTCCAATGCTTTCAACCTGCAGACTTTTTATTTGCAAGCAGAGAGAATTCAAAGGAGTTCTCAAAAGTTCAGGAAGTTGATACTCAGAAAAAGCTTCATAAACGCATCTGGGATATAGGTGGTAGCATTCACCTGGCTGCACACGACCAGCCCTACCCCTTCTCTGCAAACCAAAATATCACCAAAAACCACTTACATCAGCACGGCAAGAGAAAAGTAGGCAACATTAACACCTCCGCCACTAAAAAAATTCAAATAGTGTCTGATATAACAGAGTGTTAACTCTTTTAAGTTTTGAACATCCCAATAGTTTTAAAAAATACACACTCGTCTTTAAAATGGTCTCAGGTTGAACAAGTCCCAGAAAAACCAAATCATACTCTCAGGCAAGCAAACACAAGAAGCAACTCTTGAACAAAGCATATGCACATATGTACAAATAGGAAATTGAAAATTTCAGATTGCAAAACTTCTGTAACAATTGACCCAGCAACTGATGTGGTCAAAATTGTATACGGTATACATGTGCATAGTATACTCTACACATAAAAGGACAATCAAAATGATATAAGCCTAGGTTACAAGGATACTTACTTGCCGGGCTGATGCTTGAGATATCCAGGAAGGCAGCAGACATGGTGTATTATTCAAAGCATCATAAGTGGTCTCTTTTGCTTTTCCACAATCTACCACAAAAACTATATCATTGATTGTAATGCTTGCCTCCGCCATATTTGTAGCAAGAACAATTTTACGTATATTAGGAGGTGGTTTCTCGAATATTAATTTCTGCAGAAAATAACAGAAGACAGTCAAATGAATGACATGGAGTTGTATAATAAAAAACTTCCAATGAGGTTTTCCTCTACTTTATTAAGCTTAATAAACTTCATTTAATGGTAGCTTTGCTTTGAAACAGTTCAAGAAAGTATGTTTCTTAAGTTTATGAGCTAACAAGTTTGAGTTAGTGGCAAAAGGCTGCTGATTCTGTGTTTGTGTGTCTGACTATATATTTATATATAAAACTAACACTATAGTAACTGGAACTCTTCAAGCCCTCAACATTATGCTAAAAGGAATCAAATCATTACAGTGATTGATAGCACCCATGAAAGAATTTTACAGAACTCAGATTTGGCGCTAGCTAGCTACTTAGCTGCTACATATGACATTGCTATAACTATATGGAAAACGACTAAATGCTAGCACATTTGGCTCTCCAAAGACCCTGGATTAAAAGTTAAGATTTCATGGTTTTTTTAAGTAAAGGAATGCAGAGCTTATTAAGTTTCTTCATCCATGGCCCATAGCCCACCTACTTGGCAATGCTTTAGTTTCCAATTTCGTATTATACAAATCACCTTTTTTTTTCTTTGCAAAACTAAATGCTCAACACCAAGTAATTAATGATAAAGTGCTTGAATTGTATTTGAAATGCTTAGCTCTTTAATGTGAAACTGTGAATGCAATTTTGTTTTGTATGATAATGCCTTTTTATTTTTGATATCATAGGACCACTGATGTGGAAATCAATTCTAATAATATTTTAGTAGAATATATTGTGATATCATAAGACTAACAATTGAGCAAGCTTTCCTGTATGAAAAATCTTACAAAAAGGCTTAAAAGTAAAATGGAAGATGACTTTCTCAAAGATCACTTTGATAAATAGTTTTCAAAAGACCTAAAATCAATGATTTCTACCTAATGAAAGAGACTCGATCCTTTCAAAAATGAATATATGTGAAGTCATAGCTATCCTTTTGTTTTTATAGTATATATTTTAGCCAAAGGTGGATACTTCAATTAATTTAGACAAAATATTCCTTTTGCTATTTGAAACTATGTAGTTAGCTCTATTTCATATGTTAGAAAATGCTCCTATAAACTTCTTTTTCATCACCTTATCCAATGATCCTATCTTAGACTTTTTCTTCAGATGTTCTGATTCATTGGTTTTGCAAACTTCAAGCATAAATTATATCCGAAACTTCAGGTGATTTACAGAACAGAAATAAACCTACCTGTTCAGATGTTGCCATGGAACCATGGCATGTTAGAAGCAGAACCCTGTTAGGATCTCCCAAAAGTGGATGAGCTTTAAGTTGATCCCTCATACAACTGATATCTTCCCAACCAGTCATAAATACTAGCACAGCACCTGGTCTTTCCTTTCGGCATATATGGCATAGAACTGCCTCAATAAGATTGAATCCTATGCAATCAGGCATCCAACATGCTAGAGAATCACGTGCCCTTGAACTATAATTCTCAAAACTTGATTTGTTCAGAGCATCCTGCAGAAGTATGAGAAAAGAAGACCAAACATTCAGAGTTATAATCTGAACCTTTTTATGTAATTTTAGCTTTAGAGGGTTTCAATCAAACATGTTACAGGAACAAGTATTATTGTCGAAGAAAACAAAAGAAGAAAAAAAATAAGACAACAAAACCATGCCTTAAAGTACGCAATCATATCAAACCCCCCCCCCCCCCCCCCCCCAAAAAAAAAAAAAAAAAGCAATGATAACATTGATCAAGTAGAGAACCAAACTGTGAAGGTAAGTTATTTTAAAATCCTATTAGAATAAAAAAATAGGATGTAAAGAACATTACATGATATAATGCTATTCACTGGTCAGACAACTCGTAACTGACGTGATGAATAATTGCAATCTAAAATAATTTCAAAAGCCTTAATACAATAAGTCAAACCCAAATAAGCTCAAATCATTTAACCAAATAATTAAACGGCTACATCTTACGACAAAAGACTATACAACTTTATTTGAATGACAGAAAGTTCAAATTTAATGCAATGAATACATTAATTTAAGTCTGCTGATTATCGTCAGGTCCTGGTTATTCTAAGGTAGCTTCCCATGCAGGTTGACACTGAATGAACCTTGTCTTGTGACCTTTCAGCATCAACTGCTATTTAGCCTCAAGCTAGTTACTTGTATTTCCAAAGAAGCACAATTCCAACAGTATGCATTACAAGTGGGATTAGAATCTCTTCCAATTTAAGGACACATACATCCAGACTTTTCATCTGTTCAGCGGTTGGCCATGTGAGCAACAGAGCACTCCAAGAAAACTCAACCACAATCTCACCATAAACTTATTTACAAATGTATTATGATGGTTCAGAACTGCTTTCAAGCTATTAAGAACAATTTTCTTATTGTTTGGTTCCTTTAAAAGTTACTTCAAGATGAAAAGGTCAAGAATATAGAGCCTTCTTACAAAAGCAATTCTTTAGATACATTACCAAAACACAATTGACTTTCGTTTATACTATTCTCTTCTAAGTACAACAGTCTGAACTCTGAAATAGAGAAAGTCAAACCAAACTGACCTAGTTGTATTCCCCTCCAACAAGTCGTCACTAAAGGAAAAAACTTTGATGAATTTGTACTCCCTCCAACAAGTCATCACTTCTGGGGTTGAAGCTCAACCCTGCCCACCCCCACCACCAAAAAAAAAAAAGAAAAAAAAAAAAACCCTGCAGATCAGATTGGCAATATACAGTTGCACCACTTAATTCAAACTAACCTACCCCCCACAATGGAGGACCTAATTCCAAAGCTCCCTCCTTTAACTTAACCATCAGAAATGTTCTTAAATAATTATACAAGAGCCCAATAAGAAATTGCAATATAAATTTTACATTTGCACAGGAGCAGATCAGGAGCTAAGAAAAAGAGGGATAATAATTTTTTATGCATCAAGGATTTTTAGATTCCAGAACATCATCCATTTTGACATTGAAATCAAGATTGCAATCCAAAATAATCACCAAAAGATATTCAATTTTCAAAAACCATAAGAAACAGAAAGAAAGAAACCGCATATGAAAAAATTGAAAAAATCACTGTATTCATCCATGGGACAGATGCCAAAAATCCTACAAATTTTGGATTGCTTAAAATCAAACATTATCTTTCTAACAGCAGTTTAATTTGCACTATACCAAACAATTATGTAATTTTTCCAGCCAAAAATGCCATGGTGTCACTACATCAAAAAATTTCCATTAATCAAAGATGTAAAATTGTAAATCCATGTAGCGTACCTCTACAAGAGCAGTAATCTGGTTTTTCCTTTTCCGTGGGGCAAGTTGCTTCTGCATTTTCCACATTTTCTCTTGGCCATAATCATCAATTTGGTTGAAAGAACTCAACTTATATCCAGTAAATTCCAACACGTCTTCCAGAAAATGTGTCTTGACCGGATACGTAAAGCCCTGAATATACATGAATTAAATTAGACTTGCACAAAGAAGAATTTGGGTAAAAGAATCTCATTACATCCGGTCCAGAGTAAAATATATCTAAATCATGAACTGGTTCAAGATAAATAGATTCAACAATAAAAGAGGAAAAATGAAAATGAGTAGGCAAAATGCCAGCCCAAATTATAATTGATGTTTAAACAAGAGCAATAACAGACACTGAGACACATGCAAATGCACCTTTTTCTCATCAACATGCATGGGTACAGGATAAGATTCTTCTAGTTATCAAATATCATTTTAGTTACTGTCTAGAAAGAGGAAAGTGGCAGAAAGATGAAGGTCGGAAACAAAAAAAAGGTTAACTCCTTCAGGAGACAAAAATGGATTTAATTATATGCAGCAATCGAAATTTTATTATTACTATTTTAATGTGTAAACCAAGATTTATTATGAATTTCATAAGTTCTTGATATCAATTCTCTTAAAGTTAATTTTCAAAAAAATGGTGACAAATTTCATCGTTCAAAACCAACACTGAATTCCTTTATTGAAGTGTGTATGTGGGTGCGTCTGTAGGAGAGATAACTTCACTGACCAACAGACCAAGAAACTTGGCAGATTTTGGAATGAAGAGAGAAACTCAATTTGGGTTTTAAGAGAATATAGAACAATTTTATAGTCAATTACATGTACAATTGATGCAACCCCAAAATCCAGATATAACAATTTAAATTCACATGAAACAGAACCGTGACTGCCTAAACTCTTAATTTCCAACTGAAATAGAAAGGATACAGATGATAAAGAAAAACTTATTATTCAGATAGATGACAACCCCAGCTTGCATATTCTGTGAACACCTAAAATAACAGAGACACCACAAATCGGTACACAAAGAGTAAGCTCAACTTCAACTTACCGGAATGTGAATTTTAGGTGCCCTGCCAAAATAATTGGAGAAGAGCTCAGCATTCAAAGTGGCACTCATTAAAATTAACCTCATATCTTGACGACGTGAAAGAAGATCCTTCAACACAATAAGTAGGAAATCTGGAATACACAAATGCCGAAAGGGCAACATACGAATATTAAGAATCACACTAGACTGCTTTTCAAGAGAGACAAGACAAAAAACAGAAATTATTAGGATGGCACCTTCATTCATTCCTCGCTCATGAATTTCATCAACAAAAACATGAGTTATACCATTCAAGTTCCGGTCACTTAGCAGCCGCCGGAGTAAAATACCACTGGTACAAAAAAGCAGCTGGGTATTTTTCCCTTTCATACCCTCCAATCGAACTTTATAACCAACCTACCAAAAAATATCTGTTGGAGTATGGAAGCAAGAATAAAGAAGTTTTCAAAATTAAAACTATTGTGAGCAAAGAATTTTATAATATTGTCCGCATGTGCTTGTTTTTTGAAAAAGGCAAGACTCACTGTTTCCCCAAGTGGCTCTCCTCTTTCTGCAGACACTCTTTCTGAAACTGCCATAGCAGATATTCTTCGCGGCTGTGTGCAAATGATGCTACAGAATGCTCCACGACCAGTTTCTATTTCTGATTCCAATATGTATTGTGGAAGTTGAGTGGTCTTGCCACATCCAGTCTCCCCTGATATCACTATGACCTACAATTGTAGCAAACAATTAAGAATGGAACCAGAGAACACAGGCATGAATAAGATTAGGCATTATATAAACTCTAAAGAAATCCCGAACATAATTTTTTTTTTTAGTAAATTGTCTGCAGGGTTGAATACAGAGTAATCATTTGCACAGCAAACATGTTTTAAATTCATGATTAGTCCATCAAAGATTTATGATGTATCATGCTATAACAAGCAACTAAAAATCTGTTAGTTTCCATTCTAAAAACACACAAGGAATGGTACCTTATGTTTTGTTTCACAATAGATTTGAAGAAAAAACACAAAAGACTAGAAAAAATACAACAATCGTAACCAGAAAGAATTACAATATGCAACAGTCATTCCCGAATTTTTCTTTACCCAGTAGAAATAAACAATTAGACACATACACCGCAAAAGCTTCTTACCAGGTGAAACTTCTCCCTGTATCCTTCTATATTAAAGTTTTTTCTTGTTTCAGAGACTCCAAATGGACTCCATTACCATCTTTTAATATTCTACCCTTAATTGACATGCTTTTCCCCTGACAGTTCCATCACCTAGACCTATTGTTCCTCTCCCATTTCTCCCTACACAAAGTTAACACCATCATCCTATGGTTGGGTGATTGAGCTTTAACCTGATATATGTTCAACAAGCACCCAACCACTCAGTCTTTGTAACAAGAAAGACATCTACTTGACTGGAATTATTTTTACTTTTAAAGCTTATCAAGTGGCTTCAATTTCTTTAACATATCAATTTGCTAATACAAGTCATAATCAATATTAATCAAGTACTAGGGTATGGCCTGCACCATGGCGCAGTTGCTTTCATTTTGACGTAATGGGAAAGTTCGGGAGGAGCAAATTTTTGGAGTTGTGAAGAAATAATCAATTTATTTCTTACAGGCTCAACAGCAGCAATACAAAGTCATACAAACTGAAGCCCAAGCAGCTCATTAAAGCAAGTATCAGTCAGCTGTCAAGCAGGGAACCAGCTGGACACCTTTTTAATATATTGGTATAGAAGATAGGGTTGCTGCTATCATACTAATAATATAATCAACAAAGCAAAAAACAAGCCATCTCTGTATAATGAATCAGATGCATAAAGAGGATCAAACCAAACAAATGCAAAGAAATGAAAACCAGAAACTTCTCAAAACAGAAAAGTGAATAGAAGGACATCTCTCAGAAACAATGTAGTCTGTTTGATTGGATATGCCTATCTGAAAATGAGCACATGCTCAAACCTGATTACGTGCAATTGCTTGAAGAAGCCTTTCCTTTTCCTTGAATGCAGGCAGAGATTTCCGAAATTCCATCATCTTCTTGCCTTCAGGTGATTCCTGAAAATGGGAAGGACAACTGATAAAAAAGATATATAAGGTGGTTCTTTTTCACTTTTTCCCACTCTTCAGCAAGTGCATGATACATAATACAATGCAAGTGCTTTCAACTTTACAACAAAAATGCACCAAATCCTAAACAAACAAAAAAAAAAAAAGAAGGAAAAAACAGCTCCTTATAGTAGGGGGGAAACAATCAAAACCAACTAGCCATGTCATTGACTCAGACATGAAGGAATTTGAACCTAGAGGTGGCACCCAGAAACTCTCAACTTGAAGTCAAGACCAAGTTACTTGTTTCAGGTTTAGCTTAAAGTAAATGGGCCAAGGCAAATCCAAAACAACTTGAAAGCAACATACAGAAAATTGTGTCTGATTTGGACTATTCCACTTCAACACAAAATTGACACACATTTGATCCCTAGTTAGTGATCAACAAAAGACAATGTATATAATAACCCAACCCATTTAGCATATTTTCAGCCACTAATCATATACAACCCAACCCATATTTAGCCTACATGTTAAAGATTAGAAATTGCAGATAATATATTAAGCAGGTCAATTTTGTGTTATTATCAACTACTTAGTACCTACTTAATATAGAAAAAAAAAAGAACACTAACATAAGATATAAGTAAAGTAACACAAAGAAAGAAGCAAGGGAATATAAATAGGTTAGCTTTCTAATCTTGCTCTACTCAGGGATGTAATTTGCAAGAACAAGACTATATTTTACCATCCACCAGAAAAACAGAAACTACAGATGCAAATGATGATATTAAATTTGGAAATTAAAAATTTTTAATAACATAAGCACTCAAAGAGCAAGAATATGAAAGGAGACAGATTGAGAACTATTACTAGGGAGATAAATGAGCAGAAAAGAGAGGATTTACCATTGTACTCATTAAAGAACTACTTGCAATAGAATCATGATGAACATTACTATGCTATAAATACTTGATTACATTTGCGACATTTCAGGTACTGATTAAAATACAACCTGTTAAGCATCCAACCTAAAACCAATTGATAATAGGTGGAGGGGCCCAACTTTAATATAAGACCACAAGAAAACAGATGTGGGATAACACCACTTAACACTCCCCCTCATGTGTAGCTCATAGGGCCTACACATGGACAACCTCACTAGGGTCGTCAACCTCACATGGGGTTAGACGAGAAGAACAACACAACCTGGGCTCTAATACCATGTTAAGCATCCAACCTAAAACCAATTGGTAATAGGTGGAGGGGCTGTGTGATAACACCACTTAGCACACCACTTAACACAACCATTTTAACGATAAATACAACATCACATATGCAGATGAAAACTCATAAGAAGTACAGGGGAAAAAACCTCATATCTAAGAAAACAAAATATATGGTCAAAGAAAGGAAAACTGAATATGCTTTTATTTAAAGGAAGAAAGTAGAAAACCATGAAAGTATACCATAGAAAGCAAAAGGCGAGAAAATGAAAGTCGCAAATGCTACCCAAGTAACGAAGCAAATTTGACAACAAATCGAAAGCATTAAAGGAGAAAATTTTAATAAGCCAGTCATGCCCCCCAAGCTCTTGCAGTTGCACAAAGGAAGAAGAAGAAGAAGAAGAAGAAATTGAAAAAAGGTCATACCTGCCAAGCTCTTTGCATATTACGCAATCGCAAACTCCTCCTTTGAAGAACCTTTTCCATAACAGAATTATCCAGGAAAGAATCTGGGTTCACATATTCTACCTGATCAATGGAATTAACATCATCTGAATTCTCTCTGACCTTCCCAGAATTTAACTGCAGTCGATCAAGGTATTCTTGCAGTAAACCCTCAACCCTCCTTTGCAAGCCTAATGGTACAACAACCTAAAAACTTAAACCATCAGAAATTTCAATTCTCCTTTCTGGCAAGAATTATTTTTAAGCTACACTTAAAAACTTGTCAAGCACTCCCAGAACTTGTTACCTCCCGTTGTGGCCGTTTATCATCCAAATCTGGCCTATAGTTAGGAAGTGGAACCTTGCTTGCAACAACCACTTTTCCATATATTTCACTGATACAGCAACAAGAAAAAACGCATAATCAGGGCAGAGAACCCTTCATTATCATGACACATACATATAAATATTCAAAAATAATATTCACGATACATCAAATATATTGTTCTAAGCATGTAAAGGTAGTATATTATACCTGTAAAGTCCCATCCTTTTAGCAAGGTTGGAAATTTGTTCATAGTCTCTCCTATCTCTTTTATCTCTAGATACAATTTCTTGGTCATTTTCGCTACGTAACAGCATGCTGAGTTTCCATTTCCATTCATCAATGTTGGCAACCGAAGACGACGCCTAATAACATCAATCAATTGTAATCATAGCTATCAATTAGCATTCAAACAAGCTCTTTTTCTTTTCCATTTCCATATAAATTAAGTGAGAAAAATACACATAATTCAAAAAGTAGGGGGAAAAGGAGTTGAGAGAAGGAAGAAAACCTTATGGCTCTCAAAATCGCACTCGTATTCATCATCTGAGAACTGCTCTGCCGCGTACCCGCATAAATGGCGTCGTAGAGGGAGATAAAACCTGGAATAAGAAGAAGAAGAATAATTTGGGAGTAGAGGAGGGAGTGAATCAAACAAGGTGGAGGTTCTAGCGTTAGTGAATTTGAATCCCAAAAGGAAACATCTTAGCTTTGGGTTTTGCATTGTAATAAGCAGCAGAGCATTGGAATTGAAAACAATGGAACAAATTCAAAATTTTCTGTCCCTAAATATAATATATATGAAATCAAAATGAGAAAATGGTTGAAATTTTTCTCTTTTTTTCTTTTATTTGGTTAGGGTTTTGGGAATTGGGACTCAATTAATTTTGTTTGATGGATAGCTGGGTTGTATGAAAATGAAAGAAAATGGATGGATGAAGCCCATTAGAGACCCATTTTATTTATGTATTAGGGTTCTTGAGGCCTGAGGCCTGAGGCTAAGGGAGAGGGATGGGGTAAACTACCGTAATTGGCCTATACCATATGCCCAATGCCCAAACTAGCCTTGTTAAGTGAAAGCTTAAGGTTCGTTTAGTATTTGTTGTTAGCACAGTTTTTTAAGTTAAAAATTATATTTCACTGTAAACATAATACTACTAAATATTTTTTTTGACTTTTATGATTAAAATCATAATTTGGCTACTCAAACCAAAGAAATTAAGAAAATAGAGTTTTGCGATTTGAAAACTGATTTTTGAATAAAATGATTTTATTATCCTCACATCTTTAAATTTTTATTATTTTAAACATATTTTTTTTAACATAACATTTTAATTCCTCACAGCAGTGTCAAAAACTTAAAAGTTATTAAACTACATTTTTTTCACCATACTTTTTTTAACCCAAACTTTTTAAAATCTAAATTTTTTTAAACAGAAATGCTAAACTAAAATTAAAGGAAAACTCTCATTTGGGCTGCCCCTCTATCTATCTATCTATACTAATTATAAAACTTTTGAATCAATTGCTATTACGAATCAATTAGCATCAATTCATTTAAGTAATTTATTTCAAAACCAAAATAAAATAAAAATAAGATATTTTTATCTCTTGCATTGTTTATATAAATGCATTTAAAAAATTACTCAACTCTTAAAAAAATACCTATTTTACTCAATAAATTCTTCTCCACTACTTTATAATAATTAAATTACTTTTTTTACCTATTTTTTCTCATTTATTTTTTGACCTATTTTTTTTCTTTCATCCACATAGTGAGTATGTCAAAACTAATACTATATTTAAAAGCCTGATTAAGTTTGATGTCACGAGTCAAGTGATACCAACTCAACTAGATATTGCACATCCAAAATGTGGATGAAAATGAAAAAAATGAGTTGAAAAAAAAATTATATATTAAAATAAATTTATCTAATGATGTAAGATGTGAGTAGTTTTCTTAAAAATGAAAAATAATGAAGCTATCTAATGATGTCACGTGTGTGATATATTTTTTTAAATATAGATGAATACCCTTAATTGTATTTTATATTAGAAATTTAATTTAATTTTTTAATAAATCTATCACCTGATTTGATGAATTATTAACTCGTAATACCAACTCAATCAGCCCTTTTAATATTAACTAGATTTATCACACTCACAATGTGGGTGGAAAAAATATGATTTTTTTTTTTATTTTAAAAAAAGTGTTTTAAATTAGAGTAAAAGTTATTTAAAAAAATGTTTAGTTTTTAAGATGGATAAGAAGTTACATGAGTTAAAATAGCTAGTTTTTTAGGAGGTGGGTAATTTTTGTTTTAAATGTTTATATTTAAAAAAGTTAAAAGACATTAATATCCCTAATTTTATTTTGATTTTTATATCAATTCTTCAACTGAATTGGTGTCGTTTAACTCGTAATATAAAACTCAGTCATAGATTTATAATAGTATAGTTTGTGACCCGTGCGATGCACGAATTAGCTTTATTTATGTGTAGTAACATTATCTAATCATTTACGTGTGAGATATATATATATATATAATAAATATAATATAATGAAGATATTAAGTAATAATAATTTTTTTTTAAACAAATTTGAAAAAAAGTCAGAACATATGATAATTAATATTTGAGAAATAATAAAAATATCCAAAATATAGTATAGATCGTATTATTAGACACACCAACAGAATTTTAAAATATAAACTAAAAGTTTTCATATTCTGAAATTAAATTTCTTCAATTTGCAGCATCTCCATCTTGTGCGATCATTTTTATACACCTGCAAGTTTATAATTTTAAGATAAGTTTTATTTATTTAGAAGAAACGATGATTTTAAAATGTTTAAGTAATGTACGTGATAACTTACTTGCGTGTACATATTCTTCTTGAAAGAGTTTCATTAATATCTTGGTTTTCAACATCTATATGGCTTGACAAACTTTTGTTCTTTTCAGAATCTTTGAACATGACATTTATTGCATAATTGTTTTCATGTAAAAGCTAAAATGAAATTGTTTCAATTTTTGAGTAGATAATGGTATTAAATTGTAAAAATAATTTGAAAAAAAAAATGCTCAAAAGGATTTAATGAAATGTATTAAACTATTTATCTTTTGTATTTTTCAAGTAAATACTGACTCTCCTCTTTTATAACAAACATATCTACTGCAGCTCCAAGATCAATGATTAACGAAACAAAATTAAAAATAATTAAGAAATTTATGTAAAAAATGATGAACAAAAATGCGTAATGTAATTAAAACATTGGATACATTACAAAAGGTGTTCCTTTCATATTTTTAGACCAGTTTACTATCTGCTGTAATTTTGCACATTGCAAGAAATGAAAAATAGCAGGGGAACAAAAGTTGAAAAAGAGGCTGAAGAAAATAATGAGCTTTAAGACTTTTATTAGAGAATGAGTTTCATGTTATCCATTTAAAATCAAAATTATTGGATAAAAAATATTGATAAAGTAGACTTATTTTGAATTTTGAGGTTTAATTATTTAAATGAATATTTTTAATTATTTTTTAATATTGATAAAGTAGATTTATTTTGAATTTTGAGATTTAATTATGTAGATGGATATTTTTAATTATTTTTAATGTTGATAAAGTAAACTTATTTTGAATTTTGAGATTTAATTATTTCTTTGATTTAATGTTAGACTATCGATAACGTATAGTTTATTTAGTTAATAATGATTTATTTAAACTATCCATTTGTTACTGATAATGATTAACATTTAAAGTTTGAATATATAATTTATTTTATTAGGATAATTGTCATTTAGTTTAAATGGATAATTTATTTATATGAATGGATAAATCATATTTTTACCCTAGTTTGTGACAAATTAAATGACATTTTATTTCAATTAACAAAAGTGGATAAACTTTGTTATTATTACAGATAAACTTTTGTTAGTCAAAGTACTTGGGAGGTCTTTCTACTTTATCATCTAAGGCAAATTAGTCTCTGTAATATAAATTGGTGTAATTTAATCCTTAATCTTTTAAATTTGAAACAATTTGGTAAAATAACTAATAATGTTTGTCGCAACCTACAAAATAACGAGTCTCATCGCAAGACTTTATTATTCGTTAAGCGTGACATTAAAACATCGAGGAAAAGTCGACTTAATTACTCTAGAAAAATGAAGGTTTTGAAAATGACCTTAAAAAAGACATGGAGTCGCCACCAATCTTTTTTAGCTAGGTGTGATCGGTCACCTATTAAAACCGGTTTTATAAAAATATTTTAAAAATTAATTAAAACATTTTTAAAACCAATTTCAAGTCTGCGTTTTAAACCAGAGAAATCAAAGAAACGGGTTCGGGACTCGGTTACGTGCGGGGAAGGATTAGCACCCCCACAATGCCCGTACAAAATGGTACCTTATTAATCGTGTGTTATCTCAAATCTCGGTAAAAAGTTGGTTTTAAATTTAGTATTTCAAGTTAATTCCCAATTTAAAGAAAAATAATTCCATTTTTAATTGAAAATGATTCGGAATTTATAAATTCAAAATTTTCCTATATTCCCCAACAAACGTGGCAAAATATAGAAATTTTTATTAGTTTTGGAAAACTTTCCGAATCATTCTCTCTTTTGAAGGAAAGATATTCCTTTATTAATGATAATTGATGATATTCCCTCCAGCAAACCCGGTATAGAACTCATGAATTATTTTAACTGAGGAATATCTTTATTTTTTATTGAAAAATCATTATCCTTTTGAAAATATTTTAAAAGATATGAATATGTATATGCATGACATAAATAAAAATGACATAGCAAAATCTAAATAATATAATGCTTCCTAAATGATATGATATAATGTAAATGCCTTAGCATATTCTAAAATGAAATGAAATATCCTTAGCATATTCTAAATGAAATAAAATATCCTAAGTTATATGACATATTATAAATAAAATGAAATAACCTAGATAACATAGTATATTCTATATGAGATGCAATATCCTAAGTCATATGATATATTCTAAATGAAATAAAATAACCTAAGTAACATAACATATTCTATATGAAATGAAATAATTTAAATGACATGGCAAACATGAATGATATGGCATATAAATTAAATGAGATGGAATATGAAATAATGCTATCATATAATATGCATGAAAATAAAAATGAAACTAATAATGCATGAACATAGTATATGCTAAATAATATGACAAAAAAAATAACTAAATAAAAAGCATAGGATATTATGAAATATTCCAAATCATATAATAAACAATATAACATAACTCAAAATCATAACAATATCATAGAAATTATCATAGCAAGAATCACATATTATATAAAATGCATGAATATAGAAAATGCAATGCATGAAATGTATTTTTTCCTTTAATAAAGGAAATCCGTATATCTAAAAAGATATCCGGCTACCTTAGGAAAATATGTCAAATTAAATATTCTAAAACAAAAATACTTTGTGATTATTTGAAAACTATTTTGAAAAGCTTGAATTAAAAATAAAAACTGGGCTAATTTCTTTAAAATGGCTCTAATTTTCCAAGTTTAAAAATCCGGACTTGACTACCCTTAACCCGAGACTTGAAAAACCATTTTTAGAGTTTAAAAAGGCTTAGAAACTACCCTAAGTCAGTAGCTAACCCTCCTAATCAGCCCACTTTAAGTAACTTAACCAAAACAGAAAAATGATTTTTCTTTAAATTCAATTCTGACTTCACTCACCAGTTTTAAGCCACTATTTTTTACCCAATTTTTAAAAATTCAAAAAATTCTGAACAAAATACTGAAGATTCAGGACATGTAAAACTACACGGAAAAAAAATCGGCTTAATTTTATGATCAAAGATGAATTACCAGAAAAATCGGAAAAGTACGAAAACTGGGTTAAAAAACTATTTTGTCAAAACACATTTTTGCCTTTGATAAAATCATTTAAAAATCGAAGTAAAAATATTTGAAACTCATAAAATGACTCACAAACAGTAGCTAGGACTTTTTGAAAGTTAGATAAAAATTGGCTAAGTAAAAAAAATCAGAAAGGTAGAATAATCAACTTGACAAACTTAATTTTCCACAAGTGTGCTCAAGAAAGCATGACTTTGAACCATTAATTGGCTCAAGTCATTATTCAAGTGGCATGAACATGAAATTTATGAAACAATACAGCAAACATAGTGCATGAAATGCATGAGCTTAAACCTAAATGTCATGAAAAAATGCATGGCATTCATATAGTGACCTAGACCTAAATGAACTTGCATGGCATTTAATGCAACCTAAACCTAAAATGCATGAACATGCATAGCAAATAAACCTAACTTAATAACTAAAATATACATGGCATTTTCACAAACACAAAGCATGCTTAAACCAAAAACTCAACCAAATATCATGCAAATGCTAACCTATCAACTAACATGGCAAGAATGCACATAAAATGCAAGAATTCCAAGGGTGGCCGAATAGCATAATGTAACTAGCAAACATGACATTTTCACAAACACTTGGTATACTGGCATGCAAAAGTAAATCAAATGTCATGTAAATGCAAAAACCTACCAACTAACATGGCAAAAAATGCAACACACAATGCAAAACACATGGAGTAGCCAAATGGCCTCAAGCTCCAACAAGCATGGCATTTTCACAAACACTTGGTATACTAACATGCTCAACTAAAATATAACACTTAAATCATGCAAAAACCACACAAGCATTTTCACAAACACTTAATATACTAAATCTAAAACATGCTCAACTAAGATATAAAACTCAAATCATGCAAAGACCACACAAACATTTTCACAAACACTTGATATACTAAATCTAAAACATGCTCAAATTTAAACATCATGAAAACAGAAAATTAAAAATGCAAAAACATGATATTTAAAACATAAATGGCAACAAATAAAGCAACCAAATTAAAATATAACTCAAGAATATGGAGTAACATAACATTTAAAACACCAAGATCAAAGAAAATAACATAAACAATATGGTAAAATAAATCAAAACAGCAACTTAGCTAAATAATGTAGGCCATTTGGCCATGGTGAGTTTATTGTAAAAAAAATGTAAAAAAAATATATTCAAGAAGGAGATGAAGGAAGAACTTAAAAAGAACAATATAAAAACATTTATTTAAAATGGAAACTCACCAAATAGTAATCAAAATAGCAAAAATAAGAATGGAAAATCAAGAAAGTGCAAGAGTTGGTGCTCAAGAGCAACCTCAAGAAGCTATCTTTCAAGTTTTATCTCTTCAAACTTTCCTTTCTTTTCTAAACTTTTCTTTTTTGCTTTCAAATAAGGAGAGAAAAAACTAAGTAAATAACAAAAGAACTCAGCAAAATCAAATGAAAAAATGAATTTTCTGCCCTCCCCCAAGTGCTCGCTGAATGGACCCTTTAATTGCCCAAGGATGTTGTCATTTTTCTTGTAACCGATTTTCCATCAAATGGCTAATAATTCAAGGTGAAAAATCATGAAATTACCACCTTTATATTAGCATCTCAGCTCTCTCAAATTACAGCTGTTCAAGAATAATGTTGACATCTCTCTTGACCTATGTGGCTTAATCACCATGGCTTGATCAAAGAGAATCTCTAACTAACTCTTGATTTTTAGCCATTTGATTGAAAAATCAGAAGCTTCCTCCTTCCTTTGGGCTTGGGCAGGCCAGCACTTCTCTTTTCCAGCCCAACTCTGATTTTTTGAAAGGCCCAAAGAAGCCCTTTTCGGTTGCTTGGGTGAAATGACCGTTTTGCCCCACGGATGCAAATAAATATCAAACGGACTCCAAATTAAATTTTTATTTTTTAAATACTTCAAAAATAATAAAACATTGAGTTCTGGAAGTTTTCAAAATTATCCAAGTCCGTTTGCTATTTATTTGGATTTTTTCTTCCAAAAATGCCCTTTTATGCCCCTATATTTTACCATGTTTTAAACGAGCTCCAAATCAAGATTTTTCTTCACCAATCTCTTCAAAATAATTAAAAAGTGTGATCTGGAAGTTTTCATAATTTTTGGAACTCATTTGGTATTTTTTCGGGATTTATCGGCTTGAATTACTACGTAGGAGGCCCGGGATTTGGCCATCTTGTAAACGGACTCCGAATCAAGATTCTCTTTTGTAAATCTCTTCCAAATAATTTAAAAATGAGATCTGCAAAATTTTAGAATTTTTGGAGCTCATTTGCTATTTTTTCGGGATTTATCTTCTTGAATTATTGCATAGGAGGCCCGAGATTTGGCCATTTTGCAAAAGAACTCCGAATCAAGATTTTCTTATGCCAATCTCTTCCAAATAATTTAAAAATGAGATTTGAAAAATTTCAAAAGATTTGGAGCTCATTTGCTATTTTTTCAGGATTTTTTTTTGAATTACTGCATAAGAAGCCCACGATTTGGCCATTTCGCAAACGAACTCCGACTCAAGATTTTATTTCGTCAATCTCTTCCAAATAATTTAAAAATGAGATTTGCAAAATTTCAAAAGATTTGGAGCTCATTTGCTATTTTTCCGGGATTTTCCTTTTTGAATTACTACATAAGAAGCCCGGATTTGGCCATTTTGCAAACGAACTCCGAATCAATATTTTATTTTACCAATCTCTTTCAAATGATTTAAGAATGATATTGACAAATTTTTAGAATTTTTGGAGTCCGTTTGCTATTTTTCCCAAATTTTCCAATTTTGGCCTTTTGCCTCCGAAACCCGGTTTTGCTCAAAACAAGTCCAATGTTCAAATTTTCTTCAAGCTGAGCCTTGGGCTATCCCTTTTTAATCATTCCTCATCCATTGGGGGCTTTGGTCATACCAAGTCGGGCCATTTCCGTGATTCTTCCCGATTTCACCGAAATCCACTAAAAACCCTAATTCTTGATTTTTTTCCCGGATTGACTTTTCGTTCGGTTTTTCTTGCAAGTGACTTCTCCATTACCCATATTCAGTGCTTATGTTTCATTTGGAACCTTCAATTTCGACCAATTTGATCGTTTAAGCATTTTTCCCCAAATTTCTCGGATTAGGGTTTCCATTCTACTAAATCTCCAAATCCCAACTTTCGAACTGCATATCTTTCAATGTAGACCTCGGATTATCAAAATTCTTTCACCATTTTAAATTGAACTTAAAATCTTGATTTTGAAAGTGGGTTGACTTTTTTAGTAGTTGACTTTCTGGGGTTGACTTTTTCGGGGTTGATTTTTTTGGGGTTGACTTTTTTCAAGTTTGACTTTTTATGCTCACCCTCTTAAACTAAGTCTCGGAGTACCACCTGTAGGATGAAAACAGTCTTTTTACACTCGAAAACATCAATATAGGAAGAAAACATACCTGTTTAGTGGTCCGGACAAAATTATGTGTCTACAGCTGCCCCTCTTTGGCTATTGCTGAGAATCAGGAATTAGGCAAAGATAAACCGACACTAATTTTGTACGGTCAGTGACATCACATGTGAAGGAAAGGAAAATGGGTTTTCTTTTTCATTCTTCTATCATTTTTTCATTTTCTATTTTTTTCTATTTTTTTTCCTTTTTTCTTTTTTCCTTGTTTTTTTTTTTAAAACAGTAAATTGAAGATTTTGTCCTTAAATTGAATTCCCTGACTTATCAAGGCTCGACCCGTCTTAAGGAAATGAATTCGATTTTCAAAACAAAAAATTATGCCTGAAGGTCTTTAAAATAGTGCCCGGAGGTCTTTAAAATGGTGCCCGGAGGTCTTTAAAATGGTGCCCGGAGGTCTTTAAAATGGTGCCTGGAGGTCTTTAAAATGGTGCCCGGAGGCCTTACCTGTGATTTTTAAAAAAATTATGCCCGGAGTTCTTAAGAATGTTGCCCGGAGGTCTTACCCGTGATTTGAAAAATTATGCCCGGAGGTCTTAAAAATGGTGCCCGTAGGCGTTACCCCTGAAAAAAAAAAAGTTATGCCCGGAGGTCTTAAGAATGTTGCCTGGAGATCTTACCCGTGATTTGAAAAATTATGCTCGGAGGTCTTAAAAATAGGTTTTGAAAATATCTTGACGACGGTCTCAGGTTCGACTCATTTGATAAAACAGAATGAATTCAATTTAAAACAGAAAGGAATACCTTGACGGAGGTCTCAAGGCTCGACTCATTTGATAAAACGGAATGAATTTGATTTAAAACAAAAGGAAATACCTCGATGGCGGTCCCAAGGCTCGACTCATTTGATAAAATAGAATGAATTTGATTTAAAACAAAAGGAAATACCTCGACGGTAGTCTCAAGGCTCGACTCATTTGATAAAACAGAATGAATTCGATTTAAAACAAAAAGAAATACCTCGACGGTGGTCCCAAGGCTCGACTCATTTGATAAAACAGAATGAATTCGATTTAAAACAGAAAGGAATACCTCGACGGAGGTCTCAAGGCTCGACTCATTTGATAAAATAGAATGAATTCGATTTAGAACAAAAGGAAAAACCTCGACATTAGTCTCAAGGCTCGACTCATTTGATAAAACAGAATGAATTCGATTTAAAGCAAAAAGAAAATACCTCGACGATAGTCTTAAGGCTCGACTCATTTGATAAACAAAATGAATTCGATTTAACACAGAAATAAATACCTTGATGGTGATCTCGGAGTCTGAATCTTTTGAGAAGCAACACGATTTCTCTTTGGGTAAGTCCAAGTTTCCCTGGCTTCTGCAATGTTAGCTAAATGCAATGATGAGAATGTCATGCTTTGCAAATGCTTGTATGTTTCCTAAAATAAATGCAATCAAATGATTGTGCCAATTTCTAATCCATGGTTTCTTTGAGGTTCACAGATTATATGACTTTAAGACAGAGTCTTCAATTGTTCATTGATGCCCCACTTAAGGAATTCTTCACTCCAGATATCTTGTCAAACAGTCTCAGTTTCTGTCTTTCGCTGAAATTAACAGATTTTCTGACTTCGTGATGGAGTTTCCAACACGTTCGCTGTTCCCTTTTCTTTGATGATCTTTCCAAACCTTTCCCAAGATTTAAATCTATTCCTTAGTAATACTTTGAAATCTTTTTATTTAAAGATTTTTATTACTAATTATCATTCAATTTAATAACAAACATAATGCATCTCAAAAATATATGAAAGAAAGTATGAATCAGGCAAAAATTGTCATGACAAGGATAACAAGAATTTATTGCAAGAAATGTTTTAAAATGATAAAAATAAATATCAAGGATATAAGAAACAAATATAAGGTTATAGGCTATAGATGCCCTAGATGCGGAATATCTTGGACCCTTCCTTTTTCAAACCATCTGAAATTTCTCTTGAACAAGCAATTCACTTGGGTAATCTCTTAGCTTCTGTAGTTGCATCAGACTGAGTTGTTCCCCTTTTCTCTGATTGTCAGATACTTTCTCCCCCTTTACAAGGAGCATTGGTTCAAACTTTGATTAGTACTTGAGCCGCCTTTTATTGGTTTTCAACTCAAGTGTCCTCCGTTCGATATTAAGTCGCCCTTTGTGGGTTTTTGGCTTAAACCTCTCCTTTTTCATTATTTTTTTTTTCCATTTTTTTTTGTATTCTACCCAGCATCTGAGAATTCTAAATGCTTCCAAGGTAAAAATATCAATTCAAAAGATGGGATGAATTCTGAGAATAACCTTTCAAATTAAATATCTATGCTTGATCAAAATGGGCTTTTAAAGCATGTAATGTAGGCCAAGGTTTAGTTTTAGAAAGAAAGGATAAATAGGCCGAAAATATGTTTAAGGGTGATTGGATCAAGGATCACTTCCTGAGGAGAACTCATTCTTGAAACATTTGTCCCTTTTTGGACTTTCTTTTCTTTTTTGCTTTGTTGGCTTTCATTTGCCACATTTTCTGATGGCTTTTTTTTTTTTTCTTGCCATGATTTTTGATTATCTTTCCTCTTATTTGCCTTCCAGTGTAGAGGGTGATCCTTGATCAAGGTTTTAAAGAAAGAAATAATTCTTAAGGCTCAAAGGGGTGACTAAGGATAATTTCTTCTTAGTGGAAGGAATATGAAAAACGGCCATTCATCATATCAAGCATAAATATTTTCTTTGAAAAGCAATTCTCAGGGGAAATAGATATATAGAATTTCTATTTTTACACTTGGAATCATTCGAATTTTCATGTGCACAACATCACACATTTTTTTAAGCATAATACTTATTCAATTCATCAGCATTCACGGGATGTCTAAAATCATCTCCATCCATCCGAGTTAGAATCAATGCTCCTCCAGAAAAAGCTCTCTTTACCACATAGGGTCCTTCCCAATTTGGAGCCCATTTTCCTCTTGGGTCCTTCACTATAGAGAGAATTTTCCTCAATACCAACTCCCCCTCTTGGAACTGTCTGGGATGAACTTTCTTGTTGTGGGCTCGAATCATCCTTTTCTGACACAACTGCCCGTGACATATTGCTTTCATTCTTTTCTCCTCGATGAGATTCAACTGTTCATAATGAGCTCTAACCCATTCTGCTTCCTCTAGGCCAACTTCCATCAGAACCCGAAGTGAAGGGATCTCAACTTCAATAGGTAACACTGCTTCCATCCCGTATACCAAAAAAAACGGTGTTGCCCCTGTGGATGTGCGGACCGAAGTACGATATGCATGAAGAGCAAACGGCAAGATCTCATGCCAATCTTTGTACACATTGGTCATCTTCTCAACAATCCTCTTGATGTTCTTGTTAGCTGCTTCTACTGCGCCATTCATCTTTGGACGGTAAGGTACCGAATTATGATGTGTGATCTTGAATTGAGTACACACTTCCCTCATCATCTTATTGTTCAAATTGAGAGCATTATTCGAAATAATTCTTGCTGGCAACCCGTAACGGCATATGATTTCTTTCTTGACGAATCTACATACCACCGACTTTGTTACATTCGCATATGAAGCAGCTTCTACCCACTTTGTGAAATAATCTATGGCCACCAAGATGAAACAATGTCTATTTGAAGCTTTCGGGGTAATAGGCCCGATCATATCCATACCCCACATTGAAAAAGGCCATGGTGCAGTCATGACATGTAATGGTGATGGCGACACATGAATCTTATTTGCATAAATCTGGCATTTATGGCACTTCCGGGAATAACTGATACAATATCCTTCCATCGTCAACCAATAGTACCCTGCCCTCATAATCTGTTTAGCAAGCATGTGACCATTAGCATGGGTGCCACATATCCCTTCATGGACCTCTTCTATGATTCTCCGAGTTTCGACAGACCCGACACATCTCAATAGGACTTGATCTTTCCCTTTCTTGTAGAGAATCTCACCATCTAGAACAAAACCCATTGCTAACCTTCTCAAAGTCCTCTTGTCATTCTCTGTTGCTTGTTCTGGATACTGTTGACTCTTGATGTACTGAAAGATGTCATTATACCAAGGGAAACCATCTGCTTCTTCTTCGATACTCAAACAGTGGGCAGGAGATTCATATATGCTCATCTTGATTCGGCACAACTTCCGCCCCTTCATTTACTTTAAACATTGATGACAAAGTAGCCAGAGCATCCGCCATTCGGTTTTCTTCTCGAGGAAAGTAATTGAAATTCACTTCTTCGAACTCCTCTAATAAACTCAGTATGAGTTCTCGGTATCGGATTAGCTTTGTATCTCGGGTTTCCCATTCTCCTCATAACTGGTAAATTACCAAGGCTGAGTCTCCGTAAACTTCCAATACTTTGATCTTTCTGTCCACTGCAGCATGAAGGCCCATAGTACATGCTTCATACTCGACAGTATTGTTTGTACAATCAAAATCCAATCTAGCAGTGAAAGGATAACAGTCTTCTTCTGGGGATATAAGCACTGCACCGATTCCATGCCCCATGGCATTAGATGCGCCATCAAAGTACATTTTCCATACTTTCTTTTTCAGAGGAATATCATCTGCTTGCGACACATACATCAAATCTTCATCGGGGAAGTCAAAGTTCAATGGCTCATAATCTTCCACTGCCCGACTTGCTAAGAATTCAGCCACTGCACTGCCCTTGATAGCTTTTTGACTTACATATACAATGTCGTATTCTGACAATAAAACCTGCCATCTTGCTGTCCTCCCTGACAAAGAAGGTGCTTCCAACATGTACTTGACTGGATCAAGCTTGGCAATCAGCCACGTTGTGTGATACAACATATACTGTCTAAGTCTTCGAGCAGTCCAAGCTAAGGCACAACACAACTTTTCTACCGATGAATATTTCAACTCATAATCTGTGAATTTCTTGCTGAGGTAGTAAACTGCCTGTTCTTTCTTTCCAGTTTCATCAAGCTACCCCAAAACACAACCCATGGATCTTTCAAATACTGATAAATACAGTATCATTGGTTTATCCGAAATAGGTGGCATTAATATTGGTGGGTTTGATAGATAATGCTTAACCTTTTCAAAAGCAATCTGACACCCTTCATCCCATTCTCCTGGATCATGTTTTCGAAGCAACTTAAGTATTGGATCACATTTGTCGGTTAACTGTGAAATAAACCGAGCAATGTAATTCAATCTCCCCAGAAAGCCTCTTACTTCCTTTTGAGTGTGAGGTGGTGGCAGATTCTGAATGGCCTTCACTTTATCTGGGTCAATCTCAATTCCCATTTTGCTGATGACAAAACCCAACAACTTCCCCGAGGTGACTCCAAAAGTGCATTTTGCCGGATTTAACTTGAGTCTAAATTTCTTTAATCGTTCAAAGAGCTTCTTAAGATTCGCAATATGCTCCTCTTCTCCGTGTGACTTTGCGATCATATCATCAACGTAGACCTCAATTCCTTTATACATCATATCATGAAATAAGGTCACCATGGCTCTCTGGTATGTTGCCCCAGCATTCTTCAATCCAAATGGTATTACTTTGTAGCAGAAGGTTCCCCACATTGTAACAAATGTGGTTTTCTCCATATCTTCCGGTGCCATCTTGATCTGATTGTATCCTGAGAATCCGTCCATGAAAGAAAATAAAGAACGTTTCGCTGTATTATCCACCAGAGTATCAATGTGGGGCAAAGGGAAATTATCTTTAGGGCTGGCCTTGTTCAAATCTCGATAATCAACGCACATCCGCACCTTGCCATCCTTCTTCGGTACTGGAACAATATTTGCCACCCATTCTGGATATTTTGGCATCAAATTGTTTCTTCACCTCCTCTTTTATCTTTAACAGCATATCAGGCCTCATTCTTCTCAACTTTTGCTGAATTGCCTTGCACTCTGGCCTCAAAGGGAGCTTATGTACCTTAATATCCGGATCTAACCCTGGCATATCTTGGTAAGACCATGCAAATACATCCACATACTCCTGGAGCAAAGCCATCAATTCACCTTTTATTAATGGCGATAATGAAGTTCCAATTTTGACTTCTTTTATCTCTTCACCGTTTCCCAGATTTATTGTTTCCAATAACTCCTTATGAGGAAGTACTTGCTTTTCTTCTTGTTCTATTTTTCCTCAATAGATCCGGAGGTAGACCATAATCCTCAGTATCTTCATTAGCCTCAAAATCACCCGTGCAAATGGGTCTTTCAAAATCAATTTCAGAATTACTAACAGGAGGGTCCTCTTATTCCGCATCCGTACACCTGTAAATAGGTGGAGATAAAACAATATAGGAAAATATATATAGAAAACAAAATAAATAACAAAAATGAAAGAATATGGAACGGGCACCAATCATGCACCCTTCTTGCAACCATTTTCAAACTTTCCATACCTTCCACCAATCCTGCCTTGACCATTTCAGCCCATACTGTCATCATCGGAGTCTGAACTTCCCCAATATCCCTTTTTAATCTTCTGTCCCCTCCGGTCAATATTGCATTCACCTGATTCCCAGCATGATTGGGCAATGGGTTTCCAGCTACGTTTGGCCCATTTTTTGATCCAAACTTCACTATCCTAGCATTAATCAGGCTTTGGACTTTCTTTTTGAAGGCCAGGCAATCTTCAATTGAATGTCCTTGGATTCCCGCATGGTATGCACAGTTGGTGTTTGCATTGTACCATCTTGGATATGGAGGTGTCAAAGGTTTTAGGTACACGAGTGCAACAAGTTGACCCTGCAACAGTTTTGGATATAGATCACAGTAGGTAGTGGGAATCATATCAAATTGGGCTTTTTGATCGTTCCTTGGTGAATGTTGGTCATTACGCGCAGGCCCTTGTGTGTTTGGAACAACATTTCTAGGAAGGGTGATTTGAGGGGATATACCAGTTGGGAATGGCTATTGTGGAATATTGGTGTAGGGGAACGGGTTTTGGGTAAGGTGGTTGATATTGGGGTAATAAGGATTATACCCCGGGTATGGTGTGTAAGGTGTCGGAGGTGCATAAGGTATGGTAGGGGTATAAGGCCTCAGTGGTGTGAATGGTGTAGGAGGTGTATAAGGGTATTGGTTAAAGCTTACTGCATGGGTTCCTCCTTTTTCTTTGTAGGAAAAGCTCTCTTCGGGGTAGCAGACTCACCCCCTTCCATCTTTCCATTTTTAATGGCTGACTCAAACATTTCTCCAGATATTACCATATCCGCAAAATCTTTGGTAACATTTCCCACCAATCTGTCATAATAAGGTGCTTTCTATGTGTTGATGAAAAGCACCGTGGTTTCTTTGTTGGTTAAAGGGGGTTGCACTTGTGTGGCCAGATCCCTCCACCTCTGTGAATACTCCTTGAAGGTCTCATTGGACCTCTTTTCCATGTTCTGTAATGACAGCCTGTCTGGTACCATGTCAGAAACGTGCTTATAGTATTCCATAAAAGCCCTGGCCAAATCCGTCCATGAACGAATCTTGGTACGACTGGGTTGGTTGTACCATCGGGTGGCTGACCCTGTTAAGCTGTCCTGGAAGCAATGAATAAGCAATTTTTCAATATCCTTATGCCCTGTCATCCTTCTACAGTACATAGTCAGATGAGCCGATGGGTTGGTGGTCCCATTATACTTTTCAAAATCTGGTACTTTGAACTTCGATGGAATTATTAGATCATGTACCAAGCTCATCTCTTTGGCATCTAGACAGCCAAACAACTTTGCTCCTTCCACTGCTCTTAGCCTTTCTTTCCACAACTGATATTTCTTCTCAGATTCAGTAGTTTCGACCCTCTTTGGTTCAGTCATTTTGGCCCTTTCCTTCTCTGCCATTTCTTCGAAGTCTAGAACCTCAACCTCAATTGGATCAACTCCGATGTTACCCCTTTTTGGACCGAAATTCTGTGCTTCAGCCGCCGGCTGGATGTAGATGTAGGATGCTGCCCCAGTTGGGATTTCATTTCTGGCTATTTCTCTGTACAACTTCTGGTCTATTCTCCTGATTCACTGCCCCCATTCTAGCAACTGAATTCTCTCCGGGCCACTTTTGCTTCATCATAATGCTCATCATCTCCATGAGCTTTGTCATCTGTTCTCGTGTCTCCTCTTGAGACCTAGTCAACTGTTCTTGTAGTTCTTTCTAGATTCTTTCCTTTCTCTCAATTCTGGCAAGCTGATCGTTTTCCATGGCTTTTGTTCGAGATCGAGTATTGTAAGAGTGTTGGAAATCTGGTTCTTTCTGAGTGCGACCAATTGTACCTTTATTTTTTAAAAACCATGGATTAGAAATTATTGACACATTTCTTATTTTATATTAAAAAAAATTAATAAACGAATAAATGAATGAATGTAGGAATGAATTGGTGTTAATGAATGAACAACTAAGTAAATGACTAAGTGTATGAACATATAATGAATAAATGAATAGACCAATAAATGACTAAGTGTATGAACAATTTATAAAGAATAAATGAATGAATGGTTTTGAACAAATAAAATATAAAAGAAAGAATTAGTGAATAATGAATGCATTTAAAGTATTGGCCCTGGGATAATTCCAACCAAACGGTCTTTCATTGATTTCCTGAAACTAAATACATCAAAGAAAAGATCCCTCCTTTAGACAACATAATAACCTATCTCTCCTAAAAACTATTACAAAACACTAGTAATTCCCTCGGATTTTGGACTTTCTTCACTGTCCTCTTTTGATTGCCTTGCTCTTCCATCTGATCCCTACTTGTTCACGACCCTTTGACGTGTCAGCAGAAGCATCGCCGTGTAAGCTTTCCCTAGCTTGTTTCTCCAGTTGATTTGCTCGGGCTTCCTCATGTTTTGCTTTCTCCTTCCAGTAGTTATTCTCCTTCTTGAGGTTTTGACCTCATGTTCCCACTCTTCGGAAGTTTTGAGAGTCCCCTCAAATCTGAGCTCAAAACGATACCTCTTGTTCTCCAAATGTAATTCCCGAAGATCGCCTTTAACGGTGTCCTTTTCTCTCTTAATCTGTTCCTTCTTTTTTTCCTGAGCTGATTCCCTATCTTTCATGTCCTCAAGCTCTTCTTGTAGTCGGGCAATCTCCTTGCTCATTCGGGCCTTTTCTTTGTCAAATTCCGCTCTTGCAATTTCTAACTCTGATGGCATTTCCCTCGGTGGCGGATTCATGAACTGGACCTCCTCCCCGTCTGATATCAATAGTCTATCATTAACCCTTAATTCCCTCCATACCAGGTAATCAGGTGTGACGGTGTCGGCATATCTGGCCACTTTTATCCGGTGAGTTTTCTTCCATGCTTCAATCGCTGCCCGCACTTTTCCAGAATATCCGTCTTCCCCATAAGTGAACTCTGATGATCCTAAATTATGAGTCATGGGTGTGAATTGCCGAGACTCAACCTGTTTTTGCACCAACAGAGGCGCATAACTCACAGACCCGAAAATTTCGAGCAGTGGAACTCCCGGGTTGTCCCCACATTTGTACATAATCGGCATAGGAACCATCCACGGAGCTCTCCAAGTCACTATCTCCCCTTTTAGATTCCGGAACATGTTGACCCATTTCTCTTCATTCCCGTCATTAGGCCAATCATTTTGAAGGAATTCCCTAATCGAAACTAAAGTCTTCATGTACGGCCTGAAGGATACATTTTCTATCTTCCAAAAGTGACTTTGAATCCAAATATAAAGGAGTTGTACACACCCCTTGATCCTCCCTTGTCCTGCCCTTTTACAAAAGTTCAGGGATCGGATAGTATCAACTATGATGGCCGGAGATGGGTTGATCTTCTGTTCCAACTTTTTGAAGAGATCAAATACGGCTATATCCACATGACCCAATATCTTCGGGAATATGATTAACCCGTAATGGCTAGGGCGAAGATGTCCCTGGCTTTTGCTTTGTCGGAACAACCCAATATCAACTGTCAGAGAGTTTCCCACGGAATGCACCCATTTTCCTGCTTTGTGTCCACATGACTCTCAACCCATGTTGTATCCATTCCTGTGATCCTAGCCACTTTCTTCTTCAAACCTGAAGGTTTCATCTCCTTCAAATATACCCGATCAGGATTAGGACATTCAATACGTAACAGTGTTGAATATTCTTCGACCAGTGGCGTCATATCCTCCTTGTTAAAAGTGAAACATCTATAAGCAGGATTCCAAAACTGTACCATAGCCTGAATCAACCCACTATTAACCTGAATTGGAATTAAGAGTGCTATGTCTCCATATTTCTGAGTGAAGGCTTCTTTCTCTGATACATTCCACTGGTTCCAAATGTCGGCTAACCCTCGGAGATTATTCTGTCTAGGATCCACTTTGACCTTTTCGGCAATACTGACACATAATCTTTCTTGAGGCAATCACCATCCTCCCTCTGATCTTTTTCCGACCGTGCCCTGACTACTGCATGATCTTCTATCACTAAAATAACCTGACACTCCATGAAAGTCCTTTGGGTTGATAACTATCCCGAGGCCAATAAACTTCAAGTGTATGATGATGTCTATGATGCATGTCAAAGAAAAGAAAACAGAAAGAAATAGATTAGTAAGGAAATGAATTCACAAATATAACATAAATAACAACATGCTTTTAAAAAAAATGTCCCAAAAATTTAAACAGAGCTTCGGCATTACGACGCATTTGGGACAAAATAATAATAATAAAAAAATACGAGTGGTATGATGTTCGTTCATCATCACCCAATTTGTATCTAACATATAGAAAGATGGTAAAAGGTTGAAAATGTTCCTCCATGTGTTCTTAAACTTCGGGTATCTAACAGAAATTAGGCATGGCTTCGCCTAGTTTCACTATATGAAGGTGAATTGGTTATAAGGCCCCGAATTGTTCCTCACTCTCGCCGGTGAAGGCTAGTAAGGCACCCCGATAAAAGCGGGTTCAATTCGTTAGAGTATATTTTCCTATGCCCGTATGGAGGATTATCACGAAGGCATTAGGTACTTTGTACTCCGGAAGTGTTTCACTTGCCCATACGGAGGATCAATCACGAAGGCGTAGTTACTTTACTTCCACTTAAAAGGACGGAACCCGGGTAGAGGATTCATGTTATGCAAATGCAAATACAGTGTGTGTGGAGGAACAAAACAAACATGTCACCACCTATTCTACAACCCTTATTCTAAATACCCCACTAAAATCAAACAATGTAAAGCATCAATCAAACAAACATATAAATCAACGCAACAAAATAACCAGAGAACAAATAATAATATGAATGCAAATGAATATGGACATATTAAAACATTTTTTTATTTTCAAAATTCTCTTTTTTATTTAAAAAAAAAATTATATGGGAATTAAAATTAAATACCAATTAAACCAACAAAATTGAGACTTAGATAACACACGAAAAATTCTAGGCCTGACTCTCTAAAAAGTCCCCAGTGGAGTCGCCAAAGCTATCGCAACCTAAAAAATAATGAGTCTCATCGCAAGACTTTATTATTCGTTAAGCGTGACATTAAAACATCGAGGAAAAGTCGACTTAATTCTTCTAGAAAAATGAAGGTTTTGAAAATGACCTTAAAAAAGACATGGAGTCGCCACCAATCTTTTTTAGTTAGGTGTGATCGGCCACCTATTAAAACCGGTTTTATAAAAATATTTTAAAAATTAATTAAAACATTTTTAAACCAATTTCAAGTCTGCGTTTTAAACCAGAGAAATCAAAGAAACGGGTTCGGGACTCGGTTACGTGCAGGGAAGGATTAGCACCCCCACAACGCCCGTATAAAACGGTACCTTATTAATCGTGTGTTATCTCAAATCTCGGTAAAAAGTTGGTTTTAAATTTAGTATTTCAAGTTAATTCCCAATTTAAAGAAAAATAATTCCATTTTTAATTGAAAATGATTCGGAATTTATAAATTCAAAATTTTCCTATATTCCCCAACAAACGTGGCAAAATATAGAAATTTTTATTAGTTTTGGAAAACTTTCCGAATCATTCTCTTTTTGAAAGAAAGATATTCATTTATTAATGATAATTGATGATATTCCCTCCAGCAAACTCGGTAGAGAACTCATGAATTATTTTAACTCGGGAATATCTTTATTTTTTATTGAAAAATCATTATCCTGTTGAAAACATTTTAAAAGATATGAATATGTATATGCATGACATAAATAAAATGACATAGCAAAATCTAAATAATATAATGCTTCCTAAATGATATGATATAATGTAAATGCCTTAGCATATTCTAAAATGAAATGAAATATCCTTAGCATATTCTAAATGAAATAAAATATCCTAAGTTATATGACATATTATAAATAAAATGAAATAACCTAGATAATATAGTACATTCTATATGAGATGCAATATCCTAAGTCATATGATATATTCTAAATGAAATAAAATAACCTAAGTAACATAACATATTCTATATGAAATGAAATAATTTAAATGACATGGCAAACATGAATGATATGGCATATAAATTAAATGAGATGGAATATGAAATAATGCTATCATATAATATGCATGAAAATAAAAATGAAAGTAATAATGCATGAACATAGTATATGCTAAATAATATGACAAAAAAAAATAACTAAATAAAAAGCATAGGATATCATGAAATATTCCAAATCATATAATAAACAATATAACATAACTCAAAATCATAACAATATCATAGAAATTATCATAGCAAGAATCACATATTATATAAAATGCATGAATATGGAAAATGCAATGCATGAAATGTATTTTTTCCTTTAATAAAGGAAATCCGTATATCTAAAAAGATATCCGGCTACCTTAGGAAAATATGTCAAATTAAATATTCTAAAACCAAAATACTTTGTGATTGTTTGAAAACTATTTTGAAAAGCTTGAATTAAAAATAAAAACTGGGCTAATTTCTTTAAAATGGCTCTAATTTTCCAAGTTTAAAAATCCGGACTTGACTACCCTTAACCCGAGACTTGAAAAACCATTTTTAGAGTTTAAAAAGGCTTAGAAACTACCCTAAGTCAGTAGCTAACCCTCCTAATCAGCCCACTCTAAGTAACTTAACCAAAATAGAAAAATGATTTTTCTTTAAATTCAATTCTGACTTCACTGACTAGTTTTAAGCCACGATTTTTTACCCAATTTTTCAAAATTCAAAAATTTCTGAAAAAAATACTGGAGATTCAAGACATGTAAAACTACACGGGAAAAACTCAGCTTAATTTTATGATCAAAGATGAATTCCCAGAAAAATCGGGAAAGTACGAAAACTGGGTGAAAAAACTGTTTTGTCAAAACACATTTTTGCCTTTGATAAAATCATTTAAAAATCAAAGTAAAAATATTTGAAACTCATAAAATGACTCACAAACAGTAGCTAGGACTTTTTGAAAGTTAGATAAAAATTGGCTAAGTAAAAAAAATCACAAAGGTAGAATAATCAACTTGAGAAACTTAATTTTCCACAAGTGTGCTCAAGAGAGCATGACTTTGAACCATTAATTGGCTCAAGTCATTATTCAAGTGGCATGAACATGAAATTTATGAAACAATACAGAAAACATAGTGCATGAAATGCATGAGCTTAAACCTAAATGTCAAGAAAAAATGCATGGCATTCATATAGTGACCTAGACCTAATGAACTTGTATGGCATTTAATGCAACCTAGACCTAAAATGCATGAACAAGCATAGCAAATAAACCTAACTTAATAACTAAAATATGCATGGCATTTTCACAAACACAAAGCATGCTTAAACCAAAAACTCAACCAAATATCATGCAAATGCTAACCTATCAACTAACATGGCAAGAATGCACATAAAATGCAAGAATTCCAAGGGTTGCCGAATAGCATCATGTAACTAGCAAACATGGCTTTTTCACAAACACTTGGTATACTAGCATGCAAAAGTAAATCAAATGTCATGTAAATGCAAAAACCTACCAACTAACATGACAAAAAATGCAACACACAATGCAAAACACATGGAGTAGCCAAATGGCCTCAAGCTCCAACAAGCATGGCATTTTCACAAACACTTGGTATACTAACATGCTCAACTAAAATATAACACTTAAATCATGCAAAAACCACACAAGCATTTTCACAAACACTTAATATACTAAATCTAAAACATGCTCAACTAAGATATAAAACTCAAATCATGCAAAGACCACACAAGCATTTTCACAAACACTTGATATACTAAATCTAAAACATGCTCAAATTTAAACATCATGAAAACAGAAAATTAAAAATGCAAAAACATGATATTTAAAACATAAATGGCAACAAACAAAGCAACCAAATTAAAATATAACTCAAGAATATGAAGTAACATAACATTTAAAACACCAAGATCAAAGAAAATAACATAAAAAATATGGTAAAATAAATCAAAACAGCAACTTAGCTAAATAATGTAGGCCATTTGGCCATGGTGAGTTTATTGTAATAAAAATGTAAAAAAAATATATTCAAGAAGGAGATGAAGGAAGAACTTAAAAAGAATAATAAAAAACATTTATTTAAAATGGAAACTCACCAAATAGTAATCAAAATAGCAAAAATAAGAATGGAAAATCAAGAAAGTGCAAGAGTTGGTGCTCAAGAGCAACCTCAAGATGCTATCTTTCAAGCTTTATCTCTTCAAACTTTCCTTTATTTTCTAAACTTTTCTTTTTTGCTTTCAACCAAGGAGAGAAAAAACTAAGTAAATAACAAAAGAACTCAGCAAAATCAAATGAAAAAAATGAATTTTCTGCCCTCCCCCAAGTGCTGGCTGAATGGACCCTTTAATTGCCCAAGGATGTTGTCATTTTTCTTGTAACCGATTTTCCATCAAATGGCTAATAATTCAAGGTGAAAAATCATGAAATTACCACCTTTAGATTAGCATCTCAGCTCTCTCAAATTACAGCTGTTCAAGAATAATGTTGACATCTCTCTTGACTTATGTGGCTTAATCACCATGGCTTGATCAAAGAGAATCTCTAACTAACTCTTGATTTTTAGCCATTTGATTGAAAAATCAGAAGCTTCCTCCTTCCTTTGGGCTTGGGCAGGCCAGCACTTCTCTTTTCCAGCCCAACTCTGATTTTTTGAAAGGCCCAAAGATGCCCTTTTCGGTTGCTTGGGTGAAATGACCGTTTTGCCCCCCGGATGCAAATAAATAGCAAACGGACTCCAAATTAAATTTTTATTTTTTAAATACTTCCAAAATAATAAAACATTGAGTTCTGGAAGTTTTCAAAATTATCCGAGTCCGTTTGCTATTTATTTGGATTTTTTCTTCCAAAAATGCCCTTTTATGCCCCTACATTTTACCATGTTTTAAACGAGCTCCAAATCAATATTTTTCTTCACCAATCTCTTCAAAATAATTAAAAAGTGTGATCTGGAAGTTTCCATGATTTTTGGAACTCATTTGGTATTTTTTCGGGATTTATCGGCTTGAATTACTACGTAGGAGGCCCGGGATTTGGCCATTTTGCAAACGGACTCCGAATAAAGATTCTCTTTCTCCAATATCTTCCAAATAATTTAAAAATGAGATCTGAAAAATTTTAGAATTTTTGGAGCTCATTTGCTATTTTTCCGGGATTTATCTTCTTGAATTATTGCATAGGAGGCCCGGGATTTGGCCATTTTGCAAAAGAATTCCAAATCAAGATTTTCTTTCTCCAATCTCTTCCAAATAATTTAAAAATGAGATTTGCAAAATTTTAAAAGATTTGGAGCTCATTTGCTATTTTTTCGGGATGTTTTTGAATTACTGCATAAGAAGCCCGGGATTTGGCCATTTTGCAAACGAACTCCGACTCAAGATTTTCTTTCGCCAATCTCTTCCAAATAATTTAAAAATGATATCTGCAAAATTTTAGAATTTTTGAAGATCATTTGTAATTTTTCCGGGATTTATCTTCTTGAATTATTGCATAGGAGGCCCGGGATTTGGCCATTTTGCAAAAGAACTCCGAATCAAGATTTTATTTCGCAAATCTCTTCCAAATAATTTAAAAATGAGATTTGAAAAATTTCAAAAGATTTGGAGCTCATTTGCTATTTTTTCGGGATTTTTTTTGAATTACTGCATAAGAAGCCCGGGATTTGGCCATTTTGCAAACGAACTCCGACTCAAGATTTTCTTTCGCCAATCTCTTCCAAATAATTTAAAAATGAGATTTGCAAAATTTCAAAAGATTTGGAGCTCATTTGCTATTTTTCTGAGATTTTCCTTTTAGAATTACTACAAAAGAAGCCCGGGATTTGGCCATTTTGCAAACGAACTCCGAATCAATATTTTATTTTACCAATCTCTTTAAAATGATTTAAGAATGAGATTGACAAATTTTTAGAATTTTTGGAGTCCGTTTGCTATTTTTCCCAAATTTTCCAATTTTGCCCTTTTACCTCCGAAACCCGGTTTTGCTCAAAACAAGTCCAATTTTCAAATTTTCTTCAAGATGAGCCTTGGGCTATCCCTTTTTAATCATTCCTCATCCATTGGGGGCTTTGGTCTTACCAAGTCGGGCCATTTCCGTGATTCTTCCCGATTTCACCAAAATCCACTAAAAACCCTAATTCTCGATTTTCTCCCGGATTGACTTTTCTTTCGGTTTTTCTTGCAAGTGACTTCTCCATTACCCATATTCAGTGCTTATCTTTCATTTGGAACTTTCAATTTCGACCAATTTGATTGTTTAAGCATTTTCCCCCAAATTTCTCGGATTAGGGTTTCCATTCTACTAAATCTCCAAATCCCAACTTCCGAACTGCTTATCTTTCAATGTAGACCTCGGATTATCAAAATTCTTTCACCATTTTTAAATTGAACTTAAAATCTTGATTTTGAAAGTGGGTTGACTTTTTCAGTAGTTGACTTTCTGGGGTTGACTTTTTCGGGGTTGATTTTTTTTGGGTTGACTTTTTTCAAGTTTGAATTTTTATGCTCACCCTCTTAAACTAAGTCTCGGAGTACCACCTGTAGGATGAAAACAGTCTTTTTACACTCGGAAACATCAATATAGGAAGAAAACATACCTGTTTAGTGGTCCGGACAAAATTAGGTGTCTAGAGCTGCCCCTCTTTGGCTATTGCTGAGAATCAGGAATTAGGCAAAGATAAATCGACAATAATTTTGTACGGTCAGTGACATCACATGTGAAGTGATGGAGACTCAATTAAGAGTTGTAAACCCAAGTGCAGGTTATGTTCAAGTAATAAATTCTCGGGTATCCGAGGTCGAACCACAGGGAAGCGTACTAGTAAGTATAAGTTTATAAATATATATGAAAAAGAAAATAAACAAGATATTAGGGAATCAATAACAAAGAAAGTAAACAAGATATTAGAGAACAAAATAAACAAAATTACATAAAAGCAATTAAACAAGATATAAAAAACAATAAGAAAGGATGTTGAGGTTAGAGAATCCACTCTTGGTGTTATGCTAAGATTAATCTTGTTTTATTACACAATTGAAATCCACACATAAGGGAGGTTCCAATCGGAAGGTTTAGCAATTCAGTCCAAATTGTCCAACGTCCATAGCATATGATATTATGTTCATTTGGTGTCCTCAAAACTCATAAAAAGAGTCCAAGCATTCCTTATGCCAAGGTATATGTCTACAACAAATCAAGGTTATGAAACCAAGCATTTACTGTGCCATTTTCATTGTCAATAATGAATCAAGATCCCTACTTTGCAAGTATGATTTTAAACCAAAAGAAAATATTATCTATACTAGTGTTTATAAATGATGATTCATTTTAGCTCATGTTTAAGAGACTAACCTTAGCATTTACCAAGAGCTTCACCTCATCACCTCAACAATATGATTAGCAACACATACTAAAAATGAAAAGAAATGTAAGAAGCATAAGTAAATAAAGAAAAAGAAAACTAGAGAAAGGAAAAAAGAAGAAAACTTAGAGAATTATATTACAATGGCTAATATCCTACCAATGTATAATTGTATCCTAATACTCATCCAAGGCCCTCTATTTATACACATTTTGGAGAGCTAAATGACAAGAGACAAGCTTTATAAATTTCAAAGGTAGGTATAATAGGTGGGTGCATTTTTCTAACAATTTTCGTCATGTTGTATGACAATTCTGATCAGCCAGCTTGATGGTCGATTTTGTCAATGTTGGAGGCTCGATCTGATCAAATGGTATTCTAGAAACATATGCCCCTATCAGTTATTGATCCATAGCCGTTGGAATCAGATCATTTGCTCATGTGGATCGGAAGATATGGTCAAAATACCAAAACGGTGCAGAACAGACGTCATTGCACATCAGCCAACTTGATGGTTGATTTCGGTAGGGAAAACGACTCCGTTTCAAGAAGTGTAAAACATGAAAAAGATAGATATGCCTCTTAACTTTGCACTGTCAAAATTTCAGCCTTAATGCTTCGGTGAAAGTCCAGATATAGCTGATATGGCAAAAGGTGACGGAACTGGAACTGAATTGGATTTGCCCTTAATTCTTGATTTAACCTAGTAATCTGAAATCACTCAAAGAAACTCATGAAAAACACCAAATTACATAAAAATATAAAAGATCATAAACACAAGTAGACTAAGCAATAATAACTCGTATTTGACACAAAACAATAATAAAACATAACTAAAAACTATATAATTATACGAGTTATCACACCCCACACTTAGATTGTTGCTAGTCCCTAGCAACGACTCAATAAAAATAAAATAAGAAAATCTAATCTAATCCATTTTCGTAGGAAATCACGGTGGCACTTAGCATGTGACACAAGCCTTTAAACCCCTAGGTGTCCCTAGTGGACGAGTTTAGTCTCGTGAGGGTTTGCTAGAACGATACCCACAAACATTGAAAAACTAAAATATAAGTAAACTACATACACTAAAAATATTTACTCCTAATCCTTTCAATATAAATTAGAGACAATCTTTGAACAAGTCTTATAAACTAATCAATAGCTCAAAGAATTTCACAAAAAATTCATGCTTGAATGTAAATAAATGAGTTAAGCCAATATTAACATAACATATTTCAATCAAAATAGTGCATATTCAAACTTAATCTCAACTTCTCACATGGGATACTCTCTTGATTTTCACTCTTTAAAGTAGTGGTAAAGTGTTTACACTCAATCAATCTCATGAAAACACTTCTACCATATGCTTGCTTTTCCACCTATTCTCCACTATTTAGATCATACAACTTCATAAATCAAGAGGTCTTTATTCAAGGTTGTAATGGGGCCAAAGTGTTATAATGTGGTTAAAGAACAAAAGGATAAAGATATCACAAAGGTTCCAAAGAGTTCATAGATTTTAGAGACATAATAAGATCATACAAATAAAACTTCTCAAAACTCTTATAAAGCACATAATAACATAGGCTAAATATTCATGTTGAGCCTTTGCATCATTCTAACCAACTTTGTAACATCTTTTTCTAGAAGTTCAAGAGAAGATTTTTTTTTTTTTTAATATGGGAATGTATTTAACAATGATCCCTTTCTTTTTCTCTTGACTTTTTCTTTTCTTTTCTTCCCCCACATTTATCTTTTGTTTCTAACCCAAATTTTCAACTAAAAATATCCCTTGTTTTTTTGCAATATGTCTCAAAATATATAATCCATCTTTAGAACAAGGGTAAGGATATAAGTATATTTAGGCTAGGTGTAAGTTGTGGTTACCAATAAAACAGCATATTTAATGTAGGCTCAAATTGGCTCACTAGTGGGGATGTTCTCTTAGAACATTAATAATGGATGGCTGTTTGGCTCTGGTTATAATCCTAATGCCTCTATCATATTCATGTTGTCACATGTATCAATATAGTCTCAAACGGTTTAAAGCAAGTTCTAGAGAATCATGTAATCATAAGAGCACTCAAGAAAGAAATTAGATTGATTTGTATAATGCATCAATCATTATAGGCTCAAAAACTCACAAGGATGATTATACAAGTCAGATTAAGTCTAAACATGCTTCTTTCTCAATCAACATATCATATTAACATTGGCTCATAAAAAGGTTGATATCAAGCTCAATTCTCATGAAAATCTTCTCACTAATAAATCTGTTTTAGACTTATGCAATTCATATCTCATTATAGTATTGAAAGTAACTAAAAAAAACACACTAAGTCTAAACATTTTTTTTTTTTTTTTTTTTTGAAGAAGATTAAATCAAACTGACAAGGTATGTCTCAAGTCTCCCTTACTCAGACCTTGTTCAGAATGAATACTTCTAAATGTCTTAAAACACAACAATTTTTTTTTTTTTTAGCAAAATATGTCCCTTACCCCTACTAAAATATGACATTGTCCCCAATGTCAAATTTTAAAGGTAGAATTTAGGAGATATTACCTGCAGAGGTTGCTAACCACTTATTATAACTGAGACACAACAAACAAAATGTTAGATAATGTTGCCGAAAGTGTATTTGACCTGTCAGAAGAAAATGTTAACCTAACAAAAGATTTTTGCGTGATTTCAGGAAGAAAATCAAAAAGAGAAGAAAAATCAACCGTAAAAGTCCAATGCAAAAAATACGAGAATAATTACACAAATCGAACAACAGTAAATTAAACCGAAATGAAATTATTGCAAATCAAACCAAAAGCTGAGAAGTCATTTATTGTAGTTGTGATTGTGGCTCACATCTTCCTCTGGTTTTACGTCCAGAAACGGCTTAAACGCCTTCTATGAGTCGAGGATATGCTTCCCATCCAGTTTTCTTACAAGCTGGCAAACAGGGTCTTTTAACATCAGATTCCCAAGATGTTGCCATTCCCTTTGGAATTGCGACCATAAATCAAGAATTTCTCTTTGTACGTCTCCACTAGGATGCGTCTCAAGAGAAAGTTGGATATTACCCAAATTCTCCTTACTCAGTCCATCCTTAATGAATTCAATTTTATCATCTCGATTAGAGGACGGAATCCCAATAGAACGACATTTACCGTTACACGTCCATCGTGCACACTTGTGGCAATTTGAACTCATGCGCTTTGCTCGTCGCTTCTTTGCATATGTGCTTCTACCTGTACCTGGTAAATGCAAAACAGGAAGATATTCATCTTCACGTACCTTGGCTTCAATTATCCAACGTATGTCTTCAGGAATCCCTTTGTGCATAAGCATTCTTAATCTTTCAAATCGAACTTGGTAAAGCTTCAGTAAAATATTCCGAGGAAAAGGAGGAAATCGTTTCTGCAATCTTGTGAGAATATCATCCATCTTGAAAAAAAATGAAAAAGAAATTGAAAGAGAAATTTATATACAATATCAGTTTTGTGGGTAGCTGATGGAACCGACTTAAATAATCACGGAGTACCGTTATCCGCCATTTAACCGGGGTTAAAAAAAAATGTATTTTTTCTTTTTTTTTTTTTTTTGAAGATTAGTAAAAATTATATTTACATCTAGTTATTTTCAAAACAAGGATCAGAAAGAAAAACAACCTCTTCTTGAGTAACATGGTTTTCCAAAAAGAGTTTGAGTCTTTGTCCATTTACCTTGAATACGTTACCATTTTGAGGATTCTCAATGTCAACTGCTCCATAATGATACACATGCTTAACCACAAATGGGCCAGTCCATCTTGATCTCAACTTACCAGGAAATATGTGAAGTCTAGAATTATAAAGTAGAACTTTTTGCCCAACATCAAATGTTTTTCTTGAAATTAACTTGTCATGAAAGGCTTTAGTTCTTTCTTTATGAATTTTAGAATTCTCATATGCATCATTTCTGAGTTCCTCAAGTTTTTGTTTCCAACAATGCTTAACCTGAAAAGAATTTAACAAAGAATCAGTGTGTGAAATTTCTGAAGCATTATCAAACTCACATTCAATTAAATAAGCTTCTAAAGGATCATGGAATGTGGTAGTGGTGAGATGTTCATGAACAAGTTCTTCAATGAAATCCACTTCATGTACTTCTGAATCATCACCAGGTTGCTTGCAAGTGTTGAACACATTTAATTCTAAAGTCATATTTCCAAAAGAAATGTTCAAAATACCATTCCTGCAATTTATCAGAGCATTAGAAGTTGCAAGAAATGGACGGCCTAATATAACAGGAATTTGAACATTTGGATTTGAAACAGGATGTGTGTCCAAAACAATAAAATCAACAGGGAAGTAAAAATTATCAATTTGAACCAAAACATCTTCAACTATCCCTCGAGGAATTTTTACAGAACGATCAGCTAGTTGAAGTGTAACAGGTGTTTCCTTGAGTTCACCTAAACCTAACTGTTGATAAACAGAAAAAGGCAAAAGATTAACACTAGCACCAAGATCAAGCAATGCACGTTCTATTCTAGTGTTTCCAATGATGCATGAGATTGTTGGACATCCAGGATCTTTGAATTTTGGTGGAGTAAGGTGCTGAATGATTGAGCTCACACTTTCCGTCAGAAATGCTTTCTTTTGTACATTATGTTTCCTTTTAACTGTGCACATGTCCTTCAAAAATTTAGCATAAGATGGAACTTGTTTGATTGCATCCAATAAAGGAATGTTAATCTTAACTTGTTTGAAAAGTTCATAAATTTCTGCATTTTGATTCAAATTCTTTATTGTTTGCAACCTTTGAGGAAAAGGAGCAGGATGCATACCTTTTTCTTTGTCCAAATTTTCAAGAAGTTCAGACTTACCATCATCCTTACCATTACTTTTCGGAGAGGAAGGAGGATCTTGGTCTTTTGATGGAATGTTTTTGTCAATTGCCTTTCCACTTTAAAGAGTTGTGATAGAACTGGCATTTTCCTGTTGAGTTTCATTGGAGCAAGAAACAAGACATTGAGTAGAAGGGTTAGCTTGAGGTTGAGCAGGAAACTTACCTTTTTCTTGAGTGCGTAATGAAGCTGTCAATGTGGACAAGGTGTTTTTGATCTCATTGATGTCCTGTGAAGTTTGGTTATTCACATTTGCTTGTGTTTGCATGAATGCTTGCAATGTCTCTTCCAAGGTTTGTACACGTGAAGGTTGATAGGAAAAAGTGTTGCCCGGCTTTTGAGATTGTGGTACCTGAACATGATTATTATTCCGCCAACTGAAGTTGGGATGATTTCTCCATTCATGGTTATACGTTTCAGAGTAAGGAGAAGGAAAAGGCTTTTTAAATGTGTTTATGGAATTTACTTGATCATGCAACGCTTCTTTAAGAATGGGAATGTTTGGACATTCAGAAGTGGGGTGTCCCATGATTTCACAAATTCCACAACTTTCTTCATTTTTAACCGTTTTGACTTCTTTTACTTCTCTAAGTTCCATGGCTTCAATCTTTCTAGCCAAATTAGCTACTTTAGTTTTTATCTCATCTTCTTGGCTAAAATGATATTTACCTCTGTTAGAAACAAGATTAGATCTATTGGAACTTTCAGAGGAATTATCTGTGTGCCAGGCTTGAGAGTTATCTGCCAAATGGTCTAGGTAGTCAAAGGCTTCTTCAGGTTCTTTTTCTAGAAACTCACCGTTACACATTGTTTCAACAAATTGTTTAGTTTCGGGAGTTAAACTTTCATAAAAGAAACTAATAAGACGCCATTTTTCAAAACCATGATGTGGACAAGAACTTAACAAATCTTTAAAACGCTCCCAGCACTGAAAAAATGCTTCATTTTGATTTTGATTGAAATTTTGGATCTGTCTTTTCAAAGTAGTAGTTTTATGTGCTGGGAAAAATTTCTTTAGAAACTCAGTTTGTAATTCTTGCCATGTGCCAATTGACCTTGGTTTTAAATTATGAAGCCAAATTTTTGCTTTATCTTTTAAAGAAAAAGGAAATAATTTTAGCTTGACAATTTTATTTGTACATTGTTGGTCATTAAAGGTGACACATACATCTTCGAAGTCTTTTAGAAACGAGTAAGCACTTTCCGATTCTAACCCATGGAAATTTGGAAGCAAAGCTATCATACCTGGTTTAAAACGAAAGTTGTTTGCATTGAGAGGAAAAATAAAACAAGAGGGTGATGAGCTTCGAGTTGGTTGCAAGTAGTCACGCATGGTGCGTACTTGTCTGTTCTCATCTTCAGCATGAACACTTTCATTGTCAGCCATGGTCGGAGTTGTATTAGAAAGATTACCTGAAAAAGTTTCACAATAAAATCTAACTAAACGACGAGATCTAAAATCACGTCGCCAAACAAGCATAAAACAAAGTTAATATACAGATTAGGCGGTATAACCAGCCAATAAAAATAAAACAAAGTTAATATACAATATAAATATAAATATATAGAAAATTAGGCGGTATAACCAGCCAAAAAATATATATACTAAATTAGGCGGTATAACCAGCCAATAAAAATAAATATACTTATAAACTTATATACTTAGTATTGCTTCCCCGGCAACGGCGCCAAAAACTTGATGGAGACTCAATTAAGAGTTGTAAACCCAAGTGCAGGTTATGTTCAAGTAATAAATTCTCGGGTATCCGAGGTCGAACCACAGGGAAGCGTACTAGTAAGTATAAGTTTATAAATATATATGAAAAAGAAAATAAACAAGATATTAGGGAATCAATAACAAAGAAAGTAAACAAGATATTAGAGAACAAAATAAACAAAATTACATAAAAGCAATTAAACAAGATATAAAAAACAATAAGAAAGGATGTTGAGGTTAGAGAATCCACTCTTGGTGTTATGCTAAGATTAATCTTGTTTTATTACACAATTGAAATCCACACATAAGGGAGGTTCCAATCGGAAGGTTTAGCAATTCAGTCCAAATTGTCCAACGTCCATAGCATATGATATTATGTTCATTTGGTGTCCTCAAAACTCATAAAAAGAGTCCAAGCATTCCTTATGCCAAGGTATATGCCTACAACAAATCAAGGTTATGAAACCAAGCATTTACTGTGCCATTTTCATTGTCAATAATGAATCAAGATCCCTACTTTGCAAGTATGATTTTAAACCAAAAGAAAATATTATCTATACTAGTGTTTATAAATGATGATTCATTTTAGCTCATGTTTAAGAGACTAACCTTAGCATTTACCAAGAGCTTCACCTCATCACCTCAACAATATGATTAGCAACACATACTAAAAATGAAAAGAAATGTAAGAAGCATAAGTAAATAAAGAAAAAGAAAACTAGAGAAAGGAAAAAAGAAGAAAACTTAGAGAATTATATTACAATGGCTAATATCCTACCAATGTATAATTGTATCCTAATACTCATCCAAGGCCCTCTATTTATACACATTTTGGAGAGCTAAATGACAAGAGACAAGCTTTATAAATTTCAAAGGTAGGTATAATAGGTGGGTGCATTTTTCTAACAATTTTCGTCATGTTGTATGACAATTCTGATCAGCCAGCTTGATTGTCGATTTTGTCAATGTTGGAGGCTCGCTCTGATCAAATGGCATTCTAGAAAAATATGCCCCTATCAGTTATTGATCCATAGCCGTTGGAATCAGATCATTTGCTCATGTGGATCGGAAGATATGGTCAAAATACCAAAATGGTGCAGAACAGACGTCATTGCACATCAGCCAACTTGATGGTTGATTTCAGTAGGGAAAACGACTCCGTTTCAAGAAGTGTAAAACATGAAAAAGATAGATATGCCTCTTAACTTTGCACTGTCAAAATTTCAGCCTTAATGCTTCGGTGAAAGTCCAGATATAGCTGATATGGCAAAAGGTGACGGAACTGGAACTGAATTGGATTTGCCCTTAATTCTTGATTTAACCTAGTAATCTGAAATCACTCAAAGAAACTCATGAAAAACACCAAATTACATAAAAATATAAAAGATCATAAACACAAGTAGACTAAGCAATAATAACTCGTATTTGACACAAAACAATAATAAAACATAACTAAAAACTATATAATTATACGAGTTATCATGAAGAAAAGGAAAATGGGTTTTCTTTTTCATTCTTCTATCATTTTTTCATTTTTCATTTTCTATATTTTTCTATTTTTTTTTCCTTTTTTCTTTTTTCCTTGTTTTTTTTTAAACAGTAAATTAAAGATTTTGTCCTTAAATTGAATTCCCTGACTTATCAAGGCTCGACCCGTCTTAAGGAAATGAATTCGATTTTCAAAACAAAAAATTGTGCCCGAAGGTTTTTAAAATAGTGCCCGGAGGTCTTTAAAATGGTGCCAGGAGGTCTTTAAAATGGTGCCCGGAGGTCTTTAAAATGGTGCCTGGAGGTCTTTAAAATGGTGCCCGGAGGCCTTACCTGTGATTTTTAAAAAAATTATGCGCGGAGGTCTTAAGAATGTTGCCCGGAGGTCTTACCCGTGATTTGAAAAATTATGCCCGTAGGTCTTAAAAATGGTGCCCGTAGGCCTTACCCCTGAAAAAAAAAAGTTATGCCCGGAGGTCTTAAGAATGTTGCCCGGAGATCTTACCCGTGATTTGAAAAATTATGCTCGGAGGTCTTAAAAATGGGTTTTGAAAATATCTTGACGACGGTCTCAGGTTCGACTCATTTGATAAAACAGAATGAATTCAATTTAAAACAGAAAGGAATACCTCGACGGAGGTCTCAAGCCTCGACTCATTTGATAAAACGGAATGAATTAGATTTAAAACAAAAGGAAATACCTCGATGGCGGTCCCAAGGCTCGACTCATTTGATAAAATAGAATGAATTTGATTTAAAACAAAAGGAAATACCTCGACGGTAGTCTCAAGGCTCGACTCATTTGATAAAACAGAATGAATTCGATTTAAAACAAAAAGAAATACCTCGACGGTGGTCCCAAGGCTCGACTCATTTGATAAAACAGAATGAATTCGATTTAAAACAGAAAGGAATACCTCGACGGAGGTCTCAAGGCTCGACTCATTTGATAAAATAGAATGAATTCGATTTAGAACAAAAGGAAAAACCTCGACGATAGTCTCAAGGCTCGACTCATTTGATAAAACAGAATGAATTCGATTTAAAGCAAAAAGAAAATACCTCAACGATAGTCTTAAGGCTCGACTCATTTGATAAACAAAATGAATTCGATTTAACACAGAAATAAATACCTTGATGGTGATCTCGGAGTCTGAATCTTTTGAGAAGCAACACGATTTCTCTTTGGGTAAGTCCAAGTTTCCCTGGCTTCTGCAATGTTAGCTAAATGCAATGATGAGAATGTCATGCTTTGCAAATGCTTGTATGTTTCCTAAAATAAATGCAATCAAATGATTGTGCCAATTTCTAATCCATGGTTTCTTTGAGGTTCACAGATTATATGACTTTAAGACAGAGTCTTCAATTGTTCATTGATGCCCCACTTAAGGAATTCTTCACTCCAGATATCTTGTCAAACAGTCTCAGTTTCTGTCTTTCGCTGAAATTCACAGATTTTCTGACTTCGTGATGGAGTTTCCAACACGTTCGCTGTTCCCTTTTCTTTGATGATCTTTCCAAACCTTTCCCAAGATTTAAATCTATTCCTTAGTAATACTTTGAAATCTTTTTATTTAAAGATTTTTATTACTAATTATCATTCAATTTAATAACAAACATAATGCATCTCAAAAATATATGAAAGAAAGTATGAATCAGGCAAAAATTGTCATGACAAGGATAACAAGAATTTATTGCAAGAAATGTTTTAAAATGATAAAAATAAATATCAAGGATATAAGAAACAAATATAAGGTTATAGGCTATAGATGCCCTAGATGCGGAATATCTTGGACCCTTCCTTTTTCAAACCATCTGAAATTTCTCTTGAACAAGCAATTCACTTGGGTAATCTCTTAGCTTCTGTAGTTACATCAGACTAAGTTGTTCCCCTTTTCTCTGATTGTCAGATACTTTCTCCCTCTTTACAAGGAGCATTGATTCAAACTTTGATTAGTACTGGAGCCGCCTTTTATAGGTTTTCAACTCAAGTGTCCTCCGTTCGATATTAAGTCGCCCTTTGTGGGTTTTTGGCTTAAACCTCTCCTTTTTCATTATTTTTTTTTATTTCCATTATTTTTGTATTCTACCCAGCATCTGAGAATTCTAAATGCTTCCAAGGTAAAAATATCAATTCAAAAGATGGGATGAATTCTGAGAATAACCTTTCAAATTAAATATCTATGCTTGATCAAAATAGGCTTTTAAAGCATGTAATGTAGGCCAAGGTTTAGGTTTAGAAAGAAAGGATAAATAGGCCGAAAATGTGTTTAAGGGTGATTGGATCAAGGATCACTTCCTGAGGAGAACTCATTCTTGAAACATTTGTCCCTTTTTGGACTTTCTTTTCTTTTTTGCTTTGTTGGCTTTCATTTGCCACATTTTCTGATGGTTTTTTTTTTCTTGCCATGATTTTTGATTATCTTTCCTCTTATTTGCCCTCCAGTGTAGAGGGTGATCATTGATCAAGGTTTTAAAGAAAGAAATAATTCTTAAGGCTCAAAGGGGTGACTAAGGATAATTTCTTCTTAGTGGAAGGAATATGAAAAACGGCCATTCATCATATCAAGCATAAATATTTTCTTTGAAAAGCAATTCTTAGGGGAAATAGATATATAGAATTTCTATTTTTACACTTGGAATCATTCGAATTTTCATGTGCACAGCATCACACATTTTTTTAAGCATAATACTTATTCAATTCATCAGCATTCACGGGATGTCTAAAATCATCTCCATCCATCCGAGTTAGAATCAATGCTCCACCAGAAAAAGCTCTCTTTACCACATAGGGTCCTTCCCAATTTGGAGCCCATTTTCCTCTCGGGTCCTTCACTATAGAGAGAATTTTCCTCAATACCAACTCCCCCTCTTGGAACTGTCTGGGACGAACTTTCTTGTTGTAGGCTCGAATCATCTTTTTCTGACACAACTGCCCGTGACATATTGCTTTCAATCTTTTCTCCTCGATGAGATTCAACTGTTCATAATGAGCTCTAACCCATTCTGCTTCCTCTAGGCCAACTTCCATCAGAACCCGAAGTGAAGGGATCTCAACTTCAATAGGTAACACTGCTTCCATCCCGTATACCAAAGAAAACGGTGTTGCCCCTGTGGATGTGCGGACCGAAGTACGATATGCATGAAGAGCAAACGGCAAGATCTCATGCCAATCTTTGTACACATTGGTCATCTTCTCAACAATCCTCTTGATGTTCTTTTTAGCTACTTCTACTGCGCCATTCATCTTTGGACGGTAAGGTACCGAATTATGATGTGTGATCTTGAATTGAGTACACACTTCCCTCATCATCTAATTGTTCAAATTGAGAGCATTATTCGAAATAATTCTTGCTGGCAACCCGTAACGACATATGATTTCTTTCTTGACGAATCTGCATACCACCGACTTTGTTACATTCGCATATGAAGCAGCTTCTACCCACTTTGTGAAATAATCTATGGCCACCAAGATGAAACAATGTCTATTTGAAGCTTTCGGGGTAATAGGCCCGATCATATCCATACCCCACATTGAAAAAGGCCATGGTGCAGTCATGACATGTAATGGTGATGGCGACACATGAATCTTATTTGCATAAATCTGGCATTTATGGCACTTCCGGGAATAACTGATACAATATCCTTCCATCGTCAACCAATAGTACCCTGCCCTCATAATCTGTTTAGCAAGCATGTGACCATTAGCATGGGTGCCACATATCCCTTCATGGACCTCTTCTATGATTCTCCGAGCTTCGACAGACCTGACACATCTCAATAGGACTTGATCTTTCCTTTTCTTGTAGAGAATCTCATCATCTAGAACAAAACCCATTGCTAACCTTCTCAAAGTCCTCTTGTCATTCTCTGTTGCTTGTTCTGGATACTGTTGACTCTTGATGTACTGCAAGATGTCATTATACCAAGGGAGACCATCTGTTTCTTCTTCGATACTCAAACAGTGGGCAGAAGATTCATATATGCTCATCTTGATCGGCACAACTTCCGCCCCTTCATTTACTTTAAACATTGATGACAAAGTAGCCAGAGCATCCGCCATTCGGTTTTCTTCTCGAGGAAAGTAATTGAAATTCACTTCTTCGAACTCCTCTAATAAACTTAGTATGAGTTCTCAGTATCGGATTAGCTTTGTATCTCGGGTTTCCCATTCTCTTCATAACTGGTAAATTACCAAGGCTGAGTCTCCGTAAACTTCCAATACTTTGATCTTTCTGTCCACTGCAGCATGAAGGCCCATAGTACATGCTTCATACTCGACAGTATTGTTTGTACAATCAAAATCCAATCTAGCAGTGAAAGGATAACAGTCTTCTTCTGGGGATATAAGCACTGCACCGATTCCATGCCCCATGGCATTAGATGCGCCATCAAAGTACATTTTCCATACTTTCTTTTTCAGAGGAATATCATCTGCTTGCGACACATACATCAAATCTTCATCGGGGAAGTCAAAATTCAATGGCTCATAATCTTCCATTGCCCGACTTGCTAAGAATTCAGCCACTGCACTGCCCTTGATAGCTTTTTGACTTACATATACAATATCGTATTCTGACAATAAAACCTGCCATCTTGCTGTCCTCCCTGACAAAGAAGGTGCTTCCAACATGTACTTGACTGGATCAAGCTTATCAATCAGCCACGTTGTGTGATACAACATATACTGTCTAAGTCTTCGAGCAGTCCAAGCTAAGGCACAACACAACTTTTCTACCGATGAATATTTCAACTCATAATCTGTGAATTTCTTGCTGAGGTAGTAAACTGCTTGTTCTTTCTTTCCAGTTTCATCAAGCTACCCCAAAACACAACCCATGGATATTTCAAATACTGATAAATACAGTATCATTGGTTTATCCGAAATAGGTGGCATTAATACTGGTGGGTTTGATAGATAATGCTTAACCTTTTCAAAAGCAATCTGACACCCTTCATCCCATTCTCCTGGATCATGTTTTTGAAGCAACTTAAATATTGGATCACATTTGTCGGTTAACTGTGAAATAAACCGAGCAATGTAATTCAATCTCCCCATAAAGCCTCTTACTTCCTTTTGAGTGCGAGGTGGTGGCAGATTCTGAATGGCCTTCACTTTATCTAGGTCAATCTCAATTCCTATTTTGCTGACGACAAAACCCAACAACTTCCCCGAGGTCACTCCAAAAGTGCATTTTGCCGGATTTAACTTGAGTCTAAATTTCCTTAATCGTTCAAAGAGCTTCTTAAGATTCGCAATATGCTCCTCTTCTCCGTGTGACTTTGCGATCATATCATCAACGTAGACCTCAATTCCTTTATGCATCATATCATGAAATAAGGTCACCATGGCTCTCTGGTATGTTGCCCCAGCATTCTTCAATCCAAATGGCATTACTTTGTAGCAGAAGGTTCCCCACATTGTAACAAATGTGGTTTTCTCCATATCTTCCGGTGCCATCTTGATCTGATTGTATCCTGAGAATCCGTCCATGAAAGAAAATAAAGAACTTTTCGCTGTATTATCCACCAAAGTATCAATGTGGGGCAAAGGGAAATTATCTTTAGGGCTGGCCTTGTTCAAATCTCGATAATCAACGCACATCCGCACCTTGCCATCCTTCTTCGATACTGGAACAATATTTTCCACCCATTCTGGATATTTTGGCATCAAATTGTTTCTTCACCTCATCTTTTATCTTTAACAGCATATCAGGCCTCATTCTTCTCAACTTTTGCTGAATTGCCTTGCACTCTGGCCTCAAAGGGAGCTTATGAACCTTAATATCCAGATCTAACCCTGGCATATCTTGGTAAGACCATGCAAATACATCCACATACTCCTAGAGCAAAGCCATGAATTCACCTTTTATTGATGGCGACAATGAAGTTCCAATTTTGACTTCTTTTATCTCTTCACCATTTCCCAGATTTATTGTTTCCAATAACTCCTTATGAGAAAGTACTGCTTTTCTTCTTGTTCTATTTTTCCTCAATAGATCCGGAGGTAGACCATAATCCTCAGTATCTTCATTAGCCTCAAAATCACCCGTGCAAATGGGTCTTTCAAAATCAATTTCAGAATTACTAACAGGAGGGTCCTCATATTCCACATCCGTACACCTGTAAATAGGTGGAGAAAAAACAATATAGGAAAATATATATAGAAAACAAAATAAATAACAAAAATGAAAGAATATGGACACATCAATATGGATAATGCATTGTGCTTGTTATTTATTGAATGAAAATAGTTAAAAAAGCCCATTACAGAAAAAACTCTTAATATCTCTGGGTAAAGATAATTAAGATTGCTTTTTAAAAGTATTACTTTGGAATAGACTTAAAGACTATGGGCAACTTAGTCGCACTCCAGTTGGTTAGTCTATATCCTGGTGGACAAGGTCGCACCATCCAGCTAGTACTCTCTCTTTCAATCCTGTCTTTCTCGGTCATGCAGATCTCCACATCATACATCTGCTCATCATTATTCACTTGGAATCTCTTGAAAGCTTTCTCTATCATTACAAGCACATCATCAGAATTTTCTCAGAACAGAGAACCGGCTGAGGGGAAGTTGTGAAGGATAGGTGGGAATGTCATAGGCTCCCACTCAATATCTATACCCGTAAGACGGGCCATCCTCCTTTGTCGGTTCTTTTTAACTTGTCTTCTTTTCTCATGGGCCTTCGGAAGATATCCTAGGCCAAATCGGTCCTTCTTTCTTTTTACTTCTATGGCTCGAGCCATCCCCTGATGATATTTCTCGAGACCCTTTCCAGCCCTGCAGCCTTTTCCTACGGTGGTTCTTACCCCCAGCCTTGTGTTCTTGGATAGCTTCGGTTTCGGAATTTTCTGTCCTTCAGCGACAAAAACTGCATTTACAAATTTCAAAGACCGGAAAGAACACTCCACGGCCTCTTCATTTGGCTCCACATAAGGAGATTCAGTGGATGCGGAGGCTATTATGTCTTTCTCCCCTGATACCGTGATCAACCGGCCCTCCATCACAAATTTTAGTTTCTGGTGAAGAGACGAGGGTACAGCCCCAGCTGAATGTATCCATGGCCTTCCCAACAAGCAGTTATAAGATGGATTGATATCCATAACCTAGAAATTCACTGTATATGTGCACGAGCCTATTTCCAGAGGAACTTCAATGGTTCCCATAACCTCCCTCCTTGTTCCGTCAAAAGCTCTGACCTCCGTGCAACTTGGTATCATATAGGATAAATCCACTGGTAATTTGGATAAGGTTGCTAAAGGCATCATATTTAGTGAAGAACCATTATCCAAAAAGACCCTCGGTAATATGTGCCCTTTAGAAGTGGTGGTTATATGGAGAGCTTTTGTTGATCCAATATCATTGGGTGGTATTTCCTCATAGCTGAAAAATATATAGTCATCAGCTGCGATGTTTCCCACCAACCTATCCAGCTTTTCCACTGATATATTATTGGCCACGTATGCTTGATTTAATACTCTTAATAAAGCATTTCTGTGTGGTTCTGAATTTAAAAGAAAAGATAAGATTGAGATCCTAGCTGGTTGACGTTGCAGTTGTTGAACCACGCTATATTCACTATGCTTTATAAATTTCAAGAACTCACAAGCTTTCTTTTCACATACTGGTTCTTTGATTCTGTTAACCGGGGCTGATCCCCTCTCTGTTTCCTCTGGCAAATCTATCTCAATATGGATTGGCTCGACGACCTTCTTCCCTTTATCAATTCCTCTGTCTTTCCCTGCTACCCCTTGTTCAACGGCCTCCAGAGCATAACACCTTCCGCTTCGGGTTAAATGCCCCACACCTGTAATATCTTGCTGGCCTGAAGACCCGGGCATAACCATGCTGCAGTCATATTTCCATGGTGTAGCCTTGTTTTCCTTGTATGGAAAGGAAACAGGTAAATCAATGATTAATTTGGGCGCATTTTCTTCCATGGCTGGCATAACTTTTTCCTCCGGTTCATCATAGTAGATGATTAGGGGTCTTCCTATCCCATAGCCACCTGTATTTTCAATAACTTCTATTTCCCCTTCTATCTCCTCATAGAACTGGGCTACTCCGTTATCTATCATCTTTTGGACTTTAACCCGAAAGTCCCCGCAGTTCTGTATATCATGGCCTTCAATTTTATGGAACGGGCACCAATCATGCACCCTTCTTGCAACCATTTTCAGACTTTCCATACCTTCCACCAATCCTGCCTTGACCATTTCAGCCCATACTGTCATCATCGGAGTCTTAACTTCCCCAATATCTCTTTTTAATCTTCTGTCCCCTCCGGTCAATATTGCATTCACCTGATTCCCAGCATGATTGGGCAATGGGTTTCCAGCTACGTTTGGCCCATTTTTTGATCCAAACTTCACTATCCTAGCATTAATCAGGCTTTGGACTTTCTTTTTGAAGGCCAGGCAATCTTCAATTGAATGTCCTTGGATTCCCGCATGGTATGCACAGTTGGTGTTTGCATTGTACCATCTTGGATATGGAGGTGTCAAAGGTTTTAGGTACACGAGTGCAACAAGTTGACCCTGCAACAGTTTTGGATATAGATCACTGTAGGTAGTGGGAATCAGATCAAATTGGGCTTTTTGATCGTTCCTTGGTGAACGTTGGTCATTACACGCAGGCCCTTGTGTGTTTGGAACAACATTTCTAGGAAGGGTGATTTGAGGGGATATACCAGTTGGGAATGGCTGTTGTGGAATATTGGTGTAGGGGAACGGGCTTTGGGTAAGGTGGTTGATATTGGTGTAATAAGGATTATACCCCGGGTATGGTGTGTAAGGTGTCGGAGGTGCATAAGGTGTGGTAGGGGTATAAGGCCTCAGTGGTGTGAATGGTGTAGGAGGTGTATAAGGGTATTGGTTAAAGCTTACTGCATGGGTTTCCTCCTTTTTCTTTTTAGGAAAAGCTCTCTTCGGGGTAGCAGACTCACCCCCTTCCATCTTTCCATTTTTAATGGCTGACTCAATCATTTCTCCAGATATTACCATATCCGCAAAATCTTTGGTAACATTTCTCACCAATCTGTCATAATAAGGTGCTTTCAATGTGTTGATGAAAAGCACCATGGTTTCTTTGTTGGTTAAAGGGGGTTGCACTTGTGTGGCCAGATCCCTCCACCTCTGTGAATACTCCTTGAAGGTCTCATTGGACCTCTTTTCCATGTTCTGTAATGACAGCCTATCTGGTACCATGTCAGAAACGTGCTTATAGTATTCCATAAAAGCCCTGGCCAAATCCGTCCATGAACGAATCTTGGTACGACTGAGTTGGTTGTACCATCGGGTGGCTGACCCTGTTAAGCTGTCCTGGAAGCAATGAATAAGCAATTTTTCATTATCCTTATGCCCTGTCATCCTTCTACAGTACATAGTCAGATGAGCCGATGGGTTGGTGGTCCCATTATACTTTTCAAAATCTAGTACTTTGAACTTCGGTGGAATTATTAGATCATGTACCAAGCTCATCTCTTTGGCATCTAGACAGCCAAACAACTTTGCTCCTTCCACTGCTCTTAGCCTTTCTTCCTACAACTGATATTTCTTCTCAGATTCAGTAGTTTCGACCCTCTTTAGTTCAGTCATTTTGGCCCTTTCCTTCTCTGCCATTTCTTCGAAGTCTAGAACCTCAACCTCAATTGGATCAACTCCGATGTTACCCCTTTTTGGACCGAAATTCTGTGCTTCAGCCGCCGGCTGGATGTAGATGTAGGATGCTGCCCCAGTTGGGATTTCATTTCCCACAGGGTGGGATGTCTGGCTATTTCTCTGTACCACTTCTGGTCTATCCTCCTGATTCACTGCCCCCATTCTAGCAACTGAATTCTCTCCGGGCCACTTTTGCTTCATCATTGTGCACATCATCTCCATGAGCTTTGTCATCTGTTCTCGTGTCTCCTCTTGAGACCTAGTCAACTGTTCTTGTAGTTCTTTCTAGATTCTTTCCATTTTCTCAATTCTGGCAAGCTGATCGTTTTCCATGGCTTTTGTTCGAGACCGAGTATTGTAAGAGTGTTGGAAATCTGGTTCTTTCTGAGTGCAACCAATTGTACCTTTATTTTTTAAAAACCATGGATTAGAAATTATTGACACATTTCTTATTTTATTTTTAAAAAAATTAATAAATGAATAAATGAATGAATGTAGGAATGAATCGGTGTTAATGAATGAACAACTAAGTAAATGACTAAGTGTATGAACATATAATGAATAAATGAATGGACCAATAAATGACTAAGTGTATGAACAATTTATAAAGAATAAATGAATGAATGGTTATGAACAAATAAAATATGAAAGAAAGAATTAGTGAATAATGAATGCATTTAAAGTATTGGCCCTGGGATAATTTCAACCAAACGGTCTTTCATTGATTTCCTGAAACTAAATACATCAAAGAAAAGATTCCTGCTTTAGACAACATAATAACCTATCTCTCCTAAAAACTATTACAAAACACTGGTAATTCCCTCAGATTTTGGACCTTCTTCACTGTCCTCTTTTGATTGCCTTGCTCTTCCATCTAATCCCTACTTGTTCAGGACCCTTTGACGTGTCAGCAGAAGCATCGCCGTGTAAGCTTTCCTTAGCTTGTTTCTCCAGTTGATTTGCTCGGGCTTCCTCATGTTTTGCTTTCTCCTTCCAGTAGTTATTCTCCTTCTTGAGGTTTTGACCTCATGTTCCCACTCTCCAGAAGTTTTGAGAGTCCCCTCAAATCTGAGCTCAAAACGATACCTCTTGTTCTCCAAATGTAATTCCCGAAGATCGCCTTTAACGGTGTCCTTTTCTCTCTTAATCTGTTCCTTCTCTTTTTCCTGAGCTGATTCCCTATCTTTCATGTCCTCAAGCTCTTCTTGTAGTCGGGCAATCTCCTTGCTCATTCGGGCCTTTTCTTTGTCAAATTCCGCTCTTGCAATTTCTAACTCTGATGGCATTTCCCTCGGTGGCGGATTCATGAACTGGACCTCCTCCCCGTCTGATATCAATAGTCTATCATTAACCCTTAATTCCCTCCATACCAGGTAATCAGGTGTGACGGTGTCGGCATATCTGGCCACTTTTATCCGGTGAGTTTTCTTCCATGCTTCAATCGTTGCCCGCACTTTTCCAGAATATCCATCTTTCCCATAAGTGAACTCTGATGATCCTAAATTATGAGTCATGGGTGTGAATTGCCGAGACTCAACCTGTCTTTGCACCAACAGAGGCGCATAACTCACAGATCCCCAAATTTCGAGCAGTGGAACTTCCGGGTTATCCCCACATTTGTACATAATCGGCATAGGAACCATCCACGGAGCTCTCCAAGTCACCATCTCCCCTTTTAGATTCCGGAACATGTTGACCCATTTCTCTTCATTCCCGTCATTAGGCCAATCATTTTGAAGGAATTCCCTAATCGAAACTAAAGTCTTCATGTACGGCCTGAAGGATACATTTTCTATCTTCCAAAAGTGACTTTGAATCCAAATATAAAGGAGTTGTACACACCCCTTGATCCTCCCTTGTCCTGCCCTTTTACAAAAGTTCAGGGATCAGATAGTTTCAGCTATGATGGCCGGATATGGGTTGATCTTCTGTTCCAACTTTTTGAAGAGATCAAATACGGCTATATCCACATGACCCAACATCTTCGGGAATATGATTAACCCGTAATGGCTAGGGCGAAGATGTCCCTGGCTTTTGCTTTGTCGGAACAACCCAATATCAACTGTCGGAGAGTTTCCCACGGAATGCACCCATTTTTATGCTTTGTGTCCACATGACTCTCAACCCATGTTGTATCCATTCCTGTGATCCTAGCCACTTTCTTCTTCAAACCTGAAGGTTTCATCTCCTTCAAATATACCCGATCAGGATTAGGACATTCAATACGTAACAGTGTTGAATATTCTTCGGCCAGTGGCGTCATATCCTCTTTGTTAAAAGTGAAACATCTATAAGCAGGATTCCAAAATTGTACCATAGCCTGAATCAACCCACTATTAACCTGAATCGGAATTAAGAGTGCTATGTCTCCATATTTCTGAGTGAAGGCTTCTTTCTCTGATACATTCCACTGGTTCCAAATGTCGGCTAACCCTCGGAGATTATTCTGTCTAGGATCCACTTTGACCCTTTTCGGCAATACTGACACATAATCTTTCTTGAGGCAATCACCATCCTCCCTCTGATCTTTTTCCGACCGTGCCCTGACTACTGCATGATCTTCTATCATTAAAATAACCTGACACTCCATGAAAGTCCTTTGGGTTGATAACTATCCCGAGGCCAATAAACTTCAAGTGTATGATGATGTCTATGATGCGTGTCAAAGAAAAGAAAACAGAAAGAAATAGATTAGTAAGGAAATGAATTCACAAATATAACATAAATAACAACATGCTTTTAAAAAAATGTCCCAAAAATTTAAACAGAGCTTCTGCATTCCGACGCCTTTGGGACAAAATAATAATAAAAAAAAATACGAGTGGTATGATGTTCGTTCATCATCACCCAATTTGTATCTAACATATAGAAAGATGGTAAAAGGTTGGAAATGTTCCTCCATGTGTTCTTAAACTTCGGGTATCTAATAGAAATCAGGCACGGCTTCGCCTAGGTTCACTATATGAAGGTGAATTGGTTCTAAGGCCCCGAATTGTTCCTCACTCTCGCCGGTGAAGGCTAGTAAGGCACCCCGATAAAAGCGGGTTCAATTCGTTAGAGTATATTTTCCTATGCCCGTATGGAGGATTATCACGAAGGCATTAGGTACTTTATACTCTGAAAGTGTTTCACTTGCCCATACGGAGGATCAATCACGAAGGCGTAGTTACTTTACTTCCACTTAAAAGGACGGAACCCGGGTAGAGGATTCATGTTATGCAAATGCAAATACAGTGTGTGTGGAGGAACAAAACAAACCTGTCACCACCTATTCTACAACCCTTATTCTAAATACCCCACTAAAATCAAACAATGTAAAGCATCAGTCAAACAAACATATAAATATACGCAACAAAATAACCAGAGAACAAATAATAATATGAATGCACATGAATATGGACATATTAAAACATTTTTTTTATTTTCAAAATTCTCTTTTTTATTTCTTTTAAAAAATATATATGGGAATTAAAATTAAATACCAATTAAACCAACAAAACCGAGACTTAGATAACACACGAAAAATTCTAGGCCTGACTCTCTAAAAAGTCCCCAGTGGAGTCGCCAAGCTGTCGCAACCTAAAAAATAACGAGTCTCATCGCAAGACTTTATTATTCGTTAAGCGTGACATTAAAACATCGAGGAAAAGTCAACTTAATTCCTCTAGAAAAATGAAGGTTTTGAAAATGACCTTAACAAAGACATCGAGTCGCCACCAATCTTTTTTAGCTAGGTGTGATCGGCCACCTATTAAAACCGGTTTTATAAAAATATTTTAAAAATTAATTAAAACATTTTTAAAACCAATTTCAAGTCTGCGTTTTAAACCAGAGAAATCAAAGAAAAGGGTTCGGGACTCGGTTACGTGCAGGGAAGGATTAGCACCCCCACAACGCCCGTATAAAACGGTACCTTATTAATCGTGTGTTATCTCAAATCTCGGTAAAAAGTTGGTTTTAAATTTAGTATTTCAAGTTAATTCCCAATTTAAAGAAAAATAATTCCATTTTTAATTGAAAATGATTCGGAATTTATAAATTCAAAATTTTCCTATATTCCCCAACAAACGTGGCAAAATATAGAAATTTTTATTAGTTTTGGAAAACTTTCCGAATCATTCTCTTTTTGAAAGAAAGATATTCCTTTATTAATGATAATTGATGATATTCCCTCCAGCAAACTCGGTAGAGAACTCATGAATTATTTTAACTCGGGAATATCTTTATTTTTTATTGAAAAATCATTATCCTTTTGAAAACATTTTAAAAGATATGAATATGTATATGCATGACATAAATAAAATGACACAGCAAAATCTAAATAATATAATGCTTCCTAAATGATATGATATAATGTAAATGCCTTAGCATATTCTAAAATGAAATGAAATATCCTTAGCATATTCTAAATGAAATAAAATATCTTAAGTTATATGACATATTATAAATAAAATGAAATAACCTAGATAACATAGTATATTCTATATGAGATGCAATATCCTAAGTCATATGATATATTCTAAATGAAATAAAATAACCTAAGTAACATAACATATTCTATATGAAATGAAATAATTTAAATGACATGGCAAACATGAATGATATGGCATATAAATTAAATGATATGGAATATGAAATAATGCTATCATATAATATGCATGAAAATAAAAATGAAAGTAATAATGCATGAACATAGTATATGCTAAATAATATGACAAAAAAAAATAACTAAATAAAAAGCATAGGATATCATGAAATATTCCAAATCATATAATAAACAATATAACATAACTCAAAATCATAACAATATCATAGAAATTATCATAGCAAGAATCACATATTATATAAAATGCATGAATATGGAAAATGCAATGCATGAAATGTATTTTTTCTTTTAATAAAGGAAATCCGAATATCTAAAAAGATATCCGGCTACCTTAGGAAAATATGTCAAATTAAATATTCTAAAACCAAAATACTTTGTGATTGTTTGAAAACTATTTTGAAAAGCTTGAATTAAAAATAAAAACTCGGCTAATTTCTTTAAAATGGCTCTAATTTTCCAAGTTTAAAAATCCGGACTTGACTACCCTTAACCCGAGACTTGAAAAACCATTTTTAGAGTTTAAAAAAGCTTAGAAACTACCCTAAGTCAGTAGCTAACCCTCCTAATCAGCCCACTCTCAGTAACTTAACCAAAACAGAAAAATGATTTTTCTTTAAATTCAATTCTGACTTCACCGACCAGTTTTAAGCCAAGATTTTTACCCAATTTTTAAAAATTCAAAAATTCTGAAAAAATACTGGAGATTCAGGACATGTAAAACTACACGGGAAAAAATCGGCTTAATTTTATAATCAAAGATGAATTCCCAGAAAAATCGGAAAAGTACGAAAACTGGGTGAAAAAACTGTTTTGTCAAAACACATTTTTGCCTTTGATAAAATCATTTAAAAATCAAAGTAAAAATATTTGAAACTCATAAAATGACTCACAAACAGTAGCTAGGACTTTTTTAAAGTTAGATAAAAATTGGCTAAGTAAAAAAAAATCACAAAGGTAGAATAATCAACTTGAAAAACTTAATTTTCCACAAGTGTGCTCAAGAGAGCATGACTTTGAACCATTAATTGGCTCAAGTCATTATTCAAGTGGCATGAACATGAAATTTATGAAACAATATAGCAAACATAGTGCATGAAATGCATGAGCTTAAACCTAAATGTCATGAAAAAATGCATGGCATTCATATAGTGACCTAGACCTAAATGAACTTGCATGGCATTTAATGCAACCTAGACCTAAAATGCATGAACATGCATAGCAAATAAACCTAACTTAATAACTAAAATATGCATGGCATTTTCACAAACACAAAGCATGCTTAAACCAAAAACTCAACCAAATATCATGCAAATGCTAACCTATCAACTAACATGGCAAGAATGCACATAAAATGCAAGAATTCCAAGGGTGGCCGAATAGCATAATGTAACTAGCAAACATGGCATTTTCACAAACACTTGGAATACTAGCATGCAAAAGTAAATCAAATGTCATGTAAATGCAAAAACCTACCAACTAACATGGCAAAAAATGCAACACACAATGCAAAACACATGGAGTAGCCAAATGGCCTCAAGCTCCAACAAGCATAGCATTTTCACAAACACTTGGTATACTAACATGCTCAACTAAAATATAACACTTAAATCATGCAAAAACCACACAAGCATTTTCACAAACACTTAATATACTAAATCTAAAACATGCTCAACTAAGATATAAAACTCAAATCATGCAAGGACCACACAAGCATTTTCACAAACACTTGATATACTAAATCTAAAACATGCTCAAATTTAAACATCATGAAAACAAAAAATTAAAAATGCAAAAACATGATATTTAAAACATAAATGGCAACAAACAAAGCAACCAAATTAAAATATAACTCAAGAATATGAAGTAACATAACATTTAAAACATCAAGATCAAAGAAAATAACATAAACTATATGGTAAAATAAATCAAAATAGCAACTTAGCTAAATAATGTAGGCCATTTAGCCATGGTGAGTTTATTGTAAAAAAAATATATTCAAGAAGGAGATGAAGGAAGAACTTAAAAAGAACAATAAAAAAACATTTATTTAAAATGGAAACTCACCAAATAGTAATCAAAATAGCAAAAATAAGAATGGAAAATCAAGAAAGTGCAAGAGTTGGTGCTCAAGAGCAACCTCAAGAAGCTATCTTTCAAGCTTTATCTCTTCAAACTTTCCTTTCTTTTCTAAACTTTTCTTTTTTGCTTTCAACCAAGGAGAGAAAAAACTAAGTAAATAACAAAAGAACTCAGCAAAATCAAATGAAAAAATGAATTTTCTGCCCTCCCCCAAGTGCTCGCTGAATGGACCCTTTAATTGCCCAAGGATGTTGTCATTTTTCTTGTAACCAATTTTCCATCAAATGGCTAATAATTCAAGGTGAAAAATCATGAAATTACCACCTTTAGATTAGCATCTCAGCTCTCTCAAATTACAGCTATTCAAGAATAATGGTGACATCTCTCTTGGCCTATGTGGCTTAATCACCATGGCTTGATCAAAGAGAATCTCTAACTAACTCTTGATTTTTAGCCATTTGATTGAAAAATCAGAAGCTTCCTCCTTCCTTTAGGCTTGGGCAGGCCAGCACTTCTCTTTTCCAGCCCAACTCTGATTTTTTGAAAGGCCCAAAGAAGCCCTTTTCGGTTGCTTGGGTGAAATGACCGTTTTGCCCCCCGGATGCAAATAAATATCAAACGGACTCCAAATTCAATTTTTATTTTTTAAATACTTCCAAAATAATATAACATTGAGTTCTGGAAGTTTTCAAAATTATCCAAGTCCGTTTGCTATTTATTTGGATTTTTTCTTCCAAAAATGCCCTTTTATACCCCTACATTTTACCATTTTTTAAACGAGCTCCGAATCAAGATTTTTCTTCACCAATCTCTTCAAAATGATTAAAAGTGTGATCTGGAATTTTTCATAATTTTTGGAACTCATTTGGTATTTTTTCGGGATTTATCGGCTTGAATTACTCCGTAGGAGGCCCGGGATTTGGCCATTTTGCAAACGGACTCCGAATCAAGATTCTCTTTCGCCAATCTCTTCCAAATAATTTAAAAATGATATCTGCAAAATTTCAGAATTGTTGGAGCTCATTTGCTATTTTTCCGGGATTTATCTTCTTGAATTATTGCATAGGAGGCCCGAGATTTGGCCATTTTGCAAAAGAACTCCGAATCAAGATTTTCTTTCGCCAATATCTTCCAAATAATTTAAAAATGAGATTTGCAAAATTTCAAAAGATTTGGAGCTCATTTGCTATTTTTTCGAGATTTTTTTTGAATTACTACATAAGAAGCCCGGGATTTGGCCATTTTGCAAACGAACTCCGAATCAAGATTTTCTTTCTCCAATCTCTTCCAAATAATTTAAAAATGATATTTGAAAATTTTCAAAAGATTTGGAGCTCATTTGCTATTTTTCCGGGATTTTCCTTTTTGAATTACTATATAAGAAGCCCGGGATTTGGCCATTTTGCAAACGAAATCCGAATCAAGATTTTCTTTTACCAATATCTTTCAAATGATTTAAGAATGATATTGATAAATTTTCAGAATTTTCAGAGTCCATTTGCTATTTTTTCCAAATTTTCCAATTTTGCACTTTTGCCTCCGAAACTCGGTTTTGCTCAGAACAAGTCCGATTTTCAAATTTTCTTCAAGCTGAGCCTTGGGCTATCCCTTTTTAATCATTCCTCATCCATTGGGGGCTTTGGTCTTACAAAGTCGGGCCATTTCCGTGATTCTTCCCGATTTCACCGAAATCCACTAAAAACCCTAATTCTCGATTTTCTCCCGGATTGACTTTTCTTTCGGTTTTTCTTGCAAGTGACTTCTCCATTACCCGTAGTCAGTGCTTATCTTTCATTTGGAACCTTCAATTTCGACCAATTTGATCGTTTAAGCATTTTTCTCAAAATTTGTCAGATTAGGGTTTCCTTTCTACTAAATCTCCAAATCCCAACTTCCAAACTCCATATCTTTCAATGTTGACCTCGGATTATCAAAATTCTTTCGCCATTTTTCAATTGAACTTAAAATCTTGATTTTGAAAGTGGGTTGACTTTTTCAGTAGTTGACTTTTTGGGGTTAACTTTTTCAGGGTTGACTTTTGTTGGGGTTGACTTTTTTCAAGTTTGACTTTTTATGCTCGCCCTCTTAAACTAAGTCTCGGAGTACCACCTGCAAGATGAAAACAATCTTTTTACACTCGAAAACATCAATATAGGAAGAAAACATACCTGTTTAGTGGTCCGGACAAAATTAGGTGTCTACAATGTTAACGTGAAAGCTGACATGGCTTTTAAAATCTGTTAAGTTGATGACGTGGATATTTAATGCTGACGTGACACTAATAAAATATATTTTAAAATGACGTGGATAAAAAAAGTAATCTAATTTTTGTAAATTTCACATCATTTTTTTTATCCACATGGCATATTTTCATTGGATCGTGACATTTAAATGGCCACATCAGATTAAAAACCCGAAATCTAAAACAAATTAAAAAAATATATATGAGATGAAATCATAAAGAAAGAAAAGAAACTAAAAAAAACCTAAACTAACAAAAGAAGAGACTGCTAAAGAAATCGAAGCGAAGAAGATTACAAATCGAAACTGAAATCGTTGGCTCTGAGATGAAAATTTGAGAAGAGAAGATCACAAATCGAAAGAAGGTTAGTGACAATGATGATGTCTTACCCCTTGAAACCCATTATACCCCCTAAAATCGGACAACCCCTAACCTAAATATGTTGTTATTTAATTTTTTTTGCAGAATCCAAGGAGTCGAAGCAAAGGGTTGAAGTTGTCTCACAAATTGAGATTCGAATATTCTTTGAAAATGGAGAAAGAGAAAGTTCAGGGGAGAGGTTAGTGTTTTGTTTCATTATTTTTTGACAAGTCGTGGTCCACATGTTTAATTGTTTATTCTTTATTTTTTGTTTACTTGGTACCCACATGGTTGTCTGGTTATTTTTTTTTTTTTACTTTATGATTTTCTATTGGTACCCACTAAGAGGAAATGCACTGTGTTTACCATTTTGTAAGTTTGAGACAGATAATTTTTTCTTTTGGCAATGAATTTCCCATAAAGATTAGCATTGACACTCGACACCCCATGACCCATCTAGGAAATAAATATACTTTCAGCTTATGACATGTATTCTCCATCATCATATCACTGTTAAGCAACCTACTTTCTTTAAGGAGAGTTTCTGATGCTTTAATCAATTTCAAAATAGGCCTTTATTCTGCAGTTCCAAAAACCAAATGTCCATGTGAAACATTAATTTGTATTTTAAAGATTAAGAACATGTGATGTGAGTTTTGGAAATATGTCAAAAAGTTAAAAGATGGATAATCAAAAAAGATTGAAAAAAATGTACTATATGTTTGCTTATGAGTTAAATCAAGTATTAGTATCTTTGCTTATGAGTTAAGCCAGTTGGCCATTAAATGAAAGAAATGGAAGCAAAATGGCCACTCCCACCATTGACGACTTGTAGTGCTTATTATTATTGTTTACAAATTAGAATTGTTTTCTTCCTTTTCACTTTGTGTGCAAATGAAAAGTGAAAGAAATGATAGTGAGAACGGAGAATGACAAATGTTGAAATTGCCTTGTGTACGTAGTTGAACATAAAAGTGAATAGAAAAGTAATTTTTGAACCCGAGTTTAGTTTAATTAATTTATGCAGCAACCAAAATCAACTATGTAGGTATGTAACCAACAAAAAGTCAAAGCAATTTTTTTTTCTCCTTGTCAAGTAATCTGTGATTAGTATTTTCAACAATTGATCCAATATAATCTAGAATATAATTTCTGTTAATTTACTGAAAAAGAAAAAAAGATTTTCACTAGTGATATTTAGTTCATGCATCCTTAAATTATTGGGTCATTTTTGGCTCTTATGATGCATTTAATCTTTTGCATTCACTATTTGATATCACATTAAAAGTATTATGTACTTTGTCAATTTGTATGAAGTGAATATTGCATATTGAAAAGATTCTACTTTGTCAAATTTTGAAGATGATCAATATATTTTTTGGAAGAAAGTAAAATTAAGGTTTCATCATGGGGGAACCTTTGTTCGCCGCCCTAATGTCTCGTATGTGAATGGAAAAGTCAAAGTGGTAGAACATTATGATGGTGAGGAAATTTGTTATTGTAGTTTACTGTCAATGGTCCATCGATTACACTATGGGTTGAATGAAGTGACAAGTTTGTATTTTTTAAAACTATGACCTTAAATAATGGGTTGAAGTTGTTGCTTGAAGATAACAATGTTCTACAATTAGAAAATCATTTAAATAACTTGGGTGAAATATCTATATATATTGATCATACTGAGGATGGTTTAGGCAAATCTAGTGAAATTCCATTGCCTAAAGATTTTTACGAGTGTATTGAGGAGTCATCTGATGATTGTGAAAAATGAGGATGAGGCTACTAATATTAAGAAGGGTAATGAGGGTGGTAATGAAGAGTTAAACATGGTTCAAATTAATTTGTTCAGTGATGAAGGGGATGATGAGTTGGAAACTGGTCGGCATAAATTAAGGTAGTACAAGGAAGATATGGAAAGATTGAGGTCAGACATAAAGAAAGGGATTGTTAGGAACCAATCCCAGAACTGTGGTTTTCATGAAAATGCAAGTACTATATTTTACGTTCCTGGCTCAAGTAACACAGAGCATGCTGGTGCAGGCCCTTCCAGAACACATGGGTCTGACCATGATAAAAGTCCACCAGGTGAAATAGAGAAAGATGTGGATGATGATAGGTTCGAGACTAACTACACCGATTCAGATGATCCTGGTAGCTATAAATCAACAAGTGATGACTCTGATGCTGATGATGCACAAAGAGTGAGGTCAAGGGGCTTGTGTTACAACTCCAATATGGGGATTGAAGGCTTTTTTGTGGGCCAAATATTTAAGGATCTTGCTCAGTTCAAGGTAGCTCTTAATGATTATTCTTTGAATAAGCAATTTGCATATTGTTATAAAAAGAATGATAAATTAAGGGTGAGAGCAAAGTGTGCTACTAAAGGTTGTATGTGGGAGATACTAGTGTCACAACCACTTAAAAAAGTCTGAAAACTATCTACTCCGTCAACAGGACAATCGGCCATTCATTAAAGAGTGTGACAATGGAAAAAGAGAGGAAAAGACGACTTAATTCCTCTTGAAATAAAGGTTCAGGGTATGAAAACGACCTCGAAAAAGAAATGGAGTCGCCACCAATCTTTTTTGGCTAGGTGTGATCGGTTACCTATTAAAACCGGTTTTGAAAAACATTTTAAAATTAATTAAAATATTTTAAAACTGATTTCGAAGTCTGCGCTTTAAACCAGAGAAAAAAGTGCGGGTTCGGGAGTCGGTTACGTGTGGGGAAGAATTAGCACCCCCACAATGCCCGTATGAAACGGTACCTTATCAGTCATGTGTTATCTCGAGTCACGGTGAAAATTCGATTTTAGATTTGGTATTTGAAAATAATTCTCATTTAAAAAAAAAAAAAAAAAAAAACCTATTTTTGTTTGGAAATGATCCAAAATTTATTATTGCAAAAATTTTCTATATTCCTCGGTAAACTGGAAATAATATAGAATTTTTATTGTTTTTGAAAATCTCTGCATCATCCTCTTTTAGAAGGGTATTCCTTCGTTAATATAATTGATGAAGACTCCCCGACAACCCAGAGGAGAATTCATGAATTATACTAACTCGGGGATATTGCCTTATTTTATTAAAAAAATATCGATTTTCAAAAATTTTAAATGATCATGAATGTATAAATTATCATTAAAACATGAATATATAACATGCATAATTAACATGACATGGCAAGCAATTTATTATAACATGACGAATAAATAACATAGCCAAAAGAATGAATGGCATGGCATATGAATCAAAGGCATGGCATATGAATGATATGACAAAATCTAAATGATATAGCCTAAAAAACAAATGATATGGCATGCTTGACATGGCAAACTCTAAATGACGCATGAATGAATGACATGGCATATGACATGACAAAATTTGAATGATATGGCACATGAATGAATGACGTGACATAATCTAGATGACATAGCATGTGAATGAATGACATGACATGTGAATGACATTGCACATGAATGATTGACATGGCATATGAACGACATGGCACATGAATGAATGACTTGGCATAATCTAGATGACATGGCACATGAATGAATGACATGGCATATGAATGACATGGCACATGAATGAATGACTTGGCATAATCTAAATGATATGGCACATGAATGAATGGCATGGCATGTCAATGAATGACATGGCATGCTTGACATGGCATAATCTAAATGATATGACATATGAATGAATGACATGGCATATGAATGAATGAAAAAATTTGAATGACATGGCATATGAATGAATGGCATGGCATGCTTGACATGGCATAATCTAAATGATATGACATATGAATGAATGACAACATATGAATGAATGACATGATATGCTTGACATGGCAAAATCTAATTATGGCAACATGAATATAAAATGACATAAACATGGAATATTCAAGGACATAGAACTTTCATGTAAGGAATCATACAAATAACATATTTCGGAAAATATTACCACACTATCCAGCAAACCCGGTAAAGCTTGAAAAATAATTCTTTCTTATGACATTTATATGATTCCGAATAAAAAAAATCCAATATCTTTCGATTTCATAAAAACGTGCTTTGAACAAATTCCTAACCTCCCCAGTAACCCGACAAAGATTAGGAACTAATACTTGCCAAATGTTTAGGAAACCGAAACATATGTTTATGTCAATTTAAAATGAAAAACATTTTAAAACATGCAATGCACGGAGGTGTATTTCTCTCTTGAAGTAAGGACATCCTTATACCTAAAAAGGTATCCGACTACCTTTGAAAGAAACTTAAATTGGATTTTCAAAAACCAAATAACTTTGGGCTCGGATTTAAAAATTGGAATTTTTGGGATGAAAAAGGCTTCATGGCCAAATACCCCCTAAGAAAAAGTTCTAGTTTCCCTATATTTTTTGAAACCCGGATTGACCATCCTTGACCCGATTTTTGTAAAATTGATTTTTACCCTTGAAATGACATGGAAATAAACCCAAGACAGTAACTAATGACTCAAATCAGTCCCTTCTTTGTATACAAATAAAAACAGAAAATTATTAATTTTAGAAAACAATTCTGACTCCCAAAACCAGTTTTGAAAAACTATTTTTTTACCCTTTTTAAAAAATTCAAAAAATTCTGGAAAAATCAGTATAGGCTTGAGACATGATTGTGTTGATGGAAAAAAATCAACTTAATTTTTGGACCAAGGATGTATTGACCGAAATTTCACCAAAGTCAGAACAGTGAGCTAAAAATTATTTTAACGAAAACTATTTTTCCAACCTTGATAAAAAAATCTAAAAATCTTGGAAAAAATACCAAGGTATCCTCTAAAGGTCTACTACATGTGGTAAAAAAATAGTTTTATTTTTACAAAAAATGAGTAGTGAAAAAAAAAAATCCAAAGTCAGAATATCCAACTTAAACTATCATTCTTTCAACTAGTATAGACAAGAGATTTTTGGTAGGGCTGTAAACGAACAGGGCGTTCGATGAACCGTTCGTGAACAGTTTGTTTTTGTTCGTTATTGATCTAAATAAACGATTATGAACACAATTTCAATGTTCGTTTATTAAACGAATTGAGTTCAAACAGATGTGTGTTCGGTTCGTTTATGTTCACAAACAAGCTCGTTTATGATTCGTTTAAAGCTCGTTTATTAGTTTGTTTAAAGCTTCTTTATGTTCGTTTATTCTTCGATAATATTATTATTATTTTATTTTATTTACTTATAATATAATTAATATTATTTAATAACTTCAATTTAATAATTTAATAATAAATTAAATTAAATTACATTTATATTTTATTATTATTTTATATTTAATAATAATTTAAAATTGACTTATTTTTTATTTGTTTGTTTGTTAAAATTGTTTAGATTTGTTTTTTTATTGTTCATGAACATATTTTGAATTGTTCGCGAACATGTTCGATTATATGTTCATGAACATGTTCATTTAATGTTTACGAACAAGTTCATTTAATTTAAATGAACTTGTTCGTGAACATTAAATAAACGAACATGAACACCCTCAATTTTAAATGAACAGAGCTTGAACACAATTTTAAAATTCTTAAGGAACACGAACCGAACACAAACAAGCTCAAAAATAAATAAACGAACAAGAACAGAGGCCTGTTCCTTCAAGCTCGGTTCATTTACATCCCTAATTTTTGGCTAGAGATCATTGATTAATCTTAGCCAAAAACCTAGTTGAAAATGACATGAAATGCATGATTTTACAACCAACAAACATATGAGAATGAATAAATCATGAGTTAAAAATATGAACAAACAAACAAGCAAGAATAATCTAGCAAAAATAAACACAATAAGGCCCTTTGGTTTTGGCTAAAGCAAGAAGTGTGTAAAAATTTTTGTCAACTTGGTTATTTTGTAAAGAATAAAGAATAAAGGAGAGAAAACCTTTAAAATTTGTTCTTGAAAACCTTTTTATTCAAGAAAAAGTTAACAAATCATATGGAAAAAGAGAAGGAAAGAACATGATATCAAAGAAAATAATTGAAGAAGAAGAGAGGGAATAGCTACCTAGCAATTGCTTTCCAAATCAAGCTCTCTAAATTCTCCTTCCTTCTCTTTCTCTTTCTCCTTCTCCTTCTCCCTCTTTCTCTTTCTCTCTTTTTCTTTTTCTTCTTTTATCCTCCAAGAGTGTAGTGAAAAATGCCTTGAAGAAAAAAAATGAATCCCCCCTATGCTTGGCCGGCCACCCTTGTATTTGTGTAGAGAGGTTGCTTATTTTTTAAGCCTTGTCTCCTATCTCTACAAAATATCTAATTCACTTGTCATGATCATATGGCTTACTATTAAAATATCTTCCTAGGTTGAATTTTTAATCCTATTTGGCATCATCTCATAGCCTTCACATGCTTTTCACATGGCCTTCACATGGCTTTGCAATTTGGAGACCTCCCATTGGCCTAAAATGCCATGTAGGCAAGTAGTGGAGAATCTTTTCCTCTCTTAAAAATGTCATCTTGCTATTCAATCTTGGCCATTTGATTCAAGATGATCACACCCTTTCCTTCATCCATAGGCTGGCCGAAAATGGCCTGGAAATTTTCAGGTTATTCCTCTCTTTTTATTTGCAAAATGGCCCTTTTCCATTTTCCAGTAAAATTACATTGTGACCCCTAAACTTAATTTAATTGCAAATGGACCCCAATTTCAAAATTTTCTTTTCCAATCCAATCCATCCCATCCAATATAAAACTTAGTTCTGGAGGTTTTCATTTTTTTTCGAGCTCGGATTCTATTTTTCCCGGATTTTTCTTTAAAGCTTCGGTGAAGTGCACCCCAAACTTTGTCTTTTTCCATTTGAGTCCAGATTCTGGATTTTTCTTCTCCAATCCCTTCCATAAAATATAAAACTCAAATCTGAAAGTTTTCATAATTTTTCGAGCTCGTTTTCTATTTTTCCTGAAATTTTCTCTTAGAATTTTGGATTAGTGCACCCGAACGTTGTCTTTTTCCATTTGAGATCCAATTCTGGATTTTTCTTCTCCAATCGAATCCATAAAATATAAAACTCAGATCTGAAAGTTTTCATCATTTTTCGAGCTCGTTTTCTATTTTTCCCAGAATTTTCTCTTGCAATTTCAGATTGCCTCTCGAACTTTGTCTTTTTCCATTTGAGCTCCGATTCCCATTCTTTCTTCTCCAATCCCTTCCATCAAATATAAAACTCAGTTCTAAAAGTTTTCATAATTTTCCGAGCTCAGATTCTATTTTTCTAGATTTTCTAAAATTACCCTTTAACCCCTGAAATCTTGGTTTTATTCGAAATGAGCCCAATTTTTGGATTTTCTTTTTCTAATGCCTTTGTCATATATTGAATTGGAGTTGGTCTGAAAACGCCTAATTTTTACATCTGAATTCCTCTTCGATTTAGTTTTTCCTTTTTCCTTTTATTGAATTTTTTTTGATTTTTCCGTTTCCCTCCAATCGGCTCTTTCTTGAGATCTACTTCAAATTGGGACTTGGGATATTTTTATTATTTATCCTTTATCGACTGGGGATTTCAATTTCACCGAATCGGGCCATCTCTGTAGTTTTTCCCAAATTTGTGAATTTCCTATTTATTCATTAAATCCTTATTTTCTTTTTTCTCTTCAAACAAATTCTTCCTTCAATTCCGCTTCAAAATTGGACTTCCAATATCCATATTTATTGATCTTATTCCATTTGGAACCTCCAATTTCGTCCAATTTGATCGTTTACACACTTTTCCCCAAATTTGCAAAATTAAGAATTTCCCTACACTGAATTTTTGAGACATGTCTTTCAAACTCTCTAACTTTCGTTGTAGACCTCCAATTATCAAAATTTCTTCACCATTGTTCAATTCAACTTTGAATCTTGATTTTGGCTAAGAGTTGACTTTTTTAGAGATTGACTTTTGGGGTTGACTTTTTCAAAGTTCACTTTTCCAAGTTGACTTTTTGTGTTGACCTCCGAAACAAAGTCTTGGAGACCCATCTGAGGAATATGGAAGTATCTTTGCGTTTCGGGAAGTTGAAAAGGAGAATTTGCCTGGTTTAAGGGGCCTAGACAAAATTAGGTGTCTACAGCTGTCCCTCTTTAACTATTGCTGAGAAAGGAATCAGGCAAAGATACAATAGATAATAATTTTGTCCGACTAGTGAAATCACATGTGAAGGATAAGGGGAAAATTTTCTTCATTCATCTTTTTATTTATTTTTTTGATTTTTTCATTGTAAACTGTAAAATAAAAGAAATTTATCCTTAAATTGAGTTCCTTGACTAATCAAGGCTCGACCTGTCTTAAGGAAACGAGTTCGATTTGCAAGACAAGAAAATAACTCGGTGGAAATCCCGGGGCTTTACCTTACCTTGGTGAAGCTTCGTTTGAACAATAAGATTTGTCCTTAAATTGAGTTCCCTGACTAATCAATGCTCGACCCATCTTAAGGAAACGAGTTCGATTTGCAAGAGAAGAAAATACCTCGGTGGAAGTCCCGGGGCCTTATCTTATCTTGGTGTGAAATTATATGAATGGCATGTGTCGAGATATTTCACTGAACTCCCCGGCAACCCCGCAGAACTTTAGAAAAATATCTTTTCACATGACATGTATATAATTTTGGGATGAAATTATATTTTTCGAAATGAATTTGTCCTTAATTAAGTTCCTTAACTAATCAAGGTTCGACCCATCTTAAGGAAACGAGTTCGATTTGCAAGAGAAGAAAATTCCTCGACGAAAATCCCGGGGCCTTATCTTATCTTGGTGTGAAATTATATAAATGGCATGTGTTAGATATCGAACTCCTGGACAACCTGGCAGAGTTTTAGAAAAATAACTTTTCATATGACATGTATATAATTTTCGGATGAAAATATATGTTTTTGAAAAAGGTAGAAGAATTTGTCCTTAAATTAAGTTCCTTGACTAATCAAGGCTCGACCCGTCTTAAGAAAATGAGTTCGATTTTCAAGAGAAGACAATACCTCGGCGGAGATCCCGGGGCCTTACCTCATCTTGGTGTGATTTTGTTTAAAACGGTAAGATTTGTCCTTAAATTGAGTTCCCTGACTAATCAAGGCTCGACCCGTCTTAAGAAAACGAGTTCGATTTGCAAGAGAAGACAATACCTCGGCAGAGATCCCGAGACCTTAACTTATCTTGGTGAAATTTGTTTAAAATTATGGGTATCTCCTCCAGAAGCTTCGGCTATCACTACCAAAGACTTGATTTCTTTTTAAAACAGTAAAATTCTGGGTATCTCCTCCAGAAGCTTCAGCTATCACCACCAAAGACTTGCTCAAACAGTAAAATTCTAGGTATCTTCTCTAGAAGCTTTGGCTATCACCACCAAAGATTGTAAAATTCTGGATGTATTTTCCAAAAGTTTCGGCTATCACCGCCAAAGACTTGTCCATTTTTAAAATATTAAAATTCTGGATGTCTTTTCCAAAAGCTTTGGCTATCATCTCCAAAGACTTGTTCACTTTTAAAACTGTAAAATTCTGGATGTCTTTTCCAAAAGCTTCAGCTATCACCGCCAAACACTTGTTCATTTTTAAAGTAGTAAAATTTTAGATGTCTTTTCAAAAGCTTCAGCTATCACCACCAAAGACTTGTTCATTTTTAAAACAGTAAAATTCTAGATGTCTTTTCCAGAAGCTTCAGCTATCACCACCAAAGACTTGCTCATTTTTAAAAATCTGGATATTGGTTCTTGAAAACGTGTTGAAAATTATACCTGAAAGCTTTGAGAGAGGATGCAAATGCTTCATGATGCAGATGCAAATATTGAATAAGATGCAAAAACTTCATGGTGCAAATGCAAATGTCTTGGATTAATGCAAATGCTTCTTGATGATGCAAATGCGAAGATCGACATTGACACAACTACTTAATGGAATGATGCAGATGTAAAGATCGACATTGTGCAAATTCTTCTGAATGATGCAAATACAAAGATTAGCAGTGTGCAAAATGCTTCTAAATGATGCAAATGCAAATATCAATAGTGATGCAAATGCTTCATAAAAATATGCAGATGCCCCTATGAATCGTGTTCATGTGAGTGGTCCATGAATGGTGTAATTGCAGTTACTACACAATAATGAAGATGCAATGATCCTAGAAATGATGCAATTGCTTGAGGTGACGCAAATGCAAATATCCATGAAGGATGTAAATGTAATGGTAAAATGCAGATGCTCATGGAATGGTGCAACTGCCAGTACCTATAAATGATGCTAATGCTTCCTGATATGGTGCATGTGCAAAGCTTAATAAAGAGGTAAGCGTTTATGAATGATGCCAATGTCCTCGATTATTTTTCTAGACTTTGGATTAGCCTTTCCAATTCATTTTTCCTCTTCAAATCAGAGTATATCTTGAACACTCGTGCCCCATAAGAGATCATTCCCTTTTTGGTCTTCGGCTATCTTCTTGCCCAAACAGTTTTCAAACTCTTATCAACAAAAGCCTGTTTGTCAAGTTCTATTTCTTTTTCTCATGTCTGGAAGTCAAGGTCAACCCTAGTAGTTCCATACCTTTGGGTTAGAAAAACCCTCGTCTCATGTCAATATAAAAAATGATTATTTCAAAAATATTTTTATTTGTTTTTCGTTTTTGAAAAAAAAAAAAAAAACTCATGTAATGAAAACTTATGAGCCAAAAATATTAACCCCATAATGTGTGATATACAAATCTTTTGAAGACCGATGATCATCATTAGAAATTTTTCGAATGTCAATTTGGGTTTTTCAACTTGAATTGAAAGGCTTGGTACAAGAGAATTTTGGTTGATTCAAGAAAACTTCACAACAAAAATGTATGTCCCTTCTAGGCTCACAAATGGAACAGGTTTTATAAAACACGAATTCCTTGAGAATCAAACAAATTCAGCATGATTTTAGTTTCCAAATCATGGCGTTTTGACAAGTGTCAAGATTGGCTGAGATGTTTAAACTGGAAAGTTGATTTTAGAGGAAAAAGAGTTTCAATTTTTGAAGTCAATCCTCCAAATGAGAGCTAGCAATTTGGGAGGCTTAAGAATTCCTAGATGTTCCTTGATTTCTTCAAGATGACCTATTCTTTTGTTGTGGCATCGGCTGTTCTACCATGCACTTGAGAATTCTAAATTCTTCCATAGTGAAATGATAATTCGATGAGATGGGATAAAATCTAAGGAAAACCGCTTCAAGTTAAATATATTTCATGCTTGATCAAAATGGACTTTTAAAGCACGTAATGTAGGCCAAGGTTCGGGGTTCAAAAAGAAAGGATAAATAGACCCAAAATATGTGTTTGAGGGTAATCAGATCAAGGATCATTTCTTGAGGAGGATTCCCTTTGAAGCATTTTTCTCTTTTGGACTTTTCTTTCCTTTTTGACTTTTGCTCCTTTTCTTTTTTGTTCCTGGCTTTCATTTGTCATACTTTTTCACACATTTTGTGTGTGTGTTTTTTTCCTTTTCTTGTTTTGTTTCTTGACTTTCATTTCGCCATCTTTTCCTTTTTCTTTTTTTTTTGTCTTGTTCTTGGCTTTCATTTCGCCATGTTTTCCTTTTCCTTCTTTTTGTCTTATTCTTGGCTTTCATTTTGCCATCTTTTCCTTTTTCTTCTTTTTGTCTTGTTCTTGGCTTTCATTTCGCCATGTTTTCTTTTTCCTTCTTTTTGTCTTATTCTTGGCTTCCATTTCTCCATGTTTTCTACATCTTCATTTCAACAGAGTGAGCCCGTATTTGTTTGGGAGCTCAATTTTCTTTGTATCTATCTTCGAGTTAGGACTAATTTCTCAGTGATCTTTTAGAAGATCTTTCCTCGTATTTGCCTCCTGATGGAGACTCAATTCAGAGTTGTAAACCCAAGTGCAGGTTATGTTCAAGTAATAAATTCTCGGGTGTCCGAGGTCGAACCACAGGGAAGCGTACTAGTAAGTATAAGTTTATAAATATATATGAAAAAGAAAATAAACAAGATATTAGGGAATCAATAACAAAGAAAGTAAACAAAATATTAGAGAACAAAATAAACAAAATAACATAAAAGCAATTAAACAAAATATAAAAAAAACAATAAGAAAAGATGTTGAGGTTAGAGAATCCACTCTTGGTGTTATGCTAAGATTAATCTTGTTTTATTACACAATTGAAATCCACACATAAGGGAGGTTCCAATCGGAAGGTTTAGCAATTCAGTCCAACGTCCATAGCATATGATATTATGTTCATTTGGTGTCCTCAAAACTCATAAAAAGAGTCCAAGCATTCCTTATGCCAAGGTATATGTCTACAACAAATCAAGGTTATGAAACCAAGCATTTGCTGTGCCATTTTCATTGTCAATAATGAATCAAGATCTCTACTTTGCAAGTATGATTTTAAACCAAAAGAAAATATTATCTATACTAGTGTTTATAAAAGATGATTCATTTTAGCTCATGTTTAAGAGACTAACCTTAGCATTTACCAAAAGCTTCACCTCATCACCTCAACAATATGATTAGCAACACATACTAGATATGAATGAAATGAAAAGAAATGTAAGAAGCATAAGTAAATAAAAAAAGAAAACTAGAGAAAAGAAAGAAGAAGAAAACTTAGAGAATTTTATTACAATGGCTAATATCCTACCAATGTATCAATGTATCCCAATACTCATCCAAGGCCCTCTATTTATACACATTTTGGAGGGCTAAATGACAAGAGACAAGCTTTACAAATTTCAAAGGTAGGTATAATAGGTGGGTGCATTTTTCTAACAATTTTCGTCATATTGTATGACAATTCTGATCAGCCAGCTTGATGGTCGATTTTTTCAATGTTGGAGGCTCGATCTGATAAAATTGTCTTCTAGAAAAATATACCCCTATCAGTTACGGATCCATAGCCGTTGGAATCAGCTCATTTGCTGATGTGGATAAGAAGATATGGGCAAAATACGAAAACAGGTCAGCACAGACGTCATTGCACATCAGCCAACTTGATGGTCGATTTCGCTAGGGAAAACGACTCCGTTTCAAGAAGTGTAAAACATGAAAAAGATAGATATGCCTCTTAGCTTTGCACGGCTACAAATTTCAGCCTTATTGCTTCAGTGAAACTCGAGATATAGCTGATATGGCAAACGGTGTCGGAACTGGAACTGAACTGGATTTGCCCTTAATTCTAGTAATCTGAAATCACTCAAAGAAACTTGTGAAAAACACCAAATTACATAAAAATATAAAAGATCATAAACACAATTAGACTAAACAATAATAACTCGTATTTGACACAAAACAATAATAAAACATAACTAAAAACTATATAATTATACGAGTTATCACCTCCCAGAGTAGAGGGTGATCCTTGATCAGGGTTCAAAAAAGAAATAATTCTCTTGGCTCAAAAGGGGTGACTATGGATAATTTCTTTTTGTGAAAGGGATATGAAAGCTAGCCATTTCTCATATCAAACACAAATATTCTCATTGAAAAGCAATCCCCAGTGGGAATAGATAATCAGAATTTTATTTTGCACTTCAGAATCATCCGAATTCTCATATGCATGATATCACAAATTTTTTTCTTTTTTTTTGTCGCATGCCTCAATGATTCATGCGTTAATTTCCCCTTATCCACCATGTATCCATCATTTCTACATATGATGCCCCAATTTGATTAACCATGAGAATTTGTATCATTACGAGGAACATTGCCAGTATAGGTTTCTATTGAAAAGGCTGAGTTTCAATCTTGGGTTTGTTTGAAGTGACAAGGAAAATATGGCCCAAAAATAGGTTTTCTTTGGGACCTGGGATAATCTGGTTTAGTCATTGTGCCCAAAGGTGTCAATCATGAAGTGACTCTTGGGCAATTGGTGTTTTGAGGTTATTAGAAAAGCTATGAATGTTTTTGGCACAACCTTGACACACATCAAATTACTATGATCTAGATTCTTGAAAGAATGTCTCATTTGTTCGAGTTTCCAATAAGCTCAAAAATTTTTCAAAAATTTCATTCCTTTGCTCATAGCCTAGACTAGGATCTACATCTTTGCTTCTTTTGCAGTGACAATGGTTTATGAAGTTCAATCATTCATATTCCTTGAAGCAGTAGGTCTTTCAAGTGGTCTTGGTTCAAGGAATTTAGGCATAGGGAAGCCCAAAAGAGATGGGGAGAGTATTGGGTCATTTCTAACAATGATTATCAATATTCTCGAGACTGTCCATTACTTCATGTGGAAACCCCTTATTATTGTTTACCAAAATTTTTCTCAAAGTTTCATTTTTTTGTAAATTCAAATCATTGCTAAAATATAATGAACACAAAACATTTAAATTCAAAATTTATTTATTTCATGTAGATGTCAACATGAGACAAGTGCTTTCATCATCACAGTGTATTCCTCTACATGCATCAGAAATCCTAATATGATTGTAGACGCCTAATTTTGTTCGAACCACTAAATCAGGTATGTTTTCTTCCTAAATTGATGATTCAGAATGCAAAAAGGCTTTTTTCACCCTACAGGTGGTACTCCGAGATTTAGTCTAAGAAAGCAGACAGAAAAAGTCAAACTCAAAAAAGTCAACCTCGAAAAAGTCAACCCCAAAAAAGTCAACCTCAAAAATGTCAACTACTAAAAAAGTCAACCCACTTTCAGAATCAACATTTGAATTTCAATTGAAAGATGGTGAAAGAATTTTGATAATCCGAGGTCTACATTGAAAGATATGGAGGTCGGAAGTTGGGTTACGGAATCTCAGTAGAAAGGAAACCGTAGTTCGAGAAATTTGGGGAAAGTGCTTGAACGATCAAATTGGTCAAAATTGAAGGTCCCAAATGAAAGATAACACTGACTACGGGTAATGGAGAAGCTACTTGAAAGAAAAAACAAAAGAAAAGTCAATTCGAAAGAAAACCGAGAATTAAGGTTTTTAGTGGATTTTGGTGAAATTTTGAAGAATTACAGAAATGGATCGATTCGGTAAAACTAAAGCTCCTAATTGATGAGGAGTGATTAAACAAGGATAGCCCAAGGCTCAGTTTGAAGAAAATCTGAAAATCGGACTTGTTTTGAGCAAAACCGAGCTTCGGAGGCAAAAGGGCAAAATTGGAAAATTTGGGAAAAATAGCAAATGAGCTCCAAAAATTTTGAAATTTTGCAGATCTCATTCTTAAATTATTTGGAAGAGATCGGAGAAAGAAAATCTTGATTCGGAGTTCGTTTGCAAAATGGCCAAATCCTGGGTCCTCTATGCAGAAATTAAAGCAGATAAATCCTGAAAAAATAGGAAATGAGCTCCAAAAATATTGAAAACTTCTAGATCACACTTTTAAATTATTTGGAAGAGATTGGTGAAGAAAATCTGGATTCGGAGCTCATTTACAAAATGACAAAAGTTCAGGTGCATTAAGGGGCAATTTTGGAAATAAATTCGAAATAAATTCGAAATAAATAGTAAATGGACTCGAAATTTTTTGAAAACTTCCAAAATTCAATTTTTTATTATTTTGGAAGTATTGGAAAATAAAATTTCAATTGGGAGTCCGTTTTCTATTTATTTAGGTTCGGGGGTCAAAAATATCATTTACCAAAGAAACCAAAAAGGGCAAATTTGTAATTAAGAAAAATATGAAGGAAGAAGGAATTGCTGGGATTTTACCTCCTTTGATCAGCCAGCATGGAGGAGAAGAAGGAAGCTTGATCAATTTAATTCCTTAGTCACTATCAAGCTCACATGCTACCACTAGTACCTTGCAAATGGTCCCTCCTTCATCCAATGGCTTAGATGCCTTGTTGAAAAGTTGAATACACCATTCAATAGCCAATATTAAATGCCAAGATGAAATTTTTATTTGTCATGAAAGAACCCTCATCTAATGGCCAAGAATGGAAGAGCACAACTCATCCAAAGGTAGACATCCATTCGGCCAAGCAATGAAGTGCATGGGATTGTTCTTTTTCATCCAATGGCTTAGGCCATGTACAAGGGCTGAGTACACATGTAAAGGGCTGGGATTAAATTCCAAGATGAAATTTTTATGTTGTCATGAAAGAATCCTCATCCAATGGCCAAGAATAGAATAGCACAACTCATCCAAGGGTAGGCACTCAAAGGGCCAAGTAAGGGAGTGCATGGGATTGGTCCTCATTTTCATCTAAGGGCTAATGTTATTATAAGGGCTGAGTACACATCTTAAGGGCTGCTATCAATAGGCAAAATGACACTTTTATGTTGTCATGAAAACATCTTAATCTAAGGGCCAAGATTGAAGGAGAAAAAGTGCAAAAATCATCCAATGATGGGCATGCCATTAGGCCAAGTCATTAAGGGAGGGGGCTGATCAGTTTTTTCACAAGGTTGAAGGCTGGAAGTCAGTAGCTAATTTAGAAAAAAAAAAAAAAGGTTTTTGAAAGAAAGGGAGAAAAGCTTTTGTTAAGGTAGCTATTCTACCATTGCTACTACATTTTTTCTTCTTCTTCCTTATGCTTTATTTCTTGTTTTCCATGTGATTTCCTACCATTTTTTTTTACATCTTTCTTGTTGTTCTTGATTTTCAAAAAATAAAAAATAAAACAATGGTTAGGCTTCATGATCTTGATGAAAACCAAGTGATAATGGTTAGGGTGGGTTTTGTCCAATATACCAACCATGGAGCTCATCTCCATTTTTTTCTTCTTACCTTAGTTTTTTTTTTTTTTATGATTTTGAGATTGAAAAGGCTTCATGACCTTGATGAAAATCAAGAGATAATGGTTAGGGGGGCTTTGTCCAATGTACCAACCATGGAGCTCATCTCTTTGTTATTTATTTGCTTACTTTAACTTGCTTATTTTTATTTGTGTTTATCTTTATGTATATTTACATTTTTGCTAACCATCTTGTTCTTTTGACTTATGTCATATTTTTGCATCTTGGGGCTATTGTCATATAGTTTAGGCCATTTCCATTTCTCATACCATCTTCCATAGCATTAGTTAGGTCATTTTACATGTCATTTCTCACAACACATTGGTTCCTAGGCCATTCGGCCATGTGCATTTTGTTTAAGCATTAGGCCATTTTCATATGCCATGTTATTTTTCCATGACATTTAGACATTAGGCCATTTTCATATGCCATGCCATTTCACATGTCATTTAGCCTTAGGCCATTTTTATTATTAGATGTCATTTAAGTTTAGGTCATTTTATTATTCCATGTCATTTTACATGTCATTTAGCTTTAGGCCATTTTCATATGCCATGTTATTTTTTCATGAGATTTAGACATAAGGCCATTTTCATATGCATGTCATTTCCCTTGTTATTTAGGCACTAGGCCATTTTCATTATTTTTAATGTCATTTGCCATGTCATTTAGACACTAGTTCATGCATGTTAAGTTAGGATAGCATTTATTGCCATGGAAACTCATGCTAGGCATTTAGGTTATTTATGCCATGCATTTTCCATATCACTTAGGCTTTAACCATGCATTTCATGCAATCACTTTGCTGTATTTTTATGCATTTCATGTCATGCCACATGATTTATGACTTAGGCCAATCAATGGCTCAAAGTCATGCTCACTTGAGCATATTTGTGGAAAATTAAAGGGTTGTCAAATTGATTATTTTACCTTTCTGATTTTTTTTTTTTACGTAGCCAATTTTTGTCCAAGGTTTTTAAATGTTTTAGCTACTGTTTGTAGGTATTTAGGATGATTTCCAACAAGTTTACTTTGATTTTTAAATGATTTTATCAAAGGCAAAAAAATGTGTTTTGGCAAAACAGTTTTTCACCCACTACTCGTACTTTCCCGATTTTTCTTGGTTGTCATCTTTAATCAGAAAATTAAGCCAATTTTTTATCGTGTAGTTTTACATGTTCTGAGTCTCCAGTATTTGTTTTAGATTTTTTTTGAATTTTTAAAAATAGGCTAAAAAATCGTGTGTCAAAACCGGACAGTAGAGGTAGATTTGAATTCAAAAGAAAAACAATGGTTGAATTTGGCTAAGGCATTTAGAAGGGGTTGGTTAGAAGCTTTAGCTACTGTCTTAGGATAGTTTCTAAGCCTTTTTAAACTTTAAAAATTATTTTATAAATCTCGGTTTAAGGGTGGTCAAGTCTGGGATTTTAAACTTAGGAAATTAGAGCCATTTTAAAAGGGTTTGGTAGGGATTTTAATCTTCATTCAAGTTTTTTTTTTTTTAAATTGTTTTCAAACAATCACAAAGTTTTGTTTTTAGAAAATCTAATTTGACATATTTTCCTAAAGTAGTCGGATATCCTTTTAGATATACGAATTTCTTTATTTAGAGGAAAAAATACATTTTCATGCATTGCATTTTCCATGTTCATGCATTTTATTTAATATGTGATTTTTGCTGTGATATTTTTCTATGGTATTATTATTATTTTGATTTACATTTTATGATGTTATATTGTTTGCCATATGATTTTGAATATTTCATGCTATCCTATATTTTTTATTTAGTCATTTATTTTTGTCACATTATTTAGCATATACTATGTTCATGCATTTTTATATTATTTTCATGCATATTATATGATAGCATTATTTTATGTTTCATGTCATTTCATGTCACTCAGATTACATTCCATGTCATTTAGATTATATTATTTAGAATATGCCATGTCATTCAAAATTTGCCATATCATTTACATTTGCCATGTCATTTAAATCATTTTATTTCATTTAGAATATATCATGTTACTTAGGATATTTCATTTCATTTAGAATATGCTCTGCCATCTAAATTATATCATCTCATTTAGGTTGCATTATAATATCTAGACTTTATTATATCATCTTTACTAAGTCACACATATTCATGTTCATATTTTTCAAATGTTTTGAAAAAGATAATGATTTTCAATAAAAGTAGAGATATTCCCGAGTTAAAATAATTCATGAGTTCTCTACCGGGTTTGCTGGAGGGGATATCATCAATTATCATTAATAAAGGAATATCTTTCTTTCAAAAAATGAGAATGATTCGGAAAGTTTTCCAAATAAATAAAAATTTCTATATTTTGCCGATTTTGTCGGGGAATATAGGAAAATTTTGAATTAATAAACTCAGGATCATTTTCAATTAAAAATGGAATTATTTTTCTGTAAATTGGGAATTAACTTGAAATACTAAATTAAAAACCAACTTTTTACCGAGACTTGAGATAACACATGATTAATAAGGTACCGTTTTATACGGGCGTTGTGGGGGTGCTAATCCTTCCCCGCACGTAACCGAGTCCCGAACCCGATTCTTCAATTTTCTATGGTTTATAACGCAGACTTGAAATTGGTTTTAAAAATGTTTTAATTAATTTTAAAATGTTTTATAAAACCGGTTTTAATAGGTGGCCTATCAGACCTAGCCAAAAAAGATTGGTGGCGACTCCATGTCTTTTTCCGAGGTTGTTTTCAAACCCTCATTTTATTTCAAAAGGGATTAAGTCGACTTTTCCTCGATTTTTTTATGTCACGCCTAACGAATAATAAAGTCTCGCGATGAGACTTGTTATTTTTTAGGTTTCGACAATGATCATGCACCATGTTTCTTATGACACTTGGCTTTCCCATCTTCAAAACTTATCAAACCAGCCTTGATGAGATCCCTGACCTTGTACCTCAAAGCGGGGCAGTTCTCCGTTGAGTAGCCTTGATTGTCATAATGAAAATCGCAACACTCATTAGCATCATACCAGCTCGGATAAGGGAGCTTCAGAGGCTCTAATTGCATGGGTGTCAAAAGGTGATTCTGGGTGACTTGAGGTAGCAGCTCACTATATGACCCGAGAATTTGGTCAACTTGATTTCTTTCTCGCTTTTTACGCCCTTTTCGATTATTCCCCAGGATGCTTGATTGATAGGCAGATTTAAATGCTGGCGCGGCTGCAGGCAAAGGATAAGAACCTTGAGAGACGTTGTTCAAGGTAGGGTAGAATGGCTGATACGAGGAGAATTGGGGATATGGGGCAAAGCCTTCCATAATTTGGGCATCTTCCTCTTTCTTTTCGAGTGTCTTGCTTCTCTCAGCACTAGACGTTTTATCTCCTTCGAATTTCCCAGTCTTGATAGCATTCTCAATCATCTTCCCTGAGATTACCATATTCGCAAAATTCTTCACGGCATTGCCAACGAGTCTATCATAGCATGGGGCCTGTAGTGTATTCACAAAAAGAACGGTGGTTTCCTTCTGTGTCAAAGACGGTCGTACATGGGCGGCCATGTCCATCCACCGCTGAGCATATTCTTTGAAGCTCTCAATAGCCTTTTTATCCATATTTTGCAAGGTGAGACAGTCAGGCACCATATCGGTCATATGCTTGTATTGGCTTAAAAATGCATTAGCCAAATCAATCCAAGAGCGAATCTGATCCTTGCTCAACTGACTATAGCACCTAATTGCTAACCCGCTGAGGCTATCCTGGAAGCAATGGATCAAAAGCTTATCATTATCTTATGGCCTGTCATCTTTCGACAGAACACAGTGATGTAGGCTGACGGATCAGTTGTCCCTTCATATTTCTCAAAATTGGGTGCCTTGAATTTGGGGGGAAAGACTAAATCGGGGGCCAAGAAACGTTCATTCGCATCTACACTCCCAAATACAGCTGTGCTTTCTAATGCCCGGAGCCTTTCAAAATCAATATGTATTGGTTTGAATATAGATTGATCATGGTTAATGTTAGATTATGCATGTATAAATGTGATAAATGGTATTGAGAAATATTGCTGGTTGAGGATATGAATTGAGTGTTATTTGCAGGAGGGTTGTAGTTGAGATAGAAAAGAAACCCTGCCGGATTTTAGGTATATTATCCGGACAGGGTATTACAAAATTAAAAACCAATTTTTTACCGAGACTTGGGATAACACATGGTTAATAAGGTACCGGTTTATATGGGCGTTGCGGGGGTGCTAATCCTTCCCCGCACGTAACCGACTCCAGAATCTGCTTCTTTGATTTCTCTGGTTTATAAGCAGACCTGAAATTGGTTTTAAAAAATGTTTTAATTAATTTTAAAATGTTTTACAAAACCGGTTTTAATAGGTGGCCAATCACACCTAGCTAAAAAAGATTGGTGGCGACTCCAGGTCTTTTTACGAGGCCGTTTTCATATCCTCGAGCTTTTATTATTTCTAGAAGAATTAAGTCATCTTTTCCTCTACTTCTGTTTCCCCTCACTCAAACGGGTTCCCCGCGATCCGGGATCACGTATCGACACCTTCGTTCGTTTTTCTAAGAGGAATTAAGTCGACTTTTCTTCGTTTTTTTTTTAATGTCACGCCTAAGGAAAACGAATAATAAAGTCTTGCGATGAGACTCGTTATTATTTTTATGTTATTTTTTTTAGGTTGCGACACACATCTTTACAAAAGCTACAAATTTTGTAATATGAAAAAAAAATAATGATAACACACTTCTAGGTGTACTTAGATTCTCATCTTGTTTCTTTCCTTTTCTTCTCTCTTTTTTTTATTTCTCTCTTTCATTAAAAAAAAAGTTGAAATTGTCAAAAAAAAAAATGACAATGCAATTGTCAACTTCACTTTGTTTCTTTTCTAACCTTTCATTTTTGCCAGGAAATAACTGATTACAATTTTTTTTCCAATTGTCGGTTCCACAAAAAATATTAAAACCTCCATAGCCTCAACCCTTAAAGAACATAAACCAGACTATCATAAAATTATCCCTATAAATCTATATTTATATTTAAAAATATTATTTTTTTCACTATAAAAAAAATCTCATTTTTTACACTTTAAATCTATTAAAAATATTCATAAGAAAATCATCAGAAAACAAACAAATTTGGATAAAAGAAAATACATCAAAAAAGAATCTTCATAGCCTCAAGAACACAAAAGTAGATCTATACTAATCTTAAAATTATCTCATATAAATCTATATTTATATCTTTTTTTCTTCACTAAAACCAAGAAAATATCAACAAAAAATATCAAAAATAACTCCAGAAATACAAAATCAAGATTTCAATAATTTTTTATTTAAAAAAAAAAAAAGCGCATAAAAATTATTCTCAAAAACTTTGAGTCAAAGAATGGCAATTACATTTCATGACCAAAAAAAATTCCATCAATAGCAGCAAAATCACCACAGTAAACATTATTTTCTTACTTGAAAATCGAAAATGGAAGGAGATGAGGAATTTTCAGGTAGAGAGAGAAGAGGAAAAAAAAAAGAAAGAGAAAAGGAAAAAGGAAAAAGGAAAGAAAAGAGAAAAGAGAAAAGAAAAGAAAGAGGAGTAAGAAGGAGAAGCATGACTATCGCCAGCAGTTTGACCAAGGACTGTTATTAGCAATGTTGAAAAAATCGAACTGGAAGTCAAATTGGTGTGACCTCCGAGTCACCGGTTGAACCGAATTATTCAATTTAAAAATAAATTAATTATTAAATATATTATTTTAATATTAAATAAATATTAAATATAGTCATTATTTAATAAAAAAATGTGTTTGCTTAATGATATAATCTTTACTATATGATTAAGAGGTTAAAGGTTCAAATAATGTTTTAATAAAAAAATAATAAAATTAACAAAAAATAATTTTCTATCGGTTCACTATATGTCCGATTTTTTATATAACCGAACAAGCCATCGGTTTTCGATTCAACAGGTCCGATAGGCCAGTCCGGTTTAATTTTTTCATCGCTAGTTATTAGCGAAGGATCTAAAAAATTGAAAAGAAAAGTTTTTGAAAAAAAAGAAAAAAATGAAGAAAAGAGGTGGAGAAGAAAAGAGGAAATGAAAGAAAAAAAGAGGATGAGTGACTGCTATCGGTAGCAGCTACTGTAGCGGCGTGACAATGGAGGTGAGAGAAGAGAGGCGCAGCTACTAAGGAAAAGGATAAGGAGAAGGATAAGAAGGTATAAGAGAGAAAATAAGGTTCTTATACTTAGGGCGTTTAGGGTTAGGTTTAGGGTTTTTTAGATTAGGCCCAAAACATATGGTTTTGGCATTAGAGAAAAAAAGAATCAGTCAGAGCAACTCAGACCCAACCTAGATTCAAGTGATTAGAGATTTAGTTACTTTAACCCATTGGTAGCCCAATGATTTAAGTCTAAATACTTCACAAAAAAAAAAGATAATCTTTGGTCCATTGGTGATCCAAAGATTAAAATCTAAATTCTCTAAAGAAAGATTTTTTTCAATTGCAGATTCCAAAGATTTTATGTCTATTTAATTTTTATTTAGTGTTATAGTTAAATTGATAAAAGTTCTTAAAAAAATGTTAATTAGTGAATAATAAAAATAAAATTATTAATTGAATAAATTGAATCACCTCACACAATAATAATATAAAATATAACACAATAGTTTTTTTCAATAAATAAAAATATAATAAGAAATTTTATTAAATTAGTATTGATTCCAAATAATTAAAAACAAAAGAATTGATATATTATCAATTAATTATTATATTTATACAGAAAAGTTTCAAATTCAAATCATCAAATGAGCTAATACATATACTTTCCTTCAAGATAAAGACTTATTTTATCTATATTTTAAAAATAAGAAATTTTAACCCGAACGTAACCGGACACTTTTACTAGTTACTAAAAAAAGATAATCTATACTACTTATATAAAAAAAATCCCCAAAGGGGTCTTAGCTCGACATGTGCCGATTGTCAAGCTTCTTTGCACGACACTGGCGAGCTAAGACCCTTTGGATTTTTTTTCTTTTTTTAAGTTAATAAAATAATTCATTATTATATTTATTATTTATTTTATTTTTAAATGGTGCATTTAAAATGGTGGATTCGCACATTTATCCGTGTGTCGACTTAAGATCCGAGCCCAACTCACTTCGAAAAAAGAAGAAGAAAAAAATGAACTTATTACTAACTTGAGTGAGAAAGTCGACCCAATCGAGAGAATAAATACAAACAATAATTTTATTTTTTATTCTTCATTTATTATTTTTATTTGAATAATTAAATAGGTAAAATAAAATATAAAAAATGAGTTAATAGTTAATTAGTTTAACAAAAAAAAAAGCATACTTGCTGCTAACTTGTGTGAGAAATTCGAACCACAATTTTTTTTTTAATTCTTCATTTATTATTTTTATTTGAATAATTAAATAAGAAAAATAAAAATATACAAAAATGAGTTAGTAGCTCATTAATTTAACCAAAAAGAAAAAATTTCAATATTTTTCAACATAAATGAAATGTATAAATTGCTTTAAAAGGTAAAAAAAGAAAAAAAAAAACAAATTAAAATATAAAATGTTTATATAAAATAAATAAATAAATAAAGTATCAACTAAAACTTGATATTTATTAATAATAATTTAATTATAATAAAATTTTCATTTTTGAAATTATATTCTAAATAATAATTTTATTTCATAATTACATTATTATCGTTAAAAGAATTTGACAACATGAAAATTACTATACTTTTTACCTCTCATAAATAAAAACATACACTACACAATAAGATATAAATAATGCATATAAGTAACACTTGAAAATACATTTATATTAAGTAATTTATAAATAAATTTAATTTTCATAATTAAAATATGATTATATTAATATTAATATATATTAAATATTTAAATTAAATTAAATTATTTAATAAAATTAAATTTTAAGATTATTTTTATTATTTGATTAATTAAAAAATTTATCATTTTTTTGAAAAATCCAAGTAAAGCGGGGGGCTAAATTTAGAGCTGGCAAAATGAGCCGAACCCGGAAACCCACTGTTGTCGGATTTAACCACGCAAGTGCACGTTATTGCAAACAAGTAATAAAGTGAAAGTAGAGTGTCGATCCCACGAAAATTTGTTATTAATTCCGTTAAATACTAAAATTAAAACAGTTTAATTTTATCCAAATAATTAATTGAAGAATGTAATTAAAAAAACTAAATAAAAGAAAATAATAAACAAAAGAAGTAAATTAAAATTGGGATTTTGATAACTCGTATAATTATATAGTTTTTAGTTATGTTTTATTAATGTATTGTGTCAAATACGAGTTATTATTGTTTAGTCTAATTGTGTTTATGATCTTTTATATTTTTATGTATTTTGGTGTTTTTCACAAGTTTCTTTGAGTGATTTCAGATTACTAGAATTAAGGGCAAATCCAGTTCAGTTTCAGTTCCGACACCTTTTACCATATCAGCTATATCTCGAGTTTCACTGAAGCAATAAGGCTGAAATTTGTAGCCATGCAAAGCTAAGAGGCATATCTATCTTTTTCATGTTTTACACTTCTTAAAACGGAGTCGTTTTCCCTAGCGAAATCGACCATCAAGTTGGCTGATGTGCAATGACGTCTGTGCTGACATGTTTTCGTATTATGCCCATATCTTCTTATCCACATCAGCAAATGAGCTGATTCCAACGGCTATGGTTCCGTAACTGATAGGGGAACCTTTGTCTAGAAGACCATGTGATCAGATCAGGCCTCTAATATTGAAGAAATCGACCATCAAGGTGGCTGATGTGCAATGACGTCTGTGCTGACATGTTTTCGTATTTTGCCCATATCTGCTTAACCACATCAGCAAATGAGCTGATTCCAACGGCTATGGTTCCGTAACTGATAGGGGAACCTTTGTCTAGAAGACCATGTGATCAGATCATGCCTCCAATATTGAAGAAATCGACCATCAAGTTGGCTGATCAAAATCGTCATATACCTACCTTTGAAATTTGTAAAGCTTGTCTCTTATCATTTAGCCCTCCAAAATGTGTATAAATAGAGGGCCTTGGATGATTGTAAGGGATCATATTGGAGATTGGTAGGATATTAGCCATTTTAACAAAATTCTCTAAGTTTTCTTCTTCTTTCTTTTCTCTAGTTTTCTTTTTCTTTAGAAAGAGCAAGAGGTTGGATAATTAATATTCTTCTTCTTCTTCTTTCTTTCTTTTATTTTCTTCTTAGATTCTATTTAATTTTATGTTTATAATGCCTATGCTAGGCTAAACTTCTATTTGGTTAAGGTTGATTTCAAAGCCCTAGACATGTTTTGTGATTGATTTTCAGATTCTATCTATCATTAATTTTCTATCAAAGTTGCTTATGTTCTTCTACAAGAATTGTTCATGATGTTGTCTTGATTTATTTAGGTGTACAACTAGATAGATCTTGATAATTATCTATTGCTAGTTTAGGAGTCTTGATCCGTGTAATTGTCTTGATTTCCTATTCATAAGTGGCAATTTGTGATTAATGATTATGGTCAAGTTTTCAATAATTGCAAAGTGGAACATAACCTAAGTTGAACAATCCGAGCTTATGTGTTTGTTGCTTAGATCAACCTATCTTTCTCATCATAAAGCTGCCATTAAATTGAATTTAGAGAGCTTATTCTAAGTTGTTTAATGGTTAGAGATTAAATAGAGAGCTTGTTCTATTTAACGACAAACTAAGGAAAGATTGGGGTAACAGAGCTTGTTGTTATCTACGGTTGTTAACTTTGATAGTTGGTTGATATTGATAGATCTGAAATTGATTCTTAATGATGTCTAGTGGTGGAGAATGAAACCTTAACCATATTTTTCATTTTTGATTCTTCTTACTTGTTTTCTTACTTTTCTAGTTTGCTTATTTTTAAAAGTATATTTATTTTTATTGGCTGGTTATACCGCCTAATTTAGTATATATATTTTTATTGGCTGGTTATACCGCCTAATTTAGTATATATATTTTTATTGGCTGGTTATACCGCCTTGCTTAGTATATATATTTTTATTGGCTGGTTATACCGCCTTGCATCTTATTCTTATTGGCTGGTTATACCGCCTTGCATCTTATTCTTATTATTTACTTTAGTTTAAATCTGGCTTCAAAAAACCCCTTTTCTTTTATTGTTCTTGAATTTAAGTTTTAAACTATCAACTTATAAACTAAAACCCAATCCCTGAGGACTCGACCCTTGCTAACTACTATACTTACAATTGATCTTTTTAGTGCAAGGTTAAATAAGATACACTCTTTTGGGTGCATCAAGTTTTTGGCGCCGTTGCCGGGGATTGCTTTCTTTAGTTTATTAGTTTATTGGTTTATTCTTATTTTCTGTTCTAATTATTTACTTTCTTATTTTTTTTTATTAGTGAATGTTCCAAGCTCCCGAAAAAGACTTACGACTTAGAAAAATTCGGGAATTTATAACTTCTCACCAACAACCAATCGAGGAGTTGATCCAAAACATCCAAGAGAAGCAAGGAGAGATGGCAGCAGCTGACAACCGAACTCTCAAGGAGCTAGCCGCTCCGGACTTGGGTCAACAACCATTATGCATTGAATATGCTAATCTTGAGGTAGCTTTTGAATTAAAATCTGGTTTGATTCACCTTCTCCCAACTTTTCATGGTTTTGCAGGAGAGGATCCAAATAAGCACCTCAAGGAATTCCATGTAGTTTGCTCAAGCATGAGACCAACAGGGGTCACGGAAGAGCAAGTTAAGTTGAGAGCCTTCCCATTCTCTCTAGCTGATACAGCAAAGGAATGGCTCTACTATCTACCATCCGGGACCATCACTACATGGAATGATTTGAAGAAAGCATTCTTGGAAAGGTATTTCCCAGCATCTAAGGCTGCCAACATTAGGAAAGAGATATGTGGGATTCGGCAATACAACGGAGAGTCCTTATATGAATATTGGGAGAGGTTCAAGAAACTTTGTGCATCATGTCCACACCATCAAATAAGTGAACAACTTCTCATCCAATACTTCTATGAAGGTCTCATGCCCATGGAGAGAAGTATGATAGATGCCGCTAGTGGGGGAGCTCTAGTTGATAAGACTCCCAGGGCTGCTAGAACATTAATCTCCAACATGGCAGCCAATTCTCAACAGTTCTCAATGAGACAAGATCCACCACCACAACCCAAGAGAGTTAATGAGGTAAGTATATCATCCCTTGAACAAAAATTTGATAAACTGACTTCTCTTGTTCAACAATTGGCTGTAGGTAAAATACAACAAATAAAGGCTTGTGGCATATGTTCAAACATAGGGCACCAAACTGATATGTGTCCAACACTTCAAGAGGATACCAACGAACATGTGAATGCCATGGGTGGATTTCAGAACCAATCAAGGAAATATGATCCCTACTCAAACACTTACAATCCAGGATGGAGGGATCATCCAAACTTCAATTATGGAGGGAACCAATCACAAACTATTCCTCCACCATTTGACCACAGGCCACCGGGTTTTCAGCAAAGAGTGCAACAACCATACCAAACCCGACAACAACTACCACCCACCCAAAATTCAGGTACTTCTCTTGAAGATCTTGTTAAAGCTCTTTCTACTAATACAATTCAATTTCAACAGGAAACAAAGACAAGTATTCGAAATTTGGAGACTCAAATAGGGCAATTGGCAACAACCATGAGTCAAATGCAAGCAAGGGATTCTGGGAAATTACCTTCCCAAACCATAGTGAATCCAAGAGAGAATGCCAATGCTATAAATTTAAGAAGTGGGAAACAGCTAGAGACACCACAAAATGATAGTGCTCAAGGGGAGAACAATACCATGGCATCCTCTTCACATCCCAACGAGCCACTAAAAAAGGTAATTCCTAAACCATCCTTTCCTTCTTATATAACTCCTCCACCTTTTCCTAGCAGGTTAGCAAAGTCCAAGAAGGAGGAGCAAGAGAAGGAAATTTTGGAAACCTTCCGGAAAGTAGAGGTGAACATTCCTTTACTAGATGCTATCAAGCAAGTGCCAAGATATGCCAAGTTCCTAAAAGATTTGTGCACATCTAAACGGAAGTTGAAATGGAATGAAAAGGTAAGTGTGGGGGAGAATGTGTCAGCTGTTCTTCAAAAGAAACTCCCACCTAAATGCAAGGATCCAGGTATGTTTACCATTCCTTGTAAGATAGGCAACACCAGGTTTGAGCGTGCTATGCTAGATCTAGGGGCATCTATTAATGTCATGCCATATTCAATTTATGCTTCATTGAATCTAGGACCATTAGAGGAAACCGGTGTTATAATACAACTTGCTGACCGTTCTAACACTTATCCAAGAGGAGTTGTAGAAGACGTTCTTGTACAGGTTAATGAATTGGTTTTTCCCGCTGACTTTTATGTTATTGAGATGGAAGATGAGATGTCTTCTAATCCCACACCTATTCTATTAGGGAGACCATTCTTGAAAACAGCAAGAACTAAAATAGATGTACATGATGGCACTTTAACTATGGAATTTGATGGTGAAATAATTCGCTTTAACATTTTTGAGGCCATGAGATATCCTAGTGATGTGCATTCTGTTTTTAATATTGATATAATTGACTCACTAGTGCAGCAAGCTTATGAGCTAGATGGTGAAGATAGTGTGGAAATAGTCCTTAGCAACCATCTCGGAATGGGGAATGCTAAACTAGCCTTGAGTGACCATGTGGAAGGGGCACTAGAATCTTTACACTCGCTGCAACCTAAAGATGCAAGGTTTGATGTTTCATTTATTAATTTGCCTTTATCTAATGAGAAACTTCTACCTTCCATTTTGCAGGCACCAACTTTAGAGTTGAAACCACTACCGAACCACTTGAAATATTTGTTCTTAGGGGAAAAGGACACACTACCTGTCATCATTGCCAAAGAGCTCACACCTTTGCAAGAAGAGCGACTTATCCGGGTGCTTAGAGAGCATAAAACAGCAATTGGTTGGACAATTGCCGATATCAAGGGAATAAGCCCATCCATGTGCATGCACCGGATTTTGTTAGAGGAAGGGTCTAAACCAACAAGAGAAGCACAAAGAAGATTGAACCCTCCTATGATGGAGGTTGTGAAAAAGGAGATACTGAAGCTCCTAGATGTTGGAGTGATCTATCCTATCTCGGATAGCAAATGGGTGAGCCCAGTCCAAGTGGTTCCAAAGAAATCAGGTGTAACGGTGGTAACAAATAATGAGAATGAACTTGTTCCTACTAGGATTCAAACAGGATGGCGAGTTTGTATTGATTATCGTAAACTTAATTCCACAACTCGCAAAGACCACTTTCCTTTACCTTTTATTGATCAAATGCTTGAAAGGTTAGCTGGCCATTCTCATTATTGTTTTCTTGATGGTTTTTCAGGTTATAATCAGATAGCCATTGCTCCGGAGGACCAAGAGAAAACAACATTCACATGTCCATTTGGTACTTTTGCATACCGGCGTATGCCATTTGGTCTTTGTAATGCACCAGCTACATTCCAAAGGTGTATGGTTAGCATATTTTCAGATTATGTAGAGAATATCATAGAAGTGTTTATGGATGATTTTAGTGTCTATGGTGATTCTTTTGATAGATGTCTAGAGAACCTTACACTTGTACTTGAAATATGCATGGAAACTAACCTTGTTTTGAATTGGGAAAAATGTCACTTTATGGTAGAACAAGGAATAGTTTTGGGCCATGTTATTTCTTCTAGAGGGATAGAGGTTGATAAGTCTAAAATAGATATTATGCATTCTTTACCACCTCCCACAAATGTGAGAGAGGTTCGTTCTTTTCTTGGACATGCAGGTTTCTATAGGAGATTTATCAAAGACTTCTCAAAGATCACATTACCTCTTTGCAAGCTACTACAAAAAGATGTGGTTTTCCACTTTGATGATAAATGCAAAGAGGCGTTTGAAACATTGAAGGGACTCTTGACATCAGCTCCTATCATCCAACCACCAGATTGGAATGTACCTTTTGAAATCATGTGTGATGCTAGTGACTATGCCATTGGAGCTGTTTTGGGCCAACGGGTTGGCAAAGCCTCACATGCCATTTATTATGCCTCCCGAACTCTTAATGATGCTCAATTGAACTATTCCACTACTGAAAAAGAACTTTTGGCTGTTGTATTTGCTTTAGAAAAATTTCGATCTTATTTAATTGGTACTAAAGTAATTGTATATTCTGACCATGCAGCCCTTAAGTACTTGCTCACTAAAAAGGAGGCCAAACCAAGGTTGATTAGATGGATACTTCTCTTACAAGAGTTTGATTTGGAGATAAAAGATAAGAGAGGTAGTGACAACCTGGTTGCGGACCATCTTAGCCGTTTAGTTCATGAAGATGATGCACTACCCTTGAATGAGAACTTTCCGGATGAGCAACTTCTTTTTATAAGAACAACAACTCCTTGGTATGCTGATATTGTTAATTACTTAGTTACCAAGAAGTTGCCACAAGAGTTGACACAAGCTCAAAGAAATAAGATCAAGAGTGATGCCAAATACTACATATGGGATGATCCTTACCTTTGGAAGCATTGCTCCGATCAGATTATAAGAAGGTGTGTACTCGAAACTGAATTTCAATCTATTCTCACCTTTTGTCACTCTTATGCATGTGGAGGACACTTTGGATCCAAAAGAACAGCCATGAAAGTTCTTGATTCTGGATTTTATTGGCCTACCATATTCAAAGATGCATACCTCTTTTGCAAGTCATGTGATCGTTGCCAAAGAACAGGTAACTTAGGTGCTAGAAATCAAATGCCTCAAACTCCAATACTTATTGTTGAAATTTTTGATGTATGGGGCATGGATTTCATGGGACCTTTTCCTCCTTCTTTTGGTAATCTTTATATTTTACTTGCCGTTGATTATGTTTCAAAGTGGGTGGAAGCAAAATCCACTAGGACTAATGACTCTAAAGTTGTTTCAGATTTTGTCAAGACTAACATCTTTGCTAGGTTTGGAACGCCAAAGGCCATAATCAGCGATAGAGGTACTCACTTTTGCAATAGGACTATAGAAGCACTTTTGAGGAAGTATAACATCACACACAAGGTCTCCACCTCATATCATCCTCAAACTAGTGGGCAAGCTGAAGTGTCAAACCGAGAAGTTAAGTCCATCCTTGAAAAGACAGTTAATCCAAATAGGAAGGATTGGAGTTCACGACTTGATGATGCACTTTGGGCTTATAGGACAGCATATAAGACACCCATTGGTATGTCTCCTTATCGACTTGTTTATGGTAAGCCTTGTCATCTTCCGGTTGAATTGGAACATAAATCATATTGGGCTATCAAACAATGCAACATGGAGATGGATGAGATAGGAAAGAAAAGAAAACTTGACCTACAAGAATTAGAGGAGATAAGGAATGATGCCTATCAGAATTCTAGGATTTACAAGGAAAAGACTAAGGCATTCCATGACAAGATGATATCAAGAAAAGAATTTGTTGTTGGACAAAAAGTTCTTCTCTTCCATTCACGCCTTAAGTTATATCCAGGTAAGTTACGTTCTCGTTGGGTTGGACCTTTTGTTATTACTAATGTATTTACTCATGGTGCAGTTGAAATCCAAAGCCCGAAAACAGATAAGGCATTCAAAGTGAATGGTCATAGATTGAAGCCTTACTATGAGAACTTTCCAATACAAGATGTGGAGGAGTTTCCACTTTTTGAGCCAAAGTATGTTGAATAATAATGGCATGGGTCTAAGTCAAGCTGAGGACAATAAACCAAGCGCTTCTTGGAGAGGCAACCCAAAAGGATGGAGAGCATCTATTATATCAGATTTGCATATTCCTTACTCTCCATCATTCTATCTTTTATTGTTTTTCTTTTCTTTTAATAGTTCTTTTCTCTTACATATAATTCTTGCATTGGGGGATAATAGCATTACATTGAGGACAATGTAAAAATTATGTGTGGGGGGAAGAATTTAGGATTTTATTTAGAGTGTTTTGTTTTTGAGTCTTTTTATGTTGTTTTTCTTTCTGATCCTTGTTTTGAAAATAACTAGATGTAAATATAATTTTTTTTTAACCCCGGTTAAAAGGCGGATAACGGTACTCCGTGATTATTTAAATCGGTTCCATCAGCTACCCACAAAACTGATATTGTATATAAATTTCTCTTCCAATTTCTCTTTCAATTTTTTTTTCATTCTTTTTTTCAGGATGGATGATATTCTCACAAGATTGCAGAAACGATTTCCTCCTTTTCCTCGAAATATTTTACTGAAGCTTTACCAAGTTCGACTTGAAAGATTAAGAATGCTTATGCACAAAGGGATTCCTGACGACATACGTTGGATAATTGAAGCCAAGGTACGTGAAGATGAATATCTTCCTGTTTTGCATTTACCAGGTACAGGTAGAAGCACTTTTGCAAAGAAGCGACGAGCAAAGCGCATGAGTTCAAATTGCCACAAATGTGCACGATGGACGTGTAACGGTAAATGTCGTTCTATTGGGATTCCGTCCTCTAATCGAGATGATAAAATTGAATTCATTAAGGATAGACTGAGTAAGGAGAATTTGGGTAATATCCAACTTTCTCTTGAGACGCATCCTAGTGGAGACGTACAAAGAGAAATTCTTGATTTATGGCCGCAATTCCAAAGGGAATGGCAACATCTTGGGAATCTGATGTTAAAAGACCCTGTTTGCCAGCTTGTAAGAAAACTGGATGGGAAGCATATCCTCGACTCATAGAAGGCGTTTAAGCCGTTTTTGGACGTAAAACCAGAGGAAGATGTGAGCCACAATCACAACTACAATAAATGACTTCTCAGCTTTTGGTTTGATTTGCAATAACTTTATTTTGTTTTAATTTACGTGTTGTTCGATTTGTGTAATTATTCTCGTTTTTTTTTTTGTCTTTTACGGTTGATTTTTTCTTCTCTTTTTGATTTTCTTCCTGAAATCACGCAAAAATCTTTTGTTAGGTTAACATTTTCTTCTGACAGGTCAGATACACTTTCGGCGACATTATTACTCTTGTCTGATTCACTACTCAGTCCTCTATATATTACACCATGTACTCATTCTCTTTCAGGCACTCGAAAAAAAAAAAATGGAAAGTACTTCATCCCAGCGCATTAAAAAAATTTGTGTCTTTGGAGGTGCTTATCCAGGGAAAAATAACATATTCGCTGATGAAGCCATAAGAGTTGGAGTAATACTTGCCCAACAAAAGATCCACTTGATTTATGGAGGCGGTAGTACGGGTTTAATGGGAGCAGTCGCTACAGCAGCACACGCCGGAGGAAGTCCAGTTCTAGGATCGTGCCAAAACTATTCACAAGTTTTTGTGGACCTACCATGGGTAAGGAAATACAAGTCTGGAGTGTCCCTGAACGGATAACAATCATGTACCATTCTGCCGATGCATTCATTGCTTTACCAGGAGGTCTGGGTACATTGGAAGAAATAGCTTGCGTGGCTTCTTGGTCATCTTTGGTCACAAATAAGAAACCCATTGGTTTGCTTAATATTAATGGTTATTTTAGTAATTTGCTTTTATATTTAGATAATGCTGTGGATAATGGATTCATGTTTTCAGAGGCAAGGAGAACCATAATTTCTGCTACAACCATTGAAGATTTACTTAAAAAGCTCCAAGCTTATGAGTGTTTATCTGCTACGGTTGTTTCGCAAACGCTCGGAAAAAGAAAAAGAGATATGGACGAGCAAGGAGTGGATTGCACTTTGTCTTTGTGACATTATCTAACATTTTGCTTGTTGTGTCTCAGTTATAATAAGTGGTTAGCAACCTCTGCAGGTAATATCTCCTAAATTCTACCTTTAAAATTTGACATTGGGGACAATGTCATATTTTAGTAGGGGGTAAGGGACATATTTTGCTAATAAAAAAAAAAAAATTTAAGAAGTATTCATTCTGAACAAGGTCTGAGTAAGGGAGACTTGAGACATACCTTGTCAGTTTGATTTCTTCTTTTCAAACAAAAAAAAAAAAAAAGAGTTTGTTGTGTTTTAAGCAATTTAGAAGTATTCATTCTGAACAAGGTCTGAGTAAGGGAGACTTGAGACATACCTTGTCAGTTTGATTTTAATCTTTTTATGTTTACTTGTTAATTTTTGTTTAGTATTTTAGGATTATTTAGGTTGCATGAGTTTGTTTTGTTTTGAGTCTTAGTTGTTCCTATTCTTATGTTATTAGTTCTTTTCTCTTACACATGATTCTTTCATTTGTGTTAATAGACTTACATTGAGGACAATGTAAGAATTAAGTGTGGGGGGAATGATTTAGGATTTCTTTTATTTTTGTCTACTATTTTTTTTTATGAGTCTTTATTATTATTATTATTTTTAGTGTGTTTTAGTTCCTTTTTAATACAATGATGAGATATGAATTGCATAGGTCTAAACTGGTTATTAGTGAGAAGATTTTCATGAGAATTGAGCTTGATGTCAACCTTTTTATGAGCCAATGTTAATATAATATGTTGATTGAGAAAGAAGCATGTTTAGACTTAATCTGACTTGTATAATCATCCTTGTGAGTTTTTGAGCCTATAATGATTGATGCATTATACAAATCAATCTAATTTCTTTCTTGAGTGCTCTTATGATTACAGGATTCTCTAGAACTTGCTTTAAACCGTTTGAGACTATATTGATACATGTGACAACATGAATATGATAGAGGCATTAGGATTTTTAGCCAGGGCCAAACAGCCATCCCTTATTGATGTTCCAAGAGAACACACCCTTAGTGAACCAATTTGAGCCTACATTGAATAAGCTATCTCTTTGGTAACCATAACTTGTCCCTAACCTAAATATACTTATATCTTTACCTTTGTTCCAAAGATGAATTAGCATGTTTTGAGACAAGTTGCAAAGACAAGGAAGATCTATTGAAAATTTGGGTTAGAAACAAGAAATAAGTGTGGGGGGGGAAAGAAAAGAAAAGTCAAGAGAAAAAGAAATGAAATACTGGCAAATACATTCCTATGTAAAAAAATATATATATATATATATGAATCATCTCTTGAATTTGGGGAAAAAGAAAAAGATGTTACAAAGTTGTTTAGAATGAAGAAAAAGCCCAACATGAATATCCGGCCTAGGTGATTATGTACTTCTAAAGAATATTGAGAAGTTTTACTTGTATGATCTTATTATGTCTCTAAACTTTATGAACTCTTTGGAACCTTTGTGATATCTTTATCCTTTTGTTCTTCAACCACATTACAAACCCCTTGGCCCCATTACAACCTTGATTAAAGACCTCTTGATTCATGAAGTTGTATGATCTAAATAGTGGAGAATAGGTGGACAAGCAAGAATATGGTAGAACTGTTTTCATGAGATTGATTGAGTGTAAACACTTCACCACTACTTTAAAGAGTGAAAATCATGAGGGTATCCCATGTGAGAAGTTGAGATTAAATTTGAACATGCAATATTTTGATTGAGATATGTTATGCTAATATTGGCTTAACTCAAACAATTTACATTCAAGCATGATTTTTTGTGAAATTCTTTAAGCTATTGATTAGTTTATAAGACTTGTTCAAATATTGTATCTAATTTGTATTGAAAGGATTAGGAGTAAATATTTTTAGTATATGCAGTTTATTTATATTTTAGTTTTTCAATGTTTGTGGGTATCGTTCTAGTAAACCCTCACGAGACTAAACTCGTCCACTAGGGACACCTAGGGGTTTAAAGGCTTGTGTCACATGCTAAGTGCCACCGTGATTTCCTACGAAAATGGATTAGATTAAATTTTCTTATTTTATTTTTATTGAGTCGTTGCTAGGGACTAGCAACAATCTAAGTGTGGGGGTGTGATAACTCGTATAATTATATAGTTTTTAGTTATGTTTTATTAATGTATTGTGTCAAATACGAGTTATTATTGTTTAGTCTAATTGTGTTTATGATCTTTTATATTTTTATGTATTTTGGTGTTTTTCACAAGTTTCTTTGAGTGATTTCAGATTACTAGAATTAAGGGCAAATCCAGTTCAGTTTCAGTTCCGACACCTTTTACCATATCAGCTATATCTCGAGTTTCACTGAAGCAATAAGGCTGAAATTTGTAGCCATGCAAAGCTAAGAGGCATATCTATCTTTTTCATGTTTTACACTTCTTAAAACGGAGTCGTTTTCCCTAGCGAAATCGACCATCAAGTTGGCTGATGTGCAATGACGTCTGTGCTGACATGTTTTCGTATTATGCCCATATCTTCTTATCCACATCAGCAAATGAGCTGATTCCAACGGCTATGGTTCCGTAACTGATAGGGGAACCTTTGTCTAGAAGACCATGTGATCAGATCAGGCCTCTAATATTGAATAAATCGACCATCAAGGTGGCTGATGTGCAATGACGTCTGTGCTGACATGTTTTAGTATTTTGCCCATATCTGCTTAACCACATCAGCAAATGAGCTGATTCCAACGGCTATGGTTCCTTAACTGATAGGGGAACCTTTGTCTAGAAGACCATGTGATCAGATCAGGCCTCCAATATTGAAGAAATCGACCATCAAGTTGGCTGATCAAAATCGTCATATACCTACCTTTGAAATTTGTAAAGCTTGTCTCTTATCATTTAGCCCTCCAAAATGTGTATAAATAGAGGGCCTTGGATGATTGTAAGGGATCATATTGGAGATTGGTAGGATATTAGCCATTTTAACAAAATTCTCTAAGTTTTCTTCTTCTTTCTTTTCTCTAGTTTTCTTTTTCTTTAGAAAGAGCAAGAGGTTGGATAATTAATATTCTTCTTCTTCTTCTTTCTTTCTTTTATTTTCTTCTTAGATTCTATTTAATTTTATGTTTATAATGCCTATGCTAGGCTAAACTTCTATTTGGTTAAGGTTGATTTCAAAGCCCTAGACATGTTTTGTGATTGATTTTCAGATTCTATCTATCATTAATTTTCTATCAAAGTTGCTTATGTTCTTCTACAAGAATTGTTCATGATGTTGTCTTGATTTATTTAGGTGTACAACTAGATAGATCTTGATAATTATCTATTGCTAGTTTAGGAGTCTTGATCCGTGTAATTGTCTTGATTTCCTATTCATAAGTGGCAATTTGTGATTAATGATTATGGTCAAGTTTTCAATAATTGCAAAGTGGAACATAACCTAAGTTGAACAATCCGAGCTTATGTGTTTGTTGCTTAGATCAACCTATCTTTCTCATCATAAAGCTGCCATTAAATTGAATTTAGAGAGCTTATTCTAAGTTGTTTAATGGTTAGAGATTAAATAGAGAGCTTGTTCTATTTAACGACAAACTAAGGAAAGATTGGGGTAACAGAGCTTGTTGTTATCTACGGTTGTTAACTTTGATAGTTGGTTGATATTGATAGATCTGAAATTGATTCTTAATGATGTCTAGTGGTGGAGAATGAAACCTTAACCATATTTTTCATTTTTGATTCTTCTTACTTGTTTTCTTACTTTTCTAGTTTGCTTATTTTTAAAAGTATATTTATTTTTATTGGCTGGTTATACCGCCTAATTTAGTATATATATTTTTATTGGCTGGTTATACCGCCTAATTTAGTATATATATTTTTATTGGCTGGTTATACCGCCTTGCTTAGTATATATATTTTTATTGGCTGGTTATACCGCCTTGCATCTTATTCTTATTGGCTGGTTATACCGCCTTGCATCTTATTCTTATTATTTACTTTAGTTTAAATCTGGCTTCAAAAAACCCCTTTTCTTTTATTGTTCTTGAATTTAAGTTTTAAACTATCAACTTATAAACTAAAACCCAATCCCTGAGGACTCGACCCTTGCTAACTACTATACTTACAATTGATCTTTTTAGTGCAAGGTTAAATAAGATACACTCTTTTGGGTGCATCAGATTTAAATCAATAGGGAAAAGCTTAGGATTACAATTTCCCTCAACACTTCGTATGAACCTCTCTTTCCCTCTTAACTTGATTAATGACAATGAGTTGTTAACCTAGAGTTCTAACCTATTTATAAGTATTTTCCGATGGTATTATAAAAATATCTCTCTTAACCAATTAACTATATTCCTATGAAGATTGAATTAAAGAGAAACTCATTAAGCTTGGACTCTAAAATTGGTTACATATGACATGTAAGTGTATTCCTACCCTAAATGCAACTCAATTCATCCTAATAAATGGATATGAAACATGTGTTATGCAATCCATGTCTAACACTAAACTCCTTTTTTCAAGTTGTATTTAGGTTAACAAATCAAATTAATTGGTGATCAGGTAATTAAAAACATTAAGCACAAGATTGAATAAACAACATCGAATATCATCAATTCAAGAAAGAGAGCAAAATACTCCAAACTACATGTTGAGTTCCATTACAATCCTAGAAAGAGAAACTTAGTTCATGCTCAACATTGAAAACAATAAACAAGGGAGTTTCACCATCATAAAATTACAAGAGAATAAAAGAAGATTAAGGTAAAGGAGAAAACTAATGTTGCAGGACTTCAGTCTTCTAATCTCCAAAACCTCTCTTAGCTCTTTGCAAAATTGTGGTGGCTACTCTCCTCTTCAGAAAATTAAAGCTAAGAGCTAAAAAGGTAAATAATAAAGTTCTAATGGTTCCTATTTATAGAGCTCTAAAAGCCTGAAAAAGAAAAACATTGTGGCCAAGTAACTGCTTCCAGCTTAGACTTTCCATATATGAGCTAATTCTCTGCTTTTTTATTTAGGACTCTACAAAACTACAAAAGATATTAAATTAATAATTAAATTAATCATAAAATAAATAAATAAAAATAATGTAAAAACAACTAAAAATAATTAATTAATAGTTTAAATTAGAAGGATTTAGCTAATTTAAAAGCACAAAATATGGTAAAATAACTCTATTTCATAGAGTTATCACACCTAGAGGTACTCATGGGTTGGGCCGTGGCCCGATTTTTTTTTTAATTCTTTACCCATGCCCGACCCTAGGTCGGGCCGGGCCGATAGGCCCATATTTACTGGTCATCATATTAAAAAAATTATTTTTTTATATATTTTATATATATATATATTTATAATTAAAATTAAATAAAATAAAATAAAATATTATTATTATTTTACAAAAACACTGTTCCAAGCCGAGCCGGATCAAAAATATCTGCCCAGGCTCGACTCAATACGGGCCGGGCCTGCCGAGCCAAGCGGGATGCCCGGTCAGTGAGCAGGTCTAATCACACCACCAAACTTAAGATTTTGCTAGTTCTCGAGCAAAACAAATCAGAACAAACAAAATTAAATAAAACGAAACAAAGCTAAAAATGAATGCACTAAAATGATGATTTCCTTAAATTGTCCTCAAAAGTTATCTCAAAATCCTGATTAAAAGTAGAACATAAACATAATCCAAATTCATGATTCAATTCAATCGTATATCTCATGCTCGAATAGATTTTCAGTGTGTGTGTGAATAACCTCTTTGCAAATCATTGCATGCAATTCGAATAAGTTTATGCTCATGCAAAATACGAATTAGTGCTAAATTCTCATATGTCTGCTTTTTATCTCTCTCTCCACTAATGCAGACTAACACTTCATCAAGGATCAAGTAGGTCTTTATTAAGCTTGTAATGAAAGGCTAGAGTCAAGATATGATAAAGGATATATTTCAGTTTAAGTCACTCATAGACACTTTTCATTTTTTCAGGATTTTCTAAAAGCCATAGTCTTTACCTCAAATTACATTCTCCATTCTTTGAATGCATCTCTTTTTTCTTCACCACTTTATTCTTCTTCTTCTTTTCTGGTTCTTCTTTTTCGACGAACCATTAGCTTTTCTTTTCTTTCTTTTTTAAAGAAATTAACATTTTTATTCATTGAAAAATCACCATTCTACCAAAATTAGACATGGCTCATAATTATTTCCTGTAACATCATACACATATCTATGTAGTGAGGGTTAGTCACGGTTTTTCTTATTAGGCTAAGCTAAAATATGTGGCAATCAAAGAAAATATATATATATATATATATCAATTAGGCACAAAGAGGGAGACTAAGGATATTCATATATATTGGTAGGCTAGAAAGGCTCAAATGATACAAAGATGGCCTAAATCACTTTCTCAACTTAGTGTTGTCTAGGATTTTGCCTCGAGAGAGAATCAAACAAAGTCTAGGCTTCTTGACATAATCGCAATTCACATTAACATAAGCAGTCTTTAAATAAGCAATGCTAATCTAAGCAAGAGATCAAGTGCTCAATTTTTGAAAATCACATCCTATAATGAGACTAACAAAAGATTTAATACAAACTCAAATCATGCTTATGTTTTTCCCAAGATTCAAGATAAATCAATAACTAAAATTTCATCATTGGATAGGGAATTCATCATAATAAGTACACAATATCTCAAGCAAATTTTTTTTTATGACTCCTAAACATAAACGTAGCCAATAAACTAAAAAGACACAAAATTAATAAGTAATAAACTAAAAGATAAAAAAACAGATAAACCCCCCAAACTTGAACATAACATTGTCCCCAATGTTAGAAAAATAAAAGAGTAAGAATAAAAAACTCCCCTAGCATTGAAGAAAACTCGGGAAAGCTATTAATCATCCTCTTCCTCGTCATCCTCCTCTTCTTCTTAGGCATCAAAGTTAGTTGGTGGTGGTGGCAAGGTTGGAAATTTTGTCATGTCGGTGCCCATATAACTACCAAAGAAATGGAACATCTGCTCAAAGTTTTGTTGCACTCAATCTGATAAGTATGATGTTCAACATTTTGAGCTTCAAGTCGTTCCATGCGCTCCGTCATGGTCAATTCTCGCGATGGAATCGGTCTGGGAGGTGGCGTTGATGATGAACTAGCACCAGGTCCTGATGGGGGATCTTCCATCCCTCGGATCAAGCTACGAATAATTGTTCCATCAATGGGACCCTTAGGATGTAATAATTCTTCACCACCGCCCCATTGGACTCCAGCTTGGCCACACAATCTAGTGATTAAGGATGGAAACTAAAGGCCTTCCTGTGGTGATCAAACACTATGCATAATGGCCCGGTAGATGAGCTGGCCAATGTCAATCGATTTGCACGTGGTAAAAGCATAGAGCGAGATTGCTCTATCCTTGGTGACATCACTAATATGCTTACATGGACATCTCTTCCATAGATGGCTTTTTTTTTTGGGACAGGGGCATGGGCTTGTTGAGAAGAAAACCCAGGAGGGAATGCTTGCTTAGCATAAGACGTAGGCCCTTGATTATTATTCCAAGCAAAGTTTGGGTGATTTCTCTAACTTGGATTATAGTTGTTGGAATAAGGATTGTTTTGCTGTTTGTTATAGTTTCCAACATATTGAATTGATTGGGTACTAGTTGGGCATCTATCACTGATATGTCCCTCTCCACATAATTCACAAGTTACAAAAGGTTTTGGACTGCTTGTATACTCAAAGTGTCAACTTTCTTGGACAATGCTACTACTTGTGCTATTAAGGTGGTAATTGCATCCAAGTCATGAATCCCTGCAATTTTCTCTGGCACAAATCACTCTGATGGCCATTGATAATTATTGGATGCCACCTCTTCAAGCAAATCATAGGCCTCATCAGGTGATTTTCCCATTAATGCTCCACTTGCAGCGACATCGATAGTGGTTCTAATTGGTCCTAACATCCCACTGTAGAATGTTTGCACCTGAAGCCATTTAGGTAACCCATGATGAGGACATCTTCGAAGCAAATCCTTAAATCTTTCCCAAGCCTCATACAATGATTCAGATTCAAATTGCCCAAAAGAGGTGATATCATTTTTCATCTTTGCAGTCTTGGCCGGTGGAAAATATTTAGCTATAAATTGGGCCAAGTCCTCCCATGTAGTAATAGAACCAGCGGGAAGTGAATTTAGCCAATTCTTGGCTTTATCTTGTAGTAAGAACGGGAAGAGTCTCAGTCTGATGGCGTCGTCTGAAACCCCATTATGCTTGAAAGTATCACAAATCTCCAGTAAATTGACGATGTGATCATTAGGATCATCATTAGGCAACCCCCCAAACTGCACTGAATGTTGAATCATCTGTATGATGGCTAGCTTGAATAGTAGATTTTTGAATACTTGTATGCAGTCCTTGCATAAGAGGGACAACAAACTCTCGCAAGGTTTTTGTATCATTCTCTTCGGCCATTGTATGATTCTGAGTTGAAGCTTGTAAGTTCTCCCTTCGAAGTCAATGAAAAGTTCTTCCTGATTATGGATCAAAAAGGACAAGTTTCAAATTTCTAACTCTTCACATACAACAACCAAGAGTACCTGAAAATAAGAAAAAGAAAGTTTGAAGTAAGACTAAGAATGCTTGGTATTAATATTAACAAAAATAATAAAACAATTCTCCGGCAACGGAGCCAAAAACTTGTTATCGGATTAAACCACGCAAGTGCACGTTATCGCAAACAAGTAATAAAGTGAAAGTAGATTGTCTATCCCACGAGAAATTATTACTAATTTCGTTAAATACTAAATTAAAACAGTTTTATCTTATCCAAATAATTAATTGAAGAATGTAATTAAAAAAATAAATAAAAGAAAATAATAAGCAAAGGAAGTAAATTAAAATTGAGATTTAAATCAATAGGGAAAAGCCTAGGTGTCGATACGTGATCCCGATCGCGAGGGACCCGTTCAAGTGAGGGGGAAACAGAAGCAGAGGAAAAGACGACTTAATTCCTCTAGATTGAAATAAAAGGTCGAGGGTATGAAAACGGCCTCGTAAAAAGACATGGAGTCGCCACCAATCTTTTTTAGCTAGGTGTGATCGGCCACCTATTAAAACTGGTTTTATAAAACATTTTAAAATTAATTAAAATATTTTAAACCAATTTCAAGTCTGCGTTGTAAACCAGAGAAAATCGAAGAATCGGGTTCGGGACTCGGTTACGTGTAGGGAAAGATTAGCACCCCCACAACGCCCGTATAAAACGGTACTTTATTAGTCATGTGTTATCTCAAGTTTCGGTAAAAAGTTGGTTTTTAATTTAGTATTTCAAGTTAATTCCAATTTTAAGAAAAATAATTCCATTTTTAATTGAAAATTATCCTAAATTTATTAATTCAAAATTTTACTATATTCCCCGACAAAATCGGTAAAATATAGAAATTTTTATTTATTTGGAAAACTTTCCAAATCATTCTCGTTTTTTGAAAGAAAGATATTCTTTTATTAATGATAATTGATTATATTTTCTCTAGCAAACCCGGTAGAGAACTCATGAATTATTTTAACTCGGGAATATCTTTATTTTTATTTAAAATCATTATCTTTTTCAAAACATTTAAAAAATATGAACATGAACATGTATGACATAAATAAAATGACATAACAAAGTCTAGATAATATAATGCAACCTAAATGATATGACATCATTTAAATGGCATAGTATATTCTAGATGAAATGAAAAATCCTAAGTATCAGGGTATATTCTAAATGAGATAAGATGATTTAAATGACATGGCAATTTTAAATGATATGGCATATTCTAAATAATATAACCTAAATGACATGGAATATGATCTAAGTGACATGAAATGACATGAAACATAAAATAATGCTATCATAAAATATGCATGAAAATAAAATAAAAATGCATGAACATAGTATGTGCTAAAGAATGTGACAAAAATAAATGACTATATAAAAAATATAGGATATCATGAAATATTCAAAATCATATGGCAAACAATATAACATCATAAAATGTAAATCAAAATAATAATAATACCATGGAAAATATCATAGCAAAAATCACATATTAAATAAAATGCATGAACATGGAAAATGCAATGCATGAAAATGTATTTTTTCCTCTAAATAAAGAAATCTGTATATCTAAAAAGATATCAGGCTACCTTAGGAAAATATGTCAAATCAAATTTTCTAAAAAAACAAAACTTTGTGATTGTTTGAAAACAATTTTGAGGAAAAACTTGAATAAAGATTAAAGCCCCTACCAAACCCTTTTAAAATGGCTCTAATTTCCTAAGTTTAAAATCCCGGACTTGACCACCCTTAACCCGAGATTTATAAAATCAATTTTAAAATTTAAAAGGTTTAGAAACTACCCTAAGAGAGTAGCTAAAGCTTCTAACCAACCCCCTCTAAATGCCTTAGCCAAATTCAACCATTATTTCTCTTTTGATTTCAAATCTGCCTCTACTATCCGGTTTTGACACACGATTTTTTTGCCTATTTTTAAAAATTAAAAAAAAAAAACTAAAACTAATACTGGAGACTCAGAACATGTAAAACTACACGAAACAAAATTGGCTTAATTTTTTGATTAAAGATGATAGCCCAAAAAAATCAGAGAAGTTCGAGTACTCGGTGAAAAAAAAAAAAAACTGTTTTGTCAAAACACATTTTTTTGCCTTTGATAAAATCATTTAAAAACCAAAGTAAAATTGTTGGAGATCATCCTAAAGACCTACAAACAGTAGCTAAAACATTTAAAAACCTTGGACAAAAATTGGCTAAGTAAAAAAAAATCACAAAGATAGAATAATCAATTTAACAACTCTTTAATTTTCCACAAGCATGCTCAAGTGAGCATGACTTTGAGCCATTGATTGGCCTAAGTCATAAATCATGTGGCAATGAAATGGAATGCATGAACATACAGCAAATGAAATGTATAAAGTGCATGGTCTAAAGCATAAATGGTAAAGGAAATGCATGACAATTCAAAATAACCTAAATGCCTAGCATGAGTTTGCATGGCAATAAATGCTATCCTAACTTAATATGCATGCAATGCTTGATAATGCAAATATGACTTGGACCTAATATGTTATGAATATGCATGAAAATGCTAATGTAACCTAAGACCTAAGTAGCATAGCAATGCATGGCAATACCAATATGATTTAAAACCCAATATGTATGGCAATACCAATATGGCCTAGACCTAAAATGTAATGAACATGCATAGCAATACTATGAACATACAATGACCAATGAAACTAATGCTAATGCTGGAACAAACAGCAACTTATACACAATTTCAAGATATGATAATGCAAAGCATGTTACCTAAACAAAATGCAAATGCATGACAAGGCAAGGAATGCATGAAGAGGCCGAATGGTCACATGATACTCTAATGCAATCCTATCTAGTAAATGACACAAATATATGACAAATCATATCAAGATGTATAATGTCATGACATTTTCACAAGCATATGACATACTAAAATCAAAATGCACAAAGCTTATGGCATGGAGATGCAAACAAGTCAAGAAGTAAGATGAAAATGCACATGTAAGGCATACTAAATATCAAGATATGCTAACTCATGGCACGGAGATGCAAACAAGCTGAGAAGCAAGATGAAAATGCACATGTAAGACATAGCAACATGGAGTAGCCGAATGGCCATATGACAAAATATTAAAATGCAAACATGTTTATAATATAAGACATGATATATGGAAAAAAAATGCACAATATGACTCAAATGAAAATAAAGGCCGAATCTACAAGGAAACAATATCAAGCATGGAAATGAAATATAGAAACAAATATAGCATAGAAAATAATGTAAAGAACATATATAAAATTAAACATAGACATGCGAAGCAAATAACAAGTAAAACTAGTAAATAAAACAAGGAAAGTTAAGCTCCATGGTTGGTATAAAATGGGCATAGCCTCTCACCTAACCATAATCACTTGATCTTGCCAAGATCATTAAGCCTTTCCATTTCAAAAATCAGAAAATAAACCATGCTAAACAGCAAAATTAAGGTGAGCTTCATGGTAGGTAAAAATGGGCATAGCCTCTCTCCTAACCATGGTCACTTAGTTTGCCAAGATCATGTAGCCATTTCAACCTTTTTTGCTTCATCTTTTTGTAAAAAATCAGAATATAAAATACTCTAAACAAACCTTCTAAAATTTATTTTTCCACAACAACATGCAAGGAAGAAAAAAAAACAAAGAAAGCCAAGGTAAACAAACAACCACATTCGGCCAAGCATAAAACTATGTAAAAAAAAAATTGTTTTCCACCATTTTGAGGAAGAAAAGGAGATGAAAACTTAAGTAAACATTTAAAAAAAAAACTTATTTCTATGAAAAATGTAGTAGGAAAACAAGATAGAAAATCAAGAAACACCATGGAAAACAAGAAGAAAGCTATGCTAGAGCTTGGTAGAGATGACTACCTTCAAGCTCTTCTATTGAAAACCTTTTCTTTTTCTTTCTTTCAAAACCTTTTTCTTTGCTAAATTAGCTACTGAATTCAGCCAAAAAACTTATGAAAAAATGAAATCACCCCCCTCTAATGGCTAGGCCGAATGGCCCTCTAACCCTTGGATGAAATTTTCACTTTTTCTCCTCCAATCTTGACCCTAAGATTAAGACAACATAAAAATGTCATCTTGCCAATTGATAGCAGCCCTTAAGATGTGTACTCAACCCTTGTAGTAACCTCAGCCCTTAGATGAAAAAGAGGACCAATCCCATGCACTCCCTTGCTTGCCACCTTGAGTGCCTACCCTTGGATGAGTTGTGCTCTTCCATTCTTGGTCATTGGATGAGGACAACATAAAAATGACATCTTGTAGATTAAATCCAGCCCTCAACATGTGTACTCAGCCCTTGTAGATGGCCTAAGCCATTGGATGAAAAGAGACAATCCCATGCACTCCCTTGCTTAGCCGAATGGATGCTCACCTTTGGATGAATTGTGCTCATCTTTTTTCTTCCATTCCTGGCCATTAGATGAGGGTTCTTTCATGACAAATAAAAATGTCATCTTGGCATTTAAATTTGGCCATTGGATGGTGCATTCAACTTTCCTACAAGGCACCTAAGCCATTGGATGAAGGGGGGACCATTTGCAAGGTGTTAGTGGTAGCATGTGGCTTGATAGTGACTAAGGAATTAAATTGATCAACCTTCCTTCTTCTTCTCTATTCTGGCTGACCAAAGGAAGAAAAATCCCATCAATTCCTTCTTCTTTCATATTTTCTCAATTACAAATTTGCCCTTTTTTTATTTCTTTGGTGAAATGACCTTTTTGCCCCTCGGACCTAAATAAATAGTAAACGGACTCCAAATTCAAATTTTATTTTTCCAATACTTCCTAAATAATAAAAAATTGAATTATGAAAGTTTTCAAAAAAAATCAAAATCATTTGCTATTTATTTCGGATTTATTTCCAAAATTGCCCCTTTTATGCACCCAAACTTTACCATTTTTTAAACGAGCTCCGAATCCATATTTTTCTTCACCAATCTCTTCCAAATAATTTAAAAATGTGATATGGAAGTTTTCATAATTTTTGGATCTCATTTGCTATTTTTTCGGGATTTATCTACTTGAATTACTGCATAGGGGTCTCGGGATTTGACCATTTTGCAAACGAAATCCGAATCAAGATTTTATTTCGCCAATCTCTTCAAATTAATTTAAAAATGAGATCTGCAAATTTTCAGAATTTTTGGAACTCATTTGCTATTTTTTCGGGATTTATCCTGTTGAATTTCTACATAGTGGGCCCGGGATTTGGCCATTTTGCAAACGAACTCCGAATCAAGATTTTCTTTCGCCAATATATTCGAAATGATTTAAGAATGAGATTTGAAAATTTTCAGAATTTTTGGAATTCATTTGCTATTTTTTCCACATTTTCCAATTTTGCCCTTTTGCCTCCGAAATTTGATTTTGCTCAAAACAAGTCCGATTTTCAGATTTTCTTCAAACTGAGCCTTGGGCTATCCTTTTTTAATCATTCCTCATAAATTAGGGGCTTTAGCCCTATCGAATCGGGCCATTTCTGTAATTCTTTCAAATTTCACCGAAATCCACCAAAAATCCTAATTCTCGATTTTCTTTCGAATTAACTTTTCTATCAGTTTTTCTTCCAAGTAGCTTCTCCATTATCCGTATTCAGTACTTATCTTTCATTTGTAACTTTCAATTCCGATCAATTTGATCGTTTAGGCACTTTTCTCCAAATTTTTCGAACTAGGATTTCCTTTCTATTGAATCTCCGTAACCCAACTTCCGAACTCCATATATTTCAATGTAGACATCAGATTATCAAAATTCTTTCACCATTTTTCAATTGAACTTCAAACCTTGACATCGAAAGTGGGTTGACTTTTTTAGTAGTTGACTTTTTTGGGGTTGACTTTTTCGGGATTGACTTTTTTGGGGTTGACTTTTTTCAAGTTTGACTTTTTCTGTACGCTTTCTTAGACTAAGTCTCGAAGGACCACCTGCAGGATGAGAAAAGCCTTTTAGCATTTTGAAACATCAATTTAGGAAGAAAACGTACCTGATTTAAGGGTCCGGACAAAATTAGGTGTCTACACTAGGATTACAATTTCCCTTAACACTTCGTATGAACCTCTCTTACCCTCTTAACTTGATTAATGACAATGAGTTGTTAACCTAGAGTTCGAACCTATTTATAAGTATCTTCCAATGGTCTTATAAAAATATCCCTCTTAACCAATTAACTATATTCCTATGAAAAATGAATTAAAGAGGAACTCATTAAGCTTGGACTCTAAAATTGGTTACATATGACACGTAAGTGTATTCCTACCCTACATGCAACTCAATTCATCCTAATAAATAAATATGAAACATGTGTTATTCAATCCATGTCTAACACTAAACTCCCTTTTTCCAAGTTGTATTTAGGTTAACAAATCAATTTAATTGGTGATCAGGCAATTAAAAGCATTAAGCACAAGATCGAATAAACAACATCAAATATCATTAATTCAAGAAAGATACTAAAATAATTCAAACTACATGTTGAGTTCCATTGTAATCCTAAAAAGAGAAATTTAGTTTATGCTCAACATTGAAAACAATAAACAAGGGAGTTTCACGATCATAAAATTACAAGAGAACAAAAGAAGATTAAGGTAAAGGAGAAAACTAATGTTGTGAGACTTCAGTCTTCTAATCTCCAAAACCTCTCTTAGCTCTTTGCAAAATTGTGGTGGTTGCTCTCCTCTTCAGAAAATTAAAGCTAAGAGCTAAGAAGATAAATAATAAAGTTTTTATGGTTCCTATTTATAGAGCTCTAAAAGCCTGAAGAAGGAAAACTTTGTGGCCAAGTAACTGCTTCCAGCTTGGACTTTTCATATATGAGCTGATTCTCTCCTTCTTGTTTTAGAACTCTACAAAACTACAAAAGACATTAAATTAATAACTAAATTAATTATAAAATAAATAAATAAAAATAATGTAAAAACAACTAAAAATAATTAACTAATAGTTTAAACTATAAGGACTTAACTAATTTAAAAGTACAAAATATGATAAAATAACTCTATTTCATAGAGTAATCACCCGCCCGAAAAAACCCGAACTCGAACCCGCCTAAACCCAATTTGGCCAAAAGTCAAAAACTCGAGCTCGAAATAGCCCAAGCCCGAAAGGACCGAAACCCGAAATGATACGAACTTGAAATGATCCAAACCCTAAATAATCCAAACCCGAGCTGACCATAAACCTGTAATAACTCAAATTTAATACTAAAAATAAAAATGATTGAATTATAATTTAAATATTTTTTTATAAAATGAAACTTTAATGATGAATTTTATTCTTCTTTTTTTTTTACTTTTTAATAAAAAAATAATAATTAAATATATATATAAAGTAAAATAAATAATTTTATTTCTTTGAAAATTTCTATCTAATAATTGCAATTCAAATAGAAAATTATTAAAATATTTAAATATATATCAAGTAATTTTTAATCATAATTTCTTGAAAAAAAAAAAGTAGTTTTTAGTTAAAATTAGACTATTAGAACAAATAATTGAGAAATAGTTAATAGTAGTACTTTTTTTTTGCATTATCTTACTAGCTCTTAAATCTTAGTCTTTTTTTTTTCAAATACCGTCATTTTCCCATTTTATTTAATTATAGAGTGTATGCATAAACATCCTAAACTTTTAATAAATCAAATAAGCATAACATAATATCCAATTATCAAAGAGGAGGGATCCGCTTACAATAGTGTAAAATTAAATTAGTTTTACACACTTTCATAACTTTTTATACGATTTATATTTTAACAAACCGACTGTTAGATTTAACAATATAATTGTACTCATAGCGCACGTAAAATTTCGAATCGATCCGATATCTTTATCATATCGATCGAGAATACTGTCTTTTTTAATATATATTTAACAGTTGAAAGTTTTTTATATGAAAATAATAATTAGACATTTTTAATTTACTCAAACTCGACGTGTATGATCTACATGAATAAACATGAAATACGACATTCTGATTAAACAAATATAAATCGTATAAAAAATTATGAAAGTGTATAAAACTAATTTAATTTTACACTAATATAAGTGGATTCAGGCTCGTTATCAAAACATTTCCCGTTAAAAGATCATTTTCGTCATTTAAAGATCATTTTCGTCACAACTCCATCACGGTAAATTGTGACAAAAGAAAATTCCGTCACCGTTGTAGCATTTCCCGGTAGTGGATTGTTGAGGGAAGGACCGAAATAGGGAGCAACAGCCGCCAACCAGCAAGGAAGGTGGGTGGGTGCGACTATTTTGAGAGGAACAACGAGGGTGCAGTAGGGATAGTCGACACCGTTAGAGTGAGAACGAGAGTGAGTGAGGGCTGAGGCCTGAGACGATGAAGCCCAAGGGAAGGACTGAAAGAGAGAGAGAGAGCAAGTAGACCGGATAATTTTAGATACGACACGAAAAAAATAACTAAAACATGATACGACAGAAAGAAAAAAAACACGAATACACGAATATATCAAATTCTATATAACACAAATTATTAACATGTTAAAATTTATATAAATACAAAACACTTTAAACATGAGTATGATACGAAAAAATATACGAACACGATACAGATACACGAATTATCAAATCTAGGAGCAAGGACGCCGGAGGTGCGGTTTTTAGAGGCAGCACAAAGAAAAATCGAGAGAGCCAACGAGGAAATGAGCAAATAGAATCTATGGTTTTTATTTTTTGTTTTACTTTTAATATTTTAAATTTTAAGGGGTTTTTTAATTAAAAAATATATAATAAACTAAATGACATATACTAATGTCATTTATATTATTTTCGATTAATACTCGATTAATTTAAAAAAACTAAATCAAATTAATCGATAATCGAAAAATCTCAAAAAAATTCGTCGAGTAATTCGATTTTACCCATATAATGCGCAGCCCTAAATATTACCTTGAGTATTATTTTTATGCTTAAACAATAAAATAAAACAATGTTTATGTGTTTTTTACAAGCTCAAAGCCCTAGTTTTTTTTTTTTTTTAAGAAAAATAAAATTGGACAACAATATATAAATTTGGATTTGAATTTTCAATCAAAAGAAAAGGAAAATAAATTTGAATTAGAAATTTAAAATATAAAAGATTGATTAGTAATCAAGTCTAGAGTGATTTATGGAAGTGATATTATTTGATTTCATAAATTGAAGGTATTTCTAATTCTAAGATATTAATTAAAGTTATTACTAAATAAAATAGCTTTTCTTTAATTATAATAAATTCTATTATATGTATGCAAATACTTTATACAAGAGATTACAAATATCAAAACAATCATTTTTCAATTGAAAACATGTATTCTTTTTTTCTTTTTTCTTTTTTGAACTTTTTGACATTAAAAAAAAGCATTACACTAAATAGAACAAAATTTAAAATTTTAATATAAATTAAATATACATAAATAAAACATTGGCGCTTTGTTTTCTTTATCTCCGTACTAATCAAACTAAGACAAAAAGAATGAAAGAGAGAGTAGTTCAATGTTTAAAAAATAGCACTGATAAGACCTCCAATCACCGATTCAAATATTGAATAAATATTAAATATAATAATTATTTAATAAATATAAGTATTCGACTAAATGGCATGATCTTTAATATAGATTCAAAAGATTAAACATTCAAATCTCATCACATACAATAAAAAATAAATAAATAAATAAGTTTTAAAACCGGTTTTTTTTTCGAGTTTTTACCGATTTTTTACCGATTCGATCGATTTTTCACCGGTTTGGACAGTTTCCCGTTTTATGATATGTATCGGACCGGATAGGCCACCGGTTCCGGTTCAACCGATCTGGTCCAGTTTTTTTCAACATCGGAGTAGTTCAAACTTCAAACTTAAATGGGGAGTAAAATATTTCATTCTTCTTCCCCTTCGCTTGATCATGGTGAACATTGTCAATATCTTTCAATAATAGCCAACTATTGTAACCCATAGAGAATGCAAAAAAGAAAAGCAGAGTAAAGACTAAGGACTCACTAGGGCTTGGCTTCATAGACTTAAAGTGCATGTGGAATGGGATGGGCCTTCATCCATAATGATGGTTTAATGGAATGTGCAGGGGCAATTCACCATTTCATAACATACTCAAAAAGCTCAACATTAGTTTTGCACCAAACCAATAGGAATAGGTAAAGGAATGATATTCTCCTCCTCCAACACACACTCCTAACAGCAAGACTTCTACGTCGTCGTCGAGGGACATGCTACTTAAACAGCTTATAAACACTGCCAAAATTGTAAAATGTCCACTCTATTACTCACTTCTTACCTTTTTCTCTTTGCTCCAGCCCCCGAACCACGCCCGCCTTTCTTTTCGGCAGATCCCCTACCACCTTTTCCTCTACCAGCTGGTGCCTTCTTAGCACTTGAATTCCCTGTCCCTTTCAACTCCATTTGCACTTCAATTCCTGGGAAAAATAAGGCAAAATATTAAAAACGATTAACTGGTAACATTGGGACAAATATACTAGTATATAATAACCATTTGTAGTTCATAACTATGTAACTCGGACTCTGGTGTGAGTGTCAGACACGGGTATGTTTGATTTATTTTAAGTTTTTTCATGTATTTAAAAGGTTCTTGAGGAGTCATATCCCCATTCCCATGTCCGAATATGCGTCAAACACGGGTACTTCAAGAAAAATGAAAAGTCAGAGCAACATAAGTTCAAAAACAAAAAGGATCAGATAACATCAGCTACCTTTGGAATTCAGACTCTGAAGTTCCGCCTGCAGCTTCTCACCATTGGTAGTAACTTCTGGTGTGCCAAAAGAAAAGACAAGGCATAAACATAATTACTTAATGAACAGTACATATTCAGATATTCATCCGTAAACGTAAAAACTAGAAACCCAAGTCCGTAGGAGACTTGTTACAGCACACAGACTTGTTTCACATGTCACATAAGTCTTCAAAACAATCCCCAACTTATTAGAGCTTAGGACTTCCAAAATAGAAGTTCAAGTTTATACCTTGAGAAAGGGGGGTGGTTTTAATGAGAGTTTCAATTTGAGAACTCAAGTTCAAACCATGGGGGGTTTAGGCAACGATAGAAAGCTATGGTGGTGTTTATGGGATGAAAAAGGAATACCCAAACGGTTAGATTTAAGACTTTAGATCTTGATATTTAAGTTTGAAGCTTGGGAAAGGGGGGATAAGGTTTATGAGATGGGCAACAGCCACCGCCCATAGTACACTCAAGACCTAGTGGACCTCCATATACATAACAGGAGAAAAAGAAAACTTTCTACACCCTCACTAAGCAATTTTTTCCTTCCACTTCAATGTCAATAGCATCACAATTTTCCATAATACCTATGTTACTCGGACTCGGGTGTGAGTGTCGGGTATGTGCCCGACATGAGTATGTTCAATTTTTTCTAAGTTTTTCCATGTATTTGGAGGGTCCTTGGAGGGTCATATCCTCCATACCCATGTCCAAATATGCGTCGGACACGGGTGTCAGACATGGGTACTTCAAAAAAAGTGAAGAGTCGTAGCAACATAGCCTGAAACAATGGGAAATCCTGTGTCCTTGTCCACGAAATGGATTTTCAATGTGTCAGCAACATATTTCCACTGCCACTTTAGCAGGTTTGAATGCATGCATATTTCTATTTCTATCTCTATTACTATTTTTAGTGTGTTAATGAGTTATTTTTCTTCTTAGAATCAGAAAGTAGAGACCTCTAGCAAGATTGTATCAGGTCAAATGGGGCTAAAAACAAGTGCCACATTAATTTTTCTAAAGACATAATAGAAAGATGGGAAATTTTGTTAGTGAAATGCAAAACAAAATAAAGGAAATGAATCAACACAAATTATTACCCAAGTCCTCTGTGTCTGAAGAGTTCTCTTCATTTTCTGGCAATGTATCACCATTCTCCTCCCCTAATACATCATCTGATGGTTCTAGAATTGCAGCAATCCGCTTTTTAGGGGCCTTTTTCACTCCAGGAAGAGTTACTAAATCCGCAGCTCGTACCATTCGTGTTTTGCTTCCTTCCTTGTATGCTTTTGTCAGAGCTGCTTTGACAGCGGGTGAAATGCCTTCCATTGGATTTGGATGCCCCTGAGCACAAATTATTCGGAAAAAAAGTATGTTGGAAACACAAAAGAAAAACAAACTATGTATGTTATATAGAAGATAGAAATAGAAGTAAAGTTACCTGGAATTTAGATAACTCCACAACAGTATCAAAATCCTCCTGGCTTATTGAGTAAGCATTCATAAACTCTAAAACCTGCTCAACAGCTTCATCCTGGTCCATGAAGGAGAAAATAGAAATACTTAAAACAGCAATCCCTTGCATATAATATAAGGCACAAAGGCCAAATGCAAACAAATCCAGATGTTTGTATACACCTACACACTGTGATGAACGGAAGACCAGAAATAAAATAAATAAAAACAGAAACATGAGAAGCCATAGGTACAAGTAGTGAAGTAGAACAAGAGAAATAATGAACACGCAACATGATAAACAGAAGAACAGAAATAAAATAAATGATAACTAGGAAACAAGAGAAGCCATAGGTACAAGGAGAACAAGGAAAATAATGCTTCAGGCCCACAAATCAGGCATTATGCAGAAGCGAAAGAAAAGCAGTAGAGAGCAAAATGTGAGGTGATCAAGGGTTCCGATGAACAAAATTCACTGTAAGGGATACAGATCAATAGCTGGAAGAGTGTTGAACACAACCCCTCCCCACTCCACCCATCTCTCAAACATGCAAATCCAACAAAAAGGAACCAATAAAATAGGAAGAGGGTAAAAGGGTGGACAAGAGTAACCGAAGCATGGGGAGAAGTTTCTCCTCTTTCCTTTAAAAGTAATAAAAACCAATGGCGAACAAAGAGCCCATGAGTTGTTTTTATTTAGTTCAGAAAGGCAAAGTAAAAATAACACTCGCAGTTTAATGCCTGCTCAAAATAGGGGCATGAAATAAATTAGGTGATAGAACCACTGGTCATACACCCTAGTCTGACATCTCTATTTGCTTAAGCAGAGTTACAAAAACAAGCAAATCAATACACATTACTCGGATAGAGGGCATTTTGTGGGAACCATAACTTGCAACAGCACCTATAACCAGCCTTGGGTCACACAACGCTTACATAGTTACATGTTAAATATATACTAATGAAAAATGTAAGTTTCAAACCTTAGGCATGTCTCGAAGCGGATTAGTCAATCTTTTCAGAAGAACTGTAAGATATTCAAGTCGAAGAGTCTCCCTGTATCATTTACAACACAAGAAATATTAAGCAACTTAGAAAGGATAAATTATAAGATGAGGTAATCGAAATGATCCCAGATGAAATAAGACCATGTTGTGGAAATAACAAAAATACCATGAGAGCTAGAACAAGCTGTCCTCTTCTTTACCTATCATCCTATGGTTCTTCTCAATGAAAAATATATTTTTTATTAAGGCTGTGGCTCTGACACAAGCATGCAACAATCTATATGCACAGGCATAAGCATTCACATACATGAATGTGGACACATAAGCAAATGAATTCAAAATGAGTTCTTTGTTTCTCACTTTCCATCTATCTGAACACCATAAGACTTCAAATATTGATAGCAAATGCCCAAAAATTAATCAAACTAGCCACAGAGTGGATCTTAGAACAAAAATCTTGATAAAAATAATACCAATCAACTTTATTTCCTTTAAATTATCGGCACAACTAGATTATGGAAGGCATTTTGTAAAATGAGTGTGAATGTGATGATTTTTGTCACAGCTGTTTGATCATCAAGTTAGCAAATAAAAGATGACATTAAACATGAGCACCTCTAAGCATGCCAACAGCTGCCTCAGTCATTACCTATGTAAATGCAACAAATGATGAAATAAGGAAGAAAAAAAAAATCATTAATGATAACTCAAGCATGTTACTACATTATCAATTATCAAAGATCAAGTCTTGGATGTCAATGGGGAATATGAATAATAAAATCTAAGTAATGCTAGCATGCCTTGAATTATGTGTCCGCTGCATACACAGGACTCGAAATGTTAAAAACACATTATGAAAGAAAGTTATAAAACAAAACCACGAATTACCTTCCTGAACTAGATTCACGAGAAGCAAGAATATGAACATGAAAATCCTCCAAAAGCCTATAATTTTTGCTCATAGTTGAATTCTTTCCTAGCCATCCACCAAATCTATTAAAATTCCTTTCTCCCTGCAGATTTGAAGCCAGCCTCCAATATTAGGACATATCTAAATTTCAACATGATATCATCATTAAAAAAAAAAAAAATTGCAAGTGCTCAAAGTCAGCTTCATTACAGCAGGTTCTACTCCAAGCATCCGAGCAACAAAATGAGCTGAGCTTCGAATTTTTATTCCGAATAGAGACAATTTTATAAAAGCATGTGGTAGCAATTTCCTTGAATTTTAACGCATCAAACACTGCCTACTATAAAGAGATCCATAAAGACAAGTAGCAAAGGTGAAATAAAAAGCTAAAAGGAGTCACCAAAGCAGAGTTGCCAAAAGAATATTTCTTGTGTCTTTCTTATTTCATGACTATTCTGCCATCCCCTTTCTCTCCTCAATCCCTTGAGACTCTAGCCGTCTCCAAGGCAGAAGTGTATGGCCTTACATGGTGATCAGATTTAAGACATGGGTGTTACAGTTTTGGGTGTTACTATTTCCCTTCTTAATTTTCTTGATTGTTTTGCTAGGTGGTGTTTCAGTGCATGTCAAGCTATACTAGAGTAATTCTGATGTAACATTTTTAGGGTTGGCTTTTGTTCTTGGCCCAGGATAGGAATAGCTGTACGTAGTTGTTTTGGATTTGGCTGTGGTTTTCAAGGGTATCAATGGCAGTTTAGGTTGTTCCGTAAGAAGGTTTCTAAGCGACTATCGAGTATATGATCTGATGTAAAGAGAATAAACACATACACACTCACTCACTCAGAAAATAGTGGCAGTGGCACGAGTCAAAATCACTATGTTTAGGAATTGGACTCCTTTCAAAAAAAAATAATAGGAGGATAGAGTTGAACTCAATGAAACACGAGGGGTTAATTAAATAATCTGCCAAGGTTGGAAGGCTTATTCAACATTTTAGCAGACAGAACCAAGCTAGTGAGTTGTACAATGGGAACACAATAAAACCTTATAATCATATCAATCATAAAAGGATAGAGACTGAGCTAGCCATGATCAGACTTCTAAAAAGGACATAGAAGGCTTCAATATTTTGGACTGAAAAATGAGTTCTTCATAGAAGAATATAAAGGTTAAAGCACCTTTCATATGGTATTTGTCAACCTTGTAGAAGCATACAGTAAAAAGTTATAAAAGAAATAATTCTAAGACCGAAACAATTATGGCAATGCATGAAGAAGTCATAACTAATATCAAGAACCTTCATGATAACAGTCATCACCTGTTCAAGTGTCTCCCTTTGTCCATGTAGCAATGCAGCACTGATAAAACAAAACAAAAAAAAAAATAGAAAATACCACACAGAGCAAAATGAAAATATTTTGAAGAGCTCCTGATAGTTAAAGGCATGAAAAGTACAACACATACGGAATGATACACGATGAAAGGGAAGCAGTTTGTGAGAGCTGCCATTGTCGATATCTTCTAATCTGCACATTGATTATATCACCATCACCGATAGACTCAGCAGCTCGGGCAATTGAGTTCATTCGTTTCATCCCACTGTCATCTTTACCAATTGAACTCGGCCTATAATTGATATAATTTTCCTGCATAAAAAAAAAAATAATAATAAATAAAAAAAAAAAAAAAACTAGTCACACCTAGAACAAGGATCAAAAATTAGTTGCGACTGTGCTAAAGGTAATTGTCCCATTACATATGCAAGTATCGGACAAAAGAAAATGATGGTTTAGGCAAAACAAAAACATAGAAACAATTAATCTAACAAGTATATGCAAAAGAATGCAAATGGACTTGTAAAAGGTAAAAAATACTTGTGCAGTAGAGAGAAAAAAAATAGTACGCAACTTTCAAGCTAAGGACTTCTTAATCTTCAGCTGTTGGACGCCTTAGCAACAAAGTTCACATAATGCAAAGGAATTCTTACAAACCCAAACCCAAACATTATGCATAAGATGGAAAGCACTTTTGGAAGGGCATGAACTAAAATGAGCATAAAGTCCTCCAGTAGGTAAAAAACAAGGACCCAGGAACAAAACTGCCTTCATGAGGGCCATTATGGTATTGAGGTGGTGTTTATAGTTGTAGTAAAGCCCACCTACTCAACCTAAAGCCACAAAAATGGAAAAATGAAAAGGGACATTTCCAGACTGTACTTTTATTTGATTTACTACCATCTTCTAGATATTATTTATAGTCTTGAAAGTTCTAAGAAGTACTACAGCATTAGAAATAATCAACCAATGGAGCTATATTACATGGAAATGGGGCCAGTGTCCAACAGAGGCACTAATTTTATTTATTTTATTTATAATATGTTATATATTATATTATTCTATTTTTATATATTTCTAATATTTCGATTCAAAAAAAGTAAAGAATTATAAACTTGAAAAACACGGATCGGGTTGCGCCATACATATGAAAGAATATACATAATAGGTTTGAAGTTTCCTAGAAGAATCTAAAGATCTTTCATAATTCAATAATAGCAACGTTTTCTACATTTTTTCATTGATTCAGAGAGTCCCAAAATCATATACATAATAGGTTTTGAGGTTTCCTAGAAGAATTTAAAGATCTTTCATAATTCAATAACAGCAATGAAACTTAGGGAGACAAGCAAGAAAAGGCATAACCTGAACAAGAAGTGGGACTAGATCAAGATCACTCATGCTTAGATCGATTCGTTCGTCCATTCTCAACTTTCCACCATTAAAGCCAAACAGCCTAAATTACAACAGATTCAAATGGGAGCCATGGGGAGGGAGAAAGAGGTTAGTAACTGACAACATATTGATTATCATAAGCTTCAACAGAGGTAAAATCCAAATTATCATTAAATCTGTAAGCGTAATTGAACATTTATAAATGCCTAGGAATTTTCAATTGACAGGAAAGAAAGCTAATTAGATTGAATCAGAATTCTTTTCAATGATTGACCAGTATAAACATACAAAATTCTAAAACTCATCAACAAATAATGCTTGAGCCAATAACATACAATGTAATGGAGATATAGTTGTGAGGCACCACTACATTTTACATCACCAAACCAATGAACCACAAAAAGATGGATTATTTTGTGAAAGAATTTTTTGACCTATAAATCTGGAATTTGCACTTGTCGAAACCATTGAGTTATTGGAAATAACAAGGGTGAGAAATACTAAGAGAAAAACTATCCCAAAAACAGGATAGGCTTGACCATGATTCAGTAACAAAAATAACATGTCATTTCTCCACATGATCAAACAATAAGAGAGAGAAAAGAGAAATAATAACTGGAAGAGCCTAAAGTTCATTTTAAATATTAAAAAGAAAAAGACAGTAAGAGAAGCATCTCTATGAAACATCAATCAAACAGCAACATTCAGCAAAACTTTTAAGCTCTTAAGTCATACTTATCAACAGCTGTGAAGGGTGAAATATCTTCATCCTTGGAACTGCTAAGAAGGCGTTGCCTTATGTCATTGTAATTAATGACTGACATGGATAGACTCATGTACTGCAACTGATTTAGGGCCATGCGCATGTCTCCATTCACTCTTTCTGCAAGTTCCTCCAGAGCAATCTGGAAAATTAAAAAAAGATTTTTTTTTTTTTTTGGTGAGGGGGGAGGGGGTGGGGGAGGAAGAGAGGTGGAGGGAAAACCAGAAAAGATCTTAGGTGACGGTAACAAAAAGTATAATCATAACAACAAGATCAGCAGCTATACACCTAAAAGTGACTGCAGAAGGTTACAGAAAGGAAGATAACAAAAAACCTGTTGAGCTTTCAAAAGTAAATTTATCCAACTTAAAACATGCCAAAATCCTTAGCTTACACTTTCTCCAAAAATTAATAGATAAATGATCTCACTACCAAAAAGAGAGAGAGAGTGTTCACTGTTCAATGAGCAAGAAAGTCCATTCAATCATGACTCAATCATAATATAAACCATTTAGAACAGCAATACTGCAAAGTAATGTACAGCAATAAACTCCATGTGACTTTACCTCATTAACTTGAAGACCTTCTGCATTTGCAACTTGCATTAACCTCTTTGCCATCTGCCATGCAGAAAGTTCGGAGTTAGAAACTGAATTGATGATATTCTTCTCAGAAGGGAGAACCCTACCCCTGAGCCCCCACTTCAAAAAAGAAACAAGATAGAGTGGTGTAGAAAAAAAAAACTTCATATAACCGCATTCAATTTTTTTTTGGGGGGGGGAGGGAAGGGGATTGGGATTCAATAGACACAATAGCACTACAAATATCAGTAACTTTTTGTCACAAACACAAGCCCATATCCATGCAGGGATACACATGCACACACAAAACTTAGACACACATTTAACTAATGGAGACTTTTATGAGTTTATCTTTGTTTAACAGATCACAGGACTCAACAGAGAAAAATGGACTAAAACAATAGTCAATAAACAGACACTGTTTAAGTTAACCCACATGAATAACAGGAATGTTAGATCAAATTGCAATTCTATGCAGCATATGCTAACTCTTTCATATGTCAATAGATACCATAATCTAAAACCATGAAACTAAAAATAACACATACAGCACCAAGAGCAAATCATGGTTTAAGTATCTTCTTCAAAACAGAATGATTTTCATTCCATGTGCATCACAGACAAACACAAACACACTAGAGATTTCATAATTAATTCATTGAATGCTTAACATCAACCCAATCTATCTCTCTATCTCTCTTGAGTGAAGCAAGGGTCTCTTTTCTATTTTGGTTCCAGAGAAGAGGATAATTGGAGTCATGGCTACTCTAAACTTGGAGCAGCAGGTAGATCTCTAGAGTAAGGCATGTTACATTCCTCTTCCTCCAATTCTTCATCAAATAAGAAATCTGGGCACTTCAAGGTCCAGGATTAAAATAAAAAAAAAAAAACTCTTAAGCTTCAACAATTGCGTGTTTTTAAATCTGTTATACTGCACAACTGTGACTTCAAAGAATGAAGAGATTATTTAGATCTAGTGTTGAATCTCTGATTCAGTATTAAAATGAGATCTTTTGGTATTGGCAGGCGCAAAACATTTCAGCCATCGTGGCCAAAACAGGCCAGTATGGCTGAAATCACTTGTGCAGTCCAGTGTTGTCAGCAAGATAAAACATAGGCTTGTACTGGTTTTAGTAAAATACAGTTCATACTGGCCCTACAAAAACTGTACTACTACCCTGAATAAAACTATTCATTTGCTAGATCCAAGATTCAAATCAACAAGCCCAAACCAACTCGTTAAGTCAGGGGAAAACTCTGAAAGGGTGAATAAGAAACCATCTCACACTTTTGAAAATTTTACTGAAGTGTCTTCATCAGAGGAAAAGGCTTTGTAGCTAATCCCTGTGGGTAAAGGCTTTGTTGTGGCTGCTTGTTGTTGTTGTTTATATCTTGATTTGTTCAAGGATGCAAGAGAACTAATTAAAGTGTCAGCAGCAAATATATAGATATGAAAGTCTTTCATTTGATTTTTCCACATGCTGCATGAGAAAAAAGGCAAGACAATAGCAAGTACAAGAAGTTTGGATGATGAAAGCCACATCATAGTAAGTAAAAAGATCTGAATCAGATCACAAGATAGGCAGTACTTAAAAGAAACAGCTATAAAATCCAAAAGGGAAAACTAAAAGTAATAATAAAGATTACCTGTTGTTTTGTAGGTTTACGGAAACTGAGAAGCAAACAGTAGTTTACAAGACTCTTCAGTTTCTGACTGTAACGGTCATTACAGATGCAAATGATTGGGATTTTGGAAATCTTTATGCTAGCAATAAGATCAGCTATTCCACCTCTATCACCAGCAGACATGCCATCCACCTCATCCATAATCAGGACAGTCTTGGGATGTTTTGAACTGCAATTTCCATTAAAAAAAAAATTAACTTGGGTGAGAAAATATTTGAAAAAAGATTATAAATTTCCTATGCACTGATGCTAGATTCCATAAGGACAAAAAACAAACCGATCCATATTAACACTCAAGGCTTCATTGCTAACTAGTTCCTTTATGGAATTTGCATTGCTTCCACCAATTCCTTTAGAAATATTGGCGTCAGCCTTTCCACGACTATCACTCGCATTTACCTATATGACACAAACAGGATACACAGCAAGAACAGGCATATAAGTTTTCTGCAGTGTAATCAGAATTTAAACTAATAATCAAGATTGCTTTTGGTAAAATAAACTCTACCTCAATGGTCTGGAAACCTAGCATCTGACTAACCAACTTTGCTGATGTAGTTTTCCCAATTCCAGGTGTTCCACTTAACAGAACAGCCTTTTTAGCACCAGGATCATTTTGCTTTTTGCCCTTTCCCTTACTTCCAGTACCAAGAAATTGCTCGTTCCAATGTGCCAGCCAATCATGGAGTTGTTTAACCTGCAGCCATGACAGAAAGAGATCATAATGAGAATGCTTCTAGCATATGTTGCTCAGACTCAGGACTCTTGGACATAGATTTGTGTCCAATATGGATGCATTCAATTTTTTTTCCAAGTTTTTCCTCATATTTGGAAGTCAAGACCCCATATCAATGGCCACTTTGAGGAGTCAGATATGTCTGTACCAGGGGTACTTTAGGAAAAAATAAGCAACATGGCTACTAGCTTCTGAAGACAACAATTATAATGTAAAATAGTATACTAATAAAGAATGACAGAGTAGACACTCATACCAATGATTGATTCCCAGTGATTTCATTTGGAACTTTTGGCCTATATTTTTCAGTCCATGTCAGAGAAGAATGCTGGATTGGTTGCCCTCTTTGCTTTACAGATGAGACACTTGCGCTTGGACTTTTGGTTAACTTTGCTGATGAAGAGTTGCCAATGCAAGAAGCAAGATAAGTTGAAGACAATGGGTTTAAAATAAAATTAATGGCATTCAAAGTCCATCTATATGAATGCAACTATATACACAGGATGACAATATTCAGCAATATATTAGTAGCATCAAACTGATATCAAAAACTAAACTCCATATTTCATACCCACAATCAAACCACCACTCATAACCTGTAAAATGTATTCTACACATTGTAAAATAGTAGTTAACAGTGACAATTCATCAGCCTTCATTCTAAATTTTTGCAGGCAAGAATAAGTCTTTTGGCAAGTCCCTTTTCTAGTAAGTAGTAGTCATGCCACAACAAACACATATACTACTATATGTAGTTGACCACTAAAAATAATGCACCAGAAGCAAGAATGAATAGATATTCGAGGCATACTCTTCACTTCCGTTTTCTGGGGGCTCTTCTTAGGTAGAGAAGTAGCAACAGTGACTGCAGATTTGTTTGATTCTCCTTTCGAAGGAGCTTTTCCATGATTTGAAGCACGGATCATGTCAAACAATCCATCCTCGGTAAGAAAACCAGTGCTACAATAAGAAATAGAAACCAAGCATAAACAAAAGTAACATGGCAAAAAGGACTCAAACTAAAATTTTCTAACGAGGTAGAAAACAAACCCAAGCTCTTTGGCTTTAGAGGACTTTCGACCTCCAATATCTTCATCACACAAAAGATAATTCTGCAGATGAAAAATGTTAATCACTTTCGAAAATTGGGAGAAGTGAAGCTATTATCAGGTAGAAGTATGGATTAACCGTTTTTTTGCTGACAGATCCAGTAACACGACCACCATAGCTTTTGATCAAGTCCTCTGCTTCTTCTCTTTCTAAACTGTAAGGTCAAAGTTCAATGATTATGATGCCATGAAGGACCAATACCATCAAGGAGAATCATCCATAAGCAAAAAATTTAAAAACATGCAATAATAATCACGAGCAGTATCATAATAATAATAACCTTCCTAGAAAAATATGGTTTATTGGTCCATGTTGCTCAGAAGAACGTGCATGTGCATCAAGAATAGTTTTACACATGACAGCAAGGGGAATAAGTACTTACATACCCATATCAATAACAAATGCAATACCTGTCAAGTGTTCCACTAATTACAAAAGTTAGACCAGCTAAGCAATCAGGGGCGCCTTCAGGGACTTCCTGACATGACATAAATTCAGCGTTAACTGAGATTAATACACCCCCTATAATGATTAAATCAGAAATTTCTTTTATATCTTCACCTTCTCTCCTTTATGTGGAGGATCTTTCCTTTCTCCAAAATTCATAAATCCACCCCGTCCACCACCTCTGCCTCTTCCGCTAGCTGGTCCTGTTGACGCACCCCTGCCACCACGACCCCTTCCACCAGACTTTACAGGAGACTCCAAATCTTTAACATCATCTTCATCACTTTCATCAATATCACCACCTCTGCCTCTTCCGCTAGCTGGTCCTTTTGATGCACCCCTGCCACCACGACCCCTTCCACCAGACTTTACAGGAGACTCCAAATCTTTAACATCATCTTCATCACTTTCATCAATATCACCACCTCTGCCTCTTCCACTAGCTGGTCCTTTTGATGCACCCCTACCACCACGACCCCTTCCACCAGACTTTACAGAAGACTCCAAAACTTTAACATCATCTTCATCACTTTCATCAATACCTACAGCTTTTTGGGAAATACTCCTGCCTGAACCACTCTTCAGTTTCTTACTTGGAGTGACATCAACAGAATTCTTAGATTTGGGCAGAACAAAGTCATCATCAACATCAATTTTGCTTGGTTTCTTCGAAGGTGGGGCTTTTTCGCTACTGTCATTTTGAACTTTTCTCTTGGCTGGAAGTTCCTCATTTCCTTTATCATCTTTCGGCTTTTGCTTTTCTGCAGGAAAATACTTGCTAGTTTTCCTTCTGCCAGAATTTCCTTGGCCTCCAGGTACCTTGGTTAATTGCAAATGAAAAAAAATCAGATTAATAAATAAACATTTAAGACCAAGCTCCACAGAGTCACAGACATCTTCATGATAACATAGGGCCAACAACAGGGAAATAGAGAGATTCATATCCGCTCACTTATGCTTTCTTCATTGTCATTTTCCTCTAAGTACAAGAGTTAATATACGGAGCCAGCCCATTACGTATAGATTGAGTCACAGTAATTCTTCCCAGAATTATGAAACGACCTAAATAGAATCTTCAGATGGCAATACATGGAATTCATTCAAATCTCAACATTATAACCAAAAGTCTAAGAAAAAGAACCATGCAGAAATCTTTTACTGGAAGAAATAAACATACACATAAGACAAAAAATATACTCACAGAATCTGTATTGGTTTGCGCTGCATTTTCTGGTTTTGAGGTACTAACATTGCCTTTGCCTTTATCGTGCGCTTTCATAAACCACTTCCTAATATCCGACTGCAATTAACACCGAAGGCCCATTGAATAAAAATAAATAAAGCATCAATATAATTAAAAATTACATTTGACATATAAACCTTAATTTCCCACAAAATTAAAAATATCACATTTCATATATGAACCCTAATTCCTACTTGATTCTTGCAGAATAACGAAAAATATTGGGAGAAAAAAAGCCTCCCAGTTTTCTTTAGAAAATGTAGCGAAAGAAAGAGTATCTTGATTGTTTATAAGTAAAAAAGCAAAAAAAAAAAAAACTTAAACCCTAACTATCCATAGTTCATGTTTAAAATTGAAAGAAATAAAAAATTTGGGATTCAAAGACAAGAACTCACCATATCTGATGCTTAAGCAAATTCAATTTCTTCGGGATTTCGCCTCTCAAAACAATCTGCACCAGAAATTTCACCCACTGTAAGTTTAACCAAACAATATACACGTAATTTTGTCAAAAGAAACATTAAAAATCGCAAATAGTCAAAGGGCTACCCAAAAAAAGCAGGGTTTTACTTTCAAGTGTGGGGTTTTCTTTTTTTTTAATTTAGAAACATTTTAATTTTCAGATTCAGTGTTTTTATGGAAAGGAAAGGGACAGAGGAAAGAAAGCTTGAACTGAAAGTTGAAGCTGAAAATGAGGACTCCCTATTTTATTATTATTTTATTTTTATTGAATAAATGACTTTTAAATCATCTTTTAATTGATTGGAGAAAAAATCTATGTCTATAACTATACTTCTATACTTACTATAATAAAAAGAATATTTTGATAGTATCACGAATTAAATAACATTAATTTAATTTAAAAGATTACAAAAAAAATTAAATAAATTATTATATTAAAAATATAATAAGAATATTGATGATTTTTTAATTTTTATATGATTTTTTTTGAAAAAATTTTATCAATTTTTTTTTTAAAACTATCCAATTTTAAAAAAAAAAAAAAAAACTACTCATACTTATAAACTATCCACTAGATAATTTTAATAAAAACTTAATTTTTTACTCACTTTTTTTTCTCATTCACTCACATAGTGGATATGCCATAATCTAGTTATATATAATGAGAACGATTGAGTCAAAGTACAAAAAAAAAAAAAAAAATTAAGTTATATAATCTATAATATATATATATATTATATATAAAGGGAATGATTGAGTTGGTGTCACGAGCAAGGTAGTCAATACCGTATCGGTGGGCGTACCATTTTTGTTCTAGTACTGGTACGTACCAGTACCGGTGTGTTTCGGTGTACCGTTTCGGATTTACCAGTATTTTTCAAATATTTTTCATATATCTATATATATATAGCCTATTTTTAAGTTTTTTAATAAAATATATATTATATACACATGCAAATATACATCCATTACATGCATATATATATATTTTTATGTAAATATAAATTTTAAATATTCAATATCTGAAATTTTAAACATCAAATAAATAAAATAAATATTAAAAAAATATAGTAAATTATGATTAATTATGTTCAATAGCCTAATTTAATGAACATATGTTATTTTTAAATGTAATTATGAAAAAAAAATGATCATGATACTAAAAAAATTAAAATTGGTTTTAAATTTTTTTTTTAAATCAAAATCTTGTTTCGACCGGTACGGATCGGTACAAAAACCGAAATGGTACGAGACTGGTACCGTTTCGATTTACCTTAAAAATTATACATACTGATACGGTACCGACCACAGTGGTCACGAGTCAAGTGACACCAACTTAATTTAGGAAATTACAAAAAAATCAAAAAAATTATTATATTAAAAAATATAATAAGGTATTGATGATTTTTTTAATTTTATATGATTTTTATTTTGAAAAATTTATCAATTTTTTTTTAAATTTTTTTATTTTATTTTTTGTAATTTTTATTAAATATTTTTTAAAAGAATTAAAATAATAAAATATTTTAATTTTTATAATTTTTTTAAAATAACTTTTTCTTATTAAAAATATTTTTAAAAAAATTTCAAAAATTATAAATTGTTTAACAAGTAATTTTAAAATATTATATATTTTTTAAAAAATTAGTTAAATGTTTTAATTTTGTAAATTTTTAAATTAAAAAAGAATAATGCACTTGAAAGAGTATATCTTATTTAACCTTGCACTAAAAATAATCAATTGTAAAGTATAGCAATAAGCAAGAGTCGAATCCACATGGATTGGTGTTTAGTTTACCAATTATTAGTTTATACTTAAATTTAAGGAAAATAAAATAAAATAGAGGTTTTGAAAATCAGTTTAAACTAAAGCAAATAATCAAAATAAGAAAACAAGTAAATAGGAAGTAATCAAATATGAGAAAAGTATGGTTAAGGTTTCATTTTCCACCATTAGATATCATTAAGAATCAATAATTAGATCTATCAACATCAATTAACTATCAAAATTATCAACCGTAGATAACAACAAACTCCGTTACCCCAATATTTCCTTATTTCGTCGTTAAATAGAACAAGCTCTCTATTTAATCTCTAACCACTAGACAACCTAGAATAAGCTCTCTAGATTTAATGTAATGGCAGCTTTATGATAAGAAAGATAGGTTGATCTAGGCAACAAACACATAAGCTCGGATTGTTTAGCCTATGTTATATTCCACTTTGTAATTAGCGAAAACTTGATCATAATCATTAATCACAAATTGCCACTTATGAATAGGAAATCAAGACAATTACACGGATCAAGACTTCTAAACTAGCAATAGACAATTATCAAGATCTATATAGTTCGCGACCTAAATAAATCAAGGCAATATCATGAACAATTTTTATAGAAGAACATAATCAACTTTGATAGAAAACTAATGATAGATAAATCTAAAAATCAATTACACAACTTGTCTAGGGCTTTGAAATCACCCTTAACAAATAAAAGTTTAGCCTTGCATAGGCATTGTCAACATAAACATGAATATTCAAAAGAAACTAAGAAAAAAAAAACTTGAAAGATTAAAGGCGAAGAAGAAGATGATTGATAAAAAAACAAAAGTATGACTTTGGTGGCTCAAAAGATTATATTTATAGAGTTTTAAAGTTTTGGAAACCCTTTCTTGCTCTTCAAGGAAGCTAGGAGTCAAAACATGGCAAGTTTGGACTTTTTGCGTATTTTTGCGGATTTGGAATTTTTTTCCCCGATTTGGAGGTCAGAAACTCGACGTCGCTACCCCAACTTGCTGCCTTGTCCGTTTTTGCTTTCTAACTTCGGTTTCGCGACTGAGGCACTGGCTCACACTTCGTCGGCTGATTTGGATGATCATTTTTTGTCCGATTTAGGCATGTAAACTATCGTTGGAAAGGTATTCAAGTCAGCTTTAAAAGTCAAAAGGAAATTTCTTCAAATAATGTCTTTAACATAATGATTTCCTTGCAACAAGCTCCAAAGATCAGATCTGCTTGATCATTTAGCACTAGGAATTTGATCTTTTTGACTCCCAAGTCTTCTTCCATCTTATGATTGTGACTTTATAAACTCTTTATCATCATAATTGACATGTTTTGACTTCATCTCATCCAAAATACCTATAATTCATAAAAATATAATAATTTGTCAAGGAACTTAAGAATTAAAGCACAAAGTATAAGGAAATAATACATGAAAATGTATGCAATTAAACACTTATCAAAGAACAAATATTAATTTTTTATTTTTTTAATATAGTTTATTTTAAATTTATTCTAAATATATATATATTAATTTAAAAAATATAACTTTAAATATTTTTATATTTTTAATTTTTTTTGTTTTTTGAATTTTTTGAATTTTTTTTACAAAAACTCATATTTTAATTTCTAAAAAATCATGTGTTGCCACGTGTCATCACCCAATTGATCAATGCTGCATCATCATCTATATTTAACGGTATTAAATCAGTGTACCACACTGATACACGATTTCATAATATATGTACCACATTGAGCATTTTTAAAATACAGGTACCACATTGATAAATTTGATAAATTTCAGGAGTCATTCATGACATTATCTCTTTTATTCATGAACGTAACCAAAGCCTATTTACGAATTGTTTGCTAAATGCTATATATTTACAAACCTATTAATTTGAGATCAACTTTTTTATTAAACAAGCTCTATAATATTGTTCCAAGATTTTCAGAACTTCTTAAATTTGGGATAAAATTGATTCAATTCATGATCAAACCTCAAAGACTTTTGAAGTAAATTTCAAGATCAAATCTCCAACATCCTTTAAACAAATTTCAAGATCAGGTCATCAGAATTCTTGAAGCAAATTTCAAGATCAATTGTCAAAAACCATTAAAGTAAATTTCAAGATCAAAACTCAAAGACCCTTGAAACAAATTTCAAAATCAAGTCTCAACGATTTTTGAAACAAATTTCAAGATCAAGTCTCAAAAACCCTTAAAAAAAATTCATAGATTCAAGAAAAAAACATAAAAACCCTTGAAGTAAAGTTTTCCTATGAAGAGAAGAATCAGAGGATTTTATTTATTTTAAGAATTTTGAGAGATTATAATTTTCACGTCTAATAAATAAAATTATTATTTGTCTCCAAATTTTCCTGTCTTATATTCAGACACGAAATTTGTACGTACAAAGATAAAAAGGACCTATGGATAATGTGATCGGAAATCCATAATAAAGTCCGATCACAATAACATAATTGATTATCTCCATGCATAAGGATATTAGATTACTTGGTATAAAAGATTTTAAAATCAACACAAACCTCCTTGTTTCTTTACTTTTCTTTTTATAGATTATTATATGATGATTTTTGAACTTTTCATATATATATATATATATATATATATATATATATAAATAGAAAAAGATAGATTAAAACTCGTGTTAATGACACATCCGGGATATTAAAATAGAATTGAAATTTAGATGAAATATAGTCACTTTGAAGTTTCCTATGAAATGAGGCATGAAACAAAGTCACTACACATAAGTTTTGAGGGTTATGAAAGAAATTCGAGTTCATGTTGATCATGGATTGAGCAAGGAAATTGATCTCTAGGAGATCTAATCTTATTGTAAACCTTATTTTGTGAAATTAAGATATTTTATATTAAAAGAAAATATTGATTACAAAGTGAAAATTTTTATTAAAATATAAAAAATGTATAATTATTTTTTAGTATACTAATATAAAAACATTGTTAATTAAAATACATGCAAACCAATTTGAGTGATTGATTTAATATATTTGCACTAAAAAATCTTTTCCAGCTTCGAAACCGATAAATCATGATTATGAAACAAAAACCAAAATATATCATGTAATATTCATTTAAATGAATGAAAGAAAAATGAAATTTTATTTGAAAATTTTACCATATCTATTATATAAATTAGTCGAAGAGCCTCTTACTTACCGCATAAAAGAAATGAGTTAATAGCACCAATGGTTCCCGAAATATAGGACATATTTTATATTGATCCCCAAACTTCAAAACATATCAATCAGATCCCCGATCTAGTAGTTTTGTATCAATGTGGTCCTTCCGTTAGCAAAATCGTTAGAATAGATGTTAAATGACATATGGCATGTGACGTGTAAATTACAAAAATGTCATCCTGCTGATATTGTCATTTTTTGGCTTATATATAAAATTGCCCATGTACTATACCTCTTTTCCCATTTTAGTATCTAATTTTTTTTGACCCAATCGGGTACCTATAGTATAATTTTTTGTCCCAATCGGGTCCAAATTGGGTACCTAGTCGGTGTACGAAATTATACTATAGGTACCTGATTATGATAAAAAAAAATTAGGTACCAAAATGAAAAAAAGGTATAGTACAGTGGGCAATTTTATATATAAACATCATTTTTTTTGTCTTTTGTCTTTATTCCTTTATTCTTTATTCTTTTTCAAATTTTATATTTTCTCTTTTATATAAATAAATACAAAAAATAAAAATAATTTATATTATAATTTAAATTAATTTTTAAAAAATAATTAATTTATAAACATATAAAATATTTAGTTAAATTAATTTTATAAAAACGTAAAAATAAAATATTTATATTTATTTATTCTTTATTATATTTTTCTTTTTTCTCCTCATTATAGATAAAAAATAATAATTATATTATAATTTAAACTAATTTTATAAAAAATATAAAATATTTATTTACATTAATATTATAAAAATATTTCAAGTTTTTTTACTTTTTTTACTTTTTTTTCTCTTTTTTCTCTTTTTTTTCCCTTTTTATTCTTTATAAATATATAAAAATAAAAATAAAAATAATTTACATTTATATTTATATTTATATTTATATTTATATTTATATTTATATTTATATTATAATATAATTAACTTTTCAAAAATAAAATAATTTATAAAGATATAATATATCTATTTACATTATTTTGATAATAAAAAATATTTTTTCTTTTTTCCTTTTTCTTTTTCTAAATAAATTATTTTTTATAAAAAATTAAATAATTTATAAATATAAAATATTTATTTACATTCATTTAATTAAATTTATATTTTTTTGTTGACTTCAATGCTGAGTTGAGGCGGCAACTATCTTGACCGAATCTGTCGTAAAGCGTCAAATCAGATCCTCCTCGATCTAGCGCGAGGGATCAAATTTGGCCTCTTGCAATGCCTATCGAGCGTTATGAATGGTAGTCTGATCCTTCGCAGGGTCGGATTGACAGTGGGGATTCAAATTTTCCTTTTTCGATCGACGAGAGTTAGGTGAAGAGAACAGAAAGAAAAAAATTAAAAAATAAAAGAAAAAGGAAAATAAAATAAAATATATTTACAAAAAAAAATTAATGTAAACAAATATTTATATTTGATAAATTATTTAATATTTTACAAAATTAATTTATTTATAAAAGGAAAAAGAAAGAAAGAAGAAAAAGGAAAATAACATTTTTAATTAATTAAAATAAATATATTTTTTATAAATTACTTAATTATTACAAAATAATTAATTTTTATTTAATTATTTATAACAGTAAATAAAAAAGAAAAGAAAATTTATTTTTATAAATTAATGTAAATAAATATTTTTATATTTTTTATAAATTATTTGCTTTAATAAATTTTAATTTTAATTTTAATTATATTATATTATAAATTATTATTTTTTCTTTTTTGTATTTATTGATTAACAAGAAAAAAGGAAACAGAAAAAAGTAAAAACAAACTTAAAATAATTTTTATAATATAAATTATTATTTATGTTTTAGTTTTTTTTATAAAGAATATAAAATGAAAAAAAAGAAGAAGGAAAGAAACAAAAAAATTAAAAATAATTTTTATAAAATTAATTTAAATAAATATTTTATATGTTTATAAATTATTATAAATTAATTTAAATTATAATATAAATTATTTTTTATTTTTTGTATTTATTTATAAAAAAGAGAAAGGAAAATATAAAATTTAAAAAAGAAAAAGAATAAAAGATCTGATTGATACGTTTTGAAGTTTGAGAACCAATATAAAATATGTCCTAAAGTTTGGGAACCATTGATACTATTAAATCAAGACAAAAAGAAGGACCACATCAGCAGATGACATTTTTGTAATTTACACGTCCAATGTCATCTGTCATTTAACGCCTACTCTAACGATTTTGCTAATAGAAGGACCACATTGATACAAAACCATAAGATCAAGGATCTAATTGATACGTTTTAAAGTTTGAGGACCAATATAAAATATGCCTTAAAATTTGGGGATCATTTATGCTATTAACTCAAAAGAAATAGAGTATATATCTAATTTTCAAGCCCAAATAGACTAAAAAGAAAAAGGCTAAAATAATAAAAAAGTTTCTGAATTTTATCATTTTATCGAGATAAGCTCCTATACTTTTATAACACCCAAATAAGTCATTAATCTTTAATTTGTACCCAAATGAACCCTTAACCTTTAACATATACCTAAATAAACCCCTAACCTTTAATTTATATTTAAATAAAATGTTAACATAAATCAACATTTCATTTGAAATAAGAGATTATTTAGGTACAAATCAAATGATAAGAGTTTATTTAGGTACAATAAAAATATATAAACTTATTTAATAAAAATGGCACAATTCAATGGCTTTTTTAATATTTTAGCCAAAGAGAAACCTTACTTGCCAAACCTTTTGAAATTGAAATAATTCAAAACCAAAATTGCCAATATATTTAGTGGTATGAGATTCTATTAGGCACAAAACTGTAATCTTACACTTGTTTAATGAAATTTGAGAGTTATTTAAAGACGCATTATAAAAAAATTATTCTATTAATAGCAATTTAATATAATTAAAACTCTTTTTATCTAAAATATAATTAAAACTCTTTTTATATAAAATAAATTTTATTATTAAAATTATAAATTATAATAATATAAAATTAATTTAAAATAACAATCTAAAATTTAACCATATATATTCACCATTCTTCAATTCATTATTTCCAAACGAAGTGGTATATGATTTTTTTTTTTTTTTAACTAAACAACTAAACATTAGATATTCAATATATTTATTGGCCAAAAAAAATCTCAATATATTTATAGTTTCTCAATTCAATATTTATCCTTTACTTTGGTTTAATCCATCTACTATATATGATTTTTGAGTCCTTGAAACTCAAGAGATTTTTTAAAAATAGGTTAGGGATAATTTTATCTTAATATATATCACATACAAGAAAATTAATTGGTTTTTTTAAACAAAATTTAAAAGATTTTTAGATTTTTTTTAAAATTTTAAATGATAAATTTAAAGGGGTTGGTTCACATGTTGACTTGCGGTTCGCTTTAGGATCCATACCCGACCATTCGGGAGAAATTTTAAAATATATATATTTTTTAATTTTTGTTAGTTTTTTATTTTATTTTTAAATCTTGTATTTAAAGAGTTTGGTCCGCACGTTGATTCCCAGATCGATTTAAGATCTGTACTCGACCTTTAAGAAAAAAGTTAAATTATTATTATTATTATTATTATTTTAAATGATGTATTTAATAAGTTTGGTCCGCATATTGACTCGCGAGTCAATTTAGGATCCGTACCCGTTCGAAAAAAAATATTTTATTTTATTAATTATTTTTAGTTTTTTATTTTTGTTTTATTTTTAAATGATGTATTTAAAGAGGTTGTTCTGCAAGTTAACTTACGGGTCAATTTAGGATCCGTACCCGACCATCTCGGGAAAAAATTTAAAAAATAAATTTATTTTATTAATTATTTTAATTTTAAATGATGTATTTAAAGGGTTGGTCCGTACGTTGACTCGCAGGTCAATTTAGGATTCATACCCGACCCGCTCAGAAAATTTGTTTTTAAAATTTTTAAATTTTTTTTTTGTTTTAATTTTAAATGATGTATTTAAAGGGCAAAGTTTGCATGTTGACTTGCGGGTCGATTTAGGATCCGTGACTCGACCCACTCGAAAAAAGATTAAAAATAAATTTATTTGATTAATTATTTTAATTTTAAATGATGTATTTAAAGAAGTTGGTCTGCAAGTTAACTCACGGATCGATTTAGGACCTGTAGCCGACCTGCTTGGGAAAAAAAAAAAAAAAACTTCATGCTAACCTATATGAGAAAATCGATCATACGAATAAATAAAAATACAAACCATAATTTTATTTTCTTATTTATTATTTTTTACCTCTTATAAATAAAAAATATACAGTATATAATAAAGTCTAAACATTTTTAAAAAATATATATAAATAACATTTAAAAATATATTTTTATTATGTAATTTATAAATAAATAATTTTCATAATTTTATTTTTATAATTAACAAAATATAATTATATTAATATTATTACAATTTAAAATTATAAATTATAAATTTAATAAAATATAATTTAAAATTAATTTTTTATTATTAATTAAAAAAATTATAAAAAATTAAAAGTGACAAAGCGGGGACTTTATTCTAGTTAATATAGAACTTCAAGCCTCATATGATTTTTTACTAAATAACTATTGATTCATCATTTATCTATTATTTTATTTTTATTATGGGAAATATTAATCACTGTTTAGTGGCATTAATTAGGATGATATTTAAGAAAAGAAAAATGCAATTCATGAATTACTTTTTCTTGAATTCAGTAAAAATAATATATTAAATAAAAAATATTTTAAAATAATAATTTAACAATCCTTAACTAGTGTCTATAAACAGTAGTTAACTGAACTCTTTTACTATATATACTTAAATTAAAAATTTTCTATGATTTTTGTTTTTACTAAATAATTTATTATTTATCCATATATTTAATTATAAGGGGCGAATCTACTCTTCATAGAATCGATCATAAATATCTTATTTTTTCGGTATATTTATATCAGGCTTAGCCCTTACTGTGAATAAGGACAGAGAGTATATTCTAGATTATATCAGAAAATAAAGTTTATCTATGAAAATTTAACACAATCCTTTTTTAATACTACTACATACAAACCACAATTTTAATTGTTATTTAAATAAAAAATATTTAAAATGATAAATGGTAATATTGAAATATAATGAGTTACAATGTTCATTTTCGTTACTTCAAAAATTAATCATATCTGTGTTTTTATATATACAAATAACAATAATAATATTTGTTTTTATTTATTTTTAAATTATATATTGTGTATAAATAACTAAATACATACATATTAACGGAAATGGACGCCCATAATGCATATATACCATAATCAATCATAATTCATAGCTCAATATTGAATAAACTTCAGAAGTGAGAAATACAGTTTAAAAACCCAAGAAAATATCTATATTTAAATTTCGTGTAATTAAAATCAATGTAAAAAGCTATTTGATCCTTCCTAAATCTTATAAATCTATATCTAATACATTAAAACTATCCCTAAGGATTCATAGTGCGACAAGTGTCGTTTTTTAGTTTTGTAAAAAAATTACAAAATAGATTAATTACTTAAAAATATTTATAATTCTTTATTATTATAATAAAAATTCTATATCTAATACATTAAAGGATTTACTTAACCGATGCCTATAGATACTAATTAAAAATTATTTATTTATCATTTCAGGTAAGTTTTTTACATTTAATACTTAATTTTTACTGAATTAAAAAAAATAATGCATTAATTGTAATTTTTTTAAAAATAAATCATTTTAACTAGTGTCTATAGGCATTAGTTAATATTTCCTTACATTAAAACTATTCCTAAGGATTGAGAGTGACAAGTGTCATTTTTTTTTAGTTTTATAAAAAAATTATAAAATAAGTTAATCACTTAAAAATATTTATAATTTTTTAATATTATAATAAATAATTCTATATCTAATACATTAAAACTATCCTTAAGGATTGAGAGTGCGACAAGTGTCATTTTTTTTAGTTTTGTAAAAAAATACAAAATAGGTTAATCACTTAAATATGTTTATAATTTTATATTATTATGATAAATAATTATTAATTAGGAAATATCTTTTTTCTATCCGATCCGTTTTCCCCCGATTCGGATATTTACGGATTTCGATATTGAATTTACTATCCTCATTAGATTCAGAGCGAATTCGGATATAATCCTTAGATATCCGTTATCCGAATCCGTTTTAATTTTGATCATTATAATAAATAATTATTAATAAAAATATATAATTTTTTTTTTAGCTTTTGTGATCCGATCTTTGTTTTCGGATTCAGATAATTTATAGATTCAGATATTGAATTTACTATCCTCATCGGATTCGAGCAGATTCATATATGAACCATTAGATATTTATTATCCGAATCCGCTTTAATTTTGGTCTGAATAGTATCGGATATCCGAATATGTGATAGCTACAATTATATATTTAAAGCGATAGGGGTTTTTTCCCAAATATTTTAGGAAAATTATAAAATAGATTGATCAATTAAAAATATTTATAATTTATAGTCATTATAATAAATAATTGTTAATAAGTAAATAAAATTTTTTTTTACTTTTGTGATTCAATCCTTTTTTATTCAGATATTAAATTTACTATCCGCAGTTAATTCAGAGCGAATTCGAATATGAACCCTTCGATATCCGTTATTCAAATCCGCTTTAATTTTTGTTCGGATAGTGTCAGATATCTGAATCCGTTATCCGCTTCATTTACATATTTAGTTCTTATTTAATTTTATATTTTTATTTTTAAAAAATGATTTAATAAATTCGGATTTTAACAGATTCGGATATCCGATGGATATTGCTCTTTAAATCGGATGCGGATTCGGATAATAAACAGATTCAAATTTAGGATAAATTAAGCGAATTCATATTGAGATATTTAAAAAATTATAGATATCCAATCAATTGTCATCCCTATTTGTGACAAAATATTTTTGAAAAAATTATAAAATTAACTAATAAACCAAAAATATTTTGATATTATATATAATTTTTTTGAAAAACGTGTAATCAAGAGAGAAAAAACTTAAAAAAATTATAAAATAAACCAATTAACTAAAAATATTTATTATCTACTATTATTATAATAAAGAATTATTAATAAGGAAATATAAAAAAAAATTATATGAAAATAAGATGTTGCAATTATTTTTTATCTTTTGAGAAGAAGAAAAATACTAGTAAAGGTAATTGGTCGATTTGGATTCCCATAATCGAAGAAAGTGAAATCTAATTGATAAAAAAAATCGTTTTAAGTTTTATTTTTTTTAATGAATTTGTCACTTGATTTTAATTTTTTTTTTATAGTTTTATGTATTTTATTTAAAACTGATTTAATAATAAAAAAATTATTTGTGAACAAAATATAATTTGAAATATTTAATTTTTATATTAAAAATATGATTATTTTAATATATATATATATATAAATATTAATAAATATTTAAATAAACAATTACTAATTAATATAATTAAAATTATATAAAATAATCCAAACCCGGGGCAAATATTCTAGTTCTAGTAATATTTCAATCTAGGACTTATCCAACTATAAAATGCCAAATGTAAAAAACTTAGAGAATAAAAAATAAAAGTGATTTAAAATAAAAAAGAAAAAAAGAATTATATAAGCAACACAAAGTATTTAATCTTATATAAGTTACTAGAACTCTTATCCCGCTTGGCTGAATTTTTTTTTAATATTTATAAATTTTAATTAAATTAATAATCATAAATAAATTTAAGTTGAATCATATTAAATAATTATAATTTAATTAAATAAATTTTTATGTTTTATAATATCTTAAATAAATGAATTTAGAGTTAAAACCGAATCATTATGACAAACTATACAAAATATGATATGAACTGAGACACGATACAACACAACATGGAAAAATGATTAAAACATGACACGAAAAATAACATGAACACGACACGAATACACGAACGTATCAAAATCTATATAAAATGAATTATTAATGCGTGAAAATTTATATAAATTTATAATTTTTGAAAACACCAAAAAGTAACACGAATACAAACATGTCACGAACACAATTTTTCTTTAAATTGAATCATTATGATAAATTATTCAAAATATGTTATGAATTGAGACACGATACGAACACACAAATTTTTCTCTAAATTGAATCAAAATGACAAACTATGCAAAATATGAAATGAGTTGAGACACGACATGAACACAACATAGAAAAAATAATTAAAATACAACACGAAAAATAACATGAACATGACACGAATACACAAATGTGTCAAAATAAAAATAAAACAAATTATTAACATGTAAAAATCATATAAATTTATAATACTTTAAATACACGAAAAAGTCACACGAACAAAATATGGGATAAATTAAGATACGACACAAACATAACATGGGAAAATAATTAAAATACGACACCAAAAATAACGTGAACACGACACGAATACACGAACGTGTCAAATTCTATATAAAACAAATTATTAATGTATAAACATTTATAAAAATTTATAATACTTTGAACCAAAAGAAAAAAGAATACGTCACAAACATACAATTTTTTTTCTAAATTAAATCATTTGATAACTTGTGCAAAATATATCATGAATTGATACATGACACGAACACAACATGAACACATAAATTTTTCTCTAAATTGAATCACAATGACAAACTATACAAAATATAAAAATGAATTGAGATGCGACCCGAACACAATATAAGAAAAATAATTAAAACACAACACGAAAAATAACATGAAAATTACTCGAATACACGAACGTGTCAAAATATACATAAAATGAATTATTAACATGTAAAGTTTATATTTATAATACTTTAAACACACGAAAAATAAAACGAACACGGACATATAATTTTTTCTTTTTTTCCTTAATTTTTTCTTTGCTTTCTCTTTTTTCTTCATGCTCAAAAAAAAAATCAAAATGCCACATGTCAGCACCATATATTCACAAGTAGTCCATTTTATATAATAGTTAGATAAGAGAGGTCTAATTCTTGGACACTCAATTAAGTAATTGGTTAGACATTGATATTATCTACTTATTACTTATACATATGCAACATATATATATATATATATATAACTCATATAAAGAAATAATAAAAGCTTGTCAAATAAAAAAAATTGGTCTACTTATTTATCACAACTACTTGATTTTCATGTTTTAATTTAGAAAAAGAAAATGAGAGAAATCATACAGGTTGAAAATTGTGATTGAAAGTGGATATATAAATTAACATATGAACAGTAATCACAATTAAATAGTAAAAATGTAATAGGACTATAACTTTATTTTATTGATTAATAGTGCTGTATGAATTGGATTAAAACTTAATTATTTAATATCAATAAAATAATTAATTAATAGGATCATGCAATTAACCGGAATGATTGATTCAAAATATAACTAATAAAAAACGAAAATAACATTTTAAAGATGTAATCAATAAAGATTCATTTTTCTATAAATAAAATCCAAATTTTAATATAAAATGTAAAAGAAAAAAAGGGTTTGACTATTTGACATTTATTTGTTTTATTTTTCTTAAATTTTTTGACAAAAAATTGCTTTCATAAATAAAAAATGTGAAAATAATAGTTATTAAGAAAAGGCTTGAAATCTAAAATCAATTTTTATACAATGTTAGCAAGAAATTTTTTTATTGAAAAAACTATCAAATCTAACCTCCTTTGACAATGGATGTTGCCAAAATATTTTCATTTAACTTAAATCATTTTTGTAATATTATTGTCTGTCACAATGCATAAACATATGAAAAGGAATAATTTTACACATGGAAGCCAAATGTGTTGGATTTTCAACATCCATCACTCTATAGCTTAACCAATACTGCTCCATTTTATTTACTTCAGAAACATACAACCAGCAAAGAAAACTGTTAGCTCAAATATATGAATTAATCCAAAAGATGGTGAATTGGCTTCTTAAAAATTTTAAGGAAGAAGTTGTAATTTAAATGTGAAAAAACTAAGAAATTAATTAAATAATGAAGTAAACGAACAATACAAGTAAAAAATGCAAAAAGGAAGAAATAACAAATAATCGATGTATAGAAGTTCGGTATTCTCACTTGACTTCTACGTCCTCTCTCTTCTTGGTAATTTCTTACCAAGATACTTTCAAATCCAATATTAAATGTTTTTGACAAAAAATTACTTTCATAGGAAAATTTGTGAAAATAATAGTTATTAGGAAAATACTCAAAATTTTAAATTCAATGTCACGAAGAATTTTTTTAATTGAAAAAACTATCCTGTCTAACCTATCTTGACAATAAATGTTGCCAAAGAAATAATATTTACACATAGAAATCAAGTGTTTTGTATTTTCAACTTTCATCAATATATAGTTTAATCAATATTATTTCATTTTATTTAGCTTACACAGAAAATAATTCTTAATTATCAATATACAATATTTTAAATAGTTAAAATAAGAATCAATATTAACGTATAAACACAATATTAAATTAAAAAATTGAAATATTAAAAATAAATTCAATAAAAACAAAAAAATATTAAAAAAGAAAAAGGAAACCGGTTGTAGCACTTTTGATAATAATCACAAGTAAATAATTAATAAAAAATTAGTAGTTAAAATTATTAATATTACAACTTTGTTTTAAACTCTTATTCATAATAATATATGAATTTGATTAGAAGTTAGCTAATTAATGCTAAACACCGAATAGAGTTGTTGATCGATTATAGTTCAATTTTTTATAAATATTAACTTAAAAATAATTTAAAATGACAAGTAATATTTTAAAAATATAATTAAAAAATGTTCATTTTCATTTTTTTCCTTCATATTCATGTTTTTATATATATTATATATAGATTTTAGATTTTAGATTTTAAATAGATTATAGATTATAGATAACTTTTCGATATATTAGTTAATAAAAATAATTAATATTTACAAGTTCTAAAATAATTATTATTTTTTGATAAAATAAAAAATTCATTATTTTATATGTAAGAAATTTTCTATTAGAATTGTTACATATTTATTTATGAACTTATATAAGTATTTATTTATTTTAAAAAAAAGTTATGTATACAATTTTTTTAATTAATAATTAATTTAAAATTTCATTTATTTTAATCACTGCTTTAACTTTATATTTTTAATATACTTATATAATATTTATTACTTGATTTTCCTAACATTATACATTTATTTATATTTAATTTAGTCAATTATATTATAAATTATAATTTCTTATTTTTAATATTTATTTTTATTCTACTTTTAAATTTTTATTAAATTAAATTAACTTTTAAACAATCCTTTGCATTAAAAAAAATCCCTGCTACTTTTTTTTTTTTTTTAAATTTATGAATACGTAATTGTGTTCGTGTTCTTTCAAAGGATTATAATTTATGTTCTAAGTTATTTTTTTCTGTCGTGTACAAAATAACCTTGTCTATTTTTTTCCCATCTTCTTCTTCCCTATCTCATACCCCATTGCTCCCAAACTCCATTGTTGTTTTTCTTTCTTTCGCACTCCTAAACGCATCTCAGATTCTTATTTTCATGCTTCTTAAGGGGTAGAAAGGAAAAGTAAAAGACAGCTGCGCGTGCGAGGGATGCACTGGATCCCCTTGATCCCAGTGGCGATTGATAGGTGCAGTCGGGCAAAGACTCTCAATAGTGCCGTGGAGGACATTTTGCTTCTGTTCTTTTAGTCGAAATCGAAGGAAAGAAAAAGGGTTTTTTTAGTTTTTTTTTTTGTGTGTTACTTCTTTCAAAATTGCTTTCCTCTTTGGCTGTCTGTCTCAGTGGGGGCTCTAAGCATACCAACGATAGGTGAAGATGAATGCCCCAATTATTGGTAAGACGTCTTCTCTTTTAATTTTTGATTTTTGGGTTTTCTGCTAATTAATGTAAAAAAAAAAGGGCTTTATTTTTTGTTGGTGGGAAGATCCATTGCAAGGAGATTTTCCAGAGGTGATAGAAGAGTATTTGGAGCATGGGGTTATGAAATGCATTGCCTTTAATCGCCGTGGTACCCTTCTCGCCGGTAACTCTCTCTTTCTTTTTACTATTTTTCAAAAAAAAAAAAAAAAAGAAAAGAAAATTGCAGCTATGGTTGATGAGTGTCTTTGAAAAGTTGGTTTTTTTTTTTTTCTTCTTATTTTTAAATGGGGAGAATTTTCGTAGAGAATTGAGCTAGTTTGAGTTACAAAATAAGTTTTTTTTCCCCTTTGGGTCAAGAATTAATGGGATTTAATTATTAAAAAATGTGAAGAAGAAGAAGAAGGAAAAGCAAAACCCCATAGATATTTGTCAATAACTTCACACAATAACTTCCCCATAAAAGTGCGACATCTTTTCGTCATATATAATTTTGTTTAAACAATATTTGCTTATTTTCTATGTTCTTTCTTGTTTTCTTTAATTTTCTTTTCTGCTTTCTATAATTAAGTTGATAAATTTATTACTTATTTGTTGTTGAAAAGTGGGCTATTTAGTTGTGTTGAAATAAGTTGATAAATTTCCATTCAAGATAATTTTAAAGTAATTGTTATTTGCAATCTAATCGGTATTATAAAAGGAAGTAAGGATAACTACTTTAATACTTCTACAAAAAAAATTCTTTTCCGTTTTTCTTTTGGTTGGTAAGTTTATCAAATCATGTAAGTAAATCTTGCGGTTTTCTGAAATTATTTCCCAACTGATAGATGGTTCTGGTTTTCGCATTCTATGCCAGCTGGATGCTCTGATGGAAGTTGTGTTATCTGGGATTTTGAGACCAGGGGCATTGCCAAGGAGCTTAGAGATAGAGACTGTGCTGCTGCTATAACAAGTGTCTGCTGGTCGAAGTATGGCCATCGAATTCTTGTGTCTGCTGCTGACAAGTCATTAACACTTTGGGATGTTGTCAATGGCGAGAAGGTTACACGTATCGTTATGCAACAAACCCCTCTACAAGCTCGTCTACATCCTGGTTCTTCAATGCCATCTGTCTGCTTAGCTTGTCCCCTATCATCTGCTCCAATGATTGTTGACTTAAGTACTGGAAGTACAACTGCACTCCCAGTTACTGTTCCTGATATGGGCAATGGTGTTGCTCCTCCTTCACGCAACAAGTTCCCTGATGGACCCCCTTACACACTGACTGCTGCATGCTTTAACAAGAATGGGGATCTGGTATATGTGGGGAACTCCAAAGGTGAAATACTTATAATAGATCACAAAAACGTTAAAGTACTTGCTATGATTCCCATTTCTGGTGGTGCTGTGGTCAAGAACATTGTTTTCAGCAGAAATGGGCAGTATCTCCTTACAAATTCAAATGATCGAATTATCAGGATTTATGAAAATCTTCTGCCTTTAAAAGATGGACTTGGAGCTTTTGATGACCTTAGCAAGACCATCAAAGAGGAAGATACTTTTGAGAAGATGAAAGCTGTTGGGTCCAAATGCTTAGTTCTTTTTCGAGAGTTTCAAGATTTAATCACTAAGATGCATTGGAAAGCACCTTGTTTCAGTGGTGATGGTGAGTGGGTAATAGCCGCTTCTGCTAGCAAAGGAGAGCACAAGATCTACATATGGGACAGGGCTGGTCATCTTGTAAAAATACTTGAAGGTCCAAAGGAAGCAGTGTTCGATTTAGCGTGGCACCCTGTTCACCCTATTATTGTCTCTGTTTCCTTGACTGGCTTGGTTTATATTTGGGCTAAAGACTACACTGAAAACTGGAGCGCATTTGCTCCTGATTTCAAAGAGCTTGAGGAAAATGAGGAGTATGTAGAACGAGAAGATGAATTTGATCTGGTGCCTGAAACTGAAAAGGTGACAGAAAACAGACCATGTGCTTGAGTCTTTTGATTAACTTTTTGTTTCTAAAATATTCTTATGGTTGTAGGTCAAAGAGTCAGATGTCAATGAAGATGATGAAGTTGATATTGTGGCTGTTGAGAAGGATCCATTCAGTGATTCAGATATGTCACAAGAAGAATTATGCTTCTTGCCAGCCATTCCTTGTCCAGATGTTCCCGAGCAGCAAGACAAGTGTGTGGGAAGTTCTTCTAAGTTGATCGACAGTAATCATTCTGGATCCCCTCTTTCGGAAGAGAATGGACAGAATGGGCAAGCAGCCAACAATGCCTCAAGTCCACTTGAAGGTAAATTTGTGCCCCTCAAATGTATTATAAATGTTTCACAGTTCTTTCAGGCCAGTTTAAGAGGAATAATATGCTAGCTACATAAATCAGTAAAGTTCATCGGTCCTTATTTTGTAAAATAGGTTCCCATAAATGAGTTTAAAACCCACACGAGTTGTAGGCCAACCTTTCTGGTTACTCTTGAAGGTAGCAGTGTTGATGCCAACTTTGTGTAAAATAGGAATTCCAAACTTTGGGTTTTGTTTGATATGTAATTATTATGTTTGGATTATGCATTATCTCCTACAACATCTAAGTCTGTATAATGTAAAAAAGTGGTCTAAAGCCACTTAGCTACTTGGGCTTAATTTGAGTTATTGGGATGGATTGAGGGTTTTGGTAGTGTTCTTAGATTCAGATTTTGGTGTTATTCTATTATACAAGGAAAAGGAATTTTCTTTTGTGTTTTATTTCTACCTATCATTTTTATTTTATATGTTGAACTTTTTTCTTTAAAAAAAAAACTGTGTAATCTATTATTACAATTTTGTAATTCTTCATATATGATTTCTTAATTTCTTTACCTTTTCTTGATTCTTTGTTTTGGTAATTAGTTGAAAATGGAAAAAATTAAATTAATTTTTGTTAACAATTCGTTGTGCTATGTAGGAAAACAAAAGTTGTTCTTTTCAGGTGTAAAATCACTCATATGCAATTTCATGTGTCAATGAAAGCTAGTTCTGATAAATGTAAAAGTAAGCAATTTCCAAGGGGAATTCAGATATGTAGCTTTGTGGTTGAGTTGGGTCAGGATGCTGGTATTTTGTCTTAACTTAGATTGACTTGGTCTGTTTTCCCCTTAACAATCTAAAGATGATTATTATTGAAAAACCTATTTAAGGAACGAAACCTTCAGTGGATTGTTGGTTGGCATAGTTCTGACAGAATGTTTGGCCTGGCTAAATTTTCAACCTGCTGCTATTAAGTGTAGAAATCACCGTGGTTTTATAGAAATAATGAGTGAACTGAGTCAGTTGCTTTTGAATTAGACTTTATTTTAACTGAATCTTTCTGCATTGTGCGATACCTTTAAGCAAAGAGAAAGGGGGTTCCGGTGAGCATCTCTGACAAATAGGTCAAGTACACTCATTTGTCTCTGCAAATGAATTGGAGTTTTTTCTGGATGTCGAAGATTGTTTTGTATGCAATATAGGAAGAGTCAAAAATTGCTTCCAGTTGTCTCATCAAGGAGATTTTGTCAATATGTTTTATAATTAAACAGTGATCAAGCAATTTTTAAGTTTTTCCTGTATTTCTTATTCTCAAGTATTATTTTATCTTTCTAATGTTATGGAAAATATGAGAATGTTATTGCAGATTATGACATAAGCTGAAAACCTATTTCTTTAGATTTTCATAAAAAAGCTGAAGATAACGTAAAAGCAAATCTCTGCAGTTTGGGAATTTTATAGATTGAGTCGTAGGTAGATGCCATTGACGGGAAATTTATAGATTGAAAAAAACTTTTAGTCTCTTAGTATTATGTCAGATTGTTGATGTTATATGTTGGCTTCCCAATGGACCTTGACTTATTTGTTTAAATTGTTGATTGTTTCAGAGGACACGGGAGGAACACGGGTGAAAAGAAACCGGAAGCCTTCAGAGAAGGGGTTGGAGTTACAAGCAGAGAAGGTCAGGAAGCCCTTGAAACCCTTGAAATCTTCTGGTAGGTTGTCAAAAACAAAAAATAAATCTGTTGTTGATCAGGATTATAGCAATGGTGTATATGCGGATGATGGCTCTGATGATTACTAGTAGATCAGAATTGTCATTTGAACTGGTGAAGGAAAAAAGAAAAAGTGAGAGAATGAGAAAACCTGTAGCTGGACAGCTTAGAGCTATTTATCAATTTTCTTTTGGAGGGAATTTGCAATGAGGTTATTATCTTTAGATGCATATCTCACCTAGCTAGATGACTAAATTCTGCACAGCTATGTTGCTCCGATTCTTCATTTTTCTTGAAGTACCCGTGTCCGACGCATATGCGGACATGGGTATGGGGATATGATCCTCCAAGGACCCTCCAAATACATGAAAATCTTAGAAAAAATTTAACATACCCGTGTCCGACACAGACCCGAATCCGAATAACATAGCTGCACAGAGCAAGGATAACTCTTGTTTTAGGCAATATTAGACATGGTCAGGGTAAAGGGTCAATTTAATATCTTAAAACCAGCATATATGGTGTTTGTCTTGTCACTTGGTTAGTATATATAACTTTTAACAAACAGTCTGGAACTTTAGTAATTTTGATTAGGTGGTATTCACTTGATCCCAAGATTAGTGTGACGTATTGATTTTTTGAGGTATTTTGGAAAAAGATTTTATCTAAAAAATGTCAAACAGTATACTATTTTGGAAAAAAAAGGTGATCATAATGTTGGGAACTCACAACTTTATAGCCCAAATTTTACTTAAAAACTTGCATTTGGAAATCTCTTGGAGAAATGATGCATGTTTAAATATCATGCAGATATTGCTTATTTGAATTTGCTTCACCATTATCTGATGCCTTATTAAATTTGACTCATTTTTACTTTTAAGCTGTGAACATGGGTATGATATGAAGATAAGACTCTGCAATTTGAATATGTTGCTCTCACTCTTCATTTTTCTTGAAGTACCCGTGTCCGACATCCATGTCCGTCGCATATCCGATCATGGGTATGGGGATATAACTCTTCAAATACGTGGAAAAACTTAGAAAAAATTGAACATACCAGTGTCGGACACATATCTGTATCCGACGCTCACATCCAAATCCGAATAACATAGCAACTACATTATCCAGTTATTTTCTTTGGGTGGGTTTTTATATTTTAGATAAAAAATTGTCGATGTGATGATAATTTGATAATCATCAGACTATAGTAAGTGATATGTGATTGTATGATTTATGTCAGAGGGTGTCTATGCAGGTTAGGTTCTAATATTTTCTAATATTTTCTGAGGGTGCAAAGAAACAAAATAAGAAAATTAGTTGACCCCAATTCAGAGGCAAATAATCGGTACTTGTCTGGATTTACATGCATGTAAGGTTTAGTAAGATTTGAACATTCATAAATACATTGCAGAGCCTTGTTTGTTTTGATCTTCATATATTATTGGGTATTATAAAAGGAGTCTTTTCTCTATTATAAAGTACATTATTCATTGAAAAGATTTGAGTGGGGGGTGACTAAAGGTGTAAACGAGACATATGTGCTCGCAAGCTACTCGGATTCGGTTCGATCATTGTCGAGTCGAGCTCGAGCTATCGAGCGAGCCGAATTCGAATATCCTAATGCTTGACTCGATAGCTCGCAAGCCTAATCGAGTTTATTTTTTAATATTTTTAATTAATATTGAAATATCTCAATTGAAACTCGAACTCGAGTACAAATAATCGAGTTTGAAGTCGAGCATGAGAATTGAGCTTATTTTTTACTAGGTAAACGAGCTTAATTGAGCCTAATCGAGCACTTTAATTTTTATCTCAAATCGACCTCGAGCTTGTGAAACTTGATCAAGCTCGAGTCGAGCTTCGAATTTCGAGTCGAGCTCGAGCTTCTTATAGTTTGAGCTCGGCTCGTCTCGATTACACTCCTAGTGGTGATCCAGTAATATTGGATACGACACAACTATATGACATGAATAAACGAATGTGTCAAAAATTTATATAATATAAATTATTAACATGTCAAAATTTATATAAATGTAAAATACTTTAAACACGATTATGATACGAAAAAATACACGAATACGATATGAATACACGAATACGATATGAATACACGAATTATCAGGTCTGGGTAGCCAAGAGGCAGAGTACTTACAAATGGGTAGTAATAAAGATAATCTAACTTTGATTGATAGCTCCTTGATCTCAAATAAGTCTTCTATTCTTAGATATTCTTTCACTCCTATTTGTCTACATCATAATGGTTTGTGGTGCTGAACTCCTACTCCTACTGCTATTGAAATTAAATTACTTTGGTTGAATTCTTGTGTGTCTTTGCTTTAGCAAATAGGAAGACCCAAGGTCTGCTATTCTTTGGCCTTGAAGACTAGATGAAGATAGGTCATAGGTTAGGCATTGATTTTGCATCCTTGTATACATAATACACATTACTAGTTTTTATTTTTTTAAATGATATACTTAATTTTTTTTATTAATTATTTTAAATGATGTATTTAAAGGGTTGGTTCGTATGATGACTCGCGGATCGATTTAAGATCGGTACCCGACCTGCTCGAGAAAAAAATAAACAATAATTTTTTTTTTTTTTTTAATTTTTAAATGATGTATTTAAAGAGGTTGGTTTGTAAGTTGACTCGCGGGTCGATTTAGGATCTGTACTCGAACTGCTTGAAAAAAAAAAGTTAAAATAAGAAATTTATTTTATTAATTATTTTTATTTTAATTTTAAATGATGTATTCAAAGGGTTGGCTCATGTTCACTCGCGGGTTGATTTAAGATTTGTAATCGACCCGCTTAAAAAAAAAATTAAAAAAGGAATTTATTTTATTAATTAGTTTTAGTTTTTTATTTTATTTTTAAATGATGTGTTTAAAAGGATTGATCCGTACATTGACTCGCGGGTCAGTTTAAGATCCGTACTCGATTCGCACGAAAAAAATGAAAAAAAGAAATTTTTTTTATTAATTTTTTTTTATTTTTAAATAATGTATGTAAAAGGGTTAGTCCGCACGTTGACTTGCAGGTCGATTTAAGATCTGTATCTGACCGGCTCGAGGAAAAAGTTAAAAACATTTATTTTATTAATTTATTTTTATTTTAAATGATGTATTTAAAAGGGTTAGTCTGCACGTTGACTCGCGGGTCGGTTTAGGATCCTTACCCGATTCGCTCGAGAAAAAAAAGAAAAAACGAAAAAACGAATTTGTTGTTAACCTATGTGAGAAAATTGATTTTATGCGAGAATAAAATACAAACCACAATTTTATTTTCTAATTTTCTAATTATTATTTTTTACCTTTTATAAATAAAAATATACAATATACAATAAAATCTAAATATATATATAAATAACATTTAAAAATGCCTTTATATTATGTAATTTATAAATAAATAATTATTATAAATTTAATTTTGATAATTAACAAAATATAATTATATTAAAATTATTATAATTTAAAAATAAATAATTATTATTCAATAAAATATAATTTAAAATTAATTAATTAAAAAAATTATAAAAAAATTTAAAAGTAGCCGAATCTTTTCTCTGGTCTCTTAATAATTTTGAGTACACTCCCATTTCTGAATGAGCAAGGATTCTCTCTAGCATAAAAGAGCAAGGATTCTCTCTAGCATAAAAGAGTGAAAGTTCTACTACTTTTATTACAACATGATTTATGAGAAGTCATTTTGATTTGAAGTAGGTATTTATTTTCATCTTTTTTCTAATTTTTTTCATGTTTAGTAAATTTGTTTTTCTTTAAGCAGATGAGTGATTGAATTGAATGCATTTTTCTCCTGAGATTTGCAATAGATGGATGGATTTATTTATTTATTTCTTTCATAGTTCATATTCATATTTAAGTCATTCTCTAGTTAGATTGGTCCACTCAAGCAGAGAGTAAAAAGAAAAAAAAAATGGCTCATGTGATAGTGATTAAATTTTCACATCTTACTCCCTTTTTTCTTGTTTAAAAAAAAAAAAACATATCTTGGCAGACAAAAAGATGATTATATATATATATAAGGAGAGATTCACTTACACTGGTGTAAAACTAATTTAGTTTTACACATTTATATAACGTTTTATATGATTTATATTTGTTTAATCCGACCGTCGTATTTCATGTTCTATTCACGTAAATCATGAACGTCGAGTTTCGAGTAAATTAAAAATGTCTAACTATTTGTTCGATGTAAAAAACTTTCAACCGTTAAATATATATTGAAAAAGACAGTATTCTCGATCGATATAATAGAGATATCGAATCGATTCGAAACTTTATGTGCACGACGAATACAATTATATTGTTAAATTCAACGGTCGGTTTGTTAAAATATAAATTGTATAAAACGTTATGGAAGTGTGTAAAACTAAATTAATTTTATACTTGTGTAAGTGGATCCCTACTCTATATATATATATATATATTAAGTTTGCAGTGAAATTCATAGAATAAGTTGGGAGGTTTTATCTTCCACTGCATCGGGGTTGCATTCGGGATGCACTTTCATGCAGTGTAATTGCACCGTCCTTCCAGTCACTCACTAGAGGGGCAAGTGTTTGTTGGATCCTGCGGTGAGAGATAAAATTTTTATTTCATTTTTTTATAATGATTTTTTTAATTTTTTATTTAAAAAATTTAAATTATTTTGTAGTTCTTTCATTTTTATTAATTATTTAAATTATTTATTCATTTAATATAATAAATAAATTTATATACCTATATAAGAATTAATTAATTAAAATATTTAAATAAATATATAAAATAAAATATTATTAAAATATATAAAAATTATTAATCAATATATTCTTACATATTTCATTCTCACTAAAATCAATCTCAACCCATCAAAATGAACCTCTCCAATCACCATGTATGTACCGATTATTGAACCAAACCGACAAACATCCAACATATTGTCAAAACCTTACTCATTTTACTTTGTTTTTTTGGTCGAATGGAATGAGAAATTAAGAATTTTTTAATTAATTAATAAGTGATAATAAATTTCAACTATCTAATATTATATTTCAATACATTAAATAAAATAGGTAACATGAAATATTATGAGAGTGCATTAATTTTATTTTGAAAGACCTAGCTAGCTAGCTAGTTTATGAGCTATGGTATAAAATAGAGAAACTCCAATTCCCATAATAATCAGGGCTGCTGCGCCCATATTCATTATCAATTTCCTATCTCCATTCGCTTCCTTCACCATGCATTTCTTACAGGAAGCTTTTACATCTTCCTTCCCTTTTGCATCAGCAGATTCATTGCCCGATTTCGGATTCTTTTCCTTTTCCTTGATCTCTTCAGCCTTACCAACAGCCATGGCTGATTCCTTGCTTTGCTCTTTATTACTTTCCTCTTCCTTCACCCCAACATTCTGCACAAGATTCTCAAGGCTTTCTTCTTTACCTGCTTTTCCACTTCCAATATCATTAATAATATTCTCTTCTTTCTTTTCAACCAACATTTCTTCATCACTTTCAGCAGCTGTAGTCATCACACTCTTTTCGTCAATGGCAGGATTTTGTTTCTCGAAACCAGTCGTGGATGTTTGTTTCGCAGCAGGAATATCAGTCTGCTGTTCTTCATCCTTTATTATAGCCATGGAGTCACCTGCTACTGGTTCTTGAGGCTTGGAGGAGCCCTCTTCCTTTGTTTCTTTTGTAGTAATTTGTTGCTTTGGGATAACGATATTCCTTGGCATTTTAAGCATAAGAATGCCTCTTCCAAATTGTTTGTCCATTTTAGGCAACTCACAATCTTCTGGAATGCTGAAAGTTTCGTTTACAGGCAATAATCTGTTATTCGGAAGCCGACGCCTTCCTTCAACAGTTACCGTTCGTTTGGAATAGTCAGGTGTTATTGTTAATTGCTCTATTGCAAATCCTGCATATCACCATTTAATATTTTACACTATTTATACTATTGGATACGAGACGAATATGATATGCAAAAATAACTAAAACACGACAAAGAATACGATACGACACAAAATGAAAACACGAATACGACACGAATACATAAATGTGTCAAAATTTATATAACACAAATTATTAACATGTTAAAATTTATATTAGTATAAAACATCTTAAAATATGATTATGACACGAGAAAATATATGAACATGATACGAATACATGAATTATCAGGTCTAGATGTATATACAAATATCTGTATTAATGTATAATATAATAATAGATGAAGTGAGGTTTAAGTAGAGGTATTCAAGTATCGAGTTATCCATTTAGGCTCGGCCTTATGTAATCGAGTTTTTACTTGACTTCTAAAAAGGGAGTCTGAGTAGGTTCGGATGGTCTGATCTACGAATATATCTATAGTTTTGAGTTGTTCTCAATTTAAATTGGTATAATTTATTTAAAATTAGATTGTTGTCCACGTTTGGTTTATAGTACTTTTACATGGTAAAAGTTATATTAAAATAGATACTTGATAAAAATGTACAAAAACTTTATTATCAGTATAAACAAATACCGAAAAGAGTAACATGTAACATTTAAAATTTTAACACATTAATAATTCGTTTTGTATATATTTTGACATATTCATATATTTATTTCGTGTCGTTTTTACCTGTTAATTTTGAACACGATATGAGAAAAATAACTGATAATTTCTCGTGTCGTGTTCCTAGACAAACCATTCTCATATGAAACGCAAAAAGGAATTCAATAACATAGGTAAATTAGACCCAATATAGAAAAAACCATGAAATTAGAGAGAAACTTAAAATACCAGGAAGATAAACAAATAAAAAACTTGCTTCTTCTTCATGCTTCCATTCTGATTTGGGCTTGAAAGTCTGAACAGGTTGCTGCTGTGGACGGGCCGCTGTCGAAATCCCAGTAATTCTTGGCCTCATTCTCGTAGCAAAATTTCGTAAAACTATTTCTTGTGTTTGATTTTCAGTGTTTTCTCTATGAAAAAAGATGTGGAATTATAAGTTTTGGTATATAGATAACTGTTGCCAAAGTTTTAAGCCTCTGTTTATATATATATATATATGTATGAAAACTTTTGAGATTGGAATTTTGGAATTGGATTGTCAACTAAATTAAGCTATTCTTTTTTGCTGCTCTTGGTTTTGTAACGTTTATATATATGTGGTTAGGAATTTGTCCTTTCTTTGTTATATAGGAATAGGAGGAAACACCCTTTCTTTGGCGCATATATATATATATATATATATATATATATATATATATATATATATATATACACTTTATGGCATGCAAGATTTGGTGATACCTTTATCGAAACAATAAGCTACTTGAAATGGGTTCAAAAGTTAAAAAAAAAAAAAAAAATTGTTTCCATATATCAAGATTTATTGGGTCTTAAACTACGTTACACCTCTCCAATAATCGAGCTATTCATCTGACCCGATAGGTTCTATTTGAATTGATTAGGCTTGAGTAAGGTTCTTTTATAATTCGGGTTGATTTGATTCGGATTGAATAATTATTTATTAAATAAAAAATATTTTTTATTTAAAATTAATTAAAAAAATATTAATATTAATATAAAAATAATTTTTTAATCTTTAATAATTTATGAACAATAAATCGAGCTTACAGATCGATCCAAAATTGACTTGGGCAAAGAAAAAAAAAATCAGATCACCGTCTGACTCAACACATGAACATGTCTAATGAGATGTTAATTGATTACTTTTATCTTAAGAACCTTAATTTTGTTCTCAAGATTGGAACTTGAAATTTTAAAAGTTAGTTTCAAACAAACATTTTTTTTTTTATTTGGATTGTCTATATGTAAACTATAAGCAATGCATGTGTCTTCAAATACATCAGGGTGATTGGCCGCCTAATGATTCATGCTGATGCATATACCTTTTCATCTAAAAAGGAAAAAGGGAGAATCTAAAAAACATACTCTTCAACAAAGCATAATTGTTTAAAGGTCTATTGCTCAAAAATAATTTATAAAAAAAAAATGAAAAGGTATGAAAATATTGAAATTGTGATAATAAATTTATCCTTAATAAAAAAAACAAGCTTCTTCCTTCTCTCCCTCATTTTTTTCCCACAGAAAGCTTTCTTCCATCCCTTCCCTCTCTATTATAAAATCTCTCCAGCTTCCTTTTATTTTTAAACAAAAAAAAATTCATTCAATTTTCAAACATAATAAATCTACTAGATAAGTTTTACTGCCCAATTCATGTTTTCATATCATGGGGTAGGATAAATGGAGAAATAAGATTGTGATGGCAAATGGATGGGGTTATCGAGACAAGGCTAGGTTGGCTGTAAAGAGGGAGAAGAAAAAACTTGTTTAGTAATTCTTTTTACTACTCATCACCTGCAAATTACGAATAATTTTTTTTTTTTACTTTTTTCGGGCTTTTTTTTTAATCTTGCACTATGAACTACGGACACATAATACGGGTACGACACGATACGAACACGATGATACAATAATTTTTGAAAAATGAAGATACGGATACGACAGAGCACGACAATAAAAAAATATTTTTTTTTAATAATTTTTTTATGTAAAAATACTCAATTTAAATGGAAATATTGATACTTTGGAGGAATATATACTCAAATTTTTTCACAAAGCTCTCTTGTCATTACATAAAATATGTCATAAACAACCTAATTTTCAAGTTCAATGTCATTACACAAAATGTCTTAGACAACCCAATTTCCAAGTTCAATCTATATGCCTAAATTAAATACTACATATTTGTATTAACAATTTTTAATATTTTTTTATCAAATATATGTGAAACAAACTCAATTAAATTAATTAAATTTGTTATTATTTTGTTAAAATAATAAAAAGTTAAAATATATACATGTGAAACAACTACATATAAAATAATACAAAGAAAACTCATTTTTTATCAAATAATACAGTTTATATATAATGATATATATTAAAGTAGAAACAAAAAAAACTAAAAAAAAAACTAAAAAAAGCGTAAACCACTGCAAGTCAGAAGCATCTTCTCTCCATCTTCTCTCCTATCATCGCAGAAAGCCAGAACCCATTTTTTCTCTCGACTCTCAGTCTCCATCTTCTTTCTCATCCCCTTTTTCTCTCAATTTTTCTTCAAAGAGTGTCATGCAAGCTTTCATTCTTCTCTTTTCCCTTTTTTCATCTATCATTTTCTTTCTGTGCTGAGAGAGATGAACGATTGCAACCTGGAATTTCAAAGGGAAATCAAGAATCAATCTCCGATGGTTCAAGAAATTAACAGGTGATTTTTGATTTCTCTAAATTTGTTTACTTTTTTTTCTGTGATTTTATCAATGATTGTTAGCTGGAAATCTGTTAATCTTTTTGGGCTATGATCTTGCTGAAAAATAACTTGGGCAAAAAAATTCTTCATTCCCGTGTCCCTTCCCTGACACCCGTGTCCGTGTCCGATTTGAATTTTTTTTTGGCGTGTCGCGTACGTATCCCGCCGTGTCGGACACCGGTACGAGGGGTTTCCCCCGTGTCGGTGCTTCATAGATCTTGCATTTCATTCAACCTTTTATTCTCAAGAAAAGGATTACTAATGGCAGTTGAAGCCTTCAATATTGTCCGAACGGTATATCTCTAAATTTTTTTTTTTACTTTAAGGTTAAATTTATCATCACAATATCTTTTCAACAATTTCATATTTTTTTTATTTTATTTTTATAAATTATTCTTTTGCATTCAACAATTTCATATTTTTTATAAATTATTCTTGAGCATTAAACCTTTAAACAAAATAATAAATGCACTCTTTAAAATTAATTAATATATATTATTTATAATAATAATATTATATTAAATATAATAATTAATAATTTTATTTATTATTTATTATTTTCAATATATATATATATATACATATATATATATGGTAAGCTTGAAGAATCGTTAGTAAAATCCCTGAACAAATGATGGGGATGATTCTATTACTATTACACAAAAGCTGGGAGACCCAGAAACAGTGACAACATATACAGCTCTCTTGGGCATCTATGGCAAAACCAGGAACTAAGAATTTTGAGACAAATGTAAAAAGAAAAAAAAAAGGATATAATTCTCTAACAGCCTATACTTTCTTTACAATCCCCAACCACCCAAAAAAAAAAAAGAAAGAAAATTGACAAACAAAAGCAAAAACAAAATCTTGGGTAGTGAATTACAATGGAATTTAACATGAAATGCTACCTGAAATCACCCGGTTGTCGACGGTGCAAGACAGTTTCAAACTATGGGGATAAAATGTACAGTTCTACTTCTAGGACTGAAAGAATCACTAACAGCTCTTGCAGCAGCAAAAAAAAAGTGAGCTTCTTACACAAAGATGCACATACCGGTAGGTGCGGATTTCAGCCGATACAATTGTTGTAGCTCATCTGATTTTTACTGCCCTCTCGACTGTATTATGGAGATTCTGCAAAGTTCAATCATTCAAGATGATGGAATATTTTCTTTCTTATTTGGTGCTGACAGGTAAATCTGTAGTCGATAAACGCAAGTTCTCTCTACTAACAACGAGCTAAATCAGCTAGTACGTGCGGTGACTGACTTGGATGATAAATTAATGACAACTCACAATCAATCAATCAATCTAGAAAATGAGAGTATTTTTCTACTCTTTTGTTTGAAGTAGGGAGAGAAAAGGGAGACTGTTCTTCTTGGGGCAAAAAAGGCTTCAGGTCATTTCTAATGTGTCCAAATGTACTTTCTAATACCTAAATTTAGACCACCTAACGATTCAATGATCGCCACCATTATTAAATAAAGCACGTCGTCATAAGTATACGGCAGCAGCAGAGCAACCGGGCGGCCACAGATAAAATACGGTAACTAGAATAAAAGCTGTTCAGAGATATTATACCTGAATTACTGCATATGTCCTCTTAGGGGCATTGTCAGAATGTTCCAGTCCAAGATACTGTTCCCAAGCACCATATACAGCCCTTCTCTACAACAAAGTCAAAGATCAATGAGAGAAAGAGCAGTAAATCAAAATATTTAAACAAATTGGTGAAAAGTGCAAAACTTGTAGATGTGAGAGTGAGAGAGAGAGAGAGAGAGAGAGAGAACCTGAAAACGAGTAGACACAACATCGGAATCCTGAAGATACTCGGGGCGACCCAGTGACAAAAAAGCAAACTTCCACTGGACAGCAATAACAAAAAAATGTAATATACATATATATAAATACCAAAAATGGGAAGAAATTTACAACTGTTCCGTTTGCTTTATATCCGTAAAAACATAAGGGGAAACGAAAGAAGGGGAAACAAAAGAAGGGAAAACAGTATAAAAAAACTGAAAAGATCAGCAAGGTAGAGATCATACCTTCGCAAATTCCTCATCTGGAACCTGTAATCTTTTCTGAATTCGCACTTTAACTTCAACTAATGTCTCACCCTCATGAATAACAAGGAAAAATGGCTCCCCAAAATGCTGTACCTGCTGCTAAGGTTGACCAAGAAACGAAATATATAAGCAAAACAACAAGTAGCATTTATATCACCTAGTCTTTTTAAACATTCATCATTTCAAAACGAATAATATTTTGAAACAAAATTGGTCCACCCAAAGGGGGGCTGGGAGGAAATTCATGCACTTACAACTTGGTTTTGTGCTGTGTCTTCCATAAAATGATAAACACGAATCAAGCGATCATGAGGACCAAGGTTTTTCTCCTCTTCTGGTATCTGAGGCAATAAGAAATCAAGATCAGACAAAGAAAGTGGCGAAGGAAAGAAAAAAGAAAGAGAAAGAAAGAAAGAAAAGGAAAACAAGAAGCCCAGTTTGACAAAATGCAATTTGACAAAATGCAAACAAACTTATGGTATATCCCACTGATTATTTTATAATATGATCAGGATTAGTCAAGACTGTTTATTATTTTGGCCAGTGTAAAAAATGAAAAATGAAAATAGAAGGGGAACATAAATAAAAAGGGGAAACTACAGAAAAGAAAATATTTCAGTGAAAAGCAAAGAGAAATTTGCACCATTCTCCTATTAAATCTTGGACGTGTTCAAAATCCAATTTTGACTCAAATGGATCAAATTCTTTCCATATCCAATATACTTAATCAGTTGCTCCTGAAAGGAAACTAAATATTTTCAAATAATTAGCCAAACTAGACAATCAATGTTTTGGTGCTTGTGACACTGACAGGGTAGGCCATAAATGGCCATCATATTTTAACTGGCTTATGAAGTGGGCATTACCTTCAGCACTATTATACTCGAATATAAATTCAAAGCAGTGTCAAACCTGCTATGCATGCAAAACATAGAAACTTAACAAGGTTTAAGATACTACTTTAACATCAGGCTAACGTCAAGTAGAAATTAATGGAACAATCTATCAAGTCAGGATTTCAAAAGTTATGATTAACAAGATTGAAACCATGTTCTTGGACATGCTTGTAGAACAAAGAGCCTTACCTCTTCTGCACGTAATGTCCAATATTGATCATTTATATTCTCTATCTTTTCATAAAGCGGGAAGATCTGCAAAATAAAAACAAGACAACAACATTAATAAAGTAATGGTCATAGGTATGAATTCCTAAACAAAACCACACAGAAAAAACAAAGTGCCAAAATTTTGGAATTCTTGCTTTTGTCCATCAGGTACAGTCATGGAACAACTCTAGTTAAAGAATACGTCTCAATACCTCAGGCAATTGACAAAAGACAAAGATGGGGCAAATTTTTAGACGCTTCCAAAGAAAAAAAGATGGGTACAATTTCAAAATTTACACAGAACCAGAAACTAAAAATCCTCTCTTAAAATAATTTTAGCAAATTATGTTTATGATACATGAAAATTCGAGAAAATTACAACAAAAATTTGAGAGCCCAAGTTGACAAAAATGATTTACAAACAAGATCAAGTTGGACATACCTTTACTTACAATCTAAATGAGAGCAAGCATTCGATATAAAGAAGCTCAAATATGTAGCGGAAGAAGATTTCTCACAAAAAATTGTTGCTCAAATATAAAGAAGCATTCAAGTTGAGTCGTTTGGGTTCGGGTTCAGGTTGTTGATTTTTCTTGGTCAAATTGGATTAGGTCGGGTTCAGTTCGTGTTCAAGAGGGTTAGGCAGATTTTTCGGGTTTGGATCAATTTTGCCAACTCTACACATACACGCACATGCTTGCACACAGCAATATTTATGCCATAAAATCTAGGGAAAACACTAATGTTAAGAATCACTTTTGGGAAAATTATTGATTACCTTGTATATCTTGTGACAAAAAACCTCAAGTAATCTAAGTTCAGCAACCGGATGAGACAACTCTACCTGTACCACATCATGGCAAAGCAATTTGCTGAGTTCCACTCCAAGGAAGACAATGCAGATAAATGACTCATACAAAAGTTGAACTAGAACTTATCTTTCATATAAATAAAGAAATTCTAAACCATAAAGCATGGATATGCACACATGAAAAATATGACTTGGCACATCAAAAATATGATATTATGAGGATACCTTAACAAGCTAATATGTTTTCATACATGTCATTTTATTAACTGTAAACTCAGAACATAAAAAAGCGACAAACAAATCTTAGTTAACAAAAAAAGCAGCAAGAAACAATTTGGCCTTCTATAATTTTGCATAACCATTAACTTATTAGTGCCAAGAAATAGAAAATAAAAAAGGAAGGGGTCATGGGTGGGTGGGTGAATAACTTAAACCATTAAAGAGAAGGAAATTTCTGAAGCCAAAAAGAATATTATTACAAATCATCCACACCACTACACTAGTAAAATTTCTTCCTACTTATTTTCCTTTTACCTCCTCAGTCTTTTTCATCTTTAAAAACAGGAAATGCCTGGAAGAATTTTGTAATTTTAGATGGAGCAAGCCAAAATGTCAACAGGTCCTCCTCCATTACTCACCAGCAGGGTTTATATAACAAAAAATATAATGTCACTTAGATTCGACATTTGGTGTACAGATGTCGAGAAGGATCAAAACTGAAACAGGTATGGATCTGTGTCAGATCACCAGACCCAGCTGAGGAGATAACACCATAATTTGAGCCAAATTGGTGCCCTAACCAGATCTTTCTTATTCACTATTTTAGACATTTTTCCTCCTTCACTTTCCTTGCACATCCTAGAGAGAAAGATGCAAAGAAAATGCTAAGGAAGGGAAAGAGGAAGAGAAAAGGGGAAACAAATAGGAGGGTTAGCAATATTGAGAGAGCAAGAAACTGTTATGGGTTGGTACTCGGGTAATGGGTGAAGAGAGAGAAATGGTAAGATGAGTGGAGAATGGAGGAAAAAGAGTACTTTAATTTCTTAAAAATGGTAATTTGAGGTATCTTCTTCGTAAAGGCAAGAGATACATGGGAATATTACCCCCAAAAAATGGTATTCTTTTAAGGACCTGTCAGTGGACCCCGCAAAAGATAAATGTTGACAATACAGCATTAGGGTAATTTTAGGATCTCAGCAGGTGGAATTTTGTAATTTACCCTCTTTCACTTTGCATAGGAAATGGTTACACTACAAGTAATTTTAAAAATCCTAATACTATAATTAAGATGAAATTCTCATACCTTATCCTCTTTACAAGCCCTTTCTAACCATATGTCAATATCTTCTATTCCATGCAATTGGCATGTCAAATACTTGGATGCATAACCATAAGCCAAAGACCAACACCCGAGTCAAAAGAAGATAGCAAAAATAATATTTTTTTATCCCCAAGGATACATCGTAATAGTTCAAACTTGAACTTTAAACTTGGAGGTCTCAGGTTCAAATCTTGGGGAAAGGATAGGGATTATGGGAATCGGAAGAGGCTGAGAAAGAACCAAAAAGGCAAAGAGTGGAAACTACTAAAAAAAAAAAACTTAATTTCACTCATCAAAATGAGGAAATGGTATTAAATAGAAGACAAACATGCCTAGTCCAAATAGCCAGCCCCAAATACTGCCAAAATAATTGGTTGGTTTTTGTTGTCATTTCCCTGTTTGAACTTCTGAAGCAAGGAAAAGTCTTGTAAATTAGAGCTAAAAAAAGGATAGCAGAATCAAGGTATTTAACAACATTTTAGAATACTGGCAAGGTTTATCTTAGAACAAAACGATAATTTTATCCTCTGTCCTTGTACAGATACCTTCGTATTCTTAGCTCATTTTCATTCTCTTTAGAAATTTCTAAATCTCAAAGTGATATCATATCATAAAAAGGAAACTGCATCCATGTGGTACAGCATTTGATGTAGAGTCCATGTAGAATGCAAATATGACAACATAATAAGGGAGTTGTATTTGTGCCACACATCAGCAATAGAATGAAAATGCTTTCTCTAGAAGGTAAAATGATCATATTAAAGGCATAGTTTCACATTTTTTTTTTTTTTTAATATTTTGCAGGCAAAACTTCAAGAGTGGAACAACCAAATTTACAAAAGTTACCTTTATCCTGAGGTAATCAAGAACATCCCCTACAGTGCTCTGCTTTGGCAATCTAATAGTATGAATCACTACCTGAGAATTAAAAAATAATCTATGAGAGGAACAAAACCAGACAATAAACTTTGAAATAAATAATAGTTGAAACATTTTTATTTTAGAAGCCACACTCACTACATCTTTGGTAGCATGATGAAAAGCAACTTTCAATGTTTTGAGGGCTTCGAGTTCTGGCAAAGGTATATCCAATACTTCATAATACAGAATATCAGAAGTCTACCAAAAACAGAAATATGCATCATTTCAGCAATAATCAAAACTATTATAATTGATTGAAAAACATTAAAGGGACAATGACTAGTATCAAACAGAACTACACTTAGGTAGCCAGTAAAACCTGATTGCAGTGAATCAGCATGTCAGACAAATGTTCCACTCCTCGGTACTTGATAGGTTCGGGTTTAGGTAGTTGGGAATAACAGTTATGGGATGTAAGCCTAATTTTGGAAGGATCATCCAAGCCAAGATGGTAGGCCACCCTTTGAACAACATCATCATAATTGTGAAGCTTTGACCTAGACAAATGATACCAAGAGCATGAACAACATTAAGCAGAACTTCAATCAAACTTCATTAAACTCACTTCAGAATGTATCCACTAAAAAAGTGTAAAATTTAGTGATAGACAAACTTACAGCTCAAGAGAAAATTCATCCTCCTTTGGCTTTTCTAAAGATCTAAACCGAACAACCTACATATGATCAATTTAAATAAAAACTTAAATTTGAGAATAAAAATCCCCAATTACACTAAATTTAAAACATGTACAATATAATGGGGTTTAAAATTAAAATCACAGACCACGAAGCATTGATAACTAAATTCCTCTACTTACAGATTTAGAATAGATATTACAGATGCTGATTCTATAAAAGTTTGTTCATTTAATCAGATAGCACCTTATAATTCTCCAAGGTTCCATTTGTAGATGCTTTTTTTTTTTCTTTCTTTTTTTGCAAAAGATAAAAAATGAATAGAAAACTAAAGACAAATTGCAAAAGGTAAAGAGTGAAAGTGGGAGCCTAAAATTCTAACATTGTGAGGAAAAAATTACAAAGGATTTAGAAATATTTCAGAAAGAGATAAAACCCACAGCTCAGGTCTTCTTTTTTTCCCCTATGACTAAGCTTTTGAAAGCAAAATAAAATCTGTGGTCAACAACATCAAGAAATCCCAATCCATATAAAAAACATCAGAAAATAAAATGCTGCAGCCAGGAAAAGGAAAATTAGAACTTCATCAAGTTGTCAACTTCATGTAGTAATAACATGATTTCAAAGAATTAATACTGCCACCAAGAAGATTCTTCCTATACCTGACGTTTATGCACATACTCCAGAAATGAAGGAACATCAGGATAACGGCATTGTTTGCTTCCAGCTTCAGATGATTTTTGGAAGCATATAATATCTCCATTTTCAAACTGTAATTAGAGCATATGTTCACAAAGAAAGAAAAGAAAATCAAGAAAACAGAAAATAGAGAATAGAGAATTAAATTATGTAAGGATTACTAAAAATTAAATAAAATCAGGAGAAACTGAACAAATTATTCAAATATTGAGAGGTACATATAATTTGACTAAAAGGTAGAAAAGTGATTTACGAAGGCCTGTCAACTTATGAAAGAAAGCATTGTAATGAGCATTGGTTTATCACACCTGACTGGTACAAAATGTGTGCTTCTTGTCAATGTGTTCACACATTACAGTGGGTTCAAATCTTATTTCCTGTGAAAGGAAGAGATAAGTGAGATGTGGTAAATATAAATTGATTTTGAAACAAGATGCATCTAAAACATATAACCAAATCCTAAATGGCCAACCTCATAAAGTTCAATCTCTTCATCAGGACCAAAGCCAGCCATTTTGTTGATCCTTGCCAGTATTTCCATTGGCTTGCCAGCACCCTTCACAAACATCCTTCCAACATAACTGACATCATAGAAGTAAAGGCATCAGTAATCACAAAGAATTCCACTCCAAAGAAAAGCAGGAAGCAGGAATTACCGAAGCTCCTCCTTGAAAGGGTCATAGAGTTTAAAAAAAAGAAGAATATCTTCTTTAGTCTTCTCAGGTGGAGGAACAGGCTGCAAATCCTGGATAATGGTAAATATCAGGAAGCTCCATCACAGCAACAAAGAGCTACAAGCAAACCAAAACTTAAAAGAAAATCATCAAATAGGTACCTGGCCAAGCTCCACTTCCAAAAACAACTTCAGCTCAGCATTATTTGCCTTATTTGAAACCTCTCTCAGTTTCCCTACCTAGAAAATTTGAAGTTCATTACAAAGATCACATCATTCACCAAATACGGTACTAGGATAACAAACAAGACAAAAAACAAAAAAGCAAAGTAGATAAGGTGGGTGGATCACTAGTCCTATGCCAGCCTATAACCTGGAAAGAGAAAGGTTTACTACAAATGCTATTCCATAATCCATATTTATGACTAGCACTCTAGCAGTATGCATATGAATCTCATCATACAATCAACCATACTACATCTCATAATTTAACCCACATCCAGAATTCACTCAAAGACTCATGAGTTTAATGCTACACTACATCTTGTCATGAAAACAGCCTCTTTCACTTCATGATCTCAAATTAGATCAATGGAATATAGAAAAGTACATGAGCTCTTAAAAAAAAATTCTACCAAATATATTCAGGTAACTGCTATGGGGGTAACTTTTGGGAAATACTTTCGCAAACAAAGAGCCAACTGCCACAACCCTAAAGACACAAGGATGGAGTTTTTGCATACAGCCAACCGAAAACCTAAGACTACCCTGGAAAACATCACAGTCCTACAAAACAACATTGGCCCTCCCTCTAACATGAGGTGTTCTCAGGAAGTGCTCAATAACCATTTCATAATCACTCAAAATTTGCATAATTAAACACAAAATTTAACACATTAAGACTGCTACTCAAAAGTTTATATTACAAAGGAGTCTAATAAAACAACCGACAGAACTATAGAATTTGGATCGATTAATTCAAACAGTTTTTTCAAAGATCTTATTCACCAGAAAAGCCATAGGCCATAAAACATGCATCGGGTTAAGAAATTGAAAGCAGAGAAATCAAAAGCCACTTACTGACTGTGCTTCCTCCTGAGAATTTAATGGTCGATTTGGACGGTATGCATGGTTCTGGCGCTTAGCCCACAACCAAAAACATTGATATTGCACGGGAATACCAAACTCTTTAGCAACTTCTTCCTGAGAAGTAAACGTTAGAATGCTAAGAGTCAAGAAACTTCAATTTTTACTGGGCGTTAACTTCAATACTTACAGAGTTACAGAAATAAACAAATTTAGGTTGGAGTCAAGACAGAATATAATCATCACAAAAACAAAACACAATAAAGAAGCAAATAAGCATAGATCTAACTGAAAAGCAAACTAACCAAATAATTTTAACGAACCAGTAATGAGAAAAAAACACCCGCACACTAGAGACACTAACTAGGACCATGCACATGCAGAAATCCAGTAACTTTTAGTTGAAAACATCACATGGTTATTGGTTAAGCACGTAAAACTACATGGATCCTTTTAACTGCTACATCAAAACAACAGAATGAAAAAGTACAAATTTCTACAATTAATTAATTTATCTCCAAAATTAAGACACAGAACTTTCAGTTAAAAGGTGTTGCTCCCTACATACTAATGCGAAAGGTCCAAGTTCTACTGAGGCAACTGAAAGAAGTTCCTTAAAACTTGGAATTTCTTTTAAATAAAACCATATATGAATGGTACATAGTAAGGAAAGTTAAACAACAAGTACAGGATACTTAACTAACAGGAAAAGCTTATCATTTCAAAGAGAAAACATTTGGAGAAAAGGCATCCACATTCACATCTTGATTGGTAATGCCATGCCTAATTAACTGCCTTCCACACATGCTTCAAGGCCATGCCTATTATCATCTACATTCTCAGCTTGATTAGTACTTAAGTAATCAATCCCAAATCTTTAATCAGACACTTCAAAAACTTCAGAACTTCCAAAGTGATAATCACCAAATTCACATCAACATCAGGAAACATATTATGTGGAATCCTAATATGTGCAACCATCTTCTTCACCAATTTCATATTAAGCATCACTTGTCAAATATATTTGACTTCTGCATGCTCTCACAAATTCTTAATGCAAAATTCTTGATAACAGAGTCATAATGAAATCCACTGAGGCAACTGAAAGAAGTTCCTTAAAACTTGGAATTTCTTTTAAATAAAACCATATATGAATGGTACATAGTAAGGAAAGTTAAACAACAAGTACAGGATACTTAACTAACAGGAAAAGCTTATCATTTCAAAGAGAAAACATTTGGAGAAAAGGCATCCACATTCACATCTTGATTGGTAATGCCATGCCTAATTAACTGCCTTCCACACATGCTTCAAGGCCATGCCTATTATCATCTACATTCTCAGCTTGATTAGTACTTAAGTAATCAATCCCAAATCTTCAATCAGACACTTCAAAAACTTCAGAACTTCCAAAGTGATAATCACCAAATTTACATCAACATCAGGAAACATATTATGTGGAATCCTAATATGTGCAACCATCTTCTTCACCAATTTCATATTAAGCATCACTTGTCAAATATATTTGACTTCTGCATGCTCTCACAAATTCTTAATGCAATTCTTGATAACAGAGTTATAATGAAATCCACTATAGTTCTTCAACGCATTTCAATCTTTATAATATAGTTATCCACTGTTTTAAACTTTATAGTAGGAGCTAACAGAGTCAAGAGCATAACAGAAAATCAACACACCTTGAATTTTAATCCAGCCCCAAGGTTTTTAGGGGGAAACAATGGGAAACCCACTTTGGCTGTGTTAAACCATCTAAATATTTAGTTTTTTAAAGAAAAATATTGTTACTGGAATTACAGTCCAATCTTTTAAATTGGTACCTTTAACTCAAAAAATCTCCAATGTGTTACTTTTACCTCTCAACTCTTTTTGTCAGGCTACTCATTTATCTTACCCTTTGGCCTTGGCCGACCCAGTTTGGCCATGCATTGCAATACAAAAACGAAATGTTGCAGCCCATAAATTACACTGAACCTCACCAGTGTGCCATTTTTAGCACTGCAAATACCATTGGCAGTGATATGGCATCTTTTGATCGGTATAATGTTTTCATTTTTACTTGGCATTTTAGCCAATCTACTGGCATTTTAGCTAATTTACTTGGCCTTTGCAAATGCACGTTATTATGCACATTCTTCTCCTTTTCCTCTTTTTCTTCTTCTCTCTGTTTTTGTCTGCTTTCACTCTCTCAAATCACATTCCCACACCATTCCAGTCATTGTGGTCACTAGCAAGAATCTAATGATCAGTCAACCCTTTTCCCTTTTGATGCAGGAGCATCCTAGGTGTGTACCCATCACCCCATGTTGATGTGGGTCCCGCCCCGATTGATTGGAACCCTGGGCTAAGGGTAAAGGGATTAATTTGCCTCCTCCCATCAGCTATAGCTTTTGGGACAAGTGGTAGATTGCCCTGCATCAATTGGTATCAGAGCAAGAGGTCTCGGGTTCGAAACTCTTCCAGCGTGGGTGTGTGATGCAGGAGCATCCTAGGTGTGTACCCATCACCCCATGTTGATGTGGGTCCTGCCCCGATTGATTGGAACCTTGGGCTAAGGGTAAAGGGATTAATTTGCCTCCTCCCATCAGCTATAACTTTTGGGACAAGTGGTAGATTCCCCTGCATCAATTGGTATCAGAGCAAGAGGTCTCGGGTTCGAAACTCTTCTAGCGTGGGTGTGTGATGCAGGAGCATCCTAGGTGTGTACCCATCACCCCATGTTGATGTGGGTCCCGCCCCGATTGATTGGAACCCTGGGCTAAGGGTAAAGGGATTAATTTGCCTCCTCCCATCAGCTATAGCTTTTGGGACAAGTGGTAGATTGCCCTACATCACCTTTTTTTTTTTTTTTTCTTTTTCCTCCTCCCTCTTTCCCTTCTTGAATTTCCTAGCTCTAAAAAATTCCTCAAATTCTCTTTTCTTTCTTTGGTTTCAAATTCAGCATGAATACGACACTCATGTGATGGCTTAACATGATTCCTAAGTATTCGGTTTGCTTTGTGGTTAATTTGGGGTTGGATCTGAGGATTTTGGCTATTTTGGGTTCCAAGTGTGTTTGGATTTGTGCTAATTGATTGTAATTTGACTAATTCTTGGTTGAATCAAAGTCAAAACTTGTACAAAATTACTGAAATTAATTGCCATTACTGAGTTTTGAAACAAAGAATTTATGTTTCAACTTTGGGATCTTATCACTTTTTCCTATATTATGCATTCAAATTTGTTAAGAGTAGGACTGAGAGAAAGGAGGAGAAGAAAGACAAGAAAGGGAGAAAGGGAGAAAATACACTGCTAAACCATCTGCCATAAAAGTGGCAGTGAGAGAAAGAAGCAGAAGGTGTGTGCTAGAGACGGTGGAAAAAATGGTTTTTGGAGAAAGGAAGAAGGGAGGAGGGAAGAAAAACAAGGTGAAGAGAAGAGAAGAAAGAAAAAAGTAAAAACTAATGAAAAAACTATAACCAACCACATAATGTCACATCACTACCATGTTGACACGCAAAACATGTTTCATGTTTCTCATTTTAAAAAAATAAAATAAAAAATAATCTCTGAAAACATGAAACTGGGAATATTTCGGAACCCTTACTTAACATGCTTACAGTATGCAGCACCAAATTCCTTGGTTAATAAGTAAACTACAGCAAAGAACCTGATTTATGACAGAAAATGTTCAATCAATAAAAAGAACTAGCAAGCAAATATATCAGTATTTGGGGTTATGATGCAACCAATTCCACTAAAAATAAACCTGTCCCAATCCATTTCCTCACTTATGAGGAAATGAATAAAATTAGCAGATCTTGTCAGTTATTTGACATGAAAAAAAAGATCCATTAGGATTAGTTTGTTTCCCAACAGTAAAATTGTCTCAAAGAAAACACTAAAAGATGGCCATAATTCCATGCCTACAGGAAAAGTACCAGGAAATCACCCCTTTATTAAGAAATTAAATGGAAAAAAAAAACAAAAATCCAAGGAAACATTGAGAACAAAATAATGGTATTACTTTCCACTTTTCTTTTGGTACCAGACAATAAACTGAAACAAGTCAGAGAAAGATTTAACATTATACTGACATACCTTGAAAACATTAAAAGGCATCTGTTTCTGAATACGAAAGCTATGAACTTTGTCATGATCCACAAGATCAAAGTATATATCCCTTCCAATCTGTTCAACTAGGTCCTCATTACGTGCAACCTGATGGCATAGAAAAATGAGATAAAAAACCATATACTTGAGAGAGAGAGAGAGAGAAGCATAAGGAATATCATACCTTTATAACAGTATACAGATGTGCCTCCTCTTTTTCCTTTCTCTTTTGCTCCTTTTCTTCTTGCTCTTTCTTCAATCTTATCTGAAATGTGGCGTTCCCAGCACACAGCAACATTTTACAGTGAACATAAACAGCATTTCAAATTTAAATTACAACGAAGAAGAAACGGCAGCCATCTTACTCTCAGGTGTTCAGCAATGTCCTTCTCCTCCACATTACAGATTATTTTGTCCTTGTCACTTTCTCGTATATACACAAGCATATATGCATTTGAACATTTAGTAAATTTAAATGGAGTGTTGTTGAACCCAGGATTTGTCTGTGGTAACTGTTGAAGGGAAGCAGGTTACATGAAAAGTTTCAGCTCAAAGAAAGCAACTGCATAAAAGAAAAATCAATTTTAACAAGCTACAACCAGAGAATAGTACCTCTTCTTCACCACCATACTGCTCCTCCAATGCCCTCTTCACGTCTTGTTTTGTCACCCGTTCGTCATCAAACTTAAACCTAGATGACCAATCCCAATTAACACTAAAGTGAGCATGAATAAAAACAGGAACATAATGATAGGCAAATAGCATATAAGCTTGGACTCCAGAAATTTTACAAAACATGATAGGTACCACTGATCTGAGAGGGTTGGCCTGATATAAGCATAGTAGTGCCCACCATGCAACCCACCACTGTGAACCAAAACACTGCATAAAATGTTACACAATTATGATTATGTTATTACTACCCTCTCCCACGCTCATCTATGTGAGTATAAAAGAATAGTTTACATAGTTTTAAAAAACAGTTAAATTAAGAGAAAAAAGATGGAGAAAACTTTGGCACAAAGAGTAACATAAAGGCAGAAAGAAAATCTCTACTTGCACAACTTAATTATTAAAATACCAATATACCCTAAAGTTGACATTTTAGGACTCTTTATGTGATTATTTAGTAAATTACTGAATTGGCCTCATCGAATCCATGGAGACCAACTCAACTACTAGCTTAACATATTAGTAGAGGAGTCCATCGGGCTGGGCAAGGCCCGGTTGGCAAGGAAAAATCCTTGTCCAAGGCCCAGCCCTCGGGCCTCCAAGGCCCTTTTCTTTTTTATAATATTAAAATTTTATATTTTACATTTTTAAACGTATTTCAGATTAAACTTAAATATAAAATCATTTTTAATTAAAAATAATCCCGACAGATCTACATATTAGCATAAATTATTATTGCAAAGCAGAACAATGATATAATACCCATAAAGATAACTGATATGCGCTTATCCATCAATTGAAACCCACAATTTCATATGAAGGCAACGGAAAATTTTCAGTAATAGCCAACTTTAAAACGAACAACAAACAATGATTCTTAATATCATAGCATAAAATATCTAACCAATGGAAAGCCAGGTTCCAACAAAAAAAGGACCCAAAAGAAGAAGAAAAATAAAGAAACCACAACAGAAAAAAGCAAAACAAGTTTCACTCGAAGCAGTCACCAATATGATCAACAACAAGAATGAAGGTGTGAATAGACTAAAAATTAACAGATAACAATGATAGTTGACAGTACAACGCATCTGATGTATGAGATCCAAAAAGAATTATATCAGCTCAAGGAAGAGACTACATTTAGGTAGCTGTTTGGTATCACTCTTTAAGATCACTGTAATTATCTAATTACCATGGTGATAAGAAGGTGATTTGATCACTAGTGATCTTACATTACCATGTTTGTTAAAACTTGTCCTTTTCTATAAAAGTCTCTTACAATCAAGTGAGGGCAGGAAGGCAGCTTCCTGTAAACAAAATGATAATTACAGCATGACAAACTGAGCAAATACCTGTGAAGATTATAAAGGTTGCGCACACTTCTGTCTGCCTCAGGTGATAAATACTTGTCATTCTCCCTATCTAGATCAAGTTGCAAAGGGAATTCATAGCGATCATTTATCTGTTACAAAAAGTATGATTAAAATAAAAACTTATTAAAGAAATGTTTCTGCAGATATCAGAGATTAAATATGACAGCTTGAGACAAATGCAACACGTGTGTTCATGGACGTACATACGCATATAAGAACAAAACAGAAAGAGTGCAAAAGCATTTACACAAGCTTTCATGTTTAAAAAAAATCCTCAACAAAACCTATTCTCTCCCAATTTTCCATGTATGATACCCTAACAAAATTTACCTTACACCTATGTTGTTCGTACTCATGTACGATTAACGGGTGTTGGTATGTTTCTAGATGTCTAACTCATCAATTGCGTTGAACTTAAGACACGGAGATACGGCATAGAAGGGTCCGAGAGAAGGATACGGGTGCGGGACTCGTTTTACAAGTACTTAAGTAGAATACACACACACACACACATATATATATAGTTACATGAATTATTTGTTTGATTATGAGAGTTAATTTCAATTTAGAAGATGATTGTAAAGGTTGGAGAACATATTGATATGTTTTCTTGCATATGGACAATGTAACGTCAACTTATTTTGAAGCGAGCTATGATATTTTCTGGTTGCATATTTAAGAAAATTGGGAAGACAAGTCTTCTTGTGCAAAATTGGGCTATTTATCTTTTATTGAGCCCAAAATGCTTAAAGGTTATAATAATTGTTTACCCATTTTATTTGAAAGCTCACCCCGTAAAGATAAAGAAAAAGAAAAAGTTGAAGGCTTAGTCCAAATTAAAAAATTAAACCTTTGTGGGCTTAAGGCCCAAAACCCAAGTTGAAAACTGTTCTTTTCTCTGCTTCCATAATGCAGCAACTGGTAAGTACCAAAAAAATCCCAGCAACTGGTTCTTTCTCTTCTAGATGCGCAACCAAGAGGAAGCCGTGACCAGCCACGTTTTTTCCTTCTTTCTTTTCTATTTTACCTTCTTTTTTCTTTTTCTTAACTCAATGAGTCTAGTTTTTCTCTCTATGAAATATTCCCAATGTTTTCTCACCTTTCCCTATCCTTACCTACGATGGTAACACTGATCTAAAGATCTCTTGTTGGCTTTGGGTTCTGGTCGTGGGATGAAGAAAAGTCCGAAGGTTTTAGCTGTGTAAGACACAGATCCCAGATTGTACCCAGGGTCGTGTCGACACTGATCCTTTTCGAGTTTTGCCGAGTCCAAGCAACAGAACTTTACACCATCTTTCTCCCACTTCATGCACAATTTACAAGCCTACAGGCTCTAATGATATCATAATTAGTATCTTAGTTATTTTACAACTGCTTCAAGGAGAAGTAATAAATTTAAGACCAGGCTCCTACTGTTTCTTTTTCCAGAAGCGCCCTTTACATAAATTGCAAATTGATTGTCATAGTAAAGGATAGTACAAGCAAAGAGAAAACTTAATACTTTTATGGCTATTGAATCATGGACAAATATCATGGGGCCAAGTTAAAAATGAGAATCAATAGGCTTAATTATACCATTCATATACCCAAAATATATGTAAACTGTTACCATTAACTTCTAAAGTAAAATAAAAGATGCTAAAAGAACCAGGTGCAAATAATGCATGAGTTCATCAAGACCATCCATAAAAAGTTGCAGGCAATAGGATATTCACTACATGAATCAGCATTAATATACATGAAAACACGACACCTATGTATCATTCGATAGTATTGGGCGTAAGAAGTATCATAAGGACTAAATCTTTTAAGAAGGGAAAATATTAATCTCAACATAGAAATACTCCAGGAAATTAAAATTTTCTTCTGTATATTCTTACATTAACAAATAAGAAACAATTCAGGTATCTTCATTTTCTTTAGAAATAAAGGAAAATATCTCAAGAATTCCAAATATAATCTAAAAAAGAGTTCCAATACTAATCTTAGAAGTAAGTTCTAACATTGAACATATTTGGGTAATCAAAGAAAGTTTACAGACAACCATTCTGATTGAACAACTCCCCAGAAAGGGAAGATAAACTTCAAAATATCATAAGAAATCATCTCTCTATGTCTTTCAGGAACCATTAAACCAAAAAAAAAAGAGTCCAAGAACCATAAAAATAGAAAGCCGCCTATAAATTCATTTAAGGGAACTACCATATAGAATCTGCTTATGTAGAGCCTTATCCTATTTAGGGTAATTAAATGTGCTTATAGTAAATGCTTAAGAGTAACTTTAACCGACAAAATTCGAACAAGACAAGAATAGCATTCATAAAAGCAGCAGAAATATTAAACAGGGTATAGAGTTGTCTACTCAGCTACTAACCTTTACCATAGTATCCCTCATGAAATCATACTCGAAACGTTTTAACTGAAGTTGAAGGACAGGAGGAAAGCCGATGAAAATAACACCTTTCGTAGCATCCTGAAAAGGCCCAAAATCCCATAAATTCTTTAAACATTATCTTCAGTGAGAACATTTAGTAAGACAAGTATAGAACATTGGTTTCAGTAGTCCATGTCAAGAAAACTATATCCTCTATAGTCAAAACATCCCAAATCACAACCATGAGGGAAACCAATTGCTTTCCCGATCATAATTGAATAAAGAAACCCAATAAAAGAGACAACACAGACCAGCCAAAGACAAGAAAATTCGAATCAACTTATTGAATTCCTTCACAGTTTTCCTAAAATGTAAAATCTGATTATTATGATCTGGGTTTCCATGTAAAAGTGTTCAACTGATGAATTTCTCCAAGGCATCTCACCTGTAAATCATATTGTTCAACATGATACCTATTGTCACCCTCAAGACGCTCCACTTCAACATATTTGTCAAAAGATGCATAAACATCCTTACAGCCTTTGACATCAAGTTGAAGATCTACAAACAATTGTGTCAAATTATAAGGCCCACAAAATCGATCTTTAATAATCTAATCATCCATTGTAATTTATAATCTTAAAAACTGTACCATAAAATGATTCCTTTCTCGTTGACTTATAGTCCACATTGATGCATTCAACATAATTCATATGATGCCCCTCAAACAATTGTTGTATTGTACCCTCCACAACTGTTCCCTGAGACAGTTTTTAAATAACTCTTTAAACAACTTTAGAAGCAATCAAACACAAAATACTAATAGAAGAAAACTCCTATACCTTCATTTTGTCTTCAAGCTTTTCACAGAGAACCCTATTAAGTTCCTGAACATCATGCTGCATGAAAGAATCATATGTGTCCCATCCAAAAGATTTTGTCAACTCCTCGGTTGCCACACTAGTGTCACTATACTGGAGATTATAAAATAGGCTCTGCAAAGCCAGCGGAATGCTCCCTGAGGGCATGTCATTCTCAGTTGTTGGCATATGATACACAGCCTGCAATGTATAGTTCGAACATTGAACTTCCTTGAGATTTTAACCGTAAGAAATGTAATAAAGAATAAATATACTAACCTTTCTAAAGTAGGGAATATGATAGAGTGTTTGCAGGAGAGAGTTCATATAGCAGGTGGCTCCCTGGTTCTTGAGTCCAACATAACCAGTCTCCTTTTTCGAGTCATGAAACCAATAATCAGAAACCTTACGCACAGCAACATCAGCTTCTACTATGCATGTGTCATTCACAATATAACCTCTACTAGGGTCAGATAATTTTCTAAGGGACATGAATGACTTGAAACCCCAATCAATTTCACGTGCATTAAACTGCTTCTTTGTGTCTGCAGAAAGCAACAGAGTGTCAACCACACAACATTTGAGCCTACATGATAAAGAAAAAACAAGTGGACTTCAAGGTAATTTCAAGAAGCCTAAGTTTTCTATGCACTAAACATCAGGTAACTCATCAGCATCTTTATGTAGTGCATTGTTATGGAGAAAGTTCATTTTAAAAATTGATGCACCTCCTCTTTCTTGGCTGAATTTCAACAAATTATAGGAAAACCCACCCATTATTTCACACTCCAAATTATCCAGAATTAAAAAACAAATGCCAATAACATTTCTATTCTTGACCACAATCTTTTTTGTATTAATTTTGAGGATATAAAGTAAAAGCAGTTCGGCACCTTTTTATTATAGTGAACAAAAAACCAAAAAAGAAGAGGATATAAAGTAAAAAAGTGAACTGCTTTCTTTTGATGCCAAACTGTTCCTGAAACAGACTTCGCGGAGTATAAAAGATGAACGAGGGTTTTGTATTCAACTGAGGCATTCAGTTTAATGGCAAAAGGGGGCTGTCTTGAGCAAGTTGGGAAATTGGATTTTCTGCCAGTACAAAATATTTGATTTTCAGGTGGAGAGATTGGTGAGAAAATGACTTGGAAAACTATGCTGACTTTGGAATTGAAATCGATGATAAGAAGGGCCTCAAATGGAACATGACTAGCAAAGTGAGAACAGGGCTATTTCAAAACTGTTAATAGCAACAATAAGGGCTAGTTTAGCATTGCTGTTGGAAAAAGCTTGGATTGAAAAAAGTATGGTGAAAAAATGCGGTTTAAGAACTTTTAAGTGTTTGGCATTGCCTCTGAAAAAGTGCTGTGAAGAATTGAAATGTCAAAAAAAGATATGTTTAAAATAATAAAAGTTTAGAAGTGTGAGGATAATAAAATCATTTTATCCAAAAGCTAGCTTTTAAAGCCCAAAAGCTCCATTTTTTTGGTTTTTTGGTTTGGCTGCAAAAGCCAAAATCTTTTACCCGTTTAACATTGCGTTTGTGATGAAACACACTTTTGACCTTAAAAGTTGTGCCAACAGCAATGCTAAACGAGACCTACTAGATTGAGAGTATCAGAATTAGTTAAGACAACCATGTCACAAAAGCAAAATGCTCATAATTTCAAAACCAAAGGCATCCTAGAAAGCGAAAAGAATGCACTTAAAATCCATCTTAACTTTCTAAAATTAGGATTCTAAAGAAGAGCTAACTTATAAACAAATAAAGATCATCCTAGGCTTTAGGAGAATATATATATATATATATATATATATATATATATATATATATAAGACTTTAAAAACTCCTAGAAAGCCTAGACTCAGCTAAATTACCAAAATAGCCAAAATTTTAATTTCAAACTTGCCACAGTAAATGAAATCATTTTAAAGTTCTAAATATGAGAAAACAAGAAATATAATCTTTTAAGATCTGTTCTTCTACAAAAATATTTTCTATGTGAAGATCATATTATAGTTCACCTGATACTAAACTGCTGTCAATGATATATTAATGAACATTTCCAAAATACATTTCCCAGATAAAACAATAAAATACTAGATGTATCATACATTTCACATTACAAAATCTCTCATAAGTAAAACGAGACTTGTCTATTTGATCTCTGGAACATGATTGAAGACATAAAATTTCACGTAATAATAAGATTTTTCTGGATCATCTGAGAAATTTAGCTTCAAACTACTTTTGTCATTTCCTACTTTCTGTGGCATACGTAAAAAAAAATCTTCTTCACCAAAATTTCACTTGAATTATTATGTACTCTTCTGCAGCAAAGGTTCCCTGACTTTGTACGCACTTATTCCAATATTTTAAAGTGCAGATAGATTTATGAAAAAGTTATAAAAGAAAGCGAAATAACATGTCTTCTGATAAACCTTAAATTTATCTCAAATTTTAGTTAACCATTCCATTGGAGGACTCATTTTTTTCATAGGTTGAACTGCATTCTAGCTCTATGCATTTAACTGAAGAAGTCCACAAACAAGGTGAACCAACCACCAATGGATTCTATAAATCAACTTATGCCAAAAAAATAAATAAAATCAGATTAATAAATTCCTTGAAATTCACTGAACTTTGGGTGAGAGAGCCCCACAATCCATTATTCTTCAACATAGTATATTCAACTCCACTTCTAACAGTCATGAATAAGTCAGGTTATCTGAAAGGTACGCAATGAAACCGAGGAATAACCTAATTGATAGTTACTCCTCTCCTCCAGAAAGGAGGTCCCAACTCCCAGGTTCACATTCCCTTCCCAAATAAACATTCAGAAAAAACAAAAGATGTAAGAAGACACACTGAATATAAGCTACAGGAAGTAAAGTTCAATCTTGGATACACTTTGACAGCATGTATGAAACATGCATGCTAGAAACAATGATCATTAAGCAATTTCCTAAAATGAACCACTTGAACAGTATAAAATGGATGTACAAACTAGAACTCAGAGCAGTAAAGAATTCATAAACAGAAATGATGACTATTATAAGTGCTATATAATGCAAATAGTCCAACAAAAAGAGCGCATACATATAAATGTGGTCTCTCATTTTCTGTCCATAAAATATACACAAAAAGTTCGATGAATGGAAAAGAATGTTGACAGACTTTATAGTGTGCCTGTAAAACTGTCGACAAACAGCTTGCTATGCCAATAGAACTGCTATGTAAGGGTTCATTGAATTATAGGAACGCCAGTAGTGCCAGATATACCTTTTCTAATTGTATAATCGTCAACAATTTGGTTGACGACAGCTAAGCTGAATCGCGCATATCTACTCCATCCATGAGGTAAAGTTGTTGAATCCGCAACACCAAGATACATTGACAACTTATCCCTATTGTTACCCTTGGGGAAAATAAGTATCCGCCTGTGCATTACGATTCAATACAAATCTTATTGATAAATGAATTCAAAAACAATTGAGCAAGAACTCCAAAAAGCACAAATTGATCAATTAAAGTACCATTTGTAATTTCCAACAGAGAAGATGTCAGAGTAGAGCTTCTTAGTTTTAAACCTCGAGAAATTCTCAATAGTCCACGAAAACCTTCCTGATTCCACTACTGCCGGCGCCAATATAATACATAAAACACAATCCAAAATTAAATAGAAAAATTAAATAGCAAAAGAAAACTTGAAAATTTATGAATAACAACAAAAATTATATAAAAAAATATTAGCGACAAAGAAAATGCAAAATGATGTAATTATGATATTTCATGTAGCTCAAACTAAAAAAAAGAAAGAAAGAAAGAAAGAAAGAACGAAAGATAAAGAATTCGTAATTTCTTGAAATGAAGTTAAACTTTCTTTCAGTTTCTTGAGAAACAAACAGAAAAAAGAAAGAATTGAATTGAAAATTTTACCTTCCGTTGGCTGAAGATCTTCGAAGAAGTCATTATGTATTTCATCGTCCTCCAGCTGCAGAAACAACAACAGAAACACAAAATGAGAGAGAGAGAGAGAGAGAGAGAGAGAGAGAGAGAGGGATTGGATGGTTACATCTAACGGTGGAGGAGCCATCAGAGTCATGCACAGTGATGGACAGCCGTTCGATCGTCTTAATCTCTTAGAGAGAGAGAGCGAGAGAGAGAGCTGCAAGTAGAAAGAAATACTGAGAGAGAGAGGAGCCGTTGAGGAGTGGAAAATGTAGAAAACTGATTTTACTCGCAAGGGACAAATCGGGAATTTCAACTAAATGCATTTCGTTTTTTTTTTTTCTTTTCTTTTGGAGCAGAGACCAAATGCATTTTCGATTATTTTATTTTTACTAATATTTATATGATTGATATTGATTATATAATAATAAATTAAAAATATATATCCACAGTATAAAATTAAATTAGTTTTACACATTTTCATAATTTTTTATGCGATTTATATTTCAACAAACCTACCGTTGGATTTAACAATATAATTATACTCATTGTACACGTAAAATTTCGAATCGATCCGATAATTCTGTCATATCGATCGAGAATACAGTCGTTTTTAATATATATTCAACGGTTCAAATTTTTTTACATCGAACAAAAAGCTATATATTTTTAATTTACGCGAAACTCGACGTGCATGATTTACGTGAATAGAACATGAAATACGACTGTCGGATTAAACAAATATAAATTGTTTAAAAAGTTGTGAAAGTGTGTATACTAATTTAGTTTTACACTAATTTAAGTCGATCTCTACTCAATTAAAAATTAAATGTTTTAAGGCATTTTTAACTGATAAAATTAAATATTAAAATTTAAATATTTTAAGTCAGTGTGAATATTCATTTTTTAAAATTAAATAAAATTGATAAAATGTATTTTAACTAAAAATGAATTGACATATAAATTTTGTTTTATGTACAAATTATTATAAAATTTATTATTTTTAATATTAATGAAAAAATAATTATGAATATAAAAAATTCATTGTAAATTTTAATTTTTTCTAATTTTTTATTTATTTTTAAATTAATCCATTTTATTAAAAGTCTTATAATGAAATTAAACTTTTTATTTATAAATTAGATAAAATTTATTAATAATTAAAAATATTTATAATGATAATTTAAAAATATAGTGAACAATAATGCCTATTTTCGTTTGTTCAAAAATTTTTTTCTTCATATTTGTGCTTTTATATATATTGTAAATATATTATCAAATAATTTCATTTTAGTTAAAAAAAAATAAAAAAAATCTTAATACCAAATATTGAAATGAAAATATTTATACCCTTTAATTTTTATTATTATTATTATTAGAAAATGATTACTTATTTTTTTTCTAAAAACTTCTTATATTTTTGTCTTTTCTTTCAAAACACTTTTTTTTTCATATAATTTTTTTTTTCCTAATTGGTGTGCATGTCTAGTAAATATTTATAAAAAAACATACATATAAATATGAATTAAATACTCGTTTCAGCATAGGATCTCCGAATTATTTCACTTTTGCTAGTATGGTATTTTAAAAATAAAAATTTACAGTTAAGTAATTAATTTTGTATTCCGAAATTTGATCCATGGGTTAACTCCGCTAGAATCACTATTCACTAACAAGCCTTTAGCCAATAATAAAACGTCATCTGTAAAAAAAAAAGTCTGTCGTAACTTAAATTAGAGTCAAAATTTTATGATTTTCTTTCTAACTTTTAAATAATTTCATAACATATATAATTTTCATTCTAATATTCCATCTCATTCTGATTTTTAAATAATTTTTTTTTCATTATAAATAGCATAAATCGTGTTACCAAGAAAAAGATAACACAAAAATACTTGAGGGATCGTTTGATTTGGATAATCTTTCATTATCCTTCGTTCAGAATTTGAGATTTCACCATGAGATAACCTTGTTTGGTTCAAAATTTTTTGAAATTCGGTAATGTTAAATTACCTACAGTGACATTATTCATATTAGGGGTAATCACATATCCACCTCAGCCTTAGGTATTGTTACATTCCGGGGGTAATGTAACATTTGTCTCTTTTATGCCCTTATTATTTTAATCTTTGGGATCATTTTACCCTTGCTTTTGTCAATAATTACGAACCTATACTAATCTAAATGAACCTTTCTCGAAACCTAATTCCTTTAATTTCATAAACTCTAGCCCTTCGCATCCTTTATCACCACCCATGCAACTGTGCGCCGATCAATCTCTGACTACCTAGCTACACCTGCGCATCGCCTCATAGCTGCTCCTAATTGTACCACGCCTGGAAGGTATTAGTTGCAACACATCATCTTGCCTCCGAGCTCCAAGCTACACCGTCCCAATTTGGTTTGCCTCATTCTTCAGTTACATTGTATATTTCTTTTATAATTTCATCTTTAATTATTACTAATATTTGTTATCACATGCATTCACATGTGAATTCTCATTGGTTAATTTATTTTTGAATATATAATTGCATATTTTAAAAATAAATAAATTTTGCATGTAAAATTTGTTTCATGTATAAATTATATCAAATTATTATATTATTTTTAATATTAATGTAAAATTAATTATGAAGATAAAAAATTTTAATTTTTATTTATATCAAATAAATCAATTATTCACTTTTTAAGATTAGTGAAAAATTAAAACTTTTAAGATAAAATAATTCTACATAAATATTTATTTATTATCATATTAATCCATTTAATGAAAGTGTTTTAATAAAATTAAACTTATAATTAGATAAATCTTATTAATAATAAAAATATTTATAATGGCAATTTAGAAATATAATGAACAACTATACCTATTTTTGTCAGTTCAATTTTTTTTTCTTTCATATTCGTGCTTTTATATATATTATAGATAAATTTTCTCTTTCTCAATTTCTTGCTCCAATTTAAATGAATTTTGGTTGAATTATAACTATGTTTTAACATATTGTTTCTTTTTCTTACATACACTTCTCAAGGCCAATAACAAGAGTTTTTTTATTTTTATTGTTTGTCTGAATTAGGCGATTACGTCAGGGAAGAAAATATTTAAAAAGTGTAAAGTGTAAATTTAGCTTGTTTATGAACATCTTTATTAAGATAAACCTTGGTTTGTAGCTTGTTTCTGAGCATCTTTATTAAGGGAACTTAAATTATATTGAAATAAACCCTGGTTTGCAGTGTTTGTAGCTTGTTTCTGAGCATCTTTATTAAATTTTGGCACTTAAATTATACTTCAGTGTTAGCAAGGCTGCTAGATAGATCATTACTAAGTCTGCTTTAAGACTAACTATCTGAAAAAAGTTGAAAAAAGATAAACAAGTGAAACAATGTTTATACAAAATAAATGAGTAAATATAAGCACAGGCTCGGCAGCAGTGGACAGCCCTAACAGTTTAAGTTAAAATATAGGACAGAAATCTAGGGCACATGAAGAAACCTGTTCTTTAAGCTATTTCACTTTTGCACTATCTTTGTTCACTTTTGCAACACCAAATTCAATTGCGGCAAACCTTTTTGCAAACTTAAGTGCACAACTTTTTTTGCAAATTTTGTTTCTTTTTCACATTAATAGCTTTCTTCACCCTCTTTACAAATATATATATTCAAGATTTATGTACAAGCTAAACTTTTATGTTTTCCTTATTGGCTCAAATATTGTTATGAGATTGATATATGCTGTTCGTATATTTGTTTTATGAGTTTACCAAATTTGTCAATATTTGTTTTAAACAGTTAAGAAAGAAGATACAATTGGTTACAGTTCTTATTTTGCAATTGGAGATGATGGAGACTATGTTTCGAATGTTATTGTTTGTGGCTATCCTGTGTTCAATTTTTTTATTTTATTAATTGTTCATAATGCTAGAGGGTCTTTTACTAATGTGATCATTTCGAAATGTTACATTCCTGACCAACCAAACACTATAATCTTGAATGAAAAGAGATGAACCAAATGCATGCACGTTAGATTAACGAAAATATACCTTGATAATCTTTTAGAAAAAAGTCCTATTACTTTTGATAATCTAATATTATCCGAACCAAACCCTTGAATGTCACTTTTTAACCCTCTGAGTGTTGAATTTATTTTGCCTTCACCAAGGTACATTTAATAATTTACCCAAAATTTATTAAAAATAATACATATGATATAATTTGTACGTGAAACAAACTTTACATATAAATTCAAATTTTAATTAATATATATTTTATTAATTTTAAAATATATAATTATATATATTCAATAATAGAAAAAAAAACTAAAATAGTATAAAATTACACACATATATTAATATATCAATCTTATTATAGTGAATAGATCAACACACATGAGATATCCTCTCTTCATTGAGTTTAAACAAGAACACTTTTATGAATTTGAGTTTATCTAACTAATTTAAGATTCGAATTCCAATATTTGCAACCCTTCTCTTATCCCAGACTGCGACATTCTTTGTAAAAAAAAAAAAAAAAAAATACAAGAACATTTGATGAAGGGAAAAGGAGAGAAAATGAAACAAAGAATTTTAGCTAAACATTAACTTTTTTTAATTTTTAAAAGTTTAGGTGAAGGAAGATTACTCTAGTCCAAGATCAACGCATATCACAAGCCTCAAAGAGAGTTAACAGTAATACTTATAGATCACTCTGGTGAAATTCAAATCCTGATACTTACCAAAACACTAATAAATAATCAACCAACTGCACCACACTCTAAACATTAACTTGTTCAAACAATAATAACATCATGCACATCCACAAAGTATTATATACATAAAGTCTGACAAATGTTGTAAAACAGTTAAAATGTCCCTTTAATCAATCTTTCCTTTTATAGAAGAAATGAAATCTTTCATTCTGCCCCATTCTGCCTCAACAATCTTCTCCTCCTCCTCTGCAACCTTTGCCTTGGCTTCATACTCAGGCAATTCCTTTCCCAATACTTCCAGCTCCATTTTGAACCCCTTGGAACTTGTATAAATTTCCTTCCGCTCAGCCAAGAGTTTCTCTTTATTCTTTTCTGCCTCATCAACTTGCTCATGAAGGGCAGTAATTTTTAGCCCTACCTGTTTCACCTCCGTCGTGGCCACTTTAACTTTGATTAGATTACGCTCCAAATTGCGAGTAAGGGTCAGCTTGACAGATTCTTTCTCCTTAAGGAGATTCCTGTCAAGCACTGCTTTCGCTACTCGCTCAGGTAGTTCTTTAAAGTTTTCCTCCATGGCCAACAATTCAGATTTTTGCTCAATTGTAAAGGTGGTAGAGGAGCAATCAAAACTAGATAGGATTTTGAATGCTTTCTTCAGTGGAGAAAATTTCCCTGAATGATAAAAATTAGCAGGGGCCATGTTCAAGGCTTCCTCTATTTTGTCCAGAGCTTTTTTTGCTTCTTGAGGAGAAACAATGTTATAGCTCTCAAGTTCAGACTCTAAGCTAGTAAAAAATGTGTCAATATCTTCCTCAGTAGGGTCTTCAGGTTCAGTGGTCTGAAATGGTAGGAAAAGACAGTTAAACTAGAGATACATAGACGCATAAATATAAACCTATGTTACTCGGACTTGGGTGGAGTGTCGGATACGGGTATGTATCCAATACGGGTATGTTCAATTTTTTCTAAGTTTTTCCATGTATTTGGAGGGTCATATCCCCATATCCATGTCTGGAGATGCGTCGGACACGGATACTTCAAGAAAAATGAATTGTCGGAGCAACATAGATATAAACAACTCGGCTGACTTACCTCACTCCGGGAACAAGAGTGAGCAATTGGCAATATTTGGTTGGTAGATTCTGCCTTATCTTGTATCGGAGAATTATTCAGAATGGTAAGGGCTTCACCAATAGCTGGTGAAGGAGTTGTGATTTCTTCGGGTTTGGTTATTATTTTAGAATCCACACTCACTTCATTTTTGATAGCATGATGAAAAGCAACTTTCAATGTTTTGAGGCCTTGGAGTTCTGGCAAAGGTATATCCAATACTTCATAATATAGAATATCAGTAGTCTAGCAAAAAAAGAAATATGCATCATTTCAGCAATAATCAAAATTATTATAACTGATTGAAAAACATTAAAAGAATCTATGTTACTCGGACTCGGGTGTGAGTGTCAGACATGGATATGTTCAATTCTTTTCAAGATTTTCATGTATTTGAAAGGTCCTTGGAGGATCATATCCCCATACCCATATCCGGATATGCGTCAAACACTGGTGTCGGACACGGATACTTCAAGAAAAATGAAGAGTCGGAGCAACATAGAAAGGAATAATGGCTAGTATCAAACAGATGTACAATTAGGTAGCCAGTAAAACCTGATTGTACTGAACCAGCATGTCGGACAAATGTTCCAATCGTCGGTACTCGATAGGTTGGGGTTTAGGTTGCCGGGAATAATAGTTATGGGATGTAAGCCTAATTTTGGAAGGATCATCCAAAGCCAAGATGGTGGGCCACCCTTTGAACAACATCATCATAATTATGAAGCTTTGACCTAGACAAATGATACCAAGAGCATGAAATTTCAATCAAACTCATTAGACTCACTCCAGAATGTATCCGCTAAAAAAGTGTAAAGTTTAGTGATAGACAAACTTACAGCTCAAGAGAAAATTCATCCTCCTTTGGCTGTTTTAAAGATCTAAACCGTACAACCTACATATGATCAATTTAAATAAAAATTTAATTTTGAGACAAAAAATCACCAATTACACTAATTTTTAAAACAATTACACTAATTTTTAAAACATGTACAATATAATGGGGTTTAAAATTAAAATCACAGACCTCCAGGAAGCATCGGAAACTAAATTCCTCTACTTCTAGATTTAGAATAAATATTACAGATGCTAATTCCAAAAAAGTTTGTTCATTTAATCAGATAGCACCTTAAAATCTTCTCACTCTCTGAGGTTCCATTTGATAGATGCTAATTCTTTTCTTCCTTTTTTTTTTTGCAAAAAAATGAATGGAAAGGAAAAAGAAAAAGAAAAAAAATATATATTAAAAAAAAAGGAATAGAAAACTAAAGACAAATTGAAAAAAGTGAAAGTGGAGCCTAAAATTCTAACAATATGAGGAAAAAAATTACAAAAGATTTAGAAATATCTCAGAAAGAGATAAAACCCACAGCTCAGGTCTTCTTTTTTTTCCCTATGGCTAAACGTTTTGAATGCAAGGTAAAATCTGCTGTCAACAACATCAAGAATTCCAAATCCATATAAAAACATCAGAAAAAAAAAAAATGCTGCAGCCAGGAAAAGGAAAATTAGAACTTCATCATGTTGTCAATCTTCATGCAGTAACAACATGATTTCAAAGAATTAATACTGCCACCAAGAAGATTCTTCCTATACCTGACGGTTATGCACATACTCCATAAATGAAGGAACATCAGGATAACGGCATTGTTCGCTACCAACTTCAGATGATTTTTGAAAGCATATAATATCTCCATTTTCAAGCTGTAATTAGAACATATGTTCACAAAGAAAGAAAAAAAAAATTGAAGAAAACAGAACATAGAGAATTAAATTATATAAGGATTGCTAAAAATTAAATAAAATCAGGAGAAACTGAACAAATTATACAAATATTGAGAGGTACATATAATTTACTAAAAGGTACAAAAATGATTTATAACAAAGGCCAGCCAACTTATGAAAGAAAGCATTGTAATTGAGCATTGATTTATCACACCTCACTGATACGGAATGTGAGCTCCTTGTTAATGTGTACACACATGACACAGGGTTCAAATTTTATTTCCTGTGCAAGGAAGAGATAAGTGGGATGTGGTAAATATAAATTGATTTTGAAATCAGATGCATCTAAAACATATAACCAAATCCTGGATGGCCAACCTCATAAAGTTCAATCTCTTCATCAGGACCAAAGCCAGCCATTTTGTTGATCCTTGCCAGTATTTCCATTGGCTTGCCAGCACCCTTCACAAACATCCTCCCAACATAACTGACATCAAAGAAGTAAAGGCATCAGTAATCACAAAGAATTCCACTCCAAAGAAAAGCAGGAAGCAGGAATTACCGAAGCTCCTCTTTGAAAGGGTCATAGAGTTTAAAGAAAAGAAGAATATCTTCTTTAGTCTTCTCAGGTGGAGGAACAGGCTGCAAATCCTGGATAATGGTAAATATCAGGAAGCTCCATCACAGCAACAAAGAGCTACAAGCAAACCAAAATTTAAAAGAAAATCATCAAATAGGTACCTGCCCAAGCTCCACTTCCAAAAACAACTTCAGCTCTGCATTATTTTCCTTATCTGAAGCCTCTCTCAGTTGTCCTACCTAGAAAAATTGAAGTTTATTACAAAGATCACATCATTCACCAAATACGATACTAGGATAACAAACAAGAACAAGACAAACAACAAAAATTCAAAGTAGATAAGGTGGGTGCATCACTAGTCCTATGCCTGCCTGTAACCTGGAAAGAGAAAGGTTTACTACAAATGTTATTCCATAATCCATATTTATGACTAGCAGTATGCATATGAATCTCATCTACAATCAACCATACTACATTAGATAATTTAACCCATATCCAGAATTCACTAAAAGACTTGTGAGTTTAATGCTACCTACATCTTGTCAATGGCAACAGCCATCTTTCACTTCATGATCTCAAATTAGATAAATGGTCAAGGAATGATAGAAAATACACGAGCTCTTAGAAACATTTTATACCAAATATATTCAGGGTAACCGTTATTGGGGTAACTTTTGGGAAATACTTTTGCAAACAAAGAACCAACTGGCACAACCCTGAAGACACAAGGGTGGTGTTCTTGCATACAGCCAACCAAAAACCTAAGATTACCCTGCAAAACATTACCGTCCTACAAAACAATCCCTCTCACCAGGGCAAGTATTCTATCATTGGATGTCACAAGATATTCTCAGGAAGTGTTTGATAACCATTTCATAATCACTCAAAATTTGCATAATGCAAGGAAACATCAAATTTAACACATTAAGACTGCTACTCAAAAGTTTATGTCAACAAAGGAGCCTAATAAAACAACCGACAGAACAATAGAATTTGGATCAATTAATTCAAACAGTTTTTTCAAAGATCTTATTCACCAGCAGAGCCATAGGTGATAAAACATGCATCAGGTTAAGAAATTGAAAGCAGAGTAATCAAAAGCCACTTACTAATTGTGCTTCCTTCTGAGAAGTTAATGGTAGATATGGACGGTATGTATGGTTCTGGCGCTTAGCCCACAACCAAAAACGTTGATATTGCACGGGAATACCAAACTCTTTAGCAACTTCTTCCTGAGAAGTAAACATTAGAATGCTAAGAGTCAAGAAACTTCAATTTTTACTGGGCATTAACTTCAATACTTACAGAATAGACAAATTTAGGTTGGAGAAGACAGAATATAATCATCACAAATACAAAACACAATAAAGAAGCAAAAAAGCACAGATCTAACTTAAAAGCATACTATCCAAGTAATTTTAAAGAACCAGTAATGCAAAAAACCCGCACATTAGAGACACTAACTAGGGCCATGCACATGCAGAAATCCACTAACTTTTAGTTGAAAACATCACATGGTTATTGGTTAAGCACTTAAAACTACACGGATCCTTTTAACTGCTACATCAAAACAACAGAAAACAAAAGTAAGCATTGAAAAAAGTAAAAATTTCTACAATTAATTAATTTATCTCCAAAATTAAGACACAGAACTTTCATTTAAAAGGTGTTGCTCCCTACATACCTGTGGGAAAATAATCCCCGACTTTTAAAGATTAGTCAACAATCCCTGATTAGTTAACAATCCCTGATCTTTAGGGATTAGTCTGACTTTTCAGGATTTGTTTTTTATTTTGCATTTATTCTGTAATTAGTGAGTTACCTAGAATAGCATTGTTTTTACTTTATATAAACAATGTAATCTGCTCTTCATTCTTTAATACAAACAGGATACAATTATCCATTCAGAATTTCTGTTCTTTGTCATGGTATTAGAGCTTTAGGCTTTTTTTTTTTTTCTCTGGGTATCGTAATCTTTTTTTTTTTTTTTTTTTTTTTTTTTTTCTAGCCCTTCTTTTTTTTTTTTCAGCCTTAATTGCTGTAACTTAGAAAAAACCTTTTTTTTCAGCCTATTTACCCTATCTAAACTATGTCAGTTTCCACCGTAACCAGCAATACCTCAGAAGTTCCTTTGACCAACAACAACAATTCTATCTCAATGGGAGAATTGCACAATTTCCAAGCAGCATATAGGCTGAATGGTAAGAATTATCTGAAGTGGTCTCAATTGGTCTACACGTTCTTGAAAGGAAGGGGAAAACTGAGTCACTTACTTGGTACCGGTCCAAAACAGGGAGATCCTAAATTTGACGTTTGAGATAAACAAGATTCTATGGTGATGTCTTGGTTATGGAACTCTATGTTACCAGAAATCAATGATACGTGTATGTTTCTAAGCACGGCCAAGGAGATACGGGAAGCTGTCAAACAAACCTACTCTAAAGTTCGTGATGCTGCACAGATTTATGAGATCAAGACCAAAATCTCTGCCACAAAACAAGGGAATTGATCAGTTACGGAGTATTCCAATTTTTTGAAAAGTTTATGGCAAGAGATGGATCATTTTCAGTGCATCTAGATTAAATGCAATGAAGATGCAGCCATTCTTAAGAGGTTTGTTGAAAAAGACAGAATTTATGATTTTCTTGCAGGCTTAAACATTGAGTTTGATGCTGTAAGAGTACAAATCCTCGGAAAAGAGGATTTGCCATCTTTGAATGAGGCAATAGCAATTGTTCTTGCTGAGAAAGGAAGAAGGGATGTTATGATTGAAACCCACACAGTGGACAGTTCGACCTTAGTGTCTAAAAACACTACTGTGAAGAATTATGACTCTGAGCAGCGTTTTGGTGAAGGCAGTGGGCAAACAGATTTGTCAAAACCATTAAGCAAGGATTCTTTGTGGTGTACATATTGCAAAAAACCTCGCCATACCAAGGAGAAATGCTGGAAGCTTCATGGCAAACCTCAAACCATGAATAAAACATGGTCAGAGAAGAATGGACAGCCAAGGGGACATGGACATGCGCATATGGTAACCAGTGAAGACAACTCCCTACATGCTGAATTCAACAAAGAAGAGATTGAGAAATTAAAGAGTTTGTTAGGGACATTAGAAAAATCACCTACAAGAGGTACTTGTTCTTTGGTGTTCTCAGGTATTTCTTCTCAATCTTCTCATGTTTCCTATTCTTGTGTTTTTAATGCTTTGAATAAAGAATCCTCAAATTCTTGGGTCATTGACTCGGGAGCTACAGATCACATGACCAAATCTTCACAAAAATCCATCTTCTATACCCCTTGTCCTAGCAATAAAAAAATAACCATAGCCGATGGATCAGTGACAACTGTAGCTGGTTAGGGAGATTTTTTTTGAATGACTACCTTACACTTAGAAATGTTCTTCACGTTCCAAAACTATGCACCAATCTTGTGTCAATCCAAAAACTCACCATCGATTCTAATTATAGTGTGACATTTTATCCTTCTCGTTGTGTTTGGGCACGAAGAGGATGATTGGACATGCTAGAGAGAGGGATGGCCTCTACTACCTTGAAGAATCGAATTTAAGAGTCTGTCACCATTATCCTTTCTTTCTGAGTTGAAAACAAAAATGGTGAGAAAACATTGAAAACAGAAAAGGAGAGAAAACAGGTGAGAAAACAGAAATAGAGCTTTTCTGTATTGAATTATATGAAAAACTGTACATACACAGCACCTATTTATAATATAACTATGAAATAAATTCTCCTAGAATTATCCTAGAATTATGGTCTAGAGTTATGGAACAAATTAAGGACCTAAATTAGTGAAACAGTAAACTGCACTAATTAGGGACAGTAAACTACACTAAATCAGGGATACAGTAGACTACACTAATTAGGGACAGTAAACTACACTAAATCAGGGATTTACATGTAAATCAGGGATTTCAACACTCCCCCTCAAGTTGGATCATATATGTTAATCATTTCCAACTTGTTTATGAAATCATCAAATTTTTGTCTTGTAAGCCCTTTGGTGAAGATATCTGCAGTTTGATCTTGTGTAGGAACATAGGTCATGCAAATGATTCCCTTCTCCACCTTTTCTTTAATGAAATGTCTATCCACTTCCACATGCTTGGTTCGATCATGTTGGACTGGATTGAGAGAGATATTTATTGCTGCTTTGTTATCACAGTAAAGTTTAATGGGAAACTTTACAGTGACTTGTAGTTCTTCTAGGAGTTTCCTTAGCCATAATGCTTCACATATTCCTTGAGCAGCTGCTCTAAACTCAGCTTCAGCACTACTCCGAGCCACTACACTTTGCTTTTTACTTCTCCAAGTTACTAGATTTCCCCATACAAAGGTACAATATCCAGAAGTGGATTTTCTATCTTCAACAGATCCTGCCCAGTCTGCATCTGTAAAGACTTCTACTCCTTTGCTGTCATTCTTCTTGAAGAATAATCCTTTACCAGGTGAACCTTTAAGATATCTAAGTATCTTAAAAACAGCCTCCAAGTGAGCTTCCTTTGGTGAATGCATGTGCTGACTTACTACACTTACTGCAAATGCAATGTCAGGTCTAGTATGAGATAAGTAAATCAACTTGCCAACTAGTCTCTGATATCTGTCTTTGTCAACCAGTTCCCCATAATCATCTGTCCTCTTCCCTGCTTCGATTGGAGTGTCACTTGGTTTGCATCCAAGCATACCAGTTTCTGTTAAGAGGTCGAGGACATATTTTCTTTGAGACACGCTGATTCCTTTCTTTGATCTTGCGACTTCCATTCTCAAGAAATACCTCATCTGCCCCAGATCTTTTACTTCGAATTCTGTGTTGAGAACACTTTTCAACCTTTCCATTTCCACTTCATTATCCCCGGTAAGAATTATATCGTCAACATACACAATCAGAATTGTCTTCTTTCCACCCTCGGCTTGTTTGAAAAACAAAGTATGATCTGATTGTCCCTGTTGATACCCTTGTTTCTTTAGAACTCTGGCAAACCTATCGAACCATGCTCTAGGGGACTGTTTGAGGCCATAAAGTGACTTTTTGAGTTTGCACACTTGGTTGTCTCGATGCCCATTACTGAAACCTGGTGGCATTTCCATATAAACTTCCTCTTCTAATTCACCATTCAAAAAGGCATTTTTTATGTCAAGTTGCTGAAGTGGCCAATCAAAATTAGATGCCAAAGATAAAAGAACTCTAACTGTATTCAGCTTTGCCACGGGAGCAAATGTCTCGGTATAGTCAATGCCATAAGTTTGTGTAAAACCTTTGGCGACAAGACGAGCTTTGTATCTTTCTATTGTTCCATCTGCTTTGTATTTCAGAGTAAAAACCCACTTGCAGCTTACTTGTCTCTTCCCTCTCGGTAACTCCATCACATCCCAAGTTTCATTTTTTCTTAAAGCTTTCATTTCCTCCATTACTGCATTCTTCCATTCAGGAATAGCCAGTGCCTCCTGTATGTTCTTTGGAATTTCTGTACTATTGAGATTAGAGACAAATGCTCGAAAAACAGTAGAAAGATTATTGTGTGACACAAATTTGGAAATAGGATGGAGTGTACATGAACGAGGTTGTTTTCTGAGAGCAATAGGTAAATCAATATCAGAAGTATTACAAATACCTGTGTTTGTTGTTGACTCACTCACAATTGGAGCTATCACCGGGTTAGACTTTCTTGGTGCTTCAGGTGTGAGGTTCTCTTGATGTCTTGATTTTGGCCTTCTTGAATAGACTAGCATCTCCCTATCATTCTGTTCTTCCACATCTCCCCCTGAGTTCAAGTTTCCTTCTGTATATGGCAGATTAGTATGAGGAATAGGTGGAGAAGGAAGAAGTTCAAAGTCCAAAAAACGATCTTCACTAGAAATCTCCCCCTGTAGAGAAGTTTTTTTTGAAGAAAGGAGTGTTTTCAAAGAATGAAACATCAAGACTAACAAAGACCTTTTTTTGTGGAAGGATCAAAACACTTGTACCCTTTTTGAGTAGGAGAATAACCAATGAACACACACTTGATAGCTCGAGGATCTAGTTTACTTCTATTAGGGGAGTGAACATGAACAAATGTAGTACATCCAAACACCTTGAGTGGTAAATTAGAGGGTAAACGTGAAGTGGGAAATTTTTTTTTAAGGGTATTGAGTGGAGTTTCAAAGGAAAGGACTCGACTAGGCATCCTGTTGATAAGATAGGCAAATGTTAAAATAGCATCTCCCCAGAACATTTTTGGCATATTGTTAGTAAACATCAATGCACGAGCTACTTCAAGCAAGTGTTTATTTTTTCGTTCGGCTACCCCATTTTGCTGTGGAGTGTTGAGACACGAACTTTGATGAACTATTCCATTAGTTTTCAGATAATCTCCCAGAATAGAATTAAAGTATTCTGTTCCATTATCCGTACGCAAGATCTGAATGTGAGTTTCAAATTGTGTTTTAACAATGGAGTGGAAATTTTTAAACACATCACGAACATCAGTTTTGTCTTTTAAGAGATAAACCCAACAAACCCGAGTATGATCATCAATAAATGTAACAAACCAATTTGTGTGAGTGCGAGTAGAAATACGAGAGGGTCCCCATAGATCACTGTGAATCATAGTAAATGGTTTTGAAGGTTGGTATTTTGATTTTTGAAATGAAGTACGTTGATGTTTAGCCAATTGGCAGATTTCACACTGAAAAACAAAGTCTTTTTTATTGGAGCAAATAGAAGGAAACAAGTGTTTTAAGTACTGAAAACTAGGATGACCCATTCTAAAATGCCATAACATAATTTCACTTTCCCTAGAACTAGATGCAGAATTACAGTTTGTAGCTTGAAGCTGTCTACTCACATTTGCCTCATCAAAGTAGTAGAGTCCCTCACATTCCTTAGCACTGCCAATCATCTTCCCCGATGATAGGTCCTGAAAAATACAATGAGAGGGAAAAAATTTAGCAAGGCAATTAGAATCTCTTGTCAATTGGCTGATTGATAATAAATTGCAAGACAAATTTGGGACATGGAGGACAGTTTCTAGAGTTACAGAATCAGTGAGTTTTATAGTTCCTTTTCCAGCAACTGTAGAGAGTGACCCATCTGCAATTTTAACTTTAATGTTGCCAGCACAAGGTGAGTATGTAGAAAAAATATGATAATTGCTTGTCATATGGTCAGAAGCACCAGAGTCAACAATCCAAGGGTTTTTGGTTAGGGAAATAGTGTTTAAGGCTCTCAAAAAATTACCTCTGTGTGCTAGTGAACCAGAGGACACATGATTGGAAGACTGACCAGCAGTTTGAAGGCTTGAAAACAGTTTATAAAGTTGCTCCATCTGTTCTTGGTTGAACGTATTTTTTGACTGATTATCATTGTTGGTAGCCTCCATCTTTCTCTCGGTCTGATCATCAACAGAGGCTTGATATCCACGGCCTTTGTTCATTTGCCTTGGTTTCCAGTCTGGTGGTTTTCCATGCAACTCCCAGCAAGTATCCTTGGTGTGCCTAGTTTTGTGACAGTGTTCACACCAGGGTTTTTTTTTCTGTTGATTCTGACTTGACCCATTCGGTGCCCTTTTTGACATCAGTGCAGCTGTTTCTGGTTCAGTAAAGTTCTTGGGTTTTAGCATCACCTTGCGTCTATTTTCTTCTCGCCTCACTTCTGAGAAGACTTCACGGATGGAAGGTAGAGGTTTCCGACCAAGAATTCTTCCTCTGACCTCATCTAACTCCTGATTGAGTCCAGCCAGAAATTCGAAGACTCTTTCATTCTCTAGCCTTTTTTTGTACCTTACACTATCTCCAGAGCATTCCCAATCTTCTTCATAACTCAGATCAAGTTCCTGCCATAGAGATTTCATCTCAGTGTAGTAATCAGTAACTTCTCTTTCTCCTTGTTTCATTTGCCATAGTTGGGTTTTAATCTCAAATATTTGAGAAGAGTTCTCCACATCAGAGTATGTCTCACGAACGGCATCCCAAACTTCTTTTGCTGATGGAAGAAACATATAGGTTTTTCCGATGGAAGGCTTCATGGAGTTGACCAGCCACGCAGTCACCATCGAGTTCTCTGACTTCCATTTTTGCAGAGAAGCATCAATTGAGGATGGCTTCTTTGTTTCACCGGTGAGATATCCAAGTTTGCCTTTTCCTTCGATCACAAGTTTGATTGATTGAGCCCATTCGAGAAAGTTTTTCCCATTGAGTTTCTCAACCGTGAATTGAAAATTGGAGTTGTCAGACCCATTTGAATTCATGGTGTTCATGACCTCCGTTTCTTCAGTGGTTTCAGTAGATGAAGACTCTATGCTGTCAACAGTAGTTTTCACCATTGATGGCTAAGGTTAGAAAACCCTAGGCTCTGATACCATGAAAACAAAAATGGTGAGAAAACATTGAAAACAGAAAAGGAGAGAAAACAGGTGAGAAAACAGAAATAGAGCTTTTCTGTATTGAATTATATGAAAAACTGTACATACACAGCACCTATTTATAATATAACTATGAAATAAATTCTCCTAGAATTATCCTAGAATTATGGTCTAGAGTTATGGAACAAATTAAGGACCTAAATTAGTGAAACAGTAAACTGCACTAATTAGGGACAGTAAACTACACTAAATCAGGGATACAGTAGACTACACTAATTAGAGACAGTAAACTACACTAAATCAGGGATTTACATGTAAATCAGGGATTTCAACATGAGTCATTCAAATCCAATAAAGATAAGATATGGCTTCAACACTTTCGTCTTGGTCACCCATCTTTTAATGTTCTTAAAATAATATTTCCTTCATTGTTCAAAGGTTTAGCCATTGAAAATTTTCATTGTAATTTTTGTGAATTTGCAAAACACAAACGTACTTCTCAAATCAGCAATAAAAGAACATATGTTCCATTTACCTTGATTCATAGTGATATTTGGGGACCTTCCACTGTTGCTAATATTTCTAGGGCACGGTGGTTTGTTTCATTCATTGATATTGCACTCGTGTTTCTTGGATTTTTCTGTTAAAAAATAAATCTGATGTGAGTTCAGTATTTTCAACTTTTTACAATATGATCAAAACTCAATTTGGGGTTGGGATAAAGAGATTTTGATCTGACAATGCAAAAGACTTTTTTAATTAATTCCTTTCTCCTTATTTCCAAAAAAATGGCACAATACATGAGTCTTCTTTTGTTAACACACCTCAACAAAATGGAATGACCGGACAAAAGAATGGTCACCTTCTAGCTAGCACAAGAGCTTTCTTGTTTCAAAAAAATGTCCCAAAACAATACTGGGGTGAAGCAGTTTTAACTACTACCCATCTTATCAACAGATTTCCTACAAGAGTTCTTGACTTCAAAAGTCCAACGCAGATTCTCTCACATTTCTTTTCAAACTTTAATGCATCCAATAATCTTGTCCCAAAGATATTTGGCTGTGTTGCCCTTGTTCATGTGCATTCTCAAAATAGAAATAAACTTGATCCTCGAGCTCTAAAATATATTTTTGTTGGCTACTCCTCCACTCAAAAGGGCTACAAATGTTACCATCCTCCAACAAGAAAATTTCATGTGTCTGTCGATGTCACCTTTGTCGAAAATGATCATTACTTTCATAGTCCTTATCTTCAGGGGGAGAGATCCTTCATCGAAGATAAGGACAAAAACCTTTTTCTCCTTGAGTTTCCAATTACTGTCTCATCAATCTGAGTCCAACATTCTGCCAGACACCCTATCCGAGCCCAGCATTCTGCCAAACAACTTATCCGAGTCAAATGTATAGTTAGAAGCCGAGCCTCTTACAATCAAGTCACAAGGAATGTTAAATGGAAAGCAAACTCAAGACTCTACTCGTCCATTACAGGTTTACTCAAGGAAAAGAGCACCAATCTCTCAACCTGTGTTGGTCCAATCATCCAATTCTGCTCCTGATAGTGTTGAGGTAATTATTTCACCCGATGATAACATCACTAAAACACTTGAACAAAAAGATTATGATGTTCCAATTGCTCTTCGAAAGGGAACCAGGACTTGTACTGAACATCCTCTATATTTGTTCATGTCATATAAAAATCTTTCTCATAACCACAAGGCCTTTCTTACTAGCCTAAATACAATCCCTATCCCAAAAACATTATCCGAGGCATTAGGAAATGAGAATTGGACAAATGCTATGAAGATTGAGATGGAAGCATTTGAAAAAAACAAGACTTAGGACTTGATGAGGCTGCCGAAAAGAAAGAAACCAGTTGGGTGTAGATGGGTATTCACTAAATACAAATCAGATGGTACTTTAGAAAGGTATAAGGCAAGGTTAGTTGCCAAAGGGTATACTCAAACCTATGACATGGACTATTTGGAGACTTTTGCTCCTGTTGCTAAGATGAATACTGTTAGAATCTTATTATCTATAGCTGTGAATTTTGGTTGGAAGTTACAGCAATTTGATGTCAAGAACGCCTTCTTACATGGAGATCTTGAGGAGGAGATCTATATGGAGATTCCTCATGAGTTTGGCTCGAATGAAGAAAAAGGAATGGTATATAAGCTAAAAAAGGCTTTATATGGACTGAAACAATCCCCAAGAGCTTGGTTTGGGAGATTTACCAAAGTTATGATGGGTATGGGATATAAACAGAGTCAAGGTGATCATACTTTGTTCGTGAAGCACTCAGTATCAGGGGGAGTGACAGTATTATTGGTCTATGTGGATGACATTATAGTAACAGGAGATGACTCTGAAGGAATAGAGAATTTGAAGAAACAGCTGGTGAAGGAGTTTGAGATTAAAGAGCTAGGCAAATTGAAGTATTTTCTTGGTATTGAAGTAGCTCACTCTCAACAGGGGATTTTCATATCACAACAAAAGTATGTGTTAAGACTTATTGGCTGATGTAGGCAAGCTGGGATGTAAGCTAGTTGAGACACCCATAGAATCAAACCACAAACTTTGTGATGTTCCAGAAGATATGACGGTGGATAAAGGTTCTTGTCAGAGACTTGTTGGGAAGCTAATTTACTTGTCACATACCAGGCCCGATATAGCTTATGCTATTAGTGTTGTGAGTCAAATCATGCACAATCCCAAAGAATCACATCTCAGTGCAGTGTACAGAATCTTGCAGTACTTGAAGGGTACACCGGGAAGAGGAATTCTGTTTAAGAAAGGAGAAGGACTGACTCTATGCAAGATCCGTAGTTGATAGAAGATCAACCTCAGGATATTGCACCTTCCTAGGTGGAAATCTCGTAACTTGGAGAAGCAAAAAACAGAATGTGGTTGCGAGGTCCAGTGCAGAAGCTGAGTTTAGAGCGATGCATTTGGGATGTGTGAACTGTTGTGGACGAAGATAATCTTTGAAGATCTGAAGGTTAGGTGGGAAGGCCCAATGAAGCTGTATTGTGACAACAAATCAGCCATCAATATTGCACACAATCCAGTGCAACATGACCGTACTAAACATGAGGTGGATATGAATTTTATTAAAGAAAAGCTGGACAGTGGCCTAATTTGTACTCCTTTTGTTTCTAATAATGATCAACTCGCAGACGTGCTCACCAAAGGGTTGTCTAGTGCTGTTTTTCAAAAAATAACAAGCAAGCTTGGAATGGATGATATCCATTCACCAGCTTGAGAGGGAGTGTGGGAAAACAATCCCTGGCTTTTAGGGATTAGTCAACAATCCTTGATTAGTTAACAATCCCTGATCTTTAGGGATTAGTCTGACTTTTCAGGATTGATTTTTTATTTTGCATTTATTCTGTAATTAGTTACCTAGAATAGCATTGTTTTTACTGTATATAAACAATGTAATCTGCTCTTCATTCTTTAATACAAACAGGATACAATTATCCATTCAGAATTTATGTTCTTTGTCAATACCAATACGTAAGGTCCAAGTTCTACTGAAGCAACTAAAAGAAGTTCCTTAAAGTTTGGAATTTCTTTAGAATAAAACCATATATGAATGGTACATAGCAAGGAAATGTTAAACAACAAATACAGGATACTTAATTAATAGGAAAAGCTTATCATTTCAAAGAGAGAACATTTGGAGAAAAGGCATCCACATTCACATCTTGATTGGTAATGCCATGCCTAACTTAACTGCCTTCCATACATGCGTCAAGGACATGCCTATTATCATCCACATTCTCAGCTTGATTAGTACTTAAGACTTAAGTAATCACTCTCGAATCTTTAATCAGACACTTCAAAAACTTCAAAACTTCCAAAGTGATAATCACCAAATTCACATCAACATCAGGAAACTCATTATGCGGAATCCTAATCTGTGCAACCATCTTCTTTACCAATTTCATATTAAACATCACTTGTCAATATATTTGACTTCTGCATGCTCTCACAAATTCTTCATGCAAAATTCTTGATAACAGAGTCATAATGAAATCCACAATGGTTCTTCAACGCATTTCAATATTTATAATATAGTCATACACTGTTTTAAACTTTATAAATAGTTGATAGAAGATCAATCTCGTAATAGAAAAAATAGTCATTGTTGGTAGATCCGTGGCCACTATTGCAGGCCAGGGAGACATTGTTCTAAGCCCATCCATAATTGTTAAAATGTGTTACATGTACCTAAGTTATCTACAAACCTTGTGTCTGTTCAACGACTTACAAAAGACCTAAATTGCAGTATGGTGTTTTCTCATACTTCTTGTGTATTTCAGGACCGAGTTACGAGGAGGACGATTGGACATGCTAAGGTAAGACATGGCCTTTATTATCTTGAGTTACCTAGTTGGAACAATCACCTCTTTTATTTCTGTCCAGCAACTCTCATTCCAATAAAGACCAAATTTGGCTTCACCATTTTAGACTTGGACATCCTTCCTTTAGTGTTCTTAGTGCCATGTTTCCAACTTTGTTTAAGAAAGTTAATTTGAATGAGTTTCAATGTGAGGTTTGTGAATTTGCTAAACACCGACGTGTGTCCTTTCCTTTGAGTAATAAAAGAAATACTGTCCCCTTTTTTTATCCACAGTGATATTTGGGGTCCATCTCGAGTTCCCAACATTTCAGGGGCTCGTTGGTTTGTCTCATTCATAGATGATTGTACTCGGGTCTCATGGATTTATTTGCTAAAACAAAAATATGATGTGAGCAACATTTTTCCTATTTTTCATACAGTGGTCATAACTCAATTCAATGTTAGAATTAAGAGGTTGAGGAATGATAATGCTAGAGACTATTTAATCAAACCTTGTCTCCATACTTTCAAAAAGGAGGAATTATTCTTGAATCGTCTTTTGTCGACACACCCCAACAAAATGGAGTTGCCGAAAGGAAAAATGGTCATTTGTTAGCCTCTGTTCGTGCTCTTTTGTTTCAACAAAATATTCCAAAAACTTTTTTGGAGGGAAGCTGTCCTTACTACAACTCATTTAATAAATTGTATCCAGTCTCGAGTACTTGATTTTAAAAGTCCAATAGAGGTGTTTTTAAGTATTTTCCAAATTTCAATGTCAACGAAGTTAGTTCCTAGAGTTTTTGGATATGACTCATTTGTTCATGTTCACTCTCATGGTCGAAACAAGTTAGATGCTAGAGCAGTCAAGTGTGTCTTCATAGGATATTCACCTACTCAGAAATGGTACAAGTGCTACAATCCTATCACCCGTAAAACCTATGTTTCTACTTATGTCACTTTTGCTGAAAACAAAAGCTATTTTTCTAGCTCTTATCCTCAGGGGAAGGCATCATCTATGGAGGATAAGGATTTCTTTTTGAGAAAACCATCAATGGTAGTTAAAATATCTCCCATACCTACAGAACCTACTTCTGAATCTTCTAAACCCATTTTTGAGACCAAGTCTATTGAGTCACCTTCTAATCTTTCGAAAGAAACATCAAAACTAACATCACCTACTCTAACAAAGCCACTACAAGTCTACTCAAGAAGGACAAAACCCGTGATCAATCCTGTGCAAGTTCAAGAAACCAAATCGTCACTTGGAACTGAGGTAAGTCCTTCTACTGAGATGTCACCTACTGTTCTTGATTTGGATCTGCCCATAGCCACAAGAAAGGGTGTTAGAAAGTGCACACAACATCCTTTATCCCATTTTGTGTCATTTGAAAAATTATCAACCTCGCACAAAAACTTTCTTACCCATCTAAACACTGTAAACATCTCATAAACCTTATCTCAGGCACTTGGCAAAGACGAATGGAAGCATGCAATGAGAGTAGAAATGGAGGCCTTGGAGAAAAATAAAACATGGGAACTAGTGGAATTACCAATTGAAAAGACGCTAGTAGGATGCAAATGGGTCTTCACAATGAAGTATAAGTTGAATTGATCCATTGAGAGGTATAAAGCGAGACTAGTAGCCAAGGAATATACACAGACCTATGGGGTGGTTTATCAGGAGACATTTGCACCAGTGGCGAGATGAACACAGTGAGGGTATTGTTATCTCTAGCAGCAAATTATGATTGGACTTTACAATAGTTTGATGTGAATAATGCCTTTTTACATGGTGATCTTGAGGAGAAAATTTATATGGAAGTTCCACCTAGCTTTGGCATAAATCTGGGTAAAAACAAAGTGTGCAAATTGAAAAAAGCATTGTATGAGCTCAAACAATCTCCCCGAGCATGGTTTGGAAGATTTACCAAAGCAATGTTAAATATGAAGTACAAACTAAGTCAGGGTGATCATACATTGTTTATCAAAGATTCGGCTTCAGGGGGAGTCACGACATTGATAGTTTATGTGAATGATATAATTGTAACTGGGAATGATCCAGATGAAAAGGAAGCTCTTCAGAAGTACATAGCAAAAGAGTTCGAAATAAATTACCTTGAAAAATTGATATACTTCTTAGGAATATAAGTATCTCAATCCAAGGGAGGAATCTTCGTTTCACAACAGAAGTATGTTCTTGATCTGTTAAAAGAAACAGATAAGCTTGGTTGTAGACCATTAAACACACCTATTGAGCCAAATCATAGATTAGGAGACTCTATGGAAGGAGAACCAGCTGACAAAGGCATGTATCACAGATTTGTGGGGAAGCTAATCTACCTGTCACACACACGGCCTGACAATATTGAAAGGCAATCCAGGAAAAAAGATTCTCTTTAGAAAGGACACAAGTATGGAACTAGAAGCATACACAGATGCTGATTATGCTGGCTGTGTTACTGATAGAAGATCAACATCTTGGTATTGTACTTTCAATTGCGAAAATTTGGTAACCTGGAGGAGTAAGAAACAACCGGTTGTAGCAAGATCTAGTGTAGAGGCAGAGTTTCAATTGATGGCACAAGGTATTTGTGAACTATTATGGCTCAATATTATCTTAGATGACTTGAAGATTAAATGGGAGACTCCAATGAAGTATTGTGATAATAAGTCTGCAATCAATATAACCATAATCCAGTTCAGCATGACAGAACTAAACATGTGGAGATTGACAGACATTTCATTAAGGAGAAACTTGAAAGCGAATAGATTTGCACTCCCTATATTTCTATAGAGAACCAGCTAGCAGATGTCTTAACTAAAGGACTAATGAGTTCAGCATTTCAAAAGATTGTAAGCAAGCTAGGGATGGAAAATATCTACTCCCCAGTTTGAGGGGGAGTGTTGGAGATCCGGGATTGACTGAAATCCCGAGATTTTTGTACTAATTATTTGTAAATTAGTAGACCATAATTATAGGAAGTTATCTGTAAATTAGGAGTTGTAAATTAGGAGATCAGTTTCCTATCTTTTAGGGATTTAGTAAAACCTTTCTAGAATACCAATATCCTCCTGTATAAATACCTAGTATCAAATTATTTTCATAAGTTGAATTCCATAATTGTCTTCAATTATCTTCTTCAGGTACCTTTAACTCAAAAAATCTGCAATGTGGTACTTTCACCTCTCAACTTTTTTTTTGTCAGTCTACTCATTTATCTTACCCTTTAGCCTTGGCCAACCCAGTGAGACCACACATCGCAATACAAAAAAGATATGTTGCAACCCATAAAATTACACCACCGAGCATTCAAATACCACTGGCAGTGATATGCCATGTTTTGATTGGTACAATATTTTCATTTTTACTTGGTCTTTTAGCCAATCTACTGATGCCTTCTACACATAATATGAAAAGGAAATGTGACAAGAACATATAAGTTACATGAAAACAGAGGTAAGAAATCAGAAAAATCTCTTTTTTGTTAATTGATTAATTCTATGGATACAAGGTTCCTATTTATAATACAAGTATGGAAACAAAATCACCTAAAATTATAGTCTAGAGTTATGGAATTATGATTTGCTAAATCAAAATAATAAATCTTAGATTATGGTAACAGCTATCTACACACTAATTTTGGGATTTCAACACTCCCCCTCAAGTTGGATCTTATATGTTAATCATTTCCAACTTGTTTATGAAATCATCGAATTTTTGTCTTGCAAGTCCTTTGGTGAAGATATCTACAGTTTGATCTTGAGTAGGAACATAGGTCATGCAAATGATCCCCTTCTTTACCTTTTCTTTGATGAAATGTCTATCCACTTCCACATGCTTGGTTCGATCATGTTGAACTGGATTAAGAGAAATATTGATCGCTGCTTTGTTATCACAGTAAAGTTTAGTTGGAAACTTCACTGTAACTTGTAGTTCTTCTAGGAGTTTTCTCAACCATAACACTTCACATATTCCTTGTGCAACTGCTCTAAGCTCAGCTTCGGCACTACTTCGAGCCACAACATTTTGCTTTTTACTTCTCCAGGTCGCTAGATTTCCACATACAAAAGTACAATATCCTGATATGGATTTTCTATCTTTGACCGATCTTGCCCAGTCAGCGTCTGTAAAGACTTCTACTCTTTTGTAGTCGTTCTTCTTGAAGAATAACCCTTTACCAGGTGAACCTTTGAGATATCTAAGGATCTTAAGCACAGCTTCCAAGTGAGCTTCCTTTGGTGAATGCATGTGTTGACTTACCACACTTACTACGAATGCAATGTCAGGTCTAGTATGGGACAAATATATTAGCTTACCAACTAGCCTCTAATATCTGTCTTTGTCAACTAGTTCCCTAAGACTATCTATTCTCTTCCCTGCTTCAATCGGAGTGTCACTTGGTTTGCATCCAAGCATACCAGTTTCTGTCAAGAGATCAAGTACATATTTTTTTTGAGACACACTGATTCCTTTCTTGGACCTAGCAACTTCCATTCCTAAGAAATATCTCATTTGACCCAGGTCTTTTACTTCAAATTCTGTGGCGAGAGCACTCTTCAACCTTTCCATTTCCACTTCATTATCCCCGGTAAGGATTATATCATCAACATAGACAATTAGAATTGTCTTCTTTCCATCTTCGGCTTGTTTGAACAATAAAATATGATCTGACTGTCCCTGTTGGTATCCTTGATTCTTTATTACTCTGGCAAACCTATCGAACCATGCTCTAGGGGACTGTTTGAGGCCATAAAGTGATCTCTTGAGTTTGCACACTGTTATCTTGCTGCCCTTTACTAAAATCTGGTGGCATTTCCATATAGACTTCCTCTTCTAACTCACCGTTCAAAAAAGCATTCTTTATGTCAAGTTGCTGAAGAGGCCAATTCAAATTAGATGCCAAAGATAAGAGGACTCTAACTGTATTCAGCTTTGCCACAGGAGCGAATGTCTCGGTATAGTCAATGCCATAAGTTTGTGTAAAATCTTTCGCGACAAGACGGGCTTTGTATCATTCTATCGTTCCGTCTTCTTTGTATTTCAAAGTAAACACCCACTTGCAACCTACTTGTCTCTTCCCTCTCGATAGCTCCACTACATCCAAGTTTCATTTTTTACCAAAGCTCTCATTTCCTCCATTACTGCATTCCTCCATTCGGGAACAGCCAACGCCTCCTGTACATTCTTTGGAGTTTTTGTACTATTGAGGTTAGAAACAAATGCTCGAAAAACAGTAGAAAGGTTCTTCTGTGACACAAACTTGGAAATAGAATGGAGTGTACATGAACGAGGTTGTTTTCTGAGAGCAATAGGTATATCAATTTCAAAAGTATTAGGCATACCTGAGTTTGTGGTTGACTCATTCACATTCGGAGCTATCACCGGGTTAGACTTTCTTGGTGCTTCGGGTGTGAGATTCTCTTGATAAATTGATTTTGGCCTTCTTGAGTAGACCAGCAACTCCCTGTCATTTTGCTTTTCCACATCTCCCCCTAAGTTCAAGGTCCCTTTTGTGTATGGCATATTAGTTTGAGAAGGAGAGGTGTTTTCGGTGTTTGGAATGGATTCAGAAGGAAGAAGTTCAAAGTCCAAAAAAAAATCTACACTAGGAATCTCCCCTGTAGAGAAGATTTTTGGAAGAAAGGAGTATTTTCAAAGAATGTAACATCAAGAATAACAAATACCTTTTTTGTGATGGATCAAAAAACTTGTAGCCCTTTTGTGTAGAAGAATATCCAATGAAAACACACTTGGTATCTCGAGGATCTAATTTACTACGATTCTGAGAGTGAACATGAACAAATGTAGTACAACCAAACACCTTGAGAGGTAAATTTGAGGGTAGACGTGAAGTGGGATAGAATTTTTTTAGGGTATTGAGTGGAGTTTCAAATGAAATGACTCGACTAGGCATTCTATTGATAAGATAGGCATATGTTAGAATGGCATCTCCCCAGAACATTTTTTTCATATTGGTAGTAAACATTAAAGCACGAGCTACTTCAAGCAAATGTTTATTTTTTCGCTCAGAACCCCATTTTTTTGTGGAGTGTCAACACACGAACTTTGATGAACTGTTCCATTTGTTTTCAGAAAATCTCCCAAGATAGAGTTAAAATATTCTGTTCCATTATCAGTACGCAAAATCTGAATTTGAGTTTGAAATTGCGTTTGAATCATGGAGTAGAAATTTTTAAACACATCACCAACATCAGTTTTGTCCTTTAAGAGATAGACCCAACAAACCCGAGTATGATCATCAATAAACGTAACAAACCATTTTGTGTGAGTGCGATTAGAAACACGAGAGGGTCCCCATAGGTCACTGTGAATCATAGTAAATGGTTTTGAAGGTTGGTGTTTTGATTTTTGAAATGAAGTACGTTGATGTTTAGCCAATTGGCAGATTTAACACTGGAAGACAAAGTTATTTTTATTTGAGCAAATAGAAGGAAATAAATGTTTCAAATATTGAAAACTAGGATGACCCATTCTAAAATGCCATAACATAATTTCACTATCCTTAGAAATAGAGGCAGAATCGCAGATTACAGTTTGAGGCTGTCCACTCGCATTGGCCTCATCAAAGTAGTAGAGTCCCTCACGTTCAATAGCACTGCCAATCATCTTCCCCGATGATAGGTCCTGAAAAACACAATGAGAGGGAAAAAATTTAGCCGAGCAATTGGTATCTCTTGTTAACTGACTGATTGATAACAAATTACAAGACAAGTTTGGAACATGGAGGACAGTTTCTAGGGTTACAGAATCAGAGATTTTGATAGTCCCTTTTCTTGCAACTGTTGAGAGTGAACCATCTGCAATTTTAACTTTGATATTGCCAGCACAAGGTGGGTATGTGGAAAAAATATGATAATTGCTGATCATATGATCAGACGCACCAGAGTCAACAATCCAAGGAATTTTGGTTTGGGAGATGGTGTTCAAGGTTGTCAAAAAATTACCTTTGTGTTATTGGAAGACTGACCAGCAGTTTGAAGGCTTGAAAACAGATTGTAGAGCTGCTCCATCTGTTTCTGGTTGAATGTATTTTTTGACTGAAGATTATTGTTGGCAGACTCCATATTCCCTTTTGTCTGATCATCAACAGAAGCTTGATATCCACGGTTTTTGTTCATCTGCCTTGGTTTTCAGTCTTGTGTTTTTCCATACAACTCCTAGCAGGTGTCCTAGGTATGCCCAGTTTTGCGACAGTGCTCACACCAAGGCCTTTTCTTCTGCTGATTCTGGCCTGACCCAATCGGTGCCCTCTTTGTCAGTAGTGCAGAGGTCTCTAGCCCAGTACCAGTGGAACCATTGGGTTTTAGCATCACTTTGAGTCTATTTTCTTCTCGCTTTACCTCTAAGAAGACTTCACGGATGGAAGGCAGAGGTTTCCGACCAAGAATTCTTCCTCTGACCTCATCTAATTCACGGTTGAGCCCAGCCAGGAATTCGAAGACTCTCTTATTTTCCAGCCTTTTCCTGTACCTCACACCGTCTCCAGGGCATTCCCATTCCTATTCATAACTCAGATCAAGCTCCTGCCATAAGGATTTCATCTCAATGTAGTATTCGGTGACTTCTCTTTCTTCTTGCTTCATTTGCCACAGTCGAGTTTTTATCTCAAATATTTGAGACGAATTCTCCACATCTGAGTACGTCTCACGAACGGCATCCCAAACTTCTCTTGCTGATGGGAGGAACATATAGGTCTTACCGATGGTAGGTTTCATGGAGTTTACCAGCCATGCAGTCACCATCGAGTTCTCTGATTTCCACTTCTGCAGGAAAGCATTGGTTGGGGATGGCTTCTTCGTTTCACCAGTGAGATATCCCAGTTTTCCTTTTACAAGTTTGATTGATTGAGCCCATTCGAGAAAATTCTTCCCATTGAGTTTCTCAACCGTGAGTTGAAAAGTGAAGTTGTCAGATCCATTTGAATTCATGGTGTTCATGACCTCCGTTTTTTCGGTGGTTTCAGCAACCGATGACCCTCTGCTGCCAATAGTGGTTTCCACCATCGATTGCTCAGGTTTGAAAACTTGGCTCTGATACCATGAAAACAGAGGTAAGAAATTAGAAAAATCTCTTTTCTATTAATTGATTAATTCTGTGGATACAAGGTTCCTATTTATAATACAAGTATGGAAACAAAATCACCTAAAATTATGGTCTAGAGTTATGGAATTATGATTTGCTAAATCAAAATAATAAATCTTAGATTATGGTAATAGCTATCTACACACTAATTTTGGGATTTCAACATTACACATTATGCACATTCTTCTTCTCCTTTTCCTCTTTTCTTCTTCTCTCCATCTTTTTTCTGTTTTCGTTCTCTCAAATCACATTCCCACACCATTCCAGTCACCATGGATTCGGCGCTAGCAAGAATATACCGGCCAGTTAATCCTTTCCTTTTTTTCTTCTTCCTCCCTTTTTCCCTTCTTGCATTTCCTAGCTCTAAAAATACCTCAAATTCTCTATTCTTTCTTTGGTTTCAAATTCAGCATGAATACGACACTCATGAGATGACTTAACATGATTCCTCAACATTCGATTTGATTTGTGGTTAATTTGGGGTTGGATCTGAGGATTTTGGCTATTGTGGGTTCCAAGGGTGTTTGGTTTTGGGCTAATTGATTATAATTTGACTAATTCTTGGTTGAATCCAAAGTCAAAACTCGTACAAAATTACTGAAATTAATTGTAATTACTAGGTTTTGAAACAAAGAACTTACACTTCTACGTTGGGATCTTATCACTTTTTCCTATATTATGTATTTAAATTTGTTAAGAATGGAAGTGAGAAAGGAGGACAACAAAGAAATGAAAGGGAGAAAATACACTGCTAAACCATCGGCCATGAAAAGTGGCAATGAGAGAAAGAAGCAAAAAGTGTGTGCGAAAGAAAGTGGGGAAAAATTGGTTTTTAGATAAAGGAAGAAGGAGAGAAGAAAGAAAAACAAGGTGAAGAAAAGAAAGAAAGAAGAAAGTAAAAACTACTGAAAAAACTATAACCAACCACATAATGTCACATCACTACCATGTTGTTGACACGCAAAACATGTTTCATGTTTTTCATTTAAGAAAATAAAATAAAAAATAATCTTTGAAAACATGAAATTGGGAATATTTGGAACCCTTACTTGACATGATTAAAGTATGCAACACCAAATTCCTTGGTTAACAAGTAAACTACAACAAAGAACCTGAGTTGTGATAGAAAATGTTTAATCAATAAAAGAACTAGCAAGCAAAAATATCATTATTTAGGGTTATGATACATTCAATTCCACTAAAACTAAACCTGTCCTAATCCATTTCCTCAATAATGAGGAAATGAATAAATTAGTTACTAGCAGATCTTGTTAGTTATTTGACATGAAAAAAAGATCCATTAGGTTCAGTTCGTCTCCCAACAATAAAATTGTCTCAAAGAAAAAACTAGAAGATGGCCACAATTCCATGCATACAGGAAAAGTACCAAGAAATCACCCCTTTATTAAGAAATTAAAAGGAAAAAGAAAAAGAAAAATCCAAGGAAACTTCGAGAACAAAATAATGGTATTACTTTTTGGTGCCAGACAATTAACTAAAACAAGTCAAAGAAGGATCTAACATTATATTGACATACCTTGAAAACATTAAAAGGCATCTGTTTCTGAATACGAAAGCTATGAACTTTGTCATGATCCACAAGATCAAAGTATATATCCCTTCCAATCTGTTCAACTAGGTCCTCATTACGTGCAACCTGATGGCATAGAAAAATGAGATCAAAAACCATATACTTGAGAGAGAGAGAAGCATAAGAAATATCTTACCTTTATAACAGTATACAGATGTGCCTCCTCTTTTTCTTTTCTCTTTTGCTCCTTTTCTTCTTGCTCTTTCTTCAATCGTATCTGAAATGTGTTCACAGCACACAGGAACATTTTGCAGTGAAGATAAACAGCATTGCAAATTTATATTACTACTAACAAGAACCGACAGCCATCTTACTCTCAGGTGTTCAGCAATGTCCTTCTCATCCACATTACAGATTATTTTGTCCTTGTCACTTTCTCGTATATACACAAGCATTTATGCATTTGAATATTTAGTAAATTTAAATGGAGTGTTGATGAACCCAGTATTTGTCTGTGGTAACTGTTGAAGGGAAGCAGGTTAGACGAAAAGTATCAAATGAAAGAAAGCAACAGCATAAAAGAAATTTCAATTTTAACAAACAATAACCAGTGAATAGTACCTCTTCTTCACCACCATACTGCTCCTCCAATGCCTTCTTCACGTCTTCTTTTGTCACCCATTCGTCATCAAACTTAAACCTAGATGACCAATCCCAATTAACAGTTTAACACTAATAGTGAGCATGAATAAAAAAAGGAACATAATGATAGGCAATTAGCATATAAGCTTGGATTCAAGAAATTTTAGAAAACATGATAGGTACCACTGATCTGAGAGGGTTGGCCTGATATAAGCATAGTAGTGCCCACCATGCACCCTTCCACTCTGAACCAAAACACTGCATAAAATGTTACAGAATTATGATTATGTTATTACAACCCTCTCGCACGCTCATCTATCCAAGTAATAAAAGAATAGTTTACATTGTTTAAAAATCAGTTAAATTAAGAGAAAAAGATGGAGAAAACTTTGGCACAAAGAGTAAAATAATGGCAGAAAGAAAATCTCTACTTGCAAAACTTAAATATTAAAATACCAATACACCCTTAAGTTGACATTTTATGACTACTTTATTTGATTATTCAGTAAATTACTGAACTGGCCACACCAAATCCATGGAGACCAACTCAACTACTGGCTTAACATATTAGTAGAGGTGTTCATGGACGGGCTGGGCCAGGCCCGATTGACAAGGAAAAATCCTTGCACAAGGCTCGTTCTGTAGGGCCTCCAAGGCCCTTTTCTTATTTTTTAATATTAAAATATTAATATTTTATACTTTATATTTTTAAATGTATTTTAAGATTAAAATTAATTAAAAAATTAAACAAAAAATAAGCTATATTAGCATAAATTATTATTGCAAAGCAGAACAATGATTATAATACCCATAAAGATAACTGACATGCGCTTATCCATCAGTTGAAACACGCACAATTTCATATAAGGCAACAGAAAATTTTCAGTAATAGCCAACTTCATTAAACAAACAACAAACAATGCTTCTTAATATCAAGTGACCAATAAAGCTTAATAATTAATTGTTATAATGACGATGATGGCACCTTAGGGGTGGCTTTTTTGTTTCTTCAGTTATCCCAAAAAAAAATGGCGATGGTGGTGCTAGTGGTGATGATGATGACAATAGCGTAAAATATCTAACCAATGGAAAGCCAGGTTCCAACAAAAAAAGGACCCAAAAAAGGAAGAAAAATAAAGAAACCACAACAGAAATAATGGTCATGCCCACTACGATGGAGGTGAAGCAAAAACTCAAAGCTATCATCAAAATGATCAACCACAAGAATGGAGGTATGAATAGACTATCAATTAACAGATAACAATTATAATTGACAGTACAACACATCTGATGTAAGAGATCCAAAAAGAATTATATCAGCTCAAGGAAGAGACTACACTTAGGTAGCTGTTTGGTATCACTTTTAATATCACTGTAGTGATCTAATTACCATGGTGATAAGATCAAGGTGATTTGATCACTCGTGATCTTAGATTACCATGTTTGGTGTAATATTATAAATCATTGGTGATATAAATTATTGTGTTTGGTATTGCATAGAAAAAAAAGATCACCGAATATAAAACATCCAAAATAATCTTATTATTAATAATAAGATTTCTTAAAAGAAAGCAACAATTTCAATTTTCATTGAATGAACAATTTATAAAATAAGAACTCGTTGTTCTATAGGAAATTATAAGGTATGAATCAATTTTGATGAGTATAATTCAAAGCTATTGACATGTTTACATTAAAGGGTCACATAAGTTGTCTTGTATAAAATAATTAACATGTGAAGATTTGCTTATAAAAACTAAAATTTGAAGAGAAACATATTTTGGTGGGCACCACTTTGAGGGTAAATTTGTCTTAAAATGATTTTGAAGATCATTCTCCCTCGGTGATAAAACTTTACAACCTTTTTGGATGGGATTCAAATCACCCCAAAAGACAGTAATCTCCACATAGTATTCCCAAGTTATTACCAAACACAATGATCAAATCACGATGATTAACTCACCTTCGATTTTACAGAGATCACCCTATACCAAACGCCGCCTTAAAGATGAAATTATCTTTTCTGTTACTTAAGGTAGTCATAGGTTAGAATGATTTTTCTAATGTTCAAATTAAAGCAGGATTATTGTAAATTGGAAATGATCAGAAATTTATTAAAAGATGCATAATTCTTTGGGTTAGCTAGTGGAGTATTTTTCTTATCAAACAAAACCTTGTGGTTTACAGTATTCTTATATTTCCCTTTGTCTTTCTCGCTCTTCAAACTTGTTGTCAGGCACATTTTAGGAATTCTATGAATCATTGAAATCTAATTGAGTGATACTTCTACATGTTTTTACATAACCGATTAGATTTGATTAAACATTATATCGTGAAACATGCTTACTTGATTGAATGATCTAGTAATTTGTAGTAAAAAATGATTAAACTTTTACACTTTCGAGTTTCGCTGAAAACCTGTCCTTTTTTTATAAAAGTCCCTTACGATCACGAGAGGGCAGGAAGGTAGCTTCCTGTAAATACAATGATAATTACAGCATGACAAACTGAGCAAATACCTGTGAAGAGTATAAAGGTTGTGCACACTTCTGTCTGCCTCAGGTGATAAATACTTGTCATTCTCCCTATCTAGATCAAGTTGCAAGGGGAACTCGTAGCGATCATTTATCTGTTACAAAAAGTACGATTAAAATAAAAAGTTAATAAAGAAATGTTTCCGCAGATATCAGAGATTAAAGATGACAGGTTGAGACAAATGCATACACATGTGATTGCATGCACATACATACGCATATGAGAACAAAACAGAAAGAGTCCAACAACATTTTGCAAGCTTTCATTCAAATAAATCCTCAACAAAACCTATTCTCTCCCAATTTTCCATGTATGATGCCCTAAAAAAATTTACCTTACACCTATTTGTTGTTGGACTCGGGTACGAGTATCGGGTGCTGGTATGTGTTTAGGTGTTTGACACGTCAATTGCCTTGAACTTAAGACACGGGGATATGGCATAAAAGGGTCCGAGAGAAGAATACGGGGTGCGAAGACTCATTTTACATGTACTTAAGTATAATATATATATATATACACACACACTCACAAATATAGTTACATGAATTATTTGTTTGATTATGACAATTAATTTCAATTTAGGTGATGATTGTAAGGGATGAAGAACATATTAATATGTTTTCTTGCATATGGTTAATGTAAAGTCAACTTATTTTGAAGGGAGCTATGAAATTTTATGGTTGCATATTTAAGGAAAATTGGAAAGACAAGTTTTCATGTGTAGAATTGGGCCATTTATCTTTTGTTGAGCCTAAAATGCTTAAAGATTATAATCAATTATTTACCCATTTTATTTGAAAACTGACCCAGTAAAGATAAAGAAAAAGTTGAAGGCATAGTCCAAATAAAAAAAATTAAACCTTTGTGGGCTGAAAGCCCAAAACCCAAGTTGAAAACTCTTCTTTTCTCTTCTTTCATAACGCAACAACTGGTAAGTACCAAAAAAAACCAGCAACTAGTTCTTTCTCTTCTAGATGCGCAACCAAGAGGAAGCCATGACCAGCCACATTTTTTCCTTCTTTCTTTTCTCTCTATTTCACCTTCTGTTTTCTTTTTCTTAACTCATTGATTTCTAGTTTTTCTCTCTTTGAAATATTCCCTATGTTTTCTCTCATTACCCATGATGGTAACACTGATCTACAGATCTCTTGTTGGCTTTGGGGTTCTGGTCATGGGTTGAAGATGAGTCCAAAGGTTTTAGCTGTGTCAAACGCAGATCCCAGATCATACGCAGGGTCGGGTCGTGTCGTGTCAACACCGATCCTTCTCAATTTTTGCCGAGTCCAAGCAACAAAGCCTTACACCATCTCTCTCCCACTTTCATGCACAATTTACAAGCCTACATGCTCTAATAATATCATATTAGTATCTTGGTTATTTTGCAACTGCTTCAAGGAGAGGAAATAAATTCAAGACCAAGATCCTATTGATTCTTTTTCCGGAAGGGTCCTTTACATAAATTGCAAATTGATTGTCATGGTAAAGGATAGTACAAGCAAAGAAAAAACTTCGTACTTTTTTGACTATTGAATCGTGAACAAATATCATGGGGCCAAGTTAAAAATGGGAACCAATAGACTTCATAATACTATTCATATACTCAAAACACATTTATGTTAAAAGCAATGCTATCTAGCAAAGGCTGCAAATTATATATATTACTATTTGTACTTATTAATAAAACAAAAAAATGGTCTCGGAAAATATATGTAAACCGTTACCATTAACTTCTAAAGTAAAATAGATAGATGCTAAAAGAACCAGGTGCAAATAATGCGCGAGTTCATCGTCTCCCTCCATCCATAAAAAGTTGTAGGCAACAGGATATTCACTACATGAATCAACACTAATATACTTGAAAACAAGTCACCTATGTACCATTCAATAGTATTGAGAGTTAGAAATATCTTAGGACTAAATCTTTTAAGAAGGTAAAATATTAATCTCAATATAGAAATACTCCAGGAAATTAAAAAATTTCTTCTATATATTCTTACATTAACAAATTAGAAACAATTCAAGTATCTTCATTTTATTTAGAAATAAGGGAAAGTATCTTAAGAATTCCAAATATAATCTGAAAAAGAAGTTCCAATACTAATCTTAGAAGTAAATTCTCACATTAAACATATTTGGGTAATCAAATAAAGTTTACAGACAATCATTTTGATCGAACAACTCCTTGGAAAGGGAAGATAAACTTCAAAATATCATAAGAAATCATCTCTCTGAGTCTTTCATGAACCAAAATAACATAAAAGTTAAACCAAAAAAAAAAAGAGTCCATGAACCATAAAAATAGAAAGCCACCTATACATTCATCTAAGAGAACCACCATATAGAATCTACTTATGTAGAGCCTTATCCCAGTTTGTGTAATTAAATATGCTTAGAATTCAAGAAGCTATAGTAAATGCTTAAGAGTAACTTTAACCGACCAAATTCGAACAAGACAAGAATGCCATTCATAAAAGCTGCAGAAATATTAAACAGAAGATAGAGTTGTCTACTCAGCTACTAACCTTTACCATAGTATCCCGCACGAAATTATACTCAAAACGTTTTAACTGAAGTTGAAGGACAGGAGGAAGGTCAATAAAAAGAACACCTTTCAAAGCATCCTGAAAAAGGCCCAAAATCCCATAAATTCTTTAGAGAGAACATTTAAGCAAGATAGTAAGACAAGTATCCATGTCAAGAAAACTATATCCTCTATAATCAAAACATCCCAAATCACAACCATGAGGGAAAGCAATTGCTTTCCCAAGCATATTTAAATAAAGAAACCCGATAAAAGAGACAACGCAGACTAGCCAAAGACAAGCAGATTTGAATCAACTTATCGAAGTCCTTCAAAGTTTTTCTAAAATGTAAAATCTGATTATTATGATCTAGGTTTCCATGTAAAATAGTTGAACTGATGGTTTTCTCCAAGGCATCTCACCTGTAAACCATATTGTTCAGCATGACACCTACTGTCACCCTCAAGACGCTCCACTTCAACATATTTGTCAAAAGATGCATAAACATCCTTACAGCCTTTGACATCAAGCTGAAGATCTACAAATAATTGCGTCAAATTATAAGGCCCACAAAATCAATCTTTAAAAATCTAGTCATCCATTGTAATCTTAAAAATTGTACCATAAAATGATTCCTTTCGCATTGACTTAAAGTCCACATTGATGCATTCAATATAATTCATATGATGCCCTTCAAACAATTGTTGTATTGTACCCTCCACAACTGTTCCCTAAGACAGTTTTTAAGAAGAGAGAAATTTTCAGTAACTCTTTAATACTAATAGAAGAAAACTCATATACCTTCATTTTGTCTTCAAGCTTTTCACAGAGAACCCTATTAAGTTCCAGAACATCATGCTGCATGAAAGAATCATATGTGTCACATCCAAAAGATTTTGTCAACTCCTTGGTTGCCACACTAGTGTCACTATACTGGAGCTTATAAAATAGACTCTGCAAAGCCAGCGGAATGTTCCCTAAGGGCATGTCATTCTCAGTTGTTGGCATATGATACACAGCCTGCAATGTATAGTTCGAACATTGAACTTCCTTGAGATATTAACCATATGAAATGTAATAAAGAATAAATATACTAACCTTTCTAAAGAAGGGAATATGATAGAGAGTTTGCAGGAGAGAGTTCATATAGCAGGTGGCTCCCTGGTTCTTGAGTCCAACATAACCAGTCTCCTTTTTCGAGTCATGTGCCCAATAATAAGCAGCCTTACCCACAGCAACATCAGCTTCTACTATGCATGTGTCATTCACAAGAAATCCTCTACTAGGGTCATATAATTCACCAAGGGACATGAATGAAGTGAAGCCCCAATCACTTTCATGTGCATTAAACTGATGTTGTGTGTCTGCAAAAGCAACAGAGTGTCAACCACACAAAATTTGAGCCTACGTGATCAAGAAAAAACAAGTGGACACCAAGGTAATTTCAAGAAGCCTAAGTTTTCTACGTACTAAACATCGGGTAACTCATCAGCATCTTTATGTAGAGCATTGTTATGGAGGAAGTTCATTTTAAAAATTGATCACCTCCTCTTTCTTAGCTGAATTTCAACAAATTATAGGAAAATCCACTCATTATTTCACACTCCAAATTATCCAGAATTAAAAAGCCAAATGGAGTTGTGATTTCTTCTGGTTGGGTTATTATAGTTTTCTGGTTGTCTAGGGTTGCTTTACTACAATCAGCCTTGCTCTTGAGTTCATTAGAACCAGTTTCAACTATCAATTTATGTGATTCCAAATCAATAGTTCTATCAGTATAAATGTTGGCTTCAACTAAGCATGCATCATTAACGAGATAGCCTCTTTTAGGGTTGCGTAAGACACTAAGAGGTAAGAATAAAGTGAAGCCCCAATCATTCTCCTTTGCGCTAACTCATGCTCAGTGACTGCCAAAAGCAAGAGTGTCTATCATCACCAACCACTTGAGTAAACAAGCTAACGACAGATTCTAAGAAGAAGAGAAAAAGGCATGGATAACATAATTTGGCATCTGGTCTTAATTCCAAAGCTTCAAATAAAGGTCAGGTTTCATGTATTTACCATCTGAGCGACTGAGCCAGGGCCCAGGGACACATACAAAATAAATTTTCAGCCCCGAACACAAATATAAAACAGCCAAAACAGAATAACAGGAAGCAGTAGCAAAGAAAAACAAATTACAATAGACAACAAGAAGCTAAACAAGGAATGAAAAGAGATTTTGATCAGGAACAATCAGTAAAACAAATTGTAAGTGACTTCTTTCCTGTAGCGTTGACGGATAAAAAGTACGGTGGCTGTACTTCAACTATTTAATAATTAAAAATTCACAAATGGGGAAAAAGCAATAAATCAAGTTGCTCTGACTTGAGTAAGTGTTAAACTATGTTGCTCCGATTCTTCATTTTTCCTGAATTATTTGTGTCTGACATATATATGGATATGGGTACGAAAGTTCGACCCTCCATATGGAAAAACTTTGAAAAATTTGAACATATCCGTGATGAACACCTACCTTTATTCTGACACTTACCCCAATCCGAGTAACATAGGTGCTAAATATGAATGTGTCTAACATATGTATATTCAGTTGTTTCAAGTAAAAAAGAAAAAAAAAAAAAAAAAAAAACTATACCATGTTCCTTAAATATGTATTGTAAACCTGATAAGTAGCACAAGTAATAAGAACAACCACAACGTGGTGATTATTAGTTAATTTTATAGGAATGTTAGTGCTGCAAAATACCTTTTGCAATGGAAGTTTTACGATAAATTTGGTTGATGACAGCTAATCTGAAAAGGGCATATCTACTCAATCCGCAAGGTAAACTTGCTGAATCTGCAAAATCTACATAAATTGATAAATGATCCTCACCGTTCCCCTTTGGGAAGATAAGAAGACGCCTGCATGCCAAATAATATTGCAAATTAAACATAACCAAAGCAACCAAATTAACCAACAAAGCAAAAAGAAGATCAAAATTACCATTTCTCGCCATCAACATAGAAAATTTCAGAGTAAAGCTTCTTGTCTTTGATACTCGAGAAATTCTCAATCCTCCATGTGAACTTCCTTAATTGCTGATTAATATCCATAGACTGGGAGAGACACTATCCATAAACAAAATTAAACTTACAATCAAACTTTGATTCTTCCTGCTACTTATTCTCAGTGTTATTTATTTATAATCTCAATTTCCTATTGTTTCAAATTTGATTTATTCTCAAAAAGAGTCTATAAAAAAGCTCCGATTTAAGTCTTCCCTGACTAGTGACTAGGTATCTTTGGTTTTATATTTTCTTTTTTCTCCTTTTTCAAAAGCTTATTTCTTAACCTTTAAGATTTTTTTTACTATTCATCACTTTACATTTTGCCCTTTTAAATCGTGTACTAGAAGCTGGCAAAGAAAAAGAAAAAATAAATAAATATTTATATTTATCTATTTATATTATTAATAAAATAATTAATTGAGTTTGATGTTACTGAGTCAACTGATATCAATTTAATTATTGAAATGACATAAAAATTTGAATTAAATTATATAAAAAATTTATATAATAAATAATAAAAATATCATTTAATATGAAATTTAATATTTTTTTAAGAAAATTTCACACATGAAATAAAATTATCCATTACTTTAGATAAAAAAAAAATTTTCACCCAAAATGTGTCAAAATTTAATACTATTATAAAACTCCTAACTTTGTTGATGTCACGAGTCAAGTGACACCAATTCAATTGATGAATTGACTAAAAAATCCAATAAAATTATTTTGATAAATATAAGATTAAAGATACTTGTATCTTTAATCCTAAAAATGCAATTAATTATCTATTTTTTTTAAAAAATCCAACTTTTTACTTTAAAAAAAAGTTACCCATTTTTTTACTGCATTATTTCTTTAAAAAGAAAAATTAAAAAAAAAAGTCTATATATAATGTAGTTGACTCAATTAGTATCATTTAAGAAAAGTACAAAAAAATTAAATTTAAATTATAATAAAAAATAAAATTAAGGGTATCTAAGTTTTTTAATTTTAAAAATAATTATCCACTAAAAAGGTACTCACATTTTTTAATATATTTTAATTTTTTTAAAATAATAACTACTCACTTATATTTTTAATTTATTATTATTTTTTTAAATATAATATTTTTTTGAGTTAAAAACAGAATTCGAAAATGTCAAATCTTTGATGATTTCATAATACATGATTGAGTTGTGAAAACTTCTGGATAGGTATCCTACATCTGAACTGAATTCTTTCTGATTAAAGAATTTCTTTCTAATTGTTCTGTAACAATTAAGAGATTCTCTAAAAGAAATATGAGATTCTGTTTTTGGCAGTAAGATGCTATAGGGTGGTGGTAAAGTTTCACCCACTTTTGTGGGTGTGATAAATTTTAATCTATACTATTATAAAATTATTGATTGAGTTAATTTCACGAGTAAAGTGACATCAACTCAATTGGTAAAAATACAAAACAACCGAATTAAATAAAAATAAATGTCTTTTAATATTTTATATAATATTTTTAATAAAAAAATTTATCTATGTACTTTTTAAAAACTACCCACTTAAAAAATTACCAAAATTTCACTCACTTTTTAAAAAAAATTCCCACTTAAAAAAATTATCTATTTTTTATATTTATTTTTAAATATATATATATATATATATATATTCACTCAAAGAATGAGTGTCTGTCATATTTAAAGTTTATGAATGAATTGATGTCACAAATCAAGTGACATCAACTCATTTAATAAAATTACTTAAAAATTTTAAAATAAATATTAATAATACTATAAAATTAAATAAAATTATATCTTTTTATATCTAAAAATTACCTACTAACATAATTCTTTTTATTCACTTTTTTTTCATCACTCAGTGGATGTACCATAAAGTATAAAAATAGAATAAAATGAATTTTACTTAAAAATCAAAATAAAATAAATTAAAAAATATTTATATTTTTTATTTTTATAAACAGACATTTAAAAAAAAAATCTACCCTATTGAAAAAATTACTACCACATATTTATTGCTGGAACTTCCTCATCTATTTAAAATATTTTTAAAAAGAAAACTATTTACCCATCAAGTAATTTAAAAAAAAAATCATAATTTTATTTAAAGTAAATATTTTTATGTGTCAAAATCTAGTATTAAATAAAGAAGAACAGAAATAATTATTCCTTTTTCAACTAAAGTAATAAATAATTAATGTTATATTTGATTAATTTGTTACATTTTGTTAATTGTTTTTTTTTTTCAAATTTGCAAACATAAAAAATGAAAGTGTGTTTAAACATAACAAATAAATAAAGTTTTTTGGATAAGTGAAAATTAAAACAAAATGCAAAAAAATATTTTTTTATATGGAATAATTATATATGTGGTATTTTATCCCTTTAACCATTTTTTACTTCTTATTCTTTACTTTAATCTTTTATGGATTTTTGTAGACCAAAAAAGTATATAATACAAAATAAGTAGCGAAAAAAACAAAAACATCATTTAAACCGAAGACGTTGGGTGTTGTTTAATAAATTGGATAAATATAACACTGAAAATGATTTTTTAGTTATGAAAATTTTAATATTGGTTTATAATATAAAAGTTATTTGGTATGTGACTAAAAATTAAATATATAATAAAGTTTTTATTAATATTTTTATAAAAGTTAGATAAGATTTTATATGCATTTCTAATTGGTAAAAATTAAAAAGAAAAGAGCGGTTGAAAGGAAATAATATAAAATTAATGTAATTAAATAAGTTTTTTCTTTAAATAAAATTGACTTAATATATTAAGTAGTTGAAACTTGAAAGCTATTTAATATTTTTTCGTTGAAAATCTTTTATTAAGTGATTTTTAAAAACGAATTATTGAACGCATTAAAAATAAAATAACTTAAAATTTTACTTTTCAATATTTTTAAAATATTCAATGATTTATCAAACACAAAAATTAATATTTTGAAACTTAAAAATGCAACAAATGAAAAAGGATATGAAATCCTAGGTAAAGTAAATTAAAAGGAAAAAATAGAAAGTGATGTTCAATCTTTCCTAATTTATGTTAATTAATATTTTACAGAGATGTTCTATAAAATAACGAAAGTTAATTTTAAAAAATCATTAGTACTGCATCAACAAAAATATATATCAATTTGTCAATACATATATAATTTAAATTATGCTTTTTACCATTTGCAGAATAGTAGAGAACAAGAGATTGAAGCATGGTAGTTAGTATCGTACCGATACAGGTCGTAACAATCGGTACGTATCGATTTTGAAGAAAAACGAAATAGAATCAATATTGTACCGTTTCGATTTTTGTACAGGTCTGTATGGACCTATACTGGTATGTACCGACTCGTAATTGGTACAAGATTTTTATAAATAAAAAAAAATCACTTGATTTTTTAACCAATTCCTAATACTTTTTAGTTATAATAATTTTTACTTTTTTATAATTTCATTCAAAAATATATATTTATTAAATTAGGTTGTTGAATCTAATTAATAATAATTTTTAAAAAATTTCTTTTAATTTTATTTATGTATGATTAAAAATTTTAGATATTAAATATTTAAAATTTTATATTTTTCATATAAACATATATATGTATGCAATTGAGATGTATTTGTACATGTATATAATATATATTTTATTAAAAAATTTGAAAATGAGCTTTATAAATATATATATGAAAATTTTTTGAAAAATATCGATAAATCCGAAACGGTACGCCGAAACATATCGATACCAATACGCACTAATATAAAAAATAAAAAAAATACGTGTCCACCGATACAGACTATGAAGGCCAATGGAGGAGTCAAAGGATCAGAAAAGTTGGTAAAATTACCCATGCATGCACTTCAATATCAGCCTTTACAAGCTGCCCAAGCACGTGCTGATAGCTTGGATAGTTATCCTAAACAAGCTGCCCACTTTTCTCAGACTTTCCTCTTGGCTTGTTTATGTTTTCTTTATAAGCAATCTTTCTCTTGCTCCTATAAATAAACTGGTATGAAATAAGGTGTTGCATTGTTCTGGAGTTCAAAAGGTTATGGGTTCAATACATTTGATAATTTTGAATACGATGCGAAAAAATAACATAAATATGTTTATTCAAAAAAGGGTTTTGCTAACTAGTGATTGGTTAATATATTATTTATAACAATAACATTGTATTAACTGTAGTAGTTGACAACTTTTTACATTATTTTCAATGTATTGGATGAAGATATTATTGTATACAGTAACCTTAAAGAGTTTTCTTAAGTCACTTATTAGCAAAATCTTTCAAAAAAATAGATATGAAGTATATAAAATATAAACAATATCAGCCTTTAATCTGTCCAATCTAACCAGGCTTTGAATTAAGATCATAAGTCTGAAATAAGATTAGGTATTTTAGAAAGGATTTTGCTAACGACTGTCCTTCGATAACACTTTAAAATTATCATATTAGGTAGTTATAATTTTCAATACATTGAAAATTATCAAATTAACTATCAACCATTGCATTTGATATAAAAGTATTATTATAAATAATAATTTAACTAACTTTTACAAGCTCTCTCAATACACTCCTTAGCAAAATTCCTAAAATTCTTGGCCCTTCTTCCAAATCCTGAATCAGGGTACCAGTTGTTCTTCTTTGTAGAGTCTTAGGATGGAAAATCGAATTAACAAATTTTTACTTTTGATTTCGGGATGCACCTAAGCAAGTGGATCTTATAATGAATAGGCCAAGAAACATAGGAGATCCTCACTTCATTGAGTTTAAACAAAAAATTTGATGAGAGAAAGAAACAAGGAATTTTAACTAAAAGTGAACATGTTCAAACGATTACATCATGCACATCCACGAAATATTATATAGTGTTGCTCAAAAGAGCAATATTTTTTTTATAAAAAAAAACCGCAGTCTAAGAATAGGGAAAGTTATTGCAGATGCTGAGATTTAAATTTTAAACCAACTGGATGTCGCCTCTTTTTAAGGATAACTGTATGAACCAAGTGAACTAAAACCTGAGTTCAAAAAGAACAATATCGTATAATAGTTAATTTGTTCCCTTTAAATCTTTCCTTTTATAGAAGAAATGAAACCTTTCATTTTGCCCCATTCTGCCTCAACAGTCTTCTCCTCCTCCTCTGCAACCTTGGCTTTGGCCTCATACTCTGGCCATTCCTTTCCCAATGCTTCCAACTCCGTTTTGAATCTCTTGGAACTTCTAAAAGTTTCCTTCTGCTCAGCCAAGATATTCTCTTTATTCTTTTCTGCCTCATCAACTTGCTCATGGAGGGCATCAAGTTTTTGCTCTACCTGTTTCACCTCTGCCTTGACCTCTTTAAATTTGATTGGATTAAGCTCCAAATTACGAGTAACTGTTAGCTTGACAGATTCCTTCTGAGTAAGGAGATTCTTCTCCTGCAATGCTTTAACTACTCGCTGAGGTAGTTCTTTAAGGTTTTCTTCCATGGCTAACAACTCACTTTTTTGCTCAATTGTAAGGTTAGAGGAACAATCAAAATTTGATAGGATCTTGAATGCCTTCTTCAGTGGAGAATATTTCCCTGAATCATAAAAATTGGCAGGGGCCATATTCAAGGCTTCTTCTATTTTGACAAGAGCTTCCTTTGCTTCTTCTTGAGAAGAATCAATGTTAGAGCTTGCAAGCTCAGACTCTAAGCTAGTAAAGAATGTGTCCATATCTTCCTCAGTAGGGTCTTCAGGTTCAATGGTCTGAAATGGAGGAAAAGAAAGTAAACAATAGAGATACACAGATGCATAAATATTAACAACTAACTTGGCCTATGTTACTCGGACTCGGGTGTGTGTCGGATACGGGTATGTTTCCGACACGGTTATGTTCAATTTTTTCTAAGTTTTCCATATATTTGGAGGGTCCTTGGAGGTTCATATCCCCATACCCATGTCCCGATATGTGTCGGACACTGGTGTCGGATACGGGTACTTCAAGAAAAATAAAGAGTCGAAGCAACATAGAACTTGGCTAACTTACCTCACTCCGGGAAGAAGACTGAGAAGTTGGCAAGTTTTGGTTGGTCGATTTTGCCTTATCTTGCCCTGGAGAAGAAAGAACAGCAGGAGTTTTGATTTCTACTGGTTTGATTATTATAGTTTTCTGGTTGTCTATGGCTGCCTTACCACAATCAGCTTCCTTGCTCTTGAGTTTATCAGAACCAGTTTCAACTGTCAATTCATGTGTCTCCAAATCAATAGTCCTATAAGTGAAAACGTAGGCTTCAACTGAGCATGTATCATTCACGATATAGCCTCTGTTAGGGTCTTGTAATTCACAGAGAGGTAAGAATGAAGCCAAGCCCCAATCATGAACCTTTGCATTAAACTTATGCCAAGTGACTGCCAAAAGCAAGAATGTCAATCATCACCAGCCAGTTGAGTAACCAAGCTAATGACAGATTCTAAGAAGAAAAAAAGGCATGGATAACATCTATGTTACTGAAACTCGGACGTGAGTGTCGGGTACGGGTATGTGTCCGACACGGGTATGTTCATTTCTTTTTAAGTTTTTTCATGTATTATGAGGGTCTTTGGAGGGTCATATCCCCATACCCATGTTCGGATATGCGTTGGATATGGGTGTCGGACACGAGTACTGCAAGAAAAATGAAGAGTTGAAGCAACATAGGATAACATATTTGGCATGTTTTCAAGCATCCTCAGGCCATCCACGTCGCCCCCTCCCTTTTCTTTTCTTTTTTTCTTTTCTTTTTTTAGTTGAAGGAAAGAAAGAGAGAAAGAAAAGGAGAGAGGAAAAAAGAGAAGGAAAAGGGAAGGAAAAAAATGAGAATATTTTTTTACATATTCGTGTATTAGTTTTACACGTTAATAATTTATATAAAATATTATAAATTCATAGATATTTTTACACGTTAATAATTCATTTTATATTTTTTTTTACACGTTATGTTTTTGTGTTTAAAATATTATAAATTTATATAATTTTTATACGTTAATAATTCGTTTTACATATATTTTTACATGTCCTATGTTGTATTCGTGTTATGTCGTGTCTCAATTCATCTCATATTTTACTTAGTTTTTCATTATAATTCAATTTAGACACAAATTTGTGTATTCGTGTCGTATCGTGTCTCAACTTATGACATTTTGCATAATTTTTCATAGTGATTCAATTTTGAAAAAATAATAATTTTCGTGATGTATTCGTGTCCGTGTTTTTTTTTTTTTTGTTTTCAAAGTATAATAAATTTATATAAATTTTTGCATGTTAATAATTCATTTTATGTATATTTTTACACGTTCGTGTATTCATGTCGTGTTCGTGTTATTTTTTGTGCTATGTTTTACTTATTTTTCCTATGTTGTGTTCATATCCTGTCTTAATTTATCTCATATTTTACATTGTTTGTCATTGTGATTTAATTTAGAGAAAAATTTATGTGCTCGTATCGTGTCTTAATTCATGACATATTTTGCATAATTTGTTATAGTGATTCAATTTAGATAAATTGTGTGTGTTCATAGCGTGTCTCAATTCATAATATATTTTGCATAATTTATTTAAAAGATACTGTTTATTTTTTAAAATTTACTATTTTTTTTATAAAAAAATTAAAAAATTAAAGAAAGATAAAGTGAAGTGCCGTGCACTTCACTTTTTCTTCTTTCTTTTCTTTTCTTTTCTTTGTACTTTTTTTATTTTTTATTTTCTTTATCTTTTTTTAGATTTTTACATTAAAAAAAAAATCTATACAACTAGCTAGCTATTAAAAAAATTCTTTGAGGCCTCAAAAAATACAACTATCCGACAAGTATGCGAAGAAACAAAACAAATAAGGGTAAATTTGAAAAACATGCCTTCAATACTAGCATAATTGTTCAATGGTATAATGACTAATAATAATTTGTAAAAAGAAAATGAAGAAAAAAAATATTGTTAAGGAAATTATAAAGACATTTTTACTCTTAATGAATCATTTAGATTTTTATATATAAAAAAAAAAAAACAAGTGGCAACTTTGCCATGTCAGCATTTTAAAAAAATTTAATTTTTTATTTACTTTTTTAAATTAAAAAATACAAAAATAAATTTTTTTTGAAGATAATTTTTTTTTAATTTAAAAAAATATTTATATTTTTAATTTACTTTTTTTAATTAAAAATTTTAAAAATTTAAAATTAAAATTTTGAAATTAGATTTTTAAGTTTATTGATTTGGAAGGAAAAAGGAACGGAATATTTTTTCATTAAGGACAATTTTGTCTTTACAACTTCCTTCCTAACAATTTTTTCTTTCCTTATTTCATTTTCTTAAATTATTTCATGTTATTTCCTTATTTCCATGCAAAAACTTATAAAATGCAAACTTATTTCTTAAAACTCTCAATTCATAATGGTTTATATTTTCATATTTTTCATATTGTCACAAAAGATTAATCTTTTAATATTTTTAAACATTTTAATTCTATTAGCAAAGTGAAAAAATTAGTCCGCAGCACAGCGCGATCTTTTTCTAGTACAAAATAAATGTTCTTCAGCCCCGAACACATAAATGCAAAATAGCCAAAACAGAATAACAGGAAAGGTTTTTTTATCTTAATATAGATATTTTTTTTATTTATCAAAATACCGCTGTTTTTAAATTATTTTTCAAAATTTGCTCTTTTCTAACCAGTGAGAAATCGTCATGGGCCATGACGATTTCTCAACTACAATTTTAAATTTTTTTTAATTTTTTACATTGGGAAATCGCCACCCATGGTGGCGATTTCCCAAGGTAAATTTTCAACTTTTTTTTATTCTTTTAATTTTAGTAAATAATAAAATTTAAATAAAAATTATATAATTTATAAATTAAAAAAATTAATAATTAATAATTTTTATCCCATGGTGGTAGAAGTATCCATGAACCGGGCCGGGCCCATGTATGGTATCAACACCACATTTGCTTGCCCAAGCCACGGTGGCAATTTTTCAACCTTTATTTTTTTTTAATTTTATAAAATAATATAATTTAAATAAAAATTATATAATTTTTAATTTTATAAAATTAAAATTAAAAATAACAATTTACCAAAAATTAAAACATTATATTAGTAATTAGACCTGTTCATGGGCCAGGCGACGACTCGAAATTTTTTCCCTTGTCTAAGCCCATTTTGAGTCATGCCGACCCGAAAGCCCGTTTCACTATTAAAAAAATATTTTTATATATTTTATAATTAAATTTAAATAAAAAATATTTTTTATTTAATAAATAATAATTTGGGCTAGGCCTGGGCAAAGAAGTTGAAAAAATTTCGGGTCACAGCCCAGCCCATGAGCAGGCCTAATTATGAATATAATTTTTGAATTTTTTGTAAATTGTTATTTTTTGAATTTTGTTATTTAAATTTTTTTTTAAATTAAAAATTATATAATTTTTATTTAAATTTTATTATTTAATAAAATTACAAAAACACTTGTCCAAGCTGGACTAATAGGACACTTTGGTTGGCCTTTCTCCCGGAGGTCCATTTATTACGAATACAAGTTGAAAGAATTTGATTGACATTACGGATAGACCTGCTCATGGGCCGGGTAGCCCGTCCGGCCAGGCCCGGATCACTATTTGTATATTAAAATAATTAAATTCGGGCCTGCGAGCCGGGTATTGGCAAGGAAGTTGAAAAAAATTTCGGGTCGCGGACCTGCCGATGAGCAGACCTAATTACGAATATAATTTTTAAATTTTTTATAAATTGTTATCTTTTTAATTTTGTTATTTAAATTTAAATTTAAATTTTTATTTTTTAAAATTAAAAATTATATAATTTTTATTTAAATATATTAATTAAAAAAATTAAATAAAGGTTGGGAAATCGCCACCGTGGGTGGCGATTTCCCAACCCCAACAATTCTTCAATTGAAGACTTGTTGTTCGGAAATCGCCACCCACGGGTGGCGATTTCCTAACATAAAATATCAAAAAAAAAAATATTATGACATCGCCATGGGGGGTGGCGATTTCTCTTGGTGTATTCTGAATTTTTTTTAAAATACACCAAGGGAAATCCTCACCTCCCATGACGATTTTCCTTTGTGTTTTTTTTTTTTTTAAATTTTTTAAAAAATTTAGCTGTAAAATCGTCATGAGGGATGGCGATTTTCCAACTAGTTTTAAAACAAGCAAATTTTAAGAATTAATCTGAAAACAATAATATTTTGATAAATAATTTATTTTTTAGCTATATTATGATAAAAACACCTAACAGGAAGCACTAGCAAAGGAAAACAAATTATAATAGAAAAAAAGAAGCTGAACAAGGAATGAAAAGAGATTTTGATCAGGAACAATCAATAAAACAAATTGTAACTAACTGCTTTCCTGTAGCGTTGATGGATAAAAAGCTAGGAAACACGGACACAAATACATACATGTAATACGAGTACAACACGATATGGATACGATAATATGAAAATTTTTAGAAAATTAAGATACGGATACAGCAAGATGACAATAAAAATATTTTTTATATAATAATATACAATAAAAATATAAAATTGGCATTTTTCAATCAAATATATAGCTTTTTAATTTTTTTAAATTATTTTTGAATTTAAAAACTTAAACATTAAAAACTCATTAGAATCCAATTGCTCATTGTTGATTTTATATAAGAGAAAAATGAAAAATAAAAAAATAAAAAAAACCTTCATCGCATATCCGGACTAGACCTACTCATGGGCCGGGATTTTTTGTTCCGGCCCAGAACAGTGTTTTAGGTATTAAAATAATATTATTTTATTTTAATTTTAATTATAAAAATATAAAATAATTAATACTTTTTTTAAAAGGTAATGAACAGTGCTCGAGGGTCAGCCCAGGCAAGGATCTTCAAAAAAATCGGGCCCCGACCCGCTCCGGAATAGTGTTTTAAGTATTAAAATAATATTATATTATTTAATTTTAATTATAAAAATATTAATAAATTAATAAAAATATTTTTTATTTTTTTATTTTTAAAAGGTAACGAACAGTGCTCACGGGCCGAAGGACCTAGGCAAGGATCTTCAAAAAAAATCGAGCCTCGTCTTGGTCCATGAGCACTTCTAATCAGGACGTGTCTAGCGGTATCTTGACCATGTCCAATTTTATTTTTATATTTTTGACGTGTCCTCGCGTTCCGATACGTATTCAACTGTGTCGGAATCATGTTCGACACTTAGACACCCCCTGACAGAAATGTCCGTGCTTCATAGATAAAAAGTAAAGTGGCTTTACTTCAACTAGTTAACAATTAAAAAAATTCACAAATGGGGAAAAAGCAATAAATCAAGTTGCTCGGACTTGGGTAAGTGCTAAACTATAGTGCTCAAACTCTTCATTTGTCTTAAATTATCCGAGTGTGTCCGACACATATTTGAATATGAGTACGGAGGTTCAACCTTTCAAATATATCAAAAAAACTTTTAAAAAATTTAATATACCCTTATCCAACACTCATCCGAGTCTAAGTAACATAGGTACTAAATATGAATATATGTCCGATATACATATATTCGATTGTTTCGAGTAAAAAAAAACTATACCCATGTTCCTTAAATATGTGTTGTAAACCTGACAAGTAGCACAAGTGTAAGAAGGCATAAATATAAATTTAGCCCTTGAACTATGCAAAATAAATAATTTTGGCCTTTGTTCTTTTATTTGGGTTAATTTGGCTCTCATGCTATTAAATCTAGTCAATTTAGAGCTCATGTTATTATTTTAGGTCAATTTAGCCTAGATTTAATGAAAAAGTTAAAATTTTAGTCAATTTTTGATTATTTTTTGATCAATTTCTGGTAAAATTAGTTTAAAGTTTACGAAATTATTAATCACATGTTCGCACGTGACCAATTTCCGTTAAACTCATACGATATTGACAAAAATAATAGAATGATGACCAAATTGATCTAAATAAAAGAATAAAGATCAAAATGACCCAGATAAAAGACTTAGGTTGCATAATTCGAAGATCAAATTTGTATTTATGCCTAATGAGAACAACCACAGCGTGGTGATTATTAGTTAATTTTAAGAAATGTAAGTGCTGCAGCAAAATACCTTTTGCAATGGAAGTTTTACGATCAATTTGATTGATGACAGTCAATCTGAGTTTGGCATATCTACTCCATCCGTAAGGCAAAGTTGCTGAATCTGCAACAGCTACATAAATTGAAAAATGATCTACGCGGTTCCCCTTGGGGAAGATAAGAAGTCGCCTACCAAATAAGATCAAACAGAAATTAAAACATAATGAAAGCAACCCAACCAGCGAAAAAAAAAAAAACAAAAAAAAAATCAAAATTACCATTTGTAGCCACCAACACTGAAAATTTCAGAGTAAAGCTTCGTGTCTTTGATACTCGAGAAATTCTCAATCCTCCATGTGAAACTTCTTTAGTTGTCCATTAATATCCACTGCACTCAAAAAATTAAAAAAATAATATAAAAAGTAAATTCAAAGTTATGGTTTTCTTTCCATTCCCACGTTTTAATTGTACATTCGATTTAGAAGTTTCGGTTTTGATTCTTGAAAAACCTAGGGAAATTTTTGTAGAATGAAAGGGGATTCCATCATCTAAAAGCATCTTTTTTGCCTTGAAAAAATGTTTTCTTGGAAAGCAAGAAGAGAGAATAAATTTTCATATATATATATATATATATATATATATTTAAATCAAGGCTGAAAGCTCCTTTTGATTGTGAAAAAGCAATAAAATGTAAGAGCACTAAACATTTTTTTTTTCTTCCAACAAAATAGAAAACCAGAAACCAGAAAAATAAGAAAACAAATTGTGAATGAACAAAAGAACATGCAAAATTATAAATAGATATACATATATATGTAAAGCAAAAAAAAAAAAAAAAACAGGGTTTTACACCATTTCCTGTGTTGGGTTAGAATTTGGAAAAGCAAAAGAAAATGGAGCCTTAAGCTTCACAAAGGAGGGAAAATGGAGGACAAGAATTAAAAGGTGAAACTATATTTGTGAATACCTTCCATTATCATAAAAAATGCTATATGGAGAATATCGAGTGGAAGGTCTAGGTAGGCTTCAAAATGAAACTTGCATCTATCTCAAAAAAAAAAACAAAACAAAACAAAAATTGCTTCTTCCTTCTACTTCTAATTTATTTATAATCCCAATTATTTCCTGTCGTTTCAAATTCTATTAATTTTGATTTTTTTTTTCTTTTCTGGAAAAGCATATTATTTAACGGTTTTTTTATCCAAATATAACTGATTTTATTTTTATTTATCGAAATATAGTTGATTTCAAATTATTTTTCAAAATCCGCTCATTTTTTTATTAGTTGAGAAATCGTTATGGCCCATGACGATTTTCCAACAATAAATTTTATTTTTTTTAAAAATAAAATTGAGAAATCGCCAAAAGCTATGATAATTTCCTAACTTAATTTTTAAAAAATTTTGATTTTTACCTTGGGAATTTTTTTTTTCTTTTCTTTTAAGTTTGTTTCTTTTTCTTTTAATTTTTTTTATTCTTTTAATATATATATAGATATATTTTTATTCTTTTAAAATATGAATCGGGCTCATGTATGGTATCAACACCACATTTACTTACCCAAGTCCGGCCCGAAATATAGGCCTCGAATTTTGTCCAAACCCTTTTAGGCCCGCCCATATTTTTTTTCTATTTTTTTAAACAATATATATTTATTATTTAATCTTTAATAATTTTATATTTTTTTCTTTTATTAAGTTGTTAAACATGTACAACTTAACATATTTTTTAATGTTTACATTATAATATTATATATATTTAATTTGTATATGACATAAATTACATAATATATATAAATATAAATAATATATTATTTAATTAGAAAACGGGTCGGGCCGGGCTCGGGTCTTGAATGATGGAGTCAAGACTCGGCCCATATTTTAAACAGGCCTAATTTTTTTGCCCAAGCCCATTTTTCGGGCCTAATATTTTTGTCCAAATATGGGCGGGCCTTCGGGCTTGGACGGGTAGCCCAGCCCTTGGACAGGTCACATGGTGGTAAGGGCCGGGCTACCCGTCCAAGCCCGTTTAAAAAATTAGGCCCGTTTAAAATATGGGCCGGGCCTTGGCTCCAACATTTAAGGCCCGAGCCCGGCCCGACCCTTTTTCTAATAAATAATATATTATTTATATTTATATATATTATGTAATTTATGTCATATAAAAATTAAATATATATAATATTATAGTGTAAACATTAAAAAATATGTTAAGTTGTATATGTTAACAACTTAATAAAAGAAAAAATATAAAATTATTAAAGATTAAATAATAAATATATATTTTTGTTTAAAAAAAGAAAAAAAAATAATATGGGCGGGCCTAAATGGGCTTGGACAAAATTTGAGGCCCATATTTCGGGTCGGATCGAATTTGGACAAGCAAATGTGATGTTGATATTATACATGAGTCTCGTCCATATTTTAAAAGAATAAAAAATATATATATTAAAAGAATAAAAAAAATAAACAAACTTAAAAAAAAAAAACAAACAAACTTAAAAATAAAATAAAATAAATAAGAACTTTGGGAAATCGCCACCCACGATGGCGATTTCCCAAGGTAAAAAATCAATTTTTTTTTTTAAAAATTAAGTTGAGAAATCGTCATGACCCATGACGATTTCTCAAATTTGTTTTTTAAAATAAAATAAAATTTATCGTTGGAAAATCGTTATGGGCCATGGCGATTTCCCAACTAGTTTAAAAAAACGAATTTTGAAAAATAATTTAAAACCAAAGATATTTCGGTAAATAAAAATAAAAACAACAATATTAAAATAAAAAAAAAAAAACCATTACTTAACTTACACTGCTTTACATTTTTAAATTTTAAATCGTGTATTAGATGATTAGAAGTAGAGCCGACAATTATTGAATTCGTGTTGTTTTTTATTTTATAATTATATTTAAGATATTATATATTTATATAAATTTGATATGTTAATAATTCGTGTTATATAAATTTTTATATTTGTGTTGTATTTGTGTTATTTTTATATTATGTCGTATTTTAATTATTTTTTCGAATCATGTTTGTATCATATAATCGTATCGTGTGCAAAATTATCAAGTTTAATTAGAAGACGTAAAAAAATTATAAATAACAATATATGAAATGGAAATAATAATTATTTTTAACTCTTCAAAATAAGTACCATAAAATACTAAGAATCTATAATTTTTAACTTATAATTAGTTAATATATATTTATTTATTAGTTAATTAATTTTTTTAATCTATAATTTATAGTATATATAAGTACAGACATGAATAATTTTTTAAAATGATAAAAATAAATATTTTTATTCATTAAAATTTAAAATTGGCATTTTAAATTAATAATTATAACCTCAAATTATAATAATAATAACCATTAGTTTTGTAGATAAAAAAGAGTTTTATTTATATTCAATTACTGTCATTAAAATAAATTATTTTTGAACGAAAGACTTTATAATTAACTAAAATATGACCCATCCATTTGTGATGAACAAGAAAAATATATATATTTGAAAAGAAATAATAACGTAAGAAAATGAATATATATTTTTTAAAGTAAATTGATTTATCTATCTTTAATTTTAAATTTCTTGTAATATTTATATTTATACTATATATAAAGGGTTTATATTTGATGTATTGACAATGTATAAATCTATACACTGTGAGTGAATCAGATGATACCACCTCATTAAATTTTAAAAAATACATATATAAATAACTTTATTTTTAATGAGGTGAAATCATATGGTTCACTCACAGTGTATAGGTTTATACACTGTCAGTGTATCATATATAAATCCACATATAAAACTCTTGATTGAGTTAGTGTCACGAGTCGAGTGACACAAATTCAATTGGTGAAATTACTTAAAAATCAAAATGAAATAATAATTAAAAGGGTAAAAGACACATAATCCCATAAAAAAATTCACTTACCCTCTTTTAGTTTGAAAAACACCTACTTACTTTGGCACAAAATACATTAACCCCTAAAATATTTTTTTAAATTAATTTTAAATGAAAAGACAAATATTCTTTTGTTAATTATTAATCATTTATTTTTGTTTTCATTCTTTTTTTTTGTTTACTCAAAATTTTTTCTAACTACAAAATAGAGGCGTCCATGGGCCGAGTCGAGCTCATGTATGGTATCAACACTACATTTGCTTACCCTATCCAGGCCCGACCCGAAATATGGACCTTAAATTTTTTGCAATCCCGTCTATATTTGTAAATGGATAGCCCAAGCCCGTTTAGACCCGCCCATATTATTTATTTCTATTTAAAAAAAATTATTATTTAATCTTTAGTAATTTTATATATTTTTTCTTTTATTAAGTTCTTAAACATAAACAACTTAACATATTTTTTAATGTTTACACTATAATATTATATACATTTAATCTTTATATGACATATATTACATAATATATTATTTAATTAGAAAACGGGTCGGGTCGGGCTTGGGCCTTAAATGTTGGAGCCAATGCTCGGCCCATGTTTTAAATGGGTTTTTTTTTTTTGTCCAAACCCATTTTTCGAGACTAATATTTTTGTCCAAGCCCTTCCAAATATGGGCGGGCCTTCGGGCTTGGACGAGTAGCCCGGCCTTTGGACAGGTCTACTACAAAATAACGAGAATTTATTTAATCTTAAAATTATCTTTAATTACTATTAAATTCAATTCTAATTAAGTTATATTCTAATTCAAGTGCATGTTAAATATTTTAAACTTATCTTTAATTCAATTATTTATTAACTTTAAAATGAATTTATTTAAATATTTTTATTTAATAAAATACAATTATTTAAAAAATTTAGTGATAATGGAATTGGTTAAAAAATAAAATAAAAAAAAGGAACAACGGAGAATAAAAATATATATAATTATCTTTTATGAGATTTTATTAAAAATAAACTTACCCATATTACTTTAGAAAACATATTTTATCACTTGAAAAATAATTATGTTAGCATTCTCTTAATCAAATTAATACTTATTCAAATTTTTCTTTAATATTAAAAATACGATCATTTTTTTTTAAAAATTTTTCTGTCTAGTTTTTTTTTTTTTTTAATCATTTTCTTTACCATTAAACTTTTTAAAATAATGATAATTGATTCATTTTTAAATAAAAATGATATAATAATTAATATCAAAGTTAATATATATAATTGAATTAAAGATAAGTTTAAAATATTTTTTTAATACAAAAAAATTTAGGTGGTGGAGGCAACCAAATCCAAGGCCAGGGCAAACTACTGGTGAAACTCGATACTTGTCAAGATGCTAATAAGTCCTCAATCAACTGAATAAATCCACATTGGCATAAGTTTAAAATATTTAACATTTATACTTAAATTAGAATATAATTTAATTAGAATTTAACTTGATAGTAATTAAAGATAATTTTGTAGTTAAAAAAAAAAAAATGATTAATAATTAATAATTAACAAAAGGTTTATTTATCTTTTTATTTAAAATTAACTTAGAAATAATACCTTAAGGGGGTTAGTGTATTTTGTACCAAACCTTAACGGGTAAGTAGACCTGCTCAAGGACCATGCTACCCATCCAAGCCCGAAGGTCCACCAATATTTTAGAGGGTTTGGACAAAAATATTAGGCTCGAAATATGGGTTTGGGAAAAAAAAGAGGTCCGTTTAGAAAATAAGCCGAGCCTTGGCTCCAACTATCAAGGCCCGAGCCCGGCCCGACCCGCCCATTTTTTATTTACATAATATATTATTTTATATTTATATATATTATGTAATTTATATTATATAAAAAATAAATATATATTATAGTGTACACATTTAAAAATATACTAAGTTATCCATGTTTTAAAACTTAATAAAAGAAAAAAAAAGGAAATAAAATTATTAAACAAAAATATTTGTTTAAACTTTTTTAGAAAAAAATATATATATGTGAGCCTAAACGGGATTGGACTACCCATTTACAAATATAGATGGGCTTGGGCAAAGTTTGAAGCCCATATTTCGGGTCGGGCTTTGGCAAATATATATGGTGTTGGTATCATACCTAAGCCCGACCCGAACCCTACCTGGCCATGAACACTTCTAGGAGTAAATGAGTGTTTTTCAAATTAAAAGGAAGTAAATGTATTTTTTATCAAACTTGAGAGGAGTAAATATACTTTTCCCTAATAAAAATATGTAAATCAGGATTTTATGTTTTTCTTTTTTTTTTTTTTTTTTTTTTTGTTTCACATCTATTTAAAAAAATTACCTACTCAACTCATCAAACAACTTCGTCAGATAACTTCTTTTTTTCAAAGTATTTTTTTCTTTTTCATCGACATAGTAAGTGTGTCAAAAATCTAATCTATACTATATACAATATGGCTAACTGAGTTGGTGTTACAAGTCAAGTAACACTAATTCAACTGAAGAAAGTACAAAAAATCAAATTTAAATTAGGTCTTTTAATTTTAAAAAAATAACTAACCACTACAAAAGTAATCACATTTTTAATATCTTTTAATTAAAAAAAAAAACTACCCACTTATATTTTTAACTTACTATTTCTTTTAAAATATAATATATTTTTTACCCATTTTTTTGGTGTGATAAATTCTAATTATTACAGATTCTAACTGAATTTAGTGTCATAGTGACACCAACCCAATAAAAAAATTATCAAAAAATCAAAAATAAAATAATAACAAAAATATAAAAGTAAGGGTATTTACACTTTTTAAATTATTATTATTTGAAAGTTACAAAACTACCCATTTCTACCAAAAAAAACTACCTTATAACTTTTCTTTTTATTTATTTTAAAAATCCACTTACATCATGAGTGTACAAAATTCTAATTAATATTAAAATCTATGAATTGATGTCTCGAATTAAGCGTACACCAAATCAGCTAAAAAATTGCAAAACAACAACATTAAATAATTAAAAACAAGTAAAAAATGCATTAAAAAAGTAATATGATAACATTTCAACTCATTTTTTCCAAACAAATACATAAAAGAGAAACAAAACAAAAATCACTAACCTAATAAAAAACCATCCACTTTTCACAACTACAACGGCTACTCCTTCTTCTCCACAAATAATATTTCACCTTCATCATTTTTCTTTCACTACATTCAAAGCTTTTTTTTTAGCCTTCCATGAAATATTTCTTTACAATCAAAACTATTTGACTTTTTAGTTACCAAGTAAGTTTTTTTTTTTTTTATTTTTATTAGAGTTGTATTTACATAATTAAAGTGTATCAAAACTTGAAACCAAATATGTTTAGAGTAAATTTGTCCAAGGATCGAACCTAGGCAAGAATTTTAGTAATTTGACCCAGCCCGATCCGAATTATTATTCATTAAATAAAAACAAATATCTTTTATTTAAATTTAAATTTAATTATAATTATTAATATTAAAATAATTTTTTAATATTTAATGAACAATAAATGGACTTTCGGGCCGGCTCGGATCTGACCCGACCTGGGCTTGGACAAGAAAATAAAAAAAAAATTCGGACGCCGGTCTGGCTCATGGACAAGTCTAGTTTAGAGGCAATGAGTAAGTAAACGGAAAGGAGGAGGCAGAGTGATGAGAATTGCAGGCAACTCATGCCTATCCGACGTGTGAGTCTCCAATAGGTGCCAGCCCAACAAATGAAAATGGATAGAAGGGTAACAATGCACTTGCTTGAAGACTCAAGATTCAAATTCTAATTGTGTAAACCTATATTATTCGGATTCGGGTGCGAGTTTCGGACATGAGTATGTGTCCTACACGGGTATGTTTGATTTATTCCAAGTTTTTTCATGTATTTGAAGGGTTATTGAGGGATCATATCTCTATATCCATGTCCGAATATGCGTCGGACACGGGTATCTGATACGGGATTCAAGAAAAATGAAAAGTCGAAGCAACATAAGTGTAAACATCAAGGTTTTATGTGAAAATGCCAAGTTCAGGGTTATCTTTGTTATTTAAACAACCCCCGTTTCCGAAGAGAAAAAAAAAAAAAAAAAGCTATTAAAAAGAACACAAAGAGATGCATATCATTGCCGCTGCTTAATGCTCTCTCGATATAAAAAACCACAAACTTTCTCAGCTCTTGAATTGACATTTGGAGAGAGCACTCTACAGAAAGCAAAGAGCTAACACAGAGAAGAAAACAGGGATTCTAAGACAAGAGTCTACAAATGGAAAAGTACATCATGGAACTTACATAGAAACCTTCATAATTTACAGTTCTAAGTAGGAAGAGAACTGACCTTCTTCAGTAGTCCTTTAATCTCGCCCTCCAATTTTGCCTTCATCTCTGAAGAAAGATTATCCCCCGATTTCTCTAGCATTGAAGTCATCATCACCAGATTCTGCCTTATAAAGTCAATGGGAGGTGCATCACCAAGGTGAGGCATTGAACCAGAAAGCTTTGCTGGAGTCCTGAATCCCTCCTCCATGTGTTGAGTAGTTAGAATAGTGTCATTTTGAAGGTGATAATTTATAAGGGTTGCACCCAAAGGATTGCTCTTCTCTAAACTCTGCAATGCTTTTCCAGCATCTTCACTCCTCATAAAAACAACCTGGGCACTACTAGAATCTTTCAATATCTGAAGCTCTGATTCATTCAAGGGCCCAAACCTGCAAAATGTTGCAACCAAAACTTCTTTTGAAGGCATGGAAGCACCTGGGGTGAATGTCAGGAGAAGAATGGTCCCAAGGGGTTTTCCACTTGCCTCTGCTCTATTATAATTTACAATTATATTTGGTGTGCTTAAACTAGCCTCTTCTTTCCTCCTCCTCCTCTTCCGCACAGGTTTCAGTTTCACTGCAGGTAAAACAGTGTTTGCCTCCTGCAAATCTTTTCCCAATATGCTAGTTCCATTTAAATCTGGTATGCCTGCAATGAGCATAGGGTTTGGAGAGCCAGATGGTGCTTTTGGCTTCCTTCCTCTCTTCTTCTTACTTGGCTTACTTTCAGCTGCAAACGAACCCATGTTCGGTCTTGTAGGAGGAGCATTGTTTCCACTAGAATCAGGCAGGCTAACATTCAACCCCTCCCTGTTACTTTGTTCAGGAATTGTTTTAATGGAATATGGGCCTGTCACTTGCAAATCTAACGACAAGGAACTGGAGCTTGCATTATTTCCCTTTGCAACAAATAAGCTTGGAGTTATGTTAGTCTTTAAAGGATCTGAAGCAGCTCTTTTCCTCTTTCTCTTTCTTGGCTCAGAAGCAACATGGACCATAGCTTGTAAATCTTCAGCCAATGGGATGGGAATATTACCATTTCCATTTAAATCAGGTATGTTAGTAGCTTGTGTAGTCTGCTGACCAGCTAGAGTTTGTTTCCAATTAGGTGCTTCAGAGGCCATTGCTTGGTACTTTTTCACTGATAAGTTACATGTAGCAAAGTTTATATTCACATCTGACAGGCCAGAAAGAGATTTAATCTTTGATGTTTCTGAGTTTGTAAGCTTCTTTCTCTTTTGCATTTTATTCCCAAGAAAGGTATGGGGTGAGGAAGTAGGCTTCGTTTCATATTGATCATTCCCTGACAAGCAAGGATCCGTAGCTGTAGCCACTTTCTGATTAACCATATTCTTGCAGTACATCTCATAAATGGATTCATCATGATATGCTGAAATTCTGAATCTGGAAAAGAACCACTCAATCAGACCAAAAATTGTACTTTCAGTTGGGAACAGGCAATCAACAGCTACAAAATGTAGTTCAGAAAGCAGTTCAGCAGAAGATGTATTGCTGAGCTCTGTATATGCAGTTGCATCATTTCCCCTTATGAATTTCCTGTACCATTTTTTCTGGAACCTCTTTGCACTTCTTTTAACAACTGAAGGAGACCCAATATATTCATTCACCTCCTCATGAGGAACTTTCAAAGTTATAGGATCTTCGATTTCACTTAACCCTTTACTTTCCCAGTTAACATATGGATATGACAAGTACTTGCTCTTCTTTCGTTCTCTCAACTCAAAGCCCGTTTCATTTTTTAACTCAGTGTTACCGTTGCCATTTTCTACAGAAGAAACACATATGCCCTGATCAGGCCTCACTTCAGAATAATTTTTTCTCTTTCTCTTTCTTGTAGTCAAATCCAGTTTACTTGAGACAACACCTTCCCCAGCAACGATGTCTCCACAGATCTCCGGTATCGCACCCCAGATCTCTCCCGAGATCTTCGCCAAAACTCCGTTCTCATTGAGCTGTGACATCTCATTCTTTGTTACATCAGATTGTTCCAGCAACAGCTTATATGAGATACTGTTTTCTTCAGCTAAACCACCATTGGTATCTCTTCCACACATTGAACTGCTGTCATCATTCTCTACATCATATGTCGTTCCCCAGAGTTGATGCATGGGCAATTGGCAATGTCCTATTGAACGATAAAAGGCTGACAAACAGTTCTGTATGGCAGTAAACTCGAGCATACCAGGCTTTGAAACAACCTGTGCAAGAGTTTTGAGTTGAGAAAGAAACTTTGCAGGCTCAAACTGAGCAGCAGAAAACTCCCCCAATTCACCAGATTTGCACTCTGGCATGGAAGCTCCTTGCTTAGTTGCAGAATTACTAGCTAAGAACTTATTTTCTTTCACGACACAAGAACAAGTCATCTCCAATTTCAGGCGCTTCCCAAAATCATCCATAGCCTTCTCAACTGCACCAAGAAAGCTTATAGCTTTATTCTGTCCAGTCATCTGTTCATGGTTCACATGGAAAGGCTTTAACAGAGACGGGCGGCACCAATCAACATGGCTACTCCCAAAGTACCCAACAAGAAAGCGGTTTCTCTGGTCACCCTCCAAAGCATACTCCGGTGCATCTAAAGGATCAAAGATCTTTCCCGGCCACCAAGACTGACTTTTGGTTCTAACCCAAACAATATCACCCACATAAAAGTTATGTTCCTGCGCATCAATTATCAAATCCTCCTCATTTCCAGCTTCCCTTAACTCCTCCTTACTTACCATTAACCCAGTACTATTAACTTCATTTAAAGGACCCGAAAAGTCCACATAAAGCGATATGTTGTCTCCGGAAACTTGTATCCTCTTAACCGAATCAGCTCCATTAATCCCCGAACGATCATCTTCCTTTGTCCCCTCATCCCTAACTGGTTCTACAACTACATTGCCCTCACTTCCACTAACCACTCTTGCCTCCAACCTCTCATCTGATCCAGCCGCTACGACACCCATTGGATCCTCTTTATTTTCATCAACTCCATCATCCACTAAACAACCTTTTTCAGTCTCAACAACACTAACATCATTCTCTTTTACATCTATGGCTAAGCTATCCCCTCCAACAGCATTACCATTTTCTTGAAGCTGAACATCCAAAATGGAGCCTAACCCATTACTAATTTCATTCAAAGTGAGCAAGTCAGGAGCTTCAGAAGCATCTTCTAAGAGTTCTAAATCTGGGTTTTTTGCTTCTAGGGTTTCTCGGGTTTAGGGTTCTCCATTATCACTGTTTTCTAAGCATCTGATAAAGAACACAAATTCAAATTTTTTTTAAAAAAAAAAAATCAAAACTTTATTCTAACGCCATTCATTCAAATAAAAGAACTAATATATATTAAAGAAAAAAAAAATAAAGAAAACCCAGCAGTTAAAGAAGAGAGGATGAGTACCTGAGATAAAAACAAGTAAAAAAAAATATCTGAGCATTCACACTTGAGCCGAGTTGATGATGAGTCAATATGATTCACTCAGCCGAGTTGAAAAGAAGGTTTGGCTTTTTTTGGGGGGTGAATAGTGTAGAGAGATTTAAGGGGAAAAAGAAAGAAAGAAAGAAAGAAATAAAAGAGAAAGGGGTTGTGAATAATTTGACAAATTACTGTAACAAATAGAGAGAAAATTTTGACAAAATAAAATTTTGTTTACAAGATTTCTTTTTTACTTTTTTAATCAATACTTTTCTGATTTTATAGCTTTTTTTTTTGTGTTTCTTTTTTCTCTTAAAAAAATGAATGAAAAGTGTTTATTATTTAGTATTATAATTAAAAATATTTAATAAAAAAAATGTCAATATATAAAATTAATAAAAAGAAATCATAATTATTTTTATGTCCTCAAAGTCTAAATGATGTAAATCACATTGTTAATGTACAAATAATTTAAGCTTATTGTACATTTTTTTTATGTTAAATGTATACATATTTTCAATAAACGTGCATTCCAAACACAATATATATTTACTAACTTTTCTCATTAATTTATTATTTGAGGGATTGTTTAGGTTTAGGGTTTAAAGATCATATTTTTTAGTCAACTGAATACTAGCTTATATTGCATGCATGATGCTGATAGATTTTTGGAAGTTGCGGGTTTAAGAGAGTTTAGACATATAAAGTCTTCTTTAAATGAGTTAATTAGATAGAGGTTGGGGAGTTATGAGTAGATTATGAATTTCAAAAAAATTATCCCATTTTTAAAAAAACTAATTGGAAGACCTGCGTTACGCTGCTGCGTCAGTTTTCAAGGAATTAAAAAATGGTGAAATGAATATAAGATTGTAACAAGATTAGATTGTGGTTCAGAAGACATACAAAGCTTTGATTTCAAGAGTGCAAAATATCATTCATGTCATAAAGTTCATAGGAAAGACATCAAGGATCTTGATAACTTTAGAAGGATCACTAATATATACAAAATATATCATATTTTCAGTCATAATTACTCTTGAAAGTTCAAACACATTTATCCACTAAATGTTTTTGAATCCTTTCAGAAACTTTGTGGATGAAAGCACAACACTACTGCATAAACATATACTATTACAGTATACATGTTCACAAAGAAGCATAAGTAATACAAAAAATATCATATGTTCAATCAATTTTGATGATGCAAAGTGAAACACATTTTTTGTCAACTGTGTTTTAATCCCTTCAAAAGCTTTGTGCATGGAAATACATTACATATATAACCAAAGGATCTTTCTTGAAGATCATTTCTCCAATCTTGAATACTATTTTAGTGGAAGGCAGGGCCTTTCCCTTTATCTTTGGCATTGTAACATTAAAATATATTGAGCTATGAGACATAAGATAATAAGGACAGAATTGGAAGGTAGGTTTATTGTTAAAAGTGTATAATTTTCATACTCGATCTTCTGTTTCTTTGCTGGGGATTCCTCGAGCACTAAGCCTTAAGGTTTGTTTTGCTGAGTAGGGTTTTGCATCAGTTCTTGATTAATGTTTCTTTGGAGAATTTTCAACCTCTAGAGTCTGGAGTTGGCTTGGCTGTATAGTAGGAATGAGCAAAAACTGTTTAGGATGGTTAATTAGTTGTTCCTCAAAAGATGATTTTGGATCATCTATGGGCTTATAAAACTTTGCATAGATCACAACAAAATGTTCATATCATGAGATCCATTTATCTTTTAATTAGAAATAAAATTGAAAATATCTCTTTATGTTCTCAACTAAATTATATTGGCGATTTAAAAACTAACTTGAAGATAAAATTACAAATTGTTAAAAAGCATCGAATCAATTGCCATTAAATATATCAAGCATATTTGAAGGATTGGAAAACATGCAACCAAACATGTAAATATCATCATGTTTCATAAATTTCAAGGACTTATGGTAATTTCAAAAGAAACAAAGCATATACTTTTAAGGGATTATGGAAAAAGGATGAAGTTCTTTTTTTTTTTTTTTTTTTTTTTTTTAGAAATGAAGAAATCAATCTTGTCAATTATTTGCAACTTGAAACTAAAATAGTAAGATTTTTTTTTCACCATCCTTGATATAAACATTAAATAAGCACCTCCCCATGCCTTTCCAAGACAGAAAGCCATCCATTTCTATCTCAAAAAGATGAAGCTCGACACTGTATTTTTCATTCCAGTCCTAATCTAGTAAAAATATATAAAAGAAGTCATTAATATGCTAAGTAGCCAACCGTTTCAAACATGCAATAATCAGTCTCAATCAAAGCAACCTTAAAACCATGAATCACAAACAAAACTAAGAATCAATTAAAATCAACTTAAAAATCATCAATTTAATTCGGTTAAAGTACTTAAATAGTCCTTGTACTATAGTCAAAAGTGCATTTTAGTCCCTGTACTATAGAAGTGAGTAATTTAATCCGTGTACATATGAAATTTGTGCAAATAAGTAAAATTGGTAACAGTGTTAATGGAAAATCGTCTAAATGCTGATATAGACATGTGAAACTGACAGAAAAGATGACTTGAAAAAAAATGATGATGTGTCAAATTTTTTTACTCTAGTAAAATTTAGAAAAACATAATTTTTTTTTATCCAAATCCCTTCCTTACCTGTAAAAACATGTCAATTTTTTTTTCGAAGTATCTATTCTATCAATTTCTAGATTTCACCTGAGCAAAAAAATTTGACACATTGTAATTTTTTTTCCAAGTCATTTATTCTGTCAGTTTCACATGTCTACGTCAGCATTTAGATGATTTTTCATTAACACTTTTACCAATTTTACTTCTTTGCACCAATTTCAATCGCACAAGGTTAACTTACTCATTTTTATAGTACAGGAACTAACTTTTAACTATAGTACAAGGACTTCTTAGATACTTTAACCAATTAATTCCAAGTTTCTTACAGTTGAAATACTATCAAATAAAACATTTTAAATACTATTTTCTTCTACAATTCCAAGTTTTGAACTCTATTAACTTCAGTATTTTAAGTGGTTCAAGCAAAGCAGTAAAACTATTGAAGGTCACTACTTTGCATGGAGACAGGAACGATTGCATTCTTGATTTTAAGTGTCTCATCCAAGTCAGGGTAAGGAAATAAAGTTGGTTTCCGAATGAAAATTATTTCATTTGATAGAGAAACATATATATTAGATCATTGAGAAGGAAACTTTGTTTTATATAGCTTAGTTTCAGTTGATTTCAGAAGTGCGAAAGCAAACTTTAGCTGTTGACATCTAACCTAAATTGAACACAGCATTTCAGGCCATATTCACTTGATTGATGTTAGACTGTACTGTCCAAAATTTTCTCTCTAAAAAAAGACACTGATAAAATGCAATGAAGGTCAAGTGTTCTTTAATATATTAGAACAAATAGTGAAAAGAAAATAAAATTTGTAAATCTGACTTGAAAACCAAAATTTTCCTCGTTAGGAGGCATATATACCATAATGGATCATGCCACATAGTTACCTTAACAGTTGACTTTGTCAAAGTGGTTTTGCCCCTATCATACCAACAATTGAGCAAGAATAACATCAATGCCACTAATCATAAAGTTGGTCTTTGTCCTCTAAAACCAATTTTACAGCACTTCACAAAGTTCATCCTCAATTAATCATGTATTCTAGGTATGACTCACAAATATAATAAGAAACCTAAGATTTAGTGCTTTGATTGCATGCATTGTAAAACCAACCATTTGGTGCTTCTATTTATGTGATTCTGGCTTTTAGTTGAAATCTTTGATTCTATTTGAACATGAAGAAAGCAATTGTCAGAGATTAAGAAAGTAGTAATGTAAAAATCTAGACATTAAGAAAGTAATAATATAGAACGATAATTACAACAAAGGTAAGTTTGAAGAGCAACAACTTAGATTTCTATGATTTTCCCCATTTTGTTTTAACATTTAGAGAAGTATCAAAAAAGATTTATATAGAACACATATATAACAAATTATTAGCAAGAAGAAATGAATAAAGCATGTTGATATGAACATGTTCTAATAATGTAACATAGCTATAGTTGCTAATAGAAAGAATATATAAATAGAGAAAAATATCCTTTAATGGTACAAAGTATCCTTTCAAGCTTTGAAACACTGAACCATGTAGTGAAAAAGGAAAAAGAAAGATCAAAACCCAAAAATAAACTGAAATAGTAAAATTCTAGTTCTACATAAATAAAAGATTAATCAACAATTAACTTTTACACATATGTAATCAAATCAGAAATAAAGAAAAGTGAAAACTCGAAACAAATTCAAAATAAAATGAAACAAAACATATTTAACTTAAATACATGAAAAGATTAAATAATTTTAAACTCAAATCAAATATAAATCATATATATCCAGGTATCACCTATGAAACAATCAGTAAAACAAATCCAAACGACAGTACCAACAAAACAAACAAAACTTCTTGCCTCAATCTATCTAAAGAAGCTTAAAATGTAAGGTTTTAAACTAAATGCAAGCTATCAAATATGCCTTTTAAGCAGTGGGTTCTAGATTCTTCAATCTCATAAAACTGGCTATTTGTTTAAGAGAATAAACTAAGCTTGAAATATAAACTAATTTTCAAAGAAAACGAAATTTAAAGCTTAAAATAAAATTCAAAAACCTAGAATTCAACCATGACCAAGATAAATTTTCGGCAACTATAAGAGCAACCCCAAACTTAAAAAAAGGAAAGATAAATCACCCAAATTGTTTTCTTTAGTAACTCCTTAACATAGAAATTAAAAAGCTTGACTAATGAAAAATGACAAAATTGTTATTCTTTTTCTTGTTATTATAAACAAGCATATCAAATGTTTGTTGGAATTCGAGTCATGCTCAACCAGAGAGAAAAATAATTTTAATCAAATTAAAATTAAACAACGCAGTGAAAATTTAAACATAAACAAACAATACCGAATTCTCCAAGGATATCAAATGTTTGTTGGAATTCGAGTCATGCTCAACCAGAGAGAGAAATAATTTTAATCAAATTAAAATTAAACAACGCAGTGAAAATTTAAACATAAACAAACAATACTGAATTCTCCAAGGATCAACTTGTGTGTTTGAAATCAATCTTCCCTGTTAAGAACAATCGTAAGACCGAAAATCATACCTCCAATATTTGGGATTACGGAAGCCCCAAATCAAATTTCACCTCTATTTTTTCTTGCATACCGAGCCTGTTGTCACAAACCAAAACCGTCCAATTGTCCGGCCTCCAATAGTGATCTAAATAGGTGACTTGGGAAACCTTCACAAGGTAGGACTGTGTACAGCCAGGAACTATGCTAGCAGTTTAGGTTTCAAAAACCTTCCCTTACTTGATTACTCACCTTTGTCATGTAAGAGCAAGAAAAACTATTTTTCTCCTCAAGAAAGGTGTGCTGCAAAAATAAGAAAAACAAGAAACTTACACTTACAAGGGACATCTAAACATGTTATATTTCTAGCTAGGTTTATTTGCAAGCCAACATTTGGTTTAATTGCACATAGACCCCTACACTTAATTGAACAATTCAATTAAGTCCTTGAGAAATTTATATTTCTCCAATTAAGTCCAATCCCATTTTAATTCCTAAAAATCACCTTTACGTGTGTGATCCATTTTCCCCCCAATATGTTGGCAATAAATATAAATTAATTCGATTAAGAATTTATATTTATATTTATAGACCATGAGCGGCATCTAGCAATGCATCATGGCTACCCAAACACCAGGATAGTCAACATGGTTTGATAAGCCTTTCAATGTACAATATGTCAATATAATTCGATCCCTTCATCAAATATCTCGGAAAGAGAAAGAGCATGGTGCAGTGTCTACTCTTCAAATATCTCGGAAAGAGAAAGAGCATGGTGGAGTGTCTACTCTTTAACCCTTCCCATATTAGTCCTGCAGCTTGTATATTAACTCATCAAGCATTACCTTAGCCAAAGACTTCCATGAGTTAATATAAGTTAGGAACAAGTGAGATATGTCTCCCCATATCACTTAGGGTGATGAATCCTTTTTGAACTATTCATTCGTCTTCGTATGCTTCATGCCATACCCAAAATCACCCTACCATAGGCATCACTTCTTGGGACCCATTCGTGATGAAATCAAAGTATGACAATTCACATACAAGATGACCTGGTGTCACAAGTCAAAGGATTTACTACACTACTGACACATTAGAGTATTTCCATAGACACTTGAGTGAAATACCAAATGGAACTCTCATAGCGGATCATGTTTAGTGAACTTGTTCAACTAAGAAGCACCCATATGTTATCCCCAAGTATCTCCATACTTCAACTTATGAGATCGGTTGCATGCATCATATGCATGAAGGCTTAACATATGTCAGTCTTTGAGTATTGTCAACGCCCTATCTTGACAATACAATGACCATGAATGTTTTTAGAAACACGGCTTTGATACATAAGGATACCATAATTGTAACTAATTACAATTTCTTTGCAAGGCCATTGTGTCCCATGGGCTTTATCTACATAAGCTATTAATAAAACTTTACTATATGACTTATGGATAAAGAAATACCTCAATTATAATTCAATAACTTATATTGTATAATACATGAAATGATAAAATAGTGCATTACAAGCAAATCACGACTGGCTTGTAGGGCTTACACTAATAATCTCCCACTAGCACTAAAGCCAATCGCCCATATGTCTAAGCCCAAAGCCCTCTATGTGATGATTATGTTTCTGCTGGGACAGAACTTTATTGAAAGGATCAGCAATATTATCATCAGTGGGTACTCTCTCCATAGTAATATCATGTTTGTGAATGATATCTCTAATCAGGTGCTATTGCTGCAATACATGTTTGGATCTATGATGAGACCTTGGTTCCTTAGGAAACACACCAAGTTCGGTGATGAACTTCTTGATCTAAACAGCCTCCTTCACTGCCTCACACGCGGAGATGTATCCTGCTTCATTTGTTGAATCTGCAGTCGTAGTCTGTTTGGAACTCTTCCAACTAACTACAGCACCATTTAAGGTAAATAGATAACCACTCTACGATTTACTACCATCCTTATCAGTTTGGAAGCCAACATCAATATAAACCCTAATTTGGAGTTCAGCCCCTCCATAGACCAAGAAAATATCCTTTAGTACTTCTCAAGTACTTAAGCATATTCTTCACATTAGTCCAGTGACTTTCACCAGGATTGCTTTGGTATCTGCTCGTGACACTCAGAGCATATGATACATTTGGTCTAGTGCACAACATGACATACATGATAGATCTAATTACCGAGGCATATGGAATCTTATCCATCCGTATCCTTTCATCTGATGATTTAGGACACATCTCTTTCGAGATATGTATGCCATGCAATATAGGCAAGTTTCTTCTTTTGAAGGTATTCATGCTAAACCTTTTTAGCACATCGTCTATGTATGTGGATTGGGACAAACCAAGCAGCCTTTTCGATTTATCTTGCTTCTCCCAAATCCTTCATGGAGAATTGTTTGGAAAGCCAGACCTTAGTCGTCTGAAGCATAGGTACATCATTTCCTATGAGAAATATGTCGTCGACATATAGCATTAGGAAAACAAATGTCAGTCAGTTTCCTTCTTATAAACACATGGATCATTAGGATTCTTGATGAAACCAAATCTTTAATTGTTTTATCACACCTAATGTTCCAGCTTCGTGATGCTTGCTTCTTTCCATAAATGGAATTTTGCAGCTTGCATACTTTATTAGGATTAGCCATGGATGTAAAACCTTTAGGTTGTATCATATACACTTCCTCATGCAAGTTCCCATTAAGGAATGCAATCTTTACATCCATCTGCCATATCTCTTAATCATGATATGCAGCGATAGCAAGTAAAATCCTAATGGATTTAACCATGGCAACTGGAGAAAAGGTTTCTTCAAAATCAATGTCTTCAACTTGATTATAACATTTTGCTACTAGTCTGTGTGTTGCCATCCATGTCAGTCTTTATCTTAAAGACCCATTTGCCCCCTATGGATTTTATCCCTTCAGGTGGATCAACCAAAGTCCAGACTTGGTTGACTTCTATGGCATCTATTTCAGATTTCATGGCATCAAGCCATTTACTGGAATTGATGTCGCACATCGCTTCCTCATACGTCGTAGGTTCATTATCAATAGGCAAAGCATCTCTTTCCAATAGAAATCTATATCTCTCTAGAGTTTGCCTAACCTTACTAGATCTCCGGAGCATTTGTGTTTCTTGAGAATTGATTTGAGCATCCAATGCCTCAACCATAGGCTCATGTTCCTAAAGAATGTTAGTTTGTTGCTCTCGAACTTCTTCGAGATCTATTTTACTCCTACTGGACCCTTCAAGTAGAAACTCTTTCTCAAGAAAATGTCCATGTTTTGAGACAAGTATCTTTTGCTCATTGGGATTATAAAATAGTATCCAATTATTTCTTTAGGATACCCACGAACTTATATATGTCTAATCTAGCTCTAAGCTTATCAGACGATGCACGCTTCACATAAGCAGTGCATCCCCAAATCCTTATGTAAGACAAAATTGGTTTCTTACTAGTCTATATTGTAGACACCTAATTTTGTCCGGACCACTAAAATAGGTATGTTTTCTTCCTAAATTGATGTTTCAGAATGTAAAAAGACTTTTTCATTCTGCAGGTGGTACTCCGAGACTTAGTTTAAGAGGGCGAGCATAAAAAGTCAAACTTGAAAAAGTCAACCCCAAAAAGTCAACCTCGAAAAGTCAACTACTGAAAAAGTCAACCCACTTTCAAAATCAAGATTTGAAGTTCAATTGAAAAATGGTGAAAGCATTTTGATAATCCGAGGTCTACATCGAAAGATATGGAGTTCGAAAGTTGGGTTATGGAGATTCAGTAGAAAGGAAACCCTAATCCGGGAAATTTGGGGAAAAATGCTTAAACGATTGAATTGGTCGAAATTGAAGGTTCCAAATGAAAGATAAGCACTGAATACAGGTAATGGAGAATCCACTTGAAAAAAAAAACTGGAAGAAAAGTCAATCCGGGAGAAAACCGAGAATTAGGGTTTTTGGTGGATTTCAGTGAAATTGGAAAGAATTACAGAAATGACCCGACTTGGTAAGACCAAATCCCCTAATGGATGAGGAATGATTAAAAAGGGATAGCCTAAGGCTCAATTTGAAGAAAATCTGAAAATCAGACTTGTTTTGGGTAAAACCGAGTTTCGGAGGTAAAAGGGAAAAATTGGAAAATTTGGGAAAAATAGCAAATGGACTCCAAAAATTCTGAAAAATTGCAAATCTCATTCTTAAATCATTTGGAAGAGATTTGCGAAATAAAATCTTGATTCAGAGTTCGTTTGCAAAATGGCCAAATCCCGGGTCTCTTATGAAGAAATTCAAGAAGATAAATCCTGAAAAAATAGCAAATGAACTCCAAATCTTCTGAAACTTTTCAAATCTCAATTTTAAATTATTTGGAAGAGATTAGAGAAAGAAAAACTTGATTCAGAGTTCGTTTTCAAAATGGCCAAATCCCAGGCCTTTTATGCAATAATTCAAGAAGATAAATCCCGAAAAAATAGCAAATGGACTCCAAAATTTCTGAAATTTTGAAAATCTCATTTTTAAATTATTTGGAAGATATTGGCGAAATAAAATCTTGATTCGGAGTTCGTTTGCAAAATGGCCAAATCCCAGGCCTCCTATGCAGAAACTCAAGCAGATAAATCCCGAAAAAATACCAAATGAGTTCCAAAAATTATGAAAACTTCCAGATCACACTTTTAAATTATTTTTAAGATATTGGTGAATAAAAATCTTGATTTGGAGCTCGTTTAAAAAATAGTAAAATGGGGCATAAAAGAGCATTTTTGAAAGAAAAAATCCAAATAAATAGCAAACGGACTCAAAAATTTTTGAAAACTTCTAGAATTCAATATTTTATTATTTTGAAAGTATTAAAAAAATAAAATTTGAATTTGGAGTCCGTTTTCCATTTATTTGCATCCGGGGGGCAAAATGGTCATTTTACCCAAGCAACCGAAAAGGGCTTTTCTTGCCTGTCAAAAAAATCAGAATTGGGCAGGAAAAGGGAGTGCTGGCCTGCCAAGGCTCAAAGGAGGGAAGAAGCTTCTGATTTTTCAATCAAAAGGCCAAGAATTAAGAGTTAGTGATTTTTTTGATCAAGCCATTGCAAATAAGCCACATGGGCCAATGCATGAAGAGGGAGAGTGTCAACATTATTCTTGAACAGCTGTAATTATGGACAGCTGATGGCCTAATCTAAGGGTGATAATTTTATGATTTTTCACCTTGAATCACTAGCCCTTTGATGGAAATTGGTTTGAGTAAAAATGACAACAACCTAGGAGGAGATAGGGGGAATTAGGCCAGCCTAAAGAGAGGGGTCTTTTCCATTTTTCAGCACTTCATTTTTCATTTTCTCTCTTGGTTTTTGCTGAGTTTTCTCTCCTTGTTTGAAATCAAAAAAGAAAAGTTTAGAAAAGAAAAGAAAGTTTGAAGAGAAAAAGCTTGAAATATAGCTTCTTGAGGTTGCTTTTAACACCAACTCTTGCACTTTCTTTATTTTTCATTCTTGTTTTTGTTGTTTTTGATTATTATTTGGTGAGTTTTCTTTTTAAATAAGTGTTTTCTTATGTTCTTTTTATGTTCTTTTCTTCATCTTTTCTTAAAAACAAGTTTTACAATTTTTTTTTCTTTCTTTCTCACCATGGCCGAATGGCCCAAAATTTATGGTTGCTGTTTTTGCTTTAATTTTTCATGTTATTTTTGTTATTTTCTTTAGTCTTGATGCTTTAAATATTCTTCTACTACATATACTTGAAGCTTGTTATAATTTATTATCATGATCTTGCATTTTTTTTAATTTTCTGTTTTCATAATGTTTAAATTTGTTGATGTTTTATATTTTGTAATCCATGTGTTTGTGAAAATGATTGCTAGTTTTAATACCTTTACTTTATATTTGCATGATTTGAGTGTTACATTTTAGTTGAGTATGTTAGTATACCAGTGTTTGTGAAAATGTCATGCTTGTTTTGGAACCTTAGGCTATTCGGCTACTTCATGTATCTTGCATTGTGTGTGTATTTTTTCTATGTTAGTTGATAGGTTTGTATTTGCATGACATTTGATTGAGTATTTAGTTTAAGTATATCAAGTGTTTGTGAAAATGCCATGTTTGCTTGGAGCTTGAGGCCATTCGGCTACCTCATTATTTTGCCTTGTGTTTGCATATTTGTTATGTTAGATGGTAGGTTTGCATTTGCATGATATTTGGTTGAGTTTTTGGTTTAAGCATGCCTTGTGTTTGCGTTATTGCCATGCATATTTTAGTTGTTAGGTTTGGTTTATTTTGCCATGCATGTCCATGCATTTTAGACCTAGGTTGCATTAAATGCCATGCAAGTTCATTTAGGTCTAGGTCACTATATTGATGCCATGCATTTTTTCATGACATTTAGGTTTAAAACCATGCATTCCATGCATCATATTTGTTGTATTTTTTCATTCATTTCATGTTCATGCCACTTGACTAATGACTTAGGCCAATTAATGGTTCAAAGTCATGCTCTCTTGAGCATACTTGTGGAAAATTAAGGTTTGTCAAATTGATTGTTCTACCTTTGTGATTTTTTTTTTACTTAAAATTTTTGTCTAACTTTTCAAAAGTTCTAGCTACTGTTTGTAAGTCATTTTGTGAGTCTTAAATATTTTTACTTTGATTTTTAAATGATTTTATCAAAGGCAAAAATATGTTTTGGCAAAACAATTTTTTCACCCAGTACTTGTACTTTCCCGATTTTTTTAGGCAGTCATCTTTAATCAAAAAATTAAGCTGATTATTTCCCATGTATTTTTACATGTCCTAAGTCTCCAGTATTTTTTGTTTTTAGATTTTTTAGAATTTTTAAAAATAGGATAAAAAATCGTGGCTTAGAATTGGACAATGGAGTCAGAATTGAATTTGAAGGAAAATCTTTTTTTTTTGTTTTGGTTAAGTTACCTAGAGGGGGTTGATTAGGAAGTTTAGCTACTGACTTAGTGTAGTTTCTAAGCATTTTTAAACTCTAAAAATGATTTTTTAAGTCTCGGGTTAAGGGTGGTCATGTCCTGGATTTTAAACTTAGGAAATTAGAGCCATTTAAAAAAGGGTTTAGCCAAGTTTTTACTATTAACTAAGCTTTTCAAAATTGTTTTCAAACGATCACAAAGTATTTTGGTTTTAGAATATTTAATTTGATATATTTTCCTAAGGTAACTGGATATCTTTTTAGATATACGGATTTCCTTAATTAAAAGAAAAAATACATTTTCATGCATTGCATTTTCCATATTCATGTATTTTATATAATATGTGATTTTTGCTATGATAATTTCTATGATATTGTTATGATTATGTTATATTGCTTATTATATGATTTTGAATATTTCATGATATCCTATGCTTTCTATTTAGTTATGTTATTTTTATATTCTTTAGCATATACTATGTTCATGCATTATTATTTTCATTTTTATTTTCATGCATATTATATGATAGCATTATTTTATATTCCATGTCATTTAAATTATATGCCATATTATTCATATTTGCCATGTCATTTAAATTATTTCATTTCCTATAGAATATATTATGTTACTTAGGTCATTTCATTACATGTAGAATATATTATGTTACCTAGGCCATTTCATTTCATTTTGGATATATTATGTCATTTAGGATATTTTATTTCATTTAGAATATATCATATGACTTAGGATATTACATTTCATATAGAATATATTATGTTACCTAGGTCATTTCATTTCATTTAGAATATGTCATTATAACTTAAGATATTTCATTTCATTTAGAATATGCTAAGACATTTAAATTATATCATATCATTTAGGTTGCATTATATTAACTAGATTTTACTATGTCATTTTATTAATGTCATGCATATTCATATTCATTTTTTTAAAATGTTTTCAGAAAGGTAATGATTTTCAATAAAATAAAGATATTCCCGAGTTAAAATTAATAATGAGTTCTCTGCCGGGTTTGCTGGGGAGGATATCATCAATTATCATTAATAACGGAATATCTTCTTTAAAATGATAATAATTCGGAAAGTTTTCCAAACTAATAAAAATTTATATATTTTGCCACGTTTGTTGGGGCATATAGGAAAATTTTGAATTTATAAATTTTGGATCATTTTCAATTAAAAATGGAATTATTTTTCTTTAAATTAGAAATTAACTTGAAATACCAAATTAAAAATCGACTTTTTTACCGAGACTTGAGATAACACACGATTAATAAGGTACCATTTTATACGGGCGTTGTGGAGGTGCTAATCCTTCCCCGCAAGTAACCGAGTCCCGAACCCGTTTCTTTGATTTCTCTGGTTTAAAACGCAGACTTGAAATTGGTTTTAAAAATGTTTTAATTAATTTTTAAAATATTTTATAAAACCAGTTTTAATAGGTGGCCGATCACACCTAGCTAAAAAAGATTGGTGGCAACTCCATGTCTTTTTCAAGGCATTTTCAAAACTTTCATTTTTCTAGAGGAATTAAGTCGACTTTTCCTCGATTTTTTTAATGTCACGCTTAACGAATAATAAAGTCTTGCGATAAGACTTGTTATTTTTTAGGTTGCGAATGGCGACTCCACTGGGGACAATTAGAGAGTCAGGCCTAGAATTAGTCGTGTGTTATCAAAGTCTCAGTTTTGTTAGTTTAATTGGTATTTAATTTTAATTCTCACATTTAAAAAAAAAATAAGGATAATTTCAAAAATAATAAAATATTTTTGAATATGTCCATATTCATGTGCATACATACTATAATTGTTCTCTGGTTATTTTGGTGCATATATTCATTTATTGATTAATTGATAATTTATGTTGTTTAATCTTGTTGGGGCATTTAGAATAAGGGATATAGAATAGGTGGTGAAAGGTTTGTTATTTCTCCTCACACACTACACTACACTACACGTGCATTTGCATATCATGAGCCCTATACCCGGGTTCCGTCCTTTTAGATGGGAGCAAAGTAACTAAGCCTTCGTGATTAACAATCCGCATGGGCTAGGGAAATAGACTCTAACGAATTGAACCTGCTTTTATCGAGGTGCCTTACGAGCCTTCACCGGCGACAGTGAGGAACAATTCGGGGCTTTTAGAACTAATTCACCTTCATATATTAAACCTAGGCGAAGCCATGCCGGATTTCCAATTAGATATCCCGAAGTTAAGAACACATGGAGGAATATTTTCAATCCTTTTACCTTCTATTTTACTTTTCGAATAAGTTTATTTTTGAAAATTGGACAATTGTACATCACAATGCCTGTAATAAATGTTGGTATTTCATTTTAAAGGTGCTATAATGCCGAAATTTTGTTGGCATCCTTAGGGATAATTATTGTTTTAAATTATATGTTTTTTTGTATTATTCGTATTTATTCCCGTTACTAATTCATTTTCTTTTTGTTGTTGTTTTTATGTTTTTTGCATTATTGTCATCATTTTTGCACACTTGAAGGTTATTGGTCTCGGGATATTATTCAACCAAAAGGGTTTTCATTGAGGGTTAGAGTGTCTCAGTGGTCGAGAAGCATTTAGAGGTTAGGAAACAGTCCGAGAAAGGTCAGCAAGATAATGGGGATTGTTTGAAGATGGGATATGTGTCATAACGTGCCAAATACGAATTCAGCATGCTAGACGCAAATCAATGGAGTCGCCACTAATCATCTAATCTAGGTGTGATTAGTCACCTATACGAATCTATCCTATTTAAAGTAATCCTAAGCTTGACTAAGGCACCTTAAAAAGAATAGGTTCTGGTCTACTTATCAGAACTAGGTTCGGGAGTACGGTTACGTGTGAGGAAGGATTAGCACCCTCACAACACCTATCTAAGAGATAGTACCTAATTAGTCTTGTGATACTTAAAAAGTCTTAATTAACTGGCCTTGTCTATCCTATTTTCATTTTAATTATTAAAGTTAGGAATATCGTAAATTATTTTTTAGATCTTCCTTCCATTCATTCTGGAGAAATTACTAAAAAATGTTTTCTCACCTCGAGAGTATTCAAAAGAAACCATTCGTTCAATTGAAGAGGCTCCGTTGTCGGAAATGTTAGAATTATTTAACCAAATTATTTCTCTTAATTAATCTTTCAAAATTAATCCACATTTTATTAACGTTTGTTTGAAAAATAAATTCTGATTTTTAATATCGAAAATCATCCCTTAAAATATTCTTCCATTCATTCTGGAGAATTTTTAAAAGAATTTTTCTCACCTAGAAATTTCTTAAAAGTCAACCATTCGCAACTTTCTTGAATTTTATCATCGGAAAAAATCTTAATTTATTCTTCAATTTTAAATTAAGCATTTATTATGAAAAATCAATTTTGAGAAAAAGATGTTGAAAATTAATTATTCTTAAAAAATAATTTTTTGATTTTTATTGGTATTGAAATTAATCTCTTAAAATATCCTTCCATTCATTCTGGAGAATTTTTAAGAGCAATCTCTCACCTAGAAATTTCTCAAAAATTAAATATTCGTAATTTCTTTGAATTTCATCATTGAAAAAAATCTCAATTTATTTATTTAAAAATAACTATTCTTCAATTAAAATAATTAATCTAATCTAAAAAATAAATTAATAATTAATATATTAAAATATACAATTATTAATAAAATATAAAATATAAAATTTAAAGTATAATATAAAATATATTATAATAATATAATAATAGTTTTCTTAAAAATAATAGTAGTTATTTCTAAAAATATATGGTTAATAAAATAATAAATAATAATAGTAATAAACAAACAAACAAATAATACACAAATAATAGCAACATACAAAGTCCAACCTGCCAAAAAAAGCTTAAAAGATATAATTAGTAAAAATCATAAATAGTAAAATAGAAATCAAATAAAACAACAAAAAAACAAAAAAACAGATAAGGAATGTAAAACACAAAAAAAAAAAAGACAGCTAGGGGGGGCAGCCCAGGCCCGGGCCGCGCGGGCCTGTCTGGCCCGAGCCCCCCTGCTGTCTCTTAAGCAATTTTTTTTTTTTGGTTACATTTTACCTATTTTTTTCACCAAAAAAATCTTCTTTATACTAAAATTCTTCAAGAACACCAAGAACCAAACCCAGATTTTTCCAGATTTCGGTGGGTTGCTGCTACCGCCTCCGCTGCCACCGCCTCTGTCGTCGCTGCCGTCGTCGCCGGTGCCGGTGGTCAAAAAATTTCTGACAAATCACCAAAAATTCCTTTCGATCTCCTCTTTTCAAAAATCAAATTAGTTTTTTCCGAATCTCTCTAGAGTTTCCTAGATCTGAAATCGAAGTTCGAAACTTCACCTCCTCCGATCTACTCCGTTGGTCGTCGAATGGCCACTAACTTTTAGTATATGCTTCCTCTAATTAAAACTCGACTTTTCTTTCTCAAGAATTTTTTCAAAACAAATTTTAACTCTCACTTTTGAATTTTCGAATTTTTTTCTCAAAAAAATATTTTTTTATTTCAAAAAAAAAAAACCTATAATTGCTTCCAACTCTCATTGATTTCTGATCCTTTTCTGATGTGTGTTTGATTGTGGTGCTTGGGTTCTTTTTTATAGGGAAGAGATTTAGTTCCACTAGGATTAGGAATTTCAATTTAATCTCATTTTTTAGAGTCCTATTTTAATCCAAAGAGGTAATTTGTTTCAACCAAAACTTGTTTTTTTTCTTCATTTTTTTTATTAATTCTGAATTTCTTCTGATTTTTTCTTTTAATTTTCGGAATTATCCATTTTTTATTTTCCCTTTTTTCTGATTTTTTTTTGTTTTTTTTTCTTTTAAAAAATAAAATTAAACCCAGATAAAATCCGGTGTCTACAGTTGCCCCTCTTTGTGCATTCCCTGAGAAACAGGGGATGTGCAAAGATGTAGACACCCTACTAAGTCCTATGTACTTAAAGAAAATCTTATTGTAGAAAAGCTCCTCTAAACGAGGCATAAACTTTAAATAAACTCGCCGTAAAAACATACTCCTACACCGAGGCATCAACTTTAAATGAAAATACTTCTCCACCGAGGCTTCAACTTTAAATAAAAACTCCTCCACCGAGGCTTCAACTTTAAATAAAAACTCCTCCATCGAGGCTTCAACTTTAAATAAAAAACTCCATCACCGAGGCTTCAACTTTAAATAAAAAACTCATTCACCGAGGCTTCAACTTTAAATAAAAACTCCTCCACCGGGGCTTCTACTTTAAATAAAAACTCCTCCACCGAGGCTTCAACTTTAAAAGAAAATACTCCTCCACCGAGGCTTCAACTTTAAATAAAAACTCCTCTAACGAGGCTTCAACTTTAAAAGAAAATACTCCTCCACTGAGGCTTCAACTTTAAATAAAAACTCCTCCACCGAGGCTTCAACTTTAAATAAAAACTCCTCCACCGAGGCTTCAACTTTTAAAGAAAATAAAGAAATTTGCAAAATTCTCAAATGTAAATGTAGACTTTAAAAATCTTACCTTGAATCCCCAAAAAAATTGCTAACCTCGCAAATTAGCATTCCAAACCCATGTCCAAATCATACTGAATACCTGAAATAAACTTTCTTGTGTGCAAATAAATGCAATGCAGTACATGAATGCCATGAATGCCGATGTATATTATGCAAATGGATGTCATGAATGCTATGTAAATCAACTCCCTGAATTCCTTGATAAAAGGTTCTCAAGCTCATCATTCATCTCTGTTTGCACTTGGCTTCAAACTGGTGGAAGGAATCTTATTATCTCTTTCAGTTTTCAAAATCTGCTGAATATGAACAAGTTTCCTTCTTCGGAAATTTCACAACACTAACCATTCTATATCTCATTTTATGCTAGCTTAACTGGGCTCTTAACATTCCATCATGGAAATTCTCATCTTGAAAGATTCTCACTTTTAAAAATCAAATCTTATCTCATCTCCTGACTTTTCTGTTCAGTTATCCATAGATTTCTCATAAAAATAAATGCAGGGATCTCTTAAGATTATATTCCAATTAATTAATCATTATTCTAATTTCATAGCAAACACAATGCATGATGCATTCCCTCTATTCAATGCAAAGGTATAAAATTGAGAATAACAAATGGAATAACAAATAGAAGGCAAAAATAGGCTGAATAAGCTGGAAAGAAAGATCTTTATTATCAAAATAAGGAAAAGAATTCATCTCAATGAATAAAAGAGCATCTCAAAAAGGTTTATCAAAAAGGTGTTAGGATCACAAAACAGTATCCAAACAATGAATACTTAGACAATCTTAATAGTTCATTCAAAATTCTCACCTAAAAACCAATCCCAATCGATGTCTTCAATCCTTCAGAGTTCATCAAACTAGACATTGTCCCCATCTTCATGAAATTTTCTGGACGACGCTGATCCTCCTCATATCTAAGCCGCCCTTTCGGGTTTTCAACTTAGACAACCCCATTAACCCAAACCGCCCTTTTTCGGGTTTTCAATTTGAGTCCTCCTTTTTCTTTTCTTTTCTCTTTTTTATTTTTTATTTTTTTCTTTCTTTTTTCTCATTTTTTTCTTCAAAGTAACATTTCTCCACAGTATTTGGCAAATCATCTTCATTTGTCTTTCTCAAAATAATGCTTCCTTCGAAAAAACTTTTCACTTCATAAGAACTCCACAAATAGTTGTGTACTATCTCCAATGGCCATGTGAATTAAGAGCAATTTCTTCAAAACTAATTATTTCTCAAAGTATCAAGAAGAACCTTCCCTCATCCTGTGTTCGTCTCAATCTTCTCGGAGGCAATTAAGCATATCAAAGTGTAACAAGCCTTTTTCTTAGGAGTTGTCTTCATGCATCTAAGCTTCATTGTCTCTTGATAATACCATAAACGTGTCCTAATTCAATACATGATTTCTAATTCAAACATTCACATTTGATCAAAATGGACTTTTCCAGGTACGTAATGTAGGCCAAGGTTTTGGGTTTATGAAAGAATGGATAAAATAGGCTCAAACATGTCTTTAAGGGTATTCAAACCAAGGATCTTTTTATCTCAAAACACTTCATATCTTTCTTTCCATTTCCAAGATAATCGAGCCATGGATCATTTCTTTTTCAATGAGGATTTTTAAAACTTTTCGCATCTGTCTTTTCATTTCTTTTTTTTTGCCCTTTTTTTCACTTTTTTTTTCACTTTTTTTTTTCACAAAAGAAGTTCAAAGTTTTGGAACTCAATCCATCTCATCATTGTCTCTATGACATAAGGCATTCTTTACATGGTGTAGAAATATGATCCAATCCTTTGTTCTCCTCTAGAAAGGTATCTTTCCATACTTGTCCCCCGGTGTGGCGGGTGATCCTTAGTTGGGTTTATTCGAAAAAAATCCAATAGGCTCAAAAGGGGTAGCAAAGGATAATTTCTCATTTTGTGAAAGGAATATGAAAGATGGCCATTATCATCTCAAATGTGAATATTTTCATCAAAGAACATTTATTGAAAATGACAAGCTTATAGAAATTCACCACAAGGAATCTATATGCTTGTAAAGGAATTCAACAGCCATTAATATACTTGTGAAGCAATTCTGCCAATTTTCTTCCAATCATGCCAAAACTGCATATCAACTTTCATCTTTTTTCACAATAATCTCCACAAAATCAAATGGCAAAGTATGGTCATATATGTTCAAGTTCACCAATGCGGAAATAACTTTCAAAATTGAATCCTAAATTATTATTAAGATTGTCTTTGTATTCATTACTTGGAATCCTGAAATTGAATTGAATCGAAAGAATATATATTGGTATATAAAAAAAAAAAGAAAGGCAACAATGAAAAAAAGGAAAAATGACAACTATGAATGAAAGAGGGAATGAAAATGCATCTTGTTCCTAATTTATTAAAATAATGAGAAATAAATTAGCCCATACATAAAAGACTATCCCTAATGCTCTTGGGCATGAGCAACTAGGGACTTGACTCACTGCATTATATTTTATGAGATTCAAGGATAACCGACAGCTTCGTCACTTTCCAATTACCCAACTCCATTTCAGGTGAGCACGGGTACACCAACAACTCTTTCTCATCATCAGATTTCATGCTTGCTTTCTCCACCATTTGAATAGAAAGCTCAGAAAACGTTGCTTCTAGATTTGGTGGAGGTGCATCGGGATAAATACATCCCCTAAACGAAAAGTGGAATAAAGATGAGGAAATACCATCTTTCTGGACTCCCACTCATACCCTTTCACACGAGCCAATCTTTTCTTCCTCTTCTCGAACTCGACCATCTCTCAATCCCTCCTGGTTGGCCTGTAGCCTAACCCAAACCTTTCTCTGTTTACTTGAATCTCTGGCATCTCCCTGATCCCCTGAAGATGCTTTCCCAATCCAGAACCAACTTGCCAACCCATCCCAATAGTTTGCTTGAACAACATGCTAACAGTTTGAGAAAAACGCGGAGCAGGCACTTTTGACCCTTTACCAACATATGTCATATTGATGAACTCAAATGATCTGAAAAAACATTCCAATGCTTCATCAGCTGCCTCGACATAAGGCGTAGTTGGGGACTGGGTTACCAACAAATCCTCTTCCCCGTTGACACATACCAGATAATCCTCCATAACAAATTTGATTTTCTGGTGCAACGATGAGGGAACTGCCCCTGCCATGTGAATCCATGGCCTTCCCAATAGACAACTGTAAGATGGTGAAATCTCCATAACCTGAAACTTTATCTTGAAAGTACAAGGCCCAATCTGCAGAGGCATCTCAATATCTCCCAAAACTGCTCGACGGGGACCCATCAAAGGCTCTCACAATCATGTGACTAGGTTGCATATGAGACACATCTATTGGAAGCTTGGACAATGTAGTCATCAGCATAACATTAATGGAAGAACCATTATCAATAAGCACTTTAGCCATAACATGACTTTTGCACTTGACCGTGATATGAAGGGCCTTAGTATGCCCCTGCCTTCCGGTGGGATCTCATCGTCATTAAAAGTTATAAAATTGGTAGCCACCAGATTTCCTGCAATATGACCCACATTCTCCACGGAGATATTATGAGGCACATGCGCCTTGTTCAGAACTTTCAGTAAAGCTTCTCTGTGAGGCTCGGAATTCAACAACAGTGACAACAGCGAAATTCGAGCTGGCATTTTATTCAACTGTTCAACCACACTATATTCACTGTGTTTGATCAGCTTAAAAAATTCACAAGCCTCTCTCTCAGTTACATGCTTCTTATATTCCGTATCTCGAACCACCAATAGGTTCGTCTTGCTTCCTGGATCTTCATTCTTTTCTTCTTCCGCTGCTTTTCCTTTCCTGTCCCTATCAAGTATCTCAGTCGAATAACAACGCCCACTCCGAGTCACTTCCTCTACTCCAGTTAAATTGGCAGCTTCAGGATTAATCATGATATCACATCCATATCTCCATGGTACTGCTTTATCATTTTGATATGGAAATGGACTAGGGACACTGATCGTAATAACGACATTTTTGATCCCGTTGGCTTCTCATCCTCGAACTGACTCGCCCTTTTCTCATAGAAGAATGTGATCGGTTTCACAACAGGTACCAAAGATTCTCCAATTACCACATCAATTTCATCTGCCCCAAACTCTGTGTAAAACTCGATCCGGGAGAGATCCATCAGTTTCTGTAACTCCTGCCGGAATTCAACACAACCTTGCAACGAATGGCCAACTATACCTTGGTGATATTTGCAAATCTTGCTTGGATCATATTCACCAAGATAGCTACCTAAATTAGCCTGTATAGGACTAATCATGCTAGCTTTAACCAGGACATTGAAGATGTAATCCATTGATGTCGTAACCTCATACACTTTTCGCTTGACCACGGTAATCTTGCCATCTCCCAAAGCATTTACCGCCGGCCTTGCATGGTTTGGTAAAGGATTACCATTGACGTTCGGGCCACCTTTCTCTTCAAAATTTATCAACCCGGTCTTAATCAAACCTTGCACTTTGTACCACAGAGCTGTGCAATTTTCAGTGGAATGTCCCACGTTTCCCGAATGGTAGTCACATCGGGCATTAGGATTATACCACCTAAGGTATGGAGGTTTCAAGGGTTCCAGGTGTACCGGTGCAACCAGATGGTTCTTGATAAGATCTGGAAGCAAGTCTACATAAGCCATGGGAATCAGATCAAACGATATTCTTTCCTGATTGGCTCGTGGTCCCTTCGGAGTAACTGTGGGTTGATTAGCTTGTACGGGTGGCCCAATTGGAAGAGTCAATGGTATTGGGTGAAAATTAGGTTGGAATATCTGTGGAGGTGCAGGTGGATAAGCATATGAAACTGGATTGATGGCATTGGTATTCGGGTAGTATGGCTGGTACACGGATTGTGGGAAGTGCGGGACGTAACTTCCCGTTTGTTGCCCTCCATATGCAACAGTCTGGACATCAGCTTCTTTCTTCATTGTCATGCTATTCTTCTTTACAACGGATTCTCCCACTTCAATCTTGCCACTCTTGATGGCATTTTCTATGATTTCGGACGAAATCACCATATCAGCAAAGTTCTTTGTGGCGTTCCCAATCATGCTGTCGTAGTACGGAGCCTTAAGGGTACTAATGAATAGTACCGTAGTCTCTTTCTCAGTCAGAGGTGGCTGGATCTGGGCAGCAATATCTCTCCATCTCTGGGCATAGTCCTTAAAACTTTCGGTGGACTTCTTCTCCATATTTTGTAGAGACAAACGGTTTGAGCCATATCAACAATATGCTTATATTGGATGATGAATGCCTTGGCCAATTCTTTCCAAGTACGAACCCAATTCCTGTCGAGTTGAACATACCATCTAGCAGCGGATCCCGTAAGACTGTCCTGAAAGACATGGACCAATAGCTTGTCATTTCTGGTGTGGGCTGTTATTTTCCGACAGTACATGGTGACATGAGATATGGGACACTTGGACCCATCAAACTTTTCAAAGTCAGGAGTCTTGAACTTAGGCGGGATTACTACATCCGGCACTAAACAAAGCCTCTCAGCATCCATAGAACCATAGCAATCTAAACCCTCAACATCTTGAAGCCTTTCTTCAATCATCTTCATTTTACGAGACTCGATCTCTTCTGCCACTTTCAGCTTCTCTAACTCTTTGGGATCATCCAAATCTGGAACTTGGACTGGATCTATCTTTGTTAACAGGAAAAGTGAACCCCGGGATTTGAGGTTGGCCATGTGGATAAGTGAACCCTTCCATGTAGGGCATATGCTGCAATTGTTCATGTTGTGCTTGAGGTCGAAAACCGGGCGGACATAAAGATTCACCCACATTCTGCTCTTTTCCCTGAGAACCAGATTCATCATCCTTATTATTCTCTTTCAGACTTCTCACATTTCCAGCAAAGAACTTAACTGCTCTCTAATCTCATCCTGAGCTTGTTCTACCTTATCTATCCTTGAGGATTGCTCTTCGGCCATTTCACTAACTCTTGATCTGGTGTTGTAAGAGTGACGAGAAGACTGTCTCGAAGATTCTGACTATCGAGCTATCCTTGAACCTTTAGCAAAGTTTCTTAATATGTTTAAAAATTAAAACTAAATTGATGATGTTTATGCAAATATGGATGAAATGCTATGAAAGAATATCAGCCACATAACAAATGTAGATAAAAAGAATTTTATAAATAAAATTACCAAATCTATAGAAATCCTAAAAACCAAAGCGATCCTAAAAACATAAAAAAATAACTTCAAACTGGTCCTAAAGCATAAAAATGAAAATTCTTCAAAGAATCCTAAAAACATAAATCTAAAAATCCTAACGCCTCCAAAGGAACTTGACAATCTGACGGTAGTGAGACTGAGCTTCGTCCAAAAGTTCGTATATGAGATGGCCGTTTTCATGGAACGGATGTACTTTTGCCTTAACCTCCATGATCCTATCATACATGTCTTCTGCCTTACGGGATGCCACATTGAAATGGTCAAACATATTTTCCATAAGATTCTGCTTTTTAGTGTCCGCATCTCGGAGTTTGGAACATTCTTCCTTCAAGTTCATTAATTCGGTAACCAATTCCTGGCAATCAGCTACCCTTCTTTCTTGATCAAACAATAAATCCCCATTTTCATCTTTTAGGTGTTTGACCTCGGTAATCAAAACCGAATATTTATTTTCCATAACTGTCAAGGATTCTTTCAAAGTGTTGCCATCTTCGGTGAGTTTTTGTACAATACCATCTCTTTCCACTAAACCATCCCCCAACTTTCGAACCTTCAATCGAAGCTTCTTGGCCTTGCTTTTTTCTTTGTTCAAACCTTTCTCTAACTCTTCTACCATTGATTGCAGCTTCTGGTTCTTTTCTCCCAATTCATCATTTTCTTCTTGTAGTTTCCTTTTAGCCTTTTCTATCCTCAGCATAGGATCCGAGGCTATAACCTTGGCAAACCGTCTGAACTTCTTTTGCAAGGAATTACAATATCTTTGGCTTTCCTGGCCTGCCACACAGAGTATTCAGGAGTAGTGTTCCATGAGATACTACCCCCTTCAACTCTAACCGTTAATTTCCAAGCCTTTGTGAGTTCTTCTATCCTGTTGATAACCCCTTTGTCTGAATAAGAGAAATCCACCTGGTTAAGTCCGTGAGTCATCGGTATGAACTGCTTATACCCTGCCTGTCTCCGTACCATGATCGGAGAGTAACTAACGACACCCCAAAGTCCCAAGAGAGGAACCCAAGGTTGATCACCGCAGCTAAATAACATAGGTCCATGAGGCATCCATGGTGCTTTCCAAATCACTTGTCGGCTTGTAAGTTCTCGTAATATCACTATCCATTCTTCTTTTGACCTTGACTCAGGCCATGTGCTTTCACAGAATTCGTTGATAGGGATGCTAGTGGTGAAGTATGGCTTTCGGAACTTCGAATCTTGGCACTCTAAATGACTCTTCATCCAGATGTAGAGCAACTGTAAACATCCGATGAAACGCCCTTTTCCATTTCTCCTGTAGTGATTCAGTGACCTGATAGACTCGGCTAATATAGCTGGAGCCGTATTAATCTGGTGTTGAACTTGGTCCATGAAATTCACCACAGTTGTTTCAATATGTCCCAATATCTTCGGGAAAACCACATGTCCGTAAATAGCCAAAGCCATCACCTTCAAACCTTTATCATCATCCGGGTGTTTGACAATGAAGTTTCGGAGAACATTCCATGGAATACCAGTGCTTTTACCCTTTGTCTTCACAATCTTGTCAACTTCTGTCAAGCTGATTCCCATGATCTTTGCTACTTTCTTCCGATAACCTGTCTTGTTCTTCCAGTAGACTTTGTCTGGATTAGGAGGATCCAAACGAAGCAGTGCTGAATACTCTTCTATAGTTGGAACCATATCTACTTCGTTGAACACGAAGCACCTGTATGACGGGTCCCAAAACTGCATCATGGCTCTTACCAAGTTATTATCGACTTCAAAAGATAGGAGCAAAGCCAGGTCCCCATACTTTCGTCTGAATATTTCTTGTCGAGTTCCATTCCAAGAATGCCAAATGCTGATCAAATCTTCAAGGTTGTTCTGTGCGAGATCCATGTGAACTTTCTCGGGAAGAGTAGAGACATACCCGACTGGAAGGCAATCTCCTGTACTTTGCTGGATTGCTTCAGACCTAAGCTTCAAACTACTGGCAGACTCACGCTTGGCGGCTGTCAGGTTTTCCATGGATTTCGTAGACATTCTTTTTATCTAGACCGTTATGTGGCAAGATGACTTTATGAAGATACATGATGTATGAAAAGAAAGAAAGAAACAGTTAGATGTTATGTCAACAAACTTATGAAAAGATAAAAATACAACATGTGTAAGCACTACATCATCATGGTAAGCATATCAGCAAAACAAACGTGTTAGGTAAACAAAGCATCATGTTAATGATAAAAGTATAGGGTAAGAAGTGTCCCTTCATGTGTCCTAAATTCGGGTTCTCCTCTATATAAGGTTGGATATGGCTCTATCTTAAAGTTTGGCCACTTAAGTATTGTTTATGTGCTGGGTTTAAGATACTTGACCAAGCTAAAAAGGTCCCCAAATTGCTTCTTAACATCATCCATGTAGGATGAGTAAGGCACCCCATTCCTCACCCATTACAGGCTCCAACCAGAAGGGTTCAATTCGGGTGAGAGTATTTTCCAAAGTTATGGCGGAGGTTTATCACCTCTCAAAGACTTTGGTACTTTACACTTTGAAGGTGTTTTGCTAGCCGTTGCGGAGATTTTCAACTCTCGAGGCGTAGGTACTTTACCCTCTCCAAAAAGGGACGAGTCCGGGTATAGGACTTTATGATATGCAATGTGTCGTGTGTGCGAAGGGACATTCAAACCTTCCTTTACCCATAAATGTACAATGAAACAAAAGTTGTTAGCACAAATAACAAAAATCAAAAATAAAAATAAAAATAAATAAACAAATAAATACATAAAAATTAAACACTTAAAGACCAATATTTCAAACCTAAAGTATCACAAGACTAATTTATGGCTCGACTCTCTAGTGTCCCCAGTGGAGTCGCCAAACTGTCATAACGTGCCAAATACGAATTCAGAATGCTAGACGCAAATCAATGGAGTCGCCACTAATCATCTAATCTAGGTGTGATTAGTCACCTATACGAATCTATCCTATTTAAAGTAATCCTAAGCTTGACTAAGGCACCTTAAAAAGAATAGGTTCTGGTCTACTTATCAGAACTAGGTTCGGGAGTAAGGTTACGTGTAAGGAAGGATTAGCACCCTCACAACGCCTATCTAAGAGATAGGTCTTGTGATACTTAAAAAGTCTTAATTAACTGGTCTTGTCTATCCTATTTTCATTTTAATTATTAAAGTTAGGAATATCAGAAATTATTTTTTAGATCTCCCTTCCATTCATTCTGGAGAAATTACTAAAAAATGTTTTCTCACCTTGAGAGTATTCAAAAGAAACCATTTGTTCAATTGAAGAGGCTCCGTCTTCGAAAAAGTTAGAATTATTTAACCAAATTATTTCTCTTAATTAATCTTCCAAAATTAATCCACATTTTATTAACGTTTGTTTGAAAAATAAATTCTGATTTTTAATATCGAAAATTATCCCTTAAAATATTCTTCGATTCGTTTTGGAGAATTTTTAAAAGAATTTTTCTCACCTAAAAATTTCTTAAAAGTCAATCATTCGCAACTTTCTTGAATTTCTTCATCATCGAAAAAAATCTTAATTTATTCTTCAATTTTAAATTAAGCATTTATTATGAAAAATAAATTTTGAATTAAAGATGTTGAAAATTAATTATTCTTAAAAAATAATTTTTTGATTTTTATTGGTATTGAAATTAATCTCTTAAAATATCCTTCCATTAATTGTGGAGAATTTTTAAGAGCAATCTCTCACCTAGAAATTTCTCAGAAATTAACCATTCGTAATTTCTTTGAATTTCATCATTGGAGAAAATCTCAATTTATTTATTTAAAAATAACTATTCTTCAATTAAAATAATTAATCTAATCTAAAAAATAAATTAATAATTAATAATATTAAAATATAAAATATAAAGTAAAATATAAAATATAATATAATAATAGTTTTCTTAAAAATAGTAGTAGTTTTTTCTAAAAATATATGGTTAGTAAAATAATAAATAATAATAGTAGTAAACAAACAAACAAATAATACACAAATAATAGCAACATACAAAGTCCAACCTGCCAAAAAAAGCTTAAAAGATATAATTAGTAAAAATCATAAATAGTAAAATAGAAATCCAATAAAACAACAAAAAAACAATAAAACAAATAAGGAATGTAAAACACAAAAAAAAAAAAGACAGCAAGGGGGGCAGCCCAGGCGCGGGCCGTGCGGGCCTGTCTGGCCCGAGCCCCCCTGCTGTCTCTTAAGCAAAAAAATTTTTTGTTACATTTCACCTCTTTTTTTCACCAAAAAAAATCTTCTTTTCTCTAAAATTCTTCAAGAACACCAAGAACCAAACCCAGATATTTCCAGATTTCGGTGGGTTGTTGCTACCGCCACCGCTGTCGTCGCCTCTATCGCCATCGTCGCCGTCACCATTGGTGTCGGTGGTCGAAAAATTCCCGAAAAATCACCAAAAATTCCTTTCGATCTCCTCTTTTCAAAAATCAAATTAGTTTTTTCCGAATCTCTCTAGAGTTTCCTAGATCTGAAATTGAAGTTCAAAACTTTACCTCCTCCGATCTACTCCGTTGGTCGTCGAATGGCCACCAACTTTTAGTATGTGCTTCCTCTAATTAAAACCCGACTTTTCTTTCTCAAGAATTTTTTCGAAACAAATTCTAACTCTCACTTTTGAATTTTTGAATTTTTTTTTCTCAAAAAAATATTTTTTTATTTCGAAAAAAATAACCTATAATTGCTTCTAACTCTCATTGATTTCTGATCCTTTTCTGATGTGTGTTTGATTGTGGTGCTTGGGTTCTTTTTTATAGGGAAGAGATTTAGTTCTACTAGGATTAGGAATTTCAATTTAATGTCATTTTTTAGAGTCCTATTTTAATCCAAAGAGGTAATTTGTTTCAACCAAAACTTGTTTTTTTTTCATTTTTTTATTAATTCTGAATTTCTTCTGATTTTTTCTTTTAATTTTCGGAATTATCCAATTTTTTTTCCTTTTTTTTCTTTTAAAAATAAAATTAAACCCGGATAAAATCAGTGGAACATATCAGAAAAAGAAGCCTCACTCAGACATATGGGGACATAGCACTGTTATCTCAGGTTAAGGTCAGTGGTGAGGTAATCCGGGCTGTGGTGCAATTCTGGAATCCAGTTTATCGGTGTTTTACCTTCAACCGAGAGGATATGACTCCAACCATAGAGGAATATTCGACCTTGCTGCATATTGAGAATGTTATTCCTGACCGTATTTATTTGAAGGATACAAAAACGTCGGGTTTCAAGAAAAATGTGTCTAAAATTCTGGGAGTGGAAAGAAATTGGGTTGAAAACCATGTTGTCCGAAAAGGGGTAAGCTACTATATATCATGGAACACTTTACGGACCTTAATCCATAGCCATTCGAGTAAGGAGACAGTTAGGAATATTTTTGCTTTGGCCATCTATGGTTTAGTTATCTTCTCGAATACATTAAGGTATGTGGATATGGAGATATTTGATGTTTTCGAGAGGCTTGAGCAAAGGGTAAACCCAGTCCCGGTAATTATAGCAGAAACAATTCGATCCCTGAATTTCTGTAGACGGGAAGGAAAATGGCGTTTTCTAGGTTGTATACAGCTCCTTTATATATGGGTTCAGAGCCATTTTTGTAAACAAGAAAATTTTCCTCTTCGCTCAAACTGGAAATCTTTTGCACCAATTGGTGAATTTCTTAAGAGGGATTGGCTTGAAAATAGGACTGAGGAACAATGGATCAACATATTCCGGAATATCAGGGCTGAGATGATAATTTGGAGAGCTCCATGGATAGCTCCTATGCCGACATTGTACAAGTGCGAAGATAAAGCTTCTGTTCCATTACTGGGAGTATGGGGAGGAGTGAGCTATGCACCACTGCTAGTACTGAGGCAATCAGAATCCCGTCAGTTTACTCCGATGACCCATGACCTTAGAAATTTGGAATTTGCTTATTGAGAAGATGGATATTCGGGAAAGGTACGTGAAACTGTGGTAGCATGGAAGGAAACTCATCGAGTGGAAGTAGCTAGTTATGCCGACATCGTCACACCTGATTACTTGACATGGAGGGAATCGAGGGTTAATGATAGGTTGTTGACATCAGATGGGGAAAAAGTTCAGCATTTGAGTTCGCCGCCCAAGGAAGCGCCATCAGAGTTAGAAATCACGAGGGCAGAATTTGAAAAAGAAAAGGCCCAAATGAGCAAGGAAATTGCCCGATTGCAAGAAGAGCTTTAGGATATGAAAGATAGGGAGGCGACCCGAGAAAGAGAAAAGGAAAAGATCAAGAGAGAGCGGGACACTGTTCAAAGCCATCTTCAGGAATTACACTTGGAGAACAAGAGGTACCGTTTCGAGCTCAAATTCGAGGGGACTCTCAAGACTTTCGGGGAATAGGAACAAGAAGTCAGAAACCTCAAGAAGGAAAAGAACTATTGGGCAGAAAAAGCAAAACATGAGGAAGCCCAAGCAAATCAGCTCGAAAAACAAGCCAGCGAAAGCTTACACGGTGATGCTTCTGCTGACACGTCAAAGGGTCGTGGATCAGATGGAAGAGCAAGGCAGTTAAAAGAGGACAGTGAAGAAGGTCCAGGATCCGAGGGAGTTATTATAGGACCAGTATCTTGTAATAGTTTTTTAGGAGAGACAGATTATCATATTGTCTTAAGCAGGGATCTTTCCTTTCATGTATTTAGTTCCAGGAAATCAATGAAAGACCTTTTGGTTGGAATTATCCCGGGGCCAATACTTTTAAATGCATTCATCATTCATTTGTTCTTTCTTTTATATATTTTACTTTTATTTGTTCATTCATTTATATTCATAATCATTCATTCATTTATTCTTTACAAATTGTTCATACACTTAGTCATTTATTTATTTGTCCATTCATTTATTCTTTATAATTAGTCATTTAAGTTCATACACTTAGTCATTTAATTAGTTGTGCATTTACTAACACTTGTTCATTAATTCATTTATTCATTTTTTATAAAATAAAATAAGAACTGTGTCAATAATTTCTAATCCATGGTTTTTAAAACTAAAGGTACAATTGGTCGCACTTAGAAAGAACCAGACTTTTGACACCCTTACAATACTCGATCTAAGGCAAGAGCTATGGAGAACGATCAGCTCGCCAGAATTGAAATAATGGAAAGAATTCAGAAAGAATTGCAGGAACAGTTAACTAAGTCTCAAGAGGAGACACGGGAACAAATGACTAAACTCATGGAAATGATGAGTACCATGATGAGGCAGAAGTGGCCAGGAGAAAATTCAGCTACCGGAATAGGGGCAGTGAACCAGGAAGATCGACCGAAAGTGGTACAGAAAAATGGCCAAACATCCCAACCTGTGGGAAATAAACTTCCAACTAGGGCAGCATCCTATATTTACATCCAACCAGCAGCCGAAGCACAAAATTTTGATCCTAAAAGGGGTAATATCGGAGTTTATCCAATTAAGGTCGAAGTTCCAGACTTCGAAGAAATGGCAGAAAAGGAAAAGGCCAAAATGACTAAATTGAAGAGGGTCGAAACTGCTGAATCTCAGAAAAAATATCAGCTGCTGGAAGAAAGGATAAGGGCAGTTGAATGAGCAGAGTTATTTGGCAGTTTGGATGCCCAAGAGATGATCTTGGTACACTATCTAGTAATTCCCCCAAATTTCAAAGTACCAGACTTTGAAAAGTATAATGGGACCACCAACCCATCAGCTTATCTGACCATGTATTGCAGAAGGATGACGGGGCATGTTGATAATGAGAAACTGCTTATTCATTACTTCCAAGATAGCTTAACAGGGTCAGCCACCCGATAGTACAATCAATTGAGTCGTACCAAGATTCGTTCATAGACGGATTTAGCCAGGGCTTTCATGGAATATTATAAGCATGTGTCTGACATGGTACCTGATAGGCTGTTGCTACAGAATATGGAAAAGAGGTCCAATGAGAGCTTCAAAGAATACTCGCAGAGGTGGAGGGATCTGGCCACACAAGTGCAACCCCCTTTAACAAGCAAAGAAACCACAGAACTTTTCATCAACACCTTGAAAGCACCTTATTATGACAAATTGGTGGGAAGCGCCACCAAGGACTTTGCAGATATGGTAATATCTGGGGAAATGATAGAGTCAGCTATTAAGAATGGGAAGATGGAAGGGGTGAGTCTGCTACCCCAAAGAGAGTTTTTCCTGCAAAGAAGAAGGAGGAAACACATGCACTAAGCTTCAGCCAATACCCTTATACACCTCCTACACCATACACACCACCAAGGCCTTATACTCATACGACATCTTATACATCTCCGACACCGTACACACCATACCCGGGGTATAATCCTTACTACCCCAATGTCAGTCACCTTACCAAAAATCCATTCCTCTATACCAATATACCACAACAGCCTTTCCCAACCGGTATATCCCCTCAAATAACCCTTCCTCGAAATACTATCCCAAACACTCAGGGTCCCGCACGCAATGATCAACGTTCACCAAGGAACGATCAAAAACCCCAATTTGATCCCATTCCTACCACCTATGGTGAGCTATATCCTAAACTACTGCAGGGTCAACTTGTTGCACCCGTGTACCTCAAACCTCTGATACCTCCATATCTAAGGTGGTACAATGCAAATACTAACTGCGCATACCATGCAGGAATTCAAGGACATTCGATTGAAGATTGCCTGGCCTTTAAAAAGAAAGTCCAAAGCCTGATCAATGCTGGAGTTCTGAAGTTTGGGTCAAAAAATGGGCCGAACGTAGCAGGAAACCCATTGCCCGATCATGCTGGGAACCGGGTAAATGCAATATTGACCGAGGAAGTCAGAAGATTAAAAAGGGATATTAAGGAAGTCAAGACTCCGATGTTGACAGTATGGGTTGAAATGGTCAAGGCAGGAATGGTGGAAGATGCAGACAGTCTGAAAATGGTGGCAAAGAGGGTGCAGAATTGGTGCCAGTTCCATAAGTGTGAAGGTCATGCCATACAAGACTGTGAAGATTTTCTGGTTAAAGTGCAAAAAATGATGGATAATGGGGAAGCCCAGTTCTATGAAGAGACAGAGGAAGAAATAGGAGTTATTGAGAATGCAGCTGGCTACGGGATAGGGAGACCCTTGATCATCTATTATGATGAACCAGAGGAGAAAGCTATGCCAGTCATTGAGGAAAGTGCACCCAAGTTAATCATTTATTTGCCTGTTTCCTTTTAATACAAGGAAAACAAGGTTTCACCATGAAAATACAACTCCAGTATGGTTATGCCTGGGTCTTCGAGTCAGCAAAACATCATAGGCGTGGGGCATTTAACCCGAAGCGGAAGATGTTATGCTCCTGAGGCTGCTGAACAGGGGTTAACAGGGAAAGACAGAGGAGCAGACAAGGGGAAGAAAGTAGTCGAGCCAATCCATATTGAGATGGATTTGCCAAAGGAAACAGAGAAATGATCAGCCCCGGTTAACAGAATAAAAGAACCGGTATGTGAGAAGAAAGCCTATGAGTTCTTAAAATTCATAAAGCACAGTGAGTATAGCGTGGATGAACAACTACAACGTCAACCAGCTAGAATTTCAATCTTATCTTTGCTTTTGAATTTAGAGCCACACAGAAATGCCCTGTTAAGAGTATTAAATCAGGCATACGTAGCTAATAACATATCAGTAGAAAAATTGGACAGGCTGGTGGAAAACATCGGAGTGGACGACTATATATTTTTCAGCTATGAGGAGATACCACCCAATGGTATTGGGTCAACGAAAGCTCTCCATATAACTACTACTTGTAAGGGGCACATATTACCAAGGGTCCTTTTGGACAATGGTTCTTCATTAAATGTGATGCCTTTAGCCTATCCAAGTTGCCAGTGGATATATCTTATATGATACCGAGTTGCACAGTGGTCAGGGCTTTCGATGAAACAAGGAGAGAGGCTATGGGAACCATTGAAGTTCCTCTAGAGATAGGCCCATGAACTTATACGGTGAACTTCCAGGTCATGGATATTAATCCATCTTATAATTGCTTGTTGGGAAGGCCATGGATACATTCAGCTGGGGCTGTACCCTCGTCTCTCCACCAAAAGATGAAATTTATGATGGAGGGTCGTTTGATCACTGTATCAGGAGAAGAAGACATAATAGCCTCCGCATCTACTGAATCTCCTTATGTTGAGCCCAATGAAGATGCCGTAGAATGTTCTTTTTGGTCTTTGGAATTCGTAAATGCAGTTTTTGTCGCTGAAGGACAAAAAATTCCAAAACCAAGATTGTCCAAGAACACAAGGCTGGGAGTAAGAACCACAATGGGAAAAGGCTGCAGGGCTGGAAAAGGTTTGGGGAAATATCTTCAAGGGATGGCTCGAGCAGTGGAAACAATGGGAAAGAAAGACCGGTTTGGCTTAGGATATCTTTCAAAGGCCCATGAGAAGAGAAAACAGGTCGAAAGGAACAAACAAAGGAGAATGGCCCGTCTCACGGGTATGGATATTGAATGGGAACCCATGACTTTCCCACCAATCCTTCATAACTTTCGCTCTGCTGGTTTCCTATTCAGAGAAAAGAATTAAGAAGATGTACTCATAATGATCGAGCAGGCTTTTGAAAAATTCCATGTGGATAAAAGGGGGCAGATTCAGGATATGGTGATTTGCATGACCGAGAAAGAAGGGATGGAAGTGGCAGCGTGAACTGGATGGTGCGACCGTGTCCACCAAGATATAGACTAACCAATTGGAGTGCGACTGAGTTGCCCATAGTTTTTAAGTCTATTCCAAAGTAATACTTTTAAAAAAAGCAATCTTAATTATCTTTACCCAGAGATATTAAGAGTTTTTTTTTTTTTTGTAATGGGCTTTTTGTTTAAACATTTTTCATTCAATAAATAACAAGCACAATGTATTTTATCCATATTGATGTGTCCATATTCTTTCATTTTTGTTGTTTATTTATTTTGTTTTCATTGTATATTTTCCTATATTGTTTCTTCTCCACCTATTTACAGGTGTGGGGATGTGGAATATGAGGACCTTCCTGTCAGTAATTCTGAAATTGATTTTGAAAGACCCATTTGCATGGGTGATTTTGAGGCTAACGACGATACTGAGGATTATTGTCTACCTCCGGATCTATTAAGAAAAATAGAACAAGAAGAGAAACAAGTACTTCCTCATAAGGAATTATTGGAAGTGATAAATCTGGGAGATGGTGAAGAGATAAAGGAAGTCAAAATCGAAACTTCATTGTCGTCATCAATAAAAAGTGAATTGATAGCCTTGATCTAGGAATATGTGGATGTATTTGCGTGGTCTTACCAAGACATGCCAGGGTTGGATCCGGATATTGTGGTTCATAAGCTCCCTTTAAGGCCAGAATGCAAGCCAATTCAGCAAAAGTTGAGAAGAATGAGGCCAGACATGCTGTTAAAGATAAAAGAGGAGGTGAAGAAGCAATTTGATACTGGATTCTTAGAGGTGGCAAAATATCCAGAATGGGTGGCAATTATTGTTCCAGTACCAAAGAAGGGTGGCAAAGTGCGAATGTGCGTTGATTACCTAGATTTGAACAAGGCCAGCCCTAAAGATAATTTCCCTTTGCCCCATATTGATACTCTGGTGGATAATACAGCAAAGAGTTCTTTATTTTCTTTCATGGACGGATTCTCCGAATACAATCAGATCAAGATGGCATCGGAAGATATGGAGAAAACCATATTTGTTATGATGTGGGGAACCTTCTGCTACAAGGTAATGCCATTTGGGTTGAAGAATGCTGGGACAACATACCAAAGGGCCATGGTGACCTTGTTTCATGATATGATGCATAAGGGAATTGAGGTCTACGTTGATGATATGATCGCTAAGTCACAAGGAAAAGAGAAGCATATTGCGAATCTTAAGAAGCTCTTTGAACGACTAAGAAAGTTTAGACTCAAGCTAAATCCGGCAAAATGCACGTTTGGAGTCACCTCGGGGAAATTGTTGGGTTTTGTCGTCAGCAAAAGAGGAATTGAGATTGACCTAGATAAAGTGAAGGCTATTCAGAATTTGCCACCACCTCGCACTCAAAAGGAAGTAAGAGGCTTTCTGGGGAGATTGAATTACATTGCTCGGTTTATTTCTCAGTTAACCGATAAGTGTGATCCAATATTTAAGTTACTTCGAAAACGTGATCCAGGAGAATGGGATGAAGGTTGTCAGATTGCATTTGAAAAGGTTAAACATTATCTATCCAACCCACCAGTATTAATGCCACCTGTTCCAGATAAACCAATGATACTGTATTTATCAGTATTTGAGAGATCCATGGGTTGTGTTTTGGGGCAGCTTGATGAGACTGGAAAGAAAGAACAGGCAGTTTACTACCTCAGCAAGAAGTTCACGGATTATGAGTTGAAATAATAGTCGGTAGAAAAGTTGTGTTATGCCTTAGCTTGGACCGCTCGAAGACTCAGACAGTACATGTTGTACCATACAACGTGGTTGATTGCCAAGCTGGATCCAGTCAAATACATGTTGGAAACACCTTATTTGTCAGGGAGGACGGCAAGATGGCAGGTTTTTTTATCAGAGTATGACATTGTATATGTAAGTCAAAAAGCTATCAAGGGCAGTGCAGTAGCTGAATTCTTAGCAAGTCGGGCAGTGGAAGATTATGGGCTGTTGAACTTTGACTTCCCGGATGAGGATTTGATGTATGTGTCGCAAGCAGACGAGATTCCTCTAAAAAAGAAAGTATGGAAAATGTACTTTGATGGCGCATCTAATGCCTTGGGGCATGAAATCGGTGCAGTGCTTATATCCCCGGAAGAAGATTATTTTCCTTTCACTGCCAGATTGGATTTTGATTGTACAAACAATACTGTCGAGTATGAAGCATGTACTATGGGCCTTCGTGCTGCAATGGACAGAAAGATCAAAGTATTGGAAGTTTTCGGAGACTCAGCCTTAGTGATTTACCAGCTACGAGGAGAACGAAAAACCCGAGATACAAAGCTAATCCGATACCATATTGTAGACACCGAATTTTATCCGGGTTATATTTTGATTTTTTAATTTCTAACTAATTAGTTTTTAATTTTTAATTAACTATTTAATTTTGTTTAAGTTGTGTAATCTTTTATTTTTAATAAAAAAAAAAGGAAAAACATAAAATAAAATAAAAAGAAAAAAAGAAAATCGGAAAAGAAAAAAAAAAAAACAAATTGGATCAAACCAAAACTCTTTATTGGGATCAGAATGTGATAAAGTTTTACCTAATTTAGATAAGAATTCAAAACCCATTTAAATGAAAACTCTTGTGAAAGCACTGGGGATTTCACAATAAAAATGGGGACGGATCAATTATAAAAGAGCTAGCTTTCGATATCTTTGAGGGAAGTTGGCAGTTGCGCATAAAAAAAAAGGGCCACTGATCTAACTGAGTGATGGGAGTTGATCGAAACGAGCCAAAATCCTTCCTTTCAATTCTGTTTTGGACCCTTCAAATCTTATAGGTTTTTTTCGAATTTGCTTTCAACTTCGCATGCTCCGAAAAGGTTTCGAAATCCAAATCCCTACAGCAGCAGAAAGAAAAAGGCTTCAGTAGTATAAGTTGGTTGAGATGAAACTTCTTGCTCGGCAACGAGATGTTCAGAGGTGTGAAGCAGCAGATGATTACCACATCAAAAGAAGGAAAGATGAGGAGTATCTGAGGAGGGATCATGCAAACAAAGATGAGATCTTGCATGGACACAGAGAATCCAGCAATAGTCGCAGGAAGCAAGAAAGGGATGGAATTTTAGACCCGCTTAAAAGAGATGAACAATAAAGAATTAGAGATAATTTTGATGAACATCATTCAGTTCGGCACAAAGACGAGGTCTGGTTGCACAGAGAGAGGGTTGAGAGGCAGCAGGAGAGGGACGAATGGCATAGGCCAAAGCTATCCCATGATGAGTTCATCAAAACGGGGAAAAGAAGGGATCGGAATGATGATGAAAGTTTCTCATGCCATAAAGGGTGTAAAGATCGTATGCACGTGGAAACCAATTTAGCAATGACGAGAAAAAAATCCAGGCAGAAAAGGTCAAGCATTTGGAGTGACCATGCTGTCAATGCTTTAGATAGCCAAAGAGGGCATGAGAAGAAACATAAAGAAAACACTAGGAGGAATAGAGAATCTGAAGGTGGAGATCCAACAACCGTGGGTCCTGCCAAGAGAAATCAAGAAGATTTGAGTGGTTATTTTTTTATTTTTTGTCTTTTGTTTTATTTATTAATTATTTTATTTATTATTATTTATTTATTATTACTAATGATATATATATATATATTTTTGCAGATTTATTTTGTGAGTTAATTATTAATTGTTTACTAATTATTTATTATTAGATATTTATTAACTATTATTTTTATATAATTTTTTATATTATTTATTTTAGTTATTACTATTATATTATTGATTATTAGTATTATATTATATTATATTATATTTTATATTCTTATATTTTATTGATTGTATATTATTATATTTAGTATTATTAAAATTTATTTATTTATTGATAAAAGTATTTTAATTAATTAAGTTTTTTTAAAATTTTAATTGAAGGTTAGTTATTTTTAAATTAATAAATTGAGATTTTTCCAATGATGAAATTCAAAGAAATTACGAATGGTTGATTTCTGAGAAATTTCTAGGTGAGAAATTTCTCTTAAAAATTCTCCAGAATGAATGGAAGGATTTTTTAAGAGATTAATTTCAATACCAACAAAAATCAAAATTTTATTTTTTAGAATAATTAATTTTCAATATCTTTTTTCTCAAATTGATTTTCCATAATAAATGCTTAATTAAATTGAAGAATAAATTAAGATTTTTTCCGATGATGAAATTCAATAAAGTTGCGAATGGTTGACTTTTAAGAAATTTCTAGGTGAGAAAAATTCTTTTAAAAATTCTCCAGAAAGAATGGAAGAATATTTTAAGAGATGATTTTCGATATTAAAAATCAGAATTTATTTTTCAAACAAACATTAATAAAATGTGGATTAATTTTGGAAGATTAATTTAAGAAAAATAATTTGATTAAATATTCTAATTTTTCCGACGACGGAGCCTCTTCAATAGAACGAATGGTTTCTTTTGAATACTCTCGAGGTGAGGAAACATTTTTTAGTAATTTCTCCAGAATGAATTGAAGGAAGATCTAAAAAATAATTTTCGATATTTCTAACTTTAATAATTAAAACGAAATAGGATAGACAAGACCAGTTAATTAAGACTTTTTAAGTATCACAAGACTAATTAGGTACTATCTCTTAGATAGGCGTCATGAGGGTGCTAATCCTTCCTCACACGTAACCGTACTCCCGAACCTAGTTCTGATAAAGTAGACCAGAACCTATTCTTTTTAAGGTGCCTTAGTCAAGCTTAGGATTACTTTAAATAGGATAGATTCATAAAGGTGACTAATCACACCTAGATTAGATGATTAGTGGCGACTCCATTGATTTGCGTCTAGCATGCTGAATTCGTATTTGGCACGTTATGACACATATTGGAGGAGTTTGAAGAAGTGAATTTCAATTACTTTCCTCGAGAAGAAAATCGAATGGCATATGCTCTGGCTACTTTGTCATCAATGTTTAAAGTGAATGAAGGGGCTGAAGTCGTACCAATAAAGATGAGTATATATGAGTCTCCTGCCCACTGTCTGAGTATTGAAGAAGAAGCAGATGGCCTCCCTTGGTATAACGACATCTTGCAGTACATCAAGAGTCAACAGTATCCAGAACAAGCAACAGAGAATGACAAGAGGACTCTGAGAAGGCTAGCAATGGGTTTTGTTCTAGACAGTGAGATTCTCTACAAGAAAGGGAAAGACCAAGTCTTATTGAGATGTGTCGGATCTGCTGAAGCTCGAAGAATTATAGAAGAGGTCCATGAAGGGATATGTGGCACTCATACTAATGGTCACATGCTTGCTAAACAGATTATGATGGTAGGGTACTGTTGGTTGACGATGGAAGGAGATTGCATCAGTTATTCCCGGAAGTGCCATAAATGCCATATATATGCAGATAAGATTCATGTATCGCCATCTCCATTACATGTCATGACTGCATCATGGCCTTTTTCAATGTGGGGAATGGATATGACCGGGCCTATTACCCCGAAAGCTTCAAATGGACACCGTTTCATCTTGGTGGCCATAGATTATTTCACAAAGTGGGTAGAAGCTGCTTCCTATGCGAATGTAACAAAGTCGGTGGTATGCAGATTCGTTAAGAAAGAAATCATATGCCGTTACGGGTTGCCAGCAAGAATTATTTCGGATAATGCTCTCAATTTGAACAATAAGATGATGAGAGAAGTGTGTACTTAATTCAAGATCACACATCATAATTCGGCACCTTATCGACTGAAGATGAATGGCGCAGTAGAAGCAGCTAACAAGAACATCAAGAAGATTGTCGAGAAGATGACCAATGTGTACAAAGATTGGCATGAGATCTTACCTTTCGCTCTTCATGCATATCGTACTTTGGTCCTCACATCTACAGGGGCAACACCATTTTCTTTGGTATATTGGATGGAAGCAGTGCTACCTATTGAAGTTGAGATCCCTTCACTTCGGGTTTTGATGGAAGTTGACCTAGAGGGAGCAGAATGGGTTAGAGCTCGTTATGAACAGTTGAATCTCATCGAGGAGAAAAGATTGAAAGCAATTTGTCATGGGCAGTTGTATCAGAAAAGGATGATTCGAGCCCACAACAAGAAGGTTCGTCCCAGACAGTTCCGAGAAGGGGAGTTGGTATTGAGGAAAATTCTCCCTATAGTGAAGGACCCGAGAGGAAAATGGGCTCCAAATTGGGAAGGACCCTACGTGGTAAAAAAGCTTTTTCTGGAGAAGTATTGATTTTAACTAGAATGGACGATGAGGATTTCAGAAATCCCGTGAATGCTGATGAACTGAAGAAGTATTATGCTTAAAAAAAATGTGTGATGCTATGCACATGGAAATTCAAATGATATCAAGTGTAAAAATGGAAATTCTATATATCTATTTCCCCTGAGAATTTCTTTTCAAAGAAAATATTCATGCTTGATATGATGAATGGCCATCTTTCATATTCCTTTAACTAAGAAGAAATTATCATTAGTCACCCTTTTGAGCCTTAGGAATTATTTATTTCTTTAAACCTTGATCAAGGATCACCCTCTACACTGGAGGGCAAATGCGAGGAAAAATAATCAAAAAAATCATGGCAAAAATAAAGCCATCGAAAAATGTGGCAAATGAAAGTCAACAAAGCAAAAAAAGAAGAAAAGAAAGTCCAAAAATGGACAAATGTTTCAAGAATGAGTTCTCCTCAGGAAATGATCCTTGATCCAATCACCCTTAAACACACTTTGGGCCTATTTTATCCTTTCTTTCTAAACCTAAACCTTGGCCTATATTACGTGCTTTAAAAGCCCATTTTGATCAAGCATGGTATCTAATTTGAAAGGTTATTCTCATAATTCATCTCATCTTTTGAACTGATATTTTTACCTTGGAAGCATTTAGAATTCTCAGATGCATGGTAGAATACAAAAAAAAATGGAAATGAAAAAGAATGTAAAAGGAGAGGTTTAAGCCAAAAACCCACAAAGGGCGACTTAATACTGAATGGAGGACACTTGAGTTGAAAACCCGCAAAGGGTGGCTCGAGTACTGATCAAAGTTCGAATCGATGCTCCGTGTAAAGGGAGAGAAAGTATCTGACAATAAGAGGAAAGGGGAACAACTCAGTCTGATGTAAACAAAAAAAGCTAAGAGGTTACCCAAGTAAATTGCTCGTTCAACAAAAATTTCAGATGGTTTGAAAAGGGAGGGGTATAAGATATTCCACATTCGGGGCATCTACAACCTATAACTTTACATTTCTTTCTTATATCCTTTATATTTATGTTTACTATTTTAAAACATTTCTTGCAATAAATTCTTGTTATCCTTTTCATGACAATTTTTGCTTGGTTCATATTTTCTTTCATGCATTTTTGAGATGCATTATGATTGTTATTAAATTGAATGATGATTAGTAATAAAAATCTTCAACTAAAAGGATTTCAAAGTATTACTAAGGAATAGATTTAAATCTTGGGAAAGGTTTGGAAATTTCACCAAGAAAAGAAAACAATGAATGTGGCGGAAACTCCATCACGAAGTTAAAAAAATTGTGAATTCCAGCTAAAGTCAGAAACTGAGACTGTTTGACAAGTTATCTTGAGTGGGGCATCAATGAACAAATTGAAGACTCCATCATGAAGTCGGATAATCTGTGAACCTCAAAGAAACCATGGATTAGAAATCACGACACAATCATTTGATTGCATTTATTCTTAGGAAACATACAAGCATTTGCAAAGCTTGTCATTCTCATCATTGCATTTAGCTAACAGTGCAGAAATCAGGAAAACTTGGACTTCCCCAAAGTGAACTCATTTTGTTTTTCAAACGAGTCGAGCCCCGAGATCACCGTCGAGGTACGTTTCCTTTCCAAATCGAACTTGTTTTGCTTCTCAAGTAAGTCGAGCCCCAACACTGTCGTTGAGGTATGTTCCTTACATTTTCAAGTTAAATTTATTCTTTTTCAAATGAACCAAACCCAGAATCATTCTTAGTATTTCCTTTTGTTTTAAATCGAATTCATTCTGTTTTATCAAATGAGTCGAGCCTTGACAATCTACATCGAGGTATTTCTTTTTGTTTTAAATCGAATTCATTCTGTTTTATCAAATAAGTCGAGCCTTGAGACCTCCGTCGAGGTATTTCCTTTTGTTTTAAATCGAACTCATTCTGTTTTATCAAATGAGTCGAGCCTTGAGAATCTACGTTGAAGTAAATCTTTTTGTTTTAAATCGAATTCATTCTATTTTATCAAATGAGTCGAGCCTTGAGACCTTCGTTGAGGTATTTCCTTTTGTTAATCGAATTCATTCTGTTTTATCAAATGATTCGAGCCTTGAGAATCTCCATTGAGGTATTTCTTTTTGTTTTAAATCGAATTCATTTTGTTTATCAAATGAGTCGAGCCTTGAGAATCTCCGTCGAGGTATTTCTTTTTGTTTTAAATCGAATTCATTTTGTTTATCAATGAGTCGAGCCTTGAGACCGTCGTCAAGGTATTTTCAAATCACAGGTAAGGCCTCCGGGCACCATTCTTAAGACCTCTGGGTATAATTTTTCATCACGGGTAAGGCCTCCTGGCACCATTTTTAAGACCTCCGGGCATAATTTTTCATCACGGGTAAGGCCTCCGGGCACCATTTTTTAAAGACCTCCGGGCACCATTTTAAAGACCTTCCGGCACCAGTTTTAAAGACCTTCGGGCACTTTTTTTTAAAGACCTCCGGGCACCATTTTAATGACCTCCAGGCACCAGTTTTAAAGACCTTCGGGCACCTTTTTTAAAGACCTTCGGGCACCACTTTAAAGACCTCCGGGCACCAGTTTTAAAGACCTTTGGACACCTTTTTTAAAAGACCTTCGGGCACCATTTTAAAGACCTTCGGGCACCAGTTTTAAAGATCTTCGGGCACCTTTTTTAAAGACCTCCGGGCACCATTTTAAAGACCTTCGGGCACTATTCTTAAGACCTTCGAGCACAATTTTTTCTTTTGAAAATCGAACCCGTTTTCTTAAGATGGGTCGAGCTTTGATTAGTCAAGGAATTCAATTTAAGGACAAAATCTTGAATTTACAGTTTTTTTCAAACAAAAAAAAATGATGAAAAAATGATGGAAAAAAAAAACCCCCTTTCCCCTTTCCTTCACATGTGATTTCACTAACCGTACAAAATTAGTATTTGTTTATCTTTGCTTGATTCCTGATTCTCAGCAATAGCCAAAGAGGGGCAGCTGTAGACACATAATTTTGTCCGGACCACTAAAACATGTATGTTTTCTTCCTAAATTGATGTTTCAGAATGTAAAAAGACTTTTTCATCCTGCAGGTGGTACTCCGAGACTTAGTTTAAGAGGGCGAGCATAAAAAGTCAAACTTGAAAAAAGTCAACCTCGAAAAATCAACCCCGAAAAGTCAACTACTGAAAAAGTCAACCCACTTTCAAAATCAAGATTTGAAGTTCAATTGAAAAATGGTGAAAGAATTTTCATAATCCGAGGTCTACATCGAAAGATATGGAGTTCGAAAGTTGGGTTATGGAGATTGAGTAGAAAGGAAACCCTAATCCGGGAAATTTGGGGAAAAGTGCTTAAACGATCGAATTTGAAGGTTCCAAATGAAAGATAAGCACTGACTACGGGTAATGGAGAAGCCACTTGAAAAAAACTGAAAGAAAAGTCAATCCGGGAGAAAATCGAGAATTAGGGTTTTTGGTGGATTTCGGTGAAATTAGGAAGAATTACAGAAATGGCCCGACTTGGTAAGACCAAAGCCCCTAATGGATGAGGAATGATTAAAAAGGGATAGCCCAAGGCTCAATTTGAAGAAAATCTAAAAATCGGACTTGTTTTGGGCAAAATCGGGTTTCGGAGGTAAAAGGGCAAAATTGGAAAATTTGGGAAAAATAGCAAATGAACTCCGAAAATTCTAAAAAATTGCAAATCTCATTCTTAAATTATTTGGAAAAGATTGGCGAAACAAAATCTTGATTCGGAGTTCGTTTGCAAAATGGCCAAATCCCGGGTCTCTTATGAAGAAATTCAAGAAGATAAATCCCGGAAAAATATCAAATGAACTCCAAATCTTCTGAAAATTTTCCAATCTCATTTTTAAATTATTTGGAATATATTGGCGAAATAAAATCTTGATTCGGAGTTCGTTTCCAAATCTCGGGCCTCCTATGCAATAATTCAAGAAGATAAATCCTGAAAAAATAGCAAATGGACTCCAAAAATTTTGAAATTTTGCAAATCTCATTTTAAAATTATTTGGAAGAGATTGTCAAAATAAAATCTTGATTCAGAGTTCGTTTGCAAAATGGCCAAATCCCGGACCTCCTATGCAGTAATTCAAGCAGATTAATCCCGAAAAAATACCAAATGAGTTTCAAAAATTATGAAAACTTTCAGATCACACTTTTAAATTATTTGGAAGAGATTGGTGAAGAAAAATCTTGATTTGGAGCTCGTTTAAAAAATGGTAAAATGTGGGGGCATAAAAGGGCATTTTTGAAAAAAAAATCCAAATAAATAGCAAACAGACTCGAAAAATTTTAAAAACTTCCAGAATTCAATATTTTATTATTTTGAAAGTATTAAAAAAGAAAATATGAATTTGGAGTCCGTTTGCCATTTATTTGCATCCGGGGGGCAAAACTGTCATTTTACCCAAGCAACCGAAAAGGGCTTTTCTTGCCTTTCAAAAAAATCAGACTTGGGCTGGAAAAGGGAGTGTTGGCCTGCCAAGGACAAAGGATGGAAGAAGCTTCTGATTTTTCAATCAAAAGGCCAAGAATTAAGAGTTAGTTAGTGATTTTTTTGATCAAGCCATTGCAAATAAGCCACATGGGCCAATGCATGAAGAGGGAGAGTGTCAACATTATTCTTGAATAGCTGTAATTATGGACAGCTGATGGCCTAATCTAAGGGTGATAATTTCATGATTTTTCACCTTGAATCACTAGCCCTTTGATGGAAATTGGTTGGAGTAAAAATGACAACATCCTAGGAGGAGAGAGGGGGAATTCGGCCAGCCTAAAGGGAGCGGTCTCTTTCATTTTTCAGCACTTCATTTTTCATTTTCTCTCTTGATTTTTGCTGAGTTTTCTATCCTTGGTTGAAAGCAAAAAAGAAAAGAAAAGAAAGTTTTAAGAGAAAAAGCTTGAAAGATAGCTTCTTGAGGTTGCTTTTAGCACCAACTCTTGCACTTTCGTGATTTTTCATTCTTGTTTTTGCTGTTTTTGATTATTATTTGGTGAGTTTTCTTTTTAAATAAGTGTTTTCTTATGTTCTTTTCTTCATCTTTTCTTAAAAACAAGTTTTACAATGTTTTTGCCATTTATGAATTTATTATCATGATCTTGCATTTTTTTTTAATTTTCTGTTTTCATAATGTTTAAATTTGTTGATGTTTTATATTTTGTAATCCATGTGTTTGTGAAAATGCTTGTTAGTTTTAATACCTTTACTTTATATTTGCATGATTTGAGTGTTACATTTTAGTTGAGTATGTTAGTATACCAAGTGTTTGTGAAAATGCCATGCTTGTTCTTTTCTTCATCTTTTCTTAAAAACAAGTTTTACAATGTTTTTGCCATTTATGAATTTATTATCATGATCTTGCACTTTTTTTAATTTTCTGTTTTCATAATGTTTAAATTTGTTGATGTTTTATATTTTGTAATCCATGTGTTTGTGAAAATGCTTGTTAGTTTTAATACCTTTACTTTATATTTGCATGATTTGAGTGTTACATTTTAGTTGAGTATGTTAGTATACCAAGTGTTTGTGAAAATGCCATGCTTGTTTTGGAACCTTAGGCCATTCGGCCACTTCATGTATCTTGCATTGTGTGTACATTTTTGGTATGTTAGTTGATAGGTTTGTATTTGCATGATATTTGATTGAGTATTTAGTTTAAGTATATCAAGTGTTTGTGAAAATGCCATGTTTGGAGCTTGAGGCCATTCGGCTACCTCATTATTTTGCCTTGTGTTTGCATTTTTGTTATGTTAGATGGTAGGTTTGCATTTGCATGATATTTGGTTGAGTTTTTGGTTTAAGCATGCTTGTGTTTGTGTTATTGCCATTCATATTTTAGTTGTTAGGTTTGGTTTATTTTGCCATGAATGTCCATGCATTTTAGACCTAGGTTGCATTAAATGTCATGCAAGTTCATTTAGGTCTAGGTCACTGTATTGATGCCAAGCATTTTTTCATGACATTTAGGTTTAAAACCATGCATTCTATGCATCATATTTGCTGTATTTTTTCATGCATTTCATGTTCATGCCACTTGACTAATGACTTAGGCCAATTAATGGCTCAAAGTCATGCTCTCTTGAGCATACTTGTGAAAAATTAAGGTTTGTCAAATTGATTATTCTACCTTTGTGATTTTTTTTTTACTTAGTCAATTTTTTTCTAACTTTTCAAAAGTCCTAGCTACTGTTTGTGAGTCATTTTGTGAGTCTTAAATATTTTTACTTTGATTTTTAAATGATTTTATCAAAGGCAAAAATGTGTTTTGGCAAAACAGTTTTTTCACCCAGTACTCGTACTTTCCCGATTTTTTTGGGCAGTCATATTTAATCAAAAAATTAAGCTGATTGTTTTACGTGTAGTTTTACATGTCTTGAGTCTCCATAATTTTTTTATAGTTTTTAGAATTTTTAAAAATAGGATAAAAAATTGTGGCTTAAAACTGGACAGTGGAGTCAAAATTGATTTTGAAGGAAAATCATTTTTCTGTTTTGGTTAAGTTACCTAGAGGGGGTTGATTATAAAGTTTAGCTACTGACTTAGGGTAGTTTCTAAGCCTTTTTAAACTCTAAAAATTATTTTTTAAGTCTCGGGTTAAGGGTGGTCAAGTCTGGGATTTTAAACTTAGGAAATTGGAGCCATTTAAAAAAGGGTTTAGCCAAGTTTTTACTATTAATCTAAGCTTTTCAAAATATTTTTCAAACAATCACAAAGTATTTTCATTTTAGAATATTTAATTTGATATATTTTCCTAAGGTAACCGGATATCTTTTTAGTTATACGGATTTCCTTAATTAAAGGAAAAAATACATTTTCATGCATTGCATTTTCCATATTCATGCATTTTATATAATATGTGATTTTTGCTATGATAATTTCTATGATATTGTTATGATTATGTTATATTGCTTATTATATGATTTTGAATATTTCATGATATCCTATGCTTTTTATTTAGTTATGTTATTTTTATATTCTTTAGCATATACTATGTTCATGCATTATTATTTTCATTTTTATTTTCATGCATATTATATGATAGCATTATTTTATATTCCATGTCATTTAAATTATATGCCATATTATTCATATTTGCCATGTCATTTAAATTATTTCATTTCCTATAGAATATATTATGTTACTTAGGTCATTTCATTACATGTAGAATATATTATGTTACCTAGGCCATTTCATTTCATTTTGGATATATTATGTTACCTAGGCCATTTCATTTTGGATATATTATGTCATTTAGGATATTTTATTTCATTTAGAATATATCATATGACTTAGGATATTACATTTCATATAGAATATATTATGTTACCTAGGTCATTTCATTTCATTTAGAATATGTAATTATAACTTAGGATATTTCATTTCATTTAGAATATGCTAAGACATTTAAATTATATCATATCATTTAGATTGCATTATATTATCTAGATTTTACTATGTCATTTTATTAATGTCATGCATATTCATATTCATTTTTTTAAAAATGTTTTCAAAAAGGTAATGATATTCAATAAAATAAAGATATTCCCGAGTTAAAATAATTCATGAGTTCTCTGTCGGGTTTGCTGGGGAGGATATCATCAATTATCATTAATAACGGAATATCTTCTTTAAAATGATAATGATTCGGAAAGTTTTCCAAACTAATAAAAAATTTTATATTTTGCCACGTTTGTTGGGGAATATAGGAAAATTTTGAATTTATAAATTTCGGATCATTTTCAATTAAAAATGGAATTATTTTTCTTTAAATTAGGAATTAACTTGAAATACCAAATTAAAAATCGACTTTTTTACCAAGACTTGAGATAACACACGATTAATAAGGTACCGTTTTATACGGACGTTGTGGGGGTGCTAATCCTTCCCCCCACGTAACCGAGTCCCGAACCCGTTTCTTTGATTTCTCTAGTTTAAAACGTAGACTTGAAATTGGTTTTAAAAATGTTTTAATTAATTTTTAAAATATTTTATAAAACCGGTTTTAATAGGTGGCCGATCACACCTAGCTAAAAAAGATTGGTGGCGACTCCATGTCTTTTTCAAGGTCATTTTCAAAACCTTCATTTTTCTAGAGAAATTAAGTCAACTTTTACTCGGTTTTTTTTAATGTCACGTTTAACGAATAATAAAGTCTTGCGATGGGATTTGTTATTTTTTAGGTTGCGACACATATCTCATATGATGTCTTATCAACTGATTTTGTTGGAACCTTGTTCAAAAGATGTGTAGCTGTTTCTAAGGCATATCCCTAAAAGGGTATTGGAAGGTCAGCCTTAGACATAATGGATCGAATTATGTCCAACAAGGTTCGATTTCTCTTTTCAGACACTCCGTTATGTTGTGGAGTTCCAAGTGGAGTGCATTGCGACAGAATACCATTTTCTGTCAAATGATCCAAGAATTCTTTACTTAAATATTCTCCTCCTTGATCAGATCTTAGAGCCAGAATATTTTTTCCAGTTTGCTTTTCTACTTCAACCCTAAACTCTTTGAACTTTTCAAAGGCTTCGGACTTGTACCTCATTAGGTACACATAACCAAATCTTGAATGATCATCGATAAAGGTTATGAAGTAAGAATAACCTCCTTTAGAAGCTCTGTTTAGCGGCTCACATACATCTGAATGTATTAAGCCTAATATAACACCAGCTATTTCACCCTTTTCAGTAAAGGGAGTCTTGGTCATCTTGCCAAGGAGACAACATTTGCATGTCCCATATGATTCATAATAAAATGGGTCCAAATAGTCTTGTTTATGCAACTTGGCTATTTGGGTCTCGTTGATGCAATCAAGTCTGCAATGCCAGATGTAGGTTTTATTTTGAACATTCCTTCTTACTTTCTTGACATTTATATTGAGCACTGCATCTTTGGATCCAAGACATATAATCTAATATATAATATAGCGGATCCATAATGCATGTCATTTAGAATGAAAGAACAACTATTACCCTTCATCCTAAACTCGAAACCATCATTAACGGTGAGGTATGAGACCAAAATGATATTTCTAGACAGTACTGGAACATAGTAACATTCTTTCAGTTCCAGACTTAAGCCATAAGGCAAAGGTAGTACCTCATGCGGCCAATGCTGCAACTTTTGCACCGTTACACATTCTTAGGACTATTTCACTTTTGCTTGATTTTCTACTATTTTAAAGCAAATTTATATCATTAAATCGATGCGATCCTCGTCCTGAATCAATTATCCAGGAATTGGAGTTGACAATAGAAAAATTCAACTTAATCATAAACATAGTCAAGTCAGAAACTTCTATAAGTTCTTCTTGACTTGCCAAGATAGCAACTTTCCTTTTATTGAGAACATTTCTCAATCTCATGTACCAGTCCAAACATTTTGGGGTAATGGCATCTAATATGCCTCATAGTGCAGTTAATATATTAACCATTTTCAACAACCTAATATGGAAAAAGTTTGTATTAGTCTTTCATGTAATTAAACCAATTTAAGACGATGTATTAAATCTTTATTGGTTCTCCCACTAATTTTTCGAGATAATAACCCTCACTATTATTCGAAAATCTCTTCAAGATATTTCTAGTGGGCCGAGACCCCTTTCAACTCATTGTAACCTTTGATCGTCTCAATAAGCCACAACAAGCCTAATTGGGTAGATAACATGGCTTATCAATTGCATCTCTATGCAACTCCTAGATCAGTTAGGTGATAACTCTTTGTCTAAACACATCCTATATGCTTCGCCTAACTTTGCCTCTAACGTCATGAGGTCAAGTTTCGCGCATCCGAACAACACAACATTAATTGAGTAAGACCCACCCTCATAGCTCAAACATATACGTGTAAAAGTTTGACCCATAATCATCACATTGAGCCTCCAATTAAAAGAACTCTGATTATCTTTCTATGATAGTGGAAGGAAACTTTATCATGCGAAACATGTGACTCAATGTTGAATGAGGGATTTCTTTGCTCATTTTATCTTTGTTATTAAGGTCTCATCATTTTGGCATGCATAGCATTTATTATATCGCATAAAATAAATCTATCACATGTTTTCTACTTGGATGATTATGGACTTTTCCAATCTAATTTCCTTAAGCCGTCAAAGAAAATTAGTTGGTCAAATTCCTAGGTGATTACATACAAAGTCTTCAAAAGATTGCTTGTAATCTCCTTGATCTTCATGGCGCCTTTCATAGATCTCCATCTTCAAGTTACAAAATTATTCTTAACTAATCCTAATTTTACATTTTTGATGTAACTAATTACATTTGTAATAAAGAAATCTCGAGTTACCTTCGAGGGGAATTAGGTGAGGAAAGAAGTTTATAACTTCAAAAAATAAGAGATAAGGCAGGGTACGAAGACCCTATTTAAAATAAATACCATGAATAAATTTAAACCATCCACAATCATATTGGGTCTAAGTCCAGAATCATCTTATACATTCACAATCAAATTATGAACATATAAATTATGTGTTAATCTATTTAGCACATTTGAATTTATCTCGATCCTTAATTTAATTAAGAAAACAATTTTCTTTTGATTAACATTTATCCTAATCATATTAGAATAAATCCTAATCCAATTACAATTAAACAATTTAATTGAAAATAAAAAACATGTTAATTCATATTATCCAATTATTTTCTTAAACTTTTTAAGAATTATTCAATGGGATAATTATTCCTTTTGGTGATAAAAAAAGGGTTTATTTTGCACTCAAACACTAGCTTCCCAAGCTAGTATTGTGCGGCACACTTAGTGTTCAAGGAGTTCTTGTCGTGTATGGTTTGATCACATCAAATCGTTTGTAGCAAGAGTCCTAATAGGACTGTTTTTTCGTTTACTTTGTGGTTTCTGATAGACTCCGTGTACATCTAAAATGCCATACTAGTCTGTCTCTATGTTGGAGTGCACATCTATCAAGAGCACCATGTAGTGCCGTGTACCTTGTGACTTCCATAAGCCATCAAATTGCCATTGCACCAAGCGGTGGTTTTTGTCATGACACTCATGAGTTTAAACAGCTGCTAGCAGCATCTTTATGCCACCATTATTTGTGCAAAGACAAGCGGCAAGCAGCTCTAAGCTGCTGCCTACACAATGTGCATCAAATGCACACTAACTAGTCCGTAAATGAACAATTTGATTGGCTATCATTGAACCAATTTATCCAAAAATATCTAGAAAAAAATCTTGATAATTTTAAGGCTGGAAAAACGAAGAAAAAAAAATAGCAGCTACAACATATAAAAAAAAAAAAAAAATCAGCCTTCAAAATCACCAAGACTTGTACATCATTGTCTTAAACAATTCCCAATTGCTGCCAACTGATTGTACTTCGTATCAATTAGTTCAAAACAATTTTAAAGTAATTAATAACATGAATTTCATGTTTCCATTAACCGATATTGAAGCAAGAATAAATCTGGAATTTTCGGTTAGTGCAAATCGATCAAAATAAATCTAAAAACAAAATTTTTTTGTCAAATGGCAACAATCAAAACACTTGATTGATTAAAATGACACAAGCGAGGCTCTGATACCACTGTTGGAATTCGAGTCATGCTCAATCAGAGAGAACTAATTTTAATCAAATTAAAATTAAACAATGCAAATCACGATTAGCTATTAATAATACTTTACAACATGACTTATGAATAAAGAAATACAAAATTCAATAAATTATAATGTATAATACATGAAATGAAAAAATAGTGCATTACAAGCAAATCACGATTGGCTTGTAAGGCTTACACTAACAATGTTCTTATTACCTTCGATAGCAAATAGTTTCTGTTAACATCTTTCCCACCAAAATTTCTATGGAAAATAGGTACATATACTGCTATGGCAAGATATTTACTGCTCACTAAGTTACTACATATCTCCCCCTACTAATACAAAAGCAAGAAAAAAAAAGATTAAGGCAGTGGGAATGGTGGTGTTTCTAGGAGTCACAACTCTTTGATATTTACTGCTTGTGGATTTATTGTTTGATGATGTTTGGCTTTTGCGTTTTTGAAGCTATAAGAAAAATACAGGGGTAGGTGATGGAAAAAAAAAACACCAGAAGAGAATGAGTTTTATGTAATGTTTATATGAACATGGCTAAAAAAAAACAGACGAGAAGAAATTTTTCTAGAATGTTTATATGAACTGTGCATCCACTATTTTTACATTATTTTTTTATTGATAAATAGTTAGCCAATATTGGGGACTCAAACTTCAGCTTCAAACTTCAAACTTGAGAGGAAAACTTAAGATCAGTAGTATCAACAACCACAACAGCTAGTTGGTGTGGTTTGTGCTTTAAATACTAACCAATGATCAATCACATAGCTATAAGTTGAGCCTAAATACGAAGAGAATATGTATTTGTCCAATATTGAAATCAAATAGCGAGTTTAACAATTATCCAATTATGTTGCTGTAGAGAAGAAAGTCAAGATCAAGTAGTAGAGCAAATAGTTTGGCATGACAAACTTTTGAATGACAATGATAATAGCTTATGTTGGATTCTTACATCTTTATTTTGGTTTTTCTTGGAGTCACCCTATAAGACCAATACACCGAGCTTACTATTCCCTAAACAAATTCAAACGGCTATACCAACAATACAAACATAATTTCTTAAAGAAAAGGTAAATAAGTCTTAAAAACGTAAGGTTTCAAACTAAAGGCAAGGTTTCAAATATGCCTTCTGCACAGTGGATTCCCAATCTTTGGAACCTCATAAAATTGTCTATTTCTTAAAGAAAATGAAACTAAGCCTGAAAAACTAAACAAATGTTCAAACCAAATGAAATTTAAAGCATATATATAAATAAAATCTAACAATATGAAATTAAACCATCGCCGCACATATTTCTAGCAACCATAGAAGCAAGCCAAACATTACCCAGCGACAAACAAACCAGCAAGAGAATGAAAATAAGCTAGCACCAAAGGCGATCACAACTTCCAAACTAATAATCGGTCAAAAAAATTTATAAATTTTGCTAAAATTTAAAAGAAAAAGTCTGCCAAAGAACAAACATCAAAGAAGCCAAAAACCGAAAATGATCAAAGCAGAGAAAGTAAGAAAATGATAAAAAAAAAAGAAAGGATAAGCTCAACTTTCTTATCGGTGCACGATCCCATCTGAAAGAGCAAGAAAAAATCAAGCCGTATCAAATCATTTAACCAAATTGGAACAGTAAAATTGGTCGAAACTTGTTGAACAAAAGGAAAAAACCTGTTGTCACTTTTTTTCTTAATGGAAGTTGTTGCCTGAAATAGAAAATTAAAAAACAACTAGAATAAAACCAAAAAGTATAATTAATGCCTCTTTAAACCAAAAAAGAAAAAAAAATAATGAATCAGTAGAAAGAAAGAAGAAACAAACAAACAACAAACTTGTAAAATGACGCAATGAATGACAATTTTCAAAGGAAGCAATCAAATTTTGAGAAGAAACACAAAGAAAGGACACGGGTTAGTGAAGAGTAGCATGGTCACAACAACTATTGCCGACATTCCCAGCCCAAAATAAGGAACCAAGCATTTTGACTGACCTGTAACAAACCCACAAAAAGAAAAAAAACCTAAATTTACGAAGAAAAAAAAGGGAAAGCAAGTGGAATTGATTAGCTAAAAAGGATGAAAAGCTTATGGAATTGATGCGAGCAAATACCATATGGCAGCTTCTTTAGTGATATTGAATTTATGGGAAATTATCAACTGAAAAATTAAAGAGCAAGTGGAATTGAATGACTAAAAAAGATGAAGAGTTAGTGAAATTAATGTGAACAAATACCATACGACAGTTTCAGTTTTTTTAGAAATCTTGAATTTACAAAGGAAACCCCAAAGAAATGAAAGTTACAAAGAAAGAAGGAAGGGTAAAACGAAGGACACCCAAAAGGAAGGAAAAAATTGCAAGTAGGAAAGAGAGAAGGGCAATAGTAACCAAAAGAGTGAAAACAATTATTGCCAAAAAAAAAGAGCAGAAGAGAGAAATAGAGCAAGAAAATAAAAAAAAATGAAAACTTTTTAGAAAGAGAAACTAATTCTTTTAGTGCATTCATTTATAACTAACAACAATAATTCAAGCTAAAAAAAAATCATCTGAATTACACAAATATATAAAAAGTTTGACATTAAATGGTACTTGAAGAGAAAAAACTATTAAACATACATTAAGTATAAGTCCACAATTAGATTGGACTCCGCCTGCTTAGAAAATAAAAATCATCATAAGCTAACCATCATAACATGTCTTTTTAATTTTTCTTAATTCTAATTCCAAAACTTGGTTTTCTTGATCTAAACTCTGTTTTTATATGTAATCATGATGACAGCCATAATCTAAGAAGTTTTTTCAAACGTCAATTAATTATTTGACCATACCATGTTGAATTTATCTACTTTAAAGTGTAAGAATAAAAGGCTAAATGAGTTTCCCTAAAAAATAAAATACAAAATTCAAGGAGATCAAATCATGGTAAAAATCCAAAATTTATGTTACACAAAAGTGCAATGAAAGCACTGCATACCAAAATTTTCGCTATAACAATAGCTTACTAAGCATCAAAGCAAAATGTTAAAATCGAAAACAGAAATAGAAAGAAACATTTGTTCATTCTTAGTTTTTTCATGTAGGGAATGGTTGCATATTGAAGCAAATCTTACCCCTCTAGTTGGATACACAGTATTCTTGTAACGAAAATATTTATTTCTAATTTCAGCAAACATGATCGCATTTTAGTTGCTGCAAGTTTCTATTCAAAGGAGTTCATACTCATGATTGATTATAAATATGAGATAACTCATATAATCCAAAAGATAATCAAGCATAGAAGCTTTAATGAAATCATCTCACTAATAATGGGTTTCTCTAGCTTTGCGATTTTAGGTCAACCTAAAAAGAAAATTGACATTGAAATTGAAATTGAAAAGCAACTAAATCTTCAACAAAATAGATAAATTATGATCATGTTGAAATCTATTTGGAATTTTGAAAGTTGCACCTTCAAATCTTGGTAAATCCTACCATTTTTTTTTTTTGAAAAGTTCATCAAAATGAGGCTTATAATACAAAACTCCTCGAAAGGAATTCTAGTTGTCAAGCTACAGATGTGATGTACCTATCAATATGAATTTCTCTGAAAGCTTAGTTGTCAAGCCTTACTTCTTTTAAAGTTATTAACATAATTCAGGGGTTAAAAGCTATGAAACTAACAAAAGATACACAGCTTGTCTTCATAGAAGAGTTATTAAATATGAGAGAGCACCAAAGATATTTAATCCATTCAAACAGTCAAGTAGTTGCAAACTTACAATGACAAGATAACAACAATATTACTAACAACTAAAAGGATCAATCGACTAATTATACCTCTAGCACAATAAATTCAAATCTAGAATCTGAGTAATTAAAATTATAGACAAAACAATCTCACGAAGAGGACTAATTGTTAAGAAGTTCACTTGTTGAAAAAATTATAAACTTTTGTAGTGCAGTTTATCTTGGTCAAAATCTATTTCAAATATTACTCTTAGTATTTACTTGTAACACCACTATATCAATTAACAAAGATAAAATATGCAATTAGTATTAAAAAATAATAACATATTAATTTATTTATTTTAACATCTAAAAGGTAGACAAATTATTAAAACCTTATTACAGAATTTTCATCTTTAAAAAACTCAACTTCAAATTTTACCTAAAATATGCAAAAAAAAACTAATTAATGAGATGTAAAATCTTGCTCAGAAATTCATACCATCCACTTCAAGGCTTTTCAAATGGAGACATCAAAAACTACAATGTTAAAACTCACAAATATAAGATATTAAGGAATAAAGTATTAAAAGGACCAAGCTACTGAATGCAATTTTGAAGTAAACACATATTTTAATTTCTTCTCCCTACACACGAATCATGATGACTTACCTACCTAATCAATATCAAAAACAATAAATGTTGGGAATGTTGAGAATACATGAACATGATGACTTACTATCGCCATTCATTAGATGGGATTATTATTTTTGGTACATTATTTGACATAAAAATAGGAAGGCAAGAATCAACATTTAATTTTTTTAATTCATTCTTTATCTCAATTACTCCTTACTTCATTTTGTTTTTCTAATCACAACATAATCAAAATGCCAAAAGTTGATTAAAACCTCTTAATTAGTGAAATATAAATGTTAAATATAAATGTTAAACCTCAAGTTAAAGATTTCAAGATTAATAGCATCTATATAAGAAAAACACAACACAACAATCCTATATTAAATCACTAACAAAATGTCACACACAGAAGCTGGAGCCTGAACCTATAATGATAATGTACAAAAACAATCAAAAAGTTCTATTAAAACGACATTTAAAATGTATAAAACCACAACAATGTCCAACAATCTCACAAACTAATAATCACTAATTATAGTTAAAATGACTAATAAATAGAAGTTGAAATTAAAAAAATACAATAATGAGATATATTAAGAAGTCAAAATTTTAAATATTTATTGAAGAGCAATGAAAGTATGACCAATGATTATAAGTTTCAAAACAAACCTTCAATTGACATGATCACTTGAAAAAGCAATCAATGAGTGAAAAAATTAAGGATCAACAATTGTTAATAACCAAAGTATATTAGAAAATAAATAAAGTATCTTTTAAGTACTAACTTTAAACTCAACTTATTGGCTTTTTGAAAAGAAAAATTGCTAAAAGAAAAAGAAAGAACAAAATTAAATAGAGAAAGTAATATTTTGCAACCATTTACGCATCAGGAAGACAGACCTTTTGTCCAAAAAAAGAGAGAAAATGAGACATACCATAGCATGTTTTAGTATTAATTTGTAATAATAATTAAAACATGCAAAACACCAAAAATTAATATGTCATGATCCATCGACCAGCAGCCTGAATCCTTTGCAAATTTGAAAAAATCGTAATAAAAAATAATATTGTTGTAACATCCAAAAAATATTAGAAAAAAATAAAAAAGAAGAATAAAGAAGCAAATAGCACACAATAAAAAAAAATTAAACCCAAAACAAAAAAAATACATTACCTGTTTTAGAATATCCTTCAGAGCTTAAAAAAATAATCTGAAAAATAAATCAATCACTTTTAGAAAAAAATTGAGAAAATTCAAATGCATATGAAAGAATTTTTTTTTTAAAATATCAGATTCGGCAAGTTTAGACCGAATCCGGTGTTGCAATTGTTGGAAACTACCTATAATGACCAGATCTGCCTCCTTCCTCCCTAATCCCTCCATCTCTCTCCCATCTTTCTATTTCTTCAGATACATTTTCTCTTTCCCCTCCATCTACTCAACCGATCCTTTTACCCTTTTCTTTTCTTCCCGAGGTTCATATGATCAATATATTGACTCAACTCATTGGATCTTTCTATCTACCGTTATCTTCTCATCTTCCTCCATTTCTCTCATTTTTTTTTTCAAATTTCTTCTCTTCCCAATATTTGCTAACTCTTATAGATCATTCCTCCATTTCCCACAAATTATTATTCAAGCCACCCTTTGTTTTGGTAAAAGAAAATCAAGGAACAAAAACAAAAAATAGGAAAGTTAACTTTGATATTTGAGGGAACAAAAATAAATATTTATGTTCTGAGTGATGTAGAAAAATAAAAATAAAAATAAGAAGGAAACAAGTGGTTGACTAAAAAAAATATAAAGAATAGGTGAGAATTTAAAGGAAAATGAAAAGCTGGTGAAGAAGAATAGGAACCCATACTTGCAACTGTTCCTCCCTTTTTATATTTTTTTTCGGTCAACACTCAACAATTGTTCTGAGCCAAAAGCAAACAGGAAAAAAAAAGGCAAAGAAAAGGATTGGACCTAGTACGTGGTTAGCCAAAAAAATGAAAGCATGGTTTAGAAAGAGGAACCAACAGTTGAGAGAGAAAGAAAGTGAGAATGAAAAGTACATCCAGATTAAAGTAAAAAAAAAAATAAAATAAAAAGAATACAAAATGGTGTATGGATCCCACTCCCAACTTTGTTTTTTTTGTTTGGGTAAATTTGAAAAACATCCAATGGAAAAAACAAAAATTATTGAATGATATAATGGGATAAAATATTTTTTAAAAATGAAATAAAAATATCTAAAATTATAAAAGAGGATCTTGTAACGACTAATATAGCCCTATTAAAAGAAACAAGTTAAAAAGAGAAATAAGCCCTATTTTTTTCCTCCCTCAACTTTCTTTCCTCTTTCACGTTTTTTCACTCTCCCGATTCTTCTCCATTGAAGCTCCCAAAAGCAAAGAAAGGTATGCTGCCATTGGTGTTGTTCACCTTAGCGTAAAATAACTTATGAACATTTTTTCTTGGTATCACCTTAGAACCCACAAGTTATTATAATCATTCATTCTAGTTAGTTGCGATATAGATGTCTAAAAGCAGACTAATTGTGGGAGAACAGATCAGTTGGGATGGAAGTTAAGAGCTTTCATATACTCAGCAATTGCAGAGTGTAGCAATTGATAACTTTATAATTTCAGCAGTAAAGGTACGCTAACCATTTCCAGGAATGTGAAATTTTAATCGAACATATCAGTTTAAATTTGGCATTTTCTTTTTACCCATCTGCGTCTGCCCATTGCACCCAATTTACCCTCTTTCCCTATTTCCTTTGGAACCCTATAATTTTTAGAATCTTTTGACGCTACCTGTTTGAGACCTGAATCAGAAACCTTCCTTCTACGAGCCTACGACATCGAGGTGGTGATTCAATCTACCTACAAGGTGAGTCAATCATAATCTATGGTTTGTTTTTCGATTGTGAGTAGATAAATGGAGATGGGGACGGGATGGAAATGGAAATGGAGGACGGGGTTAGGGATAGGGATAGGGTTGAAGAAGCGAGATATTACTACAGCTATGAACTTTAGGTATTTTTGGTCTCCTCCCCCACTTGCCCAAAAGAAGAAAAAAAAGGATTCTACTACACCTATGAACTTTGGAACCAAGAAAGAAAGTTTAGTTTATTTTTTATTTAATTTGGTGGGCACAATGTATCTATAATCTTTTTCTGTGACTATGAAAAACAAGATTTTATAGAAAGTCAATTGACTTCCTCAGTCATGCGATTAATGCTCTACGAAAATTGGAAGAAAAAAAAATTCCTTGCTTTGCTGATTGTCTATTATCTTTTAATGTAGGGATTGAAAAAATGGTGATTCCTAAAAGAAAAGAAGAACTCTTATTTTCAGAGTAAGATGTGTTGGATGTTGAGAGTTTACTATATGTGCTTAGCTAGCAACGTTTTAGGATTTATATGTTGGTGTCAATTCCTTTGAAAGAAGTTCCAAATGCAATTTGAAATTTGTGAATTTATTTATGTTCTCGATATGTAATCAAGCAAATTATTAACTAATTGAGGTAAGAATTATTTCCTATATTTGATTGCTATTTTCTAGAGACTTATTGTACAATTTAACCTTTTAGAGATCAAACCTGATCCCATATATTGTATTTTGATTCGAGGAGGTTAGCTGTCATGAGTCCAACACAACTATCATCAGAATTAGGCAGTATTCCTTTGGTAGTCTGAGCTATGGCAAACACTGATTTCCCATTCCGTCATTTGTGATAAGCTACTTCTAGTTTCTGATCCTGTTGCCTTTGACCTTCCTGTTGGATCGTTGTATTTTGGATTTTGATTTGATTTGATTTGTAGTGTTATTACTTATTTTTATAGTTTATTTTTATAGAGTGAAATAATTTATAATGCAAATCCTTCCGCTACTTGGATTGATTAGGTTTGATTAACGTGATAATATAAGAACAATCATAATGAATCTGTCAAAGGATAACAGAGAAATAATTCATAATGTTTTGTTGCCATGCAATGTGACTTCCAGCTTACACTCATGATTGGTTGTTTGTTTGTGGTTAACATTTAGGAGTCTATTGTTGTTTCATACATTGCAGAAACATATTGTTCGATCATTATAAAATTGAAATGAGTGAATAAAGCCCTAAGAAAATAGTCTATTGTTATTGCCATATTGATGGTGAGATCTTTATTGTTAATGGCGACTCTATAGAATATCGAGGTGGAAAAATAGTGGGTGTGATGATCGATGATAACATTAGTTTTTGAAGAATTATTGCATCAAGTTGGGAAAAAATTAGGAAAGAGTGTTGTTGATCATGTATTTAGATATACATTGGAGTTTGACAAAACCAAGATAATTGATTTGGTGAATGATGCTGGTTTGGCAGATTTGGTAAATTTTACTGATCGATTTTGCAATTTGTATATATTTTGAACATGCTCATATGTCGCATTTTTCATGCCTTACATTTTGTACAGCTATGTATAGACCATTTTTTGTATAATCGATCTATTGCTGATAATCGGTATATGAATGAGAATATGATGTTTTCCATTATGTATGTACAATTACATAAAGCAGTAAGCTGCGCTCGCAGAGATTGATTTTCCAATCAAACAGGGGTTAATATGTACATATACAATCAATTTATAGTTTTTCAATCAACTGGTTAATTTATAGTTTTAGATATCCTGAAGTATGTTGCTAAGTTTGTTTTTGTGTTATTTAAGGTTTTGAAGTTGGCTGGTAATGCTGCAAGAGACAAGAAGAAGAATAGGATCATCACAAGGCATGTTCTTTTGGTTGTGAGGAATGATGAGGAACTTGAGAAGCTGTTGGCTGGTGTGACTATTGCTTAGTCTAGTCTTTGCTTCTTATTTCTCGTGTATGTAACTTCCTTTGTGTACTCTGGTTGTAGAAAAATGTTAATGTTGGTAGGAACATAGGGCCATTGTACTTTCTAATTTTCTATGTTGTCTAGAACATCCTACGTTTGGAATGAATAAAACTAAATTTCGATTATCGAATTCAGTGTTTATGGTATTAGTTGGAATTGTTTTAGTTCAGTGCTTTCAATTACTTGGTTATTTTTCAGTTTGTTTTCTTGCTCCTTGATTAGATTGAACTATCAAATATTACATTAAGGTTTCTTTGCTTTCTGATAGTTTAAGGTTTAAACCCAAAACATAAAAGAATACTAACTGGCAAAACAATATGTACATGTAGGCAAAACAATATGTACATGTAAGCAAAACAATATGTACATTTTTTTTATTGTCCTAAATTCAACCCTAAATCTCAAACAATTAACCCCAAATCATTTTAAAGTAGTCTAAAATAATAATTTTAGACAAATATTTTAATAAAAAAGTCAACTTATATGTACATGGCCAAAAAACAATATGTACATGTAGCATTGCTGTATGTACATGTAGGCAAAACAGTATGTACATGTAGGCAAAACAATATGTATATTTTTTTATTGTCCTAAATTCAATCCTAAATCCCAAAAAAAAATCTCAAATCATGTTAAAGTAGTTTAAAATAACAATTTTAGACAAAAATATTTTAATAAAAAAGTCCACTTATATGTACATGACCAAAAAATAATATGTACATATAACATTGTGTTATTTACATGTAGGCAAAACAGTATGTACATGTAGGCAAAACAATATGTACATTTTTTTATTGTCCTAAATTCAACCCTAAATCCCAAAAGTTAATCCCCAAATCATTTTAAAATAGTCTAAAATAACAATTTTAAACAAAAATATTTTAATAAAAAAGTTCACTTATATGTACATGACCAAAAAACAATATGTACATATAATTTTGTTGTATGTATAAGTAGGCAAAATAGTATGTACATGTAGGCAAAACAATATGTAAATTTTTTTATTGTCCTAAATTCAACCCTAAATCTCAAAAAATTAATCCCCAAATCATTTTAAAATAGTCTAAAATAACAATTTTAGACAAATATTTTAATAAAAAAGTCCACTTATATGTATATGACCAAAAAATAATATGTACATATAGCATTGCTGTATGTACATGTAGGCAAAACAATATACAACTTAATTTTTACATTATAAACATATATTTTGGTAACTTTGCTTTAGGTGTCTCTACTTATTAAGGGAAAACAACAAATAACCAGTGCTAAAATCCAAGACCTGATAGAATTAAAAAAAAAAAAAATACTGAGATGTAGAGTGATTCTGCAACCCCAAATACAGCTTCAAAGGCTTTCCTTTCCAGCACGTTTAATGAATGCAACATTTAATATCATGTCTCTAAAACAACTACCAAAAAGATTCATCATTCACTTGTTATCTGAAAAATCCAAATTTAATACATAAACGAATTAAAACAACTCCAAACAGTAGTACCATTATCTGAAAATTCAAACAAAATTTCTAGCATAAATGTGCTTAATACCCTTGAAAGCTAAAAGAACCAAAACAACTAAAACAACAAGTAATATCCTACGCCTATGCCTTATCAGCCTTGGCAGCAGTAGCTTGTCCTCTGAGCCTACCAGTCCTCCTTGCAGTAGTAACAACAACTAAAACAGCAGCAGTTCAACTGGTTCATGGCCACACCATACGCCTTAGGCCAGCAATTCCTCTTCACTTTAAACTTGTGGTAATCATTACCAGCCTTAAGAAGAGGTTTCTCAGTTCTACCACTTCCAGCAACCTGGCCAATCATGATAACAAATCGACTAAATCTTAAAAATTTTACTGTGACAACATGCTCAGAAATTCGAGTCGAATCGAATAAATCAATTCGAGTTAAAATAAATTTTATTACAACTTAAACTTAAACCTGTTAAAAAAATATAACATCTATTATAAGTTCTTACGACTTAAAGAACCTATTGAAGTAGCATTAATCTAACACAATCCAAGCATACTCATTTCTTTCCATGTTCTTGGGGTATGCACAAAAATGCATATTGAAAAGCTTGGGCATGCTATAGAAACAAATAACTTAAACCCCTTTCCATCCACAAATATAGTAAAACCAACTTATCTTTAAGAAATATCAAAGCAGTTAATAATGCAAGAAAAAGTTCACCATATAGATGCTATTTCTACGAAGACATTTTACGAATCTTAAGGTAAAAAAAAAAAAAAGACATTATTTATCTCACATTGCCAACAAAAACAGATAAAGTAACGTGCATATGCATTGTGATTGGTGTGTCAGTATGCCATTGGGTTGGAATGCCAGTTCAAGTACCTGAGCTAAATCTTCGGTGCTAGCTTGATTATGTAAAGTATTGCATAATTATAATATTAACTCATTGCTTCTCTCTTTTATATATTTATTATTAAAGGAAAACCCAAGTTCCAGTTTATGAATCAAAGCTAGGTCCAAGATTTCATGCTGGAATTACATACAAAAGCACAAATTCTATTTGGCCCAAATCAATAATGTTCGAGTCTCTACATAAGTTTACTTAGACAATGCCTAGGTTGTATTTAAAACAATCTCCTTCTTTTGCAAAGATCAAATAATACCAATCCATTCATACTACAAAATGCTGAAATTGACTTTGAACTTGGGAGCTAAGGCGGCTTACTGTCGCCTACATGCTAGATCTACAAGCAAAATTGATTTTCTTAAACAAACCCAATTTACCCGCTATCAAAATAAATTTTATATCAATAAAAAAAGTGTAAAACTCAAAACTAGTAACCCCATAAAACCTTAAAGGAAAAAGAAACTAGTAATCCCATAAAACTTTAAAACTTAAAACCAACAAATGTTGACTCACCTGAAGCTGTCGGCTCGTAGTAGAACAAGAAGCTCTCAGGCCTAGTAGGATTTCGATTCTATAAAATTGTAGGGTTTGAGGGAAATGGGATAAATTGGGATTCTAATTTTTTAAAATTCTAGGGTTTGAGGGAAAATAGAAAGGGAAAAATAGTAATAGGCAAGACAAGAGGCATCGACTGATTCTATAAAAGTTAAAAGGGTAAACTTAAACTCTTATTCAAAACGCTTGGAAAAAAAAAAGGTTGCAGGGGAAGACGGATGACCGAAAATGGAGCATGAAAAATTAGGGTTACAGTCGAAAATGAAGAAGGAAAAAAATGGGGTTTTAGTCGAAAATGAAGAAGGAAAAAATAAGGTTTCAACCGAAAATTAAGAAAGAAAAAACAGGGTCTCTGCCGAAAAAAAGGAAAAATAGGGTTTCAGAGAAGAGATATCAATATCTCGGGTGTTCAAGTCTTTACCATCTCCTTCTTATCAATTTTTAATTTTTCTATTTCTCTTTTTTAAATAATTCTTTCTTATTATTAGACTATTTAAAAATAATTCTACTCTTCATGTTTTTCAAATTAATTTCTCGAAACTTCTTCTACTATTTACTTATAATAAAAAAATTAAAAAAAAAAGCAAAAGAGAAGTAAACAGTGGTTGAAGATTTTTTTTTTAAAAGAAGACAGTGGTTTGTGGGTCTCATGCCCTATTTTTTTCTTTTTTTGTTTTTTCTTATCACGGGATTTCACCTACTTTTTTCATAATAAAAAAAAAAAAGAAAGTAAAACGAGAAAGCAATAGTAACCGGGCGACATGGACATCTTTCGTAGGTTGGAAAACATCCAAAATTTATTGTAAAAATTTATAATACTTTAAACACACGAAAAAATAACACAAACATACAAATTTTTCTCATTTTTTCTCTGTCTTTTCTTTTCCTTTCTTCCCTCTTTCTTTTCTCTCCTCCTCTTTATTTTTTCTTTCTTTTTTTTTATTTTAAAACAAAGGGGAGTTACTGTAGCTAGTGCCACGTGGACACTCTCCCATGTTGGAAAACATCAAACCTTTATTATAAATTTATAATACTTTAAACATATGAAAAACAACACAAACATGAATACACAATTTTTTCTCTTTCTATTGTTTTCCTTTTTTCCCTTTTTCTTTTTCTTTCTCTTTCTCTTTTTCTTTTTTTTTTTTTTCCTTCTCGAAACAATAGCAATGCTTTTTGTAAAAAAATAAAAAAATAAAATGGAGTTACTGTAGCTAATGCCACATGGACACTCTTTCCGGGTTGGAAAACGTCCAACCTTTATTATAAGGATAAGGTTATATCTAAAATGAACAATCAAGTATAACCTTCAAATATATACAAGGAAGAAAATTTAGAGTGGCTTTTGAAGCTTAATTTTCTTAACAAAGTTTGCAATACCATAAAAATGAATAGAGCATTGATTGAGCTTCTCTCTTCTTGCCATGTCAAGTTAGTATTTTTTTTTTGGTTGCCAATTATTAGTTTCAAGTAAATCTACTTTTGAATTTAATCGGAATTTATATATAGTTTAATATAATAGAGTTAACATGTTTTTTAACATATGAGACAATTGGATCATTGGATTTTATACCTCCTTACATGGATTGATAACAACCCTTCGACTAAAGTAGATGTATGGAAATGTATATTATACATGCAACAACTTTTATAAAGTGACATTCAATAATTTTAAGTAAAATCTCAATATTTGCAACTCTTTTTATTCTAAATTGAAACCTCCTTTGTATCAAAAAGAATAGATATATGAAACAAATGAGTCCAAAGACCAAATAAAAAACTTGGGTTTACCTCTATTGATTCATGCAACCATCCTTAAAAAATGAACATTCAATAAATTTAAGATTCAAATCTCAACATCTGTATCCTCCAAAAATGTAAAACTTTAATATATTCATTCTCATTCTCCATAACCATAACTAATTAAACCCTTTTTATATATACTGCTATGGAAGCAGCATAATTAAGCTCAACAAACTATGAACCTTTTGAATTATCCAAAAAAAACTATGAACCCTTTTGAAGAAGAAATCAAAGAGGGGATTCTCTCTCAAAATGAAATTCATAACCATTTCCATTGTCATTTTTTTTTTTTATGTTACATATGATAAGGGTACACAGAACAAGGTCAAAAGCACAATTGCTCAAACCTGAAAATCTATCGCAGCTAATTATACTATTACAGTTCAAATCTTCTCTCAAATTTTACTAGGAAGAACTTACAAAATTGTGACAAACTTCTGCCAGCAGCCCAAAGAAATGAGGAAAACTGTAAATGACCAAGCAGAAACAGCACCATTTTTCAAAGTTCCAAACGACTGCTGGCACCAAACAATTTCAGATGGCTACCACATACAGCAACAATCAGCAGCTCTTCTCTCATTTGCCTTCATAATTATTCAATCAATCACCAGGTCTCTCACATGAAAGAGTTCCCTAATGTATTAAACCTTTTTTACTTCTTCCGCTGCTTGCGGACCTTTACATATTTTCTGGCAGACTTGTCACCGCCACTTGTGCCCAATGAGAAGCTCCCTCCGGCACCAAATTCCTGACTACCAGAAGCCAGAAACGGAGAAGGATTCTGTGGTGTGACTATGCTTGGTTGGCCTCCAAATTGGAAAGAACTTGCTCCTGATGGGTTTGATGCACCAAAAACGAACCCAGATGGGGGGGGTGAGATTGGCTGTTGACCAAATGTCGCAACAGTTGGTGAAGCCTGAACTGTGTCCTCTGCCATACTATCTTCCATTTGATCATTATTACTAGAGGGAGTTGAGCCAAACACCAAGCCAGGACTAGTGTTACCAAACACAGGCTGTGATGGAGTAGCAGCTGCAGCTGAAGTGAACGAAAACATGGAACTTGAAGAGGCACCAGTGGATGACCCAAAGATAGTAGGTGCACTGCTAGGAGCTGTAACAGAAGCTGATGATCCAAAAGAAAACCCCGATACTGAAGAACCAAATATGGGCGTCTTAGGGGCTTGCCAATTGGAACCAAATGCGCCAGAAGCAATGCCACTGCTAGAGCTCAGAGAGTTGGTTTCTGAAGAAGAACTCATTCCAAATGTAGCTCCTGAACCAAAAGGTTTGGCTACAGATGCTGATGACCCAAACATTGAACTGCCAGAGGAAAAAGTTGTATTCCCAGCCAATCCAAATGATGAAGATGATGCAGATGAAGAAAACTGAATGGGCATGCTTTGAGTTGAGGTACCAATGCCAGTTCCAGCTGCAGATGCTTGGGTATTAACAGCATTAAAAGGATTTAAACCCTGAGTCTGTGTAGTAGATGTGGATGCAGCAGGAGCACTGAATCCAAAGATGTTGTTTCCTGTGCTCGTGATTGCAGATGTAGTGGAAAAAATACTACTTCCTGTGCCAGCTATTGCCAAAGATGTACCACCAAAAATACTACTGCCTGTGCCTGTAGTTGCAGATGTACCACCAAAGATACCATTGCCTGTGCTTGTCACTGTGGAAAATGTGCTGCTGAAAAAGCCACTTCCGGAGTTTGTGATGGTGGAAGATAAACCACTGAAACTGCTATTTCCAGAGCTTGTGACTGCAGTTGTTGCACAACCAGTAGTGCTGCTCGCAGTGCCTGTAACTTCAGATGTACCACCATAAATACTACTTCCAGAGCTAGTAAAAGCAGATGTACTACCAAAAGGAACAATCCCTACATTGCCAAGGCTTGTATCCTGGGTCTTAGATTCAGTCGCTTCCCCTGAAGTTGCTGATAATAGTGAAACTGAAGTTGATGGGTCCCCAGAGGATGCAAATTTGAAAACAGGTAGAGCTGGAAAGGAAGGGACTGAAGCCTCCATAGAGGGGCTGCCAGTACTGCTGATGGTGGCATTGGCGGTTGCAGAAGTGGTTGCAGCAGCAGAAGTGTCACTATTGGTGGTGAAGGACATATAGTTGGTGGAGCTACTGGATGAACTTTGACCATTACTTGGGACTAGAGAAGGCGCTGGCAAAGAGAATGAAAAAGGACTTGAAGCAAGAGACCCATTATTTAAAGTAGAACTATTTGCCGAGGCACCAAACTTGAAGATACTTCCAGCTGATGTCGAAGTTGATAGAGCAGAGGTGATTGCAGTTTCAGGTGTCCTGAAGAAGATCCCGTTCAGAGTGTTCTCCTTATCAGTTTTATCTGACAAATAATTGGTTGTACCAGGAGCGATAGTAGTGAAGCTGAACATAAAGCAGCAAAACTTTTAAAAAATAATACTCCAGAAGAAAACCATATATACTGATCAATCATTGTATTGAGAAGAAATTTATTTTTTTGGTTGTTAGCAAAGTAGATACCAAATAAAAGCCAACTCTTGAATATAAAGCAGCAAAGTTTTAAAGAATAATACACCAGAAGAAAACCATATATACTGATCAATCATTGTATTGAGAAGAAACATTTTTTTTTTTTTTATTGTTAGCAACGTGAAAGAGGGGAAGTGACTCGAGATACCAAACAGAAGCTAAATCTTATAAAAACACCCGAGCAGAAAAACAACTGTCTACTATACTGATTAAGTATGCATACCTTATCATTTCTTACTAGAACTTAATCTATTACTAGTATTTGAAAAGTCTTAGCTTTTCAAAATTTAAAAATTGGTTAATTTCAGATTTGGTACCCGAATTATAGTCAAATTCTCGATTGGGTAGCTAAAGTTTAAAAATTAGCAATTAGGTACTCAATATTTGCTTCCGTCCATCAGTTTGCACATGAGACAAACAGTTAGTCAAATCGGTGACATATAGAAAACATTCAATAAGATTCTGACACATGACACATTCTTATTTGTTTGAGACACATCATTCATTTGACTAACAGTTGTCGTGGGTGCAAATAGATGGACAGCAACTTCCAAGTACCAAATCGTGAATTTTTAAACTTTAGGTACTAAATTGAAAATTTGATTACCCTTTTATCCAGTGTTGTCAAGGCGTGCGCCTAGGCGCGCCTACGCCTTGCGCCTAGCGTTAGATAACAAAAGCGCCTTAGACCCTTTCGGGCGAGGCTCAGTTAATCAGGCGCACGCCTGGTGCGCCTAGGCACGCTTTTTTGTAAGGCGATAGGCTTAAAAAAAGCTCGCCTGATTGAAGTTCTCTTTAATTTCTTTTCTTTTAACTTTTTTCGTTAGATGTACCTTTACTAGTAAGAAAGGAGATAGTATCAAACTCTCCACTTCTCAATATTTGAGTATTCAACAACAGATATGGGACCATAAGGAAATCATGCATATTGGGCAAAAAATAAATTGCATGTGTTGTAGATAAACTGGACCACATATATCTTACGCTTATTATATATATACATACATAGACACACATATAAATATTGCGCCTTACTTCACTCAGGCGAGCGCTTTTTTTGCGCCTTGCGCCTAAGGCAATATAAGGGTTCTAACGCCTAGAGTGCGCCTTGCGCCCTTGACAACACTGCTTTTATCACATACTATCTCAACCTCACCATGCAAAAATAAATATCATAAAATGGACAAAAAAAATAAACCTAAACTTGAAATCTACTATCTTGGAAGTCAGCTTATGTAAGGGGAGGATTCGAACAATCTGAGGTCAACTATCACAAGCGATACAAGAATTATGACAATCAAATGTCAACTATTATAATCCTGATTTTGTATTCCTAAAAGTCAAAGTAGCAGCTTTAATCAATCTAATGAAGAAAGTTTTTCCCATTCCTTTTTCTTCCTACCCCCAAGATGGTGTATTTAAAGTTTGAAGGTAAAAGAAGTATCACAAGCGATACAAGAATTATGACAATCAAATGTCAATTATTATAATCCTGATTTTGTATTCCTAAAAGTCACAGTAGCAGCTTTAATCAATCTAATGGAGAAAGTTTTTCCCATTCTTTTTTCTTCCTAACCCCAAGATGGTGTATTTAAGTTTGAAGGTAAAAGAAGGTAACATAATGGGTGGAAATGTAAGAAAAAAAAAATATAGTAGAGAAACAACTTTCCCTTCTTTGAGAGTGAAGAGGACTGTAAGTTAGAGAGTTTATGTATTGCTGACATGAAATCGTTACTAAAATAAACTTTGAAGGGTAAAAAAAAGGATCACAAGTAGAAATCATTAAATGTTACACTACATCTAAATCAGGAGGGTTTACAGAATTTAAAAGTGAAGTTATCAGGGAGGTGGCAAGGGATAGATTCACCTCCAAAATCCCCTCCCATCTTTTTATGAGAACTTCTCAATTTACTCCCTTTCAATCAACTAACCACTAGTCTACTCCATTCAACCCACTATTAGTGATTCTACAGGCAAGGGTTAGATTCACCTTCAAAATTCCCTCCCATCCTTTTATAAGAACTTCTGAACATGGTAGGGTAAACCTTGTACTCCATTTCAATCAACTAACCACTAGTCTACAACATTCAACCAGTATTAGAGATTCTACATACAATGCCTGCATTCGAAGTTTAGAAAGAAAGGGTATAGAAGATAGAAGTAACTTCCAAGCAAGAGAAGTTGAATAATGCATATATACCAACCTGCTTGAGTTCTCTAATTTTTGGTCTGAAGTTGTGGCAAGCTTAACACCTGAAGATCCAGTAACTGATGAAACCTCACCAACATTTGTAGAGGCAAAGCCAAATGTGGGAACAGCAGCATCTGACTGCTTTGCTGGCACAACTTTCTCCCCAATGCTAAGCTTATGAGAAGGGGCATTTGATTCCGCAGAGACAGCATCTTTATTGGCTGTTGGAGTTGACTGAGATACCAAGAACGCTGACTGCAAAGATGAAGTGGCCACCTGTACAACTGGAAAAGTAATACCAACATTCTTTTCGACAACTGCAGATCCATCAGATGTTCTCAAATCACGTTTTTGATTGAATGCAGCACCTGAAATAGGCTTAACTTCAGAAAAACTAGAAGGCTTCTCTACTATAGCTTCAGGAGCAGCACTCTTACTCCCCATAACACAATTATCCAACCTCCCTCTCCCTTCACCAAATGTAGCAGGTGCGGCTCCATTAGGATAGTCATCATCATCCAGATCCAGATAATCCTGTGACAGAGACCATAAACATTAAGTTGAAACAGCACATGAGAATAAAAAAAAGTGAACTTATAAATATCCTTTCTATCCAAAAGTAGGCACTTAACAGATCCTTATCTTCTGACATTTTTTAATCAAAACAATAGCACTTGATAGGCAAAACTAACAGGAGGAATTTTGATCATTAATAATTTGCTCTATTTGATCGCTGAAAAATAGTAACTGAAAATGATACAAGACATTAATTATATCTGTTTACCAATAAGCGCATACCTCATGTGCACTCATCTGAAAAGCCCATCTCTTTTGTTGAGATAGCTGTACAACAGGCTTGATCACAGTAAAATCAGCAGTTTTAACACTAGGCACATTATTATCCTTCATTAAACTATTACTATCTACACCATTAACTGCAGGAACTGGCTCGTCAGGGAGAGCAACCAACGTTGTTGAGCCATTTTCTTTAACCTTATCACGCTTGTGAGACATAGAGTCTTGAAAATCAGGCAGTGCAGTGTGAAAACCACTCAACTTGTCACTATCATGCATGTTCTCCAGAAATTTTGAAGAATCTACATTCTCAAGGCTTTTAAGAGCCTGCCCACGTAGCATAGATGGTGACAACTTAGTTGGTGATTTTTCCCCGGGGGAGACTAACATGTCCAGTTGCTGTAAAATTTTTGAAGCCATCTCACTAGACTTGGACGGAACACGGGTAAAACTTGTGCCAGGAGTGCTGTTATCCCCATTCTCGGGTAGAGTATCTAAACCAGCTGAACTAGTGCCAGCTAGGTGGGCAGATAGAGGCCCAGCAGAAGCAGGTAAACTTAAGTTTTTTGAAGAAAGAAGGTTAGACTTTTGACGGGTCCGGCGAATAGGGCCAATTGATCCTATATCATTGTCTAATACTGAACTCCTGCGCTTTAAAACCTGCAAAGGAAAGAAACATATCCAGTGATATTCTCTAGATGAAGAAATCCTGAAAGAGAGAAATACAATGATCCTGAATTAGTACCCCTTGTCTAGAGCCAGAAATTCTGTTTTGCTCCCATGCACTCTGATATGATGATGATGGTACACCAAAAGCATCACTTGCAGTGCCAGCACTCTGGGAATGAGCAAACAACTTGAATAAGACAAATGATAAACAAGCAATTATAAAAGAGAAATGATTGTCGAGCATATTAACCTTGAGGACAGTTGCTGAGTTAACCCTGGAATAAGGTGTTCGTGCCATATTATATATTGCAGACCTGCCCCGCGATCTTGGGGTCACAAAACCATTTTCAAGACTCCCAACATGGCCAGAGGATCTTGGCACAAGTGACATTGTGGAAGACTTAGAAGGGAAAATTTTATTGCTTGGCAAAGCTAAATCTCCCCTACGCACTTGATTTTGTAATCCAGGCATTGATACAGATGCTTTTGAAGGCCTACTGCCCATGTAGGCTTTTGCAAGCTCAGCAGGTGAAGCAACATCCTCGTTAAGGACCTGCAAAACCATGGAAGTTTTTTTTTTTTTTTTCCATCTATGAAATTAAAATTATGCAGACTAGTGAAAAGCATTTGACAGTACGTTAGCCCAAAAGCAAAAAGAAGGAAAGAAGGTTTTTCCTTACAGTTGAGCTGACAACAGGTGTTGAAATAAGATGGTTCTCAGTCCCATTTTCTCTAACTGGGGTCTTTGGAAATTCTTCTTTCTTGTCATGTAATACCACTGGTTTCAGTTCAGACCTCTTTTGTTCATTTCCACCAGGAATATCAACAGTTCTTGAATGTAGTAAACTCGTCAAATGATCAATTTCAGATCTGAAAAAGAATAATAATAATAATATTCATTATCTATAGCATCAATAAAATTTTTGTTGAAAGAATTACTAGTTAAGCATAAAGAAACATGATAACCACCCCAAAAAGGGCCGGTGAAGTTTATTCCGATCCAAGCTGAAGCAATGAAGGAAAATCACAAAGCATTCCAACAGCATGTACAGATCGGAAACTAGAGAGCACAATAACCAACTACAAAGGTTGCAAGAATAACTAGAATTTGCAAAACAAAGTGATTCAATCCAATTCAAACTCTCAGCCTTTCTTCCAGTTGATGAAAACTGAGAGAAGTAGAAACTTCAGAATCCTAAAGCAAAAGCACACACAATCACAAAATGCAAATTATCACAAATGACACCAATTTAATTTGACAAAGATCCCTTAAAGCAAAGTAGCACAATTAACCATGCATTTCAATTTGATATCAATAAAATGCAATTTCAGATCATCTTGCCTGGTAAATATCTTCTGCTTTAAAATTTCCTCAAGTTCAGCAACTCCACCTTTATCAGTATGATTAACGGGATTCTTACATCCTATGGCTACTTGCACAACAGGAGGAACCTATGTGGGAAAATGTACATAAAACAACAAAGCATATAAGTTGGGTTCATCATAGAGAAAATCACAATGGGGAAATTTTATAAACAAATACATAAGAAAATATCATAAAAATAAGTGACAGACACATAACCTGAAAGTAACTTCCACAATTAACAATGACTAAAGGTGACATGAGAATTTAGGGAAAAGTCTGTCCCTAACATTTAGTGCATGTGAGCTAATGTACTATTGCTCCAAATAAAAGGTAAAATGCCAAGAAAAGGATAGGTCTAGTTCAAAAAAAATATGAGTGCTCTCTATTTCGCTTACACACAGTGCATTAAATCTAGTGAAATCTTTAGTGAATACAGAAGAAATGTTATCTGAAAAATGAGAAGAAAAAGGTTTAATTGTTTCAAATAAAATAGAACAATTTTTTTTCAAACAAAATGAGAAGGAAATGCTGAAAATGGTTAATGATGAAATGACGCTCTTAGAAGCCATATGAATACCTCAAGCTCAAATCGCCCCATAAAGCGAAGTATAGCAGTATGCACCATAATGGCTTTAATAATAATAAAAAACATGTGGATCCCAACATGATTGCTTCGTAAATTGCAATTAACTTTGAAATATATCAATTTTCCTTAAGAGACAAAGTTTGATGACTGTCATAGAACAAAACAAAAGAAATACACATATCAAGCTATGTTTACACAAATATGTAAACATAAACATAGACTATAATACATATTTAGAGTTTTTTTTCTTATTTTATCCAACCAAACAAGTGAAAGCATATATTATTTACAAGTTTAATCAAAACTTAGTTTATTAATCATTAACTTTTTTTTATATTTGCGGTTGCCAAGTTTGATCCCTGATCACTGGAACTAAGAGTCCAACACTCTACCAACAGACCACACGACTGTTGGCATTATTAATCATTAACTTCACTCCAAGTTTCACTTTATATTTTTATGCACCTTTCTCATCTTTATTCTTTGTTTGGCGGTACTGTTCAATCATAAATTTAGTAGGCGTTAGGCACTAACTTATAAAAGAGCTTTTCTATGGTAAAAACAGAAGCAAAATATTAGGCTCAAATTTTTTTTTTTAAATTTTTAACTTATGAGGGGAAGCCCATTTGGGCTTTCAAACGAAACTATAAATCAAAGCTTCTCAGCAAGTGCTAATGAGATTTTTTTTTTTATTCTCACTTGACTCAACGATTCATTAATTGAAAGGAGATTTATATTTTTTGGCATTCATCTTTTTTATTTGGTTCATTTTTTCTCTTGATTTCATTTATTTTTTATATTTAAAATTACTCATGTTCATCAAACATTCTTAGTGTGTACTACTTAGAAAATTCCAAAACCAAATGTGTTCACCATTTTCATTCTTAGAAAAAAGTTATTTAAAATACTAAAAGGATTTTCAAGAAATCAAAAAATAGGCAATCAAAATGTTTTAAGAAAACTAAAAGGAGTGCCACAAATGGAAAATGTTTTAAGAAACCAAAAACACTCTTAACATTGCCACGGAATTATTGCTTTAAAACTTGATTCAAAAGTGCAATGGCACTTGCATTGAACTGCAAACTTTAATGCTATGTTTCAGAGCATAATTTAAGAAAGTGGATTTGGGTAGTTATAATAAATTCTGAAGATAAGTGCACAAAATCTGTAAAAATTAGTTAAAGATTCTACACATCTATGTATTTGAGAGGGTATAAGAAGAATTTTAAATTCCCTATTTCACACATGTACTTCAAATTTATCTCTAAGCAGAGAACTAACAAATCCACGCATTTGAAAACAATCATGACCATCATATTTTTATGCAACCCATCAAACAATTTATACTAAAATTTGAAATCCAGATCCCTTCTTTAAAATTCAACTTCCAAATGCAACCTGGAAGTAATGCACTATTAGACTTTTGCACCCAAAGTAAAAATAATACTACCACATAGCATTTTCTACATATAATTACAATGAAGAAAAAATTCTAGTTCTATATGTTCAAAATTTGCAAATCAATAGTTTTCATTTTTCAGCTCTGAATATGTTGAAATAAAAAATAAGCAACTAATTAGACACAGATCCTTTAATCAAGCTAACAGGAACATAAAAACAACTAGGTTTAAATAATACTTACTGTTGAAGTTGCTTCTGGTTGATTCTCCCTTGGTTCCTGATTACTCCCTGATGACATTATTACATAATCAACATCACCAAAAAAAGAATAAAACTAATTCATTGTAATTTAAACTTCAAACATGCCTGACATAAAAAAAAAACTCATAAAAGAACAGATTGTAATCACCAATCTATAATTTGCTCATGGTTAACACATCCCGAGCATTAATTTGAAGAAAAAACTGAAGTAAAACACTATACATGCTTAAGCATATTTGATATATTCCTGTCGATAATTCATCAACATATTTTTAAGTACACATTAATTTCCAACTAAAAGCAACATTGAGTAATCAGGCACTGGTTCTCATCTATATTTGTGTTATTGGGCAGTAACTATTCATATATTGTACACCAAAAAGAAAACCAAAGAAGAAACTGCTTTCATTTCAATAACAACAGCACAATTATAAAGAGAATCATTATTCATAAGAAACATTTTTCTTACACTTAAAATTTCAAAATGGAATAAGTAAAAGTAAAACCTTTACTCCCAAAGGTCTTCCTCTACCAGAAACAAGAAATTCCCGGACCAAATATTAACAAACTACCACTCCAAAACCCCAAATATTAAAAGCAACCTAACCGAACCCATTTCCACAAAAAAAAAATTTGTTTTCTCCCTGTATTTTAATTTCAGAAACAATAAAAGAGAGCCGAGGAGAAAACTCACCAGAGTCCAGCGCTTGCGGTGTATGAGGCGGCGGAGGAGGGAGGCGTTTCCTAAAGACAGAAGCGAAGAGCCTGTGAGCACTGGAAGTAATAAGTCTCCGCGCTGGATCCACCAATTTCGATAACCAACCATTTCTATCGCCGATACCGCTGGGGTTCCTTATTGCGGTCGGTGGCCGATCGTACGGCGTCGTTTTTGCTGTCCTCCGAAATGGCCGTTTTCTGAATTTTCCTCCGGCTCCTAATCCGCCGTCGTATGGATTACTCTCCTCACGCGCCGTCGCCATCAGAAAGAGAGAAATAAAAAAAGGGAAAATGAAAGTTAGGGTTTGGGAATTTTGAGGAAAATTCTTAAAAGAAAGAAAAAGTTGGGTTAATTAGTGTTTTTATATTGTAATATTTGTACGCAAAAAGTTAAAAAAAAAAAAAAAAAGATCGGGGCTAATGTATTTCTACGGAAAGTATACGTATTTTTGGTATCTCTTAGTAAGAGAGCAGTGATAATATCACAGCTTAGTGGTCTTAAGGAAAGTAACAGACGAGGATGGACCATTTATCAACTTAGGGGAAAAGTTGGTGGGGTTTTATTTAATGATGATGTAACAAGTTGATTGAAATTAAACGGTGTTGATTTGACGGTGATTTTTTTTTTTTAAGTTTAATTTTAGGTTAAAATAGTCAGTATTAGTTCAGATGGCATGCAAACTGCTGACAAATTCTTTGCGTGTTCGAGAGAGTTTAAACATTTAATATTCTCCTCAAATAAATTAATTAAATAAGAGTCACCTCCATTTTTTTTTTTGTTGAATTTATCATGTTTACTAGATAACTCCTTATGCATTTACTGAGTTGAAAATGAAATCAGAAGGATTATAGTAGATTTGTTCAAAAATCGAATTATTTGTTCAAGTCTAAAAGTTCGCTCGATATTTGAAAGGGTTTAAGTAAAAATATTAAGTACAAAATATGAGTTTTGGTATAAAAAAAATGAGATCCGTTTATAGAATAAATCGAGTCTTAACTTCAGCAATTAAGATCCGAATCCGACTTGATCCATGATAATTTATATCATATAAAAATATATATAATATTATAATATAAATATTTTAAAATAAATTAAATTATCTATGTTTTAGTGCAGCTTAAGTTTTAAAAAGCCAAAGCTTTTGTCTCTATTTAGGGTTAATGGGATACAATTTTTTTGCACCACTTAGCATTTTCCCAATCTATGTGGGATCACAAAGTATTATGTGAAAGAGAAATTATGCTGGCAATTGGGATTGGTACGAAGATATGACTAAAATATTATACGTGATGAAAAAAACTAACACTAATATATTAATGTATTAAAATTTATATAACACAAATTATTATTATGTCAAAATTTATATAAAGGGTTAAATACATATTTAACCCCTGAACTATAACAATTCTATCACTTTGTTACTTAGAGAATAAAATCGGTCAATTCGATACTCGAACTTTCATTCCGTCATTCATATTAGCCCTTTGGACTAACACCGTTAATTAATGACTGACATGACAATAAACACTCAATCAAAACATGACACGTGACAAAAATGCCACATCATCGGTGCCACTTTATCATGAATTTTTTTTTAATATATAAAAAATCAAAATTAAAAACTGTTTTTTTTAAATCAAAATTTAAAATCTGAAAATCTCAATTTTTCAACCATTTTTTTTTTTGGAAATTAGAAAAATATAAAAAAATGAAAGAAAAAACCAAAATTCGAAACAAATTATAAAAAAATAAAAATTTATATATATTTTTAGAAATATGTAAAAAAAATTGAAAAAAAAAAAAGAAAAGAGGAAGAGAAAGAGAAAGAGAAAGGCCGGTGCTTCCCCTTCTCTCTCTTCCCCCTCCCTCTTCTCTCTCTCTCTCTTTAATTTTATTTTTCAAATTTTGTAGAAAAAAAAATTGTAAAATTTTTAATTCTATAAAAATAAATAATTTTTTAAATTAAAAAATTTTAAAAATTAATAAAATAACACAATTTCTAAATTCTTTTTTAATTTATTTTGACTTAAAAATATTCAAATTATATTTTAAAAATTATTTTCAATTTTTTAAACATTTTTGAATTAATTTTTTGATATAAAAAAAACAATAAACGCTGAAAATTGAATTCCAGACTTACTGAATACCATCACCATGAATCAAATATATTAAACCCGAATTTTAATCCTAAATAATTTCTCAAATTTAAAATTTTAAAATAATCAGAAACTTCCAACATCACAAGAAGCAAAAGGTTGTATACCATAAAAAGTAGGTCAAGTTCCAAAGCTAAAGCTTTCCATACATTATCAGCTTCCAAAGCACATAACACAGAATTCCATTAGCAAAAACTTGCAGTCTAGAAAAACACTAACAAACCCACAACAATGTTGAGAATCTTATTTCTCAAATAATTTTGTTAAAACCATAATACACCCACTTCAGGCCATTTCCTCAGCCAAAACCACCGTCTGTCTCTGACATTTGTTTTTATCATTGTTGAGCGCATTGTACCCTCTGAGCACCACCACCATGCATGTCTTCGTCTTCCTCGTAAGCCTCTTGAGAGGCCTGTGCCTGCTTCCGACGCATCTCTTCCTCAATGTTATTAACATCATGCAGAGTTGTTTCCTCGCACTCATCCAGCTCCATGTCGGTTAGCTGGACTGAGGTCCTTGGAGGTAGCACAGCCTCTAGTGCCTTGCACTGGTCGGGGGTCAAGGAGTCGGGGAAATCAACGGTGAAGTGAATGTATAGTTTACCCTTCATGAATGGCCTTTGATACATTGCCATTCCTTCATCATTTATGGCCTTGAATTGATCTATGTTACACAAAGAGAAAGCAAAGATCAATATCATAAATACTATGTTGCTTCGACTCTTCATTTTTCTTGAAGTACACGTGTCCGACACATATTCGGATATGACTATGGGAAAATGAGACATGACCCTCCAAGGATTTTCTAAATACATGGAAAAACTTGAACATATCCATATCTGGCCCTCGGCCCTCACACCCGAGTCCGAGTAACATAGGACAAACACATATCACTCGTTAAGGTACACCAATCAGAAAGATCAACATCCACTAACAGATAACTAGGTGTCGTTATACGAACATCAATTAGAAAGATGAATACCCACTAACACATAATAGGGTTCATTTTAAATCAACAAAATTCGACAGCTAATGATATAACCCGAAAATAACAAAAGTGTACAGACATTTTATCATAAAAATAATGGTGCAGTTCATGCAAGTTGGCAGAAATTCCCCACTTACCAGGCTTAACCACTTCCCCAGGTTGTACTTTAATGAGGAGTTGTCTGCCATCTAAGTGGGTCAGTATAAACTGGAAGCCGCAAAGTGCCTCAGTAAGTGTCAACGTATGCTCAACAAATAAGTCATCACCCTTTCTTTTAAATTTGGGATGATCTTTCTGTTGTAGGACAAATACAATGTCCCCGGTGACCGTGTCAGGCTGCAAATGAGAAATTGTTAGCAAAAAACCAAGTTTGCAACAACAAGAAAGCTGGATTCAAAGATATACAACAAAATCCCAGTTCAATACAAAATTGCAATTCTATTTAAAGATTATCAGCCTTACTGCTTCATCGGCTTCTCCTGGGAAAGTGATCCTCTGTCCGTTCTGCATACCCTTTTCAACAATAACCTCCAAAACTTTCTTCTCTTGCACAACCTTATCACCTTTGCACTGTGGGCAGCGATCCTTGTCATTGATGGTCTCCCCGGTACCCTTACACTCATTGCAAGGATGCTGCATCTGTTGGATCATTGAAGGTCCAAGGTGTCTGATGGAGACTTTCATTCCTGAACCTTGACAACCTGAACATGTCATTGATGCACCTGACTTAGACCCTTTACTGCAAAAATTTCATTTAAAACAAACTTCTGTTAACATAGACGCAAAAAAGGAAGCGGTCTAACCGCTATCGATGCCACAAACATTACTCAATTCAAGTACTAACCCCTTGCACTTGGAGCAAATTACGTTGCGTGAAAGAGAAAGCTTTTTGGATGTTCCGTTGTAGAGATCTTCCAAAGAAACCTTGAGAGGATGGATTACATCCTCACCCCTTCTTTGTCTTCGGCCTCTGCTGCTTCCACCACCTGCACAGGCAACCAAGATTTTAGTTCAGAGTTACTAAAAGGCTATTTTGCTCCGACTCTTCATTCTTCTTGAAGTACCCGTGTCCGACGCATATCTGGACATGGGTATGATGATATGATCCTCCAAGGACCCTCCAAATACATTAAAATCTTAAAAAAAAAAAATTGAACATACCCGTGTCCGACACTCACACCCTAGTCGGAGTAACATAGCTAAAAGAAAACATTCTAATCACCAAAACCGAAACATCGGGTTTTAACTCAGAGTCTTACCACCAAAAGGGTTGCCACCAAAGAAGGATTGGAAGATATCAAATGGGTCATGGGCACCACCACCTCCACCCATTCCTTCTTTAAGGGCGTCCTCGCCATACTGATCATAAATCTCACGCTTCTCCGGGTCACTTAGCACCTCGTAAGCTTGAGCCAACTCTTTAAACTGAATTTCAGAACACAACCATAATCAAACCAGCTACTTTCTAGACAAGTCAACAACATTTAAACTAGCAGGACTTCAATTTTACCAACCATTCAACCCCATTCATTACCAATTATTTTATTCAAATCAAAACATGAAATTCAAAAAGAACTAAAATCAAAGCATATGCTAAAGTTAAATGATCAGTTCATAATTCGCTCCGATCAACAAACAGAATCAACAAAACAAAGAAATCCCAGTTGACAAAAACACAAATCAATTATAAAATTAAAAAAAAAAAAAAGACTAACCTTTTCAGGGTCACCACCCTTATCAGGATGGTTCTTAATAGCAGCTTTTCTGTAAGCCTTCTTCAAATCATCTTGGGAGGCGTTCTTCGATACTCCCAATACCTCATAGTATTGGGTATTATCGCTTTTCTTTGGTGCTCTCCCAAACATCTTTTTACTATTTTTATCTGATCAGATCAGATCCTAAAAGCAGAAAAAATATATATATAACAATAAAAACCCACAAAATTCAGATCATGAAAATAAAATTGAGATTTAAAAGCGAGAGAACTAACAGATCTTGAATCGAAATGTGAGGGTTGAAGAGAGCCACAAGAGCGCACGCGAGACGGCGAGGGAGACAGAAAGAGAGAGAGGGAGATACGTGTGGTTGGAGATTGAGTTATAGGGGAGAAAATGGACGGTCCAGATCTAAAGTTGAAACACTTTGAGTTTGAGGGATAGCTAAACCTATTGATTTAATTTAATCCACCATTCATGTATTCATGTTATATATATATTTTTTATAATTATATTAAAAATGTATGGTTATGTATATATAAATTTTAATATATTAATATTTTATATTATATAATTTTTAATAAATTCATACTCATATTGTATTTTTATTATTTTTATATTATTTTAATTATTTTTTTATCACATTTATATCATATCTAAAATTATTAGATTTAGTTGAAAGGCATATGATTTCATTCACATCGGAAATCAAAATTATACAAGGATCAAGAATTCTGTACAGTTCTCATCGATTAAGGCTCAATCTGGATCGTTGATTTCGTCCATTTGCTATTGAATGTAAATAAAACGACTTAAGTCTAGTTTAGCATTGCTGTTGGAAAAAGTTTGGGTTGGAAAAAGTGTGTTTATAAAGTGTGGTGAAAAAGTGTGGTTTAAAAACTTTTTAAGTGTTTAGTATTGCTTTGAAAAAGTATTGTAGGAAATTGAAATGTCAAAAAAAGATATGTTTAAAATAATAAAAGTGTAGAGATGTGAAGATAATAAAGTCATTTTATCCAAAAGCCAGCTTTTAAAGCTCAAAAGCTATACTTTTTTGGCTTTTTGGTTTGGCTTTTCAAACCATGGTTTCAACAGCATAAGTCAAATTTTTTTATCTGTTTAGCATTGCGTTTGCGGTGAAAAGCAGCTTTTGACCTCAAAAACTGTGCTAAAAGCAATGCTAAACGAGGCCTTAAATAACTTAGCCACGTGTGAGACATTATTTACTAACTTATGTAGATGTGGAGAATCGAGTTATTTGTTTGGTTTGACAAGCTCAACTCGAATTGAATCGAATTTGAGTAAAATATTTTGTAATTCAAATCAGTCCGGCCCGATTTGAATTATTATTCATGAAATAAAAAATATTTTATTTAAGTTTAATTATAAAAAATATATATTAATATAAAAATAATATTTTAATATTTTTCGAACAATAAAATGGGCTTTTCTCTCATTTTTCCTTTTTTTTTCATCATTTCTTCTTTATATTTCTTTTCCTAATTTTAAATATTTATTATTATGGTTACTTTTACTATTGTATTTATTATTATGGTTGAATTGTTTTACAAAATTATTGAAATAATAGATTTATTTTTCTTTTTTATGTCAAAGAAAGATGAAACAAATAAAAAATTGAGAAAAGTTAGATTAGATTAATTTACATTTTTTATTCTTTTTGTAATTTTTATGAAAATATTTATTCTTAAAAAAAAAACATATCCTTAAAAACTGGTTTTAATAAATTAATTTTAAAGTTGAAAAATAAGCGAAAATAGCACCAAATCGTAAATTCTAGCAAAGTTTATGTGTCGACCGACATTATTAAGTGTCTGTCGACATGTTACCCGAGCAATTCCTTAGCATTCAAGCCAAAATTTTTGATTAAAGAGAACATGGTGGTGCCAATCAACACACACGTGCTAAAATTTGGGATTTTTGTAATCTTAATTTTTTTAGTTTCAACCTTTAGAATTCCGGGTATGTCGATCGACACACAATGCTAAAATTTAAATTTTTTGTTGCCATTTGCTTCTAACACTACTCTTATGTTTTTGCATCACCGGGAAACCTGGAAATTTCACTATGACATAATCCACAAAATTGTGTGTACTCTCAGAATCTATTAAAATGAATAAGGCATTTTTTTTTCATACTGCCCTGAATTCTCATAGTTTGAAAACCAAAAGTACCTAAAATGGCCTGTAATGATGCTGTTTGCTTATCTCCTAGATCACCCTTTATTGCTAAGAATTCAGGATTACCATGACAATCAGAGTGTTCCTTAGTTTCTACTTCCTCATCACAATCTTCAAATAAAAGTTGATACAACTAGGACTTCATACATTTGTGCTCAACTGTGTATTTAACCCCACACCAACAACATAAGCTTTTTCTTCTCTATTCTTCCATTTTTGCAGAAGTGAGCTTTGTGGAGAGTAGGTTGATAAGTAATAGTGTTGGTTTTGATAAGGGATGAAGGTAATCTATAATTATGTAAGTTCGGTAGGTTTGGATTTGAAGGTGTTTTTGGAGTAGGTAATAAGAGTGGTAAATTATTGTTTCTTATAGGATTCTGGTTTGTGGTAGTGTTTGTTGTTGTGCAAGTCAAGGATAGTTTAGAGGTTGAAGTTGATTTTTTTTGCTAGTTGGATATAAGATGTTATCAACTGTTTAGCAAAGTGAAGTGTCTGGTTAAAGTTTTTTTTTTTTTTTTTATTTTGTGTAAAAGGGGATATATTAGATTTCAAGTTGCTAACATAGATTTAAATTGCGGTTATGGACACATTTTCGATTTTGTCACATTTATCGCAATTGCGGACGTAATGGATGTTATCGCAATCAATTGCGGTAAATATCGACGGTGAATATCGACAACAGAGAGAGTCGAAATCGTAAAATAACGGTCATAACGTCACGTTGAGGCCACTATTTAAGTCTCTAGTTGCTAATACAAATGTTGAGTGCATAATCATTACTCAATAGCAACATATTAAGTATTCCCACAAAATCATCATAATATTGCTCCACAGTCTTAGATTGTTTCAGTTCAACTAAGTCGGTCATATGATTTTCATAATCACCAGATAAAAATCTATATTTCATCTCAGCTATATAAGAACTCCAGTTCAGATCATCAAATCCTCATTGTATCTTAGAGTGGTATTGATGCCATTGCAATGCTTTCCTATCTAAACCAAGCATAGAAAGTCTAACTTCAGTCATTTTCAGTAATCTTTTTAGCCACAAAATACTGTTCTAACTCCATATAGCGACCCTTAAAATCTTCCTCCATTAAACTTAGGGTATTCAAGCTTAAGCTGCCTATAGTTTTCAGAGAAGGAAATATTACTTGATTTAAGGCCACTGATGGAGAGTTAACATTGATCGCAAAAGATTCAATGCCACTTTTGCCTCTATAATGATTTGATTTCATTCCAGTTTTACCTCCAGATTGATTCTCCTCTCAGGCAGACAAGAGCTAAAAGAGTTTCTTAAAGTCTAGTGTTAGCTCAGACGGAAACTAGACCTGATAATTTTGGATATGATATGATTACATGATACAAAAAAAATAATTAAAACACGACACGAATACATGAATGTTTCAAAGTTTATATAAATATATAACATCTAAAACACTATTATGACACGAAAAAATAACACGAACATGATACAATACATGGAGTCAGGTATAACGGTAACCTAGCAAATTTCTATTCCATCTTCTTAAGAATTAAGATTCTGCTATTTCTTAGGATTGCAAACTTGAATTCTCTGTTCTGCAACGTTAGTACTGCCAGTAACTAACTCCCAGCAAAAAAACATAGTTGCCACTGATACGCTTACAACCGAAACAAATAAAAGGCTAATAACAGGCACCATAAATAATTCTAATATGAATAAGGCATATGGTAGGTTAAGATATCTATCTATACTATTTATAAAGTTTTTGGTTGAATTTGGTGTCACAAGTAAAGTGATACCAATTCAGTTGATGAAAATATAAAAAAACCAAACAAAATCAAAAAAATTAAATACAGGTAATTATATCTTTTAATATTTTATATAATATTTTTTTATAAAAAAATTAACTATCTATTTCTAAAAAAATCTACTCACTTTTCTAAAAAATTATCCATTTAAAAAATTACTCTTTTTTTATTTTATATTTTTCTCACATAGTAAGTGTAAAATTCTAGTACTATTTATAAAACTTTTGACTGGGCTTGATGTCACAATTCAAGTGCCATCAATTCAGTTTGTGAAAGTACAAAAAAACCAAACAAAATCATAAAATTAAAAAAATCAAATATGTGATAATCATGTCTTTCAATATTTTATATAATATTTTTTTACAAAAAAATTACATATCCACTTTTCTAAAAACTACCTGCTTAAAAAAAATTATCTTTTTTTTTTTTTTTTTACATTTAATGTTTTTTACTACAATTTTTTTAAAAAATAATAATTTTTCACTTGTTATTCATTTTCTTCTTCCTCTCGGCTAGTTACATTGCCTGAAATCCTCCCGCTGTCGTCTATCGTCACCGCTGGCAGTGGTTTTCTCCCTCTACTTTTTGCTCAAGACTTGAATAAATTATTTTTTTTCTAAAAAAAACTCTTACTGAGCTCAAACTTCTTCACCCAAAACTGTCAGTTCCCTTTTTTAGGATTCGATTTGTTTCTATTATGTATCTATTGATTTTTTTTGTGTTATTGATTTTCGAGTGAATTTTTTGGGTTTGGGTTTCAACGACGAATTTTCAAGTATTACAATGTGGTTTTTCTAAAGACAATAGTGTGGTGGTGACGAGATTGGTGGTATTGACGGTGTGGGATGATATTATTTTTTGGGTGTTGTTTTCTTTTTTAATCTCTCATTTCTCCTTTGAAAAAAAATCTAAATCTCAAATAAATTAAAAAGGACGAGTAAAATTCATTGATAATCTATAACTTTTATTAACGTCTTATTTTCATCTATAATCTTAGAAAATTGTGTTTATAATCCACAGTCTTTTAAAAGGTTTCATCACCCATCATTCTATTTGTCAAAAGTAAAAAAAATTAACGAAAAAATCACGTAAACATCACTTGTCAATCTACGTGGCATGCCCTACCAAAATAAGTAAGAGAGAAAAAAAATGTCGCCTCAAAATAAATCATGTTAAATTTTGTTATTTTTTCATTCTTTTTAAAAAATATATATTTTATGTAATATTTGGCTCCATAAATAATGAAATTATTAATTTATATAATTTTTGTAATTAAATTTATTATCATTTTATACAAAATGAAGGATTTTTTCATACGTAAAATTGTAAGCTGTAAGAACTTAGGGTTTAGCCTAGTTGATTCATGCAGTCACCCTTAAGAGGTGGCATCCAACAGGTTTAAGGTTCGAATCCCAGAATCTGCAACCCCTTCTCTTATTTTCCAGACGTGGCCTCTTTTGTAAAAAAAAAAAAAAAATTGTAAGCTATAAAATAGCAAGCTAAATGCTAAAAACATATAGCTCTTTAGGGTGCATTTGGATTTCATCGCACCTCCGATGCGGGAAATTCAAAGCATCCCACTAGAATGAAATGCATCACAGGGTGCTATCCAAATGCACCCTGCGGTGCAATTTCTCCCACTGCTCCAAGGTCCAGTGGCTTTCACTAGACCTTGTTGGGGGTAAAGTGACATTTTACCCTTTTTTTTTAAAAATATTTTTATTATTTTATTAATTTCTTTTATTTAAAATATTTAAAAATTATATATTTATATTTTATTTAATATAATAAATAAATTTATATAATTATAAAACAATTAGTTAATAATTAAAATATTTAAATAAATATATAAAATAATATGTATTAAAATTTTAAATATCGAATATTAAATATTATTAAAATATACATAAAATAATTTATCAATACACTTTTATATTAATGTCCTTAATAGTCATTTTTTATTCTCACTCCACCGCCACCTCTATTTTGTTATCCAAACACATATCCCACCACTGATTTTAATCTCACCGCTACAGTATTCAATCTCACCGCTACAATAACTAATTTCACTGCCACCGCTATTTTCAATTTCACTGAAACTAATCTCACCACCCATCCAAATGGATTCTTAGGCTTCAATGGATTCCATCGCGCCTATGGCATGATGAAATCTTTTCATTTTTGTGGGAGGATTCCCTTTTTACCCCCAATGAAAGGAGAAAATCTCTCTTTTACCCTCTTTCACTATTTTTCTTAATACAAATATTATTTTAATTATTCTAATTATTATTTAACATTTTTAATAATTTATTATATATACACATTTTAATCTAATGTTCTTAATGGTTATTTTTATTCTCACTATAATTCACCTCATCGTCACCGCTGCTTTTGAATCTAAACACATATCTCACCACTAATTTTAATCTCACTGTTACAGTATCCAATCTCACCGCCATCACTGTTTTTAATCTCACCAAAACCAATCTCATCGCCCATCCAAATAGAGGTTTAGGGTCCATTTAGATGGGCGGTGAGATTGACTCCGGTGAGATTAAAAACAATGGTGGTGAGATTAGTTACTATAGCGGAGAGGTTAAAATCAGTGATGAGATATGTGTTTGGATACAAAAATAGCGGTGATGGTGAGGTAAATTATAATGAGAAAAGAAAATGACTATTAAGGACATTATATTAAAATTTATTTATAATTAAAAATAATATTTTTAAAAAAATTAAAAGATAACAAAATAATTTTTAATTTTTATTATCATTTATATAATTTAATTTTATTTGATATTTAAAAAAAATATTCAATAAAAAATATTGATATATATATTATTTTATATAAAAATTTATGATATATTTAATAATAAAAATTTGTTATGTACTTACTTCTTTTTTATATAATTATATAAATTTATTTATTATTTTAAATAAATAAAATTATTCTTAAACAAAAAAGTAATAAAAGGATAAAAAAGAAAAAAAGTCAGCAGTGGGAGCAATTGGACTCTTAAGGGTCGAGTTGCTCATTGGTGATGTGGCACGATGGAGGGGACTCCACTGTGCCACACACATGTTACCCAAATGGGTAATCAGTATGATTGCACCCCAAAAAGGGATCCAATCGCACTGAACAGTGGCTCCATATTTGATTTCAAACGGGACCTTAGTCTTTAGAATATTGAAATTAATAGCATCATCTAACATACATATAAAATTGACTACACAAATTGTTTAGGTGTTGACACATGTCTTTTTTTTTTTGGGTGAATAAAGGAAGAAAGAAAAAAAGGAAAGGGAAGAGAAGAGAAGAGAAGAGAAGAAAGAGAGAAAAAGAAAAGAAAGAGGGAAGAAAGGAAAAAAAAAAAAGGAAAGAGAAAAAAGATGAAATTTTTTTGTGTGTTTGTGTTTTTTTTTTTTTTTTTGGTGTGTTTAAAGTATTATAAGTTTATATAATTTTTTATATGTTAATAATTAATTTTATGTATATTTTGACACGTTCGTGTATTCGTGTCGTGTTCATGTTATTTTTCGTGTTGTGTTTTAATTTTTTTTTTTTTCGTGTCGTATCTCAATTCATCTCATATTTTGCATAGTTTGTCATTGTGATTCAATTTAGAGAAAAATTTGTGTGTTTGTATTGTGTCTCAATTAATGGTATATTTTGCATAATTTGTCATAGTAATTCAATTTAGAAAAAAATTGTGTATTCGTGAAGTATTCGTGTTGTTTTTTTGTATGTTCCAAGTATTATAAATTTATATAAATTTTTACTCGTTAATAATTCTTTTTATATAGATTTTGACACATTTGTGTTTTCTTGTCGTGTTCATGTTATTTTAATGTCTTGTTTTAATTATTTTTCCATATTATCTTTGTGTCGTGTCTCAATTCATCCCATATTTTGCATAATTTGTCATAATGATTCGATTTTAACTCTAAATTTATTTACTTAAAATATAAAAAATTATTTAAATCAAATGATAATTATTTAATATAATTTTAACTTAAATTTATGTGATTGTTAACTTAATTAAAAATTAAAAAAGTTCCACAACGAAGTGGGAGAAAAATTATAGTTATTTATAAAGTTAGTGTCGCAACCTAAAAAATAACGAGTCTCATCGCAAGACTTTATTATTCGTTAAGCGTGACTGTCGCAACCTAAAAAATAATGAGTCTCATCGCAAGACTTTATTATTCGTTAAGCGTGACATTAAAAAAAATCGAGAAAAAGTCGACTTAATTCCTCTAGAAAAATGAAGGTTTCGAAAATGACCTTAAAAAAAAGACATGGAGTCGCCACCAATCTTTTTTAGCTAGGTGTGATCGGCCACCTATTAAAACCGATTTTATAAAATATTTTAAAAATTAATTAAAACATTTTAAAAACCAATTTCAAGTCTGCGTTTTAAACCAGAGAAATCAAATAAACGGGTTCGGGACGCGATTACGTATGGGAAAGGATTAGCACCCCCAAAACGCCTGTATAAAACGGTACCTTATTAATCGTGTGTTATCTCAAATTTCGGTGTAAAGTTGGTTTTAAACTTAGTATTTCAAGTCAATTCCCAATTTAAAGAAAAATAATTCCATTTTTAATTGAAAATGATCCGAAATTTATAAATTCAAAATTTTCCTATATTCCCCAACAAATGTGGCAAAATATAGAAATTTTTATTAATTTGGAAATCTTTCCGAATCATTCTTGTTTTTTGAAAGAAAGATATTCCTTTATTAATGATAATTGATGATATTCCCTCCAGCAAACCCGGTAGAGAACTCATGAATTATTTTAACTCGGGAATATCTTTATTTTTTATTGAAAAATCATTATCCTTTTGAAAATATTTTAAAAGATATGAATATGTATATGCATGACATAAATAAAATGACATAGCAAAATCTAAATAATATAATGCATCCTAAATGATATAATATAATTTAAATACCTTAGCATATTCTCAATGAAATGAAATGTCCTAAGTTATATGACATATTCTAAATGAAATGAAATGACCTAAGTAACATAATATGTTCTATATGAGATGCAATATCCTAAGTCATATGATATATTCTAAATGAAATGAAATGACCTAGGTAACATAATATATTCTATAAGTCATATGATATATTCTAAATGAAATAAAATGACCTAGGTGACATAATATATTCTATATGAAATAAAATAACCTAGGTAACATAATATATTCTATATGAAATGACATAATTTAAATGACATGGCAAATATGGATGATATGGCATATAATTTAAATGACATGGAATATAAAATAATGCTATCATATAATATGCATGGAAATAAAAATGAAAATAATAATGCATGAACATAGTATATGCTAAATAATATAACAACAAGAATAATTTAAATAAAAAGCATAGGATATCTTGAAATATTCCAAATCATATAATAAACAATATAACATAACTCAAAGTCATAACAATATCATAGAAATTATCATAGCAAAAATCACATATTATATAAAATGCATGAATATGGAAAATGCAATGCATGAAAATGTATTTTTTCCTTTAATTAAGGAAATCCGTATATCTAAAAAGATATCCGGCTACCTTAGGAAAATATGTCAAATTAAATATTCTAAAACCAAAATACTTTGTGATTGTTTGAAAACAATTTTGAAAAGCTTAGATTAAAAATAAAAACTGGACTAAACCTTTTTTTTAAAATGGCTCTAATTTCCTAAGTTTAAAATCCCGGACTTGACCACCCTTAACCCGAGACTTAAAAAATCATTTTTAGAGTTTAAAAAGGTTTAGAAACTACCCAAAGTCAGTAGCTAAACTTCCTAATCAGTCCCCTCTAAGTTACTTAACCAAAACAGAAAAATGATTTTCCTTCAAATTCAATTTTGACTCCAACGTCCAGTTTTAAGCCACGAATTTTTTAAGCCACGAATTTTTATCCTATTTTTAAAAATTCAAAAAAATATAAAAAAAAATACTGGAGACTCAGAACATGTAAAACTACACGGGAAAAATAGGCTTAATTTTCTGATTAAATATGAATGCCCAGAAAAATTGAGAAAGTACGAGTACTGGGTGAAAAAACTGTTTTGCCAAAATACATTTTTGTCTTTGATAACATCATTTAAAAATCAAAGTAAAAATATTTAAGACTCACAAAATGATTCACAAACAGTAGCTAAGACTTTTTAAAAGTTAGATAAAAATTGGCTAAGTAAAAAAATCACAAAGGTAGAATAATTAATTTGACAAAACTTAATTTTCCACAAGTGTGCTCAAGAGAGCATGACTTTGAACCATTAATTGGCCTAAGTCATTAGTCAAGTGGCATGAACATGAAATGCATGAAAAAAATACAGCAAGTATAATGCATGAAATGCATGAGTTTAAACCTAAATGTCATGAAAAAATGCATGGCATCAATATAGTGACCTAGACCTAAATGAACTTGCATGGCATTTAATGCAACCTAGGTCTAAAATGCATGGACATGCATGGCAAAATAAACCTAACCTAACATCTAAAATATGCATAGCAATATCACAAACAAAAGGCATGCTTAAACCAAAAACTCAACCAAATATCATGCAAATGCTAACCTATCACCTAACATAGCAAAAATGCAACACACAATGCAAAATAACATGGTAGCCGAATGGCCTATGGTTCCTAACAAGCATGGCATTTTCACAAACACTTGGTATACTTAAACTAAATACTCAATCAAATGTCATGCAAAACCTACCAACTAACATAACAAAAATGCATATACAATGTAAAACACATGGAGTAGCCGAATGGCCTCAAGCTCCAACAAGCATGGCATTTTCACAAACACTTGATATACTAACATGCTCAACTAAAATATAACACTCAAATCATGCAAACACAAAGTAGAAATACTAAAACCAAACAAGCATTTTCACAAACACTTGATATACTAACATGCTCAACTAAAATTGTCGCAACCTAAAAAATAAAAAATAACGACGAGTCTCATCGCAAGACTTTATTATTCGTTAGGCGTGACATTAAAAAAAATCGAGGAAAAGTCGACTTAATTCCTCTAGAAAAATGAAGGTTTTGAAAATGACCTTAAAAAAGACATGGAGTCGCCACCAATCTTTTTTAGCTAGGTGTGATCGGCCACCTATTAAAACCGGTTTTATAAAATATTTTAAAAATTAATTAAAACATTTTAAAAACCAATTTCAAGTCTGCGTTTTAAACCAGAGAAATCAAAGAAGCGGGTTCGGGAGTCGGTTACGTGTGGGGAAGGATTAGCACCCCCACAACGCCCGTATAAATCGGTACCTTATTAATCGTGTGTTATCTCAAGTCTCGGTAAAAAGTTGGTTTTAAATTTAGTATTTCAAGTTAATTCCCAATTTAAAGAAAAATAATTTCATTTTTTTTATTGAAAATGATCCAGAATTTATAAATTCAAAATTTTCCTATATTCCCCAACAAACGTGGCAAAATATAGAAATTTTTATTAGTTTTGGAAAACTTTCCGAATCATTCTCTTTTTTGAAAGAAAGATATTCCTTTATTAATGATAATTGATGATATTCCCTCCAGCAAACCCGGTAGAGAACTCATGAATTATTTTAACTCGGGAATATCTTTATTTTTATTGAAAACCATTATCTTTTGAAAACATTTAAAATAAATGAATACGTATATGCTAAATAAAGATAACTAAATAAAAGCATAGGATATCATGAAATATTCGAAACCATATAATAAACCATGTAACATCAAAAAATATAAATCAAAATAACAACAATATCATAGAAATTATTATAGCAAGAATCACATATTATATAAAATGCATGAATATAAAAATGCAATGCATGAAATGTATTTTTTTCCTTTAATTAAGGAAATCCGTATATCTAAAAAGATATCCGGCTACCTTAGGAAAATATGTCAAATTAAATATTCTAAAACCAAAATACTTTGTGATTGTTTGAAAACAATTTTGAAAAGCTTGAATTAAAAATAAAAACTGGGCTAATTTCTTTAAAATGGCTCTAATTTCCTAAGTTTAAAAAATCCGGACTTGACTACCCTTAACCCGGGACTTGAAAAACCATTTTTAGAGTTTGAAAAGGCTTAGAAATTACCCTAAGTCAGTAGCTAACCCTTCTAATCAGCCCACTCTAAGTAAATTAACCAAAACAGAAAATTGTTTTTTTTTTAAATTCAATTCTGACTCCACTGTCCAGTTTTAATCCACGAATTTTTATCCTATTTTTAAAAATTCCAAAAATTCTGAAAAAATTACTGGAGACTCAGGACATGTAAAACTACACGATAAAAAATCGGCTTAATTTTCTGATCAAAGATGAATTCCCAGAAAAATCAGAGATGTACGAGTTTTTGGAGGAGAAAAAACTGCTTTGTTTTTCTTTAAATTCAATCCTGACTCCACTGTCCAGTTTTAATCCACGATTTTTTACCCTATTTTTAAAAATTCCAAAAATTCTGAAAAAATTACTGGAGACTCAGGACATGTAAAACTACACGATAAAAAATCGGCTTAATTTTCTGATCAAAGATGAATTCCCAGAAAAATCGGAGATGTACGAGTTTTGGGTGGAAAAAAAACTGCTTTGCCAACACATTTTTTTTGTCTTTGATAAAATCATTTAAAAATAAAAATAAAAATATTTGAAACTCATAAAATGACTTGAAAGCAGTAGCTAGGACTTTTTGAAAGTTAGATAAAAATTGGCTAAGTAAAAAAATCACAAAGGTAGAATAATCAATTTGACAAACTTAATTTTCCACAAGTGTGCTCAAGAGAGCATGACTTTGAACCATTAATTGGCTCAAGTCATTATTCAAGTGGCATGAACATGAAATGCATGAAACAATGCAGCAAACATAATGCATGAAATGCATGGATCTAAACCTAAATGTAAGGAAAATGCATGACATAAATAATATGGCCTAGACCTAACATGAACTTGCATGGCATTTAATGTAACCTAGACCTAAGACATGCATGGCATTTTCACAAACACAAGGCATGCTTAATTCAAAAATCCAACCAAATATCATGCAAATGCAAAAACCTAACAACTAGCATGACAAAAAATACAACACACAATGCAAAACACATGGAGTAGCCAAATGGCCCCAAGCTCCAACAAGCATGGCATTTTCACAAACACTTGGTATGCTAGCATGAAAAACTAAGTCATAACACAAAAAATCACACAAGCATTTTCACAAACACCTAATATACCAAATCTAAAACATGCTCACTAAGATATAAAACAAGAATCATGCAAAGAATCACACAAGCATTTTCACAAACACTTAATATGCTAACTCTAAAACATGCTCAAATTTAAACAACATGAAAACAGAAAATTAAAAATGCAAAAACATGATATCTAAGACATAAATGGCAACAAACAAAGCAACCAAATTAAATATAACTTAAGAACATGAAATAACATAACACTTAAAACATCAAAAACAAAGAAAATAGCATAAACAATATGGTAAAATGAATTGAAACAACAACTTAAAATAAATAATGTAGGCCATTTGGCCATGGTGAGTTTATTGTAAAAACAAAATGTAAAAAAAATATACTTAAGAAAGGAAATGAAGGAAGAACAAGAAACATTATTTTAAAATGAAAACTCACCAAGTAGAGATTAAAATAGCAAAAAACAAGAATAAAAAATGAAAGTGCAAGAGTTGGTGCTCAAGAGCAACCTCAAGAAGCTAATATTTCAAGCTTTTCTCTTCAAACTTTCCTTTATTTCTAAACTTTTCTTTTTTTTGCTCTCAACCAAGAAGATAAAAACTAAGAAAAACTAAGAGAAATCAGCCAAAATGGAAAAGAAGAAACCAAAATCTGCCTCCCTTCCCTTAGGGCTAGCCTTAATGCATGGTTATATAGCCTCCAAGATGTTGTCATTTTTGTGTAACCTAATTTCCATCAAATGGCCAATAATTCAAGATGAAAAGTCATGAAATTACCACCTTTAGATTAGCATCTCAGCCCTCTCAAATTACAGCTATGCAAAAATAATGTTGACATCTTTCTTAACCTATGTGGTTTAATCACCATGGCTTGATCAAAGAGAATGGTTAACTAACTCTTGATTTTTAACCACTTGATTAAAAAAAAAAAAATTAGAAGCTTCCTCCTTTCTTTGGGCTTGGGTATGCCAGCACTTCTCTTTTCCAGCCCAACTCTGATTTTTTTGAAGGGCCAAAAAAGCCCTTTTCGGTTGCTTGGGTGAAATGACCATTTTGCCCCCCGGATGCAAATAAATATCAAACGGACTCCAAATTCAATTTTTCTTTTTTTAATAGTTCCAAAATAATAAAATATTGACTTCTGGAAGTTTTAAAAATTATCCGAGTCCGTTTGCTATTTATTTGGATTTTTTCTTCCCAAAAATGCCCTTTTATGCCCCTACATTTTACCATTTTTTAAACGAGCTCCAAATCAAGATTTTTCTTCACCAATCTCTTCAAAATAATTAAAAAGTGTGATCTGGAAGTTTTCATAATTTTTGGAGCTCATTTGGTATTTTTTTGGGATTTATCGGCTTGAATTACTGCATAGGAGGCCCGGGATTTGGCCATTTTGCAAACGAACTCGGAATCAAGATTTTCTTTCGCCAATCTCTTCCAAATAATTTAAAAATGAGATTTGCCAAATTTCAGAATTTTTGGAGTCCATTTGCTATTTTTTCGGGATTTATCTTTTTGAATTACTTCATAAGAAGCCCGGGATTTGGCCACTTTGCAAACGAACTCGGAATCAAGATTTTCTTTCTCCAATCTCTTTCAAATGATTTAAGAATGAGATTGACAAATTTTCCATAATTTTCGGAGTCCATTTGCTATTTTTCCCAAATTTTTCCAATTTTACCCTTTAACCTCCGAAACCCGGTTTTGCTCAAAACAAATCCGATTTTCAGATTTTCTTCAATCTGAGCCTTGGGCCATCCTTTTTAATCATTCCTCATCCATTGGGGGCTTTGGTCTTACCAAGTCGGGCCATTTCTGTGATTCTTCCCGATTTCACCGAAATCCACTAAAAACCCTAATTCTCGGTTTTCTCCCGGATTGACTTTTTTTTCGGTTTTTCTTGCAAGTGACTTCTCCATTACCCGTAGTCAGTGCTTATCTTTCATTTGGAACCTTCAATTTCGACCAGTTTGATCGTTTAAGCACTTTTCCCCAAATTTCTCGGATTAGGGTTTCCTTTCTACTGAATCTCCAAATCCCAACTTCCGAACTCCATATCTTTCAATGTAGACCTCGGATTATCAAAATTCTTTCGCCATTTTTCAATTGAACTTAAAATCTTGATTTTGAAAGTGGGTTGACTTTTTCAGTAGTTGACTTTCTGGGGTTGACTTTTTCGGGGTTGACTTTTTTCAAGTTTGACTTTTTGTGCTCGCCCTCTTAAACTAAGTCTCGGAGTACAACCTGCAGGATGAAAACAGTCTTTTTACACTTGGGAACATCAATATGGGAAGAAACATACCTGTTTAGTGGTCCGGACAAAATTAGGTGTCTACAGCTGCCCCTCTTTGGCTATTGCTGAGAATCAGGAATCAGGCAAAGATAAACCGACACTAATTTTGTACGGTCAGTGACATCACATGTGAAGAAAAGGGAAAGGGGTTTCTTTTTCATTTTAATTTTTTTCATTTTCTATTTTTCATTTTTTCATTTTTTCATTTTTTTCTTCTTTCTTCTTTTTTTCTTTTTTCTTTTTTCCTTTTTTTTCTTTTTATTTTTTTTATTTTTTTTTTATTTTTTTATTATTTTTTTTTCTATTTTCTCTTTTTTCATTTTTTTTTAAAAACAATAAATTGAAGATTTTGTCCTTAAATTGAATTCCCTGCCTAAACAAGGCTCGATTCGTCTTAAGGGAATGAATTCGATTTCAAAAGAAAAATTTATGCTCGAAGGGCTTTAAAATTGGTGCCCGAAGGTCTTAAAATGGTGCCCGGAGGTCTTAAAAATTGGTGCCCGGAGGTCTTAAAAATTGGTGCCCGGAGGTCTTACCCCTGAAAAAAGTTATGCCCGGAGGTCTTAAAGATGTTGCCCGGAGGTCTTACCTGTGATTTGAAAAATTATGCCCGGAGGTCTTAAAAATTGGTGCCCGGAGGTCTTACCCCTGAAAAAAGTTATGCCCGGAGGTCTTAAAGATGTTGCCCGGAGGTCTTACCTGTGATTTGAAAAATTATGCCCGGAGGTCTTAAAAATGGTGCCCATAGGCCTTACCCCTGAAAAAAAGAGTTATGCCCGGAGGTCTTAAAGATGTTGCCCGGAGGTCTTACCTGTGATTTGAAAAATTATGCCCGGAGGTCTTAAAATGGTGCCCGGAGGTCTTAAAAATTGGTGCCCGGAGGTCTTACCTGTGATTTGAAAAAAATGCGCTGTATGCGACTTTAAAAATGATGCCCGAAGGTCTTAAAAATGGTGCCCAGAGGCCTTACCCATAATTTGGAAGAAATGCGCTGTATGCGACTTTAAAAATGATGCCCGGAGGTCTTAAGAATGGTGCCCGGAGGCCTTGCCCATAATTTGGAAGAAATGCGCTGTACGCGACTTTAAAAATGATGCCCGGAGGTCTTAAGAATGGTGCCCGGAGGCCTTACCCGTGATTTGGAAGAAATGCGCTGTATGCGACTTTAAAAATGATGCCCGGAGGTCTTAAGAATGGTGCCCGGAGGCCTTACCCGTGATTTGGAAGAAATGCGCTGTATGCGACTTTAAAAATGATGCCCGGAGGTCTTAAGAATGGTGCTCGGAGGCCTTACCCATAATTTGGAAAAAATGCGCTGTATGCGACTTTAAAAATGATGCCCGGAGGTCTTAAGAATGGTGCCCGGAGGCCTTGCCCATAATTTGGAAGAAATGCGTTGTACGCGACTTTAAAAATGATGCCCGGAGGTCTTAAGAATGGTGCCCGGAGGCCTTACCCGTGATTTGGAAGAAATGCGCTGTATGCGACTTTAAAAATGATGCCCGGAGGTCTTAAGAATGGTGCCCGGAGGCCTTACCCGTGATTTGGAAGAAATGCGCTGTATGCGACTTTAAAAATGATGCCCGGAGGTCTTAAGAATGGTGCCCGGAGGCCTTACCCATAATTTGGAAAAAATGCGCTGTATGCGACTTTAAAAATGATGCCCGGAGGTCTTAAGAATAATGCCCGGAGGCCTTACCCCTGAAAAAAGTTATGCCCGGAGGTCTTAAAGATGTTGCCCGGAGGTCTTAAAGATATTGCCCGGAGGTCTTACCTGTGATTTGAAAAATTATGCCCGGAGGTCTTAAAAATGTTCTTTGAAGAATTGTTGAAAATTACCCTAACGATTTTGAGAAGATGCGAATGCTTTTTGATGCAGATGCAGGTGTTGAATAAGACACGAAATGACTTAAACTGGTGCAAATGTCTTTAATGCAAATGTAAATGACTTGGATTGATGCCCATGTTTCATGATGCAGATGCCCCTACTAATTGTGTTCATGTAACTGGTTTATGAATGGTGTAACTACAATTACCACACAGTAATGAAAATGCAATGATTCTAGAAATGATGCAATTGCTTGAGATGACACAAATACGAATTCCATGAAGAATGTAAATGTAAAGGTAAAATACAGATGCTTATGGAATAATGCCAATGCAAATACCCATGAATGATGCAAATGCTTGCCGACACTGTGCAGATGCAAAAGCTCGATAAAGAGATGAGTGCTCATGAGTGATGCAAGTGCCCCCGGCTGTTTTTCTAGACTTTGGCTTAGCCTTTCAAATTCATTTTTCCTCTTCAAATCAGAGTATATCTTCAATTCATTTTGGCTATTCTCTTTGCCCCAACAGTTTTTCAAACTTTCATCAACAGAGATCTGAACCGGGTTCTATTTCTTCTTCTCATATCTGGAAGTCAAGACCTATCCTGGCAGTTCTACACCTTTGAGTTAGAAAAATCCTTGTCTCATGCCAACATCAAAATGGGTATTTCAAAAAAATCTTTTTATTTGTTTTCGCATTTTGAAAATTTCTGAACAAAAAATATTAACCCCACAATGTATGATGTACAAATCTTTTGAAGACTGATGATCATTGTTAGAAATTTCTCTAAGTATCAATCTGGGTTTTTTTCAACTGGATTGGCAAGGCTTGGTATAACAAGATTCTGGCTTTTCCAGGAAAACTTCATGACAAAAATGTATATCCCTTCTAGGCTCACAAATGGAACAGGTTTTATAAATCATGAATTCATTGAGAACCAAACAAATTCAACATTCTTTTAGTTTCCATATCGAGGCATTTTGTCAAGCATCAAGATTGGCTGGGATGTTTAAACCGGAAAGTTTAATCTTGGGAACAAAGTTTCAGTTTTTGAAGACAATCCTCCGAATGAGAGCTGACAATTTGGGGGGTTCAGGAATTCCTAGATGTTCCTCGATGACCACTCCTTTAATAAGATCTTTTCTTTTGGGGTATCGGCACTATCATCGATGGCATCGAAAATTCCCATTCTACTCTAGACCGCCCGTTTTTTTTGGGTTTTCGCCCTAGAGTCCCATTCTTTTCAATTTTTCTCTTTTTTTTTTTTTTTTACCATGCACTTGAGAATTCTAAATTCTTCCTTAGTGAAATGAGAATTTGATAAGATGGGATAAAATCTGAGGAAAACCCTTCAAATTAAACATTCATGCTTGATCAAAATGGACTTTTAAAGCACGTAATGTAGGCCATGGCTCAGGATTCAGAAAGAAAGGATAAATAGGCCCAAAATATGTGTTTGAGGGTAATCAGATCAAGGATCCTTTCTTGAAGAGGATTTTCTTTGAAGCATGTGTCTCTTCTTGGACATTTCTTTCTTTTTGATTTTGCTCTTTTTCTTCCTTGCTTTTGGCTTTCAATTTGCCATGTCTTTCACACACATTTTTTTTATTGTGTTTTTTGTTTGTTTTTCTTGGCTTTCATTTCGTCATCTTTTCCTCTTCTTTTTTTCGTTGACAGAGTGCGCCCGTATTTATTCGGGGCTCCATTTGCTTTGTGTCTGTCCCTGAGCTGTCACTCATTTCTCAATGATCTTTGAAAAGATCTTTCCTCGCATTTTCCCCCAGTGTAGAGGGTAATCCTTGATCAGGGTTCAAAGAATTAAGAATTCTTTTGGCTCAAAAGGGGTGACTATGGATAATAATTTTTTTCTTGTGAAATGGATATGAAAGATGGCCATTCATCATATCAAGCCCAAATATTCTCATTGAAAAGCAATCCTCAGGGGAAATAGATATTCAGAATTTCATTTTGCACTTTGGAATCATCCGAATTCTCATATGCATGATATCATGATTTTTCTTTTTTTTTTCTTTTTTTTCTTTTTTTTTTTTGTTTTTTTCGTCGCATGCCCCCAATGATTCATGCATTAGCCCATCCTTCTTCACTATGTATCCATCATTTCCACATATGATGCCCCAATTTGATTATCCATGCGAATTTGTATCAACGAGGAACATGGCAAGTCTAGGTCTGTTTTGAAAAGGCTGAGTTTCCAATCTGAGTTCTTTGAAGAGACAAGGAAAACATGACCCAAAAGCAGGTTTTCTCTGGGACAAGGGATAATCTAGTTTAATCATTGTGCCCCAAGGTGTCAATCATGAAGTGATGTCTGGGCAATTAGTGTTTTGTGGTCATTGGGAAAGGTCATGAATGGTTTTAGCACAATCCTGACACACACCAAATTATCAAAATCTGGATTCTTGAAAGAATGTCTCATTTGTTTGATTTTCAAGGAATTCAAAAAATTTCAAAAAGTTTATTCCTTTGTTCATAGCCTAGACTAGGATTTACATCCTTGCTTATTTTGCAATGACAATGCTTCTCTTTTTTCATTCATTTTTCCTTGAAGCATTAGGTCTTTCAAGTGTTATTGATTCAAGGTTTAGGTATAGAGAAGCCCAAAAAAGAGGGGGATGGTGTTGGGTCATTTCTAACAATGATCATCAATATTCTCAAGATTGTTCATTATTTCATGTGAAAACCACTTATTTATTGTGTACCACAAATTTTCTCAAAGTTTCATTTGTTTTTTTTTTTTTTTTTTTTTTTACAATTTCAAATTTATTGCTAAAATAAAATGAACACAAAATATTAAAATTCAAAATTTATTTATTTCATGTAGATGTCATCATGAGACAAGAGCTTTCATCATCAAAATGTATAGAAAAATATGCATCAGAATGCTCCTATTGACATGCTTTCAAAGATAACAAATCTTATCCTCAAAATTCTTCAAGAGGAAATCAATCTATGGTAAAACAGATTTCCAATGTTCGATAAGCTCTGGAATCCAAATGCCATTGTGGACAAGACCCTCAATTCTTTCCTTCAGTTTTCTGCATTTTTAGTCGAATGCCCAATTGCCCGAATATGATACTCGCACTTGCTGTTGGGGTCATAGCTTTTAGCCGACGAAGAAAACTCTTCAAAGCTAAGCCAATTTCTATTTCATCTTATTAATGTGTTTCATGATGAATGAGCTATGAATGTCATGAGTGCAATTTGATGCATGTGAAGGATAAACAAAGTTATGTGTGGTCATATACAGTGGAAACATGTTGACCATGTATGTTATAAATGCAACACGATGCCAACATGATGCATTTAAAGAATAAGAAAAACCAATGCATGGATATATACAATGAATGACCATGTATGTTCCAAATGCATTTCTCAATGAATGATCATATACACTATGAATGCCACACAATGTCAATTATGATGCATGTGAAGAATAAATGATTGACACAGAGTATATACAAAGAAAGTCATGCTGGCCGTGTATGTCATGAACGCAACCTGATGCCAATATGACAAATTAATGCATGAGCATATCATGATGACTATGTATGCCATGAATGCACCCTGATGCTAACATGATGCATGTAAAGAAAGAATAAATTGATATATGAATAGATACAGAAAAATCATGCTGACTATGAATGCATGAATGCAACTTGATGCTACCATGATGCATATAGAGAAAGAATAAATTGATAATGGATATATACAGAAAAATCATGCTGACTATGAATGCATGAATGCAACTGGATGCCAACATGATGCATGTAAAGAAAGAATAAATTGATATATGGATATATACAGAAAAAATCATGCTGACTATGAATGCATGAATGCAACTTGATGCCAACATGATGCATGTAAAGAAAGAATAAATTGATACATAAGTATATACAAATAATGACCATGCATGTCATAAACGTATCTTACAATGAATGACCATGCATGCTATGACTATAACATGATGTCAAAATGATACATGCAAAAATAAATGAATTAACACAAAGGTATATACAAAGAAATCAATGATTACACGAAATTGGTGGGACCTAAATCTTGGTTATTCAAAAATCTCATTATGCAAGATTTGCCTCCAATTTTTTTTTTTTTTTTGATAAACCAATCACATCATTTTCAAAAGAATTTCAGGGTGGATCTTACTATGGTACAATATGAAAATGTTCATGTGACACTACCAGTTTTATGAAATCATCAAACTAAATTACCAACTGTTTATTGCAAAGAATGAGATCAATAATACAACCAAAAATGTACATGCTCTATTCACACATGTATGAAATGTGCAACATGCAAAATGCTTGAAAAAAGATTTTTTTTTTTTTTAAAAACAGCTAATGAACATCTGCCCCAGCAATATCTGCTTATTTAGGCATCATGATGTCTTCGAGGTGGAGTATCACATTTATTACGGGCGATGTACGTACATCGTTGCCCGATCTACCACACTTATTCGGAGTGTAAAATAGGTAACAAAAGGTTTAGAACTGTCCCTCTATGTGTTCCTATTTTCGGTATATGGCTTCGCCTAGGTTCACTATATGAGGGTGAATCGGTTCTAAGGCTCCGAATTGTTCCTCACTGTCGCCGGTGAAGGCTAGTAAGGCACCCCGATAAAAGCGGGTTCAATTCGTTAGAGTATATTTTCCTATGCCCATGCGGAGGATCATCACGAAGGCATTAGGTACTTTATACTCCGAAAGTGTTTCACTAGCCCATACGGAGGATCAATCACGAAGGCGTAGTTACTTTACTCCCACTTAAAAGGACGGAACCCGGGTATAGGATTCATGTTATGCAAATGCACGTGTAGTGTGTGTGGAGGAATAATAAACCTTTCACCACCTATTCTACAAACCTTATTCTAAATGCCCTAGCAATTAAAACATTCAAGAATAGTGTAACGCATTAACCAACAAGCAATTATAATATACAACCTTAAATAACTAGAGAACAAAAATAAAATACATGCACATGAGTATGAACATATTTAAAAACAATTTATTATTTTCAAAATTCTCCTTATTAAAAAAATGTGGGAATTAAAATCAAATACCAATTAAACCAACAAAACCGAGACTTTGATAACACACGACTAATTCTAGGCCTGCCTCTCTAATATGTCCCCAGTGGAGTCGCCAAGCTGTCGCAACCTAAAAAATAAAAAATAACGACGAGTCTCATCGCAAGACTTTATTATTCGTTAGGCGTGACATTAAAAAAAATCGAGGAAAAGTCGGCTTAATTCCTCTAGAAAAATGAAGGTTTTGAAAATGACCTTAAAAAAGACATGGAGTCGCCACCAATCTTTTTTAGCTAGGTGTGATCGGCCACCTATTAAAACCGGTTTTATAAAATATTTTAAAAATTAATTAAAACATTTTAAAAACCAATTTCAAGTCTGCGTTTTAAACCAGAGAAATCAAAGAAGCGGGTTCGGGAGTCGGTTACGTGTGGGGAAGGATTAGCACCCCCACAACGCCCGTATAAATCGGTACCTTATTAATCGTGTGTTATCTCAAGTCTCGGTAAAAAGTTGGTTTTAAATTTAGTATTTCAAGTTAATTCCCAATTTAAAGAAAAATAATTTCATTTTTTTTATTGAAAATGATCCAGAATTTATAAATTCAAAATTTTCCTATATTCCCCAACAAACGTGGCAAAATATAGAAATTTTTATTAGTTTTGGAAAACTTTCCGAATCATTCTCTTTTTTGAAAGAAAGATATTCCTTTATTAATGATAATTGATGATATTCCCTCCAGCAAACCCGGTAGAGAACTCATGAATTATTTTAACTCGGGAATATCTTTATTTTTATTGAAAACCATTATCTTTTGAAAACATTTAAAATAAATGAATACGTATATGCTAAATAAAGATAACTAAATAAAAGCATAGGATATCATGAAATATTCGAAACCATATAATAAACCATGTAACATCAAAAAATATAAATCAAAATAACAACAATATCATAGAAATTATTATAGCAAGAATCACATATTATATAAAATGCATGAATATAAAAATGCAATGCATGAAATGTATTTTTTTCCTTTAATTAAGGAAATCCGTATATCTAAAAAGATATCCGGCTACCTTAGGAAAATATGTCAAATTAAATATTCTAAAACCAAAATACTTTGTGATTGTTTGAAAACAATTTTGAAAAGCTTGAATTAAAAATAAAAACTGGGCTAATTTCTTTAAAATGGCTCTAATTTCCTAAGTTTAAAAAATCCGGACTTGACTACCCTTAACCCGGGACTTGAAAAACCATTTTTAGAGTTTGAAAAGGCTTAGAAATTACCCTAAGTCAGTAGCTAACCCTTCTAATCAGCCCACTCTAAGTAAATTAACCAAAACAGAAAATTGTTTTTTTTTTAAATTCAATTCTGACTCCACTGTCCAGTTTTAATCCACGAATTTTTATCCTATTTTTAAAAATTCCAAAAATTCTGAAAAAATTACTGGAGACTCAGGACATGTAAAACTACACGATAAAAAATCGGCTTAATTTTCTGATCAAAGATGAATTCCCAGAAAAATCAGAGATGTACGAGTTTTTGGAGGAGAAAAAACTGCTTTGTTTTTCTTTAAATTCAATCCTGACTCCACTGTCCAGTTTTAATCCACGATTTTTTACCCTATTTTTAAAAATTCCAAAAATTCTGAAAAAATTACTGGAGACTCAGGACATGTAAAACTACACGATAAAAAATCGGCTTAATTTTCTGATCAAAGATGAATTCCCAGAAAAATCGGAGATGTACGAGTTTTGGGTGGAAAAAAAACTGCTTTGCCAACACATTTTTTTTGTCTTTGATAAAATCATTTAAAAATAAAAATAAAAATATTTGAAACTCATAAAATGACTTGAAAGCAGTAGCTAGGACTTTTTGAAAGTTAGATAAAAATTGGCTAAGTAAAAAAATCACAAAGGTAGAATAATCAATTTGACAAACTTAATTTTCCACAAGTGTGCTCAAGAGAGCATGACTTTGAACCATTAATTGGCTCAAGTCATTATTCAAGTGGCATGAACATGAAATGCATGAAACAATGCAGCAAACATAATGCATGAAATGCATGGATCTAAACCTAAATGTAAGGAAAATGCATGACATAAATAATATGGCCTAGACCTAACATGAACTTGCATGGCATTTAATGTAACCTAGACCTAAGACATGCATGGCATTTTCACAAACACAAGGCATGCTTAATTCAAAAATCCAACCAAATATCATGCAAATGCAAAAACCTAACAACTAGCATGACAAAAAATACAACACACAATGCAAAACACATGGAGTAGCCAAATGGCCCCAAGCTCCAACAAGCATGGCATTTTCACAAACACTTGGTATGCTAGCATGAAAAACTAAGTCATAACACAAAAAATCACACAAGCATTTTCACAAACACCTAATATACCAAATCTAAAACATGCTCACTAAGATATAAAACAAGAATCATGCAAAGAATCACACAAGCATTTTCACAAACACTTAATATGCTAACTCTAAAACATGCTCAAATTTAAACAACATGAAAACAGAAAATTAAAAATGCAAAAACATGATATCTAAGACATAAATGGCAACAAACAAAGCAACCAAATTAAATATAACTTAAGAACATGAAATAACATAACACTTAAAACATCAAAAACAAAGAAAATAGCATAAACAATATGGTAAAATGAATTGAAACAACAACTTAAAATAAATAATGTAGGCCATTTGGCCATGGTGAGTTTATTGTAAAAACAAAATGTAAAAAAAATATACTTAAGAAAGGAAATGAAGGAAGAACAAGAAACATTATTTTAAAATGAAAACTCACCAAGTAGAAATTAAAATAGCAAAAAACAAGAATAGAAAATGAAAGTGCAAGAGTTGGTGCTCAAGAGCAACCTCAAGAAGCTAATATTTCAAGCTTTTCTCTTCAAACTTTCCTTTATTTCTAAACTTTTCTTTTTTTTGCTCTCAACCAAGAAGATAAAAACTAAGAAAAACTAAGAGAAATCAGCCAAAATGGAAAAGAAGAAACCAAAATCTGCCTCCCTTCCCTTAGGGCTAGCCTTAATGCATGGTTATATAGCCTCCAAGATGTTGTCATTTTTGTGTAACCTAATTTCCATCAAATGGCCAATAATTCAAGATGAAAAGTCATGAAATTACCACCTTTAGATTAGCATCTCAGCCCTCTCAAATTACAGCTATGCAAAAATAATGTTGACATCTTTCTTAACCTATGTGGTTTAATCACCATGGCTTGATCAAAGAGAATGGTTAACTAACTCTTGATTTTTAACCACTTGATTAAAAAAAAAAAAATTAGAAGCTTCCTCCTTTCTTTGGGCTTGGGTATGCCAGCACTTCTCTTTTCCAGCCCAACTCTGATTTTTTTGAAGGGCCAAAAAAGCCCTTTTCGGTTGCTTGGGTGAAATGACCATTTTGCCCCCCGGATGCAAATAAATATCAAACGGACTCCAAATTCAATTTTTCTTTTTTTAATAGTTCCAAAATAATAAAATATTGACTTCTGGAAGTTTTAAAAATTATCCGAGTCCGTTTGCTATTTATTTGGATTTTTTCTTCCCAAAAATGCCCTTTTATGCCCCTACATTTTACCATTTTTTAAACGAGCTCCAAATCAAGATTTTTCTTCACCAATCTCTTCAAAATAATTAAAAAGTGTGATCTGGAAGTTTTCATAATTTTTGGAGCTCATTTGGTATTTTTTTGGGATTTATCGGCTTGAATTACTGCATAGGAGGCCCGGGATTTGGCCATTTTGCAAACGAACTCGGAATCAAGATTTTCTTTCGCCAATCTCTTCCAAATAATTTAAAAATGAGATTTGCCAAATTTCAGAATTTTTGGAGTCCATTTGCTATTTTTTCGGGATTTATCTTTTTGAATTACTTCATAAGAAGCCCGGGATTTGGCCACTTTGCAAACGAACTCGGAATCAAGATTTTCTTTCTCCAATCTCTTTCAAATGATTTAAGAATGAGATTGACAAATTTTCCATAATTTTCGGAGTCCATTTGCTATTTTTCCCAAATTTTTCCAATTTTACCCTTTAACCTCCGAAACCCGGTTTTGCTCAAAACAAATCCGATTTTCAGATTTTCTTCAATCTGAGCCTTGGGCCATCCTTTTTAATCATTCCTCATCCATTGGGGGCTTTGGTCTTACCAAGTCGGGCCATTTCTGTGATTCTTCCCGATTTCACCGAAATCCACTAAAAACCCTAATTCTCGGTTTTCTCCCGGATTGACTTTTTTTTCGGTTTTTCTTGCAAGTGACTTCTCCATTACCCGTAGTCAGTGCTTATCTTTCATTTGGAACCTTCAATTTCGACCAGTTTGATCGTTTAAGCACTTTTCCCCAAATTTCTCGGATTAGGGTTTCCTTTCTACTGAATCTCCAAATCCCAACTTCCGAACTCCATATCTTTCAATGTAGACCTCGGATTATCAAAATTCTTTCGCCATTTTTCAATTGAACTTAAAATCTTGATTTTGAAAGTGGGTTGACTTTTTCAGTAGTTGACTTTCTGGGGTTGACTTTTTCGGGGTTGACTTTTTTTCAAGTTTGACTTTTTGTGCTCGCCCTCTTAAACTAAGTCTCGGAGCACCACCTGCAGGATGAAAACAGTCTTTTTACACTTGGGAACATCAATATGGGAAGAAACATACCTGTTTAGTGGTCCGGACAAAATTAGGTGTCTACAAAAATATAACACTCAAATCATGCAAACACAAGGTAGAGATACTCACAAGCATTTTCACAAACACTTGATATACTAAATATAAAACATCAACAAATTTAGACATTATGAAAACATAAAATTAAAAATGCAAGAACATGATATTTAAATCATAAATGGCAACAAACAAAGCAACCAAATTAAAACATGATTCAAATATATGAAGTAGAAGAACACTTAAAGCATCAAAATTAAAAGAAAATAACATAAATAACATGATAAATTAAAGCAAAAACAGCAACCATAATAAGAAAAATGTAGGCCATTTGGCCATTAAAGAAAAATAAGAAAAAAAATTGTAAAAAAAATTTAAGAAAGAGATGAAGAAAGAATTTAAGAAGAACAATAAAAAAACACTTATTTAAAAAGAAAACTCACCAAATAATAATCAAAATAGCAAAAACAAGAATGGAAAATCAAGAAAGTGCAAGAGTTGGTGCTCAAAGCAACCTCAAGAAGCTATATTTCAAGCTTTATCTCTTCAAACTTTCCTTTCTTTTCTAAACTTTTTCTTTTTTCTTTCAACCAATGAGAGAAAAAACTAAGAAAAACTAAGAAGAAATCTGAAAATCAAGTCTAAAAATGAAAATTCTCCACCTCCCCTTAATGCTGGCAGAATTTTACCTCTCTCATCCCCTAGGATGTTGTCATTTTGATTCCAACCAACTTCCATCCAAGGGCTAGTGATTCATGGTGAAAAATTATGAAATTACCACCCTTAGATTAGCATAGCAGCTGTCCATAATTACAGCTATTCGAGAATAATGTTGACACTCTCCCTTGGCCTATGTGGCTTAATGACAATGGCTTGATTAAAAAGAATCTCCAACTAACTCTTAATTCATGGCCATTTGATTGAAAAATCAGAAGCTTCCTCTTTCCTTTGGGCCTTGGCAGGCTAGCACTTCTCTTTTCCAGCCCAAGTCTGATTTTTTGAAAGGCCAAAAGAGGCCCTTTTCGGTTGCGTGGGTGAAATGACCATTTTGCCCCCCGAATGCAAATAAATGTCAAACAGACTCCAAATTCAATTTTTCTTTTTTTTTTTAATACTTTCAAAATAATAAAATATTGAATTCTGGAAGTTTTCAAAATTTTCCGAGTCCGTTTGCTATTTATTTGGATTTTTTCTTCCAAAAATGCCTTTTCATGCCCCCATATTTTACCATTTTTAAACGAGCTCCAAATAAAGATTTTTATTCACCAATATCTTCCAAATAATTTAAAAATGTGATCTGGAAGTTTTCATAATTTTTGGAGCTCATTTGGTATTCTTTTCGGGATTTATCTGCTTGAATTACTACATAGGGGCTCAAGATTTGGCCATTTTGCAAATGAACTCCGAATCAAGATTTTCTTTCGCCAATATCTTCCAAATAATTTAAAAATTATATTTGCAAAATTTTATAATTTTTGGAGTCCATTTGCTATTTTTTTGGGATTTATTTTCTTGAATTATTGCATAGGAGGCTCGGGATTTGGCCATTTTGCAAACGAACTCCGAATCAAGATTTTCTTTCGCCAATCTCTTCCAAATAATTTAAAAATGAGACTTGCAAAATCTCAGAAGATTTGGAGCTCATTTGCTATTTTTTCGGGATTTTTCTTCTTGAATTACTACATAAGAAGCCCGAGATTTGGCCATTTTGCAAACGAACTCCGAATCAAGATTTTATTTTCCAATCTCTTTAAAATGATTTAAGAATGATATTTGAAAATTTTCAGAATTTTTGGAGTCCATTTGCTATTTTTCCCAAATTTTCCAATTTTGCCATTTTGCCTCCGAAACCCGATTTTGCTCAAAACAAGTCTGATTTTCAGGATTTTCTTCAAACTGAGCCTTGTTTTATCCCTTTCTAATCATTCTCCATCCATTGTGGCTTTAGTCTTACCAAGTCGGGTTATTTCTATAATTCTTCCCGATTTCATCGAAATCCACTAAAAACCCTAATTCTCGGTTTTCTCCTGGATTGACTTTTCTTTCAGTTTTTCTTTCAAGTGGCTTCTCCATTACCCATAGTTAGTGCTTTTCTTTCATTTGGAACCATCAATTTCGACCAATTCGATCGTTAAAGCACTTTTCCCCAAATTTCTCGAATTAGGGTTTCCTTTCTACTGAATCTCCAAATCCAATCTTCCGAACTCCATATCTTTCAATGTAGATTGGATTATCAAAATTCTTTCACCATTTTTCAATTGAACTTCAAATCTTGATTTTGAAAGTGGGTTGATTTTTTCAGTAGTTGACTTTCTGGGTTGACTTTTTCGGGGTTGACTTTTTCTGGAGTTGACTTTTTTCAAGTTTGACTTTTTATGCTCGCCCTCTTAAACTAAGTTTCGGAGTACCACATGTAGGATGAAAAAAGTCTTTTTACATTCTGAAACATCAATTTAGGAAGAAAACATACCTGTTTTAGTGGTCCGGACAAAATTAGATGTCTACAGTTAGTATTGCATAAAATACATAGATATATTTTAAAAAAGAAGAAGTTAATGATTTATTTTTGTGCCATATTTTTCTCCACTTTCATTCATATACTAGAATTTTTTCCTCCGCTTCGTTGGGAGATTTTTTTTTTAATATTTATAAAAATTTCATTAAATTAACAATAAAAAATAAATTTAAGTTGAATTGTATTGTATTGTATTAAATAATTATCATTTATTTAAATACTTTTTATGTTTTAATATTGCAAGTAAATGAATTTAAAATTAAAATTGAATCACTATGACAAATTATGCAAAATATGGGATGAATTGAGACACGACACAAACACAACATGGAAAAATAATTAAAACACGACAAGACACGAAAAATAACATGAACACGACTCGAATACACGAACGCGTCAAAATCGATATAAAATGAATTATTAACGTGTAAAAATTTAGACAAATTTATAATACTTTGAACCAAAAAAAAAACATGAACACATCACGAACACACAAATTTATCTAAATTGAATCATTATAACAAATTATGTAAAATATATTATAAACTGAGACACGACACGAACACACAAATTTTTCTCTAAATTGAATCACAATGATAAACTATGTAAAATATGAAATGAATTGAGACACGACACGAACATAGCATAAGAAAAATAATTAAAATACAACAAGAAAAATAACATGAACACTACACGATATACGAACGTGTCAAAATATGAAAATATATATAAAATAAATTATTAACGTTTAAAAATTTATATAAATTTATAATACTTTAAACATACAAAAAATAATACGAACACGAATATACAAAATTTTCTCATCTTTTTTTCTCTTTCGTTTCGTTTCTTTTCTCTTTCGTTTCTTTTCCTTTCTTCCCTTTTTCTTTTTTTTTTCTTTTTCTTTCTTTTCTCCCCCCCCCCCCAAAAAATACCAAGTGTCAAAACTAAAAGAGTTTGTGTAGTTCATATTATAAATATGTACTAGAATTCTTCTCCCGCTTCGTTGGGAGATTTTTTTAATATTTATAAATTTTTAATTAAATTAACAATCACAAATAAATTTAAATTGAATTATATTAAATATTTTTTTATGTTTTAATATCTTAATTAAATAAATTTAGAGTTAAAATTAAATAATTATGACAAATTATGCAAAATATCGGATGAATTGAGACACGACACAAACACAACATAGGAAAATAATTAAAACACGACATGACACGAAAAATAACATGAACACGACACGAATATATGAACGTGCCAAAATCTATATAAAACGAATTATTAACGCGTAAAATTTTATAATACTTTGAACAAACCAAAAAATAACATGAACATATCACGAACACACAAAATTTTCTTTAAATTGAATCATTATGACAAATTATGCAAAATATGTCATGAATTGAGACATGATACGAATACACAAATTTTTTTTTTTTAAATTGAATCACAATGACAAAATATGCAAAATATGAAATGAATTGAGACAGGACACGAACACAGCATAGAAAAATAATTAAAACACAACACGAATACACGAACGTGTCAAAATATAAATAAAACGAATTATTAAGAAGTACAAATTTATATAAATTTATAATACTTTAAACAAACGAACAAATAACAGGAACAAAATATGGTATGATTGAGACATGACACAAACACAACATGAAAAAAAATTAAAACATGACATGACACGAAAAATAACATGAACATGACACGAATACACAAACGTATCAAAATCTATATAAAATAAATTATTAACATGTAAAAATTTATATAAATTAATAATACTTTGAACATACAAAAAAACACGAACACATTATGAAATTATGCAAAATATGTCATGAATTGAGACACGACACGAACACACAATTTTTTCTCTGAATTGAATCACAATGACAAACTCTGCAAAATATGAAATAAATTGAGACACGACATGAAAGCAAGTATAGAAAAAATAATTAAAACACAACACGAAAAATAACATGAACACTATACGAATATACGAACGTGTCAAAATATACATAAAACGAATTATTAACGTGTCAAAATTTATATAAATTTATAATACTTTAAGAAGAAAAAAAAAAACACAACATACAAATTTTTTCATTTTTTTTTCTTCCTAAATAAACACATGTCAATAACCTTTCAATTTGTGGTAATTGATTTTATATTATAGTTAGAAGTTAGATGACTGTGGTGGGCCATGTACATCTAGCCAACACAAGTGATGGTTACATGAACATTTTGTTAAAACTTTTTTATTTTCGACTAATAGAAGAATGGTCAATGGATAATGAAATTTTTAAAAAAATATGAATCATAAGCATAACTTTTTAAAATCATAAATGAAAATAACATATTAATTAAAGACCATGGATTATAAGTAAATTTTACACTAATAAAGCTTTTGAAAACTTAAAAAAATATAAATTATCCTTAACGACAATCTTTTGAAGGTAATTTGGTATTTAAAAATATTTTTTTATCTATATTATATTAAAAGGGCTGACTAAGTTTATTCACGAATTAATAGACACAAATTTAGTTAGTAAATTATTTAAAAAAATTTAAAAAATTATTAATAATGATATAAATTTAAAAATAATTATATCTTTTTATATCTAAAACTTAATAATTAATTAATTTTTTAAACATAATTTTTAATAATTTTTTTCTCATCCATTCACATGTTATAATAAAATATATAAAAATGTGATTAAAAAAAAAAAAAGCTTCTTACTGGCTTTTTAAGACTTTTCCTAGTATTCTTACAAAAAAAAAAAATTCTTAGTATTGGATTGACTTGAAGGATCTCATTGCCCACAGTTAACCGTCAAAACTGTGGGCAAAGTTGGAGTTAAAGAATTTTTTTGTCTTTGTTTAACTACAAAAACACTTCAGCTTCCTCCTCCATCGCCATCCCCAGTCACGGGTTATGAATGCGAACGTTACGCTCCTCTTCTTTCTCCTTACTTTAGTTTATTTTTCCACTTCTATTCTTTATTTTTATTTTAATAAAGGATTTGTTTTTGTCAATTTAAGTAAAATAATTACCAAATTATTTGCAATGGAAAAAAAAGTTTGAGGTAAGGCTTACGTTATGAATTAAAATAAATATTTTGCTAATGAGTGTTTTAAAAATATATTTTTAAAAATTTATTATATATAATAATATTTTTATTTAATATATTTAAAATAATAAATAAAATTATTGATTACTGTATTTAATATAATATTATTTATTTATACTATCTTAAAAGGGCTAATTGATTTGGTGTCACGAGTTAATCGAACACCAAATCAGTTAGAGAAATTAATTAAAAACTTAAAAATATATTAAAAATGATATAAATTTAGGGATAATTATGTTTTTTTTTTAATCTAAAAAACAGATTTTTTTAAACATAATTTTTTTAACCTTTTTTCCTCATCCACCCACATAGTGAGTGTGTCATAATCTAGAATAAATATATATTATTAATAATGTTTCTAACTGAATTGAATGTCACGAATCAAATGACACCAACTCAATTAGAGATTTACAAAAAATCTAATTAAGTTTTAACAAACATATAAAATGTAGGATACAAATGTTACTAGAATTTATCAAATCCACTTTTTAAAAGAAATAAATTATATGATACAAATGTAGGATAAAAAATATATGATTTCAAAAAAATATTGTATTTTAAAAGAAATAAATTAAAAAAATAGATGTGTCATTTTTTTAGTACGTAGTTTTTTTTTTTAATTAAAAGATATTAAAAAATAGTGAGTAATTTTTTAGTGAGATTTTTAAAAATTAAAAGATTTAAGGATGAATTTAAAAAACATGCCCTATAAAAAAATAATTATTAAATGGTCTAATAGGTAACAATAATTTGTAAAAAAAAAAAAAAAATTAAAAATTGTTAAATAAGATATTACAAAGATCAATATATCCTTCAAATCTAATGTTCAATTTACAAACCCTAAAATAATACAGCTTTCTTTGCATTTTGAAATGGCGACAGTAAATTCTTCGCTTGGTTGTTAGTTTCAGTTTATATACTTTACTTAAAAGTTTCCGCCCTGGAATGGGAGATAGTTACCGACTCATCAGCAATTATGGATATACACCAGCAGCCTATAAGTATAGAGGCACCTTTTCTTGATTTCTGTTTGTGTTGAAGGTTGCATTATGTAGTCGAGACTTGAAGAAATTCGAGTGATGAATGGAGATTTTGGTTGAGAGAGAGGAAAGTCTGGAAGGCAATGAGAGAGAGGAACGGTTTAGGAAAAAATGGAAGAGGAATCAAGTTTTCATTAAGGATATTTTTGTTTTTACAATTATTTTTTAACAATTTTTTCTTTTTTCATTTCTTTTTTGTAAATTATTTTATATCATTAGACCATTAAGTAATCATTGTATTGTAGAGAGCATGTTTTTCAAATAAACCCAAGATTTAAATACTTATAATTTTATTTTATTACTATAAATTTTATTTAATTTTTATATAATTTTCTTAATTAAGTTGATGTCCCATAAACTCGTGATATCAATTCAATCAAAAACTTTATAATTAATATGAATTAATATAAGAATTTAAATATTTTTTATTTTTTTCACTCATCCAATTAAAAAACTACCCACTATTCATGTGTAACTTCCTATTTTCTCCCTTTTTCTTCATATATTTTTTCTTCTTCATTCACATTATCAGTGCATTAACTCTTTAACAAAATCCTTAACAATATGTTTAAATAGATGTAAGTAAAAGAAAGAAAAAAGAAAAGAAGAGTTATTAAACGAAAGGAAATGATATATTTTGTTGTTGTTTGAATAATTAAAATTTGTTAAGGAAATGAAAAGAAAAAAAAGTTAGTTTCCATCGTTTGATTCAGTGTAAAAAGAAAAGGAAAAGTTGCATTATAATATATATTTTCAATAATTATGTTCTTTTTATAACAATAAAAACAGTATACATCAAATTATAAAAATAAAATAAATATTACATTAAAAACAAATTAAACATGATTGTGATATAAAAAAAAAGAATGAAAAAATTTTGCTATAATTTTCAATGTTAATAACGTGAAGTGTATAAGTTTACAAATAAAACAATTATTTTTTGGAGTATTTCTTGTAATTAGATGAATATAAAATGAGTAATATGGATGATAAGTGCTTAATTTCATACATTTTCCTATTGAATTCTTTATACTTTGTGCTTTGATTCTTACTTTCTTGAAATTTTACTAGATTTTTTCTTTGAGGGTATTTTGGAGGATATGAAGTCAAAACATATCAATTAGGATGTTAAAGAGCTTACAAAATCATAATCACAAGATGGAAAAAGATTTGGGAGTCAAAAAGATCAAATCTTGGTGGAAAGAAGGAAGACAGATTTGACCTCTGAAGGTTATTGCTAAGAAAACATGATGTTAGAGTCTTTATTCGAAGAAACTTTCTCTTGGCTTTTGAAACTGACTTGATTACGTTTCCAACGGTTGGTCATGGGCCTAAATCGGATAAGAAATGGTCATCCAAATCGGCATTGAAATATCTCCCTAAACAACCCTAGTGGCAGAAAAAACCCTAGCTGCAAATCACATTTTTTTTCTTAATACCCTAGCTGGCATTTATGTTTATCCTTGTCAAAGAAGGATTAGTGGCTGTCAACTTGCATTAATTGCAAGAATCTTTCCTTAAAGCTAATCCTAGTTAAAGTTGGAGAATTAAATCAGTCAAGACTTTCATTCCTTACACTTACTTTGGCTGCAAGTTTGTAATCTCTCCTCATTAAAGAGTACTTTGACTAAGACTTTCCTACTTTATTAAAACCTTGGCTGCCAAGTATTCATTCTTTCCTTAAAACACAAAAGTCAACCACTTTTCCTTAATTTTAGCCACAAATCAGCATTTATTGAAGGGAGAGAGCAGAAATTCACTTGTTTGATGCTCTAGCTATTGCCTATAAATAGAGAACAAGGGGGCAAATGAAAATACACTTCTCCAAACTACAAAGTTCTGATTTCTTCTTTGTTTCTTTGAATCTGAGAGAACTAAAAGCTGAATAATTAATATTCTTATTTTTCTTTCTTTCTTTTATTTTCTTCTTAGATTCTCTTTAATTTTATATTTATGTTTATGTTTACAATGCCTATGCTAGGCTAAACTTTTATTTGGTTAAGGGTGATTTCAAAGCCCTAGACATGTTATGTAATTAATTTTCAGAATCTATCTATCATTGTTTTCTATCAAAGTTGCTTATGTTTAAAATTGTTCATGATGATGTTTTGATTTGTTTAGGTGGCCAACTAGATAAATCTTGATAATTGTCTAATGCTAGTTTAGAAGTCTTGATCCGTGTAATTGTCTTGATTTCCTATTCATAAGTAGCAATTTGTGAATAATGATTATGGTCAAGTTTTCAATAATTGCAAAGTGGAACATAACCTAAGTTGAACAATCCGAGCTTATGTGTTTGTTACTTAGATCAACATATCTTTTCCATCATAAAGTTGCTATTAAATTGAACTTAGAGATCTTATTCTAGGTTGTTTGATAGTTATAGATTAAATAGAGAGCTTGTTCTATTTAATGACGAACTAAGGAAAGATTGGGATAACAGAGCTTGTTGTTATCTACGGTTGTTAACTTTGATACAAAATTGATGTTGATAGATATGAAATTGATTCTTAATGATGTCTAGTGGTGGAGAATGAACTTTTAACCATATTTCTCATATTTGATTCTTCTTAATTACTTATTTTCTCATTCTTATTGTTTACTTTAGTTTAAATCTGATTTCAAAACTCCTTTTTACTTTTGTTTACTTGTTTTTAAATGATAAACTATTAACTTACAAACTAAAACCCAATCCCTGAGGACTCGACCCTTGCTAATCACTATACTTTACAATTGATTCTTTTTAAGTGCAAGGTTAAGTAAGATATACTCTTTTGGGTGCATCAATGGACATTCATATTTAAACTTTTTTTTAAACTTTTTTCATGGATTTGGGGTTTTCAAAAAATAAGCATTTGAAGGGAAAAGATGGAGTCGGACTCCTCTCAAGCCCGAAGGCTCGCCCAATATTTGGGAGGGTTTGAACAAAAATATTAAGCTCGAAAAATGGGCTTGCGCAAAAAAATAAAACCTGTTTAAAAAATGAGTCGGCCCTTGACTTCAACATTAAAGGCTAGAGCTCGGCTTGACCCGACCCGTTTTTTAATTATATAATATATATTATTTTTATATTTATATATATTATGTAAATTATATCATATACAAAATAAATATATATAATTTTATAGTGTAAACATTATAAAATATGTAAAGTTATATATATATTTTAAAAGTTAATAAAATAAAAAGGTAAAATTACTAAAGATTAAATAGAAAATTTACATTTTTAATTTTTTGAAAAAAAAATTTATGGGCAGACATGGACGAGTTTGGGCTATACATTTACAAATCTAAATGGGTCTGAGCAAAATTTGAGACCTGAATTGCCTGGCCGGACCAAGCTTGAACAAACAAATATGGTGTTGATACCATACCTAGGCTCAACCTGAACCCGGCCCGACCCATGGACACCTCTAATAATACCATATCTAGTATTCAATACCTAGAGGTGGCAATCGGGCGGGTTAGGGTCAAGTCATTTCTAGTTCGAGTCTTTTTGGGTTCAAATATTTTGAGGTTTGAGTATTTTCAAGTTCGGATCGTTTCGGGTTCGAGGCATTTTAGGTTCGGACTCTTTTGTGTTCAATCATTTCAGATTCTGGTTTCGGTTGGTTTTACGTTATTTTTTATTTTATATTATATGTAATCATTTCTATATAATTTAAATGTTTAAATCAAAAAATAAATTATTATTATTTTTTAAAGTAAGTTTTTGTATAATATAATATTTTTTTTAATTATATTTGTATATAAATATCAATATTTATGAGCCCTAATGAATAAAATACTGGATTGGAAGTCAAACCGATGTGATCCCTAGATCACCGATTCAACCGGTTGAATCAAATTGTTCAATTAAAAAATAAATATATTATTTTGATATTAAATAAGTATTAAATATATTAATTAGTTAATAAAAATATGGATTTGGCTTAATGTATTAATTAATATATGACTAAAAGGTTAAAGTTTAAATTAAGAATAAAATTAACATAAAATTAATTTTTACCGATTTAATTTAATTCTTTTATCGATTTTTACTGATTGAATCGATTTTTTTTATTGATTCACTAGATTTTGGATTTTTATATGTATCGCATTAGACAAGTCATCGCTTCCCAGTTGAATCAACCCGATCAGTCAGTCTGATTTTTTCAATACTAGTTAGCGCTAAAAAGGATATAAAATTATTATTTTTATGTAAAATCAATTTGTTAAATAATTGATTATTGAAAATATGATATATTATTTTATTGATATTTAAAACAATTGATCCGATGAAATCTAATATTCAACATGTAAATATGTTATGATTTATAATATGCATACATATAAATAAATATAATTGTACAATGTACACACTAATAATTAAATCAAAATGGGCAAATGATTATATTTGAAAAAGAAATAAGACTAAAGTTTAAGAGTTGATCATATAATGCAAAAAAAATACTACTATTAGTTATTGCTTAATTATTTGTCATAATAGTCTAATCTTAATTAAAAACTAATTTTTTTTTAAGAAACTATGATTAAAAACTACTTGATATATATATATTTAAATATTTTGTAATTTATTATTTGAATAATAACTTATGATTAAATTAGGGTTATTATGGGTTTATGATTGAGTCGGTTTTGGGTTTGGGTTATTTTAGGTTCAGATCATTTTAGGTTCGAATCATGTCAGACTTGAGTCATTTCGAGTTCAGGTTTTCTCGAGTTCGAGTTTTTGACTTTTTTGATCAAATTGAGTTTGTGCAAATTTGAATTCAAGTTTTTTCAAATGAGTTTTTAGATTCGGTTTAATTTTGTCCCCTCTACAATACCCTATCTTTCTTTTATCTTAATTAAAATGTTATACACAATGACAATATTTCCCATATTCTCTTATTTCCTCGAGTTTTTGAAATTTTTTTTTTATCAAATCAAGTTTGTGCGAATTTAAATTCGAGTTTTTTCAAGTGAATTTTTAGACTTGGTTTCATTTTGTCCCCTCTACAATACCTTTTCTTTCTTTTATTTTAATTAAAATGTTATACACAATGATAATATTTTGGCGTTTTTAATTTAATATTGATAAATTTTTTTAAAATTATCGATATTTTTTTTATTTACCAAAATGCGCTAGTTTCAGAATTTATCGGGAAATCGCTATGGCCGAAGGCGGTTTCCCGTCACATTTTTTTTCTTTCCAAATAACACATATTTAAATGAAAGAAAAAAAACAGAAGGGAAGCCATCCTCACGGATGACATCTTCCCTTGTGTTATTTAAAAAAAAATTAATTTGTATTTAAAAAATTAATTTTTAAATATTTTTTTCATATAATTTATAAAAAATTTAATTATATATAAAAAATAAATTATATAACATGTAATGATAAATAGGAAAAAACTTGCATAACATGGAATGCGAAACATGTAAATATTACAGGTGCACAAAACATGTAATGTATTATTGTTGATGCGAACTCTCCCCCGATATGCCAAATTGATAAGGACATTTTGGACGACTATGACCTTCATTCCTGCATAATCCACAACGTTTTGGTTAGCCTTTCTCCTTGAGGTCCATTTCATTACGTATACTACTTGATTTTGGCCAACCATGTGGATCTCTCCGCATTTTTGGATTGAGACACACTTCTGGACCATTATATTGAGGCCAATAACCTTCATTTCCAACTGGTTCAAACTCATGTCTATAAACATTGAATATAGTGTCCAGTCTATAGACATTGTCCACATATTGCATGTAATCTACATGGACATGCGCACAAGCAGCAACTATATGTGAACAAGGAAACCTTTGTGCTTGAAATTTCCCACAGTCATACCACATCTCATTAAGCTTTACTTTGTACTTCATTGCAGGAACTCCCTCCTATGGGTCAAGTAACTTCTCAATCAGAAAATATTGATTTGCTCGCGTAAAATCATGAACAATGTGAGAGTTAGCTTTCTTGCAATTTTCTTGCATAGCCTTTGTGACTATTTCACAGTATATGTGCCCTGCGTCCATCATTTCCAGTTGCTTGTTCCCCATCTTAACAAAAAGTTTAGCCAATCTATAATATGTTGCCTGCAAAAAAGCAGTAATGGGAAGATTACGCGTCCTTTTCAACACTGAATTGATAGATTCAGCTAGGTTGGTTGTCATATGCCTATAACGTCTTCCTTCGTCATATGATTGGGCTCACTTCTCCTTAGGGATCCTATTAAGCCAATTAGTCGCCTTTGAGTTTTTTGCACGAAGACTCTAATAGTACCAATGAAAATAGGGTCACCTCAACTCGTATCCTGATAAAATTTTAAAAAAAGACTTGTGAATTTCAGTATTATTTTATATATTAAAGGAAAAATAAGAGATAAAATAACTATGATCTGATTCCATACTCATGTTAACAATTTGTCGACGCAAATCCTTATTGTTAAACCTTTTCATGAAGTTAGCTACAATGTGTTGAATGCAGTACACAAAATATGCATTTGGAGGATTCCATCCACTTCCATGGCGTCTGATCGCAGCTTTGATGGTGATAAGTGCTTAAATTCATGTATTTTCATATATCAATTCCTTATATTTTATGCTTAGTTCCTTGAAATCCTTGATAGTTTACTATGGTTTTGTGTTTTGTAGGTGTTTTGAAAGATAAGGATTGCTATGGAGTTGAAAAGAGTGAATTTGGACAAGAAATGAAACTTAAAGCACAAAGGAATGCTGATTGCTCATCAAGGACAGACTATGTGGCTAAACCTAACCTAAACCTTCCATAAATAAACTAGTGGCTTATCATATACTCTCCATTCCTAAAAACCCTAGTTGAAAAACCCACTCCTATGGCAAAATTAGGGCTAGCGGCAACTTATATTTCTTGGTGAAGTTGTGCAGCCGCCACCTCTTTATTTAAACAATATGGCAGCCTTAATATGTCCAATGATTAATACCTTAACTTACATTTATGTTTATCCTTGTCAAAGTAGGATTAGTGGCTTTCAACTTTGTAATCTTACATTAATTGCATTGATTGCAAGAATCTTTCCTTAAAGCTAATCCTTGTCAAAGTAGGAGATTTAAATCAGCTATGACTTTCCTTATTTCTACATGCTTTGGCTGCAAGTAAAGCATATTTTCTTGTTTAAGAATCCCTTGGCTGCCAAGTCTCCTATCTTTCCTTAAAAACCTTAAGTCAGCCACCACCTTTCCTTGCAAGGAAAGAAAGCACCAAGTCAGCATTAATTAAAGGGAGTCAACCACAAGTCACCTATGGGATGCCCTAAAGTTTGCCTATAAATAGATGACAAGAGGGAGTTGATCTCTACACTTCTACATGCTATAATATTCTGATTTCTTCTTTGTTTGAGAGAGTTTGAGAGAACTAGAAGCTGAATAATTAATAATATTCTTCTTCTTTCTTTCTTTAGTTTTCTTCTTATTTTCTCTTTAATTTCATGTTTATGTTTACAATGCCTATGTTAGGCTAAAGTTTCTATTTGGTTAAGGGTGATTTCAAAGCCGTAGACATGTTTTGTAATTAATTTTCAGAATCTATCTATCATTGTTTTCTATCAAAGTTTTTTATGTTCTTCCATAAAAATTGTTCATGACGTTGTCTTGATTTTTTTAGGGTGCACACTAGATATATCTTGATAATTATCTAATGCTAGTTTAGGAAACACGATATGTAATTGTCTTGAGTTCCTATTCAATAGTGGCAATTTGTGGTTAATAATTATGGTCAAGTTTTCGCTAATTGCAAAGTGGAACATGACCTAAGTTGAATGAATCCATGTTTATGTGTTTGTTGCTTAGATCAACCTATCTTTCTTATCATAAAGCTTCTATCACTTTGAATCTAATGATGTTTATCTTAGGTTATTTGATGGTTAGAGATTAAGTAGTGGCGTTCGTCCTATTTAACAACGAACTAAGGAAGGATTGAGGTAACACGGAAGGTTGTTATCTACGGTTGATAACTTTGATAGTTAATTGATGTTGATAGATATGAAATTGATTCTTAATGATGTCTAGTGGTGGAGAATGAAATGTTAACCATAATTTTCTCATATTTGACTTTTTCTATTACTTGCATTCTTATTTTTTTGATTTGTTTTACTTTCACTTATTTCAAAAATCACCCTTTTACTTTGTTTTATTTTGTTTTCTTAGAACTAAAGTTTTGAACCAATAAACTTATAAACTAAGAGATTTAAATCAGTTATGACTTTTCATATTTCTACATGCTTTGGCTGCAAGTATTATCTTCTCTTGTTTAAGAATCCGTTGGCTGCCAAGTCTTCTATCTTTCCTTAAAAACCTTAAGTCAGCCACCACCTTTCCTTGCAAGGAAAGAAAGCCCCAAGTCGGCATTAATTAAAGGGAGTCAGCCACAAGTCACCTATGGGATGCCCTAAAGTTTGTCTATAAATAGAGAACAAGGGGGAGCTGATCTCTACACTTCTACATGCTACAATATTCTGATTTCTTCTTTGTTTGAGAGAGTTTTAGAGAACTAGAAGCTGAATAATTAATATTCTTCTTCTTCTTTCTTTCTTTCTTTCTTTCTTTCTTTAGTTTTCTTCTTATTTTCTCTTTAATTTCATGTTTATGTTTACAATGCCTATGCTAGGCTAAAGTTTCTATTTGGTTAAGGGTGATTTCAAAGCTCTAGACATGTATTGTAATTAATTTTCAGAATCTATCTATCAATGTTTTCTATCAAAGTTGTTTATGTTCTTCCATAAAAATTGTTTATGATGTTGTCTTGATTTGTTTAGGGTGCACACTAGATATATCTTGATAATTATCTAATGCTAATTAGGATACACGATATGTAATTGTCTTGAGTTCCTATTCAATAGTGGCAATTTGTGGTTAATGATTATGGTCAAGTTTTCGCTAATTGCAAAGTGGAACATAACCTAAGTTGAATGAATCCATGTTTATGTGTTTGTTGCTTAGATCAACCTATCTTTCTTATCATAAAGTTGCTATCACTTGGAATCTAATGATGTTTATCTTAGGTTATTTGATGGTTAGAGATTAAGTAGTGGCGTTTGTCCCATTTAACAACGAACTAAGGAAAGATTGGGGTAACATGGAAGGTTGTTATCTACGGTTGATAACTTTGATAGTTAATTGATGTTGATAAATATGAAATTGGTTCTTAATGATGTCTAGTGGTGGAGAATGAAACCTTAACCATACTTTTCTCATATTTGACATCTTTTATTTACTTGCATTATTATTTTTCTGATTTGTTTTACTTTCACTTATTTTAGAAATCCCCCTTTTACTTAGTTCTATTTTTTTTTTCTTAGAACGAAAGTTTTTGAACCAATAAACTTATAAATTGAAATCCAATCCCTGTGGATTCGACTCTTGTATACTACTATACTTAACAACTAATCTTTTTAGTGCAAGGTTAAATAAAGATACACTAATTTGAGTGCATCAGATGGTGATGGGATCCAAGATGGCCCAATCCCATGGCAATTTCTATATGGGCCAACATAATAATAAAACTCCCTAAATATGGGCTGAACATGCTCAAGCCCAAACTTAATTAAATTAAAAGGATGTCCAACAAGTTTAATGAAGGTATGCCTCACTTAGCCTAATGGACATATTACATAAGTTACATAAGTTAGGCCCAAATGCCTAAGTAATTACAAGACTTAAAATAAGCCCACTTCATGTGCCACCTTGTGTTCTTGAATCACATGGACCGAACTTGGATGCAAGCCCATCTTGCATGTTGAAGCCTTTCTTGAATAACTTGCAACATGGCCTTAGTGAATTCCATCCATTCTTGCCATGTTTCCTAGATATTCTTGGATATTGGCCCATATAGAAAATGCCATGGGATTGGGCCATCTTGGATCCTATCAATGGATTCATGTCGATCAGATATCAAGCATATGCCAGGTCTTGTTGTCACATGCGTTCGCAAATTAGTGAGAAAGAAGGACCAAGCCTCCGTTGTCTCACCCTCCACAATGGCAAAGGCAATTGATAGTATGTTTCGGTTGCCATCTTGTGCAATAACTAACAACAATATTCCTTTGTATTTTCCATATAAGAAAGTACCGTCTATTTGCGCAATAGGTTTACAATACGGAAACCCTTCAATGCACGACTTGAATGTCCAAAAGAATTGACGGAATATACGTTTACTCTTGACCTGTCAAGCACCGTTATATGTAGGTACCTTTTGCAATTCCACAATTGTACCAGGAACAATATGTTGCATTGCACCTAACCATTTAGGCAATCATTGTACGATCTATCCCAATCGCTAAACACTCGAACAATTGCCTTTTGCTTTGCTTTTCACGCTTTCCTATAAGAGGTTGTGTATCCATATCAGATTCGCATCTCAATGATCAAAATTGAAACTAAAATCGCTGGATTTGCTTGGACCAATGACAGAATGCATGAACAGATCATGTTAGAATCTAATTTTCAATGATCCTGTGAAATCCTTCTCGATGTGCAAGTATGAGGCCCATTATATTTTTTAATCTCCCATACATGTTTATTCTTCATAAATATTGCCCTTATTCTCCAATTGCATCCTTGCCCATACATTTGACACTTGCCATGATATTTGGTCTGCTCAGATTCAATTACTTTGTAATCTACAGAGTTTTTGATGTTATAGTGCTTAATAGCTGAAAGCACGGCCTCTTTTGTTGGAAATTGCATCCCAACACAAAGATCAACTGTAGATGGATTCCAGTTCATAGGCCTAGCTAATGTATGAGCATATTCAGGAAATTCTGGCACTTGCATTGCCTCCAGATCAAGGGTGCGCATATGGGATGCAAGCTCATATAGGGAAAGAACTCCATAAGTGTTTATATCAGCGGCGACGTCTCGGTCAGAATCATTGTTGTCATCACTATCATTTGGAAATTCAGCATACTCTTCATACTCACTAAAGTCACCAACATATTCACCATGGGCTCCACATGACGGATCAGGATCAACACCATATGAACTAGGTATTTCAACGCCTCTAATTAGAGAGTTCATCATAATAGGGTTACCTACTCTGTATGGCTCATCATCGAGGGCAATAGGAATTGTTGGTGACACTAATGAATTATGAAACGATTCATAAGGGTGAGCATTCGGTCGGTTCGGTTCCAAAATTCAGAAAATCGATTAAATCGATTATACTTATAAAATCGACCGAACCGACCGACAAAAATTCTAAAACTGAAAAAACTGAAACTGACTTAAGTCGATCGGTTCGGTTGGTTTAATCGGTTTTGACTATTTAAAAAATAATTTATTTATTATATATTATTATATAATATAAATGATATATTATATTGTATATAAATTTAAATTATTATATAAATATATTTTATTTATATTATATTTAAAATAAAATTAAAATGGTCGGTTAGTTTGGTCTATTCGGTTATCAATTTCAAAAACTGACAACCGATCGAACTAACCGACTAAACCGATTTTCTTAATTGATTAAATTCAAAACCGAATAAACCGAACCAAATTAACAAAATTTGATCGGTTCGGTTGGTTCAAACTGATTAATGCTCACCCCTAACGATTCATACCAATTATTGGTGTCAGATGGCGGAACGACTTCTTCTGTGAAAACGTTGTATGTAGTGCGAACATTTGAAGGCTCACAATCATCATCAACATCCTCTAGGTCAGCATATAACTCAATTATACCAACATTAGGAAATTGTTCGTGAGCATCAAACATGCATCTCACATCATCATCTTCAAGTGGAAAAATCCTATATCGGACACATCCTTCACCAATAGAAAGAGGAAGCCTATAATTAATCTCCGATATCTTTTTTTTGTATTTCCAGCTTTGATTTTTGTATGAATTTGTACCTTCAGTTGCTCTAATGTGACGTGTTCATCAATACGAAAGCTTTTAGGATGTTCACATTTAAAGGTAGCACCTTCATCACTATTACAAATTTGGCCATTATAATAGACAAATGTGACCAATCTATTGCCCATTTTGTGTAGTAAGAGTGTAGTATCAGTAACACCAGAAACAAAAAACAGTGAAGGATGAGAATGACGAGGTATTATCACTAACACCAGAAAACAACAAGGATGAGAATGAGGAGGCAGTATCATTAACACCAGAAAATAGAATGAGGAGAGAATAACGAGGTAGTATCATATTTATAATGGTTCATTGAGTAAAAAAACTGAACTTCCCAGAAAAAATCCCTCCATTAGTCCAATCTTTTGTAGCAGAAGGAATCCGATTCCCATTCTTCTGCTTGGGGAATAAAAAAATCTGATACACAAGATATTCCTATTGAAGAGAGAACCTTTGTAGCATTGAGTCAAAAAACTGATCTGCCCAGAAAAAATCTCTCCATTAGTCCCATCCTTTGTACCAAAAGGAATCCGATTCCCATTCTTCTGCTTGGAGAATGAAAAAGTCTGATACACAAGATGTTCCTATTGAAGAGAGAACCTTTGTAGCATTAGTAAACAAACTGATCTTTCCAGAAAAAATCCCTCCATTAGTCCCATCATTTATACCAGAAGGAATCCGACTATCATTCTTCTACTTGGGGAATGAAAAAGTCTGATACACAAGATGTTCCTATTGAAGAGAGAATTGTAGCATTGAGTAAAAAACTGATCTTCCTAGAAAAAATCCCTCCATTAGTCCCATCATTTGTATCAGAAGGAATCTGATTCCCATTCTTCTGCTTGGAGAATGAAAAAGTCTGATACACAAGATGTTTCTATTGAAGAGAGAACCTTTGTAGCATTGAGTCAAAAACTGATATTCCCTGAAAAAATCCCTCCATTGGTCCCATCCTTTGTACCAGAAGGAATCCGATTCCCATTCTTCTACTTGGAGTATGAAAAAGTTTGATACACAAGATGTTCCTATTGAAGAGAGAACCTTTGTAGCATTGAGTAAAAAAAATGATCTTCCCAAAAAAAATTCCTTCATTAGTCCCATCCTTTGTACCAGAAGGAATCCGATTCACATTCTTCTGCTTGGGGAATGAAAAAGTCTGATACACAAGATCTTTCTATTGAAGAGAGAGCCTTTGTAGCATTAAGTCAAAAAATTGATCTTCCTAGAAAAAATCCCTCCATTAGTCCCATCCTTTGTACTAGAAGGAATCCGATTCCCATTATTCTCCTTGGAGAATGAAAAAAGTCTGATATACAAGATGTTCAAATTGAAGAGAGAACCTTTGTAGCATTGAGTCAAAAAACTGATCTTCCCAAAAAAAAATCCCTACATTAGTCTAATCCTTTGTACCACAAGGAATCCGATTCCCATTCTTCTGCTTGGTGAATGAAAAAACTGATACACAAGATGTTCTTATTGAAGAGAGAATCTTTGTAGCATTGAGTAAAAAAACTGATCTTCCCAGAAAAAATCCCTCCATTAGTCCAATCCTTTGTACCAGAAGGAATCTGATTCCCATTCTTCTGCTTGGGAATGAAAAAGTCTGATACACAAGATGTTCCTATTGAAGGTTGAACCTTTGTAGCATTGAGTCAAAAAACTGATTTTCCCAGAAAAAAGTCCCTCCATTAAGCCTCATCCTTTGTACTATAAGGAATCTGATTCCCATTCTTTTGTTTGGATAATGAAAAAGTCTGATACACAAAATATTCCTATTGAAGAGAGAACCTTCAAATATTCGGAGATCCACTACTCTTGCTTCACCTTCAAGCATATAAAAGGCAAGAACAATGTAGTCTCAAACATGCTATCCAGACCTTCCCAACAAGTCTCAAAGGTCATCCCTATTATAGCACTGATGAATCCCTCAACTGGCCCACCATCCTCAAAGCCAGACTCTTAGCTAGACTTTCCTCTTGACTTACTCCCTCTAGAGCTCAAAAATGAGATAGCTCAGAAAACAATCAATACAAGGGCCAAAGATAGAATATTTCTTTACCAATCCCTTATAATCAGAAAACATGGTGACCATACCATGCCTTCATATCGATTGGGATTAACCCCCAGTCACCATTCCTTCACCTTTTTCGCATACCCTACAACGTTATCTTCCCCCAAGAACTTCTCCCATTTCTGTGGTATTTTTGTCAGGTCTATACCGTCGCCATCGAATTTCCAACCTTGAACCTTTATTGGCAACCAAACATAGGTTCCAGACAGATTACTTACTAGTCTTCCTACAATGGTTCTACCCTCTGACAGAATGACAGACCATCCTCCAAGACTTTACTAACACCCTATAAACCTACACCACCATTCTGTTCCACAGACCTTATACAAAAGATGGTTTCCAACCCTCGACACAACCATACAAGAAATTCCCATTCTCCCTATATGAGAATCCTTTTAAAAAGACCCAACTTCACAAGGAAATTCTTGACCTACTGTGCCAAAAGAATCAGTATTCCACCCACAAACCTTACCCCCTACACCAGGAAGAACCATGGAGATCTTACCCTCCAGAGTATGTCCGTCAGTTACGAATGGATCTGAACACCTACGTGACTGTAAATAGACAATGGTTAATGGATGATTGGTATCAAGAACCTTTACGAACCAGACATGTCGATCTTTCGATCATGCTCCCATCAGAAGCCTTGCACTTCCCAGAAATCCTTATTGGACAAACAAGGGAAGATTTCCCTCTCAAAACAAGCCTCGGCAGAAGAATCTTTACAGACACTCTTCTCAAAAGAAGAACCCTGAAATAGAAGACACTGCTTTGTTGCTTTAGCTTTACATCAGTGTGCTTTAGCTTTATGTCAACTGTTTTATGTCAGTGTGCTTTGGCTTTATATCAATATGCTTTATGTCAAGAGCCCTGAATTATATATAATTCATTTATTTTATAAAAAAAAAATAAATTTAAAATTTGTTTATTTTTTATAAATTATATGAAAAAAATATAAAAATGTATTTTTTTTTAAAGTATGGAAGCCGCCCTCCATGAGTGTGGCTTCCATACATTACAAATTATATATTTTTAAATAACACAAGAGAAGCCGCCATTCGTGAAGGCGACTACCCTTGTGTTTTTTTTTTCCTTTCGTTTATATATGTATGGAAGCTGCCCTCGGCGAGGGCGGCTTCCATTCATTTATTTGAAAAAAAAAAAACGTAAAGGGAAAACGCCTTCAACCATGGCAATTTTCCAATAAATTTTGATACTAGCGCATTTTGATAAATAAAAAAAATCAGTAATTTAAAAAATAAAAAAATTATCAATATCTATTATCTATTACTAACATTAAAAGTAACCCCCCAAATGCATCAGAGGCAAGAATTAAGGATTTTGAATCCATGCTTAGTTGACAACTAAGCATGGGTATTAAAGGGGTTGCGGGGTTAGTTTGGGTATTTTCATTTTTTTTATTAAGAAGGAAAGAAAGAAAAGAAAGAAAAAAAAGAAAAGAGAAAAATTTGTATGTTCGTGTTATTTTTTGTATGTTTAAAATATTATAAATTTGTACAATTTTTACACGTTAATAATTCGTTTTATGTAGATTTTGACACGTTTGGATATTCGTTCGTGTTCATATTATTTTTTGTATTGTGTCCATGTTATTTTTTCGTATGTTCAAAGTATTATAAATTTATACATATTAATAATCCATTTTATGTGGATTTTGACACGTTCGTGTATTTATGTTGTGTTCCTGTTATTTTCGTGTCGTGTCGTATAATTATTTTTTTCATGTGTTCGTGTCATATTTCAATCCATCCAAATATTTTGCATAGTTTATCATGGTGATCCAATTTAGATAAAATTTTGTGTGTTCGTGATTTGTTTCAATTAATCCCATATTTTGCATAATTTGTTATAATGATTCAATTTAGAAAAAAATTTGTATGTTCGTAACATATTCGTGTTATTTTATGTTAAAGTATTATAAAATTATATAAATTTTTACACGTTAATAATTCGTTTTATGTAAATTTTTGACAAGTTCATGTATTTTTGTCATATTCATGTTATTTTTCGTGTTGTATTTTAATTAATTTTTTTATGTTGTGTTCGTGTCGTATAATCATGTTGTGTCCAGAATTGCCAAGTCTAATTGATACTATTCAAATAACTCCCAAATTTATGTCGTTCGTTGTCATGTTCTTGTTGTATTTTCTGTTATAATCGTATTCAGAATATTATATATTTATATAAATTTTGACACGTTAATAATTCGTTTTATGTAGATTTTGACACGTTCGTGTATTTGTATCATGTTCATGTTATTTTTGTCATATCATGTTTTAATTATTTTTCTCATGTTATATTCGTATCGTATAATTATGTTATGTCTGAAATTGCCGGATGTTATTAACAATATTCAAATAATTTTCAATTTTATACTAGGTGTCTTATAAGAATAAAAATGATTAATTTTCTAAATTATTATATTTACTACTCTTGCTTTTTTATCTTTCAAATTTATTACAAAATATTAATTCAAATCCGATAAAATTTCGCAGTGAAACGCGAGCATTATCTATATTATTATAAAAAGAATGGCTGAGTTGATGTCACTGAGTCAAGTAACACAAACTCAGTCACTCATTTTACTAAAAAACCAAATATTTAATAAATTAAGTATTTATACTATTATAAAAGGAATGATTGAGTTGGTGTCACTGAGTCAAGTGACACCAACTGAGTCACTCATTTTACTAAAAAACCAAATATTTAATAAATGAAGTAATAATATTATAAAAATATTTATGTCTTTCAATTTTTAATATAATATATGTTTTAAAAGTATCCATTTAAAAAAAAAAAACTATTATTTGCTTAAAAAACTAATTTTTTTTTAAAAAACTACTACTGATTTAAAAATTACATTCTCTTAAAAAAAAATTATAATTTTTTAAAAAATATCATTTTAAAAAAAACTGTTTATATATATATATATATATATATTTCACTCATATAATAAATGTGTCGTAATCTAATCTAGTTAATATAAAAACGCCGAATATTTCCCCATTTTCTCTCATTTCCTTCGCTTTACCTTTCCTCCGTTCAATCCAAACATATAATGTTAAATAAATACTACTTTATATAAAAAAGAAAAACAACATCCAACCAATAAAAAAGTTGATTTAGAGAAAAATTAAAGAAAAAGGAAAAAAGAAAAGAATGAATAATCAGATTGATTAGATTCCAGATATTGGGGGCGAGTGGGAGCAGGTGAAGGTGGAGAGATAGAAATACGTGCAAGTTTTTGCTTATAAAATTCAAGTAGAGCCCTCTCCCTCTACTTATAATTTTCAAAGCGAGATTTTCAAAATCTGAAAGAAAAAAAAAAGCACAGTTGAAGAAGAGCAATGACGAAGGAGTTGGATGGATTCAATTTCGAGCAAAGACATGGAAAAGCAAGGGTGAGAGTAGGCAGAGTTTGGAGGAGCAAAGATGGACGCCGCCATTTCATGGTGGAATGGAATGTTAACATCAGCTTGCTTTCCAATTGCGTAGCCGCCTATGTCCGTGACGACAACTCTGACATTGTCGCTACTGACACCATGAAAAACACTGTAAGAATCGTTGCTAATAGTGCTATGTTTTTAGCCTTTTCAATTTTAAGGTTAGGGCCTAGGGTTTGGTTGGTAAAAAGGAAAAGATTAGAAGAAAATGATCTTGCCGTTATATAACATCTTGAATGATTAGCAGATCCTAATCTGAAACCTTTATTTGTTTAATGATCTAAAATTGGATCATTGATCAACTTTAATTATTTAAAAAGAAGAGAATTTTTGTTAAGAAAATTTAATTTGTATTTTTTTCTTCTTCCATTTTTAGGCTAAATCGTGAAGCGTTTTCTTTTCGTAATATATGGAATTTTTATTACATACTTGTTTTAGCATGCTTTCCCAATCAAAGTATTATAATTCTCTATCACTTCAATTCATGATATTTTTTATGCTCGCTCTGTTGGCTCTTTACAATTTATTTTCAAGTCCTTAAAATTTTAGTTGAGATATGAAGTTATGGACAACTGACCTAGCGGTTTTTACTGATCTTTAGGCGAATTTAGTTACAAAGCTCAAATCCGTGTTCTTCTTGTATTATATAAAATTAAATGATTTATTTTTTAAAAAAATTGAAGGAAAGGATTTGAATCCGACTCTTTGTGCAACTATGTTACCCGGACTCAAGGTGAGTGTCGGATACGGGTATGTATCCTACATGGGTATGCTCGTTTTTTTTATATTTGGAGGATCATACTCCCATAACCATGTCCAAATATGTGTCCGACACAAGTATTAAAGAAAATGAAGAGTTCGAGTAACATAGTTGTGCAATGGTATATTCCTCAGTTATTATTAAGTTAAATACTTAGGTAAAAAATAAATCACGTTTAGTATTGCCAAGTAGTATTATGCAAGAAAAAAATAGATCTAAATAGTTAGAAGAAAGAGATAGAAAAGAACACGTTCCATCATATAAAAAGTTTTGGAATTCATTTTAGAAATTGGCTTTGGTAGAAGAAGAAAAAAGATAATAGTAGTGTACCTCAATATAAAAATCAATCTTCAAATGATAATTTATTAATTAAGTATTTATCATATTTACGGCCATGTTGATTGAGAAATTCTCTCGTTTAACAGCATTGTTGCTACGTCATCTGAAAGTAATTGTTAAAATTAATACAGGTTTATGTCAAAGCAAAGGAATGTTCAGAACAACTTTCAGCAGAGGAGTTTGCTATTCTACTTGGCAAGCACTTCACATCATCTTATCCACAGGTAGTTTCTTGATATTTAAGAATTTATTTTTAATCTTATGAAGAAAGTGGTAGGGAGATGGATGATTCCTTCTCTTTCAGTCTTTCTTAGTATGGGGATAATGTACATTCCTTTTCAGTAGGGTCATGTATTCCCTACATTTGGAAGAAATAAAAGTATGGCATTTCTCTTACAGAGGCATTACTAAAGTTGATGTTATCCATTTTGGTGGCTTGGGCAATTTGAGGTTTAGGGATTTATAACAGGCATGCCACTCTGACTTTTGAGTCCAGTACTCTGGGCTTAATGTATATCACGAATAGCGATAGGTGAATATCGCTAGGTAAAGTGAAACATGAATCTAGGAACTCAACATTCTCCATGTATAAGGGGATTAAAATACAAATGCAATATTTCTGTCCTACAGGATATACCTTAACAATGTTTTGGGTAAATGTATTTGAGTTGGGATGTGAGGTCTTTTCCATCCAGACCTTATTCATTCATCTAGTAACCTTGAGCAGGGAAAACAAACTATAATTTTGATTCACAAATGATAAAGAAACTATTCATGTCAACAATAATAATAAAAAAAAAGAGTCATGTTCAAGAATGGATCTTTACGTATTATTGTTTGGGCTTAATTATATATAAAAAAAAATTCATTACTAAATTTTGAAAAAGAAATCAGTTCAGAGATTTTTTCTTTTCATTAGTCAAACTAATCAAGACAAGAGACCACTGACATCTGAATTTTCTTTTGAGAAATTTAAAATTATTATGTGTTAGTGGTGTTATTTGTATTGCTTATCGGATGTATTAAAGTCAGAGTGGCCTAGAGTTTTAAGCTGAATAGTTTAGAATGATGTTAGAAATCCAGTAGGAGCATTATGAGATTTTTATCAAGTCTACTATTTGAGCTTGTTGAAGTAATGATTCTTACCTCTATAAGCTTAGAGACTTCTTGAATTTCATTTTATTTTGTACCAAAATAAAATAACAAAAATAGCTTTGTTGTGCTCATCAAGTCCTTTTAAAACAAAGTATATGCTTTATTCATTCGCTTTTAGTCATCGTATGACGAGCTTTTCAGTAGGAATATACTTTTGTTTATTCTCTTAAAATATGTTGGTGATGCCTATGAATGAGCTGACGAATTTGTCTTTTTCTTGAACTTCATCGGATTATTTCTTGATTCGCCTTATAGAGCTTTAGCTTAACATTGAGCTAAATCGCTCCTTCATGTCACTCTTTCTATCTCTTTTCATGCATACATCTAGAAATTTATGTATCTTTAAAGGTTGCTTGATGACTTCTTTTCATTAATAAACTTGATATTGAGTAAGTTTCTTGTGAGTGTAAAATACACCTATTGCACAATATTTTGGTATTTGTTGAGCATATAAGATTTAATATAATCTTGAGCTGGCATCATCGAATAACGAGACTAGCATTAAAGAGCATCTTAATTAGCGTTGCTGGACTTGTTGACAAGTTTCTTGATTCCTATTATATCCTTTGTTTTGAAGCATATAAGCTCTGTATAACACTTGGGTCATTTTGGGTGTACCACATTAAATATTATGTAAAATGCTTGCCATTTGACTGATGCATATGTTTGGTATCTCTTTTTTGTAGGTTTTTACTGCAATAGTAAAGGTAGTGGAAAAGCCTTGGGAACGCGTTTCTATAAATGGTCAACCACATGAACATGGTCAGTCTTCCTAATTTTGGGTGGGGTTGCAATAGTTCTGCTTAATATCTGATGAATTTCTTGTGGGATCAACTTCCATCAATAGTTTCGCTTAGTATCCGTTGAATTTTTGTTATCTTGTTTATTGAAGGCTTTAAACTTGGATCCGAGAAGCATACGGCGGAGGCAACTGTACAGAAGTCTGGCATTTTACAGCTGACTTCTGGTATTGAAGGCCTGGCTTTGCTGAAGACAACTCAGGTAAATTTGTTGGTCTTTTTGTATTTCATATAATGCAATTGGCTCATATGCTTTTAAATTTCCTTTCACATGAACAGGAAAAAAAGGCATCTTCTTGTAAAAGTAATTATATTTCATAACATGTTCTTTTCTCCAGGGAATATAAAATTCTTGCAATTTCTATACTTTTCTTCTTAGCTGTCTGTTTGTGCTATACAAGCTGCTTCTGTCGACTTCAGTGCTATGTAGAAGTTGCATTATCCATCTATTATCAGGATACAACTTTGAAATGCTGTTCCATGGTAGCAGAATTGAAATGAGCACCTCTAAATTTCAAGTATATCCATTATTAATGTTCGGTATTTAGCAATATTGACTTGGACACTTCATCTGCTTACAAGCTTCCTTTAATGGGAACAAATTTCACTGAGATTATGGTAGTCATGCAGATAGATTTTTTTTTTTTTATTCTCAGATGGATCTTTTGGATTACATTGTGAATTGACTTTACTGGATCTCAATTTTTTCACCTTTAGCAAGTGGACTGCTCGAAACTTTTCTTGCTTTATTTTCTCAAAAGCATTCTGCAATTGTGCCCTAAAACAATAAAAAGTTTTTGCAACTGAACCAGTAAAAATGAACTGCTGCTCTCCTGGTCTTCCTATCTGTCTCCCAAAAAGAGTTTGTTTTCTCATGTTCATAAATTTATTGGATCTTAATGAAATCTTCTGAATATAATGTTGCTTATTACATTTTTCAAACAATTGGCTAATATAATGTCTTGTCAAAATGAAATAGGTTGTTTAAAATTCATTCATATAACAAGCTCCTTATGAGTGATAAGGAAGAAATTTGAAGTTCTATTCTAAGCTGTGTTATTTTTATAAGATATTTTTCTTGTTTCCAGCCTTGTCAAGAAACATATGAAGGTTTTTATATAGCAACTATATAATTAGCCAAAAGCCAGTATGTGTTTGCCATGTTACTATTTGTTGAAAACAAATCTATTTAAGAAATGCTGGAGGTAGGTATGGATGATATGCCAATCTTATCAAAAGGACACCTCTTGAGTAGTTGTGTTGCTAATTTGATGCAAATAATGTCTCAGAAGTGGCGGTTTACCTTCTGCTAGATAAATGATAAATTCTGTATCTTCTTATCTGTTTCCTCCTTTTACTCATGGTATTAAACCTCATAACACTAATATGGTTAGTGCTAATAGTGCACAAGGGGGTAGTTTCTTGGGCTAAGCAATTACAAGTGAAAAACCTTAATATGGTTAGTGCTAATAGTGCATGAGGGGGCAGTTTCTTGGGTTAAGCAAATACAAGTGACAAAGTCTGTTGTACTCATAATAGGATCTTCTAATTCATCGGATGATGTATTCCTAGGCCCTAAATACGCCATGTGTCCTCTAATGCTGGTCATATCTGTAATCGGGTTTCAATACTTGCCCCCTGTATCCTCTAGTGCTACACACATGCACTAATTTGTTTTTTTTTTTTTAAATGGTCAGCACGTATGCACCTTGTTGAAGCAATCATTATTGCTGATTTTTATAACACATTTCAAGGCACAGGCAGTATAATGTCTTGTCAACATAATATAAGGAGAAAATTGAAGTTCTGGTCTCATTTGCTACATCTTGTAAAATTCTTCAATTTTGGTACTTGTTTGAGGACTAAGATTCAAAAGATACTCTTTCATTTCTATCCTTTAAGCTAACATCTTTTTTATTTCTTTGCTGATTTTTGGAGTATGTGACTATGAACAGTCAGGATTTGAAGGGTTCATCAGGGACAAATACACGGCTCTTCCTGAAACGCGAGAAAGGATGCTGGCAACAGAGGTCACTGCATCTTGGAGGTATAATTTCTTTTCTATTTGTTAATATTTGATGCTAAGTTAAAGAAGGCATGTGGGTGATTTGTTATTGAGTATATGCAACAGTGTAAAAGTCTTTTCTTGAAGATAGCTTTGATCATGCTTCAGGTTTGTTTTATATGAGTTTGATGCTAATATAATACACTGGCCTGTTGGCTTGATTCTTAGACCTTTTGTTTTTGTTTGAATTTAGAGGGTGCTAAGTTATTTGACCGAAATAAATGTGGTTTGTGGATGCAGGTATTCATATGAATCTGTCTCTAGCATCCCTCAAAAGCCACTTTACTTCAATGACCGATACTTGAATGTTAAAAAGGTTTTGGCTGATACTTTCTTTGGTCCTCCTGAAGGGGGGGTATATAGTGCATCTGTTCAAAGCACTCTTTTTCAGATGGCAAAGGCTGTACTTAGCAGGTTCTCTCTCTCTCTCTCTCTCTCTCTCTCTCTCTCTCTTTTGCATGCTCGTGCGCACATATTGTGTACTCTCACACATCGTTACATGTGCACCAGTGCATGCACATACATGCTGTTACAACTCTCTAGTTTTAGACCACTGAACAACATAATGGTTTTGGTTTTTACTTGCTGCTGGTGGGAGAATTGATTTCATCTTTGTTTTAATGATTTTTAGGTTCACTGAAATATCATCAGTTCAATTAAAAATGCCAAATATCCATTTCTTACCTGTTAATATATCAAGCAAGGATAACGGCAACATTGTCAAGGTACAACTCTTTACCATTTGATATCTGCCGAATAGTACATACTGGAATGCAAGTAAACTGATCATCTGAAAGGTCTGGGGAAGAATAGGTGTGGGGTGTGCGGTAGAACTCAAATAGAATATGAGGAATTGATAAAAGTTAATACATTGGATTGAAGAGGTCTCTAGATAACGATATTTGACGGTCTAAGCTAAAAAACAATTTTCGAGTTCAGTCAGCTAAAACCTTCAAATGGTGTTGAAGATTTCTCTCATGTTTATAGCCCTGTTTGGTCACCTGCTTCTGTTGTCCACTTGCTGCTTTTACATTAACCAGTGTCCTTTGTGTTAACTTTGGACTTTGTATTTTGTTTGTATACTCCAGAAATTTATTATTTTTCGCCCTTTTTCCATAAATGTAATTGCTTTTAGTTAGACCTTTCAATTCAGACCCAAACCCGAAAAATTCGACCAATCCACCGAAACCCAAACCTGATTTGACCAGAAAACAACCCGAACCCGATCCAACCCGAAACCGAAAAATGACCCGAAAATTTTAAAACCCGAATTGACCCAATCCGAATTGACTCGACCCGAAATCAATCCGACCCACCCTATTGATAGGTCTACTTCTAGTGCTTCTAATAGTTTGAGTCTTGCTGATCAAATGTTTAGTTATGTACTATATGGATTTACCCTGGAAAAAGTGAACCTTTCTTGGTGACATTTTATGATTATCTGATGATTTCTGCAGTTCGATGACGATGTTTTTCTACCGACGGATGAACCTCATGGATCGATCGAAGCTAGCTTGAGCCGTTTCTGGTCAAAGATGTAGTTGCTACTAGACAAATGTACTATGGTCGAACAATGGTATGAATTCTGCTTCATGCTTGTTCATTATTTAATAATCAGCAGGATAATCTCTTTTATTTATGTTAAAGAAGTACCTTCTTGCACATGTTCATGTGTAATACTTAAAAATATAAAACAGTTAGTGCTTTTTGTTAATATATAATAAACTAAAGCTGTAAGCACTAAGCATGAATTACATTTTTTTTTGTTCCTTTTTTGTTTTTGCTGAAATTGGGAATTTCCATCAATAAGATCTAGATACCACCAAACATACATTTAGGTTATGTTTAGGGATGACAGCGGATATGATATTTGCATTTTTTGTATTATCCAAATCCGAATTCGTAAAACTGTTTTAAAATTCGAATCCGTATTTAATCCGCATATTACTATCCGAATTCGAATCCGAATTAAATAACATTATTTGCCGGATATCCGAATCCGTTAAAAATCATAATTCAATAAATCAATTTTTTTTTTATAAATAAAAATATAAAATCAAACAAAAATTATGTGTTTTACAAATAAGCGGATTCTGATTTTTGGATATCCGAATCCGTGAAGTAATGCGGATTCGGATAATGGATATCTGAGGTTTCATATCCGCATCAGCTTCGAATTTGCTGTTGATAGTAATTATAATATTCGAATTCGGTTTTTATCCAAATACGCAAAAAATGGATCGGATATTGGAATTTGTATTTTAAATTTTAAATTGCTATCCCTAGTTATGTTTGGTAGTGGTAAGAAGGATGGAAAAAGGGATGAATGATTTTTTTTTTTTTAATCTAATGATTGTGATCATAACAAAATATGTTATTGAAATATGGTAATTTTGAATACGATATGAAAATATGATAAGAACATGATACGTTTAATAAAAATAAAAATAGTGTAATAAACACGATACTACGTTTAAATACGACTAACATGATATGCATTATATTCCTGTTTAGGATTTTAACATATTCAATAATTTATGATATTATATTTACACGATTAATATAAAAAAAATATAAAATATGACATGTATATACGAATTGTTAGAATAATTTATATGTTACTTTATATTTCAACTTCTTTTATTAGAATTTTTTTCTTCCCTTCACCTTTCCATGCTCTTACCAAATAAAGTAGTATTAAGTTTCATAGGCCCAAAAACTTCTCAATTTCTTGATACCAAGCTAAATGCTACCCCCAGTTTGCTACATAATGAGCTTATATTGTTCCGACAATATTCAACTCTTTTACAAGATTATATTGTTCCGACAATATTCAACTCTTTTACAAGATTTCAGCATAGACCTCATGGGTCTGGTCGGATAGAATTTTTTTTTTATTCAAGTCTGTTTCAGATCAGGCTCAAACGAGCTTGCAAGTTCGTTTTATTATTTAAAAAATATTAAAATATTATTTTTATTTTTATATTAATATATATATATATTATAATTAAATTTAAATAATTTTTTAATTTATATAATTTTTTTTATATTAATAACTCGAACCGATTTAAATTACCAAATTTTTTTATCAAAACTTGGTCCAATTCAAGTCGAGTTTATCGGACAAGATGAATTATCCAACAAGTCTAGCATTATGTTAGTTCTTCCTTTCGGCCATTTTTCTCCAAGTTCAGAACGGACAGCAACAATTTTGAGTCGGTCAACATAGCTGGAATCACCATCTTCTCTAGTTGATGCCCTCCAATGAGACCAATTTCTTTTGTGGCAAAGTTGGCGTGAACCAAATTTATCTGAACCTGAAAAATCTATTCAATCCATTCAAATCCGAATTCGATCAAACTTGATTTGATTAACAATTCAATAATTTGAACTTGTTCAACCCAAAAAATTTAATTCAAATTCGAATGATCCAAAAAATTAATCTGAAATGACTCGATTAAATTAATTTAATTTTAAAACTCAAATCCAAAATAAATTAAATCTAATGATCCTTACCCGAAAATTCAAGGATTTGAACTTAAAATGACTTGAATTCAATAACTTTGAACCAAAAAATTCGATAGTCAAACTCAAAAAACTTAAATTCAAATTGATTTTAAATCGAAATCATTCGAATCCTAAATAACCAAAAAAATTTCCAATCGGAAATGATCAGTTCCAAACAAGGTAAAAACAAGGTCTTTCTTCTACGTGCTATCAAAGATCTCTTCAATCATTTACTTCGTTTAACTTCAAATTTCCAAACACTGGTAAGAGAAACAGGATACAGGAAGCGAGTAATCCTATACTTTTGAAACGAAACAAGTTCAATGTGAATGAAGAATTCCAAATCCGCAACTCCAAAACTTCATCAAGCCTTTTTTTAGATTGTAACATGAGATGAAGGGAAAATGTTATAGATGTTGAAATTCAAACTCTAGATAATGTCACTTTCAAAAAATGGCCAAAGAATAAAAAATCGAACCGATCGGACCTCCAATTTTCGATTCAACTAGTCGGTTCAACTATAACAATAATAATAATAATAATAAAAAGGAAAAATCAGAAAAAAAATTCTAAAAAATAAAAAATAATACAAATTATTTTTTTTTCGATTTTAGCTTAATTTTTGAGTCTTAATTCGTAACCAATTGGATTAAAAAAAGCCCAAAAACAATAAAAATTTTATTATTTCCGATTTTATTGGAGTTTTCCGATTCCCGATTCCTGGTTTTTAATCAGTTCTTACCGGTTTGACTTTATTCCGATTCTATGGCAGTGGTTGAACTGCGAGACCTGCCGATTCCCGATTGAACTGGCTAGTCTAATCCGATTTTTTATCATTAAGAGTGACTGCATGAACCAACTGAACTAAGCTCCGGATTCAAAATTCATCAAGCCTTTATTTTAGATTGTAACAATCAATACCCTCCTACCATCAAACTGTACTAATCATGCGCAGTCCTGACATTAAAACTGTCTATCCAACTTATTCTATCCATCTATGATCTCAGCACATTAGAAGTGGTGCTGTTTGCAATTTGACAGGAAATATTAATGGAGGTAGGGAGCGAAAACTTCCAAAACTTTCTTGTAAACAGGTTTCTTGAACTCCACTGCCTGCACAAAATGAGAAATGAACAGAAACTATTAAATAAGATACGGATATGTGTCCAACAAGAGTATGTTTAATTTTTTTTTTAATGTTTTTTCATGTATTTGGAGGGTCATATCTCCATACCCATGTCTGGATTTGTGTCGGACATGAATACTTCAAAAAAAAATGAATAGTCGGAGCAACATAGCCTCTAATTGATACAAAATGGTAAGAGTAAGGAGTACCCACAAGCTCAACTGTTTGCTCTGGTGTCATCCATGACCATTCACCAAACTCGGGTTTCTCAGTCCCATCACCCAGAAGATTGATTTCTTCTTCCTTCCCAGTGAATTTAAGGAGAAACCTGTTTGTAATGGTATATTTAAAGGGACGTCCACATAGCATGGGAAATCAAAACAAAGGGAAATTTAAAGTTAACCGAAAAACAATAGTTGGATATGTCACTTTTGGAACCAATGCTAACATGCGCATATGAACATTGCAGAATAAACTTCGAAAGCTGTTGGTAGATTTGAACTTGCTTCTGCTTTCTACCAAAATCCAATTCTAGTCAAAATGAAATGACTGGCCTAAGTTCCTTAATCAAAAGTTGAGCTGTACAATGGCTGTGTAAGACAGACAAACGACTCACATGCTTCTACTATCTTCCAAATCCAATTCAGAGCAAAACCAAATGACTGGTCTAAGTTCACCGATCAAAAGTTGAGTTGTGTGATGGCTGTGTAAGACAGACAGAGCGACACGCACAGATAAATAAATGCATGGCATGCATGCATGCATTATATATATATATATATATATATATATATATATATATATATATTTGGATATGGGGGTTTATTGATGCATAGTTGGGAAACTATACCATTTATCATTTGTTGCCTCAATCTATACCAACCTAATACAACCAACTTAAAATTTTGTCTTTCCAGCCCATATATATAGTGCAAACTACCTACTTTAAGGCTGATCCAAGCACTCACCACTTTTGAGCTTGACCTTTCCAGTCTGAACCCCATTGATGTTTCAGTTTTTCCCTAACTTCTGATGGGAAGTCGTATGTCAGCCAATAAGGTACCTGCATGGCAGAACCAATAAATGGATACACTCCAGGTAAGACATGAATGAGAAAAGAGCAGAATTTGAAAGAACTGAAGAAAGTAAATCTCAATAACATATGCAAAACATTATATTTGGATCACTAATATAGTAAAACTCATGAACCCCGTAGCTGCCAATTTATAATTTAAACATAAAAATGAGTTGAACTTCCTTGTACGTGTGTAAAAAGGAGTTGGACATTGATACACAAGAGAAAAACCACGAACTAAGATGCCACTAAAACACTTTCTCACTGTTCCTGTAACTACTACTAACAAAAGCACATAAACCCTCAATTTTCTTTAACTTTATATATATAGAACTTTCAATTGCGGCTGAATCTCTATATATAAAAAAATAATAACAAATACCAATTATTTCAGTCTGCTCAAACTGAACTTTTCTCCATTGAATCACGGTCTAAGTGAATGTGAATCTATCCAAAAACAAGCTGGTTGCAGGTTATCCTGCTTATCAAACAATTCATACCACCCTCCCTCTTTTTTTGGTAGCTGTACTCTATTTTATGGTTTTACTAGTAAGTCACACCTTAGCCTAGCATCACTGGGTTCCAAATTATGAAGCACGGACACTCCATGCAGGGGACTATTCAAGTGTCGGACACGGCTCCGACACGGCAGAATACGTGCCGGACATACGAGGACACGTCAAAAAAATAAAAATAAAATCAGACATGGTCAAGTCACGTTCGGTTTGGACACGTCCGGACATGCGATGAAGGGTTTTTTTTTTTGTTGCATTTTTCCCCCAAATATGGAATCAACAATAAGCAAAATCCCATATCTTAAGGAAGTCAAATGCTTCAAATCCATAAAGAAAAAGAAAAAAAAAACAGAGAGAGAAACAACAAGAATAAAGAGTTAAATGCTAGAAAGCGTTTGGAGTAGAAAGTAAAGTATCAATATAAATATATTACAGGGATTAAGAACGAGAGAAAAAGAAGACAGAGGCGGTACAAAATGAGACAAGTATGAAAAGAATTATCTTGTTGGCCTTTCGGCCTTTGAGTTTGAGCTATTTGGTCTTAATGGGTTTTTTAAGATTCAAGTTTTTAAATTCAAAACTAATTTTAAAAAACTGAAAAGCTATTTGCATGTTAATATTTGATTGAAAAGTATCAATTTTACATTTTTATAGTATAGTATATTATAATATAATATAATAAATATTTTTTATTGCTGTGTCCTGCCGTACCCGTGTCCTAATTTTCTAAAAATTCCCATGTCGCTGTGTTTGTGTGGTGCAGTACCCATATTGCGTGTACGTGTCCATGCTTCCTAGGTTCCAAAGAAAGAGTGTAATGTAAAAATGAGAAAAATAGAATGATGATAGGAGCACCGGCTTCATCCAACTAGTCAAAAACTTAAATATAACAAAACAAATAATCCATATTTGATGGTTCAAAAAGCTTTGCACCATTTCATTCTAAACAATTAGCACTTAGAGCAAAAAGCTTTGCTCCATTTCATTCCAAACCAATTAGCACTTAGAGAGACAGCTTGTCAATTTTTGGGTGTCAGAACATCCAGTATTGCTAAGCCATCATATACCTGATTAACTGTCAAGATGATCATGACCTTTGGATTATGCATGCACAGAAATTTTCTCAGTTTTTCAATTTGAAATGAGTTTTCGAACATCAATTCCAGAAGCTAACATTAAATTATCATTGAGGCACAAGAGATAAGAGCCCACATAGACATTTAGGTTTCAAAGCTTATTAGTTCAGAAGCAGCTGTTTAAAATGTGTGGTTAAAGAATAATGGCAAATGAAATTACTCCCCATATCAGACATTCATATTAGTTTTAATAGGGCAAAATATATCTAAACTATGAAATCCAAGCTGCTCCCAAGAAGCTGTTTGAAATACACGATATTCAATCTATACTAATATATAAAACTATTTATTGAGTTTGGTATCACAAGTCAATTTCCATAAATAAGAAACTTATAATAAAAGAACATCCACTAGTAAAGGTATATTAGTGTTTCACTTTTTCCTTAAAAATATGTTAGATCTATATCTTCTTAAAGTCACGTTTGTGACTATTTTTCTCCAATCTAAGAAACCATACATTCAATTACTCCTCTCTTTTATATTTTTCAGAAAATTATAAATTCTTTCAACATTTATCCAATGATAAAATTATTCATTTATTTCACCCACTAAGTGCTTTGTTCTTGAATTTCTAATTCTTTCCTAGAAGAAAAATGCAATCTAAAAGCACTTGTCGCCCACTCCCACCCCCACCCCCTAGCGTGTGTTCAGTAGCTTCTTCCACTAGTAATGCCAGCAGGATAAAAGAAAATATCAATGCAATTCTTGAGAAGAAAAAATAAAGGATGTCTTAAACCTCTGCAAGAACTTCAGCTGAGCTAACACCTGTTTCTTCCTTTAATTCTCTAAGGGCCGCAACTTTTGGATCTTCACTGTCATCAATCCCACCCTGTGCATCACTAAATCTCATGTAATGCAAATTTGAGTAAAACTTTATATTCGTAAAACAGCTCCTATCCCATTAGAAGTTTCAAAGTGTAGATAACTGCAAGATATAGCTATTAATTCGAAAGGCATAACTTCTAAAGTAGTGGAGCTCCAGACTGGAGGCAGCCGAGAATGTTACTCAAAAGGATCAAAGATGATGAATGAGGAGAAGGGGCTAATTCAAACAGATTTGAATGATCACGAGATAGACAATGAGACAAACCCAAGAGGAGAGAGAGCCTAGACAATTCATTTTGAATACAGGAAACTCCACGTAGGAATTACCAAGGTGGCGCGTATACTATAAAATCTCAAACACTTATTATGGTTTTCATTTTTCACAAGTCACAACTCAAATACAAGGAAAAATAGTCATAGATCTAGAGCACTGTTATGCAAATCCTCACATAAAGGTCCACTAATGTAAATTAAATAAAGCGAAGGCAAATCCCCTGCAAAATAGGTGGCATGCCAATTGTAATCAACCTTATCACAATCTATTCCCTTGGAATCCAATGAAAGAAAATGACTTTTCCCTTACTTTCCTGCTGAATTAGAGGATTGGAAACTTGAGCTTTTTCAAGGGAAATGGAGGAGTGTTGACAATCCCTCCTTTCCCTCCTAACTCAAAATTTACCCAAACAAGGTCAGGGTTTCCCCTTTCCCCAACTTTTCTTTCTCTCCCCTCAATCCAACCAATTGCTTTTTAAAATTAATAATAATAATAAAAAAAAAAACTGCTACCATGGATGTAATCAAAAGCCAGTTCTGTTAACTGGGAATAATGTTAGAAAGACAAACAACTATAAAGAAACAAAATCATAACATAAAGGAACCTGTGGCATTTGCCAAGCATTGGGAATATCTAGTCTCGATGCAGAAAAAATCTACAAAAAGGGAAAAAAAAAAAAAAAGAAGAAAAGAAGAAGAAATGTCAAATGAGTAAATTCATTATACAATATGAAACCCAAAACCCAAAAACTGAATTGAGAGGAAAAACTGCAGGTAATAAAGACCTTTTTGGAGGAATTGATGAGACAAATGCCCACATTTCTCCTGTAACCTTGAGGAGCAGCTTCCATGGAGGATGATGAAGAACAGCGAGTGCAGGAGAATGGAGTTTGAGGCTTCCAAGGATTGGAAAATGTAGAGGAATAAGAAGGATATTCTGGGATGAAAGAAATGGGATTGGAAGGGACAATAAGAGGGGCACGATGGAAAGGGGAATAAAGGAAAAGGGACCGGCAGCATAAAGCCATTTCCCAATTGCTTAAATGTTTTTTTCAGCTTCCATTTCAACAACCTAACTATATTTGTTTTGTCACGTATAAAGTTACTGAATAATATCAAATATGAATAAAGTCTTAAATTTAATTTTAATTTTAAACTACATTTAAATTTTTTTAGTATTTTTAACAATAAATCTTATATAAATGGGTTTAAATTAGAGGTTCATGGGTTGGGTAGAGTCGGGCGGCGATATGAATTTTTTCACATTTTTTATTCAAGCTTGATTCGTAGGCTTGAATTACTGTTCACAAAATATTAAAAAAATATATTTTTAAATTAATATTTATATTTTTTTATAATTAAATTTAAATAAAAATTTATTTTTTTATTAATAAATAATAATTTGGATTGGTTCGATCCGAATTGAAAAAATACTTATTCAAATTTGATCTAATACGAATTGAATTTGTTGGATCTGATGAATAATTCAACCCTTGAACAAATCTAGACTAAATAAACAAATAAGGTTCAAGTAGACCTCATTGTTCTCATGACCTAATTATGTCTTTTTTATGTGGAATATTAACCGTTATTTGGATAAAATAAATATAATACAATTAATTAAACGAGAAAAGATCAATGTTTTTAAAAATCGGATAGGAAATTCAATTGGTTGAATTTTTAATTTTCGGTTTAATTTGTCGATTCAATTAAAAGATGTATTGATTGATGAAATCATAATTATTGTTTTATACAAATATTAAATATACTAAACATTTAACAAAAAAATAAACTCGATTTAATGATAAGGTAATTAATTCAAAGCTTAGAAGTGTTTTAATCGGTCTTGGAAATTTAATGCAAATTAGTTTATCTATTACAAAACTGAATAATTTAGTTTATTTACTTTTAAAATTGAAACAAAAAAATAAAATCACTAATTAGTATAACGAAAACTGTTAAAAAAGCTAACGTGTCATTTAACCTTGTGTTTATTTGATGATGTGGCACCAATAAAATATATTATTTTAAGCTGACGTTGACAAAATAACAAACTAAGTTGGCAAAAAATAATTTGATATGACATTTTTGCCAACTTAGTTTGTTATTTTGCCCACGTCATCTTAAAATAATATATTTTATTGGTGTCACGTCAGCATTTGACATCCACGTCATCAAATAAACACAAGGTTAAATGTCACGCCAGTTTTTTTAACAGTTTCTGTTACACTAATCAGTGATTTTATCATTTTGCTTCAATTTTAAAAGTACATGGATTAAATTAACCAATTTTATAATAGAGTGGCTAATTTGCACTAGATGGTATAATACAATGACTTCCTAAGTATTTTGACCGTTTTAATCCTACCACTTGCAAATTGTTATATCCATAAAAATCTTAAGGTTGCGTTTGAGAACTTGAATTTCAAAAGTGGATTTAGATTTTAAAAATAGTATAAATTGTATATAAAACAAATGTAAATATAACATTGATAATTATTTTTTCAAATTCATGGATTTATTGAATGTCTATTTATTGGTAATTTTGAAATACCTATTGATATTTATGAATTTGAAATTCATGTTTTTATACATTTCAATTATATAATCGTATTGAATTTTAATTATTTTATACATAATGTATATATTTCATTCTCACAATTTATATAACAAATGAAATTCAAAATTTTAAATTCATGTTTCCAAACATAATATAAGAATATTTTAGTAATTACACTACTTAGATCCTTATATATAAGGTAAACCTTCGTAGAGACAAACCAAGATAATTCACATTCTCTACACTCTTCCCTTTATTTATTTACATTATTTCTCTCAATTTATTGAGTTATCACTGACTTGAGCGTCGGAGTACCAATTCCGACGTCCCTGACCATCTTTATTTTACAAATTTTCTCGTCAAACGATCACGATAAATTTAAACATCAATATTGACGCCGTATGTGGGAATCGACGAGCCATATGCTCACAACCGAAATCTCATTTGGATTTTAAAATCCCAAACCCAAAAAAATGAGTTAGCTCTTGATAGCCTATATTTTCTTATGCATTTTCCCAACCGATAATATGTTGGATTTCTATGCATAATATTTGTTGATATTGTAATATTGTATGCTCTCGTTAGTAGGCATTAATGGATGCTATCATGCTTTTTACAAAACAGACCAAAATATTTGAGGTTATTCGATTAAAAACTCAGTCTAAAGTTTCTTTTTGTAAGCTGAATTCTGAAATTCTTATTTACAAGTTGCAAAGAAAATTTCATTGCTTAGATTCCATTTTTATTTTGTAGGAATCGTTTTGTTGCAAAGTGATACTTGGGTTTTGTAAACCAACCTCTAAGCATGTGATTATTAGTTCTTTCATTGAAGAAAAACATTTGAGTAATTTTGAAGGGAAAAAAATGGAACTGTTTCGTTCCCAGGTTGAAAATCGAACATTGTTGCTTAATTTACTTCTTTGCAAATCATTTTGCTTCAAAATAACACATGGGCTTTGTAAATCGTCCCCTAAACATTCAATTTCTGGCTTTTGATTCAAGAGAAACATGAAGCAAATAGGTGGATCTTGTAAAGACCCAAACGGATCAAAAAAATAAGAATTTTTGTTTGTCTTCTCGGGTGGGAACAACCAGTTCCAAGGAAGGAGATAATTGCATTAACAAACTTTTGATATTTCAAATTTGCCTTAAGGAATAATTGCATTCCAGCCCCTAATCAAATTCATAATATTTCAAGACTTTTGCAATTAAGTCCTAAAAAAAATTCAATTACACCATTAACTTCATGATTTCACTAAATTTTGTGATCCAACACTAAAATTGCTCACTCATATGTTTCAATAATATCATGCCATATATGACAAGTTTGCTCTCAATAATTAGTCCTTCAATTATTACTTGGTTATACTACTAATCATTTATTATCAATACATGTGACAATATACATATGGAATCTCATGATTTTTGCCACATAGAACATTCTATTGATGGCAAAGCCTATAAAGCTTTATTCTACAATCTTATTGTCTAATATTTACCTTGATCATTGTTATCCACTTTTAATATCATTAGCGAGATTAAAAATAATTATACATACTTTTTAAGATATATATTAAAAAATAATTGAAAGTTTTTAATCTTGTTTATAAAAAATGAATATTACGTTTAAAATTACATGGTAATTTTGTATGACACATAATGTTAATTTTGGTTGTTATGTGGTGGTATCTCTTTTTCTATCACTTTAAATATTTTAATCGATCATATTAGTGATTTATTTAGTAGAGTTATTTAATGGAACAATTTTTGTGTGAAACATGATCATGTTCATATTATGTGACAAATTTGTCAAATATAATTAAAGAATGATTAACAATTATCAAGTATTAAAAAAACCAAATCAAGAAACCCTTTAGACAATATGGTTGAGGCCTTGAGGGATTGTTTAGCACTTGTTGCCTTTATGCTATTTCAGGTAATACTAGTAATAAACTATTAGTATAATTTTTTTTTATTCAAAAATATTGGTTAAATTATCTTAGACTTCATTTGAATGGATGATGCGATTGATTTTGATAAAATTGAAAAATAATAGTGAATGTGAGATTTATTATTTAAGCGGTGAAATAAAAATTAATAATGAAATATGTATTTAGATGCAAAACAATTACGGTAAAGTGAATTATAGTAAAAAGTGAAAATAATTATTAAAAACATTAGATAAAATTTATAAAAAAATCATAAAGAAAATCGTAGACTGAGGAAAGAAAATTGTTGCAAATATTGGGATTTGAACTCCTGCTGAATGTCACTTCTTAAAAATATTGCATGAACCAATTTGACTAAAATTCAGATTCAAATTATTTAATATTTATGAAATTAATAGATAATAGAAAATTACTAAATAATAATTTTATTTTAAATAATTGAAAATTTAAAATGATAGTAATATATCAAATAACATTTTTTATTATCTATAGTAGTTATTTATTTCCTAATTAACTCAAAATAATTATATAGTAATACAATTTAGTTATTTGTTAGTTTATTATATAGTAATAAAATTTATTTATTGTATTAAATTAATAAAATTAATTTTCAAATTTTAAATAAAATTAAAAAAGAAAACCTTAAATTAAAAAAAAAATTGATCATTGTTATCCACTTTTAATATCATCGCACAAAGTGCCTATACGTGCATGATTTTTTAAACTTCAATGCCTCATCCTATTACTTGCCTTTTATTGTTGGCTTTGGGTATAATAACCCTTGTCGTCGAGAACACGATGAACGATCATTAGTCAGGATGAGTTGATACATGGACCTGTATGCCATAAGATTCTTGGTCGTTTTTAACACTTGGTAGTAAACTCAAGCTAAGAGCAACAAACCTGCACTTAGCAGGAGACACGAAACTTAAGCATAATGACCTACACTCATGTGAGAAAATATCTTCAGATGTTTTGTGATTTCTTCGATTTATACTCTTACATGGAATCACTTGAAACTACATTATTTCATAAAAGTCCCCAAGATAGAAGCTTTCTCAAGCATATTATCTCGCACGAAACTTTCTCAAGCTCTCCGAAGCAGACCAACCACATTATTTGTTTGAAGCTCTTACTCGCCAAGACCACAATCCCAATAAGATATTATTTTTTGATTTCTTCGGACTATGCTTTCACATTGATGCGAACCCTAGGGGTTAAACCCTTTGAACCCACTAACAAATTGAAATACCCTAACCCCAATAAAGCCAAGATCCGGCAATGAAAACTTAAACCCTGTGAAATCCTGTTTCAAAGAACCTAGATAAGCTAAGCTAGCTAGACCCTAAGAACACTTGTTTCAAGAACCTAAGTTTGATAGGAAGAACGCCACAAAGAAAGGAATTCTTTGATAAGTTCGCTAGTTCTGTCAATAACTAAAAAGAGTGAAACACTAACTTTGAATAAAATTCAAACTCAATAGATTAATAATGGTTGTTGAAGTAGATGGCTAAATAAGGGTATTTATAGCCTCCCTACTAACGCTAATTCAGCTAGCCTAAGAACTCCTAGTACAAATGAAACTCCTTGACAGCCAAGGCTTACTACTTACATAATTAAATGAAAACTTAACTATGGGCTGAACAAGCTCAAGCCCAAACCTAATTAAATTAAAACGATGTCCAACAAGTTTAATGAAGATAGACCCCACAAGCCTAATGGACATAATACATAAATCAGGCCCAAAAGCCTAAGTAATTAAAAGACCCAACTAAAACTTCTAATTTAGGCGTCACATCATTAATGAATTGGTCCCCACTTCATATTAAATAATGAACTAAAAACAGGCCCACTAATTCATTAAGATTGCCACCCCCTTGAATTCCTCTATGGCCCATCATGTGAAGCTTGGATCACATGGACCAATTCTTGGTCTTCCTCATTCAAGCAGCCCAACTTGAAAGGTCTGACATTGCTTAAAAGATTTGTAGATTCTTCCCAAGTCCTTTGCACCAATACTTTCATAGCTTCCTTGAGCTTCTTGGATCTTGACCTTGTAATAGGCCCAATTGGAACATGCAATGGATCTTGAAGTCCAATACCAGTTTGGTTCTCATCACACATGGAATCGCTTGAAGCTATATTATCTCATAAAAGCTCTCATGGAATCGCTTGAAGCTACATTATCTCATAAAAGCTCTCAAGATAGAAGCTTTCTCAAGCATATTATCTCGCATGGAACTTTCTCAATCTCTCCAAAGAGCACCAACCACATTATTTATTTGAAAACATCTCTTAGTTATATCATCTCCATCGCAACCTTAAAAAGTCCGAAATGTTCTGTCGCAGGACGTCGGCTCGTTAAGTGTGACATTGGAGAAAGAATAGAGGAAAAGACGACTTAATTCCTCTTAAATTAAAATTGAGGGTTTGAAAACGACCTCGAAAAAGAAATGGAGTCGCCACCAATCTTTTTTGGCTAGGTGTGATCGGCCACCTATTAAAATCGGTTTTTATAAAATATTTTAAAATTAATTAAAATATTTTTTAAAACCAATTTTGAAGTCTGCGCTTTGAACCAGAGAAAAGAAATGTGGGTTCGGGAGTCGGTAACGTGTGGGGAAGGATTAGCACCCCCACAATGCCCATATAAAACGATACCTTATTAATCGTGTGTTATCTCGAGTCTCGATAAAGTCGATTTTAAATTTGGTGTTTAAAAATAATTTCCTTAAAAAAAAACATCTATTTGAAAATAATCCGGAATTTATTAACATAAAATTTTTCATATTTTTCGACAAACTCGACAAAACATGAAATTTTTCCTTAATTTTGAAAATTTTCCGAATCATCATTGTTTTTGAAAAAGAAAGATATTCTATCGTTAATGATAATTGATAATATCCTCCTATATCAAGACTTGCATCCATCGCAATTAGATTCCCAACTTTCCCCCTATATATGCATGTGGCTACTTACTTCCTAGTTTCTCCTTCCCAAATGGAGATCATAAACTTTTAGCAAAAATGGTGCACTATGAAAAACATACTCTTCCGATCGTATATCACCCTTATGATATTGAAAAACTAACAACTACTTGTTGAATGACCATGGCAAACCATCGAGCACCCTTCTCTTATCTACCACTGATGAGAACTTAAAAAGAAACAAATTCTCCTCAGACCTATAATCTCTTAAGTATTCTTATCTTATAGCATCCTTGTTAAAGGGACGTTCCATCCATTTAATTTCTTCCCCTTGTTTACCCATTGCCAATGCTTCATTCGGTTCTACCCCATCCATCATTTTCCTCTTTTGTTAATGTCAGATGACGCCAAAAACCTTCCAACTCTTACTCCATCTCCACTAGCTATCCACAAACTAATAACTACACTATTACTAGAACCTCAAAGACCACCCAAAGACTATCCTAAGGTAGAACAGCTCTTGTACCAGACAAGACTCCTCCCACAGAACCTTAGATCCTGATGAGACTTCTCAGCTTTTATAGTAATTAATTAACTACAAATTCTACCTCTTCTACCGGACAAGACTCAAAGAAACACCTTTTATAGAACCCTATATGTTGAGGAGATTTATGAGCTTTTACTAAGAGAAATTATCTTTGAGTTTCTAAATTTCATAAGCAGGGTTAGCAGGATGATACATACCCATTAAGGTATATTTAAAAAAATGAGACATCTGACACTCTCTTAATCCTATTTTCGAAATTAAAAAACTTCACTGTCAATTTATTAAAAATAAACTCTTATATTAATTAATTAACTACTGCTTCATTTAAAATATATTTTTAATTCATAGGCTTGGAGGACAAATGTTTTTACATTTCTTATTATATCCCTAAAATTAGATAAAAAATTTATTTAAACTAATGGTAAGATGACAAGTGTCATTGTTTGATTGACTAGTTTAAAATATGTTTAGTTTCCTTTTTTTTCTTTCCTTTTCCTCCTTCCCTTACCCCTACCGCAAGCCAAGGAGGATCGAGTTGAGCTCTGACGTCGAATTCGTCGAGGAGGGCCAGAATGGAGCTCCTGGCATTGGATCGATGCCAAGAGCGGCCAGATCTAGCCCTACACACGGTGTGTGTCTCAGTCGTCAAGCGCCATCTAGTAGTAATGTCTAGATCCAAGCTCTTCGATCGTCCAAATTCAACCTTTATTGTCTAGTAACTTTCTCTGATCATTAAAAAAAAAGAAGAAAGAGAGAAAAAATAAATTTTTAAAAAATAATATATATATATATCTATAAATTACAAGACAAGATAAAGAAAAACTATAATTTAAATAAAATTATTTAATAAATAATTAGCTCTATGCATGCCCCCGTTTTATAAATATTTCTTCTCATATCTATTAATTGTAATAATTGTTTTTATTACCTGAATTTATAAATATTATTTGATTCTCTATAACATGTCAACTAACTTTATTTTAGGAAATAATTCAAAAAAAAAAACTTTTTTAGGAAATAATTCAAAAAGAAACACTTTTTTTTTTAAGGAAAGGCCAAGATTTAAACAATAGCATCTAACGATTGTTATTTAGTCGCGTATCTATAGCACATTTGAATAGTCGCCTTTTACTCAACTAAACCTCCGCCTCTGCTTTCGTAAAAAAACCTGCTAATGGACAAGCTCCTACAACGTGGCCATGTTAGAAACCATGAACCTAACTCTTCTTCCTCATTATTACTTGTCAAAATTTCCTTGTCAACTCTCCACTTGCCGTTTGGTTGCCAAGAAAATATCAGAATTTTCGATGGAGAAAGTGAATTACCCAGAAGGTTTCTCTTTTCTCTTGTTGCTCATCGTTGTTGAACTTTTTTTTTTTTTCTTTCTTCGCTTTCTTTTTGATTGTTTGTTCTTAATCTCTTCTGTTTACTGATATCTGCATTGTGGGTTTTGGGTGATTAAGATAAAATGGATTACAGGAGAGAAGCAGAATGTATGGGCAAAGAAGCATGTGAATCTAATTCAACCAAAATGAAGCGTCTTTCTGATGATATAATGCCTCACCTTCTTAACTTGTCAGTTTTCTTCTCTCTATTCTCTTCACCTTGTTCGATTTTTCACAAAACAAAGATAGTTTGAGGATTTTTTTAAAATAAAGTTTAAGTTCATTCCTAACTTTCTCACTGAAAAACTGTTTCATAGAAGTTAAATTTAAAGCTAGGAAGCACGGAGACGTAATATAGGTTTGACACCGTGACACGGTAATTTTTAAAAAATTAGGATACGGATACGGCATATACGGTAATAAAAAATAAGTTTATATAATAATATACAATAAAAATGTAAAATTGATACTTTTTAATTAAATATTAACATGCAAATAGCTTTTTAATTTTTTAAAATTATTTTTGAATTTAAAAATTTAGACTTTAAAAAATTCATTAGAACCAAATTACTCATTGTTAATTTCATATTTGGGAGAAAAATATAAAATAAAAAATCTTTATCTGTGTCCTGACATGTCCAATCGTGTCTTGACAATGTTCGATTTTATTTTTATTTTTTTGACGTGTTCTCAAGTGTGCTTGTCATATTCCGTCGTGTCGTAAGCGTATCCGTGTCAAACTTGTGTTTGACACTTGATCACTCTCATGATAAAAGTGTCCGTGCTTCATAGATTTGAAGCAAACATTATTCATTGGACTGCAGTTAATGTTTATCTCCATGTCATGTTTCTTCACTGCCAGAACAGGATAAAGATTCGATAAGTTTTCGTCCGAATCATGTACTGTTCTTTCACATCCGAACAGTGCACGTTTTGTAAAGGTTTTCTTTTAACACATAGAGAACCTGATCATTGATGTTATGGTTTCAATGAATCAGTGGACTCTGGATAAGTTTTTATAGGCTTTGGATTGAGTTGTGGGACTGATTTGATTCAATAAATTACAAATCCAATTATAAGAATGCTTGTTAATTCCTTTTAAATTGTTATACTTTTCGTTTTCATTTTATTAATTCTCTTCCAAAAAATTACATTTGTGTAGACCATTTATAGATGAATGGCATGACCATATTGAATTGGAGTATAGGACCCTGCTTAGTGGCTTGTGCAGATTGATAAACATCTAGCTCTAGGCACAAAATTATGTTGGATATAGAGTTAAAGCAGTCTGGCTGTTACGGCTGCACAGTTGGCTTAAAAGCCAACTCATATTCCTTATACTGAATTTTGAACCTATGTTACTCCGACTCGGGGATGTCTGTGTTGGATTAATAAATCGATTATAACAATACTGAATTATAAGACAAATAAGAAAAACAGTATATAAAGAAACACAAATTACAGAAATGAATTTCAATATATATAAACATATAAATATTGACTTTAAATACAGAATCGAATATACGAAGATTTATAGGAATTGATTTGAAAAAATCAATATCGAGTCAAGGTTTCACTTCTGACCTTAAGACGAATTTTGCCTGCCTTAAAGGTGCTTGCAGATGTATGCAAATCGTCTCCCAGGCCTCCTCGATAAACGTTGCTCTAGAGGGCACACTCCAAGCAGCCCAGAAAACCAAGAAGATGTCGGACTCTCTCTCAACACAAAAAAGAAAAGAATCGGAGGAAGAGAAGAAATATTTAATCTGAATGAGTGAATTAAAATAGACACTGATTGTCTGTATTTATAGAGGACTAATAGAGGACTAAAGGCTTGTTCAAACAGGGTGTATCTGTTGGGAGTAATCTGTTCGGTCAGAACAGACAGGTCCTAAGCACCGAACTGGTTCGGTCATGCACAACATCGAACCGGCTTGACCAATCCGAAAAAAAACCTTCTAGAACATTGGTTCAGTCAAGGACCGAAAATTACAATTATTCGGACAAAGAATTCTGGTTGGATGGTTGGGCTGGGCAGCAAAAAGATAGATAATGCAACAGGCCCAAGCCCAAGCTCGGTCCGACCCAGCCCAGCTCGGCTCGGCGGAGGCGCATGCGCGCGTGTGGTCCAGCCCAAGTTGTGTAGTACCTCACCCACCACAAAACTTGGGTGCCCTTTGGGGTCCAACCCAACATGGAACACTAGCTTATATAAACTATAAGCTAAAGCTCAACTTTGTTCTATGTGGGATATACAACCTACCACCCCTTCAACCAACTTATTCCTCTTCAAGTGGGTGTGCGATGAGACTAATTTCTCATTCAAATTAATATCAATTGTGTATGTAAATATACACCGTGGATGTAGTTACGACAATGTATGTATTGGAATACGTATTTCGTATAAATACACTTAAATAAATACATTGATATCTAACAATCCCCCACATAAATGGAAATTGTCTGAATAATTCGACAAACTGACTCGAAAATAGAGAGAGAGTAACTTTGAAAAGTAATTGTATCAGGATAGGTAGCTTTTGGCTTTGAATCTTCCATAGCGATAACTATCGGATTTACTCGGCTAACTAGTGAACATAATGTCTTGAACTATTCAGCCTTTCGTGTAAACCAAGACAATAGGTATCACGCAATTACTCTTCGAACATCTTCGGTTCTCACGGTTGTGCCCATTTTGGCCCTAAACACTTCCTGGTTTCTATGAGTACTATAGAGAATTTAGCCTGATCAATTCTCATAGAAATGATCACGTTTCTTACTCATAATAGGTGATTGCTTATTAGGAGTATCCTGCAATACCCCAGTTGATGTTTATCAAGCTATAAGAATCATTAAAAGCATAGCTTATCCTAACTCTTTTGCAGGCAGCACTATCTCATCATAGGAATGGATTAGAGTGTTAAACTCTTTTAGTGCTCACATCCAGTTAACATAAGTCGGTTGTCCCTTTGAACCTAGATCTTGGGATCTCCAGTCAACTAGGTTGGGTTGTCATTATGTAACTTTAATATATAGGCTTAAGACCCATTCCCCTCGATGATTTTTCTACTTGCTCTAATGTTAAACCTTTCGTTAGCAGATCCGCAGTATTATCCTTTGATTTTACATAATCAATCGAGATAATTTCATTTGAGAGCAACTGTCTAACGGTATTGTGTCTTCGACGAATGTGTCGAGATTTACCGTTATACAAACAACTCTGTGCCTTACCAATTGCAGATTGCCTATCACAATGTGTACAAATTGCAGGCACAGGTTTCGGCCAACATGGAATATCTTTAAAAAATTCCGAAGCCATTCTGCTTCTTCTCCAGCTTTATTTAAAGCTATAAACTCAGATTCTATGGTTGATCTGGCAAAACAAGTTTGTTTAAAAAATTTGCATGACACTGCAGCTCCTCCAATTGTAAAGATAAATCCGCTAGTGGATTTTGAATCTTTAGTATCAGATATCCAGTTTGCATCAGTGTACCCTTTAAGTACTGCTGGATATCTTGTATAGTGCAGTCCAAAATTTGAGGTGTATCTCAGATATCTGAGTACCCTCACAATGGCCTTCTAGTGATCCATTCCACGATTACTAGTGAATCTACTTAGTTTGCTAACTGAGTAAGCTATGTCTAGTCTTGTGCAGTTCATGAGATACATAAGACTATCAATTATCCGCGAATATTCAATTTGAGATATTGCATCATTAGTATTTTTCGTTAGATGTAAATTAACATCTACGGGTGTTTTGGCTTTATTGGTATCGTTCTTATTGAACTTCTCAAGAATATTATTTACATAATGATCTTGAGATATTACCATTTCATCTTGTGTTTTAGAAATTTTAATTCCCAAAAATCACATTAGCGACACCCATATCTTTCATATCAAACTTACTGGTCAACCAAGCTTTAATTATCTCATCATTACTGCCTAAGATCAACATATCGTCTACGTATAGACAAACAATGACATATCCCTTATACGTATTCTTCACATATATGCATTTATCGCATTCATTAATACGAAAATCATTTGACAATATTGTATTGTCAAATTTTTGATGTCATTGTTTAGGAGCTTATTTTAAACCATATAATGATTTAACAAGCTTACACACCTTCCTTTCCTGTCCCGGAACTTTGAACCCTTCGGGTTGTTCCATATAGATTTCTTCGTCTAAATCTCCATCAGGAAAACTGTCTTAACATTCATTTGGTGTATTTCGAGATTGATGAGAGCTACCATAGCTATTAACATTCGAATGGATGTTATTATCGTAACTGGTGAGTACGTATCAAAATAATCGAGCCCTTCCTTTTGCCTATATCCTTTTATTACAAGCAGGGCTTTATATTTATCAATCGATCCATCTGCCTTCATCTTCCTCTTAAATATCCATTTGGATCCTAACGGCTTATGCCCTTGAGGAAGATCCACTAGTTCCCATGTATGATTTTGCATGATGGATTCAATTTCATTGTTAATGGCCTCTTTCCAGAATTGTGTTTCTGGAGATGACATAGCTTCCTTAAAAGTTTGAGGTTCATTTTCTAACAAATATATTAGAAAATCCGGATCATAAGTAGTCGATACTTTAGCCCGTTTGCTTCTTCTAGGTTCCTCTTGTTCCTCTTCATCCCTATGTGGATCACTACTTGAGGACTCATGAGTTCTCTTAGTAATATCATTTTCTTGTCTTTCCTTGTAAAGAAGAATATCTTCAAAAAATGAAACATTCCTTGATTCAATTATCGTGTTAATATGTATATCTGGAATGTCCGTTTTGAACACAAGAAATCGGTAAGCAGCACCATTGTTTGCATATCCGATGAATACGCAATCAACGGTTTTAGGTCTTATTTTGACCTTCTTAGGTGGAGGAAAACCTACCTTCGCAAGACACCCCTACACTTTCATGTATTTGTAGGATGGTTTTCGACCCTTCCATAACTCATATGGTGTCTTGTCTAACTTCTTGTGGGGTATTTTATTTAAAATATAATTCACTGATAAAATAGCTCCCCCCACAAGTTCTGAGGTAACCCTGAACTTATCAACAAAGCGTTCATCATCTCTTTCAACGTTCGGTTCTTGTACCATTTTGTTGAGGTAAATAAGGAGCAGTGGTTTGATAGATGATACCGTTATCCGAACAGAATTCATTAAACAATGAATCATATTCACCGCCTTTATCACTCTTTACTATCTTGCTTAGTTGATTTTCGACCTCATTCTTAAAGAGCGTAAAAGCTTCCAAGACCTCGTCTTTGTTTCTTAGCAAATAGACGTAACAATATCTTGTTGTGAGTACAAATTTATCTGACTCGAATACGAGTCTAAACCCATTCTTGCTCAACAGAGAGCTGAAAACCAAATTCTTTCGAATTTCGGGAGCGTGAACAACATTGTTCAATGTGAGTTCCTTCTCGGAGGTCATCTTGAGTACCACTTTTTCATGGCCTCATACCTTGCAGACCGTAGAGTTTCCCATAAACAGTTGCTCATCATCAGCAGCTTCTTTGTACTGGGTGAAACTCTTCCTATCAGAACATACATGATAAGTGGCCCCGGTATCAACCCACCATGTCTTAGGGTTCTCCACCAAGTTTACTTGTGATACAACAGCAGTGAGCTCAAAATCATCAACCAGGTTTGCTTCAGCTTTCTTCTTCTTGTTCTGTCGACAGTTCTTTGCACGGTGTCCAGGCTTGTTGCAATTGAAACAAGTTTCCATGAACTTCCTGAAATCCGTTCCCTTCTTAGCTTGGGAAGAACTTGAACCAACGAATTTCCTATTGTTGGTCTTTTTCGAATGTTCAATAACATTCGCTTTGGCTTCCATGGTCTGGATCTTGACCCTCCTCTCTGAACCACGATCATCCTCCTCGATCCTTAATCGAACGATTAAGTCCTCTAAAGTCATCTCCTCTCGTTTGTGCTTTAGATAGTTCTTGAAATCCTTCCACAAAGGAGGGAGTTTCTCTATCAAAGCCGCCGTTTCGAATGATTCACTAAGAGTCATTCTCTCGGCAAAAATCTCATGGAGAATCAATTGAAACTCTTGGACTTGACTTATAATGGTTTTCGAGTCCACCATCTTGAAATCCAGAAACCGGCCAACCACAAATTTATTTGTGCTAGCATCCTCGGTTATACACGTTGTATAACGTGTTGTCCAAACCATTGAGGATGTAGTTCTTGCATAGGAAGTCAGAATGCTTCCATGCATCTATCGAGGCTACAATTGTAGTATCGGTCTCTCCCTCGTTCAAAGTTGATGCCTCCCCCCATAAGAACTTGGCTAGATTGAGGGTGGTCAGATAAAACAGCATCTTTTGCTGCCATCGTTTAAAGTCCAGATCACTGAACTTTTTGGGTCTCTCACTATGTGAGACATGTAGAGGTTGTGACGTAATAGGCGCACTAGCAGTATTGGTAGATTTTTTGGTCATCTGTTATTCCAAAAATAACACTCATAACAGTTTATACACAATATATTAATTACTAAACAATTAATATAAATATATAAGCAAACAGAAAGTAAGTATATAAACTAACAGTATGAATATATATATATATATATATTATAAAACTAACAAACAGTAATGAAATAATATATAAGCTATCAATCAAATATAACATAAAATATATTAAAACTGTAAGTTGACTAAGAACCTAAACGTAAATAATATATTATAAAAATATATATACTGCCAACTTAAGAAAAACAAACAGAATATTTCTAATATAAAATATATCAATCAGTATGAAACAAACCAAAGAATATAACAAAGTAGTCAATATGAAAAAGTACAAAGATTCCAGTAAAGCAAGAATCGAAGTCAGTATGTATAAAACTATAACAAAGCTTTGATAAACAGTAAGATATAATCGATAAGAATGTTGGATTAATAAACCGATTATAACAATACTGAATTATGAGACAAATAAGAAAAACAGTATAAAGAAACACAAATTACAAAAGATGAATTTCAATATATATAAACATACAAATATTGACTTTAAATACAGAATCGAATATACGAATACTTACAGGAATTGATTTGAAAAAAAATCAATATCGAGTCAAGGTTTCACCTTTGACCTTAAGACGAATTTTGCCTGCCTCAAAGGTGCTTGCAGATGTATGCAAATTGTCTCCCAGGCCTCCTCGATAAACGTTGCTCTAGAGGGCACACTCCAAGCAACCCAGCAAACCAAGAAGATGTCGGACTCTCTCTCAACATAGCAAAAAAAAGAATCGGAGGAAGAGAGGAAATATTTAATCTGAATGAGTGAAGTAAAACAGACACTGATTGTCTGTATTTATAGAGGACTAAAGGCTTGTTTGAACAGGGTGCATCTGTTGGGAGAAGTCTGTTCGGTCAGAACAGACAGGTCCCAAGCACCGAACTGGTTCGATCATGCACAGCACTGAATCGGCTTGACCAATCCGAAAAGAAACCTTCTAGAAACACTGGTTCAGTCAAGGATCGAACAATTACAATTATAGGGACAAAGAATTTTGGTTGGATGGTTGGGCTGGGCAGCAAAAAGATAGATAATGCAACAAGCCCAAGCCCGATCCAACCTAACCCAGCCCGGCTCGACGACGGTACGTGTGATCCAGCCCAAGTTGTGTAGGTCCTCACCCACCACAAAACTTGGGTGCCCCTTGGGGCCCAACCCAACATGGAACACTAGCTTATATAAACTATAAGCTAAAGCTCAACTTTGTTCTATGTGGGATATACAACCTACCACACCTTCAACCAACTTATTCCTCTTCAAGTGGGTGTGCAATGAGACTAATTTCTCAAATTAATATCAATTGTGTATGTAAATATACACCGTGTATGTAGTTACGACAACCTACATATTAGAATACGTATTTCGTATAAATACACTTAAATAAATACATTGATATCTAACGGAGTGTGGGATACGGGTATGTGTCCGACACAGGTATACTCAATGTTTTCTAAATTTTTCCATATATTTGGAGGATCATACCCATATTCATGTCCGAATATGTGTCGGACACGAGTGCCGAACACAGATACTTCAGAGAAAATGAAGAGTTGGAGTAACATAGTTTTGAACAGTTTGTATGAATATTCTTGCAAGTGTTTAATGTTCATGAAACACATTTATAGTAGTTTAAATGAAATGGATTCCCCAAGAAATTGTAGATTCTCAGTAGATGCACTAATTTTATTATTTCTTGTTTCCTGTTGGTTTTCATTTGATTCACAGGATTTTTCCTGTCCAATATTCATTAACCACATCATAGTGCTCATGACAACTTTGTTATGTATTGGTTCAGATATGCATCTCGTGCCACATCAAGCGACTTTGAAATATATCACGTGGATGCTTCTTTTGAAGACCCACTCATGTGTGCCCATGGGTTAGTATTTAAACTTGAAAATTTTCGTTTGAAGTGAATTATGACTGTATTGATGATCATTCTTCTGGATGCTTGCCTTTGATGAGTCTTAAATATAGTTTATGGATTCTATTATACTTGGTTGTTTTCATCCATTTTAAGCAATCATAATCTTTTCTTTACTTTTTCTAGGTTAAATATCTAAATTAGAATTCAACCTTTGCTTTCTATCCAAAAAAAAGAAAAGAGAAGAGTTCAACTTTATCAAATAATGGATTCTATGCTATAAAGCATAGACACTTTTGTTAGAGGAGTGTTCAAGTGTCGGACACGGTTTCAACACGAAAAAATATGTTTCAGACATACGAGGACATGTAAAAAAAATAAAAATAAAACCGGACATGATCAAAACATGGCCCGGACACACGATAAAGGTTTTTTTTTTTTTTGTTGCATTTTTTTGCATTTTTTCTTTCAAATATGAAATCAACACGTCCGGACAAGTCAAGTATACAGAATATGATGGGAATTCCAGGATTTAGTGACAGGCAATACTAAAATCTCATAATTGTTGAAGGATTATATGCCTTGTATTTTGCTGCCTGACTGCTCCATTATAAGCCACCTCTTTGTTGGATCATTTGACTCTATTTGATTATAACACTAATTATCATTGCATTCTGCCGTACATAAATGTTATATTTGTTTCTACAGAGTGAAGCAGATCAAATCAGCATTTTATTCTCTTTCCAAGGTTTCATCAACTCCTCTATCTCCTATTATTATTGTGGATCTTTCCTTAAGTGAAAGATAATAAGCAAGCAATAATATTTTGAGCATTTGAGGCCTTTCAATTGTGTGCCAAGTATTTGAGATCTTCCCCTTAAAACTTGCTAGTGATATTCATGCTAGGAGTTCTTGTAGATGAGGCTATTTCGCTATAGATCTGGTAATTTTGGACACAATACAAAAATACGACACGAACATGACATTTTTAATAAACACGAAAATAGTGTAATAAACACGACACGACACGTTTAATATACGTATCGTATTCATATTTAGGATTTTGACACATTTAATAATTTGTGCTATGTTTACGTTTAAACGACTGACACGAAAAAAAAACATGAGACACGACACGTATATACGGATTGTCAAGTCTATTTGGCTATATGCTTCAATAAATCCTTGGATTGATCTTATTTTAGCTTATTAAATTTGTTCCTCCCCAATTGTTAGCTAATTTCCTTTTGCTTTATAGTGAATAGTTTAATTTGGTATGAATCTTATTCCTTTATTTTTAATGTTATCAGGTCTAGCATGCAGATAAAACATATATAAATAAGTGATTGCTATCAGATATTATTTCATGTTCATGATGTTTAGTTACAAAATATTTAGTCTGCCAAAGCTTCTATTTGATGTGATAGTTGAGAGTTTGTTGGAACTGTTTATTACCCAAATGAAGACAACATATATTACTTTTTTTTCCTATCTTTTATTTCTATTCTCGATCCAATTCTAAATGCATGTGCTAACTGGTCAATATTAGGCATGTCGAATTTGACCCGAATCTGAAAAACCAACATAACATGCCCAAACCTGAATCAAATCAATTTGATCATAAAAAGTTAACTCCAATCCGAAAACAATTCAAACTCGAAAATGATCCAAACCCAAAGCAATCTGAACTCGAAATGATCCGAATTTGAATCATTCAAAAAATTAACTTGAAATTACCTGAACACCAAATTATTTCTATTATTATAAATGAATTTGATTTTTATGTTCATTAGTATATATTATAAATAAAGTTCTTTATTTTTTACTTTGATAAAATAATTAAATAGATCAATAATAATTATTTTAAAACAAAAAATAATTGACAATAATTCAATAAAACCAATCATGACACTTTTAAACATTACTATAAACTTCACCACAAAATCATTACTTTTAAAAATAGCTAAAAAGAAAAACCCTATTTAAAAATCAAGTAAAAAGTAGATTGTAAACATAATCATACATGTTTATACACAATCAAAATATTCCAAGACTTCAAATTATTAATCCACATATTAGACTTCAAAAAATTTTAAATGACTTTTTGAAAGTTTGAAATTGAAATCTATTTGATATAAAAATTGAGATGATTTTGTGGTATTTGATTAGTAGTGAACCAATGACTACATACAATGAAATATTAAATAAAAACATTTTAGTTTAATAGAAAAAAGTAAAATTACACATTTTTTTTCATTTATATAAAAAATTAACTTTAATTTAAACATACAAATTACAATGTTTATATTTATATTTATTTTAAAAATATTATTTATTTATTTTACTTTTATCTTTCAATAAAATTCTAATACAATGACTCGATCAAATAATCTTTTTAAATTTTAGTCTGATTTGATTTTAAAAATTAATTAATTGAACCCGAATAATCCAAGTGTCGAATCCGAATTATCCGAACACAGAATTGACCCAACTTGAAGTGATCCGACCCAAACCGAATCCGATTCGCTCAATTGATAGGTGTAGTCAATATTCATCACATTGTTGTTCTAACAGAGATGTTGGGAACAAATTGATAAATAAAAAGCCAATTGTATTCTTTTAAACAGTTTCTTTTAATCCTTTTGATAACAAAATTTTGTTTTTCGTCCTGTCAGGTTTTTAGTGAATCAAGAATTGTTGAATATAGTGTCACAGAAAATGTAATTTCAGCTGGAAAGCAAGAGGTCTGAAACTTATAGTGCAATATTATTTGAAGTTTCCCGTATTCATTTCCTTTTGTTTCAATTTGATTGTTGATATAGCTCTGCATATTGACTCCAGATATTAATTGACAACAAGCAACAATACAAGTTCTTGGGAAGAAATATAGATATGATATCACTGATCAGGCTGTATGTTGAGGATGGGAAAGTTGTTCGTCATGAAGATTGGTATGAATCGAACTCTTAAATTTTTGGTATTTCTTTCAGTTAACCAAATATTGAAATTTGAAATTTAGGATGCATTCTCTTTTGCTACAAAAATATTAAAAAAATGTTTAGAAAATGGAATAAGGATTGCATGATTTTGGGGAAATACATGTCAGAATATACTTGAGATTTCCCATCTTAAAGCCAGAAATGGGGAGAAGAGATCCGTATGGTTCTATTTTCAGATAAGGGAGTACCTAGGGTACTGATACTGATGAATGTCCATTTCATAAATGCATACAAATTATGTTGCTCCGACTCTTCATTTTTCTTGAAGTATTCGTGTTTGACACATATCCAGAGATGGATATGGAGACATGATCTTCCAAGAACCCTTCAAATACATGGAAATCTTGAAAAAAATTGAATATACCCGTGTCCGACACTCATCCGAATCTGAGTAACATAGCATACAAGTAGTATGGCAACTCTGATATATATTGAGATCATTGATTCATACGTTGCTGAACTATGTTCTATGTGATTCTATCCTAAACTAACCTGCCTGCATTGTGTAAACTTCTCAATCCTATCTTGCTGACTCTAATATTTTCTGGAAAAACTCTTTTGATAAGAGACGGTGGATTGACTCTTATTTTCAGGTTTTAGTCACTGTCATCAATTTTTTTGAGTAGTAGTACTAATGCTTTAACGAGTATTGTCCATTATGCATGTTAGTTTTTATACAAAGGTCCTTATTTATCCTAAATTAAACTGGAAGCGATGGATGAAATTCTGTCACATTTTCTTGTCATCGGTCCTTATTACCAATTTTAGTTCATAAAATATATTTTGGTTTGTTGATCATGAAAAACTTTATGCATCTCTTTGATAGGTGGGACAAAAAGCCTCTTCGGAACACGGAAACAGTTAAGCTTCCGTTTGTTGGCCGAATGATGGAACTGACTCGCAGGGGTTCAATGCTAGCAACTCATGCTTTGATGGGGTTTGGGAAGGATCCAACCCCCTAATTTCCCTTCCAAGAATAGAAAGAAATGTGTTATAGGCTACAAGTCAAGTGTCAAATTTCATCTTGTTCAACTTTTGTCTATTTGGAGCATTTGCTAGTCTAAGATTTTCAATGATATGAGTTTAGCAGTTTCTCGATGTCCAATATGTGAATACAAATAAGTATCCATGAGTTCAATTTGAACACCAATGGTGCCCTGGAGACTTTCCTTATAAGTTTATGATCATTAGGCTAGTACTCTGTTTTTAGAAGATCCAAATGCTGGCTGTGAAAAACTTGCCAACCACTGAAATACTTACCAAATGTTTAATGTCTTCCCATGTTTTAATTGATGCTTACACAATGTTTATAATCTCTAAGGAGATGACTAACTGATAGGGTAAAATTATTCATTTTGTGTTCTCTCAGTTAGACACAAATGAATTAGGAATCCACGAACTGAATAGGGGATTCTCTTATGAGAAATTATCCCATTCACTGTCGGTGGAGTTTTTATATTCTAGATTAGTAAGATGACACATTCCTTTTAGAGTTTATTTAAAGAAATAAAAAAATTAATTTAAAAAAAAAAACGAGAAATGTGTTAGTCTCTTAATTCAAATCATTGCCCTTTAGAGTATATATGCCTTCTATTGTATATTGTTAAGAACATTCTGAGCAACCTGTATTTGAAGTGAGAAAAGAAATCTTTTTCAGATATTGTTGTTATTTAAGTTCAAACGTTTACCATAGAGAACTAAATTAAATATGAAAGCGAAGTTAATCCATTTGGTTTATGCAGCTATTCTAAAGAGATAGGATCTAGTAAATTTGGGGTACAAATTTTAACATCTACAACCTTTTCTTTAACCCCACATTGCTGTTAGAACTTATATAAGAAAGTCCCACATCGGTGGGAGCAACGAAGGAGTTCCTCCTTGAAGGCTATATAAAAAGCCTTAAGGAGAAGTATTAAAATCATCCCAAGAATTATCTCTTCCTCTCTTGTATACTTTCTTATATTCTTTGTGAGGTTGTTCTCTCCTAGTATTTAGAGAGAGGTGTTGTAATATTTTCTCATAGTGAAATTCTTCTAGTCTTGCCCCGTGGTTTTTCCCTTTATTCATTGAGGGTTTTCCACGTTAAATTTTGTGTGTTCAGTTCCTATTTTCTCATCTCTTATTTTAGTTGTGAGACACTATTCCGTCACTCTGGTACCTAACAGTGGTATCAGAGCCATTGGTTCGTGGTCCTTATTCCGCTGCAGTGAAAGTGTTGGTTCTTAGTATGCTCTGTGGTTGCAGTATTGTCTGATCTTCCACATCAGAAAAGAATTATTCTTGTTGCTGGAAATAAAGTGTGGTAGTGTGAAAGTGTCTAGGGAAGTTCTGGCTAGGAAAGACTTGGTATTTAAGTGTGTCTATCAGTGACCCACCTCTCTTTCCTGGGAACCTACCTGGTGCACTATTCACGGGCTACGGTCACTGTTCCAGTATACGGGCTATTCAATTGTACTGTACTATTCACAGATACGGTTATTATTCATACGTGTGGTTGTATACTTTTGCAGTAATTGTTAACGTATACTGGATTTGTTCTAGTGTACGACATACGTACAATACTGTTCACGTATACGGTACTATTCACGGTGAAATAGTGTAACTCGCTTCAGTTCGTGTACAACCATGGCAGCAAAATTCGAGATAGAGAAGTTCAGTGGGAGAAATTTCTCCTTGTGGAAATTGAAGATAAGAGCAATTTTGAGGAAGGATAATTGTCTAGAAGCAATTGAAAGTAGACCCACAGAAATGACTGATGAAAAGTGGAAAGAGAAGGATGACAATGCTGTTGCCAATCTGCACCTAGCAATGGCGGATTCAGTTTTGTCAAGTGTTGCAGAGAAGAAGACTGCAAAGGAGATTTGGGATGTTCTAAACAAATTGTACGAGGTGAAGTCACTTCACACCAGAATATTCTTGAAGAGGAAACTCTACACTCTTCGAATGAGTGAATCCACGTCGGTAACGGATCACATCAACACTCTGAATACGCTATTTGCTCAACTCACAGCATCAGATTTCAAAATAGCGGAAAATGAACGTGCGGAACTTCTACTTCAGAGTTTACCAGATTCGTATGATCAACTCATCATCAACATCACAAATAACAATGTTAGTGACTCTCTTCACTTTGATGATGTTGCCGGTGCTATTCTTGAAGAAGAATCCAGGCGCAAGAATAAGGAGGAAAGGTCAGAAAATTCAAAGCAAGCAGAGGCTTTAACGGTGATGAGAGGCAGATCAACAGAACGTGGCTCCAGTGGGAGTCAGAATCATGGTAGATCAAAATCTCGAAGAAGGAAGAATCTTAAATGCTACAATTGTGGCATGAGAGGGCACTCGAAGAAGGAGTGTTGGCATAATAAGAAGGGTGGAGAAAAGAATTCTGAAACATCAACCTCCCAAGGTTGTGTTGCAAGTACCTCAGATGATGGAGAAATCTTGTATAGTGAAGCAGCGACTAGTTCTAAAGGCGGAAAGAAACTCAATAATGTCTGGATAATGGATTCAGGTGCGACATGGCACATGACTCCACACCGAGATTGGTTTTGCACTTATGAACCTATTTCGGAAGGATCTGTGTTCATGGGAAATGATCACGCCTTAGATATTGCTGGAGTCGGTACCGTCAGATTAAAAATGCATGATGGTACTGTTCGCAAAATTCAAGGGGTACGACATGTGAAGGTACAATTGGATGACCTCGGGTGCAAGATCCACACTGAATGTGGAATATTGAAAGTAGTGAAAGGAAACCTTGTGGTGATGAAAGCAGAGAAGATCACAAGCAATCTATACATGCTTTTGGGAGAGACGTTGCAAGAGGCAGATGCATCAGTTGCAGCAGCCAGCCAAGAAGAAACGACGATGATGTGGCATCGCAGATTAGGCCATATGTCAGAGCGAGGCTTGAAAGTCCTTGCAGAACGCAATCTCCTGCCCGGGCTCAAGATGGTCAATTTACCTTTCTGTGAGCACTGTGTGATAAGCAAGCAGCATAGATTGAAGTTTGCTAAAGTAACTACAAGAAGCAAACACATACTGGACTTAATCCATTCTGATGTGTGGGAGTCACCAGAAATATCCCTGGGTGGAGCAAAGTATTTTGTATCATTCATTGATGACTATTCCAGGAGATTATGGGTGTACCCAATCAAGAAGAAGTCAGATGTGTTTCCAGTATTCAAGGAGTTCAAAGCACAAGTAGAGCTTGAAACTGGGAAAAGAATCAAGTGCTTGAGGACAGACAATGGAGGAGAATATGTAGACGATAACTTTCTAGCATTCTGTAAGAAAGAGGGTATTATGAGACAATTCACGGTTGCACATACGCCTCAACAGAATGGTGTAGCAGAGCGGATGAACAGAACTCTCCTAGATAGAACAAGAGCCATGCTGAGAACAGCGGGATTGGCCAAATCTTTCTGGGCAGAAGCAGTCAAAACCACCTGTTATGTGATAAATCGATCACCATCAACGGCGATTGGTTTGAAGACGCCTATGGAGATGTGGAAAGGAAAGCCAGCTGATTATTCTTCTCTACATGTGTTTGGATGTCCTGTGTACGTGATGTACAACTCCCAAGAAAGAACAAAGCTGGATCCAAAATCCAGAAAATGTATATTCTTGGGTTATGCTGACGGTGTTAAGGGGTATCGCCTGTGGGATCCCACTGCCAGCAAGGTTGTTGTCAGCAGAGATGTAGTTTTTGCAGAAAATGAACTGCAAAGTGAGCAAACAAATGACAACACTTCAAAAGAGACTGCTACAGTGCAGATGGATAGAAATTCTCAAGAAGATGATTCTTCTGAAGCAGAACCAGAGCATGAGGTACCAGAACCAGTTGAGTCCGAGGCTGTAGAAGTTCGACGGTCAACTCGTGAGAGAAGGCCTCCAAATTGGCACACGGAGTATGTTACGGAGAGCAATGTTGCATACTGTCTTTTAACAGAGGATGGAGAGCCATCAACTTTTCATGAAGCTACTAGTAGCCCAGATGCTTCTCTGTGGATGACAGCAATGCAGGAAGAAATTGAAGCTCTTCACAAGAACGAGACATGGGAACTGGTGGAATTACCACGTGGCAGAAAAGCCATTGGTAACAAATGGGTCTACAAGATCAAGCGGGATAGCAATGATCAAGTAGAACGATACCGTGCTAGATTGGTTGTAAAAGGATATGCTCAGAAAGAAGGTATTGACTTCAACGAGATATTTTCTCCAGTTGTCAGACTTACTACTATCAGAGTAGTGTTGGCTATGTGTGCTGCATTTGATTTACATCTTGAACAACTAGATGTAAAGACGGCTTTTCTACATGGAGAGCTTGAAGAAGAAATTTATATGCTCCAACCAGAAGGTTTTGTTGAAACAGGCAAAGAGAACTTGGTTTGCAGGTTGACCAAATCTCTGTACGGTCTAAAGCAGGCGCCCAGATGTTGGTACAAGAGATTTGATTCTTTCATAATTAGCCTTGAATACAACAGACTGAGTTCAGACCATTGTACGTACTACAAGAGGTTTGATGATAATGATTTCATTATTTTGCTGTTGTATGTGGATGACATGTTGGTGGTAGGCCCCAACAAAGATCGAATCCAAGATTTGAAGGCACAGTTGGCTAGGGAGTTCGATATGAAGGACTTGGGACCCGCAAACAAGATTTTAGGGATGCAAATTCACCGAGACAGAAAAGACAGGAAAATTTGGCTTTCTCAAAAGAATTATCTGAGGAAGGTCTTGCGACGCTTCAACATGCAAGACTGTAAGCCAATATCTACCCCACTTCCTGTCAATTGTAAATTATCCTCAGGTATGAGTCCTAGCAATGAAGCAGAGAGGATGGAAATGTCTCGAGTACCGTATGCATCAGCGGTGGGAAGCCTTATGTATGCTATGATATGTACAAGACCAGACATTGCACAAGCAGTGGGAGCGGTCAGTCGATTTATGGCAGATCCTGGTAGAGAGCATTGGAATGCTGTTAAGAGGATCCTTAGATACATTAAAGGAACCTCAGATGTTGCATTATGTTTTGGAGGATCAGAACTTGTTGTCAGGGGTTATGTTGATTCAGATTTTGCAGGTGATCTTAATAAAAGGAAATCCACTACTGGCTATGTGTTCACACTTACAGGAGGAGCGGTAAGCTGGTTATCTAAGTTACAGACTGTTGTAGCTTTGTCTACTACAGAAGCTGAGTACATGGCAGCTACCCAAGCATGCAAGGAAGCAATATGGATACAAAGGTTAATGGAAGAACTCGGGCACAAGCAGCAGAAGATTATTGTGTATTGTGACAGTCAGAGTGCCTTGCACATTGCAAGGAATCCAGCCTTTCATTCCAGGACAAAGCATATAGGTATACAGTATCACTTTGTTCGAGAAGTAGTAGAAGAAGGAAGTGTGGATATGCAAAAGATTCACACCAAAGACAACCTAGCAGATGTTATGACAAAGCCAATCAACACTGACAAGTTTATTTGGTGTCGATCCTCCTATGGTCTATCAGGAACGTAAGCAACATGGAATGGCAAGACAGAAAGAGTGGTGTGAAGATATGATTGGTTTAATCAAATCTTCAAGTGGGAGAATTGTTAGAACTTATATAAGAAAGTCCCACATCGGTGGGAGCAACGAAGGAGTTCCTCCTTGAAGGCTATATAAAAAGCCTTAAGGAGAAGTATTAAAATCATCCCAAGAATTATCTCTTCCTCTCTTGTATACTTTCTTATATTCTTTGTGAGGTTGTTCTCTCCTAGTATTTAGAGAGAGGTGTTGTAATATTTTCTTATAGTGAAATTCTTCTAGTCTTGCCCCGTGGTTTTTCCCTTTATTCATTGAGGGTTTTCCACGTTAAATTTTGTGTGTTCAGTTCCTATTTTCTCATCTCTTATTTTAGTTGTGAGACACTATTCCGTCACTCTGGTACCTAACAATTGCAACCTCTTTTATATATATAAAAAGGAATTAAACCAAATATGATATGTTCTACGTTAGGTGACAGAATAGTTAGACAACTGAAATTGGGAAGTTGAACCATAATCTTATCATCTGTCAAAAGGAATTTTAAAATTCCTAATCCTATTGCTTCCCACTAACTAGGTTGTTGATCTCTAATTTATTTGGTTTTTAAGGAGTTATCTGGATTTTTTATTTTCTCTAAAATATTTGTGTTCAATATCTATATCTGATATATTCGGACATGTGTATGAAAATATGATTTTTTTAAATATATATATATTTTTTAAATTGACTATCCATATCAAATATATGTTCGTATCACCTGAGTCCGATAACATGAGTCTATTTTCTAAGTTCTCTCATAAAGTTTGACTTAGTCATTGAGCAACTAAGTGACAAAATCAAAGTTCTCTTTAATCACCAACATTTGGTTGGTTGGAGTGATAAAGTGGTTTCAATTCCAAGATTCGGTTTTATCATTACACTCCCGACACGATTGAAATTAATTTTTCATCAACTATAAAATAAGGATAGAGGGAACACCCTTGGTTTAGAAAAAAAAAAAAAAATTCTTTCTAATCTTAATCTTAAAGTGGTATGAACACTTGATCAAAAAAGGGAAAAAAAAAGCTTAAAGAGAAGAATGAAACAATGATTGAAAGCAACATTCATATCGCACACAAAATCTTGCATCAAACAATATTCATGTTAATGGCATGTCCTCTTTTTGACTGGTCTTTTACTATCTCTTCAAAGACAAAATTAAAACAATTTGCAGTCTTTTGAAGGATCCGAGGCAATAGTGTTGTTCAGGTTGCTTCAATTATTCTGTGATTATTGAGGGCTGGGTTTCAGATCTCCAGAATTCCCTTACTTTCATGCAAAATTTCACTTGCAATAGAAAGAAAGAAAGAAAACAAAGAAGAAAGAAAACAACTTTATAAATAGAATATAAGCATTTCTCTTACGCTTTTCTTTTTCTAAAGACTGCAAAAGCTCAAATGTGTGGAAACTTTGTCTCCATGTCGATCCCTTTCGCCTAAACATTTTTCCTTTCTCTTAACTCTTTATTAGATTTGATAAATTCTGTGTATGCATGTCGTGTAAAGATGTTTACGGGTTGGATCGAATTGGGTCATAGTCGATTTTTTTTTTTAGACCCTTTATTCAAGTCTCATCCAGATTTGGCTCAAATCAGTTCGGAGACCCGTTTCAATGTTTAAAAATTATTAAAGAATTATTTTTATATTAATATTTTTATAATTTAATTTTTTTATTAATAAATAGTAATTTAAGTCGGGTCAACCTAAATTGAAAAAATTTATGTTCAAATCCGGTCCAATACAGCTCGGACTTGTCGTGTCAGGTGGGTAGTCGGATTCAAATTATTATATTTAGTTTTTATCTTTTAAAAGTTTGAGATTTGAAGATTGAGGTGTGGAAGCTTGTCTTTGGGTGAGGCAATGAGAGCAATGAAAGCAAAAAGGTAAATTGGCTTTGAAAAGTATTAACATTTTGATTGCTTTGGGGGCATTGATGAGTGATGAGATGACCCTTAAAAGATACAATTAGAATTAGTGCGATTAATGCTTTTTTCTTTTTGTACTTTGTCATTATTTTCCTTTTTTCTCTTTTTAGATTTGAAATGATTTGGTCATCTCTCATCTCCTTCAATGATTATATGTGAAAAACGGTCTCAGAAATCGGCAGCTCATCCGATAAGGTAGATTCGTATTAAATTAAATTTGAATAATTTTTTTAAAGATTGACTCAAATTATTATTTAAATAATAAAAATTAATTTTTTAATTTAAATTAAATTAATTATAAAAATATAAAAATATTAATATAAAAATATTTTTTTAATTTTTTAATTTTTTAATATATATGAACAATATTCGATCTATGAACAGATCTAATTATTACCAATAATATTAAATTTTAATTTTTTTTTTTTGTTGCTATGGATGGCTTAGTCATAGAAACATTATTGTCACAAATATCAAAGTAGTTTAAAACAAAATACTTTTTTATGCTTCAGATTTTTTTAATATGATTAAAGATATCTCCAAGGTTTATTTTGGGTCTAATACGTTCTTAAAAGCAAATTTATCGATAAAAAGATCGGAATTCTGATTGACAAAGAAAAAAAGACTTACCTAATGGAAGTAATTTGCTTGAGATTAAAAAAAAAACTCATTTCTCCAAAAGCCATTATTTATTAAAAATAAAAGTACTTAAAAACGTTATACCAATTATCAAATAAATACCCAAATATATAAAGTAAAATAATTTATTTTGTTATTTAAAAAAGGGTTAAAGGAAAATTTTATCATCACTACTATAGGTGAATATTAAAATTTGTGACTATATTTTATTTTGATTGATATTTGCTATTGTACTTTAAAATTAATGACAAATTTGCCACTTTACTTTTATTTAATTGAATTTTGCAATTCAATTTTGATTTTTGATTGAATTTTGTCACTTAACTTTGATTTTTTTATTGAATTTTGTCACTTAACATTGATTTTGGATGATTTGGAGACAAAATTTTAACCAAAAAAAAATTCTTTCCAAAATTTCATTTTAATAATTAACAACAATAAATTAATTTATAAAAAAAGAATTTGAAAATCAACATAATTTTTATTTTATAAAAGAAAGTGAAAAAAACAAAAAGAAAGACCAAAAAAAAGAGAAAAAAATAAATTTTATTTTTTTATAAAATAAATAATCTATGTTAATTTTTTTTTAATTTTTAATAATTAATGTATTATTGTTAATTATTAAAATAAAATATTTGAAAGAATATTTTTTTATTAAATTTTGTTTTCAAATCATTCAAAATTAAAGTTGAGAGACAAAATTCAATCAAAACTCAAAATTTAGAGGCAAAATTCAATAAAACAAAAGTTAAGTGACAAAATTCAATATTGAGTTAAAATATAATGATAAATTTATCCTATAATGTCAAAAATAGAATGGCAAAAATCAATCAAAGTAAAGTATAGTGACAAATTTCAATATCCAAGTATAGTATGGTAATAAATTTACCCTTTAATCCTTTAAAAATTTACATATTTTTTTAAGCTCCTAATCTACCCATAACCCCCAACCCTCTATCTAATTAACTCACTTGAGGAGAACATTACGCGTCTAGACCCTCTCAAACGGCAACCTTTAGAAATCTGTCAAAAACATCATGCCATCTAAACTAATATTCATTTAATATTTTAAATTTTCTTGTTATAAATACTGACCAATGGAGCATTTAAGTTACCAATCAAATTAAGAACTGAAAATATATGTTTAGGGTACTTTTTGTTTGAGAGAAATGCCTTGGTATGACAAGTAGACCTGCCCACGGGCCGAATAGTCTGTTAGGTCCGGCTCGTATTGGGCCGGATTTGAACAAGATATTTTTGATCCGATTCGGTCTGAAATAGTATTTTTTTATTATAATAATATTTTTTTATTTAATTTTAATTATAAAAATATAAAAAAATAATATTTTATTAAAATAAATAATAAATTCAACCTTATGAACCAGACTTGAACTTGTAATTTAAAAAAAAGTCGGGTCGGATCCGGCCATCAACACCTCTAATGACAAGCTATCTAACAACTTTTGGACAACAATTGCGGCAGTGGCTAAAGCAGGATTCCAAATGATGAATTTTGGACATAGCTTAATCAGTTAATCGTATTACATAATTTTGTCTCAGAGAATGTTTTTCTCATGTTGGAATAAAACAAAATTTGTATGCTAAGTCAAATCAATTGAATTAGGCCAATGGTGTTGCCTCTTGGGAAAGCAACTTCAATCTCCAAAATGATAAAAGGATTGAAGTAAAACTAAGAAGAAAAGTATTTAGATTTTTATATCGAATTCATATTTTTTTGTGTATCATAATTAAATTTAAAATTTATATATTTATATAAATTTTGATACATTAATAATTTATATTATATAAATTTAACATATTCGTGTATTTTTATCATATTTATATTATTTTTTCTTGTCGTATTTTATTTTAGTTATTTTTTTTTATATGTTCGAATTGTGTCTAAAATTATCAGATTTAAAAGTATTCTAATCTAAAAGAAAAGGCAAAAGAAAAAAAAAAGGAAAAAAAAAAAAAAGAATCTGCATTTTCCCAAAAGATTACAGTATTAAGCTTAAAAAAGTTGTTCAAAGAGTGAAAGAAAATCATGTTTGAATTGTGCTTTAAAGTTTAAAGATTTAAAAAGAAGTAAAAGGAAATAAAAAGAGGAGCAAGAGATCTTGTTGAAGCTAGAATTGGATAATCTTGCAAAGGTTTTCCATTTGATTATATTATTTATTATTATTATTTTTTAATCATCCAATTGCCTAATGGGAACAGAACTCGAGGTCATGTTTTAACAATGAGGATTAATATTAGCTTAAAGAAACAAGGACAAGCATTAAAATCAAGGTATAGTATTTTATCGGTGAATCGTTTTTGTTTTAATATCGATACGTATTAGTATTAATATATTTTAGTATACCGTTTAATGTTTATCGATATTTTTCAAATATTTTTTCATATATATATATCATATTTTTTAGTTATCTAATAAAATATATATTATATACATATACAAATATACGTTCATTACATACATATATATATTTATTAGCAAATATAAAATTATAAATATTTAATGTTCAAAATTTTTAAATATCAAATAAATAAAATAAGTATTAAAATATTAAAAGATATAGTAAATTATTATTATTTAAGTTAAATAACTTAATTTAATAAATATATTTTATTTTAAAATGTATTTATGTAAAAATAAAAATGATTATGATAGAAAAATATTAAAAATTGTTTTAAAAAATAAAATAAGTGATTTTTTTATAAAAAAAAATTAAAATCTTGTACCAACCGGTACATGTCGATACTAACTGGTATTGATTAATACAAGTTGGTATGATCGGTATAAAAATCGAAACGATACGATACTTATATTATTTCGATTTATCTTAAAATCGATATTTATCGACCTGTACGGTCGATACAACCGATATCTATACGTTATCGATTGCACTGATTAAAATTTTGTATACTTGATTTGTTTGACAAAGTCGGCTGAACTTTTTATTTTAATTTAATTTAACTGAAAATTTACGAACTTGATTGATATAGAAATCATTATGTAAATCTATCTTATTGTACTAGTTATTAGAGGTGTACTTGAACTAAAGGAGGTGACACCGCTAAATTCTAAGCTTAGGCTTGACTCGTTCAAATTCATCCATATAACTTATAAATATTACAAAATTATTAAAATATACTTTTATATATATTTTTAAATTGAAATTAAATAAAAAATATTTGTTAATAAAACTATATCTCAAGCTAGGCCAAATCAAATTTGAGTCTAAAAAATCTTATTCAAAGCTTAGTCCGAGTCAGGCTAAGTCGGAGGGCTTGACTACGAGTAGCTTTGATATGTGAACAAATTTATTAGTAATGTTTTATTAATTTTTTTGAGTAAAGTAATTATACCATTAGTATATATCTTCTTATAATGTTTCATTTTTATCTTAAATTAGAAAAATCAATTTTTTATCACAACTTTTGTAATTTTTTCTAAATCCTTCGATACGTTAACACGGACGTTAGAATTTAGACAACATTTATTATATTTATGTCGTCCAACAAAATTGTAAAGTGACAAATTCTGTTCATATTTGGCCAAATTCTAGCGAAAGGATTTGAAACAAATTCAGAAAATCACAAATGAAAATAAAAGTTTTTTAAATTACAAAAATAAAATATCACGAAAAGGATTTGAACATGGATATTTTAAATTCGGATCAGCTCAGTTCGACTCGAATTATTGTTCATTACTTAATTTTTTTAATTTAAATTTAATTATAAATATTAATATAAAAATAATATTTAATATTTTTTTAACAGTGATATGGATTTTCGAGTCGGTCCGGGCTTGACCCAATCCGAACTTGAGTAAGAAAAATAAAAAAAATTTAGGCTTGTCCATGAACACCTCTACTAAGGGAGCCTTGGCCCCCAATATTTTTGAAACCCCCTAGTATGCATATATATATATATATATATATATATACATAAAATTAGAGGTGGCAAAATAAACCCGAACCCGAAAATTCGCTCAGAAAAATTTGAACCTGAACCCGCCCAAACCCGATTTGACCAAAAAGTAAAAAACCCGAACCCGAAAATATCTGAGCCCGACCCAAACCCAAACCGGAATTTAATACTAAAAATAAAAATTATCAAATTGTAATTAAATAATTTTTTTTATAAAGCAAGAACTTTATTTATCAATTTTATTCTAATCTCTTTTTTAATAATTTAATTAAAAATTTAAAATTAATTTATATTATATATATGATAAAATAATAATTTTATCAAAAATAAAATTATATTTTGTACTTATAACTTTAATGTCCCATATCTTGATGAATCCACTATCTAAAAATTCTAAACTCATGAAAATTTTAAAAATGTGAAATTTTTTTGACATAAAATATTACTTGTCCTTTATTTATGTTATTTTAAGAGCACCCTTATAATAGTATAATAGTATTTTCTATATATTAAAATTAATTAACAGCAATTTATTCATTTTAACTTATTTCTAGTATAATAGTATTTCTTATATTAAAAAATAGATAAAAACTACTTCTAAAGAAATGTGTTGCTCTTTGCAACATATATATAGTTTTCTTAGGCACATTATTAAATTAAGTCATCAAATATTGATTTATTAAAATATTATGTCTTTTTAGAATTTAAAAGTATTTGACATAATTAGCTAATTTAATTTTTTAATTAATTAATTATTTTATTTTGGATAAGTATTTTTAAATTATTATTAGTTTATTACACTTGATATAATTTAAGATATAATTTACTTTTAGTAACATATCATATCAAAATTCAAGATTGGTTCACTTGGTATAGAGATGCTCATAGGTCGGGTCAAGCCAGGTTCGGGCTGGTTTAGGTATGGTATCAACACCATATTCACTTGCCCAAGCCCAGACCAATTTGAAATATAGGCCTCAAATTCTGCTCAAGCCCGCCCATATTTGTAAATGTGTAGTCCAAGCCTGTTTAGGCCGAATGCCAAGATTCGTCCATAAAAGTCTTTTATTTTGTAGTAAATATAAATTATAATGTATTTACATGTTGAAATTCGAGTTCATCAAATCAATTATTTTAAATATTAATATGATTAATTTATAATATATCTTATTTTTATAATAAATTATTTTAAAATTTTATTTTATATAAAAAAATTAATTTTATTTTCTTTTGGTGCTAGACCTGCTCACGGGCCGGGCAGCTCGTACGGCCCGGCTCGTATTGGGCCGGGTCTGGGCAGGATATTTTTGATCCTGCTCGGCCCAGAACAGTGTTTTTATATTATAATAATATTTTTTTATTTAATTTTAATTATAAAAATATATTTTAAAAAAATAATATGATGAACAGTAAATATGGGCCTGTCGGGCTGGCCCGACCCGACCTAGGGCCGGGCCTGGGCAAAGAACTCAAAAAAAATTTGGGCCGCAGCACGACCCAGCCCATGAGCACCTCTATTTGGTGCTAACAAATATTGATTTTAATAAATATATATAATTAAAAATATCATATTATAATAAAAGATTATTTTTAAAAATAATAATATAATATTTAATTTATTTTTAAAAGTAAATATTTAAATTATGTAAAAATGATTACATCTAACATAAAATAAAAATTATGTAAAACAAACCCGAACCGAACCTGAACGGGCCCGAACCCGAACGGACCCGAACACGAAGGGACCTGATCAGACCCGAACTCGAATAGACCTGAACCCGAATGAGCCCGAACTCGAATGAGCCCTAACCCGAATGAACCTGACTTGAACCCGCCCAATTGCCACCTCTACATTAAATACATTCAGATTGACCTTTTTGTCAACTGAGTATTAGTCCTGATAGCATGTATGCTAGACATATTCTTGGAGGTTGTGGGTTGAGAGGACTTAATTGCATAATGTTCTCCTCACTTAAATAAATTGGGGTTGTAGGTTAAGGGTAAATTACGAATCTCAGAAAAATTTGACCCCTCCAAATTAAAATTATTATTTATATATTTTTGTATATATCCTATAATTTTATATATTGACAAAAGGGTTAAAATTACATTGTTGTTTATCTATTTATTAAATCTACCGATCATTATTTACAAACACTTAAAATTAATAAGTTTGTCACAAATATTAAGTCACAATCATTTAAACCTAAGAAAAACCAAATTGACTTTCTAGCATACTCTATGAAACTTTTCTTTTTATATATTTCAATTCTATTCTATATCTTTTGATCATTTTCAATGTTTTTTTGCTTAATCATCTGAGTTACAACTTGTCAACAGCTTTCACAAAGTTAAAATTGTGGTTAAGTTTTTTTAAAAAATATATGTACATATATATGTATATTCTTGTTTTCATATGAGCAATCTTAAATTTTTTGTGTTTTGTCAAAAATTTGAGATAATTCTTTTTTAATTTATATTATAGTGCTATATAAGTTGACTTGTTTTAAGTGCTTATGAAAAATTCTTCTTTTACAAAACTTGATACTTTCACTTGTTGAGAATTTGTTATGAAAATTAAATTAGTAATAGATTTATAAATTTATGAATCACTAAAATTTATAATTTTAAGAGATTTTTATTTTTTATTAGTTTCTTGTTTGCATATATCTTTTATATTAGAAAAATTTTGTGAATATGCCTCAAATGAAAATAAATAGTATAACTTTAATTGGCATCTCTAAAAAAATGTTAAGATCTGTCACTGGTGGGACGATCGACCCTCAAAATTTATTTTTTTAATTAAATGGTTTTTTTATAAAAAAATTTGCATACTTAAATGAAATTTGATTTTAACCAAGTTGAAAAAAATATAATTTAGGCTCGCCAAAAGTTGAATATAATTTTTTATGATGATATTTTATATTTTTTGTTAAATTAAAAAAGTTAAAGTTACGTTATTCTCATTATTTAATAGATAAATGATCCATAATAAATTTATGTTATGTTTTTTGTTTTCACTAAATTATATGTAAAATTAATTTATCCTCTTAAGTAGTTTAAATTAACCTATGTTACTAACGATTAAAAAAACTTACTTCTTCATTAGTGTAGTAGAGACAAACTTTTCAAGAATACTCTTAATTTTAATCAGGTAATTTTTAATTTCATTCCAAAATATTAATTGAATTTATTTTAATTTAATCTAATAGACCGGTTCAAGAGCCGGACTACCCTTCCGGCCTGATAAGTCTGACTGGTATTGAGCCGGACTTGAAGATAAATTTTCTTAATTCGGGCTAGCCCGGCTTAATTACTGTTTAGTAATAAAAAATTATCTTTAATAATAAAAATATGTAAATATTAATATAAAAATAATTTTTTAATTTTTTATTAATTTTAAATAATAAAACAGGCTTTCGGACTGGTCTGGGCCCGATCCGGACTAGGCTTAGATAAAAGATTTAAAAAAAATCGGCCGCGAACCGACCTTGCCCGACCCATAAACACCTCTATAATCTAATATGTACGAATATTTTTCTAAAAAATTTATCTGTTATTGCATCAATTTTGTATAATTTGTTTTTCAAAAGTTAGAGTTCTTAACTTAAACTTGTTGTAGAATTAATCATGAAACTTAATATTGTGTAAAATTAAACACGCTACAATATCACAATTATAAAAATATCGATGAAAATATTGTGCTAATTTAAATAATGAAAATTTTCTGTTACAGATTTCTTTTATTTGTGTTAATTATATTAACTTATTTGATATTGTATATGAATTTATTATTAATTTAATATTAAAAAATTAAACTTTAAATTATATATAAGACTTCGCTTCTCAAATTGAAAATCCTGATTTTATCATCAAGTGTCAACTAATGTGTTGGAAACGACACCAATAAGGAGCACATCGTTCCAACAAAACTTCCTTATGAAAGTTATAAAAACATTGCAAATTGAAACTGCCAGTAGGCAGTTAGCAATACAACGCTTAAAGGAATAATAACTTCCTTTCAAGCAAGAATTATTCATTTGGTCGTGGCTAAGAAAACTAGATGAAAATAAAAAAAGAGCGACTTTCTTTCTACTACGGCCAAAAGCAGAAAACGAATAAAGAGAAATAAGTTTCGTAAAAAACAATACTCGTAGTCTCTACATTCTCGAAGAACTTAAGCTGTGAAAAAAAGATAATTTCTGATTACGTGATCTTATCTCAGACCAGTTAATCAAGATCGGTTCATCATCGAACGATCCTGTAAGTTATTTAAATTTTGCATTGATTTATAGATTATATTTACGTGATAATCTACATTGGTATCAGAGTCTGTAGGTTTTGATTTCTGATATGTTTGTCTAAGAACAAGAACATAGAAACGATTTTTCTGGTGCAATACTTAAATCCACCGGAATGTTTGCATTTCATGGATCATTGTACAAACGTGTATAAGATCACAAAACTTGCGTAATATAATATTTTTGGATTTGTTGGATCCTAGGTTTGGTTTCAGAAATTGTATTTCTTATGAAAATTAGGATCGAAAACCGTAGTTTTTTTTTTTAATTTAAAAAAAAAAAGGGATTTGAATGCCCTATGATTTAAAAAAAAAAACTGCAAATTTTTGTTAAGAAATTCGAATGCCCAATGAAAATTTCAAAACTATAATGTTTTGATAAGGCATTCGGATACACTCCCGAGGGCATTCAAATGCCCAAGGTAGAATTTAAAACAAATTATTTTAAAATGCCAAAGATCAAATTTTACCTGGTTTATTTGATCTCAAACTTTTTATTTAAATCTCAAGAGCCCTGATAAAACAAAATTGATTAAAATTTGTTTTTAATCATTGTTATATTTGTGTTATGAATATGTTTTATAAAACATATTTTTCTGTATTTGTTACAGAAGAAAATGTCGAGAATTATCTGGACTCTGATGGTCATGAGGATCATGGCACAATTTCTAAGAGTTGATAGTTTGCTATGAGAACTATATAACTAACGATGGATCCAAATGATGATGTTATCAAATACATCATTATTGTTAATGAGAAAATCCAAAAGTTGATTTGGAGTGGCAGAATGCTAATAAGAAGTGATCGTAACAAATATATGGTGTTACAAAAATACACTTTTTACTTCGAGAAAAAAAAAATCTTCTTAACGATCTTTGAATGTCTAAGACAAAGAACGGCCATATCGAGGATTATGAAACTTTGATTAAAACTTTTGTAAAAGTGTATGTGAAGACGAGGGCAAAGAGGACTGCGACCCTCTCAATAGGTCCTAATCTTCACAATAATAATAAAAAAAAGGTTGTGGTAAATCCATGGATGGCTAACTTGGATTTTAAGTTATTAGAGGAATTTTTGGATTCCATTCCAGTCACCAAAAATTTATAGATTATTGATTAGTTATTTTATGAATTTTCTAATTAGGAATAATTTTTTTTGTAAATATGAAATTGTTATTTTTATTTATCTATGTGATAAATTCGTAAAATTATGAGTAATTTTGCATCTAGTAGGAGTTCTGAGATATTTGTTATCTTATAATAAAAGTTTTGCACAATGAAATAAATTAATGATAACTAGACATATTGTTATGGAATTTGATTGTGAAACTTAATGAACTTTTGGTTCCATACGATATGGATGGTTGTCATTTATTTTATTTTGGATTGTGACAAAATAAAGGTGTGTATGCTAAGCATTAATTAGTGCATGTATGTCTTATTATATAATATCCTATGAAATGACAACTGCTTCCGAAATATTATAGTTGAGCTAGCAAAGGTGAGAAACTCAATAGGGATAATTATGAGATCTGGAGTATAAAAATTCAATATGTGCTGAAAGAACAAGATGTTCTGGAAGTTCTAAATAATGTCCTAGAAGAGCTTGAAAATGAGAATACGACCCAACATAGAAGGAACAAAAAAGCTTACAACGCCAGTAAAAAAAAAAGGTCCACTGCTTGTATTATGTTGCTAAGCAGTATGGGGAATGAAAGTGCATCTTACCCACAATGAAAGCATCAAAATATTTGGAGATGCTTCACTCCATTTGCAATTGGAAGAAGATCGCATTGAGGTATCTAGGCCTAATGCCGATGTGTATAAGGTTGGAACAAGTTCCCAAGAAGCTCTGAGCTTCAAAAGCAAGCCATATGGTGGGTACAAAAGAAATGCACCTAAGAAGCCTAAAGGTGGTTTCCAAGGTAAGTCAGTCATTAAAAGAAGAACAAGTCTAAGGTCAAGTGTTTTAACTATGGCAAAAAGGGTCACTTTGCTTGTGGATGCATTGAGCCGTAAAGCTACGAATCCTTAAAGCATATTCAGATGCATGAATAATTTGAAGTACGACATTTGTGTCAAGTACTGTTTTATTAACTGAATCTCATCCTTTGTGGATTGTAGACTCAGGGGCACAGACCATGCATAAGACAAAAGTATTTGTCGATTTTCGTCAAATTCCATAGGGACAAAGTAGATTTGTATGGGAAACAACTCAAGAGTTGAAGTGAAGAGAAACGGTACATGCAAGTTGTGTATGCATGGTGACCGATCTCTTATCCTACATGACATGTTGTTTGCTCCCGATATTTCACGAAATTTGGTTTCTGTCATTGTTCTTCTTAACTTAGGATTTAACTTGAACTTCGATAGCACTGATGTTAATTTGTTTTTGGAACAAGTTACTATGGTTCTGGATATTGATCGAATGGTTTTATTATTTTGAATGTTGACTACACTTCATGTAATTGTATCAATAATGCTAATTTTTCCCAAGTTACTTCTTCAAGTAATGCAAATATTGATATGGATATTTGGCATGCTAGACTAGGCTATATCAGGCAACAAATGATGGATAGAATAGCTAAGAGGGATTACTAGGCCCTATTGAAAAAGTTAATCTATCAACATGTGAAAAATGTCTAGTGGGAAAAATAGCAAGAAAACCATTTGGTAAAGGGACGAGAGTCGTTTTACCCTTGCAATCAGTACATTTCGATATTTGCAGCCCAATGAATGTTTGGGCACGAAGTGGAGGAGTACAGTTCATCACATTCATCGATGACTTCACACGTTTCGGGTTTGCCTAATTGATTTTCCACAAGTCTGAAGCTTTAGAGTGCTTTAGAAAATATGTAACTTTGGTGGAAAATTAATTAGATAAAAATGTTAAGGCATTTAGAATGGACCTAGGATGTGAGTATTTGTTTGATCAGTTCAGACATTTATGTGATGAAAAAGGAATAGATAAGCAGCTAATCATTCCGAGAACTCCACAAAAAAATGGTGTTGCGGAGAGAAGAAATCGAACTCTTCTGGAAATGGTTAGTCTATGATGGCCTAGGCAAATTTGCCTATCACTTGTTGGGGTGATGTATTAGTAATAACTGCTTAAGTACTGAATAGAGTACCCTCCAAATCAGTTCCATCTACTCCCTATGAATTATGGACTAGTAGAAAACTTGATCTTACTAATCTATGATCTTGGGGTTGTGCTACTTATGTACAAGAGCTTGCTCATCAACATGGCAAGTTAGGTCCAAGAGGCAAAAATAGTATATTTATAAGATACTCTGAGCATTAAAAGGGAGATATGTTCATTGGTGAACAAGCAAGTGGGAGTGTTACTGAATTTGAATCTCGGGATGCCACTTTTCTGGAAAATAATTTTCCAAGTAAGGTTGAGATTAATCGGGATATATCTTTCTATGAGATAAAAGATCTTGACGATTTGATTGTTGCAAATCGACTGATGCATATTCCGGATAATGCACCAATAGCATCTCATCCAAGTGGGAGCATGATGATGATGAATTTGTTTCACAAGAATCACAAGTCATGCGTAGTAATTGTGAAAATATTCCTCGACATCATTTTTGACATTGAGGGAAAAGCTTTAATGATTACCCCACAAGATGAAGAAGAGCCAAGAAAATTAAAGATCTTTCTTTTAATGCAAGGCAATGGAAGAAGAAATGGAGTCAATGAGAATTGGTTGATCTACCAAAAGGATGCAAAACAAAAGGGAACAAATGGATTCTCAAGATTAAGCATAAGTCTGATGGGACTATTGAAAGATACAAGGCACGGCTTGTAGCTAGGGGTATACTCAATAATAGGGAAATTGATAATGTAGAGACTTTCTCTCTTGTTGTAAGGTTTACCTCCATATGCTTAATTATGGCCATAGTAGCAAGTTTAGATTAGGAGTTGCATCAAATGGATGTAAAAACTACCTTTCTAAATGGAAAACTGGAAGATGAAATCTATATGTACTAACCAGTAGGTTTCATTGACAAAGGTCAAAAACACAAAGTGTGCACGTTGTTAAGATCAATTTATGGTCTTAAGCAATCTTCTAGACAGTGGTACATTAGATTTCATCAAGTAATCATTTCGTATGATTTTATCATGATAAATGAAAACCACTATGTGTATGTCAAAAGACCCAAAGACAAGTTTGTGATCTTGTTGCTTTATGTGGATGACATACTGTTGGCCGAAAATGATAAAGAGTATATCATTATGGTGTAAAATTGGCTATCCTCAAATTTTGAGATGAATGACAAGGGTGAAGCAGCTTACATTATTGGAGTGAAAATCATTCGGGATCGTTATTAGAAATTACTTACTCTTTCACAAGAGTCGTATATTAAGAAAGTTCTTTAACAATTCAAAATGCAAGGCTACCAGCCAATTGATACTCCTATTGCAAAAGGCAAAGGCCTGAGTAAAAGAATGTGTCCTAAGACTTCATAAGAAAAGGAATAAATGGAAAGAGTTCCTTATTCCAGTGTTGTGGGAAGCCGTATTTATGATATGATATGATATGCATAAGGCCGGATATCTATTACGCAATTCAACTCGTAAGTAGATATCAATCGAATCCAGGTCAACCTCATCGAAAAGCAATTAAAAGGATATTGAGGTATCTAAAAAGCATTGTGGACTATTCGTTATGCTATCAAGAAGTGATATGCATCTAATCGGGTATATGGACGTCGATTAGGGAGGAGATTTAGATGAGAGAAAATCTACCTCCGGATATGTTTTCTTACTTAATAAATGAGCGATCTCCTGAAGTAGTAAGAAACAAACTTGTATAGCATTGTCCAATATGAAAGCTGAATTTATGGCATTTTCAGGGACGTGCAAGAGGGTGTTTGGCTTAAGAGACTTTTCAATTATTTAGGATTTAATGAAGATGCATCGAACTCAATGTTGGTGAATTGCGATAGTCAAGTTGCAATCGCATTCACGAAAATCCCAAATATCATTCAAGGATCAAACACATAGATACCAAATATAATTTTGTGATAGACATGGTTGCACATAAGGAAGTCAACATGCAATAAATATCTACGCATAAGATTATTGTAGATCGGTTTACGAAATCGATTCCTAGAGATGTGTATAATGTACATGTTAGATCTCTAAGACTGCATAGGACTTAATGTACTTGTTAAGTTGTTCAAGTTGAACAATTTGTTCTTTATCATTTATGATTATTGTTGACAATGATTAATGCATACTAAAATTTACTACTTTATTTCATGAAAGCATACACACTTGTATATATATGTTAAGTACACACTTGTATATATGTTAAGTACATATATAAGATTAAAAGTATGTCGGACAGATGATTGGCCTTCTCACACAAGCAACCACCTCTAAGGCTTACTGTCGGTAGAGATGAGATTAGTTTTAAGCTTTAAAACTATGAGTTTTACGAGAGCCCGAGCTTAAAACATAATCACCTTGATAATGGTTCAAGATGAGGTCATATAGTAATGAGTTTATGATCGAAAGTGAAAGGTCCCATAATTCACTTTATCGTCTATGTATACCAGGTGGAAGTCCCGTTATTGAATTTATTGAGAAAGTAGAGTTGTGGACTCAAGTTAGATACTGAGTGTAGCTGAACTATCACCTGTACGGTATTGATATTGTGATAAAGACATACGCTCAAAGGGAAAAGGAGAGTAATATTGTAGCATGTCTTTCATACCACATGTACATTATTCGACCAATATGGGTAACAGAAGAATTGATCTCTGCTTCTAAGTTGTGTGAGACCCATGAGATCAACTGGGATCTCTAATTAGTACCTTTATGACCTTTGACTGTTTTTTAAAGTTTCCGTTCAATGTTAGTTGTCTTAAAATGTTGCCAATGATCATGTATGATTCAATCTAATGGGACGTATCTAGATAGTAGTTGAATTGGAATGGAGAGATTCGAGGAAAAAGGAAGATCATTATAGTGTCTCATTCGATTATATTCATTGTTCGACCAATTGTGTTTTGAATGTAAACACAATTGTGAATGCAAAAGTTTATTATATCACTGATATGATAGAGATCATGGGAAATTTGAAATCTGACTAAATAAATCTAGGGTGCTGCATACATACTCTACTTAAACATTTGAGCTTCTATATACCTAACAGTTGTATAGCAGCCAGCTCTCGAGATTATGAAATATGCTGGTCACACGGTTTATTTATATTTTTTTTATGAACTTTGTAGATAGAAGAGATATCGGTCTCTTGAATTTGATTATAAAAGTATTCTTCCCATTATGTGCGAGTGGGAGATGTTGGAAACGGCGCCCATAAGGGGCACGCCATTCCAACATAACTTCCTTATGGAAGTTATAAAAACATTGCAAATTGAAACTGCCAGTAGATAGTTAGCAATGCAACGCTTAAAGGAATAGTAACTTCCTTTCAAGCAAGAATTATTCATTTGGTCGAGGGTAAGAAAACTAGATGAAAAAGAAAGAGCGACTTTCTTTCTAAGGTAATACCTTATACGGCCAAAAGCAGAAAAAGAATAAAGAGAAATAAGTTTCTCTTTGGTAAAAGACAATACTCGTATTCTCTATATTCTCGAAGAACTTAGGCTGTGGAAAACAGACAATTTCCGATTATGTGATCTTGTCTTCGACCAGTGAATCAAGACCGATTCATCATCGAACGATGTTATAAGTTATTTAAATTTCGCATTTTATTTATAGATTATATTTACGTGATAATCTACATAACGTGAGGGAAGGAAAATTAAGAAAAATACAAGTAAAACTTAAGAGTTTCTACTAAGAATTATTTTGAGATGAAACAAAGGAAGTTACTAGTTTTTTGTTTGTGTATATATTAGATATATTCAAAAGTCGGGTTATTCGTCTAAATTCGAAGGTTCGTATGATATTTGGGAGGATTTGTACAAAAACATTGGGCTCAAAAAACGAGTTTAGGTAAAAAAATAATGCCCATTTTAAAAAACGGGTCAGACATTGGATATGGTATTTTTTTGATCGGGCTCGACCTATTTTACTGTTACTTTTAAGAGAGATCTATTATCTTTTAAGAATGAACTATCTTTTTTTTAAGAAGGATCGATCATTTTTTAAGAATGATCGATCCATTTCTGTATAAATTTGGGCAAGCTTATGCGAGCATCAGTAATGCTTTTAATATATCGGGCTAAGCCTTGACAACATTTTCTTTTCATATTTCGGACTGGAACGGGTCTGGGCAAACATAAATTTTATTAATATAAGACCTAAGCCTAACCTAAATTTGATCCTACTCAACCTATACACAGGTCTAGTATATGCTATTATATATTACCACTACCTGTTCTGTAGTGAACAATAATCACTACTTAACCTTTGTCTTTTCCTCTTTTATAAAGGCAATTAATAATTAATGTTAATTTCATTCCCTAAAAGTTTTATGTAGATCTGTCTATGGGCCAGGTTGCAATCCGAATTTTTTATTTTTTTATTCATTTATAATTGAATTGGGTCGGCCCGAAAGCCTATTTTATTGTTCATTAAATGTTAAAATTTTATTTTTATTTTTATATTAATTTATATATATTATAATTAAATTTAGATAAAAAATATTTTTTATTTATTGACTAGTAATTCGAGCCGGGTTGGACCGACCCGAATTACTAAAATTTTTGTCCAGACTCGACCCAATTCGAGTAGGACCTGTCCAAGGGCCGGGCTATCGGTCCGAGTAGGTAGCTCGACCTTTGGACAAGTCTATTTTTATGTGATTAAAAAAAAAATTATAAATCTTCAAAAGAATTTGAAGTAGCACATTTTGCTGACAAAGCAATTTCATTTTGATCTGGTTGTGGTTAAATTCCAATAATTGGTGCTGCTTAGTCCTCTTTTCCGTTGGGAATAGTGTGGCAGTCCAATAACAAGCATTAACCCACAACATGAACTTGAAGAAGAAAAAAAAAGACACAATATTTTTTACGTGGTTTAGCCCTTTTTGGCCTACATCCACTATCCCAAAGGGATAACATACTTGACTAAGGAAGAATTTCAACTAGTAACTTTTGCACGGATAAAGCTACAAACCCTCCTACAACACACTTGTAGCTTTTGCACGGATAAAGCTACAAACCATCCTCCCAATATTGTAACTTTTGCACGATAAGACTACAAACCTTCCTATAAACAAACTTGACTCATCATCCAAAGAATCCCAATACAACTTCTGCTTAAGTGTATATGCCCTCTCTCAGAATGGGTGGTGATGTTCTTTCCCCAAAGACCAAGGTTCCTATTTATAGGTGAGCACTCCTCTTGACTCATCAATACTACTCCATGTGGGATTAGGATTCCCCTTTGTTTAACCAATTAGTTACTTGATGCAGGATGATCACTCCTACTTAATTTGAGACTTGAATTCTTACTCAAACTCAATGTCGGACTCGGGCTCCAACTCAACATTTTCTACAACTGAAACTAAAGCACATCATAAAATTTCCTTCTTCACTAGCATGTTCTCTGGTTTCTTATAACTCAGGCAAAGAATAGAGCTAGCTTTGTTCCCACCAAACTTTTGTAATTTCTTTCACCTTTTTTATTCCAATGTCCCTAATTAATTAAATTATCTTCTCTTTTTGTTTATCCATTAGTTAGGTTACTAACCAGAGTTATATAAGCAGCTCTCATTTTTTTACATATGATTTTAGACACAATATAAAAATACAGCACGTTTAATAAACATAAAATAATGTAATAAACATGACACATTTAAACATGATTAACACGAAACATTTAATACACATAGCGTATTCATCTTTAAAATTTTGACACATTTAATAATTTATATTGTATTTATATTTACATGAATAATAAAAAAAAAAAAACAACACGATACGTTAAGATTGTAGAGGCAGCAGCCCAGATGCATCAGAGATAATTGTAACTATGAAACTTAGGAGGGATTTAATTCCATAATGTTGGAAAAGCCGAAAAGGAAGTAAAATATAAGATTAGATTATTCTAATTAACTATTGCAATGATGACAATTCCAATATAAAAGAACATGGAAAAAATTAACAAATTTAAATACAAAGATTATTAGCAATTATAGGTCGAAAGATCGAGTTAAATTTTTTTTATATAAAAGAGGTTGCAGTTTGGGGATAAGAAAAGGGATTACATATTTTGAGATTCAAACTTCAGACCTGAATATCACTTCTTAAACATGATTATATGATCCAATTGAGTTAAATCACAGGTTTTACAAGAATTAATTTAATTAGTAATAAGAGGATCACTTTTATTGTCAACCAGAACTCAATTTTTGTTGGCATACTTTGAAGATAAAATTTTAACTGCACTAAACCAATACGAGAAATTTTATTTTTAAAATCGTTTAAAAGAATTAAATTCAAGCAAAATTAGAACACCTCTGACTTAATTACCAAAAAAAAAAAAATTATAAGCCGAGAGAGGTGAGCAATCATAACACGTGTACTATTAAGTAGATATATCAATTTTGGATACGACACGATTAAACGACACGAAAATAATTAACTAAAACACGTTATGATACGAAAAATAACACGAACACGATACCAATAAACAAACATGTCAAAATTTATATAAAATGAATTATTAACATGTCACAATTTATATAAATATATCACTTTAAACACAATTATGACACAAAAAATAACACGAATGCCATACAAATATACAAATAATCAAATCTACTGTTAAATCTGAAATTCCTTCAGCAACATTCTCTAACTATACTAATTAGTTGTAAAGTTGATGTTTCTTTTGTGATTCGACGCTGCTTGTTTTTATATGTATTGATCTTCTTTTAGGTTTTTGATCCGAATGCTTTTCAAAGTCAGGAATGTTAGGCTGTAAATACAACTGAAATTAAAGAAGAAAAAAATGGCAAAAGAATGGAAGAAAAGTGAAATCACCTAAAAGCAGTGTTCTTTCTTATAATTTTTATGGAAGAATATGTTGTTTTTTTATTTTAAAGTATACTAGATAATATCCGCGCTTCATTGCAAAATATTATCGGATTTGAATTAATATTTTGTAATAAATTTGAAAAATAAAAAAGCAAGAGTAGTAAATATAATAATTTTAAAAAATAATAATAATTGAAAGTTATTTAAATATGGTTAATTACATCCGACAATTTCAGACATAACATAATTATACGATACAAACATAACATGAAAAAAATAATTAAAACATGACATGACACAAAAATAACATGAACACGGCATAAATACACGAACATGTCAAAATCTACATAAAACGAATAATACCCTGAATACGATTATAACAGAAAAACAATACGAACATAACGACGCCCGACAAAATTTTGGGAGTTATTTGAATAGTGTCAGTTAAACTTGACAATTTCGGACACAACATGATTATACGAGACGAACAAAACATGAAAAAATAATTAAAATACGACATGAAAAATAACATGAACACGACGAAAATACATGAACGTGTCAAAATCTACATAAAATGAATTATTAACGTGTAAAATTTTATATAAATTTATAATACTTTAAACACAGGATAAAATAACCCGAACATATTAGAACATACAAATTTTTTCTCTAAATTGAATTATTATAACAAATAATGCAAAATTTTAGATGAATTGAGACACGAGACAAACACACAAATTTTTTTCTAAATTGGATCACCATGATAAACTATGCAAAATATTTGGATGAATTGAAACATGACACGAACACATGGAAAAAACAACTAAAATACGATACGACACGAAAATAACATGAACAGAACACAAATACACTAACGTGTCAAAATTCACATAAAATGAATTATTAATATGTAAAAATTATATAAATTTATAATACTTTGAACATACGAAAAAATAACATGAACACGATACGAAAAATAATATGAACACGAATGAATTTTCGAACGTGTCAAAATCTTCATAAAATGAATTATTAACGTGTAAAAAATTATAATATTTTGAACACACAAAAAATAACATGAACACAAAAAAACGCGAACACACAATTTTTTTCTCCATCTTTTTTTCCCTTTCTTTTCTTTTCTTTGTTTTTCCTTTCTTTCCTTCTTAATTAAAAAAAAATACCCAAACTAACCCCCAACCCCCTTAATACCCATGCTTAGTTGTCAACTAAGCATGGATTCAAAATCCTTAATTCTTGCCTCTCATGCATTTGAGGATTGCTTTTAATGTTAGTAAACTTTGCATAGCTCTTACGGCACGAATCACAACTATTTTACATTCTAATAGTTTTTTCTACAAACTAATATATACATATATATATATATATGAAGATAGATCCACTTATATTAGTGTAAAATTAAATTAGTTTTACACACTTTCATAATTTTTTATATGATTTATATTTGTTTAATCCGACCGTCGTATTTCATATTCTATTCACGTATATCATGCACGTCGAGTTTCGAATAAATAAAAAATATCTAACTATTTGTTGGATGTAAAAAAAATTTCAACCGTTAAATATATAGTGAAAAAACAGTATTCTCTATCGATATGATAGAGATATCGATCTTCGATTCAAAATTTTACGTGCACGACGAGTACTATTATATTGTTAAATCCAACGGTCGGTTTGTTAAAATATAAATCGTATAAAAAGTTGTGAAAGTGTGTAAAACTAATTTAGTTTTACATTAGTGTAAGTTGATCTTTTCTATATATATATATATATTATTAACAAACCAATCATCATATTTAACAATTTATCTGAAATCATCATGCACTTAAAATTTCAAATCAATTCAATATGCATATTAATCATTAGAGAATATTGTATTCTTTAATATATATTTAATGACTTGAATTTTATTATTATTATTATTAAATAAATAGATAATTTTAATTAACTAGAAATATGACATGCATGATCTATGCGAATAAAGTATGAAACTCAATAGTTGGATTAACAAGTAAAAAATTATTATTTGTTAACCTTCAAATCCAAAATCAATTAGCAAAAGGTGAAAGGTCCAACTTGAATATAAGGTTATAGGAAATCCAAGACTTAACAGACTTTGGATAATACCATTGAACAGGCCCCCATCATGTGTAGGCCAAAGACGGTGCCATTCAAACTCAAAAAGGTTAAATACTCCCTTGTACTTTATATCTTTTGTCCATTTGGTACCCAAAGAAAAAAAAAATTTGTCAACTTGAAACTCCAACTATCCGTCCGTCTATGAGTTTACCCCAAAAGCTAACTCCATTAAGTTAAAGTTGATTTGTCTTTTAAGACCAATTAAATGCAGACATATGGCCAATTAATCCATGTCATTATCTGTAGAAAAGCAACATCATCCTTTAATTTAAAAAGCCACATAATTAAAAAGAAAAAAAGAAAAAAAAAAGAAATCAAATCAAATTTGTAAATTACAAAAGTTAATTTTTGAAAGAGAGGATTAAAATTGGGGGTTTAGGGTTATAGAAAACAAATTACTTCATCTGAAATAGAAAAAAAATATTCGATCCCTAAAAACAATTCATTCGACCAATTTGAAAAATAAAAGTTTAGGATTTTGTTCTTGTCTTTGATTCTTCTCTGATGCACCAAATTTCAGTGGTTTCTTCGTTGATTTAGGCTGACTAGAAGAATCGTGGATTTAGGCTGAAAAGGTTAAAGAAAATTTCTATTTGCTATTTTATTTCGTCTTCTTCTATATTTGTTACTTCACCGAAACAATTCTTCACTGAAATCAACAATTTTATTCATGTTGGTTTTGGGTTCCTAGTTGCAGCTTTGGATTTTATTCTTACTGGGTTTTTTTGCTCATTCTAGTTTCTTAGGTGCTTATTCATTCTTTGTTGGTTCTTTACTTTAAAGGTCGAGATCCCCCAAAAATTTTAGAAAAGAAGTCTAGCAGCAGCTCGAAAGCAACAAATCATCCAAAGAATATTTTTTGTCATTGTGGATTAAAGGCTCCAATTTGCACATTGGCAACTCTATGGAACAAAGGAAATTTTTTTTTTATGGCTGCCCACAGTACAAAGAGGTGTGTAAGAAAATAATGGATTTGTGTAATCTCTTTGAATAAGTTAATGTTCTTGGTTATGTAGTTGTAGCAAAATTCAGTACTGATTTGGTGTATTAATCTTTGTTGCAGACTGGTGGGTGTGGTTTTTTTTTTTTGAGTGGTTTGAAAGAGTTGGTGATGACCACACTCCAGAAGTTTATTACAGATATGTGAATGATGAGTAAATCAATTAGAATAAAAGCTTATTGTCAGAAAACAGAGAGTTGAGGATTGAGAATACAGAATTGAAGAAATTTGTCAATATTGATGAAGTGAATAGGCTGGTGAACGAGGTTAAACTCAGAAAGAGAAGATGAAAACATACAAAGGAATGGTCGAAAATAGTAGAAATGATTTATGTTTGTATAAGGTTGTTTTGTTGGTCTTGTGGATCATGTTCTGAGTGTATATTGTAGGTATTATGTAGTTTATAGGTAGTTTAGAAACAAGTGCATGCCTGTATAAGATTTATAAAATTTATGTATAAGGGTAATTAGTTCAACATCTTCTTTCTTAGCATCTTTTTGCTTATATATTGAAGAGGATAAATCCCTATTGAAAAGGATCATAACCATATGTTTCATTACTAGCAAAAAGAATACAATGTTTAGGGTCAACATCCAAACTCACATTACATCCAAAATATAGTATCCCAAATTAAGTTTTCATATTAAACATATATATTGCATCCAAAATATAATATCCAAAATGAAGATGTAATATCAACCAGTTTTTTCATAACATCAAAAAACAGCTTCAGCTCAAAAGCTATACTTCCAGATGTTCGAATTCTTTGACTTTGAGATATTTGCTTTGCTTTTAGTATTGCTATCACACTTGCTTTATTGAGTAGGAAATGTCTCATCTATATCTTGTCCATTCTTTTTTGTTCCCAACAGGTCATCTCTTAGATCCTATTAACAACCCAAACAAATTATATTAGAACCCACCGTTTAGGTAGCTATTATGAAGGGATTAAACAAAATATCCACAGTTAATCACATACCTTGAAAAATCCATTACATCCGTATTCACCTTCTTCCACATTTAAGGTTGCACTTCTTGGTTGATGACTGCCAAAGGTAGAGATAGTGTTTACTGATTTGATAGTTGTTTTAGGGATGGAAATCAACTTCTGGCCTCTAAAACCAGGGTGTAAATTAAAAAAAAAAAAAACAGTTCAATGACTCATAAAGTAGAAACATAGTAATAACATGTGTACCACTTACATTGAGTATTTGCAAATGTGTCTTCTCATTAGTGTAGATCCCAAGCCCTTGCATTATTTTCCTCCCCTTTGGTCCAACAACACCAAATTTACCATCAATTTTTTCTTTGCCTTTCCTTAGATTGGAAAGTTCTTCCAATTGTTGTTTGCCTTTGTTTTTTGGCGGTTGTCTCCTTGTTGCTGCTGGTCTTCTTGTAGCTGCAGATACTTGTGTTGGACCTGGTTGGGTTGTTGAAGCAGTAGCTTCCACTTGAATAGTTTTGGTTGCTGCTGGTCTTCTTGCTACTGCAGCTACTTGTGTTGAACCTGGCTGGGCTGTTGAAGCAGTAGCTTCACTTGAACAGTTCTAGTTGCTGCTGGTCTTCTTGCTGCTACAACTACTTGTGTAGGACCTGGCTGTGCTATTGAAGCAGTAGCTTCCACTTGAACACTTCTGGTTGCTGCAGCTACTTGTTTTGGACCTGGCTGGGCTGTTGAAGCAGTAGATTCCGCTTGAACAATTCTGATTGCTGCTAGTCTTCTTGCTGCTGTAGCTACTTGTGTTGGACCTGGCTGGGCTGTTGAAGCAGTAGCTTCCACTTGAACACTTCTGGTTGCTACTGGTCTTCTTGCTGCTGCAGCTACTTGTGTTGGACCTGGCTGGGCTATTGAACCTCTACCCCTTGAACCTCTTCTTATTGAACCTTTACGCCTTGCACCTCTTCCTTGCCCACTTGTAGTAGGTCCATCTCTATAATATTCATCTACTTGTACAAATTCTGTAAAGATGCCAATATCTTCAGGAGATTTTTGTTCTGCATATTCAGTATCTATAGGAGGTTGATGGTCAACTTCATTGGCTCTCATCTAAAAAAACATGTTATTAATAACAAAATTGGAGGCAGTATTTTATATGCAAATGAAAACAAGAAATACATAAGCAGAACTCACATTTTGATCATTCTAGTTTGGACACTTTCTAGAGTTGTGCCCAAGGTGACCTCATTCTCCTTCCTCTTCTTGACAAGTGTGTCCTAATAGCATCATCCTTCTCTCTCAATCTCTTTTTTTTTTTGGCCTACCAGACATTTTCTTAGGAATTGGGGGATCAATCGAACCCATTTTTGTATGTGGCTAAAATTTATCATCTGGTACTGGTGGTAGCACAGAACTATACAACTTCATATATTGTCTTTCTTGTAAGCTTCTATAACATATTCTTCAATGTTCTCTAGCTTAAACAGTATAACACATATTGCGTGTGGGCATGAAATCCCAGTAAGATCCCATGACCCACAATTGCATGTACATCCATTGATATCAACTACATATGTATCCCCACGACACTGTACCTCATATCCATTTGCACCATTATATCTAACATGGAAGTAAGAATTAAATTCCTTATTTTCTTCTATTTTCTCACAAATCTTTGGACAAGACAAAGTATTCCAAGAATCACATTTTCTTTTGTTCTTGACAAATCTATTCATGATATAGTGCCTAATTTCTTCAAACATAGAAATAATAGACATATGCCTTGCTCTTATAATTGCAGCATTAAAGGCCTCAGCAAAATTGTGATCCAACACATCAGAATGACATCTGGTAGAGAAGAAAGCCTTTGACCAATGTTTAGGGGTTTTGTTAAAAATGCTTACCAAAGCTTAACTTTTCAAAGCACCAAGCTCAGTTGCCTTGTTCTTGAAATTTGCTTCAGTTGTTGATTTACAACAAGCCCAAAAAAGAATCTGCAAATCATTGCCTCTATTGTCAGCTTTCCAATTTGCAAAGTAATGTCTTGAACAAAACCGATGCTCAATCTTTGGCAGCAATAAGGTTATCGCATCCCTCAAACCCTAAATGAAAAAAAATAGTAAGAAATGCATAATGAAATAAAAAATAAATAAACTAGATATTGATAAATACCTTTTGCATGTCACTCATGAGAGTGAATCCATCACCAACCTTCAACTCAAGATTACTCTGTAGATTCTCAAGAAACCATCTCCATGTGTACTTGTTTTCCACTTCTACCACAGCCCATGAAATAGGATAAATTTGGTCATTAGTATCTCGACCTACAGCTACTAAAAGCTCACCCTTAAAAGGTCTCTTCAAAAAAACAACCATCGAAATGGATAATAGGCCTACAAAACTGTTTAAACCCATCCTTAAGGGCACTAAAACAAACATAAAATCTTCTAAACTTTAGGGTTTCTGTTGGGGTTGGCCTTTCCACCATAAGCTCCACGTTACACCTAGGATCTATATTTCTCAAAGCATAAGCATAATCGTACAACCTGTTGAACTCATAAACTTATCTGCCATTGATTTGTTCCATGGCCCAACTCTTGGCTCTACTACAAACAGTTAGATTGATATCCACATTTAACTCCTCTTTAGCAAGTCTTTGCATCTCGTACAATTTCAATTAAGGAGTTATTATCAACTTACTAAGAAAATGCTTTCCTACAAACCTATATTTAGCCCTTGAGTTCAAAAAATTAATGGAACATTGATGCTCACTTACCAAATTTTTAATCTTGAAGAATCCATCAGAAGTATCCTTTGATGCAAATATGAGGAATGGACAACCCTTAACCTCACACCTTGCCCTTGTCCTATTTTTCTCATCCTAAGAAAGTTAAAGTCAAATCTCTTAGCTATAGCATACTTGTCCAAAGCTTCTTTGAATTGTTTTGTACCTTCAAATATCATATCAACTTCAAAACTAGGTACTGGGTCTAAGGGGTTAAAGAAAATCTTCTTGCTTTTCTTGCATACAACCTCACCATCCTCACCACTCTCATAACTAGTATTGTCAGACGAATCTAAGTATTCAGTCTCACCTCCAATAGATTCAGCTCCTCTGTTGTCCTCTACAACTCTAGCTTCTACTTTTTTTTTTGCAACTGTCTTCTTTTTTTTTTTTTTTTCATTTAGAAGTTCTTCAAGATCTGGCTCTGCTGGGATATCAGTAGAAGTCAACTTAATGTTCTTTTTTTTACTAAATTCTTTATATTGTACCCTTATTTCCCTTATCTCCTCATATTCCTTGTCTGAAATCCACTTATCCTCCTCCAAAGGCTCTTCCTCATCACTAGTATATGACTCATCCTCAACAGTATCACATTTTCATCATTATTGCAACCATGGGACCCATCCACATTATCATCATTTATTGGAGTAGTTGTAGGACCACTCACAGTTGATGCATCATTTATAACACTGCTGGTTGGCCTCCCTACAATTGTTGGACCACCTTACTCATTCATTTCCACATCCCTATCATCGTCCGCATGTGGCACATTTGAAAGTAATGGGATAAATTCTAAATTTCTAGTGTGCTAACTTCATGTTCCACATAAACATGTAACTTTCCTACAGATGTTATATGTTGTATCACATAGAGATAAAGGAAGCATTATCATACACTACTCTTAGATCATTCTCTAACTCATGCCCTAGTTCAAGATAGGAAAACCATTTCACAGCAGCATAACCAGCCTCTTCAACCATTTCAGTCAACATTACATAAGACAAAAATCAGCATCAATAGCCCATTCAATCATATTCCAGCCCACATATGATAAATTTGGATTTTTTACAAATTTTCCACCCAAATGCATACATAATTCATGCTTAACCCAATCCATAACAATATACTTCAACAAAAGTTTTAAAAAATTCATATATTATTCGATCCTAGTAGTATTGGTTCAATAAAGCAGACATGAATCCAAAAGCAAACAACTATTTTCTCTTCACAACATAAAAACAACATCCAAAAAGAAAAAGCCAAAAGATTACCCTTATCTGCCACAATACATTATGCAACTGAAACAAAATTAAATATAATAAATCTGTATTCTTTTATTATAATACAACATCACATGACAGAAAGCAACATGACAAGAATATTCAGTTTTGATAAGGTATTGACTAGAACAGGATACAAACCTCTTATTTTTATTATTTCTCTGCTTAGGTCGAATATTCAAAAGACCCATTGCCTAGAAGTTTTGACCAAAGCTGCACAAAACAATGAATATTTATTCAAAATTAATAAAAATATTTTAAATCAATCTATTTTACTTAGCAACAAATTCCAAAGACAACCCCTAAAATCATTAAGAAAACATTTTAAAACCCAAATGTTTACCCTTCGATTGATCTGACGTTATCCCTTAGTATTTCGACAGCTTCTTGCTTTGATCGATCCTTAGCTTTCGGTCGATCCTTAGCCAAGAATCAAAAACAAGAACAAAACCCTAACTTTTGTTTTTCAATTCAGTGAATGATTTTTTTTTTTTTTATTTATTTCAAATGATCGACTTTTGTTTTTCTATTTCAAAGGAAATAACCCTAAACCCCCAATTTTTATCATCTCTTCCGAAAATTAACTTTTGTAATTTACAAATTTGATTTTTTTTAAAATTATGTGGCCTTTTAAATTAAAGGATGATGTGGCTTTTCTTCAGAGAATGACATGGATTAATTGGCCATATATCTGCATTTAATTGGCCATAAAAGACAAATCAGCTTTTTTTTAATGGAGTTAGCTTTTGGGATAAACTCATAGACGGACAAGTAGTTGGAGTACCAAGTTGAAATTTTTCTTTTCTTTAGATGCCAAACGGACAAAAGCCATAAAGTACAAGGGCCAATTGAGTATTTAACCCAACTCACAAAGAGTAATAGGCAAAAGAGCAAAACAAAACCTGGCTCTGATATCATGTTAAACATTCTATCTAAAACTAATTGGCAATACGTAGAAAGATCCAAATTGAATATAAGATCACAAGAAACCCAAACTTAATAGTTGTGAGATAATATTACAAGAAAATGTATCTATACCAATAGAGAAAATATACCTATACCGATGGATTTTTATGATGGATATATGTAGGAAATTCCATAAAAAATTATGCAGTAGAAAAAAATCATCAAAATTTTGGTGGTGAAAATTAAAAAATATATATATATTTATCCTAAAAAATTTACCAAAGAAATTCCGTCAGTAAAACCCTTCATACCTAAAACCCTTCATACCTAAAACCCTAGTCCCTTTCCTTGCTTCTCTTATTTCTTTCTCTCCCCGACTCCATCAGACCCGTGCCCCCACCACACTACGAGACCCGCCCTCGACCTTAGCCCACGCCTATTGCCCTCTTCCGCATTCATACTGTGCCCCCACTACGTGACCCCCCTCTGACTCGACCCCATCGCCCCTGCCCCAGTTCTTGGTGCGCCTCTTTTGCTGCCCTCCCTTGCGCCTATTGTCCCCTCCATCCCCTTTTGTCTTTTCTCTCTAGGTTAGGGTTCTTGGATTTTATTTTTGTTTTTAATTTTTTTTTATGAAAAATAATATGTTTGTTTTATTTTGTTTTCAGGAATTGATATTGAAAATTAAAAATAATAGAATAAGGTAATTTACTTAATTATTTTATTTCAATTTTATAATTTGTGTGATATATTTGGATGTGTATGGACTATTTATTTTAAAACTTTAAGCTTAATTAATATTGTATTGTGATTATTATATCTCAACATTTTAAAAGTTAAAATAAAAGAACAAAAATTCGAAGATTCCTAAAAGAAATAAAAAGAATTGTTTGACTACCTAATTTTTGTTGATGCAGAAATAAAAAGAATTGTGTGGCATTGTGATTATTAAATATTAGGATTTAAAAAGTTAGTAATTACGAAAATAATTTGTGTTGATGTCTTAGTGAATTAAGTTTGTGTTATTTGCGAAAATAAGTTTGTATTATTTGCGAAAATAATGTGTGCTGATGATGCCTTTCATTGTGGCATATCTCTAACGATTAATCAATTATGTTGGAAAATGATTGGGATAGGTCTTGAATGTATTATTGACTAGACTCAAATGGGTATTGTGAGTAGTAGCGGGTTTCACCCCTATCGTTCTCATATGTTTGATTTGGGTGTCACCACTCAGTTTATGCTTGAAATCAAGAACCAATTATATTTACCAATGCCACTAGTCTCTTCTATAAGAACTTGATTTGAAGATTAAGATATGAAATTAGAAGGAACTAAAGCTTTTACTCTCCTCTGGGATAACCCAGGCCTAGCCTTTCCAAGCTTTCAAATCAAATAGCATATCTCACCATTCACTTAATGCATGCACGTAATTTGTATTTTTCATGCTATCACGCATGCATCTAAAGAGATACAAGTTGCCTGACAGTCTTGAATGATTTTTCGATCATTAATGATATGATACAAACAAAAATTTAATATAAAGAACTTAAAAACAAATATCTTAAAAAGAAGTAAAGAACCTTAAAATAAATTACAAATAAATAAATAAATAAAGTAAAGCATAAATAAAAATTGTTTATATACAATATAACAAATTAAATAATTAAGTACTTCCATGGAGTAAGACATGCTTGAGTCAAATCCTAAACAAGTTCTTACATGACATACTTAACTAAAGCAAGCGAATAAAAAAATAAAATAAAAAAAAGACCTAAACTTCTACATGTTAACGCAAAGGTAAGAAAATTACACGTTGATTTACATTTTAATGTGATCATCATGAATACTTAAGTCTAGATGACGAGTGTCATTGAAGAATTAAGTTACATGCTCAATGAATGAGGAAAAAAGGGATAGGGATTACCTGATTGAATATGTTTATAGACTCAATAAACCAAGAATCTAGGATGGAGGAGTAGATTTGGGTTGGGTTTCAATTTATCTGAAGATGTAAGAACACCTTTAAACGAATAGGAAACAATTACTGATTGAGTCGGAGAAAAATCACACAAGAGAAATTCTGTTTTGTGTTGGAGTAAACCCTACAAGTCAATCAAAATTTACTTGTAATATCTAGTCTTGCCTTTTCATGAAAAATACACTATGATTTTATTTTAATTATAATAAAAGTATTTCTTTATCCATAAATTTAATTATAAAGAGTTAATAATTATTTGTGTAGTTAAAACCCATGAAACATAAAAAAATATTGTAAGAAGTTACAATTATGAAATCTTTATGAATCAAGTCATGTTTCTAAAATGTTTCTAATCATTGTATTGTCAAAACGAGACATCGACAATGTCTAAAAACTGATATATGTTAAACCTTCATTCTTATGATGCATATATCTTTTATATAAATAATTAAAAATAACTAAACAAAATTTAAAAAACAACAACTAAAACTGTAGCAATCTCTATTTAGATATATTAACAACAGGATCAAAGATATATAATTTAACTTTTTAAACTACTTTTTAAGAAGTGGCATCCAATAAATAATAAATCTAGAGTTTGAATCTTAGACTTGCAACTTCATTTTTATCTCTGGACTACCACCTCTTTCGTAAAAAAAAAAAAAAACATAATTAAGACAATAATAATAAGTAGCTGCTCTACTTTGCTTAATCTGTCATTCCAATCCACCTTCACTGTAAACCCATGTTAGTTTGATTTTTTCTTTTCCTATCCCTCCCAACAAATCTACAACACAAAAAATAAAAGATAAATTAAAGGGACAAAAAAGGAAATTTGCCTCATCTATGGGATCTTCAATTAATTAGTCCTCTTCTTCTTCTTCTTCTTCTTCTTCTTCTTCTTCTTCTTCTTCTGCTGCTGCTGTCACAGTTCCTAAACTCTGAAAATGATTTGCTTATCAACATATTCCAGAATTCCAATGTCACCAATACCTGAACTTTCATGATCTGCACTATAATCTTCAAGGGCAATCTTTAAATCTAGAGAGATGAATGAGTTTTTCTGCTCCATATCTGATTCCTTGATGATCTGATCTTCTGTCTCACTACAAACTCTTGACAATGAACTGAAGCTTTCACAGCTGAAAATGATAATTGCATCCTTAACAGGAACTGTCTAACCATCTGAAATGCTTATCCTTCCGCTTTCAATTGCTTGCTTGATGCCTTTCTGAGAACAGTAATCAACTTGTTCCAGTTCTTCCACGAAGAACACCCTGTGAGGGTTCTCATTCAATGCCTCACCCAATCTCTCAAGATAATTGCTACTTGACTCATCTCTCTTTCTTTTGTTGTTGGATTCTTCATTCGAATCTGCCCTTGTCGACGCAAAATTGCTCAGACTTATTGAGGCAAAGTTGCTTTGAGAACCGAAAATGAGTCTGGCTAACTCTCTCGCAATCTTCTTCTTGGCTTCATAGTCAGCTCCTAAGAAGAATAGCCAAGTTTCTTCTTTGATCTCTCTGTGCTTTAACCAGCTTTTAACTTTTCTCATCCCTGACCTGCATTCAAGGTTGGTGTTAACAATTTCAGGAATCAACTCCTTCTGCCATGGAACCTTTTCCTCTAATGCATTGCATAGAATGTTCATGTTTTCAGCATTGCGAATCTTGAACTCGTTAAGGCCATCGATATCCTCCTCAGTTGCCTCACTTGAAGAAGCTGAATTTGGGCTAGAGTTGAGATTTGAGAGGAGGTCTGGCTTAGGATCAATTCTCAATGGAACCCCATAGCCTTCATCAGTGCTTTTGGATATCCAAAACTGGTGTTCTCGGTGACTTTTTAGGTTCAAAAAAACGACTGGCCAACCTAGATTAATCGTGTTTCGCTCTTTTGAGGAAATTGAATTTGGGGAAGATGAAGACAATGGAGAAATGTTAAGAGATTCCTCAGGGTTGTAGTTCCATTTCTTGTACAGATCCCTGACATTGACTGAATCCTGATAGAGAAAAAAACAACAGGAAATGTAAATCTCAACTTGTTTTAATACAAATATATAGCAGGGATTTACAGTAGAGTGTCGATATTTACCGCAATTGATCGCGATAGCATTTGTCACGTATGCAATCACGATAAACACGACACAACCAAAAACACGTCTACGATTGCAATTTAAATCCCTGATATATAGTGTGATTAATTCTGCAATTGTAGTGTAGAGGAGATAAGGGATACCTTATCATGGGCAGGGTTTGTTTTGGTTTCTTGGTTGTAGTTATGGAGCCATGAAGGAAAACTTGAACTGGAAGAGACGATTGCAGTTGCAGTGCTTTGAGCTTCCTTGTCAAAGTTGAGCAAATCTATGAGTGAAGGAAGTCTGATTCTTATTTACTCCAGCTTCAGATTGTGCCCAACTAATCCCATCTATAGTTCTTCACTGAAGTTGAGAGTCACTGGAATAAAGAAAAAAGGAAAAAAAACATGATTAACACCAGTGACACACATGTAAAGAGAGGAGAAAAGGAAACGTAAAACAATCAAGCCAAAATTGGCCAAAACTGTAAAAGCTTAAGTTATCCGGACTCTTTATTTTTCTTAAAGTATCGATATCCAACACCAGTGTCCGACATACATTCAGATATGGGTATGGGGTATGATTCTTCAAATATATGAAAATTTTAGAAAAAATTGAACGTGTCGGACACATATGAGATCATGTTTAACCTCAGAAATATCAGCAGCAGCATCCTCAATTTCCACCTGTTCATCAATATCAACAATATAAGTTTCAGTTCAAACATTTAAATGCAGAATGCAGACAAGTTGGGATAAAGATTCACATGAAAAGGAACCTTAGATTCATGTTTTCAACTCTCCCTTTCTCTAATAATATCTAAAAACTATGTTACTCGGACTCGGGTGTGAGTGTCTGATATGTATTTGAAGGGTCATATCCCATACCCATGTCCGGATATGGGTCGGACATGGGTGATCGACACGAATACTTCAAAAAAAAAATGAAACATAGTCTAAGAAGATCAACCTTTATGACATTGAAACTCTGATCTGGTAAAGCAAAAGGCCAATACAGTAACAATATGACACACGAAGCTTCAATACTCCTCTGCTGCCGATTTTCACTTTTAAGGAGTGCAGATGTATATACATATTAGCTCTTTCTTATACTGATAAAGTTAACTGTGCCTAAAAGATGTTAGAAACAACAAAGATATTTAAATCACTGATTGATAGTGCTATTAGGTACGGGACACATATAAAAAAGTAAAGCATTGAACATACCAGGGAAGGCTGGGTTGAACAAATCTCAGAAGACGAAAGACAAAACTGCATCTCAGTCCACAGTGAATCCATTTCTTTCTCAACTTGTGTTTTCTCCGCAGGAGTAACTGTGTCCTCATCAACCCCAAAACAGGCAAAGACTTGTCCTCACTTTCTTCTTTGAGTTTGAGGGCCTCTCTCGATGCACTAGAATCTGAGTCTTCATTGTCCATAATAGAATCCGCAAGAATTGTAAGAAGGTGAAGTTTCTTGGAGGAGGCGGAGGCTTAGACTTGGTATTGGAAGATGGTAGATCAATTAAATCTTTATCAACAGCAGAAGAATCATCTTCATAAAACCAAATATCCAACAAATTTGAATTCTTTCTACCCCTTCCACCTCTCCAGATTTGCCTTCGGCATGGCTTGACCTTTACATGATTGATAGTGCTATTAGGTAGATTTGAACCAGCTGCAACACAAAAGTGATGTAGGGATTTTGATTGAAGAACTGAAAAATGAAATGAAAGAGTGAAGGAAAAAATTTCTCGAAAGAAAAGATGCCCTAAACCTAAATGACATGGCTTTATTTTGGGCTCAAAATAAAAGGGATTTTTAATTTTAATTTTAATTTGGGTTTAAGCTTTTAGCATTTCAGTAATGGGTTGTTAGCTTTAATCAAATTGGGCTAAAACAGAAATCCGAAAAAAAAAAATAGATAAAAATTTATTTAAACTAATGGTAAAATGACAAATGTCATTGTTTGATTGACTAGTCTAAAATATTTTCAGTTTTTTTTTTTTCCTTTTTCTCTTTTCCTTTCTCCCACCGCAAACCAAGGAGGAGTCGAGTTGAGCTTTGATGTTGAATTTGTAGAGGAGGGCCAGAATGGGAGCTCCTAGTATCAGATCGATGCTAAGAGCGACCAGATTAGGGATGGCAATGGAGCGGGGCGGGGGCGGATTTTGTAAAATCCGCCCCCGCCCCGCCAGTGACCTACTCTGCCCCGCCCCTCGCCCCGTTCCACCGTGGATGTTGGATTTTCAATACCACTACCACCTCCATGGATGTCGGTTACGCCCTGCCCCGCTCCGCCCCATCCGATTTTTATTAGTTATTTCTAATTTTTTTCAAATAATAAAGTTCTCTTATGCAAGTATAGTTATTATATATTTTGGTATTCATTTACAGTATACTTGATTAACATTTTACTGCATATGTTGAGCTTCTTAGCAATCAACTATAGCTAGGACCAACAATTTATGACTTATGAAGTGCATTTACATCTAGACAAGAAGAATAATCTAGCAATAGCAAAAACTAATGCAACCGTAAGTCAGTAACCACATTTATCTGCTACACTAATTTCTCAAAGTAAAACGGCAGAAACAAAACATGTTAGAATCAGGCATTTGGCTATTGGCTAGTAACCCAAAATGTGATTTACCTTTTACAACACCTTCTTGACCATTTGGCTAAGGCTAGGATAGGATAAGCGAGGCATGACTTAGAAGAGTTATGGGTACATGTTTGATGATCGCTACGGTCTTGTTGTTTAGGCCAATTGCAGTTACCCAAAAGCAACTTTGGCATGTCCTATGTTTCGCAGGCTTTCTCAGTTCTCACTCATAAAAAAAACATGGCAACCCCGAGGTTGTGGTACATCTCTATCTCAGTGACCTTCAAACACAATGGCTACGGAATGTGCATAAATGACTTCCAAACTGTGATATGACATCAACAAGACCCCCATAACCGCCAATTGCAGTAACCTGACAAGAAAAAGTTTGTCAAAACATGAAGAGAAAAAAAAAAAAAAAAAAGAAGACGTTCCAAATAAAAAAGAAAAACTAATAGCAAGCGATGATGCCGAGTGGAAATGGAAATTATAGGAACATACACCAGACGGATGCAGAGAGACTGAAAACGCTGATTGAGGAGCACAATGTATCTGCGAAAGTATCATTCCATTCATATCAAAACGGTTGAGTACAGGGTCTGCACCAACAGCTAATATCTGAAATGGAAACATCAAGAAATTAACAATTATTAGGTGGGTGGAAAGAACGGGAAGGTTAAGGCAAACTGACTAGTTTGAAAATGACACATAACTAGATAAGTCTAACAACAATATTGGGTAAGCAATAATTTAATTGGAAGTCATCGAAAACCAACTCCCACCTACTTGATTGTTATCAAACACTACATCCTGTATAGATGCACCACTGGAAATACTTGAAATGCATTCAGAAGCAGGGAGATTCCAGACTGACAAACTTCGACCACTGCCACAAGCCTGTCCAGTTAAAATCTTGATTAAAACATGTTCAATCGGGAACCACAAAACCACGTAAGCTTCTACCATAATAAAATTATGCTTTAATTCTGCCTATACTTGAAGAAAACCATTTAACAATGAAAGGCCTACCTGAAAGCTCCCCAGCAATAATTGTTAGCCTAATCTTTTCAAGTTGTGCTGAACTGATATGTATCAGAAGGTATAATTGGCTTTCAATTCTGGAGCAGGGTAGAAATTAGAAATATCAGTAATGATATAGCTATGTTTTAGAGAAGAAGGAAAGGGAAAGTAGAAGGAAAGGGAGCGGCGGTGGAGTTGTAGAGAAGAAGTAAACATGTTAGGTTTTTAGGGAAGGGTAAAATAGTAATTTTACTAGTCGGGGCGGGGCGGATCAAGTAAATACTGCAACTGCTCCATACCCGCCTTTCAAACAAAAAAAACCGCCCCGCCCCGCCCCGCATCCATTGTTCAAAAAAAAAAAAACCTCTCCATTCGGATCGGATCTGTTCGAAATCCATCGGTCGGTTCGGGTTTTGCCATCCCTAGACCAGATCTAGCCCTACCCACGATGTGTGTCCCTATCGTCTTGCGTCGTCTAGTGGCATTGTTTAGATCCAAACTCTTCAACTATCCAAATTTGACAGTTATTGTCTAGTAGCTTCCTTTGGCCATCAATATATATATATATATATATATATATATATATATATAAAATTTAAAACCTAATAAATTTTGTAAAAATACAATTAAATATAAATCTATAAATAAATAAAGAGAAAATATAATTTAAATAAAATTATTTAATAAATAATTAGCTATATTTATGTCCCTTAAATAAATATTTTTTCTCAATAATTGTTTTTATTACTTGAATTTATAAATATCATTTGATTCTTTATATTAATTTATATATATATATTTTATAATTAAATTTAAATAAAAAATATTTTTATTTAATAAATAATAATTCAAGTACAATAAACTCGAATTACGAAAATTTTTATTCAAATTCGAGTCGAACTTATCATATCAAACGAATAATTCGATTTTTGAACAGATTTATTACACTAACTTTATTTTAGGAAATAATTAAAAAAAAAAAAAAATTTTTAGGAAAGGCCAAGATTTAAAACAATGGCATCTAACGGTTGTTATTTATTCGCGTATCCATAGCGCATTTAAATAGCCGCATTTACTCAACTAAACCCTCGCCTCTGCTTTCGTAAAAACCCTTCTAATGGACAAAGCTCCTGCAACGTGGCCATGTTAGAAACCATGACCCTACTCTTCTTCCTCATTACTTGTCAAAATTTCCTTGTCAATTCTCCACTTGCCGTTTGGTCGCCAAGAAAATATCAGAATTTTCCATGGAGAAAGTGAAATACCCAGAAGGTTTCTCTTGTTGGTCGTTGTCTAACTTTTTTTTTTCTTCGCTTTCTTTTTGATTGTTTGTTCTTAATTTATTCTTTTTACTGATATCTGCATTGTGGGTTTTGGGTGATTAAGACAAAATGGATTACAGGAGAGAAGCAGAATGTATGGGCAAAGAAGCATGTGAATCTGATTCAACCAAAATGAAGCATCTTTCTGATGAAATAATGCCTCACCTTCTTAACTGTCAGTTTTCTTCTCTCTATTCTCTTCACCTTGATGGAATTTTCCTTTGAACTATTGCAGCCTTTGGTTATATATATATATATATATATATATATATATATATATATATATATATATATACAGAAATTAGAAAACAAAGATAGTTTGAGGATTTTAAAAAAAAAAATTATGTTCATTCCTAACTTTGTCTTACTGAAAAGCTGTTTCATAGAAGTTAAATTTGAAGCAAACATTATTTATTGGACTGAAGTTAATGTTTATCTCCAAGTCATGTTTCTTCACTGCCAGAACTGGATAAAGATTCGATTAGTTTTCGTTCGAATCATGTTCTGTTCTTTTTTTTTTTTTGGTACAAAAAGGCCGCAGCTTAGGCATAAGAGAAGGAATTGCAGATGCGGGGATTCGAATCCCAAACTTGTTGGATATCACTTTTTAAAGGTGATTGTATCAACCAGCTGAGCTAAGCTTCGGGTTCCATGTTCTTCTCTTAATTTCACTTCCAAACGGTGCACATGTTGTAGAGGTTTTCTTTTAACACATAGAGAACCTGATCATTGAAGCTAATCATGGCATTGAAGTTATGGTTTCAATGAATCAGTGGACTCTGGATAAGTTTTTATAGGCTTTGGCTTGAGTAGTTGGATTGATTTGATTCAATAAATTACAAATTCAATTATAAGAATGCTTGTTTATTCCTTATAAAATTGTGATACTTTTGGTTTTCATTTTATTAATTCTCTTCCCAAATATTAAATTTGTGTAGCCATTTATAGGTGAATGGCATGACCATGTTGAATTGGAGTATAGGACCCTGCCTAGTGGCTTGTGCAGATTGATAAACATATAGCTCTAGGCACAATTGTGTTGGATATAGAGTTGAAGCGGTCTGGCTGTTACGGCTGCACAATTGGCTTAAAAGCCAACTCATATGCCTTACACTGAATTTTTTCTAAATTTTTCCATATATTTGGAGGATCATACCCATACCCATGTCCGAATATGTGTCGGACACGAGTGTCAGACACAGGTACTTCAAAGAAAATGAAGAGTCGGAGTAACATAGTTTTGAACAGTTTGTATGAATATTCTTGCAAGTGTTTAATGCTCATGAAACACATTTATAGTAGTTTAAATGAAATGGACTCCCCAAGAAATTGTAGATTCTCAATAGATGCACTAATTTTATTATTTCTGGTTTCCATGTTGGTTTTCATTTGATTCACATGATTTTTCCTGTCCAATATTCATTAACCACATCATAGTGCTCATGTCAACTTTGTTATGGATTGGTTCAGATATGCATCTCGTGCCACATCAAGCGACTTTGAAATATATCACGTGGATGCTTCTTTTGAAGACCCACTCATGTGTGCCCATGGATTAGTATTTAAACTTGAAAATTTTCGTTTGAAGTGAATTATGACTGTATTGATGATCATTCTTCTGGATGGTTGCCTTTGATGAGTCTTAAATATAGTTTATGGATTCTATTCTACTTGGTTGTTTTCATCCATTTTAAGCAATCATAATCCTTTCTTTACTTCTTCTAGGTTAAATATCTAAATTAGAATTCAACCTTTGTTTTCTATCCAAAAAATAAAAAAGAAAAGAGAAGAGAAGAGTTCAACTTTAGCAAATAATGGATTGTATGTTATATTTTAATACTTTAGGATATCAGCTTACCAAATTTGGTGAAGGAAAACTAAGGAATTTAGTGACTGCCGTTTATGTTATTATTGGCTGCCACGTGGGATTGTCCATGTCACCAAAAGTTGCCTTGTGGCCTTGTTACTTGGACTTAGGTGTGAGTGTAGGACACGGGTATGTATCCGACACAGGTATGTTTGATTTATTCTAAGTTTTTTCATGTATTTGGAGGGTCATTGGGCGATCATATTTCCATTACCCATGACCGAATATTTGTCGGATACGGGTACTTAAAGAAAAATGAAAAGTCGGAGCAACATAGCTTGTGGCTACCAAGTTGGATTTGAGTTTGTGTTCTTTTTTTTTTCCCCCTTTTCTCTTTCCTTTCCACCAATAGGTGTCCCCGTAGAGATGAATCGAGTAACATTAGCTATTGGTATTAAAGTCAAGTATACAGAATATCTTGGTAAAGTTTGATTGTTGATGGGAATTGCAGGATTTAGTGACAGGCAATACTAAATCTCATATTTGTTGAAGGATTATATGCCTCATAATTTGCTGCCTGACTGCTCCATTATAAGCCATTTCTTTGTTGGATCATTTGACTGTATCGGATTATAACACTAATTATCATTTCATTCTGCCGTACATAAATGTTATATTTGTTTCTACAGAGTGAAGCAGATCAAATCAGCATTTTATTCTCTTTCCAAAGTACTTTCATCAACTCTATCACCTATTATTACTCTGGATCTTTCCTTATGTGAAAGATATTAAGCAAGCAATTATATTTTTTGAGCATTTAAGGCCTTTCAATTGTGTGCCAACTATTTGAGATCTTCCTCTTAAAACTTGCTAGGAGTTCTTGTAGATGAAGCTACTTGGTTATAGACCTGGTAATTTTAGACACGATATGAAAATACAACACGAGCATGACATGTTTAATAAACATGAAAACAGTGTATAAACACTACATGACACGTTTAAACATGACACTTTAATACACGGATCGCATTCGTATTTAGGATTTTGATACATTTAATAATTTGTGTTGTGTTTACGTTTACACGGCTGATATGAAAAAAAAAAAAAAAACACACGAGACACGTATACACGGATTGCGAAGTCTATTTGGCTCTATGCTTCAATAAATGCTTGGATTGATCTTATTTTAGCTTATTCAATTTGTTCCTCCCCCATTGTTGCTAATTTTCTTTTGTTTGACACTGAATAGTTTAATTTGGTACGAATCTTATTCCTTTATTTTTAATGTAATCAGGTCTAGCATGCAGACAAAACATATATAAATAAGTAATTGCTATCAGATTATTTCATGTTCATGTTGTTTAGTTACAAAATATTTAGTCTGCCAAAGCTTCTATTTGATTGATAGGTGAGGGTTTGTGGAAACTATTTATTACCCAAATGATGACAACATATATTACTTTTTTTCCCTATCTTTTATTACTATTATCGATCCAATTCTAAATGCATGTGCTAACGGGTCAATATTAGGCTTGTCAAATCTAATCCGAATTTGAAAAACCTACCTAACTTGCCCAAACCTGACCCAACTCAATTTGATCATAAAATGTTAACCTCAACCAGAAAACAATTCGAACCCGAAAATGATTTTAACTCAAAACGATCTGAACTCGAAATGATTCGTACTTGAATCACCTGAAAAATTAATCCGAAATTACCTGAACTTAAATTAAGTATAATTTTATTTTTAAAAACATTAATTTAATAAAAATAATAAATATAACATAAATTGTTAATTTATTTTAATTTTGTAACTTCAAATTATTTTTAAAATCTTTTCTCTTTACTATTACAATTTTATATAATTTTGAATATTATACTTTTTAATTATGATTAAAACAGAATAAAAATCAAATTATTTCTATTATTGTAAATGAATTTAATATTTATATTCATTAGTATATATTATAAATAAAGTTTTTTATTTTCCTTTTTTTTTTTTACTTTGATAATAACTAAATAGATCAATAATAATCATTTTAAACAAAAAAATAATTGACAATAATTCAATAAAACCAATAATGACTAGACCTGCTCAAGGGCCGGGCAGCCCGCTCGGCCCGACCCGTATTGGGTCGGGCCTAGGCAGGGAATTTTGTGTTCCGGCCCGAATCACTGTTTAACTATTAAAATAATATTATTTTATTTAAATTTAATTATAAAATATAAAAAATATTAATAAAAAATAAATTTTTAATTTTTTAAAATAGAGTAAATAGTAACCTTGGGCCCGCAGGCCTGGATAAGAATGAAGAAAAAATTCCGGGTCCTGATCTAGCCCATGAGCACCTCTAATCATGACACTTTTAAACGTTACTTTAAGCTTCAAAACAAAATCATTACTCTTAAAAATAGCTAAAAAGAAAAACTTTATTTAAAAATCAAGTAAAAAGTAGATTGTAAACAGAATCATATATACTTATACACAATCAAAATATTCCAAGACTTCAAATTTTTAATCCACATATTAAACTTTAAAAAATTTAAAATGACTTTTTGAAAGTTTGAAATTGAAATCTTTGATATAAAAATTGAAAATTGAGATGATTTTGTGGTATTTGATTAGTAGCGTACCAATGACTACATAGAATGAAACATTAAGTAAAACCTTTTCAGTTTAATAAAAAAAGTAAAATTACATATTTTTTTCATTTATATAAAAAATTAACTTTAATTTAAACATATAAATTACAATGTTTATATTTATTTTTAAAATATTATTTATTTTACTTTTATCTTTCAATAAAATTTTAATACAATGATTTGATCAAATAATCTATTTAAATTTTAGTTTCATTTTATTTTAAAAATTAATAAATTGAACCCGAAATAATCCAAACCCGAATAACCCAAGTGTCGAACCTGAATTACCCGAACCAGAAATTGATCCAAAATTTTAAGTCCTGAATTGATCGAACTTGAATTGATCCGACCCAGACCGAACCCGATCCGCTCAATTGACAGGTCTAGTCAATATTCATCACATTGTTGTTCTAACAGAGATGTTGGGAAGAAATTGATAAATAAAAAGCCAATTATATTCTTTCAAACTGCTTCTTTTAATCCTTTTGATAACAAAATTTTGTTTTTGATCCTGTCAGGTTTTTAGTGAATCAAGAATTGTTGAATATAGTGTCACAGAAAATGTAATTTCAGCTGGAAAGCAAGAGGTCTGAAACTTATAGTGCAATATTATTTGAAGTTTCCCGTATTCATTTCCTTTTGTTTCAATTTGATTGTTGATATAGCTCTGCATATTGACTCCAGATATTAATTGACAACAAGCAACAATACAAGTACTTGGGAAGAAATATAGATATGATATCACTGCTCAGGCTGTATGTTGAGGATGGGAAAGTTGTTTGCCATGAAGATTGGTATGAACCGAACTCTCAAATTTTTTTGTATTCTTTCGGTTAACCAAATATTGTAATTTGAAATTTAGGATGCATTATCTTTTGCTACAAAAATATTTAAAAAAAAAATGTTTAGAAAATGGAATAAGGATTGCATGATTTTGGGGAAATACATGTCAGAATATACTTGAGATCTATGTTACTCGGATTTGGGTGTGAGTGTCACGGGTATGTTCAATTTTTTCTAAGATTTCCATATATTTGGAGGGTCTTGGAGGATCATACCCTCATACCCATGTGTCGGACACAGGTACTTCAAGAACAAAGAAGAGTCGAAGCAACATAGCTGGAGATTTCCCATCTTAAAGCCAGAAATGGGGAGAAGAGATCTGTATGGTTTTATTTTCAGATAAGGGAGTACTTTTGCTAATTGATTGATGAAATTAAGCTGTCCTAGGGTACTGATACTGATGAATTTCCATTTCATAAATGCATACAAGTAGTATGGAAACTCTTATATTTCTTGTGAACATTGATTCATTAGTTGCTGTACTATTTTCTATGTGATTCTATCCTAAACTAACCTGCCTGCATTGTGTAAACTTCTCAATCCTATCTTTGCTGACTCTAATATTTTTCTGGAAAAAACTCTTTTGATCTATGTTGCTCCGACTCTTCATTTTTCTTGAAGTATCTTTGTCCGACACCCGTGTCCTATGCATATTCGGACATTGGTATGGGAATATGACCCTCCAAACACCCTCCAAATACATGAAAAAACTTAGAAAAGATTAAATATACCCATATCCGACACTCACAGCTGAGTAAGAGACGGTGGCTTGACTCTTATTTTCAGGTATTAGTCACTGTCATCAAAACTTTTTTGAGTAGTAATACTAATGCTTTAACGAGTATCGTCCATTATGCATGTTAGTTTTTATGCAGATGTCCTTATTTATCCTAAATTAAAGTGGAAGAGATGGACGAAATTCTTTGTTGCATTAATCATTAATTCACATTTTCTTGTCATCGGTCCTTATTAACAATTTTAGTTCATAAAATATATTTTGGTTTGTTGATCTTGAAAAACTTTATGCATCTTTTTGATAGGTGGGACAAGAAGCCTCTTCGGAACACGGTAACAGTTAAGCATCCGTTTGTTGGCCGAATGATGGAACTGACTCGCAGGGGTTCAATGCTAGCAACTCATGCTTTGATGGGGTTTGGGAAGGATCCGACCCTCTAATTTCACTTCCAAGAATAGAAAGAAATGTGTTATAGGCTACAAGTCAAGTGCATGCATGTATGTCTTGGCTTCATATTCTTATACATAGGTCAAATTTCATCTTGTTCTAACTTTTGCCTATTTGGAGCATGTGCTAGTCTAAGATTTTCAATGATATGAGTTTAGCATTTTCTCGATGTCCAATATGGATAATTCGTGTATTCGTATCGTGCTCGTGTATTTTCTCGTGTTATATTCATGTTTAAAGTATTTTATATTTATATAGATTTTCATGTGTTAATAATTTGTGTTATATAGATTTTGACATGTTTGTGTATTCACGTTGTGTTTATTTTTTTTTTCATATCGTATTTTAATTATTTTTTTCGTGTCGTGTTCAATATTGTCAAGATAAGCATCCATGAGTTCAATTTGAACACCAGTGGTGCCTGGAGACTTCCTTATTAGTTTATGATCATTAGGCTATAACTCTGTATTTAGAAGATTGCTAGCGTTGCATGAAACAATCAATCTTTTATAATACAGGGAAATCGTACTTAGCTGATTGGGAACATATAATTCTTTCTGATGAACTTTCTTTAGATTTCCTGCTGAATTTTCTTTGTTTTTACCCAAAAAAGGTGACTGATCAAAATATGAAATGTGACCGTGTGATCAATGTTCTTATGTTGAAAACGGTAAACTAGAAGCGGAGGTTTAAATAGCGATTGCAACATGATGTTAAGTTGTTATTTTACGATTTTAGTTTTATTTGCTGCTAATATTTAGCAAAGATTAACAAATGAATTAGGAATTCACGATCCGAGTACGGGATTCACTTATGAGAAATTATCTCATTCATAAATAGTGGAGTTTTTATATTTGATAAGCGGGATTAACAGGATGACATATTTTTTTTAAAATATATTTAAAAAAATAAAAAGACACATGTTAGCCTCTTAGTTCAAATCATTGCCCTTTAAAGTATATATATATATATATATATATATATATATATATATGCCTTTTACTGTATATTGTTAAGAACATTCTGAGCAACCTGTATATCTCCTAACTTGAAGTAATAAAAGAAATCTTATTCGGATATTGTTGTTATTTAAGTTCAGACGTTTACTATATAGAATTAAATCCAGTTGATTCATGCGAGGTTTAATATAGTTGATTCACGCAATCACTCTTAAGAAGTAGAATCCAGTAAATTTGAGGTACAAATTTCAGTATATGCAATTCCTTCTTTATCATAAAATTGAAGTCTCTTTTGTATGAGAAAAAAAGAAGAGAATTAAACCAAATATGATCTGTTCTCCATTAGGTGACATAGAATAGTTAGAAAACTGAAACTGGGAAGTTGAACCATAATCTTATCACCTGTCAAGGGAATTTTAAAACCTCCTAATCCTATTGCTTCCCACTAGCTAGCTTGTTGATCTCTAATGTATTTGGTTTTTAAGGAGTTATGTTACCCGGTTTTTTTTTTTAAAATATTTGTGTTCGATATCTATATCCAATATATTCGGACATATATATAAAGATATGATCGTCTAAATATATGAATTTTTTATTAAAAAAATTAAGTATATCCATATCATATACATGCTTGTATTTCTCTCAAAAAGTTTGAGTCGTTCATTGAGCAATTAAGTGAGAAAATAAAGTTCCAATCTTAATCTTAAAGTGGTATGAACACTTGATCAAAAAAGGGAAAAAAAAGCTTAAAGAGAAGAATGAAACAATGATTGAAAGCAACATTCATATCGCACACAAAATCTTGCATCAAACAATATTCATGTTAATGGCATGTCCTCTTTTTGACTGGTCTTTTACTATCTCTTCAAAGACAAAATTAAAACAATTTGCAGTCTTTTGAAGGATCCGAGGCAATTATTCTGTGATTATTGAGGGTTCGGTTTGAGATCCCAGAATTCCCTTACTTTCATGCCAAATTTCACTTGCAATAGGAAAAAAAAAAAAAAAGAAGAAGAAAGAAAGAAAACAGCTTTATAAATAAAATATAAGCATTTCCCTTACCCTATTCTTTTTCTAAAGACTGCAAAAGCTCAATTGTGTGGAAACTTTGTCTCCATGCCAATCCCTTTTGCCTACCCATTTTTCTTTTCTCTTAACTCTTTATTAGATTTGATAAATTCGTGTGTGCATACTGTCTTATCAGTCATGTAATTATAAACATATCATAAATTATTAAATGTATTAAAATTTAAAAAATAAATATGATACGTATATTAAACGTGTAAGATTAATCATATTTAAACATATCATATCATATCATGTTATATTTATTATATTATTTTCGTGTTTATTAAACATATCTATTTTTATATTATAATATCTAAAATTATTAGATTTACTTTTTTTATCCTCTTGAAAGTTTGAGGATTGAGGTGTGGAAAAGCTCGTCTTTGGGTGAGGCGACGAGAGCAATGAAAGCAAAAAGGTAAATTGGCTTTGAAAAGTATTAACATTTTGATTGCTTTGGGGCATTGATGAGTGATGAGATGACCCCTTCAAAGAATACAATTAAAATTAGTGCGCTTAATGCTTTATTCTTTTTGTACTTTCTCTTTATTTTCCTTTTTAGATTTGAAATGATTTGGTCATCTTTGATCTCCTTCAGTCATCATATGTGAAAACGGTTACCACCAATCATATTCAATTTAATTTTTTTTGGCTATGAATGGCTTAGTCATAAAAACTCATTTCCTAAAAAAAAAAGTCACTATTAATTAAAAAAAAAAAAACTTAAAAACGTAATACCTTTATCAAATAATTATGTATTAAAAAATCGAATCGGATTGGTCAGTCGGATCGGTTAAATCGAAAATCAATGGCCTATCTGGTCCGATGCATATAATAGAACCAAAATTTTTTGAACCAGTAAAAACCTGAAAAAAAAATGGTTTTAAACTTTTTTTTTTTAAATTGTTTTTTTAAATTTATTGAATATGATGAGATTTAAATTTTTAACCTCTTGAATCTATATTAAAAATCATACCATTTAGCCAAATACATATTTTTATTAAATATTTAATATATTTAATATTAAAATTACTTATTTAATATTAAAATTTTTTTAATGCAACGACTGATTCAATCGATTCAACCGCTTGAATCGATAAACAGAGGTCTCACCAGACTTCCGATTCAATTTTTTAAACATTGATAGTTAATTCAAATATATGAAGTAAAATCATTTATTTTGTTAGTTAAAAATTACATATTTTATTTATAATATTTTTAAAAAATTTTGCTATTAAGTACCGATCAATGGAGCATTTTAGTTACCAATCAAATTAAGAAATGGAATTATATGTTTTGGTAAATTTCTTGTTTGATAGAAATGCCTATTTTTGGTATGACAAGCTATCTAATAACTTTTGGACAACAATTGCGGCAGTGGTTATAGCAGTGAATTTTGGACAGAGCTTAATCTTATTACATAATTTTGTCTCACAGAATGTTTTTCTCATGTCGGAATAAAACAAAATTTGTATACTAAGTCAAATCAATTGAATTAGGCTAATGATGTAGCCTCTTGGCACAAGCAACTTCAGTCTCAAAAATGATAAAAAGGATGGTAGTAAAACTAACAAGAAAAGTATCTTGATTTGAAAATTTGTGTATTCATATTAAATTTGTGTTATTTTTATATATCATAATAATATTTATATAAATTTTGACACGTTCTTGTATTTATATCGTATTCATATAATTTTTTTATATCATGTATTAGTTATTTTTTTCATATTGTGTGTAATCATGTCGTATCCAAATTATCAGATCTAAAAATATCTTAATTTAAAAAAAAAGGCAAAAAAAAAAGAAGGAAAGAAAAGGAAAAGAACAAAAAGAAGAAGATAAAAAAGAATCCGCATTTTTCCAAAAGATTACAGTATTAAGCTTAAAAAAGTTGTTTAAAGAGTGAAAGAAAATCATGTTTGAATTGTGCTTTAAAATTTAAAGATTTAAAAAGAAGTAAAAGGAAATAAAAAGAGGAGCAAGAAATCTCGTGAAGCTGCAATTGGACTTAGGTGTATGTCTTATAATCTTGCAAAGGTTTTTCATTTGAATTTTTCATTATTATTATTATTATTATTATTTTAATCATCCAATTGCCTAATGGGAACAGAACTCGAGGTCATGTCTTAACAATGAGGATTAATATAGCTTAAAGAAGAAAAGAAAAGCATTAAAAAAATTTATACTTGATTTATTTGACAAAATCGGCTAGAATTTTTTATTTTAATTAAATTTAACTGAAAATTTTAAGAACTTAATATAGAAAATATTATGTAAATCTATCGTATAGCATGGACTAGAAGAGATGACACATCTAAATTCTAAATTCGAGCTCGGCTCGTTCAAGCTCACTTATTTAATTTATAAATATTAAAAAATATTTTTACATATATTTTAAATAAAAATTATTTGTTAATAAAACAATATCTCAAACCGGGTCAAATCAAACTTGGGCCTAAAGATCCTATTCAAAGATGAGTCTAAAATTTTTATTCAAAGCTATCTAACCTGATCGGTGAACAAATATATTAATATTGTTTTTATTAAATTTTTGAGTAAATGTTTTTTGAACAGGTTTTTTTGAGATTACACCATTGTATGTGTTTTTATAATGTTTCATTTTTATCTTAACTTAGAAATTTTGATTTTTTATTAACACCTTTTCTAATTTATTTCAAATCCATCAATTCGTTAACACGTTGGAATTTAGACAACATTTATCACATTTATATCATCCAACAAAATGTAAAATGGCAAATTCTGTTCATATTTGGCCCAAATTCTAACAAATGAATTCGGAACAAATTCAAAAAATCACAAATGAATAATTAAAGTTTTTTTTCTTTTTTTTTAATTACAAAAATAAAATATCACGAAAAAATCAAGAAACAATGATGCAATTTACTCTGTTTGCTTCATCTTTGAAGGATGGAACTAGGGAGCCGGTGGGCGCAATGGCGGATGGTAGTAGGAATAAATACATTTAATTTATCTCTCCAAATTAAAATTATTATTTATTTATATATATATATTTGTTTGTATCTTAATTTTATGCATTGACAAAAAGAGTTAAAATTATATTGTTGTTTATCTATTTAATTAATTCACCAATCATTATTTACAAACACTTAAGATTAATAAGTTTTTCACAAATATTATGTCACAATTAAGTAAACTTAAAAAAAAAAAAACACTAAACCAACATTTGGTTGGTTGGAGTGATAACCGATTTCAACCCCAAGATGAGAACAAAGGTTCGAATTTTGAGAGTCACCAATGTTAAGAGGGTTTTACCATTACGCTTCTCGGTCCGAAGAGGGATTAGTCTTTTATCAACCATAAAATGGGGATGGGGACACTCTAGATTTAGACAAAAAAAAAAAAAACTAAATTGACTTTTTAGCTTCTCAACATAGTTTTTATTCTCATATATTTCAATTCTATTCTATATTTTTGTGACCATTTTTAATATCTTTTGTTTAATCATTTGAGTTATCATTTGCTAATCGTTTTTAATGTCTTGTCTTAATATGAGTAATCTTAAACCTTTTTTGTTTTGTAAAAAAGTTTGGATAGTTCTTTCTTAATTTCTTATATAGCACTATATAAATTGATTTGTCTTAATTGCTTATGAAAATTTATTCTTTTACAAAACTCGATACTTTCACTTATGAGAATTTATTATAAAAATTAAATTAATAATAGATTTATAAATTTTTTACTCGCTAAAATTTATAATTTTATGAGATTTTATTTTTTATTAAATATTGTATAAATGTTAAGATCCGTCACTGGTGGAGCGGTCGACCCAAAGTACCTTTTTTTTACTTAAATGAATTTGTTTAAATTTTTGTATACTTGTATGAAAATTGATTTTAACCAATTTGAAAAAAATATAATTTAGGCTAGTTTTTTTATCACAATATAGCTAAAACAAAATTATTTACCGAAATATCGTTGTTTTGAGATTAATTCCCAAAATTCACTTGTTTTAAAATCAGCTGAAAAATCGTCATTCCCCATGAAAATTTCCTTGTGTAAATTTTTTTTAAAAATTCAAAAAAACCAAGAAAATTCGCCATGGGGGGTGACGATTTCTTTTGGTGTATTTTATTTTATTTTTTAAAAAATACACCAAGGAAAATCGCCACCCCCCATGGCAATTTTTCTTGGTGTAAATTGAATTTTTTTTTTCAATGTCACTAAGGGAAATTGCCATGGAGGGTGCCGATTTTCCTTGGTGGTATATATATATATATATATATTTTAATTTGTTTTACTAAAATTTAAACTCCAACGATTAGGAAAAAAAATTACAAATTTTGTTTTTAAAATTTGTATTTTAATTTTAAAAATTGCAAACGGGTATAAAAAAATTACCTTGGTTTGTTTTTTTTATTTAAAAAAATATATATATATACTAAAATTTCATAATTTTTTAATTGTATAAAAAATAAAATTTTATTTATTATTAAAATTTTATTTCTTACTAAAATTAAAAAAAAAATTATATTTCTTATTAAAATTTTATATAAAAAATTTTATTTCTTATTTAAATTTTATACAAATAATTTTTTTTTGATTTCTTATTTGAATTTTATATGTGAGATCTGTAACAAACGGGTATAAAAAAATTACCTTGGTTTTTTTTTTTAAATATATATACTAAAATTTTATATTTTATTTAATTTTTTAATTTTATAAAAAAATTAATTTAATTTTTATTGAAATTTTATAATAAAATAAAATAAAATTTATTATTTTAATTTTATAAAAAATAAAATTTTATTTCTTATTAAAATTATAAAAAAAAATATTTCTTATTAAAATTTTATGTAAATTTTTTTTATTTCTTATTTAAAATAAATAAAATGAAATGCGAAACATATAAATTTAAATATTACAAATTTAAAATACATTATTCTCGTTATATTGATAAAAGTACATTTATTCTAATTATTGCGTGGTGTAGAGCAACAGTGTCGAGCTCTCCTAGTGCGTGGTGGTTGGACCCATCGTTCAACCTCGTCTGTGGCACGTATTCACGGTCGACCACGACTTCTTGCTGTAACTGTCACTGGTTCCGGTTGTATGCAATCCGCCATTTCTTCTATATCAAAAATCTGAAACCCACTGCTGGAGGAGCCAACACCTAGTTCACCCATAAAGGGAACCTGATTACTAGATGGACCCAGAAATGATGTACCAAATGCTGATGCAGGGGTTCCAAACTGATACATTGATGTTAGATATGCTGAACTTAGACTTAGGATGAGGAGCTGGTCATCTAACCTCGTCATTGGTGGTGATGGTCGGTAACACTCATCAACGTCATATCCAAGGTGACTGACGGAATAACGATGACTGGATGGTACTTCATGATCCCGTTCAGGTTTAGGATGACTAAATGACATCCTCGGTGCAGTGAACTCCGATGAGGCCGGTTGACGCATCTGCCCACGTTGTCGGGTAGGTCTAGGAGCTTCCATATCCTGTATAGGAGGGACTGGAGTTGAAGTTTGTCCGATAAATGGCATACTCCTAACATCCTCATACACAGACGATGGACAAACAAAAGGCCGACCTTCATTTTTATACTATCCTATGTAATCATCAGATGGGTTGAAATTATTACCAACAATCGGATAACCTGTTGGAATTCGTTGAGAACGTATATTCCACCAATGGATCCAATGTTCATGCTTCACAGGCCATAATTCTTCATGACGCCCACGCATGTCGATCTTGTGAAGCTTATCAAGGTTCACCGGTGCTTGCGGAATTGGTTGTTGCATCCCAAATTGTCGCAACACCCTGTCAGTTTGGTGCCACTCTACATATGAAAAGCATATCAATGCTGTGTTTGCTTTCCATTTATTACAATTATTGTAGGCATCCTATGGGAGGCATGCCATAATTTCACTTGAGGAATATGACATCCACAGAAACTGTGAATAATTATTACAAATTATTAGTTTCATATGGATTAAATACAAAAATACTTGAATGTAACAATCGAAACATTTACCTTATCATATCCTACTCGATCTAGTCGCAATCTTATACTTGCAAGGTCGGTCAGAGTCTCGGTAAAATCTCTACTCCTACTCCTACTCCACCTGTTAAAATGCATATAAAATCTTAATAGACCTTTAAAAATACAAGTTTGTACAAAATTAATAAAATAGTAAAGATTATTACCTGCTTGCAAGGGGGTATACAGCCAAAACATCCATGTGTGGAGCAAGAAATGGCAGCCGATACCAAGCCCATGATTGTAGAAGCACTAAACATCCACCTATGTCATGGCTTTTTGGAACTGTAGCCTTGCAAAGTTCTCTATACAAAACTGCCAAACACGCAGAACCCCAACTATAATTTGCCGCATGCTCTAAATCACGTAGTAATGAAAGATACATTAAATGTACCCGACTGCTCGATTTGTCAGGCATTAGTAATCCTCCAATCAAACGTAAAATATATGCTCTAGCAGCATATTGTATATGTTCTTCAGTTGCATGTAATGGAAGATTTTGAAAGGATTTCAACCAATTTAGTCTCATCGTTGAGTCAGATACATACTCATCTGGAGGTACCGCGCCCAATAGATTTTGACACTCTTCATTCCAATCTAGCAAGCTTCTGCCTGTAACTGCATCACCATGGACCGGAAGTCCAAGTTGAAGCGTAACATCTTATAGAGTTACCGTGCATTCACCAAATGGAAAATGAAAAGTGTACGTCAAGGGTCTCCATCGTTTGATCAACGCAATGATTAAGTCGGGTTGTATCAAAAATCGTTGAATTTGAGTCGCGTGATAAAATCTGGCTCTTCTTAAGTGGTCGATAACATATGGATGCGGGTCCTCCAATGTAAATTTCCTCGAACGTAACACGCCACGAGTATCCTGTTGATAATTAATTAAATTAAATTAAATAATTATAAAAATTATAAAACTATAAAAATTAAAAAATTAAAAAATTAAAAAATTCTAAAACTATAAAATAACAAAACAATAATAATATAAAATTTTATAATTATTTATATAATTATTAAATAATTAAATAATATAAAAATAAAAACTATAAAATGAAAAAACAATAATAATTAAAAATTATAAAACTATAATAATAAAAAACTAAATAATATAAAAAATAAAAAACTATAAAATGAAAAAACAATAATAATTAAAAAACTATATTAATAAAAAGTTAAAAAATATAAAAAATAAATAATTATAAAACTATAAAATGAAAAAAAATAATAATTAAAAAATGATAAAAATATAATAATTAAAACATTAAAAATATAAAAATTATAAAACTATAAAACTACAAAATAATAAAATTACTAAAAATTGATAATGCAATACAAATAATATTATAACAATTAACTTACCTCTTTAAATATAACCGAGGATATGTGATTTTCTTGCAATCTCAATAGTGATGATGAAGCCATTTTTAAATATTGTTGTAGAAAAAAAAATATTGTTGGTAGAAAAAAATTGATTGTACAAAGAAGAAAGAAAAATAAAATAAATTGTAGAAAATGAGCAGGGGGTTATTTATAGAAGAGTGGTGTGTGTGTGGGGGGGGCGAATTTTTGAAGGCAAAGGTCAAGTTACCGTTGCCTTCAAAAATTTTGAAATTTTTTAATGATTAAATTTTAAAATTTTGTATTTTATTATTATTATTATTTTTTCAAACGGTTATATTCTAAAATTTAACTAAAAAATTTACATTTTTTTTCATAAAATCTAAATAAGAAATAAAATTTTTTATATAAAATTTTAATAAGAAATATAATTTAATTTTTTAAATTTTAATAAGAAATATAATTTTATTTTTTTATAAAATTTTAATAATAAATTAAAATTTATTTTTTATAAAATTAAAGATTATAAAATTTTATTATATATATTTAAAAAAAAAAACAAGGTAATTTTTTTTATTGCCCTTTTGCAATTTTTAAAATTAAAATACAAAATTTAAAAATAAATTTGTAAGTTTTTTTTTCTAACCGTTGGAGTTTTAAAATTTAGTAAAAAATAAATAAAAAAAAAAGAAATACCACCATGGGACATGGCGATTTCCCTTAGTGAAATTGAAAAAAAGAATCAATTTACACCAAGGAAAATCACCGTCCCTCATGACGATTTTTCTTTGTGTTTTTCGATCATGAGAGATGGCGGTTTTTCAACTGATTTTAAAACAAGCAGATTTTGAGAATTAATCTCAAAACAAAGGTATTTCGGTAAATATTTTTTTTAGCTATATTGTGATAAAAAAACCAATTTAGGCTAGCCAAAAGTTGAATATGATTTTTTTATATTTTATATTTTTTGTTAAATTAAAATGTTAAAGTTACGTTATTCTCATTATTTAATAAATAAATTATCAATTATAATTTATGTTATATATATATATATTTTGACTAAATTATATGTAAAATTAATTTATCTTCTTAAGTAGTTTAAATTAACCTATTTTACTTAACTAACGATTAAAAAAAAAAAATACTTCTCTATTAATAAATAGTAGGGACAAACTTTTGAAGAACAATCTTAAATTTTAATCAGGCAATTTTCAATTTCATTTCAAAATTTTAATTGAATTTATTCTAATCTAATCTGTATGAGTATTTTTCTCAAAAACTTCATCTGTTATTGCATCAATTTCGAATAACTTGTTATTCTAAGGTTAGAGTTCTTAACTTGTTGTAGAATTAATCATGAAACTTAATCTTGTGTAAAATTAAACACGCTCTAATATTACAATTATAAAATAGCAATTAAAATATTGTACTCAATTTAAATACTGAAATTTTTTTATGTTAGAGTTTTCTTTTATTTGTGTTAATTATATTAACTTATTTGATATTGTATATGAATTTATTATTAATTCAATATTAAAAAAACTAAACTTTATAATATCACTAGAATGATGCCCGCGTGATGCCGCGAAAATCAAATGTTAAATATACGATAACAACATTCCTAAAAACGAAAATTAATATTTAAACAAAAAAATAAATTAATATTTTATAAAATAGCAAAAGAAAACCGTGTAATAACAATTTAAAATTCTAAACAATTTATAAAGGCAGCTTAAAAGATAAATCTAAATTAAACAAAATTTTTCATAAATTGAATCACAATGACAAACTATGTAAAATATAAAATGAATTGAGACACGACACGAACACAGCATAAGAAAAATAATTAAAACACAACACGAAAAATAACATAAACTCGATAAGAATACACGAACATGTAAAAAATACGTAAAATAAATTATTAACGTGTATAAATTTATATAAATTTATAGTACATTATATAAATTATTAACGTGTGAAGATTTAAATAAATTTATAATACTTTAAACAAAACAAAAAAAAAACACGAAAACGATAAGAACACACAAATTTTTCTCTAAATTGAATCACAATGACAAACTATGTAAAATATTAGATGAATTGAAACATGAAACAAACATAACATTGGAAAAATAATTAAAACAAAATACGAAATAATAACATGAACACGAACACAAACATAGAGATGAAAAAATAATTAAAACACAACACGAAAAATAATATGAACACGATACGAGTACACGAACGTGTAAAAATATACATAAAATGAATTATTACGTGTAAAAATGTATATAAATTTATAATACTTTGAAAAACAAAAAAATAAAACGGACACGAACACAACATAGAAAAAATAATTAAAACACAACACGAAGAATAACACAAATACGATACGGATACACGAAAGTTAAAAAATATATATAAAACGAATTATTAACGTGTAAAAATTTATATAAATTTATAATACTTTGAACACAAAAAATTAACACGAACACACAAATTTATAATACTTTGAAAAACAAAAAATAAAACGGACACGAACACGTTACGAACACAACATAGAAGAAATAATTAAAACACAACACGAAAAAATAACGCAAACACGATACGGATACATGAACGTTTAAAAATATACATAAACGAATTATTAACGTGTAAAAATTTATATAAATTTATATTACTTAAAAAAAATAACACGAACATACACATTTATAATACTTTGAAAAACAAAAAAATAAAACGGACACGAACACTTCACGAACACAACATAGAAAAAATAATTAAAACACAACATGAAAAAATAACATAAACACGATATGGATACACAAACGTTTAAAAATATACATAAAACGAATTATTAACGTGGAAAATTTTATATAAATTTATAATATTTTAAATACATAAAAATAACACGAACATAAAAATTTATAATACTTTGAAAAATAAAAAAATAAAACGGACACGAACACGTCACAAACACTATATAAGAAAAATAATTAAAATACAGCACGAAAAATAACACAAACACGATACGGATACACGAACGTTTAAAAATATACATAAAACGAATTATCAACGTGTATAAAATTATATAAATTAATAATACTTTAAATATAAAAAAAATAATACGAATACATAATTTTTTTTTTCTCTACACTTAAAAGAAATGAGATCCACGAAAAAAAAAACTCAAGGGGCGACGTGGCAACCCTCATTTTGCTTAAAAAAGCAAAATTTATCTAATGCATATATAAGACTTCGCCTCTCAAACTGAAAATCCTGATTTCTTCAAAAACTGCTTAATCAACTATCGACTAATGTAGGGAAAGGAAAATTAAGAAAAATAAAAGGTAAAACTTAAGAATTTCTAGTAAGAATTATTTTGAGATGAAAACAAAGGAAGATACTAGTTGTTTGTTTGTGTATATACTAGACCGGTTTAAGAGTTGAGTTACTTGTTCAAACTTGAAGATTTGTTCAATATTTGAGAGAATTTGCACAAAAATATTAGGCTTGAAAAACGGGTTTTGAAAAGAAAAAAAAAACCATTTAAAAAATGGACCAGTCTTTGGACATGTTATTTTTTGCCTTGATTCAACCTGACTCAGCAAGTTTAATTATTATTTTTAAGAGAGATCAATTCTTTTTAAGTGGTATCGATCATCTTTTGAGAGAGATCAATTATATTTTAAGAAGGATCAACCCTTTTTAATAGAGATCGATCCGTCTTAAAGAGGGATCGATCCATTTGTGTATAAATTTGGATGGATCAATGCGAGTTTGGGTAGTGCTTTTAATATGTCGTCGGCTAAGCCTGAGCAGCATTTTCTACCTGTATTTTGGGCCACACCGGGGCAAATATAACTTTTGTTAATATAAGGTCTAGGCTCGATCTAAACTCGACTAGGCTCGATCAATGAACAGATTAATATATCGTCGCGCTGAGCCTAGATAGCATTTTCTGTCCATATTTTGGATTGAGCTGGGACAAAAATAACTTCTGTTAATATAAGACCTAGACTCAAATTTAAACTCGACTCAACTTGACCTATGAATATATTAGAATATATTATTATTATTATTATTATTATTATTATATAGTACCACTATCTGTTCTGTAGTGAACAATAATTACTGATTGACCTTTGTCTTTTCCTCTTGTACAAAGGCAATTAATAATTAATTTTAATTTCATTCCCTAAAAGGTTTTATGAGAATGCAAAAAATTTATAAATCTTAAAAGGAATCTGAAGCAGCATATTTTGCAGACAAAGCAATTGCATTTTGATCTGGTTGTGGTTAAATTCCATTCTTCAACTGAAACTAAAGCACATCAGACAATTTCCTTAATTTCTTCACTAAGCTGTTCTCTGGTTTCTTATAACTAAGGCAAAGAATAGAGCTAGCTTTGTTCCCACCAAACTTTTTGAATTTCTTTCACCTTTTTGTTTCCAATGTCTCTAATTAATTAAATTATCTTCTCATTTTTGTTTATCCATTGGTTAGGTTACTAATTAGAGTTATATAAGCTGCTGTCATTTTTTTTACATATGATTTTGGACACGATATATTTAATAAATATAAAATAATACAATAAACACGACGCGAAACGTTTAAACAAAATTAATAAAAAAACGTTTAATACACATAGCATATTTATATTTAAAATTTTAACACATTTAATATTTAATATTATATTTATATTTACGTAACTAATGCAAAAAAAAAAAAAAAACAAAACACGATATGCTAAGATTATAGAGGCAGCAGCCCAGATGCAAGAGAGATAATTGTAACTATGAAACTTAGGAGGGATTTAATTCCATAATGTTGGAAAAGCCAAAAAGTAAAATATAAGATTAGATTATTCGAATTAACTATTGCAATGATGACAATGCCAATATAAAAGAGTATGGAAAAAATTAACAAATTTAAATACAAATATTATTAGCAATGCTTTAGGATAAGGGACTCACAAGAGTTAACTTTTTTTTTTTTTACAAAAAAAATGAGGATAAAAAAAAAAAATTACAGATTTTGAGATTCGAATTCCAAACCTGAATATCATTTTTAAACCTGATTGCATTAACCAATTAAATTAAGTCACAAATTCCACAAAGATTAATTTAGTTGGTAATGAGAGGATCACTTTTTATTGTCAACTAGAAGTCAATTTTTGTTGGCATACTTCGAAAATAAAATTTTAACTGCAGGAGAAAATTTATTTTTAAACTCGTCCAAAAAAAATTAAATTCAAGCAAAATTCGGACACCTCTGACTTAATTACCAAAAAAAATATTATAAGACGAGAGAGGTGAGCAATCATAACACGTGTACTGTTAAGTATATATGATACGATATGATTACACGACATCAAAAAATTAATTAGACATAATACGAAAAATAATACGAACACGATATCAATACAAAGACATGTCAACATTTATATAACACGAATTATTAACATGTCAAATTATATATAAATATATAACACCTTAAATATAATTATAATATAAAAAATAATACGAATACGATATAAATACATTAATGATCAAATCTACTTATTCTTTCAGCAACATTCTCTAACTATACTAATTAAAGTTGTAAAGTCGAGGTTCCTTTTGTGATTTCCTTTTGTGATTCGATGCTGCTTTTTTTTTTTTATATGTATTGATCTTCTTTTAAGTTTTTGATTCCGGCAATACTTTTCAAAGTCGGGAATTTTAGGTTGTAAATACAACTGAAATTTAAAATAAAAAAAAGGGCAAAAGAATGGAAGAAAAGTGAATCACCTATCCATTTATTAAAAGCAGTGTTCTTTCTTATAATTTTTATGGAAGAATGTGTTTTTATTTTAAAGTATAGCCACTACTTTGCATAGCTCTTACGGCAAGAATCACAACTCTTTTACATTCTAAAAGTTTTTTCTACAAATTAATACATATATATATATATATATGGCTTAATTAAAAAATTACCTCATGAACTATATATATATATATTTTTATTTTGATACTTAAAATTTTTTTAATCCCAATCGAGTATCTATATTATAATTTCGTCAAACAAATTGGTACTTGACACTAACACCGTTAAATAAATGCTGACATGGCAAAAAGCAACCAATGAGAGCATTACAAGTAGCAAAATGCCATGTAAACACTAACTTTATGATGCCACGTCATCAATAACTAAAAAAAATGTTAAAAATTAAAAAAATTCAAAAAAATTATAAAAATTAAAAATTCACAATAATTTTTTAAAATTCAAAAATTCGATTTTTTTTTTATAAAAATAGGAATAAATTAAAAAAAACACAATTTTTTCCTAAAAATTCAGAAAAATTGAAAAAATTCTAAATTTTTTTAAAAAAAGGAAATAATTATAAAAATAAAATAAAATTCAAAAAATTTCACAATTTTTAAAAAAACAAATTCAGAAAATTAAAAAAAAAATCAAAAAATTCAAAAAATTCAAAAAATTCAAAAAAATTATAAAAAATTAAAAGTAAAAAAATCACAATAATTTTTTAAAATTTTATATTTTTTTTAAAATTTAAAAAATTAGAAATAAATTTATAAAAATAGGAATAAATTTTTAAAAAAATCATATTTTTTTTTTCTAAAAATTTAGAAATATCGAAAAAATTCTAAAAATTTTAAAAAAGGAATTAGTTACAAAAAATTAAATTAAAATTTCCCTCTCCTTCGTGTTTCCCTCTCTCTTCCCTCACTGTCTCTCTCTCTCTCTCTCTCTCTCTCTCTCTATTTTTTAAAATTTTTTCCAAAGTTTAAAAATAAAATTAAAATTAAAATCTTTTTTAATTTTTTCTTTATTTTTTAGATTTTTTAGAATTTTTTCTATTTTTGTGAATTTTTCTATTTTTTATGTTAAAAATCTAAAAAAATTAGATTTTTTTTTTAATTTTTCCTTTTTTTATAATTTTTAAAAAATAATAATAAAATTCTGAATTTTTTTGATTTTTTTTATAAATGTTTCCTATTTTTTTTGAATTTTTTATTTTCTGATTTTTTAAAAAGTATATGAATTTTTGAATATTTTTGAATTTTGATTTTTTTTGAATTTTTTGGGTATTTTAAAATTATTTTTTTATTTTTTTTAAATATATGAATCTTTTTAAAAATTTTTGAATTTTTTAAATTTTTTTGAAATTTAATTTTTTTTTCTATTTTTCTGAATTTTTATTAAAAATTTGTGAATTTTTTTATTTTTTAATATTTTTTTTTTGATTTTTTAGCAATTTTTTATTTCAATGATGATGTGGCATCATAGATTTAGGGCTGACTTGGCATTTTGCCACGTGTTATGCTCTCATTGGGTGCTATTTGCCATGTCAGCATTTATTTAATGGTGTTAGTGTCAGGTATCAATCTGTTTGACGGAATTATAGTATAGGTACCTGATTGGGACAAAAAATTCCTTAGGTACCAAAGTGGAAAAAAGGATATAGTTCAGGGAGTAATTTTTTAATTAAGCCTATATATATATATATCATATAAAGAAATCTCAATTTTCATATTCATACAGGACATATATAGGGAAAGATCCACTTATATCATTATAAAATTAAATTAGTTTTACATACTTTCATAATTTTTTATATGATTTATATTATTTTAATTCGACTATCGTGTGTTTCATATTCTATTAACATAGATCATGCACGTAGAGTTTCGAGTAAATGAAAAATGTCTAACTATTTGTTCGATGTAAAAAACTTTCAATCATTAAATATATATTGAAAAAGACAATATTCACGATCCAAATAGAGATATTAGATCGATTCAAAACTTTACGTGCACGACGAGTACAATTATACTGTTAAATCCAACGGTCGATTTGTTAAAATATAAATCGTATAAAAAATTATGTAAGTGTGTAAAACTAATTTAGTTTAATTAATTTTATACTAATATAAATGGATCCCTCCTCAATATATATATATATTTATATATATATATATTAACAAATCAATCATCAGATTTAACAATCTATATGAAATTGCCGTACACTTAAAATTTCAAATCAATTCAATATGCATATCAATCATTTGAGAATATAGTATTCTTTAATATATATTTAACTATTTGAATTTTATTATTATCAAATACATAGATAATTTCAATTAACTGGAAATATGGCATGCATGATTTACGCGAATAAAGTATAAAATTCAATAATTGGATTAACAAGTAAAAAATTATTATTTGTTAAACATCCAACGTAAAATCAATCGGCAAAAGGTGATCAACTTGAATATAAAACTATAAGAAACCCAAGACTTAATAGATTTTGGATAACACCATTGAACAGGCCGCCACCATGTGTAGGCCAGAGACATAGTGCCATTCAAATTCAAAAAGAGTAATAGGCACAAGTGCAAAACAAAATTTGAGTTATGATACCATATTAGGCCTCGTTTAGCATTGCTTCTGGCACAACTTTTGAGGTCAAAAGATGCTTTTCACCGCAAACGCAATGCTAAACAGATAAAAAAATTTGGCTTTTGCTGTTGAAACCATGGTTTGAAAAGCCAAACCAAAAAGCTAAAAAAATATAGCTTTTGGGCTTTAAAAGCTGGCTTTTAGATAAAATGACTTTATTATCCTCACATCTCTACACTTATTATTTTAAACATATCTTTTTTTGACATTTCAATTTCCTACAACACTTTTTCACAGCAATGCTAAACACTTAAAAGTTTTTAAACCACAATTTTTCACCACACTTTATAAACACACTTTTTCCAACTCAGGCTTTTTCCAACAGCAATGCTAAACTAGCCCTTAAACATTCTACCTAAAACTAATTGGCAATACGTAGAAAGGTCCAAATTGAATATAAGATCATAAAAAACCCAAAACTTAACAGATGTGGGATAACACTATAAGAAAATGTACCTATATCAATGGATTTTCGATGGAATATAGGGAGAAAGTTTTTTTTTTTCGACAAAATTTTTGTTGGAAATTACCGATGGAACTTCCATCACTAAAAATTTGGCACCATGTTGTTATTATGGTGTGTGAGTTTTTGAAAGAATATTCTGTTGAAAATCAACCAAAAAAGTAATTTCCAAAAGAAAGAAAAAAATAATTAATTTTGTATAAAAACTTTTCCAATGGATTTTTCCATCGGAGATTTTGTCGCTAATTTTTTTTTTAGTGATTGATATCTATTGAAAATTCCATTAAAAATATGAAGTAGAAAAAAGATCATTAAATTTTTAATGGGAAAAAATTTAAAAAAATTATTTACCCTAAAGGATTTACCAACAAAATTTTGTTAGTAAAACCCTTGATACCTAAAATCCTAGTCCCTTTCTTTCCTTCTCTCATTTCTTTTTATCTCCCCGACCCTATCAGACCAGTGTCCCCACCCCACTACGCAACCCGCCCTTTGGTGTGACGGCCCTCGCCCTCGCCCCGAGCCTATTGCTCTGATGTAAGGAGAATTGTTACAGTAGTGATAACAATCGTATATTTCAGATATTAGTCAGTTAATTAGCTAGTTAACAAATTATTTAGTTAACATCTGAGCCTGTTAAACAATCAGTTGGAGTCAGTTGGCAAATAACTGAATTGACATTTATAAGCAGATGTGCAACAGAGGAAAGGGCATGAATGAATTACTAAATCCTTTCTCTCATTCTACTTTCTTATTCTCTCAACTCATTATTAATCTGTCATTCCCAGATTGACTCGAAGACTATTCTCCATTTCTCAGTTTCCCTTTAAATCTTTGTGCTTCAACTAACTACCCTCATATCGGTTTTACTTGCATCATTTTGGTATCAGAGCCTAATCCTGACACTTGCAATGGCTGAGAACACAAGAGCTCAAGAATTTAGAAGGTTAGAAGAATCGGTTAAAGAACACTTAGGAAGATAATGACCAAGATCCAGGGTCAAGAACAGAGCGAAAAAAGGATCGTTTTATCATTAAGAAATGATATTTTAGCTCTTAACTTACAGCAAACTCAGATCATAACCCAAGCCAACAATGGGGATGTTAATGGCTCCTCACATGCAGCTGTACAGGGAAAGGGGCAATATTTCTCCACCAGACAATCTAAAATCGACTTCCCTCACTTCAATGGGGAAGACCGCAGTGGTTGGCTCTATAAGTCCCATCAATTTTTTGAGATGGATCATACTCCAATAGAGGCTAAAGTCAAGCTTGCAGCAATTAATTTTGAAGGCAGAGCCCTCCAATGGCATCAAAACTGGATCAAATACAAGGGGGCTGTGAAATCGTGCCGTGGAATGAATATGTACGTGAACTATAAGACCGGTTTAGAGACCAGCTGTATGGTGACCCAATGACTGAGCTATTGAATCTGAAGCAAACAAGTATGGTGAAACAATGCCATAACCAGTTTGAATTCTTATTAGGAAGAGTTGGTTTAACTAAAGAATATGCTGTAAGTTTTTTCTTGAATGGGTTGAAAACACAATATAGAAACTTGTGAAAATGTTCATGCCTAAAACCATCCATCATGCATATGCACTGGCACAACTACAAGAGTCTACCATCATCACCCTTCATCAAGAACTGATCCAACCACCTAAAATACCTCCCTTCTTACTAGCTCCTACCCAAATTCCTAGGATCCCTCCAAGAATCCAAAATACACCTTTAAACACCAACCTACAACCACTCCAAAGATACCAACTAGACAGATGCACCAAGATTAGAACTAGTGCTGAGTTGGATGAAAAAAGGGCTAAAGGGTTGTGCTTTTGGTGCGATGAGAAGTACACCTAGGGCCATAGATGCAAATATAAACAATTGTATCTCATTGAAGTCGACGAATTGAGGAAGAAATGGAGGAGAAAGACATGGGTGAAGAATAGGCAGAGGAGACACACCCCAAATATCTGTGCATGCTATCAGTGGTATAGTTGCAAATGGTTATAAACCATGAGGGTAACGGTGTATGTTAAGAAGAAACCCTTGCACATCCTGATTGACTCGGACAGCAAGCATAATTTCTTGGATATGGAGGTCGTGAAGAAACTGGGTTGCAAGATCTTGGAAGCCATACCTATGAGGGTAGATGTGGCAAATGACATCTTGTGGGGCTATATGTAAAGGGCTAGCATGGACACTACAGGGATCAACATTCATCACTGATGTGTTGTTGCTACCCTTTGGTAGTTGTGATATGGTTCTTGGCATCCAATGGCTAGAGACGCTAGGAGAAATCAAATGGGATTTCAAACAATTACGAATGGAGTTCATTGTCCAAGGTAGGAAACACGTGTTAAGATGTGGTATGCAACCAATGGAGTTGAAAATTGTCAAGGGTAGACATCTAAGTAAAGCCCTCATCTAAAGTACAGAATGCTCCCTTATCCAATTATATAGTCTACAACTGAAAGAAGTCCTTGACTATTCCGTAGCTGCAGTCAATCTGATCGTAAAACAAAAAGATGGAAGTCCTGAGGAAGTGCAATTGTTGCTTGACAAATATGCTGAAGCGTTCAAAGAACCAGTTGATTTACCACCTCACAGGAATCATGATCTAGGATTCCTCTGAAAGATGGTGTCTCAGCCATCAATGGCAGGCCATACAGACATTTAGTACTATAGAAAGATATTATTGAGAAATTGACCCAAGAAATGCTGGCTTCTGGGTTGATTCAGCGAAGTTGCAGTCTATTTTCATCCCAGTAGTGTTGGTAAAGAAAAAGGATAGGACATGGGGGATGTGTATTGATTATAGGGAGCTCAATAGGGAGACAGTCAAGGATAAATATCCTATTCCAATCATTGAGAAGCTGTTAGATGAGCTGCATGGGTTCACCTTATACTCAAAGATTGACTTTAGATCGGGCTACCATCAGATTAGAATGCATTTCCTAAATGTTCCCATGACAGCCTTCAAAACACATGATGGACATTACGAGTTTCTTGTAATGTCTTTTGGCCTCACAAATGCTCCATCGACGTTTCACAGCCTGATGAACGATATATTCAAACCCTATTTGAGGAAGTTTATCCTAGTGTTCTTTGATGACATCTTGATCTATAGCAAGTTCCTCAAACATCACTTACAAAACTTGGAATGCACCTTTCAGGCCCTGCAGCAACATTCCTTATTGGCTAAAAAGAGCAAATGCTACTTTACTCAGACCAGGGTGGAGTAATTGGGCTATTTTATTTCTGCCAAGGGGGTAGCTACAGATCCTAAGAAGGTAGAAGCTATACAGCTAAGGCCAACCCCAAAGAATGTGAGCCAACTGAGGGGCTTCTTGGGGCTCACGGGCTATTACAGGAGGTTTATGCAGGGGTATGGCAGTATTTTCAAACCTTTATCGGAGCTATTACGGAAGAACCAGTTTGAGTGGAATGACGAGTCTTGAGCAACCTTTTAGAAATTAAAAGAAGCCATGATGACACCCCCTGTCCTGGCACTGCCAGACTTTTCTCAAGAATTCGTGGTGGAGATCGATGCATCAAGTATTGGAATCGGGGTTGCTGTGTTAATGCAAAATGGTTACCCCTTGGCTTACATAAGCAAGGTTTTTTCTCCAAGGCATCAAGGTTTATCAGTCTACGAAAAGGAATGGCTTGCCATTGTTTATGCGGTTACTATGCATCATTACCTCGTGGGCAAACACTTTTGTATTAGAACCGATCACCAGAGTTTAAAGTACCTGATACAACAGATAATCTCGTTCCCAGAGCAGCACACGTGGTTGACCAATCTTATGGGATATGACTATGAGATTCTATATAAGAAGGGCAAGGAGAATGTAGCAGCGGATGCACTGTCCAGAGTACGCTCACATGAGCTCCTGCTTATGGCTGTTTCTAGCGTCTCCTCTGATGTGTGGCTGGAAGTTCAAGACAGTTGGACAAGTGATCCAAAGGTGGGTCAACTAATCTCTGAGCTACAGTAGGGGTTAGTAACTGATTCACCTTACACATGGTCTGACAACCAGTTGACAAGAAAAGAGCGTTTAGTAGTAGGTCATGATATACCCCTCCAGATCAAATTAATAAAGTTGTATCATAAAGGAGGATTGAGTGGTCATTTAGGGGTTTTAGCAACTTCCAAACGCCTGTCAATAGTGTTTTATTGGAAGGGCCTCGAGAAGCAGGTGAGACAAGTGGTGAGGGAATGTGATGTTTGCCAAAGATTCAAATATGATAACAGTGCATACCCTGGGTTACTACAGCCCTTCCCCATACCTTCTGAGGCATGGAGCCAGGTGAGTATGGATTTTATTGAAGGGTTACCACCCTCTTTTGGAAAAAATGTTGTAATGGTTGTGGTAGATCGATTGACCAAGTACTCCTACTTTGTTGGACTGTCTCACAACTACACTGCATTAGATGTTGCTCAAGCTTACATGGACAATATCTTCAAGCTACATGGGCTACCCAGTAACATTGTCAGTGACAGAGACCTTGTGTTTACCAGCAACTTTTGGCAAGAACTCCTCAGGATTCAGGGAGTTACCTTGCACTTATCCTTAGCATACCCCCCATAGACGGACGGGCAAACTGAAGTTGTCAACAAGACCCTGGAAACCTACCTGAGATGTGTCACTGGTGATCAGCCTAAGAACTAGAGTAGGTGGCTTTCATTGGCAGAATAGTGGTACAACTCTAACTACCATTCAGCCATTCACATGAAACCTTTCGAGGCTTTATATGGTTATGCTCCCCCAATCCATATTCCATACGTGCAAGGGAATTCATAGGTCTCTAGGGTGGTACTAACTTGCAAGCCAGGGAAGAGATGTTGCAACTCTTTAAAAACCACCTAAGTAGAGCTCAATCAAGGATAAAGAATCACACTAAAAAACACAGGACTGATAGGAAATTTGCAATTGGGGATTAGGTATACTTGAAGCTGCAGCCGTACAGGCAGAATTCCTTGGCAGACAGACAATTTCAGAAATTAGCCCTTCGATATTTTGGCTGTTACTGGGTGATTGACAAGATAGGGCAAGCAACTTATAAGCTAAATTTACCATCGAAATCACAACTTCACCCAGTTTTTCTTGTAGCTCAAAATGGCAACTAGGAACATGTAGTAGCTGTAGTTCGCAGCTACCAACCCCAAGCCACACCCCTGCTCTGGAGCCCTTAGCTGTCTTGGATCGAAGAGTGGTGAGAAGGGGGTATAGACCCGCAACACAAGTCCTGGTCCATTGGAAAAACTCCTTCCTTGAGGATGCCACTTGGGAGTACTTATACGATCTGCAGCAAAGATTTCCTGAATTTCAGCATTGAGGTCAAGGCTCAATCGATGGAGGGAGAACTGATGCAAGGAGAAATGTTACAGTAGTGATAACAGTCGTATATTCTAGATATTAGTCAGTTAGTTAGTTAACAGATTAGTTAGCTTACGTCAGAGTTTGTTAAAAAATCAGTTGGAGTCAGTTGGCAAATAACTACACTTACATTTATAAACAGATGTACAACAAAGGAAAGGGCATGAATGCATTATTAAATCCTTTCTCTCATTCTACTTTCTTCTTCTCTCAACTTGTTACTAATTTGTCATTCCTAGATTGACTTGGAGATTGTTCTCCATTTCTCAGTTTTCCTATAAATCTTTATGCTTCCACCAACTACCCTCATCTCGGTTTTACTTGCATCCATCGCGTTCATACTGTGCCCCCACTACGTGACCCCCCTCCGACTCAATCCCCTCGCCCTTGCCCTAGTTCTTAGTGCGCCCCTTGTTGCCCTCCCCAGCGTCTATTATCCCATCACCCCCCTTTGTCTTCTCTCTCTAGGTTTGGACTTTTGGGTTCTTTATTTTTGTTTTTAAAATTTTGTTATGAAAAATAATATGATTGTTTTATTTTGCAAGAATTGATATTGAAAATTAAAAATAATGCAATTAGGCAATTTACTTAATTATTTTATTTTAATTTTATAACTTGTGTGATATATTATGGATGTGTATGGACTATTTATTTTAAAATTTTAAAGCTTAATTAATGATGTATTGTGATGATTATATAGTAAGATTTAAAAAGTTAAAATAAAAGAACAAAAATTTGAAGATGCCTAAAAGAAATAAAAAGAATTGTTTGACTAAGTAATTTTTGTTGATGCCAAAATAAAAAGAATTGTGTGGCATTGCGATTATTAAATATTAAGGTTTAAAAAATTAGTAATTGCGAAAATAATATGTGTTGATGCATTACTTAGTGAATTAAGTTTGTGTTACGTGCGAAAATAATGTGTGCTGATATCTTTCATTTTGGATTTACTCATGAGTTTTTTTTTTTTTTGGGCATATGTCTAATGATTAATCAATTACGCCGAGAAATGGCTAAGGATAGGTCTTGAACGTATTATCGACTAGACTCAAATGGGTATTGTGAGCAATAACGGGTTTCACTCTTATCGTTCTCATAGGTTCAATTTGGGTGTTACCACTCCGTTTATGTCAGAAATCGAGAATCGGTTATAGACACCAAGGCCACTGGTCTCTTCTATAACAACTTGATTCGGAGATTAAAGTACAAAATTAGAAGGAACCAAAGCTTCTATTCTCGCCTGGGATAACTGAACTTTTACTATTTCACTTAAGATATAATATCATCAAGCTTTCAAATTAAAGAGCATATCTCACTATTTACTTAATGTAGACATGCAATTTGTATGTTCCATACTATCACACATGCATCTAAAGAGATACAAATTATTTGACAACCTTGCATCTTTCAATCATTAATGATATAATGCAAACAAAAATTTAATATAAATATGCACATAATGCTTATATATAATTAATTAAAAATAAATAAATTTTGACAAACAAAAATTAAAACTGCCGCAATCTCTATTATATATATTAACAAGATCAAAGATACATATTGTGAATCCGAGATTTAACTTAATTGATTCAGCTACTTTTTAAAAGGTAACATCCAACAAATCTGGAGTTCGAATCGCAGATCTGTAATTTTTTTTATCTCCAGACTACAACCTCTTCTATAAAAAAAAAAAAAAAAAAAAACCATAATTAATACAATAATGATAAGTAGCTGCTCTACTTTGCTAAATCTGTCATTCCAATCCACCCCATGTTAGTTTGATTTTTCTTTTTCTATCCCTCCCCACAAATCTATCACACAAAATAAATAAGAGACAAATTAAAGGAACAAAAACGGAATTTTGCCTCATCTATGGAATCTGTCAATTAGTCCTCTTCTTCTTCTTCTTCTGCTGCTGCTGTCACAGTTCCTCAACTCTGAAAATGATTTGCTTATCAACATATTCCAGAATTCCAATGTCACCAATACCTGAACTTTCATGATCTGCACTATAATCTTCAAGGGCAATCTTTAAATCTAGAGAGATGGATGAGTTTTTCTTCTCCATATCTGATTCCTTGATGATCTGATCTTCTGTCTCACTACAAGCTCTTGACAATGAACTGAAGCTTTCACAGCTGAAAATGATAATTGCATCCTTAACAGGAACTGTCTCACCATCTGAAATGCTTATCCTTCCGCTTTCAAATGCTTTCTTGATGCCTTTCTGAGACCAGTAATCAACTTGTTCCAGTTCTTCCACGAAGAACACCCTGTGAGGATTCTCATTCAATGCCTCACCCAATCTCTCAATATAATTGCTACTTGACTCATCTCTCTTTCTTTTGTTGTTGGATTCTTCATTCGAATCTGCCCTTTTCGACGTCAAATTGCTCAGATTTATTGAGGCAAAGTTGCTTTGAGAACCAAAAATGAGTCTGGCTAACTCTCTCGCAATCTTCTTCTTGGCTTCATAATCAGCTCCTAAGAAGAACAGCCAAGTTTCTTCTTTGATCTCTCTGTGTCTTGACCAGCTTTTAACTTTTCTCATCCCTGACCTGCATTCAAGGATGGTGTTAACAATTTCAGGAATCAACTCCTTCTGCCATGGAACCTTTTCCTCTAATGCATTGCATAGAATGTTCATGTTTTCAGCATTGAGAATTTTGAACTCGTTAAGCCCATCAATTTCCTCCTCAGTTGCCTCACTTGAAGAAGCTGAATTTGGGCTAGAGTTGGGATTTGAGAGAAGGTCTGGCTTAGGATCAATTCTCAATGGAACCCCATAGCCTTCATCAGTGCTTTTGGATATCCAAAACTGGTGTTCTTTCGGTGACTTTTTAGGTTCAAAAACGACTGGCCAACCTACATTAGTCGTGTTTCGCTCTTTTGAGGAATTTGAATTTGGGGAAGAAGAAGATAATGGAGAAATGTTAAGAGATTCCTCAGGGTTGTAGTTCCATTTCTTGTACAGATCCCTCACATTGACTGAATCCTGATAGAGAAAAAAACAAAAGGAAATGTAAATCTCAACTTGTTTTAATACAAATATATAGCAGGCATTTACGGTAGCTATTTTGCGGTTTTATTGTCGATGTTTATCGCAGTTGACTGTGATAGTATAGAATTTGTTACATCTGCAATCGCGATAAATACGACGCAACTGAAAACGTGTTTGCGATCGTAATTTAAATCTCTGATATATATATAGTATGATTAATTATGCAATTGTAAGGATACCTTATCATGGGCAGGGTTTGTTTTGGTTTCTTGGTTGTAGTTTTGGAGCCATGAAGGCAAACTTGAACTGGAAGAGACGATTGCAGTTGCAGTGCTTTGAGCTTCCTTGTCAAAGTTGAGCAATCTATGAGTGAAGGAAGTCTGGTTCTTGTTTACTCCAGCTTCAGTTAGTGCCCAACTAATCCCATCTATAGATTCCTTGGTTCTACAATGAGGTCGAGAGTCACTGGAATAAAGAAAAAGGCAAAAAAGCAATGATTAACATCAGTGACTCACATTTAAAGAGAGGAGAAAAAGAAAGGTATCTTATCCGGTGTCCGACACATATTCGGACATGAATATGGGATATGATTTTTCAAATATATGAAATTTTTTTTAAAAAATTGAACATATCCGTTTCGGACACATACCCGTATTCAACACGCACCCAAGTTGAAATCCCAATCTCAATTATTATTGATTTCAAAACAAATATTTAACTTCACTAGCTAGCTATTGGATTTACCTGTCAAGATTAAGACTGAGGCTTAAGCTGCTGTCAACTGAAATTGTAAGAGGATAAAGTTCCCAAATTGTCTCAAGAGAAGGATGGCCAGTTTTACACTTCTTGTAAGTTTGAAAAGTTGCAATTCCCATAAGAAACAATTTTCCAGTCTCCCTAATTCCACTCACTAATCTTTTAAGCTCCATGATTATGTGCTCCACTGGGCAGTAACAATTTCTTCTTTGCTCACCATAGCTTGACCAAAACTCTGAAATCCATTTGAGATCACCCAAATATAAAACAACCCCTCTTCCTATATAGTTCTTCACAAGAGACTTAAGCTCTACAATTTTCTGGTCCACTTCATGTTTAGCAAGATTTCTCAATGAAAAAAGTGGAAGACTGATGAACTGCACATATCTTAAATCCCCAGAGACTTGCCCTTTCTCAAACTTATCCATCACACCTTTAACTACACTCTCAGCACTGCCTACACTCTCTCCTATGATCACGGTGTTTCTCCTCTTGTTCACAACTGTGTTTAAAACATTTGTTAAGTCTTCATTCTTAACTTGATCATCTAGTGGTTTGCTTAATGAAAACCCAAACTCAACCTGACTATAAGACATAGAATGAGACACATTAGTACCAAGAACTTGGGGCTTGGCAAGTGCAATGGCAATGGCATTTTCCTTAGGAGATGGAGTTGGAGAAGATATCTCCAAGGAAACAGTTTGTTCTACTTTGGTTTTAACTTGGGTGCTAGAGAAACCAGCTTCCCTCATGACCCTACTAACACTGGGATCATCTAAAATGGAGATTATCAGATGTTGTAACTCTATTTTGAGAGCTAAAATAGGTTGCTGTTGGTTCTCAATGGAGCCTCGACGTTGGTGAGCCTGAGCACGCTTGAAGGCGGCAATCAAGGCATTGGAGAGGGAAGGAATATTATGATGGGAGTGATGAGGGCCTAATAAAGGGTTAGATGTGGATGAAGGGAGGCGATTAAGTGCGACATTGAAACAAAGCTCTAGAGCTCTAAATTGAAGAGGATGAGAGTGAGATTGAAGACAAGCTCTTCGAAGAAGAGCAGTAGAAGATGCAAGCATAGAACTTGCTACATGGAGAGGAGTAACTTGGGCATGACCTCGACGTCTAGCAAGACCAAGTGATTGCTTCACCATGTTTGCAGCCTCAGCTGTTAAAGCTTGCTGCACACTGCAAACTCCTGCTCTCATCTTTTCTTTTCTTTTTCTGTTTAGGCTAAACAATCCACTCTCTTACAGGTATAAAATCAAACAACTAGAGTTTCAAAGATTGGGGAAGAAATCAACAAAACCAGACTCTTAGAGCTTCTAGCTCGGTGGGTTTCATTTGGATTTCAAGAAAAACTATGGTGAAAGCTACCAAAATAAGGCAGTAGTAATCAAGCTTCATATATATATATATATTAGAAAGAGGAAGTTAATGAACTATGTTGAGATATTATTATTTGAAGTGGGGTTTATGCTTTTCTTGTTAGTGAGGGAAAATTTTGGTCTTTGTATGTGAAAGTGGTTTGCATGTGATAATTTCACTTTGCCTTTTTCTTTGTCTCTCATGATATGTAAAGCTATGTGGATAAATTAAAAATTGGAAGCTTTATTAGCAAATTTTCTTTTTATATATTTTAACAACACTATATGCTTTATTAAGAACAAATGAATGGAATAAGCACTTTTGTTTTTGTCTTTATAAAAATATATGAAGTGATGGGTATGTAAAGAAAATTGAATTGGGACTTAAATATTTGATTCATATAATTATTTTTAAAATATGATATTTAATAAATTTGAGATTCAAATCTTAATATTTACAATCCTTCTTTTGTTACCAAGTTACAACCCATGAATAAAAAATCGAATCGGACCGATTGGTTAGACCGGTTGAATCAAGAATCGATGCCTTATCTAGCCCGTTATTTTATATAAAATCGATTTTTTTTTTTTAAACATATGGAAAACTGGTTTAACCGGATAAAAACGATAAAAAATCATTTTTTTTAATTTTTTAATTTTTTTTTTGGTAAGTGATGAGATTTTAACTTTTAATTTCTTGATTTTAAATTAAAAATCATACCACTAAACCAAATACATAATCTTATTAATTATTTACTATATTTATTACTTATTTAAGATTAAAATTATTATCTTTATATACTTAAAAACATTTTGATCAAATTGGACAGTCCAATCGTTTGAATCAATTAGACCAAAAATCGAAAATCTAATCGATACGACTTTCGATCTAATTTTTTTAATCTTGATTATAATTTTTTTGTAAAAAACAAATCTAAAAAGAATAATTAAGCTCAAAAAACTAGATGATGAAAAGAGGAAAAGAGAGAAGTTGGAAAAAGGAGGAAAAGGATTGGTAATCTGCCAATAAGGAGGAGGTGAGGAAAAGAAGAGGACTGTCTGTCGGTTTGAAGGGAATTGGGAACTGTGGTTGGTTGCTCTTTTTGCTTTCTTTTCCTTTTATGTTATTGTTGTACTACTACAAATTATTTTTTTTCCTCTCTTCTTGATTTCAAAGACTAGAAGAGGAATAATGTTAATTGGTGATTGATTGTGAGTTATGGATCACAAACATATGAAATTTGTGTAAAATTAAAACCTTCCCATCTCTTCAATTATAAGCATAATTGGATGCCTCATTAAAATTCATTTTTGATACATTAACAGTGTAATTTTTTAACTCCATAAATGGAGTTAAGAGACAGATATACGTTTATTTTTTTTAATTACTTTAAGAGATATGTGTTACTTTATTAATCTCGCTTGTAAAATCTAAAATTTTCATTAATGGTGTATGAGATAATTTCTCGTCTTCATTATTTCCTTTCAAATCATGCTCTAATAGTTGCCTATTCTAAGCCTTGAATGATTATATTAGCATTGGTATTTTTTTTATAAGATTATTATCTTATACACTAACAATGAAATTTTTTAATTTCATAAGCAAAGTTAAAAAAATAGTCTAAGGATATGTGGAGTTAAAAAACATATCCCATTTTTTATTTTATTTTATTTTTAAAAATAGCCTAAGGATATGTAGCAGTTTTAATCCCACTTGTGGAGTTAAAAACTCCACTCCAGTGTACAAGATAATAATTTTTTTTTATATTAAGATGATTCTAATTCTAACTCTTTCGACAAGTGGCCATAATTTATTGAGCTAAATATTCAGGTGCATGAATATATATTGATATTTTATTATGCATTTTTTTTTCTTTTCCTATTATAACTTTTTATTTTTTGGTGGAATTTTTTTTTGTAAACTTTTTTTTATATATATTAGATTATTATCCTGTACACTGATAGTAGAGTTTTTTTAATTGTATAAGTAGGTTTAAAAAATTATCACATGTTCCATTTATTTATTTTTTATTTTTTAAAATATAACCTAAGGACATATGATAGTTTTTTAATTGCGCTTGTAAAATTAAAAAACTTCACTGTCAGTGTACAAAATAATAATTATAATTATATATATATATAGATAGTATATAGAGAGAGAGATTCACTTACACTAGTGTAAACTAAATTAGTTTTACACACTTTCATAACATTTTATACGATTTATATTTATTTAATCCGACCGTTGTATTTCATATTCTATTCACGTAGATCATGCACATTGAGTTTCGAGTAAACTAAAAAGTTTAACCATTTGTTCGACGTAAAAAATTTTCAACCGTTAAATATATATTGAAAAAGACAGTATTCTTGATCGATAAGATAGAAATATCAGATCGATTCGAAACTTTATGTGCACGACGAATACAATTATATTGTTAAATTCAACGGTCGGTTTGTTGAAATATAAATCGTATAAAAAGTTATGAAAGTGTGTAAAACAACTTTAGTTTTATACTAATGTAAGTGGATCCCTTCTCTTATATATATATGAGAAGAATAGAACATGAAATACGACGGTCGGATTAAACAAATATAAATCGTATAAAAAGTTATGTAAGTGAATCTCTCTTCTTTTATATATATATATATATATATATATATATATATATATATATATATATATATATATATATGAAGAATAACTTGTTAGAATTAAAATTTATATTCAAATCTCAACTATACTTTACTGTTTCAAATAAGTTACTCCATCTGTTTCATTTTATTTGTCTATTTTTTCTTTTTTTCGTTTTTTGAGTATATATGTCTTCTTGATTTTTTTTGAATACTTAATATTCTTTTTTTTTTTATTTAATATTCTGAGTTTTTTCATGATTTTTTAATTTGTTTCTTTTAAAATCATGGAACATCAACATTAATTTTACAAAATTTGAAATTTAATATAAATACACTACAAGAAAAACTTTTCTTAATCTTAATGAAAATCAAAGCAAGATAAATAATGTAGGACAAAGAGAATATTTATGTAACTTCTTAAATAAAAATGCCAAGTTTCGCTACTATACATTTAATTTTATTGTTTTTTGATAAAAAAAGAAAAAAAAAGTTGGAACATTTTATGGAAATATTTTGTTATTGCAATTGACAAATTTTGATACCTTCAATTTAGTTGATTTTTAGACAAAAAGTAAAGAAATTGAAATATTTCATGGAATATTATATTAATAAAAATGATAAATTTCCATCAATGTTGTGATTTTATGTCCAAAAATAAATAAAATTAAAAGTTTAATAAAAAAATGTAATAAAATTAAAATATAATGATAAAATTCAGTATTGACTCATAAAACAGTAACAATTGAAAAAAAGTTAATACTACATTTTTTTCATCATTTTTAGATACGTAAATAGACAATAACATCTTCGAAATGTATTAATGATTAGTATTTCATTTTGGTTTTGACTCAACTATAAATATTATATATATATATATAAATATATATAATTAGGAATATATCCTCACAACTGGACTTGTTTATGGGTTAGGTTGTGGTCTATTGTTTTTTTTTTATTTTCTTACTTAAGTTCGGATTGGACAGTTTGAAAGCTCATTTTATTATTTACAAAATATTAAAATATTATTTTTATATTAATATTTATATATTTTATAATTAAATTTAAATAAAAATATATTTTTTTATTTAATGAATAATAATTTGAGTCTAATCGACTTGAATTACTAAAATCCTTATCCAGACCAGATTCAATTTGGATAGGTCTAATCGCAAGGCGAGGAGTCGACATTTTAATATTCTTATATAAAGGTTTTTTTAATTGTTTATGTTAGCATTTGATTTACATGTGTTGAGATAAAAAAGAATCCATAAAATGAGTTAAAAAATTTAGCTATTTGAGCCGAAGGAAAAACTAGTCCAATAGAGTTAATTAAAGGATAATGGGTTAATTAATTAATAAAATGGGCCTTGGAGGAGTCCAATTACAAACAATTAGTGTAAGCCCAACGCATGGGCTAATGAGGTTTGGAGAAAATTGGTAGAATTTTAAGCCCAAAAGTGCACAAGTACAAAGAGCTAGAGGCAGTCCAACATGATGGAATTTAACCACCTTAGGCAATTTTTCCGAAGGCAATTATGAATGCTAGAGACGTTTTTAGCATTGAGGAGTAGGGATGGTTAGGGGTGTAATTGAGCCAAGCCAAGCCAAGCCAAGTCGAGTCGAGTTTCGAGCTCGAGTTCGACTCGAAATTCAAAGCTCGACTCAAGCTTGATCAAGTTTCACTTTTAAAGCTCAAGCTCGATTCGAGGTAAAAATTGAACTAAGCGAGCTAGTTCGATTAAGCTCGTTTACCTAATAAAAAATGAGCTCGATTCTAATGTTCGACTTCAAACTCGATTATTTGTGCTCGAACTTGAGTTCGAATTGAGATTTTTCAATACTAATTAAAAATAAAAAATATATAGTAAAAAAAAAAAGAGCTTCATTAGGTTCGCGAGCTACTCGAGTCAAGTATTATGATACTCAAATTCGGCTCGCACGATAGCTCGAGCTCAAGCTCAAGCTCGACAATGACCGGGCCGAATTTGTCTTTTTTTTTTAGCCGAACCCGAATAGCTTGCGAGCACAGATGTCTCGTTTACATCCCTAGGGATGGTAAAATTTAATCTGTTTTACGGATTTTACACCACTTTAAATGGGAGGCTTTTTTCTTTAAAGTGAGGAAGGGATAGAACGGAATGATTTTGATAAATACTTGCTCCGCTCTACTTTTTAAAATTACTATTTTACACTTTAAAATATTATATATATCCTTTTTATATTTTTAATACATATATTCGATATATATACTAAAATCTTATATATGCTAATATTATATATATATATATATACTTTATATAGGTATATTATATATACACTAAAAAATTATGTATATTAAATTTATGTTCATGAATAAGTTATAATATTTTTATAATATTAAATTAAAAACAATTAGTAAAAAAGTGAGGTGGAGTAGTGTGGAGTGGTTATGGATGTAACCGACATCATGAAGACGAATGTTTTCAACAACCATATAAGAATAGATGAAAGTGAATAAGACAATCCCCGTCCTCGTCTCGCTTCATTGCTATCTCTATTGAAAAGTAGAACCTTGGAGCAGTGAGGAAGTGTGATGAAAAGGCTGCATAAAGGTCCATATGTATTTCACAGCACCTATGACACGGTGCAATTTGATATAACAGAAAATGCTATTTGATATAAAAATAATTTTAATACTTTCCAATTTATTAACAAATGTATTAACTTTATTAATTTTCAATTATTTATTAATATCATAAATATCAAATAAATCATTATATACAAATTTTATTCTAATATTTTAATTATCATTTTCTCTTCTCACTATATTTTATCTCATCGTCACTGCTGTTTTTGTTATCCAAACACATATTTCACAACTGATTTTAGTTTTACTAAAATAACCAAATTCACTGTTACAATAACTACTCTCACTGTCACCGTTATTTTCAATTTTACTGAAATCAATCTTATCTCTCATCAAAATAAACCGTAAGGAAGTGGTTTTGATCCATGAAGCAAGAAGGAAGTGGAGCTGCACTTTAAAAGCTAGAAGCTAGCTAGGACTCTTTTCTTTTTCTTCTTCATTCACCCTTGTACCATAAAATATTTATGTTTATTTTTCAGAAACCAAATTCACTCAAAAATCTCAATTATCTCAATTATTTATGTTTATTTTTTCCAGCACTTTATTTTTTTTAATCTTAGCTCTAACTTAGCTTTTTCAACTTCATTTGTGCTTATTTATATCTTTGTTGAAGATATCAAGAATGAGAATTCTTTAATCGTCTAGGTAGATTAGATTGTGAGGATCAATGACGAATGATAATAGGAGGGCCCCAAACAATTTTAGAAATCCTTAGTATATATTAAATAAATTTAAACTGGCTCCCCTAAATTAAAATTTCTTTTTTCAATAACTAAAATTGTTATTTGTTAATTGTTTTGGTCTATAATAAACTTGTTCATGAGTCGAGTCGGGCCAAACTCTATTGACTTTTGAAAATCTTTACTCAAGACTCGACTCGACCTGTCAAGTCCCATAGGTCCAAAAACATTTTAAAATCATATTAAAATATTAAAAAATATTATAATTTTAAATATATTTCTAGAAGAAGAAAATTTCCAACCAACTAAAAAGTACCACATGTCCTTCAAAATTTTCTTTTAAAGTTTATCTAGTGACCAATTAAAATTTTTTTATGTGTTTCTAAATAAATTAATTGAAGATCTACAGGTCACTTGGCAAATCAAGATAAAACATGTGGTGATCAATCAAATTTCAAAGAATCATAATCCAATCAATCAAATTCTTCTATGAGTAATCATTTTTATCTCTAAATAAATTAAAATAATTTATAGATAAAATCAAATTCTGACTAATCAAATTTTTATGATTTCGATCATCGAATCAAATTTCATCCACGAGTCATCTTCTTTATCTTTAATTAAATTAAAATTATTTAGAGATAAAATTAAAGAGATTAAGTACTTCAAGAACTCTCTCACCTAGCATCACCTAAGACAATAAATAGAGAGCTCCTTCGAGCCATTTGACACACAATTGGGGAAAAGAAGAGTTAAAGGCAATCTGGGAAAGAAGATCAAAAAGACAATTAGGAATAAAAAAGACTTGAAGAATCAAATTCTCGAGTTTTCACAAGTCCAAGAAGACACTTGGAAATAAATAAGATCCGAAAAATCAAAGTCTCAAGAGCTCACACAAATCCAAGAAGGAAGATTTAAAAAACAAAGTCTCTAGATGATAAGATCCACGATGGCCCAATTTTTGAACAAGTTTCATATGGGCCAAGATCCAAGAAGATCAAGGAAACATTGCAAGTATTGGTGGAATTCACTTGACCTACACCAATCCTCACTTGGGCCATCGTGGATCTTATCACTAGAGTTTCAATAAACAAATCTAAAAAGGAAGATCTGAAATTTTGTATCTATACTTCTATGCTATATATAAAGTCTTTAGAGTTCTCGGAATTTAAATTCCTTATTACAAGAATTGAATTTTGATTAAAAAAAGAATGAAATTTCTCATTTTACCAAATCAACTAATTCTTGTAGATAATGTATTTCCAGGTTGTGTTTGGAAACTTAAATTTCAAAAAGTAGATTTGAATTTTAAAAATATTATAAATTATGTAATAAAACACATGTAAATATAGTATTCATGATTATTTTTCAAATTCATGAATTTATTCCTATTTAGTAGTTAATTTTAAATACCTATAAATATTTGTGAATTCTAAATTCATGATTTTATACCTTTCAAATATATAATTATATTGAACCTTAATTAATTTATACATAATGTATGCATTTCATTCTAACAATTTATATATCAAATACAATCCAAATCCAAATTCAAAATTTCAAATTCATATTTTCAAATATATATCGTCGCAACCTAAAAAATAACAAGTCCCATCACGAGACTTTATTCGTTAAGCGTGACATTGGAGAAAATAGAGAAAAAGACGACTTAATTCCTCTTGAAATAAAATAAGGGTTTGAAAACAACTTCGAAAAAAGACATGGAGTCGCCACCAATCTTTTTTGGCTAGGTGTGATCGCCACCTATTAAAACCAGTTTTGTAAAACATTTTAAAATTAATTAAAATATTTTTTAAAACCAATTTCAAGTCTGCGTTTTTAAACCAGAGAAATCAAAGAAGCGGGTTCGGGACTCAGTTACGTGCAGGGAAGGATTAACACCCCCACAACGCCCGTATAAAACGGTACCTTATTAATCGTGTGTTATCTCAAGTCTCGGTAAAAAGTCAGTTTTAAATTTGGTATTTTAAAATAATTCCCAATTTAAAGAAAAATAATTTTATTTTAATTGAAAATAATCCAGAATTTATTAATTCAAAAATTTTCTATATTCCGCGACAAAATCGGCAAAATATAGAAATTTTTATTTATTTGAAAAATCTCCGAATCATTTTCATTTTTTTGAAAGAAAGATATTCCTTTATTAATGATAATTGTTGATATTCTCCCTAGCAAACCTGATAGAGAACTCATGAATTATTATAACTCGAAAATATCTTTATTTTTATTGAAAACCATTATCTTTTTTAAAACATTTTAAAAAAAATGAATATGAACATGTGTAACATAGTAAAGGTGACATAGCCTAAAATCTAGATGGCATAATATAACCTAAATGACATGATATAATCTAAGTGACATAGTATATTCTAAATGACATGATATAACCTAAGTGACATAGTATATTATAAATGAAATGATATAACCTAAGTGACATGATATATTCTAAATGACATGGCATATTCTAAATGACATGGTATATTCTAATTAATAACAATGAAATAATAGAAACATAAAATAATATTATCATGAAATATGTATGAAAATAAAAGAACAATGCATGAACATAATAAATCCTAAATGATATGACAAAAATAAATAATGACTAAGCAAAAAGCATAGGATAACATAAAATATTCACAATCATATAACAATCAATATAATACCATGAAATATAAATCAAAACAATAACATAGCCATAGAATTATTCATAGCAAAAGTCATATATCATATAATATGCATGAATATGAAAAATGCAATGCATGAAAGTGTATTTTTTCCTTTAAATAAAGAAATCCGTATATCTAAAAGATATCCGACTACCTTAGGAAAAGACATCAAATTAAATTTTCTAAATAAAAAATACTTTGTGATTTGTTTGAAAATAATTTTAAAAATTTTGGATGAAAAATAACACCATGACCGAAACCCCCTTTGAAAAAGGCTTTATTTTCCTAACTGTGAAAACCCGGACTTGACCACCCTTGACCCGACATTTATAAAATCATTTTTAAGGATTAAAATGATTTAGAAATCAATCTAGGACAGTAGCTAAGGTTTTAAATCAGCCCTCTCTTAATGCCTTAGCTAAAACAGAAAATTATTTTCTTCTTGAAATCAAATCTGACTTTTCTGTCCAGTTTTAAAACATGATTTTTTTACCTATTTTTTAAATTTCAAAAAAATATGAAAAATTATGGGAGACTCAGAACATATCGAACTCTACGAAAGTCAGAACACTGGTGAAAAATTGTTTAGCAAAAAAACATTTTTAAACCTTTGATAAAATCACTCAAAAAGCAGAATAAAAATGTTGGAGACTCCTCTAAGGACCTATAAACAGTAGTAAAAGTTTTTAAAAATTTGGACAAGGATTGCCTAATGAAAAAAAGAATCACAAAGGTAGAAAATCCAACTTGACAGCTTCTTAATTTTCCACAAGCATGCTCATGTGAGCTTGGCTTTGAGCCATTGGTTGGCTTAAGTAAAAAATCAAGTGGCATGAGATGAAATGCATGAACAAATAGCAAGTTAAATGCATGACCTAAAGCCTAAATGACATAGAAAATGCATGGCATAAGAGATGACCTAATGCCTAGGTAGAAAATGCATGGCCATAAATAACCCTAGACCTAATATGCATGCAAATGCATGGCAATACAAAGGTGACCTAGACCTAATGAACATGAGACATGCATGAAAATGCAAGATGACCTAAAATCTAATAAGGCATAAGAAATATGCATGGCATACAAGGATAACCTAATGCCTAGAATGACATACAAGATGTGCATGAAATGAGAACATGGCAACCTAATACCTAAAATGTCATACATGATGTGCATGAAAACCAAATGAAGACCTAAAATGACATGTAATACATGTATGGCCGAATGGTCCTAATGCACTAAATGTCATAAGAAACATGTATGAAATGTGATGAAAGCATGAAAACCTAATTCCTAAAATGACATAGAAGATATGCATGAAATGAGAGCATGGCAACCTAATGCCTAAAATGTCATACAAGATGTGCATGAAAATCAAATGAGGACCTAAAAATGTAGGACCATGGGCATGGCAATAACACAAACATATGGCATGGCAAATGTGCAAATCATGAATAGAAGCATGGCATCCAAATAAACATGATAAAAATGCAAACACACAAGGTAAAATGAAGCATGGAAACCGAATGGACACTAAATGAAATGTGAGATCCTAACATGGCAATAACACAAACACATGGCATAGTAAATATGCAAGACTTAAAAGGAAACATGTTAGACTAAACAATCATGATGCAAACGCAAGGATGTAGCTAGGCAAATACACAAACACATGGTATGGCAATAACACAAAGCATGAACAGCTTAACATGGTGAAAACAGAAAATTAAAAATAGCAAACAAAGTAAGTAGACATGAAAATAAATGATAAAATCAGCAAAATAAAAACAAGTAAGTAAAGAAGGTTAAAAACAAGCTCTATATCTTGATTATTTTAAAAAACTAGAACATCAAAACAAGCTAAATATCACAACCAACATACGAAATAAATCAAACACAACCCAAGCAACCCAAGGAGACCATTCAGCCAACACAAAAATAAGTAAAAAATTGGTTTTTCATTTTTTCATGAAAACATAAGATAGGAGCTTTGAAAGAAGTTTTAAAACCTTTATTTCATAACAAAAAACAACAAGAAATCACAAAATCTCAAGGAAAATCAGCAAATTAAGCATGGAAAGAGAAAGAAAATCCAAGAGTTAGGTGCCAAAAGGCTACCTTCTAAAGCTATCTTTCAAGCTTTTCTTCTCTTCTAAATTTTCTTTAATTTTCTACACTTAGCTATTGCTTCACAAAATGAAAAATGATTAGCCCAAAGAACCCTCAGCAAAATGAAAAACCCCCTCTATATGGTAGCCGACTGGTCACTAAATGGTGTAGGATGTTGTCATTTTTTTCCCTAGCTAATTTGATCCAAAGGCCACTAATCAAATATGTTAAAAATGTGAAATTACCACCCTTAGGTTAAGTGATCAGCCCCTAAAAAATACAATTGTTCAAAAATATGTAACCATAATGTTGACATCCTTCTTCTTCTTTCATTGGACCATGTGGAAAAATCAAAAAGGCTTGATCAAAAAATAACCAACTTACTAACCAATTTTAGCCTTTGGATGAAAGTAGCTCAGAAAAATTCATTCTCCCCTTGGGCTTGGCCAAATGGCCCTTCACATTCTAGCCCACTCCCTATTTTTTAAATTGCAAAAAAGGCCCTATTCGATTTCTTCGGCAAAATTACACTTTAGCCCCCCAAACTTCGTTAAATTGCAAACGGACTCCAAATCCAGTTTTTTTTCCAATACTTCCTAAATAATATAAAATTGAGTTATGGAAGTTTTCATAATTTTCCGAGCCCATTTGCTATTTTTCTGGATTTATCTTCCAAAATTGCCTTTAGTGCACCTGAACTTTTGTCATTTTTTAAACGAGCTCTGATTCCAGATTTTTCTTCGCCAATCTCTTGCAAATAATATTAAATTGAGATCTGAAAGTTTTCATAATTTTCCGAGCTCATTTGCTATTTTTCCCGGATTTATCTTATGAAATTTCAGCTTAGTGGGCTCGAAATTTGCTATTCTGTAAACGAGCTTCGATTTTGAATTTTTTCGCCAATATCTTCTAAATAATTTAAAATTAAGATCTGGAAGTTTTCATAATTTTTTGAGCTCATTTGCTATTTTTTCGAGATTTATCTTCTAGAATTTCAGCTTAGTGGGCCCGAAATTTACCATTTTACAAACGAGCTCCCATTCTGAATTTTCTTCACTGGTCTCTTCCAAATGACATAATATTGAGATCTGGAAGTTTTGGTAATTTTTCGAGCTCATTTTCTATTTTTCTTGAATTTTCCAAGTTTGCCCTCTAACCTCCAAAGCCTCGGTTTTACTCAAAACAAGTCCGATTTCCAGATTTTCTTTTTCTGTGCCTTTGTTACATATTGAATTGGAGTTGGTCCAAAAGTGCCCAATTTTACGATCAAATTCCCCTCCGATTTGATTTTTCTTTTTTCCAATATCGGGAATTTCCTCGTTTCTCCGTTTTTCCTCCAACCAACTATTTTCTCGGAATTACTTCAAACTGAGCCTTGGGCTGTCCTTGTTTACTCATTCCTCAACAATTAGGGGCTTTAATTTTACCAAATCGGGCCATTTCTATAATTTTTTTCCAATTTCGCCAAACTTTACCAAAAACCCTAATTTTCAGTTTTCTTCCGAATTGACTCTTCCTTTGGTTTTGCTTCCAAATGGCCTTTCCAATACCCGTAGTCATTGATTATATTCTATTCGGAACCTCCAATTTTGACCAATTTGATCGTTTAAGCTTTTTTCCCCAAATTTACCGAACTAGGGTTTTCTTTCTACTAAATCTCCATAACCCATCTTCTGGACTCCATATCTCTCATTGTAGATCTCGAATTATCAAAAAAATTTCACCATTGTTCAATTAAACTTTGGATCTCGATTTTGAATGAGGGTTGACTTTTTAGTGGTTGACTTTTTCGAAATTGACTTTTCATACTTGCTTTTTTAAACTAAGTCCCAGAGTATCACCTGCATGATGAGAAGAGGTTTTTTTTTTTCATTCTAAAACAATCATTAGGAAGAAAATTACTTGTTTTAGGGATCCGGACAAAATTAGGTGTCTACAGCTGCCCCTCTTTGGCTATTGCTGAAAATCAGGAATCAGGCAAAGATAAACAAACACTAATTTTGTCCGGTTAGTGAAATCACATGTGAAGGAAAGGAAAGGGGTTTTCATTCATTTTTATTTTTATGATTGAAAGCTGTAAGATAGAAGATTTTGTCCTTAAATTGATTTCTCTGACTAATCAAGCCTCGACCCGTCTTAAGGAAACGAGTTCGATTTGCAAGAGAAGAAAATATCTTGACGGTGGTCTCGGGGCCTTATCTTGTCTTGGTGTCAGTAGTATTGGGTTTAAACAAAAAATACCTCGACGGTGGTCTCGGGGCTCAACTCATTTGAGAATCATAATGAGTTCAATTTAAAACAAAAAGAAAATACCTCGACGATGATCTCGGGGCTCGGCTCATTTGAGAAGCAGAACAAGTTCGATTTAAAACAAAAGGAAAATACCTTGACGATGGTCTCGGGGCTCGACTCATTTGAGAAGCAGAACAAGTTCGATTTAAACAAAAGGAAATACCTCGACGGTGATCTCGGGGCTCGACTCATTTGAGAAGTAGAATGAGTTCGATTTAATCAAAAGAACATACCTCGATGATGGTCTCGGGGCTCGACTGATTTGAGAAGCAGAACGAGTTCGATTTAAAACAAAAGAAAAATACCTCGACGATTGTCTTAGGGCTCGACTGATTTGAGAAGCAGAACGAGTTCGATTTAAACAAAAAGAAATACCTCGACGGTGGTTTCGGGGCTCGACTTATTTGAGAAGCAGAACGAATTCGATTTAAAACAAAAGGAAAATACCTCGACGATGGTCTCGGGACTTGACTCATTTGAGAAGCAGATGAGTTCGATTTAAACAAAAAAAATACTTCGACGATGGTCTCGGGGCTCGACTCATTTGAGAAACAGAACGAGTTCGATTTAAAACAAAAGGAAAATACATCGACGGTGGTCTTGGGGCTCGACTCATTTGAGAAGCAGAACGAGTTCGATTTTAAAAACAAAAGGAATGCCTTAAGAATGATCCTGGGTTTGGTTTATTTGGAAAATAAATTTGATTTAAGAACAAAAGGAATATACCTCGATGGTGGTCTCGAGGCTCGACTCTTTTGAGAAGCAGAACGAGTTCAATTTTAAAAACAAAAGGAAAATACCTCGACGATGATCTCGGGGCTCGACTCATTTGAGAAGCAGAACGAGTTCGATTTAAAAAAAAAGAAAGGAAAATACCTCGACGATGGTCTCGGGGCTCGACTCATTTGAGAAGCAGAACGAGTTCGATTTAAAAACAAAATGAAAATACCTCGATGGTGGTCTCGGGGCTCGACTCATTTGAGAAACAGAACGAGTTCGATTTAAAAACAAAAGGAAAATACCTCGACGGTGGTCTCGGTGCTGGACTTATTTGAGAAGCAAAACGAGTTCGATTTAAAAAAGCAAAATTTCCATGATTCCTGTAATGTTAGCCAAATGCAATGATGAAAATGACATGCTTTGTAAATGCTTGTAGGATGTATGCTCACTGAGGATGAATGCAGTTAAATGATTGTGTCATGATTTCTAATCCATTGTTTCTTTGAGGTTCACGGGCTGTCTGACTTCATGACAGAGTCTTCAACTTTTCACTGATACCCCCACTTGAAGAGCCTTCAATCAAGATAAAATGTCAAAAAATCCCAGTTGATGCAGATGTCTTGGATTGATGCAAATGCTTCTTGATGCAGATGCAAATATTGAATAGATGCAAATGCTTCATGGTGCAAATGCAAATGTTTTGGATTGATGCAAATGCTTTTTGATGCAGATGCAGATATTGAATGAGATGCAAATGCTTCATGGTGCAAATGCAAATGTCTTGGATCGATGCAAATGCTTCTTGATGCAGATGCAGATATTGAATAAGATGCAAATGCTTCATGGTGCAAATGCAAATGTCTTGGATTGATGCAAATGCTTCTTGATGCAGATGCAGATATTGAATAAGATGCAAACGCTTCATGGTGCAAATGCAAATGTCCTGGATTGACGCAAATGCTTCTTGATGCAGATGCAGATATTGAATAAGATGCAAATGCTTCATGGTGCAAATGAAAATGTCTTGGATTGATGCAAATGCTTCTTGAAGCAGATGCATATATTGAATAAGATGCAAATGCTTCATGGTGCAAATGCAAATGTCTTGGATCGATGCAAATGCTTGCTGACACGGTGCAGATGCAAAGCTCAATAAAGAGGTAAGTGCTCATGAGTGATGCAAATGCCCCCCCGATTGTTTTTCAAGACTTTGTCTTAGCCTTTCCTTTTCAAATCAGAGTGTATCTTGAACATTTGTGCCCCATAAGAGATCCTTCTCTTTTCGATCATTGGCTATCTTCTTGCCCCAACAGTTTTCAAACTCTTATCCATGGAAGTCTGTTTGCCAAGTTCTATTTTTTCATATTTGGAGGTAAAAGTTAACCCAGTAGTTCCATACCTTAGGGTTAGAAGAACCCTTGGTTATTTTAAAAATATTTTTATTCCCTATTAGAAAAAAAATTGCTCATTTAATAAGAACTTCTGAGCCAAAAATATTAACCTCATAGTGTGTGACGTACAAATATTTTGAAGACTGATGATCACTGTTAGAAATTTCTCTAAGTGTCAATCTGAGTTTTTCAACTTGAATTGAGGGGCTTGATATAACAGGATTTTGGTTGATCGAAGAAAACTTCACAACAAAAATGTATGTCCCTTCTAGGCTCACAAATGGAACAGTTTTCATAAAACACGAATATTTTGAGAATCAAACAAATTCAACATTCTTTTAGTTTCCAAATCATGGCGTTTTGACAAGTGTCAAGATTGGCCGGGATGTTTAAATTGAAAAGTTGATTTTGAGGGAAAAAGTTTCAGTTTTTGAAGTCAATCCTCCGAATGGGAGCTGACAATTTGGGAAGTTCAGGAATTCCTAGATGTTCAATTTCTTCAAGATGACCTTCTCTTTTGTGGCATTGGTACTAACATAGATGGTATTGGAAATTCCCATTTTACTCTAGACCGCCCATTTTTGGATTTTCGCCCCATTCTTTCCATATTGTTTTTTACCATGCACTTGAAAATTTTAAATTCTTCCATAGTGAAATGATAATTCGATGAGATGGGATAAAATCTGAGGAAAAACCTTCAAGTTAAATATCCATGCTTGATCAAAATGGACTTTTAAAAGCACGTAATGTAGGCCAAGGTTTAGGTTCAGAAAGAAAGGATAAATAGGCCCAAAATATGTGTTTGAGGGTAATCAAATCAAGGATAATTTCTTGAGGAGGATTCCCTTTGAAGCATTTGTCTCTTTTGGACTTTTCTTTCCTTTTTTGACTATTGCTCATTTTCTCCTTTGTTCTTGGCTTTCATTTGAAATACTTTTTCACACTTTTTTTTGGAGCTCAATTTGCTTTGTATCTGTCTTCGAGATAGGACTCATTTCTCTGTGGTCTTTGAGAAGATCTTTCCTCGTATTTGCCCTCTAGTGTAGAGGGTGATCCTTGATCAGGGTTCAAAGAAAAAAGAATTCTCTCGGCTTAAGAGAGGTGACTATGGATAATTTCTTTTTGTGAATGGGATATGATAGATGGCCATTTCTCATATCAAGCACAAATATTCTCATTGAAAAGCAATCCCAGGAGGAATAGATAATCAAAATTTCATTTTACATTTTGGAATCATCCGAATTCTCATATGCATGATATCACAATTTTTTGTTCTTCTTTCTTTTTATTTTTATTTCTATCGCATGCCCCAATGATTCATGCGTTAGTCCATCCTTATTCACCATGTATCCATCATTTCCACATATAATGCCCCAATTTGATTAACCATGAGAATTTGTATAATTTCGAGGAACATCGCAAGTATAGGTTTACATTGCAAAGGCTGAATTTCAATCTTGGGTTTGCTTGAAGTGGCGAGGACGAATATGGCCCAAAAATAGGTTTTCTCTGGGACATGGGATAATCTGATTTAGCCGTTGTGCCCCAAGGTGTCAATCATGAAGTGATGTTTGGGAAATTGGTGTTTTGTGGTTTTTGGAAAGGATGTGAATGGTTTTGGCACAACCTTGACATACATCAAATTATCGTGATCTAGATTCTTGAAAGAATGTCTTGTTTGTTTGAGTTTTCTAAGAGCTCAAAAAATTTTCAAAAATTTCGTTCCTTTACTTATAGCCTAGACTAGGATCTACATCTTTGCTTATTCTGCAATGACAATGGTTTATAAAGTTCAATCATTCATATTCCTTGAAGCATTAGGTCTTTCAAGTGTCTTGGTTCAAGGGATTTAGGCATAAAGAAAACCCAAAAGAGAGGGAGGAGGGTATTGGGCCATTTCTAACAATGATCATCAATATTCTCGAGACTGTCCATTATTTTATGTGAAAACCACTTATTATTGTTTACCATAAATTTTCTCAAAGTTTCATTTCTTTTTGCAAATTCAAATTATTGCTAAAATACAATGAACACAAAACAGTTAAATTCAAAATTTATTTATTTCATGTAGATGTCAACATGAGACAAGTGCTTTCATCATCAAAGTGTATAGAACAACATGGATCAGAATGCTCCTATTGACATGCTTTCAAAGATAGTAATTCTCCTCTTTAAAACTCTAAGAAGATACTGATTTATGGCAAAGCGAACTTCCATTGTTCGATAAGCTCTGAAGTTAAAATGCCATTGTGAAAAAGACCTTCCACCATTTTCTTCAATTGTCTTCATTTTTTAGTCGAATGCCCAATTGTCCCCATGTGATACTCACACTTGCTGTTAGGGTCATAACTCCTTACTGATGGGTTTGGAGCTGTTTTCGAAGGCACAGGGGTAAGGTACTGATTTTTTATCAGCATTGACAGCAGGTCAGGGATTGGGATCAGAATCTTCTCTTGGCTATCCCGTGGTTGTTTTTGGAAAGAGGGCCTTTCATGACACTTGGACTTCCCTTCTTCAAAACTCAGCAAACTGTATGACACAGGAATCGGGTCAACTTGATTTCTTTCTTTCTTCATAAACCCATGTATGCCTTTCTTTCCCATCCTGACATCTCCACTTGTCTTACCATGAACGGACAATGGCCCATTATCTGATTTCTGTTTCTTCTCAGGATCTATCTGCCTGTTACTGATTAGTGCTTGAACCTTTCACTTTAGAGACAGACAATTTTCTATGGAATTACCTCGAATCTCGCAATTATAACCACAAAATGCATTTTCATCATACCAGCTTGGGTATGGGGGTCGGATAGGTTTTACTGGCACTCGAGTGAGAAGTCGATTTTCAACAAGCTGGGGCAACAACTCAGAGTAAGAGATGGATAGTGGCTCAAACTGATCTCTTTTCTGAATATTCTTTGACTTTCCCTGGCTGGCCTGAGGTTGGAGATTTGTCAAATAATTACATTTAGAGGACATCGGGTATAAGTAAGGATCCCGATATACATTGTTCACGGAAGGGTAGAACTGATGGTACATGGGTTGTGGAGGATATGGGACAAAGCTTCCCATCTGTTGCCCACCATAGGTCATAGATTGGATATCTTTTACTTTTCTCTAGGGTTTCCAATTTCCCTTGCTACCAGATGTCTCATCTACTTTGAGCTTTTCATTCTTGGCTGTCTCCTTCATTATCTCTTTTGGGATTATCTTGCCTACGAAGTCTTTCGTGGCATTACTAGCGAGCTCATCATAGCATGGGTCCTGCAGTGTATTTGCAAAGAGGACAACAGTTTCTTTTTCAGTTAAGGGCGGCTGTACCTGGGCCGCTATATCTCTCCATCTGCGAGAATACTCTTCGAAGCTTTCAGTGGCTTTCTTTCTCATACTTTTCAAAAAGAGACGGTCTGACATTTGATCACATGCTTGTATTGGTTATAAAAAGCTTTAGCCAAATAATTCCAAGAACGAATCGAATCCCTACTCAGTCGATTATACCATCTGCTTGTAGACCCACTGAGGCTATCATGAAAACAATGGATCAATAACTTATCATTATCCGCATGTTTCATCATCTTGTGGTAGAACATTTTGAGGTGGGTCATTGGATCAGTTGTCCCGTCATATATCTCGAAGCTGGAGACCTCGAATTCAGGTGGAATAACTAAATCGGGGACCAAGCAAAGTTCATTTGCATCTACGCTCCCAAATACATATGTGTTTTCTAATACCCAGAGCCTTTCATCTAATAACTGGTACTTCGCTATATCTTGTGGCGGTATGTCTTGAGAATTTTGCCCTTTAATTGTTTTTACCTCACACGGGCAAAAGAGGCAATTCCCCGAATTGTTTCCCAAAGTTTTTGATTTTTCTTTTGCAGTAGAACTCTCAACCTATCCTTTTTCTTTGACAATGAAGGGTATTAGCTCCATCAACTTAACCATTTGCTCTTGGATCTCTTCTTGAGTTATAATCACTTCTTCTTTCACCCCTTGCTGAACCTATTCCATTCTCTCTATTCTAGCCAAGTACTTAACCTCCATGGCTCTTTCTTTCTCAGCAGAGTCCTCAACATGCCCTTTGCCTTTGACAGTGGCGGACATCAATTCCATTAGTTTAGCCATTTGTTCTCGGTAGTCTTTCTTAATTTCTAATTAGCCTTTCTTGCATTTCCAGCAGAGCCTGTCTCATTCTTTCAATTTCGTCTGAGTTCTCGTCTTCCATGAATCCTGACAATGTTAAACAAGTTCTCAGTGACTCTTATACCTCTGATTTGAAAAAAGATCTCTTTGAAAGCTCTTAAAGCTAAGCCAATTCCTATTTCATCTCATTAACATATTTTATGATGAATGAGCCATGAAGGTCGTGAATATAAATGATGTCAATATAATGCATGCAAAGAATAAACAAGTCAATGTATGAATATATACAGTGAGTGACCATGCATGTCCCAAATGCCCTCCCCTATGAGTGATCATATGTGTTATGAATGTAACACAATGTCAATATGATGCATGTAAAGAATAAATGAATTAATGTATGGGTATATATAAAGAAATCATGCTGACTAGCTATGTATGTCATGAATACAACCTGCTGCCAATATGACAAATTAATGCATGAGCATATCATGATGATTATATATGCCATGAATGCAACCTGATGTTAACATGATGCATGTGAAGAATAAAAAAAATCAATGCATGGATATACAGAAAAATCATGCTGACTATGAATGCAACCTGATGCCTACATGATGCATATACATGGGTATATACAGATAATGACCATGTAAATCACAAATGTATTCTATAATGAATGACCATGCATGTTAGAACTGTAACATGATGTCAAAGTGATACATGTAAAGAATAAATGAATCAACACAAAGGTATATACAAAGAAATTAATCAATGATTACATGAAATTGGTGGGACCAAATTTTGATTATTCAAAAATTTTATTATGCAAGATTTGTCTCCAAATTTAATTTATGATTTTTTTTTTTGGAAACATGTTTCTTCCACAAAAAACCAATATATTATTTTTCAAAAGAATTTTGGGGTAGTGGATCCTACTATGGTACAATGTCCCAATGTTCATTCAACACTACTGGTCTATAAATTTTATTCAACCAATGAATGTTTATGAAATTATTATCACCATCCGTTTATTGCAAAGAAATGAGATCAACAATACAACCAAAAATGTACATGTTCTATTCACATACGCATGAAATGTGCAAAATGCAAAATGTTTGAAAAAGAATTTTTATATTTTCAATTCCAAAAAGTTAATGAACATTTTCCCCAACAGTATCTTCTTATTTAGGCATCACAATGCCTTTAGGGCGGAGATTAAAATTTACTACGGGCGATGTATGTTCATCATCGCCCGATCTACAACACTTATTCAGGGTGTAAAATAGGTAACAAAAGGTTTAGAAATGTCCCTCAATGTGTTCCTAACTTCGGTATATCTATCGAAAATCCGGCATTGCTTCACCTATGTTGGCTCTACAGTTCACTATATGTGGGTGAACGAAGTTCTAAAAAGGCTCTGAATTGTTCCCCACTATCGCCTGTGAAGGCTAGTAAGGCACCCAGATAAAAGCGGGTTCAATTCGTTAGAGTATATTTCCCTAGCCCATGCGGAGGATCATCACGAGAGCTTAAGTAATTTATACTCCGGAAGTATTTTGCTATCCCATGCAGAGGATCCCACTTAAAGGGACAGAACTCGGGTATAGAGCTCATGTTATGCAAATGCAAGTGCAATGTGTGCAGAGAAACAAAACAAACCTTTCACCACCTATTCTATAACCCTTATCCTAAATACCCCTACAATTTATTAAAACAAAGATCAAGAATAGTGTAACGCATTAATCAACCAGAGAGTAAAAATAATATGCATGCAAAAAACATTTTGTTATTTTCAAAACTTATTATGACGGTGTGAGTGCGTTCATCATTGCCCGATTTGGAAAGGTAAACTTATTCGGAATGTAGAATAGAAATTAAAAGGATTGGAAATATTCCTCCATGTGTTTTTAGCTTCAAGATATCTAATATAACTTCGGCATGGCTTCGCCTAGGTTCACTATATGAAAGTGAATCAGTTCTAAAAGCCCCGAATTGTTTCTCACTGTCGCCGGTGACGGCTAGTAAGGCACCGCGATAAAAGCGGTTCAATTCGTTAGAGTCTAGCCCATGTGGATTTTTAATTAAGAAGGCTTAGGTAATTTAGTACTACGGAAGTGTTTCACTAGCCCATATGGATTGTTAATCACGAAGGCTTAGTTACTTTGCTCCCACCTAAAAGAACGGACCCGGGTATAGAGCTCATGATATGCAAATGCACATGTAGTGTGTGAGGAGAAATAACAAACCTTTCACCACCTATTCTACACCCCTTATTCTAAATGCCCAATCAAGATTAAACAATATAAATCATCAATTAAGCAAAGAATAAATATATGCAACAAAATAACTAGAGAACAAAAATAATATGTATGCACATGAATATGGACATATTTAAAAACATTTTATTCTTTTCAAAATTCTCCATATTATTGAAAAATATGGGAATTAAAATTAAATACCAAATAAAAACCAACAAAACCGAGACTTTGATAACACACGACTAATTCTAGGCCTGACTCTCTAAATTTCCTAATGGAATCGCCAAGCTTTTGCAACCTAAAAAATAACAAGTCTCATCGCGAGACTTTATTCGTTAAGCGTTACATTGGGGAAAACAGAGGAAAAGACGACTTAATTCCTCTTGAAATAAAATGAGGGTTTGAAAACAACCTCGAAAAAAGACATGGAGTCGCCACCAATCTTTTTGGGCTAGGTGTGATGCCACCTATTAAAACCGGTTTTATAAAACATTTTAAAATTAATTAAAACATTTTTTAAAACCAATTTCAAGTCTGTATTTTTAAACCAGAGAAATCAAAGAAGCAGGTTCGAAACTCGGTTACGTGCGGGGAAGGATTAGCACCCCCACAACGCCCGTATAAAACGGTACCTTATTAATCGTGTGTTATCTCAAGTCTCGATAAAAAGTCAATTTTAAATTTGGTATTTTAAAATACTTCTCAATTTAAAGAAAAATAATTGTATTTTAATTGAAAATAATCCAAAATTTATTAATTCAAAAATTCCCTATATTCCGCGATAAAATCGGTAAAATATAAATTTTTTTATTTATTTGGAAAATCTCCGAATCATTTTTATTTTTTGAAAGAAAGATATTCCTATATTAATGATAATTGATGATATCCTCCCCAGCAAACCCGGCAGAGAACTCATCAATTATTTTAACTCGATAATATCTTTATTTTATTAAAAACCATTATCTTTCTTAAAACATTTTTAAAAAATGAATATGAACATGTGTAACATAGTAAAGGTGACATAGCCTAAAATCTAGATGACATAATATAACCTAAATGACATGATATAATTTAAGTGACATAGTATATTCTAAATGACATGATATTGTTGGTGTATGCCCTAGAGCCAATCAGATTGAGCTTGGGATACATAGTCAATAATGCATACCTTTCAGATTATAGTGATACAAGGTTTTCCTTCATGTTAGTACAATAATAAGGAGTTATTAAGTACTAATCGAATGAAGCCCATGGAACATAATGGCCTTGCAAAGGAATTATAAAGAGTTATAATTATGAGATCCTTATGCATCAAAGCCTTGTTCCTCAAACTGTTCCTGGTGTATTGCCAAGACGGGGCATTGGCAATGCTCAAATACTTGTATATGTTAAGCCTTCTTACTTATGAAGTAAGCAACCGATCTCATACAGGTTGAAGTATAGGACACTTGGGATAACATATGGGTGCTTGTCTATTGAACAAGTTCACTGAACATGGCCGCCAAGAGAACTTCATTTGGTAATATATCACTCTAGTGTCTATGATAATGTTCTCTTAGTACCAGTTGTGTAAATTAGTCCTCATACTTGTGATACCAGGTCATCTTGTATGGAGAGTGTCATACTTAGATTTCATCACGAACGGGTCCCAATCACGAGGATGCTTAAAGTAGGGTGTTATTGGGTATGACATGAACCATACGAAGATGAATGAGTGATCCAGAGAGGATTCACCACTCCCTATGATATTGGAGACATATCTCATTTGTTCTTGACTACGATTAACTTGATTAAGTCTTTGGCCAAAGCATAATGGATTTAGGAGAAAGTTGTTTCTCTGAATTCATAAGGTTAATCATAAGTTGCGAAGAACTAATATGGATTAATCATGAGTAGACACTGCACCATGCTCATGTGCTATCCAGGATATATGGTGAAAGGACCGTATTACACTAACAAGTGATGCACCCAAAAGAGTGTATCTTATTTAACCTTGCACTAAAAAGATAAATTGTAAGTATAGTAGTTAGCAAGGGTCGAGTCCTCAGGGATTGGGTTTTAGTTTATAAGTTAATAGTTTAAAACTTAAATTCAAGAACAATAAAAGAAAATGGGTTTTTGAAGCCAGATTTAAACTAAAGTAAATAATAAGAATAAGATGCAAGGCGGTATAACCAGCCAATAAAAATATATATACTAAATTAGGCGGTATAACCAGCCAATAAAAATAAAACAAAGTTAATATACAAATTAGGCGGTATAACCAGCCAATACAAATAAAACAAAGTTAATATACAAATTAGGCGGTATAACCAGCCAATAAAAATAAATATAGTCTTAAAAATAAGCAAACGAGAAAAGTAAGAAAACAAGTAAGTAAGACGAATCAAATATGAAAAATATGGTTAAGGTTTCATTCTCCACCACTAGACATCATTAAGAATCAATTTCATATCTATCAACATTAACCAACTATCAAAGTTAACAACCGTAGATAACAACAAGCTCTGTTATCCCAATCTTTCCTTAGTTTGTCGTTAAATAGAACAAGCTCTCTATTTAATCTCTAACCATCAAACAACCTAGAATAAGCTCTCTAAGTTCAATTTAATGGCAGCTTTATGATGAGAAAGATAGGTTGATCTAAGCAACAAACACATAAGCTCGGATTGTTCAACTTAGGTTATGTTCCACTTTGCAATTATTGAAAACTTGACCATAATCATTAATCACAAATTGCCACTTATGAATAGGAAATCAAGACAATTACACGGATCAAGACTCCTAAACTAGCAATAGATAATTATCAAGATCTATCTAGTTGTACACCTAAATAAATCAAGACAACATCATGAACAATTCTTGTAGAAGAACATAAGCAACTTTGATAGAAAATTAATGATAGATAGAATCTGAAAATCAATCACAAAACATGTCTAGGGCTTCGAAATCACCCTTAACCAAATAGAAGTTTAGCCTAGCATAGGCATTATAAACATAAAATTAAATAGAATCTAAGAAGAAAATAAAAGAAAGAAAGAAAGAAGAAGAAGAAGAATATTAACTATCCAACCTCTTGCTCTTTCTAAAGAAAAAGAAAACTAGAGAAAAGAAAGAAGAAGAAAACTTAGAGAATTTTATTACAATGGCTAATATCCTACCAATGTACAATATGATCCTCTACAATCATCCAAGGCCCTCTATTTATACACATTTTGGAAGGCTAAATGACAAGAGACAAGCTTTACAAATTTCAAAGGTAGGTATAATAGGTGGGTGAATTTTTCTAACAATTTTCGTCATATTGTATGACAATTTTGATCAGCCAACTTGATGGTCGATTTCGTCAATGTTGGAGGCCTGATCTGATCACATGGTCTTCTAGAAAAAGGTTCCCCTATCCGTTACGGATCCATAGCCGTTGGAATCAGCTCATTTGCTGATGTGGATAAGCAGATATGGGCAAAATACGAAAACATGTCAGCACAGACGTCATTGCACATCAGCCAACTTGATGGTCGATTTCGTCAATATTAGAGGCCTGATCGGATCATATGGTCTTCTAGACAAAGGTTCCCGTATCAGTTACGGATCCATAGACATTGGAATCAGCTCATTTGCTGATGTGGATAAGCAGATATGGGCAAAATACGAAAACAGGTCAGCACAGACGTCATTGCACATCAGCCAACTTGATGGTCGATTTCGCTAGGGAAAACGACTCCGTTTCAAGAAGTATAAAACATGAAAAAGATAGATATGCCTCTTAGCTTTGCACGGCTACAAATTTCAGCCTTATTGCTTCAGTGAAACTCCAGATATAGCTGATATGGCAAAATGTGTCGGAACTGGAACTGAACTGGATTTGCCCTTAATTCTAGTAATCTGAAATCACTCAAAGAAACTTGTGAAAAACACCAAATTACATAAAAATATAAAAGATCATAAACACAATTAGACTAAACAATAATAACTCGTATTTGACACAAAACAATAATAAAACATAACTAAAAACTATATAATTATACGAGTTATCACACCCCCACACTTAGATTGTTGCTAGTCCCTAGCAACGACTCAATAAAAATAAAATAAGAAAATCTAATCTAATCCACTTTCGTAGGAAATCACGGTGGCACTTAGCATGTGACACAAGCCTTTAAACCCCTAGGTGTCCCTAGTGGACGAGTTTAGTCTCGTGAGGGTTTACTAGAACGATACCCACAAACATTGAAAAATTAAAATATAAATAAACTTCATATAAATAAACTACATATACTAAAAATATTTACTCCTAATCCTTTCAATACAAATTAGAGACAATATTTGAACAAGTCTTATAAACTAATCAATAGCTTAAAAAATTTCACAAAAAATCATGCTTGAATGTAAATTGTTTGAGTTAAGCCAATATTAGCATAACATATCTCAATCAAAATAGTGCATGTTCAAATTTAATCTCAACTTCTCACATGGGATACTCTCTTGATTTTCACTCTTTAAAGTAGTGGTAAAGTGTTTACACTCAATCAATCTCATGAAAACACTTCTACCATATGCTTGCTTGTCCACCTATTCTCCACTAAAAGATCATGCAACTTCATAAATCAAGAGGTCTTTAATCAAGGTTGTAATGGGGCCAAGGGGTTTGTAATGTGGTTGAAGAACAAAAGGATAAAGATATCACAAAGGTTCCAAAAAGTTCATAAAGTTTAGAGACATAAAAAGATTATACAAAGAAACTTCTCAAAACTCTTTACAAGTACATAGTCACCTAGGCCGGATATTCATGTTGGGCCTTTTCTTCATTCTAAACAACTTTGTAACATCTTTTTCTTTTTCCACAAATTCAAGAGATGATTCATTTTTTTTTATATAGGAATGTATTTGCCAGTATTCCATTTCTTTTTCTCTTGACTTTTCTTTTCTTTTCCCCCCACACTTATTTCTTGTTTCTAACCAAAAAATATCCCTTGTCTTTGCAACTTGTCTCAAATCATGCTAATTCATCTTTGGAACAAAGGTAAAGATATAAGTATATTTAGGTTAGGGACAAGTTATGGTTACCAAAGAGATAGCTTATTCAATGTAGGCTCAAATTGGTTCACTAAGGGTGTGTTCTCTTGGAACATCAATAAGGGATGGTTGTTTGGCCCTGGCTAAAAATCCTAATGCCTCTATCATATTCATGTTGTCACATGCATCAATATAGTCTCAAACGGTTTAAAGCAAGTTCTAGAGAATCATGTAATCATAAGAGCACTCAAGAAAGAAATTAGATTGATTTGTATAATGCATCAATCATTTTAGGCTCAAAAACTCACAAGAATGATTATACAAGTCAGATTAAGTCTAAACATGCTTCTTTCTCAATCAACATATCATATTAACATTGGCTCATAAAAAGGTTGACATCAAGCTCAATTCTCATGAAAATCTTCTCACTAATAAATATGTTTTAGACTTATGCAATTCATATCTCATCATTGTATTAAAAAGGAACTAAAACACACTAAAAAATAATAATAATAATAAAGACTCATAAAAAAAAATAGTAGACAAAAATAAAAGAAATCCTAAATCATTCCCCCCACACTTAATTCTTACATTGTCCTCAATGTAAGTCTATTAACCCAAATGAAAGAATCATGTGTAAGAGAAAAGAACTAATAACATAAGAATAGGAATAACTAGACCCAAAACAAAACAAACTCATGCAACCTAAATAATCCTAAAATACTAAACAAAAATTAACAAGTAAACGTAAAAAGATTAAAATCAAACTGACAAGGTATGTCTCAAGTCTCCCTTACTCAGACCTTGTTCAGAATGAATACTTCTAAATTGCTTAAAACACAACAAACTCTTTTTTTTTTTTTTTTGAAAAGAAGAAATCAAACTGACAAGGTATGTCTCAAGTCTCCCTTACTCAGACCTTGTTCAGAATGAATACTTCTAAATTGCTTAAAACACAACAAACTTTTTTTTTTTTTAAGAAGGTAAAATTTAGGAGATATTACCTGTAGAGGTTGCTAACCACTTATTATAACTGAGACACAACAAACAAAATGTTAGATAATGTCACAAAGACAAAGTGCAATCCACTCCTTGCTCGTCCATATCTCTTTTTCTTTTTCCGAGCGTTTGCGAAACAACCGTAGCAGATAAATACTCATAAGCTTGGAGCTTTTTGAGTAAATCTTCAATGGTTGTAGCAGAAATTATGGTTCTCCTTGCCTCTGAAAACATGAATCCATTATCCACAGCATTATCTAAATATGAAAGCAAATTACTAAAATAACCATTAATATTAAGCAAACCAATGGGTTTCTTATTTGTGACCAAAGATGACCAAGAAGCCACGCAAGCTATTTCTTCCAATGTACCCAGACCTCCTGGTAAAGCAATGAATGCATCGGCAGAATGGTACATGATTGTTATCCGTTCAGGGATACTCCAGACTTGTATTTCCTTACCCAAGGTAGGTCCACAAAAATCTGTGAATAGTTTTGGCACGATTCCTAGAACTGGACTTCCTCCGGCGTGTGCTGCTGTAGCGACTGCTCCCATTAAACCCGTACTACCGCCTCCATAAATCAAGTGGATCTTTTGTTGGACAAGTATTACTCCAACTCTTATGGCTTCATCAGCGAATATGTTATTTTTCCCTGGATAAGCACCTCCAAAGACACAAATTTTTTAACGCGCTGGGATGAAGTACTTTCCATTTTTTTTTCTCGAGTGCCTGAAAGAGAATGAGTACATGGTGTAATATATAGAGGACTGAGTAGTGAATCAGACAAGAGTAATAATGTCGCCGAAAGTGTATCTGACCTGTCAGAAGAAAATGTTAACCTAACAAAAGATTTTTGCGTGATTTCAGGAAGAAAATCAAAAAGAGAAGAAAAATCAACCGTAAAAGACAAATAAAAAAAATGAGAATAATTACACAAATCGAATAACACGTAAATTAAACCGAAATAAAGTTATTGCAAATTAAACCAAAAGCTGAGAAGTCATTTATTGTAGTTGTGATTGTGGCTCACATCTTCCTCTGGTTTTACGTCCAGAAACGGCTTAAACGCCTTCTATGAGTCGAGGATATGCTTCCCATCCAGTTTTCTTACAAGCTGGCAAACAGGGTCTTTTAACATCAGATTCCCAAGATGTTGCCATTCCCTTTGGAATTGCGGCCATAAATCAAGAATTTCTCTTTGTACGTCTCCACTAGGATGCGTCTCAAGAGAAAGTTGGATATTACCCAAATTCTCCTTACTCAGTCCATCCTTAATGAATTCAATTTTATCATCTCGATTAGAGGACGGAATCCCAATAGAACGACATTTAACGTTACACATCCATCGTGCACATTTGTGGCAATTTGAACTCATGCGCTTTGCTCGTCGCTTCTTTGCAAAAGTGCTTCTACCTGTACCTGGTAAATGCAAAACAGGAAGATATTCATCTTCACGTACCTTGGCTTCAATTATCCAACGTATGTCTTCAGGAATCCCTTTGTGCATAAGCATTCTTAATCTTTCAAATCGAACTTGGTAAAGCTTCAGTAAAATATTTCGAGGAAAAGGAGGAAATCGTTTCTGCAATCTTGTGAGAATATCATCCATCCTAAAAAAAAAAAAAATGAAAAAAAATTGAAAGATAAATTGGAAGAGAAATTTATATACAATATCAGTTTTGTGGGTAGCTGATGGAACCGATTTAAATAATCACGGAGTACCGTTATCCGCCATTTAACCGGGGTTAAAAAAAATAAAAATAAAAATTATATTTACATCTGGTTATTTTCAAAACAAGGATCAGAAAGAAAAACAACATAAAAAGACTCAAAAACAAAACACTCTAAATAAAATCCTAAATTCTTCCCCCCACACATAATTCTTACATTGTCATTAATGTAATGCTATTATCCCCCAATGCAAGAATTATATGTAAGAGAAAAGAACTATTAAACAAAAGAAACTTATGCAGCCTAAATGAACTTAAAAACAGTAAACACAATTAACAAAGAAACATAAGAAATAAAAATAAAAACAATAAAAATAATAAAAGAAAAAGGAAAAGAAAGAGAAAGAGAAAGCAAATCTGAATATGGAAGGTTGGCAATTTCATCTTTAATTGGGCTGCCTTCCCAATTAACACTTGAGTTAGTGTTTGAATCTAACCAACACCCCTTCTTGGCTTTTTAGGCTTGTCAGGCTCATGCATGAAATTTCCCAAATTTATGCGTTTGAGAGGAAGCTTTCTTTGCACAACAGTGGATGCATTCTCCATTACAAGTATTATTCCATCATCCTTGGTGGTGCATATCTCATCGAGGAATGGTGCATCTTTTGGTACTTGTTGAATGACATCCACAAACAAACTGTTTAAGGTTTCCAGCGTGTCTTGTTCATGTTCATCCTCTTTGAACTTTGCGAATCTACTAGGAAAAGGTGGAGAAGAAACATTAGTAAAAATTGGAATCTCAAACGTTACCTCAGGTGCCGAAATACTCTTATTTGGATCATTGGCTTCATTATCCTCAAGAATAGAATTCATCTCTAATTTTGTCTCATCCTCATCTTGTTCCTCATTCCTCAAGGTCACAATAGTAGTATTCTCCTTTGGGTTAATCATTGTTTGGGCAGGGAGTTCTTCAGATCTTTGTGCTACCCATCCCACCATACTACTAGTCAATTGGATCATTTGCTTTTCCAAACTCTGGATGCTTGCCCTTGTTTCCTGTTGAAATTGCAATGTATCAGTAACAAGAGAATAGACAAGATCTTCTAAAGAAGTACCTGAGTTTTGAGTCATATGTGGTGGTTGAAAAAGATCTGGTTCTTGGGACCATGATTGATTGAAGCTAGATGGATGAGTGTAATTGGCATAAGGATCTACTTCTTGGTAATTTTTCGAGTAGCCATAATTAGTATGATCCCACCATCCCTCATGGTAAGTGTTTGAGTAATGATCATACTGTTGGTCTTGGAACACTTGATGGCCTTGACATCCTCCCATGGCCAATTGTTGAACTGGGAAGGTGAGATTGGCTTGTTGATTCTCCATGTTCATGTATGCCACCAACTCTTCAAGTGTTAGATTGCTCAATTCCATCGTTTTTTTTTTATTTTTTATTTTTTTTATTTTTTTTTTCAAAATTTGATCAGAAAAACCCGTATGTACAAGAAAATAAAACTCATTAGAACTGAAAATAAGAATAAACCAATAAACTAATAAACTAAAGAAAGCAATCCCCGGCAACGGCGCCAAAAATTTGATGCACCCAAAAGAGTGTATCTTATTTAACCTTGCACTAAAAAGATAAATTGTAAGTATAGTAGTTAGCAAGGGTCGAGTCCTCAGGGATTGGGTTTTAGTTTATAAGTTAATAGTTTAAAACTTAAATTCAAGAACAATAAAAGAAAATGGGTTTTTGAAGCCAGATTTAAACTAAAGTAAATAATAAGAATAAGATGCAAGGCGGTATAACCAGCCAATAAAAATATATATACTAAATTAGGCGGTATAACCAGCCAATAAAAATAAAACAAAGTTAATATACAAATTAGGCGGTATAACCAGCCAATACAAATAAAACAAAGTTAATATACAAATTAGGCGGTATAACCAGCCAATAAAAATAAATATAGTCTTAAAAATAAGCAAACGAGAAAAGTAAGAAAACAAGTAAGTAAGACGAATCAAATATGAAAAATATGGTTAAGGTTTCATTCTCCACCACTAGACATCATTAAGAATCAATTTCATATCTATCAACATTAACCAACTATCAAAGTTAACAACCGTAGATAACAACAAGCTCTGTTATTCCAATCTTTCCTTAGTTTGTCGTTAAATAGAACAAGCTCTCTATTTAATCTCTAACCATCAAACAACCTAGAATAAGCTCTCTAAGTTCAATTTAATGGCAGCTTTATGATGAGAAAGATAGGTTGATCTAAGCAACAAACACATAAGCTCGGATTGTTCAACTTAGGTTATGTTCCACTTTGCAATTATTGAAAACTTGACCATAATCATTAATCACAAATTGCCACTTATGAATAGGAAATCAAGACAATTACACGGATCAAGACTCCTAAACTAGCAATAGATAATTATCAAGATCTATCTAGTTGTACACCTAAATAAATCAAGACAACATCATGAACAATTCTTGTAGAAGAACATAAGCAACTTTGATAGAAAATTAATGATAGATAGAATCTGAAAATCAATCACAAAACATGTCTAGGGCTTCGAAATCACCCTTAACCAAATAGAAGTTTAGCCTAGCATAGGCATTATAAACATAAAATTAAATAGAATCTAAGAAGAAAATAAAAGAAAGAAAGAAAGAAGAAGAAGAAGAATATTAACTATCCAACCTCTTGCTCTTTCTAAAGAAAAAGAAAACTAGAGAAAAGAAAGAAGAAGAAAACTTAGAGAATTTTATTACAATGGCTAATATCCTACCAATGTACAATATGATCCTCTACAATCATCCAAGGCCCTCTATTTATACACATTTTGGAAGGCTAAATGACAAGAGACAAGCTTTACAAATTTCAAAGGTAGGTATAATAGGTGGGTGAATTTTTCTAACAATTTTCGTCATATTGTATGACAATTTTGATCAGCCAACTTGATGGTCGATTTAGTCAATGTTGGAGGCCTGATCTGATCACATGGTCTTCTAGAAAAAGGTTCCCCTATCAGTTACGGATCCATAGCCATTGGAATCAGCTCATTTGCTGATGTGGATAAGCAGATATGGGCAAAATACGAAAACATGTCAGCACAGACGTCATTGCACATCAGCCAACTTGATGGTCGATTTCGTCAATATTAGAGGCCTGATCTGATCATATGGTCTTCTAGACAAAGGTTCCCGTATCAGTTACGGATCCATAGCCATTGGAATCAGCTCATTTGCGGATGTGGATAAGCAGATATGGGCAAAATACGAAAACAGGTCAGCACAGACGTCATTGCACATCAGCCAACTTGATGGTCGATTTCGCTAGGGAAAACGACTCCGTTTCAAGAAGTATAAAACATGAAAAAGATAGATATGCCTCTTAGCTTTGCACGGCTACAAATTTCAGCCTTATTGCTTCAGTGAAACTCCAGATATATCTGATATGGAAAAATGTGTCGGAACTGGAACTGAACTGGATTTGCCCTTAATTCTAGTAATCTGAAATCACTCAAAGAAACTTGTGAAAAACACCAAATTACATAAAAATATAAAAGATCATAAACACAATTAGACTAAACAATAATAACTCGTATTTGACACAAAACAATAATAAAACATAACTAAAAACTATATAATTATACGAGTTATCAACAAGCTGGTTGCTGAAAGGTTATAAAAGGTCACGCTGACTTCACAGTATTTGGGTGGTCATGATGGGTTGCTAGATCCTGCTCTTGATCTATGATAACAAGTTAATATGATTAACTTATTATCATTGCCAACATATTGGGAACCTAGAGGGTCACACACATAAGAATAGATATGTATGGATTAAACATGGTATTCTATTAAGGTAAAACTTAATGGAATAAAAGATCTATATTAAGGACTCAATTGAAGAATTTCATTTGAGATGGATTAAGACATAATTGAGATTGAGAAATCCAATCTTAATAAGATAAGAGGAATCAAGAAGTCTTATCTAGTGTACTAGTCGACTTTGACATATAGATGTGCAAAGTGAATTGCGATTGACTATACTACATTGGAATAATATCATGGGATGATATTAATAGATTAATGGCATGAATTGTTTCATGAGGAGGAAGAAAATTTAATTGAGAATTAAATTACTTTCGTTTAGAAATTATTATATCCAATAAATAAGCATGACAAAATTAGAAAGGGTCCAAAGCGACTATTCTAATTTAGGACTGTCCACTAAGGATGGTTGGCCCAACTTAAGGCATTAAGATTGTTGGACCATTATCATTATTAGATAATATAATAGGCCTATTGATCCATCTTAGAATTAAATAGTTTAAGTCCAAGTGGATTAATGAAAATCTTGTGCAACAAGTTACAGGTGGCCGGCCATGCATAAGGAGATAGGGATTAGGGTGTGCGCCACTATATAATCTATTTTAGAGGTTGTAGTCGAAAAAGCTAGCTCTATTCTATTTGTGATATTATGGTTTTGCTTAAGAAAAAGTTTGGTTTCAAGAAGAGAACTCTAACCTAGCAAAACAGTGAAATCGCAGCCTCCCTAAGCTCACTAAGGCTTGCCGCAATTCCTCCTACCTTGGTGTTTTCCTTGCCGCTTCTTCACCTAGTTGAGTGAGATTGATTAAGGGAGAAAGACACAAGAATATAGATCTTTTGATTGTGATCTTAGGTTCAACTTGCTAGCACAAGTGAATCGCCATACCTTAGAGAAGGATCCATCAGCTGTTCGTGTGGACTAGCTCTAGAGGAAGGACAATTGTGCTTCTTATGGTCTTGAACGAGTTTGAAGCTTTGTAGATCTTGGATTCGAGATTAGGATCTGCAACTTAAGGTTAAGATATCTTAAGTAGGTAACTTCTAAATCATATGGGTGATTTAATTGTTTTTGGATGTTATAAACCTATGCAAACACAAGCCTAAGATCTTGTTGTACTTCGGGTGCTTCTTTGTATTATTTTCACTGCACTTTGATTATTATGTTTATGCATGAGCCCGAGGTAGAGTAGTATAACCCAACAGTGGTATTAGAGCCAAGGTTATGTTGTTTACATGAGGTTTATGCATGTCAATTCTTGGTGATATACAAGTTAAAGTGAGGTGTATTGATTTTGGCATGATTTCGGTTCCTATGTTTAAATGAAATATTAGTTTCTTTATTTTGTTAAATCTGGACAGCAGCTATTTAATGACTTTAATCATGTTTAAAATTGTTTAAATGATAGATTAAAATTGTTTTAATCAACAAGGATTAAAGCCATGACATGTCTTAGTAAACCTGACAAATTTTTGATGTCAAAAACATAGTTTTAAGTCAAGTTTTGTAAGCTGATTTGGAGATAATATAAAATTTATTTTATAGATGTTTTAGATCTGGAAATTTTATATTATATGCTGTCATTGAAGTTACAAAATTGGTTTGATCTTAAAACATTTAAGCAAAGTTGTTTTTGGACATGAAACGTTGATACTACAATGCTGAAAATTTTTGGACTATTTTATAGGTGTTTGCATGCCATAAAATTCAAGCATGAGTGTGGAAACGTTCCACATGTTTGATATGAGTTTTGGACAGCATCTAAGGTGAATATGATTCATCTATGATGGTTGGTTTAGGCATGGAACATGATTGGACAAAGCGGCAATAGTTGCTGCAAACAAGTTGGCCGAACCGCCACACCAAAGAGGCAATTGTTGCCGAATTGTGTGCAGCTGAAAGGGGTGGCCATTAAGCTCTTTTAGGGTATCCAGTAGCCACTGTAGATGGCATACTATAGTCTGATCATAGGCTGACAACGGCCATTCGATGGCCAAAGAGATTGCCTGCGCCTAGGACACTAAGAGTTAGAGTCCTACTCCAACAAGGAAACTGTTTCCTAGTGGGAGTGTGAATCCTAAAGGTTAAGAGAAACATGTAGTATGATTAGGTAAGAATTACCTAATGAGACTGTAAGTTCGTAAAGAGTTAGGATTGGTTGCAAACTTAAAGATCTGGTATAAGACCCAAAAAAAAAAAAAATAGAAGTCCTAAAAGGTTTAGGATTTTGAGCATGCTAGAATATTTTGTCCTAATTAAGACAAGCAACCTAAAAGTTAGGTAAAGTCCGATTTTAAGATAGCTTTCTTAATTGTTAAGATGTTATTAAAAGTGTTTTAATAGTTGGAACTGAAATTGCTAGAATGATTTGATAAATTGTCTCAAATTTGTTTAGTGACATTTTATGCAAATAGTACACAAGATCACCAGGTGATATTGACTATGCATGTTTTTATTTCATGCTTATAATATGATTATGTATGCATGAAGGATGGTTATGGACTAGACCTTAGTATGACTAGGGAATGAATGGTTGAATTTTCTTATTGGTATATAAATAGGGTCTGCGCACCCTGCCTTCTTTTTTTCATTCCGGAGTTGTAAATTCTCTTCTCATCTAACTCCCCTCGAATATAACTCAAGGTTTTTGATAAAGCAATGTAACTGTTATATTCTTTATAGATTTAGATTTGGGATAGGAAGTAGAATTTATGTAAATTCCAAGTTTGTAAGGAGATGAGGCGCCAAGAAGAAGTGAACAAGGAGATTACCAACAAAGCTTTCGAAGACTATGTATGGTATCCCCTAGGAATTCGACCAACTAGTTTCCTAATGGCTCAAAGAAACTAGATTAGTATAAAGTCCATAATCATCCTAGTAGATTGCATGTGATAGATTTATTTTGAATTATGTATATGCGATGTATGTAATTGAATGAATGCTATGCATGTTAATCAAGTATGAAATCAATGAGACCTATATAAAAGTTAAATGAAATCCCTCATTAAATTATATTGAGTCCATGTTACACATGTTAAGTTGCCTTCCACCATCATAACAAGATAACCAGAGTTCTTCCATTCGGAGGCTTGTTGAGTCACTCAAGGTCAAACTTATGTACGAACATGTTTGAGTTATAGAAGGTGGGTCTTACTCAACTAAGCGTTATGTAATCCGGATGCGTCAAACTTGATCACAGGACATTTAGAGGCAAAGTTAGGCGAAATGCATATGATGTATTTAGGCAAAGAGTTGTCACCTAACTGGATCTAGGAGTTGCATAGAGATGTAATTGGTAAACTAAGTTACCTACTCTATTAGTTTCAACATAGCTTATTGAGTCACTCAAGGTTATGCTGGAATGAAATGGGTCCTAGCTCATTAAGAAGTTTAAGAGTTAAATTTCTCGAAATAGTAGTAGAGGGCTATTATTTTGTTAAAATAATGAGAATAATCATTTAAGTATTAAAGCCTGACATAAATGATTACTACTTGCTATTTATTGATTGTTAATTGTTTTGATTTATATAGGATATAAGCGCTAAAATGACAAATGCATTATCACTGAGAAGCATACTTGATGCTAATAAGTTAATTGGACCAAACTTTCGTTGATTGGTTTCGCAATGTTAACATGGTATCAGAGCTTTTCTGTCTATTTTTTTTTGAAACCTTGGTTAGGGACTTGTGTTTATCATTTTTTTGCAAAACCTGATATCTGCAAAACCTAGCCTAAACACTCAAATTTCGTCCTACTTTTTGGACACCCAAACACAACACCGTCACCACCAATCGACTCCTCGTGCCACCCTCTTTCCAACGCTGTCAACCACAGCCTCATCGGTGTCGCCTAAAGTTTTTGTTTGATTTTTTAGCCTTCTGTGTGTGGGACATGCTACAGCCAACTAGCAGCTACCACGTGTCTTGCCATTCTACCACCAACAATGCCACGTCAACAACAACCAATCCCAGCTTGCCACATGTCACCCCATGTCAGCATCAGTCAACCAAATTGCCAAGTTTCACGCCATGTGTCATTGCCACATCATCATCGACCAATCGAAGACTACCATGTGTCACGCCATATCAGCATCAGTCAACCCCAACTTGCCATATGTCACTACCACGTCAGCATTAACCAATCCCAGTCTGCCACGTGTCACACCATGTCAGCATCAGGCAACCCCATTCTGCCACGTGTCACACCATGTCAGCATCAGGCAACCCCATTCTGCCACGTGTCTCTACCACGTCAGCATCATCTCGTCATACTTTGCCACGTGTCAAATTTCTGTTCTACCACGTCAGCATTTTTGGCTGATCACTTTCCCAGCTAATTTTGATGTCCTGATTTCGATTTCAGCCTCCGTTTTGCTGATTTTATCTCTAAAATAGAGAAATCTGATATTTCTATACCAATTGCCACTATTCTCAATGGATCCAACTATAACCTTTGGGGTTCAAGGCATGAAAAGTTTTTTGATTGGATAAAAACTATAGCATATTGTCACTGGAGATATTGTTCAGCCGACACATGCAACTGATGAACCCGACGAGAAATTTGCAGATCGCCTTGAAGACTGGGATAGAAAAAACCATCAAGTTATCACATGGTTTAACAATACCTCTATTGAATATATTCATATTCAGTTTGCTGATTTTGAGACAGCAAAAGAAATCTGGAATTTTCTAGCTACCCAGTATAAAAATTCTGGTTTTGCTCACTGTTATCAATTATGGACAACTCTTCACAATCTCAAACAAGAATATGGTCAATCTGTGAATGTGTTCTTAGCCAAAGTCCAGCCTTTATGGAATTAGCTTACCCAACCCAAGATCAGTGAAGATCATCTTCACCTTATTCAGGTACTCATGGCTCTTCGTCCAAAATATGAATCTGTCAGGGCTTCATTATTGCATCAAAATCCACTTCCATCATTAGATACTGCTATTTAGGAGATTCTCTTTGAAGAAACTTGCCTTGGATGAATAAACCATCACCAACTGAAGTTGCCCTTGCAACTCATTCCAAGCCCTCTTACCACAGATCAAAACCATCATACCAAAAGCCATCATATTAGAGACCAGGTTCTTCACTTCAGAGATCAGATGACAAGTTCTACAAATATTATCGTAAAACAGGGCATCTTCTTCCAAATTGTCCAGAAGTTAAATGTCGCTACTGTCATGAGACAGGACATATCCTTGATAATTGTCTTAAACGCCCATCTTGGCATAAGGAAGGGAATCCTAACGTGCAAGGAAAGAGTTCTACATCCAGATCTTCCTCATCCATTGCTGTTGTTGCTCCTGAGGGAAATACTAGTCTCACTATTAATGATCTTGAGGCTCTTTTCAAACAAGTTATCTCTTCCAATTCTTCTTTTAACACTGCACTATCTGTTACGCCGGGTAATTCTTCTTGGTTCCTTGATTTTGCATGTTGTAATCATATGACTCCTAATTCTTCAATTTTCTCCACTAAAATGTTCACCACATGTCTTCCTCCTATCCATACTGTAAATGATACAAAAATGCATGTCACCTATATTGGTCATGTTTTTGATACACACTTTAGTCTTCCTGATACTTATTGTGTTTCTACTTTAGCCTTAAATCTTCTTTCTGTAGGACAATTATGTGATCTTGGTATCACTGTTATCTTTTCTTCTTCTGGTTGTCAGGTACAGGATCTACAAACGGGGAAGATTCTTGGGACGGGGCGCAAAACAGGACGCTTATTTGAGCTTGTTTCTCTTCATCTTCCTGTTAAACAAGTCTCTACTGCCACAATTGATTCCTCTATTTACAAATGGCATCTTCATCTTGGTCATGCTTCCGCAAGTAAATTACGTCCTCTGGTCTCTTGTGGGTTATTAGGATCTACTAAATTTGAGTCTTTTCATTGTTTGCACTGTCAACTTGCTAAACATCCAGCTTTGTCTTTTAATAATAGTCATTCTATTTCCCAGTCTCCATTTGATCTTGTCCATTCAGATATTTGGGGTCCGAACCCCTATTTCATCAGTCAATGGATATCAGTATTTTGTTATATTTATTAATGACTATTCTCGGTTTACATGGATTTATTTATTTAAACTGCGATATGAGTTACCCCAAATATACATTAAATATGCAACCATGGTTAAAACCTAATTTTCTTCTACCATTAAAACACTTCGAACTGATAATGCCATGGAATATAAAGAAACTTCTCTTCTACAGTTTCTTGATCAACAGGGTACCTTAGTTCAACGGTCTTGTCCTTGTACCTCTCAGCAGAATGGTAGAGCAGAACGTAAGCATCGTCACATCCTTGATTCCTTTCGTGCTCTTCTTATTTCTGCCAACTGTCTTGAAAATTTTGGGTGAGGCTGCCTTAACAGTTGTGCATACAATCAATCGAACTCCAACGCAGACTCTTCATAATGTCTCTCTTTTTGAATGTCTGTTTGGTAAACTTCTTGATTACTCTGATCTTAAACCTTTTGGGTCTACCTGTTTTGTTCTACTTCAACCACATGAATGCAATAAGTTGGAACCACGTGCTCGTCTTTGTTGGTTTCTTGGTTATGGGATTGAACACAATGGTTATCGTTGTTGGGATCTTATTCTAATATATTACAAATCTCTAGACATGTCATTTTTTAGGAGGATACTATGTTCTCTTCTTTGTCAAAGTTTCACTGTTCCTTTTCCACTTCCTCCCAGTTCTTTACTAATCCATCTATTGAGTTATTCCCCAGTTCAGAGACAACTACATTTGATGAGCCAAAACAAGCTCCTGCTCTTGCACCTGTTCCCATTGAATCCGATCCAATTGTTGATAATGTACCTGTTCTTTGTCGGTCTACCCGGGTAAGAGAAATTATCCATTATCTTAATGACTATCATTGTTTTTCTACTATTGTTAACTTGCATGAACCTCAATCTTATCGTGAGGCTAGTACTGACCCTCATTGGCAGCAAGCTATGGCTGAAGAACTTCAGGCTCTTGAGAAAACTCATACTTGGGATTTAGTTGATCTTCCTCATGGCAAGACTACTATTGGTTGCAAATGGGTCTACAAAATCAAGACTCTTTCTGATAGTTCTATTGAAAGGTACAAAGCTCGTCTTGTAGCCAAGGGTTATAAACAAGAATATGGGATCAATTATGAGGAAACCTTTGCTCCAGTGGCTCGGATAACTTCTGTGCGCAGCTTATTAGCCATCGCTACTGTTAAACGATGGAAACTTCTTTAGATGGATGGTAAAAATGCTTTTCTCAATGGTGACTTACAGGAAGAAGTATATATGGTGCCCTCACCTGGTTATTTTCATCCTCTTCACACAATTTGCAAGCTTTAAAAGGATTTATATGGTTTGAAACAGGCACCCAGAGCTTGGTTTGCAAAATTCAGTTCAACCATTACCCAACTTGGTTTTACTTCTAGTCCTCATGATTCAACATTATTCATTTGGCAAACTAGTCATGGTATTGTTTTACTTTTGCTCTATGTGGATGATATGATTATCACTGTTGATGACCAGTCTTGCATTGCTGAATTAAAGAAGTTTCTTCATCAACAGTTTGAAATGAAGGATCTTGGCTCTCTTAATTATTTCTCGGGACTTGAGGTATCTTCTAAGTCTGATGGCTATTATCTCTCAAGCTAAATATGCTTCTGACTTGCTTTCTTGAGCTGGCATTACTGACAGTAAAACTGTCTCTACTCCGTTGGAGGATAATGTCAAAATTACTCCAATGGATGGTACACTGCTTTCTGATCCTACATTATACCTCAACTCGTTGGAAGTTTGGTCTATCTCACTGTAACTTGGCCTGATATTGCCTATGCTGTTTATCTTGTTAGCCAACTCGATCCACTCATTTTTTTGCTGTTCTTTGGATTCTTCGATATATCAAAGGTACACTGTTTCATGGGCTTCACTTCTCTGCTCATACATCTTTGGTACTATCGGGGTATTCTGATGCCGATTGGGCTGGAGATCCTACAGATCGCCTTTCCACTACTGGATATTGTTTCTTCCTAGGAGATTCTCTCATCTCGTGGCGAAGCAAGAAACAAACTGTTATTGCTCGACCCAGTACTGAATCTGAATATCGTGCTTTTGCTGATGCCACTTCAGAGTTACTTTAGCTTCGCTGATTACTTGCTGATATGGGTATTTCCTTATCTTCTGGCATCCAACTTCACTGTGATATTCGTAGTGCCATTCAGATTGCCCATAACAATGTGTTTCATGAATACACCAAATATATTGAGATTGATTGTCACTTTATCCGTCATCATGTTACACAAGGAACTGTTCATCTGATTTCTGTGTCTTTCTTGGAACAACCAGCTGATATCTTCACAAAGACATTTTCCTAGTCGTTTTCAAGATTTGGTTTCCAAACTCAAGTTGATATCTACTATACCACCTTGAGTTTGAGAGGGGGTGTATGTATTAATTGTATAGTCAACTGTAAATATGTTATTAGAGTAATCTTAGGGATTTAGATTACGATTATGATTTAGATTACGATTATAATTCAGATTACGATTCAACTATTATTGTAATTATTACTGTGGTGATTCTTTCCTTAGATGGTGAGAACCCTCTACTATAAATAGGACACTCCTGTATAGACTTCTACACAATTCAATATGCAAGAATACTTTGTCTTGTAACATACTTCAGCATCAAAACTAGCATGAACGCTATATAAGACATATACAAGCACAGCTAGAGCCGAAAACAACCCAAATCGCGGGTACGATGGTCCATCCAGAGACCCCAGCAAAAATATATTCAACAAGATCGATACAGATAGTAGCCAAGGCATGAAAGGGACGCCCCAAATTCAGGTTTCCGAGCTTGTGGTGCCATGCAATGAAAGATTTGTAATATGGATATTGCAATAACAACGCAAGCGCCAGTACAAAGGCCTTTGGCTTGCTAGGCGATGAAAAATGCCAGAATAGGGTGAAGAGAACGGATGTGAGGGACAATAAGCATAGGAAGGATAATGTAGGCCATGGCTTTGTTGTCCCCACCGCAACGTATCGCCTGTAGATTACTGCATTTGCTACCATGTAAAATATGAAGAGAGTGCCAATGGATACGAGGTTGAGGAGGATGTTTAGATCAGTGAAAAGGGCAATTACAGCTGTGAAAATTCCTGAAAAATGTTGAAAAGGAAGTTGTTATTTAATGACCAACTTATCAATTTGATATGGTTGCGATACGTTCAACTACAAAAACACACCATAAAGATAATGAAAAGCCAAAGAAGCCAACTGGAAATGAAATAACAAACACAATTAACCTAATGAAAAAGTCAAAAGATTGATGATTTTGGAGTTTAGTCTAGTTGGTTTATGAAGTCACCTTTAAGAGGTGTTATCCAGTAAGTCTAGGATTCGAATCTCAATATCTGCAATTTTTTCTCCTATTCCAAATTGCAATCTCCTTTATATATATATATATATATATATAAAAAAGTAAAAAAAAACCGACAAAGTATAGGTGTCATGTATGAAATTCTAAAGATGTCTTTAAGTAGAGTTAGTTTAGCATTACTGTTAGAAAAAGTTTGGATTTAGAAAAAAAAATGAGTTGAAAAAAATGTATTTAAAAAATATGATGAAAAATATGTTTTAAGAACTTTTAAGTGTTTGACAGTGATGTGAAAAAATGCTGTGAGTAATTAAAATGTCAAAAAAGATATGTTTAAAATAATAAAAGTTTAAAGATGTGAGGATAATAAAGTCATTTTATTTAAAAGTCAACTTTAAAAGCTCAAAAGTTTTATTTTTTTAATTATTTTATTTGGGTTGCTAAATTATGATTTCAATCGCAAAAATTAATTTTTTTAATCCATTTAGCCTATGTTTGGATTGGGGTAGGGGGAAGGAAAGCAAAGCAAAGCAAGGGAGAATGGAAAATTTTTCCTTTGTTTTTCCTTGTTTGGATAAAAAAAATATTTTAATAAAGGAAAGTGAGGGGAGTTGAGTACCCCTCACTTTCCCTTAAAATGTTCAATTTTCTAAAACCCCAAATTGATGGAAAAGAAAGCAAAAGGAAAGTAAAAAAAAATAAGTTTAAATATAAAATTTCTATATTACCCATTCTATATTTATCAAATTACAAGTAATATTTTTAAACTTATATACTTCACGTAATTGACATTAAAAATTATAATAAATTTTTTTTAATATCATTTTTTTGTTTTCGATTTTTTACATTACATTCATATTTTTTTAATGTAATGTAATGTAATGTTTATTTTATTTTTTATTATTTAATTTATAATATTTATACTATTATTTTAATTAAAAATGAAGGGCATAATTGAAAATGTATATTATAATTTAATCTTTTCTTTTCACACTTTAACCAAACGATGGTGACTAACATTCTTTTCTTTTCCCTAACACATTTTAATTATCCAAACAAGAAAAGATGTATCCTTTCTTTTCCTTTAAAAACCCTTCTACTTTTTTTACTAACATCTATCTAAATATAGCGTTAATATTACATTTACAATGAAACATAATTTTTTATCTAAAAAATTATGCTAACAATAATGCTAAACAAACCGTAATTGAAGTGCCTATTGATAACTCGTATAATTATATAGTTTTTAGTTATGTTTTATTATTGTTTTGTGTCAAATACGAGTTATTATTGCTTAGTCTAATTGTGTTTATGATCTTTTATATTTTTATGTAATTTGGTGTTTTTCACGAGTTTCTTTGAGTGATTTCAGATTACTAGGTTAAATCAAGAATTAAGGGTAAATCCAAGGGCTAAATCCAGTTCAGTTCCAGTTCCGACACCTTTTGCCATATCAGCTATATCTGGAGTTTCACTGAAGCATTAAGGCTGACATTTTTACAGTACAAAGTTAAGAGGCATATCTATCTTTTTTATGCTTTACACTTCTTGAAACGGAGTCGTTTTCCCTAGCGAAATATGGTATCAAGTTGGCTGATGTGCAATGCCGTCTGTTCTGACCAGTTTTGGTATTTTGATCATATCTTCTGATCCACATGAGAAAATGAGCTGATTCCAACTGCTATGGATCAAAAACTGATAGGGGAATATTTTTCTAGAAGACAATTTGATCAGATCAAGCCTCCAACATTGACAAAATCAACCATCAAGCTGGCTGATCAGAATTGTCATACAATATGACGAAAATTGTTAGAAAAATGCACCCACCTATTATACCTACCTTTGAAATTTATAAAGCTTGTCTCTTGTCATTTAGCTCTCCAAAATGTGTATAAATAGAGGGCCTTGGATGATTGTAAAAAAACATTATTGTACATTGGTAGGATATTAGCCATTGTAATAAAATTCTCTAAGTTTTCTTCTTCTTTCCTTTCTCTAGTTTTCTTTTTCTTTATTTACTTATGCTTCTTACATTTCTTTTCATTTTATTCATATCTAGTATGTGTTGCTAATCATATTGTTGAGGTGATGAGGTGAAGCTTTTGGTAAATGCTAAGGTTAGTCTCTTAAACATGAGCTAAAAAGAATCATCATTTATAAACACTAGTATCGATAATATTTTCTTTTGGTTTAAAATCATACTTGCAAAGTAGGGATCTTGATTCATTATTGACAATGAAAATGACACAGTAAATGCTTGGTTTCATAACCTTGATTTATTGTAGACATATACCTTGGCATAAGGAATGCTTGGACTCTTTTTATGAGTTTTGAGGACACCAAATGAACATAATATCATATGCTATGGACGTTGGACAATTTGGACTGAATTGCTAAACCTTCCGATTGGAACCTCCCTTATGTGTGAATTTCAATTGTGTAATAAAACAAGATTAATCTTAGCATAACACCAAGAGTGGATTCTCTAACGTCAACATCTTTTCTTATTGTTTTTTTATATCTTGTTTAATTTCTTTTATGTTATTTTGTTTATTTTGTTCTCTAATATCTTGTTTATCTTGTTTTGTTGTTGATTCCCTAATATCTTGTTTACTTTCTTTTTCTTATATATTTATAAACTTATACTTACTAATACGCTTCCCTGTGGTTCGACCTCGGACACCCGAGAATTTATTACTTGAACATAACCTGCACTTGGGTTTACAACTCTTAATTGAGTCTCCATCAAGTTTTTGGCGCCGTTGCCGGGGAGGCAATACTAAGTATATAAGTTTATAAGTATATTTATTTTTATTGGCTGGTTATACCGCCTAATTTTCTATATATTTATATTTATATTGTAAAGTTTATATTTATATAAATATATTATCTGTATATTAACTTTGTTTTATGGTTGTTTGGCGACGTGATTTTAGATCTCGTCGTTTAGTTAGATTTTATTGTGAAACTTTTTCAGGTAATCTTTCTAATACAACTCCTACCATGGCTGACAATGAAAGTGTTCATGCTGAAGATGAGAACAGACAAGTACGCACCATGCGTGACTACTTGCAACCAACTCGAAGCTCATCACCCTCTTGTTTTATTTTTCCTCTCAATGCAAACAACTTTCGTTTTAAACCAGGTATGATAGCTTTGCTTCCAAATTTCCATGGGTTAGAATCGGAAAGTGCTTACTCGTTTCTAAAAGACTTCGAAGATGTATGTGTCACCTTTAATGACCAACAATGTACAAATTAAATTGTCAAGCTAAAATTATTTCCTTTTTCTTTAAAAGATAAAGCAAAAATTTGGCTTCATAATTTAAAACCAAGGTCAATTGGCACATGGCAAGAATTACAAACTGAGTTTCTAAAGAAATTTTTCCCAGCACATAAAACTACTGCTTTGAAAAGACAGATTCAAAATTTCAATCAAAATCAAAATGAAGCATTTTTTCAGTGCTGGGAGCGTTTTAAAGATTTGTTAAGTTCTTGTCCACATCATGATTTTGAAAAATGGCGTCTTATTAGTTTCTTTTATGAAAGTTTAACTCCCGAAACTAAACAATTTGTTGAAACAATGTGTAACGGTGAGTTTCTAGAAAAAGAACCTGAAGAAGCCTTTGACTACCTAGACCATTTGGCAGATAACTCTCAAGCCTGGCACACAGATAATTCCTCTGAAAGTTCCAATAGATCTAATCTTGTTTCTAACAGAGGTAAATATCATTTTAGTCAAGAAGATGAGATAAAAGCTAAAGTAGCTAATTTGGCTAGAAAGATTGAAGCCATGGAACTTAGAGAAGTAAAAGAAGTCAAAACGGTTAAAAATGAAGAAAGTTGTGGAATTTGTGAAATCATGGGACACCCCACTTCTGAATGTCCAAACATTCCCATTCTTAAAGAAGCGTTGCATGATCAAGTAAATTCCATAAACACATTTAAAAAGCCTTTTCCTTCTCCTTACTCTGAAACGTATAACCCTGAATGGAGAAATCATCCCAACTTCAGTTGGCGGAATAATAATCATGTTCAGGTACCACAATCTCAAAAGCCGGGCAACGCTTTTTCCTATCAACCTTCACGTGTACAAACCTTGGAAGAGACATTGCAAGCATTCATGCAAACACAAGCAAATGTGAATAACCAAACTTCACAGGACATCAATGAGATCAAAAACACCTTGTCCACATTGACAGCTTCATTACGCACTCAAGAAAAAGGTAAGTTTCCTGCTCAACCTCAGCCTAACCCTTCTACTCAATGTCTTGTTTCTTGCTCCAATGAAAATCAACAGGAAAATGCCAGTTCTATCACAACTCTTCGAAGTGGAAAGGCAATTGACAAAAACATTCCATCAAAAGACCAAGATCCTCCTTCCCCTCCGAAAAGTAATGGTAAGGATGATGGTAAGTCTGAACTTCTTGAAAATTTGGACAAAGAAAAAGGTATGCATCCTGCTCCTTTTCCTCAAAGGTTGCAAACAATAAAGAATTTGAATCAAAATGCAGAAATTTATGAACTTTTCAAACAAGTTAAGATTAACATTCCTTTATTGGATGCAATCAAACAAGTTCCATCTTATGCTAAATTTTTGAAGGACATGTGCACAGTTAAAAGGAAACATAATGTACAAAAGAAAGCATTTCTGACGGAAAGTGTGAGCTCAATCATTCAGCACCTTATTCCACCAAAATTCAAAGATCCTGGATGTCCAACAATCTCATGCATCATTGGAAACACTAGAATAGAACGAGCATTGCTTGATCTTGGTGCTAGTGTTAATCTTTTGCCTTTTTCTGTTTATCAACAGTTAGGTTTAGGTGAACTCAAGGAAACACCTGTTACACTTCAACTAGCTGATCGTTCTGTAAAAATTCCTCGAGGGATAGTTGAAGATGTTTTGGTTCAAATTGATAATTTTTACTTCCCTGTTGATTTTATTGTTTTGGACACACATCCTGTTTCAAATCCAAATGTTCAAATTCCTGTTATATTAGGCCGTCCATTTCTTGCAACTTCTAATGCTCTGATAAATTGCAGGAATGGTATTTTGAACATTTCTTTTGGAAACATGACTTTAGAATTAAATGTGTTCAACATTTGCAAGCAACCTGGTGATGATTCAGAAGTACATGAAGTGGATTTCATTGAAGAACTTGTTCATGAACATCTCACCACTACCACATTCCATGATCCTTTAGAAGCTTATTTAATTGAATGTGGGTTTGATAATGCTTCAGAAATTTCACACACTGATTCTTTGTTAAATTCTTTTCAGGATAAGCATTGTTGGAAACAAAAGTTTGAGGAACTTCCATCACTCACAAATGTCACTGTACCATCAACTATTGAACCACCCAAGCTGGATTTAAAACCATTGCCATCCGAGCTAAAATATTCCTTTTTGGGAAAAAAATCCTTCTCAATGGAGCCCCCAAGATAAAAGGAAGTTTCTGAATGAGGTAAAGAAGTTCTATTGGGATGACCCTTACTTGTTCAAATATTGTCCTGATCAGATTTTTCGAAGATGCATTCCCGACAATGAGGTAAGTAGTGTAATTAAGTTTTGTCATTCCGAGGCATGTGGTGGTCATTTTTCATCAAAGAAAACTGCTGCAAAAATTTTACAGTGTGGATTTTACTGGCCAACTTTATTCAAAGATGCATATAATTTTTGCAAGTCATGTGAAAGTTGTCAAAAATTAGGTTCCATTTCGAAAAGAAACATGATGCCTTTGAACCCAATTCTTGTAATTGAAATTTTTGACTGTTGGGGTATTGATTTCATGGGAGCATTTCCACCATCTTTTGGTTTCTTATACATTTTAGTTGCAATAGATTATGTTTCAAAGTGGATAGAGGCAATTCCATGTCGAAATAATGATCACAAAACAGTGATTAAATTTTTAAAAGAAAATATTTTGAGTCGATTTGGAATTCCTCGATCTATCATAAGTGATGGGGGAACACATTTTTGCAACAAGGTTTTTGAAATATTAATGAAGAAATATGCCATTACACACAAAGTTGCAACCCCTTATCACCCGCAGACAAATGGACAGGTAGAATTAGCAAATAGGGAGATTAAACAAATTTTGGAAAAGACGGTTAATCCAAATCGCAAAGATTGGTCTCTTAGACTTAACGATGCATTATGGGCCTATCGAACAGCTTTTAAAACAGCATTGGGCATGTCTCCTTATAGGCTAGTTTATGGAAAACCTTGTCATTTACCTGTGGAACTTGAGCATAAAGCATATTGGGCCATTAAAATGTTCAACTCAAACCTTGATGACGCTTCTAATTTACGAAAATTACAAATAAATGAACTTGAGGAACTCAGAAATGATGCATATGAGAATTCTAAAATTCATAAAGAAAGAACTAAAGCCTTCATGACAAGTTAATTTCAAGAAAAACATTTGATGTTGGGCAAAAAGTTCTACTTTATAATTCTAGACTTCACATATTTCCTGGTAAGTTGAGATCAAGATGGACTGGCCCATTTGTGGTTAAGCATGTGTATCATTATGGAGCAGTTGACATTAAGAATCCTCAAAATGGTAACGTATTCAAGGTAAGTGGACAAAGACTCAAACTCTTTTTGGAAAATCATGTTACTCAAGAAGAGGTTGTTTTTCTTTCTGATCCTTGTTTTGAAAATAACTAGATGTAAATATAATTTTTTTTACCCCGGTTAAATGGCGAATAACGGTACTCCGTGATTATTTAAGTCGGTTCCATCAGCTACCCACAAAACTGATATTGTATATAAATTTCTCTTTCAATTTCTCTTTCATTTTATTTTTTATTTTCAGGATGAATGATATTCTCACAAGATTGCAGAAACGATTTCCTCCTTTTCCTTGAAATATTTTACTGAAGCTTTACCAAGTTCGATTTGAAAGATTAAGAATGCTTATGCACAAAGGGATTCCTGAAGACATACGTTGGATAATTGAAGCCAAGGTACGTGAAGATGAATATCTTCCTGTTTTGCATTTACCAGGTACAGGTAGAAGCACTTTTGCAAAGAAGCGACGAGCAAAGCACATGAGTTCAAATTGCCACAAATGTGCACGATGGACGTGTAACGGTAAATGTCGTTCTATTGGGATTCCGTCCTCTAATCGAGATGATAAAATTGAATTCATTAAGGATAGACTGAGTAAGGAGAATTTGGGTAATATCCAACTTTCTCTTGAGACGCATCCTAGTGGAGACGTACAAAGAGAAATTCTTGATTTATGGCCGCAATTCCAAAGGGAATGGCAACATCTTGGGAATCTGATGTTAAAAGACCCTGTTTGCCAGCTTGTAAGAAAACTGGATGGGAAGCATATCCTCGACTCATAGAAGGCGTTTAAGCCGTTTCTGGACGTAAAACCAGAGGAAGATGTGAGCCACAATCACAACTACAATAAATGACTTTTCAGCTTTTGGTTTGATTTGCAATAACTTCATTTCGGTTTAATTTACGTGTTGCTCGATTTGTGTAATTATTCTCGTTTTTTTTTTTGCATTGGTCTTTTACGGTTGATTTTTCTTCTCTTTTTGATTTTCTTCCTGAAATCACGCAAAAATCTTTTGTTAGGTTAACATTTTCTTCTGACAGGTCAAATACACTTTCGGCGACATTATTACTCTTGTCTGATTCACTACTCAGTCCTCTATATATTACACCATGTACTCATTCTCTTTCAGGCACTCGAAAAAAAAATGGAAAGTACTTCGTCCCAGCGCATTGAAAAAATTTGTGTCTTTGGAGGTGCTTATCCAGGGAAAAATAAAATATTAGCTGATGAAGCCATAAGAGTTGGAGTAATACTTGCCCAACAAAAGATCCAATTGATTTATGGAGGCGGTAGTACGGGTTTAATGGGAGCAGTCGCTACAGCAGCACACGTCGGAGGAAGTCCAGTTCTAGGAATCGTGCCAAAACTATTCACAGGTTTTTGTGGACCTACCTTGGGTAAGGAAATACAAGTCTGGAGTATCCCTGAACGGATGACAATCATGTACCATTCTGCCGATGCATTCATTGCTTTACCAGGAGGTCTGGGTACATTGGAAGAAATAGCTTCCGTGGCTTCTTGGTCATCTTTGGTCACAAATAAGAAACCCATTGGTTTGCTTAATATTAGTGGTTATTTTAGTAATTTGCTGTCATATTTAGATAATGCTGTGGAAAATGGATTCATATTTTTAGAGGCAAGGAGAACCATAATTTCTGCTACAACCATTGAAGATTTACTCAAAAAGCTCCAAGCTTATGAGTATTTACCTGCTACGGTTGTTTCGCAAACGCTCGGAAAAAGAAAAAGAGATATGGACAAGCAAGGAGTGGATTGCACTTTGTCTTTGTGACATTATCTAACATTTTGTTTGTTGTGTCTCAGTTATAATAAGTGGTTAGCAACCTCTGCAGGTAATATCTCCTAAATTCTACCTTTAAAATTTGACATTGGGGACAATGTCATATTTTAGTAGGGGGTAAAGGATATATTTTGCTTATTTGTAAAAAAAAAAAAAAAAAAAAAAAAAAAAAAATTGTTGTGTTTTAAGCCATTTAGAAGTATTCATTCTGAACAAGGTCTGAGTAAGGGAGACTTGAGACATACCTTGTCAGTTTTATTTAATCTTTTCAAAAAAAAAAAAAAAAAAACACTATCTGGTCCGTTTATTATCTGCATGTGTTTTACTACTTTCGTGTATGTAAATTTTTTTTTGAGTATTAGTATAATCTTGGCAAGCATGTGGATAAAGCAATAGAGTTACAAAGGCTTTGATTAAGTTATCTAGGTTATTTTCAATTTGGTTTTCTGAAAATTGAATATTTTTGATGATCAAATGTCTTTGAGATTGTTTTTGGCAGATCGGTTCGATTTTTGTTGGAATATGAATTCATGGTGAGCCTTTGGAAAGCCACGGAAAACTGGGAAGACATAGTAAGTTTACTTTTTCTCTTCATTCCACATGCAGATTTAGGTCATCACATAGATGCTTGCATCTATACATGATCTGATCTTAGAACAAAGTCACTATCCAAAAAGCCCCTTATCTTTGCCCCCTTACATTAGGAGCCCATAGGTTGTAAACCTTCGGGTTGGATCCCTAGATATGAACTCCAGAAATTATGCCAAAGTGAACGGATACGATTCCGACCCCTATTCCCTCTTTATACTTTTATGATAATATTTGTGATCATTGGGTTTGGGATTGTGTGTTTCCTTCTTGTTTATTTTGTTATCTTTTGAAATCTGAAAAAAAATGGGAATAATGCAAAAGAGGGTAGTTAGAATGAGTGACTGTTTTTAGAGTCGTGAACTTCGAACTTATTGATGCCAAAACAATGTTGTGATGAGTTGAGAAAAAGATGGTAAAAAAAAAGAGTTGATGAAAATCTGTCTTCTTTGATCAATTGAATGAAAAGAAAGAAAAAGAAAGTATGGAATCCAATGTGATTTCTGAAAAAAAAAAAAAAAAAAAAAAAAAAAAAAAAAAAACAAGAATGATGATTATGAATAGATGTGATTGTGCATAAAAGATAGCCCAATGAGGGCACAAATCAAAAGAAAATCACTTATGCTTAAAAAAAAATCAGAATTCAAGATTCGAGGTTCTTCATTATAGAGAGGTTTTTACTTTTCTATTTTCTTTGGATCGAGTCTTTTCTTGCTTTTTGTTTTCTTTTCAAAATATTAATGTTGAACATAGGACTAAGGATGAGTGAGAATGGAAATATTTTGAGAGGATTGATCACATTATTATTATATTTCTTGAGCCTAACTTGTGATAAACCTTAGATTATGTTTGAACATTCCACCCCTCACTTGTCCATAAGCCTCAGATTCATCTCTGTACCGATCAGATTTGTCGAGTTCACTTGTGAACTGCGATGACAATGATCTTAGCATGTGTACTTATGAAGCTATAGTTTGCCTAGTCCTCCATGGCTAGCTAAAGTCTCGCCAAGAAGGAAGTTCCTCAATCGTACGGTAATGCCTTCAATTTTAATCTCATTGACCCTTTACTCGAACTTAATATGCCAATGATACTTAATTAGATGCCTTGCCAATTCTTACGCTTGATCTTGCTTGTTTGTTTGAGATCCCTTTAACTTGTTTTCCTGTTTATTTTTTTTTAGGATTGAGTCGTTGCTAGGGACTAGCAACAATCTAAGTGTGGGGTGTGATAACTTGTATAATTATATAGTTTTTAGTTATGTTTTATTATTGTTTTGTGTCAAATACGAGTTATTATTGCTTAGTCTAATTGTGTTTATGATCTTTTATATTTTTATGTAATTTGGTGTTTTTCACGAGTTTCTTTGAGTGATTTCAGATTACTAGGTTAAATCAAGAATTAAGGGTAAATCCAAGGGCTAAATCCAGTTCAGTTCCAGTTCCGACACCTTTTGCCATATCAGCTATATCTGGAGTTTCACAGAAGCATTAAGGCTGACATTTTTACAGTACAAAGTTAAGAGGCATATCTATATTTTTCATGCTTTACACTTCTTGAAACGGAGTCGTTTTCCCTAGCGAAATGTGGTATCAAGTTGGCTGATGTGCAATGCCGTCTGTTCTGCCAGTTTTGTTATTTTGATCATATCTTCTGATCCACATGAGAAAATGAGCTGATTCCAACGGCTATGGATCAAAAACTGATAGGGGAATATTTTTCTAGAAGACAATTTGATCAGATCAAGCCTCCAACATTGACAAAATCAACCATCAAGCTGGCTGATCAGAATTGTCATACAATATGACGAAAATTGTTAGAAAAATGCACCCACCTATTATACCTACCTTTGAAATTTATAAAGCTTGTCTCTTGTCATTTAGCTCTCCAAAATGTGTATAAATAGATGGCCTTGGATGATTGTAAAAAAACATTATTGTACATTGGTAGGATATTAGCCATTGAAATAAAATTCTCTAAGTTTTCTTCTTCTTTCCTTTCTCTAGTTTTCTTTTTCTTTATTTACTTATGCTTCTTACATTTCTTTTCATTTTATTCATATCTAGTATGTGTTGCTAATCATATTGTTGAGGTGATGAGGTGAAGCTTTTGGTAAATGCTAAGGTTAGTCTCTTAAACATGAGCTAAAAAGAATCATCATTTATAAACACTAGTATCGATAATATTTTCTTTTGGTTTAAAATCATACTTGCAAAGTAGGGATCTTGATTCATTATTGACAATGAAAATGGCACAGTAAATGCTTGGTTTCATAACCTTGATTTGTTGTAGACATATACCTTGGCATAAGGAATGCTTGGACTCTTTTTATGAGTTTTGAGGACACCAAATGAACATAATATCATATGCTATGGACGTTGGACAATTTGAACTGAATTGCTAAACCTTCCGATTGGAACCTCCCTTATGTGTGAATTTCAATTGTGTAATAAAACAAGATTAATCTTAGCATAACACCAAGAGTGGATTCTCTAACCTCAACATCTTTTCTTATTGTTTTTTTATATCTTGTTTAATTTCTTTTATGTTATTTGTTTATTTTGTTCTCTAATATCTTGTTTATCTTGTTTTGTTGTTGATTCCACAGGGAAGCGTATTAGTAAGTATAAGTTTATAAATATATAAGACAAAGAAAGTAAACAAGATATTAGGGAATCAACAACAAAATAAGATAAACAAGACATTAGAGAACAAAATAAACAAAATATAAAAGAAATTAAACAAGATATAAAAATCAATAAGAAAAGATGTTGAGGTTAGAGAATCCACTCTTGGTGTTATGCTAAGATTAATCTTGTTTTATTACACAATTGAAATCCACACATAAAGGAGGTTCCAATCGGAAGGTTTAGCAATTCAGTCCAAATTGTCCAACGTCCATAGCATATGATATTATGTTCATTTGGTGTCCTCAAAACTCATAAAAAGAGTCCAAGCATTCCTTATGCCAAGGTATATGTCTACAACAAATCAAGGTTATGAAACCAAGCATTTACTGTGCCATTTTCCTTGTCAATAATGAATCAAGATCCCTACTTTGCAAGTATGATTTTAAACCAAAAGAAAATATTATATATACTAGTGTTTATAAATGATGATTCATTTTAGCTCATGTTTAAGAGACTAACCTTAGCATTTACCAAAAGCTTCACCTCATCACCTCAACAATATGATTAGCAACACATACTAGATATGAATAAAATGAAAAGAAATGTAAGAAGCATAAGTAAATAAAGAAAAAGAAAACTAGAGAAAAGAAAGAAGAAGAAAACTTAGAGAATTTTATTACAATGGCTAATATCCTACCTATGTATAATGATCCTCATCCAAGGCCCTCTATTTATACACATTTTGGAGAGCTAAATGACAAGAGACAAGCTTTATAAATTTCAAAGGTAGGTATAATAGGTGGGTGCATTTTTCTAACAATTTTCGTCATATTGTATGACAATTCTGATCAGCCAGCTTGATGGTTGATTTTGTCAATTTTGGAGGCTTGATATGATCAAATGGTCTTCTAGAAAAATATACCCCTATCAGTTTGCGATCCATAGCCGTTGGAATCAGCTCATTTTCTCTTGTGGATCAGACGATATGGTCAAAATACCAAAACTGATCAGAACAGACGTCATTGCACATCAGCCAACTTGATACCACATTTCGCTAGGGAAAACGACTCCGTTTCAAGATGTGTAAAACATGAAAAAGATAGATATGCCTCTTAACTTGGCACTGTAAAAATTTCAGCCTTAATGCTTCAGTAAAACTCCGGATATAGCTGATATGGTAAAAGGTGTCGGAATTGGAACTGAACTGGATTTGCCCTTAATTCTTGATTTAACCTAGTAATCTGAAATCACTCAAAGAAACTCGTGAAAAACACCAAATTACTAAAAATATAAAAGATCATAAACACAATTAGACTAAGCAATAATAACTCGTATTTGACACAAAACAATAATAAAACATAACTAAAAACTATATAATTATACGAGTTATCACACCCCCACACTTAGATTGTTGCTAGTCCCTAGCAACGACTCAATCCCAGAAGAAAAAAAAAAAACAGGAAAACAAGTTAAAGGGATCTCAAACAAATAAGCAAGATCAAGCGTAAGAATTGGCAAGGCATCTAATTAAGTATCATTGGCATATTAAGTTCGAGTAAAGGGTCAATGAGATTAAAATTGAAGGCATTATCGTACGATTGAGGAACTTCCTTCTTGGCGAGACTTTAGCTAGCCATGGAGGACTAGGCAAACTATAGCTTCATAAGTACACATGCTAAGATCCTTGTCACCGTAGTTCACAAGTGAACTTGACAAATCTGATCGGTACAGAGATGAATCTGAGGCTTATGGACAAGTGAGGGGTGGGATGTTCAAACATAATCTGAGGTTTATCACAAGTTAGGCTCAAGAAATATAATAATAATGTGATCAATCCTCTCAAAATATTTCCATTCTCACTCATCCTTAGTCCTATGTTCAACATTAATATTTTGAAAAGAAAACAAAAAGCAAGAAAAGACTCGATCCAAAGAAAATAGAAAAGTAAAAACCTCTCTATAATGAAGAACCTCGAATCTTGAATTCTGATTTTTTTTTTAAAGCACAAGTGATTTTCTTTTGATTTGTGCCCTCATTGGGACATCTTTTATGCACAATCACATCTACTCATAATCATCATTCTTGTGTTTTTTTTTTTTTTCGAAATCACATTGGATTCCATACTTTCTTTTTCTTTCTTTTCATTCAATTGATCAAACAAGACAGATTTTCATCAGCTCTTTTTTTCAGCATCTTTTTCTCAACTCATCACAATATTGTTTTAGCATCAATAAGTTCGAAGTTCACGACTCTAAAAACAATCACTCATTATAACTACCCTCTTTTGCATTATTCCAATTTTTTGTTTTTCAGATTTCAAAAGATAACAAAATAAACAAGAAGGAAACACACAATCCCAAACCCAATGATCACAAATATTATCATAAAAGTATAAAGAGGGAATGGGGGTCGAAATCGTATCCGTTCACTTTGGCATTATTTCTGGAGTTCATATCTAGGGATCCAACCCGAAGGTTTACAACCTATGGGCTCCTAATGTAAGGGGGGCAAAGATAAGGGGCTTTCTGGATAGTGACTTTGTTCTAAGATCAGATCATGTATAGATGCAAGCATCTATGTGATGACTTAAATCTGCATGTGGAATGAAGAGAAAAAGTAAACTTACTATGTCTTCCCAGTTTTCCGTGGCTTTCCAAAGGCTCACCATGAATTCACATTCCAACAAAAATCGAACCGATCTGCCAAAAACAATCTCAAAGACATTTGATCATCAAAAATATTCAATTTTCAGAAAACCAAATTGGAAATAACCTAGATAACTTAATCAAAGCCTTTGTAACTCTATTGCTTTATCCACATGCTTGCCAAGATTATACTAATACTCAAAAAAAATACATACACGAAAGTAGTAAAACACATGCAGATAATAAACGGACCAGATAGTGTTTTTTTTTTTTTTTTTTGAAAAGATTAAATCAGACTGACAAGGTATGTCTCAAGTCTCCCTTACTCAGACCTTGTTCAGAATGAATACTTCTAAAAGGCTTAAAACACAACAATTTTTTTTTTTTTTACAAATTAGCAAAATATGTCCCTTACCCCCTACTAAAATATGACATTGTCCCCAATGTCAAATTTTAAAGGTAGAATTTAGGAGATATTACCTGCAGAGGTTGCTAACCACTTATTATAACTGAGACACAACAAACAAAATGTTAGATAATGTCACAAAGACAAAGTGCAATCCACTCCTTGCTTGTCTATATCTCTTTTTCTTTTTTCGAGCGTTTACGAAACAACCGTAGCAGGTAAATACTCATAAGCTTGGAGCTTTTTGAGTAAATCTTCAATGGTTGTAGCAGAAATTATGTTTCTCCTTGCCTCTGAAAACATGAATCCATTTTTCACAGCATTATCTAAATATGAAAGCAAATTACTAAAATAACAATTAATATTAAGCAAACCAATGGGTTTCTTATTTATGACCAAAGATGACCAAGAAGCCACGTAAGCTATTTCTTCCAATGTACCCAGACCTCCTGGTAAAGCAATGAATGCATCGGCAGAATGGTACATGATTGTCATCCGTTCAGGGATACTCCAGACTTGTATTTCCTTACCCACGGTAGGTCCACAAAAACCTGTGAATAGTTTTGGCACGATTCCTAGAACTGGACTTCCTCCGGCGTGTGCTGCTGTAGCGACTGCTCCCATTAAACCCGTACTACCGCCTCCATAAATCAACTGGATCTTTTGTTGGGCAAGTATTACTCCAACTCTTATGGCTTCATCAGCGAATATTTTATTTTTCCCTGGATAAGCACCTCCAAAGACACAAATTGTTTCAATGCGCTGGGACGAAGTACTTTCCATTTTTTTTTCGAGTGCCTGAAAGAGAATGAGTACATGGTGTTTGAGGACTGAGTAGTGAATCAGACAAGAGTAATAATGTCGCCGAAAGTGTATTTGACATGTCAGAAGAAAATGTTAACCTAACAAAAGATTTTTGCGTGATTTCAGGAAGAAAATCAAAAAGAGAAGAAAAATCAACCGTAAAAGACCAATGCAAAAAAAACGAGAATAATTACACAAATCGAACAACACTTAAATTAAGCCGAAATGAAGTTATTGCAAATCAAACCAAAAGCTGAGAAGTCATTTATTGTAGTTGTGATTGTGGCTCACATCTTCCTCTGGTTTTACGTCCAGAAACGGCTTAAACGCCTTCTATGAGTCGAGGATATGCTTCTCATCCAGTTTTCTTACAAGCTGGCAAACAGGGTCTTTTAACATCAGATTCCCAAGATGTTGCCATTCCCTTTGGAATTGCGGCCATAAATCAAGAATTTCTCTTTGTACGTCTCCACTAGGATGCGTCTCAAGAGAAAGTTGGATATTACCCAAATTCTCCTTACTCAGTCCATCCTTAATGAATTCAATTTTAGCATCTCGATTAGAGGACGGAATCCCAATAGAACGACATTTACCGTTACACGTCCATCGTGCACATTTGTGGCAATTTGAACTCATGCGCTTTGCTCGTCGCTTCTTTGCAAAAGTGCTTCTACCTGTACCTGGTAAATGCAAAACAGGAAGATATTCATCTTCACGTACCTTGGCTTCAATTATCCAACGTATGTCTTCAGGAATCCTTTTGTGCATAAGAATTCTTAATCTTTCAAATCGAACTTGGTAAAGCTTCCGTAAAATATTTCGAGGAAAAAGAGGAAATCGTTTCTGCAATCTTGTGAGAATATCATCCATCCTGAAAAAAAATGAAAGAGAAATATAAAGAGAAATTTATATACAATATCAGTTTTGTGGGTAGCTGATGGAACCGACTTAAATAATCACGGAGTACCGTTATCCGCCATTTAACCGGGGTTAAAAAATTATATTTACATCTAGTTATTTTCAAAACAAGGATCAGAAAGAAAAACAACCTCTTCTTGAGTAACATGATTTTCCAAAAAGAGTTTGAGTCTTTGTCCATTTACCTTGAATACGTTACCATTTTGAGGATTCTCAATGTCAACTGCTCCATAATGATACACATGCTTAACCACAAATGGGCCAGTCCATCTTGATCTCAACTTACCAGAAAATATGTGAAGTCTAGAATTATAAAGTAGAACCTTTTGCCCAACATCAAATGTTTTTCTTGAAATTAACTTGTCATGAAAGGCTTTAGTTCTTTCTTTATGAATTTTAGAATTCTTATATGCATCTTTGAATAAAGTTGGCCAGTAAAATCCACACTGTAAAATTTTTGCAGCAGTTTTCTTTGATGAAAAATGACCACCACATGCCTCGGAATGACAAAACTTAATTACACTACTTACCTCATTGTCGGGAATGTATCTTCGAAAAATCTGATCAGGACAATATTTGAACAAGTAAGGGTCATCCCAGTAGAACTTTTTTACCTCATTCAGAAACTTCCTTTTATCTTGGGGGCTCCATTGAGAAGGAATTTTTCCTTCTTGTAGTTCATCCAGATGTGAAGAAATTATGACTGGAAAAGTTTCATTCTCACCCAAAAAGGAATATTTTAGCTCGGATGGCAATGGTTTTAAATCCAGCTTGGGTGGTTCAATAGTTGATGGTACAGTGACATTTGTGAGTGATGGAAGTTCCTCAAACTTTTGTTTCCAACAATGCTTATCCTGAAAAGAATTTAACAAAGAATCAGTCTGTGAAATTTTTGAAGCATTATCAAACTCACAATCAATTAAATAAGCTTCTAAAGGATAATGGAATGTGGTAGTGGTGAGATGTTCATGAACAAGTTCTTCAATGAAATCCACTTCATGTACTTCTGAATCATCACCAGATTGCTTGCAAATGTTGAACACATTTAATTCTAAAGTCATATTTCCAAAAGAAATGTTCAAAATACCATTCCTGCAATTTATCAGAGCATTAGAAGTTGCAAGAAATGGACGGCCTAATATAACAGGAATTTGAACATTTGGATTTGAAACAGGATGTGTGTCCAAAACAATAAAATCAACAGGGAAGTAAAAATTATCAATTTGAACCAAAACATCTTCAACTATCCCTCGAGGAAATTTTACAGAACGATCAGCTAGTTGAAGTGTAACAGGTGTTTCCTTGAGTTCACCTAAACCTAACTGTTGATAAACAGAAAAAGGCAAAAGATTAACACTAGCACCAAGATCAAGCAATGCACGTTCTATTCTAGTGTTTCTAATGATGCATGAGATTGTTGGACATCCAGGATCTTTGAATTTTGGTGGAGTAAGGTGCTGAATGATTGAGCTCACACTTTCTGTCAGAAATGCTTTCTTTTGTACATTATGTTTCCTTTTAACTGTGCACATGTCCTTCAAAAATTTAGCATAAGATGGAACTTGTTTGATTGCATCCAATAAAGGAATGTTAATCTTAACTTGTTTGAAAAGTTCATAAATTTCTGCATTTTGATTCAAATTCTTTATTGTTTGCAACCTTTGAGGAAAATGAGCAGGATGCATACCTTTTTCTTTGTCCAAATTTTCAAGAAGTTCAGACTTACCATCATCCTTACCATTACTTTTCGAAGGGAAAGGAGGATCTTGGTCTTTTGATGGAATGTTTTTGTCAATTGCCTTTCCACTTCGAAGAGTTGTGATAGAACTGGCATTTTCCTGTTGAGTTTCATTGGAGCAAGAAACAAGACATTGAGTAGAAGGGTTAGGCTGAGGTTGAGCAGGAAACTTACCTTTTTCTTGAGTGCGTAATGAAGCTGTCAATGTGGACAAGGTGTTTTTGATCTCATTGATGTCCTGTGAAGTTTGGTTATTCACATTTGCTTGTGTTTGCATGAATGCTTGCAATGTCTCTTCCAAGGTTTGTACACGTGAAGGTTGATAGGAAAAAGTGTTGCCCGGCTTTTGAGATTGTGGTAACTGAACATGATTATTATTCCGCCAACTGAAGTTGGGATGATTTCTCCATTCAGGGTTATACGTTTCAGAGTAAGGAGAAGGAAAAGGCTTTTTAAATGTGTTTATGGAATTTACTTGATCATGCAACGCTTCTTTAAGAATGGGAATGTTTGGACATTCAGAAGTGGGGTGTCCCATGATTTCACAAATTCCACAACTTTCTTCATTTTTAACCGTTTTGACTTCTTTTACTTCTCTAAGTTCCATGGCTTCAATCTTTCTAGCCAAATTAGCTACTTTAGCTTTTATCTCATCTTCTTGACTAAAATGATATTTACCTCTGTTAGAAACAAGATTAGATCTATTGGAACTTTCAGAGGAATTATCTGTGTGCCAGGCTTGAGAGTTATCTGCCAAATGGTCTAGGTAGTCAAAGGCTTCTTCAGGTTCTTTTTCTAGAAACTCACCGTTACACATTGTTTCAACAAATTGTTTAGTTTCAGGAGTTAAACTTTCATAAAAGAAACTAATAAGACGCCATTTTTCAAAACCATGATGTGGACAAGAACTTAACAAATCTTTAAAACGCTCCCAGCACTGAAAAAATGCTTCATTTTGATTTTGATTGAAATTTTGAATCTGTCTTTTCAAAGCAGTAGTTTTATGTGCTGGGAAAATTTTCTTTAGAAACTCAGTTTGTAATTCTTGCCATGTGCCAATTGACCTTGGTTTTAAATTATGAAGCCAAATTTTTGCTTTATCTTTTAAAGAAAAAGGAAATAATTTTAGCTTGACAATTTCATTTGTACATTGTTGGTCATTAAAGGTGACACATACATCTTCGAAGTCTTTTAGAAACGAGTAAGCACTTTCCGATTCTAACCCATGGAAATTTGGAAGCAAAGCTATCATACCTGGTTTAAAACGAAAGTTGTTTGCATTGAGAGGAAAAATAAAACAAGAGGGTGATGAGCTTTGAGTTGGTTGCAAGTAGTCACGCATGGTGCGTACTTGTCTGTTCTCATTTTCAGCATGAACACTTTCATTGTCAGCCATGGTAGGAGTTGTATTAGAAAGATTACCTGAAAAAGTTTCACAATAAAATCTAACTAAACGACGAGATCTAAAATCACGTCGCAAAACAAGCATAAAACAATGTTAATATACAGATTAGGCGGTATAACCAGCCAATAAAAATAAAACAAAGTTAATATACAATATAAATATAAATATATAGAAAATTAGGCGGTATAACCAGCCAATAAAAATAAATATACTTATAAACTTATATACTTAGTATTGCCTCCCCGGCAACGGCGCCAAAAACTTGATGGAGACTCAATTAAGAGTTGTAAACCCAAGTGCAGGTTATGTTCAAGTAATAAATTCTCGGGTGTCCGAGGTCGAACCACAGGGAAGCGTATTAGTAAGTATAAGTTTATAAATATATAAGACAAAGAAAGTAAACAAGATATTAGGGAATCAACAACAAAATAAGATAAACAAGATATTAGAGAACAAAATAAACAAAAATAAAAGAAATTAAACAAGATATAAAAAACAATAAGAAAAGATGTTGAGGTTAGAGAATCCACTCTTGGTGTTATGCTAAGATTAATCTTGTTTTATTACACAATTCAAATCCACACATAAAGGAGGTTCCAATCGGAAGGTTTAGCAATTCAGTCCAAATTGTCCAACGTCCATAGCATATGATATTATGTTCATTTGGTGTCCTCAAAACTCATAAAAAGAGTCCAAGCATTCCTTATGCCAAGGTATATGTCTACAACAAATCAAGGTTATGAAACCAAGCATTTACTGTGCCATTTTCCTTGTCAATAATGAATCAAGATCCCTACTTTGCAAGTATGATTTTAAACCAAAAGAAAATATTATATATACTAGTGTTTATAAATGATGATTCATTTTAGCTCATGTTTAAGAGACTAACCTTAGCATTTACCAAAAGCTTCACCTCATCACCTCAACAATATGATTAGCAACACATACTAGATATGAATAAAATGAAAAGAAATGTAAGAAGCATAAGTAAATAAAGAAAAAGAAAACTAGAGAAAAGAAAGAAGAAGAAAACTTAGAGAATTTTATTACAATGGCTAATATCCTACCTATGTATAATGATCCTCATCCAAGGCCCTCTATTTATACACATTTTGGAGAGCTAAATGACAAGAGACAAGCTTTATAAATTTCAAAGGTAGGTATAATAGGTGGGTGCATTTTTCTAACAATTTTCGTCATATTGTATGACAATTCTGATCAGCCAGCTTGATGGTTGATTTTTTCAATTTTGGAGGCTTGATCTGATCAAATGGTCTTCTAGAAAAATATACCCCTATCCGTTTGTGATCCATAGCCGTTGGAATCAGCTCATTTTCTCATGTGGATCAGACGATATGGTCAAAATACCAAAACTGGTCAGAACAGACGTCATTGCACATCAGCCAACTTGATACCACATTTCGCTAGGGAAAACGACTCTGTTTCAAGAAGTGTAAAACATGAAAAAGATAGATATGCCTCTTAACTTGGCACTGTAAAACTTTCAGCCTTAATGCTTCAGTAAAACTCCAGATATAGCTGATATGGCAAAAGGTGTCGGAACTGGAACTGAACTGGATTTGCCCTTAATTCTTGATTTAACCTAGTAATCTGAAATCACTCAAAGAAACTCGTGAAAAACACCAAATTACATAAAAATATAAAAGATCATAAACACAATTAGACTAAGCAATAATAACTCATATTTGACACAAAACAATAATAAAACATAACTAAAAACTATATAATTATACGAGTTATCAGGTGTCCTTTTGAATAAAGGTCACTTTCATTAATCATGGGCTCAAATTCAAGGGCTTTATCTTCAACAATTAAAAGATGGATGGATCGATATAGACCTAAGGCTCTAAATGAATCTTAGCTTGAATGAATAGATTTTTGTTTGTGTTCGTTTATTTGTTTTTTATTTTGTTTAAATTCTGTTCGTATTCGTTAAAGATTTTAAAATTATATTCGAGCTTTGTTCGTTTCAAATTGAGTGTGTTCATGTTCGTTCATTTAAATTAAATGAACTTGTTCGCGAACATTAAATGAATATGTTCATGAACATATAATCGAACATGTTCGTGAACAATCAAATATATATTCATAAACAATAAACAAATAAATATGTTATTTTTATTTAATTTTTAAATAAATATGGGTCGGGCCGGGCCGAGTTTAAGCTGGGCTTAAGTATGGTATAAACACCATATATACATGTCCAAGCCCGGCCTAACCCGAAATATGAGTTTCAAATTCTGTTCAAACTCGTCCATATTTATAAATGGATAGTCCAAACTCATTTAGACTCGTCCATTATTTTTGAAAAAATGTTATTTTTTATTTAATTTTTAATAATTTAATTTTTTTTATTAAGTTCTAAAAAACTTAACATATTTTTAAATATATACACTATAATATTATAATATTTAATTATTTTTTATATGATAAGTATTAAATAATATATATATATATATAAATATAAAAATAATATATTATATAAATAAAAAAGGAATTGTATCGGTCCTAGTTTAGATCTTGATTGTTGGAGTCAAAATCCAACTTATTTTTTAAACGAAATTTATTTTATTGTCAAAACCTATATTTCAGACTGAATATTTTTGTCCAAACCCTTTAAGCCCTAATTATCCTTAAATATGTCTAAAGTAAAATGATCCCAGTAAAAAACTAAAAATTGCAATTAAATATTACAGATAAGATATTAGGTTTTTTTTATCAGAATATAGCTAAAAAAAATTATTTACTAAAATACCGTTATTTTCAGATTAATTCTCAAAATCCGCTTGTTTTAAAACCAACTGGGAAATCGCCATCCCCCGTGGCGATTTTCCAACGTAAAATTTTCAAAAAACACCAAGGGAAATCGCCATGGGGGGTGGCGATTTCCCTTGGTGGTATTTTTTTTTAATTTTTTTTTTTACTTAAATTTAAAAAAAAAAAGTTGCAAATTTATTTTTAAAATTTATATTTTTATTTTAAAAATTGCAAATTAAATAAAAAAATTAAATTAAATTTTTTTTTAAAAATTTAAAAGTCCAACGGTATATTTCTTATTTAAATTTTATGAATTTTTTCTTTAAATTTTTTAGTTAAATTTTACTATATAACTTTTTGAAACAAAAAAATAATAATAAAATACAAAAATAATAAATAATAAATTTTTTTTGAAGGCAACGGTAACTTGACAGTTGCCTTCAAAATCCCCTCTCCTCCCCTCCCCTCCCCCCCCCCACACACACCACTCTTCTATAAATAACCTCCGCTCATGTTTATAAGGAATCCATTGGTTGGATGTGCATGTTTATAAGGAAGCCATTGGGTTCCATTTGCTGTTGAAATTATTCCTTGGAAAATAAAATTTATTGCCTGATATATTGTAAATCAGGTGATAAGTTCTAAAACTTTTACTGCTCACAAACTAAACTTAAATGACATTATATATATATATATATATATAAAATAGCAATCATGGAAGAACTCTTCTAAATCAGTGAATCAAACATTTATGGATCCAAATAATCTCCATTGGGGTTGGAGTTGGTTAGAGCGATGGATGGCAGTTCGGCCATGGGAGATCCGAAGCACAACAGATAACAAGCATGCTGCAAGTCCCAACCTACTATTGGCTTGTATAAAGGCAAGGGTATTTTAGTAATGTGAGGATTTCAGAATGTTATATACCTGCCAACCAAATATGATCATCTTAAATGAAGGGAAGGTCAACCAAACGCATGCATGTAAGATTCATGGGAATGTGACTTCGTCATCTTGTAAGGGGTAATTCTATTACCAACAGCAATGTAAGATTCACGAACCAAACCCGCCTGTCGCAACCTAAAAAAAATAACGACGAAGTCTCATCGCAAGACTTTATTATTCGTTAAGCGTGACATTAAAAAAAACGAGGAAAAGTCGACTTAATTCCTCTTGAAAAATGAAGGTTTTGAAAATGACCTTAAAAAAGACATGGAGTCGCCACCAATCTTTTTTAGCTAGGTGTGATCGGCCACCTATTAAAACTGGTTTTATAAAATATTTTAAAAATTAATTAAAACATTTTAAAAACCAATTTCAAGTCTGCGTTTTAAACCAGAGAAATCAAAGAAGCGGGTTCGGGAGTCGGTTACGTGTGGGGAAGGATTAGCACCCCCACAACGCCCGTATAAATCGGTACCTTATTAATCGTGTGTTATCTCAAGTCTCGGTAAAAGTTGGTTTTAAATTTAGTATTTCAAATTAATTCCCAATTTAAAGAAAAAATAATTCCATTTTTTATTGAAAATGATCCGGAATTTATAAATTCAAAATTTTCCTATATTCCCCAACAAACGTGGCAAAATATAGAAATTTTTATTAGTTTTGGAAAACTTTCCGAATCATTCTCTTTTTTTTTTTTTGAAAGAAAGATATTCCTTTATTAATAATAATTGATGATATTCCCTCCAGCAAACCCGGTAGAGAACTCATGAATTATTTTAACTCGGGAATATCTTTATTTTTATTGAAAACCATTATCTTTTTTGAAAACATTTAAAAGAAATGAATATGTATAGGCATGACATAAATAAAATGACATAGCAAAATCTAAATAATATAATGCAACCTAAATGTCATTACACATAGAAATTATTATGGCAAGAATCACATATTATATAAAATGCATGAATATAAAAATGCAATGCATGAAATGTATTTTTTCCTTTAATTAAGGAAATCCGTATATCTAAAAAGATATCCGGCTACCTTAGGAAAATATGTCAAATTAAATATTCTAAAACCAAAATACTTTGTGATTGTTTGAAAACAATTTTGAAAAGCTTGAATTAAAAATAAAAACTGGGCTAAAATTTTTAAAATGACTCTAATTTCCTAAGTTTAAAAAAAATCCGGACTTGGCTACCCTTAACCCGGGACTTGAAAAACCATTTTTAGAGTTTAAAAAGGCTTAGAAATTACCCTAAGTCAGTAGCTAACCCTCCTAATCAGCCCACTCTAAGTAAATTAACCAAAACAGAAGATTGGTTTTTCTTTAAATTCAATTCTGACTCCATTGTCCAGTTTTAATCCACGATTTTTTACCCTATTTTTAAAAATTCAAAAAATTCTGAAAACATTATTGGAGACTCAGGACACGTAAAAATACACGGAAAAAAATCGACTTAATTTTCTGATCAAAGATGAATTCCCAGAAAAACTAGAGATGTACGAGTTTTTTGAGGAGAAAAAAACTGTTTTGTTTTTCTTTAAAATCAATTATGACTCCAGTGTCCAGTTTTAATCCACGATTTTTTACCCCATTTTTAAAAATTCCAAAAATTCTGAAAAACTTATTGGAGACTCAGGACATGTAAAAATACACGGGAAAAAATCGACTTAATTTTCTGATCAAAAATGAATTCCCAGAAAAATCGGAGATGTACGAGTTTTTTTGAGGAGAAAAAACTGCTTTGTTTTTTTTTAAAATCAATTCTGACTCCACTGTCCATTTTTAATCCATGATTTTTTACCCTATTTTTAAAAAATTCCAAAAATTCTGAAAAAATTATTGGAGACTCAGGATATGTAAAAATACACGGGAACAAATCGACTTAATTTTCTGATCAAAGATGAATTCCCATAAAAATCGGAGATGTACGAGTTTTGGGTGGAGAGAAAAAAAACTGCTTTACCAACACAATTTTTTTTTGTCTTTGATAAAATCATTTAAAAATAAAAATAAAAATATTTGAAACTCATAGAATGACTTGAAAACAGTAGCTAGGACTTTTTGAAAGTTAGATAAAAATTGGTTAAGTAAAAAATCGCAAAGGTAGAATAATCAATTTGACAAACTTAATTTTCCACAAGTGTGCTCAAGAGAGCATGACCTTGAACCATTAATTGGCTCAAGTCATTATCAAGTGGCATGAACATGAAATGCATGAAATAATGCAGCAAACATAATGCATGAAATGCATGGATTTAAAACTAAATGTAAGGAAAATGCATGACATAAATAATATGGCCTAGACCTAACATGAACTTGCATGGCAATAACTGCAACCTACACCTAAGATATGCATGGCATTTTCACAAACACAAGGCATGCTTAATTCAAAAATCCAACCAAATATCATGCAAATGCAAAAACCTAACAACTAGCATGACAAAAAATGCAACACACAATGCAAAACACATGGAGTAGCCAAATGGCCTCAAGCTCCAACAAGCATGGCATTTTCTCAAACACTTGGCATACTAGCATGAAAAACTAAGTCATAACACAAAAATCACACAAGCATTTTCACAAACACTTAATATGCTAAATCTAAAACATGCTCAACTAAGATATAAAACAAGAATCATGCAAAGAATCACACAAGCATTTTCACAAACACTTAATATGATAACTTTAAAACATGCTCAAATTTAAACAACATGAAAACAGAAAATTAAAAATGCAAAAACATGATATCTAAGACATAAATGGCAACAAACAAAGCAACCAAATTAAAATATAACTCAAGAACATGAAATAACATAACATTTAAAACATCAAAAACAAAGAAAATAGCATAAACAATATGGTAAAATGAATCGAAACAACAACTTAAAATAAATAATGTAGGCCATTTGGCCATGGTGAGTTTATTGTAAAAACAAAAATGTAAAAAAAAAAATATACTTAAGAAAGGAAATGAAGGAAGAACAAGAAATATTATTTTAAAATGAAAACTCACCAAGTAGAGATTAAAATAGCAAAAAATAAGAATAGAAAATGAAAGTGCAAGAGTTGGTGCTCAAGAGCAACCTCAAGAAGCTAATATTTCAAGCTTTTCTCTTCAAACTTTCCTTTTTTTCTAAACTTTTCTTTTTTTGCTCTCAACCAAGAAGATAAAAACTAAGAAAAACTAAGAGAAATCAGCCAAAATGGAAAAGAAAAAACAAAATCTGCCTCCCCCCTAGGGCTGGCCGAAATGAAGGTTTTTATGCTCTCCAAGATGTTGTCATTTTTGTGTAACCTAATTTCCATCAAATGGACAATAATTCAAGATGAAAAGTCATGAAATTACCACCTTTAGATTAGCATCTCAGCCCTCTCAAATTACAGCTGTCCAAGAAATATGTTGACATCTTTCTTAACCTATGTGGTTTAATCACCATGGCTTGATCAAAGAGAATGGTTAACTAACTCTTGATTTTTAACCACTTGATTGAAAAAAACATAAGCTTTCTCCTTCCTTTGGGCTTGGGCAGGCCAGCACTTCTCTTTTCCAGCCCAGCTCTGATTTTTGAAAGGCCCAAAGAAGCCCTTTTCGGTTGCTTGGGTGAAATGACCATTTTGCCCCCCGGATGCGAATAAATATCAAACGGACTCCAAATTCAATTTTTCTTTTTTTAATACTTCCAAAATAATAAAATATTGAGTTCTGGAAGTTTTCAAAATTATCCGAGTCCGTTTGCTATTTATTTGGATTTTTTCTTCCCAAAATGTCCTTTTATGCCCCTACTTTTTACCATTTTTTAAACGAGCTCCAAATCAAGATTTTTCTTCACCAATCTCTTCAAAATAATTAAAAAGTGTGATCTGGAAGTTTTCATAATTTTTGGAGCTCATTTGGTATTTTTTCGGGATTTATCGGCTTGAATTACTGCATAGGAGGCCCGGGATTTGGCCATTTTGCAAACGAACTCGGAATCAAGATTTTCTTTCGCCAATCTCTTCCAAATAATTTAAAAATGAGATTTGCCAAATTTCAGAATTTTTGGAGTCCATTTGCTATTTTTCCGGGATTTATCTTTTTGAATTACTGCATAAGAAGCCCGGGATTTGGCCATTTTGCAAACGAACTCGGAATCAAGATTTTCTTTCGCCAATCTCCTTCAAATGATTTAAGAATGAGATTGACAAATTTTCCATAATTTTCGGAGTCCATTTGCTATTTTTCCCAAATTTTTCCAATTTTGCCCTTTTACCTCCGAAACCCGGTTTTGCTCAAAACAAATCCGATTTTCAGATTTTCTTCAATCTGAGCCTTGGGCCATCCTTTTTAACCATTCTTCATACATTGGGGGCTTTGGTCTTACCAAGTCGGGCCATTTCTGTGATTCTTCCCGATTTCACCGAAATCCACTAAAAACCCTAATTCTCGGTTTTCTCCCGGATTGACTTTTCTTTCGGTTGTTCTTGCAAGTGACTTCTCCATTACCCGTAGTCAATGCTTATCTTTCATTTGGAACCTTCAATTTCGACCAGTTTGATCGTTTAAGCACTTTTCCCCAAATTTCTCGGATTAGGGTTTCTTTTCTACTGAATCTCCAAATCCCAACTTCCGAACTCCATATCTTTCAATGTAGACCTCGGATTATCAAAATTCTTTCTCCATTTTTCAATTGAACTTAAAAACTTGATTTTGAAAGTGGGTTGACTTTTTCAGTAGTTGACTTTCTGGGGTTGACTTTTTCGGGGTTGACTTTTTTGGGGTTGACTTTTTTTCAAGTTTGACTTTTTGTGCTCGCCCTCTCAAACTAAGTCTCGGAGTACCACCTGTAGGATGAAAACAGTCTTTTTATACTCGGAAACATCAATATGGGAAGAAAACATAAATGTTTAGTGGTCCGGACAAAATTAGGTGTCTACAGCTGCCCCTCTTTGGCTATTGCTGAGAATCAGGAATCAGGCAAAGAAAAACCGACACTAATTTTGTACGGTCAGTGACATCACATGTGAAGGAAAGGGAAAGGGGTTTCCTTTTCATTTTTTCATTTTCTATTTTTCATTTTTTCATTTTTTTCTTCTTTTTTCTATTTTTTTTTCTATTTTTTTTTCTATTTTTTATTTTTTTTCTATTTTCTCTTTTTCCATTTTTTTATTTTTTTATTTTTTTTTATTTTTTTATTTTTATTTTTTTTTATTTTTTTTAAACAATAAATTGAAGATTTTGTTCTTAAATTGAATTCCCTGCCTAAACAAGGCTCGATTCGTCTTAAGGAAATGAATTCGATTTTCAAAAGAAAAAATTATGCTCGAAGGGCTTTAAAATTGGTGCCCGAAGGTCTTAAAATGGTGCCTGGAGGTCTTAAAAATTGGTGCCCGGAGGTCTTAAAAATTGGTGCCCGGAGGTCTTAAAAATTGGTGCCCGGAGGTCTTACCCCTGAAAAAAGTTATGCCCGGAGGTCTTACCTGTGATTTGAAAAATTATGCCTGGTGGTCTTAAAAATGGTGCCCATAGGCCTTACCCCTGAAAAAAAAGAGTTATGCCCGGAGGTCTTAAAGATGTTGCCCGGAGGTCTTACCTGTGATTTGAAAAATTATGCCCGGAGGTCTTAAAAATGGTGCCCATAGGCCTTACCCCTGAAAAAGAGTTATGCCCGGAGGTCTTAAAGATGTTGCCCGGAGGTCTTACCTGTGATTTGAAAAGTTATGCCCGGAGGTCTTAAAGATATTGCCCGGAGGTCTTACCTGTGATTTGAAAAATTATGCCCGGAGGTCTTAAAAATGGTGCCCATAGGCCTTACCCCTGAAAAAAAGTTATGCCCGGAGGTCTTAAAGATGTTGCCCGGAGGTCTTACCTGTGATTTGAAAAATTATGCCCGGAGGTCTTAAAAATGGTGCCCATAGGCCTTACCCCTGAAAAAAAAAGTTATGCCCGGAGGTCTTAAAGATGTTGCCCGGAGGTCTTACCTGTGATTTGAAAAATTATGCCCGGAGGTCTTAAAAATGGTGCCCATAGGCCTTACCCCTGAAAAAAAAAAAGTTATGCCCGGAGGTCTTAAAGATGTTGCCCGGAGGTCTTACCCCTGAAAAAAAAGAGTTATGCCCAGAGGTCTTAAAGATGTTGCCCGGAGGTCTTACCTGTGATTTGAAAAATTATGCCCGGAGGTCTTAAAAATTGTGCCCATAGGCCTTACCCCTGAAAAAAAAAAGTTATGCCCGGAGGTCTTAAAGATGTTGCCCGGAGGTCTTACCCCTGAAAAAAAAAAGAGTTATGCCCGGAGGTCTTAAAGATGTTGCCCGGAGGTCTTACCTGTGATTTGAAAAATTATGCCCGGAGGTCTTAAAAATGGTGCCCATAGGCCTTACCCCTGAAAAAAAGTTATGCCCGGAGGTCTTAAAGATGTTGCCCGGAGGTCTTAAAAATGGTGAAGAATTGTTGAAAATTAACCTAAAGATTTTGAGAAGATGCGAATGCTTTTTGATGCAAATGCATATGTTGAATAAGATATGAAATGACTTAAACTGGTGCAAATGTCTTTAATGCAAATGTAAATGACTTGGATTGATGCCCATGTTTCATGATGCAGATGCCCCTACTAATTGTGTTCATGTAACTGGTTTATGAATGGTGTAACTACAATTACTACACATTAATGAAAATGCAATGATTCTAGAAATGATGCAATTGTTTGAGATGACACAAATACGAATTCCATGAAGAATGTAAATGTAAAGGTAAAATGCAGATGCTTATGGAATAATGCCAATGCAAATACCCAAGAATGATGCAAATGCTTGCCGACACTGTCCAGATGTAAAAGCTTGATAGAGAGATGAGTGCTCATGAGTGATGCAAATGCCCTCGGTTGTTCCTCTAGACTTTGGCTTAGCCTTTCAAATTCATTTTTCCTCTTCAAATCAGAGTATATCTTCAATTCATTTTGGCTATTCTCTTTGCCCCAACAGTTTTTCAAACTTTCATCAACAGAGATCTGAACCGAGTTCTATTTCTTCTTCTCATATCTGGAAGTCAGGACCTATCCTGGCAGTTCTATACCTTTGGGTTAGAAAAACCCTTGTCTCATGTCAACATCAAAAATGGGTATTTCAAAAATATTTTTATTTGTTTTCGCATTTTGAAAACTTCTGAACAAAAAATATTAACCCCACAATGTGTGATGTACAAATCATTTGAAGACTGATGATCGTTGTTAGAAATTTCTCTAAGTATCAATCTGGTTTTTTTCAACTGGGATTGGCAAGGCTTGGTATAACAAGATTCTGGCTTTTCCAGGAAAACTTCATGACAAAAATGTATATCCCTTCTAGGCTCACAAATGGAACAGTTTTTATAAATCATGAATTCATTGAGAACCAAACAAATTCAACATTCTTTTAGTTTCCATATCAAGGCATTTTGACAAGCGTCATGATTGGCCGGGATGTTTAAACTGGAAAGTTGATTTTGGAGGAAAAAAGTTTCGGTTTTTGAAGACAATCCTCTGAATGAGAACTGACAATTTGGGGGGTTCAGGAATTCCTAGATGTTCCTCGATGACCACTCCTTTAATAAGATCTTTTCTTTTGGGGTATCGGCACTATCATAGATGGCATCGAAAATTTCCAAATTTACTCTAGACCGCCCATTTTTGGGTTTTTGCCCTAGAGTCCCATTCTTTCCATTTTTTTTTTGTTCATTGTTTTACCATGCACTTGAGAATTCTAAATTCTTTCTTAGTCAAATGATAATTCGATGAAATGGGATAAAATTTGAGGAAAAACCTTTCAAATTAAATATTCATGCTTGATCAAAATGGACTTTTAAAGCATATAATGTAGGCCATAGCTTAGGGTTCAGAAAGAAAGGATAAATAGGCCCAAAATATGTGTTTGAGGGTAATCAGATCAAGGATCATTTCTTGAGGAGGATTCTCTTTGAAGCATTTGTCCCTTCTTGGACATTTCTTTCCTTTTGACTTTGCTCTTTTTCTTCCTTGCTTTTGGCTTTCCATTTGCCATGTCTTTCACACATTTTGTTTTCTTTTTTATTGTGTTTTTCTTTTGTTTTTCTTGGCTTTCATTTCACCATCTTTTTCTCTTCTTTTTCTTTGACAGAGTGAGCCCGTATTTATTCGGGGCTCCATTTGCTTTGTGTCTGTCCTTGAGCTATCACTCATTTCTCAATGATCTTTGAAAAGATCTTTCCTCGCATTTGCCCCCTAGTGTAGAGAGTAATCCTTGATCAGGGTTCAAAGAAGAAAGAATTCTTTTGGCTCAAAAGGGGTGACTATGGATAATTTTTTTTTTTTGTGAAGGGGATATGAAAGATGGCCATTTCTCATGTCAAGCACAAATATTCACATTGAAAAGCAATCCCCAGGGGAAATAGATAATCAAAATTTCATTTTGCACTTTGGAATCATCCGAATTCTCATATGCATGATATCACGATTTTTCTTTTTCTTTTTTTTTTTTCTTTTTTTTTTTCGTCGCATCCCCCCAATGATTCATGCATTAGCCCATCCTTCTTTACCATGTATCCATCATTTCCATATATGATGCCCTAATTTGATTAACCATGAGAATCTGTATCAACGAGGAACATAGCAAGTCTAGGTCTATTTTGAAAAGGCTGAGTTTCCAATCTGAGTTTTTTTGAAGAGATAAGGAAAATATGACCCAAAAACGGGTTTTCTCTGGGACAAGGGATAATCTAGTTTAATCATTGTGCCCCAGGATGTCAATCATGAAGTGATGTTTGGGCAATTAGTGTTTTGTGGTTATTGGGAAAGGTCATGAATGGTTTTAGCACAATCTTGACACACACCAAATTATCGAAATCTAGACTCTTGAAAGAATGTCTCATTTGTTTGATTTTCAAGGAATTCGAAAAATTTCAAAAAGTTTGTTCCTTTGTTCATAGCCTAGACTAGGATTTACATCCTTGTTTATTTTGCAATGACAATGCTTCTCTTTTTTCATTCATTTTTCCTTGAAGCATTAGGTCTTTCAAGTGTTATTGATTCAAGGTTTAGGTATAGAGAAGCCCAAAAAGGAGGGGGATGGTGTTGGGTCATTTCTAACACTGATCATCAATCTTCTTGAGACTATCCATTATTAAAACTTCCTTAATGCTTGTTTTTGTAAATTCACGTTTATTTAAAACACAACAAATACAAAGCATTTAAAATTCATTTAATTCATGTAGATGTTAACATGAGACAAGTGCTTTCATCATCACAGTGTATAAAACTACATGCGTCAAAAATGCTCCTATTGACATCCTTCAAAGGTAGTAATTCTCCCCCTAAAACCCTGAAAGAAACTGATTTAGGGCTAAGCGGCCTTCCATTGATTGATAAGCTCCGGTGTCAAAATACCATCACGGATAAGATTTTCAATCCTTTCCTTCAGTTGTCTGCATTTTTCAGTTGAATGCCCAACTACCCCTAGGTGATAATCACACTTGCTGTCAGGGTCATAACTCCTTGCTGATGGATTCGGAGCTATTCTCAAAGGTACCGGGGTAAGGTACTGATTCTTTATTAGTAATGGCAGTAAGTCAGGGATGGGGATTGGAATTCTTTCTTGATTTTCTCGCGGTCGTTTTCTAGAAGTAGGCCTTGTTGCAAGGGCTGGTATAGGATTAGGTGTTTGGGTAGGTAGGTAAGGATAAAGGCTTGGAGATACCTCAGTAGGGTAACATGATTGGTATGAGGGAAATTGGGAATATGGGATGAAATCTCCCATAGTTTGGACATCTTCCTTTTTCTTTCTTGGTGCCTTATTTCTCTCGGTATTGGATGTTCCTTCTCTTTCAAGTTTCCCACTCTTGATAGCATTCTCAATCATCTCCCCTGAAATTACCATGTCCGCAAAATTCTTCGAAGCATTGCCGACGAGTCTGTCATAGTACGGGGCCTGCAGTGTATTCACAAAAAGGATAGTGATTTCCTTTTGTGTCAAGGGCGGTTGTACTTGGGCAGCCAGGCTCATCCACCGTTGTGCATATTCTTTGAAGCTCTCAGTAGCTTTTTTCTCCATATTTTGCAAAGTGAGACGATCAAGTGTCCTGTCGGTCATATGCTTGTACTGGTTTAGAAAAACCCTAGCCAAATCATTCCAAGAGCGAATCTGATCCTTGCTCAACTGACTATACCACCTAATTGCGGACCCGCTGAGGCTATCCTGAAAGCAGTGAATTAAAAGCTTATCATTATCTATCTGACTTGTCATCTTTCGGTAGAACATAGTGATGTGGGCTGATGGATCGGTCGTCCCGTCATATTTCACAAAGTCGGGGATCTTGAACTTAGGAGGAATGACTAAATCGAGGACCAAGCATCATTCTTTCGCCTTCACACTCCCGAATACATCTGTTCTTTCTATTGCCCGGAGCCTTTCATCTAACAACTGATATTTCCCTTGGGAATCTGCCAACTCAACCTCATTTACTGCAACCCTTTTCAACTTTGCCTGTTCAGCTGGATCATCTGAGTTTAGGACATTGACGGGGTTAACAGTGTTCTGGGCATCACTTATTGCGACCTCATCTTGGCCCTTTTGTACCTCTAACCCTTCTCTGGCGACAAAGTTTTCGGTGTATCCTTTTCCCTTGATTACAGCAGACATTAGCTCCATCAGTTTAGTCATCTGATCCTTAGATTCTGCTTGAGATTTTGCTAGCTGTTCTCTCAATTCTCTCTGTTCCCTTTCCATTTTTTCCATTCGGGCAACTTGTTCATCCTCCATAGCACCAGCCTGTATTAAAAGTGTACTCAGTACTTCTTCTGATTTGAAATGGAAATTCTTTCAAAGACTCCTAAAGCCAAGCCAACTTCTATTTTATTTCCCCCAAATGTATGTCATGATGAATGAGCCATGAATGCAATTTGATGCATGTGAAGCCTAAACAATATGATGTATGGATATGTACAATGGAAACATGCTGACCATATATGTGATAAATGCAATCACAATGCCAACATGTTGCAAAAAAAGAATAAACAGATCAACACATGAATATATGCAATGACTGATCATTTATTTTAGCATGTTTCCCAATGAATGATCACATACACTATGAATGCAACACGGTGTCAATTATACAAACAATGAATGATTGATACAGAGTATATACAAAGAAAATCATGCTAACCATGTGTGTCATGAATGTGACCTAATGCTAATCATGATGTATGTAATAAGCAAATTAATGCATGGATATATATAGAAAAATCATGCTGATTATGAATGCATGAATGCAACCTGACAAATAATTGATGGGATGCAAAATGCAAAGGGGAAGATATCACGGAGGAAATAAGAATCGGAGGAACTTAATCATCAACATCTTATAAATTTGAAGCATACTCAATTCATTCCCATATCAATGTTCACAATCGTATAAACCATGTTTTACAAAATTTGAGCAGTAGTTAAAACTGTCTTTACAAGCACTTTATTCTTCCTAGCATCCTAAGGCTATAAGAGCCGGCTACTGAAAAAGTGAAATCCTATTACATCATATAAGACTGAAGTCTTTCCACCTCAATGCTGTAAATCTCCCAATCCTAATGGCGTTTTCCCAGTCCTTTATCAATCAGTGTCGTTGGATCCAACCACTTGGCATCTATGAGAGCTTGCACTTTCCTTTTGACTGCTATACAATCTTCGATGCTATGGCCAACAATTCCACAGTGATAATCACATCTTTCATTTGGATTATACTACATTGGATATGGTGGTAACAGGGGTTTCAATGGGACACAAGCAACCATGTGATTTTGGATCAGTATAGGGAGGAGCTCTTGGTAGCTGATTGGAATGGGATCAAAATGCATTTGGGTCTTATTCTGGGATCATTTCTTAGTCACACATGGCCTAGGAGTTGGGGCACTTGGTGGTGGCACTAAGGTTCGAACCGGAGTGTTTACATGGGGATGTGGCGGAACAGCATGGTAAGGGTATGGATTTGGACACGGGGCCTTTGGAGGTTGTACATAGCTCGAGGTTCCTATCCAGGTACTGGATAAGGTGATCGATGAGGGAAATAGTATGAACTGGTAGTTGGTAACGATGGAGTGGGATTCAGGAATCCCGTAGTGGTCGTCCCAATGGATGATTGGACCATAGTAGGGTGGGGATACTGGTTTGGACCTAGAACAGTTTGCAGGTATGGTACTGGATTCGAGGTTTCTGTCTTTGGTATCAGGCTTTCAGGTTTAATTATTTTCATGATTTTGTCCACAATTTCATCAGGATTGCAACCTTTGTGGCATTGACAAGTGCAGGATCCAGCAAGGATTGTATGTTCTGGACCTAATGGTTTTGGTTGATCCGAAGATGATGCGAAGCCCTGAGAAAGTTCACCTTTACTGTTACCCATATCCTCAACCATTTTCAGCAATTTGGCAAGTTGTTCCTTCACCTCTCGGATTTCATGTCCATATTCATCTTGATTGCGTTCCAAAGCACCCAATCGTTCCTCCGATTCATTCCTCATATCTCGAACCCCTTTCATGCAAATGAAAATGTCATGAGATTAAGATTATGAATGTACATGCTCTATTCCTATGTGCATGAATAAACTGATGATTAATGCATGAACATATACAGAGAAATTATGATGACTATGTATGCTATGGATGCAATCTAATGCGAGGTATATACAGATAATGACTATGCATGTCATAAACGTGTCCTACAATGAATGACCATGCATGCTATGATGTCAAAATGATACATGCTAAGAATAAATGAATTAATACAAAGGTAGGTACAAAGAATGACCATGTATATCACAAATGTATTCTACAATGAATAATCATGCATGTTATGACTGTAACACGATGTCAAAATGACACAAATAAATTAACCAATGATTACACGAAATTGGTGGGACCTAATTCTTGATTATTCAAAAATCTCATTATGCAAGATTTGCCTCCTAATTTATGATTTTTTTTTAACATGCTTTTTTTTGTGTTTTTTTTTATTTATGAAAAACCAATCACATTATTTTCAAAAAAATTTCAGGGTGGATCCCACTATGGTACCATATGCAAATGTTCATGTGACAATACCGGTTTTATGAAATCATCAAATGAAATTACCAACTGTTTATTGCAAAGAATGAGATCAATAACACAACCAAAAATGTACATGCTCTATTCACACATGTATGAAATGTGCAACATGCAAAATGTTTGAAAAAAGATTTTTTTTTTTTTTAAAAACAGCTAATGAACATCTGCCCCAGCAATATCTGCTTATTTAGGCATCACGATGCCTTCGAGGCGGAGTATCACATTTATTACGGGCGATGTACGTACATCGTTGCCCGATCTACCACACTTATTCGGAGTGTAAAACAGGTAACAAAAAGTTTAGAAATGTCCCTCCATGTGTTCCTATTTTCGGTATATCTAACGGAAATTCGGGATGGCTTCGCCTAGGTTCACTATATGAGGGTGAATCGGTTCTAAGGCCCCGAATTGTTCCTCACTGTCGCTGGTGAAGGCTAGTAAGGCACCCCGATAAAAGCGGGTTCAATCCGTTAGAATATATTTTCCTATGCCCGTACGGAGGATTATCACGAAGGCAATAGGTACTTTATACTCCGAAAGTGTTTCACTAGCCCATACGGAGGATCATCACGAAGGCGTAGTTACTTTACTCCCACTTAAAAGGACGGAATCCGGGTATAGGATTCATGTTATGCGAATGCACGTGTAGTGTGTGTGGAGGAATATCAAACCTTTCACTACCTATTCTACAAACCTTATTCTAAATGCCCTAGCAATTAAAACATTCAAGAATAGTGTAACGCATTAACCGACAAGCAATTATAATATACAACCTTAAATAACTAGAGAACAAAAATAAAATGCATGCACATGAGTATGAACATATTTAAAAACATTTTATTATTTTCAAAATTCTCCTTATTAAAAAAAAATTTGGGAATTAAAATTAAATACCAATTAAACCAACAAAACCGAGACTTTGATAACACACGACCAATTCTAGGCCTGACTCTCTAATAAGTCCCCAGTGGAGTCGCCAAGCTGTCGCAACCTAAAAAAAATAACGACGAAGTCTCATCGCAAGACTTTATTATTCGTTAAGCGTGACATTAAAAAAAACGAGGAAAAGTCGACTTAATTCCTCTTGAAAAATGAAGGTTTTGAAAATGACCTTAAAAAAGACATGGAGTCGCCACCAATCTTTTTTAGCTAGGTGTGATCGGCCACCTATTAAAACTGGTTTTATAAAATATTTTAAAAATTAATTAAAACATTTTAAAAACCAATTTCATGTCTGCGTTTTAAACCAGAGAAATCAAAGAAGCGGGTTCGGGAGTCGGTTACGTGTGGGGAAGGATTAGCACCCCCACAACGCCCGTATAAATCGGTACCTTATTAATCGTGTGTTATCTCAAGTCTCGGTAAAAGTTGGTTTTAAATTTAGTATTTCAAATTAATTCCCAATTTAAAGAAAAAATAATTCCATTTTTTATTGAAAATGATCCGAAATTTATAAATTCAAAATTTTCCTATATTCCCCAACAAACGTGGCAAAATATAGAAATTTTTATTAGTTTTGGAAAACTTTCCGAATCATTCTCTTTTTTTTGAAAGAAAGATATTCCTTTATTAATAATAATTGATGATATTCCCTCCAGCAAACCCGGTAGAGAACTCATGAATTATTTTAACTCGGGAATATCTTTATTTTTATTGAAAACCATTATCTTTTTTGAAAACATTTAAAAGAAATGAATATGTATAGGCATGACATAAATAAAATGACATAGCAAAATCTAAATAATATAATGCAACCTAAATGTCATGACACATAGAAATTATTATGGCAAGAATCACATATTATATAAAATGCATGAATATAAAAATGCAATGCATGAAATGTATTTTTTCCTTTAATTAAGGAAATCCGTATATCTAAAAAGATATCCGGCTACCTTAGGAAAATATGTCAAATTAAATATTCTAAAACCAAAATACTTTGTGATTGTTTGAAAACAATTTTGAAAAGCTTGAATTAAAAATAAAAACTGGGCTAAAATTTTTAAAATGACTCTAATTTCCTAAGTTTAAAAAAAATCCGGACTTGGCTACCCTTAACCCGGGACTTGAAAAACCATTTTTAGAGTTTAAAAAGGCTTAGAAATTACCCTAAGTCAGTAGCTAACCCTCCTAATCAGCCCACTCTAAGTAAATTAACCAAAACAGAAAATTGGTTTTTCTTTAAATTCAATTCTGACTCCACTGTCCAGTTTTAATCCACGATTTTTTACCCTATTTTTAAAAATTCAAAAAATTCTGAAAAAATTGTTGGAGACTCAGGACACGTAAAAATACACGGAAAAACATCGACTTAATTTTTTGATCAAAGATGAATTCCCAGAAAAACCAGAGATGTACGAGTTTTTTGAGGAGAAAAAAACTGCTTTGTTTTTCTTTAAAATCAATTATGACTCCACTGTCCAGTTTTAATCCACGATTTTTTACCCTATTTTTAAAAATTCCAAAAATTCTGAAAACATTATTGGAGACTCAGGACATGTAAAAATACACGGGAAAAAATCGACTTAATTTTCTGATCAAAGATAAATTCCCAGAAAAATCGAAGATGTACGAGTTTTTTTGATGAGAAAAAACTGCTTTGTTTTTTTTTTAAATCAATTCTAACTCCACTGTCCAGTTTTAATCCATGATTTTTTACCCTATTTTTAAAAATTCCAAAAATTCTGAAACAATTATTGGAGACTCAGGATATGTAAAGTACACTGGAAAAAATTGACTTAATTTTCTGATCAAAGATGAATTCCCAGAAAAATCAGAGATGTACGAGTTTTGGGTGGAGAGAAAAAAAACTGCTTTGCCAACACATTTTTTTTTTGTCTTTGATAAAATCATTTAAAAATAAAAATATTTGAAACTCATAGAATGACTTGAAAACAGTAACTAGGACTTTTTGAAAGTTAGATAAAAATTGGTTAAGTATAAAATCACAAAGGTAGAATAATCAATTTGACAAACTTAATTTTCCACAAGTGTGCTCAAGATAGCATGACCTTGAACCATTAATTGGCTCAAGTCATTATTCAAGTGGCATGAACATGAAATGCATGAAATAATGCAGCAAACATAATGCATGAAATGCATGGATTTAAAACTAAATGTAAGGAAAATGCATGACATAAATAATATGGCCTAGACCTAACATGAACTTGCATGGCAATAACTGCAACCTAGACCTAAGATATGCATGGCATTTTCACAAACACAAGGCATGCTTAATTCAAAAATCCAACCAAATATCATGCAAATGCAAAAACCTAACAACTAGCATGACAAAAAATGCAACACACAATGCAAAACACATGGAGTAGCCAAATGGCCTCAAGCTCCAACAAGCATGGCATTTTCTCAAACACTTTGCATACTAGCATGAAAAACTAAGTCATAAAACAAAAATCACACAAGCATTTTCACAAACACTTAATATGCTAAATCTAAAACATGCTCAACTAAGATATAAAACAAGAATCATGCAAAGAATCACACAAGCATTTTCACAAACACTTAATATGCTAACTTTAAAACATGCTCAAATTTAAACAACATGAAAGCAGAAAATTAAAAATGCAAAAACATGATATCTAAGACATAAATGGCAACAAACAAAGCAACCAAATTAAAATATAACTCAAGAACATGAAATAACATAACATTTAAAACATCAAAAACAAAGAAAATAGCATAAACAATATGGTAAAATGAATCGAAACAACAACTTAAAATAAATAATGTAGGCCATTTGGCCATGGTGAGTTTATTGTAAAAACAAAAATGTAAAAAAAAAATATACTTAAGAAAGGAAATGAAGGAAGAACAAGAAATATTATTTTAAAATGAAAACTCACCAAGTAGAGATTAAAATAGCAAAAAATAAGAATAGAAAATGAAAGTGCAAGAGTTGGTGCTCAAGAGCAACCTCAAGAAGCTAATATTTCAAGCTTTTCTCTTCAAACTTTCCTTTTTTTCTAAACTTTTCTTTTTTTGCTCTCAACCAAGAAGATAAAAACTAAGAAAAACTAAGAGAAATCAGCCAAAATGGAAAAGAAAAACAAAATCTGCCTCCCCCCTAGGGCTGGCCGAAATGAAGGTTTTTATGCTCTCCAAGATGTTGTCATTTTTGTGTAACCTAATTTCCATCAAATGGCCAATAATTCAAGATGAAAAGTCATGAAATTACCACCTTTAGATTAGCATCTCAGCCCTCTCAAATTACAGCTGTCCAAGAAATATGTTGACATCTTTCTTAACCTATGTGGTTTAATCACCATGGCTTGATCAAAAAGAATGGTTAACTAACTCTTGATTTTTAACCACTTGATTGAAAAAAACATAAGCTTCCTCCTTCCTTTGGGCTTGGGCAGGCCAGCACTTCTCTTTTCCAGCCCAGCTCTGATTTTTGAAAGGCCCAAAGAAGCCCTTTTCGGTTGCTTGGGTGAAATGACCATTTTGCCCCCCGGATGCGAATAAATATCAAACGGACTCCAAATTCAATTTTTATTTTTTTAATACTTCCAAAATAATAAAATATTGAGTTCTGGAAGTTTTCAAAATTATCCGAGTCTGTTTGCTATTTATTTGGATTTTTTCTTCCCAAAATGTCCTTTTATGCCCCTACTTTTTACCATTTTTTAAACGAGCTCCAAATCAAGATTTTTCTTCACCAATCTCTTCAAAATAATTAAAAAGTGTGATCTGGAAGTTTTCATAATTTTTGGAGCTCATTTGGTATTTTTTTCGGGATTTATCGGCTTGAATTACTACATAGGAGGCCCGGGATTTGGCCATTTTGCAAACGAACTCGGAATCAAGATTTTCTTTCGCCAATCTCTTCCAAATAATTTAAAAATGATATTTTCCAAATTTCAGAATTTTTGGAGTCCATTTGCTATTTTTCCGGGATTTATCTTTTTGAATTACTGCATAAGAAGCCCGGGATTTGGCCATTTTGCAAACGAACTCGGAATCAAGATTTTCTTTCGCCAATCTCCTTCAAATGATTTAAGAATGAGATTGACAAATTTTCCATAATTTTCGGAGTCCATTTGCTATTTTTCCCAAATTTTTCCAATTTTGCCCTTTTACCTCCGAAACCCGGTTTTGCTCAAAACAAATCCGATTTTCTGATTTTCTTCAATCTGAGCCTTGGGCCATCCTTTTTAACCATTCTTCATCCATTGGGGGCTTTGGTCTTACCAAGTCGGGCCATTTCTGTGATTCTTCCCGATTTCACCGAAATCCACTAAAAACCCTAATTCTCGGTTTTCTCCCGGATTGACTTTTCTTTCGGTTGTTCTTGCAAGTGACTTCTCCATTACCCGTAGTCAGTGCTTATCTTTCATTTGGAACCTTCAATTTCGACCAGTTTGATCGTTTAAGCACTTTTCCCCAAATTTCTCGGATTAGGGTTTCTTTTCTACTGAATCTCTAAATCCCAACTTCCGAACTCCATATCTTTCAATGTAGACCTCGGATTATCAAAATTCTTTCTCCATTTTTCAATTGAACTTAAAATCTTGATTTTGAAAGTGGGTTGAATTTTTCAGTAGTTGACTTTCTGGGTTGACTTTTTCGGGGTTGACTTTTTCGGGGTTGACTTTTTTTCAAGTTTGACTTTTTGTGCTCGCCCTCTTAAACTAAGTCTCGGAGTACCACCTGTAGGATGAAAACAGTCTTTTTATACTCGGAAACATCAATATGGGAAGAAAACATACATGTTTAGTGGTCCGGACAAAATTAGGTGTCTACACCGCCCATAAGTATTGTTGATATAGATCTTTACTGATAGATAAAAGACAGTCAGTAAAAACTTGTGGGCTTATACTGACAGATATTTCATCTCTAATAGCACTAAAAGAATCTCATTTACTATGACCTGGTCGTCAGTATAAAGTAAGTATCCGTCTATAATGTACTACCTTTACGAATGGATTGTCCGTAGGTAAAAGTTCAGTCCATCAATGTTTTGACCGTCAGTATTGCTCTATTTTGTCCGTCAATATTTCCATAGATATAGTGACATTTTTTTGCTGTTGGTATAAATTTTGGTTTTAATTGCTAAATAGATTTTAATTTCGTTTATACATTTTACGTTATCATAATTCATTTAACTATAATTGTATTTTCAAATAAAAAATATTAAATTAAAATGTAATTTTTAATATAACAATCTCTCATAAAAATAAAGAGAAAACAAATTGTCTTATAATTCACGAGATATGAGTCACCAAAAATTAAATTATAACACAAAATTTTAAGTTTAAATAAATATCAAAACATGTGTCCAAACATTAAGCTACAAAGTAAAAATAACAAATGTCAAACATAAATTTTTCAAATTTCTTACAGATTCTAAAACATAATCCAATCTTCTTATATTGCATTCTCTGCATCCAAATAAACAAACATCTTATAATTAAAAGCAATAGAATAAATGAAGCAATAGAGATATATAACAAATAATAAAAGTCTAAATAAACATTTAAAATGAAAGATAGGCTTCGATATGAATATAATTTAAAGCATGATTTTCGCAAATGCAATATATTGCTTTTAATATTTTTCTATATGTGCATACTCAAAATGAAGTAAAAGCAATCATAAGAGTAAATATGTTGATTAACTAATCAAGAATTAACTTATTGATATAAAAAAATATATATACAATAATAAAAGTAAATATGTTGATGAGCTAACCAAGAATAATAAAAGATTGAATAACAGAAACAATAAAGAATTGAACCAAACACAAATAATAGAAAATTTTGAATTAAAATATAAACGAAATATATGTATTTACAACACATAAACAATTGGGATATTTTGAACTTATGCATAGTAAATATATTAACTAAATAAAAAAATGTAAACCAAATCCAAATGCATATAACATATAGTATAAATAAGATGAAATTAAAGTTTAAAAACAAACAAATGGAGCAAATTAAATATATATATGTATATATATATATATATGTATATATATGGTAAAAGTAGTACGGTATACCAAGTTGAAATCAATTTAAATGTTCTCCTTTTCATTCCATTATTGAAATCTAAAAAAAAAAAAAGAAGAAATATCATTAAACAAAAAAATAAAACAGCCCATCATTGACCTAAAACCAATTGACCTAAATCAACGCAACTTTTTTGTAGCTAAAAAAAATTTATTTCTCAAAAAATTATGAGTACGATCTGCAAAAGCACAATAATCAAATTCTAAGTTTCAAAATGAGAAATCCTAAGAATAAAAATCTAAAAAAACTTAGAGTTAGAAAAGGCACACCTATTTATAAGGATGTGATTTAGACAAAAAGATTAAATTCTTAATGTATTCAATTTTTAAATTCAATTTGAATTTTAAAAATTGCAATGATGAGAGATTTAAAAAGTTAAATTTGTCTTTCAAAATTAAAATAGAAAGATGCAAATTTAATCAATTTTGGTCGTGATATGCATTCAAAATTTAGTATGTACATATATCTTTTGAACTATGGTTACATTCAAAAGAAAAGATAAATTATAAATTTGATAGGTTTGAATTATAAAATATATGCAAAATTTTCAATCTATGATAGATTTTAATTTTGAGTTTAAATAATTTTTTAAATAGAGTTATTTGATAAATAACATAATTTATGTTTTATCCTACATGTCATGAAGATATATTGTCCATATAAACGATCACGCTAGGACAACTTATTTGGTAACTTTGACCTTGTAATATTATATATAAGAAAAATTATTTTTTTCATTATTAGTGGAGTTTTTAGACTTCACAAATGGAGTTAGTAGGATGACACATACCCCTTAGGATATATTAAAAAAATAAAAAAATGAGACATGTGCTGGTTTCTTAATCCCGCTTATGAAGATAAATTTTTTTACGACCACTATATAAAAAACAAACTCTATATATAATTATACGATTAGAATGTAGCCCATAATTTCGAATAGGCTATAAAGTATTTTCTCTGGTAGATTTTTGTCTTTATTTTTTAAAAAATGAAAAATGAATTCAGAGATTTAAATTGTAATCGTGGACGTGTTTTTGTCACATCGCGTTTATCGCGGTTGCGGATGTAACGAATGCTATCGCAATTAATTGTGGTGAATATCAATGGTGAATATTGACGGTAGAAAGAGCTGAAATCGAAAAATAACGACAGTAACATCGCGTTGCGATCGCAATTGAAATTCCTAACTAAATTATAAATATTTTCGATAATTTAATTGGGATTTTTGGATTCGAAAATTTTACTTTTCTTAGAATTTAAATTTTTGTACGAACAATTCGTGTCCTGTTGATGATGATTGAGAATTGAATATTTTTTACTTTAAAATTTGTAATAGGGTAAAAATGACTTTAATGAAATGATAATATATCTCCCAAGGCCTTTGGATTGAGGTTTGAACAATGAACAACACAATCCAACAATAAAGAAAAAAAAAAAAAAAAGGGCCTTTTGATCGGGTCAAATTTTAGGTAAAGTTCTTCTGCTCTCATCTTCTTGTTTTATGAGATAAATAAATATGTAAATATGGTATTTGTATGAAAGATAAAAGAAGTATTGTTAGAAAAAACGTGGTTTGTGTTTTACTTTTACAGTTTAGACAAATTGGGCTATTCAAAACCATGGGAATGGGTGATGGGGTACAATAGATCATTTATGTACTTTGATAGAAATGTTTATATGGAATGAAGTAAACAGAATGAATCTATCTTTAGTTCTTCATGGAAAAAAAATAAAATTTCATTTAACTCAAATATTTTATATAGTTTTTGACTTTATAATAGGAAAATTCTCATCTATATTATAATTTGCTTGCCCATTTTGAATTTCAAACATCAATTTGTTTTGATAATTTATGTTATTTGAACTTTAAAACATCAACTTATTTTGATGATTTATATTGTAAGAATTTGTTGAATAAGAAAGATTATTTAATTCAAATTAAGAGTTTTTCAATGAAATTTCCAGTGATATTTTGGTTAAAATTTAAAGTTATACTTTGAAAGAATTAACTTGAAAGTTGTTTTCAAATTTAACATGAAATTAAATAATATGTACGAAATTAATTTAACTATAACTATTAGGAAAATATCAAGTGTGTTTGTTGATCTTGAAATTAATTTAAGCTTTTAAAAATGTTTGAAGTGATTTTAGTGATTTGTTTATATAATTCAAATTGTTTTATACTCTTATAGTTTTAATATCTTTGCAAGTTACAAGTACAAAATACATTGATTTTTTTTTTTGATAAAATTATTATTTTACTTATATATATATATATATTAAATTTTAACTTTTGATTCAAACATAAAAATAAATTAAAAAAATTGATAATTAAAGTTTTGTTTTATAAAACATTATCTAATTACAATTCGATCATTGTTATTATTAGTATTAAACTCGGGTTATTACTGGTTTATGACCGAGTCAATCTCAGGTTTGAATTGTTTCAGGTTCGGATGATTTTGGGTTCGAACCATTTCAGATTCAGATTTTTTCGAGTTCGAGTCTTTAATTTTTTTTATATCAAATCGAGTTTGAACAAGTTCGATTTTTTTTTTTTTAAATGAATTTTTGTTTTTGGATTCATTTTTCTACTATTAGAAAACAATTCATGTAATGTTTAGGGATATTTTTTTTAGACATTTAAATGATGATGATGATAATGGTAGAGAATTGAGTATGTTTGTTTACCTTAAAATTTGTAATCACTAGAAAAAAAAAAAAAAAAAACCCCGCGCTACGCTGCAGGTGAAATAATTCGTTTTCTATTTTTATAATAGTAATGACAACAATGTTATGAACACATAAATTAATAACGTATAAAATTAATTATTAACATGAAATTTTTTATATGAATTTATAATATTTTGGGAAACATAAAAAAATAACATGATCACGTTATTAAAACACAAATTTTTTTTTAAATTGAATCACTCTGACAAATTATGCAAAATATGTCATGAATTGAGACACGATATGAATACACAATTTTTTTTTAAAAAAATAATAATTAAACACAATGACAAACTATGTAAAATATGAGATAATTGAGATCCGACACGAACACAACATAGAAAAATAATTAAAACACAACACGAAAAATAACATGAATACGACACGAATATACAAACGTGTAAAAATTTATATAAATTTATAATACTTTATATAAATTATTACCGTGTAAAAATTTATATAAAGTTTAATACTTTAAAAACAAAAAAAAAAAGTACACTAACACAAAAAAAAATTACATGAACATACAAATTTTTCTCTAAATTGAATAACTATGACAAATTATGTAACATATATCATGAATTGAGACATGACACGAACACAACATAGGAAAAATAATTAAAACCTCACGAAAAATAACATGAACACGACACGAATACACGAACGTGTAAAAATATACATAAAACGAATTATTAACGTGTAATTGTTTTTTATAAATTTATAATAGTTTATTTAAATTATTGGGTAAAACTAATTATTAACATGTAAACATTTATATAAATTTATAATACTTTGAAAACACAAAAAAAAAAAAATACGAACACATTACGAACGCAGTTTTTCATTAAATTGAATAATTATAATAAATTATGCAAAATATGTCATAAATTGAGACACGCTACGAACACACAAATTTTTCTCTAAATTTAATTACAATGACAAATTACGTAAAATATGAGATGAATTAAGACACGACACGAACACAAAATTGAAAAAATAATTAAAACACAACATGAAAAATATCATGAACACTACACGAATATACGAACGTGTAAAAATATACATAAAATGAATTATTAACGTGTAAAATTTATATAAATTTATAATATTTTGAAAAAAAAAGAACACGAACACTTCACGAATATAATATAGAAAAAATTATTAAAACACAACACGAAAAATAACACAAACACGATATAGATTCACGAACGCTTAAAAGTATACATAAAATAAATTATTAACATGTAAAAAATTATATCAATTTATAATATTTTAAACACAAAAATCAACACGAATATAAAATTTTTTTATTTATTTTTCTTTCTCTTTGCCCTCAACAACCCAAAAAAAAGGAGCCCACACCAAAAAAAATTGGCTGGCCACCTATGAAGGGCCCAACGTGGTCACACCAAAATTGAGCAAAAAATGTAAAATTTTATATAATGGATATAAAGAACAATTCTTGTTTTTGATAGATCATAGTTTATTTTTTCGCGGGCCACTAGCAATGATGGTGATGACAATATGACGATAATAATAAATAATAATATTAAAAAATCTTGAAGTCATCCTATCATGGTCAATACTGTACTGGTATTGATCGTACCGATCGATACGTATCAATTTTGAAGAAAATTAAAACAGTATCAACATGGTACCGTTTCGATTTTTGTACTGACCGTAATGGTTGCATCGATCTGTATCGACTTGTACCGGCCTGTATTAGTACATATCGACCCGTATTGATTGGTATAAGATTTTGATTTTTTTTTTTTACTTATTTAGTTCTTTTAACCAATTTCTAATTTTTAAGTCATAATAATTTTTATTTTTTCATAATTTCATTCAAAAATAAAATATATTTATTAAATTAGGTTATTGAATCTAATTAATAATAATTTATTATATATTTTTAATATTTTTCTATTTATTTGATTTATTTATGATTAAAAATTTTAGATATTAAATATTTATAATTTTGAAAATTTTGTTTTTGTATATAAGCATATATATATATATATGTATATAATTGAGATATATTTTATACATGTATATATTATATATTTTATTAAAAAGCTTGAAAATAGACCTGTCTAAGGGTTGGATTACCCGCCCAAGTCAGAAAGCCCGTCCGGTATTTAGGAGAGCTTGGACAAAAATTGTAGGATAAAAAAATGGGTTTGGGAAAAAAAAAATAAGGCTCGTTTAGAAAACGGGCTGGGCTTTGGTTCCAACATTCAAGGCCCAAGTTTTTTTTTATTATATAATATAATTATTTTTATTATATATATTATATAATTTATGTAATATTTTTTTAACTAGATCTGTTCACAGGTCAGACTATATAATTGAATTACTTTAACTAGATCTATTCACAGGTCAGAATATTCGTACAAATTCAGATGTAATATTTTTTCAAGTTCAAACAAATATTTGTTTTTACTTCCAGACGTTGATTAAAAAATTCAATTCAATTCCAAATAATATAATATATTTTAAAATTATAATAACAATTCAAAAAATTTAAACTAATCACATGATAAAAAAAATTATCATAATAGTATAATTATAGATCTTGTACTATACTTGTATTGTACATGTATAGTCACTACACTATTTTACATATAGAGAAGAGAACAAATATAGGAATATGATCAATTTAGATATACCAAATGATAATTGCATATTTTATCACATTTCAAAATGGTAATTACAAGTTATAAAATTAAAACAAATTAATAATTTGTGGTATATGTATTATTTTTATTAAATTAATATTTTCAAAACAAAATTATACTTAATTTAAGTTTGGGTAATTTCGGGTTAATTGTTCGGGTCATTTTGGGTTCGGGTCATTTTGGTTTCAGGTCATTTCAGGTTCGGGTCATTCTAGATTCGGGTCATTTCGGGTGCGAGTCATTTCGGGTTCGGGTTGGTCGGTTTCGGGTTGTTGACTTTTTCTGGTCAAATCGGGTTGGGTCGTATTTGAATTCGGACGGGTTTTTCGGGTTCGGGTCAGAATTGGCAAGTCTAGTAACAACACAAAATCCAAACTAAACTTGAAGTAACAAGAAACCCGAGATCAATCTTAAAATTCTTACTTGTAATAACTTGAATTTATTATTGACTTTGTATAAAATACAAAATAACCAAATAATTCATAAACTTGTTTTTCCTCTTCAATCAAAATTTTAAATTTTGAAACATAATATTCACTTTAAGTGCGGAATTTTGTAGGTTGTGGCACCAAGGGTTCCCAAGCATTGTTGATCATTTGGGGGACGGATAGTTTTTATGTGTAATTAATGGTTTTTTAAATGTTGATCACCTATTAGGTTCAATAAAGAAAGAGATTGTAGATATTGACAGACCTATTAAATGTTATTTTTTAAAAGTGATTGCATGAACCAAATGAATTAAATCTTAGATTCTAATAGTTTCAATTTTCAAGTATAGTAGTTCTTAGCTTCTATTATCTTCAATATATATATATATATATATATATTTAAATATAAATATAAAAAAAAACTTTTCCAATTTGTTAGTAGAAAAAAAAAATTTACTAATATTTTTAATATTTTTTCTATACATCAAAGGCATTTTGGGCAATTGTCCCAACCCTAAATCCATCCATACCAATAGATAATCTCTTGACATGCATTCTATTTCTAAACCAAAGATAATTTGGCTTAGATTTCATTTAGATTCCACTACATCATTTAATATAATAAATAAATAAATTTATACATTTATAAAAAATTAGTTAATTAATTAAAACATTTCAATAAATATATAAAACAATATATATTAAAATTTTAAATATTAAATATTATTATAATATATATAAAAATAATTTATTAATACGCTCTTACATTAATGTTTTTAATGGTTATTTTTATTATCATCTCAACGCCACCGCTGCTTTTGCATCCAAAAGTATATCCTTAATCTCACCGTTACAGTATTTAATCTCACCACTACAGTAACTAATCTCACCGCACTATTTTTAATATGATCGAAATCAATTTCATTTTCATCCAAATGGACTCTTAATTAATAGGATTGTATTTGTCATTATATGAGCAAAACATTAACCAAATGGAGCCTAAATTAGTGTTAATTATTTAATAACCGAAGAAATTCCCAACATTTGAGACCTAACCGTCGGTCAAAGCACTCTATCCGGATTTTATCGAAAAAGAAAGGCATTTTAGTACATATTATTGTTATTATTATTTTATGGAAGAAATAAGTGGAGCCAGACTAGGCTTCACATGGCTGACAAGTCCTAGAAAGGAAAAATTCTAAGAAAGGTTCCTTACCATAAGCTTTTCATTAGCTTAAAGAAATTCTGACCATTGAATTAAAATAAAATGATCTGAACCGTTAAAAGCAAAAAAAAAAAAAAAAACCTAACCGGTTAACCCGGTGAAAGAAAGATGAAAAGAAAAAAAAACTAAAGCCCTAACCTGATTGAAATTAAACCCCTGCAAAATCAATCTACTTCTTAAAAAACCCGATCTGAAAAAACTCTCATCCCTTCAGCTTCCGTCGACTGCTTTTTTGGCCATCAGCATTCAGAGTCTCCGACGATTGACCATCGACCTTCAAAGCTGCAATGGAAACCCCTTCAGTAGGGTTTTTAGTTTTACTACTTTCTCTCAAAACCCAAAAATTTATCTTCTTTCTTGTTTCTTGCCTGACTATCTCTTTCTCTTGGGCTTTGCTTTGATGGCTCCATTTGTAACAAGAAGCTTAGGTACCCCACTTTAGCCTCTCTCCCTTTGACAAACCCCAACAAGGCCTTTACTCTCAGAAGTGCTTTTCTACCACGAAATGGTCTCAACAAGGCATTCTCTTACACTGGGTTATGGCAGAAACTTAAAAAGAGAAACAACCGGATTGCGGTTCGGTGTGTGGCATCAGCAGTTGCTTAGAAAGAAGCCAAAGAGACCTCCGGAGAGAAATTTGAGTACCAAGCCGAGGTGGGTTTCTTTTGCTTTTCCTGGTTTTGCTCTCTCTCTCTCTCTATTTTTTTTTATTTGGGTTTTTATGGAATATTTATGGGTTTACTTAATTATTTTATAAGAAAATGAAGGAAAAATGATGTTACTTGATGTACCATGAGAATTTAAAATTACTGTTTTTTCTATTGGATATAGCTTTCATTGGTTAATCGTAGGTGTTTGTTTATATTGACGGTTTTTGTCCTATATTTTCGATTCCAAAATTGATACAAGTATACAAATGGTTGCAGGTTAGTCGCTTGTTGGATTTGATTGTTCACAGTCTATGCAGCCACAAAGAGGTGTTTTTTAGAGAGCTTGTAAGGTGATGATATTTATCTTCTATAACTAACATTCATTTTTTTTAATAAAGACTCGTACCCAGATTACACTTTATTTAAGGGTATTGTATCTGTGCTTTCTCTTTTCTCCCTTTACATCCTGTTTGAATATTTGTGTTTAACTATTTGCTTTTGTATTTTTAAATATTAAAAGAAGATAGCAAATAGAATTTTGAGATTTTAGTGTTGTGTTTATTGGTATAATTGCCTTTACATTCTGGTTCTTCAAATGTACAATTCTGAGTTAGGTGCTATAGGTGGTTGAAATACATCAAAGCCATTTCTCAGCACCCTCTAGTGATAAAATGACTTGGAGATATGTTTTGAATCTATATCTTTATCAAAGCCATTATAGGAAAAAATCATGGTAGCAAGTTATCACAATATTAGTATACACTGTCCATAGTTATTACACTATCTATATCAGCAAGTTGTCCATAGTTATACACTGTCCGATGGTAAGCCTGGTCTTATGTTACTTTATATTCAACAACTTAGAATCTTTAATTTCTACCCATGCTATTGAGTAGAATTTTTGTAGTCATTTGTTGAAATTCCATTTGACACTTTAAAACTGTTATGGAATAATGAGCTGGTAATTTGTCCAAAGCTCACTATCTGCAGGCTCAGTAAATAATTTGTGGACAAAGCAATAACTTTATATTTTTTAAGGAGTCATCGCAGTTTTTTTTTTTTTTGTTTTACCTCCTATCAATCTGTATCATATTCATTTTAGTTTAAATTTTGAAATGGGTTGTTGGGTGATATTGTTGTTTTTGTCACTAAATGAGAGTGTTGTTCTTATTAGGTATCCTTTGGAGCTACGAAAGGAAAAGTCAACCAAGGTTAAGGTATTGCGACTAATAAGGCTATAAGCATTGGATCTATCTACTGGTTACAACTTACAAGGCTGTTCTACTATTGTGTTTGTTTGCTCTGCCCCACTCACATCTTCTCTCTCTCTCTCTCCAAATGATACTACTTTTTTTTTTTCTCTTTTCAAGTTGTGAAGGCCTTTCTTTTTGTTGATCATTTCATGATAGTTATAATTCTCTTGTGATTGCTTTTATTTTAATAATACACACTTGCTTTTTAATTGGTGTTTTGCAGTAAAGAAAGGATTCAAAACAAGAATCCGCTGGTTTTGATTATAATGATACGATAAATGTAATTGAAGCAGAGGCTAGTGTCATAGATCATAAAGACCAGATTTCAGAGTATGATGAAGAAGCAAGTGATGAGGAAAGTGACATTGATGAAATGTCTGAGAACATTGTAGCAAACATGACAATTGATGATGGTGGGTCAATTAAATCTGCTTCAAAGCCTCAACAATCTAAATCTAAATTGAATTTTCAAAATTCTGTTTCACCAGAGGTTTGTCATACTGCATTGAAATGATTGTGTATTGGTTTTAAATATGTCCAATTTATTGATACGTGAATCTACCATCAATTTTCAGATTGTAAAGCTTTGTGGTCGTATAAATTCCTGCATGGTTGTTGGTAAAGATACTTTATATATATATATGGGGGCATGATGGAGGTTAAAGATCAAGAAATTACACTTGATTATTTATATTCTCTTAATCTTAGTAAACTTGACGAATGGAAGTGCATTATACCGGTTTGTTGAATTCTCTTCTCTACTTTAAGTGTTTATTTATTCATTCTTATATTAAAACTATGGACAGTGTATAAACCATCATTATCATTATACATCCCAATATTGTGACAACTTGCTGATATAGATATAGATTCCTTATATTAAAAAGTTCATTCCTTGTAAAAGTAACTATACTATAAGGCAAACAATTCTGATTCCTTATCTTATACATTCCTTATATTAAAAAGTTCATTCCTTGTAAAAGTAACTATACTGTAAGGCAAACAATTATTGCACTATCTACTTGATTAAATGAGCCTCATTCTCTTTTTTTAATTTAAAATTATATCTCAATTCTTATATTAGTATTTGTTTATTTAATGTCTGTATATGGTTTAATCTTGAATTTGTTATTTCATTTAAATTTTATAGAACTTTGTCATTATACTTTTAATTTTATTGATTTTGGGATAAATAGTATATTTTATGAAATATTTTACTAGGAATTAAGGTCAAAATTGTCATGAATTAAGGTCACTTTATATGGTTTAATCTTGAATTTGTTATTGCATTTCAATTTTATAGAACTTTGTCATTATATTTTAAATTTTATTGATTTTGGGACAAATAGTATATTTTATGAAATATTTTACTAGGAATTAAGGTCAAAATTGTCATGAATTAAGGTCACTATGATATGATTCAATATTGAATTTGTTATTGCATTTCAATTTTATAGAACTTTGTCATTATATTTTTTTATTTTATTTATTTTGGGACAATATTGCATTTCAATTTTATTTTGGGACAAATGTAGAGCAATGTACAGTACATGTTATTGTTGGACATTGGAAGTTTTTTAGTTGGAGAAGTAATTCAAAGGAATTCAAATTTACAGCAATCTCAGTTATGCAGTTTTTGGTTCTCATGTAATAATGTAATATAAATAGTAAGGTTATTACACTGATCATTGTAAAGCTTTCCTTGTACAAAAATGTTCATTATTAATGTTAAGTATATACAATTATGAGCATCACACATTTGCAAACTGAGTTGTTCACAGGGTTGTTCAGTTGAAATTACTTCCTTAATCTGAGTCACCTCAAAATACAAGGGATTTAACTGATTTGCAAACTGAGCCACAATTGATCCACCTAAGAAATGAAGTGTTGTATTGAATCAGTAAACTCTCCACAGACATACCCCCCCCCCCCCCAAAAAAAGAGAGTAAACTTTTATAGTACATGAATTTTTACTTGAAATGCCTAAAGCGAAAATTTAAAGATGCATTGCTAGAAATTTTGTATATCAATAATAGGCAAAACGACAGAGTACAACCAACCAAGAAGTTTTAAGCTCCAAAAACCACAATGAAGTTATCTTGAAATAAATTCATTAAGTTGTATCCTGCATACCAGCTTATCCAACCCCTTATAAGAGAATGTGTAGGTCTTGAATACATGAGATTGACAATACTATTATTCAACATCAAGGCAATTTTTCATATATACCTAATTATTATAGCATAACTAATATTAGGAAAAGCTCACGATGAATTATGCAAAGAAATAGTCAAATATATCATAAAAAGGAAGCCAAGACCCAGAGCATGCAAGTATTTAAGAATCCCATGAACTAGGTAATTAAGCTATGAGCAACTTTAGTCCCTCATCTTATTAACTGTTTAAAATATTTTTAAAAGTTAAAAAAGAAAAGAAATGAGCATATAGAGGTTTTGAAAGCAAAAGAAAGATGATAACTTCACCTATCAACTTGGTGATCTAAACCAGCCAGAGAAGTCTGATTCTTGAGATTCATTAAATCTTTCTTCATAATTGCTGAATGAAAATGAGTCGTCCTAACAATATAAATTATAACGTTAGTCTTATGCTCAACAATTAATATATGTTACGCAATACCCGAAACCAATTACGCTTAGAAGAAACAAAATGAAACATTACCTGCATATTGTTGTTGTCTTGAGCGTGCATAGTTGGGAAAAAGGCTTCAGTCTCCATTTCATCTTCTCCCTATGAGGATATAAGGTAATTAATCTCCTCACAAATAGTGTTAATTAATAAAAACACCAGTTTGCTTGTAATGTAAATCTCACATCATCAGAAGTTAACTTTGTATATGGGTTTGATGAGCACCCAACCCCAGGTTCTACTGAATATATTAACTCATTGTCACTATTACAAGTAAGGTTGTCGACACCAGCACTTTGCATTCCAATTTTCAAAAATGGGCAAGTAACTTTAGTATGTCCTTCTATTCTGCAAAACCCACACTTTCTAACTTTGGACGATGTTTGCTTTTTCCCTACTTCTTTCCCTTTAGCCCGTCTCGTAATAGGGTCTCGTACTTTTGCTATCTTTGACATCTCAGCTACGGGATCATTCAGCTCACACAATTCCTCCATTTCTACACTCAATCTGTTAATTTCACTTCTTGCTTTATTATGTATAAACATATAAACATGACGAATTACATATAAACATGACAAATTATATATAAACATTTCAAACATGAGAAATTACATATAAACATGACAAATTACATATAAGTATGATAAATTACGTATAAACATGAAAAATTACATATAAACATGACAAATAACAAATTACATATAAACTTGACGAATTACATATCAATTTTAGTATACCGTTTAAACATTTTTAAACATGATTAAACAATCAAAATAGCAGCTATCCAGATTTTACAGATTTAAAGAAAAATAATTTTTCAACAAATCACTTGAACCGAAACAATAAAAAATCAATACACAAAACAAGAACTTGTTAATCACCAAGAATTCACATGCACAAACCTCATGTAATCGACAAAACCTTGGCTCTGATACCATTATTGGTAAATCCGGGCTCATGCTTGTACATAAATATCAAAATATAGCAGCGAAAAATAAACATAGAAGCGACCGGATACCACAGGAACTATGGATTTTGATTTACACGGGTTTAAAACAAATAAAACAATAAATCACCCATATGATTTAGAGTTCATACCTACTCAGGATTTCGTAATCAAGAGTGTGCCAATCTAAACACGAACGCAGCAACTAGATGATCTACTCACGATCTCTCCGAAGCCATAAGCGACTCAAGTGTGTTGCCTCCAACGATGATCCACACGAATGGCTGTTGGAACCTTCACAAGACTCAGGGATTAGCCTGTGCTAGCGGTCTGATCTCTTTATCACAATCAAAAGGTCACCTTTTTTTTAATTCTCACAAGGCTGAAATATCAAGAACTCTTCTTTAAGTTTTTGGCAGTCAATAATTAGAAAGAATCATTGGAGGAGAGGATGTGCAGCTATTTTTCTTGTCCTTGTTGAACTCACCAAAAAAAAAATCAAAAGAAGAACAAATCTATTTTTTGATTTATCAAGAAACCACACAAAATCACAAAGAAAGGGACGCAACCTCTCAAAAGTATTAGGAAGATGTGCGGCTCCCAATACCTATTTCTTTGGCCGAATATTTCTTTTCATAAAAGAAAAAGGAACCATTTTTCTTCCTTGGACAAAATATATATTTTTGCATATATTCCAAGAAAAAAACTATATATACCAAAAACCTAGCATTGAGGTTAAGGTAATAAGTGCGGCTCATTACTACCTTGTCCTAGCCTAATCATTGTATGTTTTTTACCTAAGGAAAAGATTTTAATTCTTTCCTAATTAAAACATACCACCAACCTCTAATTGCAAAAATTAAAATTCCCTCTATGTGGAATTCCTTATGGCCGGCCACTCTTTAAGGAATGGTGTAACAGAGTTTTTAATTGCTTTAAAACTCCTTCTTAAAAAGTAAGTCTTACTCTTTAAGCTACCAAATATTGGTCAACTACTAACCCTTAGTATACTTGGCCGAATACACCCCCTTATAGTGTTCAGGTTTGGTTTAGTTAAATTTGAGTTAGTTGAATTTAATTCGTAATTGAACTCTTCGAATATGAGAAACTTTTTTGTTCTCACGATTTCTCCTAAATCCATCATGCTTTGGCCAAAGACATTATCAAGTTAACAGAAGCCAAGAGCATATGAGATATGTCTCCGATGTCACTTGGAGTGGTGAATCCTCTCTGGATCACTCATCCATCTTCGTATGCTTCATGTCATACCCAAAACCATCCTGCCATAAGCATCCCTTATTGGGACCCGTTCATGATGGAATCAAAGTATGACATTCCCCATATAAGATGACCTGGTATCTCAAGTTCGAGGACTAATTTTCATGACTGGCACGTGAGAACATTTCCATAGGCTTTGGAGTGACTATACCAAATGGAGTTCTCACAGTGGGTCATGTTCAGTTATAAGTGCTTAATTTCATATCATTTCCTATCTAATTTCCTTATATTATGTGCTTTGATTCTTAATTTTCTTGAAATTTTACATAGGTTTTACGTTTTATAGGTATTTTGGATAGGTTTTACGTTTTATAGGTATTTTGGAAGATAATGATTGCTTTGGAGTCTAAAAGATCAAATTCTTGGTGCAAAGCAAGAAGGCAGATTTGACCTCCGGCGCTTGTTGCAAGGAAAACATGATTTTAAATTCTTTATTCAAAGAAACTTCCTACTTGAATTTTGAAGCTGACTTAAGTATCGTTCCAACGATATATCATGCGCCAAATCAGATAAGAAATGATCATCCAAATCGGCATTGGTATATATCCCTAAACAACCCTAGCGACAAAAAAAACTAGCATCTAATTCCTCTTTAAAACCCTGAAAGCCCTATCCGCAAATCACTTTTGAAGCCCTAGTTGCTGCCTATAAATAGGGGAACAAGAGGGAGAGCCACAACACACATTGTACATATTATAGTATTTTGATTTTCTTCTTTTTTTAGAGAGTTTGAGAGAGCAAGAGGCTGAATAATTAATATTCTTCTTCTTCTCCATTCTTCTAGTTTTCTTCTTAGTTTTTTTTTTTAATTTCATGTTTATGTTTACAATGCCTATGCAAGGCTAAATTTCTATTTGGTTAAGGGTGATTTCAAAGCCCTATACATGTTTTGTGATTAATTTTCAAAATCTATCTATCATTGGTTTTCTATCAAAGTTGCTTATGTTCTTCCATAAAAATTGTTAATGATATTTTCTTGATTTGTTTAGGATGCATACTAGATATATCTTGATAATTATCTAATGCTAGTTTAGGAGAGATGATATGTAATTATCTTGATTTCCTATTCAATAGTGGCAATTTGTGATTAATGATTATGGTCAAGTTTTCGCTAATTACAAAATGGAACATAACCTAAGTTGAATGAATCCATGTTTATGTGTTTGTTGCTTAGATCAATGTATCTTTCTTATCATAGAGCTACTATCACTTTGAATCTAATGATGTTTATCTTAGGTTATTTGATGGTTAGAGATTAAGTAGTGGCGTTTGCCCTATTTAACAACAAACTAAGGAATGATTGGGGTAACATGGGAGGTTGTTTCTACAGTTGATAACTTTGATAGCTAATTGATGTGGATAGATATGAAATTGATTCTCATTGATGTCTAGTGATGGAGAATGAAACGTTAACCATACTTTCCTCATATTTGACTTCTTCTATTTATTTACTTGCACTCTTATTATTCTGATTTGTTCTAGTTTCAATTATTTCAAAAATCCCATTTTTCCTTTATTTTCTTTTCTTGTCTTAGAACTAAAGTTATAAACTAATAACTAATAAATTGAAACACAATCCCTGAAGACTTGACCCTTGCTAGATACTATACTTAACAATTGATCTTTTTAGTGCAAGGAATAAATAAGATACGCTCTTTTGAATGCATCAATTTTTTGGCGTCGTTGCCGGGGATTGTTTTCTTTAATTTATTTGTTACTTGGTTTATTTTTAGCTCTAATTAGTTTTATTTATTTATTTATTTTTGTATATACAGGTTTTCTCTTCAAATTTTGAGCAAGAAGAGATGGCATGGGTTACATCAAACGTTCAAAACTAACTAGCCAATCTCACATCCATAGTTTAACAATTGGTCATGGGTAATATTGAACAATCGAAGAAGTGTGGAGTATGCTTTATGATGGATCATCCAACCAATTTGTGCCCATACTTCCGAGATGATAAATTTGAACAAGCCTATGATTTAGGAGGATGTCAAGGCCATCAAGGGTTCCAAGGACAACAATATGATGTTTCTCAAACACTTACAATGTGGGATAGTGGGATCGTACCAATTATAGCTACACTGGAAATTATCAAGAAGTTGATCCTTGTGCCAATTACAATAATCCATCTAGCTTCAATCAACCTTGGCCTCAAGAACTAGATCTTTTTCAGTCCCACCTCAAAAGTCAGGTATTTCTTTAGAAGATCTTGTCAAATCTCTTACTACTAATACTTTGCAATTTCAACAGGAACGAAGGGCTCAATCTGGCTTCAATCAACCATGGCCTCAAGAACCAGATCAATGGCCACCACTTCAAAACTCAGGTACATATTTAGAAGATCTTGTCAATTCTTTTGCTACTAATACTTTGCAATTTCAAAAGGAAACAAGGGCAAGTATCCAGAGTTTGGAAATGCAACTAAGCCAATTGGCTAGTACGATGGACAGATTAGTAGCACAAAGATTTGAATAACTACAAGAAAAAAATCCCTTCCCAAACAGTGTTTGACCCAAAAGAGAATGCTAGTGCCATCACCTTGAAGAGTGGGAAACAACATGAGGATGAATCCAAAAGTCTAGGGAAACCCGAGGATGAGACAAAACAAATGATGGATTCAACTCTTAAGGATAATGAAGCTACAATTTCAATTGAGAGTACTTCAACACCTGAGGTAACTTTTAAGGTTCTTATTTCTACTAATGTTTCTTCTCCACCTTTTCCTATCAGATTTGCAAAGTCTAAGAAGAAGGAACATGAAGAAAAAATTCTGGAAACCTTCAGTAAAGTACAAATGAACATACTGCTTTTGGATGCCATGAATTAAGTATCAAGATTCCTCAAAGAGCTATGCACCACCAAACTCAAATTAAAGGATGATGAGACAACAAGTGTGGGGGAGAAGACATCAACAGCTTTGCAAAGAAAGCTTCCTCCAAAACGTAATGATCCTGGAAGTTTCACGCTTGAGCCAAAGAATCCTAAAAAGCCAAAAAGGGGTATAGGTTAGGTTGAAGACATTAAATCAAGCGCTAATTGGGAGGCAGCCCAATTGGTGACAGCTTTGCCAACCTTCCATATTCGGATTTACTTTCTTTTCCTTTTTCTTTTATTATTATTATTATTATTTTTATTGTTAATGTAATGGTTTAGGTTTTTCTAGTTTATTAGTTTGTTTTGTTTTGAATTGTTTTTTTTTTTTTTTTTGTGTTTTTTGTTCGTTTCTCTTACACATAATTATTTCATGTGGGTGATAGCATTACATTGAGGACAATGTAAGAATTAAGTGCGGGGGGAAGGATTTAGGATTTCTTTTATATTAGTTTGTTATTTATTTGTTTTGTTTTGTTTTGTTTTGAGTCTTTAATTTTCTTTTAGTGTGTTTTAGTTTCTTTCAATACAATGATGAGATATGAATTGGGTAGGTCTAAAATTTTTCTTGAGAATTGAGCTTGATATCATTTTTCAATAAGCAAATGTTAATATGATATGTTGATTGAGAAAGAAGCATGTTTAGACTTGATATTGACTTATATAAACATCCTTGTGAGGTTTGAGCCTATATGATTGATGCATTATACATATCAATCTAATTTGTTTCTTGTGTGCTCTTATGATAACATGTTTCTCTAGAACTTGCTTTAAACCATTTGAGACTATATTGATGCATGTGACAACATGGATATGATAGAGGCATTAGGACTTTTACCATGGCCAAATCAGCTATCCCCTATTGATGTTCCAAGAGAACATCCCCCTAGTGAGCCAATTTAAGCCTACATTGAATAAGCTTTTTCTTTGGTAACCACATCTTTCACCTAGCCTAAATACACTTATATCTTTACCCATAAGCAAGGGATATCTATTTTTGGGTTAGATACAAAAGATAAATGTGGGGGAAAGAAAAATGCAAAAGTCAAGAGAAAAAGAAAGGGAACATTATCAAAATACATTCCCAAAGAAAAGAAAAAGAGAAAAAAAAAGTTTTTGAATCATCTCTTGAGTTTATGGTTAAAGAAAAGAATGTTACAAGGTTTGTTAGAATGAAGCAAAGGCTCAACATGAAATATTCAGCCTATGTTATTATGTGCTTCTAAGGAATATTGAGAAAGTTTTATTTGCATAAATCTGATTATATCTCTAAATTCTATGAAGTCTTTGGAACCTTTGTAATATCCTTTCATTTTTATTCTTTAACCATATTATTACCCTTTGGCCCCATTACAACCTTGAATAAAGACCTCTTGATTTATGAAGTTGCATGATCTAAATAGTGGAGAATAGGTGATCAAGCAAGCATATGGTAAGACTATTTTCATGAGATTGATTGAGTGAAACACCTTACCACTACTATATTGAGTGAAAATCATGAGAGTATCCCATGTGAGAAGTTGAGATTAAGTTTGAATATGCATTATTTTGATTGAAATATGTTATGTTAATATTGGCTTAACTCAAACCATTTACTTTCAAGCATGATTCTTTGTGAAATTCTTTAGCTATTTACTAGTTTATAAGACTTGTCCAATGATTTTCTCTAATTTATATTGAAAGGATTATGAATAATTACATTTAGTATGCTTTAGGATTAGATTAAATTTTCTTACTTTGTTTTTATTTTGTTTTGCTCGAGAACTAGCAAAAGGTTAAGTATGGGGGAGTTTGATAAGTGCTTAATTTCATATCATTTCCTATCTAATTTCCTTATATTATGTGCTTTGATTCTTGATTTTCTTGACATTTTACTTAGGTTTTATGTTTTATAGGTGTTTTGGAAGATAAAGATTGCTTTGGAGTCAAAAAGATCAAATTCTTGGTGCAAAGCAAGAAGGTAGATTTAACCTCCGGTGCTTGTTACAAGGTCAAAATGATTTTAAAGTCTTTATTCAAAGAAACTTCCTTCTTGAATTTTGAAGCTGACTTGAATATATTTGCAACGGTATATCTTGCGCCCAAATCAGATAAGAAATGGTCATCCAAATTGGTGCTGGAATATATCCTTAAACAACCCTAGCGACAGAAAAACCCTAGCAGCAAATCCCTCTTTAAAACCCTAAAGGCCCTATCCGCAAATCACTTTTGAAGCCCTAGTTGCTGCCTATAAATAGGGGAACAAGAGGGAGAGCCACAACACACATTGTACATATTATAGTATTCTGATTTTCTTCTTTTCTTAGGGTGTTTGAAAGAGCAAGAGGCTGAATAATTAATATTCTTCTTCTCCATTCTTCTAGTTTTCTTCTTGATTTCTTTTTAATTTCAAGTTTATGTTTACAATGCCTATGTAAGGCTAAATTTCTATTTGGTTAGAGGTGATTTCAAAGCCCTATACATGTTTTGTAATTAATTTTCAGAATCTATCTATCATTGGTTTTCTATCAAAGTTGCTTATGTTCTTCCATAAAAATTGTTCATGATATTGTCTTGATTTGTTTAGGATGCATACTAGATATATTTTGATAATTATCTAATGCTAGTTTAGGAGACATGATATGTAATTGTCTTGATTTCTTATCCAATAGTGGCAATTTATGATTAATGATTATGGTCAAGTTTTTGCTAATTCCAAAGTGGAACATAACCTAAGTTGAATGAATCCGTGTTTATGTGTTTGTTGCTTAGATCAATCTATCTTTCTTATCATAAAGCTGCTATCACTTTGAATCTAATGATGTTTATCTTAGGTTATTTTATCGTTAGAGATTGAGTAGTGGTGTGTTATTTTATGGTTAGAGATTGAGTAGTGGTGTTTATCCTATTTAACAACAAACTAAGGAAGAATTGGGTAACACGGGAGGTTGTTATCTACGGTTGATAACTTTGATAGCTAATTGATGTTGATTGATATGAAATTGATTCTCATTGATGTCTAGTGGTGGAGAATGAAACCTTAACCATACTTTCCTCATATTGACTTCTTATATTTAATTACTTGCACTCTTATTATTCTGATTTTTTCTACTTTCAATTATTTCAAAACTCCCCTTTTTTCCTTTATTTTATTTTTTTGTCTTAGAACTGAAGTCATAAACTAATAACTAATAAATTGAAACCCAATCCCTGAGGACTCGACCCTTGCTAGCTACTATACTTAACAATTGATCTTTTTAGTGCAAGGATTAAATAAGATACGCTCTTTTGAGTGCATCATTCAGTGAACTTGTTCAACAGACAAGCATCTACATGTTATCCCATGTATCCCTCATACTTGAACCCATGAGATTGGTTGCTTACTTCATAAGTAAGAAGGCTTAACATGTACTAGTCTTTGAGCATTGCCAATGCCCCGTCTTGGCAATACGATGACCATGAACAATTTTAGGAACAAGGCTTTGATGCATAAGGATCTCACTATTTGAACTCTTTATAATTCATTTGCAAAGCCATTATGTTCCATGGGCTTCATGCGATTAATACTTAATAACTCTTTATTGTTGTAATAGCATGAAGGAAAACCTTGTATCACTAAAGTATAGTGATGGGTTTGCTTTATTAATTGTATATCTCAAGCCTAATCTGATTGGCTCTAGGTCATATACCAATAGGGCCTTTATTATTATTCCAAGAAAAGTTTAGGTGATTTCTCCAACCTGAATTCTAGTTGTTGGAATAAAGATTATTTTGCTGTCTATTATAATTTCCAATTGAACCGATTCGTAGTTGGTTGGACATCTATCACTTGTATGTCCTTACCAAAATAATTCACAAGTTATGAATAGGCTTTAGACGGCATGAACACTTATAGTATTGTAGACACCTAATTTTGTCAGGACCACTAAACAGGTATATTTTCTTCCTATATTGATGTTTTCGAGTGTAAAAAGACTGTTTTCATCCTGCAATTGGTACTCCGAGACTTAGTTTAAAAGGGCGAGCACAAAAAGTCAAACTTGAAAAAAAGTCAACCCTAAAAAAAGTCAACCCCGAAAAAAGTCAACCCCAGAAAGTCAACTACTGAAAAAGTCAACCCACTTTCAAAATAAAGATTTTAAGTTCAATTGAAAAATGGAGAAAGAATTTTGATAATCCGAGGTCTACATTGAAAGATATGGAGTTCGGAAGTTGGGATTCGGAGATTCAGTAGAAAGAAAACCCTAATCCGACATATTTGGGGAAAAGTGCTTAAACGATCAAATTGTTCGAAATTGAAGGTTCTAAATGAAATATAAGCACTGACTACGGGTAATGGAGAAGTCACTTGCAAGAAAAATCGAAAGAAAAGTCAATCCGGGAGAAAATCGAGAATTAGGGTTTTTGGTGGATTTCGGTGAAATCGGGAAAAATCACAGAAATAGCCCGACTTGGTAAGAACAAAGCCCCCAATGGATGAGGAATGATTAAAAAGGATAGCCCAAGGCTCAGCTTGAAGAAAATCTGAAAATCGGACTTGTTTTGAGCAAAACCGGGTTTCGGAGGCAAAAGGGCAAAATTGGAAAATTTGGGAAAAATAGCAAATGGACTCCGAAAATTCTGAAAATTTTTCAATCTCATTCTTAAATCATTTTAAAGAGATTGGTAAAATAAAATCTTGATTCGGAGTTCGTTTGCAAAATGGCCAATCCCGAGCTTCTTATGCAGTAATTCAAAAAGGAAAATCCCGAAAAAATAGCAAATGAGCTCCAAATCTTTTGAAAATTTTCAGATCTCATTTTTAAATTATTTGGAAGATATTGGCGAAAGAAAATCTTGATTCGGATTTCGTTTGCAAAATGGCCAAATCTCGGGCCTCCTATGCAATAATTCAAAAAGATAAATCCCGGAAAAATAGCAAATGGACTCCAAAAATTCTGAAATTTTGTAAATCTCATTTTTAAATTATTTTGAAGATATTGGCGAAAGAAAATCTTGATTCGGAGTTCGTTTGCAAAATGGCCAAATCCCGGGCCTCCTATGCAGTAATTCAAGCCGATAAATCCCGAACAAATACCAAATGAGCTCCAAAAATTATGAAAACTTCCAGATCACATTTTTAAATTATTTTGAAGAGATTGGTGAAGAAAAATCTTGATTTGGAGCTCGTTTAAGAAATGGTAAAATATAGGGGCATAAAAGGGCACTTTTGGAAGAACAAATCCAAATAAATAGAAAACGGACTCGGATAATTTTGAAAACTTCCAGAACTCAATATTTTATTACTTTGGAAGTATTAAAAAAAGAAAAATTGAATTTGGAGTCCGTTTGATATTTATTTGCATTCAGGGGGCAAAACGGTCATTTCACCTAAGCAACCGAAAAGGGCTTATTTGGGTCTTTCAAAAAATCAGAGTTGGGCTGGAAAAGAGAAGTGCTGGCCTGCCCAAGCCCAAAGGAAGGAGGAAGCTTCTGATTTTTCAATCAAATGGCTAAAAATCAAGAGTTAGTTAGAGATACTCTTTGATCAAGCCATGGTGATTAAGCCACATAGGCCAAGAGAGATGTCAACATTATTCTTTAACAGCTGTAATTTGAGAGAGCTGAGATACTAATCTAAAGGTGGTAATTTCATGATTTTTCACATTGAATCACTAGCCTTTGGATCGAAGTTGGTTGGAATCAAAATGACAACATCCTAGGGGAGGAGAGAGGTAAAATTCTGCCACCATAAAGGGGAGGTGCAGAATTTCGAATTTTCAACTTCATTTTGTCTGATTTCTCTTATTTTTTCTTAGTTTTTCTCTTCTTGGTTGAAAGCAAAAAAGAAAAGTTTAGAAAAGAAAGAAAAGTTTGAAGAGATAAAGCTTGAAATATAGCTTCTTGAGGTTGCTCTTGAGCACCAACTCTTGCACTTTCTTGATTTTCCATTCTTGTTTTTGCTATTTTGATTTCTATTTGGTGAGTTTCCATTTTAAATAAATGTTTTTTATTGTTCTTTTTAAGTTCTTCCTTCATCTCCTTCTTAAGTATATGTTTTACATTTTATTTTTACAATAAACTCACCATGGCCAAATGGCCTACATTATTTAGTTAAGTTGCTGTTTTGATTTATTTTACCATTGTTTATGTTATTTTCTTTGATTTTGATGTTTTAAATGTTATGTTACTTCATATTCTTGAGTTATATTTTAATTTGGTTGCTTTGTTTGTTGCCATTTATGTTTTAAATGTCATGTTTTTGCATTTTTAATTTTCTGTTTTCATGATGTTTAAATTTGAGCATGTTTTAGATTTAGTATATCAAGTGTTTGTGAAAATGCTTGTGTGGTCTTTGCATGATTTGTTTTATATCTTAGTTGAGCATTTTTAGATTTAGTATATTAAGTGTTTGTGAAAATTCTTTTGTGGTTTTTGCATGATTTAAGTTTTATATTTTAGTTGAGCATGTTAATATACCAAGTGTTTGTGAAAATGCCATGCTTGTTGAAGCTTGAGGCCATTTGGCTACTCCATGTGTTTTGCATTGTGTATTGCATTTTTTGCCATGTTAGTTGGTAGGTTTTTGCATTTACATGTCATTTGATTTAGTTTTGCATGCTAGTATACCAAGTGTTTGTGAAAATGTCATGTTTGATAGTTACCTTATGCTATTCGGCCCTTTTGGAATTTTTGCATTTTTTGTGCATTCTTGCCATGTTAGTTGATAGGTTAGCATTTGCATGATATTTGGTTGAGTTTTTGGTTTAAGCATGCTTTGTGTTTGTGAAAATGCCATGTATATTTTAGTTATTAATTTAGGTTTATTTGCCATGCATGTTCATGCATTTTAGGTCTAGGTTGCATTAAATGCCATGCAAGTTCATCTAGGTCTAGGTCACTTTATGAATGCCATGCATTTTTTCATGATATTTAGGTTTAAGCTCATGCATTTCATGCATTATGTTTGCTGTATTGTTTCATGCATTTCATGTTCATGCCACTTGAATAATGACTTGAGCCAATTAATGGTTCAAAGTCATGCTCTCTTGAGCACACTTGTGGAAAATTAAGTTTGGCAAGTTGATTATTCTACCTTTGTGATTTTTTTTACTTAGCCAATTTTTATCTAACTTTCAAAAGGTCCTAGCTACTGTTTGTAAGTCATTTTAGGAGTTTCAAATATTTTTACTTTGATTTTTAAATGATTTTATCAAAGGCAAAAATGTGTTGGCAAAGCAGTTTTTTTTCTCCCAAAACTCGTACATCTCTGATTTTTCTGGGAGTTCATATTTAATCACAATATTAAGCCGATTTGTTTTCATGTAGTTTTACATGTCCTGAGTCTCCGGTATTTGTTTTAGAATTTTTTGAATTTTTAAAAATATAATAAAAAATCGTGGCTTAAAACTAGACAGTGGAGTCAGAATTGAATTTAAAGAAAAATCATTTTTCTGTTTTGCTTAAGTTACTTAGAGTGGGCTGATTAGGAGGGTTAGCTACTGACTTAGGGTAGTTTCTAAGCCTTTTTAAACTCTAAAAATGGTTTTCCAAGTCTCGGGTTAAGGGTAGTCAAGTCCGGATTTTAAACTTAGGAAATTAGAGCCATTTAAAAAAAAGATTTAGCCTAGTTTTTATTTTTAATTCAAGCTTTTCAAAATTGTTTTCAAACAATCACAAAGTATTTTGGTTTTAGAATATTTAATTTGACATATTTTCCTAAGGTAGCCGGATATCTTTTTAGATATACGGATTTCCTTAATAAAGGGAAAAAATATATTTCATGCATTGCATTTTTCATATTCATGCATTTTATATAATATGTGATTCTTGTTATAATAATTTCTATGAAATTGTTATTATTTTGATTTATATTTTTTGATGTTATATGGTTTATTATATGGTTTTGAATATTTCATGATATCCTATGCTTTTATTTAGTTATTTTTATTTAGCATATACCATGTTCATGCATTATTATTTTTATTTTCATGCATATTATATGATAGCATTATTTTATTCCATGTCATTTAAATTATATGCCATATCATTCATATTTGTCATGTCATTTAAAACATTTCATTTCATTTAGGATATATTATGTCATCTAGAATATTTTATTTCATTTAGATTATATCATATGACTTAGGGTATTGCATTTCATGTAGAATATATTATATTACCTAGGTCATTTCATTTCATTTAGGATATATTATGTTATTTAGAATATTTTATTTCATTTAGATTATATCATATGTCTTAGGATATTGCATTTCATATAAAATGTATTATGTTACATAGGTCATTTAATTTCATTTAGAATATATCATATAACTTAGGATATTTCATTTCATTTAGAATATGCTAAGGCATTCAAATCATGTCATGTCATTTAGGAAGCATTATATTATTTAGATTTTGCTATGTCATTTTATTTATGTCATGCATATACATATTCATATCTTTTAAAATGTTTTCAAAAGGATAATGATTTTTCAATAAAAAATAAAGATATTCCCGAGTTAAAATAATTCATGAGTTCTCTACCGGGTTTGCTGGAGGGAATATCATCAATTATCATTAATAAAGGAATATCTTTTTTTCAAAAAGACGAGAATGATTCGGAAAGTTTTCCAAACTAATAAATTTTTTTATATTTTGCCACGTTTGCTGGGGAATATAGGAAAATTTTAAATTTATAAATTCCCGATCATTTTCAATTAAAAATGGAATTAATTTTTTTTTAAATTGGGAATTAACTTGAAATACTAAATTTAAAACCAGTTTTTACCGAGACTTGAGATAACACACGATTAATAAGGTACCGATTTATATGGGCGTCGTGGGGGTGCTAATCCTTCCCCACACGTAACCGACTCCCGAACCCGCTTCTTTGATTTCTCTGGTTTAAAACGCAGACTTGAAATTGGTTTTTAAAATGTTTTAATTAATTTTTAAAATATTTTATAAAACCGGTTTTAATAGGTGGCCGATCACACCTAGCTAAAAAAGATTGGTGGCGACTCCATGTCTTTTTTAAAGGTCATTTTCAAAACCTTCATTTTTCTAGAGGAATTCAGTCGACTTTTCTTCGGTTTTTTTTTAATGTCACGCTTAACGAATAATAAAGTCTTGCGATGAGATTCGTTATTTTTTAGGTTGCGACAGCTTGGCGACTCCACTGGGGACTATTAGAGAGTCAGGCCTAGAATTAGTCGTGTGTTATCAAAGTCTCGATTTTGTTGGTTTAATTGGTATTTAATTTTAATTCCCACATTTTTTTTATAAGGAGAATTTTGAAAATAATAAAATATTTTTAAATATGTTCATACTCATGTGCATGCATTTTATTATTGTTCTCTAGTTATTTAAGGTTGTATATTATAATTGCTTGTTGGTTAATGCGTTACACTATTCTTGAATGTTTTAATTGCTAGGGCATTTAGAATAAGGTTTGTAGAATAGGTAGAATAAGGTTTGTTATTCCTCCACACACACTACACGTGCATTTGCATATCATGAATCCTATACCCGGGTTCCGTCCTTTTAAGTGGGAGTAAAGTAACTAAGCCTTCGTGATTGATCCTCCGTATGGGCTAGTGAAACACTTTCGGAGTATAAAGTACCTAATGCCTTCGTGATAACCCTCCGCATGGGCATAGGAAAATATAGTCTAACGAATTTAACCCGCTTTTATCGGGGTGCCTTACTAGCCTTCACCGGCGACAGTGAGGAGCAATTCGGGGCCTTTAGATCCGATTCACCCTCATATAGTGAACCTAGGCGAAGCCATGCCGGATTTCTATTAGATATACCGAAAATAGGAACACATGGAGGGACATTTCTAAACCTTTTGGTACCTATTTTACACTCCGAATAAGTGTGGTAGATCGGGCAACGATGTACGTAGCAGATATTGTTGGGGCAGATGTTCATTAGCTGTTAAAAAAAAAAAATCCTTTTTCAAGCATTTTTGCATGTTGCACATTTCATGCATGTGTGAATAGAGCATGTACATTTTTGGTTGTATTATTGATCTTATTCTTTGCAATAAATAGTTGGTAATTTTATTTGATGGTTTCTATAAACCGGTAGTGTTGCATGAACATTTGGATATTGTACCATAGTAGGATCCACTACCCCGAATTTCTTTTGAAAATAATATGATTGGTTTTTCATAGAAAAAAGCATGTTTCAAAAAGTCATAAATTTGGAGGCAAATCTTGCATAATGAGATTTTTGAATAATCAAGATTTAGGTCCCATCAATTTCGTGTAATCATTGATTTCTTTGTATATACCTTGGTGTTAATTCATTTATTCTTTATTTGTATCATTTTGACATCGTGTTACAGTCCTAACATGCATGATTATTCATTGTAGAATACATTTGTGATATACATGGTCATTCTTTGTATCTACCTTTGTATTAATTCATTTATTCTCCGCATGTATTCATTTTGACATCATAACATGCATGGTCATTCGTTGTAGAATACATACATAGTCATTATTTGTATATACTTGTGCATCAATTTATTCATTTTTTTAAATGCATCATGTTGACATTAGATTGCATCCATAGCATACATAGTCACCATAATTTCTCTGTATATGTTCATGCATTAATCATCAGTATATTCATGCACATAGGAATAGAGTATGTATATTCATAATTGTATTCTTAATCTCATGACATTTTCATTTGCATGAAAGGGGTTCGAGATATGAGGAATGAATCCGAGGAACGATTGGGTGCTTTGGAACACAATCAAGAGGAATGTGGACATGAAATCCGAGAGGTGAAGGAACAACTGGCCAAATTGCTGAAAATGGTTGAGAATATGGGAAAGAGTAAAGGGGAACTTTCTCAGGGCTCTGCATCGTCTTCGGATCAACCAAAACCATTAGGTCCAGAACATACAATCCTTGCTGGATCCTGCGCTTGTCAATGCCACAAAGGTTGCAATCCTGATGAAATTGTGGACAAAATCATGAAAATTATAAAACCTGAGAGCCCGATACCAAAGATAAAAACCTCGGATCCTGTACCATACCTGCAAACTGTTCTAGGTTCAAACCAGTATCCCCACCCTACTATGGTCCAATCGTCCATTGGGATGACCACTATGGGATTCCTGAATCCCACTCCATCACCAACAACTGCCAGTTCATATTGCTTCCCTAATCAATCACCTTATCCAGTACCTGGGATAGGAACCTCGAGCTATGTACAACCTCCAAAGGCCCCGTGTCCAAATCCATACCCTTACCATGTTGTTGCCCCACATCTCCATGTAAACACTCCGGTTTGGACCTTAGTGCCACTACCAAGTGCCCCAACTCCTAGGTACAATGTGACTAAGAAACGACAAAGGCCTTTTGATCCCCTTCCAATTAGCTACTGAGAGCTTCTCCCTATACTAATCCCAAATCACATGGTTGCCTATATCCCATCGAAACCCCTGTTACCACCATATCCAAATGGGTATAATCCAAATGCAAGATGTGATTATCACTGTGGAATTGTTGGCCATAGCATTGAAGACTGTATGGCCTTCAAAAAGAAAGTGCAAACTCTCATAGATGCCAAGTGGTTGGATCAAACGACACTGATTGATAAAGGACTGGGAAAATGCCATTAGGATTGGGAGATTTACAGCATTGAGGTGGAAAGACTTCGGTCTTATATGATGTAATAGGATTTCACTTTTTCAGTAGCCGGCTCTTATAGCCTTAGGATGCTAGGAAGAATAAAGTTCTTGTAAAAGACAGTTTTAACTACTGCTCAAATTTTGTAAAACATGGTTTATACCATTGTGAACATTGATATGGGAATGAATTGGCTATGCTTCAAATTTATGAGATGTTGATGATTAAGTTTCTCCGATTCTTATTTCCTCCATGATATCTTCCCCTTTGCATTTTGCATCCGATCAATTATTTGTCAGGTTGCATTCATGCATTCATAATCAGCATGATTTTTCTGTATATATCCGTGCATTAATTTGTTTATTCTTTACATGCATCATGTTGACTTTGGGTTTCATTCATAACAAACATAGTCAGCATGATTTCTTTGTATATGTTCATGCATTAATTTGCTTATTACATACATCATGTTAGCATTAGGTCGCATTCATGGCACACATGGTTAGCATGATTTTCTTTGTATATATTCTGTATCAATCATTCATTGTTTGCATGTATCAGACACCGTGTTGCATTCATAGTGTATATGATCATTCATTGGGAAATATGCTAAAATGTACATGATCAGTCATTGCATATATCCATGTGTTGATTTGTTTATTCTTTGCTTGCAACGTGATTGGCATCGTGATTACATATATGGTCAGCATGTTTCCATTGTACATGTCCATACATCATATTGTTTAGACTTCATATGCATCAAATGACAATCATGGCTCATTCATCATGACATATATTTGGAGGAAATAAAACAGAAGTTGGCTTGGCTTTAGGAGTCTTTGAAAGAATGTCCATTTCAAATGAGAGATATAAGAAGTACTGAGTACCCTTTTAATACATGCTAGTGCTATGGAGGATGAACAAGTTGGCCGAATGGAAAAAATGGAAAGGGAACAGAAATAATTGCGAGAACAGCTAGCAAAGTCTCAAGCAGAATCTAAGGATCAGATGACTAAATTGATGGAGCTAATGTCTTCCGTAATCAAGGGAAAAGGATACACTGAAAACTTTGTCGCCAGAAAAAGGTCAGGATGAGGTTGTAATGAGTGATGCCCAGAATACTGTTAACCCCGTCAATGTCTTAAACTCAGATGATCCAGCTGAACAGGCAAAGTTGAAAATTGTTGCAGTAAATAAGGTTGAGTTGGTAGGTTCCCAAGGGAAATATCAGTTGTTAGATGAAAGGCTCCGGGCAGTAGAAAGTACAGATGTATTTGGAGGTTTAGATGCGAAAGAACGATGTTTGGTCTTCGATTTAGTCATTCCTCCTAAGTTCAAGATCCCTAACTTTGTAAAATATGACGGGACGACCAATCCGTCAGCCCACATCATTATGTTATGCCGGAAGATGACAAGTCATATAGATAATGATAAGTTTTTGATTCACTGCTTTCAGGATAGCCTCAGCGGATCCGCAATTAGGTGGTATAGTCAGTTGAGCAAGGATCAGATTCGCTCTTGGAATGACCTGGCTAGGGTTTTTCTAAACCAGTACAAGCATATGACCGACACGGAGCCTGACCGTCTCACTTTGCAAAATATGAAGAAAATAGCTACTGAGAGCTTCAAAGAATATGCGCAACTGTGGATGAGCCTGGCCATCCAAGTACAACCGCCCTTAACTCAGAAGGAAACCACTGTCCTTTTTGTGAATACACTGCAGGCCCCGTACTATGATATACTTGTCGGCAACATCACGAAGAATTTTTTGGACATGGTAATTTCAGGGGAGATGATTGAGAATGCTATCAAGGATGGGAAAATTGAAGGAGAAAGAATATCCAAAACCAAGAAAAAATGGGCATCTGAAAAGAAAAATGAAGATGCCCAAGTCATGGAAGACTTTGTCCACCTCCCCAATTCTTCTCGTATCAGCCATTTTACTCTACCCTGAACAATGTCTCTCAAGGTTTTTATCCCTACCAACCAATGACTGCAACTACACCGGAATTTACATCTGTCTATCAATTGAACACCTTTGGGAATAATCGAAAGGGGCATAAAAAGCGAAAAAGAAATCAGGTTGACTCGATTCCTGTGACATACAGTGAGCTACTACCTCAACTCATCCAGAATCACCTTGTGACACCTATGCAATTAGAGCCTCTGAAGCCCCCTTATCCGAGCTGGTATGATGTTAATGAGTGTTGTAGTTATCATTCTGGCAATCAAGGTCACTCAACAGAGAACTGCCCCGCTTTGAAGTACAAGGTCAGAAATCTTATCAAGGCTGGTTTGATAAGTTTTGAAGATAGGGAAGCCAAGTGTCATAAGAAACATTGTGCATGATCATATTAGGTTTTTGACGCATGTAGTTCTATACACTGTGATGATGAAAGCACTTGTCTCATGTTAACATCTACATGAATTAAATGAATTTTGAATTTTAAATAATTTGTGTTTATTGTGTTTTAACAATAACTTGAATTTGCAAAAACAAGCATTAAGGAATTTTTAATAATGGATAGTCTCAAGAAGATTGATGATCAGTATTACAAATGACCCAATACCTTTTCCCCTCTCTTTAGGTTTTCCTAAGCCTAAATCTCTTAAACCAAGAACACTTGAAAGACTTAATGCTTCTGGAATATGAATGATTTGACTTCATAAAACCATTATCATCACAGAATAAGCAAAGACGTAGATCTTAGTCTAGGCTATGAACAAAGGAACAAACTTTTTGAAATTTTTTCGAATTCCTTGAAATTCAAACAAATGAGACATTCTTTCAAGAATCTAGATTTTGATAATTTGGTGTGTGTCAAGATTGTGCTAAAACCATTCATGACCTTTCCCAATGATCATAAAACTTCAAATACCCAAACATCACTTCATGATTGACACCCTGGGGCACAATGATTAAACTAGATTATTCCTTGTCCCAGAGAAAACCTGTTTTTAGGTCATATTTTCCTTGTCTCTTCAAAGAACTTAGATTGAAAACTCAGCCTTTTCAAAATAGACCTAGACTTGCTATGTTCCTCGTTGATACAAATTCTCATGGTTAATCAAATTGGGGCATCATATGTGGAAATGATGGATACATGGTGAAGAAGGATGGGCTAACACATGAAATCATTGGGGTATGCGATGGAAAAAAAGAGAAGAAATTTTTTGTGATATCATGCATATGAGAATTCGGATGATTCCAAAGTGCAAAATGAAATTTTGATTATCTATTTCCCCTGAGGATTGCTTTTCAATGAGAATATTTGGGCTTGATATGATGAATGGCCATCTTTCATATCCCTTTCACAAGAAAAAATTATTATCCATAGTCACCCCTTTTGAGCCAAAAGAATTCTTTCTTCTTTGAACCCTGATCAAGGATTACCTTCTACACTGGGGGGCAAATGCGAGGAAAGATCTTTTCAAAGATCATTGAGAAATGAGTGACAGCTCAATGACAGACAAAAAGCAAATGGAGCCCCGAATAAATACGGGCGCACTCCGTCAAAGAAAAAAGACGAGGAAAAGATGGCGAAATGAAAGCCAAGAAAAACAAAAGAAAAAACACAATAAAAAAAAAGTGTGTGAAAGACATGGCAAATTGAAAGCCAAAAGCAAAGAAGAAAAAGAGCAAAGTCAAAAGGAAAGAAATGTCCAAGAAGGGACAAATGCTTCAGAGAGAATCCTCCTCAAGAAAAGATCCTTTATCTGATTACCCTCAAACACATATTTTGGGCCTATTTATCCTTTCTTTCTGAACCCTGAGCCATGGCCTACATTACGTGCTTTAAAAGTCCATTTTGATCAAGCATGAATATTTAATTTGAAAGGTTTTTTTCCTCAGATTTTATCCCATCTCATCGAATTATCATTTCACTATGGAAGAATTTAGAATTCTCAAGTGTATGGTAGAACGAAAAAAATGAGAAAGAAAATTGGAGAGAAAAAGGACTCTAGGGCGAAAAACCAAAAACGGGCGGTCTAGAGTAGAATGGGAATTTTCGATGCCATCAATGATAGTGCCGATACCACAAAAGAAAAAATCTTATTAAAGGAGTGGTCATCGAGGAATATCTAGGATTTCTTGAACCCCCAAATTGTCAACTCTCATTCAAAGGATTGCCTTCAAAAAACTGAAACTTTTTCTCCAAAATTAAACTTTTCGATTTAAACATCCCGGCCAATCTTGACGCTTGTCAAAATGCCTTGATATGGAAACTAAAAGAATGTTGAATTTGCTTGGTTCTCAATGAATTCATGATTTATAAAACCTGTTCCATTTGTGAGCCTAGAAGGGATATACATTTTTGTATGAAGTTTTCCTGGAAAAGACAGAATCTTGTTATACCAAGCCTTGCCAATCCCAGTTAAAAAACCAAGATGGACACTTAGAGAAATTTCTAACAATGATCATCAGTCTTCAAAAGATTTGTACATCACACATTGTGGGATTAATATTTTTTTTGTTCAGAAGTTTTCAAAATAAGAAAACAAATAAAGAGATTTTTTTGAAATACCCATTTTGATGTTGACATGAGACAAGGATTTTTTTCTAACCCAAAGTTATAGAACTGCCAGGGTAGGTCCTGACTTCCAGATATGAGAAGAAGAAATCGAACCAGTGCAGATCTCGGTTGATGAAAGTTTGAAAACTGTTGGGGCAAAGAGAATAGCCAAAATGAATTGAAGATATACTCTGATTTGAAGAGGAAAAATAAATTTGAAAGGCTAAGCCAAAGTCTAGAAAAGCAACCGGGGGCATTTGCATCACTCATGAGCACTCATCTCTTTATCGAGCTTTTGCATCTGCACAGTGTCGGCAAGCATTTGCATCATTCATGGGTATTTGCATTGGCATTATTCCATAAGCATCTGCATTTTACCTTTACATTTACATTCTTCATGGAATTCGCATTTGTGTCATCTCAAGCAATTGCATCATTTCTAGAATCATTGCATTTTCATTAATGTGTGGTAATTGTAGTTACACCATTCATAAACCAGTTACATGAACACAATAAGTAGGGGCATCTGCATCATGAAACATGGGCATCAGTCCAGGCCATTTGCATTTGCACTAAGAAATATTTTACATTTGCACCATGAAACATGAGCACCTTGTTAAAAGACATGTGCATCTGCATCATTTCTCAAAGCTTCTGGTGGGGATATCCAGAATTTTACAGTTTTAAAAGTGAACAAGTCTTCGGTGGTGATAGCTGAAGCCTCTGGTGGAGATATCCAGGGTTTTATAAATTTGAAAAATGAGAAATCTTTTTCTGGAGGAGTTATCCAGAATTTTACAATGAGCAAGTCTTTGGTGGTGATAGTCAAAGCTTCTGGTGGGGATATCCAGAATTTTACAGTTTTAAAAGTGAACAAGTCTTCGGTGGTGATAGCTGAAGCCTCTGGTGGAGATATCCAGGGTTTTATAAATTTGAAAAATGAGAAATCTTCTTCTGGAGGAGTTATCCAGAATTTTACAATGAGCAAGTCTTTGGTGGTGATAGTCAAAGCTTCTGGTGGGGATATCCAGAATTTTACAGTTTTAAAAGTGAACAAGTTTTCGGTGGTGATAGCTGAAGCCTCTGGTAGAGATATCCAGGGTTTTCTAATTTTGAAACATGAGAAATCTTCTTCTGAAGGAGTTACCCAGAATTTTACAATGAGCAAGTCTTTGGTGGTGATAGCCAAAGCTTCTGGTAGAGATATCCAGAATTTTACAGTTTTAAAAGTGAACAAGTCTTCGGTGGTGATAGCTGAAGCCTCTGGTGGAAATATCCAGGGTTTTATAATTTTGAAAAATGAGAGATCTTCTTTTGGAGGAGTTACATAGAATTTTATTCAACATGTGCATCTACATCAAGAAGCATTTGCATCAATCTAAGCTAGTTGAATCTACATTAAGAAAATTTGCATCAAATCAAGTCATTTTCATTTGCATCAAAGACATTTGCACCAATCTAAGTCATTTGCATCTACATCAAGAAGCGTTTGCAACAACAAAAGACATTTGCATTTGCATCATCTCTTAAAGCTTTCAGGTATAATCGAATTCGTTTCCTTAAGACGAGTCGAGCCCCGAGATCATCGTTGAGGTACTTTTTTTCATTATGAACAAGTCTTCGGTGGTGATAGCTGAAGCCTCTGGTGGAGATATCCAGAGTTTTAAAATCCTTTGAAAAGGTAAAAAGTCTTCGGTGGTGATAGCTGAAGCTTCTGGAGGTGATACCCAGAATTTTTAAAGTTTTAAAAATGAGCAAGACTTTGGTGGTGATAGCCGAAGCTTCTGGAGGAGATACCCAGAATTTTAAACACAGCTGAGAACAAGACAGGTTAAGGCCCGAGACCATCGTCGAGGTCATTTCCTTTCTTGCAAATCGAATTCGTTTTCTTAAGACGAGTCGAGCCCCGAGATCATCGTGGAGGTACTTTTTTTTATTATTATGAACAAGTTTTCGGTGGTCATAGCTGAAGCCTCTGGTGGAGATATCCAGAGTTTTAAAATCCTTTGAAAAGGTAAAAAGTCTTCGGTGGTGATAGCTGAAGCTTCTGGAGGTGATACCCAGAATTTTTACATTTTAAAAATGAGCAAGAGTTTGGTGGTGATAGCCGAAGCTTCTGGAGGAGATTATCCAGAATTTTAAACACAGCTGAGAACAAGACAGGTTAAGGCCCCGAGACCATGTCGAGGTCATTTCCTTTCTTGCAAATCGAATTCGTTTCCTTAAGATGGGTCGAGCCTTGTTTAGTCAGGGAATTCAATTTAAGGACAAAATCTTCAATTTACTGTATGGTAAAAAAAAAAAAAGGAAAAATGAAAAAATAGAAAATGAAAAATGAAAAAAAAATGAAAAATGATAGAAGAATGAAAAAGAAAACCCCTTTCCCTTTCCTTCACATGTGATTTCACTGATCGTACAAAATTAGTGTTGGTTTATCTTTGTCTAATTCCAGATTCTCAGCAATAGCCAAAGAGGGGCAGCTATAAACACCTAATTTTGTCCGGACCACTAAACAGGTATGTTTTCTTCCTATATTGATGTTTCCGAGTGTAAAAACACTGTTTTCATCCTGCAAGTGGTACTCCAAGACTTAGTTTAAGAGGGCGAGCACAAAAAGTCAAACTTGAAAAAAAGTCAACCCCGAAAAAAGTCAACCCCGAAAAGGTCAACCCTAGAAAGTCAACTACTAAAAAAGTCAACCCACTTTCAAAATAAAGATTTTAAGTTCAATTGAAAAATGGTGAAAGAATTTTGATAATCCGAGGTCTACATTGAAAGATATGGAGTTCGAAAGTTGGGATTTGGAGATTCAGTAGAAAGAAAACCCTAATCCGAGAAATTTGGGGAAAAGTGCTTAAACGATCAAATTGGTCAAAATTGAAGGTTCTAAATGAAATATAAGCACTGACTACGGGTAATGGAGAAGTCACTTGCAAGAAAAACCGAAAGAAAAGTCAATCCGGGAGAAAACCGAGAATTAGGGTTTTTGGTGGATTTCGGTGAAATCGGGAAGAATCACAGAAATAGCCCGACTTGGTAAGAACAAAGCCTCCAATGGATGAGGAATGATTAAAAAGGATAGCCCAAGGCTCATCTTGAAGAAAATCTGAAAATCGGACTTGTTTTGAGCAAAACCGGGTTTCGGAGGCAAAAGGGCAAAATTAGAAAATTTGGGAAAAATAGCAAATGGACTCCGAAAATTTTGAAAATTTTTCAATCTCATTCTTAAATCATTTGAAAGATATTGGTAAAATAAAATCTTGATTCGGAGTTCGTTTGCAAAATAGCCAAATCCCGGGCTCCAAATCTTTTGAAATTCAAAAAGGAAAATCCCGAAAAAATAGCAAATGAGCTCCAAATCTTTTCAAATTTTGCAGATCTCATTTTTAAATTATTTGTAAGAGATTGGCGAAAGAAAATCGTGATTCGGAGTTCGTTTGCAAAATGGCCAAATCCCGGGCCTCCTATGCAATAATTCAAAAAGATAAATCCCGGAAAAATAGCAAATGGACTCCAAAAATTCTGAAATTTTGCAAATCTCATTTTTAAATTATTTTGAAGATATTGTTGAAAGAAAATCTTGATTCGGAGTTCGTTTGCAAAATGGCCAAATCACGGGCCTCCTATGTAGTAATTCAAGCCGATAAATCCCGAAAAAATACCAAATGAGCTCCAAAAATTATGAAAACTTCCAGATCACGTTTTTAAATTATTTGGAAGAGATTGGTGAAGAAAAATCTTGATTTGGAGCTCGTTTAAAAAATGGTAAAATGTAGGGGGCATAAAAGGGCATTTTTGGAAGAAAAAATCCAAATAAATAGCAAACGGACTCGGATAATTTCGAAAACTTCCAGAACTCAATATTTTATTATTTTGGAAGTATTAAAAAAATAAAAATTGAATTTGGAGTCCGTTTGATATTTATTTGCATCCGGGGGGCAAAACGGTCATTTCACCCAAGCAACCGAAAAGGGCTTCTTTGGGCCTTTCAAAAAAATCAGAGTTGGGCTGGAAAAGAGAAGTGCTGGCCTGCCCAAGCCCAAAGGAAGGAGGAAGCTTCTGATTTTTCAATCAAATGGCTAAAAATCAAGAGTTAGTTAGAGATTCTCTTTGATCAAGCCATGGTGATTAAGCCACATAGGCCAAGAGAGATGTCAACATTATTCTTTAACAGCCGTAATTTGAGAGAGCTGAGATGCTAATCTAAAGGTGGTAATTTCATGATTTTTCACATTGAATCACTAGCCCTTCGATGGAAGTTGGTTGGAATCAAAATGACAACATCCTAGGGGAGGAGAGAGGTAAAATTCTGCCACCATTAAGGGGAGGTGCAGAATTTCGAATTTTCAACTTCATTTTGGCTGATTTCTCTTAGTTTTTCTTAGTTTTTCTCTTCTTGGTTGAAAGCAAAAAAGAAAAGTTTAGAAAAGAAAGAAAAGTTTGAAGAGATAAAGCTTGAAATATAGCTTCTTGAGGTTGCTCTTGAGCACCAACTCTTGCACTTTCTTGATTTTCCATTCTTGTTTTTGCTATTTTGATTTCTATTTGGTGAGTTTCCATTTTAAATAAATGTTTTTTATTGTTCTTTTTAAGTTCTTCCTTCATCTCTTTCTTAAGTATATTTTTTACATTTTATTTTTACAATAAACTCACCATGGCCAAATGGCCTACATTATTTAGTTAAGTTGCTGTTTTGATTTATTTTACCATTGTTTATGTTATTTTCTTTGATTTTGATGTTTTAAATGTTATGTTACTTCATATTCTTGAGTTATATTTTAATTTGGTTGCTTTGTTTGTTGCCATTTATGTTTTAAATGTCATGTTTTTGCATTTTTAATTTTCTGTTTTCATGATGTTTAAATTTGAGCATGTTTTAGATTTAGTATATCAAGTGTTTGTGAAAATGCTTGTGTGGTCTTTGCATGATTTGTTTTATATCTTAGTTGAGCATGTTTTATATTTAGTATATTAAGTGTTTGTGAAAATGCTTGTGTGGTTTTTGCATGATTTATGTGTTATGTTTTAGTTGAGCATGTTAGTATACCAAGTGTTTGTGAAAATGCCATGCTTGTTGGAGCTTGAGGCCATTTGGCTACTCCATGTGTTTTGCATTGTGTATTGCATTTTTTGCCATGTTAGTTGGTAGGTTTTTGCATTTACATGTCATTTGATTTAGTTTTGCATGCTAGTATACCAAGTGTTTGTGAAAATGTCATGTTTGATAGTTACCTTATGCTATTCGGCCCTCTTGGAATTTTTGCATTTTTTGTGCATTCTTGCCATGTTAGTTGATAGGTTAGCATTTGCATGATATTTGGTTGAGTTTTTGGTTTAAGCATGCTTTGTGTTTGTGAAAATGCCATGTATATTTTAGTTATTAATTTAGGTTTATTTGCCATGCATGTTCATGCATTTTAGGTCTAGGTTGCATTAAATGCCATGCAAGTTCATTTAGGTCTAGGTCACTTTATGAATGCCATGCATTTTTTCATGATATTTAGGTTTAAGCTCATGCATTTCATGCATTATGTTTGCTGTATTGTTTCATGCATTTCATGTTCATGCCACTTGAATAATGACTTGAGCCAATTAATGGTTCAAAGTCATGCTCTCTTGAGCACACTTGTGGAAAATTAAGTTTGGCAAGTTGATTATTCTACCTTTGTGATTTTTTTTACTTTTAGCCAATTTTTATCTAACTTTCAAAAAGTCCTAGCTACTGTTTGTAAGTCATTTTAGGAGTTTCAAATATTTTTACTTTGATTTTTAAATGATTTTATCAAAGGCAAAAATGTGTTGGCAAAGCAGTTTTTTTTTCTCCCAAAACTCGTACATCTCTTATTTTTCTGGGAATTCATATTTAATCAGAAAAATAAGCCGATTTTTGGTCGTGTAGTTTTACATGTTCTGAGTCTCCAGTATTTTTTTTTATAATTTTTTGTATTTTTAAAAATATGATAAAAAATCGTGGCTTAAAACTGGACAGTGGAGTCAGAATTGAATTTAAAGAAAAATCATTTTTCTATTTTGGTTAAGTTACTTAGAGTGGGCTGGTTAGGAGGGTTAGCTACTGACTTAGGGTAGTTTCTAAGCCTTTTTAAACTCTAAAAATGGTTTTTCAAGTCTCGGGTTAAGGGTAGTCAAGTCCGGATTTTTAAACTTAGGAAATTAGAGCCATCTAAAAAAAAGATTTAGCCCAGTTTTTATTTTTAATTCAATCTTTTCAAAATTGTTTTCAAACAATCACAAAGTATTTTGGTTTTAGAATGTTTAATTTGACATATTTTCCTAAGTTAGCCAGATATCTTTTTAGATATACGGATTTCCTTAATAAAAGGAAAAAAATACATTTCATGCATTGCATTTTTCATATTCATGCATTTTATATAATATGTGATTCTTGTTATAATAATTTCTATGATATTGTTATTATTTTGATTTATATTTTTTGATGTTATATGGTTTATTATATGGTTTTGAATATTTCATGATATCCTATGCTTTTATTTAGTTATTTTTATTTAGCATATACCATGTTCATGCATTATTATTTTTATTTTCATGCATATTATATGATAGCATTATTTTATTCCATGTCATTTAAATTATATGCCATATCATTCATATTTGTCATGTCATTTAAATCATTTCATTTCATTTAGGATATATTATGTCATCTAGAATATTTTATTTCATTTAAATTATATCATATGACTTAGGATATTACATTTCATGTAGAATATATTATATTACCTAGGTCATTTCATTTCATCTAGGATATATTATGTCATCTAGAATATTTTATTTCATTTAGATTATATCATATGACTTAGGATATTGCATTTCATATAGAATGTATTATGTTACATAGGTCATTTAATTTCATTTAGAATATATCATATAACTTAGGATATTTCATTTCATTTAGAATATGCTAAGGCATTCAAATCATGTCATGTCATTTAGGAAGCATTATATTATTTAGATTTTGCTATGTCATTTTATTTATGTCATGCATATACATATTCATATCTTTTAAAATGTTTTCAAAAGGATAATGATTTTTTAATAAAAAATAAAGATATTCCCGAGTTAAAATAATTCATGAGTTCTCTACCGGGTTTGCTGGAGGGAATATTATCAATTATCATTAATAAAGGAATATATTTTTTTTCAAAAAAATGAGAATGATTCGGAAAGTTTTCCAAACTAATAAAAATTTCTATATTTTGCCACGTTTGCTGGGGAATATAGGAAAATTTTGAATTTATAAATTCCGGATCATTTTCAATTAAAAATGGAATTATTTTTTTTAAAATTGGGAATTAACTTGAAATACTAAATTTAAAACCAATTTTTACCGAGACTTGAGATAACACACGATTAATAAGGTACCGATTTATATGGGCGTTGTGTGGGTGCTAATCCTTCTCCACACGTAACCGACTCCCGAACCCGCTTCTTTGATTTCTCTGGTTTAAAACGCAGACTTGAAATTGGTTTTTAAAATGTTTTAATTAATTTTTAAAATATTTTATAAAACTGGTTTTAATCGGTGGCCGATCACACCTAGCTAAAAAAGATTGGTGGCGACTCCATGTCTTTTTTAAAGGTCATTTTCAAAACCTTCATTTTTCTAGAAGAATTCAGTCGACTTTTCCTCGGTTTTTTTTAATGTCACGCTTAACGAATAATAAAGTCTTGCGATGAGACTCGTTATTTTTTAGGTTGCGATAAGTATCAAACCGCTTAGTCAATGCAGTCACCTGTACAGTTAGGGCATTGATTACATCCAAGTCATGAACCCCTGCAGCTTTCCTTGGTACAAATCTTAGAGATGTCCATTGATAATTATTAGATGCCATCTCTTCAAGCACATCATACGCCTCATCAATAGATTTTCCCATTAGCGCTCCATATGTAGCTGCATCGGTAGCGGTTTTGATTAGTCCTAACAACTCACTATAGAAGTTTTGCACTTGAAGCCATTTAGGCAACCCATGGTGAGGACATCTTTGGAGCAAATCTTTGTATCATTCCCAAGCCTCATATAGTGATTCAGAGTCAAATTGCATAAATGAGGTGATATCATTATGCATCTTTGCAGTCTTGGCCGGAGGAAAATATTTAGCAAGAAACCTCTGGGCCAAGTCATCCCATGTAGTAATAAAGCCAGCAGGAAGTTAATGTAACCAACTCTTGGCCTTATATCGAAGTGAGAAAGGAAAGAGACTCAGTCTGGTTGCGTCGTCAGAAACTACATTGTGTTTAAAGGTATAGCAAATCTCTAGGGAATTCACTATGTGAGCATTTGGATCATCATTAGGCAACCCCCCAAACTATACTAACGTTCTCAAAATTATTTGCTTGAATGGTAGGTCTTCGGATACTTGTATGTAGTCCTTGCATGAGAGAGACAGCAAACTCTCGCAAGGTTTTTGTATCATTGTCTTCAGCCATTGTATGATTATAAGTCAAAACCTATAAGTTCTCCCTTCTAAGTCGATGAAAAGTTATTTCTGGTTCTGGATCAAAAGAGACAAGTTCCACGTTTCTACCTTTTCGCATACAATGACCAAGAGAAACTGAAAATGAAGAAAAATAAAGTTTGAATTAAGACTAAAATTGCTTGGTATTAATATTAACAAAAATATAATAAAGTGCACGCATCGTAACAAGTAATAAAGTGTAGAGTAAAGTATCGTTCCCACGAGAAATTGTTACCAAATTTGTTAATTACTAAAATTAAAACAACTTAATCTTATTCAAAACTTAATTAAATATTGTTAATTAAAAATAAAAGAAAAGAAAATAACAAGCAAAGAAGATAAATAAAAATTTGGATTAATCAATTGAGTAAAGCTTAGGATTACAATTTTCCTCAATACTTCGTTTAAACCTTTTCTACTCTCTTAACTTGACTAATGACAATGAGTTGTTAACCTAGAGTTCTAATTTATTTATAAGTATCTTTCGATGGTCTTATAAAAATATTCCTCTTAACCAATTAACTATATTTCTATGAAAATTGAATTAAAGAGAAACTCATTAAAAATTTGTTTTACAAAAAAAATAGAGAGGCGTGAGGCGAGAGGAAACAGGCGATGGGAGGAAGCCAGGCGCATCCATGTTTTCATGGAAAACAATCTGATCAAAGAGGTGTGGAACATCGACAACAATGAGATAGTCACTATATTCATTGACAATCTAAACACAAAAGTGCGCTTCAAACCACTGTTGGATTATTTTGGAACAGTGCTTAGGATTTATGACCTCTTTATCTCCAAAAAGAGGAGGCCAAGGCGTGATGACCTTTTTAGGTTTATCCGAGTTGTTGGTGCTGATGCTCGTCATTTGTTCATAAAATGCAACGGCGATATTATTCTGGGAAGACACTCGCACTATCTAAAGCAAGATTTGGCCCACAGACACACAGGGCTCCAAAGCTTGGGGGTGGGATTACTAACCAAAAAAAGGAGAAACAATCAGGGATGAGAGTGTTGACAAGGGATGACAGGTCTTATGCTCAGGTGGTAATGAACAAACTGACAGAGAAGGAGCCTACCCTATCGGGAGTAGAGACTCATGGTGCAAAAAAAGATTCTTGGAATAGGAAATCTAGGGGAGGAGACGGCTATTGCTATGATTCCTAGTGTAGGTAGGTCTCTTTCTTATAATATTAACCCTCAAAACTGTCCAACTGAATCTGCGCAGGCTATTGGTAGATCTGCATCAGTGGTAGAGAAAGTTATGGAGGTGATATCGGGAAAGGCGCATGCAGACTGTAGTATACCTCATAACCGTGGCAGTGCTGATACTATTAAGTATCATTCCGATGGTCCATTACAGTAAGGTAGGGAGAGAGATATAGTCAACTGTGTTCTTTGATTGAGGAAGAGACAAACCATGCGCAGAAAAAGGCAAATCACTTTCATGAACAGTCGGGTATTGGCAGACCTGCATCAGAGGTAGAGAAAGACAAAGAGGAGATGAAGGAAAAAAATCATGCAGAGGATAGTATATCACGTGATAATGGTAGTGTCTTTCATGCAAAGCATCGGGCTGAGAGTCCACAACAGCAAGGTATAGTCAATGTTGTTTTTGTAATACAGTGCAACATCGTTCGGTTGAGTCTTTGATTGAAGAAGGGACATACGATATGCAGAAACAGGCAAAACATCTCCATGTGGATTCAGTGAGTAACATAAATAGAATCATAGATAAGTTCATTCTAGGAGAGGTTGCAAAGTCGGATGAATGGTTAAAGTTGCCTATTACATGATATCACTAACCCAAAAATTTTGGAAGATTTTTTCCGTGGCCAAGGTTTCCTTGATTATAGGATCGCAGTCATTGACTTGAAGAGAGTTCTTATTTCTTTCGAGTCTAAGGAGGGTTTAATCAAATTCCTTGGTGATGTTCAAAAATGGAAAAATGATTGGTTTGTTGATGCTCGACCTTGGGAACCCAATGATGCAGTTCAAGATTTTTTCTTTTAGGTACGTGTCGAGAGGGTACCTTTGATTAACTGGAATCTAGATTTCTTCAAAACGTTAGAGAACAATAGGGGTCTTTCATTGCTGTTGATGAAAAAACATTATCGAGGGAGAGATTCGACATGGCCAGGATTCTTATCTCTAGCACAAGTCTATTCGTCCTTAATGGGTTGTGTTCTTGTGTCGTTAATGGTGAAGAAATTACTTTACAGATATCGGGTGATTTTTCATCCTCTCTGCAGTATCCAAATATTTTTAAGCAGTTTTAGGAAAACACATACAGTGGCAATTCGGATGAAGAGGACAGAGACAGTGGAGAAGAAATAGTAGTCGGGACAGTAGACATAGAAGGATCACTTTCAAACCAGAATATCGGATACGAGGCTGCAAATGATACTGGAATAAACAAAGGGGTGAGATTATTAAAGCAAGGAATTTAGACATTGATATTCACAATGAGGCACAGATCGATAATTGGATGGGGCACAAGAATCGGTGAAGGAGTTGATAATGTCAGTTGGTACAGGACAGAGAGGAGGTCATTACTGTAAGGAGAGAAAATGAGATACAGTCAGAGGCACTGATCACTCCAAAGAAACGAGGTAGGCCTAGGAAACATCTAGGTTTGGTCTCTTCAATTGCTGATAACAGGAACTATCCTAGAACAAGGTCTAGGGGTCTTTTTAACAATGGAGCTTTAGAACAAATGGGCGAAGTGGGGTGTGTCACTCCAGATGAAAAACAGCTTACATGGCTACAAGGTCAGCAGATGGGGCTTCACTGTAATGGGAACGATAGTGAAATAGCAAGGAGACTAATGGAGATGAAAGAAAGAGATACAAAGAAGTTTCGTGGAACAAGGGAAGTTTAGTGGGAAATCTGATATTACAAGTAGGGTGTTTATTGTTTTTTAATGAAGATCATTTCTTTTAATGTGAGAGGGTTGTATAAGAAGGAAAAGGTCAAAATGGTGAGGCGCTTGTCTTTTAAAAACAAGCCTTGGTTACTTCTTTTGTAAGAGACCAAATTAGAGACTGGGGCACAAGGTCTTTTGAGACAGATATGGTATGATGGCAACGGGGCGATGGAAATAGTAGCTTCAGAGGGCAGCTCGGGTGGGTTACTATCGTTGTGGGATGACAGGATTTTTGTTGTGTTTGAGGTAATAAAAAAATTCAGTTTCTTGATTTTAATTGGGAAATTCACTCAGTCGAGTGTAAATGTGGCAGTAGTCAATATTTATGCGCTGAACAATAATGAGGGGAAAAGGGAATTATGGGAGGAACTTCAAAGTATGATGGCAAATTCTTCTGGGCCATGGCTGTTTGGGGGGGATTTCAACGCAATTCTGCATATAGATGAACACATAGGAATACACTGCAATATGAGAGCGATGTCTGACTTTCAACTTTTTGTTGCACATGCTGGGTTAATTGAGGTTCCAATGAGGGGAGGCAATTTTACTTGTTGCTCAGTTAGGGAAAACATGTCTTGGAGTAAACTGGATAGATTCTTATTCACCCCTGATCCCTACTTTATTTTTCGGATATTACATTGCAGAGGCTGCCAAACTACTTGTCGGACCATAACGCAATTTGCCTGATGTCAGAACACATAGATTGGGGACCTATTCTTTTTCGTTTCTATGATCATTGGTTCTTGGAGGACGGTTTCGATAAAGTAATCACGGAAGCTTAGGAAAAGGAAAAAAGAGGCAGTGCGTGGGCAAAATTTTAAAATTTGAAGTTGGTAATCAAGGATTGGCAAAGAAGCAAAAGAAACAGTCTAGAGGACCGTATCAGAATAGTAGAGGAATAATTAGCAGAGATCAATGCTAAGTGGGTTTAGGGAGTGGTGACAGAAGTTGACAAAGATAGTAACTTTCTCCTAACTTCTAAGTTGTGGAATTTGTTCAGAATGGAGGAGATGCAGTGGAAACAAAAATTGAGGCTGAATTGGTTCTAATGTGGGGATAAAATTACAAAATTTTTCCATGTAATGGCACAAATAAGGAAGCATCATAACTATGTGGAGAATTTGACGCATAATTGGTGAGTAGTTTCCGACACGTAGGATCTTCGACAGGTTGTATTTGATCTCTTTTCTAGCCATTTTAGTTCTTGTTCGACAGATTTGGAGATTACAATGCCAGGACGTGATTTCCAAGTGCTATCTACCGAGAGTCAAGGGTTTTTAGAAAATGATTTGACAGAGGAAGAAGTATGGTTGGCAAAGTTGCGGTAGCTCGAAGGCGCTAGGGCCAGATGGTTTCAATATGTTTTTGCAACTAGACTTCGCCAAAGCTTATGACTGCGTGCGAATGGGATTTCCTCGATTACATTATGGGCAGAATGGGTTTTGGTGACAAATAGAGGTTGTGGATGAAAGGTTGCATTCATTCGGTGCCATTATCCATGCTGGTAAATGGTTCGCCTACGTCCCAGTTCGTTATGAAGAGGGGTCTTAGACAAGGATGCGCATTATCTCTCTTTCTCTTTAACATAGTAGCAGAGAGCCTCAGTGTACTATTGAGGAAGGCAAATGAGTTAAATTTTTTCAAAGGGCCAGTGGTTGGCTCTCAAGTCTGGAAATCAAACATTTACAGTTTGCCGATGACACGATAATATTCTGTGAAGCAGTGGATACATCGTTGAAAAATGTAAAACGTACCCTCAAATGCTTTGAGTTAATGTCGGGACTTAAAATCAACTTCATGAAAAGCTGCATGGCAAGCATCAATGTTGGTCTGGAGGAATTAGAGGAGTGGGGTAATATGTTAGCATGTCGCATAGTGGATTGGCCGCTAAAGTATCTAGGCTTGCCTCTAGGGGTTGATAGCAGGAACACCACCATGTGGGAACCAGTGATGAACAAAATAAAGTCCAGGTAAGGCCATTGGAAGAAGAGATATTTGTCCTCCGATGGTAGGTTAACATTGATTAAGTCGGTAATGGCTAGCATGCCGTTGTATTTCATGTCGTTATTTAAAGCTTCAATAGCTGTAGTTAAGAAGATTGAGAAAATATAGAGAGATTTTTCTGGGATGGGAATAATGAGAAGCACAAACTGCATCTAGTGAACTGGGCCTCAGTATGCCGGAGTTCCAGTAGTGGAGGACTGGGTATATTACCGATTGAAGTCCAAATAGAGCTCTTCTAAACAAATGGATTTTCAAATTCTCAGAGGAGAATGAAAGCAGTTGAAAGAGGGTGATATGTGCCAAGTACAGAATGAATGAAAAGGATCTCATTCTGAAACATCAACCACGGCTTAATACATCAAAGTTATGGAAATGTATCATTGACCTACTTCGCGAGGGTGGAAAATTTCATAATTTTCTTTTTGATAATATAGGAATACTGCAGGGGAATGGCGATTCAATTCTGTTTTGGGAAGACAGATGGTTAAATGGGGTGTTGTTGAAAAAGAAGTACCCGAGAATATATATGCCCTATCGGAGGTAAAAGAATGCAGTGGTTAATAAGTTCGGATGGTGGGATGGGGACTGTTGGAGGTGGAGAATCACTTTGTGTAGAGACATTTTTGACTGGGAAAACACATAGTGGCAGACTTTGCACAACTTTCTTAGTGGTGTCCAGTTTGATGCCAATAGGGAAGATAGATTTATTTGGAAACCTACTTTGGATGGTCACTATAAAGAGAAATTGTTCAGACAAGCAGTTGAAGGAAGTATTTCAGCTGAGGGAACTATTAATGTGTATAAATGGCGTGGTTTAATACCCCCAAAAGTGGAGTTCTTTCTATGGACTATGTTTTCGGAATAAACTGCTTGTTTATATGTATTTGTTTAGATGCAAAAGTGTTACTGATGAAAATCTTAAATGTCCTTTGTGTAAGAGCAATGTGGAAACAATGGATCATCTGTTTGTGTGGTGTAGGTGTGTTTGGAGGATATGGACGTTTTTTTCCGCATGGTGGAGGATAAGTGTAGTGCAATCGAAATCAATTATTGGTTGGTTCTTACAATGGATGGGGTTACTTCCTAGCACAACAACTGAGGAGGTATGGTTTATGATTTTTGTTGATGTTGTGTGGACTATATGGCTATGGGGGAATGGTGTTGTGTTTACTGATAAGTCAATCAAAATATATTCTTTTATTTTCATGATTAAAAGCAGATTAGCTTGGTGGTGTTGGGCTAAATGGTGAACCGACTTTCCATCAATGAAAGATTTCATTCATAACCCCATTTCATATTTACTTCCCAAAACGAAAAACAAGAACAAATGCTCTATACAGTGGACAGCTCCTAACATACATTGGTGGAAGTTTAATGTTGATGCTTCTGTTATTGGGAAACTTGGACCAGCAAGGATCGGTGGGATGCTAAGGAATGACAGAGGAGTAGTTTTGGCTATGTTCTCTAAGTCTATGGGGGTGATGGATTCAAATGAGGCTGAGATGAGAGCTATAGAGGAAGTTTTTGAGATAATCCAATCGAAATAGCTGTCAGCAATCAATTTGGAGATAGAAAGTGATTCAAAGACAGCAGTTGCGTGGTGCAAGAATAGCAAGATAAGACCTTGGCGTCTCAACTCCATTTTTATGCTGACTGATAGGATTGTGAGAAAGTTGAAAGGATGTAGGATTGTACACAAGGGTTGCTCAGCCAATTCCTTTGCGGACGCTCTTGCTTGACAAGGCGTTCATAGAGAGACAAATTTTATGGCATGGCTTAATGACTAAGAGCCACTAATGGATGGTTGATTACTAGAATAAATGATAACTATGAAGTGCTTTATTATTGACGTATGTTTTTTTTTTTTTGGCAGGAACATGTGCAAAATTTTAAGCCGGTGGGATTTTTCATATTGTTCGTTTTTTGGGGATGGTAGGGAATGATGCATATTTTCTGCATGTCGAGTAGAACATTGTAGGCTTTTTTCTCATATTGTACTTGGTCTTCGTGTTAAAAATTTCTTTCATAGAGTGTTTTGTGGGAGTCAAGTCTATTTTTGGCTTTAGCGTAGACTATAATAGGGTTTGAGTCATCAGTGTATTTCGAGTGACTGTTTCCATGGTGATAGACAATGAGTATATCGAGAATGAATATTGTAGAACTTTATTAATAATTGTTTCTTTTTGCAGGATCAAGAGAAATAAGTGTGTTTTATGGAAATTTGACATCTTGTTCAAGTCAATTAAGTGAGTACGGTTAAGTATGAACTACTTACTGATCAAGTGCATTTTGGGGAACTTGGGTTCTTGTAAGTTTTTTGTAAGATTGGGTAAGAACACCGTAGGTATTATTCACATTACATGTATTTTTTGGGGAAATATGGATGAAGCATACTTTTTGCTTAACGGGTAGAATATTAAAGGTTTTCTTTCTATTATTGCACTTGGTTGTAGTTATCAAATCTACTTGGTGGGGTTTTGAGTTATCAAGCTTCTGTCAGGCTTACGGGGTTGTTTTAGATATAGGTTGAGTTTGTTATGGTTGGTGATATCATTGTCTATGTTTGTCTCGAAACAGATGCTGAGATAATGTTAGGTTTGTTTCGAATATAGTCATGGTTTTGGTAATTATGATTCCCTCAATGCTTTGGTTAACAAAGGACTGGATCAGTTTTGATTTTCTTTTCGATGATCATTACGGATTACTTTATTTGCTGTGAATGCAATCAGGTTTCAATAATTTTAACAGGTTTATCAAAGGAAAGGATTTGGATAACTTGCGGGTCTTAGGTTGTTGCGGTTTCTCGAGACAAGCTGGGAATCAGTTCGGCTGGCTTGTTGCTGTTTTTACTAGTATTATGATTCTTTGTAATAAAGAGGTTTTTATGGTAGCTTTCATGTATCACGGGGTTACATTAGGGATGCAAGCTATTTTGAGTTTGAAGGGTTTTTACTTAGGGAATTTTATGGTAAAATAGGTTTTAGGTTTATGTTTGAAGGGTAGACTATTTGGAGGAATTTTGGATTGTTTGGGTTGATCCGTACTCTATGTTATTTTTCTCTTCAATAAAATATTACATTGCTGTTCAAAAAAAAAAAAAAAAAACTCATTAAGTTTAGACTCTAAAATTGGTTACACATGACATGTAAGTATATTTCTACCCTACATGCAACTCAACTAATCATAATAAATGAATCTGACACATATTTTATTCAATCTATGTCTAACACTAAACTCCCTTTTTCAAATTGTATTTAAGTTACCAAATCAATCTAATTGGTGGCCAAACAATTAGAAGCATTAAGCACAAGATTGGATAAACAACTCAAATATCATTAAAAAAAAAAGAGTAAAATAATTCAAACTCCATATTGAGTTCCATTGCAATCCTAGAAAAATAAATCCAGTTCGTGCTAAACATTAAAAACATAAAACAAAAGAGTTTCACCATCATAAATATTACAAGAAAGTAAAAGAAGATTAAGGGAAAAGAGAAAACTAGGTTTTCCAAAGCTAAGAAGTTGTACATAATTAAGTCCTAAAAGTTTCCTATTTATAGATCTTCAAAAGGCTAAAGAAGGAAAATTTTATGTACAAGTAACATGTTGGACTTTCCATATATATGCTGATTTTCTCCTTCTTGCTTTAAGACCTATAAAAATACAAAAGACACTAAATTAATGACTAATTTCATGAAATAAATAAATAAATAAAACTAATCTAAAAACAACTAGAATTAAGTAATTCCAAATTTAAACTAAAAGGACTTAGCCAATTTGAATGCACAAAATATGATAAAATAACTCTATTTCATAGAGTTATTTGGAATAAATTTTTACTACTCTGTGCCAAAATTGCAGCCGGAGTTCTTTTGCAATGGCTTGCTTGAGTAATATTATGCACATGAGGTGAGAGAATCTTTTGCAATGGCTTGCTTGAGTAATATTATGCACATGATGTGAGATACGGGCAATATTGTGTTAGACAACTTTATGTTTCACGTACTTTCTTAATTCAGAAAGTTGCTTTATAGAGATTATTAATTAACAAATGGTATTTAAGTCATGTTTTTAAAACTTTAAAAATAATTTGTAGGAAGTGGACTATCCAGTTTGCAATATTGATATAGGTTATTTTTTATTAAACAAACTCAAATATTTAATTTTTTTTCTTTGTTTTGACTTTTTTTTTTTGGGAGGCTCTATTCTTAATCCATGTCTGAATTAGGGGTGTAAACGAGACACCTGTGCTCGCAAGCTACTCGAGTTCGACTCGAAAAAAACTCGAATTCGATTCGGTCATTATCGAGCCGAGCTCGAGCAGCTCGAGCTATCGAGCGAGCCGAGTTCGAGTATCTTAATACCCGATTCGAGCAGCTCGCGAGCCTAATCGAGCTTTTTTTATTTATAATATTTTTATTATTAATTTACTATTTTACCCTTAATATATATATAAATACTTAAAAACCCTTAATTCGAGCTCGAGCTCGAGTATATAAACGAGCCTAATCGAGTCGAGCTCGAATAGTTCGATTTTATCTCGAGCCGAGCTCGAGCTTAAAAAATGATACTCGATCGAGCTCGAACCGAGCTTCGAGCCTCGAGTTTCGAATCGAGCTCGAGCTCGAGCTTCTCAGTATTCGAGCTCGTCTCGGCTCGATTACAGCCCTAGTCTGAACTCTGAAAGCAGCGTGGAAAGAGAGAAATCGGATAACTCTTTAGAAATAAAATATAGTATTTTTATTCTTAATTAATTCATCATATGATTCTCATTTCTCAATAAAAAAAAGTCAGATGGCTATATGAATATATACAAGTTATGAATTAATCACATATTAATTCATGCGATCCACACATAAAAGTTTCAAAAATTAGAAAAATAAAGACCAGATCGATTGTTTTGGATTAATCAATTGATTTTCTAATTATTTTGGATTAATTGTTTTTAATTGGATGATATATTAAACTATTATCTTTTTATAAATTTCAATGGAGAAAATTTTGTTATATACTTCAAATGTTTTTTCTCAGTCAATAAAGAATAAATATTGCAGCTAACTACAGTTTGGATGTTTCCTGTTATCTTATTTACCAACTTGGTTGCCATTAATTTTTAAAGTATATATATATTTAACGATTGAAAGTTTTTTACATTAAATAATTTTTTTTTAATTTACTCAAAACTCGACGTGCATGATTTACGTGAATAAAATATGAATTACGACGATCGGATTAAACTAATATAAATCGTATAAAAATTACGAAAATATGTAAAACTATTTTTATTTTACATTAGTATAAGTGGATCCTTCTCTCATATATATATATATATATTGTTGTTTTGTTTTTTTTTTTATTAATGTGAAACTTTCCGTCTGAGATAATCAACGTTGCCTTCGCCAATCAAATAAAAGCTCTTCTTCTTCTTCTTAGCTTGATTGTAATGTATCATTTATGAATTAGTCGACTTATCGCGAAAATCTACTATTAATTATTATATTGAGTTCTTATTTTGAGTAAATAAGACAATTTACATATTATAGATTTAAATTAATTTAAAGAATAATAAGGGAATATTTATTTAACTTCTAATTAAATGTAATTATTTTTAAACATTATCAACCTTCCCATAACTCAATATAAAAGCTAACCATTTAATTCTCAATAATAATGACCTAAATTAAACTTGTACTTTCATGATTTTTTTATTTTTTTTGTTTAGAATTCGTTTTTTTTTCTATAAATACTTAAATGGTGGTGAAAATGGCATATGCAATAAAATTTTAGACTTGCCTCTTTTTAACATTTGACAACTTAAAAGCACAAATCTGTATAGATATACACATGTCATTAAACTTAGATTAAATTTCCATCCAAAACATTTAAAAAATTTAATATCTGATTATGAACTGATTAATTTTGTATTTATGTAAAATATCAGCGTTAAAATCACTCATTGTTGGATTAAAATAGAAATAAGTTAATGAAATTTTATTGTTGGATTCTAAGTTCTAACTATAAAAGTCATTGTTTAAAAGGTAAAAATTAATAATTACATCAAATTAATTTGCATTAATAAAGAAAATAGCAGAAAATTTAATTGAAATGGAATCAAACTCCTAGCTTAGCAACAGTACAAAGAATCACAATGGAATCAAAATGTGATGATTTCTAGCAAGCTAGGAATTAATCACATATTAAATCATGCGATTCACATATAAAAATTACAAAAATTAGAAAAACAAAGAGCAGATTGACTGTTTTGGATTAATCAATTGACTATTTCTAATTGTTTGGATTAATTGTTTCTAACTGGATGAAATATTAAATAGGATGGCAGCAGATCGAATATTTATATTGTTTTAAATATTAGAATTTGAATTCGTTTAATTTAATCGATATCTGAATCTATCTATTATCTACTTACTATTTGAATATTACTATCCGAATCCGTATTCAATTTAGATATCAATATCCGTCGGATAATTGAATCTGCTAAATATCCAAATTTGTTAAATCAATTTTTTAAAAATAAAATGTAAACTTAAACAATAATTAAATATGTAAACGGATATCGGATTCAGATATCTGAATTTATTATTTGTATAAATAAAAGCGGATTCGAATAACGAATTCATATATTCGTCACTATCCGCATCAAAACCAAAACGGATTCAGATAACGGATATCCAAGGTTCATATATGAATCCATTTCGAATCCGTTACATATAGTAAATCTAAATTCTGAATCAGATAATTATCCAAATTCGCTGAAAGTAAATCAGATAATATCGAATATCTGATTTTTTATTATCTATTGCTATCCCTAATATTAAACTACAATCTTTTTATAAATTTCAATGGAGAAAAATTTGTTATATACTTCATATATATTTTCTCAGCGAATAAACAATAATTCTTGCAGCTAACTAAAGTTTGGCTGTTTCCCGTTATCTTATCTACCAAATTGGTTGCCAATAATTTTTTAAGTATTGGTACTAATAAATGTGATTATATATCGATCGAGAATATTATTTTTTTAATATATATTTAATGATTGAAAGTTTTTTACATCGAACAAATAGTTAAATATTTTTAATTTATTCGAAACTCGACGTGTGTGATCTACGTGAACAGAACATGAAATACAACGATCGGATTAAACAAATATAAATAAAATAAAAAAATTATTAAAATAATTTAATTTTATATTAATATAAATATATATAATATTGCTTTGTTTTGTTTATTAATGTGAAACTTTCAGTCTGAGATAATCAACTTCGCCTTCGCCAATCAAATAAAAGCTCTTCTTCTTTTTCTTATCTTGATTGTAATATATCATTTATTTTATTATTAATTTTGAGTAAATAAGACAGTTTAGGTAGTATAAATTTTTTAATTTAAAGAATAATTAAGGAATATTTATTTAACTTTTAATTAATTGTAATTATTTTTAAACATTATCAACCTCCTAATAACTCAATATAAAAGCTGGCTATCTAATTATCTCATCTACAACAATAATTAAAAGTTGTCCTCAAGCAATGAGATTGCTTAATTTCAATTTTAGAAGCTTTGTTTGGGGATAACTAAGCATGGGTATTAAGATTAAGATTGTTTGAAGGGTAAATTAGAGTATTTCCAAGCTTTTTTTTTTTAGATGAAAAAAGGAAGAAAGAAAAGAAAGAAAGAGGGTAGAAAAGAAATAAAAAAAGAAAAAAAGAAAAAATTTGTATATTCGTGTCGCATTCATATTAATGTTATTTTTTCGTGTGTTCAAAGTAGACCTGCTCATGGGTCTGGCCGAGTTCGGCCACGACCCAGATTTTTTTTACCTTGCCCAGAGCCGAGCCGGCCCATCAACCCATATTATTGTTCATACATTATTAAAAAATTATTTTTATATTAATATTTATATATTTTATAATTAAATCTAAATCATCTTTTATTGTTTAAACAGTGATCCGGGCCGGCCCGGACCGGCCTGGATCACTAAAATACCTTCCCAGGCTCGACCCAACACGGGTCGGGCTGCCCGGCCCATGAGCAGGTCTAGTTCAAAGTATTATAAATTTATATAAATTTTTATTAATAATTCATTTTATGTAGATTTTGACACGTTCGTGTATTCATGTCGTGCGGATGTTATTTTTTGTGTCGTGTTATGTCGTAATTATTTTTCTCATATGTTCGTGTCGTATCTCAATTCATCTTATATTTTGCATAATTTGCCATAATGATTCAATTTTAATACTAAAAATTTATTTTCTCAAGAATTGAATCATTATATCTGTCATACAGTAATATAAATATTATGTTAAAATTTTAATTCAATATCTCAAAACGTAGCGAAGGCATATTCTAATAATCACTTAAATTAAAATTGCATGTTTCATGTAATTTTCTCTATCGAGAATTCATTTTTCTGTATAGATACCTAAATATATTTTAGACTTATGCATATGCATTAAAATTTTAGACTTATCTCTTCTCAACAGTTAAACAATTTTAAAAAATTAGCCAAGGTTGAAAAAATTAGATGAAAACTTAAATTGGTGAGACTTTTGATTATCGAATGATCGGTTGAATTGATCGGTTTAACTAAAATATATTTTAATGTTAAATAAATATTAAATATAATAAATATTTAATAAAATTCTAAATTTGACTAAATAATTCTAGATATTTTATTTTCAAGCAACTGATGCATCCAAAAGAGTGTATCTTTATTAAATCTTGCAATTAATATGATCAATTATAGTTAAGTAGTATGCAAGGGTCGAATCCACAGAGATTGGTTTTTAGTTTATAAGTTACTAGTTTATCACTTAAGTTCAAAGATAAGAAAATAAAAAGGGGGTTTTGAAATAATTAAAAGTAAAGAAAACAAGATAAGTAAAAAGCAAATAAATAAGAAAAAATCAAATATAAGAGAAGTATGGTTAAGTTTTCATTCTCCACCTCTAGAAATCATTGAGAATCAATTTCAGATCTATCAACATCAATTAGCTATTAAAATTATCAACTGTAGATAACAATAAGCTCTGCTATCCCAATTTTTCCTTAGTTTGTCGTTAAATAGAATAAGCTCTCTATTTAATCTCTAATTATCAAACAAACACCTAGAATAAGCTCTCTAAATTCAATTTGACAACAGCTTTATGATGAGAAAGATAGGTTGATCTAAGCAACAAACATGTAAGCTCGAATTGTTCAACTTATGTTATGTTCCACATTGTAATTCTCGAAAACCCAACATAATCATGAATTACAAATTGCCACTTATGAATAGGAAATCAAGACAAATACACAGATCAAGACTCCTAAATTAGCATTAGATAATTATCAAGATCTATCTAGTTGTGCACCTAAACAATTCAAGACAATATCATGAACAATTCTTATAGAATAACACAATAAACTTTGATAGAAAACTAATGATAGTTAAATTCTGAAAATCAATTACACAATATGTTCTAGGGCTTTAAAATCATCCTTAACCAAAAAGAAGTTTAGCCTTGCATAGGCATAGATAATATATACATAAAACTAAAAAGAAAATAACAAGAATGGAGAAGAAGAAGAATAATGATGATCCCTTGAGTTTCCTTAAAAGATTATGATAGTTTGTGGCTCAAAAGATAGTATTTATAGAGCTTTTTGACCTTGGAAACCCTTTCTTGCTCTTCAAGGAAGCTAGGAGTCAAAATATGGCAATTTTGGACTTTTCCCGGATTTTTGGGGGGTCAGAAACTCGGTGCCGCGGCCCCCTAACTTGCTGTCTTGTGTGATTTTGCTCCCTGACTTCGGTTTCGCGATTGATGCACTATCTCGCACTTCTTCGGCTGACTTGGATGACCATCCGTTGTCTGATTTAGGCGTGTAAACTATAGTTGGAAAGGTATTCAAGCCAGCTTCAAAAATTAAGAAGAAAGTTTCTTCAAATAATATTTTTAACATAATGATTTCCTTACAACAAACTCCGGAGGTCAGATCTGCCTGATCATCTAGCACTAAGAAATTGATTTTTTTGACTCTCAAATCTTCTTCCATCTTATGATTGTGACTTTATAAGCTCTTTATCATCATAATTGACATCTTTTGACCTCATTCTCTTTATTGTACCTAAAATTCAAAAACATAATATAAGTAAATAAGATAAAGATCGAAAACATAACAAAAACTAAAAGTAGAAAGGCATAAAATGTATATTTTATCTGCTTATCAGCAATAAACGAATAGGCTAAAAGGAATAAAATTTAAATTAAAAAAAAAAAAATCAGGAGAGAATAAAATTCCAATCAACAATTGTTTAGTTTGTACTTAACTTTTAATTTTAAATAGAATGCTTCCCCTGTCCTTACTTGAACTTTTTTATATAATTTTAATTATATTAAATAATAATTATTTATTTAAATATTTAAATATATATATTTATATATCAAAGTAATTATATTTTTCAATATAAAAAATAAATATTTCAAATTACATGTTCCTTACAAATAAAAAAAAAATTATTATTAAATCAATTTTAAATAAAAAACATAAAACTATAAAATTTAACTTTTTTTTTTTTAAAAAATGAAGTGTCAAATTAATCAGAAATAAAACTTAAGTCAATTTTTTTACCAATCAGATTTCATTTTTTTCGATTGTGGGAGTTCAAACCGACCAATTACTCTTGCTGATATTTTTTTTTCTTCTCAAAAGATAAAAAATAATTGCAAAATCTTTTTTTCACATAATTTTTTCCTATTTTCTTATTAATAATTATTTATTTTAATAATAATAGCTAATAAATATTTTAGTTAATTGATTCATTTTGTAATTCTCTTAAAACTTTTTCTCTCTTGATTACACGTTTTTTCAAAAAAATATTATTCTCTTTCTTTACTAATAATCATTTATTATTATGATAATAAATAATAAATATTTTTGGTTTATTAGTTAATTTTGATAATTCTTCAAAAAAATTTGGTCACGGCAACGAATGGAATATATGCAATTTTTAAAATTTGAATATGCTTAATTTATCCAAAATTCGAATATGTTTATTATCCAAAGATCACTATCCGAATCCACATTTTATTTAAAGAGATATATCCGTCGCATATCCAAATTCGCTAAATATACGAATTTATTAAATCATTTTTTAAAATAAAAATATAAAATTAAATAAGAATTAAATATATAAATTGAGCAGATAATGGATTCAGATATCCGACATTATCCGACATTATTTGAACTAAAATTAAAGTAGTTTTGGACAACGGATATCCAAAGGTTCATATTTAAATCCGCTTCGAATCCATTGTGGATAGTAAATTCAATATCCGAATCCGTAATATCTGAATCTGAAAAAAAAAAGAATCGAATCTCAAAAGCTAAAAAAAAGTTATTTTCTTATTTTCTTATTAATTATTTATTATAATGATTATAAATATTTTTAATTTATCAATCCATTTTGTCATTTTTCTAAAACACTAAAAAAGAAAGACAAGCTGGTTGCCATTTAGAGATTCTTTTAATACATAAGTATAAATTAGATGACATTTTAGAAATCACGTTTTTGCCTTCCTAATTATCAAATCAGATGGTTGATTAGAAACTTTAAAGCAAAATCTTATTTTACAAATACATATAGAAATAATTATCTTAATAATTTTACAATCTATGTTAAATTGAATAATTAATTATTTTAAAATTTTAAATTGATAAAAAATATCTCAATTATTATTGATATTTCTATTATATTAAAATTATCCCTATAGGTCTCCGGATTTGACACCTGTAATGGTGTGTTTTGGGTAGGCTTTATATTTTTGTTTTGGGCTCGTTGAAAGTTAATTCTTTTTGGGTTATTTGCTTTGTCAGATGATTGTTTGGGGTTTGTTTTTGACAGGGTTTTTTTGCTTCGTTCGAAAGATGTATATTTACTTCGACGTGTGGCAGGATATCATTTTTTCCTTCGACGTCTGGCAAGGTATCGTTTTTTTATTGGACGTGTGGCCGGATAAGTTGCTATATTTTTTCTGCTATTTTTCTATATCTTTTTTCCCGATTTGCTCTTTTGTTTCTTCTCCTTTCGGCATTTCTGGGTTTGGTAAGTTACCTGGTGTGTCTCTTTCTTCTCTTTTTGGTTTTCTGGGTTTCATAGCCTTATGATTTTTTGCTTTATTTTCCATCTAAGCTTTTTGGTATTGCTTGATTCTTTGTTTTCGTTTCTGTTGTGTTTCTTTCTTTCCCTTTTATTTTTTACGTTTGGTGAGTTTTTTATTTTTGGGTTTGTTTTTTATTTAATTTGATTCCATATTGAATGATTTCTTTTTTTCTTAATTTTTCCCGGGTTTCGGTTTTAGCATGTTGATCTTTTTTTTTTTTTTTTTTAATCTATTGATTTTGCTTTCTATTATATTCACTGATAACTTTTTCTTTTTCCAATTCAGTGAACCAGTGAGCAGCTATAGTGAAAACTCACTCTGTCACTCCTCTAAATTTCACCAAAGAGAAACCTTAAACAACCCCAGGTCTGATTTTTCTCTTTTTTTTATCTTTTATAAAAAATTTAAAAACTTTTCAAAAAACAAATTCACAGTTGGATTGTTGATTATCAGTCCTAATATTATTGCTAGCAATTTATTTTCAATGGTTCTGAGCAAGTGTTGGGTACATATATCAAACAAAAAAGATAGTTGCTTTACATTTTTAATATATATATATATATATATATATATATATATATATATGGGCTTCATGCAATTTTTTAGTAATTTATGAGCCTCTATGTATGTTATTTTTTAATTGTTTTTGTCTTCGTTATCTTTTATTGTCAGAATTGAGAGAATGAAAAGTTGAGATCAAATTGAGATCTCAATTCCTTCCCTGGTATGCTTATAATTTTTAAATTCTCAATTCCTTTCCTAAAGTTACCCTGTAAAAGTGGCCAAAAATTTGGGTTTTATCTCATCTGTATTTGTGGCTTTATAACTTTCAGGTTATGGTCTTATACATTACTAGAACAACTGAAATCATTCTATCTTCCGAACAGAAAAGGGAAATTCTTCGCTACATTTACAATCATCAAGTACTTAATTCTAAACTCTTTGAAGATTTCAATGGATGAAAGATTTCATTTGTTTGAGATACTTAATAGTACTATATGTTGCTTTATCCCCTGGCCAGAAAAGAGATGGAGGATGGGGTTTCCATCTAGAAGGACATAGAACCATGATGAAAACTAACTAAATTACGTTGCTTTTCGATTGCTTGGAGAAGGAACTAAAGGTGGCAAAGATGAAGCTGTCGAGAAAGCTAGAAATTGGATACTCGATTATGGTGGTGCAACAATGATACCCTCATGGGGAAAAACTTAACTTTCGGTATGAAATTTGTTAGTGTACATTAGCCTTTTCTTTTCCTGGTCAAATAACATAGCACTATGACTTGAATTTGAAATCATAGTTTAAACACCACATCCTGTCTACCTATTTTCTTTGTAAAAGAAATATATATTGACCTATTGAAAATTTTAATGTAATAAAGGTAGTAGGATTATATGAATGGTCAGGTTGCAATCTTAATGCCCCTAAATTTTGGCTTTTCCCTTTTTATTTTACTTCAATCCAAGTAAATCTAAAATTTCTTATTGATTGATAGGAATAATTGTGATTAGTCTATGCTAATTATCCCCTATTAGTAATTTTAATGTCATGCAAGGGTGACGAATATGATAAATTTTTATTTATCATGTTTTTGGAACTGTTTGAAACATTCTTAAAAGACCTTCTTGATCTGGAAGACTTAAATGCATACATGGAATAATATGTGTGATGAATATTGGTTGAACGATAAATTAACAGGTTGGTGTTATTCTCTCTGATGGACTGTAGTTAGAGCTGCAATGCCAAGTGGGGCTTTTACTGGTAATTTTATTTTCTAATATTTTGCAATTATATATCTGTTTTAGTTGCTTGCATTTTTTTTTTTCTTCCCATTTTGTTAGTTATAGTTAAAAATGGAAAAATTCGATGGCAATTTAGGTGTATGTTAAAAGCTTCTTTGAAATGGGATTTGTTTAAGAAGAATGAGATTTTTGGTTTGATATACGTTAATAAGTGTTAAGCTTTTTATGGAAATTTAAAATGAGTTTTGAGATTTTGGCTCAATATAAGAAAGACTTATGGGATGATTAAGGTGATTTAACTTTCAACTAAGATAACCAGTTTTTATTTTTCTGCAACTCTAGGAGTAGTTAGTTTTTTTTTTTTTATGTTTTTGGATAGGAAAAGAAAAAGTAGCATTGTTAATTCAGCGGTGAAAAAGAAAGGAGATTGCTTGATTTTATGAGTGAACTTGGTTGATGCCTTTGTAACATGTGTTTGTAAAAGAATGTGTGTTAATTTGTATTCATTTGAAGCCATGGTAAGATATATATATATATATATATATATATATATATATATATATATATATATGAGGCTATAGAATTGAGGGGTGGAGGATCTAACAACCTTGGAAAGAGTGTGCTTAAGGCAACTCTTTTTTTTTTTCATTGTTGTAATGGTTATATATTTCAGTCAAATTTTGAATTACTCTTTTTTTTAAACCTCAAATCCCCTGTTTAAATTACTTATCTTACAATATGAAAAATTCTTCTCTATCTCCTCGATTATCATTTGAGGTTTCTATAAAGTGACATTTAGATTGGGATCTAACAAGATTCAAACTTTATGATAAATACTTGACAGGTCTGTCTACACTTATTTCATCTAACATTCTTTCTCTATTTCATCTGAACATGCACATTTTGCATTAATTCTTTTGATGCAGTGACAGAGCTAGAATAGAGCAATGATATGAGGAGAAGCACCTAGCACCTGTATGCACTTATGAAGGACAACAAACATATTGAAATATATAATGTTTGCTCTTACGATCATGAAAAGCTTTTGAATTACTTTTGGTTTGTGATATGTAAATATAATCGTGTTGAAACTTTATTTTGTTACAATGAAATATAAAATGAAAGGTGCTTCCTCTTGCTCCCGTTAAATTTTCCTCAAAATTCTTTAAAAATTATTTCAAAAGCAATTAGAATGGCCGTTGCGAAGCACAGGTGATTACACTAGTATATTTAAGTTTCAACCCACTTCGCGTGTGGAAGCCAGATTAATGGCATATTTTTTCCGTCGATTCGATACATTTCAAATTTTCTTCTTGAAGTATTTCATACAAACATCGAATCTTAATTGTAAACAAAATAAAAATATTATTCTTATGAGTATTGCTATTGCTATTATTTTCTGGTTTATACAATAATAAGTAATTTTTTATTTTACCAAATTTTGAATTTCATATTTTAACATTTCAAAATTTAACCACTAAAATAACCTTTTATTAAATCATTTTTAAATCATTTCTAGTAATCAAGTCAAGAAATGTACCTGTTGTTACATAGGTGTACATTTATCTAGTTTTCATAGTTGTAATTGGAAGATCGTGAATGATGAGAATGAAAAAATCAACCCTTATTTTGCCTAGGATTGAATATAGCCCTGTCCAAGGGCTATCAAACAGGATTAATCCCTAGAAGAGATGAGTAAAGGAAACAATCCAGTGTATCAAGTTGTTTGAACATTAAAGCTGTAAAAAATTCGAGCTTGATTCGAAATAAAAATTGAATTGCTCAAACTCGTTCGATTAAACTCGTTTATCTAGCAAAAAATAAGGTCGATTCAAATACTCGACTTCAAACTCAATTATTTGAGTTCGAACTCGCCTTCTCAACCATTCTAACAGTGCTATACATATATAGTAAGAGAAGCAGCATTTCAGCCACTGACTGAAACTTACAGCCAAGCCCAAGTTATCACCATCAAGTCTCAACCAGAACTACACAGTGGCTGTCGCTTCCTACACAAGCGGACAAGTGATGAAATGAGCATCTCAAGGGGTCAACTTATAAGCAGATACTTCCCAACTTGATGATTTCCTATTCATTAAAATTTTGTCATGTTAAAGGCTGATGCCCACGCCCCAATGTAGTTCCCAGCGCAAAAAGATTCTCCTAAAAAAGAAGTTAAGCTTAACAACCACAATAAATATTATTAAATATGGATGAAGGACAATTCAACTTCAGAACTGGTCGATCCTACCTTAATTAATTGAAGTCAAATCCTTTCATTTTCGTTTCAGAATCACCAAAAAACTTTCTCTAATCCAAGAGAAAAACACCGAACAGGGGAAGCCAGTCTCCAAGCCATGGAGTTGCAATTGGTGCTTGTCAAGATCTTCCTGACTAGTCTATTGCTTGGCTTCATTACCCTCATCAAATGCCTGTTTGATGCTCTAATATTGAACCCTCGACGGCTTCGTTCCAGGCTAGAACAACAAGGTATTCAGGGCCCTCCATCTTCCTTCTTGCTTGGAAATCTCGAGGACGTAAAAAAGATAAGATTGAAGTGGTCAAAATCATCGGAAGAAGGAGATCAAGAGATAACCCACAATTGCTCCTCCCTGGTGTTTCCACACTTCGACAAATGGAGAGAACAGTATGGTATAAAATATTCGATGCTGTTTATCACTAAATTTTAAGACCTTAGCTTAATAATTAGCTGATTATAGGGATTTAAATTACGGTCACGAATGCATTTTTAGTTGTGTGCGTTTATCGCAGTTGGAGATGTAATGAATATTACTGTGGTTAATTGTAGCAAATATCAGTTGCGAAAAAAGCCGAAATCGCAAAATAATGACTGAGACATCGCGTTATGGCCTTTTTTTAAATCCCCTGATTGAGTAGGTACTAATATATTTTGGCTTCCAGGTTCAACTTTTATGTTTTCAATGGGAAACAAACAGATTTTGCACTTGAGCAGCCCAGAGTTATTGAAGGAAATAAGCATAAGCACTTCATTTGCTTTAGGAAGGCCTTCCGCTCAACAAGTGGCGCTTGAACCGTTGATTGGACAAGGCATAGCAGCTGCAAATGGAGCACTATGGGCCCACCAAAGGAAAATCCTTGCTCCTGAATTCTACATGGAAAGAGTCAAGGTATGTTTCCATTAATACAAATTAATTAATTAATTTGAAAATATTCAATTCAGGGATTTAAATTGCGATTGCGGACGCATTTTTGATCATATCGTTTATTACGATTGCGGACATAAACGAATGCTATCATGGTCAATTATGATAAATATCGGCATAGAGAACCAAAGCTACTAAATAACGACCATAACATCACGTTGCAACCGTTATTAAATTCCTTATTCAACCATCCTTGAAGAGTTTTGAAATAGTACCTCTAAGACATCGTTTCAATTTTCAACAACTTTGTTGACATCTGCAGGGTTTTGTGAAATTAATGGTTGAGTCCTCAATTACGATAGTAAACTCATGGAACAGTAAGATTGACAATGAAGGTGGAGTTGCAGACATTAAGATTGACGATTATCTGAGAAGTTTTTCTGGAGATGTTATCTCAAAATCTTGTTTTGGGAGCAATTACTCCGAAGGAAAAGAGATTTTCTTAAAAGTTAGCGCTCTAATAGATTATACACCTGCAAGACTTTTGTACCTGACAGTTCCTGGAATGAGGTTCAATTTTTTTGTTTTTTGTTTTTTCTCCCAGTTCCTGACAATTCCTGTAAGAAAATGGTCGTGATGGTTGAATTTGACAATTTCAGATATCTTCCAATCAAGATCAATACAGAAACGAAAAGATTAGAGAAAGAAATCCGCAACTTAATCTTGAAGGTTGTGAAGGAAAGAGAGGAAGGAGCATCAGAAAATGACCTACTACAAATGATCCTTGAACGTGCTAAAAGCAGTGATTCAGGCAAAGATGAAACAAATCGCTTCATTGTTGACAATTGCAAAAGCATTTACTTGGCAGGGTATGAGACAAGTGCAGTGACAGCAACATGGACATTGATGCTGTTGGCCTTATATCCAGTGTGGCAAGACAAAGTTCGTGAAGAAATTCTTGAAATTTGTAGAGGTGAATTGCCAAATTCCGAAATGCTCTTCAAGATGAAAACAGTAAGTGAACCATTAATCCTGGACTTGTATTAATGTCAGAAGTAGGGATTTAAATTTCGTTTGCGTTGCGTTTATCGCGGTTGCGGAAGTAATAAATGTTATCACAATTAATTGTAGTAAATAATGACAGCAGAAAAAACTGAAATCGCAAAATAGCACCCGTAACCAATGTTTAAAAAATCGGACCGGTGAGACTTCCGGTTATCGGTTCAACCAGTCCGACTGGTTAGACCGGTTGAACCGGTTGGTTACAATAAAAAAATAATTTAAATATTAAATAAGTATCAAATATAGTAAATATTTAATAAAAATATGTATTTGGTTAAATGATATGTTCTTTAATATAGATTCAAGAGGCTAAAGGTTCAAATCTCATCACATACTATAAATTTTTTCAAAAAAAATTTGAAAATATAAGTTTAAAACCGCTTTTTTGGGTTTTCTCGATTTTTATCGGTTCAGAGAATTCCTAGTTCTATTATATTCACTGCACCGAACAGGTCACTAGTTCAACCAATCCAACCGACCAGTTTGGTCCTTTTTTTAACATTGACTGTAGCATCGCATTGCAGTCTCTATTTAAATCCCTGGTCAGAAGAAATTGAAATTCTGATCTCCTACTTTTATTGGATTAATTGGCAGCTAACAATGGTGATTTATGAGGTACTACGACTCTATCCTCCTGCAAGTTTAATAGCTCGGGAAGCACTTGAGGACATCAAAATAGGGGATATTAATGTGCCTAGAGGAGTTAATCTTTGGATAATGGTAGTCACACTTCACCAAGATCCTAATACATGGGGACCTGATGCTGATAAATTCAATCCTGAAAGATTTTCTAATGGAGTTACTGGGGCATGCAAGTTTCCTCATGTATATATGCCATTTGGTACTGGATCACATACTTGTTTGGGACAATACTTTGCCATGGCAGAGCTCAAGGTTCTTCTTTCTCTTTTATTGTCTAACTTCAGCTTCGATCTCTCACCAAGATATAAACATTCTCCAGCTATGAATTTGATTATGGAGCCTCAGTATGGTGTGGATCTCTTGGTCAAGAAGCTTTAGATCAGTACTGTGGATTATTCCTATTACTTTTGTTATTTGTACTTATCAATAATTACTTTCACAATTCAAACATTCCGATAAAACCTTTGTTTTATGGTGAGTATCTGGCATATTTTTATTAGGAAGAAAAATAATAATAATAAAGATTATAGATTTAAATAGGGGTCGCAACGCGATGTTACGTTCGTTATTTTGCAGTTTCGGCTTCTTCAACCGTCGATATTCACGGTCGATATTTATCGCATTTGACCGCAGTAACATTCATTACATCCGCAACTGCGATAAACGTGACGCGACCGAAAATGCATCTGTGATTGTAATTTAAATCCTAATAAAAACTGGATAAGATTTATAAAGCAAGCATCTTGTACGTAATTGTTATATATGATTATTAAGTATGTGGTTTCTTGTAATTTTATTTTCAAGTTGAATCTTTTTATTTATTTCTAGTTTTTATATACTCTAATAATTAGTTGATCAAAATTTCAAGTAAAAGTTCTTATATATATATATATATATATATATATATATATATATATATATATATATATGGTCCAATACTTAGTTTTCTTCATAATTATTTGGTATAATCATTAATTATCAAAGTTAACTGCAACGTGATAGTTGTGCTTATAAGCCATGATATTACAGATAATTAATTATAGTCAACGAAAAAAATATTAACTTTAATAAGATTTTCAATCTAGAAGCATGTAACTTGGGGATTTAAATGTAATTTATGAGTTAACCTATTAAATTGATATAGTTTCAAAACATAAATGTATAATTATAATTATGTGTTACAAAGATTAAGATATTTGAAGAAGTATACTACAATTATTTCAAAGATTACCAAAAGGATACCAAAATTATATTAAATAAATATTACCAAAATCATATCAAACGTTATCAAAATTATATCAAACATAACCAAAATTGTATAAAGGTTATTAAAATTATATTAAAGGTTATCAAAATGACAAAATTATACATAAAAGGTTATCAAAATCATAAAATGTTATCAAAATCATATCGAAGGTTACCAAAATTATTTCAAAAGTTCCTAAAATTATATCCAAGATTATCAAAATAATTACAAAAGTTATCAAAATTATATTAAATATTATCAAATATCAAAGGTTCAAATTGACAAAATTATGCATCAAAAGTTATCAAAATCATAAAATGTTATCAAAATCATATCGAAGGTTACCAAAATTATTTCAAAAGTTCCTAAAATTATGTCCAAAATTACCAAAATAATTACAAAAGTTATCAAAATTATATTAAATATTATCAAATATCAAAGTTTATCAAAACTAATACAAACGTTATTAAAATTGTATTAATGGGTATCAAAATTATATTCATGGTTATTAAAATTATATCAAAAGTTACCAAAATCATATCAAAGGATACCAAAATTATATCAAAGTTTATTAAGAGGTTACTAAAATTATATAAAAAAATTATGCATGCATATTAATTAATATAATAAGAAAATAATATAATATTATTAAAAAATAAAAATAATGATACATACAAATATAATAATTTAATTAATTTTTATGAGATATAAGTTTCATTAATAAGTTATTAACCAATTAAAATTAACTAATTATAAATAATAATGTAATAAAAATTGATTAATTGTAAAAAAGACATCTAATTTCGTAATAAATGACATATCACATATAAATAACAAAAAATGAGATAATTTCCATGCCAAAAGCCATTATAAATTAGTTATAAATACAATTATGATGAGTCATATTTTTCATACTAAAACATGTCTAAATTCATGTTTATTATTACTTATTACTTATTAGATATTTGATATTATTATTATTACTAAAAAAGTAATAAAAAAATATTATTGAAAAGTGATTATATTACTTTTAAAATTTTAAAATTTTATGAAATTGTATATAACTTATTGACACTCTTCATAAAAATTTATATTTTGATTGATTATATGAAATTTGTAATTTTCATATTTTACTTCTAATCATATGTAACATATATAAGTCACATATATATCAGGATATAATATGAATTTAATAAAAAATAAAAATATCCAAAATTCATTTACACCCTATCTTCGTAGGTTAAGTATATGTATGGATGAAAAATCATATATCGCTAAAATAAGAAATTATTATTGAAAAATCACGATGCATTATCAATTTTCATATCTAATAAAATCTACGAGCCCATTTAATGAATTTATCATAACAACTTAAGGTACTAGTTAAATTTTTTTCTCGAATTTAGCCATCAAAGTGAATGAAAATTTTAACCCAAATAATGAATAATTTGAAGTCATCTGCATTACCTTTACCATTCTAACTTCATATATTAGCATTATATATATTATAAGTCAACTAAACTTCTTTATACATTTTATTATTAATTAAAGAATGAAATATCCAAAATTTTAAAATTAATAAAATAGGTTATTTTTCAACAACTGTCGAAAGAATATTTCTATATCTCGAAAGTAATTGGTATTAAACCTTTTATGAATTAAAAATTGATAATGAATTGTATCCTTAATATTTTAAATTTTCTTTTTAATTAGAATAAATTAATTTCTTTAATTGACAAACAATGATAAATCATCCGGTATAAGTCATATAAAAAAATTAAAAAAATAATCGATCATCTAATACATATTAATATAAAGGGATAAATCATATTATTCATATTATGAAATACTTATCATATTTTTATTTAAAGGTATTACCTATATAAAATATGGTTGAAATCCTTTTTATAATTATTTTTTATCCATTACTTTTAAATATACTCATCATTATGAAAAATAATTACACAAAATAGTATGTTGAAAGAAACTCTCCACTTATTCTTAATTATTTTTAAATTGGATAACTCATAAAAGAATTTCAAAAAAATAAAATAGGAAAATAAACGACAATTCTTTTATCTAATTCAATTAAATTATATCAATTGTTTTCAATTCATTTTGCTACTCATTATATATTATATAATAATTAACACCTAGTATTATGATCGTAAGTATGAGATATTTTTTAATTTGAATTCAAAGTATTTGTTTTGAATAGTAAAAATATTTTAATACTATTATCATTATCATTTAATTAAAAAAAAATCAATTAAAAAAGTATTATTGATTATTGATTAGTGATTATATCAATAACATACCGAAACTAAAAAATTTCTTAAGCTTATTGGCTCTCTTTGTAGAATTTTATACTTAGTTATTATCATTTAACTAAAAAAATTTCAAATAAAAAAGTACTTTTGATTAGTACAAGTAATAGTAATATATCAAAAAAAATAAAAAAAAATCGTATTTAACATATTGGCTCTCTTTGTAAATTTTTATAATTTGTATGATTCTATGAAGAAAATTAAAAATCTTTACATGTCACTTCTAATAATCTGTAACATAAATTATAGATATTAAAATATAATATGAATTTAATAAAAATAAATAAAGAAATGAAAAATTAAAATAGATAAAACTGGTTCACATCCTAACTTTCATACCTAATTATTCGTGCAAGTGATTATTTCATGAATATATCATCAATTAAATAAGAATTTTTTTTTTTTTATATTTACAATCACCATACATTTTTAGTTTGATATAACAATTATTTATTCAAATTCTTTCATAAATTAATAATAGGATAAAAATTTTATTGTTTGTGATATAGTTAAATTTAAAATTTATTAATAACATTCGTTTGATAAAATGACAAACTTAGTTTGTAGATTTGATTTGGCCACAACATAGTCTTATGTACTATGAAAAGACCACGACACTGTGCCTCTTCAGCTCTTCCCACTCTTTACAATCACCTCATCATTTAACAAACAAATAATTAAAACAATCCCTCCAAAATTGAAGGTTGCTTTCTTTCTTACCTTTGTTTTGTTTCTTTCTTTCTTCAACAACCCAAAGCTAGTAAATTACAATTACAATCTCATTTGTATTAGCATTATTTTAATCTCATTCGTATTAACATTATTTTAGTAATGTTCTTTTTTAGGAATAAAAAGTTATTTATTATTTGATTTAATAAAAAAATTATTAATTAAAAAAGTTTACTTTAATAAAGATTTCAATATTAATAAAAAATAAATAACAATTTGTCAATATCTTAATTTAATAAGAAAATAATTAATAAAAAATTTAGATTAAAATAGTTAATATTAATAAAAATATATATATATATATTAATTAAGGAAATTTTAAATTTTACATTAATAAGGACTTCAAGATTAATAAGGAAATAAATAAAATTACTTAATATTTTAATTTTAATAAGAAAATTATTAATTAATTAAGGACATAATAGTTAATACTATAAATTGTCAAGGCTATCTATGTCGTTCACTATTTGAGTCTTTGGAATTGGTACTTTTATATATACTATAGATAGATAGATAGATAGATATAGATAATTGATTTTATGTCGAATGCTTATCGTGATATTAAAGTCTAAATTTGGTATGTTCTAATTGTTCGTTCTTATGTGTTTGTCAACGTGGTAGATTTTTTTTTTTTTTTTAATATTATGTCTACACAAGAGGGAGGGAGAGTATTGAGTATTCTCTTATAATAAAATCTTATCCTTTTGTAGCAAATTTAATCCAATTACTTTTAAATTGAGTTGTGCAATTCACATTTTTATCCTTTCGTACCAATATTTATCGGAACTTGACTGATACAGAACTTATTTGATTCAGAGTCCATAAGAGAGTATGGTAAGAGACACCCGACGTGGAAGGGTGCCTCTCGAATGATAAGCACCAAGGTAGACTTGGACTTCAAGATCCATTGCATGTACCAATTGGGCCTATTACAAGGTCAAGATCCAAGAAGATCAAAGAAGCTATGCAAGGATTGGTGCAAAGGACTTGGGCTGATTCTACAAGTCTTTTAGGCAAGGTCAAGACATTCAAGTTGGGCTTGAATGAAGATAAACCAGCTTTGGTCCATGTGATCCAAGCTTTACAAGTGACGGCATGAGAGGGAATTGAAGTGGGCCTGACTTTGCTTCATTAATTGACATGGCATGTGTAGGGGTCATCCTAATTCATTAATTGTTGTGGCAAGAGTGGGCTTGTTTTAATTCATTAAAACACATAGGCCTGTGGGCCTATTTTATGTATCATATCCAATAGGCTTGTGAGGTCTACTTCATTAATTTTGGTGTACCTATTTTAGTTATTATGTTTTGGGCTTGAGTATGTTCAGCATATTTTAGTTAGTATTACTATGGTAGCTGACCAAGGCATATTAGGATTAGGATTTCTAGGTCTAACCGACCTAGGCTTTAGTAGGGAGGCTACAAATACTTGTGTAGCCACCTACTATGAAGAACAATGAATTAATCTAGAGTTGAATTTTATTCAGTGAGTATTTACTTGTAGACACCTAATTTTGTCTAGACCCCTAAATCAGGTATATTTTCTTCCTAAATTGATGTTTCGGAATGCTAAAAAGCTTTTCTCATCCTGCAGGTGATACTCTGAGGCTTAGTCTAAGAAAGCAGACAGAAAAAGTCAAACTCAAAAAAGTCAACCTCAGAAAAAGTCAACCTCAAAAAAGTCAACTACTAAAAAAGTCAACCCACTTTCAAAATCAAGATTTGAGGTTCAATTGAAAAACGGTGAAAGAATTTTGATAATCCGAGGTCTACGTTGAAAGATATGGAGTTCGAAAGTTGGGTTACGAGATTCAATAGGAAAACCCTAATTCGGGAAATTTGGGGAAAAGTGCTTAAACAATCAAATTGGTCGAAATTGAAGGTCTCAAATGAAAGATAAGCACTGACTACGGTCAATGGAGAAGCTACTTGGAAGAAAAACTGATAGAAAAGTCAATTCAGAAGAAAACCGAGACTTAGGGCTTTTTAGTGGATTTCGGTGAAATATGAAAGAATTACAGAAATGGCCCGATTCGAAAGAGATAAAGCCCTTAATTGATGAGAAATGATTAAAAAAGGATAGCCCAAGGCTCAGTTTGAAGAAAATCTGAAAATCGGACTTGTTTTGAGCAAAACCGGGTTTTGGAGGCAAAATGGCAAAATTGGGAAATATGGGAAAAATAGCAAATGAACTCCAAAAATTCTGAAAATTTGCAAATCTCATTTTTCAAATTATTTGGAAGAGACTGACAAAAGAAAATCTTGATTCGTAGTTCGTTTGCAAAATGGCCAAATACCGGGTCTGCAATGTAGTAATTCAAGAAGATAAATCTCAAAAAAATAGCAAACGAGTTCCAAAATTTTGAAAATTTGTAAATATCATTTTTGAATTATTTGGAAGAGATTGGCGAAAGAAAATCTTGATTAAGAGTTCGTTTGCAAAATGGCCAAATCCCGGGTCCCCTATGTAGTAATTCAAGCAGATAAATCCCGAAAAAATAGCAAATGAACTCCAAAAATTATGAAAACTTCCAGATCACATTTTTAAATTATTTGGAAGAGATTGGTGAAGAAAAATCTGGATTCGAAGCTCGTTTAAAAAATGGTAAAGTTCGGGGTGCATAAAAGGGGCAATTTCAGAAATAAATCCAAAATAAATAGCAAATGGACTCAAATTTTTTTAAAAACTTCCAGAATTCAATTTTTTATTATTTTGGAATATTGAAAAAAGAAAATCTGAATTTGGAGTCCGTTTGTTATTTATTTAGGTTCGGGATGCAAAAAGGTCATTTTATCAAAGAAATCAAAAAGGGCAAATTTGTAATTGAGGAAAATATGAGAGAAGAAGGAGTTGCTGGGATTTTTCATCCCTTGGTCAGCCAACATAGAGGAGAAGAAGGAAGCTTGAACAATTTAATTCCCTAGTCACTATCAAGCCACATGCTACCACTAACACCTTGCAAATGGTCCCCCCATGGGGTGTGGTCTGGGGCAGCTTGATGAGACTGGAAAGAAAGAACAGGCGGTTTACTACCTCAGCAAGAAGTTCACAGATTATGAGTTGAAATATTTGTCGGTAGAAAAGCTGTGCTGTGCCTTAGCTTGGACTGCTCAGAGGCTCAAACAGTACATCTGTACCACACAACGTGGTTGATCGCCAAGCTAGATTCAATCAAGTACATGTTGGAAGCATCTTCTTTGTCAGGGAGGACGACAAGATGGCAGGTTTTGTTGTCAGAATACGACATTGTATATGTGAGTCAGAAAGCTATCAAGGGCAGTGTAGTGGCCGAATTTTTAGCAAGTCGGGCAGTGGAAGATTATGAGCCGTTGAACTTTGATTTTCCAAATGAAGATTTGATGTATGTTTCGCAAGCGGATGAGGTTCCCTTGAGAAAAAAGTATGGAAGATGTACTTTGACGGGGCATCCAATGCCATGGGGCACGGAATCGGCGCAGTGCTCATATCCCCAGAAGAAGATTACTATCCCTTCACCGCTAGATTGGATTTTGACTGTACAAACAATATGGTTGAGTATGAGATGTGTACTATGGGCCTTTGTGCAGCAGTGGACAGAAAAATGAAAGTTTTGGAAGTTTTCGGAGACTCAGCCTTAATGATATACCAGTTACGAGGAGAATAGAAAACCCGGGATACAAAGCTAATCCGATACCGAGAACTCATATTGAGTTTATTGGAGGAGTTTGAAGAAGAAAGTTTCAATTACTTCCCCCGAGAAGAAAATCAGATGGCGGATGCTCTGGCTACTTTGTCATCAATGTTTAAAGTGAATGAAGGGGCTAAAGTTGTGCCGATCAAGATGAGCATATATGAGTCTCCTGCCCACTGCTTGAGTATTGAAGAAGAAGCAAATGATCTCCCTTGGTATAACGACATCTTGCAGTACATCAAGAATCAACAGTATCCAGAACAAGCAACAGAAAATGACAAGAAGACTTTGAGAAGGCTAGCAATGGGCTTTATTCTAGATAGGGAGATTCTCTACAAGAAAGGGAAAGATCAAGTCCTATTGAGATGTCTCGGGTCTGCCAAAGTTTGAAGAATCATAGCGGAAGTCCATGAAGGGATATGTGGCACCCATGCTAATGGTTACATGATTGCTAAGAAGATTATGAGAGCAGGATATTATTGGCTGACGATTGAAGGAGATTGTATCAATTATTTCCGGAAGTGTCATAAATGCCAGATCTATGCAAATAAGATTCATGTGCCACCATCGCCATTGCATGTCATGACCGCACCATGGTCGTTCTCAATGTGGGAAATGGATATGATTGGACTTATTACCCCGAAAGCTTCAAATGGACATCATTTCATCCTGGTGGCCATAGATTATTTCACAAAGTGGGTGGAAGATGCTTCTTATACGATTGTAACGAAGTCGGTGGTATGTAGATTTGTTAATAAGGAAATCATATGTCGATATGGATTGCAAGCAAGAATTATTTTAGATAATGCTTTCAATCTGAATAATAAGATGATGAGAGAGGTATGTACTCAGTTCAAGATCACGCATCACAATTCAACACCTTATCGTCCGAAGATGAATGGGGCAGTAGAAGCAGCCAACAAAAACATTAAGAAGATTGTCGAGAAGATGACTGATGTGTACAAGGATTGGCATCAGATCTTGCCTTTTGCTCTTCATGCATATTGCACCTCGGTTCGCACATCTACAGGGGCAACGCCGTTTTCTTTGGTATATGGTATGGAAGCGTGTTACCTATTGAAGTTGAGATTCCTTCACTTCGTGTTTTGATGGAGGTTGGCCTAGAAGAGGCAGAATAGGTAAGAGCTCGTTATGAACAGTTGAATCTTTTCGAGGAGAAAAGATTGAAGGCAATTTGTCACGGGCAGTTGTATCAGAAAAGGATGATTCGAGCCCATAACAAGAAGGTTCGACCCAGACAATTCCGAGAAGGAGAGTTGGTACTGAGAAAAATTCTCCCCATAGTGAAGGATCTACGAGGAAAATGGGCTCCAAATTGGGAAGGACCCTATATGGTAAAAAGAGCTTTTTTTGGAGGAGCATTGATTCTAACTCGGATGGACGGGGATGATTTTAGACATCCCGTGAATGCTGATGAATTGAAGAAGTATTATGCTTAAGAAAACAAATGTGTAATGCTATGCACATGGGAATTCGAATGATTCCAAGTGTAGAAATAAAAATTCTAAATATCTATCTCCCCTGAAAATTGCTTTTCAAAGAGAATATTCATGCTTGATATGATGAATGGCCATCTTTCATATTCCCTTCACTGAAAAGAAATTACCCCTAGTCACTCCTTTGAGCCTTAGGAATTATTTCTTTCGTTGAACCCTGATCAAGGATCACCCTCTACACTGGAGGGAAAATATGAGGAAAAAGAATCAAAATCATGGCAAAAAAAAAAAGATAGTGCTATTGGAAAATGTGAAATCAAAGAATGGCAAATGAAAGCCAGCAATAAAAAAAAGTGGGGGGGGACAAATGTCTCAAGAATGAATTATCCTCAGAAAATGATCCTTGATCCAATTACCCTTAAACACATTTTGGGCCTATTTTATCCTTTCTTTCTAAACCCGAACCATGGCCTACATTACATACTTTAAAAGTCTATTTTGATCAAGCATGGGTATTTAATTTGAAAGGCTTTTCTCAGAATTCATCCCATCTTTTGAATTGACATTTTTACCTTGGAAGCATTTAGAATTCTCAAATGTGTGGTAGAATAAAAAAAATAAAAAAATAAAAAAGAGGAGAGGTTTAAGCTGAAAACCCGCAAAGGGCGACTTAATACCGAATGGGGGATACTTGAGTTGAAAACCCGCAAAGGGCGGCTCAAGTACTGATTAAGGTTTGAGTCAATGCTCCGTGAAAAGGGGGAAGAAAGTATTTGAAAATTAGAGAAAAGGGGAATAACTCAGTCTGACGTAACTACGGAAGCCGAGGGATTGCCCAAGTAAATTGACCGTTCAAGAGAAATTTCAGATGATTTGAAAAAGGAGGGGTCCAAGATATTTCGCATCCGGGGCATCAACAACCTATAACTTTACATTTGTTTCTTATATCCTTGATATCCACTTTTATCATCTTAAAACATTTTGTTGCAATAAATTTTTGTTACCCCTTTTATGACAATTGCTTGTTTCGTACTTTCTTTCATACATTTTTGAGATTGCATTTTGTTTGTTATTAAATTGAATGATGATTAGTAAACATAAATTTTTAAAATAAAAGGGAGTTTAAAAGTATTACTATGGAATAGATTTAAATCTTAGAAAAAGTTTGGAAACCACTAATCCTGATGGAAAATTCACCAAGAAAAGGAAAACAGTGAATGTGTTGGAGACTCCGTCATGAAGTCAAAAATTTGTGAATTTCAGCGAAGTCAGAAACTGGGACTATTTGACAAATTATCTTGATTAAAGGGTTCTTTAAGTGGGGCATCAGTGAACAATTGAAGAATCCATCATGAAGTCGAATAATTTGTGAACCTCAAAGAAACCATGGATTAGAAATCATGACACAATCATTTGATTGCATTCATCCTCAGGAAACATACAAGCATTTGGAAAGCATGTCATTCTCATCATTTCATTTAGCTAACATTGCAAAAATCAAGAAAACTTTGGCTTCCCAAATCGAACTCGTTCTGCTTCTCAAATGAGTCGAACCCGAAGACCACCGTCGAGGTATTTTATTTTGTTTTAAATCGAATTCATTCTGTTTTATCAAATGAGTCGAGCCTTCAGACCACCGTCAAGGTATTTTCCTTTTGTTTTAAATCGAATTCATTCTGTTTTATCAAATGAGTCGAGCCTTGAGACCGTCGTCAAGGTATTTTCACCATTTTAAAGACCTTCAGGCACCATTTTTAAGACCTTCAGGCATAATTTTGTAAATTACGGGTAAGGCCTCCGGGCACCATTTTTAAGACCTTCGGGCACCATTTTTAAGACATCCGGGCATAATTTTGCAAATCACGGGTAAGGCCTTCTGGCACCATTTTTAAGACCTTCGGACACCATTTTTAAGACCTTCGGGCATAATTTTTTCTTTTGAAATCGAACCCGTTTCCTTAAGACGGGTCGAGCCTTGATTAGTCAGGGAATTCAACTTAAGGACAACATCTTCAATTTACAGCTTTTTCGAAGAAAAAAAAATTTGAGGAAGAATGGAAAAATGATGAAAAAGAAGAAATGAAAAAAGAAAACCCCTTCCCTTCACATGCGATTTCACTAACTGTACAAAATTAGTGTTTGTTTATCTTTTCCTGATTCCTGATTCTCAGCAATAGCCAAAGAGGGGCAGCTGTAGATACCAAATTTTGTCCGGACCCCTAAATCAGGTACATTTTCTTCCTAAATTGATGTTTCAGAATGCTAAAAGGCTTTTCTCATCCCGTAGGTGGTACTCCGAGACTTAGTCTAAGAAAGCAGACAGAAAAAGTCAAACTCGAAAAAATAACCCCGAAAAAAGTCAACTTCGAAAAAGTTAACCCCAAAAAGTCAACTGCTAAAAAAGTCAACCAACTTTCAAAATCAAGATTTGAGGTTCAATCAAAAAACGGTGAAAGAATTTTGATAATCCCATGTCTACATTGAAAGATATGGAGGTCGGAAGTTGGGTTACGGAATCTCAATAGAAAAGAAACCTTAGTTCGAGAAATTTGGGGAAAAAATGCTTAAACGATCAAATTGGTCGAAATTGAAGGTTCTAAATGAAAGATAAGTACTAACTACGGGTAATGGGGAAGCCACTTGGAAGAAAAACTGATAAAAAGTCAATTCGAAAGAAAATCGAGAATTAGGGTTTTTTGGTGGATTTCGGTGAAATTTGGAAGAATTACAGAAATGGCCCGATTCTGTAGATCTAAAGCCTTTAATTGATGAGAAATGATTAAACAAGGATAGCCCAAGGCTCAGTTTGAAGAAAATCTGAAAATCGGACTTCTTTTGAGCAAAATCGGGTTTCGGAGGCAAAAAGGCAAAATTTAAAAATGTGAGAAAAATAGCAAATGAACTCCAAAAATTCTAAAAATTGGCAAATCTCATTCTTAAACCATTTTGAAGAGATTGGAAAAAGAAAATCTTGATTCAAAGTTCGTTTGCAAAATGGCCAAATACCGGGCCACTATGTAGAAATTCAACAGGATAAATCCCGAAAAAATAGCAAAGAGTTCCAAAAATTCTGAAAATTTGCAAATATCATTTTAAAATTATTTGGAAGAGATTGGAAAAATAAAATCCTAATTCGGAGTTCATTTGCAAAATGACCAAATCCTAGGTCTCCTATGTAGTAATTCAAGCAGATAAATCTCGAAAAAATAGCAAATCAGCTCCAAAAATTATGAAAACTTCTAGATAACTTTTTTAAATATTTGGAAAATATTGGTGAAGAAAAATTGGGATTCGGAGCTCGTTTAAAAATGGTAAAGTTCGGGTGCATAAAAGGGGCAATTTCGAAAATAAATTCGAAATAAATAGCAAATGGAGTTAGAAAATTTTGAAAACTTTCAGAATTAATTTTTTTATTATTTTGGAAGTATTGAAAAAATAAAGTTCGAATTTGGAGTTCGTTTGCTATTTATTTAGATTCGGGGGGTAAAAAGGTCATTTCACCAAAGAAAGCAAAAAGGGCAAATTTGTAATTGAAGAATATATGAAAGAAGAAGGAATTTCTGGGATTTTTCTTCCCTTGGTCAGCCAACATAGAGGAGAAGAAGGAAGCTTGAACAATTTAATTCCTTAGTCACTATCAAGCCACATGCTACCACTAACACCTTGCAAATGGTCCCCCCTTCATCCAATGGCTTAGGTACCTTGTAAGAAAGTTGAATGCACCATCCAATGGCCAAGTTTAAATGCCAAGATGACTTTTTTATTTGTCATGAAAGAACCCTCATCTAATGGCCAAGAATGGAAGAAAAAAGATGAGCATAATTCATCCAAGGGTGAGCATCCATTCGGTTAAGCAAGGGAGTGCATGGGATTGTCTCTTTTCATCCAATGGCTTAGGCCATCTACAAGGGCTGAATACACATGTTGAGGGCTGGATTTAATCTACAAGATTTCATGTTTATGTTGTCCTCATCCAATGACCAAGAATGGAAGAGCACAACTCATCCAAGGGTAGACACTCAAGGAGGCAAGCAAGGGAGTGCATGGGATTGGTCCTCTTTTGCATCTAAGGGCTAAGGTTACTACAAGGGCTGAGTACACATCTTAAGGGCTGCTATCAATTGGCAAAATGACATTTTTATGTTGTCACCAAAATATCTTAATCTAAAAGCCAAGATTGGAGGAGAAAAAGTGCAATTCCCATCCAAGGGTGAGAGGCCATTCCGCCAAGGCTAAAGAGGAGGGGTTGGTTCATTTTTTTCATATGTTTTTTGGCTGGAAATAGTAGCTAATTTGGAAAATAAAAAGGTTTTGAAAGAAATAAAAAAAGGTTTTCAATAGAGAGCTTGAAGGTAGTCATCTCTACCAAGTTCTAGCATAGCTTTCTTCTTGTTTTCCATGGTGGTTTCTTGATTTTCTATCTTGTTTTCCCACTACATTTTTCATAGAAATAAAGTTTTTTAATGTTTACTTATGTTTTCATCTCTTCTTCTTCCTTAAAATGGTGGAAAATAATTTTTTTACATGGTTTCATGCTATGGCCGAATATGGCATGTTTACTTGCCTTGGTTTTCTTTTTTATTTCTTCCTTGCATGTTGTTGTGAAAAATGATTTTTAGAAGGTTTCATAGAGTATTCTAAGGTTCTGATTTTTTTACAAAATATGAAGCAAAAAGGTTGAAATGGCTACATGATCTTGGCTAGACCAAGTGACCATGGTTAGGAGAGAGGCTATGCCCATTTTTACCTACCATGAAGCTCACCTTAATTTTGCTGTTTTGCATGGTTTATTTTCTGATTTTTGGGAATAGAAAGGCTTCATGATCTTCGCAAGACCAAGTGATTATGGTTAGGTGAGAGGCTATGCCCGTTTTATACCAACCATGGAGCTTAACTTTCATTATTTTATTTACTAGTTCTGCTTATTATTTGTTTTGCATGTCTATGTTAAATTTTTTATATGTTCTTTACATTATTTTCTATGCTATATTTACTTATATATTTCTATTCCATGCTTAATAACTTTCCCTTGCATATTCGGCCATTGTGTTCATATGCTCATGCTGTGCATTTTTTTTTTCATGTATCATATAAACATGTTTGCATTTTTTTTATTTTGTTACATGGCCATTCGGCTACTCCATTTTAGTATGCCTTGCATGTGCATTTTCCTTTTGTTTCTTAACTTGTTTGCATATCCATGCCATGAACTTGTACATTTTGATTTTAGTATGCCATGTGCTTATGAAAATGCTATGATGAAATGCCATCATTTTGTTACATGGCCATTCGGCAACTCCATATTGATATGCCTTGTACGTGCATTTTCATCTTGCTTCTTGACTTGTTTGCATCTCCATGCCATGAGCTTGTGCATTTTGATTTTAGTATGTCATATTCTTATGAAATGTCATGACACTATGCATCTTAATATGATTTGTCATGTACTTGTGTCATTTACTAGATAGGATTGCATTAGAGCATCATGTAGCTACATTTGGCCTCTTCATGCATCCCTTGCCTTATCATGCATTTGCATTTTGTTTAGGTAACATGCTTTGCATTATCATATCTTGAAATTGTGTATTAGTTGCTGTTTTTTCCAGCATTGACATTAGTTTCATTGGTCATTGTATGTTCATAGTATTGCTATGCATGTTCATTACATTTTAGGTCTAGGCCGTATTGGTATTGCCATGCATATTGAGTTTCAAATTACATTTCTATTGTCATGCATTACTATGCTATTTAGGTCTTAGGTTACATTAGCATTTTCATGCATATTCATAACATATTAGGTCCAAGTCACATTTACATTATCAAGCATTGCATGCATATTGAGTTAGGATAGCATTTATTGCTATGCAAACTCATGATAGGCATTTAGGTTGTCTTGAATTGTCATGCATTTCCTTTACCATTTAGACCTTTAGACCATGCATTTCATACATTTCATTTGCTGTATGTTCATGCATTCCATGTCATTGTGATAAGCTCATAAAATATACATTTTATGCCTTTCTACCTTTAGTTTTTGTTATGTTTTCGATCTTTATCTTGTTTACTTATAATATGTTTTTGAATTTTAGGTACAATAAGGAGAATGAAGTCAAAAGATGTCAATAATGATGGTAAAGAGCTTACAAAATCATAATCACAAGATGGAAGAAGACTTGGGAGTCAAAAATATCAATTTCTAGTTGAAAAGCAATGAGGCAGATTTGACATCGGGAGCTTGTTGTAAGGAAAACATGATGTTAGATTATTTATTTGAAAAAACTTCCTTCTTGACTTTTGAAGTTGACTTGATTATCTTTCCAACGATATATTATGGGCTAAATTGGATAAGAAATGGGTATTCAAAATAGCGCTAGAAGATCTCCCTAAAGAACCCTGTGGCCAGAAAAACCCTAATCGCAAATCTGAAAAAAAGGCAAAAGCGTGATTTTTGCACCTCTAGGCTTACTTGTGCGGCAATGACTTATTCTCAGGGTTTTAAAGCTCTATAAATACCATCTTTTGAGCCACAAACTAGACATCTTTTGAGGAGACTCAAGGATCATCATTATTCTTCTTCTTCTTCTCCATTATTTTTTTTAGTTTTATGTATATATTATCTATGCCTATGCTAGGCTAAACTTTTATTTGGTTAAGGGTGATTTCAAAGCCCTAGACATGTTATGTAATTAATTTTCAGAATCTATCTATCATTGTTTTCTATCAAAGTTGCTTATGTTCTTCCATTAAAATTGTTCATGATGATGTTTTGATTTGTTTAGGTGGCAACTAGATAAATCTTGATAATTGTCTAATGCTAGTTTAGGAGTCTTGATCCGTGTAATTGTCTTGATTTCCTATTCATAAGTAGCAATTTGTGATTAATGATTATGGTCAAGTTTTCAATAATTGCAAAGTGGAACATAACCTAAGTTGAACAATCCGAGCTTATGTGTTTGTTGCTTAGATCAACCTATCTTTCTCATCATAAAGCTGCTATTAAATTGAACTTAGAGAGCTTATTCTAGGTTGTTTGATAGTTAGAGATTAAATAGAGAGCTTGTTCTATTTAACGACAAACTAAGGAAAGATTGGGGTAACAGAGCTTGTTGTTATCTACGGTTGTTAACTTTGATAGCTAATTAATGTTGATAGATATGAAATTGATTCTTAATGATGTCTGGTGGTGGAGAATGAAACCTTAACCTTATTTTTCATATTTGATTCTTCTTAATTACTTGTTTTCTCATTCTTATTGTTAACTTTAGTTTAAATCTGATTTCAAAATCCTCTTTACTTTTGTTTACTTGTTTTTAAGTTTTAAACTATTAACTATATAAACTAAAACCCAATCCCTGAGGACTCGACCCTTGCTAATCACTATACTCTACAATTGATTCTTTTTAAGTGCAATGTTAAATAAGATACACTCTTTTGGGTGCATCAAATTTTTGGCGCCGTTGCCGGGGATTGCTTTCTTTAGTTTATTTGTTACTTGGTTTATTCTTATTTTCAGTTCTAATTAGTTTTATTTTCTTGTACATACAAGTTTTTGTTTTTAAATTAAAAAAAAAAAAACAATGGAATTGAGCAATCTAACACTTGAAGAGTTGGTGGCATACATGAACATGGAGAATCAACAAGCCAATCTCACCTCCCCAGTTCAACAATTGGCCATGGGAGGATGTCAAGGCTATCAAGGGTTCCAAGACCAATAGCATGATCATTACTCAAACACTTACCATGAGAGATGGTGGAATCATACTAATTATGGCTACTCGAAAAATTACCAAGAAGTAGATCCTTATGCCAATTACACTCATCCTTCTAGCTTCAATCAATCATGGTCTCAAGAACCAGATCTTTTTCAGCCATCACATATAACTCAAAACTCAGGTACTTCTTTAGAACATCTTGTCTATTCTCTTGTTACTGATACTTTGCAATTTCAACAGGAAACAAGGGCAAGCATTCAGAGTTTGGAAAAGCAAATGAGCCAATTGGCTAGTAGTATGGTGGGATGGGTAGCACAAAGATCTGAAGAACTCCCTGCCCAAACGATGATTAACCCGAAGGAGAATGCTACTATTGTGACCTTGAGGAATGAAGAACAAGATGAGGATGAGACAAAATTTGAGATGGATTCTATTCTTGAGGATGATGAAGCCACAGATTCAACTAAGAGTATTTCGGAACCTGAGGTATCGTTTAAGATTCCAATTTTTACTAATGTTTCTTCTCCACCTTTTTCTAGTAGATTCACAAAGTTCAAGGAGGAGGAACATGAACAAGACATGCTGGAAACCTTAAACAGTTTGTTTGTGGATGCCATTCAACAAGTACCAAAAGATGCACTATTCCTCGATGAGCAATGCACTACAAAGGATGATGGAATAATACTTGTAATGGAGAATGCATCCATTTTTGTGTAAAGAAAGCTTCCTATCAAACGCTCAAATTTGGGAAGTTTCTTGTATGATCTTGCAAATCCTAAACAGCCAAGAAAGGGTGTTGGTTAGGTTCAAAACACTAACTCAAGTGTTAATTGGGAAGGCAGCCCAATTAAAGAAGAAATTGCCAACCTGCCATATTCAGATTTGCTTTCTCTTTCTCTTTCTTTTCCTTTTTCTTTTATTATTTTTATTTTTTTGATTTTATTTTTATTTTTTATGTTTATTGGTTAATTTTTTGTTTAGTATTTTGGGATTATTTAGGTTGCATGAGTTTGTTTTGTTTTGAGTCTTAGTTGTTCCTATTCTTATGTTATTAGTTCTTTTCTCTTGCACATAATTCTTTCATTTGGGTTAATAGACTTACATTGAGGACAATGTAAGAATTAAGTGTGGGGGGAAGGATTTAGGATTTCTTTTATTTTTGTCTATTATTTTTTTATGAGTCTTTATTATTATTATTATTATTATTATTAACTTTAGTGTGTTTTAGTTCCTTTTTATTACAATGGTGAGATATGAATTGCATAGGTCTAAACTGGTTATTAGTGAGAAGAGTTTCATGAGAATTAAGCTTGATACTAATTTTTATGAGCCAATGTGATATGATACGTTGATTGAGAAAGAAGCATGTTTAGACTTGATATTGACTTGTATAATCATCCTTGTGAGTTTTTGAGCCTATATGATTGATGCATTATACATATCAATCTAATTTGTTTCTTGAGTGCTCTTATGATTACATGATTCTCTAGAACTTGCTTGAAACCGTTTGAGACTATATTGATACATGTGATAGCATGAATATGATAGAGGCATTAGGATTATAACCAGAGCCAAACAGCCATCCATTATTAATGTTCCAAGAGAACATCCCCACTAGTGAGCCAATTTGAGCCTACATTAAATATGCTATTTTATTGGTAACCACAACTTACACCTAGCGTAAATATACTTATATCCTTACCCTTGTTCTAAAGATGGATTATATATTTTGAGACATATTGCAAAAAACAAGGGATATTTTTAGTTGAAAATTTAAGTTGGAAGTAAAAGATAAGTGTGGGGGAAGAAAAGGAAAGAAAAAAAAAAGTCAAGAGAAAAAGAAAGGGATCATTGTCAAATACATTCCCATATTGAAAAAAAAAATCATCTCTTGAACTTCTAGTTAAAGTAAAGAAAAAGATGTTACAAAGTTGATTAGAATGAAGCAAAGGCTCAACATGAATATTTAGCCTATGTTATTATGTGCTTTATAAGAGTTTTGAGAAGTTTTATTTGTATAATCTTATTATGTCTCTAAACTCTATGAACTCTTTGGAACCTTTGTGATATCTTTATCCTTTTGTTCTTTAACCACATTACAACTCCTTGGCCCCATTACAACCTTGATTAAAGACCTCTTGATTTATGAAGTTGTATGATCTAAATAGTGGAGAATAGGTGGACAAGCAAGCATATGGTAGAACTGTTTTCATAAGATTGATTGAGTGTAAACACTTTACCACTACTTTAAAGAGTGAAAATCATGAGAGTATAGTGAGAAGTTGAGATTAAGTTTGACTATGCACTATTTTGATTGAAATATGTTATGTTAATATTGGCTTAACTCAAACTATTTATATTCAAGCAAGATTTTTTGTGAATTTCTTTAAGCTATTGATTAGTTTATAAGACTTGTCCAATGATTATCTCTAATTTATATTGGAAGGATTAGTTGTAACTATTATTATTATTATTTTTTTTAGTTTTTCTTATGTCTTCAATGTTTGTGGGTATCGTCCTAGTAAACCCTCACGAGACTAAACTCGTCCACTAAGGACACCTAGGGGTTTAAAGGCTTGTGTCACATGCTAAGTGCCACCGTGATTTCCTACGAAAGTGGATTAGATTAGATTTTCTTATTTCATTTTTATTTTGTTTTGCTCGAGGACTAGCAAAAAGCTAAGTGTGGGGGTATTTGATAAGCTCATAAAATATACATTTTATGCCTTTCTACCTTTAGTTTTTGTTATGTTTTCGATCTTTATCTTGTTTACTTATTATATGTTTTTGAATTTTAGGTACAATAAGGAGAATGAAGTCAAAAGATGTCAATAATGATGGTAAAGAGCTTACAAAATCATAATCACAAGATGGAAGAAGACTTGGGAGTCAAAAATATCAATTTCTAGTTGAAAAGCAATCAGGCAGATTTGACATCCGGAGCTTGTTGTAAGGGAAACATGATGTTAGATTCTTTATTTGAAAAACTTTCCTTCTTGACTTTTGAAGTTGACTTGATTATCTTTCCAACGATATATTATGGGCCCAAATCGGATAAGAAATGGGTATTCAAAATAGCGCTAGAAGATCTCCCTAAAGAACCCTTCGGCCAGAAAAACCCTAATCGCAAATCTGAAAAAAAGGCAAAAGCGTGATTTTTGCACCTCTAGGCTTACTTGTGCGGCAAGGACTTATTCTTAGGATTTTAAAGCTCTATAAATACCATCTTTTGAGCCACAAACTAGACATCTTTTGAGGAGACTCAAGGATCATCATTATTTTTCTTCTTCTTCTCCATTATTTTTTTTTTTTTTTTAGTTTTATGTATATATTATCTATGCCTATGCTAGGCTAAACTTTTATTTGGTTAAGGGTGATTTCAAAGCCCTAGACATGTTATGTAATTAATTTTCAGAATCTATCTATCATTGTTTTCTATCAAAGTTGCTTATGTTCTTCCATTAAAATTGTTCATGATGATGTTTTGATTTGTTTAGGTGGCCAACTAGATAAATCTTGATAATTGTCTAATGCTAGTTTAGGAGTCTTGATCCGTGTAATTGTCTTGATTTCCTATTCATAAGTAGCAATTTGTGATTAATGATTATGGTCAAGTTTTCAATAATTGCAAAGTGGAACATAACCTAAGTTGAACAATCCGAGCTTATGTGTTTGTTGCTTAGATCAACCTATCTTTCTCATCATAAAGCTGCTATTAAATTGAACTTAGAGAGCTTATTCTAGGTTGTTTGATAGTTAGAGATTAAATAAAGAGCTTGTTCTATTTAACGACAAACTAAGGAAAGATTGGGGTAATAGAGCTTGTTGTTATCTACGGTTGTTAACTTTGATAGCTAATTAATGTTGATAGATATGAAATTGATTCTTAATGATGTCTAGTGGTGGAGAATGAAACCTTAACCATATTTTTCATATTTGATTCTTCTTAATTACTTGTTTTCTCATTCTTATTGTTAACTTTAGTTTAAATCTGATTTCAAAATCCCCTTTACTTTTGTTTACTTGTTTTTAAGTTTTAAACTATTAACTATATAAACTAAAACCCAATCCCTGAGGACTCGACCCTTGCTAATCACTATACTCTACAATTGATTCTTTTTAAGTGCAAGGTTAAATAAGATACACTCTTTTGGGTGCATCACATTACCACATGATTTATGACTTAGGCCAATCAATGGCTCAAAGTCATGCTCTCTTGAGCATACTTGTGAAAAATTAAGGAATTGTCAAGTTGATTATTCTACCTTTATGATTTTTTTACTTAGCCAATTTTTGTCCAAGGTTTTTAAATGTTTAGATACTGTCCTTAGGTCTTTAGGATGATCTCCAACAATTTTTATTTTGATTTTTGAATGACTTTATCGAAGGCAAAAAAATGTGTTTTGACAAAACAATTTTTTTCACCCAGTACTCGAACATTTCTGATTTTTCTGGGCAGTCATCTTTAATCAGAAAATTGAGCCAATTGTTTCTCGTGTAGTTTTACAAGTTCTGAGTCTCCAGTATTTTTTTCGATTCTTTTTATTTTTTAAAAAGAGGCTAAAAAATCGTGTGGTAAAACAGGATAGTAGAGGCAGATTTGAAATCAAAAGAGGAATAATGGCTGAATTTGGCTAAGGCATTTAGAGGGGGGTTGGTTAGAAGAGTGAGCTACTATCTTAGGGTAGTTTCTAAGCCTTTTTAAGCTTTAAAAATGTTTTTATAAATCTCAGGTTAAGGGTGGTCAAGTCCGGGATTTTAAACTTAGGAAATTAGAGCTATTTTTAAAGGGGTTTTAATCTTTATTCAAGTTTTTTCCTTAAAATTGTTTTCAAACAATCATAGAGTTTTTTTTTTTTTTTTTAGAAAATCTAATTTGACATATTTTTCTAAGGTAGCCAGATATCTTTTTAGATATACAGATTTCTTTATTTAGAGGAAGAAATACATTTTCATGTATTGCATTTTCCATGTTCATGCATTTTATTTAAATGTGTGATTTTTGCTATGATATTTTTCATAGTATTATTATTATTTTGATTCACATTTTATGATCTTATATTGTTTGCCATATGATTTTGAATATTTCATGATATCCCATATTTTTTATTTAGTCATTTATCTTTGTCACATTATTTAGCATATACTATGTTCATGCATTTCTTTTCATGCATATTTTATGATAGCATTATTTTATGTTTCATGTCATTTTTTTGTTGTTTAGATTATATTCCATGTCATTTAGGTTATTTTATTTATATGCCATGTCATTTAAAATATGCCATATCATTTAAAACTGCCATGTCATTTAAATCATTTTATCTCATTTAGAATATACCATGATAGTTAGGATTTTTCATTTCACCTAGAATATACTATGCCATTTAAATTATGTCATATCATTTAGGTTGCATTATATTATCTAGACTTTTCCATATCATTTTATTTATGTCATACATGTTCATGTTCATATTTTTAAATGTTTTAAAAAAGATAATGATTTTCAATAAAAATAAAGATATTCTTGAGTTAAAATAATTCATGAGTTCTCAATCGGGTTTGCTGGAGGGGATATCATCAATTATCATTAATAAAGGAATATCTTTATTTCAAAAAACGAGAATGATTCGAAAAGTTTTCCAAATAAATAAAAATTTCTATGTTTTGCCGATTTTGTCCGGGAATATAGGAAAATTTTGAATTAATAAATTCCGGATCATTTTCAATTAAAAATGGAATTATTTTGCTTTAAATTGGGAATTAAGTTGAAATACTAAATTAAAAACCAACTTTTTACCGAGACTTAAGATAACACACGATTAATAAGGTACCAATTTATCTGGGCGTTGTGGGGGTGTTAATCCTTCCCCGCACGTAACCGACTCCCAAACCCACTTTTTTGATTTCTCTGGTTTATAACGCAGACTTGAAATTGGTTTTAAAAATGTTTTAATTAATTTTAAAATGTTTTATAAAACCGGTTTTAATAGGTGGCCAATCACACCTAGCTAAAAAAGATTGGTGGCGACTCCATGTCTTTTTACGAGGCCGTTTTCATACCCTCGACCTTTTATTTCAATCTAGAGGAATTAATTCGTCTTTTTCTCTGCTTCTATCTCCCCCTCACTCGAACGGGTCCCCGCGATTGGGATCACGTATCGACACCTTCATTTTTCTAGAGGAATTAAGTTGACTTTTCCTCATTTTTTTTAATGTCACACCTAACGAATAATAAAGTCTTGCGATGAGACTTGTTATTGTTATTTTTTTTAGGTTGCAACAGCTTGGCGACTCCACTGGGGACTTTTTTAGAGAGTCAGGCCATGAATTAGTTGTGTGTTATCTAAGTCTCGGTTTTGTTGGTTTAATTGGTTTTAATTTTAATTCCTATATTTTTAAAATAATAAAGAGAATTTTGAAAATAATAAAATGTTTTAAATATGTCCATCTTCATATGCATGCATATTATTATTTGTTCTCTGGTTATTTTGTTGCGTATATTTATATGTTTGCTTGACTGATGCCTTACATTGTTTGGTTTTAGTAGGGTATTTAGAATATGGGGTGTAGAATAGGTGGTGACAGGTTTGTTTTGTTCCTCCGCACACACTATGTTTGCATTTGCATAACATGAACTCTCTACCCGGGTTCCGTCCTTTTGAGTGGGAGTAAAGTAACAACGCCTTCGTGATGATCCTCTGTATGGGCTAGTGAAACACTTTCGGAGTATAAAGTACCTAATGCCTTCGTGATAATCCTCCGTACGGGCATAGGAAAATATACTCTAACGAATTGAACCCGCTTTTATCGGGGTGCCTTACTAGCCTTCACAGGCGACAGTGAGGAACAATTCGGGGCCTTAGAATCGATTCACCTTTATATAGTGAACCTAGGTGAAGCCATGCCGGATTTCTGTTAGATACCCAAAGTTTAAGAATACATGGAGGAACATTTCCAACCTTTTACCATCTTTCTATATGTTAGATTTTACAAATTCGGTGATGATGAACGAACATCATATTGCTCATAATAAATTTATTATTTTGTCCCAAAAGCGTCGTAATGCCGAAGCTCTGTTAAAATTTTTGAGACATTTTTTTTTAAAAAAGCATGTTTTTATTTATGTTATATTTGTAAATTCATTTCTTTACTAATCTATTTCTTTCTGTTTTCTTTTCTTTGACATGCATCATAGACATAATCATACACTTGGAGTTTATTGGCCTCAGGATAGTCATCAACCCAAAGGACTTTCATGCAGTGTCAGGTTATTTCAGTGATAGAAGATCATGCAGTAGTCAGGGCACGGTCGGAAAAAGATCAGAGGGAGGATGGTGATTGCCTGAAGAAAGATTATGTGTCAGTATTGCCAGAAAGGGTCAAAGTGGATTCCAGACAGAATAATCTCTGAGGGTTAGCTGACATTTAGAATCAGTGGAATGTATCAAAGAAAGAAGCCTTCACTCAAAAATATGGAGATATAGCACTCTTAATTCCGATTCGGGTCAATAGTGGGGTGATTCAGGCTATGGTACAGTTTTGGAATCCTACTTATAGATGTTTTACTTTAACAAGGAGGATATGACCCCACTGATTGAAGAATATTCAGCACTATTACGTATTGAATATCCTAATCCTGATCGGGTATATTTGAAGAAAGTGAAACCTTCAGGTTTTAAGAGGAAAGTGGCTAGGATCACAGGAATGGATACAACATGGGTTGAGAGTCATGTGGATACAAAGCAGAAAAATGGATGCATTCCGTGGGAAACACTTCGACAATTGATATTGGGTTGTTCCGACAAAGAAAAAGCTAGAGACATCTTCGCTCTAGCCATCTACGGATTAATCATATTCCCGAAGATATTGGGTTATGTGGATATAGCCGTGTTTGATTTCTTTGAAAAGTTGGAACAGAAGATCAACCCATCTCCGGCCATCCTAGCTAAAACTATCCGATCTTTGAATTTTTGCAAAAGGGAAGGACAAGGGAGAATCAAGGGATGTATACAACTCCTTTATATTTGGATTCAAAGTCACTTTTGGAAGATAGAAAAGGTTTCCTTCAAACCGTACATGAAGTCTTTAGTTCCGATTAGGGAATTCATTCAAAATGATTGGCCTGAAGACGGGGATAAAGAGAAATAGGTCAACATGTTCCGGAATCTAAAAGGGGAGATGGTGACTTGGAGAGCTCCATGGATGGTCCCTATGCCTATTATATACAAATGTGGAGACAACTCGGGAGTTCCACTACTCGAAATTTGTGGGTCTGTGAGTTATGCGCCTCTGTTGGTACAAAGACAGGTTGAGTCTCGGCAATTCACCCCTGTGACTCATAATCTAGGATCATCATAGCTCACTTATGAAGAGGACGAATATTCTGGAAAGGTGCGGATAGTGATTGAAGCATGGAAGAAAACTCCCCAGATAAAAGTGGCCAGATATGCCGACATCGTTGCACCTGATTACTGGTATGGAGGGAATTAAGGGTTAATGATAGACTGTTGGCATCAGATGGGGAGAGGTCCAGTTCATGATTTCGCCATCGAGGGAAATGCCATCAGAGCTAGAAATTGCAAGGGCAGAATTTGAAAAAGAAAAGGCCCAGATGAGCAAGGAGATTGCCCGACTACAGGAAGAACTTGAGGACATGAAAAATAGGGAATCAGCTCGAGAAAGAGAAAAGGAAAAGATCAAGATAAAAAGGGACACTGCTAAGGGTGATCTTCAGGAATTACATTTGGAGAACAAGAGGTACCGTTTCGACAGATTTGAGGTGACTCTCAAGACTTCAGGGGAATAGGAGCATGAGGTCAAAAACCTCAAGAAGGAGAATAACTACTGGAAAGAGAGAGCGAAGCATGAGGAAGCCCGAGCCAATCAATTAGAGAAGCAAGCTAAGAAAAGCTTACATGATGATGCTTCTGCTGACGCGTCAAGGGGTTGTGAACAAGTAAGGGTCAGATTGAAGAGTAGGGCAATCAAAAGGAGACTGTGAAAGAAAGTCCAAAATTTGCGGAAGTCACTATAGGACTAATTTTGTAATAGCACTTTGAAAGGCGAATTACGGTCTTATCTTAGGCAGTGATCTTTTTATTCTATCTGTGATGTATTTAGTTCCAGGAAATCAATGAAAGACCGTTCAGTTGAAATTATCCTGGGGCCAATACATTCAAATGCATTCATATTCTATATATTTTGTTTGTTCATTTGTACATTTACTCATATTTATAATCATTCATTTTTGAAATTCATTCATATTCATACACTTAACCACTTATTTATTCCTTTTACTTGTTAATTCATTCATATTCATACACTTAACCACTCATTTATTCATTTCGCTTGTTCATTCATTTACTCTTTCATATTCATATATGTAGTCATGTATTTATTCAATTTATTTGATTCATTCATTCACATTTAGTCATTCATTCATTCATTCATTTTTTATAAAGCATAAAAAAGATTGGTCAATAATATCTAATTCATGGTTTTCAAAACTAAAGGTACAATTGGTCGCACTTAGAAAGAATCAGATTTTCGACACCCTTACAATACTCGATCTCAAGCCAGAGCTATGGAAAACGATCAGCTTGCTAGAATTGAAAGAATGGAAAGAACTCAAAGGGAACTGTAGGAACAGTTAGTTAAATCTCAAGAGGAGTCTCGAGAACAGATGACTAAACTCATGGAAATGATGAGTGCCATAATGAAACAAAAAAGGCCGAGAGAGAATTCGACCACCGGGAAAAGGGTGGTAATTGAAGAGGATCAACTTGAAAACATACAGCAAAAGGGCCAAGAGATGCCTATTGGGGTAGCCTCCTATTTTTATATCCAGGCAGCTGCTTAGACACAGAACTATGTTCCCGGGAAGCGTAATATGGGAGCTGACCCAAATGATGTTAACGTTCCAGACTTAGAGGAACTAGCTGAAAAGGAAAAAGCAAAGATGACTGAGCTGAAGAGGGTCGAAATGGCAGAATCACAGAAAAAATATCAACTGTTGGAGGAGAGGCTGAGGGCCGTCGAAGAGGCGGAGTTATTTGGCAGTCTGGATGCTAAAAAGATGAGCTTAGTACACGATCTAGTAATTCCCCTAAAGTTCAAAGTACCAGACTTTGAAAAATATAATGGGACTACCAACCCATCAGCACATCTGACCATGTAATGTAGAAGAATGACGGGGCACGGTGATAATGAGAAACTGCTTGTCTATTGTTTCCAAGATAGCTTGACAAGGTCTGCAACCCGATGGTACAACCAATTGAGTCGTACCAAGATTTGTTCATGGACAGATTTAGCCAAGGCTTTCATGGAATATTATAAGCATGTATCTGATATGGTACTTGATAGGTTGTCGCAACAGAACATGGAAATGAGGATCACTGAGAGTTTCAAAGAATACTCACAAAGGTGGAGGAATTTGACCACACAAGTGCAACCCCCTTTAACTAGCAAAAAAACTACAGTGCTTTTCATCAACACCTTGAAAGCACCCTATTATGATAAATTGGTGGGGAGTGCCACCAAGGACTTTGCAGACATGGTAATATCCGGGTTTAAGTTTTTTTTGCCTGAATCTTGGCTTTCTTGGGTTTAGGGTATTTCAATTTGTTAGTGGGTTCAAAGGGTTTAACCCCTAGGGTTCTCTGATACCAACTGATGTGAACCCTAAGGGTTAAACCCTTTGAACCCACTAACAAATTGAAATACCCTAACCCCAAGAAAGCCAAGATTCAGGCAAAGAAATCTTAAACCCTTAGAAAGCCTGTTTCAAAGAACCTAGATTAAACTTGTAAGCTAGACCCTAAGAACTCTCGTTTCAAGAACCTAAGTTTGATAGGTTGAACGCCACAAAGAAATAATTCTTTGATAAGTTCCTAAGTTCTGTCAAGAACTAAAAAGAGTGAAACACTCACTTGAATAAATTCAATTCAATAGATTAATAATGGTTGTTGAAGTAGATGGCTAAACAAGGGTATTTATAGCCTCTCTATTAACCCTAATTCAACTAGCCTAAGAACTCCTAGTACAAATGAAACTCCTTGGCAGCCAAGGCTTACTACCTACATAATTAAATGAAAGCTTAACTATGGGCTGAACAAGCTCAAGCCCAATTCTAATTAAATTTAAAAGATGTTCATGTTACATAACATAGGCCCAAATGCCTAAGTAATTATAAGACTTAAAATAAGCCCAAATTAGCCCTCTTAATGTGCCACCTTGTGTTCTTGAATCACATGGCCCAAACTTGGATGCAAGCCCATCTTGCATGTTGAAGCCTTTCTTAAATAACTTGCAACATGGCCCAAGTGAATTCCACCCATTCTTTCCACGTTTCCTAGATCTTCTTGGATCTTGGCCCATATAGAAATTGCCATGGGACTGGGCCATCTTGGATCCTATCAGTTGGCATCTTAGATTTCAAGTCCAATGTAGCTGGCACAAAAGGAAGTAAGCCCAGTAAAGTTGGCATCGCGGATTTTAAGCCCAGTATAGCTGCCACAAAAAGAGATAAGCCTAGTGAAGTTGGCACGTTAGATGTGATTAAGCCTGATGTAGCTGGCAGTTATGGTTTAAGCCCAGTGAAGTTGGCACGTTAGATGTGATTAAACCCAATGTAGCTGGCACAAAAGAAAGTAAGCCCAGTAAAGTTGGCATCGTAGATTTTAAGCCCGATGTAGCTGGCACAAAAAGGAGATAAGCCTAGTGAAGTTGGCACGTTAGATATGATTAAGCCCGATGTAGCTGGCATAAAAGTGATTTAAGCCCAGTGAAACTGGCATAAAATTGATTTAAGCCTAGTGAAATTGGCATATTAGATAATATAAGCCCACTAAATTTGGTAAAATATAAGTTAATACCTTGCATTTGCATCATTTAGAAGCATTTGCACATTGTTGACCTTTGCATCTGCATCATTACATGAAATAGTTGCATCATCCGAGGATCTTTGCATTTGCATCATTTATAGGTACAAGCAGTTACACCATTCCATGAGCATCTGCATTTTACCATTACATTTACATCTTTCATGGATATTTGCATTTGTGTCATCTCAAGAAATTGCATCATTTCTAAGATCATCGCATCTTCATTATTGAGTGGTAACTATAATTACACCATTCATAGACCACTTACATGAACACGATTCATAGAGGCATCTGCATCATTATTGATATAGGCATTCGCATCATTCAGAAGCATTTGCATAATGTCAATCTTTACATCTGCATCATTCCATGAAGTAGTTGCATCAATATTGATCTTTGCATTTGCATCATTTAGAAACATTTGCATAATGTCAATCTTTGCATCTGCATTTGCACCATGAAGCATTTGCTTCTTATTCAATGTCTTCATATGCACCAAGAAATATTTGCATCAATCCAAGCCATTTGCATTTACACCATGAAGCATGTGCATCTTGTTAAAGACATTTGCATCTGCATCATGAAGCATTTGCATCCTCTCTCAAAGATTTCGGGTATAATTTTCAACATGTTTTCAAGAACCAATATCCAACTGTTTTAAAATTTTACTTTGGTGGCGATAGCCTAAGCTTTTGAAAAAAAAAAATCTAAAATTTTACTTTGGTGGTGATAGCCTAAGCAAACATCTAAAATTTTACTATTTTAAAAATTTACTTTGGTGGTGATAGCCGAAGCTTTTGAAAAAACAAATATTTGGTGGTGATAGCCGAAGGCTTTTGAAAAAACATCTAAAGTTTTACTGTTTTAAAAATGAGCAAGTCTTTGGTGGTGATAGCCGAAGCTTTTTGAAAAAAAATCTAAAATTTTACTGTTTCAAAAATGAACAAGTCTTTGGCGGTGATAGCCAAAGCTTCTGGAGGAGATATCCAGAATTTTATAGTTTTAAAAATTAGCAAGTCTTTGGTGGTGATAACTGAAGCTTCTAGACAAGACATTAAAAATATGATTTTATCCCCAAATTACATACATGTCATGTAAAAAGATATTTTTAAGCTCTGTTGGGTCTGCCAGAGAGTTCGATATCCTACAAAATGCCGTTTGTATAATTTCACCCCAAATTATATGCATGTCATTTTTCAAAAGCTTTGTCGGGTTGTCGGAGAGTTCGATATCTTGACACATGTCATTCATATAATTTCAAACCAAGATGAGACAAAGCTGCACCAAGGTAAAGTAAGGCCCTGAGACTTCCTTCGAGGTATTATCTTCTCTTGCAAATTGAACTCGTTTCCTTAAGACGGGTTAAGCCTTGATTAGTCAGGGAACTCAAGTTAAGGACAAACTTTATTGTTTTAGTCAAAGCCGCACCAAGGTAAAGTAAGGCCCCAAGACTTTCGTCGAGGTATTATCTTCTCTTGCAAATCAAACTCATTTCCTTAAGACGGGTCGAGCCTTGATAGTCAGGGAACTCAAGTTAAGGTCAAATTTTATTGTTTTAGTCAAAGATGCACCAAGGTGAAGTAAGGCCCCGAGACTTCCATCGAGGTATTATATTCTCTTGCAAATCGAACTCGTTTCCTTAAGACGGGTCGATCCTTGATTTGTCAGGGAACTCAAGTTAAGGACAAATCGTATGTTTCAAACAAAGCTGCACCAAGATGAGGTAAGGCCCCAAGACTTTCGTCGAGGTATTATCTTCTCTTGCAAATCGAACTCGTTTCTTAAGACGGGTCGAGCCTTGATTAGTCGAGGAACTCAATTTAAGGAAAAATTTCTTTTATTTTATTTTATTTTACAGTTTACAAAAAAAAAAAAAAACTCAATCAATCAAAATCAATCAAAAACTCAAAAAATAAACAAAAAAGGAAAAATGAATGAATCTTCCCTCTTATCCTGAGCATGTGATTTCACTAACCGGACAAAATTATTGTCTATTTTATCTTTGCCTGATTCCTGATTCTCAGCAATAGTCAAAGGGGGATAGCTATAGACACCTAATTTTGTCTAGGCCTCCTAAACCAGACAGATTCTCTTTTTCAACTTCCCGGGACGCAAAGAGACTTCCACCATTCCATAGATGGATCCCCAAGACTTTGTTTCGGAGGTCAGCACAAAAAGTCAACTCAAAAAAGTCAACCCGAAAAAGTCAACCACTAAAAAAGTCAACTCTCAGTTAAAATCAAGATTCAAAGTTGAATTGAACAATGGAGAAAGAATTTTGATAATCCGAGGTCTACAACGAAAGATATAGAGTTCGGAAGAGGATTGCAGAAATTCAATGTAGGGGAAGACCTAATCCAACAAATTTGGGGAAAACTGCAGAGATGGCCTGATTCGGTGAAATTGAAGCCCCAGTTGATAAATGATGAATAAAGAAAAATAGCCCAAGGCCCAGTTTGAAGTGGATCCCAAGGAAGAGCCAGTTAGAGCAAAAACGAAAAAACGAGAAAATTCTCGAGTTTGAAGAAGGAAAAACTAAATTGGAGGGGAATTTGATGGTAAAAATTGGGCATTTTCGGACCAACTCAAATTCAATATAGGACAAAGGAAGTAGAAAAAGAAAATCCGAAAATATTTTTCGACATATGCTATTTATATGGTTCCTCACATGAATAATCCATTTCATATAATGATGTATGCATGTGATCAAGACGTGATTATGAATATTTTATGATGATATCATTTTGTGATTTTGCCACGTCAAGTATGCCATATCATCCACCCACACGCCATGTCATTTATTCACATGCCATGTCATTCATTATGCCATGTCGTCATATTTCCATGTCATTCATTCACATGCCATGCCATGTCATTCATTATGCCATGTCATCCATATGTCATGTCATTCTTTCACATGCCATGCCATGTCATTCGTTATGCCATGCCATTCACATGCCTTGTCATTCATATTGCTATTTTATTCATATGCCATGTCCTCATATTGCCATGTCATCCATATGCCATGTCATTCATTCACATGTCATATCACCCATATTGCCATTCCATTCATTATGTCATTTCATTCACATGCCATATCATCCATATTGCCATGTCATTCATCCACATGCCATGTCATCATATTTTCCATGTCATCCATAGGCCATGTCTTTCATTCATATGCCATGCCATTCATATTGCCATGTCATCCTTATTGCCATGTCATTCACATGCCATGTCATTCATTCACATGTCATGCCATCTAGATTAGGCCATGTCATTCGCATGCCATGTCACTCATTTGTGCCATGTCATTCATTCACATGTCATGACATTCATTATGCCATGTCATTCATATGCCATGTCATTCACATGCCATATTATCAAAATTTGCCATGTCATTCGCGTGCCATGTCACTCATATGCCATGTCATTTTGTTTGCCTTGTCGATTTCATTCACATGACATTCATTCTTATTCCATGTCATTTATATGCCATGTCATTCGTTTGCCACATCAATTACATGCCATGACATTCTTCCTCATGCTATGTCATTTTCGTGCCATGCCATCTTCTCATGCCATGTCATTCGTACGCCATGCCATTTTGTTTGCCATGTCGATTTCACTCACATGACATTCATTCTTATGCCATGTCATTTAGCCTGCCAAGCTTAGGTTTGCCATGTCGATTTCGTTCACATGAAATTCATTTCTTTATGCTATGTCATAATTTCTTGTACCATGTCATAATAAAATGTTTGTCATACCATGGTACATATGCACGCTCATTTAATCTTTATCTTAGTACCATTTTTGCATATTCATGATCATTTTCTATGATTTTCAAAATACATGAAAAACAAATAACATTATTTTAAAATCAAGATTATTCTCGAGTTAAAATAATTCATGAGTTCTCTGTCGGGTTGCTGGGGAGGATATCATCAATTATCATTAACAACAGAATATCTTTCTTTCAAAAACAAGAATGATTCAGAGACTTTCTAAGTAAATAAAAATTTCTATGTTTTACCGGGTCTGCTGGGAATATAGAAAAATTTTGAGTTAATAAATTCCGTATCATTTTCAACTAGAAATGGGATTATTTTTCTTTAAAATGAGAATTATTTTAAAATGCCAATTTCGAAACTGATTTTCATAGAGACTCGATATAACACACGATTACTAAGGTATCGTTTCATATGGGCGTTGTGGGGGTGCTAATCCTTCCCCGCATGTAACCGATTCCCGAGCCCGCTTCTTTGATTTCTCTGGTTTAAAAGTGCAGACTTCGAAATTGGTTTTAAAAATGTTTTAATTAATTTTAAAATGTTTTACAGAACCGGTTTTAATAGGTGGTCGATCGTACCTAACCAAAAAAGGTTGGTGGTGACTCCATTTCTTTTTTGGGATCTTTTTCATACTCTCAACCTTTTATTTCAAGAGAAAATAAATTGTCTTTTCCTCTGCCTGTTGTTTTTCCTCACCTCACTCTAGCGGGTTCTCCCTTCTCGGGAGGATCACGTATCGACAGCGGTCATGGACGCGTTTTAGGTTACATCGCGTTTATCACCGTTGTGAATGTAATCAATACTATCGCGATCAATTACGGTGAATATCAATAGTGAATATTGACGGCAGAGAGCCGAAATTGAAAAATAGCGACCGTAACGTCGATTGTGACCATTATTTAAATCTCTGACTAAATTATAAATATTTTCGATAATTTAATTGGGATTTTTGGATTCAAAAAATTTTCTTATCTTAGAATTTAAATTTTGTACGAACAATTCGTGTCCTGTTGAAGGGTCATTTTTTAGACCATTTAGATAATGATGATGATTGAGAATTGAGTATATTTTAACTTAAGCATATGGTAAAAATGATTTTAAAGAAATTATATTATATCTTCCAAGACCTTTGGATTGACTTTTGAACAATAAACTACATAATCCAACAACAAAGAAAAAGAAGCGCATTTTGATCGTGTCAAATTTTAGGTAAAATTCTTCTACTCTCATCTTCTTGTTTTATGAGATAAATAAATATGTAAATATGGTATTTGTACGAAATATAAAAGAAGTATTGTTAGAAGAAATGTGGTTTGTGTTTTACTTTTAGAGTTTGGACAAATTGGGCTGTTCAAAACCATGGGAATGGGTAATGGAGTACAATAAGCAAATAGAATGAATCTATCTTTAGTTTTTCATGGGAAAAATTGAAGTTTCATTTAACTTAAACATTTTATATAGTTTTTGATTTTATAATACGAAAATTCTCATCTATATCATAATTTACTTTCCCATTTTGAATTTGAAACACCAATTTATTTTGATAATTTATGTTACTTGAACTTTAAAATATCAACTTATTTGATGATTTATATTATAAAAATTTGTTGAAAAAGAAAGATTATTTAATTCAAATTAAGAGTTTTTCAATGAAAGTTCCAATATTATTTTGATTAAAATTTAAAGTTATACTTTGAAAGAATTAACTTGAAACTTGTTTTCAAATTTAAAATGAAATTAAATAATATGTACGAAATTAAATTTAACTATAACTATTAGGAAAATATCAAGTGTGTTTGTTGATCTTGAGATTAATTTAAGCTTCTAAAAATATTTGAAATGATTTTAGTGATTTGTTTATACAATTCAAATTGTTTTATACTCATATAGTTTTAATATCTTTGCAAGTTACAAGTACAAAATACTTTTTTTTTTGTGATAAAATTATTATTTTACTTATATATATATATATATATTAAATTTTAACTTTTGATTAAAAAATAAAAAAATTAGAATAAAATTTATAATTAAAATTTTGTTTATAAAAAATTATTTAATTACAATTCAATCATTCTTATTTTTAGTATTAAAATCGGGTTATTACAAGTTTATGGTCTGGTTAGTCTTGGGTTTGAATCGTTTTAAGTTCGAGTCATTTCGGGTTCAGACCATTTCAATCTCGTATCATTTCGGATTCGGATTTTTTCGAGTTTGAGTTTTTAACTTTTGTTGTCAAATCAAGTTTGAACTTATTCGAATTCAGATTTTTTTAGATGAATTTTTATATTTGGTTCATTTTGCTATCTTTATAAAAAAATAATTCATATACTGTTTAAGGATATTTTTTAGATATTTAAATGATAATGATGACGACAATGAGGATTGGTTGAGATTTGAGTATTTTTGTTTACCTTAAAATTTGTAATCATATAAAGAACAATTCGTGATTTTGATAGATCATAGTTTAGTTTTTGCGGGCCCACTAGGTATGAGTGATGATGATATGACGATATTGTATTGATATATACTTATCAATTTTGAAATAAAATTAAAATAATATCAATATTATATCGTTTTTGTTTTTGTAACAGTTCGTATCGATTGTATTGGTTTACATCGATATTTATTGACATGTACTAGTATGTATCGATTAGTATAAAATTTTAATTTTTTTATAATTTTTTTTTTACTTATTTGATTCTTTTAATCAATTTCTAATACCTTTTTAGTCATAATAATAATAATAATAATTTTTTATAATTTAATTAAAAAATAAACTATATTTATTAAATTAGGCTATCAAATCTAATTAATAATAATTTATTATATATTTTTATATTTTTATATTTATTTATAATTAAAAATTTATAATTTTAAAATTTTATATTTAAATATAAACATATATATGTATGTAATTGAGATATATTTGTACATGTATATAATATATTTTTATTAAAAAACTTGAAAATAGACTTGTCTAAGGGTCGGGCTAACTGTCCAAATTTGAAAGCTCGTTCGCTATTTGGGAGGGCTTGAATAAAAATAGTAGGCTTGAAAATAGGCAAGCAAAAAATAAGGTCCGTTTAAAAAACGGACCGAGTTTTACTCCAACATTCAAGATTCGAGCCTTGTCCAAACTTTTTTTTATTATATAACATATGATATTTTTATTATATATTATTTAATTTATATCATATAAAGAATAAATACATATATATAATATTATAGTATAGTATAGTATAAATATTAAAAAAATAATAAGTTATGAATGTTTTAAAACTTTATAAAATAAAAAAGATTTAATTACTATAGATTAAATAAAAAAATAACATGCATATTTTTAATTCTTTTAGAAAAAAAATAATATAGGTGAATTTGGATTACCCATTTATAAATATGAGAAGGGATGAGCAAAATTTGAGATTTATACTTAAACTCGACCTGATGCGACCCATAAACACTTTTACTTAAAAATAAACTTTGTAAATATATAAAAATATTGATAAATCCAAAATAATATGTTAAAACAAGCCAATATCCATACGCATCGATTTTAAAAGAAAAACACGTACCGACTACTTTGATCCCACGCCCCAATGTAGATCCCAAAGCAAAAACATTCTCCTAAAAAATAAGTTAAGCTTAACAACGACAAGAAAACATTAAATATGGATGAAGAAAAGCCAACTTTAGAACTGGTAGATCCTACCTTAATTAGTTGAAATCAAATCCTTTCATTTTCGTTTCAGAATCACCAAAATACTTTCTATAAAGATTAATCTGCGTTGGCCATGGAGTTGCAATTGGTGCTTGTCAAGATCTTCCTGACTAGTCTATTGCTCGGCTTCATTACCCTCATCAAATGCCTGTTTGATGCTCTGTTATTGAACCCTGGGCGCCTTCGTTCCAGGCTAGAACAGCAAGGTATTCAAGGCCCTCCATCGTCCTTCTTGCTTGGAAATCTCCGGGACGTAGAGAAGATAAGACTGAAGTGGTCAAAATCATCGGAAGAAGGAGATCAAGAGATAACCCACAATTGCTCCTCCCTGATGTTTCCATTCTTCGACAAATGGAGAGAACAGTATGGTATAAAATATTCGATGCTGTTTATCACTAAATTTTAAGACCTTAGCTTAATAATTAGTTGATTATAGAGATTTAAATTGTGATCGCGGACGCATTTTCAATTGTGTAATTTTTATTGTGGTTGGAATGTAATAGATGTTATCGCGGTCAATTGCGATAAATATAGACGGCAAAACAATTGAAACCGCAAAATAACGACCGCGGCGGCTATTTAAATCTTTTGGTTGACTAGGTACTAATATGTTTTGGCTTCCAGGTTCAACTTTTATGTTTTCAACGGGAAACAAACAGATTTTGCACTTGAGCAGCCCAGAATTACTGAAGGAAATAAGCATAAGCACTTCATTTGCTTTAGGCAGGCCTCCGCTCAACAAGTGGCGCTTGAACCGATGTTGGGACAAGGCATACTAGCTGCAAATGGAGCATTATGGGCACACCAAAGGAAAATCCTTGCTCCTGAATTCTACATGGAAAGAGTCAAGGTATGTTTCCATCAATGCAAATTAATTTGACAATATTCATTGCTGACGCGTATTCGATCACGGAATGAATGCTATCGTGGTTAATTGCGATAAATATTGGCGGAAAGAGCCGAAATCGTAAAATAACGATAGTAACATTGCATTGCAGCCGTTATTTAAATCCATGATTCAACCATCCTTGAAGAGTTTTGAAATAGTACCTCTAAGACATGGTTTCAATTCCAACAACTCTGTTGACATCTGCAGGGTTTTGTGAAACTAATGGTGGAGTCCTCAATTACGATAGTAAACTCATGGAATAGTAAGATTGACAGTGAAGGTGGAGTTGCAGACATTAAGATTGACGATTATCTCAGAAGTTTTTCTGGAGATGTTATCTCAAAATCTTGTTTTGGGAGCAATTACTCCAAAGGAAAAGAGATTTTCTTAAAAATGAGCGCTCTAATAGATTATACACTTGCAAGAACTTTGTACCTGACAATTCCTGGAATGAGGTTCAATTTTTCGTTTTTTTTTTTTTTTTTTTTTCTTCTCCCAGTTCCTGACAATTCCTGCAAGAAAATGGTCGTGATGATTGAATTTGAAAATTTCAGATATCTTCCAATCAAGATCAATACAGAAACGAGAAGATTAGGGAAAGAAATCCGCAGCTTAATCTTGAAGGTTGTGAAGGAAAGAGAGGAAGGAGCAACAGAAAATGACCTATTACAAATGATCCTTGAAGGTGCTAAAAGCAATGATTCAGGCCAAGATGAAACAAATCACTTCATTGTTGACAATTGCAAGAACATTTACTTGGCAGGGTACGAGACAAGTGCAGTGACAGCATCATGGACATTGATGTTGTTGGCCTTATATCCAGAGTGGCAAGAAAAAGTTCGTCAAGTAATTCTTGAAATTTGTAGAAGTGAATTGCCAAATTCCGACATGCTCCTCAAGATGAAAACAGTAAGTGAACCATTAATCCCTAGACTTGTATTAATGTCAGGATTTAAATTTCGGTCACGTCGCGTTTATCGCAGCAATCGTAACATCGCGTTGTGGCCTTTATTTAAATCCCTTATTAGAAGAAATTGAATTTCTGATCTCTTATTTTATTGGATTAATTAATTGGCAGCTAACTATGGTGATTTATGAGGTACTACGGCTCTATCCTCCTGCAAGTTTAATGACTCGGGAAGCACTGGAGGACATCAAAATAGGGGATATTAATGTGCCTAAAGGGGTTAATCTTTGGATAATGGTAGTCACACTTCACCAAGATCCTAATATATGGGGACCTGATGCTGATAAATTCAATCCTGAAAGATTTGCCAATGGAGTTACTGGGGCATGCAAGTTTCCTCATGTATATATGCCATTTGGTACTGGATCACATACTTGTTTGGGACAATACTTTGCCATGGCAGAGCTCAAGGTTCTTCTTTCTCTTTTATTGTCAAACTTCAGCTTCTCTCTCTCACCAAGATATAAACATTCTCCAGCTATGAATTTGATTATGGAGCCTCGGTATGGTGTGGATCTCCTGGTCAAGAAGCTCTAGATCACTACTGTGGATTATTCCTATTACCTTTGTTATTTGTACTTATCAATAATTACTTTCACAATTCAAACTTGCCGATATAACCTTTTGTTTTATGGTGAATATCTGGCATATTTTTATTGGAAGAAAGAAAACAATAGCAGCCACAATACGAAGTTTCGATCGTTATTTTGCGGTTTCGTCTACCTACGCCACTGATATTCACGGTCGATATTTACGTAATTGATCGTAGTAACATTCATTATGTCCGCAACCACAAATAAACACGATGCGACCCAAAACACATTCACAACCTCAATTTAAATCTCTGATAAAGACTGGATAAGGTTTCTTAAAGTAAGCATCTTGTACGTGCTTGTTATATATGATTATTAAGTATGTGGTTTCTTGTAATTTTATTTTCAAGTTGAATTTTTTTTATTATAATTTTATTTTATGTCGAATGCTTATCGTGATATTAGAGTCTAAATTTGGTGCGTTCTAATTATCTGTCATTACTTATGTGTTTGTTAACGTGGTAGACTTTTTTCTAGTTATTAATAGTAGGTCTACACGAAAGGAAGAGTATTGAGTGGTATTCTGCTATAATAAAATCTAATTTTTTTGTAGCAAATATGATCCAATTTCTTTTAAATTGAGTTGTGCAATTCACATTTTTATCATTTTATACTAATATTTATCGAAACTTGACTAATACATAACTTATTTGATTCAGACTCCATAAGAGAATATGGTAAAAGGCACTCGGTGCGGAGGGATGCCTCTCGGCTCTCAACCATGCTTCCAAATGGAGGCTCAATTTGAATGAATAACAGCACAAAATCCAAACTGAAGTTGAAGTAACAAGAAACCTGAGATCAATCTAATAATTCTTTACCTGTAATAACTTGAATTTATTATTGACCGTGTACAAAATACAAAATAACCAAATAATTCATAAACTTGTTTTTCCTCTTCAATCAAAATTTTAAATTTTAAGTGCGAATTTTTGTAGGTTGTGGCACCAAGAGTTCGCAAGCATTGTTGATCATCTGGGGGTGTCATAACGTGTCCTTCGCGGGACCTGCTTTATGACGTTAAAAAATAAATGTAAGAAAGAGAAACAAACGACTTAATTTCTCATAAATAATATTGAGGGTTTGAAAACATTATCGAAAAAAGAAATGGAGTCGCCACCAATCTTTTTTGGCTAGGTGTAATCTGTCACCTATTAAAATCGATTTTGTAAAATATTTTAAAATTAATTAAAATATTTTGGATAAACCAATTTTAAAGTTTGCGTTAAAAATCAGAGAAAAACAACGGCGAGTCCGAGAATCGGTTACGCCACGGGGAAGGATTAGCACCTCACAACGCCCGTTCATGTGTTATCACCAATCTCAATGAATGTCGGTTCTTAGATTCGATATTTAAAGATAATTCCCATTTAAAAACAATCATTTTATTTTGAGGATGATACGAAATTTATTATTGTAAAAATTTTCTATATTCTCCGGCAAACCGGTGAAACATAGAATTTTTATTGTTTTGGAAATCCCCGTACGTATCACTCTCTTTTTAGAAGGGTATTCCTTCATTAATAATAATTAATGAAGACTCCCCGGCAACCCGACGAAGGATTCATGATTACATTAACTTGGGGATATTACCTTATTTAAAAAAAAAAAAAATCAATTTTCAAATATCTGAATGATCATGAATATGCAAATTATCACTAAGGCACAAATATAAAACATGCATAATTATCATAGCATGGCAAACATTTTATTATGACATGGAAAAAAATCATGGCATGGCATATAATTTAGCACATGACATATAATTTAATACATGGCAAAATTCATTAAATGACATCATCATAGAATATGGTATATCAATCAAAATAACAAGATTAAGATATTAACATGGACATCGGTTCTAGAATGACATCATCATGAAATATGCATGAACATGGAATATTATGATTAAGATAGCAATATAGACATCAATCTTAGAATGATCTCATCATGGAATATGCATGAACATAGAATATGCATACATCATTATTTTAAAATTCTTTTTTCATGGATTTTCTTTGTGGATAAATGACATGTGTTGGAAAATAATACCGTACTCTCCGGCAAACCCATCAAAGTTTGAAAAATAATTCTTTCACATAACATTTATATAATTTCGAGTAAAACAAAAACTGTACTTTATGATTTCTGAAGATGTCCGACTACCTTTGAAAGAAACTTAAATTGGAATTCAAAACTGAAGGATTCTGGGCACGAATTTTTACTCGGATTAAGGGATATTCGAATGCCCTTGATTGGCATTCGAATACCTCTAAACGACCCTCAATGCAAATGATTTTTGAAAGCCAAAACAAGTTGAAAAATGATGCAATTTTTGAAAGAAAGGCAAAAGTGGCCAAATGGTGCCTAGGGAAAAAATCCTAGTTTGCTCGATTTTGAAAGCTCGGATTATCTACCCATGACTCGATTTTCTTTAAAACCAATTTTTGAACTTCAAAACACCATGGAAACAACCTCGAAACAGTAGCCACAATTCTCAACATGCCCCTCCCTATTTGTACAAAAAAATGAGACCTTTGCTAGCTTTAAACCTAGCCACCCAAAACTCGGTTTTAGTTACCTATTTTTTTAGCCCCTTATAAAAATTCAAAAAAATCTAAAAAAGTCAGTTTAGGTTCAGCTAATGGTGAACTAAAAGAGGTAGAAACAGTTTTTTATTTGGACAAAAAATGCATAGTGAAAATATTGCCTGAAATCAGCATATCCAACTTGCAAAACATTATTTTCTCCAACTAGTTTGAAAAATAAGTTTTGGCTATGGATCATTGATTGATCCTAACCAAAACCATGCTGGAAATGAGTTGAAAACATGATTTTACAGAAAGCAAAATGGTTAGCTCAAGGCTAGCCCCTTGGATGTAAATCCGGCTATCGCCATCACTTGGTAAAAACCAAGATCATAAAGCTCAAAATCATTTTTTTCCAAGAGAAATAAGCAATATAAAGCACACAACCAGAAAGGTATATATATGTATATATATATATATATATATATATATATATATATATATATATATATGTTGGCTCCTTGGACGTTAACCCGGCCTAACCAAATCACTTGGTGAAAACCAAGATCATCAAGCTCAAAGACCTTTTCATTTCATTTTTTTTAAAGTAAACAAAAGAAGGTCATCTATCCTACCATAATAGAACAACCCACATCCAATAGCAAGCAAGAAAAATGGCGCTGGCATAAGCACACCAAAGGCCTATAAGTTTCAGCCAAAGCAAAAATATGTAGGAAAAAGTTTTGCAAACTTTGTTATTTTGTGAAAAAAGAGAAGAAAAAGAAGAAGAAAATATCTTTAAAACCTTTTTAAGAACCATTTATTTTGAAGAAAAGAAGATGAAAATAACATAGAAAAGGAGAAAATAATGACATGAAATGAAGAGAAAATCGAGAAGAAGAGATAGCTACCTAGTAAAGCTTTCAAGAACTCAAGCCTTTCAACCTTTTTTTTTCTCCTTTTCCTCTCTTCCATTCCTTTTCTCTTTGAATCAAATGGTCGAATCCTCTTTCAAGAAATGAGGGCTGCCTCCTTTGTTTTAGTGTTGGCCGAATATGCATTGCTAAATATCCAAAGTCAAGCTTTTTTCATTTCTCAAATGGTCCCCCCTTCCACATGGCTATCTTTCCTATAATTGGGGACCAAGTTTCATTACCATTGGTCCAAAATGCCATGTCATGTACTCTTGTCCTCTCTCTCTTTATTTCTTTTTTAGCCACTTGGCTTGATCATGTTGCTTAGCCAAAAACATCTTCCTAGTGGCATTTTTTTTAGCCATTTGTCTTCATCACATGGTTTTCACATGACCTTCACATGGCCTTAGCCAATGATCTTTCATCCTTCCATTAAGATTGCTCCTTATTGGCCAAAAATGTCACCGATTACTAAAAGGTGACTTATGTCCCTTATTTTTGAAAGCTATCCACCTATTTGCCTCTATGCCATTTGATCATATTTTCCTTGTCTCCCTCTCCCTTGGCCGACAATCCCCTAGAATATTCTAGTGTCTCTCTCTTTTTTTAGCCAATTGGTCATTCCTCGGATTTTAGGTGAAATTGCATTTTAGCCCCTAAACTTTACCTATTTGCATTTTGGCCCCAATATTGGGTTTTTCTTATCCAATTCATCCTACCCAATATTAAACTCAATTCCGAAAAGTTTCACAATTTTTCGAGCTCATTTTCTATTTTTACGGATTTTAGGTAAAATTACGTTTTAGCCCTCTCAATTTAGCCTTTTTGCATTTCGACGCCAATTTTTGGTTTTTCTCTCTCATTTCCTTATTTTCATCCTAAAACTTAATTCTAGAAAGGTTCACAACTTTTCGAGCTCGTTTTCCATTTTTTGGGTTTTTCCAAAATTGTATTTTAGCCCCCGAAACCTTGTTTTTACTCGAACTGGGCCAATTTTATGGATTTTTTTTTTCATCTCCTTTGCCCCATACTGAGTTGAATTTGAGCCTATTTTGCCCAATTTGTATACCCGAATTCCTTTTCAATTTGATCTTCCCCCTTTTCCCCAAAATTGGTGTAGACATCTAATTTTGTCCGTACCCCTAAATCAGGTACATTCTCTTCCTAAATTGATGTTTCATAATGCTAAAAGGCTTTTCTCATCCTGCAGGTAGTCTTCTAAGTCTTAGTCTAAGAACGCAGAAAGAAAAGTCAAACTAAAAAAAAAGTCAACCCCAAAAAATTCAACCTCAAAAAAGTCAATTCATTTTCAAAATCAAGATTTGAGGTTCAATTGAAAAACAGTGAAAGAATTTTGATAATCAGAGGTCTACATTGAAAGATATGGAGGTCGGAAGTTGGGTTACAGAATCTCTATAGAAAGGAAACCCTAATTCAGGAAATTTAGGGAAAAGTGCTTAAACGATCAAATTGGTCAGAATTGAAGGTCTCAAATGAAAGATAAGAACTGAATACGGGTAATGGAGAAGCAACTTGGAAGAAAAACTGATAAAAAAGTCAATTCGAAAGAAAATTGAGAATTAGTATTTTTTGGTGGATTTCGATGAAATTTGGAAGAATTACAGAAATGGCCCGATTCAGAAGATCTAAAGCCCTTAATTGAAGAGAAATGATTAAACAAGGATAGCCCAAGGCTTAGTTTGAAGAAAATCTAAAAATCGGACTTGTTTTGAGCAAAACCGGGTTTCGGAGTTAAAAAGGCAAAATTGGAAAATGTGGGAAAATAGCAAATGAACTCCAAAAATTCTAAAAATTTTCAAATCTCATTCTTAAATCATTTCGAAGAGATTAGAGAAAGAAAGTCTTATTCGGACTTCATTTGCAAAATGGCCAAATGCTAGGTCTCTTATGTAGTAATTCAAATAGATAAATCTCGAAAAAATAGGAAACGAGTTCCAAAAATTCTGAAAATTTGAAAATCTCATTTTTAAATTATTTGGAAGAAATTTGCGAAAGAAAATCTTGATTCAGAGTTCGTTTGCAAAATGACCAAATCCCGGGTCCCCTATGTAGTAATTCAAGCAGATAAATCCCGAAAAAGTAGCAAATGAGCTCCAAAAATTATGAAAACTTCCAGATCACATTTTTAAATAATTTGGAAAATTTTGGTGAAGAAAAATCTGGATTCGGAGCTCTTTTAAAAAATGGTAAAGTTCGGATGCATAAAAGTAGCAATTTCAGAAATAAATCCGAAATAAATAGCAAATGGACTCGAAATTTTTTGAAAACTTCTAGAATTCAATTTTTTATTATTTTGAAAGTATTGAAAAAATAAAATTCAAATTTGGAGTTCGTTTACAATTTATTTAGGTTCGAGGGGCAAAAAGGTCATTTCACCAAAGAAACAAAAAAGGGTAAATTTGTAATTGATGAAAATATGAAAGAAGAAGGAATTGATGGGATTTTTTCATCCCTTGGTCAGCCAACATAGAGGAGAAGAAGGAAGCTTGAACAATTTAATTCCCTAGTCACTATCAAGCCACATGCTACCACTAACACCTTTCAAATGGTCCCCCCTTCATCCAATGGCTTAGGTGCCTTGTAGGAAAGTTGAATGCACCATCCAATGGCCAAGTTTAAATGACAAAATGACATTTTTATTTGTCATAAAAGAACACTCATCTAATGGCCAAGAATGGAAGAAAAAAGATGAACACAATTCATCCAAGGGTGAGCATCTATTCGGTTGAGTAAGGGAGTGCATGGGATTATCTCTTTTCATCCAATGGCTTAGGCCATCTACAAGGGCTGAGTACACATGTTGAGGGCTGGATTTAATCTACAAGATGTCATTTTTATTTTGGCCTCATCCAATGACCAAGAATGGAAGAGCACAACTCATCCAAGGGTAGGCACTCAAGAGGGGCAAGCAAGGGAGTGCATGGGATTGGTCCTCTTTTGCATCTAAGAGCTAAGGTTACTACAAGGGCTGAGTACACATCTTAAGGGCTGCTATCAATTGGCAAGATGACATTTTTATGTTGTCATCAAAATATCTTAATCTAAAGGCCAAGATTGGAGGAGAAAAAGTGCAATTCCCATCCATGGGTTAGAGGACCATTCGTCGAAGGCTAAAGGGAGGGGGAGGATTTCATTTTTTCAGAGGTCTTTTGGCTGGAAATAGTAGCTAATTTGGCAAAGAAAAAGGTTTTGAAAGAAACAAAAAAAAGGTTTTCAATAGAGAGCTTGAAGGTAGTCATCTCTACCAAGCTCTAGCATAGCTTTCATTTTGATTTCCATGGTCTTTTCTTGATTTTTATATCATGTTTTCATACTACATTTTTCATATAAATAAAGTTTTTTAATGTTTACTCATGTTTTCATCTCTTATTCTTCATTAAAATGGTGGAAAACAATTTTTTTCTTATGGTTTCATGCCATGGCCGAATATGTCTTATTTACTTGTCTTGGTTTTTCCTTTTTTTTTCTTCCTTGCATGTTGTTGTGAAAAATGATTTTTACAAGGTTTTTTAGAGTATTCTAAAGTTCTGATTTTTTATAAAATATGAAGCAAAAAGGTTGAAATGGCTACATGATCTTGGCTAGACCAAGTGACCATGGTTAAGAGAGAGGCTATGCCCATTTTTACCTACCATGAAGCTCACCTTATTTTTTATTTTGCAAGGTTTATTTTTTGTTTTTTTTTTAGATGGAAAGGCTTCATGATCTTGGCAAGACCGAGTGATTATGGTTAGGTGAGAGGCTATGCCCATTTGATACCAACCATGGAGCTTAACTTTCCTTGTTTTACTTACTAGTTTTGCTTGCTATTTGTTTTGCATGTCTATGTTAAATCTTATATATATATATATATATATATATATATATGTTCTTTACATCATTTTCTATGCTATATCTACTTATATATTTCATTTCCATGCTTGATATTGTATCCTTGCATATTCGGCCATTGTTGTTCATATGTTCATGTTGTGCATTTCTTTCATATATCATGTCTTACATGTTTGCATTTTCTTCGTTTTGTTTCATGACCATTCGGCAATTTCATTCTTGTATGCCTTGCATGTGCATTTTCTTTTTGCTTCTTAACTTGTTTGCATCTCCATGTCATGAACTTGTACATTTTGATTTTAGTATGCCATGTGCTCATGAAAATGCTATGATAAAATGCCATCATTTTCTTTCATGACCATTCAACACTTCTCATTTTGTATGCCTTACATGTATATTTTCCTTTTGTTTCTTAACTTGTTTTCATTTCCATGCCATGAGCTTGTGCATTTTGATTTTCGTATGTTATATGCTTATGAAAATGTAATGACATTATGCATATTAAAATGATTTTTCATGTACTTGTGTCATTTAGGATTGCATTAGAGTCTCATGTGATCATTTGGCCTCTTCATGTATCCCTTGCCTTGTCATGCATTTGCATTTTGTTTAGGTAACATGCTTTGCATTATCATATCTTGAATTTGTGTATTAGTTGCTATTTGTTCCAGAATTGACATTAGTTTCATGAGTCATTGTATGTTCATAGTCTTGTTATGTATGTTCATTACATTTTAGGTCTAGGCCATATTAATATGGCCATACATATTGAGTCTTAAATCACATTGGTATTGTCATGCATTACTATGCTATTTAGGTCTTAGGTTACATCAGCATTTTCATGCATATTCATAACATATTAGGTCCAAGTCACATTTACATTATCAAGCATTGCATGCATATTGAGTTAAGATAGCATTTATTGCCATGCAAATTCATGCTAGGCATTTAGGTTGCCATGAATTGTCATGCATTTCATTTGCTATATTTTCATGCATTCCATGTCATTGCCACTTGATTTGTGACTTAGGCCAATTAATGGCTCAAAGTCATGCTCTCTTGAGCATACTTGTGAAAAATTTAGGAATTGTCAAATTGATTATTCCACCTTTGTGATTTTTTTTTAATTAGCCAATTTTTGTCCAAGGTTTTTAAATGTTTAGATACTATCCTTAGGTCTTTCGGATGATCCCCAATAATTTTTACTTTGATTTTTGAATGAATTCATCAAAGGCAAAAAATAAAAATAAAAAATTTGTGTTTTGACAAAGCAATTTTTTTCACCTAGTACTTGAACTTCTCTGCTTTTTCTGGGCAGTCATCTTTAATAAAAAAATTAAGCCAATTTTTTATCATGTAGTTTTACATGTTCTGAGTCTCCAGTACATTGTTTTAGATTTTTTTGAATTTTTAAAAATAGGCTAAAAAAATTGTGCGGCAAAATCGGATAGTAGAGGCAGATTTGAAATCAAAAGAGGAATAATGGTTGAATTTGGCTAAGGCATTTAGAGGGGGTTGGTTAGAAGATTTAGGTACTGTCTTAGGGTAGTTTCTAAGCCTTTTTAAACTTTAAAAATGATTTTATAAATCTCGGGTTAATGGTGGTTTAGTCCGGGATTTTAAACTTAGGAAATTAGAGCCACTAAGGATTTTAATTTTTATTCAAGTTTTCCTAAAAATTGTTTTCAAACAATCACAAAGTTTTATTTTTTTTTTAGAAAATCTAATTTTGACATGATATTTTCCTAAGGTAGCCAGATATCTTTTTAGATATACAGATTTCTTTATTTAGAGGAAAAAATACATTTTCATGCATTTCATTTTCCATGTTCATGCATTTTATTTAAATGTGTGATTTTTGCTATGATATTTTCTATGATATTATTATTATTTTAATTCACATTTTATGCCATATGATTTTGAATGTTTCATCATATCCTATGATTTTTATTTAGTTATTTTTGTCATAATGTTTAGCATATACTATGTTCATGCATTATTATTTTTATTTTCATTTTCATGCATATTATATGTTAGCATTATTTTAATTTCATCTTATTTAGATCATATTCCATGTCATTTAGGTTATTTTATTTATAACATGCCATGCCATTTAAAATATGCCATATCATTTAAAAATTGCCATGTCATTTTAAATCATTTTATCTCATTTAGAATATACCATGATACTTAGGACTTTTCATTTCACCTAGAATATACTATGTCATTTAAATTATGTCATAACATTAGGTTGCATTTTATTATCTAGACTTTGCCATGTCATTTTATTTACGTCATAAATGTTCATATTTTAAAATGTTTTGAAAAAGATAATGATTTTCATAAAAATAAAGATATTCCTGAGTAAAAATAATTCATGAGTTCTCTACCGGGTTTGCTGGAGGGAATATCATAAATTATCATTAATAAAGGGATATCTTTTTTTCAAAAAAAGAATGATTCAGAAAGTTTTCCAAATGAATAAAAATTTCTATATTTTGTCGATTTTGTCAGGGAATATAGGAAAATTTTGAATTAATAAATTCTGGATCATTTTCAATTAAAAATGGAATTATTTTGGAAATTAACTAGAAATACTAAATTAAAAACCAACTTTTTACCGAGACTTGAGATAACACACGATTAATAAGGTACCGATTTATATAGGTGTTGTGGGGGTGCTAATCCTTCCCCGCACGTAACCGACTCTTGAACCCGCTTCTTTGATTTCTCTAGTTTATAATGCAGACTTGAAATTGGTTCTAAAAATGTTTTAATTAATTTTAAAATGTTTTATAAAACTGGTTTTAATAGGTGGCCGATCACACCTAGCTAAAAAAGATTGGTGGCGACTCCATGTCTTTTTATGATGCTGTTTTCATACCCTCAACCTTTTATTACTTCTAGAGGAATTAAGTCATCTTATCCTCTGCTTCTATTTCCCCCTCACTCGAACGGGTCCCCGCGATCGGGATCACGTATCGACACCTTCGTTTTTTCTAGAGGAATTAAGTCAACTTTTCCTTCTTTTTTTAATGTCACGCCTAATGAATAATAAAGTCTTGCGATGAGACATTATTTTTTTAGGGTATCGACAGCTTGGCGACTCCACTGGGGAAATTTTAGAGAGTCAGACCTAAAATTAGTCATGTGTTATCAAAGTCTCGATTTTGTTGGTTTAATTGGTATTTAATTTTAATTCCCATATTTTTTGAAATAAAAGAGAATTTTGAAAATAATAAAATGTTTTAAATATGTTCATATTCATTCACATGCATTTTATTATTGTTTTCTAGTTATTTAATGTTGTATATTATAATTGCTTATTGGTTAATGCGTTACACTATTCTTGATCTTTGTTTTAATAAATTGTTGGGGTATTTAGGATAAGGGGTGTAGAATATGTGGTAAAAGGTTTGTTGTTCCTCCACACACACTCACTTGCATTTGCATAACATGAAATCTCTACCCGGGTTCCGTCCTTTTAAGTGGGAGTAAAGTAACTACGCCTTCGTGATGATCCTCCATATGGGCTAGTGAGACACTTTTAGAGTATAAAGTACCTAAAGCCCTCGTGATGATCATCCATATGGGCTTAGGAAAATATACTCTAACGAATTGAATCCACTTTTATCGGGGTGCCTTACTAGCCTTCACCGGCGACAGTGAGGAGCAATTCGGGGCCTTTAGAACTGATTCACCCTCATATAGTGAATCTAGACGAAGCCATGCTAGATTTTTGTTAGATACACCGAAGTTAGGAACACATGGAGGGACATTTCTAACTTTTTATTACCTATTTTTACATCTCAAATAAGTTTTGTAAATCGGGCAAAGATGAACGCACATCGCCCGTAATAAGTTTAATATCCCGCCCTGAAGGTATCGTGATGCCTAGGTGAGTCGATAATATTGGGGCAACTATTCACTAGCTTTTTAAAATTGAAAATATCAAAACATTCTTTTTCAAACATATTTGTATTTTGCACATTTCATTCATGTGTGAATAGAGCATATACATTTATCGTTGTATTTTTTATCTCATTCTTTGCAATAAATAGTTGGTAATAATAATCTCATTTGGTGATTTCATAAACCGGTAGTGTTACATGAACATTTGCATATTGTATCATAGTAGGATCCATTATTCCGAAATTCTTTTGAAAATAATATGTGTGGTTTTTCATAGAGAAAACATGTTTCAAAAAATTGTATATTAAATGTGGATGCAAATCTTGCATAATGAGATTTTTGAATAATCAAAATTTGGTCCCACCATTTTTGTGTAGCCATTGATTTCTTTGTATATACTTTTGTGTTAATTCATTTATTCTTTGCATATATCATTTTGACATCATGTTACAGTCATAAGTATGTATGCTCATTCATTGTAGAATAAAATCATAGTTAGCATAATTTTTCTGTATATATCCATGCAGTAATTTGCTTATTCTTTACATGCATTATGTTGGCATCAGGTTGCACACATGGCATACATAGTCATGATAATTTCTTTAAATGCTTCATGCATTCATCATCAGTATATCCATGCATATAGGAATAGAGTATGTACATTCATAATTGTATTCTTAAATCTCATGACATTTTCATTTGCATGAAAGGGGTTCGAGATATGAGGAAAGAATTGGAGGAACGAGTGGGTGCTTTGGAACGAAATCAAGAGGAGTTTGGACATGAACTCCGGGAGTTGAAGAAGCAGCTTGTCAAATTTATGAAAATGTTTTGACGATATGGGTAAGAGTAAAGGGGAATTTTCTCAGGGTTCTTCATCATTTTTGGATCAACCAAAACCTTTAAGTCCAAAACGTACAATCCTTGCTAGATCCTGCGCTTGCCAGTGTTACAAAGGGTGCAACCCTGATGAAATTGTGGACAAAATCATGAAAATGATTAAACCAGAGAGCCTGATACCAAAGATAGACATCACGGATCCTTTACCATACCTGCAAACTGTTCTAAGTCCAAACCAGTATCCCTACCATACTATGGCTCAATTGTCCACTGGGATGATCACTACGGGACCCCTGAATCCCACTCCATCACCACCAACTGGCAGTTCGTACCATTTCCCTCATCAATCACCTTATCAAGCATCCGAGATAGAAACCTTGAATTATATACAACCTCCAAGGGTCCCAAGTTCAAATCCATACCCCTGCCTTATTTTTTCGCCATCTCCCAATGTGAACACTCCGATGCAAGCCTTAGCGCCACCATCAAGTGCCCCAACTCCTAGGCCCTGTGTGACTAAGAAACAACCACGGGATAAAACCCAAAGGTATTTTGATCGTATTCTAATCAACTATCAAGAACTTTTCCCAATGTTGGTCAGAAATCACCTAGTTGCCTATGTGCCGTTGAAACCCCTATCACCACCATACCCCAAGTGATATAACCCGAATGGAAGATGTGATTATCATTGTGGAACTGTTGGGCATAGCATTGAGCACTACAATGCACTCAAGAACAAAGTACAATCTCTTATAGATGCCAAGTGGTTGGATCCAACGATGCTGATTGATAGAGGACCAAGAAAGGGTAATTAGGATTGGGAGATTTAAGGTAATGATGTGGAAGGACTTCGATCTTATATGATGTAATAGGATTTCACATTTTCAGCAGCCGGCTCTTATAGCCTTAGGATGCTAGGAAAAATAAAGTGCTTGTACAGACAGTTTTAACAACTGCTCATGATTTTGTAAACATGGTTTATACGATTATGAATGTTGATTTAGGAATGAATTGGTTGTGCTTCAATTTATGAGATGTTGATGATTAAGTTCCTCCAATTCTTATTTCCTCCGTGATATCTTCCCTTTTGCATTTTACATCCGATCAATTATTTGTCATACCATACATTCATACATGCATCTTGGTAGCATCAGGTGGTATTCATGACAAACATAATCAGCATGATTTTTTTTCTATATGTCCATGCACTAATTTGCTTATTACATACATCATGTTAGCATTAGGTCGCATTCATAACACACATGGTCAGAATGAGTTTTGTTGTATATACTCTGTGTCAATCATTCATTGTTTACATGCATCATAATTGACATCATGTTGCATTCATAATGTATATGATCATTCATTGGGAAATACGCTGAAATATACATGGTCATTCATTACATATATCCATGCATTGATATGTTTATTCTTTGCTTGCAGCATGTTGGCATCGTAATTGTATTTATTGCATTTATAGTCAGTAGTTTCCATTATATAGGTCCATACTTCTTCACATGCATCAAATGACAATCATGGCTCATTCATCATGACATGCACTTGGGGGGAATAAAACAGAAGTTGGTTTGGCTTTAAGAGTTTTGAAGAAGCTTCCATTTCAAATCATAGGTATAAGAAGTACTGAGTACCTTTCCAATATAGGCTAGAGCTATGGAGAATGAACAGGTTGCCCGAATGGAAAGAATGGAAAGGGTACAGGAAGAATTGCGAGAACAGCTGGCAAAGTCTCAAGAAGAATCTAAGGATCAGATGACTAAATTGATGGAGCTGATGTCCGCTGTAATCAAGGGAAAAGGATACACTAAAAACTTTGCCTCCAGAGAAGGGTTAGAGGCACAAAAGGGTCAGAATAAAGTCGTAATGATGGATGGGCAGAACACAGTTAACCTCAGCAACACCCTGAACTTAGACGACCTAGCTGAACGGTAAAAGTTGAATATTGTTGAGCCAAATATGGCTGAATGGACAAATTCTCGAGGAAAATATTAGTTGTTGGATGAAAGGCTTCGGCCAGTAGAAAATACAGATGTATTCGGGAGTGTGGATGCGAAATAACGATGCTTGGTCCTCAATTTAGTCATTCCTCCTAAATTCAAGGTCCCTGACTTTGTGAAATATGACGAGACGACCGATCCATCAACCCACATCACTATGTTCTACCGAAAGATGGCAAGTCACATAGATAATGATAAGCTTTTGATTCAGTGCTTTCAGGATAGCCTCAACGGGTCCGCAATTAGGTGGTATAGTCAGTTGAGCAAGGATTAGATTTGCTCTTGGAATGATTTGACAAGGGCTTTTCTAAACTAGTACAAGCATGTGACCGACATGACACCTAACCGTTTCACCATGCAAAATATGGAGAAAAAGGTTATTGAGAGCTTCAAAGAGTATGCTCAGAGGTGGAGGAACATGGCCACCCAAGTACAACCACCCTTAACTCAGAAGGAAATCACTGCCCTTTTTGTGAATACACTACAGGCCCCATACTACGATAGACTTGTTGACAACACCACGAAGAATTTTTCGGATGTGGTAATCTCCGGGGAAATGATTGAAAATGCTATCAAAGCTGGGAAGCTCGAAAGAGGTAAAACATTTAATGTAGAGAGAAACAGAACGTCCAAAAAGATAGAGGAAGATGTCCAAGCTGTGGGAGACTTTGCCCCGTATATTCCGTTACTTCATACCAACCACCCTGTCCTTCTATGAACTATGTATCCCAGGGTTCATACTTATACCCGATGGCCTCTCAGAATCCAGTAAATTTTCAACCTTTTGTCAGCCAGAGGAAATCAAAGAATATCCAAAAAAGAGATCAGTTTGAGCCATTCCCCATGTCTTACTCTGAACTATGGCCCCAGCTGGTCGAAGAGCAACTCCTCACTAAAATTCCAGTGGAGCCTATCCAACCCCCATATCCGAGTTCGTATGACGAGAATGCATATTGTGATTATCATTCTGGGATTCGGGGACATTCCATGAAAAATTGGCTATGTCTAAAACGGAAGGTTCAAGCATTCATTAATAAAGGACAGTTAGATGTGGGGAAGAAACAAAGGTCAGACAGTAGGGAGAATCTACTGAATGAGAATGATGAGACCATTGCGGATGCCATAATAGGGGAAGAAGATGGAAAGGTCGAAAAGAGTACCGAGGAATAGCCAATTTGAATTAGGGAGAACATGTCAAGGGGAAGTTTTTATGCATTTAGTTTCATACCTCATGATGAAAACACTTGTCTCATGTTAACATCCCTATGAAATAAATGAATTTTGAATGTTTTTATGTTTGTTGTGTTTTAACAATAATTTGAATGTGAAAAAACAAGCATTAAGAAGGTTATAATAATGGATAGTCTCGAGAATATTGATGATCATTGTTAGAAATGACCCAATACCTTCCCTCTTTTGGGGATTCCATATGTCTAAATCCCTAAAACTAAGATCACTTGAAAGACCTAATGCTTCAAGGAATATGATTGATTAAACTTCATAAACCATTGTCATTGCAAAATAAGCAAATATGTAAATCCTAGTCTAGGCCATGAACAAAGGAACGAACATTTTGAAATTTTTTCGAATTCCTTGAAATTCAAACAAATGAGACATTCTTTCAAGAATATAGATTTTGTTAATTTGGTGTGTGTCAAGGTTATGCCAAAACCATTCATAACCTTTATCAATAACCACAAAACACCAAACATCATTTTATGATTGACACCCTGGGGCATAATGATTAAACTAGATTATCCCATGTCCCAGATAAAACCCGTTTTTGGGTCATATTTTCCTTGTCCTTTCAAAGAACTCATATTTGAGACTCATTTTTTTTAAAATAGACATAGACTTGCTATGTTCCTCGTTGATACGAATTCTCATGGTTAATCAAACTGGGCATCATATGTGGAAAGAATGGTTATATGGTGAAAAAGGATGGACTAACGCATGAATCATTGGGGCATGCGATATTAAAAAAAAAACAGAAAAAAAAATTTGTGATATCATGCATATGAGAATTCGGATGATTCCAAAGTGCAAAATGAAAATTTGAATATCTATTTCCCCTGGGGATTGCTTTTCAATGGGAATATTCGTGCTTGACATGAGAAATGGCCATCTTTCATGTCCCTATTACAAAAAATAAATTATCCATAGTCACCCCTTTTGAGCCGAAAGAATTCTTTCTTCTTTAAACCGTGATCAAGGATTACCCTCTACACTGGGGGGCAAATGCGATGAAAGATCTTGTCAAAGATCATGGAAAAATGAGTCCTAACTCAAAGACAAATACAAAGCAAATGGAGCCCCGAATAAATATGGGTCCACTCTGTCAAAAATGGAAGCCAAGAAAAAAAAAACAAAAGCCAAAAGCAAGGAAGAAAAAGAGCAAAAAGTCAAAAAAGGAATGAAAAGTCCAAAAAAGGATAAATGCTTCCAAGGGAATCCTCCTCAAGAAATGATCCTTGATCTGATTACCCTCAAACACAGATTTTGGGCCTATTTATCCTTTCTTTCTGAACCCCGAGCCATGGCCTACATTACGTGCTTTAAAAATCTATTTTGATCAAGCATGAATATTTAACTTGAAGGGTTTTTTTCCTCAGATTTTATCCCATCTCATTGAATTATCATTTCACTAAAGAAGAATTTAGAATTCTCAAATGCATGGTAAAACAATGAAAAAAGAAAAAAAAAATTGGAGAGAATGGGACTCTAGGGCGAAAACCCGAAAATGGGCGGTCTAGAGTAAAATGGGAATTTTCGATGCCATCTATGATAGTGCCGATACCACAAAAGAGAATATCATCTTAAAGAAGTGGTCATTGAGGAACATCTATGAATTCCTGAACCTCCCAAATTGTCAACTCTCATTTGGATGATTGATTTCAAAAACTGAAACTTTTTTTCTCCAAAATCAACTTTTCAATTTAAACATCCCAGCCAATCTTGACGCTTGTCAAAATACCTTGATATGGAAATTAAAAGAAAGTTGAATTTGTTTGGTTCTCAATGAATTCATGATTTATAAAATCTGTTCCATTTGTGAGCCTAGAAGGGACATACATTTTTTGTTGTGAAGCTTTCCTGGAAAAACCAAAATCATGTTGTACCAAGCCTTGTCAATTCAAGTTGAAAAACCCAAATTGACACTTAGGAAAATTTCTAACAGTGATCATCAGTCTTCAAAAGACCTGTACATTACACACTGTGGGGATAAAATTTTTGACTCAGAAGTTTTCATTAAATAAGCAAAATTGTTTTTCAAAAAGGAAAATAAAAATATTTTTGAAATACCCATTTTTGATGTTAACATGAGATAAGGGTTTTTCTAACTCAAAAGTGTGGAACTATTAGGGTTAACCTTGACTTCCAAATATGAGGAGAAGAAATAGAACTCGACAAGTAGACTTCTGTCAATAAGAGTTTGAAAACTGTTGGGGCAAAGAGAATAGCCAAAGATTGAAAAATGAATTGAATATAATTTGATTTGTAGAGGAAAAATGAATTAGAAAGGCTAAGCCAAATCTAGAAAAATGATCAGGGGCATTTTCATCACTCATGAGCATTCATCTATTTATTAAACTTTGCATCTGCACCGTGTCAGCAAGCATTTGCATAATTCATGAGTATTTGTATTTGCACTATTCCATGAGCATCTGCATTCTATCTTTACAAGTACATCCTTCATAGATATTTGCATTCGCATCATCTCAAGCTAGTACATCATTTCTAGGATCATTGCATCTTTATTGTAGCTGCAATTACATGGTTCATGAACCACTTACATGAACATGATTCATAGGAACATTTGCATATGCATTTAGAAGCATTTGCATCAATCCAAGATATCTGTATCATTTCAAGAAGAATTTGCATCAATCCAAGATATTTGCATTTACACCATGAAGCATTTGCATCCTCTCTCAAATTCTTCAAGTTAATTTCATGTTTTTCAAATTTCTGGTTCCATCCAGATCGTTTTCAAATTTTTGGTTTCACCCATGCCTTTAATCTCTGGTTCCATCCAGATCATTTTCAAATTTCTTGTTTCATCCATGCCTTTAATTTCTGGTTCCATCCAGATCATTTTCAAATTTTTGGTTTCACCCATACTTTTAATCTCTGGTTTCATCCATATCTTTTTCAAATTTCTGGTTTCACCCAAGCTTTTCAATCTCTGGTTTCATCTAGATCTTTTTCAATTTTCTGGTTTCATCCATGCCTTTTTAATCTCTGGTTTCATCCAAATCTTTCTCAATTTTCTAGTTTCATCCATATCATTTCAACTTCTGGTTTTATCCGGATCTTTTCAATTTATGGTTTCATCCAGATCTTTCTCAATATTTTGGTTTCATCCATATCATTTCAACTTCTGTTTTATCCAGATCTTTTCACTTTCTGATTTCATCCAGATCTTTCTCAATATTTTGGTTTCATCCATATCATTTCAACTTCTGTTTTATCCAGATCTTTTCAATTTCTGGTTTCATCCTGATCTTTTTTAATTTTCTGGTTTCACCCATGCTTTTCAATTTCTGGTTTCAACTAGATCTTTTTCAAAATTCTGGTTTCACCCATGCTTTTCAATTTCTGGTTCCATCCAGACCATTTTCAAATTTCTAGTTTCACCTATGTTATCTCAATTTTCCGATTTCATTCAGATCTCTTTCAATTTTCTGGTTTCACCCATGCCTTTTTAATCTCTAGTTTCATCCAGATCTTTTTCAATTTTTGGTTTTAATCTCGGGTAAGGCCTTTGGACACCATTTTTAAAGACCTTCGGGCACCATTTTCAAGACCTCCGAGCACCATTTTTTAAAAACATTCGAGCACCATTTTTAAAGACTTTCGGGCACCATTTTAAAAACCTTCGGGCATCATTTTAAAGACATTCGGGCACCATTTTTAAAAACCTTCGGGCACCATTTTAAAGACCTTAGGGCACCATTTTAAAGACCTTCAGGCACCATTTTCAAGACCTCCAGGCACCATTTTTAAAGACCTTCGGGCACCATTTTTAAAGACCTTCGGGCACCATTTTAAAAACCTTCGAGCACCATTTTAAAGACCTTCGGACACCATTTTTAAAGATCTTCGGGCACCGTTTTTAAAGACCTTCGGGCACCATTTTTAAAGACCTTCGGGCACCATTTTAAAGACCTTCGGGCACCATTTTTAAAGACATTCGGGCACCATTTTAAAGACCTTTGGGACCATTTTTAAAGACCTTCGGGCACCATTTTAAAGACCTTCGGGCACCATTTTCAAGACCTCCGGGCACATTTTTAAAGACCTTGGGGCACCATTTTTAAGACCTCCGAGCACCATTTTTAAGACCTTCGGGCACCACTCTTAAGACCTTCAGGGCACAATTTTTTCTTTTGAAATCGAACTTGTTTCCTTAAGATGGGTCAAGCCTTGATTAGTCAGGGAATTCAATTTAAGGACAAAATCTTCAATTTACAGTTTTTTCAACAAAAAAAAAATGAATGAAATGAAAAAATTTAAAAAAAAAAAGAAAAAAAGAAAACCCCTTTCCCTTTCCTTCACATGTTATTTCACTAACCGTACAAATTTAGTATTTGTTTATCTTTGCCTGATTCCTGATTCTCAGCAATAGCCAAAGAGGCGCTGTAGACACTAAATTTTGTCCGGATCCTTAAATCAGGTACATTTTCTTCCTAAATTGATGTTTCAGAATGCTAAAAGGCTTTTCTCATCCTGCAGGTAGTCCTCTGAGGCTTAGTCTAAGAACGCAGACAGAAAAAGCCAAACTAAAAAAAAAGTCAATCTCGAAAAAAGTCAACCCCAAAAAAGTCAACTACTAAAAAAGTCAACCCATTTTCAAAATCAAGATTTTGAGGTTCAATTGAAAAATGGTGAAAGAATTTTGATAATCAGAGGTCTACATTGGAAGATATGGAGGTCAGAAGTTGTGTTACGAAATCTCAGTAGAAAGAAAACCCTAATTCGGGAAATTTGGAGAAAAGTGCTTAAACAATCAAATTGGTCAGAATTGAAGGTCTCAAATGAAAGATAAGCATTGACTACGAGTAATGGAAAAGCAACTTGGAAGAAAAATGATAAAAAAGTCAATTCGGAAGAAAATCGAGAATAGGGGCTTTTAGTGGATTTCGGTGAAATTTGGAAGAATTATAGAAATGGCCCGATTTAGAAGATCTGAAGCCCTTAATTGATGAGAAATGATTAAACAAGGATAGCCCAAGGCTCAGTTTGAAGAAAATCTGAAAATCGGACTTGTTTTGAGCAAAATCGGGTTTCCGAGGTAAAAGAGCAAAATTGGAAAATGTGGGGAAAATAGCAAATGAACTCCAAAAATTTTGAAAATTTGCAAATCTCATTCTTAAATCATTTCGAATATATTAGCGAAAGAAAATCATTATTCGGAGTTCGTTTGCAAAATGGCCAAATACCGGGTATCCTATGCAGTAATTCAAACAGATAAATCTCGAAAAAATAGCAAACGAGTTCGAAAAATTATGAAACTTTGCAAATCTCATTTTTAAATTATTTGGAAGATATTGGAGAAAGAAAATCTGGATTCGGAGTTCGTTTGCAAAATGGCCAAATCCCGGGTCCTCTATGTAGTAATTCAAGCAGATAAATCCCGAAAATGTAGCAAATAAGCTCCAAAAATTATGAAAACTTCCACATCACATTTTTAAATTATTTGGAAAATATTGTTGAAAACAAATCTGGATTCGGAGCTCGTTTAAAAAATGGTAAAGTTCGAGTGCATAAAAAGGGCAATTTCAGAAATAAATCCGAAATAAATAGCAAATGGACTCGAAAATTTTTGAAAACTTCCAGAATTCAATTTTTTATTACTTCAGAAGTCTTGAAAAAAGAAAATTTGAATTTCGAGTCAGTTTGCTATTTATTTAGGTTCGAGGGGCAAAAAGGTCATTTCACCAAAGAAACCAAAAAGGGCAAATTTGTAATTGATGAAAATATGAAAGAAAAAGGAATTGCTGGGATTTTTTCTTCCCTTGGTCAGCCAACGTAGTGGAGAAGAAGGAAGCTTGAACAATTTAATTCCCTAGTCACTATCAAGCCACATGCTACCACTAACACCTTTCAAATGGTCCCCCCTTCATCCAATGGCTTAGGTGCCTTGTAGGAAAGTTGAATGCACCATCCAATGGCCAAGTTTAAATTCCAAAATGAAATTTTTATTTATCATAAAAGAACCCTCATCTAATGGCCAAGAATGGAAGAAAGAAGACGAACACAATTCATCCAAGGGTGAGCATCCATTCAGTTGAGGAATGGAGTGCATGGGATTATCTTTTTTCATCCAATGGTTTAGGCCATATACAAGGGCTGAGTACACATGTTGAGGGCTAGATTTAATATACAAGATGTCATTTTTATGTTGGCCTTAACCAATGACCAAGAATGGAAGAGAACAACTCATCCAAGGGTAGACACTCAAGAGGGGCGAGCAAAGGAGTGCATGGGATTGGTCCACTTTTGCATCTAAGGGCTAAGGTTACTACAAGGGCTGAGTACACATCTTAAGGGCTGCTATCAATTGGAAAGATGACAGTTTTATGTTGTCATCAAAATATCTTAATCTAAAAGCCAAGATTGGAAGAGAAAAGGTGCAATTCCCATCCAACGGTTAGAGGGCCATTCGGCCAAGGCTAAAGGGAGGGGGAGGATTTCATTTTTTCAGAGGTTTTTTGCTGGAAACAGTAGCTAATTTGGCAAAGAAAAAGGTTTTTAAAGAAAAAAAAGGTTTTCAATAGAGAGCTTGAAGGTAGTCATCTCTACCAAGCTCTAGCATAGCTTTCTTCTTGATTTCCATGGTGTTTTCTTGATTTTCATATCATGTTTTCCTACTACATTTTTCATAGAAATAAATATTTTAATGTTTACTTATGTTTTCATCTCTTCTTCTTCATCAAAATGGTGGAAAACAATTTTTTCTTATGGTTTCATGCTATGGCTGAATATGTCTTATTTACTTGTCTTGGTTTTTCCTTTTTTTTCTTCCTTGCATGTTGTTGTGAAAAATGATTTTTACAAGGTTTTTTAGAGTATTCTAATGTTCTGATTTTTTTATAAAAATATGAAGCAAAAAGGTTGAAATGGCTACATGATCTTGGCTAGACCAAGTGACCATGGTTAGTAGAGAGGCTATGCCCATTTTTACCTACCATGAAGCTCACCTTATTTTCTATTTTGCATGGTTTATTTTCTGTTTTATTGAAATCGAAAGGCTTCATGATCTTGGCAAGACCAAGTGATTATGGTTAGGTGAGAGGCTATGCCCATTTGATACCAACCATAGAGCTTAACTTTCCTTGTTTTACTTACTAGTTTTGCTTGCTATTTGTTTTGCATGTCCATGTTAAATCTTTTATATATATATATATATATATATATATGTTCTTTACATTATTTTCTATGCTATATCTACTTATATATTTCATTTCCATGATTAATATTGTATCCTTGCATATTCGGCCATTGTTGTTCATATGCTCATGTTGTGCATTTCTTTCATGTATCATGTCTTACATGTTTGCATTTTCTTCATTTTGTTTCATGACCATTCGGCAATTTCATTCTTGTATGCCTTGCATGTGCATTTTTCTTTTGCTTCTTAACTTGTTTGCATCTCCATGTCATGAACTTGTACATTTTGATTTTAGAATGCCATGTGCTCATAAAAATGCTATGATAAAATGCCATCATTTTCTTTCATGACCATTCAGCAGTTCACATTTTGTATGCCTTGCATGTGCATTTTCTTTTTGTTTCTTAACTTGTTTGCATTTCCATGCCATGAGCTTGTGCATTTTGATTTTAGTATGTTATATGCTTATCAAAATTTCATGACATTATGCATCTTAATATGATTTGTCATGTACTTGTGTCATTTAGGATTGCATTAGAGTCTCATGTGATCATTTGGCCTCTTCATGTATCCCTTGCCTTGCCTTGTCATGCATTTGCATTTTGTTTAGGTAACATGCTTTGCATTATCATATCTTGAAATTGTGTATTAGTTGTTGTTTGTTCCAGCATTGACATTAGTTTCATGAGTCATTGTATGTTCATAGTCTTGTTATGCATGTTCATTACATTTTAGGTCTAGGCCATATTAGTATTGCCATGCATATTGAGTCTTAAATCACATTGGTATTGTCATGCATTACTATGCTATTTAGGTCTTAGGTTACATTAGCATTTTCATGCATATTCATAACATATTAGGTCCAAGTCACATTTACATTATCAAGCATTGCATGCATATTGAGTTAAGATAGCATTTATTGCCATGCAAATTCATGCTAGGCATTTAGGTTGCAATGAATTATCATGCATTTCCTTTACCATTTAGACCTTTAGACTATGCATTTCATACATTTCATTTTCTGTATGTTCATGCATTCCATGTCATTGCCACTTGATTTGTGACTTAGGCCAATTAATGGCTCAAAGTCATGCTCTCTTGAGCATACTTGTGGAAAATTAAGGAATTGTCAAATTGAGTATTCTACCTTTGTGATTTTTTTTTTTTGCTTAGCCAATTTTTTTCTAAGTTTTTTAGATGTTTATCTACTGTCCTTAGGTCTTTAGGATAATCCCCAACAATTTTTACTTTGATTTTTAATGAATTTATCAAAGGCAAAAAAAAATGCGTTTTGACAAAGCAGTTTTTTTCACCTAGTACTCTAACTTCTCTGATTTTTCTAGGCAGTCATATTTAATTAGAAACTTAAGCCAATTTTCTATCGTGTAGTTTTATATGTTCTAACTCTCCAGTATGTTTTTTAGATTTTTTTTGAATTTTTAAAAATAGGCTAAAAAATCGTGTGGCAAAACTGGACAGTAGAGGCAGATTTGAAATCAAAAGAGGAATAATGGTTGAATTTGGCTAAAGCGTTTAGAGGGGGTTGGTTAGAAGATTTAGCTACAGTATTAGGGTAGTTTTTAAGCCTTTTTAAACTTTAAAAATGATTTTATAAATCTCGGGTTAAGGGTGGTTAAGTCCGGGATTTTAAACTTAGGAAATTAGAGCCGTTTTAAAAGGGTTTAGTAAGGATTTTAATTTTTATTCAAGTTTTCGTCAAAATTGTTTTTGAAACAATCACAAAGTTTTATTTTCTTTTATAAAATCTAATTTGACATATTTTTCTAAGGTAGCCTGATATCTTTTTAGATATACAGATTTCTTTATTTAGAGGAAAAAAATACATTTTCATGCATTGCATTTTCCATGTTCATGCATTTTATTTAAATGTGTGATTTTTGCTATGATATTTTCCATGGTATTATTATTATTTTAATTCACATTTTATGCCATATGATTTTGAATGTTTCATGATATCCTATGATTTTTATTTAGTTATTTTTGTCATAATGTTTAGCATATACTATGTTCATGCATTATTATTTTTATTTTTATTTTCATTTCCATGCATATTATATGTTAGCATTATTTTAATTTCATGTCATTTAGATCATATTCCATGTCATTTAGGTTATTTTATTTATAACATGCCATGTCATTTAAAATATGCCATATCATTTAAAAATTGTCATGTCATTTTATATCATTTTATCTCATTTAGAATATACCATGATACTTAGGACTTTTCATTTCACCTAGAATATACTATGTCATTTAAATTATGTCATATCATTTAGGTTGCATTATATTATCTAGACTTTCCCATGTCATTTTATTTACGTCATACATGTTCATATTTTAAAATGTTTTGAAAAACATAATGATTTTCAATAAAAATAAAGATATTCCTGAGTTAAAATAATTCATGAGTTCTGTACCGGGTTTGCTGGAGGGAATATCATCAATTATCATCAATAAAGGGATATCTTTTTTTTTTCAAAAAACGAGAATGATTCTGAAAGTTTTCCAAATGAATACAAATTTCTATATTTTGCCGATTTTGTCGAGGAATATAGGAAAATTTTGAATTAATAAATTATGGATCATTTTCAATTAAAATGGAATTATTTTGGGAATTAACTAGAAATACTAAATTATAAACTAACGTTTTACCGAGACTTGAGATAACACACGATTAATAAGGTACCGATTTATATGGGCATTGTGGGGGTGCTAATCCTTCCCCACACGTAACCGACTCCCGAACCCACTTATTTGATTTCTCTGGTTTATAACGCAGACTTGAAATTGGTTTTTAAAATATTTTATAAAACCGGTTTTAATAGGTGGCCGATCACACCTAGCTAAAAAAGTTTGGTGGCTACAACATGTCTTTTTACGAGGCTGTTTTCATACCCTTGACCTTTTATAACTTCTAGAGGTATTAAGTCATCTTTTCCTCTGCTTCTGTTTCCCCCTCACTCGAACGGGTCCCCGCGATCGGGATCACGTATCGACACCTTCATTTTTTCTAGAGGAATTAAGTTGACTTTTTCTCCTTTTTTTAATGTCACGCCTAATGAATAATAAAGTCTTGCAATGTGACGTTATTTTTTTTAGGGTCTCGACAATTAGAATTTTCAATTTATTTAATTTTGTCCTCAATTTTCCAATTCCTCTTCCAATTGACTCCCCTTTTCTTTCTACTTCAAATTGGACCTTTAGACACCTCCATTCATTGATTATTCATCAAATTGACCCTTCAATTTTATCCAATTTGATCATCTCCATATTTTTCCCCAAAATTGAAGTTTTCCAATTAATTCAATTTAATTTTCCACTAATGATCTTTCAATTTTCAAATTTTCTTTCATTTTCAGTTGTGGTTTTTCAATTGTCAATATTGCTTCATCACTACTCAATTCTCCTTCTAATCTTGATTTTTTTCAAAAGTTGACTTTTTTGACTTTGACTTTTTTGGGTTGACTTTTCCACGTTGATGTAACAACCGAGGTTACGTATAATCATGTAAAGTTAAATCCCGAAAATTTTAAAGACAAACTTGGAAATTGGTAAGAAGTTATAAGTGAAGGAAATAAAAGAAGAAAGGATCAAAATGAACATATTAAAAAAGTTTAGGGGCTTAATGGTTATTTATAAAAAGTTGAGGGACTAATATGCAATTACCCAAAAACAAAAAAATATCTCTGATAACTCGTATAATTATATAGTTTTTAGTTACGTTTTATTATTGTTTTGTGTCAAATACGAGTTATTATTGTTTAGTCTAATTGTGTTTATGATCTTTTATATTTTTATGTAATTTGGTGTTTTTCACAAGTTTCTTTGAGTGATTTCAGATTACTAGAATTAAGGGCAAATCCAGTTCAGTTCCAGTTCCGACACCGTTTGCCATATCAGCTATATCTCGAGTTTCACTGAAGAAATAAGGCTAACATTTGTAGCCATGCAAAGCTAAGAGGCATATCTATCTTTTTCATGTTTTACACTTCTTGAAACGGAGTCGTTTTCCCTAGCGAAATCGACCATCAAGTTGGCTGATGTGCAATGACGTCTGTGCTGAACTGTTTTCGTATTTTGCCCATATCTTCTTATCCACATCAGCAAATACGCTGATTCTAACGGCTATAGATCCGTAACTGATAGGGGTATATTTTGCTAGAAGACCATTTTATCAGATCGAGCCTCCAACATTGACAAAATCGACCATCAAGCTGGCTGATCAGAATTGTCATACAATATGACGAAAATTGTTAGAAAAATGCACCCACCTATTATACCTACCTTTGAAATTTGTAAAGCTTGTCTCTTGTCATTTAGCCCTCCAAAATGTGTATAAATAGAGGGCCTTGGATGAGTATTGGGATACATTGATACATTGGTAGGATATTAGCCATTGTAATAAAATTCTCTAAGTTTTCTTCTTCTTTCCTTTCTCTAGTTTTCTTTTTCTTTATTTTTCTTTTCATTTTCTTCATATCTAGTATGTGTTGCTAATCATATTGTTGAGGTGATGAGGTGAAGCTTTTGGTAAATGCTAAGGTTAGTCTCTTAAACATGAGCTAAAATAAATCATCATTTAGTATAGATAATATTTTCTTTTGGTTTAAAATCATACTTGCAAAGTAGGGATCTTGATTCATTATTGACAATGAAAATGGCACAGTAAATGCTTGGTTTCATAACCTTGATTTCTTGTAGACATATACCTTGGCATAAGGAATGCTTGGACTCTTTTTGTGAGTTTTGAGGACACCAAATGAACATAATATCATATGCTATGGACGTTGGACAATTTGGACTGAATTGCTAAACCTTCCGATTGGAACCTCCCTTATGTGTGGATTTCAATTGTGTAATAAAACAAGATTAATCTTAGCATAACACCAAGAGTGGATTCTCTAACCTCAACATCTTTTCTTATTGTTTTTTATATCTTGTTTAATTTCTTTTATATTTTGTTTATTTTGTTCTCTAATATATTGTTTATCTTATTTTGTTGTTGATTCCCTAATATCTTGTTTACTTCCTTTTTCTTATATATTTATAAACTTATACTTACTAATACGCTTCCCTGTGGTTCGACCTCGGACACCCGAGAATTTATTACTTGAACATAACCTGCACTTGGGTTTACACCTCTTAATTGAGTTTCCATCAATCTCATATCTTCATCTTTTCTCCCGAAAATTCAAGACATTTTTCATTCATTCTTCAAGTGGCAGCCGGCCTCCCAACATCCCTCTCTCTCAAAATTCTCTTCAAACAACTCAACCAAAAATCTCAACAACAATTACATCCAAGGTTAGTTTCTTGATAAATTCTTCATTTTCTTTAGATATTCTACTTGAGCATGCTAAGATCTTTGCTCCATAAACATGTTAAGGTCTGAAATCCATCTATTAAGTATGAATTTTACTCAACTTGGTAAGAATTAAAAGGATTTGAAAGCATGAACAAGAAAATGGGAAGAAAAAGCAAATCAGGGGAAGTTGAGCATGCTTGCTTTTCGGATTTTCTGGGTTCGGCAAATTAGGGTTTGTATTTTTTTGATATTTTGCCTAGAAACTGTACTTCAATATGAGAATTTTGGTTTTTGAATCACCCAAAACCGATAAGCGGTTAAAAAGATAAAATTCGGTGAAGTTGGCTGTTCAGTGTTGACCCCTGTTTCAGCATAGTTTCGGGTTTTATCAAATTTGATCAAAATTTTGTTCTAGTTGTATAAGTTAGTTATTTTATTCATAAATTAGACATATTGGTTGAAATAAACCAATTGGAATCACTTCCAAATTCCTTACCAAACTCAAGTTATGATTTTTTAATCTAGCTTGATAGTAAGAAATTTATTGCTTAAGATAAATATAGTACTAAATGATGGTTATGGATTATGAAAATCTCTAAGGCATGGAGTACTAGAAAGGAATTTGATAAGGACATGAATATGGAGTTGAATTATGGAGAAAATGATTATGAAAATGAGATTAAAAATTAAGGATGTGTTGTTTTGAGTATGAGAAATTAGTATTGACCTTGAGGGAAGATTATGAGATTTAAGTTGCATTCATAAGTGTGTAATGCTTTGAGTATGTATAGATACTAATTATCGTTAATCTCTAGGCCACGTAGAGATGACGTCACCTATGGATCCCGAAGTTTCAGATCGAGGTGTACAGTGAGATCATCTCAAGGATTGTGAGTAGATGACAACTATAGTTATTTGAAATTTCTTTAATTATAATTGTAATTTTTTTTGCATGATATTTATTTTACGTATTAAAGGTATATCCGATATATAATCATATGAATTGATTTGTTATTAAAGTACATTTATTTCAAGAAATATTATATCAAGTAAGTTGATTGATTTATGAAATATGATTATACATAGAATTTGACGTACATGGTTTTGGCTCCACTGACTTAATGTATGAGATTATTCCCTTGACCGGAATACGGGAGCTGCGTGCTACGCCTTTGTGGTGGGAGCCACCTCCAGAGTCCCAATTCCGTGATATTAAACAGGGATATGGGAACTGCGTGCTACGCCTTTGTGGTGGGAGCCACCTCCAGAGTCTCTATCCTGTTATATTTGCCTTTTGGGGGCACATCATAGTGACACATATGCCTTTGGGGCGTCCTATGGTGGTATTGGCCTTTGGGGCCGGCTACTAGTATGCCTACATGGATATTGCCTGGTTATTTCATGGATGTACTCTTGTGCACGACAGAAAGTTGGAGCCCAATTATACGAAACTTGATTTACTTTACAGATTTTATTCATTGATTTAATATTATAATATTGTTATACATTTGAAAACTTTGCTACATCTTTGAATTACTCATTATGGTTTTACTATTATTTATTTTGAAAATGTCAATTATGCTTTACAGACTACCATTACATTTTTCACACGCTTTAAATGTTGTCTACTCACTGAGATATTCATATATCTCACCTTTTCATATTCTCATTTTCAGGTGACAGTTAGATGTCAGGATTGCAACCTTCCTCTATTCTTTGCTTCAAATAGTATTTTGACGTGGTGCGCATCATACTAGAAATTTATTGAAGTCTTGATCTTTTGATGTTTTTATCTAGTAAACCTTGTTGAGATAGGCTTACTTTTGGATATATTAGATGTATATATTTGAAGATATGAGACAATAGATCAGTATGTTTTGACTTGAGCATAAATTGATCATGGATAATTTTTGAATATGATGGATATATGTGATAATAGTATTAAGAAATATTGCTGGTTGAGGATATGAATTGAGTGTTATTTGTAGGAGGGTTTATAGTTGAGATAGAAAGGAAACTCTGCCGGATTTTAGGTAGATTATTCGGACAGGGTGTTACAATTTGGTATCAGAGCAAGGTTATAGGTCCTGTAGACTTAGGAACTGGTTGTTGAAGTATTAAAATATTGTCACTTGTGTAAGAAATTAGACACGATGCCACCACGTCGAAGAGGAAGGCCTAGAATCAATCCCCTAGCCCAAAATAGGGATAGGAATATAAATGTGAATATTGATGAGAAAATTAGAGAACAAGCTTTAGTTGCTAGTTCATCTTCTGTTGCTGCACCCTCAGCAGCACCCCCAGTAGCTAATCTTAATTTAGTTAAGGCAGTTGCGGCCTTGGGAAGAGTAATTCCCACTTTGACTGCCCCTACTAAAAAGGGGATAGTTGATTACTGTAAAGATCTGAAGAATATGGGTTGCAAGATTTTCACGGGGTCTTTGGAATCAGATTTAGCCTGGTCATGGCTACAAAAAAAAAATTGAGACTACTTCCATTACTCTTTAGATTCGCGAGCCTATGAGATTACCATGTGTGGTGCAATTTTTGGAGGATCATGCACACACATGGTGGAAAATTACAGTGCAAAGGTATGCTGGACAACCTGCCATAACCTGGCCAGACTTTCGAAGAGAGTTTGAAGAAAAATACTATTCTCGGGCCTTGCGGGAAAAGAAATGGACTGAGTTTATGAATTTAAAATAGGGTGGTATGTCAGTAGCAGGGTATGAGCAAAAGTTCAATGAACTATCAGAATTTGCTCCATCGATAGTAGCCAACGATGCTGATAGATACAAGAAATTCCAAGATGGGCTACATGTTAGTATTCGAGATAGGTTGACGACCCTACTTAGATAAGTTTGTTATTGTTTTCATCGATGACATCCTAGTTTATTCCAGAAATAAGGATGATCATATAAGCCATTTGAGAACGGTGTTGCAGACCATGCGTGAAAAGCAACTTTATGCTAAATTTTCCAAGTGTGAATTCTGGCTAGAAAAAGTAGCATTCCTTGGTCATGTAGTATCTAAGGAAGGGATTTTTGTGGATCCACAAAAGATAGAAGCTGTAGTTGCTTGGGAAAGACCCACTAATGTCACAGAAGTTAGGGGCTTTCTCGGATTGGCAGGGTACTATCGAAGATTCGTGGAAGGATTTTCCATGATTGTCTCTCCTTTGTCAAAACTAACAAGGAAGCATGCTAAGTTTGAGTGGACTGACAAATGTGAGCAAGCTTTCCAAGAGCTCAAGCGTAGATTGACCACAGCACTAGTTCTTATACTACCATCAGGGACTGGAAGCTTTGTGGTATACAGTGATGCCTCGAGGCGAGGTTTGGGTTGCGTTTTGATGCAACATGGGAAGGTGATAGCTTATGCTTCTCGACAAATGAAACAGCATGAGCAAAACTATCCCACTCATGATTTGGAGTTGGCTGCAGTGGTGTTTGCACTGAAAATTTGGAGGCATTATTTATTTGGAGAAAAATGTACAATCTACACTGATCATAAGAGTCTGAAATATCTGATGGATCAGAAAGAATTAAATTTGAGGCGAAGGAGATGGTTGGAATTGATAAAAGATTATGATTGTGTAATTGACTACCACCCAGGAAAGGCCAATGTAGTGGCCAATGCTCTTAGTAGAAAGTCTTCTAGTTCTCTTGCTCATATCCGAGCAATTCAGAAACCCTTACAAAATGAGTTGAAGTCTTTACCTTTAGAATTGATGATTGATGAGGATAATCTCCTGATAGCCCACTTGAAGGTTAAATCGATTCATATTGATTGGATACGTGAAGCACAGAATAATGACCTTATGCTGGTAAAGTTAAAGCAAGAAGTAAGGGATGGTGTGAGGACTGACTTTCAAATAAAAGATGAGGATGTACTGATAATGAAAAATAGGCTTTGTGTGCCTCAGGATGAAGAACTCCGGAAGGTGATTTTGGAGAAAGCTCATAATGCACGATACGCGTTACATCCTAGTAGTGTGAAGATGTATTGAACCTTAATAGAACAATATTGGTGGCAAGGTATGAAACGGGACATAGCTGAGTTTGTTTCTAGATGCTTGGTATGCCAACAAATTAATGCCGAGCATCAAAAACCTTCTGGGAAATTGAACCCCCTACCTATTCCTCAATGGAAGTGGGAAGATATTGCTATGGATTTCGTTTCGGGATTACCAAGAACACAGTCTGGTTATGACAGCATTTGGGTGATTGTTGATCGTTTGACAAAATCAGCTCACTTTTTGCCAGTCAAGAAGACTTTTTCCATGGAAAGACTGGCTAAATTTTATGTGAACGAAATAGTTAGGTTACATGGTGCCCCAGTATCGATTGTATCTGATCGAGACCCCCGATTCACATCTCGCTTCTGGCCAAGTTTGCAGAATGCTATGGGTACTAAACTCAAGTTCAGTACTGCTTTTCATCCCCAGACGGATGGACAATCTGAACGGATAATTCAAATTCTGGAAGATATGCTCAGATCTTGTATTATGGAATTCAAAGGAAACTGGGATGAACACTTGCCTCTAGCAGAGTTTGCATATAACAATAGTTATCAGTCCAGCATCGACATGGCTCCGTTTGAAGCTTTGTATGGAAGGAAGTGCAGAACTCCGGTGTGTTGGGATGATACAGATGAAAGGAAATTACTAGGTCCAAAAAATTGTTATGATGACTGCAGACAAAGTTAAGGTAATTCGGGAAAAGATAAAAATAGCTCAAGATCGAAAAAAGAGCTATGCAGATAATCGGAGAAAAGATTTAGAGTTTGAAGTTGGTGATATGGTGTTTTTAAAAGTGACTCCTTGGAAGGGAGTAATCCGATTTGGAAGACGAGGAAAGTTGGGTCCTCGATATATAGGGCCGTATGAGATCATTGAACGGATTGGCCCAGTTGCTTATAGATTGGCCTTACCAGAAGAATTGTCACGAATTCATAATGTGTTCCATATTTCCATGCTCCGAAAGTACATTTTCGATTCTTCACATATATTAAAGGATTTGCCTATGGAAATTGAGGAAAACTTAACTTATGAAGAGCAGCCGATTGAGATTTTGGATAGAAGGGACCAAGTTCTAAGGACTAAGACTATTCCATTAGTGAAAGTTCTTTGGAGGAATCATTTATATGAAGAAGCTACAGGGGAAAGGGAGGAAGATATGTGGACTCAATATCCTCACTTGTTCAATCATGTTGGTAAGTAAATTTCGAGGACGAATTTTTTCTAAGGGGGGTAAGTTGTAACAATCGAGGTTACGTATAATCATGTAAAGTTAAATCCCGAAAATTTTAAGAACAAACTTGGAAATTGGTAAGAAGTTATAAGTGAAGGAAATAAAAGAAGAAAGGATCAAAATGAACATATTAAAAAAGTTTAGGGGCTTAATGGTTATTTATAAAAAGTTGAGGGACTAATATGCAATTATCCCAAAAACAAAAAAATATCTCATATCTTCATCTTTTCTCCCGAAAATTCAAGACATTTTTCATTCATTCTTCAAGTGGCAGCCGGCCTCCCAACATCCCTCTCTCTCAAAATTCTCTTCAAACAACTCAACCAAAAATCTCAACAACAATTACATCCAAGGTTAGTTTCTTGATAAATTCTTCATTTTCTTTAGATATTCTACTTGAGCATGCTAAGATCTTTGCTCCATAAACATGTTAAGGTCTGAAATCCATCTATTAAGTATGAATTTTACTCAACTTGGTAAGAATTAAAAGGATTTGAAAGCATGAACAAGAAAATGGGAAGAAAAAGCAAATCAGGGGAAGTTGAGCATGCTTGCTGTTCGGATTTTCTGGGTTCGTCACATTAGGGTTTATATTTTTTTGATATTTTTCCTAGAAACTATACTTCAATATGAGAATTTTGGTTTTTGAATCACCCAAAATCGATAAGCGGTTAAAAAGATAAAATTCGGTGAAGTTGGCTGTTCAGTGTTGACCCCTGTTTCAGCATAGTTTCGGGTTTTATCAAATTTGATCAAAATTTTGTTCTAGTTGTATAAGTTAGTTATTTTATTCATAAATTAGACATATTGGTTGAAATAAACCAATTGGAATCACTTCCAAATTCCTTACCAAACTCAAGTTATGATTTTTTAATCTAGCTTGATAGTAAGAAATTTATTGCTTAAGATAAATATAGTACTAAATGATGGTTATGGATTATGAAAATCTCTAAGGCATGGAGTACAAGAAAGGAATTTGATAAGGACATGAATATGGAGTTGAATTATGGAGAAAATGATTATGAAAATGAGATTAAAAATTAAGGATGTGTTGTTTTGAGTATGAGAAATTAGTATTGACCTTGAGGGAAGATTATGAGATTTAAGTTGCATTCATAAGTGTGTAATGCTTTGAGTATGTATAGATACTAATTATCGTTAATCTCTAGGCCACGTAGAGCTGACGTCACCTATGGATCCCGAAGTTTCAGATCGAGGTGTACAGTGAGATCATCTCAAGGATTGTGAGTAGATGACAACTATAGTTATTTGAAATTTCTTTAATTATAATTGTAATTTTTTTTGCATGATATTTATTTTACGTATTAAAGGTATATCCGATATATAATCATATGAATTGATTTGTTATTAAAGTACATTTATTTCAAGAAATATTATATCGAGTAAGTTGATTGATTTATGAAATATGATTATACATAGAATTTGACGTACATGGTTTTGGCTCCACTGACTTAATGTATGAGATTATTCCCTTGACCGGAATACGGGAGCTGCGTGCTACGCCTTTGTGGCAGGAGCCACCTCCAGAGTCCCAATTCCGTGATATTAAACAGGGATATGGGAACTGCGTGCTACGCCTTTGTGGTGGGAGCCACCTCCAGAGTCTCTATCCTGTTATATTTGCCTTTTGGGGGCACATCATAGTGACACATATGCCTTTGGGGCGTCCTATGGTGGTATTGGCCTTTGGGGCCGGCTACTAGTATGCCTACATGGATATTGCCTGGTTATTTCATGGATGTACTCTTGTGCACGACAGAAAGTTGGAGCCCAATTATACGAAACTTGATTTACTTTACAGATTTTATTCATTGATTTAATATTATAATATTGTTATACATTTGAAAACTTTGCTACATCTTTGAATTACTCATTATGGTTTTACTATTATTTATTTTGAAAATGTCAATTATGCTTTACAGACTACCATTACAGTTTTCACACGCTTTAAATGTTGTCTACTCACTGAGATATTCATATATCTCACCTTTTCATATTCTCATTTTCAGGTGACAGTTAGATGTCAGGATTGCAACCTTCCTCTATTCTTTGCTTCAAATAGTATTTTGACGTGGTGAGCATCATACTAGAAATTTATTGAAGTCTTGATCTTTTGATGTTTTTATCTAGTAAACCTTGTTGAGATAGGTTTACTTTTGGATATATTAGATGTATATATTTGAAGATATGAGACAATAGATCAGTATGTTTTGACTTGAGCATAAATTGATCATGGATAATTTTTGAATATGATGGATATATGTGATAATAGTATTAAGAAATATTGCTGGTTGAGGATATGAATTGAGTGTTATTTGTAGGAGGGTTTATAGTTGAGATAGAAAGGAAACTCTGCCGGATTTTAGGTAAATTATTCGGACAGGGTGTTACAGTTGACCTACGAATAAAAGTGTTAGAAACCAAATGATGAAATTATGGGAGACTCTTGGAATTCCGGGGAGTCGAAGGAAAGACGTACCTTGTTTAGGGGGCCCAGACAAAATTAGGTGTCTACAGCTGCCCCTCTTTGGCTATTGCTGAGAATCAGGAATTAGGCAAAGACAAATAGACAACAATTTTGTCCTGTTAGTGAAATCACATGTGTTGGAGAAAAGATAGAGTTTTTTTCACTTTTTCATTATTTTTTTATTTTTTTATTTTTTTATTTTTTTATTTTTCCATTTTTTCATTTTTTTTCTATTTGTTGTTTTTTTTCGAAAACTTGTGATAAAATGATTTGTCTTAAATTGATCTCCTTGACTAACATACCAAGGCTCCACCATTTTAAGAAAGCTAGTTCGACTTTTCAAGAAAAATAATACCTCGACGATAGTCCAGGGCCTTATCTTATCTTGTGCTAACCTTACTGGTGAAATCAAAAACTTGAAACAACCTGGGTAACCAGTAGTCGAAAAGTGATCAGGGTGAAACCAGAAATTGAATTGACCTGGTCGACACCAAAAGTCAAGAAATGATCTGGGTGAAACACAAAATTGAAACGACTTGGGCGAAACCAAAAGTCGAGCAATGAGTTGGGTGAAACTAGAAATGATGAGATGACTTTGGCGAAACCAATGGTCAAAAAGTGATATGGCGAAACAAGAAGTAATTTGAACGAGATGACCTTGGCTGAACCAAAGGTTGAAAAAATGATCTGGTGAAGCTAGAATTGATTTTCTACGAGATGACTTGGGCAGAACCAATAGTCAAAAAGAGATCTGGGCGAAGCCATAAATATTTTCTACAAGATGACCAGGGCGGAACCAATGGTCGAAAAGAGATCTGGGTGAAGCCAAAAATGATTTTTTATGATATGACCTAGACAGAACCATTGGTCGAAAAGTGATTTGGGTGAAGCCAAAAATTATTTCCTATAAGATGACCTGGGTGGAACCAATGGTCGAAATGAGATCTAGGTGAAGCTAGAAATGATTTTCTATGAGATGACCTGGGCGAAACTAATGGTCAAAAAGGGATCTGGGTGAAGCCAGAAATGATTTCCTATGAGATGACCTAGGGCGGAACCAATGGTCGAAATAAGATCTGGGTTAAACCAGAAATGATTTTCTACGAGATGGCCTGGGCAGAACCAGTGGTCGAAAAGGGATCTAGTGAAGCCAAAATTGATTTGAACGAGATGACCTTGGCGGAACTAATGATCTGAAAGAGATCTGGGCGAAGCTAGAAATAATTTTATGAGATGACTTTAGCGAAACCAAAAGTCGAGAAGAGATCTGGTGAAGCTAGAAAAAATTTAACGAGGGTAGAACCAAAAGTCGAGAAGAGATCTAGTGAAACCAGAAAAGAATTTGAAAATGGTATTTGAAAATGTGTTGAAAATTATACCCGAAGGTTTTGACAAAATGATGCAAATGCTTCATGATGCATATGCAAATGTCTCTGATTGATGCAAATGGTGCATATGCTTCATGATGCAAATGCTAACGTCTTCGATTGGTGCAAATGCTTCATGATGCAAATGCAGAGATTAACTGGCGCATATGCTTCATGATGCAAATGCTAACATCTTCGATTGATGCAAATGCAGAGAATGACAATGGTGCAAATGATAATGTCTTCGATTTATGCAAATGCTTCATGATTCAAATGCAATGGTGCATATGCTTCATGATGCAAATGTGAATGTCTTTAGTTGATGCAAATACTTCTTGATGCAGATGCAGAGATTAACAAGGATACAAATGCTTCATGATGCGAAGTTCTTCATGATGCAAATACAAATGTACTCAAGTTGTCTTTAATTGTTTACATGTTTATGATACATGAATGGTGTAACTGCAGTTATCAAGTAATAACGAAGATACAGTGATCTTGGAAATCATGCAATTGCTCAAGAAAATCCACGAATGATGTAAATGTAATGATAAAATATAGATGCTCATGAAACTGTGCAAATGCAAGTACCTATAAATTATGCAAATGATTCATGGAATGATGCAGATGCAAAACTTAACCATGTGCAAATGATCATGAATGATGCAAATATCCCCGAATGATGCATATCAGAATTATTCTAATGCAATGATGTATATGACCATGAATGATGCATATGATCATAACCTTTTAATACCCCAACTAGTTTTCTTAAGTTCGGATTAGCCTTTTCAATTTATTTTTGCTCTTCGAATTAGAGTATATCTCGAACACTCGTGCCCCATAAGAGATCATCTCCTTTCAAATCTTGCACTATCTCTTTGCCCCGACAATTTCTCAAACTCTTATCCACGAAAATTTGTTTGCCGAGTCCTATTTCTTTTTCTCATATCTGGAATTCAAAATCTACCTCAGTAGTTCCATACCTTTGGGTTAGAAGAACCCTCATCTCATGTCAACATCATTTTTATTCAAAAATGGTGACTTCAAAATATGTTCATTCTTTTTTTTTGTTTTTAAAACTTTTTGCTTATTTATTGAAAATTTGAGCCAAAAATGTTATCAAAGTCTATTGAAAACTGATGATCACTATTATAAATTTTTTAAGTGTTAATTTGGGTTTCTCAAATTGAATTGAAAGGCTTGGTGCAACAAGGTTTTAGTTGATCCAAGTAAACTTCATAACAAGAAAATGTATGCCCTTTCTAAGCTTACAAATGGAACAAGTTTTACAAAACATGAATTCCTCGAAGATCAAACAAATTTGACATTATTTTATCTTCCAAATCGTGGCATTTTGACAAGCTGAGGCTAGCCGGGATTTTCAAGGTTGGAAGGTCAAATTGGAGGGGGAAAATAGGTTTAACTTTTGAAGTCAATCCTCCAAGTGAGACTTGACAGTTTGGGATGTTTAGATATTCCCTGATATTCCTCGATTTCTTTAAAATGACTTCATTTTTAGTCATAGCCTCAGCAATACCATGGATGGCATCGAAAATTTCCCCATTTTACTTTAGACGCCTATTTTTGTGTTTTCAGCCTAGAGTTTGAATCTTTCCAATTTTTTATTTCATTTTTTTTGTGTTCCACCATGCATCTGAGAATTCTAAATTCTTTCATAGTGAAATGATAATTCAAAAAGATGGGATAAAATCTAAGGAAAAACTCTTCAAGTTAAATAACCACGCTTGATCAAAATGGACTTTTAAAGCACGTAACGTAGGCCAAGGTTTGGGGTTCAGAAAGAAAGGATAAATATGCCCAAAAATGTGTTTAAGGGTAATCAAATCAAAGATCATTTCCTGAGAAGGATTCCTTTCCTTTGAGACATTTGTCTTTTCTGCACTTCTCTTTCCTTCTTTTGACTTCTACTTCTTTTTTGTTCTTGGCTTTCATTTCGCCATCTATTTCACATTTTTTGTTTCTTCTTCTTTTTTTTTTTTGTGCATTTTCAATTTGACAAGGTGAACTCGTACTTATTTTGGGAACTCAATTTACCTTGTATTTGTGTTCGAGATATGACTAACTTCCCTATGATCTTTGAAAAGATCCTTCCTTGCATTTGCCCCCTAGTGTGGAGGGTGATCCTTGATTAGAGTTCAAAAAAGAAAGAATTCCTTCGGCTCAAAGAGGGTAACTATGGATAATTTCTTTTTGTGCAAGGCATATGAAAGATGGCCATTTCTCCTATCAAACACTAATATTCTCATTGAAAAGCAATCCTTATTGTAATAGATAATCAGAAGTATTTGGGATGAAATGTATATAACTTTGGGATGATATGTATATAACTTTAGGATGAAATCATATTTTTCGAAAAGAATTTATCCTTAAATTAAGTTCCCTAACTAATCAAGTCTCGACCCGTCTTAAGAAAACGAGTTCGATTTGAGAGAAAAGAAAACACCCAAAGGTCTTGAAAAAGATATTTTGAAAGGTGATACCCGGAGGTTTTGAAAGAGATGCCCGGAGGTCTTTTCCATGATTTTGAAGAAATTTGCCCGAAGATCTTTAAAAATGGTGCCCGGAGGTCTTATCCATGATTTTTTCAGAATTGTGCCCGAAGGTTTATAAAAATGGTGCCCGGAGGTCTTATCCATTATTTTTTGAGAATTGTGCTTGGAGGTCTTTAAAAATGGTGCCTGAAGGTCTTATCCATGTATTTTTTAAAAAAAATTCCTTCATCTTTCATTTTTTTTAATTGCAAACTGGCCTTTCTCGGTTTCTTCGATAAAATTACCTTTTTGCCCTCTGAACTTTATTTAATTGCAAATGGACCCCAATTTTGGATTTGTCTTTTCCAACTGATCCTATCCAATATAACACTTGGTTCTGGAGGTTTTCATATTTTTCCGAGCTCATTTTCTATTTTTCTCGAATTTTTTCTCTAAAAATTTGGTTTAATGTCTCCCAAATTTAGCCTTTTTCAAATGAGCTCCGATTCCAGATTTTTCTTCACCAATCTCTTCCAAAAATTATAAAACTCAGATCTGGAAGTTTTCATAAATTTTCGAGCTCGTTTGCTATTTTTCCCAGAATTATCTTTTGGAATTTCGGGTTAGTGCACCCGAACTTTGCCATTTTTCAAATGAGCTCCTATTCCGAATTTTCTTTCTCCAATCTCTTCCAAAAATTATAAAACTCAAATCTGGAAGTTTTTATAATTTTTCGAGCTCATTTGCTATTTTTCCCGAAATTTCCTTTGGGATTTTTCGAGATTGCCCTTTAACCTCCGAAACCTCGATTTTGCTCAAAACGGGTCTGATTTCGGGATTTTCTTTTTTCGTTGTCTTTGTCCTGTTTTCAATTTGAGTTAGTCCAAAAATGCTCAATTTTTACAATCAAATTCCCCTTCGATTTAGTTTTCCCTTTTTCAAACTCGGGAATTTTCTCGTTTTTTCGTTTTTGCTCTAACCGGCTCTTCCTTAGGATCCACTTCAAACTGGGCCTTGGGCTATTTTTCTTTATTCATCCTTTATCAACTAGGGCTTCAATTTCATCGAATCGAGTAATCTCAGTAGTTTTCCCCAAATTTGCTGGATTAGGTATCCCTCTACACGAAATTTTCGCAACCCATCTTTCGAGCTTTATATCTTTCATTGTAGACCTCGGATTATCAAAATTCAGCTTCCAATCTTGATTTTGACTGGGAGTTGAATTTTTTAGAGGTTGACTCTTTGGGGTTGACTTATTTTTAAGTTGACTTTTTCTGAGTTGATTTTTTGTGCTTGTCGCAACCTAAAAAAATAACAACTCTCATCTCAAGACTTTATTATTCGTTAAGCGTGACATTAAAAAAAAATGAAAAGTCGATTTAATTCCTCTTGAAAAATGAAGGTTTTGAAAATGACCTTGAAAAAGACATAGAGTCACCACCAATCTTTTTTAGCAAGGTGTGATCTGCCACCTATTAAAACCAGTTTTATAAAATATTTTAAAATTAATTAAAAAATTTTAAAACCAATTTCAAGTCTACGTTTTAAACCAGAGAAATCAAAGAAGCGCGTTCGGGACTCGGTTACGTGTGGGGAAGGATTAGCACCCCACAACGCCCGTATAAAACGATACCTTATTAATCGGGTGTTATCTCAAGTCTCGGTAAAAAGTTGGTTTTAAATTTAGTATTTCAAGTTAATTCCCAATTTAAAAAAAATAATAATTCCATTTTTAATTTAAAATGATCCGAAATTTATAAATTGAAAATTTTCCTATATTCCCCAACAAACGTAGCAAAATATAAAATTTTTTTTTAGTTTGGAAAACTTTCCGAATCATTCTCATTTTAAAGAAGATATTTCGTTACTAATGACAATTGATGATATCCTCCCCAGCAAACCCGGCAGAGAACTCATGAATTATTTTAACTCAGGAATATCTTTATTTTATTGAAAATCATTACCTTTTTGAAAACATTTAAAAAAATATGAATATGCATGGCATTAATAAAATGACATAGCAAAATCTAAATAATATAATGCAACCTAAATGATATGATATAATTTAAATGTCTTAACATATTTTAAATGAAATATCCTAAGTTACATGATATATTCTAAATGAAATGAAATGACCTAGGTAACATAATATATTCCATATGAAATGAAATGTCCTAAGTCATATGATATATTCTAAATGAAATAAAATATCCTAAATGACATAATATATATCCTAAATGAAATAAAATAACCTAGATAACATAATATATTCTACATGAAATGAAATGACCTAGATAACATAATATATTCTATATGAAATGAAATAATTTATATGACATGGTAAATATGAATGATATAGCATATAATTTAAATGACATGGAATATAAAATAATGCTATCATATAATATGCATGAAAATAAAAATGAAAATAATAATGCATGAACATAGTATATGCCAAATAATATGACAAAAAATAACTAAATAAAAAGAATAGAATATCATGAAATATTCCAAACCATATAATAAACAATATAACATTTAAATCAAAATAATAACAATACCATAGGAATTATCATAGCAAAAATCACATATTATATAAAATGCATGAATATGGAAAATGCAATGCATGAAAATATATTTTTTCTTTTAATTAAGGAAATCCGCATATCTAAAAAGATATCTGGCTGCCTTACGAAAATATATCAAATTAAATATTCTAAAACCAAAATACTTTGTGATTGTTAGAAAACAATTTTGAAAAGCTTATATTAAAAATAAAAACTTAGCTAATCCTTTTTTAAATGGCTCTAATTTCCTAAGTTTAAAATCCTGGACTTGATCACCCTTAACCCGAGACTTAAAAAATCATTTTTAGAGTTTAAAAAAGCTTAGAAACTATCCTAACTCAGTAGCTAAACTTCCTAATCAGCCCCCTCTAAGTAACTTAACCAAAACAGAAAAAAGATTTTCCTTCAAATTCAATTCTGACTCCACTGTCTCATTTTAAGCCACAATTTTTTACCCTATTTTTAAAAATTCTAAAAAATCACTAAAAATACTGGAGACTCAGGACATGTAAAACTACATGGAAAAAATCGACTTAATTTTTTGATTAAAGATGAATGCCCAAAAAAATCGGAAAAGTACGAGTACTGGGTGAAAAAACTGTTTTGCCAAAACACATTTTTGCCTTTGATAAAATCATTTAAAAATCAAAGTAAAAATATTTAAGACTCACAAAATGACTCACAAACAGTAGCTAGGACTTTTGAAAAGTTAGAGAAATATTGGCTAAAGTAAAAACAAATCACAAAGGTAGAATAATCAATTTGACAACTCTTTAATTTTTCACAAGTATACTCAAGAGAGGATGACTTTGAACCATTAATTGGCCTAAGTCATTAGTCAAGTGGCATGGACATGAAATGCTTGAAAAATACAACAAATATGATACATGAATTGCATGATTTTAAACCTAAATGTCATGAAAAATGCATGGCATCAATAAAATGACCTAGACCTAAATGAACTTGCATGGCATTTAATGCAACCTAGGTCTAAAATGCATGGATATGCATGGAAAAACAAACCAATCCTAACATCTAAAATATGCATGGCAATAACACAAACACAAGGCATGCTTAAACCAAATACTCAATCAAATGTCATGAGAATGCAAACCTATCAATTAACATAACAAAAATGCACACACAAAGTAAAATAAAAGGAGTGGCCGAATAGCCTCATGTCTAAGTAAGCATGGCATTTTCACAAACACTTGATATACTTAAACAAAATACTCAATCAAATGTCATGCAAATGCAAACCTATCAACTAACATAGTAAAAATGCACACACAAAGCAAAATAGGTGAGATGGCCGAATGGCTTCATGTTCCAAGTGAGCATGGCATTTTCACAAACACTTAATATACTAACATACTCAACTAAAATATAACACTCAAATCATACAAATATAAAGTAGGGGTATTAAAACTAACAAGAATTTTCACAAACACATGGATTACAAAATATAAAACATAAACAAATTTAAACATTTTGAAAACAGAAAATTAAAAATGCAAGAACATGATAATAAACTCATAAATGGCAATAAACAAGCAACCAAATTAAAACAAGCTTCAAGTATATGTAGTAGAATAAGATTTAAAGCATCAAGACTTATTTAATATAAAAAATAACATGAAAAATCAAAGCAAAACAGCAACAACAAAAAAATATGGGCCATTCGGCCATGTCAAGGAATCAAGAGAAAAAAATATTGCAAGAACGTTTTTCAGAAAATATGAAGAAAGAACTTAAAAAGAACATTAAAAACACTTATTTAAAAAGAAAAAACAAAAAAACAAAAGAAAAATCACCAAAATAATAATCAAAACAGCAAAAACAAGAAAGGAAAATCAAAGAAAGTACAAGAGTTGGTGCTAAAAGCAACCTCTAGAAGCTATCTTTCAAGCTTTTTCTCTTCAAACTTTCTTTTCTTTTCTAAACTTTTCTTTTTGCTTTGCAACAATGGAGAGAAAACTAAGCCAAAACAAGAGAGAATATCAGAAATGAGAGTGCTGAAAATAAAAATGATCCTCCCCTTTATAGTGGCCAAACCCCCTTTTCTCCTAGGCTAGAATGTTGTCATTTTTACTCCAACCAATTTTCATCCAAGGGCCATTAATCCAAGATGTTTAAAACATTAAATTATCACCCTTAGATTAGGCCATCAGCGGTCCATAATTACAGCTGTTCAAGAATTATGTTGACACTCTCCCTCTTCATGCATTGGCCCATGTGGCTTATTTGTAAAGGCTTGATCAAAAAATCACTAACTAACTCTTCATTTTTGGCCTCTTGATTGAAAAATCAGAAACTCCTTCCCATCTATGGGCCTTGGCTAGAAAGCCCTCCTTCTTTTAGCCCAAGTCTGATTTTTTTTAAAGGCAAGAGAAGCCCTTTTCGGTTTCTTGGGTAAAATGACCTTTTTGACCCCCGGATGCAAAAAATGGCAAACGGACTCCAAATTCAAATTTTATTTTTTAATCCTTTAAAAATAATAAAAAAAAATTGAATTCTGGAAGTTTTCAAAAATTTTCGAGTCCGTTTACTATTTATTTGGATTTTTTTTCCAAAATTGCCCTTTTATGCCCCCATATTTTACCATTTTTTAAACGAGCTCCAAATCAAGATTTTTCTTCACCAATCTCTTCCAAATAATTTAAAAGTGTGATCTGGAAGTTTTCATAATTTGTGGAACTCATTTGGTATTTTTCTGGGATTTATCTGCTTGAATTACTACATAAGGGGCTCGAGATTTGGCCATTTTGCAAACGAACTCTGAATCAAGATTTTCTTTCTCCATTCCATTCCAAATAATTTGAAAATGATATTTGAAAATTTTCAGAATTTTTGGAGTTCATTTGCTATTTGTTCGGGATTTATCTTCTTCATTTACTGCATAGGAGACTCGGGATTCGGCTATTTTGCAAACGAACTCCGAATCAAGATTTTCTTTCTCTAATCTCTTTCAAATAATTTAGAAATGAGATTTTGCAAATTTTCAGAAGATTTGGAGTTCATTTGCTATTTTTTCGAGATTTATCTTCCTAAATTACTACATAGGAGACCCGGGATTTGGCCATTTTGCAAACGAACTTCGAATCAAGATTTTATTTTTCCAATCTCTTCCAAATGATTTAAGAATGAGATTTGCAATTTTTCAGAATTTTTGGAATTCATTTGCTATTTTTCCCAAATTTTCCAATTTTGTCCTTTTGACTCCGAAACCCAGTTTTGCTTAAAACAAGTCTGATTTTTAGATTTTCTTCAAACTAAGCCTTGGGCTATCCTTTTTTAATCACTCCTCATCCATTAGGAGCTTTTGTCTTGCCAAGTCGGGCCATTTCTGTAATTTTCCCAATTTCACCGAAATCCACCAAAAACCCTAATTCTCGATTTTCTCCCGGATTGACTTTTCTTTCAGTTTTTCTTTCAAGTGGCTTCTCCATTACCCGTAGTCAGTGCTTATCTTTCATTTGGAACTTTCAGTTTTGACCAATTCGATTGTTTAAGCATTTTTCCCTAAATTTCCCGGATTAGGGTTTTCTTTCTACTCCATCTCCATAACCTAACTTTCGAACTCCATATCTTTTGATGTAGACCTCGGATTATCAAAATTCTTTTGCCATTTTTCAATTGAACTTCAAATCTTGATTCTGAAAGTGGGTTGACTTTTTTAGTAGTTGACTTTTTGGGGTTGACTTTTTCCAAGTTTGACTTTTTATGCTCGCCCTCTTAAACTAAGTCTCGGAGTACCACCTACAGGATGAAAAAAAGTCTTTTTACATTCTGAAACATCAATTTAGGAAGAAAACATACTTGTTTTAGTGGTCCGGACAAAATTAAGTGTCTACAATTGCCCCTCTTTGGCTATTGTTGAGAATCAGGAATCAGGCAAAGATAAACAAACACTAATTTTGTACGGTTAGTGAAATCACATGTGAAGAGAAGGTAAAGGGGTTTTCTCTTTTTCATTTTTTTATTTTTTCATTTTTTTTCATTTTTTTTTCATTTTTTACATCTTTTTTTTTTGGTTGAAAAGACCTGTAAATTGAAGATTTTGTCCTTAAATTGAATTCCCTGACTAATCAAGGCTCGACCCGTCTTAAGGAAACGGGTTCGATTTCAAAAGAAAAATTGTGCCTGAAGGTCTTAAGAATAGTGCCCAAAGATATTTAAAACTGGTGCCCGAAGATCTTTAAAATGGTGCCCGAAGGTCTTTAAGAATGGTGCCCGAAGGTCTTTAAAATTGGCGCCCGAAGGTCTTTAAAAAGGTGCCCGAAGGTCTTTAAAAAGGTGCCCGAAAGTCTTTAAAAAGGTGTCCGATGGTCTTTAAAAAGGTGCCCGAAGGTCTTTAAAAATGGTGCCCGGAGGTCTTTAAAAAAAGTGCCCGAAGGTCTTTAAAATGGTGCCCGAAGGTCTTTAAAATGGTGCCTGAAGGTCTTTAAACTAGTGCCTGGAGGTCTTACCTGTGATTAAAATACCTTGACGATGGTCTCAAGGCCTGACTCATTTGATAAAACAGAATGAATTCGATTTAGAACAAAAGGAAATACCTCAACTGTGGTCTCAAGGCTCGACTTATTTAAGAAGTAGAACGAGTTCGATTTAGGAAGCCATAGTTTTCTTGATTCCTCCAATGTTAGCTAAATGCAATGAAGAGAATGACATGCTTTGCAAATGCTTATATGTTTCCTGAGAATGAATGCAGTCAAATGATTGTATCATGATTTCTAATCCATGGTTTCTTTGAGGTTCATAGATTATCCGACTTCATGATGGAGTCTTCAATTGTTCGCTGATGCCCCACTTAAAGAACCCTTTACTCAAGATAATTTGTCAAACAATCTCAGTTTCTGACTTTTGCTGAAATTCACAGATTTTCTGACTTCGTGATGGAGTTTCCAACACGTTCACTGTTTTATTTTCTTGGTGAATTTTCCAAACTTTTCTCAAGATTTAAATATATTCCTTAGTAATACTTTGAAATCCTTTTATTTTAAAGGATTTTATTACTAATCAACCTTCAATTTAATAACAATCATAATGCATCTCAAAAAATGTTTGAAAGAAAATATGAATCAAGCAAAAATTGTCATGAAAAGGATAACAAGAATTTATTGCAAGAAATGTTTTTAAAATAGTAAAAATAAATATCAAGGATATAAAAAACAAATGTAAGGTTATAGGTTGTAGATGCCCCGGATGCGGAATATCTTGGACCCCTCATTTTCAAACCATCTGAAATTTCTCTTGAATGAGCAATTTACTTGGGTAACCTCTCGGCTTCCGTAGTTACATCAGACTGAGTTGTTCCCCTTTCCTCTAATTGTCAGATACTTTCTCCCCGTTTACAATGACATTGATTCGAGCTTTGATTAGTACTTGAGCCGCCCTTTTCGGGTTTTCAACTCAAGTGTCCTCCATTCAGTATTATGTTGCCCTTTGCAGGTTTTCGGCTTAAACCTCTCCTTTTACATTTTTTTTTCATTTTCACTTTTTTTTTGTGTATTCTATCATACATCTGAGAATTCTAAATGCTTCCAAGGTAAAAATGTCAATTAAAAAGATAGGATGAATTCTGAGAATGACTTTTCAAATTAAATATCCATGCTTGATCAAAATGGGCTTTTAAAGCACGTAATGTAGGCCAAGGTTTAGGTTTAGAAAGAAAGGATAAAATAGGCCCAAAGTGTGTTTAAGGGTGATTGGATCAAGGATCATTTCCTGAGGAGAACTCATTCTTGAAACATTTGTCCTTTTTTGGACTTTCTTTTCTTCTTTTTTGGTTCGTTGGCTTTCATTTGCCACATTTTTCGATGGCTTTCTTTTTACCATGATTTGTTTTTACTATTTTTCCTCGCATTTGCCCTCCAGTTGTAGAGGGTGATCCTTGATCAAGGTTTAAAGAAAGAAATAATTCCTAAGGCTCAATGGGGTGACTAAGGATAATTTCTTCTTAGTGAAAGGAATATGAAAGATGGCCATTCATCATATCAAGCATGAATATTTTCTTTGAAAAGCAATTCACAAGTGAGATAGATATATAGAATTTCCATTTTTACACTTGGAATCATTCGAATTTTCATGTGCACAGCATCACACATTTTTTTTCAAGCATAATACTTCTTCAATTCATCAGCATTCACAGGATTTCTGAAATCCTCCCCGTCCATTCTAGTTAAAATCAATGCTCCTCCAGAAAAAGCTCTTTTTACCACATAGGGTTCTTCCCAATTCAGAGCCCATTTTCCTCTCAAGTCCTTCACTATAGGGAGAATTTCCTCAGTATTAACTCTCCCTCTCGGAACTGTCTAGGACGAACTTTCTTGGGCTCGAATCATCCTTTTCTGATACAACTGCCTGTGACAAATTGCTTTCAATATTTTCTCCTCGATGAGATTCAACTGTTCATAATGAGCTCTAACCCATTCTGTTTCCTCTAGGCCAACTTCCATCAATACTAGAAGTGAAGGGATCTCAACTTCAATCAGGTAGCACTGCTTCCATCCCATATACCAAAGAAAATGGCGTTGCCCCTGTAGATGTGCGGACCGAAGTACGATATGCATGAAAAGAAAAAGGCAAGATCTCATGCCAATCTTTGTGCACATTGGTCATCTTCTCAATAATCTTCTTGATGTTCTTGTTAGCTGCTTCTACTGCGCCATTCATCTTCGGACGGTAAGGTGCCGAATTATGATGTGTAATCTTGAATTGAGTACACACTTCTCTCATCATCTTATTGTTCAAATTGAGAGCATTATCCGAAATAATTCTTGTTGGCAACCCGTAACAGCATATGATTTCTTTTTTAACGAATCTGTATACCACCGACTTTGTTACATTCGCATAAGAAGCAGCTTCTACCCACTTTGTGAAATAATCTATGGCTACCAAGACGAAACGATGTCCATTTGAAGCTTTTCGGGTAATAGGCCCTATCATATCCATTCCCCATATTGAAAAGGGCCAGGGTGCAGTCATGACATGTAATGGCGATGGCGACACATGAATCTTATCTGCATATATCTGGCATTTATGGCACTTTCAAGAATAACTGATGCAATCTCCTTCCATTGTCAACTAATAGTACCCTGTCCTCATAATCTGTTTAGCAAGCATGTGACCATTAGCATAAGTGCCACATATCTCTTCATGGACCTCTTCTATAATTCTTCGAGCTTTCGCAGATCCGACACATCTCAACAAGACTTGGTCTTTTCCTTTCTTGTAGAGAATCTCACTATCTAGAACAAAACCCATTGCTAGCCTTCTCAGAGTCCTCTTGTCATTCTCTGTTCTTGTTCTGGATACTGTTGACTCTTGATGTACTGTAAGATGTCGTTATACCAAGGAAGGCCATCTGCTTCTTCTTCAATACTCAGACAGTGGGCAGGAGACTCATATATACCCATCTTTATTGGTACAACTTCAGCCCTTCATTTACTTTAAACATTGATGACAAAGTAGCCAGAGCATCTGCGATTCGATTTTCTTCCCGAGGAAAGTAATTGAAATTCACCTCTTCAAACTCCCCCAATAAACTCAATATGAGTTCTCAGTATCGGATTAGCTTTGTATCTCGGGTTTCCCATTTTCATCGTAGCTGGTATATCACTAAGGTTGAGTCTTCGAAAACTTCCAATACTTTGATCTTTCTGTCCACTGCAGCACGAAGGCCTATAGTACACGCTTCATACTCGGCAGTATTGTTTGTACAATCAAAATCCAATCTAGCAGTGAAAGGATAATAATCTTCTTTTTGGGGATATGAGCACTGCACCGATTCCATGCCCCATGGCATTAGATGCGCCATCAAAGTACATTTTCCATACTTTCTTCTTCCGGGGAATCTCATATGCTTGCGACACATACATCAAATCTTCATCCGGGAAGTCGAAGTTCAACAGCTCATAATCTTCCACTGCCCCACTTGCTAAGAATTCAGCCACTGCACTGCCCTTGATAGCTTTTGACTTACATGTACAATGTCGTACTCTATCAATAAAACCTATCATCTTGCCGTCCTCCTTGACAAAGAAGGTGCTTCCAACATGTACTTGACTGGATCAAGCTTGGCAATCAACCATGTTGTGTGGTACAACATGTACTGTCTGAGTCTTCGAGCAATCCAAGCTAAAGCACAACACAACTTTTCTACCAACGAATATTTCAACTCATAATCTGTGAACTTCTTGTTGAGTTAGTAAATTGCCTGTTCTTTCTTTCCAGTCTCATCAAGCTGCCCTAAAACACAACCCATGGATCTCTCAAATACTGATAAATACAGTATCATTGGTTTATCCAGAACAGGTGGCATTAGTACTGGTGGGTTGGATAGAGAATGTTTAACCTTTTCAAATGCAATCTGACAACCTTCATCCATTCTCCTGGATCACGTTTTCGAAGTAACTTAAATATTGGATCACACTTGTCGGTTAACTGAAAAATAAATCGAGCAATGTAATTCAATCTCCCCAGAAATCCTCTTACTTTCTTTTGAGTATGAGGTGGTGGCAAATTCTGAATGACCTTCACTTTATCCGGGTCAATCTCAATTCCTCTTTTGCTGATGACAAAACCCAACAATTTCCCCGAGGTGACTCCAAAAGTGCATTTTGTCGGATTTAGCTTGAGTCTAAACTTCCTTAATCGTTCAAAGAGCTTCTTAAGATTCACAATATGCTCCTCTTCTCCTTGTGACTTTGCGATCATATCATCAATATAGACCTCAATTCCCTTATGCATCATATCATGAAACAAGGTCACCATGGCTCTTTGGTATGTTACCCCAGCATTCTTCAATCCAAATGGCATTACCTTGTAGCAGAAGGTTCCCACATTGTAACAAATGTGGTTTTCTCCATATCTTCCGGTGCCATCTTGATCTGATTGTATCTTGAGAATCCATCCATGAAAGAAAATAAAGAACTTTTCGTCGTATTATCCACCAGAGTATCAATATGGGGCAAAGGGAAATTATCTTTAGGGCTGGCCTTGTTCAAATCTCGGTAATCAACGCACATCCGCACCTTGCCATCCTTCTTTGGTACTGGAACAATGTTTGCCACCCATTCTGGATATTTTGCCACCTCTAAGAACCCAGCATCAAATTGCTTCTTCACCTTCTCTTTTATCTTTAACAGCATGTCTGGCCTCATTCTTCTCAACTTTTGCTGAACTGGCTTGCATTCTGGCGTTAAAGGGAGTTTATGAACCACAATATCCGGATCCAACCCTGGCATGTCTTGGTAAGACCATGTAAATACATCCACATATTCCTGGAGCAAGGCTATCAATTCACCTTTTATTGATGATGACTTGAAGTTTCGATTTTGACTTCCTTTATCTCTTCACTATCTCCCAAATTTATCACTTCCAATAATTCCTTACGAGGAAGTACTTGTTTCTCCTCTTGTTCTATTTTCCTTAATAAATCCAGAGGTAGACCATAATCCTCAGTACCTTCGTTAGCCTCAAAATCACCCGTACAAATGGGTCTTTCAAAATCAATTTCAAAATTACTGATAGGAAGGTCCTCATATTCCGCATCCGTACACCTGTAAATAGGTGGAGAAGAAACAATATTGGAAAATATAGAATGAAAACAAAATTAATAACAAAAATGAAAGAATATGGACACATCAGTAAGGATAAAATGCATTGTGCTTGTTATTTATTGAATGAAAATGTTTAAAAAAAAGCCCATTACAAAAAAAAAAAAAAAACTCTTAATATCTTTGGGTAAAGATAATTAAGATTGCTTTTTTTAAAAAGTATTACGTTCGAATAGAATTAAAAACTATAGGCAACTCAGTCGCACTCCAATTGGTTAGTCTATATCCTGGTGCACAAGGTCGCACCATCCAGTTTGCACTGTCACTTTCCATCCCTTCTTTCTCGGTCATCCAAATCACCATATTCTGAATCTACCCCCCTTTATTCACATGTAATTTTTCAAAAGTTTGCTCGATCATTACAAGTACATCCTCTGAATTCTTTTCCCCGAATAGAAAACTAGCAGAGAAAAGTTTTGAAGGATTGGTGGGAAAGTCATGGGTTCCTATTCAATATCCATACCCGTGAGATGGGCCATTCTTCTTTGTCTATTCCTTTCAATCTGTTTCCTCTTCTTATGGGCCTTTGGAAGATACCCTAAGCCAAACCGGTCTTTCTTTCCCACTACTTCCACTGCTCGAGCCATCCCTTGAAGATATTTCACCAGACCTTTTCCAACCCTGCAGCATTTTCCCACTGTGGTTCTTACTTCCAGCCTTGTGTTCTTGGACAACCTTGGCTTTAGAATTTTTTGTCCTTCAACGACGAAAATTGCATTTACGAATTCCAATGACCGAAAATAACATTCTACGACATCTTCATTGGGCTCAACATAAGGAGATTCAGTAGATGCGGAGGCTATTATGTCTTTTTCTCCTAATAAAGTGATCAAACGGCCCTCTATCACAAATTTTAGCTTTTGGTGGAGAGACGAGGGTACGGCCCCAGCTGAATGTATCCGTGGCCTTTCCAACAAGCGATTATAAGAAGAATTAATATTCATGACCTGGAAGTTCACCGTATAAGTGCTTGGGCCTATCTCCAGAGGAACCGCAATAGTTCCCATTACCTCTCTCCTTGTACCATCGAAAGCCCTGACCACTGTGCAACTTGGTGACATATAAGACATATCCACCGGCAACTTAGATAGGGTTGCCAAAGGCATCACATTTAATGAAGAATCATTGTCCAACAAGACCCTTGCTAATATGTGCCCCTTACAAGTGGTAGTTATATGGAGAGCTTTTATTGACCCAATACCATTGGGTGGTATCTTCTCATAGCTGAAAAATATATGGTCATCCGCTGCGATATTTCCCACCAACCTGTCCAACTTTTCTACTGATATGTTGTTAGCCACGTATGTCTGATTCAACACTCTTAGCAGGGCATTTCTGTGTGGCTCTGAATTCAAAAGCAAAGATAAGATTGAAATTCTAGCTGGTTGACGTTGCAGTTGTTCAACCACGCTATACTCATTGTGCTTTATGAATTTTAAGAACTAGCAGGCTTCTTTCTCGTTTATCGGCTCCTTTATCCTATTTATCGGGGCTGATCCCCTCTTTGTTTCTTTTGACAAATCCATCTCAATATGGATTGGTTCAACTTCTTTCTTCCCTTTGTCTACTCCTCTATCTTTTCCTGTTAACCCCTGTTCAACAGCCTCAAGAGCATAACACCTTCTTCTTCGTGTTAAATGCCCTACACCTGTGATATCTTGCTGACTCGAAGACCCAGGCATAACCATGCTGCAGCCGTATTTCCATGGTACAGCTTTGTTTTCCTTGTATGAAAAGGAAACAGGCAAATCAGTGATTAACTTAGGTGCACTTTCCTCAACGACTAGCATAACTTTCTCCTCTGGTTCATCATAAGAGATGATCAAGGGTCTTCTTATCCCATAGCCAGCTGCATTCTCAATAACTTCTATTTTCTCATCTATCTCTTCGTAGAACTGGGCTTCCCCATTATCCATCATCTTTTGGACTTTAACCAGAAAGTCTCCGCAGTCCTGTATGACATGACCTCCACACTTATGGAACGGGCACCAATTCTGCACCCTCTTTGCAACCATTTTTAGACTGTCTGCATCTCCCACCATTCCTATTTTGACCATCTCAACCCATACTGTCAACATCGGAGTCTTGACTTCCCTGATATCCCTTTTTAACCTTCTGACTTCCCTTGTCAATACTGTATTTACCTGATTTCCAGCATGATCGGGTAATGGATTTCTCGCTACATTCGGCCCATTTTTTGCCCCAAACTTCACAACTCCGGCATTGATCAGGCTTTGGACTTTCTTTTTAAAGGCCAGGCAATCTTCAGTCAAATGTCCTTGAATTCCTGCATGGTATGCGCAATTAGTGTTTGCATTGTACCACCTTGGATATGGAGGTGTTAGAGGTTTGAGGTACACGGGTGCAATAAGTTGACCCTGCAATAGTTTAGGATATAGCTCACCATAGGTGGTAGAAATATGATCAAATTGGGGTTTTTGATTGTTCCTTAGTGAACGTTGGTCATTGCGCGCGGGACCTTGAGTGTTTGGGATAGTATTTCGAGAAAGGGTCATCTGTGGGGATATACCAGTTGGGAATGGCTGTTGTGGTATATTGGTATAAGGGAATGGATTTTGGGTAAGGTGGTTTACATTGGGTTAGTAAGGATTATACCCCGGGTAAGGTGTGTAAGGTGTCGGAGGTGCATAAGATGTGGTAGGAGTATAGTGCCTTGGTGGTGTGTATGGTGTAGGAGGTGTATAAGGGTATTGATTGAAACTGATTGCATGTGTCTCCTTCTTCTTTGCAGGAAAAACTCTCTTCGGGATAGCAGACTCACCCCTTTCCATTTTCCCATTCTTAGTAGCGGACTCTATTATCTCCCAAGATATCACCATATCTGTAAAGTCCTTGGTGGCGCTTCCCACCAATTTATCATAATAGGGGGCTTTCAAGGTGTTGATGAAAAGCACTGTAGTTTCCTTGTTGGTTAAAAGGGATTGCACTTGTGTGGCCAAATCCCTCCATCTTTGCGAGTATTCTTTGATGCTCTCATTAGATATCTTTTCCATATTTTGTAGCTACAGCCTATCAGGTACCATGTTAGACACATGCTTATAATATTCCATGAAAGACCTGACTAAATCCGTCCATGAACGCATCTTGGTACGACTCAGTTGATTGTACCATCGGGTTGCTGACCCTGTCAAGCTATCTTGGAAACAATGGATAAGCAATTTCTCATTATCATCATGCCCCGTCATCCTTCTGCAATACATGGTCAGATGTGCTGATGGGTTGGTAGTCCCATTATACTTTTCAAAGTCGGGTACTTTGAACTTTGGGAGAATTACTAGATCGTGTACTAAGCTCATCTCTTTGGCATCCAGACTGCCAAATAACTCTGCCCCTTCAACTGCCCTTAACCTTTCTTCCAGCAGCTGATATTTTTTCTGAGATTCAGTAGTTCCAACCCTCTTCAGTTCAGTCATCTTTGCCCTTTCTTTTTCTGCCATTTCTTCAAAGTCTGGAACTTCCACATCAATTGGATCAACCCTGATATTACCTCTTTAGGACCGAAATTTTGTGCTTCGGTTGCTGGTTGGATGTAAATATAAGATGCTGCCCCAGTTGGAAGTTCATTTCCCACAGGTTGGGATGTTTGGCCATTTTTTTGTACCACTTCTGGTCGGTCTTCCTGGTTCACTGCCCCCATTCCGATAACTGAATTTCTCCTGGCCACTTTTGCCTCATCATGGTACTCATCATCTCCATGAGTTTGGTCATTTGTTCCTGTGACTCCTCTTGAAACTTAGCTAACTGTTCCTGCAGCTCTTTTTGAATTCTTTCCATCCATTCAATTCTAGAAAGCTGATCGTTCTCCATAGCTCTTGCTTGAGATCGAGTATTGTAAGGGTGTCGAAAGTCTGATTCTTTCTGAGTGCGACCAATTGTACCTTTAGTTTTAAAAACTATGGATTAGAAATTATTGACACATTTTTTATTTTATTTTATAAAAATGAATGAATGAATGAACAAATAAGTAAATGACTAAGTGTGTAAACTTAAATGACTAATTATAAAGAATAAATGAATTGACAAATAAATAAATGACTAAGTGTATGAACAATTTATAAAGAATAAATGAATGAATGATTATGAATATAAAAGAATGAACAAATAAAATATATAAAAGAAAGAACAAATGAATGATGAATGCATTTAAAAGTATTGGCCCCGGGATAATTCCAACCAAACGGTCTTTCATTGATTCCCTAGAACTAAATACATCAAAGAAAAGATCACTGCTTAATACAAATATGATAATCTGTCTCTCTAACAAATGCTATTACAAAATACTGGTCCTATAGTAACTCCCTCGGATCTTGAACCTTTTTCACTGTCCTCTTTGACTGCCTTGCTCTTCCATCTGACCCCTACTTGTTCACGACCCTTTGACATTTCAGCGAAGCATCACCGTGTAAGCTTTCCTTAGCTTGTTTCTCCAATTGATTGGCTCGGGCTTTCTCATGCTTTGCTTTCTGCCCAATAGTTCTTCTCATTCTTGAGGTTTCTGACTTCTTGTTCCCATTCCCCACAAGTCTTGACAGTCCCCTCGAATTTGAGCTCGAAAAGGTACCTCTTGTTCTCCAAGTGTATTTCCTGAAGATCGCTTTTAGCAGTATCCCGCTCTCTCTTGATTTTTCTTTTTCTCTTTCTCGGGCTGATTCCCTATTTTTCATATCCTCAATGCAATCGGGCAATTTCCTTGCTCATTTGGGCTTTTTCTTTTTCGAATTCTGCCATTGCGATTTCTAACTCTGATGGCGTTTCCTTTGTCGCCGAACTCAAATGCTGAACTTCTTCCCCATCTGATGTCAACAACCTATCATTAACCCTCAATTCCCTCCATGTCAGGTAATCAGGTGTGATGATGTTGGCATATCTAGCTACCTCCACTCGATGAGTTTCCTTCCATGCTACTACAATCTCACGTACCTTTCTCGAATATCCATCTTCTCCATAAGAAAATTCCAAATTACTAAGGTCATGTGCCATAGGAGTAAACTGACGGGATTCTGATTGCCTCAGTACTAGCAGTGGTGCATAGCTCACTCCTCCCCATACTCCCAATAATGGAACAGAAGATTTATCTCCGCACTTGTACAATGTCGACATAGGATCTATCCATGGAGCTCTCCAAATTATCAGCTCAGCCCTGATATTCCAAAATATGTTGATCCATTGTTCCTCAGTCCTATTTTCAAGCCAATTCCTCTTAAGAAATTCACCAATTGGTGCAAAAGATTTCCAGTATGAGCGAAGAGGGAAATTCTCCTGTTTACAAAAATGGCTCTGAACCCATATGTAAAGGAGCTGTATACAACCTAGAAAACGTCCTTTTCCTTTTCGTCTACAGAAATTCAGGGATCGAATTGTTTCTACTATAATTCTCGGGGCTGGGTTTATCCTTTGCTCAAGCCTCTCGAAAATATCAAATATCGCCACATCCACATGCCCTAATGTCGTTGGGAAGATAACTAAACCATAGATAGCCAAAGCAAAAATATTCCTAAATGTCTCGTTGTTTGAATGGCTATGGATTAAGGTCCGTAAAATGACCCATGATATACAATAGCTTACACCTTTTCGGACAATATGGCTTTCGACCCAATTTCTTTCCACTCCCAGAATTTTAGACACCTTTTTCTTGAAGCCCGGAATCTTTGTATCCTTCAAATAAATACGGTCGGGAATAACATTCTCAATAGGCAACAAGGTCGAATATTCCTCTATGGTTGGAGTCATATCCTTTCGGTTGAAGGTAAAACACTGATAAGCGGTGTAGACACCTAATTTTGTCCGGACCACTAAAAACAGATATGTTTTCTTCCTAAATTGATGTTTCAGAATGAAAAAAGAATTTTTTTCATCCTACAGGTGGTACTCCGAGACTTAGTTTAAGAGGGCGAACATAAAAAGTCAAACTTGAAAAAAGTCAAACTTGAAAAAAGTCAACCCCAAAAGTCAACTACTGAAAAAATTAACCGACTTTCAAAATCAAGATTTGAAGTTCAATTGAAAAATGGCTAAAGAATTTTGATAATCCGAGGTCTACATTGAAAGATATGGAGTTCGGAAGTTGGGTTATGGAGATTCAGTAGAAAAGAAACCTTAATCCGGGAAATTTGGGGGAAAATGCTTAAACGATCGAATTGGTCAAAATTGAAAGTTCCAAATGAAAGATAAGCACTGACTACGGGTAATGGAGAAGCCACTTGAAAGAAAAATTGAAAGAAAAGTCAATCCGGGAGAAAACCAAGAATTAGGGTTTTTGGTAGATTTCGATGAAATCGGGCAGAATTACAGAAATGGCCCGACTTGGTAAGACTAAAGCCCCAATGGATGAGGAATGATTAAAAAGGAATGGCCCAAGGCTCAGCTTGAAGAAAATCTGAAAATCGAACTTGTTTTGAACAAAATCGGGTTTCGGAGGCAAAAGGGCAAAATTGGAAAATTTGGGAATAATAGCAAATGGACTCCGAAAATTCTAAAAATTTTCCAATCTCATTCTTAAATCATTTGGAAGAGATTGGTGGAATAAAATCTTGATTCGGAGTTCGTTCACAAAATGGCCAAATCCCGGGTCTCTTATGTAGAAATTCAAGAAGAAAAATCCCAAAAAAATAGCAAATGAACTCCAAATCTTTTGAAAATTTGCAAATCTCATTTTTAAATATTTGGAAGAGATTGGAAAAAGAAAATCTTGATTCGGAGTTCGTTTGCAAAATAGCCAAATCCAGGGCCTCTAATGCAATAATTCAAGAAGATAAATCCCGAAAAAAATAGCAAATGGACTCCAAAAATTTTGAAAATTTTCAAATCTCATTTTTAAATTATTTGGAATATATTGACGAAAGAAAATCTTGATTCGGAGTTCGTTTGCAAAATGGCCAAATCCTGGGCCTCCTATGCAATAATTCGACAAGATAAATCCCGAAAAAATACCAAATGAGTTCCAAAAATTATGAAACCTTCCAGATCACACTTTTAAATTATTTGAAAGAGATTGGTGAAGAAAAACCTTCATTTGGAGCTCATTTAAAAATGGTAAAATGTGGGGGCATAAAAGGGCATTTTTGGAAGAAAAAATCCAAATAAATAGCAAACGGACTCGAAAAATTTTGAAAATTTCCAGAATTCAATATTTTATTATTTTGAAAGTATTAAAAAAAATTTGAATTTGGAGTCCGTTTTCCATTTATTTGCATTCGGGGCGCAAAATGGTCATTTTACACAAGCAACAGAAAAGGGCTTCTTTTGGCCTTTCAAAAAATCAGACATGGGCTGGAAAAGAGAGTGCTGGCCTGCCAAGGCCCAAAGGAAGGAGGAAGCTTCTGATTTTTCAATCAAATAGCCAAGAATTAAGAGTTAGTTAGAGATTTTTTTGATGAAGCCATTGTGATTAAGCCACATAGGCCAATGCATGAAGAGGGAGAGTGTCAACATTATTCTTGAATAGCTATAATTATGGACAGCTGATACACTAATCTAAGGGTGATAATTTCAAGATTTTTCACCTTGAATCACTAGCCCTTGGATGGAAATTGGTTGGAATCAAAATGACAACATCCTAGTTGAGGAGAGGGGGGGAATTTGGCCAGCTATAGGGGGAGGGAGGATTTTCATTTTTCTTCACTTCATTTTTTCAGATATCTTCTTGTTTTTCTTAGTTTTTCTCTCCTTGGTTGAAAGCAAAAAGAAAAAGTTTAGAAAAGAAAAGAAAGTTTGAAGAGATAAAGATTGAAATATAGCTTTATGAGGTTGCATTTAGCACCAACTCTTGCACTTTCTTGATTTTCCATTCTTGTTTTTGCTATTTTTGATTATTATTTGGTGAGTTTTCTTTTTAAATAAATGTTTTTTATGTTCTTTTTAAGTTCTTTCCTCATCTTTTTATTAAACAAGTTCTTACATTTTTTTTTCTTATTTTTTTTACCATGGTCGAATAGCCCAGATTTTTTTTATATAGTTTCTGTTTTGCCTTGATTTATCATGTTATTTTGGTTATTTTTTTAGTCTTGATGCTTTAAATCTTCATCTACTACATATACTTGGAGTTTGCTTTAATTTGGATACTTGTTTGTTGCCATTTATGAGTTTATTATCATATTCTTGCATTTTCAATTTTCTGTTTTCATAATGTTTAAATTGTTGATGTTTTATATTTAGTATATCAAGTGTTTGTGAAAATGCTTGTTAGTTTTAATATCTCTACTTTGTGTTTGCATGATTTGAGTGTTATATTTTAGTTGAGCATGTTAGTATATCAAGTGTTTGTGAAAATGCTTGTTAGTTTTAGTATCTCTACTTTGTGTTTGCATGATTTGAGTGTTATATTTTAGTTGAGCATGTTAGTATACCAAGTGTTTGTGAAAATGCCATGCTTGTTTGGAACCTTAGGCCATTCGGCCACTTCATGTATCTTGCATTGTGTGTGCATTTTTGCCATGTTAGTTGATAGGTTTGCATTTGCATGACACTTGATTGAGTATTTAGTTTAAGTATATTAAGTGTTTGTGAAAATGCCATGCTTGTTTGGAACCTTAGACCATTCGGCTACCTCATTATTTTGCCTTGTGTTTGCATTTTTGATATGTTAGATGATAGGTTTGCATTTTCATGACATTTGGTTGAGTTTTTGGTTTAAGCATGCCTTGTGTTTGTGTTATTTCCATGCATATTTTAGTTGTTAGGTTTGGTTTATTTTTCCATGCATGTCCACGCATTTTAGACCTAGGTTGCATTAAATGGCATTCAAGTTCATTTAGGTCTAGGTCACTACATTGATGCCACGCATTTTTTCATTACATTTAGGTTAAAAACCATGCATTTCATGCATCATATTTTCTGTATTTTTCAAGCATTTCATGTCCATGCCACTTGACTAATGACTTAGGCCAATTAATGGTTCAAAGTCATGCTCTCTTGAGCACACTTGTGGAAAATTAAGGTTTGTCAAATTGATTATTCTACCTTTGTGATTTTTTTTTTACTTAGCCAATTTTTATCTAACTTTTAAAAAGTCCTAGCTACTGTTTGTGAGTCATTTTATGAGTCTTAAATATTTTACTTTGATTTTTAAAAGATTTTATCAAACGCAAAAATGTATTTTGGCAAAACAGTTTTTTTTTTCACCTAGCACTCGTACGTTCCTGATTTTTCTGGGCATTCATCTTTAATCAAAAAATTAAGATGATTTTTTCCCGTGTAGTTTTACACGTCCTGAGTCTCCAGTATATTTTTTAGATTTTTTTGAATTTTTAAAAATAGGTTAAAGAATTGTGGATTAAAACTGGACAGTGGAGTCAGAATTGAATTTAAAAAAAAAAACCATTTTTCTGTTTTGGTTAAGTTACTTAGAGGGAGCTGATTAGGAAGTTTAGCTACTGACTTAGGGTAGTTTCTAAGCCTTTTTAAACTCTAAAAATGATTTTTTAAGTCTCGGGTTAAGGGTGGTTAAGTCCGGGATTTTTAAACTTAGGAAATTAGAGCCATTTAAAAAAGGTTTAGCCCAGTTTTTATTTTTAATCTAAGCTTTTCAAAATTGTTTTCAAACAATCACAAAGTGTTTTGGTTTTAGAATATTTAATTTGACATATTTCTTAAGGTAGCCGGATATCTTTTTAGATATACGAATTTCCTTAATTAAAGGAAAAAATACATTTTCATGCATTGCATTTTCCATATTCATGCATTTTATATAGTATGTGATTTTTGCTATGATAATTCCTATGGTATTGTTATTATTTTGATTTATATTTTTGAGGTTATATGGTTTATTATATGGTTTTGAATATTTCATGATATCCTATGTTTTTATTTAGTTTTTTTGGTCATATTATTTACCATATACTATGTTCATGCATTATTATTTTCATGCACATTATATGATAGCATTATTTTATATTCCATGTCATTTAAATTATATGCCATATCATTCATATTTTCCATGTCATTTAAATCATTTCATTTCATGTAGAATATTTATGTTACTTAGGTCATTTCATTTCATGTAGAATATATTATGTTACTTAGGTTATTTCATTTCATTTAGGATATATTATGTCATTTAGGATATTTTATTTTATTTAGAATATATTATGTTACCTAGGTTGTTTCATTTCATATAGAATATATTATGTTACCTTGGTCATTTCATTTCATTTAGAATATATCATATAACTTAGGATATTTCATTTCATTTAGAATATGCTAAAGCATTTAAATTATATCATATTATTTAGGTTACAGTATACTATTTAGATTTTGCTATGTCATTTTATTTATGTCATGCACATACATTGTAACACCCTGTCCGGATAATCTACCTAAAATCCGGCAGAGTTTCCTTTCTATCTCAACTATAACCCTCCTGCAAATAACACTCAATTCATATCCTCAACCAGCAATATTTCTCAATACTATTATCACATATATCCATCATATTCAAAAATTATCCATGATCAATTTATTCTCAAGTCAAAACATACTGATCTATTGTCTCATATTTTCAAATGTATACATATAATATATCCAAAAGTAAACCTATCTCAGCAAGGTTTACTAGATAAAAACATCAAAAGATCAAGACTTCAATAAATTTTTATTATGATGCCCACCACGTCAAAATACTATTTGAAGAAAAAAATAGAGGAAGGTTGCAATCCCGACACCTAAATTATCACCTGAAAATAAGAATATGAAAAGGTGAGATATATGAATATCTCAGTGAGTAGACATCATTTAAAGCGTGTGAAAACTATAATGGTAATCTGTAAAGCATAATTGACATTTTCAAAATAAACAATAATAAAATCATAATGAGTAATTCAAAGACGTAGCAAGCTTTTCAAATGTATAACAATATTATAATATTAAATCAATGTATTAAATCTGTGAAGTAATTCAAGTTACGTATAATTGGGCTCCAACTTACTGTCATGAATAAGAATACATCCATGAAATAACCAGGCAATATCCATGTAGGCATACTAGTAGCCGGCCCCAAAGGCCAATACCACCATAGGACGCCCCAAAGGCATATTTGTCGCTATGATGTGCCCCCAAAAGGCAAATATAACGGGATAGGGACTCTGGAGGTGGCTCCCACCACAAAGGCGTAGCACGCAACTCCCATACCCCAGTCTAATATCACGGAATAGGGACTCTGGAGGTGGCTCCCGCCACAAAGGCGTAGCACGCAGCTCCCGTATTCCGGTCTAATATCACGGAATGGGGACTCTGGAGGTGGCTCCCGCCACAAAGGCGTAGCACGCAGCTCCCATATTCCGGTTAAGGAAATAATCTCATACATTAAGTCAGGTGGAGCCAAAACCATGTACGTCAAATTCTATGTAAAATCATATTTCATAAAATCAACCAACTTACTCGATATAACATTTCTTGAAATAAAACTACTTTAATAACAAATCAATTCATATGATTAAATATCGTATATACCTTTAATACGTAAAATAAATATATATGCTAAAAATATATATATATATATAATTATAATTAAACAAATTTCATATAACTATAGTTGTCGTCTACTCACAATCCTTGAGATGATCTCACTGTACACCTCGACCTGAAACTTCGGGATCCACAAGTGACGTCGGATCTACGTGGCCTAGAGATTAACAATAATTAGTATCTATACATGCTCAAAGCATTACACAATTTTGAATGCAACTTAAGTCTCATAAATCTACCTCATATACTAATTTCTCATATTCAAAACAACATATCCTTAATTTTTAATATCATTTCCATAATCATTTTCTCCATAATTCAAATCCATAATCATGTCCTTATCAAATTCCTTTCTAGTACTCCATGCCTTAGAGATTTTCATAATCCATAACCATCAATAGTACTATATTTCTCTTAAGCAATAAATTCCTTAATATCAAGTTAGATTAGAAAATCATAACTTGAGTTTGGTAAGGAATTTGGAAGTGATTCCAATTGGTTTATTTCAACCAATATATATAATTTATGAATAAAATAACTAACTTATACAACTAGAACAAAATTTTGATCAAATTTGATAAAACCCGAAACTATGCTGAAACAGGGGTCACACTGAACAGCCAACTTCACCGAATTTTATCTTTTTAACCGCTTATCAGTTTTGGGTGATTCAAAAACCAAAATTCTCGTATTGAAGTCTAGTTTCTAGGACAAATATCAAAAAAATACAAACCCATCTGTGATGAACCCAGAAAATCCGAACAGCAAGCATGCTCAGATTCCCCTGTTTTGCTTTCTCTTCCCATTTTCTTGTTCATGCTTTCAAATCCTTTTAATTCTTACCAAAAATGAGTAAAATTCATACCTAATAGATGGATTTCAGACCTTAACATGTTTATGGAGCAAAGATCTTAGCATGCTCAAGTAGAATATCTAAAGAAAATGAAGAATTTATCAAGAAACTAACCTTGGATGTAATTGTTGTTGAGATTTTGGTGGAATACTTGAAGAAAATTTTGAGAGAGAGAGAGATAGAGTGGGAGGCCAGCTGCTTGAAGAAGAGAAGGAAAATGTTTTGAGATTTTGGGAGAGAAAGATGAAGATAAAGAGATATTTTTCTTGTTTTTGGGATAATTGCATATTAGTCCCTCAACTTTTTATAAATAACCATTAAGCCCCTAAACTTTTTAGTATTTTCAATTTGATCCTTTCTTCTTTTATTTCCTTCACTTATAACTTCTTACCAATTTCCAAGTTTGTCCTTAAAATTTTCGGGATTTAACTTTACATGATTGTACGTAACCTGGGTTGTTACAACTTACCCCCCTTAGAAAAATTTCGTCCTCGAAATTTACTTACCAACTTGATTGAACAAGTGAGGATATTGAGTCCGCATATCTTCCTCCCTTTCCCATGTAGCTTCTTCATATGAATGATTCTTCCAAAGAACTTTCACTAATGGAATAGTCTTAGTCCTTAGAACTTGGTCCCTTCTATCCAAAATCTCAACCGGCTGCTCTTCATAAGTTAAGTTTTCCTCAATTTCCATAGGCAAATCCTTCAATATATGTGAAGAATCGAAAATGTACTTTCGGGGCATGGAAACATGGAACACATTATGAATTCGTGACAATTCTTCTGGTAAGGCCAATCTATAAGCAACTGGGCCAATCCGTTCAATGATCTCATACGGCCCTATATATCGAGGACCCAACTTTCCTCGTCTTCCAAACCGGATTACTCCCTTCCAAGGAGTCACTTTCAAAAATATCATATCACCAACTTCAAACTCTAAATCTTTTCTCCGATTATCTGCATAGCTCTTTTGTCGATCTTGAGCTATTTTTATCTTTTCCCGAATTACTTTAACTTTGTCTGCAGTCATCATAACAATTTCTGGACCTAGTAATTTCCTTTCATCTGTATCATCCCAACACACCGGAGTTCTGCACTTCCTTCCATACAAAGCATCAAACGGAGCCATGTCGATACTGGACTGATAACTATTGTTATACGCAAACTCTGCTAGAGGCAAGTGTTCATCCCAGTTTCCTTTGAATTCCATAATACAAGATCTGAGCATATCTTCCAGAATTTGAATTGTCCGTTGAGATTGTCCATCCGTCTGAGGATGAAAAGCAGTACTGAACTTGAGTTTAGTGCCCATAGCATTCTGCAAACTTGGCCAAAATCGAGATGTGAATCGGGAGTCTCGATCAGATACAATCGTTATTGGGGCACCATGTAACCTAACAATTTCGTTCACATAAAGTTTAGCCAGTCTTTCCATGGAAAAAGTCTTCTTGACTGGCAAAAAGTAAGCTGCTTTTGTCAAACGATCAACAATCACCCAAATGCTGTCATAATCAGACTGTGTTCTTGGCAATCCCAAAACGAAATCCATAGCAATATCTTCCCACTCCCATTGAGGAATAGGTAGGGGGTTCAATTTCCCAGAAGGTTTTTGATGCTCGGCTTTAATTTGTTGGCATACCAAGCATCTAAAAACAAACTCAGCTATGTCCCGTTTCATACCTTGCCACCAATAATGTTCTCTTAAGGTTCGATACATCTTCACACTACCGGGATGTAACACGTATGGTGTATTATGAGCTTCCTCCAAAATCACCTTCCGGAATTCTTCATCCTGAGGCACACAAAGCCTATTTTTCATTATCAGTACATCCTCATCTTTTATTTGAAAGTCAGTCCTCACACCATCCCTTACTTCTTGCTTTAACTTTACTAGCATAGGGTCATTATTCTGTGCTTCACGTATCCAATCAATATGAATCGGTTTAACCTTCAAGTGGGCTATTAGGAGATTATCCTCATCAATTCTAAAGGTAAAGACTTTAACTCATTTTGTAAGGGTTTCTGAATTGCTCTGATATGAGCAAGAAAACTAGAAGACTTTCTACTAAGAGCATCGGCCACTACATTGGTCTTTCCTGGGTGGTAATCAATTACACAGTCATAATCTTTTATCAATTCCAACCATCTCCTTTGCCTCAAATTTAATTCTTTCTGATCCATCAGATATTTCAGACTCTTATGATCAGTGTAGATTGTACATTTTTCTCCAAATAAATAATGCCTCCAAATTTTCAGTGCAAACACCACTGCCGCCAACTCTAAATCATGAGTGGGATAGTTTTGCTCATGCTGTTTCATTTGTCGAGAAGCATAAGCTATCACCTTCCCATGTTGCATCAAAATGCAACCCAAACCTCGCCTCGAGGCATCACTGTATACCACAAAGCTTCCAGTCCCTTATGGTAGTGTAAGAACTGGTGCTGTGGTCAATCTACGCTTGAGCTCTTGGAAAGCTTGCTCACATTCGTCAGTCCACTCAAACTTAGCATGCTTCCTTGTTAGTTTTAACAAATGAGAGGCAATCATGGAAAATCCTTCCACGAATAATCGATAGTACCCTGCCAATCCGAGAAAGCTCCTAACTTCTGTGGCATTAGTGGGTCTTTCCCAAGCAACTACAGCTTCTATCTTTTGTGGATCCACAAAAATCCCTTCCTTAGATACTACATGACCAAGGAATGCTACTTTGTCTAGCCAGAATTCACACTTGGAAAATTTAGCATAAAGTTGCTTTTCACGCATAGTCTGCAACACCGTTCTCAAATGGCTTACATGATCATCCTTATTCCTGGAATAAACTAGGATGTCATCGATGAAAACAATAATAAACTTATCTAAGTAGGGTCGAAACACCCTATCTCTAATACTAACATGTAGCCCATCTTGGAATTTCTTGCATCTATCAGCATCGTTGGCTACTATCGATGGAGCAAATTCTGATAGTTCATTGAACTTTTGCTCATACTCTGCTACTGACATACTATCCTATTTTAAATTCATAAACTCAGTCCATTTCTTTTCCCGCAAAGCCCGAGAATAGTATTTTTCTTCAAACTCTCTTCGAAAGTCTGCCCAGGTTATGGCAGGATGTCCAGCATACCTTTGCACTATAGTTTTCCACCATGTGTGTGCATGTTTCTCCAAAAATTGCACCGCACATGGTAACCTCATAGGCTTGGGAATCTGAAGAGTAATGGAAGTAGTCTCAATTTTTTTGTAGTCATGACCAGGCTAAATCTGATTCCAAAGACCCCGTGAAAATCTTGCACCCCATATTCTTCAAATCCTTACAATAATCAACTATCCCCTTTTCAGTAGGGGCAGTCAAAGCGGGAATTACTCTTGCCATGGCCGCAACTGCCTCAGCTAAATTAAGATCAGCTGCTGGAGGTGCTGCTGAGGGTGCAGCAACAGAAGATGAACCAGCAGCTGAAGCTTGTTCTCCAATTTGCTCATCAATATTCACATTTCTATTCCTATCCCTATTTTGGGCTAGGGGATTGATTCTAGGCCTTCCTCTTCGACGTGGTGGCATCGTGTCTGATTTCTTACACAAGTGACAATATTTTAATACTTCAACAAACAGTTCCTAAGTCTACAGGACCTATAACCTTGCTCTGATACCAAATTGTAACACCCTGTCCGGATAATCTACCTAAAATCCGGCAGAGTTTCCTTTCTATCTCAACTATAACCCTCCTGCAAATAACACTCAATTCATATCCTCAACCAGCAATATTTCTCAATACTATTATCACATATATCCATCATATTCAAAAATTATCCATGATCAATTTATTCTCAAGTCAAAACATACTGATCTATTGTCTCATATCTTCAAATGTATACATATAATATATCCAAAAGTAAACCTATCTCAGCAAGGTTTACTAGATAAAAACATCAAAAGATCAAGACTTCAATAAATTTTTAGTATGATGCCCACCACGTCAAAATACTATTTGAAGAAAAAAATAGAGGAAGGTTGCAATCCCGACACCTAAATTATCACCTGAAAATAAGAATATGAAAAGGTGAGATATATGAATATCTCAGTGAGTAGACATCATTTAAAGCGTGTGAAAACTATAATGGTAATCTGTAAAGCATAATTGACATTTTCAAAATAAACAATAATAAAATCATAATGAGTAATGAGTAATTCAAAGACGTAGCAAGCTTTTCAAATGTATAACAATATTATAATATTAAATCAATGTATTAAATCTGTGAAGTAATTCAAGTTACATATAATTGGGCTCCAACTTACTGTCATGAATAAGAATACATCCATGAAATAACCAGGCAATATCCATGTAGGCATACTAGTAGCCGGCCCCAAAGGCCAATACCACCATAGGACGCCCCAAAGGCATATGTGTCGCTATGATGTGCCCCCAAAAGGCAAATATAACGGGATAGGGACTCTGGAGGTGGCTCCCACCACAAAGGCGTAACACGCAACTCCCATACCCCAGTCTAATATCACGGAATAGGGACTCTGGAGGTGGCTCCCGCCACAAAGGCGTAGCACGCAGCTCCCGTATTCCGGTCTAATATCACGGAATGGGGACTCTGGAGGTGGCTCCCGCCACAAAGGCGTAGCACGCAGCTCCCGTATTTCGGTCAAGGAAATAATCTCATACATTAAGTCAGGTGGAGCCAAAACCATGTACGTCAAATTCTATGTAAAATCATATTTCATAAAATCAACCAACTTACTCGATATAACATTTCTTGAAATAAAACTACTTTAATAACAAATCAATTCATATGATTAAATATCGTATATACCTTTAATACGTAAAATAAATATATATGCTAAAAATATATATATATATATATAAAATTATAATTAAACAAATTTCAAATAACTATAGTTGTCGTCTACTCACAATCCTTGAGATGATCTCACTGTACACCTCGACCTGAAACTTCGGGATCCACAAGTGACGTCGGGTCTACGTGGCCTAGAGATTAACAATAATTAGTATCTATACATGCTCAAAGCATTACACAATTTTGAATGCAACTTAAGTCTCATAAATCTACCTCATATACTAATTTCTCATACTCAAAACAACATATCCTTAATTTTTAATATCATTTCCATAATCATTTTCTCCATAATTCAACTCCATAATCATGTCCTTATCAAATTCCTTTCTAGTACTCCATGCCTTAGAGATTTTCATAATCCATAACCATCAATAGTACTATATTTCTCTTAAGCAATAAATTCCTTAATATCAAGTTAGATTAGAAAATCATAACTTGAGTTTGGTAAGGAATTTGGAAGTGATTCCAATTGGTTTATTTCAACCAATATATCTAATTTATGAATAAAATAACTAACTTATACAACTAGAACAAAATTTTGATCAAATTTGATAAAACCCGAAACTATGCTGAAACAGGGGTCACACTGAACAGCCAACTTCACCGAATTTTATCTTTTTAACCGCTTATCAGTTTTGGGTGATTCAAAAACCAAAATTCTCGTATTGAAGTCTAGTTTCTAGGAAAAATATCAAAAAAAAATACAAACCCAGCTGTGATGAACCCAGAAAATCCGAACAGCAAGCATGCTCAGATTCCCCTGTTTTGCTTTCTCTTCCCATTTTCTTGTTCATGCTTTCAAATCCTTTTAATTCTTACCAAAAATGAGTAAAATTCATACTTAATAGATGGATTTCAGACCTTAACATGTTTATGGAGCAAAGATCTTAGCATGCTCAAGTAGAATATCTAAAGAAAATGAAGAATTTATCAAGAAACTAACCTTGGATGTAATTGTTGCTGAGATTTTGGTGGAATACTTGAAGAAAATTTTGAGAGAGAGAGAGATAGAGTGGGAGGCCGGCTGCTTGAAGAAGAGAAGGAAAATGTTTTGAGATTTTGGGAGAGAAAGATGAAGATAAAGAGATATTTTTCTTGTTTTTGGGATAATTGCATATTAGTCCCTCAACTTTTTATAAATAACCATTAAGCCCCTAAACTTTTTAGTATTTTCAATTTGATCCTTTCTTCTTTTATTTCCTTCACTTATAACTTCTTACCAATTTCCAAGTTTGTCCTTAAAATTTTCGGGATTTAACTTTACATGATTGTACGTAACCTGGGTTGTTACATACATATTCATTTCTTTTAAATGTTTTCAAAAAAGGTAATGATTTTCAATAAAATAATGATATTCCTGAGTTAAAATAATTCATGAGTTCTCTGCCGGATTTGCTGGGGAGGATATCATTAATTATCATTAATAACGGAATATCTTCTTTAAAATGAGAATGATTCGGAAAGTTTTCCAAATTAATAAAAATTTCTATATTTTGCCACGTTTGTTGGGGAATATAGAAAAATTTTGAATTTATAAATTCTGGATCATTTTCAATTAAAAAATGGAATTATTTTTCTTTAAATTGGGAATTAACTTGAAATACTAAATTTAAAACCGATTTTTTACCGAGACTTGAGATAACACACGATTAATAAGGTACCGTTTTATACGGGCGTTGTAGGGGTGCTAATCCTTCCTTGTACGTAACCGAGTCCCGAACCCGTTTCTTTGATTTCTCTGGTTTAAAACGCAAAATTGAAATTGGTTTTAAAAATGTTTTAATTAATTTTAAAATATTTTATAAAATCGGTTTTAATAGGTGGCCGATCACACCTAGCTAAAAAAGATTGGTGGCGACTCCATGTCTTTTTCAAGGTCATTTTCAAAACCTTCATTTTTCAAGAGGAATTAAGTCGACTTTTCCTCGTTTTTTTTTTTAATGTCACGCTTAACGAATGATAAAGTCTTGCGATGAGACATGTTATTTTTTTAGGTTGAGACAGCTTGGTGACTCCGCTGGGGACTTTTTTAGAGAGTCAGGCCTAGAATTAGTCGTGTGTTATCTAAGTCGGGGACTTTTTTAGAGAGTCAGGCCTAGAATTAGTCGTGTGTTATCTAAGTCTTGCTTTTTTTGGTTTAATTGGTATTTAATTTTAAATCCCATATTTTTAAAATAAAAGAGAATTTTGAAAATAAAAAAATGTTTTAAATATGTCCATCATCATGTGCATTCATATTATTATTTGTTCTCTGGTTATTTTGTTGCGTATATTTATATGTTTGCTTGACTGATGCTTTACATTGTTTTATTTTAGTGTGGTATTTAGAATAAGGGGTGTAGAATAGGTGGTGACAGGTTTGTTTTGTTCCTCCGCACACACTGTATTTGCATTTGCATAATATGAATCCTCTACCCGGATTCGGTCCTTTTAAATGGGAGTAAAGTAACTACGCCTTCGTGATGATCCTCCGTATGGGCTAGTGAAACACTTTCGGAGTATAAAGTACCTCCTATGCAATAATGCAAGAAGATAAATCCCGAAAAAATAGCAAATGGACTCCAAAAATTCTGAAAATTTTCAAATCTCATTTTTAAATTATTTGAAAGATATTGGTCAAAGAAAATCTTGATTCGGAGTTCGTTTGCAAAATGGCCAAATCTCGGGCCTCCTATGTAATAATTCAAGAAGATAAATCCCGAAAAAATAACAAATGAGTTCCAAAAATTATCAAAACTTTTATATCACACTTTTAAATTATTTGGAAGATATTGGTAAAGAAAAATCTTGATTTGGAGCTCGTTTAAAAAATGGTAAAATATGGGGGCATGAAAGGGCATTTTTGGAATAAAAAATCCAAATAAATAGTAAACGGACTCGAAAAATTTTGAAAACTTCCAGAATTCAATATTTTATTATTTTTAAAGTATTAAAAAAAAGAAAATTTTAATTTGGAGTCCATTTGCCATTTATTTGCATCCGGGGAGCAAAATGGTTATTTTGCCCAAGCAACCGAAAAGGGCTTCTTTTGGCCTTTCAAAAAATCAGACTTGGGCTAGAAAAGAGAGTGCTGGCCTGCCAAGGCCCAAAGGAAGGAGGAATCTTCTGAGTTTTCAATCAAATGGCCAGGAATTAAGAGTTAGTTAGGTATTTTTTTTATCAAGCCATTGTGATTAAGCTACATAGGCCAATGCATGAAGAGGGAGAGTGTCAACATTATTCTTGAATAGCTATAATTATGGACAGCTGATGCACTAATCTAAGGGTGATAATTTCATGATTTTTCACCTTGAATCACTAGCCCTTGGATGGAAATTGGTTGGAATCAAAATGACAACATCCTAGGTAAGGAGAGAAGGGGAATTCGGCCAACTATAGGGGGAGTGAGGATTTTCATTTTTCTTCACTTCATTTTTTTAGATTTCTTCTTGTTTTGCTTAGTTTTTCTCTCATTGGTTGAAAGCAAAAAGAAAAGTTTAGAAAAGAAAGGAAAGGAAAGTTTAAAGAGATAAAGCTTGAAATATAGCTTCTTGAGGTTGCATTTAGAACCAACTCTTGCACTTTCTTGATTTTCCATTATTGTTTTTGCTGTTTTTGATTATTATTTGGTGAGTTTTTTTTTTTAAACAAATGTTATTTTATGTTCTTTTTAAGTTCTTTCTTCATCTTTTTCTTAAAAAAGTTTTCACATTTTTTTTTACCATGGCCGAATGGCCTAGATTTTTTTTTTATATAGTTGTTGTTTTGCCTTGATTTATCATGTTATTTTGGTTATTTTTTTAGTCTTGATGCTTTAAATCTTCATCTACTACATATACTTGAAGTTTGCTTTAATTTGGATGCTTGTTTGTTGCCATTTATGAGTTTATTATCATATTCTTGCATTTTCAATTTTCTGTTTTCAAAATGTTTAAATTTGCTGATGTTTTATATTTAGTATATCAAGTGTTTGAAAAAATGCTAGTTAGTTTTAATATCTCTACTTTGTGTTTACATGATTTGAGTGTTATATTTTAGTTGAGCATGTTAGTATATCAAGTGTTTGTGAAAATGCTTGCAAGTTTTAGTATCTCTACTTTGTGTTTTCATGATTTCAGTGTTATATTTTAGTTGAGCATGTTAGTATACCAAGTGTTTGTGAAAATGCCATGCTTGTTTGGAACCTTAGGCCATTCGGCCACTTCATGTATCTTGCATTGTGTGTCCATTTTTGCCGTGTTAGTTGATAGGTTTGCATTTGCATGACATTTGATTGAGTATTTAGTTTAAGTATATCAAGTGTTTGTGAAAATGCCATGCTTGTTTGGAACCTTAGACCATTTGGCCACCTCATTATTTTGCCTTGTGTTTGCATTTTTGATATGTTAGATGATAGGTTTGCATTTTCATGACATTTGGTTGAGTTTTTGGTTTAAGCATGCCTTGTGTTTGTGTTATTGCCATGCATATTTTAGTTGTTAGGTTTGGTTTATTTTGCCATGCATGTCCACGCATTTTAGACCTAGGTTGCATTAAATGCCATGCAAGTTCATTTAGGTCTAGGTCACTATATTGATGCCATGCATTTTTTCATGACATTTAGGTTAAAAACCATGCATTTAATGCATCATATTTGCTGTACTTTTCATGCATTTCATGTCAATGCCACTTTACTAATGACTTAGGCCAATTAATGGTTCAAAGTCATGCTCTCTTGAGCACACTTGTGGAAAATTAAGGTTTGTCAAATTGATTATTCTAGCTTTGTGATTTTTTTATTTAGCCAATTTTTATCTAACTTTTAAAAAGTCCTAGCTACTGTTTGTGAGTCATTTTGTGAGTCTTAAATATTTTTACTTTGATTTTTAAATGATTTTATCAAAGGCAAAAATGTATTTTGGCAAAACAGTTTTTTTTTTTTTTCACCCAGCACTTGTACTTTCCCGATTTTTCTGGGCATTCATCTTTAATCAGAAAATTAAGCTGAATTTTTCCCATGTAGTTTTACATGTCTTGAGTCTCCAATATTTTGTTTAGATGTTTTTGAATTTTTAAAAATAGGGTAAAGAATTGTGGATTAAAACTGGAAAGTGGAGTCAAAATTGAATTTAAAAAAAAAAAACCATTTTTCTGTTTTGGTTAAGTTACTTAGAGGGAGCTGATTAGGAAATTTAGCTACTGACTTAGGGTAGTTTCTAAGCCTTTTTATACTCTAAAAATGATTTTTTAAGTCTCGGGTTAAGGGTGGTCAAGTTCGAGATTTTTAAACTTAGAAAATTAGAGCCATTTAAAAAAGTTTTAGCCCAGTTTTTATTTTTAATCTAAGCTTTTCAAAATTGTTTTCAAACAATCACAAACTATTTTGGTTTTAGAATATTTAATTTGACATATTTTCCTAAGGTAGCCGGATATCTTTGTAGATATACGGATTTCCTTAATTAAAGGAAAAAGTACATTTTCATGCATTGCATTTTCCATATTCATGCATTTTATATAATATGTGATTTTTGCTATGATAATTCCTATGGTATTGTTATTATTTTGATTTATATTTTGGAGGTTATATGGTTTATTATATGGTTTTGAATATTTCATGATATCCTATGTTTTTATTTAGTTTTTTTTTCTTGTCATATTATTTAGCATATACTATGTTCAGGCATTATTATTTTCATGCATATTATATGATAGCATTATTTTATATTCCATGTCATTTAAATTATATGCCATATCATTCATATTTGCCATGTCATTATATCATTTCATTTCATGTAGAATATGTTCATTTCATATAGAATATGTATGTTACTTAGGTCATTTCATTTCATGTAGAATATATTATGTTACTTAGGTTATTTCATTTCATTTAGGATATATTATGTCGTTTAGGATATTTTATTTCATTTAGAATATATTATGTTACCTAGGTTGGTTCATTTCATATAGAATATATTATGTTACCTAGGTCATTTCATTTCATTTAGAATATATCATATAACTTAGGATATTTCATTTCATTTAGAATATGCTAAGGCATTTAAATTATATCATATCATTTAGGTTGCATTATATTATTTAGATTTTGCTATGTCATTTTATTTATGTCATGCACATACATATTCATTTCTTTTAAATGTTTTCAAAAAAGGTAATGATTTTCAATAAAATAAAGATATTCCTGAGTTAAAATAATTCATGAGTTCTCTGCCGGGTTTGCTGGGGAGGATATCATCAATCATCATTAATAACGGAATATCTTCTTTAAAATGAGAAGATTCGGAAAGTTTCCCAAATTAATAAAAAATTCTATATTTTGCCACGTTTGTTGGGGAATATAGGAAAATTTTGAATTTATAAATTCCAGATCATTTTCAATTAAAAAATGGAATTATTTTTCTTTAAATTGGGAATTAACTTGAAATACTAAATTTAAAACCGATTTTTTACCGAGACTTGAGATAACACAGGATTAATAAGGTACCGTTTTATACGGGCGTTGTGGGGGTGCTAATCCTTCCCCGCACGTAATCGAGTCCCGAACCCGTTTCTTTGATTTCTCTGGTTTAAAATGCAGACTTGAAATTGGTTTTAAAAATGTTTTAATTAATTTTAAAATATTTTAAAAAATTGGTTTTAATAGGTGGCCGATCACACCTAACTAAAAAAGATTTGTGGCGACTCCATGTCTTTTTCAAGGTCATTTTCAAAACCTTCATTTTTCAAGAGGAATTAAGTCGACTTTTTCTCAGTTTTTTTCAATGTCACGCTTAACAAATAATAAAGTCTTGCGATGAGACGTGTTATTTTTTCAGGTTGCGACAAGCGGGATTCCAAAATTGCACCATAGCCCAGATTACCTCACCACTGACCTTAACCTGAACTAGTAGTGCTATGTCCCCATAAGTCTGAGTGAAGGCTTGTTTTTCTGATATGTTCCGCTGATTCCAATTATCGATCAATTCCCAGAGATCATTTTGCTTGATAGTAAGATCAACCTCGGCTGGCAATGCTGACACATATCTCATCTTCAAACAATCTGCATTATCCTGCTGACCTATCTCGGACTGTTTCCTAACCAATAAATGCTTCTCGACCACTGAGACACTCTGACCCTCCATGAAAGCCCTTTTGGTTGAATAATATCCCGAGACCAATAACCTTCTATGTACAAAAAAATGATGACAAGAATGCAAAAAAAAAAAATCAACAACAAAAAGAAAATGGATTAGTAACGAGAATAAATACGAAAAATACAAAAAACATATAATTCAAAACAATAATTATCCCTAAGGATGCCAACAAAATTTTGGCATTATAACACCCCTGGGATGAAATACCAACATTTATTACGGGCATTGTGATGTACGTTCATCATTGTCCGATTTTCAAAAATGAACTTATTCGGAAAGTAGAATAGAAGGTAAAAGGATTGGCAATATTCCTCCATGTGTTCTTAACTTCGGGATATCTAATTGGAAATCCGGCATGGCTTCGCCTAGGTTTACTATATGAAGGTGAATTAGTTCTAAAAGCCCCGAATTGTTCCTCCCTATCGCCAGTAAAGGCTAGTAAGGCACCCCGATAAAAGCGGGTTCAATTCGTTAGAGTCTATTTCCCTAGCCCATGTGGATTGTTAATCACAAAGGCTTAGGTAATTTAGTACTCCGAAAGTGTTTCACTAGCCCATGCAGATTGTTAATCACGAAGGCTTAGTTACTTTGCTCCCACCTAAAAGGACGGAACCCGGGTATAGAATTCATGATATGCAAATTCACGTGCAGTGTGTGAGGAGAAATAACAAACTTTTCACCACCTATTCTATATCCCTTATTCTAAATGCCCCAAACAAGATTAAATAACATAAACCATCAATTAAATCAATAAATGAATATATGCATCAAAATAACCAGAGAACAATTATAATATGTATGCACATGAATACGGACATATTAAAAACATTTTATTATTTTTGAAATTATCCTTATTTTTTTAATGTGAGAATTAAAATTAAATACCAATTAAACCAACAAAACCGAGACTTTGATAACACACGACTAATTTTAGGCCTGACTCTCTAATATGTCCCCAGTGGAGTCGCCAAGCTGTCGCAACCTAAAAAATAACAAGTCTCATCGCAAGACTTTATTATTCATTGAGCGTGACATTAAAAAAAAAAAAGGAAAATCGACTTAATTCCTCTTGAAAAATGAAGGTTTTGAAGATAACCTTGAAAAAGACATGGAATCGCCACCAATCTTTTTTAGCTAGGTGTGATTGGCCACCTATTAAAACCGGTTTCATAAAATATTTTAAATTAAATAAAAAATTTAAAACCAATTTCAAGTCTGCGTTTTAAACCAGAGAAATCAAAGAAGCGGGTTCGGGACTCGGTTACGTGTGGGAAAGGATTAGCACCCCCACAACGCCCGTATAAAATGGTACCTTATTAATCGTGTGTTATCTCAAGTCTCGGTAAAAAGTTGGTTTTAAATTTAGTATTTCAAGTTAATTCCCAATTTAAAGAAAAATAATTCCATTTTTAATTTAAAATGATCCAAAATTTATAAATTCAAAATTTTCCTATATTCCCCAACAAACGTGGCAAAATATAGAAATTTTTATTAGTTTGAAAAACTTTTCGAATCATTCTCAATTTAAAGAAGATATTCCGTTATTAATGATAATTGATGATATCCTCCCCAGCAAACCCGTTAGAGAACTCATGAATTATTTTAATTCGGGAATAACTTTTTTTATTGAAAATCATTACCTTTTTGAAAACATTTAAAAAAAATATGAATATGCATGACATTAATAAAATGACATAGCAAAATCTAAATAATATAATGCAACCTAAATGATATGATATAATTTAAATGTCTTAATATATTCTAAATGAAATGAAATATCCTAAGTTACATGACATATTCTAAATGAAATGAAATGACCTAGGTAACATGATATATTCTATATGAAATGAAATGTCCTAAGTCATATGATATAATCTAAATAAAATAAAATATCCTAGATGACATAATATATATCCTAAATGAAATAAAATAACTTAGGTAACATAATATATTCTACATGAAATGAAATGACCTAGGTAACATAACATATTCTATATGAAATGAAATAATTTATATGACATGGTAAATATGAATGATATAGCCTATAATTTAAATGACATGGAATATAAAATAATGCTATCATATAATATACATGAAAATAATAATGCATTAACATAGTATATGCTAAATAATATGACAAAAAATAACTAAATAAAAAGCATAAGATATCATGAAATATTCCAAATCATATAATAAACAATATAACATATAAATCAAAATAATAACAATACCATAGGAATTATCATAGCAAAAATCACATATTATATAAAATGCATGAATATGGAAAATGCAATACATGAAAAATGTATTTTTTCCTTTAATTAAGGAAATCCGTATATCTAAAAAGATATCCGGCTACCTTAGGAAAATATATCAAATTAAATATTCTAAAACCAAAATACTTTGTGATTGTTTGAAAACAATTTTGAAAAGCTTAGATTAAAAATAAAAACTTAGCTAAACCCTTTTTTAAATGGCTCTAATTTCCTAAGTTTAAAATCCTGGACTTGATCATCCTTAACTCGAGACTTAAAAAATCATTTTTAGAGTTTAAAAAAACTTAGAAACTACCCTAAATCAGCAGCTAAACTTCCTAATGAGCCCCCTCTAAGTAACTTATCCAAAACAGAAAAAAAGATTTTCCTTTAAATTCAATTCCGACTCCACTGTCCAGTTTTAAGCCACGATTTTTTACCCTATTTTTAAAAATTCTAAAAAATCTAAAACAAATACTGGAGACTCAGGACATGTAAAAATACACGAAAAAAATTGGATTAATTTTTAATTAAAGATGAATGCCCAGAAAAATCAGGAAAGTACGAGTATTGGGTGAAAAAACTGTTTTGCCAAAACACATTTTTGCCTTAGATAAAATTATTTAAAAATCAAAGTAAAAATATTTAAGACTCACAAAATGACTCACAAACAGTAGCTAGGGCTTTTGAAAAGTTAGACAAAAATTGGCTAAGTAAAAAAAAAAAAAATCACAAAGGTAGAATAATCAATTTGACAACTCTTTAATTTTCCACAAGTATACTCAAGAGAGGATGACTTTGAACTATTAATTGGCCTAAGTCATTAGTCAAGTGGCATGGACATGAAATGCATGAAAAATACAGAAAATATGATGCATGAAATGCATGATTTTAAACCTAAATGTCATGAAAAATGCATGGCATAAAAAAAATAACCTAGACCTAAATGAACTTGCATGGCATTTAATGCAACCTAGGTCTAAAATGCATGGATATGCATGGCAAAACAAACCAATCCTAACATCTAAAATATGCATGGCAATAACACAAACACAAGGCATGTTTAAACCAAATACTCAATCAAATGTCATGAGAATGGAAACCTATCAATTAACATAACAAAAATGCACACACAAAGTAAAATAAAAGGAGTGGCCGAATGGCCTCATGTCTAAGTAAGCATGGCATTTTCACAAACACTTGATATACTTAAACCAAATACTCAATCAAATGTCATGCAAATGCAAACCTATCAACTAACATAGCAAAAATGCACACACAAAGCAAAATAGGTGAGATGGCCGAATGGCCTCATGTTCCAAGTGAGCATGGCATTTTCACAAACACTTAATATACTAACATACTCAACTAAAATATAACACTCAAATCATGCAAATATAAAGTAGGGGTATTAAAACTAACAAGCATTTCACAAACACATGGATTACAAAATATAAAACATAAACAAATTTAAACATTTTGAAAACAGAAAATTAAAAATGCAAGAACATGATAATAAACTCATAAATGGCAATAAACAAGCAACCAAATTAAAATAAGCTTCAAGTATATGTAGTAGAAGAAGATTTAATGTATCAAGACTTATTTAATATAAAAAATAACATGAAAAATCAAAGCAAAACAGCAACAACAAAAAATCATGGGCCATTCGGCCATGTCATGGAATCAAGAGAAAAAAAATATTGCAAGAACTTTTTTAAGAAAAGATCAACAAAGAACTTAAAAAGAACATTAAAAACACTTATTTAAAATGAAAAAACAAAAGAAAACTCACCAAAATAATAATCAAAACAGCAAAAAGAAGAATGGAAAATCAAAGAAAGTGCAAGAGTTGGTGCTAAAAGCAACCTCTAGAAGCTATCTTTCAAGCTTTTTCTCTTTAAACTTTCTTTTCTTTTTGCTTTGCAAAAATGGAGAGAAAACTCAGCCAAAATAAGAGAGAAAATGAGAAATGAGAGTGCTGAAAATGAAAATGAAAATGATCCTCCCCTCTATAGTGGCCGAACCCCCTCTCTCTCCTAGGCTAGAATGTTGTCATTTTTACTCCAACCAATTTTCATCCAAGGGCCATTAATCCAAGATGTTTAAAACATGAAATTATCACCCTTAGATTAGGCCATCAGCTGTCCATAATTACAGTTGTTCAAGAATTATGTTGACACTCTCCCTCTTCATGCATTGGCCCATGTTGCTTATTTGCTAAGGCTTGATAAAAAAATCACTAACTAACTCTTCATTTTTGGCCTCTTGATTAAAAAATCAGAAACTCCTTTCCATCTATGGGCCTTGGCCGGCCAGCCCTCCTTCTTCCAGCCCAAGTCTAATTTTTTTGAAAGGCAAGAGAAGCACTTTTCGGTTTCTTGGGTAAAATAACCTTTTTGCCGCCCGGCTGCAAATAAATGGAAAACAGACTCCAAATTCAAATTTTCTTTTTTAATACTTTCAAAATAATAAAAAATTAAATTATGGAAGTTTTCAAAAAATTTCAAGTCCGCTTGCTATTTATTTGGAATTTTTCCCAAAATTGCCCTTTTATGCCCCCACATTTTACCATTTTTTAAATGAGCTCCAAATCAAGATTTTTCTTCACCAATCTCTTCCAAAATAATTTAAAAGTATGATCTGGAAGTTTTCATGATTTTTGAAACTCATTTGGTATTTTATCGGGATTTATCTGCTTGAATTACTGCATAGGGGGCTCGAAATTTGGGCATTTTTGCAAACGAACTCCGAATCAAGATTTTATTTCTCTAATCTCTTCCAAATAATTTAAAAATGAGATTTGCAAATTTTAAAAAATTTTGGAGTTCATTTGCTATTTTTTCAGGATTTATCTTCTTGAATTCCTACATAAGAGACCCGGGATTTGGCCATTTTGCAAACGAACTCCGAATCAAGATTTTCTTTAGCCAATATCCTTCAAATAATTTAAAAATGAGATTTGCAAATTTTCAGAAGATTTGGAGTTCATTTGCTATTTTTTCGGGATTTATCTTCCTAAATACTGCATTGGAGACCCGAGATTTGGCCATTTTGCAAACGAACTCCGAATCAAGATTTTCTTTCGCCAATCTCTTCCAAATGACTTAAGAATGAGATTTGCAATTTTTCAGAATTTTTGGAGTTCATTCGCTATTTTCCCAAATTTTCCAATTTTGCCTTTTTGCCTCCGAAACCCTGTTTTGCTCAAAACAAGTCCGATTTTCAGATTTTCTTCAAACTGAGCCTTGGGCTATCCTTTTCTAATCACTCCTCATCCAGTAGGGGCTTTTGTCTTGCCATTTCTATAATTTTTGCCAATTTCATCGAAATCCACCAAAAACCCTAATTCTCGATTTTCTCTCGGATTGACTTTTCTTTCAGTTTTTCTTTCAAGTGGCTTCTCCATTACCCGTAGTAAGTTCTTATCTTTCATTTGGAACCTTCAATTCTGACCAATTTGATCGTTTAAGCACTTTTCCCCAAATTTTTTGGATTAGGGTTTCCTTTCTATTGAATCTCCATAACCCAACTTCCGAACTCTATATCTTTCGATGTAGACCTCGGATAATCAAAATTCTTTCGCCATTTTTCAATTGAACTTCAAATCTTGATTTTGAAAGTGGGTTGACGTTTTTAGTAGTTGACTTTTCAAGGTTGACTTTTTGGTGTTGACTTTTTCCAAGTTTGACTTTTTATGCTCCCCTTCTTAAAATAAGTCTCGGAGTATCACCTGCAGGATGAAAAAAGTCTTTTTACTTTGTGAAACATCAATTTAGGAAGAAAACATACCTATTTTAGTGGTCCGGACAAAATTAGGTGTCTACAGTGCTGACCTCCGAAACAAAATCTTGGGGACCCATCCTTGAATAGTGGAAGTCTCTTTGCGCTCCAGGAAGTTGAAAAGAGAATCTGCCTGGTTTAGAGGGCTTGGACAAAATTAGGTGTCTACAGCGATGACCATGGTTTATGAAATTCAACAATATATTCCTTGAAGCATTGCGTCTTTCAAGTGGTCTCGATTCAAAGAATTTAGGCATTGGAAAGCCCGAAAGAGAAGTGTGAGGGTATTGGCTTTTTTTCTTCTTCATGTGGCATCGATTCAAAGGATTTAAGCATAGGAAAGTCCGAAAGAGAGGTGAGAGGGTATTGGGTCATTTCTAACAATAATCATCAATATTCTTAAGATTCTCCATTATTTCTTAACGTGAAAAAAAGAATTTTCTTTTGAAAACACATTATTAAAAATTTCCTCGATGTTTGTTTTTTTAAACTCAAATTATTGCTACAATAAAATATGGCATAAAGCATTTAAAATTCAAATTTTATTTATTTTTAAAAGGATGTCAGCATGAGACAAGTGCTTTCATCATTAGCCATAGAACTACATGCAAATTCCTCAATGCTCCTGGCATGCTTTTCCCTAATCTAGAGCAAGCTATTCCTCAATATTCCTTTCAACCTTTATGTCTTCCTCTTGATAACTCGTATAATTATATAGTTTTTAGTTATGTTTTATTATTGTTTTGTGTCAAATACGAGTTATTATTGCTTAGTCTAATTGTGTTTATGATCTTTTATATTTTTATGTAATTTGGTCTTTTTCACGAGTTTCTTTGAGTGATTTCAGATTACTAGGTTAAATCAAGAATTAAGGGCAAATCCAGTTCAGTTCCAGTTCCGACACCTTTTGCCATATCAGCTATATCTGGAGTTTCACTGAAGCAGTAAGGCTGATATCTTTATAGTGCAAAGTTAAGAGGCATATCTATCTTTTTCATGCTTTACACTTCTTGAAACGGAGTCGTTTTCCCTAGCGAAATGTGGTATCAAGTTGGCTGATGTGCAATGCCGTCTGTTCTGACCAGTTTTGGTATTTTGACCATATCTTCTGATCCACATGAGACAATGAGCTGATTCCAACGGCTATGGATCACAAACTGATAGGGGAATAGTTTTCTAGAAGACAATTTGATCAGATCAAGCCTCCAACATTGACAAAATCAACCATCAAGCTGGCTAATCAGAATTATCATACAATATGACGAAAATTGTTAGAAAAATGCACCCACCTATTATACCTACTGATAACTCGTATAATTATATAGTTTTTAGTTATGTTTTATTATTTTTTTGTGTCAAATACGAGTTATTATTGCTTAGTCTAATTGTGTTTATGATCTTTTATATTTTTATGTAATTTGGTGTTTTTCACGAGTTTCTTTGAGTGATTCAGATTACTAGGTTAAATCAAGAATTAAGGGCAAATCCAGTTCAGTTCCAGTTCCGACACCTTTTGCCATATCAGCTATATCTGGAGTTTCACTGAAGTATTAAGGCTGAAATATTTACAGTGCAAAGTTAAGAGGCATATCTATCTTTTTCATGCTTTACACTTCTTGAAACGGAGTCGTTTTCCCTAGCGAAATGTGGTATCAAGTTGGCTGATGTGCAATGATGTCTGTTCTGACCAGTTTTGGTATTTTGACCATATCTTCTGATACACATGAGAAAATGAGCTGATTCCAACGGCTATGGATCAAAAACAGATAGGGGAATATTTTTCTAGAAGACCATTTGATCAGATCAAGCCTCCAACATTGACAAAATCAACTATCAAGCTGGCTGATCAGAATTGTCATACAATATGACGAAAATTGTTAGAAAAATGCACCCACCTATTATACCTACCTTTGAAATTTATAAAGCTTGTCTCTTGTCATTTAGCTCTCCAAAATGTGTATAAATAGAGGGCCTTGGATGATTGTAAGAGACATGGTACATTGGTAGGATATTAGCCATTGTAATAAAATTCTCTAAGTTTTCTTCTTCTTTCCTTTCTCTAGTTTTCTTTTTCTTTATTTACTTATGCTTCTTACATTTCTTTTCATTTTCTTCTTAGATTCTATTTAATTTTATGTTTATGTTTACAATGCCTATGCTGGGCTAAACTTCTATTTGGTTAAGGGTGATTTCAAAGCCCTAGACATGTTTTATAATTGATTTTCAGATTCTATCTATCATTAATTTTCTATCAAAGTTGCTTATGTTCTTCTACAAGAATTGTTCATGATGTTGTCTTGATTTGTTTAGGTGTACAACTAGATAGATCTTGATAATTATCTATTGCTAGTTTAGGAGTCTTGATCCGTGTAATTGTCTTGATTTCCTATTCATAAGTGGCAATTTGCGATTAATGATTATGGTCAAGTTTTCAATAATTGCAAAGTGGAACATAACCTAAGTTGAACAATCCGAGCTTATGTGTTTGTTGCTTAGATCAACCTATCTTTCTCATCATAAAGCTGCCATTAAATTGAATTTAGAGAGCTTATTCTAGGTTGTTTGATGGTTAGAGATTAAATAGAGAGCTTGTTCTATTTAACGACAAACTAAGGAAAGATTGGGATAACAGAGCTTGTTGTTATCTACGGTTGTTAACTTTGATAGTTGGTTGATATTGATAGAATTGAAATTGATTCTTAATGATGTCTAGTGGTGGAGAATGAAACCTTAACCATATTTCTCTCATATTTGATTTCTTATTTCTTACTTGCATCTTACTTTTCTTGTTTGCTTATTTTTAAAACTATTTCAAAACCCCCTTTTCTTTTATTGTTCTTGAATTTAAGTTTTAAACTATCAACTTATAAACTAAAACCCAATCCCTGAGGATTCGACCCTTGCTAGTCATTATACTTTACAATTGATTCTTTTTAAGTGCAAGGTTAAAAAAAGATACACTCTTTTGGGTGTACCAAATTTTTGGCGACGCTGCCGGGGATTGCTTTCTTTAGTTTATTAGTTTATTGGTTTATTCTTATTTTCTGTTCTAATTATTTACTTTCTTATTTTTTTTTTATTAGTGAATGTTCCAAGCTCCTGAAGAAGACTTAAGACTTAGGAGAATTCGGGAATTTATAACTTCTCACCAACAACCAATCGAGGAGTTGATCCAAAACATCCAAGAGGAGCAAGGAGAGATGGCAGCAGCTGACAACCGAACTCTCAAGGAGCTTGCCTCTCCGGACTTGGGTCAACAACCATTATGCATTGAATATGCTAATCTTGAGGTAGCTTTTGAATTAAAATCTGGTTTGATTCATCTTCTCCCAACTTTTCATGGTTTTGCAGGAGAGGATCCAAATAAGCACCTCAAGGAATTCCATGTAGTTTGCTCAAGCATGAGACCAACAGGGGTCACGGAAGAGCAAGTTAAGTTGAGAGCCTTCCCATTCTCTCTAGCTGATTCAGCAAAGGAATGGCTCTACTATCTACCATCCGGGACCATCACTACATGGAATGATTTGAAGAAAGCATTCTTGGAAAGGTATTTCCCAGCATCTAAGGCTGCCAACATTAGGAAAGAGATATGTGGGATTCGGTAATACAACGGAGAGTCCTTATATGAATATTGGGAGAGGTTCAAGAAACTTTGTGCATCATGTCCACACCATCAGATAAGTGAACAACTTCCCATCCAATACTTCTATGAAGGTCTCATGCTCATGGAGAGAAATATGATAGATGCCGCTAGTGGGGGAGCTCTAGTTGATAAGACTCCCGGGGCTGCTAGAACATTAATCTCCAACATGGCAGCCAATTCTCAACAGTTCTCAATGAGACAAGATCCACCACCACAACCCAAGAGAGTTAATGAGGTAAGTATATCATCCCTTGAACAAAAATTTGATAAACTGACTTCTCTTGTTCAACAATTGGCTGTAGGTAATATACAACAAATAAAGGCTTGTGGCATATGTTCAAACATAGGGCACCAAACTGATATGTGTCCAACACTTCAAGAGGACACCAATGAACATCTGAATGCCATGGGTGGATTTCAGAACCAATCAAGGAAATATGATCCCTACTCAAACACTTACAATCCAGGATGGAGGGATCATCCAAACTTCAATTATGGAGGGAACCAATCACAAACTATTCCTCATCCATTTGACAACAGGCCACCGGGTTTTCAGCAAAGAGTGCAACAACCATACCAAACCCAACAACAACTGCCACCCACCCAAAATTCAGGTACTTGTCTTGAAGATCTTGTTAAAGCTCTTTCTACTAATACAATTCAATTTCAACAGGAAACAAAGACAAGTATTCGAAATTTGGAGACTCAAATAGGGCAATTGGCAACAACCATGAGTCAAATGCAAGCAAGGGATTCTGGGAAATTACCTTCCCAAACCATAGTGAATCCAAGAGAGAATGCCAATGCTATAACTTTAAGAAGTGGGAAACAGCTAGAGACACCACAAAATGATAGTGCTCAAGGGGAGAACAATACCATGGCATCCTCTTCACATCCCAACGAGCCACTAAAAAAGGTAATTCCTAAACCATCCTTTCCTTCTTATATAACTCCTCCACCTTTTCCTACCAGGTTAGCAAAGTCCAAGAAGGAGGAGCAAGAGAAGGAAATTTTGGAAACCTTCCGGAAAGTAGAGGTAAACATTCCTTTACTAGATGCTATCAAGCAAGTGCCAAGATATGCCAAGTTCCTAAAAGAGTTGTGCACATCTAAACGGAAGTTGAAATGGAATGAAAAGGTAAGTGTGGGGGAGAATGTGTCAGCTGTTCTTCAAAAGAAACTCCCACCTAAATGCAAGGATCCAGGTATGTTTACCATTCCTTGTAAGATAGGCAACACCAAGTTTGAGCGTGCTATGCTAGATCTAGGGGCATCTATTAATGTCATGCCATATTCAATTTATGCTTCATTGAATCTAGGACCATTAGAGGAAACCGGTGTTATAATACAACTTGCTGACCGTTCTAACACTTATCCAAGAGGAGTTGTAGAAGACGTTCTTGTACAGGTTAATGAATTGGTTTTTCCCGCTGACTTTTATGTTATTGAGATGGAAGATGAGATGTCTTCTAATCCCACACCTATTCTATTAGGGTGACCATTCTTGAAAACAGCAAGAACTAAAATAGATGTACATGATGGCACTTTAACTATGGAATTTGATGGTGAAATAATTCGCTTTAACATTTTTGAGGCCATGAGATATACTAGTGATGTGCATTCTGTTTTTAATATTGATATAATTGACTCACTAGTGCAGCAAGCTTATGAGCTAGATGGTGAAGATAGTGTGGAGATAGTCCTTAGCAAACATCTCGGAATGTGGAATGCTAAAGGGGAACTAGCCTTGAGTGACCATGTGGAAGGGGCACTAGAATCTTTACACTCACTGCCACCTAAAGATGCAAGGTTTGATGTTTCATTTATTGATTTGCAATTATCTAATGAGAAACTTCTACCTTCCATTTTGCAGGCACCAACTTTAGAGTTGAAACCACTACCGAACCACTTGAAATATGTGTTCTTAGGTGAAAAGGACACACTACCTGTCATCATTGCCAAAGAGCTCACACCTTTGCAAGAAGAGCGACTTATCCGGGTGCTTAGAGAGCATAAAACAGTAATTGGTTGGACAATTGCCGATATCAAGGGAATAAGCCCATCCATGTGCATGCACCGGATTTTGTTAGAGGAGGGGTCCAAACCAACAAGAGAAGCACAAAGAAGATTGAACCCTCCTATGATGGAGGTTGTGAAAAAAGAGATACTGAAGCTCCTAGATGTTGGAGTGATCTATCCTATCTCGGATAGCAAATGGGTAAGCCCAGTCCAAGTGGTTCCAAAGAAATCAGGTGTAACAGTGGTAACAAATAATGAGAATGAACTTGTTCCTACTAGGATTCAAACAAGATGGCGAGTTTGTATTGATTATCGTAAACTTAATTCCATAACTCGCAAAGACCACTTTCCTTTACCTTTTATTGATCAAATGCTTGAAAGGTTAGCTGGCCATTCTCATTATTATTTTCTTGATGGTTTTTCAGGTTATAATCAGATAGCCATTGCTCCGGAGGACCAAGAGAAAACAACATTCACATGTCCATTTGGTACTTTTGCATACCGGCGTATGCCATTTGGTCTTTGTAATGCACCAGCTACATTCCAAAGGTGTATGGTTAGCATATTTTCAGATTATGTAGAGAACATCATAGAAGTGTTTATGGATGATTTTAGTGTCTATGGTGATTCTTTTGATAGATGTCTAGAGAACCTTACACTTGTACTTGAAAGATGCATGGAAACTAACCTTGTTTTGAATTGGGAAAAATGTCACTTTATGGTAGAACAAGGAATAGTTTTGGGCCATGTTATTTCCTCTAGAGGGATAGAGGTTGATAAGTCTAAAATAGATATTATGCATTCTTTACCACCTCCCACAAATGTGAGAGAGGTTCGTTCTTTTCTTGGACATGCAGGTTTCTATAGGAGATTTATCAAAGACTTCTCAAAGATCACATTACCTCTTTGCAAGCTACTACAAAAAGATGTGGTTTTCCACTTTGATGACAAATGCAAAGAGGCGTTTGAAACATTGAAGGGACTCTTGACATCAGCTCCTATCATCCAACCACCAGATTGGAATGTACCTTTTGAAATCATGTGTGATGCTAGTGACTATGCCATTGGAGCTGTTTTGGGCCAACGGGTTGGCAAAGCCTCACATGCCATTTATTATGCCTCCCGAACTCTTAATGATGCTCAATTGAACTATTCCACTACTGAAAAAGAACTTTTGGCTGTTGTATTTGCTTTAGAAAAATTTCGATCTTATTTAATTGGTACTAAAGTAATTGTATATTCTGACCATGCAGCCCTTAAGTACTTACTCACTAAGAAAGAGGCCAAACCAAGGTTGATTAGATGGATACTTCTCTTACAAGAGTTTGATTTGGAGATAAAAGATAAGAGAGGTAGTGACAACCTGGTTGCGGACCATCTTAGCCGTTTAGTTCATGAAGAGGATGCACTACCCTTGAATGAGAACTTTCCGGATGAGCAACTTCTTTTTATAAGTACAACAACTCCTTGGTATGCCGATATTGTTAATTACTTGGTTACCAAGAAGTTGCCACAAGAGTTGACACAAGCTCAAAGAAATAAGATCAAGAGTGATGCCAAATATTACATATGGGATGATCCTTACCTTTGGAAGCATTGCTTCGATCATATTATAAGAAGGTGTGTACTCGAATCTGAATTTCAATCCATTCTCACCTTTTGTCACTCTTATGCATGTGGAGGACACTTTGGATCCAAAAGAACAGCCATGAAAGTTCTTGATTCTGGATTTTATTGGCCTACTATATTCAAAGATGCATACCTCTTTTGCAAGTCATGTGATCGTTGCCAAAGAACAGGTAGCTTAGGTGCTAGAAATCAAATGCCTCAAACTCCAATACTTATTGTTGAAATTTTTGATGTATGGGGCATGGATTTCATGGGACCTTTTCCTTCTTCTTTTGGTAATCTTTATATTTTACTTGCCGTTGATTATGTTTCAAAGTGGGTGGAAGCAAAATCCACTAGGACTAATGACTCTAAAGTGGTTTCAGATTTTGTCAAGACTAACATCTTTGCTAGGTTTGGAACGCCAAAGGCCATAATTAGCGATAGAGGTACTCACTTTTGCAATAGGACTATGGAAACACTTTTGAGGAAGTATAACATCACACACAAGGTCTCCACCTCATATCATCCTCAAACTAGTGGGCAAGCTGAAGTGTCAAACCGAGAAGTTAAGTCCATCCTTGAAAAGACAGTTAATCAAAATAGGAAGGATTGGAGTTCATGACTTGATGATGCACTTTGGGCTTATAGGACAGCATATAAGACACCCATTGGTATGTCTCCTTATCGACTTGTTTATGGTAAGCCTTGTCATCTTCCGGTTGAATTGGAACATAAATCATATTGGGCTATCAAACAATGCAACATGGAGATGGATGAGACAGGAAAGAAAAGAAAACTTGACCTACAAGAATTATAGGAGATAAGGAATGATGCCTATCAGAATTCTAGGATTTACAAGGAAAAGACTAAGGCATTCCATGACAAGATGATATCAAGAAAGGAATTTGTTGTTGGACAAAAAGTTCTTCTCTTCCATTCACGCCTTAAGTTATTTCCAGGTAAGTTACGTTCTCGTTGGGTTGGACCTTTTGTTATTACTAATGTATTTACTCATGGTGCAGTTGAAATCCAAAGCCCAAAAACAGATAAGGCATTCAAAGTGAATGGTCATAGATTGAAGCCTTACTATGAGAACTTTCCAATACAAGATGTGGAGGAGTTTCCACTTTTTGAGCCAAATTATGTTGAATAATAATGGCATGGGTCTAAGTCAGGCTGAGGACAATAAACCAAGCGCTTCTTGGGAGGCAACCCAAAAGGACGGAGAACATCTATTATATCAGATTTGCATATTCCTTACTCTCCATCATTCTATCTTTTATTGTTTTTTTTCTTTTCTTTTGTTTAATAGTTCTTTTCTCTTACATATAATTCTTGCATTGGGGGATAATAGCATTACATTGAGGATAATGTAAAAATTATGTGTGGGGGGGAAGAATTTAGGATTTTATTTAGAGTGTTTTGTTTTTGAGTCTTTTTATGTTGTTTTTAGTGTGTTTTAGTTACTTTCAATACTATGATGAGATATGAATTGCATAAGTCTAAAACAGATTTATTAGTGAGAAGATTTTCATGAGAATTGAGCTTGATATCAACCTTTTTATGAGCCAGTGTTAATATGATATGTTGATTGAAAAAGAAGCATGTTTAGACTTAATCTGACTTGTATAATCATCCTTGTGAGTTTTTGAGCCTATAATGATTGATGCATTATACAAATCAATCTAATTTCTTTCTTGAGTGCTCTTATGATTACATGATTCTCTAGAACTTGCTTTAGACCTTGTTGAGACTATATTAATGCATGTGACAACATGAATATGATAGAGGCATTAGGATTTTTAGCCAGGGCCAAACAGCCATCCTTTATTGATGTTCCAAGAGAACACACCCTTAGTGAACCAATTTGAGCCTACATTGAATATGCTATCTCTTTGTTAACCATAACTTGTCCCTAACCTAAATATACTTATTTATATCTTTACCTTTGTTCCAAAGATGAATTAGCATGTTTTGAGACAAGTTGCAAAGACAAGGAAAATCTATTGAAAATTTGGGTTAGAAACAAGAAATAAGTGTGGGGGGGAAAGAAAAGAAAAGTCAAGAGAAAAAGAAATGGAATACTGGCAAATACATTCCTACGTAAAAAAAAAATATGAATCATCTCTTGAATTTGTGGAAAAAGAAAAAAGATGTTACAAAGTTGTTTAGAATGAAGAAAAGGCCCAACATGAATATCCGGCCTATGTGACTATGTACTTGTAAAGAGTTTTGAGAAGTTCCTTTGTATGATCTTATTATGTCTCTAAACTTTATGAACTTTTTGGAACCTTTGTGATATCTTTATCCTTCTGTTCTTCAACCACATTACAAACCCCTTGGCCCCATTACAACCTTGATTAAAGACCTCTTGATTCATGAAGTTGTATGATCTAAATAGTAGAGAATAGGTGGACAAGCAAGAATATGGTAGAATTGTTTTCATGAGATTGATTGAGTGTAAACACTTCACCACTACTTTAAAGAGTGAAAATCATGAGGGTATCCCATGTGAGAAGTTGAGATTAAGTTTGAACATGCACTATTTTGATATGTTATGTTAATTTTAGCTTAACTCAAACCATTTACTAGATGTAAACATAATTTTTTTATTTTTTTTAACCCCGGTTAAATGGCGGATAACGGTACTCCGTGATTATTTAAGTCGGTTCCATCAGCTACCCACAAAACTGATATTGTATATAAATTTCTCTTTCATTTTTTTTTTCAGGATGGATGATATTCTCACAAGATTGCAGAAACGATTTCCTCCTTTTCCTCTAAATATTTTACTGAAGCTTTACCAAGTTCGATTTGAAAGATTAAGAATGCTTATACACAAAGGGATTCCTGAAGACATACGTTGGATAATTGAAGCCAAGGTACGTGAAGATGAATATCTTCCTGTTTTGCATTTACCAGGTACAGGTAGAAGCACTTTTGCAAAGAAGCGACGAGCAAAGCGCATGAGTTCAAATTGCCACAAATGTGCACGATGGACGTGTAACGGTAAATGTCGTTCTATTGGGATTCCGTCCTCTAATCGAGATGATAAAATTGAATTCATTAAGGATGGACTGAGTAAGGAGAATTTGGGTAATATCCAACTTTCTCTTGAGACGCATCCTAGTGGAGACGTACAAAGAGAAATTCTTGATTTATGGCCGCAATTCCAAAGGGAATGGCAACATCTTGGGAATCTGATGTTAAAAGACCCTGTTTGCCAGCTTGTAAGAAAACTGGATGGGAAGCATATCCTCGACTCATAGAAGGCGTTTAAGCCGTTTCTGGACGTAAAACCAGAGGAAGATGTGAGCCACAATCACAACTACAATAAATGACTTCTCAGCTTTTGGTTTGATTTGCAATAACTTCATTTCGGTTTAATTTATGTGTTGTTCGATTTGTGTAATTATTCTCGTTTTTTTTTTTGCATTGGTCTTTTACGGTTGATTTTTCTTCTCTTTTTGATTTTCTTCCTGAAATCACGCAAAAATCTTTTGTTAGGTTAACATTTTCTTATGACAGGTCAAATACACTTTCGGCGACATTATTACTCTTGTCTGATTCACTACTCAGTCCTCTATATATTACACCATGTACTCATTCTCTTTCAGGCACTCGAAAAAAAAAATGGAAAGTACTTTGTCCCAGCGCATTGAAAAAATTTGTGTCTTTGGAGGTGCTTATCCAGGGAAAAATAAAATATTAGCTGATGAAACCATAAGAGTTGGAGTAATACTTGCCCAACAAAAGATCCAGTTGATTTATGGAGGCGGTAGTACGGGTTTAATGGGAGCAGTCGCTACAGCAGCACACGCCAGAAGAAGTCCAGTTCTAGGAATCGTGCCAAAACTATTCACAGGTTTTTGTGGACCTACCGTGGGTAAGGAAATACAAGTCTGGAGTATCCCTGAACGGATGACAATCATGTACCATTCTGCCGATGCATTCATTGCTGTACCAGGAGGTCTGGGTACATTGGAAGAAATAGCTTGCGTGGCTTCTTGGTCATCCTTGGTCACAAATAAGAAACCCATTGGTTTGCTTAATATTAATGGTTATTTTAGTAATTTGCTTTCATATTTAGATAATGCTGTGGAAAATGGATTCATGTTTTCAGAGGCAAGGAGAACCATAATTTCTGCTACAACCCTTGAAGATTTACTCAAAAAGCTCCAAGCTTACGAGTATTTACCTACTACGATTGTTTCGCAAACGCTCGGAAAAAGAAAAAGAGATATGGACGAGCAAGGAGTGGATTGCACTTTGTCTTTGTGACATTATCTAACATTTTGTTTGTTGTGTTTCAGTTATAATAAATGGTTAGCAACCTCTGCAGGTAATATCTCCTAAATTCTACCTTTAAAATTTGACATTGGGGACAATGTCATATTTTAGTAGGGGGTAAGCGACATATTTTGCTAATTTGTAAAAAATAAAAATAAAAAAAAATTGTTGTGTTTTAAGCCATTTAGAAGTATTCATTCTGAAAAAGGTCTGAGTAAGGGAGACTTGAGACATACCTTGTCAGTTTGATTTAATCTCTTCTTCAAAAAAAAAAAAAAAAAAACTATCTGGTCCGTTTATTATCTGCATGTATTTTACTACTTTCGTGTATGTATTTTTTTTTTGAGTATTAGTATAATCTTGGCAAGCATGTGGATAAAGCAATAGAGTTACAAAGGCTTTCATTAAGTTATCTAGGTTATTTTCAATTTGGTTTTCTGAAAATTGAATATTTTTGATGATCAAATGTCTTTGAGATTGTTTTTGGCAGATCGGTTCGATTTTTGTTGGAATGTGAATTCATGGTGAGCCTTTGGAAAGCCACGGAAAACTGGGAAGACATAGTAAGTTTACTTTTTCTCTTTATTCCACATGCAGATTTAGGTCATCACATAGATGCTTGCATCTATACATGATCTGATCTTAGAACAAAGTCACTATCCAGAAAGCCCCTTATCTTTCCCCCTTACATTAGGAGCCCATAGGTTGTAAACCTTCGGGTTGGATCCCTAGATATGAACTTCAGAAATTATGCCAAAGTGAACGGATACGATTCCGACCCCCATTCCCTCTTTATACTTTTATGATAATATTTGTGATCATTGGGTTTGGGATTGTGTGTTTCCTTCTTGTTTATTTTGTTATCTTTTGAAATCTGGAAAAAAAAATAAATAAAAAAAAATGGGAATAATGCAAAAGAGGGTAGTTAGAATGAGTGACTGTTTTTAGAGTCGTGAACTTCGAACTTATTGATGCCAAAACAATGTTGTGATGAGTTGAGAAAAAGATGCTGAAAAAAAGAGCTGATGAAAATCTGTCTTGTTTGATCAATTGAATGAAAAGAAAGAAAAAGAAAGTATGGAATCCAATGTGATTTCTGAAAAAAAAAAAAAAGAAAAAAGAAAAACAAGAATGATGATTATGAATAGATGTGATTGTGCATAAAAGATGTCCCAATGAGGGCACAAATCAAAAGAAAATCACTTGTGCTTAAAAAAAAATCAGAATTCAAGATTCGAGGTTCTTCATTATAGAGAGGTTTTTACTTTTCTATTTTCTTTGGATCGAGTCTTTTCTTGCTTTTTGTTTTCTTTTCAAAATATTTATGTTGAACATAGGACTAAGGATGAGTGAGAATGGAAATATTTTGAGAGGATTGATCACATTATTATTATATTTCTTGAGCCTAACTTGTGATAAACCTCAGATTATGTTTGAACATTCCACCCCTCACTTGTCCATAAGCCTCAGATTCATCTCTGTACCGATCAGATTTGTCAAGTTCACTTGTGAACTGCGGTGACAAGAATCTTAGCATGTGTACTTATGAAGCTATAGTTTGCCTAGTCCTCCATGGCTAGCTAAAGTCTCGCCAAGAAGGAAGTTCCTCAATCGTACGGTAATGCCTTCAATTTTAATCTCATTGACCCTTTACTCGAACTTAATATGCCAATGATACTTAATTAGATGCCTTGCCAATTCTTACGCTTGATCTTGCTTGTTTGTTTGAGATCCCTTTAACTTGTTTCCTGTTTATTTTTTCTAGGATTGAGTCGTTGCTAGAGACTAGCAACAATCCAAGTGTGGGGGTGTGATAACTCGTATAATTATATAGTTTTTAGTTATGTTTTATTATTGTTTTGTGTCAAATACGAGTTATTATTGCTTAGTCTAATTGTGTTTATGATCTTTTATATTTTTATGTAATTTGGTGTTTTTCACGAGTTTCTTTGAGTGATTTCAGATTACTAGGTTAAATCAAGAATTAAGGGCAAATCCAGTTCAGTTCTAGTTTCGACACCTTTTGCCATATCAGCTATATCTGGAGTTTCACTGAAGCATTAAGGCTGAAATTTTTACAGTGCAAAGTTAAGAGGCATATCTATCTTTTTCATGCTTTACACTTTTCTTGAAACTGAGTCGTTTTCCCTAGCGAAATGTGGTATCAAGTTGGCTGATGTGTAATGACGTCTGTTCTGACCAGTTTTGGTATTTTGACCATATCTTCTGATACACATGAGAAAATGAGCTGATTCCAACGGCTATGGATCACAAACAGATAGGGGAATATGTTTCTAGAAGACCATTTGATCAGATCAAGCCTCCAACATTGACAAAATCAACCATCAAGCTGGCTAATCAGAATTGTCATACAGTATGACGAAAATTGTTAGAATAATGCACCCACCTATTATACCTACCTTTGAAATTTATAAAGCTTGTCTCTTGTCATTTAGCTCTCCAAAATGTGTATAAATAGAGGGCCTTGGATGATTGTAAGAGACATGGTACATTGGTAGGATATTAGCCATTGTAATAAAATTCTCTAAGTTTTCTTCTTCTTTCCTTTCTCTAGTTTTCTTTTTCTTTATTTACTTATGCTTCTTACATTTCTTTTCATTTTCTTCTTAGATTCTCTTTAATTTTATGTTTATGTTTACAATGCCTATGCTGGGCTAAACTTCTATTTGGTTAAGGGTGATTTCAAAGCCCTAGACATGTTTTATAATTGATTTTCAGATTCTATCTATCATTAATTTTCTATCAAAGTTGCTTATGTTCTTCTACAAGAATTTTTCATGATGTTGTCTTGATTTGTTTAGGTGTACAACTAGATAGATCTTGATAATTATCTATTGCTAGTTTAGGAGTCTTGATCCGTGTAATTGTCTTGATTTCCTATTCATAGGTGGCAATTTGTGATTAATGATTATGGTCAAGTTTTCAATAATTGCAAAGTGGAACATAACCTAAGTTGAACAATCCGAGCTTATGTGTTTGTTGCTTAGATCAACCTATCTTTCTCATCATAAATCTGCCATTAAATTGAATTTAGAGAGCTTATTCTAGGTTGTTTGATGGTTAGAGATTAAATAGAGAGCTTGTTCTATTTAACGACAAACTAAGGAAAGATTGGGATAACAGAGCTTTTTGTTATCTACGGTTGTTAACTTTGATAGTTGGTTGATATTGATAGAATTGAAATTGATTCTTAATGATGTCTAGTGGTGGAGAATGAAACCTTAACCATATTTCTCTCATATTTGATTTCTTATTTCTTACTTGCATCTTACTTTTCTTGTTTGCTTATTTTTAAAACTATTTCAAAACCCCCTTTTCTTTTATTGTTCTTGAATTTAAGTTTTAAACTATCAACTTATAAACTAAAACCCAATCCCTGAGGACTCGACCCTTGCTAGTCATTATACTCTACAATTGATTCTTTTTAAGTGCAAGGTTAAAAAAAGATACACTCTTTTGGGTGTACCACCTACCTTTGAAATTTATAAAGCTTGTCTCTTGTCATTTAGCTCTCCAAAATGTGTATAAATAGAGGGCCTTGGATGATTGTAAGAGTATTATTGTACATTGGTAGGATATTAGCCATGTAATAAAATTCTCTAAGTTTTCTTCTTCTTTCCTTTCTCTAGTTTTCTTTTTCTTTATTTACATATGCTTCTTACATTTCTTTTCATTTTATTCATATCTAGTATGTGTTGCTAATCATATTGTTGAGGTGATGAGGTGAAGCTTTTGGTAAATGCTAAGGTTAGTCTCTTAAACATGAGCTAAAATGAATCATCATTTATAAACACTAGTATAGATAATATTTTCTTTTGGTTTAAAATCATACTTGCAAAGTAGAGATCTTGATTCATTATTGACAATGAAAATGGCACAGTAAATGCTTGGTTTCATAACCTTGATTTGTTGTAGACATATACCTTGGCATAAGGAATGCTTGGACTCTTTTTATGAGTTTTGAGGACACCAAATGAACATAATATCATATGCTATGGACGTTGGACAATTTGGACTGAATTGCTAAACCTTCCGATTGGAATCTCCCTTATGTGTGAATTTCAATTGTGTAATAAAACAAGATTAATCTTAGCATAACACCAAGAGTGGATTCTCTAACCTCAACATCTTTTCTTATTGATTAATTTCTTTTATAATATTTTGTTTATCTTGTTTCGTTGTTGATTCCCTAATATCTTGTTTACTTTCTTTTTCTTATATATTTATAAACTTATACTTACTAATACGCTTCCCTGCGGTTCGACCTCGGACACCCGAGAATTTATTACTTGAACATAACCTGCACTTGGGTTTACAACTCTTAATTGAGTCTGCATCAAGTTTTTGGCGCCGTTGCCGGGGAGGCAATACTAAGTATATAAGTTTATAAGTATATTTATTTTTATTGGCTGGTTATACCGCCTAATTTTCTATATATTTACATTTATATTGTAAAGTTTATATTTATATAAATATATTATCTGTATATTAACTTTGTTTTATGCTTGTTTGGCGACGTGATTTTAGATCTCGTCGTTTAGTTAGATTTTATTGTGAAACTTTTTCAGGTAATCTTTCTAATACAACTCCTACCATGGCTGACAATCAAAGTGTTCATGCTGAAGATGAGAACAGACAAGTACGCACCATGCGTGACTACTTGCAACCAACTCGAAACTCATCACCCTCTTGTTTTATTTTTCCTCTCAATGCAAACAACTTTCGTTTTAAACCAGGTATGATAGTTTTGCTTCCAAATTTCCATGGGTTAGAATCGGAAAGTGCTTACTCGTTTCTAAAAGACTTCGAAGATGTATGTGTCACCTCTAATGACCAACAATGTACAAATGAAATTGTCAAGCTAAAATTATTTCCTTTTTCTTTAAAAGATAAAGCAAAAATTTGGCTTCATAATTTAAAACCAAGGTCAATTGGCACATGGCAAGAATTACAAACTGAGTTTCTAAAGAAATTTTTCCCAGCACATAAAACTACTGCTTTGAAAAGAATTACAAACAGATTCAAAATTTCAATCAAAATCAAAATGAAGCATTTTTTCAGTGCTGGGAGCGTTTTAAAGATTTGTTAAGTTCTTGTCCACATCATGGTTTTGAAAAATGGCGTCTTATTAGTTTCTTTTATGAAAGTTTAACTCCCGAAACTAAACAATTTGTTGAAACAATGTGTAACGGTGAGTTTCTAGAAAAAGAACCTGAAGAAGCCTTTGACTACCTAGACCATTTGGCAGATAACTCTCAAGCCTGGCACACAGATAATTCCTCTGAAAGTTCCAATAGATCTAATCTTGTTTCTAACATAGGTAAATATCATTTTAGTCTAGAAGATGAGATAAAAGCTAAAGTAGCTAATTTGGCTAAAAAGATTGAAGCCATGGAACTTAGAGAAGTAAAAGAAGTCAAAACGGTTAAAAATGAAAAAAGTTGTGGAATTTGTGAAATCATGGGACACCCCACTTCTGAATGTCCAAACATTCCCATTCTTAAAGAAGCGTTGCATGATCAAGTAAATTCCATAAACACATTTAAAAAGCCTTTTCCTTCTCCTTACTCTGAAACGTATAACCCTGAATGGAGAAATCATCCCAACTTCAGTTGGCGGAATAATAATCATGTTCAGGTACCACAATCTCAAATGCCGGGCAACACTTTTTCCTATCAACCTTCACGTGTACAAACCTTGGAAGAGACATTACAAGCATTCATGCAAACACAAGCAAATGTGAATAACCAAACTTCACAGGACATCAATGAGATCAAAAACACCTAGTCCACATTGACAGCTTCATTACGCACTCAAGAAAAAGGTAAGTTTCCTGCTCAACCTCAGCCTAACCCTTCTACTCAATGTCTTGTTTCTTGCTCCAATGAAACTCAACAGGAAAATGCCAGTTCTATCACAACTCTTCGAAGTGGAAAGGCAATTGACAAAAACATTCCATCAAAAGACCAAGATCCTCCTTCCCCTCCGAAAAGTAATGGTAAGGATGATGGTAAGTCTGAACTTCTTGAAAATTTGGACAAAGAAAAAGGTATGCATCCAGCTCCTTTTCCTCAAAGGTTGCAAACAATAAAGAATTTGAATCAAAATGCAGAAATTTATGAAGTTTTCAAACAAGTTAAGATTAACATTCCTTTATTGGATGCAATCAAACAAGTTCCATCTTATGCTAAATTTTTGAAGGACATGTGCACAGTTAAAAGGAAACATAATGTACAAAAGAAAGCATTTCTGACGGAAAGTGTGAGCTCAATCATTCAGCACCTTACTCCACCAAAATTCAAAGATCCTGGATGTCCAACAATCTCATGCATCATTGGAAACACTAGAATAGAACGAGCATTGCTTGATCTTGGTGCTAGTGTTAATCTTTTGCCTTTTTCTGTTTATCAACAGTTAGGTTTAGGTGAACTCAAGGAAACACCTGTTACACTTCAACTAGCTGATCGTTCTGTAAAAATTCCTCGAGGGATAGTTGAAGATGTTTTGGTTCAAATTGATAATTTTTACTTCCCTGTTGATTTTATTGTTTTGGACACACATCCTGTTTCAAATCCAAATGTTCAAATTCCTGTTATATTAGGCCGTCCATTTCTTGCAACTTCTAATGCTCTGATAAATTGCAGGAATGGTATTTTGAACATTTCTTTTGGAAATATGACTTTAGAATTAAATGTGTTCAACATTTGCAAGCAACCTGGTGATGATTCAGAAGTACATGAAGTGGATTTCATTGAAGAACTTGTTCATGAACATCTCACCACTACCACATTCCATGATCCTTTAGAAGCTTATTTAATTGAATGTGAGTTTGATAATGCTTCAGAAATTTCACACACTGATTCTTTGTTAAATTCTTTTCAGGATAAGCGTTGTTGGAAACAAAAGTTTGAGGAACTTCCATCACTCACAAATGTCACTGTACCATCAACTATTGAACCACCCAAGCTGGATTTAAAACCATTGCCATCCGAGCTAAAATATTCCTTTTTGGGAAAAATTCCTTCTCAATGGAGCCCCCAAGATAAAAGGAAGTTTCTGAATGAGGTAAAGAAGTTCTACTGGGATGACCCTTACTTGTTCAAATATTGTCCTGATCAGATTTTTCGAAGATGCATTCCCGACAATGAGGTAAGTAGTGTAATTAAGTTTTGTCATTCCGAGGCATGTGGTGGTCATTTTTCATCAAAGAAAACTGTTGCAAAAATTTTACAGTGTGGATTTTACTGGCCAACTTTATTCAAAGATGCATATAATTTTTGCAAGTCATGTGAAATTTGTCAAAAATTAGGTTCCATTTCGAAAAGAAACATGATGCCTTTGAACCCAATTCTTGTAATTGAAATTTTTGACTGTTGGGGTATTGATTTCATGGGACCATTTCCACCATCTTTTGGTTTCTTATACATTTTAGTTGCAATAGATTATGTTTCAAAGTGGATAGAGGCAATTCCATGTCGAAATAATGATCACAAAACAGTGATTAAATTTTTAAAAGAAAATATTTTGAGTCGATTTGGAATTCCTCGATCTATCATAAGTGATGGGGGAACAAATTTTTGCAACAAGGTTTTTGAAACATTAATGAAGAAATATGCCATTACACACAAAGTTGCAACCCCTTATCACCCGCAGACAAATGGACAGGTAGAATTAGCAAATAGGGAGATTAAACAAATTTTGGAAAAGACGGTTAATCCAAATCGCAAAGATTGGTCTCTTAGACTTAACGATGCATTATGGGCCTATCGAACAGCTTTTAAAACAGCATTGGGCATGTCTCCTTATAGGCTAGTTTATGGAAATCCTTGTCATTTACCTGTGGAACTTGAGCATAAAGCATATTGGGCCATTAAAATGTTCAACTCAAACCTTGATGACGCTTCTAATTTACGGAAATTACAAATAAATGAACTTGAGAAACTCAGAAATGATGCATATGAGAATTCTAAAATTCATAAAGAAAGAACTAAAGCCTTTCATGACAAGTTAATTTCAAGAAAAACATTTGATGTTGGGCAAAAAGTTCTACTTTATAATTCTAGACTTCACATATTTCCTGATAAGTTGAGATCAAGATGGACTGGCCCATTTGTGGTTAAGCATGTGTATCATTATGGAGCAGTTGACATTGAGAATCCTAAAAATGGTAATGTATTCAAGGTAAATGGACAAAGAGTCAAACTCTTTTTGGAAAATCATGTTACTCAAGAAGAGGTTGTTTTACTTTCTGATCCTTGTTTTGAAAATAACTAGATGTAAATATAATTTTTACTAATCCTTTAAAAAAATACATTTTTTTAACCCCGGTTAAATGGCGGATAACGGTACTCCGTGATTATTTAAGTCGGTTCCACCAGCTACCCACAAAACTGATATTGTATATAAATTTCTCTTTCAATTTCTCTTTCATTTTTTTTCTTTCCAGGATGGATGATATTCTCACAAGATTGCAGAAACGATTTCCTCCTTTTCCTCGAAATATTTTACTGAAGCTTTACCAAGTTCGATTTGAAAGATTAAGAATGCTTATGCACAAAGGGATTCCTGAAGACATACGTTGGATAATTGAAGCCAAGGTACGTGAAGATGAATATCTTCCTGTTTTGCATTTACCAGGTACAGGTAGAAGCACTTTTGAAAAGAAGCGACGAGCAAAGCGCATGAGTTCAAATTGCCACAAATGTGCACGATGGACGTGTAACGGTAAATGTCGTTCTATTGGGATTCCGTCCTCTAATCGAGATGATAAAATTGAATTCATTAAGGATGGACTGAGTAAGGAGAATTTGGGTAATATCCAACTTTCTCTTGAGACGCATCCTAGTGGAGACGTACAAAGAGAAATTCTTGATTTATGGCCGCAATTCCAAAGGGAATGGCAACATCTTGGGAATCTGATGTTAAAAGACCCTGTTTGCCAGCTTGTAAGAAAACTGGATGGGAAGCATATCCTCGACTCATAGAAGGCGTTTAAGCCGTTTCTGGACGTAAAACCAGAGGAAGATGTGAGCCACAATCACAACTACAATAAATGACTTCTCAGCTTTTGGTTTGATTTGCAATAACTTCATTTCGGTTTAATTTACGTGTTGTTCGATTTGTGTAATTATTCTCGTTTTTTTTGCATTGGTCTTTTACGGTTGATTTTTCTTCTCTTTTTTATTTTCTTCCTGAAATCACGCAAAAATCTTTTGTTAGGTTAACATTTTCTTCTGACAGGTCAAATACACTTTCGGCGACATTATTACTCTTGTCTGATTCACTACTCAGTCCTCTATAGATTACACCATGTACTCATTCTCTTTCAGGCACTCGAAAATAATGGAAAGTACTTCGTCCCAGCGCATTGAAAAATTTTGTGTCTTTGGAGGTGCTTAACCAGGGAAAAATAAAATATTCGCTGATGAAGCCATAAGAGTTGGAGTAATACTTGCCCAACAAAAGATCCAGTTGATTTATGGAGGCGGTAGTACGGGTTTAATAGGAGCAGTCGCTACAGCAGCACACGCCGGAGGAAGTCCAGTTCTAGGAATCGTGCCAAAACTATTCACAGGTTTTTGTGGTCCTACCTTGGGTAAGGAAATACAAGTATGGAGTATCCCTGAAGAGATGACAATCATGTACCATTCTGCCGATGCATTCATTGCTTTACCAGGAGGTCTGGGTACATTGGAAGAAATAGCTTGCGTGGCTTCTTGGTCATCGTTGGTCACAAATAAGAAACCCATTGGTTTGCTTAATATTAATGGTTATTTTAGTAATTTGCTTTCATATTTAGATAATGCTGTGGAAAATGGATTCATGTTTTCAGAGGCAAGGAGAACCATAATTTCTGCTACAACCATTGAAGATTTACTCAAAAAGCTCCAAGCTTATGAGTATTTACCTGTTACGGTTGTTTCGCAAACGCTCGGAAAAAGAAAAAGAGATATAGACAAGCAAGGAGTGGATTGCACTTTGTCTTTGTGACATTATCTAACATTTTGTTTATTGTGTCTCAGTTATAATAAGTGGTTAGCAACCTCTGCAGGTAATATCTCCTAAATTCTACCTTTAAAATTTGACATTGGGGACAATGTCATATTTTAGTAGGGGGTAAGGGACATATTTTACTAATTTGTAAAAAAAAAAAAAAAAAAAAAAAAAAAATTTGTTGTGTTTTAAGCCATTTAGAAGTATTCATTCTGAACAAGGTCTGAGTAAGGGAGACTTGAGACATACCTTATCAGTTTGATTTAATCTTTTCAAAAAAAAAAACACTATCTGGTCCGTTTATTATCTGCATGTGTTTTACTACTTTCGTGTATGTATTTTTTTTTTTGAGTATTAGTATAATCTTGGCAAGCATGTGGATAAAGCAATAGAGTTACAAAGGCTTTGATTAAGTTATCTAGGTTATTTTCAATTTGGTTTTCTGAAAATTGAATATTTTTGATGATCAAATGTCTTTGAGATTGTTTTTGGCAGATCGGTTCGATTTTTGTTGGAATGTGAATTCATGGTGAGCCTTTGGAAAGCCACGGAAAACTGGGAAGACATAGTAAGTTTACTTTTTCTCTTCATTCCACATGCAGATTTAGGTCATCACATAGATGCTTGCATCTATACATGATCTGATCTTAGAACAAAGTCACTATCCAGAAAGCCCCTTATCTTTGCCCCCTTACATTAGGAGCCCATAGGTTGTAAACCTTCGGGTTGGATCCCTAGATATGAACTCCAGAAATTATGCCAAAGTGAACGGATACGATTCCGACCCCCATTCCCTCTTTATACTTTTATGATAATATTTGTGATCATTGGGTTTGGGATTGTGTGTTTCCTTCTTGTTTATTTTGTTATCTTTTGAAATCTGAAAAAAATGGGAATAATGCAAAATGGGGTAGTTAGAATGAGTGACTGTTTTTAGAGTCGTGAACTTCGAACTTATTGATGCCAAAACAATGTTGTGATGAGTTGAGAAAAAGATGCTGAAAAAAAGAGTTGATGAAAATCTGTCTTGTTTGATCAATTGAATGAAAAGAAAGAAAAAGAAAGCATGGAATCCAATGTGATTTCTGAAAAAAAAAATGATGATTATAAATAGATGTGATTGTGCATAAAAGATGTCCCAATGAGGGCACAAATCAAAAGAAAATCACTTATACTTAAAAAAAAAAATCAGAATTCAAGATTCGAGGTTCTTCATTATAGAGAGGTTTCTACTTTTCTATTTTCTTTGGATCGAGTCTTTTCTTGCTTTTTGTTTTCTTTTCAAAATATTAATGTTGAACATAGGACTAAGGATGAGTGAGAATGAAAATATTTTGAGAGGATTGATCACATTATTATTATATTTCTTGAGCCTAACTTGTGATAAACCTCAGATTATGTTTGAACATTCCACCCCTCACTTGTCCATAAGCCTCAGATTCATCTCTATACCGATCAGATTTGTCAAGTTCACTTGTGAACTGCGGTGACAAGGATCTTAGCATGTGTACTTATGAAGCTATAGTTTGCCTAGTCCTCCATGGCTAGCTAAAGTCTCGCCAAGAAGGAAGTTCCTCAATCGTACGGTAGTGCCTTCAATTTTAATCTCATTGACCCTTTACTCGAACTTAATATGCCAATGATACTTAATTAGATGCCTTGCCAATTCTTACGCTTGATCTTGCTTGTTTGTTTGAGATCCCTTTAACTTGTTTCCTGTTTATTTTTTCTAGGATTGAGTCGTTGCTAGGGACTAGCAACAATCCAAGTGTGGGGGTGTGATAACTCGTATAATTATATAGTTTTTAGTTATGTTTTATTATTGTTTTGTGTCAAATACGAGTTATTATTGCTTAGTCTAATTGTGTTTATGATCTTTTATATTTTTATGTAATTTGGTGTTTTTCACGAGTTTCTTTGAGTGATTTCAGATTAATAGGTTAAATCAAGAATTAAGGGCAAATCCAGTTCAGTTCCAGTTCCGACACCTTTTGCCATATCAGCTATATCTGGAGTTTCACTGAAGCAGTAAGGCTGAAATTTTTACAGTGCAAACTTAAGAGGCATATCTATCTTTTTCATGCTTTACACTTCTTGAAACGGAGTCGTTTGCCCTAGCGAAATGTGGTATCAAGTTGGCTGATGTGCAATGCCGTCTGTTCTGACCAGTTTTGGTATTTTGACCATATCTTCTAATCCACATGAGAAAATGAGCTGATTCCAACGGCTATGGATCACAAACTGATAGGGGAATATTTTTCTAGAAGACAATTGGATCAGATCAAGCCTCCAACATTGACAAAATCAACCATCAAGCTGGCTGATCAGAATTGTCAAACAATATGACGAAAATTGTTAGAAAAATGCACCCACCTATTATACCTACCTTTGAAATTTATAAAGCTTGTCTCTTGTCATTTAGCTCTCCAAAATGTGTATAAATAGAGGGCCTTGGATGATTGTAAGAGTATTATTGTACATTGGTAGGATATTAGCCATTGTAATAAAATTCTCTAAGTTTTCTTCTTCTTTCCTTTCTCTAGTTTTCTTTTTCTTTATTTACTTATGCTTCTTACATTTCTTTTCATTTTATTCATATCTACTATGTGTTGCTAATCATATTGTTGAGGTGATGAGGTGAAGCTTTTGGTAAATGCTAAGGTTAGTCTCTTAAACATGAGCTAAAATGAATCATCATTTATAAACACTAGTATAGATAATATTTTCTGTAACAACCGAGGTTACGTATAATCATGTAAAGTTAAATTCCGAAAATTTTAAGGACAAACTTGGAAATTGGTAAGAAGTTATAAGTGAAGGAAATAAAAGAAGAAAGGATCAAAATGAACATATTAAAAAAATTTAGGGGCTTAATGGTTATTTATAAAAAGTTGAGGGACTAATATGCAATTATCCCAAAAACAAGAAAAATATCTCTTATCTTCCTTTTATCTCCCGAAAACACCAGAAAATTTTCATGCTTTCTTCAAGTGGCAGCCGGCAGCCTCCCCTCTCAAATTTCTTCATCTCCTCCAACATTTCTCTTCAAGAACTCCACCAAAATCTCATCAACAATTACATCCAAGGTTAGTTTCTTGATAAATTCTTCATTTTCTTTAGATATTCTACTTGAGCATGCTAAGATCTTAGCTCCATAAACATGTTAAGGTCTGAAATCCATCTATTAAGTATGAATTTTACTCATTCTTGGTAAGAATTAAAAGGATTTGAAAGCATGAACAAGAAAATGGGAAGAAAAAGCAAAACAGGGGAAGCTGAGCATGCTTGCTGTTCGGATTTTCTGGGTTCGGCACATTAGGGTTTGTATTTTGTTGATATTTTTCCTAGAAACTAGACTTCAATATGAGAATTTTGGTATTTGAATCACCCAAAACCGATATGCGGTTAAAAAGATAAAATTCGGTGAAGTTGGCTGTTCTGTGTTGATCCCTGTTTCAGCATAGTTTCGAGTTTTATCAAATTTGATCAAAATCTTGTTCTAGTTGTATAAGTTAGTTATTTTATTCATAAATTATACATATTGGTTGAAATAAACCAATTGGAATCACTTCCAAATTCCTTACCAAATTCAAGTTATGATTTTCTAATCTAACTTGATATTAAGGAATTTATTGCTTAAGAGAAATATAGTACCAAACGATGGTTATGGATTATGAAAATCTCTAAGGCATGGAATACTAGAAACGAATTTGATAAGGACATGATTATGGAGTTGAATTATGGAGAAAATGATTATGGAAATGATATTAAAATTTTGGGATATGTTGTTTTGAGTATGAGAAATTAGTATTGACCTTGAGGGAAGATTATGAGATTTAAGTTGCATTCATAATTGTGTAATTCTTTGAGTATGCATAGATACTAATTATCGTTAATATCTAGGCCACGTAGATCCGACGTCACCTATGGATCCCGAAGTTTCAGGTTGAGGTGTATAGTGAGATCATCTCAAGGATTGTGAGTAGACGACAACTATAGTTATTTGAAATTTCTTTAATTATAATTATATATATATATATTTTTAGCATAATATTTATTTTACGTATTAAAGGTATATACGATATTTAATCATATGAATTGATTTGTTATTAAAGTAGTTTTATTTCAAGAAATATTATATCGAGTAAGTTGGTTGATTTATGAAATATGATTATTCATAGAATTTGACGTACATGATTTTGGCTCCACCTGATTTAATGTATGAGATTATTTCCTTGACCGGAATACGGGAGCTGCGTGCTACGCCTTTGTGGCGGGAGCCACCTCCAGAGTCCCCATTCCGTGATATTAGATTGGGGTATGGGAGCTGCGTGCTACGCCTTTGTGGTGGGAGCCACCTCCAGAGTCCCTATCCCGTTATATTTGCCTTTTGGGGGCACATCATAGCGACACATATGCCTTTGGGGCGTCCTATGGTGGTATTGGCCTTTGGGGCCAGCTACTAGTATGCCTACATGGATATTGCCTGGTTATTTCATGGATGTACTCTTGTGCATGACAGAAAGTTGAAGCCCAATTATACGCAACTTGATTTACTTTACAGATTTTATTCATTGATTTAATATTATAATATTGTTATACATTTGAAAACTTTGCTACGTCTTTGAATTACTCATTCTGGTTTTACTATTATTTATTTTGAAAATGTCAATTATACTTTACAGACTACCATTATAGTTTTCACACGCTTTAAATGTTGTCTACTCACTGAGATATTCATATATCTCACCTTTTCATATTCTCATTTTCAGGTGACAATTAGGTGTCGGGATTGCAACTTTCCTCTATTCCTTGCTTCAAATAGTATTTTGACGTGGTGGGCATCATACTAGAAATTTATTGAAGTCTTGATCTTTTGATGTTTTTATCTAGTAAACCTTGCTGAGATAGGTTTATTTTTGGATATATTATATTTGAAGATAGGTATATTTGAAGATATGAGATGATAACTCGTATAATTATATAGTTTTATTATTGTTTTGTGTCAAATACGAGTTATTATTGCTTAGTCTAATTGTGTTTATGATTTTTTTATATTTTTATGTAATTTGGTGTTTTTCACGAGTTTCTTTGAGTGATTTCAGATTACTAGGTTAAATCAAGAATTAAGGGCAAATCCAGTTCAGTTCCAGTTCCGACACCTTTTTCCATATCAGCTATATCTGGAGTATCCCTGAAGCAATAAGGCTGAAATTTTAACAGTGCAAAGTTAAGAGGCATATCTATCTTTTTCATGCTTTACACTTCTTGAAACGGAGTCGTTTTCCTTAGCGAATTCAACCATCAAGTTGGCTGATGTGCAATGACGTCTATGCTGACAAGTTTTGGTATTTTGACCATATCTTCTGATCCACATCAGCAAATGAGCTGCTTCCAACGGCTATGGATCGCCGACTGATAGGGAAACATTTTTCTAGAATACCATTTGATCAGATCAAGCCTCCAATATTAGTAAAATCAACCATCAAGTTGGCTGATGTGCAATGATGTCTGTGCTGACACGTTTTGGTATTTTGACCATATCTTCTGATCCACATCAGCCAATGAGCTGATTCCAACGGCTATGGATCACCGACTGATAGGGGAACATTTTTCTAGAAGACCATGTGATCAGATCAAGCCTCCAATATTGACAAAATCGACCATAAAGCTGGATGATCAAAATTGTCATGCAATATGACGAAAATTGTTAGAAAAATGCACCCACCTATTATACCTACCTTTGAAATTTATAAAGCTTGTCTCTTGTCATTTAGCTCTCCAAAATGTGTATAAATAGAGGGCCTTGGATGATTGTAAGAGACATTGTACATTGGTAGGATATTAGCCATTGTAATAAAATTCTCTAAGTTTTTCTTTCCTTTCTCTAGTTTTCTTTTTCTTTATTTACTTATGTTTCTTACATTTCTTTTCATTTTATTCATATTTAGTATGTGTTGCTAATCATATTGTTGAGGTGATGAGGTGAAGCTTTTGGTAAATGCTAAGGTTAGTCTCTTAAACATGAGCTAAAATGAATCATCATTTATAAACACTAGTATAGATAATATTTTCTTTTGGTTTAAAATCATACTTGCAAAGTAGGGATCTTGATTCATTATTGACAAGGAAAATGGCACAGTAAATGCTTGGTTTCATAACCTTGATTTGTTGTAGACATATACCTTGGCATAAGGAATGCTTGGACTCTTTTTATGAGTTTTGAGGACACCAAATGAACATAATATCATATGCTATGGACGTTGGACAATTTGGACTGAATTGCTAAACCTTCCGATTGGAACCTCCTTTATGTGTGGATTTCAATTGTGTAATAAAACAAGATTAATCTTAGCATAACACCAAGAGTGGATTCTCTAACCTCAACATATTTTCTTATTGTTTTTTATATCTTGTTTAATTTCTTTTATATTTTGTTTATTTTGTTCTCTAATATCTTGTTTATCTTATTTTGTTGTTGATTCCCTAATATCTTGTTTACTTTCTTTGTCTTATATATTTATAATCTTATACTTACTAATACGCTTCCCTGTGGTTCTACCTCGGACACCCGAGAATTTATTACTTGAACATAACCTGCACTTGGGTTTACAACTCTTAATTGAGTCTCCATCAAGTTTTTGGCGCCGTTGCCGGGGAGGCAATACTAAGTATATAAGTTTATAAGTATATTTATTTTTATTGGCTGGTTATACCGCCTAATTTTCTATATTTTTATATTTATATTGTATATTAACTTTATTTTATTTTTATTGGCTGGTTATACCGCCTAATCTGTATATTAACTTTGTTTTATGCTTGTTTGGCGACGTGATTTTAGATCTCGTCGTTTAGTTAGATTTTATTGTGAAACTTTTTCAGGTAATCTTTCTAATACAACTCCTACCATGGCTGACAATCAAAGTGTTCATGCTGAAGATGAGAACAGACAAGTACGCACCATGCGTGACTACTTGCAACCAACTCGAAGCTCATCACCCTTTTGTTTTATTTTTCCTCTCAATGCAAACAACTTTCGTTTTAAACCAGGTATGATAGTTTTGCTTCCGAATTTCCATGGTTAGAATCGAAAAGTGCTTACTCGTTTCTAAAAGACTTCGAAGATGTATGTGTCACCTTTAATGACCAACAATGTACAAATGAAATTGTCAAGCTAAAATTATTTCCTTTTTCTTTAAAAGATAAAGCAAAAATTTGGCTTCATAATTTAAAACCAAGGTCAATTGGCACATGGCAAGAATTACAAACTGAGTTTCTAAAGAAATTTTTTCCAGCACATAAAACTACTGCTTTGAAAAGACAGATTCAAAATTTCAATCAAAATCAAAATGAAGCATTTTTTCAGTGCTGGGAGCGTTTTAAAGATTTGTTAAGTTCTTGTCCACATCATGGTTTTGAAAAATGGCGTCTTATTAGTTTCTTTTATGAAAGTTTAACTCCCGAAACTAAACAATTTGTTGAAACAATGTGTAACGGTGAGTTTCTAGAAAAAGAACCTGAAGAAGCCTTTGACTACCTAGACCATTTGGCAGAAAACTCCCAAGCCTGGCACACAGATAAATCCTCTGAAAGTTCCAATAGATCTAATCTTGTTTCTAACAGAGGTAAATATCATTTTAGTCAAGAAGATGAGATAAAAGCTAAAGTAGCTAATTTGGCTAGAAAGATTGAAGCCATGGAACTTAGAGAAGTAAAAGAAGTCAAAACGGTTAAAAATGAAGAAAGTTGTGGAATTTGTGAAATCCTGGGACACCCCACTTCTGAATGTCCAAACATTCCCATTCTTAAAGAAGCGTTGCATGATCAAGTAAATTCCATAAACACATTTAAAAAGCCTTTTCCTTCTCCTTACTCTGAAACGTATAACCCTGAATGGAGAAATCATCCCAACTTCAGTTGGCGGAATAATAATCATGTTCAGGTACCACATTCTCAAAAGCCGGGCAACACTTTTTCCTATCAACCTTCACGTGTACAAACCTTGGAAGAGACATTGCAAGCATTCATGCAAACACAAGCAAATGTGAATAACCAAACTTCACAGGACATCAATGAGATCAAAAACACCTTGTCCACATTGACAGCTTCATTACGCACTCAAGAAAAAGGTAAATTTCCTGCTCAACCTCAGCCTAACCCTTCTACTCAATGTCTTGTTTCTTGCTCCAATGAAACTCAACAGGAAAATGCCAGTTCTATCACAACTCTTCGAAGTGGAAAGGCAATTGACAAAAACATTCGATCAAAAGACCAAGATCCTCCTTCCCCTCCGAAAAGTAATGGTAAGGATGATGGTAAGTCTGAACGTCTTGAAAATTTGGACAAAGAAAAAGGTATGCATCCTGCTCATTTTCCTCAAAGGTTGCAAAGAATAAAGAATTTGAATCAAAATGCAGAAATTTATGAACTTTTCAAACAAGTTAAGATTAACATTCCTTTATTGGATACAATCAAACAAGTTCCATCTTATGCTAAATTTTTGAAGGATATGTGCACAGTTAAAAGGAAACATAATGTACAAAAGAAAGCATTTCTGACGGAAAGTGTAAGCTCAATCATTCAGCACCTTACTCCACCAAAATTCAAAGATCCTGGATGTCCAACAGTCTCATGCATCATTGGAAACACTAGAATAGAACGTGCATTGCTTGATCTTAGTGCTAGTGTTAATCTTTTGCCTTTTTCTGTTTATCAACAGTTAGGTTTAGGTGAACTCAAGGAAACACCTGTTACACTTCAACTAGCTGATCGTTCTGTAAAAATTCCTCGAGGGATAGTTGAAGATGTTTTGGTTCAAATTGATAATTTTTACTTCCCTGTTGATTTTATTGTTTTGGACACACATCCTGTTTCAAATCCAAATGTTCAAATTCCTGTTATATTAGGCCGTCCATTTCTTGCAACTTCTAATGCTCTGATAAATTGCAGGAATGGTATTTTGAACATTTCTTTTGGAAATATGACTTTAGAATTGAATGTGTTCAACACTTGCAAGCAACCTGGTGATGATTCAGAAGTACATGAAGTGGATTTCATTGAAGAACTTGTTCATGAACATCTCACCACTACCACATTCCATGATCCTTTAGAAGCTTATTTAATTGAATGTGAGTTTGATAATGCTTCATAAATTTCACAGACTGATTCTTTGTTAAATTCTTTTCAGGATAAGCATTGTTGGAAACAAAAGTTTGAGGAACTTCCATCACTCACAAATGTCACTGTACCATCAACTATTGAAACACCCAAGCTGGATTTAAAACCATTGCCATCCGAGCTAAAATATTCCTTTTTGGGTGAGAATGAAACTTTTCCAGTCATAATTTCTTCACATCTTGATGAACTACAAGAAGGAAAAATTCCTTCTCAATGGAGCCCCCAAGATAAAAGGAAGTTTCTGAATGAGGTAAAAAAGTTCTACTGGGATGACCCTTACTTGTTCAAATATTGCCCTGATCAGATTTTTCGAAGATACATTCCCGACAATGAGGTAAGTAGTGTAATTAAGTTTTGTCATTCCGAGGCATGTCGTGGTCATTTTTCATCAAAGAAAACTGCTGCAAAAATTTTACAGTGTGGATTTTACTGGCCACCCCGGTTAAATGGCGGATAACGGTACTCCGTGATTATTTAAGTCGGTTCCATCAGCTACCCACAAAACTGATATTGTATATGAATTTCTCTTTCAATTTCTCTTTCATTTTTTTTTTTTTCAAGATGGATGGTATTCTCACAAGATTGCAGAAACGATTTCCTCCTTTTCCTCGAAATATTTTACTGAAGCTTTACCAAGTTCGATTTGAAAGATTAAGAATGCTTATGCACAAAGGGATTCCTGAAGACATACGTTGGATAATTGAAGCCAAGGTACGTGAAGATGAATATCTTCCTGTTTTGCATTTACCAGGTATAGGTAGAAGCACTTTTGCAAAGAAGCGACGAGCAAAGCGCATGAGTTCAAATTGCCACAAATGTGCACGATGGACGTGTAACGGTAAATGTCGTTCTATTGGGATTTCGTCCTCTAATCGAGATGATAAAATTGAATTCATTAAGGATGGACTGAGTAAGGAGAACTTGGGTAATATCCAACTTTCTCTTGAGACGCATCCTAGTGGAGACGTACAAAGAGAAATTCTTGATTTATGGCCGCAATTCCAAAGGGAATGGCAACATCTTGGGAATCTGATGTTAAAAGACCCTGTTTGCCAGCTTGTAAGAAAACTGGATGGGAAGCATATCCTCGACTCATAGAAGGCGTTTAAGCCGTTTCTGGACGTAAAACCAGAGGAAGATGCCAAATACACTTTCGACGACATTATTACTCTTGACTTTTACGGTTGATTTTTCTTCTCTTTTTGATTTTCTTCCTGAAATCACGCAAAAATCTTTTGTTAGGTTAACATTTTCTTCTGACAGGTCAGATACACCTTCGGCGACATTATTACTCTTGTCTGATTCACTACTCAGTCCTCTATATATTACACCATGTACTCATTCTCTTTCAGGCACTCGAAAAAGAAAAAAAAATATGGAAAGTATTTCGTCCCAGCGCATTAAAAAAATTTGTGTCTTTGGAGGTGCTTATCCAGGGAAAAATAACATATTCGCTGATGAAGCCATAAGAGTTGGAGTAATACTTGCCCAACAAAAGATCCAGTTGATTTATGGAGGCGGTAGTACGGGTTTAATGGGAGCAGTCGCTACAGCAGCACACGCCGGAGGAAGTCCAGTTCTAGGAATCGTGCCAAAACTATTCACAGATTTTTGTGGACCTACCTTGGGTAAGGAAATACAAGTCTGGAGTATCCCTGAACGGATGACAATCATGTACCATTCTGCCGATGCATTCATTGCTTTACCAGGAGGTCTGGGTACATTGGAAGAAATGGCTTGCGTGGCTTCTTGGTCATCTTTGGTCACAAACAAGAAACCCATTGGTTTGCTTAATATTAATGGTTATTTTAGTAATTTGCTTTCATATTTAGATAATGCTGTGGAAAATGGATTCATGTTTTCAGAGGCAAGGAGAACCATAATTTCTGCTACAACCATTGAAGATTTACTCAAAAAGCTCCAAGCTTATGAGTATTTATCTGCTACGGTTGTTTCGCAAACGCTCGGAAAAAGAAAAAGAGATATGGACGAGCAAGGAATGGATTGCACTTTGTCTTTGTGACATTATCTAACATTTTGTTTGTTGTGTCTCAGTTATAATAAGTGGTTAGCAACCTCTGCAGGTAATATGTCCCTTACCCCCTACTAAAAAAAAAAAATTTGTTGTGTTTTAAGACATTTAAAAGTATTGATTCTGAACAAGGTCTGAGTAAGGGAGACTTGAGACATACCTTGTGAGTTTGATTTTAATCTTTTTATGTTTACTTGTTAATTTTTGTTTAGTATTTTAGGATTATTTAGGTTGCATGAGTTTGTTTTGTTTTGAGTCTTAGTTGTTCCTATTCTTATGTTATTAGTTCTTTTCTCTTACACATGATTCTTTCATTTGGGTTAATAGACTTACATTGAGGACAATGTAAGAATTAAGTGTGGGGGGAATGATTTAGGATTTCTTTTATTTTTGTCTACTTTTTTTTTATGAGTCTTTATTATTATTTTTAGTGTGTTTTAGTTCCTTTTCAATACTATGATGAGATATGAATTGCATAAGTCTAAAACAGATTTATTAGTGAGAAGATTTTCATGAGAATTGAACTTGATATCAATCTTTTTATGAGCCAATGTTAATATGATATGTTGATTGAGAAAGAAGCATGTTTAGACTTAATCTGACTTGTATAATCATCCTTGTGAGTTTTTGAGCCTATAATGATTGACGCATTATACAAATCAATCTAATTTCTTTCTTGAGTGCTCTTATGATTACATGATTCTCTAGAACTTGCTTTAGACCTTGCTGAGACTATATTGATGCATGTGACAACATGAATATGATAGAGGCATTAGGATTTTTAGCCAGGGCCAAACAGCCATCCCTTATTGATGTTCCAAGAGAACACACCCCTAGTGAGCCAATTTGAGCCTACATTGAATAAGCTATTTATTTGGTAACCACAACTTACACCTAGCCTAAATATAACCCTTGTTCTAAAGATGGATTATATATTTTGAGACATATTGCAAAAAAACAAGGGATATTTTTAGTTAAAAATTTTGGGTTGGAAACAAAAGATAAGTGTGGGGGAAGAAAAGAAAAGAAAAAGTCAAAGAAAGGGATCATTGTCAAATACATTCCCATATTAAAAAAAAATAAAAAAAATCTTCTCTTGAACTTCTAGTTAAAGTAAAGAAAAAGATGTTACAAAGTTGGTTAGAATGATGCAAAGGCTCAACATGAATATTTAGCCTATGTTATTATGTGCTTTATAAGAGTTTTGAGAAGTTTTATTTGTATGATCTTATTATGTCTCTAAACTCTATGAACTCTTTGGAACCTTTGTGATATCTTTATCCTATTGTTCTTTAACCACATTATAACCCTTTGGCCCCATTACAACCTTGAATAAAGACCTCTTGATTTATGAAGTTGTATGATCTAAATAGTGGAGAATAGGTGGACAAGCAAGCATATGGTAGAAGTGTTTTCATGAGATTGATTGAGTGTAAACACTTTACCACTACTTTAAAGAGTGAAAATCAAGAGAGTATCCCATGTGAGAAGTTGAGATTAAGTTTGAATATGCACTATTTTGATTGAAATATGTTATGTTAATATTGGCTTAACTCAAACTATTTACATTCAAGCAAGATTTTTTGTGAATTTCTTTAAGCTATTGATTAGTTTTTAAGACTTGTCCAATGATTATCTCTAATTTATATTGGAAGGATTAGTTATAATTATTATTTTTAGTTTTTCTTATGTCTTCAATGTTTGTGGGTATCGTCCTAGTAAACCCTCACGAGACTAAACTCGTCCACTAGGGACACCTAAGGGTTTAAAGGCTTGTGTCACATGCTAAGTGCCACCGTGAATTCCTACGAAAATGGATTAGATTAGATTTTCTTATTTTATTTTTATTGAGTCGTTGCTAGGGACTAGCAACAATCTAAGTGTGGGGGTGTGATAACTCGTATAATTATATAGTTTTTAGTTATGTTTTATTATTGTTTTGTGTCAAATACGAGTTATTATTGCTTAGTCTAATTGTGTTTATGATTTTTTTATATTTTTATGTAATTTGGTGTTTTTCACGAGTTTCTTTGAGTGATTTCAGATTACTAGGTTAAATCAAGAATTAAGGGCAAATCCAGTTCAGTTCCAGTTCCGACACCTTTTGCCATATCAGCTATATCTGGAGTTTCCCTAAAGCAATAAGGCTGAAATTTTAATAGTGCAAAGTTAAGAGGCATATCTATCTTTTTGATGCTTTACACTTCTTGAAACGGAGTCGTTTTCCTTAGCGAATTCAACCATCAAGTTGGCTGATGTGCAATGACGTCTGTGCTGACAAGTTTTGGTATTTTGACCATATCTTCTGATCCACATCAGCAAATGAGCTGATTCCAATGGCTATGGATCACCGACTGATAGGGGAACATTTTTCTAGAATACTATTTGATCAGATCAAGCATCCAATATTAGCAAAATCAACCATCAAGTTGGCTGATGTGCAATGATGTCTGTGCTGACAAGTTTTGGTATTTTGACCATATCTTCTAATCCACATCAGCCAATGAGCTGATTCCAACGGCTATGGATCACCGACTGATAGGGGAACATTTTTCTAGAAGACCATGTGATCAGACCAAGCCTCCAATATTGACAAAATCGACCATAAAGCTGGATGATCAAAATTGTCATGCAATATGACGAAAATTGTTAGAAAAATGCACCCACCTATTATACCTACCTTTGAAATTTATAAAGCTTGTCTCTTGTCATTTAGCTCTCCAAAATGTGTATAAATAGAGGGCCTTGGATGATTGTAAGAGACATTGTACATTGGTAGGATATTAGCCATTGTAATAAAATTCTCTAAGTTTTTCTTTCCTTTCTCTAGTTTTCTTTTTCTTTATTTACTTATGTTTCTTACGTTTCTTTTAATTTTATTCATATTTAGTATGTGTTGCTAATCATATTGTTGAGGTGATGAGTGAAGCTTTTGGTAAATGCTAAGGTTAGTCTCTTAAACATGAGCTAAAATGAATCATCATTTATAAACACTAGTATAGATAATATTTTCTTTTGGTTTAAAATCATACTTGCAAAGTAGGGATCTTGATTCATTATTGACAAGGAAAATGGCACAGTAAATGCTTGGTTTCATAACCTTGATTTGTTGTAGACATATACCTTGGCATAAGGAATGCTTGGACTATTTTTATGAGTTTTGAGGACACCAAATGAACATAATATCATATGCTATGGACGTTGGACAATTTGGACTGAATTGCTAAACCTTCCGATTGGAACCTCCTTTATGTGTGGATTTCAATTGTGTAATAAAACAAGATTAATCTTAGCATAACACCAAGAGTGGATTCTCTAACCTCAACATCTTTTCTTATTGTTTTTTATATCTTGTTTAATTTCTTTTCTATTTTGTTTATTTTGTTCTCTAATATCTTGTTTATCTTATTTTGTTGTTGATTCCCTAATATCTTGTTTACTTTCTTTGTCTTATATATTTATAATCTTATACTTACTAATACGCTTCCCTGTGGTTCGACCTCGGACACCCGAGAATTTATTACTTGAGCATAACATGCACTTGGGTTTACAACTCTTAATTGAGTCTCCATCATGAGACAATAGATCAGTATGTTTTGACTTGAGAATAAATTGATCATGGATAATTTTTGAATATGATGGATATATGTGATAATAGTATTGAGAAATATTGCTGGTTGAGGATATGAATTGAGTGTTATTTGCAGGAGGGTTTATAGTTGAGATAGAAGGAAACTCTGCCGGATTTTAGGTAGATTGTCCGGACAGGGTGTTACAATTTGGTATCATAGCAAGGTTATAGGTACTGTAGACTTAGAAACTGTTTGTTGAAGTATTAAAATATTGTCACTTGCGTAGAAAATCAGACACGATGCCACCACGTCGAAGAGGAAGGCCTAGAATCAATCCTCTACCCTAAAATAAGGATAGGAATAGAAATAAGAATACTGATGAGCAAATTAGAGAACAAGCTTTAGTTGCTAGTTCATCTTCTGTTGCTGCACCCTCAGCAGCACCCCCAGCAGCTAATCTTAATTTAGCTAAGGCAGTTGCATCCTTGGGAAGAGTAATTCCCGCTTTGACTGCCCCTACTAAAAAGGGGATAGTTGATTACTGTAAAGATCTTAAGAATATGGGTTGCAAGATTTTAACGGGCTCTTTGGAATCAGATTTAGCCTGGTCATGACTACAAAAAATTGAGACTACTTCCATTACTCTTCAGATTCCCGAGCCTATGAGGTTACCATGTGCGGTGCAATTTTTGGAGGATCATGCACACACATGGTGGAAAACTACAGTGCAAAGGTATGCTGGATGTCCTACCATAACCTGGGCAGATTTTCGAAGAGAGTTTGAAGAAAAATACTATTCTCGGGCCTTGCGGGAAAAGAAATGGACTGAGTTTATGAATTTAAAACAGGGTGGTATGTCAGTAGCAGAGTATGAGCAAAAGTTCAATGAACTATCAGAATTTGCTCCATCGATAGTAGCCAATGATGCTGATAGATGCAAGATGGGCTACATTTTAGTATTCGAGATAGGTTGACGACCCTACTTAGATAAGTTTGTTATTGTTTTCATTGATGACATCCTAGTTTATTCTAGGAATAAGGATGATCATGTAAGCCATTTGAGAATGGTGTTGCGGACTATGCGTGAAAAGCAACTTTATGCTAAATTTTCCAAGTGTGAATTCTGGCTAGACAAAGTAGCATTCCTTGGTCACGTAGTATCTAAGGAAGTGATTTTTGTGGATCCACAAAAGATAGAAGCTGTAGTTGCTTGGGAAAGACCCACTAATGTCACAGAAGTTAGGAGCTTTCTCGGATTGGCAGGGTACTATCGAAGATTCGTGGAAGGATTTTCCATGATTGCCTCTCCTTTGTCAAAACTAACAAGGAAGCATGCTAAGTTTGAGTGGACTGACAAATGTGAGCAAGCTTTCCAAGAGCTCAAGCGTAGATTGACCCACCTATTATACCTACCTTTGAAATTTATAAAGCTTGTCTCTTGTCATTTAGCTCTCCAAAATGTGTATAAATAGAGGGCCTTGGATGATTGTAAGAGTATTATTGTACATTGGTAGGATATTAGCCATTGTAATAAAATTCTCTAAGTTTTCTTCTTCTTTCCTTTCTCTAGTTTTCTTTTTCTTTATTTACTTATGCTTCTTACATTTCTTTTCATTTTATTCATATCTAGTATGTGTTGCTAATCATATTGTTGAGGTGATGAGGTGAAGCTTTTGGTAAATGCTAAGGTTAGTCTCTTAAACATGAGCTAAAATGAATCATCATTTATAAACACTAGTATAGATAATATTTTCTTTTGGTTTAAAATCATACTTGCAAAGTAGGGATCTTGATTCATTATTGACAAGGAAAATGGCACAGTAAATGCTTGGTTTCATAACCTTGATTTGTTGTAGACATATACCTTGGCATAAGGAATGCTTGGACTCTTTTTATGAGTTTTGAGGACACCAAATGAACATAATATCATATGCTATGGACGTTGGACAATTTGGACTGAATTGCTAAACCTTCCGATTGGAACCTCCTTTATGTGTGGATTTCAATTGTGTAATAAAACAAGATTAATCTTAGCATAACACCAAGAGTGGATTCTCTAACCTCAACATCTTTTCTTATTGTTTTTTATATCTTGTTTAATTTCTTTTCTATTTTGTTTATTTTGTTCTCTAATATCTTGTTTATCTTATTTTGTTGTTGATTCCCTAATATCTTGTTTACTTTCTTTGTCTTATATATTTATAATCTTATACTTACTAATACGCTTCCCTGTGGTTCGACCTCGGACACCCGAGAATTTATTACTTGAACATAACATGCACTTGGGTTTACAACTCTTAATTGAGTCTCCATCATGAGACAATAGATCAGTATGTTTTGACTTGAGAATAAATTGATCATGGATAATTTTTGAATATGATGGATATATGTGATAATAGTATTGAGAAATATTGCTGGTTGAGGATATGAATTGAGTGTTATTTGCAGGAGGGTTTATAGTTGAGATAGAAGGAAACTCTGCCGGATTTTAGGTAGATTGTCCGGACAGGGTGTTACAATTTGGTATCAGAGCAAGGTTATAGGTCCTGTAGACTTAGAAACTGTTTGTTGAAGTATTAAAATATTGTCACTTGCGTAGAAAATCAGACACGATGCCACCACGTCGAAGAGGAAGGCCTAGAATCAATCCTCTACCCTAAAATAAGGATAGGAATAGAAATAAGAATACTGATGAGCAAATTAGAGAACAAGCTTTAGTTGCTAGTTCATCTTCTGTTGCTGCACCCTCAGCAGCACCCCCAGCAGCTAATCTTAATTTAGCTAAGGCAGTTGCATCCTTGGGAAGAGTAATTCCCGCTTTGACTGCCCCTACTAAAAAGGGGATAGTTGATTACTGTAAAGATCTTAAGAATATGGGTTGCAAGATTTTAACGGGCTCTTTGGAATCAGATTTAGCCTGGTCATGACTACAAAAAATTGAGACTACTTCCATTACTCTTCAGATTCCCGAGCCTATGAGGTTACCATGTGCGGTGCAATTTTTGGAGGATCATGCACACACATGGTGGAAAACTACAGTGCAAAGGTATGCTGGATGTCCTACCATAACCTGGGCAGATTTTCGAAGAGAGTTTGAAGAAAAATACTATTCTCGGGCCTTGCGGGAAAAGAAATGGACTGAGTTTATGAATTTAAAACAGGGTGGTATGTCAGTAGCAGAGTATGAGCAAAAGTTCAATGAACTATCAGAATTTGCTCCATCGATAGTAGCCAATGATGCTGATAGATGCAAGATGGGCTACATTTTAGTATTCGAGATAGGTTGACGACCCTACTTAGATAAGTTTGTTATTGTTTTCATTGATGACATCCTAGTTTATTCTAGGAATAAGGATGATCATGTAAGCCATTTGAGAATGGTGTTGCGGATTATGCGTGAAAAGCAACTTTATGCTAAATTTTCCAAGTGTGAATTCTGGCTAGACAAAGTAGCATTCCTTGGTCACGTAGTATCTAAGGAAGTGATTTTTGTGGATCCACAAAAGATAGAAGCTGTAGTTGCTTGGGAAAGACCCACTAATGTCACAGAAGTTAGGAGCTTTCTCGGATTGGCAGGGTACTATCGAAGATTCGTGGAAGGATTTTCCATGATTGCCTCTCCTTTGTCAAAACTAACAAGGAAGCATGCTAAGTTTGAGTGGACTGACAAATGTGAGCAAGCTTTCCAAGAGCTCAAGCGTAGATTGACCCACCTATTATACCTACCTTTGAAATTTATAAAGCTTGTCTCTTGTCATTTAGCTCTCCAAAATGTGTATAAATAGAGGGCCTTGGATGATTGTAAGAGTATTATTGTACATTGGTAGGATATTAGCCATTGTAATAAAATTCTCTAAGTTTTCTTCTTCTTTCCTTTCTCTAGTTTTCTTTTTCTTTATTTACTTATGCTTCTTACATTTCTTTTCATTTTATTCATATCTAGTATGTGTTGCTAATCATATTGTTGAGGTGATGAGGTGAAGCTTTTGGTAAATGCTAAGGTTAGTCTCTTAAACATGAGCTAAAATGAATCATCATTTATAAACACTAGTATAGATAATATTTTCTTTTGGTTTAAAATCATACTTGCAAAGTAGAGATCTTGATTCATTATTGACAATGAAAATGACACAGTAAATGCTTGGTTTCATAACCTTGATTTGTTGTAGACATATACCTTGGCATAAGGAATGCTTGGACTCTTTTTATGAGTTTTGAGGACACCAAATGAACATAATATCATATGCTATGGACGTTGGACAATTTGGACTGAATTGCTAAACCTTCCGATTGGAATCTCCCTTATGTGTGAATTTCAATTGTGTAATAAAACAAGATTAATCTTAGCATAACACCAAGAGTGGATTCTCTAACCTCAACATATTTTCTTATTGATTAATTTCTTTTATAATATTTTGTTTATCTTGTTTTGTTGTTGATTCCCTAATATCTTGTTTACTTTCTTTTTCTTATATATTTATAAACTTATACTTACTAATACGCTTCCCTGTGGTTCGACCTCGGACACCCGAGAATTTATTACTTGAACATAACCTACACTTGGGTTTACAACTCTTAATTGAGTCTCCATCACCTCTCCCATTATGACATCCACACTTGTCTCTTCATGCACAGACAGCGGATTCTCCATGTTGATGAGTTCTTGAAATTTCCGTTTTAGAGATATGCAATTTTCTATGGAATGTCCTTGAATTCCGCAATGATAACCATATTATGCACTTTCATAATACTAGCTTGGATATGGGCGGTGATGCACTCATAATAGTGTATCTTATTAAACCTTGCACTAATATGATCAATTGTTCACTAAAGTAGTAAGCAAGGGTCAAACCCATAGAGATTGTTCTTAATTTAGATGTTACTGATTTATAACTTTAGTATTAAAAGAATAAAAAGGGTTTTTGATTGTTTTGAAAGTAAAGAAACAAGAAAAACAACATTTTTAAGAAATAAGATGAAATCAAATAAGAGAAAATATGGTTAAGGTGTCATTCACCACCACTAAACATCATTGAGAATCAATATCAGAATTATCAACATAAATTATCTATCAAAACTATCAACCATAGATAACAATAAGCCCTGCTACCCCAATCCTTCCTAAGTTCTTCGTTAAATAGAATAAGCTCTCTATTTAATCTCTAACTATCAAACAACCTAGAATAAGCTCTCTAGATTCAACTTGATAGCAGCTTTATGATGAGAAAGATAGGTTGATCTAAGAAACAAACACATAAGCTCGGATTGTTCAACTTATAATATGTTCCACTTTGCAATTATCGAAAACTTTAACATAATCATTAATCACAAATTGCTACTCATTAATAGGGAGTCAAGGCAATTACACAGATCAAGACTCTTAAACTAGCAATAGACAATTATCAAGATATATCTAGTTGGTCACCCTAAAAAAATTAAGACACATATCTGAACAATTTTTATAGAACAATATAAGCAATTTTGATAGAAAATCAATGATAGATAAATTCTAAATATCAATTACAAAATAAGTTTAGGGCTTTGAAATCACATTTAACCAAAGAAAAGTTTAGCCTAGAATAGGCATGGATAACATAAACATAAAACTAAAAGGAAACTAAGACAATAGAGAAGAAGAATATTGAATTATTCAGCATCTTATTCTCTCAAAGTCTCTCTAACAAAATAATTAAATCTGATTAGCAAAGCATGTAAAAGTGCCAGTTACGGCTCCCCCTTCATCCTCTATTTATAGGTAGCAAATAGGTCTTCAAAAGATGACTAATGGCTAGGTTTAGTAAGAAAATGACAGTTGCGGTTAGGTCTTTTAATGAGGGCTTGCAGCTGGTTTTTATAAAGAAAAGGGTATCTTGTCGTTTTCATCTTTTTAGGGGACTTGCGGCTAGGTTAAATTGTATAAGGAAATGAGGCATCTGCAAGTCCATTTTTGACTAGGATAAATTGTAGCTGGCTAAGGTAAATATAAAGAAGGAAAGTCCTCTTGTCACTAGTCCTTATTTGACTAGGATTAGCTTGTTTTTGGCAAAGGCTTTAATAAAGGAAAGATGGCAGCCGCAAGGATGTTTTGAGGGTCTTTAGGTTATGTTTAGTTTAGGGTTAGCCGCATATGGTCTTCTTGAAGAGTGGGCAGCTTTTCCTTCTGCTTGAAGCTTCAAAACTTGTCCGAATTCATTCTTTTTAACTCCAAAGCATCCATGACCTTCCAAAGTACCTACAAAACATAAAACCATAGTAAACTATCAATAAACTCAAGAATTAAAGCACAATGTATAAGGAAAGTAGATATAAAAAAAATTAAGCACTTATCAAACTCCCCCACACTTAACCTTTTGCTAGTCCTCGAGCAAAACAAAATTAAAACAAAGTAATAAAATCTAATCTACTCTACTTTCAATATAAATTAGAGACAATCATTGGACAAGTCTTATAAACTAATCACTAGCTTAAAGAAATTCACAAAGAATCATGTTTGAATGTAAACGGTTTGAGTTAAGGCAACATTAACATAACATATCTCAATCAAAATAGTGCATATCCAAACTTAATCTCAACTTCTCACATGGGATACTCTCATGATTTTCAGTCTTTACCGTAGTGGTAAAGTGTTTACACTCAATCAATCTCATGAAAACAGTTCTACCATATGCTTGCTTGTCCACCTATTCTCCACTATTTAGATCATGCAACTTCATGAATCAAGAGGTTTTTAATCAAGGTTGTAATTGGGCCAAGGTGTTGTAATGTGGTTAAAGAATAAAAAGTAAAGGATATCAAAAAGGTTCCAAAGACTTCATAGAGTTTAGAGACATAATAAGATTTATACAAAGAAAATTTCTCAATACTCCTTAGAAACACATAATAACATAGGCTAAATATTCATGTTTAGCCTTTGCTTCATTCTAACCAAACTTATAACATCTTTTCTTTAACCAAAAGTTCAAGAGATGATTCATTTTTTTTCAATATGTATCAGAATATACTTTGACAATGTTCCCTTTCTTTTTCTATTGATTTTTGCCTTTCTTCCTCCCCACACTTATTTCTTTTTTTCTAACCGAATCTTCAATATATATCCCTTGCTTATGTAATATGTCTCAAAACATTCAATTCATCTTTAGAACAATGGTAAAGATATAAGTGTATTTAGGCTAGGTGAGAGATGTGATGACCAATGAAATAGCTTATTCAATGTAGGCTCAAATAGGCTCACTAGGGGGATATTCTCTTGAACATCAATAGGGGATGGTTGATTTGGCCTTGGTAAAAATCCTAATGCTTCTATCATATCCATGTTGTCATATGTATCAATATAGTCTCAAACAATTTAAAGCAAGTTCTAGAGAAACATGTTATCATGAGAGCACACAAATAAGTTCTAGAGAAACATGTTATCATGAGAGCACATAAGAAAGAAATTGGATTGATATGTATAATGCATCAATCATATAGGAACAAAACTCACAAGGATGTTTATACAAGTCAATATCAAGTCTAAACATGCTTCTTTCTCAATCAACATATCCAATTCAATATATAAAAAAGGCATGGAAAAAGAAAATCTCGAAATCGGACCCGTTTTGAGTAAAATCAAGGTTTCGAAGGTTAACGGGTAACTTTGGAAAATCCGTGAAAAATAGGAAACGAGCTCGGAAAATTACCAAAACATCTAGATCTCAATCTTATAATATTTGGAAGAGACTGGGGAAGAAAAATCCAGAATCGGAGCTCATTTGAAAAATGGAAAAAGTTCGAGTGCACTAAGTTGAAATTTCAGAAGATAAATCCGAAAAAAATAGAAAATAAGCTCGAAAAATTATGAAAACTTCCAGATCTCAATTTTATATTATTTGGAAGAGATTGACGAAGAAAAATCAGGAATCGGAGCTCGTTTGAAAAATGGCAAAGTTCGGGTGCACTAAGTTGAAATTCCAAAAGATAATTCCAGAAAAAATAGCGAATAAGCTGGAAAAATTATGAAAACGTTTAGAACTCAATTTTATATTATTTAGGAAGTATTGGAAAAATAAAATCTGGATTTAGGGTCCGTTTTCAATTTAATCAAGTTTGGGGGGCTAAAGTGCAATTTTACCGAAGAAATCGAAAACGGCTATTTTTGCAATTAAAAAAAAAAAAAGGAAAGTGGCTAGAATTTGAAGGGCCTTTCGGCCAGCCCATGAAGAGGGGAAGAATGGCTGATTTCTTTCAACCAAAGGTCAAAATTGGTTAGCAAAATGGTAGCTTTATTTGATTGAGCTTTTGTGATCTTGCCATGCGGCCAAATGAATGAAGAGGAAGGATGTCAATATTATGGTTACATATTTTAGGCCTGTTGTATTGGTTAGGGGCTGATCACTTTATCTAATGGTTGTAAATTCACATTTTTAGCATCTTTTATTAGTGGCCTTTGGATCAAATTAGCTAGAAAAAGAAATGACAACATTATGAGCACACCAAGGGCCAATCTTTTTCCTATTTAAAGGAGGGGTTTTCATTCATTTAGGGGGTTCTTTGGCTGAATATTATTCATATTGGAGCAATAGTTAAGTGGTAGAAAAGCAAAGAAAAATTTAGAAGATAAGAAAGCTTGAAAGATAGCTTTGGAAGGTAGCCTTTTGGCACCTAACTCTTGCATTTTTCTTTCTTTTTCTATGTTGATTTTTGTTCATCTTCCACATGATTTCTTGTTATTTTATTATTTAATAAAGGTTTTTAAAACTCTCTTTTAAGGCTCTTATCTTGAGTTTTCATAAAAAAAACTCAAAAAACAATTTTCTACTACTTTTTCTTCAAATGGCTGAATGGTCTTCCCTTTGGTATGCTTGTCTTGTGTTTGATTTTATTCCTATGTTGATTGTGGTAGATTATCTTGTTTTGATGTTTTAGCTTTCTATAATAATCAAGATATGGAGCTTATTTCTAACTTTCTTTACTTGTTCTTATTTTGCTGTTTTTGTCATTTATTTTCATGTCTACTTGCTTCATTTACTAACTTCAATTTTTTGTTTTTAGTATATCAAGTTGTTCATGCTTTGCATTATTGCCATACCATATGTTTGTGTATTTCCCTAGCTATATCTTTGCATCTTCATCATGATTATTTGTCTATCATGTTTTCATTTATGTCTTGCATATTTGCTATGCCATGTGTTTGTGTTATTGCCTTGCTAAGGATCTCACATATTGTTAGTGACCATTCGTCTTCTATGTGTCTTTGTGTGTGTATTTGCATTTTCATCTTGTTTGGTTATCATGCTTTTATTCATGCTTTGCATCATTTTGCCCTGTTATTGTGTACTTGTTGTGCCATGTTCATGCATTATTACTATGTTCATTTGGTCATTATATGTTCATATTATAGCCATGCATGTTTATAAGTCATATTAGGCATTAGGTCATGTTATATTGCCATGCATATTCTCATGACATTTTAGGCATTAGGTCATCTTTGTATGCCATGCATAATTTCATGCTTAATAGGTCTTAGATCATCTTGTATTTCCATGAATTTTTCATGTCCATTTAGGTCTAGGGCTATATTTATTGCCACGCATGTTTCATGCATAATTAGGTCTAGGGTTATATTATTGCCATGCATTTTTTATTTAGGCATTAGGTCATCTTTCATGCCATACATATTTTCTATGTCATTTAGGCATTAGAACATGCATTTCATGCATTTAACTTGCTGTTTTGTTCATACATTTCATATCATCTCACTTGATTTTTGACTTAAGACAATGAATGGCTCAAAGCCAAGCTCATATGAGCATGCTTGTGGAAAATTAAGATTGTCAAGTTGGATTTTCTACCTTTGTAATTTTTTTTCATTAGGCAATCCTTGTCCAAATTTTAAAAACTTTTACCACTGTTTGTAGAACCTTAGAGGAATCTCCAATATTTTTATCCTGATTTTTGAGTGTTTTTATCAAAGGTTTAAAAATGTTTTTTGGCTAAATAGTTTTTCACCCAGCGTCCTGACTTTCATGAATTTTCGGGTAGGTCATCCTTAGTCCAAAAATTAAGCCAATTTTTTTCTCATAGAGTTCGACATGTTCTGAGTCCCCCATAATATTTTCAGATTGAAATTTTTAAAATAGGTAAAACAATCAGGCTTTAAAATTGGACAGAAAAGTCAGATTTGATTTCAAGAAGAAAGCTGATTTAGAATAATAGCTAATGTCCTAGCTTAATTTCTAAGTCATTTTAACCCTAAAATTTGATTTTATAAAGGTCGGGTAAAGGGAGGTCAACTCGGGTTTTCAAAGTTAGGAAAATAGAGCCTTTTCAAATAGGGGTTTCGGCCATAGTGTCATTTTCATCCAAAAAAATTCAATTTGTTTTCAAACCAATCACAAAGTATTTTTGATTTAGAAAAATCTGATTTAATGTCTTTTCCTAAGGTAGTCATATATCTTTTTTAGGTATAAGGATTTCATTTTCAAAGGAAAAAATACACTTTCATGCATTGCATTTTCCATGTTCATGCATATTCTATGATATATGATTTTTGCTATGAATATTATATGGTGATGTTATTGTTTTAATTTATATTTCATGATATTATATTGATTGTTATATGTTTGTGAATATTTTATGTTATTCTATACTCTTGCTTAGTCATTATTTATTTTGTCATATCATTTATGATTTAGTATGTTCATGCATTGTTTTTTTTTCATACATATTTTATAATAATGTTATTTTATATTTTTTTTATATATCATGTCATTTATATTATACTATGTCATCTAGATTTTGCTATGTCATCTTTTACTATGTCATACATGTTCATATTCATCTTTTTAAAAATATTTTAAAAAAGGATAATGATTTTAAATAAAATAAAGTTATTCCCGAATTAAAATAATTCATGAGTTTTCCTCCGGGTTGTTGGGGAGTATATCATCAATTATCATAAATAACGGAATATCCTTTTTTTTTAAATGAGAATGATTCGAAAACTTTTCCAAATAAATAAAAAAATTTCATATTTTGCTGAGTTTGTCGGGGAATATAGGAAAATTTTGAGCCATAAGAATCCTTTCTTTCTTTGAACCCTGATCAAGGATCACCCTCCACACTGAGGGGCAAATACGAGAAAAAATCTCCTTCAAAAAAATCGTGGCGAAAAGAGCCATAAAAAAAAAAAGAAAAAAGAAGCAGAAAAAACACACGAAAAACGTGTGAAATCAAAAAATGGCAAATGAAAGCCAAGAATGAAAAGAAACAAGAATCAAAATTCAAAGGAGAAAAATAAAAAAAGGATGAATGTTTCGAAAATGAAACCTCCTCACGTAATGATCCTTGATCCAATCACCCTTAAACACATTTTTGGCCTTTTTATCCTTTCTTCCTAAACCCAAACCTTGGCCTACATTACGTGCTTTTAAAGTCTATTTTGATCAAGCTCGGGTATTTAATTTAAAAGGTTTTTCTTAGATTTCATCACATCTTTTGGAATTTCCATTTTTACCTTGGAAGCATTTAAAATTCTCAGATGCATGGTGGAACACACAAAAAAATGAAAAATGAAAAAAGAATGTAAAATGAGAGGTTTAAGCCAAAAACCCGAAAAGGGCAACTTAAAACCGAACGAGGGATACTTGGGTTGAAAACCCGCAAAAGGCGGCCCAAGTACTAAATGAATGCTCCGTGTAAAAGGGGAAAAGGTATCAGGAATTTAGAGAAAAGGGTAAACCTCAGTCTCAAGGAACAACGAAAGCCGAGAAGTCACCCAAGCAAATGGTTTGCTTAAAAGACAATTCAGAGGAATTAAAGCAGGAGGGGTCCAGGATATTCCGCATCTGGGGCATCTATACCTTTTTCTTTGCATTTTCCTTTTAAACCTTGATATTCATCTTTGTTATCTAAACCTTTTTGAAATAAATTCTTGTTGGCCCTTTCATGGCATTTGGATGTTCCATTCCATCTTTCATACATGTTGTGATTCATTTTGAACGTTATCAAATTGAATGATGATTATTAAACATAAAAATCTCTAAGTAAAAGGATTTCCTTGTATTACTATAGAGTATATTTAAATTTTAGAGGAGGTTTGGAAACCACTAGAATTTGGAGAAAACTCGCAACAATCCATAATGCTGAAAAACTCATCAAGTGGGACAAATTTTGGATACGCTAAACACATTGACCCGAGATACTGAAGAGCTTATCAAGAAAAGCAAATCAAAGATAAGATTGAAAATATTATCGCAGCGTCAAAACCTGTGGACCGCGTTGAAACCTTCAGAGAAGAGCTCATCAAGTAGAACAAGATCATAGATAGGTTAAAGACTTCGCCACCGAGTCAAAAATCTGGAGAAAACTCATGACAATCCCCAATGCTGAAAGGAGCTCATCAAATAGAGTAAATAGTGGAGTTGAGAAGATTCATGAACCTCAGGGCAATCATGGATTAAAACTCATAACAATCATATAATTGCATTCATCCCTAGGGAACATGCATTTTACAAGCATTTTGCAAAACTTATCACCAACATCATTGCATTCGACTAACATTGCAGGAACTGTAGAAAGCTTTCCTTTTTTTAGTTCAACACAGCTGACATAAAAGGAAGCAAGCACTTTAACCAAAATTTTTCTGTACAAGACATCCAGAATATAATTATATACAGTGCCATGTGAAAAGAGATTTTTCGAAAACTCTACCGGGTTGCCGGGGAACTCGATTATCCTGACACATATCATTTATATAATTTTCCTGGACAAGACAACCAGATTTTGGACAAGACATTCAAAAATTTTCTTTGGACAAGACATCCATAATATAATTATATACAGTGCCGTGTGAAAAGAGATTTTTTGAAAACTCTGTCGGGTTACCGGGAAACTCTATTATCCTGACACATATCATTTATATAATTTTCCTAGACAACAACCAGATTTCAGACAAGATATCCAAATTTTCCTGGACAAGACAACTAGATTTCAGACAAGACATCCATATTTTCCTGGACAAGACAACCATACTTTTCATGGACAAGACATCCAAGATTTTGCCAATCGAACTCATTTCCTTAAGATGTGTCGAGCCTTGATTAGTCAAGGAATTTAAGTTAAGGACAAATTTTATTGTTTTAGTCAAAGCTGCACCAAGGTGAAGTAAGGCCCCGAGACTTCCGTCGAGGTATTATCTTCTCTTGCAAATCGAACTCGTTTCCTTAAGATGGGTTGAGCCTTGATTAGTCAGGGAACTCAAGTTAAGGACAAATTTTATGTTTCAAACAAAGCCGCACCAAGATGAGGTAAGGCCTTGGGACTTTTGTCGAGGTATTATCTTCTCTACCAAATCGAACTCGTTTTCTTAAGACGGGTCGAGCATTGATTAGTCGAGGAACTCAATTTAAGGACAAATTTCTTCTATTTTGTTTTATTTTACAGTTTATTAAAATAAAAAAAAAATCAATCAAAAACTCAAAAAATGAACAAATAAATGAAAATTTTGAAATTCCCTTTTCTATCCTTCACATGTGATTTCAAATGACTGGACAAAATTATTGTCTAGTTTATCTTTGCCTAATTCTTGATTCTCAGCAATAGTCAAAGAGGGGCAGCTATAGACACCTAATTTTGTCTGGCCCCTCTAAATCGGGTAGATTCTCCTTTTCAGCTCCCCAGAATGCAAGGAGACTTCCACCGTCCACACATGGGTCCCAAGACTTTGTTTCGGAGGTCAGCACAAAAAGTCAACTCAAAAAAAGTCAACCCCAATAAAGTCAACCACTGAAAAAGTCAACTCTCAGTCAAAATCAAGATTCAAAGTTGAATTGAATAATGGCAAAAGAATTTTGACAATCCGAGGTCTACAACGAAAGATATAGAGTTCAGAAGATGGGTTGCGAAAATTCAATGTAGGGGGAAAATCTAATCCGGCAAATTTGGAGAAAACTGCAAAGATGGCACAATCGATAAAATTGAAGCCCTTAGTTGATAAAGGATGAATGAACAAAGATAGCCCAAGGCCCAGTTTGAAATGGATCCCAAGGTAAAGACAGTTAGAGCAAAAACAGAAAAATGAGAAAATTCTCGAGTTTGAAAAAGGGAAAACTAAATCGGAGGGGAATTTGACCGTAAATTTGGGCATTTTCGGACCAACTCAAATTCAATATAGGACAAAGGAAGTGGAAAAATAAAATCCAAAAATCGAACCCGTTTTGAGTAAAATCGAGGTTTCGGAGGTTGAAGGGCAAAGTTCAAGTGCACTAACCTGAAATTCCAAAACATAATTCCAAAAAAAATAGCAAACGAGCTCGAAAAATTATGAAAACTTTCATATCTGATTTTTATAATTGTTTGGAAGAGATTGATGAAGAAAAATCCGAAAAATTGGAGCTCATTTGAAAAATGGCAAAGTTCAGGTGCACTAACCCGAAATTTCAAGAGATAATTTCGGAAAAAATAGCAAACGAGCTCGAAAAATTATGAAAACTTCCAGATCTGAGTTTTATAATTTTTAAAAGATATTGGTGAATAAAAATATGGAATTGGAGCTCATTTGAAAAATGGCAAAGTTCGGGTGCACTAACTCGAAATTCCAAAAGACAATTCCGGGAAAAATAGCAAACGAGCTCGAAAAATTATGAAAATTTCCAGATCTGAGTTTTATATTTTTTGGAAAGATTGGTGAAGAAAAATCTGGAATCGAAGTTCAAATGGAAAAGACTAAATTTGGGAGGCACTAAACCGAAATTTTAGAGAAAAATCTGGGAAAATTAGCAAATAAGCTCGGAAAAATGTGAAAACATCCCGAATCAAGTTTTATATTGAATGGGATGAGTTGGAAAAGACAAATTCGAAATTGGGGTCCATTTGTAATTAAATTAAGTTCAAGGGGCTAAAAGGTAATTTTATCGAAGAAACCAAAAAGGGCCAATTTTGCAAAATTAAAAAGGTGAAAAAATAAAGGGATTCTGGAATATCCCAGGCCCTTGGCTGGCCATCATAGGAGAAGGGTGGAGATTTATTTAATTTCATCCAATGGTCACTACCAAGTAGCAAGATGTCATTTTTAATGCCTTGCAAATGTCCTTGCTCATCCCATGGCCTAAGTTCTTTTATAAAATATGAGTACACCCTTCAATGGCCAAGATTCAATTGCAAGATGTCATTTTTATTGTTATGAAAATATCTTTCATCCAATGGCTTAGATTGATGGAGAAAAGATGAGTACATCTCATCCAAGGGCCAAAAAAATCAAAGCACACATACACACTATCATACCTCTTGGCCGACCACTATTAAGATAGAAGGAAGGCTTCATTTTTCATATGGTTAGTCATCTTGTAAAGAGTATAGGCAGTAGCTAAATTTAAGGGAAGAAGGAAGAAATTTTTTGAAGAAAAAGCTAGCTTGAGAAAGCTTTGAAGGTAAATGCACTTTTCTCTTGCATTTTTCTTTCCTTTCCGCGTTTCTTCTTTTCTTTTCCATGTTGGTTGTGGTAGGATAGCCTTCTTTGATGGTTTAGTTTTCAAAATAAAAAATAAAAATAAAGAGGTTGAAAGGCTTCATGATCTTGATGAAATCAAGTGATTATAGTTAGGGGAGGGCTATGCTCATTGTACCAACCATGGAGCTCATCTCTATTTTCTTATTTTACTTGCTGTTTTTTTTTTTTTTCATATATATATATATATATTTTATATTATGTTGTTCATACCAAGTTTATTCATGTCTTTGCATCTTGTCGCTATGTCATATAGCATTTTAGGTCTTTTTTTTTTTTTTTTTTTTGCATTTTAAGCATGCTTTGCATCATGCATAAGACCATGTTACATTCGGTCATGGCTTAGCATTTTTTCCATGCATCATATCTTGCATATTTAGCATGCTTTACAATGTGCATAAGGCCATGTTACATTCAGTCATGCTTAGCATTTTTTCCATGCATCATCTTGCATCTTTAGCATGCTTTACATTGTGCATAAGACCATGTATCATTCGGCCATGTCTTGCATTTTTTTCATGCCATTTAGATTTAGGTTATTTTTCATACCATACATCTATATTGCACCTTAGGTCATTCGGCCATGATGTCTCCATGCTCATTTCCATGTCATTTAGCTAGGTCACATGCCATATCATTTCCTACATCATTTAGGCATTAGGTCATATGCCATGTCATTTAGCATTCTAGGTTATTTTGCCATGTCATTTAGAACCTAGGTCATGCATATGCCATGCCACATATTTCATGCATTTAAATTGCTATTTGTTCCTGCATCTCATACATTCCCACTTGATTTTTAACTTAAGCCAATCAATGGCTCAAAGCCAAGCTCTCTTGAGCATACTTGTGGAAGATTAATAGTTTAGATTGGGTATTCTAACTTTGTGATTTTATTTCACTACTCATCCATAGTCAAAATAATATGGTTTTTTTACCACATGCATTAGTCATTTAGGGGATGCCATGGTATGTTTTTCATGATTTTTGGAATTTTTTTATCATGGCTGAAAAAATGGCTTTTGACAATGTAGTTTTAACTCATTGTTCTGACTTTGGTAAAGTTTCGGTCTAGGTTCCCATGCCCTAAAAAGTAAGCTGATTTTTTCCCATATAGATCAACATGTTATAGGTCTCCCCTAAATTTTCAGATGTTTCTGAAATTTTCTAAAAGGGTAAAAAAATCGGGTTTCAAAACTGGTTGTGGGAGTCAGATTTGTTTTCAAGAAATAATAATTTTTTGTTTTTATTAGCATATTAAGAGGGGGCTGATTTAGGACTTTAGCTATTGTCTTAGGATGATTTCCATGCCATTTCAATCATTAAATTTGATTTTATAAAAGGCAGGTCAAGGGTGGTCAACCCAGATTTCAAAACTAAGGAAAACTAGACCCTTTTTATTTTTATTTTTATTTTTTTAGGGAGAGGTTTGATCATTTATTTTAAAATCGAAAATTTTACCCGAATCCAAATTAGAAAATCCAACTTAGGTCTCTTCCAAAGGTAGTCGAATACCTTTTAAGGTATACGGATATCCTTGCTTCACGGGGGAAATACAATTCCATGCAATGCTTTTTCCATATTTATGCCTACGCCATGACATTTAATTTTGCTATCTTAGTCATGTAGATTCTATATGTGTGAACATTCCATAGTGATGTCATTGCTTTGATTTAAATTTCATGTTGTTATCTTGATTATGATATAAACATGAATATTCCATGATGATGTCATATATGTGCTTTTTGCCTTGTCATCGTTTCTTTTGCCATTCATTATTATCCTATGTCATCAAGAATTTGCCATGTCATTTGTAGACACCTAATTTTGTCCGGACCACTAAAACATGTATGTTTTATTCCTAAATTGATGTTTCAGAATGTAAAAAGACTTTTTTCATCCTGCAAGTGGTACTCCGAGACTTAGTTTAAGAGAGCGAGCATAAAAAGTCAAACTTGAAAAAAGTCAACCTCGAAAAGTCAACAACTGAAAAAATTAAACCCACTTTCAAAATCAAGATTTGAAGTTCAATTGAAAAATGGCGAAAGAATTTTGATAATCCGAGGTCTACATCGAAAGATATGGTGTTCGAAAGTTGGGTTATGGAGATTCAGTAGAAAGGAAACCCTAATCTAAGAAATTTGGGGAAAATGCTTAAACGATCGAATTGGTCAAAATTGAAGGTTCCAAATGAAAGATAAGCACTGACTACGGGTAATTGAGAAGCCACTTGAAAGAAAAACTGAAAGAAAAGTCAATCCGAGAGAAAACCGAGAATTAGGATTTTTGGTGGATTTTGGTGAAATTGGGAAAAATTACAAGAAATGGTCCGATTCGGTAGGACTAAAGCCCTAATGGATGAGGAGTGATTAAAAAGGATAGCCCAAGTCTCAGTTTGAAGAAAATCTGAAAATTGGACTTGTTTTGAGCAAAACCAGGTTTCGGAGGCAAAAGGGCAAAATGGAAAAATTTGGGAAATATAGCAAATGAACTCCAAAAATTCTGAAAAATTGCAAATCTCATTCTTAAATAATTTGGAAGAGATTGGCGAAGGAAAATCTTGATTCGGAGTTCGTTTGCAAAATGGCCAAATCCCGGGTCTCCTATGTAGAAATTCAAGCAGATAAATCTCAAAAAAATAGCAAAGGAACTCCAAATCTTCTAAAAATTTCAAATCTCATTTTTAAATTATTTGAAAGATATTGGCGAAAGAAAATCTTGATTCGGAGTTCGTTTGCAAAATGACAAAACCCGGGTCTCCTATGCAATAATTCAAGAAGATAAATCCCGAAAAAAATAGCAAATGGACTCCAAAAATTTTGAAAATTTTCAAATCTCATTTTCAAATTATTTGGAAGATATTGGAAAAACAAAATCTTGATTCGGAGTTCGTTTGCAAAATGACAAAACCCGGGTCTCCTATGCAATAATTCAAGAAGATAAATCCCGAAAAAAATAGCAAATGGACTCCAAAAATTTTGAAAATTTTCAAATCTCATTTTCAAATTATTTGGAAGATATTGGAAAAAGAAAATCTTGATTCGGAGTTCGTTTGCAAAATGGCTAAATCCCGGGCCTCCTATGAAGTAATTCAAGTAGATAAATCCCGAAAAAATACCAAATGAGTCTGAAAACTTTCAGATCACACTTTTAAATTATTTAGAATATATTGGTGAAGAAAAATCTTGATTTGGAGCTCGTTTAAAAATGATAAAATGTGGGGCATAAAAGGGCAATTTTGGAAGAAAAAATACAAATAAATAGAAAATAGACTCAGAAAATTTTGAAAACTTTTAGAATTCAATTTTTTATTATTTTGAAAGTATTAAAAAAATAAATTTTGAATTTGGAGTCCGTTTTCCATTTATTTGCATCCGGGGGGCAAAAAGGTTATTTTACCCAAGAAATCGAAAAGGGCTTCTCTTGCCTTTCAAAAAAATCAAACTTGGGCTGGAAGAGGGACTGTTGGCTGGACAAGGCCCAAGGAGGGGAAGGAGGACTCTGATTGTTTTATCAAGAGGCCAAAAATGAAGATTTAGTTAGTGATTTTTTTATCAAGCCTTTGCAAATAAGCCACATAGGCCAATGCATGAAGAGGGAGAGTGTCAACATAATTCTTGAACAGCTGTAATTATGGATAGCTGATGGCCTAATCTAAGGGTGATAATTTCATGTTTTAAACATCTTGGATTAGTGGCCCTTGGATGAAAATTGGTTGGAGAAAAAATGACAACATTCTAGCATATGAGAGAGGGGGGTTCGGCCACTACATAGAGGAAGGGGTCATTTTCATTTTCAGCACTCTTATTTTTCGTATTCTCTCTTGTTTTGGCTGAGTTTTCTCTCCATTGTTGCAAAGCAAAAAGAAAAGTTTAGAAAATAAAAGAAAGTTTGAAGAGAAAAAATTTGAAAGATAGCTTCTAGATGTTGCTTTTAGCACCAACTCTTGCATTTTCTTTGATTTTCCATTCTTGTTTTTGCTGTTTTGATTATTATTTTGGTGAGTTTTCTTTTGATTTTTCCTTTTAAATAAGTGTTTTTTAATGTTCTTTTTTAAGTTCTTTCTTCATCTTTTCTTAAAAAAGTTCTTGCAATATTTTTGTTCTCTTGATTCCTTGACATGGCCGAATGGGCCATGATTTTTTTTTTGTTGTTGCTGTTTTGTTTTGATTTTTAATGTTATTTTTGATATTAAATAAGTCTTGATGCTTTAAATCTTCTTCTACTACATATACTTGAAGCTTGTTTTAATTTGGTTGCTTGCTTATTTCCATTTATGAGTCTATTATCATGTTTTTGCATTTTTTATTTTCTTCTTTCAAAATGTTTAAGTTTATTTATGTTTTATATTTTGAAATCCATGTGTTTGTGAAAATGTTTGTAGTTTTAATACCTCTACTTTATATTTGCATGATTTGAGTGTTATATTTTAGTTATGTTAGTATATCAAGTGTTTGTGAAAATGCCAACCTCACTTGGAACATGAGGCCATTCGGCCACCTTATTTATTTTTCTTTGTGTGTACATTTTTGCTATGTTAGTTGATAGGTTTGCATTTGCATAACATTTGATTGAGTATTTGGTTTAAGTATATCAAGTGTTTGTGAAAATGCCATGCTTACTTGGAACTTGAGGCCATTCGGCCACTTCATTTATTTTGCTTTGTGTGTGCATTTTTGTTATGTTAGCTGATAGGTTTGCATTTGCATGACATTAGATTGAGTATTTGTTTTAAGCATGCCTTGTGTTTGTGTTATTGCCATGCATATTTTAGATGTTAGGATTGGTTTGTTTTGCCATGCATGTCCATGCATTTTAGACTTAGGTTGCATTAAATGCCACGCAAGTTCATTTAGATCTAGGTCATTTTATTGATGCCATGCATTTTTCATGACATTTAGGTTTAAAATCATGCATTTCATGCATAATATTTGCTGTATTTTTCATGCATTTCATGTCCATGCCACTTGACTAATGAATTAGGCCAATTAATGGTTCAAAGCCATGCTCTCTTGAGTATACTTGTGGAAAATTAAATAGTTGTCAAATTGATTATTCTACCATTCTGATTTTTTTTTACTCTAGCCAATTTTTGTCTAACTTTTCAAAGTCCTAGCTACTGTTTGTGAGTCATTTTGTGACTCTTAAATATTTTTACTTTGATTTTTGAATGATTTTATCTAAGGCAAAAATGTGTTTTGGCAAAACAGTTTTTTCACCCAATACTCGTACTTTCCCGATTTTTCTCGGCATTCATCTTTAATCAGAAAATTAAGCCGATTTTTTTTCGAGTAGTTTTACATGTCCTGAGTCTCCAGTATTTTGTTTAGATTTTTTAGAAGTTTTAAAAATAGAGTAAAAAATCATGGCTTAAAACTGGACAATGAAGTCAGAATTGAATTTGAAGGAAAATCATATTTCTGTTTTGGTTAAGTTACTTAGAGAGGGCTGATTAGGAAGTTTAGCTACTGACTTAGGGTAGTTTCTAAGTTTTTTTAAACTCTAAAAATGATTTTTTAAGTCTTAGGTTAAGGGTGATCAAGTCCGGGTAGAGCCATTTAAAAAAGGGTTAAGCTAAGTTTTTATTTTTAATCTAAGCTTTTCAAAATTATTTTCAAACAATCACAAAGTATTTTGGTTTTAGAATATTTAATTTGATATATTTTCCTAAGGTAGCCGGATATCTTTTTAGATATACGGATTTCCTTAATTAAAGGAAAAAAATATATTTTCATGTATTGCATTTTCCATATTCATGCATTTTATACAATATGTGATTTTTGCTATGATAATTCCTATGGTATTGTTATTATTTTGATTTATATGTTATATTGTTTATTATATGGTTTTTCTTTTTTCATGATATCCTATGCTTTTTATTTAGTTATTTTTTGTCATATGATTTAGCATATACTATATTCATGTATTATTATTTTCATTTTTATTTTCATGCATATTATATGATAGCATTATTTTATATTTCATGCCATTTAAATTATATGCCATATCATTCATATTTGCCATGTCATATAAATTATTTCATTTCATATAGAATATGTTATGTTACCCAGGTCATTTCATTTCATGTGAAATATATTATGTTACCTAGGTTATTTCATTTCATTTAGGATATATATTATGTCATTTAGGAAATTTTATTTCATTTAGAATATATCATATGACTTAGGACATTTCATTTCATATAGAATATATTATGTTACCTAGGTCATTTCATTTCATTTAGAATATATCATATAACTTAGGATATTTCATTTCATTTAGAATATGCTAAGACATTTAAATTATATCATATCATTTAAATTGCATTATATTATTTAGACTTCGCTATGTCATTTTATTAATGTCATGCATATTCATATTCATATATATATTTTTAAAATGTTTTCAAAAAGGTAATGATTTTCAATAAAATAAAGATAGTCCCGAGTTAAAATAATTTATGAGTTTTCTACCGGGTTTGCTGGGGAGGATATCATCAATTAGCACTAATAACAGAATATCTTCTTTAAAATGAGAATGATTCGAAAAGTTTTCCAAACTAATAAAAGATTTTATATTTTGTCACGTTTGTTGGGAAATATAGGAACATTTTGAATTTATAAAATCCGGATCATTTTCAATTAAAAAATGAAAATATTTTTCTTTAAATTGGGAATTAACTTGAAATACTAAATTTAAAACTGACTTTTTTTTATCGAGGCTTGAGATAACACATGATTAATAAGGTACCATTTTATACGGGCGTTGCGGGGATGCTAATCCTTCCCCACATGTAACCGAGTCCCGAACCCATTTCTTTGATTTCTCTGGTTTAAAACGCAGACTTGAAATTGGTTTTAAAAATGTTTTAATTAATTTTAAAATATTTTATAAAATCGATTTTCATAGGTGGCCGATCACACCTAGCTAAAAACGATTGGTGGCAACTCCATGTCTTTTTCAAGGTTATTTTCAAAACCTTCATTTTTCAAGAGGAATTAAGTCGATTTTTTCTCGAGTTTTTTTATGTCACGCTTAACGAATAATAAAGTCTTGCATGAGACTTGTTATTTTTTTTAGGTTGCAACATCATTCATGTGCCATGTCATTCATGTTCATGCCATGTCATTTGGTCATGTCATCATATACTCATGCCATGTTATTTACGCCATGACATCCATAGATTAGGTCATGTATATGCCATGTCATTCATATGCCATGACATCATGTCGATTTCATTCACATGACATATTCATTCTTATGCCATGTCATTCACATACCATGTCATTTTGTATGCCATGTTGATTTCATTCACATGACATTCATTCTTATGCCATACCATTAGTATGACATCCATTCATATGCCACACCATTTACCCATGTCATTCACGCATATGTCATGTCTTTAATTCATGCCATTTATTCTTTTGGTTATGTCATTTAAATTTTGTCATAGTAAATTACTTGCCATGCCATGTTATTTATCATGTTATATATTCATGTTTTAATTTGTATATTCATGATTATTCAACTTTTTGAAAATTTATGTTTTTCAATAAAACAAGGTTATTCCCGAGTTAAAATAATTCATGAGTTCTATGCCGGGTTGCCGAAGAGGATACCATCAATTACAATTAACAACAGAATATCTTTCTTTCAAAACAAGAATGACCCGGAGATTTTCTAAGTAACTAAAAATTTCTATGTTTTGCCGGGTCTGCCGGGGAATATAGGAAAAATTTGAGTTAATGAATTTCGGATCATTTTCAACTAGAAATGGGATTATTTTTCTTTAAAATGGGAATTATTTTAAAATATCAATTTCAAAACCGATTTTTTACCGAGACTCAAGATAACACGCGATTAATAAGGTACCGTTTTATACGGGCGTTGTGGGGGTGCTAATCCTTCCCAGCACGTAACCGACTTTCGAACCCGCTTCTTTGATTTCTCTAGTTTAAAAGTGCAGACTTCGAAATTGGTTTTTAAAAAAATATATTTTAATTAATTTTAAAATATTTTACAAAATCGGTTTTAATAGGTGGCCGATCACACCTAGCCAAAAACAATATTGGTGGCGACTCCATTTCTTTTTCGAGGTCGTTTTCATAACCCTCACCCTTTATTTTCAAGAGGAATTAAGTCGTCTTTTCCTTTGCTTATTTTCCCCTCACTCGAAACGGGTCCCCCCGTAGGATCACGTATCGACAGATATACTTGAAAATTGTAAAGACCCTGAGGTTTAAGAAGAAGGTAGCCAATTTATAGGGATGGATATGAAGTGGGTCGAGAGTCATGTGGATAAAAAGAGAAAAAGCGAGTGCATTCCATGAGAGACTCTCAGAGTTTTGATATAGAGTTACCCCAGTGGGGAGATAGCTTGAGACATCTTTGCCTTAGCCGTTTATGGATTGGTTATCTTTCGAAAGATATTGGGACACGTGGAGATAGATGTATTTGACTTCTTCGAAAGATTGGAGCAAAAGATAAATCCTTCCACTGTAATCATAGCAGAAACAAATTGGTCCTTGAATTTTTGTAAACGGGGAGGAAAAGGGCGATTCATGGGATGTGCACAACTCCTCTATGTTTGGATCCAGAGCCATTTTTGGAAAAAAGAAAAGGCCCTTCTTTGACATTATTTGAAATCTCTAGTGCCGATCAAGAAGTTTCTTAAGAGAGGTTGGCCTGAAGATATGACTGAGGGACAGTGGATTGACACGCTTCGAAATCTTAGGAGTGAAGAGGTAACTTGGAAAGCTCTACGGATGTCTCACGTATCGATACTGTACAAGTGTGGGACAAGGCATGGGTTCCACTACTTGAGATGAGGAGAGCCGTGAGCTATGCGTCTCTGATGGTGCAAAGGCAGTTTGGATCTCGGTAGTTCACGCCTACGACCCACGAGCTCGATCAACTAGAGTTTGTCTACGAGGAAGAGGGGTACGCAAAAAGGGTGTGCAAGGTTGTGGAGGCATGAAAGCAAACCTTTCAGGTAGAGTTGGATCGATATGCCGATGATGTCACACCAGATTATATGGCTTGGAGAGCCAAGAGAATTAATGATAGATTGATGGCATCCGATAAGGAGGATATTAAACTTATGGATTTGCAACCGAAAGAATAACCATCTAAAGCAGAGATCGTGAAAGAAGAGTTTGAGAGGGAAAGAGCCCGATTGAATAAGGAAATCACCTTACTCCAAGAAGGGGTTAGTCAACTAAAAATCAAAGACTTGTTTCTAGAAACTAATACGGAGAAGGTTAGAAGGGAGCGGAACACAGCAAAGACTGATATTAAGAACCTGCACCTAGAGAACAAGAAACTTCGATTGAGATGAGATATGAGGGGTCATCAAGATTTTCGTGGATTGGAAAAGAAGAATTCAAAAGACTCAAGAAGAGAATGGAGTTCTAGAAAGGCAAAGCAATGAAAGAAGAAGAAAAGGCTGCTAGGTTCTCGCAAGAAAAACAAGTTAAGGAAAGCATCTACTCTACTTCTTCTGCTGAGTTATTGAAAAGCCAAATAGAAAATGAGAAGCTACGGCCCAAGTTGAAGATTGAGGAAGAAAAGAAGCCCGAAAGAGAGTCCCTTTTGATTTCATGATTTATAGGGGTTACTTCAAAGCCACAAGGACCACATTGACGCTCTTTTGAGAACTTTGGATGAGAAAGAAAAAAGAGTGGCAAAATATTCAACGGATGACCACCGATGCTTGCCTAAAAAGGCATGAGTATATTGAGCAGATCACGGTCCAAATCAGTAGGGCAAGTCAGAAAGTCGGAGAGATAGAGGAAAAGGCAAAGAGTCTAAGGCGATAAGTTATCTCAATGGGAAAGCACGAACATCAGATATTAGACTTTTTAGATGAGGTCATAGGATAATATGAACAAATCCAACATTTTTATCAATGATGTGTAATCAATTTCAATGATTATTGAAAGATCTTTTGGTTGGAATTATCCCGTGGCCAATACCTTCAATGCATTTTCATTTATTATATCCATTCGTTTATTCATTCATGTATTTATTTACTCATTCATTTGTTTATTTACTTATTCATTCATTCATTTATTCATACATTTTATCCACTCATTCATTCCTCTATACATTCAATAAATTATAATGGAATAAGACATTATGAGGTTCTAATCCATGATATTTAAAAAGGGTATAAAGATTGGGCGTCCATTGAAGAACCCTGAGAAAGACACCCAAAGCACACAACACCAGTATAAAACTTGTTCGCAAGCCAAGATCATGGATAATGAACAACAAAATAGAAAGGATAGGATGGAAAAGGCTCAGCAAGAAGGCCAAGAAAGAATGTTGAAGCACTAAGAGGAGGTTAGAAAGCAAATGGCTAAGCTCATGGAACTGGTGTCCATCGCGATTAAGAGAAAGGGACACGCTGAAAGCTCAGCAGCTAGAGAAGAGTCGGGAGCCCAAAGAAGTCAGAATGAGACAGTAGTGCCTAATGGACAATACACTCAAAGTACTCAAGTCTTGCTCCAAGTAGGTAGTTTGTCTATATTCATCACATGGCGAGGTCACAACAGAATCAGATGCCAATAGGCCTAAATCTCGGGGCCACCCCGGCTAATCCTATCGAAGTCCCAAACTTAGATGATCTTGCTTAATAGAAAAAGTTGAAAATGGATGCTTTGAAAAAGGCTGAGTTGGCAGACTCATAAAACAAGTATCGGCTGTTAGAAGAAAGGCTTCGAGCCATAGAAAGGGCGGAGCTGTTTGGTAGTCTCGATGCTAGAGAACTAAGCTTTGTCCTCGATTTGGTAATCCCACCAAAATTCAAAGTGCCAGACTTTGAAAAATATGATGGGACCAACAATCTTTCTACATATTTGACTATGTACTGCCGAAAACTGACTGGGCACGCTCATGATGATAAGTTGGTCTTTCACTGCTTTCAAGATAGTCTGACGGAGTCAGTGATAACTCGTATAATTATATAGTTTTTAGTTATGTTTTATTATTGTTTTGTGTCAAATACGAGTTATTATTGCTTAGTCTACTTGTGTTTATGATCTTTTATATTTTTATGTAATTTGGTGTTTTTCATGAGTTTCTTTGAGTGATTTCAGATTACTAGGTTAAATCAAGAATTAAGGGCTAATCCAATTCAGTTCCAGTTCCGACACCTTTTGCCATATCAGCTATATCTGGAGTTTCACCGAAGCATTAAGGCTGAAATTTTGACAGTGCAAAGTTAAGAGGCATATCTATCTTTTTCATGTTTTACACTTCTTGAAACGGAGTCGTTTTCCCTACCGAAATCAACCATCAAGTTGGCTGATGTGTAATGACGTCTGTTCTGCACCGTTTTGGTAGTTTGACCATATCTTCCGATCCACATGAGCAAATGATCTGATTCCAACGGCTATGGATTAGTAACTGATAGGGGCATATGTTTCTAGAAGACCATTTGATCAGATCGAGCCTCCAACATTGACAAAATCGATCATCAAGCTGGCTGATCAGAATTGTCATACAACATGACGAAAATTGTTAGAAAAATGCACCCACCTATTATACCTACCTTTGAAATTTATAAAGCTTGTCTCTTGTCATTTAGCTCTCCAAAATGTGTATAAATAGAGGGCCTTGGATGAGTATTGGGATACATTATACATTGGTAGGATATTAGCCATTGTAAAAAAAATTCTCTAAGTTTTCTTCTTTTTCCTTTCTCTAGTTTTCTTTTTCTTTATTTACTTATGCTTCTTACATTTCTTTTCATTTTTAGTATGTGTTGCTAATCATATTGTTGAGGTGATGAGGTGAAGCTCTTGGTAAATGCTAAGGTTAGTCTCTTAAACATGAGCTAAAATGAATCATCATTTATAAACACTAGTATAGATAATATTTTCTTTTGGTTTAAAATCATACTTGCAAAGTAGAGATCTTGATTCATTATTGACAATGAAAATGGCACAGTAAATGCTTGGTTTCATAACCTTGATTTGTTGTAGACATATACCTTGGCATAAGGAATGCTTGGACTCTTTTTATGAGTTTTGAGGACACCAAATGAACATAATATCATATGCTATGGATGTTGGACAATTTGGACTGAATTGCTAAACCTTCCGATTGGAACCTCCCTTATGTGTGGATTTCAATTGTGTAATAAAACAAGATTAATCTTAGCATAACACCAAGAGTGGATTCTCTAACCTCAACATCCTTTCTTATTGTTTTTTATATCTTGTTTAATTGCTTTTATGTTATTTTGTTTATTTTGTTCTCTAATATCTTGTTTACTTTCTTTGTTATTGATTCCCTAATATCTTGTTTATTTTCTTTTTCATATATATTTATAAACTTATACTTACTAGTACGCTTCCCTGTGGTTCGACCTCGGACACCCGAGAATTTATTACTTGAACATAACCTGCACTTGGGTTTACAACTCTTAATTGAGTCTCCATCAAGTTTTTGGCGCCGTTGCCGGGGAAGCAATACTAAGTATATAAGTTTATAAGTATATTTATTTTTATTGGCTGGTTATACCGCCTAATTTGTATATTAACTTTGTTTTATTTTTATTGGCTGGTTATACCGCCTAATTTAGTATATATTTATATTTATATTGTAAAGTTTATATTTATATATTATCTATTTATTAACTTTGTTTTATGCTTGTTTGGCAACGTGATTTTAGATCTCGTCGTTTAGTTAGATTTTATTGTGAAACTTTTTCAGGTAATCTTTCTAATACAACTCCTACCATGCCTGACAATGAAAGTGTTCATGCTGAAGATGAGAACAGACAAGTACGCACCATGCGTGACTACTTGCAACCAACTCGAAGCTCATCACCCTCTTGTTTTATTTTTCCTCTCAATGCAAACAACTTTTGTTTTAAACCAGGTATGATAGCTTTGCTTCCAAATTTCCATGGGTTAGAATCGGAAAGTGCTTACTCGTTTCTAAAAGACTTCGAAGATGTATGTGTCACCTTTAATGACCAACAATGCACAAATGAAATTGTCAAGCTAAAATTATTTCCTTTTTCTTTAAAAGATAAAGCAAAAATTTGGCTTCATAATTTACAAACCAAGGTCAATTGGCACATGGCAAGAATTACAAACTGAGTTTCTAAAGAAATTTTCCCAGCACATAAAACTACTGCTTTGAAAAGACAGATTCAAAATTTCAATCAAAATCAAAATGAAGCATTTTTTCAGTGCTGGGAGCGTTTTAAAGATTTGTTAAGTTCTTGTCCACATCATGGTTTTGAAAAATGGCGTCTTATTAGTTTCTTTTATGAAAGTTTAACTCCCGAAACTAAACAATTTGTTGAAACAATGTGTAACGGTGAGTTTCTAGAAAAAGAACCTGAAGAAGCCTTTGACTACCTACACCATTTGGCAGATAACTCTCAAGCCTGGCACACAGATAATTCCTCTGAAAGTTTCAATAGATCTAATCTTGTTTCTAACAGAGGTAAATATCATTTTAGTCAAGAAGATGAGATAAAAGCTAAAGTAGCTAATTTGGCTAGAAAGATTGAAGCCATGGAACTTAGAGAAGTAAAAGAAGTCAAAACGGTTAAAAATGAAGAAAGTTGTGGAATTTGTGAAATCATGGGACACCCCACTTCTGAATGTCCAAACATTCCTATTCTTAAAGAAGCATTGCATGATCAAGTAAATTCCATAAACACATTTAAAAAGCATTTTCCTTCTCCTTACTCTGAAACGTATAACCCTGAATGGAGAAGTCATCCCAACTTCAGTTGGCGGAATAATAATCATGTTCAGGTACCACAATCTCAAAAGCCGGGCAACACTTTTTCCTATCAACCTTCACGTGTACAAACCTTGGAAGAGACATTGCAAGCATTCATGCAAACACAAGCAAATGTGAATAACCAAACTTCATAGGACATCAATGAGATCAAAAACACCTTGTCCACATTGACAGCTTCATTACGCACTCAAGAAAAAGGTAAGTTTCCTGCTCAACCTCAGCCTAACCCTTCTACTCAATGTCTTGTTTCTTGCTCCAATGAAACTCAACAGGAAAATGCCAGTTCTATCACAACTCTTCGAAGTGGAAAGGCAATTGACAAAAAGATTCCATCAAAAGACCAAGATCCTCCTTCCCCTCCGAAAAGTATTGGTAAGGATGATGGTAAGTCTGAACTTCTTGAAAATTTGGACAAAGAAAAAGGTATGCATCCTGCTCTTTTTCCTCAAAGGTTGCAAACAATAAAGAATTTGAATCAAAATGCAGAAATTTATGAACTTTTCAAACAAGTTAAGATTAACATTCCTTTATTGGATGCAATCAAACAAGTTCCATCTTATGCTAAATTTTTGAAGGACATGTACACAGTTAAAAGGAAACATAATGTACAAAAGAAAGCATTTCTGACGGAAAGTGTGAGCTCAATCATTCAGCACCTTACTCCACCAAAATTCAAAGATCCTGGATGTCCAACAATCTCATGCATCATTGGAAACACTAGAATAGAACGTGCATTGCTTGATCTTGGTGCTAGTGTTAATCTTTTGCCTTTTTCTGTTTATCAACAGTTAGGTTTAGGTGAACTCAAGGAAACACCTGTTACACTTCAACTAGCTGATCGTTCTGTAAAAATTCCTCGAGGGATAGTTGAAGATGTTTTGGTTCAAATTGATAATTTTTACTTCCCTGTTGATTTTATTGTTTTGGAAACACACATCCTGTTTCAAATCCAAATGTTCAAATTCATGTTATATTAGGCCGTCCATTTCTTGCAACTTCTAATGCTCTGATAAATTGCAGGAATGGTATGTTGAACATTTCTTTTGGAAATATGACTTTAGAATTAAATGTGTTCAACATTTGCAAGCAACCTGGTGATGATTCAGAAGTACATGAAGTGGATTTCATTGAAGAACTTGTTCATGAACATCTCACCACTACCACATTCCATGATCCTTTAGAAGCTTATTTAATTGAATGTGAGTTTGATAATGCTTCAGAAATTTCACACACTGATTCTTTGTTAAATTCTTTTCAGGATAAGCATTGTTGGAAACAAAAGTTTGAGGAACTTCCATCACTCACAAATGTCACTGTACCATCAACTATTGAACCACCCAAGCTGGATTTAAAACCATTGCCATCCGAGCTAAAATATTCCTTTTTGGGTGAGAATGAAACTTTTCCAGTCATAATTTCTTCACATCTTGATGAACTACAAGAAGGTAAGTTGTTACAACTTTTGAAGATGCACAAAAATGCATTAGGATGGACCTTAGCTGACATAAAAGGAATTAGCCCATTAATCTGCACACATAATATTTATTTAGAGGAAAATGCTAAACCCTCTAGACAAATGCAACGAAGGCTTAATCCTAATATGAAAGAAGTAGTGAGAAATGAAGTCATTAAACTTCTAGATAATGGAATCATTTATCCTATCTCTGATAGCAAATGGGTAAGTCCTACTCAAGTCGTACCTAAGAAATCTGGAGTTACTGTAGTTAAAAATGAAAACAATGAATTAATTCCAACTAGGACTGTTACTGGTTGGCGCATGTGCATTGACTATAGGAAACTTAACTCAGTGACGAGGAAAGATCATTTCCCTTTGCCTTTCATGGATCAAATCTTAGAAAGAGTTGCAGGGCATGAGTTTTATTGTTTTCTAGATGGATATTCTGGGTATAATCAAATTGTCATTGCACTTGAGGACCAAGAGAAAACCACTTTTACATGTCCTTTTGGTACTTTTGCATATCGTAGAATGCCATTTGGATTATGTAACGCCCCTGCCACATTTCAAAGATGCATGCTTAGTATTTTTAGTGACATGATTGAACGTAATCTTGAGATTTTCATGGATGATTTTTCTGTTTCTGGTGATTCATTTGATGATTGCTTAGCCAATTTGAAAAATGTATTGATTAGGTGTGAAGAAAAAAATCTTGTTCTTAATTGGGAAAAATGTCATTTCATGGTCACTAAAGGTATTGTACTAGGTCACATTGTTTCTGCAAAAGGGATTGAGGTAGACAAGTCAAAAATTGAATTGATTGCTAATCTACCCACACCAAAGACAGTAAAGGACATTAGGTCATTCTTGGGACATGCAGGTTTTTATAGAAGATTCATAAAAGATTTTAGCACGATATCTAAACCTCTATGTAATCTTTTAATGAAAGACACTGCATTTGAATGGACTAAAGATTGTGAAGATGCTTTTGAAAAACTCAAAAATATGCTCACTACTGCTCCTATTATGAGATCTCCTGATTGGTCTTTACCATTTGAAATAATGTGTGATGCTAGTGACTATGCTGTTGGTGCTGTGTTAGGACAAAAGAAAGATAATAAACCACATGTAATTTACTATGCAAGTAAAACTTTAAATAGAGTCCAAATGAATTATTCCACTACAGAAAAGGAATTACTTGCAGTTGTTTTTGCATTGGATAAATTCAGATCTTACCTTGTTGGATCATCAATTGTTGTCTTTAGTGATCATGCAGCTTTAAAATATCTTCTCTCTAAGAAGGATGCAAAACCTAGGTTGCTGAGGTGGATCCTTTTGCTGCAAGAATTTGACATCACCATTCGAGATAAAAAAGGAGTAGAAAATGTGGTGGCTGATCATTTATCAAGACTTGTTTGTGATGAATCTTTTGGAACCTCACCAATAAATGATACTTTTCCTGATGAACAACTTCTAATTGTCTCCACGACACCTTGGTTTGCTGACATTGCTAATTTTCTTGCTACAGGAAAAATTCCTTCTCAATGGAGCCCCCAAGATAAAAGGAAGTTTCTGAATGAGGTAAATAAGTTCTATTGGGATGACCCTTACTTGTTCAAATATTGTCCTGATCAAATTTTTCGAAGATGCATTCCCGACAATGAGGTAAGTAGTGTAATTAAGTTTTGTCATTCCGAGGCATGTGGTGGTCATTTTTCATCAAAGAAAACTGCTGCAAAAATTTTACAGTGTGGATTTTACTGGCCAACTTTATTCAAAGATGCACATAATTTTTGCAAGACATGTGAAAGTTGTCAAAAATTAGGTTCCATTTCGAAAAGAAACATGATGCCTTTGAACCCAATTCTTGTAATTGAAATTTTTGACTGTTGGGGTATTGATTTCATGGGACCATTTCCACCATCTTTTGGTTTCTTATACATTTTAGTTGCAATAGATTATGTTTCAAAGTGGATAGAGGCAATTCCATGTCGAAATAATGATCACAAAACAGTGATTAAATTTTTAAAAGAAAATATTTTGAGTCGATTTGGAATTCCTCGATCTATCATAAGTGATGGGGGAACACATTTTTGCAACAAGGTTTTTGAAACATTAATGAAGAAATATGCCATTACACACAAAGTTGCAACCCCTTATCACCCGCAGACAAATGGACAGGTAGAATTAGCAAATAGGGAGATTAAACAAATTTTGGAAAAGACGGTTAATCCAAATCGCAAAGATTGGTCTCTTAGACTTAACGATGCATTATGGGCTTATCTAACAGCTTTTAAAACAACATTGGGCATGTCTCCTTATAGGCTAGTTTATGGAAAACCTTGTCATTTACCTGTGGAACTTGAGCATAAAGCATATTGGGCCATTAAAATGTTCAACTCAAACCTTGATGACGCTTCTAATTTACGGAAATTACAAATAAATGAACTTGAGGAACTCAGAAATGATGCATATGAGAATTCTAAAATTCATAAAGAAAGAACTAAAGCCTTTCATGACAAGTTAATTTCAAGAAAAACATTTGATGTTGGGCAAAAAGTTCTACTTTATAATTCTAGACTTCACATATTTCCTGGTAAATTGAGATCAAGATGGACTGGCCCATTTGTGGTTAAGCATGTGTATCATTATGAAGCAGTTGACATTGAGAATCTTCAAAATGGTAACGTATTCAAGGTAAATGGACAAAGACTCAAACTCTTTTTGGAAAATCATGTTACTCAAGAAGAGGTTGTTTTTCTTTCTGATCCTTGTTTTGAAAATAACTAGATGTAAATATAATTTTTACTAATCTTCAAAAAAAAAAAAAAAAAGAAAAGAAAAGAAAAATACATTTTTTTTCCCGGTTAAATGGCGGATAACGGTACTCCGTGATTATTTAAGTCGGTTCCATCAGCTACCCACAAAACTGATATTGTATATAAATTTCTCTTTCAATTTCTTTTTCATTTTTTTTTCAAGATGGATGATATTCTCACAAGATTGCAGAAACGATTTCCTCCTTTTCCTCGAAATATTTTACTGAAGCTTTACCAAGTTCGATTTGAAAGATTAAGAATGCTTATGCACAAAGGGATTCCTGAAGACATACGTTGGATAATTGAAGCCAAGGTACGTGAAGATGAATATCTTCCTGTTTTGCATTTACCAGGTACAGGTAGAAGCACTTTTGCAAAGAAGCGACGAGCAAAGCGCATGAGTTCAAATTGCCACAAATGTGCACGATGGACGTGTAACGGTAAATGTCGTTCTATTGGGATTCCGTCCTCTAATCGAGATGATAAAATTGAATTCATTAAGGATGGACTGAGTAAGGAGAATTTGGGTAATATCCAACTTTCTCTTGAGATGCATCCTAGTGGAGACGTACAAAGAGAAATTCTTGATTTATGGCCGCAATTCCAAAGGGAATGGCAACATCTTGGGAATCTGATGTTAAAAGACCCTGTTTGCCAGCTTGTAAGAAAACTGGATGGGAAGCATATCCTCGACTCATAGAAGGCGTTTAAGCCATTTCTGGACGTAAAACCAGAGGAAGATGTGAGCCACAATCACAACTACAATAAATGACTTCTCAGCTTTTGGTTTGATTTGCAATAACTTCATTTCGGCTTAATTTATGATTTGTGTAATTATTCTCGTTTTTTTTTTTTTGCATTGGTCTTTTACGGTTGCTTTTTCTTCTCTTTTTGATTTTCTTCCTGAAATCACGCAAAAATCTTTTGTTAGGTTAATATTTTCTTCTAACAGGTCAAATACACTTTCGGCGACATTATTACTCTTGTCTGATTCACTACTCAGTCCTCTATATATTACACCATGTACTCATTCTCTTTCAGGCACTCGAAAAAAAAATGGAAAGTACTTCGTCCCAGCGCATTAAAAAAATTTGTGTCTTTGGAGGTGCTTATCCAGGGAAAAATAACATATTCGCTGATGAAGCCATAAGAGTTGGAGTAATACTTGCCCAACAAAAGATCTAGTTGATTTATGGAGGCGGTAGTACGGGTTTAATGGGAGCAGTTGCTACAGCAGCACACGCCGGAGGAAGTCCAGTTCTAGGAATCGTGCCAAAACTATTTACAGATTTTTGTGGACCTACCGTGGGTAAGGAAATACAAGTCTGGAGTATCCCTGAACGGATGACAATCATGTACCATTCTGCCGATGCATTCATTGCTTTACCAGGAGGTCTGGGTACATTGGAAGAAATAGCTTGCGTGGCTTCTTGGTCATCTTTGGTCACAAATAAGAAACCCATTGGTTTGCTTAATATTAATGGTTATTTTAGTAATTTGCTTTCATATTTAGATAATGCTGTGGATAATGGATTCATGTTTTCAGAGGCAAGGAGAACCATAATTTCTGCTACAACCATTGAAGATTTACTCAAAAAGCTCCAAGCTTATGAGTATTTATCTGCTACGGTTGTTTCGCACACGCTCGGAAAAAGAAAAAGAGATATGGACGAGCAAGGAGTGGATTGCACTTTGTCTTTGTGACATTATCTAACATTTTGTTTGTTGTGTCTCAGTTATAATAAGTGGTTAGCAACCTCTGCAGGTAATATCTCCTAAATTCTACCTTTAGTAAGGGGTAAGGGACATATTTCGCTAATTTAAAAAAAAAAAAAAAAGTTTGTTGTGTTTTAAGCAATTTAGAAGTATTCATTCTGAACAAGGTCTGAGTAAGGGAGACTTGAGACATACCTTGTCAGTTTGATTTTAATCTTTTTATGTTTACTTGTTAATTTTTGTTTAGTATTTTAGGATTATTTAGGTTGCATGAGTTTGTTTTGTTTTGAGTCTTAGTTATTCCTATTCTTATGTTATTAGTTCTTTTTTCTTACACATGATTCTTTCATTTGGGTTAATAGACTTACATTGAGGACAATGTAAGAATTAAGTGTGGGGGGAACGATTTAGGATTTCTTTTATTTTTGTCTACTATTTTTTTTATGAGTCTTTATTATTATTATTATTATTATTATTTAGTGTGTTTTAGTTCCTTTTGATACAATGATGAGATATGAATTGCATAAGTCTAAAACAGATTTATTAGTGAGAAGATTTTCATGAGAATTGAGCTTGATGTCAACCTTTTTATGAGCCAATGTTAATATGATATGTTGATTGAGAAAGAAGCATGTTTAGACTTAATCTGACTTGTATAATCATCCTTGTGAGTTTTTGAGCCTATAATGATTGATGCATTATACAAATCAATCTAATTTCTTTCTTGAGTGCTCTTATGATTACATGATTCTCTAGAACTTGCTTTAAACCGTTTGAGACTATATTGATACATGTGACAACATGAATATGATAGAGGTATTAGGATTATAACCAGAGCCAAACAGCCATCCATTATTAATGTTCTAAGAGAACATCCCCACTAGTGAGCCAATTTGAGCCTACATTAAATATGCTGTTTTATTGGTAACCACAACTTACACCTAGCCTAAATATACTTATATCCTTACCCTTGTTCTAAAGATGGATTATATATTTTGAGACATATTGCAAAAAACAAGGGATATTTTTAGTTGAAAATTTGGGTTAGAAACAAAAGATAAGTGTGGGGGAAGAAAAGAAAAGAAAAAGTCAAGAGAAAAAGAAAGGGATTATTGTTAAATACATTCCCATATTCAAAAAAAAAAAATCTTCTCTTGAACTTCTAGTTAAAGTAAAGAAAAAGATGTTACAAAGTTGGTTAGAATGAAGCAAAGGCTCAACATGAATATTTAGCCTATGTGACTATGTACTTGTAAAGAGTTTTGAGAAATTTATTTGTATGATCTTATTATGTCTCTAAACTCTATGAACTCTTTGGAACCTTTGTGATATCTTTATCCTTTTGTTCTTTAACCACATTATAACCCTTTGGCCCCATTACAACCTTGAATAAAGACCTCTTGATTTATGAAGTTGTATGATCTAAATAGTGGAGAATAGGTGGACAAGCAAGCATATGGTAGAAGTGTTTTCATGAGATTGATTGAGTGTAAACACTTTACCACTACTTTAAAGAGTGAAAATCATGAGAGTATCCCATGTGAGAGGTTGAGATTAAGTTGAATATGCACTATTTTGATTGAAATATGTTATGTTAATATTGGCTTAACTCATTTATTTACATTCAAGCATGAATTTTTGTGAAATTCTTTGAGCTATTGATTAGTTTATAAGACTTGTTCAAAGATTGTCTCTAATTTATATTGAAAGGATTAGGAGTAAATATTTTTAGTGTATGTAGTTTACTTATATTTTAGTTTTTCAATGTTTGTGGGTATCGTTCTAGCAAACCCTCACGAGACTAAACTCGTCCACTAGGGACACCTAGGGGTTTAAAGGCTTGTGTCACATGCTAAGTGCCACCGTGATTTCCTACGAAAATGGATTAGATTAGATTTTCTTATTTTATTTTTATTGAGTCGTTGCTAGGGACTAGCAACAATCTAAGTGTGGGGGTGTGATAACTCGTATAATTATATAGTTTTTAGTTATGTTTTATTATTGTTTTGTGTCAAATACGAGTTATTATTGCTTAGTCTACTTGTGTTTATGATCTTTTATATTTTTTATGTAATTTGGTGTTTTTCATGAGTTTCTTTGAGTGATTTCAGATTACTAGGTTAAATCAAGAATTAAGGGCAAATCCAATTCAGTTCCAGTTCCGACACCTTTTGCCATATCAGCTATATCTGGAGTTTCACCGAAGCATTAAGGCTGAACTTTTGACATTGCAAAGTTAAGAGGCATATCTATCTTTTTCATGTTTTACACTTCTTGAAACGGAGTCGTTTTCCCTACCGAAATCAACCATCAAGTTGGCTGATGTGCAATGACGTCTGTTCTGCACCGTTTTGGTAGTTTGACCATATCTTCCGATCCACATGAGCAAATGATCTGATTTCAACGGCTATGGATCAGTAACGGATAGGGGCATATGTTTCTAGAAGACCATTTGATCAGATCGAGCCTCCAACATTGGCAAAATCGACCATCAAGCTGGCTGATCAGAATTGTCATACAACATGACGAAAATTGTTAGAAAAATGCACCCACCTATTATACCTACCTTTGAAATTTATAAAGCTTGTCTCTTGTCATTTAGCTCTCCAAAATGTGTATAAATAGAGGGCCTTGGATGAGTATTGGGATACATTATACATTGGTAGGATATTAGCCATTGTAAAAAAAATTCTCTAAGTTTTCTTCTTTTTCCTTTCTCTAGTTTTCTTTTTCTTTATTTACTTATGCTTCTTACATTTCTTTTCATTTTTAGTATGTGTTGCTAATCATATTGTTGAGGTGATGAGGTGAAGCTCTTGGTAAATGCTAAGGTTAGTCTCTTAAACATGAGCTAAAATGAATCATCATTTATAAACACTAGTATAGATAATATTTTCTTTTGGTTTAAAATCATACTTGCAAAGTAGAGATCTTGATTCATTATTGACAATGAAAATGGCACAGTAAATGCTTGGTTTCATAACCTTGATTTGTTGTAGACATATACCTTGGCATAAGGAATGCTTGGACTCTTTTTATGAGTTTTGAGGACACCAAATGAACATAATATCATATGCTATAGATGTTGGACAATTTGGACTGAATTGCTAAACCTTCCGATTGGAACCTCTCTTATGTGTGGATTTCAATTGTGTAATAAAACAAGATTAATCTTAGCATAACACCAAGAGTGGATTCTCTAACCTCAACATCCTTTCTTATTGTTTTTTATATCTTGTTTAATTGCTTTTATGTTATTTTGTTTATTTTGTTCTCTAAGATCTTGTTTACTTTCTTTGTTATTGATTCCCTAATATCTTGTTTATTTTCTTTTTCATATATATTTATAAACTTATACTTACTAGTACGCTTCCCTGTGGTTCGACCTCGGACACCCGAGAATTTATTACTTGAACATAACCTGCACTTGGGTTTACAACTCTTAATTGAGTCTCCATCAGTCAGCAACCAGGTGCTACAATCAACTTAGTAGAATTAAGATCCGTTCTTGGATGGATTTAGCTAGGGAATATGGAGAAAAAGACTACAGAGAGCTTTAAACAATATGCTCAGAGGTGGCGGGATATGCCCACTCAAGTACAACCTCTCCTCACAGAGAACTAGACTACTGTCATCTTTGTCAACATGCTGCGTGCCTCATTTTATGATAAGCTCGTGGGTAAATGCCACAAAGAACTTCACCGACATGGTGATATCCGTGGAAATAATTAAAGCGCCATCAAAAGCGGAAAGATGGAGGGCGGAGAGTCTGTAATCCCCAAGAAGCACCCCCTGCAAAGAATAAGGAAGGAAAAACCCATGCGGTTAGCTTTGGTAGCCACCCACTCACACATCCGACCCCATATTCACCTTACCTGATACACCATCCATATTACCCAACCATAAATAACCTCACCCAAAACCCATTTCTATAGACTGTTATACCTAAGCAAGTATACCCGACTGGCATCTCACCTCAGATGGCTATTCCCTACAGCACCATGCCAAACACTTAAACCACCACCCCAAGAAATGACCAGAGAGCTCTTAGAAACAATCAAGGCCTAAATTCGACCCCATCCCAATGACCTACGACGAGTTGTACTCTCGACTGCTACAAGGGAAGCTTATCGCACCTGTCTACCCACAAACCTTAAAACCACCATATCGCAAGTGGTATGACCTCAATGCCCGTTGTGAATACCAAGCGGGGATTCAGGGACACTCAATTGAGAACTACACTGCTCTGAAACACAAGGTCCAAGGCTTTATAAATGCCGGGGTTTTGAAATTTGGATTGAGAGAAGGACCTAATATTGTGGGTAATCCATTACCCAACCATAATGAGGCCAAGATTAATGCATTAATGTCAGGGGAAGTAGGGAAGGTCAAAAAGGATGTCAGCGAGGTGAAAACGCCCATCGTCAAGGTTTAGACAGAAACGGTCAAGGCTGGGATAATTCAGCCTGAGTCAAGTTTAAAGAAAGTGAAAAGCAAGTCAGTGGCCTTTTGCCAGTTTCATGGGTGCGAGGGGCACACTATTCAGAATTGTGAGGAATTTTCAGTAAAGGTTCAAAGGATGATGGATATGGGTGAGGCCCAATTCTACGAAGAATCCGTTGGAATTGAGGAAAAAAAGTGAGTGTAACTAAAGGGACAGTTAGTTATAGGGTAGATAGACCCTTGATTATCTACTATGATGAGCTAGAAACGAAGCCATCTCAGTTAATGAGGAACCCGTACCAAAAATGACTTAGGGTACCATCTCTTTTTTCTTACAAGGAAGACAAGACAGTGCCTTGAAAATATGACTGCAGTATAGTAATGTCGGGATCCTCGAGTCACTAAACAGTCGCGATCGACATAACTGGAGTTGGCCATCTTACCAGAGTGGAAAGTGTTATGCCCTGGAGACAGTGGAATCCAGTCAAGGGAAGAAGACAGTGGAATACGATCAGGAGAAAAAGATAGTGGAACAGATTCCTGTGGAGAGAATACAGGCCAAATAAGTGGAGATGAATTTGTCTCCGACCAAAATGAAATAGCCGGTGAGTGAGAAAGAGGCTTGTGAATTTTTCAAATTTATTAAGCACAGTGAGTACAACGTGGTGGAGCAGCTGCACCGCCAACCAATGAGGATCTCGGTCCTTTCACTATTGTTGAGCTCAAAGCCTCACTGAAAAGTGTTGCTAAGGGTGCTGAATCAGGCTTATGTGTCCAACAACATATCGGTAGAGAAGTTGGATAGATTGGCGGGTAATATCACTGCTGACAACTTTATCTCTTTCAGTGATGATTAAATACCAGCCAATGGAATGGGATCTACCAAAGCCCTGCACATAACCACTATCTGCAAAGGGCACATCTTGCCAAGGGTACTAATTGACAATGGATCATCCCTAAATTTGTTGCCTCTAGCGATGTTGTCCAAGCTACCGATAGACACATCTTAGATGAAGCCGAGTCACACGATAGTAAGGGCTTTTGACGGAACTAGGCGAGATGTGATAGGGAATATTGAAATTCCGCTTTGGCCCATGTACGTACAAGATTGAATTTCAGGTGATGGACATCACTCCGTCCTATAACTGCCTCATGGGAAGGCCCTGGATTCATTCAGTCGACGCTGTGCCATCTTCCCTTCACCAAAATTAAAATTTGTAATGGAGGAGCATCTGGTCAGCGTAGTGGGGGAAGAGGAGATAATAGTGTCCGTGTGGACTGACACTCCTTATGTCGAGGTGAGTGAGAAAACAATGTAGTGCTCCTTATGTCGAGGTGAGTGAGGTAGCAGCGGAGTGCTCCTTCAGGTCCTTGGTATTTGTCAACGCTAAGTGCATCGCCGAAGGATGCAAGATCCCGAAGCCTCGACTATCTAAGAGCACCAAGATGGTGTACAACTGACTGTGGGAAAAAAATGCCATACTAGAAAAGGGCTTGGGAAATACATTCAGGGAATGACCCGAGCAATGAAGATGACTGGGAAGAAAGACAGGTTTGGTCTAGGGTATCACCCAAGTGGGCTAGAGAAAAGGAAGCAAACAGAAAATATAAGCAAAGAAGGCTGGCCAGGCTTTTTAGGGTAGACTTAGAGTGGGGCCCTATGACTTTCCCTCCGATTCTAGATGTTTTTCGCTTTAGAGGCTATGAGCATGCAAAAAGAGATTCTGATAACGTACTAGTCATTCTTGAGAAGGCGTTCCAATTTTTTTTTTTTGTGGGAACAGATGAGGAAATGAAGCTAGATAAGTTTTCAATTAGTGTGGTTGAAGAGAAAGAAGTGGGGAATGCAAGCACAAGTTTGATGGTGCGTCCGTGTCCCTCGGGCTTTGTGTTAAACAATTGGAGTTCTGCTAAACTTCTTGTAATTTTTAAGTCCACTCCAAAGTAATGCCTATAAACAACTTTAATTGCCTCTGCCAAAGGTCATTAAAGATCTTTTTATACGGGCTTATGTTTACAAATCATCATTAAATAAATGACAATCACGATGCCTTTTATTCATTTGATCCGTTTTACATTCTTCTATTCTTTCATTATTTTGTCTATATACTTCTCTATATTTTTTCCTTCTCACCTCTTTCCAGGTGCTCGGATACTGAAAATGAGGACCATCCCATCAATAATTCGGAAGTTGATTTTGAAAGACCCATTTGAGCAGATGATTTTGACACCGACGAAGATGTCGAAGATTGTGTTTTGCCCTCGGATTTGTTACGAATAATAGAACAAGAAGAGAAGCAGGTGTTGCCTCATAAAAAGTCAGTGGAAATCATAAATCTAGGAAGTGAAGAGGAAAGAAAAGAGGTCTAGATCGGAACCTCAATCTCACAGTCTGTAAAGAGAAAGTTAATAGTCTTACTTTGAGAGTATCCAGATGTGATCGCTTGGTCCTACCAAATGCCACAACTATACTCCGATGAAACTCCCTCTGATGCCAGGTTACAGGCCAATTCAGCAAAAGTTGAGAAGGATGAGGCCTGAAATGCTGTTGAAGATAAAAGAAGTGAAGAAGCAGTTTGATGCAGGATTTTTGGAGGTGGAAAAATATCCAGAATAGGTAGCAAATATTATCTTAGTTCTAAAAAAAGGTGGCAAAGTACAGATGTGCGTTGACTACCAAGATTTAAATCGAGCAAGCCCTAAAGATAATTTTTCACTACCTCATATTGATACCTTGGTGGATAACACTGCAAAGAATTCCATATTCTCCTTCTTGGATAGTTTCTCATGGTACAATCAGATCAAGATGGCACCAGAAGATATGGAGAATACCACGTTTGTGACGATGTGGGGAGCCTTTTGCTATAAAGTGATGCCCTTCGAATTGAAGAATTCTGGGGCAACATAGCAAAGAGCCATAGTGACTTTGTTCCATGATATGATGCACAAGGAGATATAGGTCTATGTCGATGACATGATAGCAAAGTCGCGATGAGAGGATGAACATGTAGCAAATCTTAAAAGACTCTTTGAAAGGTTGTGGAAGTTCTAACTCAAACTCAATCCGGCAAAATGCACATTCGGAGTCACTTCGGGGAAATTGTTAGGGTTCATCGTTAGCAAGAAGGGGATTGAGATCCATATAAGGTAAAGGCCATTCAGAATTTATCACTGCCTCGCACTCAAAAGGAAGTGAGAACTTTTTGGGTAGACTGAATTACATTGCTCGATTTATCTCCCAACTGATCGATAAGTGTGAGCCGATATTCAAACTGCTCTGGAAGCGTGATATAGGGGAATGGGACGAAGGTTTCCAAAAAGCCTTTGATAAGGTCAAACACTGTCTGTTAAATCCACTAGTGCTAATGACGTCAGTTCCAGGGAAACCACTGATATTGTATCTATTTGTGTTTGAAAAATCCATGGGTTATGTGTTGGGGCAGCATGATGAGACTGTAAAGAAAGAACAGGCCATCTACTACCTTAGTAAGAAGTTCACGGAGTACGAGCTAAAGTATTCATCGATAGAAAGGTTGTGTTGTGCCTTGGCTTAGACCGCCCGTAGATTCAGGTAATACATGTTGCATCACACGACTTGGTTGATTGCAAAATTAGATCCCATCAAGTACATATTCGAGGCGCCTTCACTGTTAGGGAGAACGGCAAGATAGCAGGTATTGCTTTCTGAATATAACATTATATATGTGAACCAAAAGGCTATAAAGGGTAGTGCAATAGCCGAATTCCTAGCAAGCCGAATGGTGGAAGATTATGAGCCTTTGAGTTTTGACTTTTCGGATGAAGACTTGATGTGCGTCTCGTAAGAAGATGAGCTCTCCCCGAGAAAAAAACATGGAAAATGTTTTTTGATGGTGCGTCTAACGCTATGGGGCATGAGATTGGTGCAGTGCTCATATCCCCGGAGGAGGATTACCACCTTTTCACTGCCAGGTTGGATTTCGATTGTACTAACAATGCCGTAGAAAATAAGGCATGCACTATGGGACTTTGTGCCGCTATTGAAATAAAGATTAAGACATTGAAGGTCTTTGGAGATTCAGTCCTGGTAATATACCAACTGCGAGGGAATGGGAAACTCAAGATGCATAGTTGATCCGATATCGAGAACTTATACTAGGCTTAATCAAGGAGTTCGAAGTAGTAAGTTTAAGTATCTGCCCCGGGAAGAAAATCGAATGACCGATGCTTTAGCCACTCTGGCCACAATGTTTAAAGTGAATACGGGGCTGAGGTTGTGCCTATCAAGATGAGCATATATGAGTCTCTTGACCATTACATAAGAATCGAAGAGGGAGTGGATGGTCACCCTTGGTATTATGACATTTTGCTATACATCAAAAGTCAACAATACCCTGAACAGGCAATAAAAAATGATAAAAGAGCCCTGAGGAGAATGGCAATGGGTTTTGTCTTAGATGGGGAAATTCTCTACAAGAAAGGGAAAGATCAGGTGCTATTGAGGTGTATCGATTCTGTCCAAGCTCAAAGAATCCTCGAGAGTGTCCATGAAAGGATATGTAGCACTCATGGCAACAACTACATGATGGCCAAACAGGTTATGAGGACAGGGTATTATTGGTTGACTATGGAAAGAGATTGCATCAATCATACCCGGAAGTGCCATAAATGCCAAATTTATGCATACAAGATTCATGTTCCTCCATCACCATTACATGTCATGACGGCCTCCTAGCCATTCTCGAGGTGGGGAATGGATGCGATCGGGCCCATTACCTCGAAAGCTTCAAATGGACATCGCTTCTCCTGGTGGTTATAGACTACTTCACAAAATGGGTAGAAGTCGCTTCATATGTTAACATGATGAGGTCAGTCAAATGCAGATTTATCACAAAAGAAATTGTATGTCGATATAGGCTTTCGTAGAGAATCATTTCATGCAATGCTCTCAATCTGAATAATCAGATGATGAAAGAAGTGTGCACCCAGTTCAAGATCAAGCACCACAATTCGGCTCCCTATCACCTGAAAATGAATGGGGCAGTTGAAGTAGCCAATTGAAGTAGCCAATAAGAACATAAAGAAGATTGTTGAAAAGATGATAGATGTGTACAAAGACTAGCACGAGAAGCTGCCTTTTGCTTTTCACGCATATCGCACCTCGGTCCGTACATCTATGGGTGCTTTACCATTCTCTTTGGTATATGGTGTTGGTAAAGTCGGGCTCATGCTTATACAAAATATCAAAAGATTACGCAGCGAAATTAAATCAGAGAAGCACCCGGATCCCTCAGGATCTATGGATTTCGATTTACATGGGTTTAAAATAATTAAAAACATTAAATCACCCATATGATTTAGAGTTCATACCTACTCAAGATATCGTAATCTTAAGTTGCCGATCCAAACAGAATGGACTCAAATCTTTAAGATCTCTTGCGAGTTCCTCAAAGGTCACCAGAAGCACAATTGCCCTTTCTCTAAAGCTAGTCTACACGAACAGGTGATGGATCCTTCTCCAAGGTATGGCGATTCACTTGTGCTAGCAAGTTGATCCTCAGATCATAATCAAAATATCTATCACTCGGTGTTTATCTCTCTATGCCAATATCACTAAGAATTAATGATGATTCGGTAAGAAGCACACCAAAGGAGGAAGGTGCAGCAACAAGAAAAAAAGCCACAGGGAGGTAGCGGCTAGTGATTTTCGCTATGAAGTCTTTGTTGTTTCGAAGTAAACTTTCTCACTTAGCAAAATCAGAATATTCAAGGTATATTGCACGCAACCATATGCGGCTAGGTCTTGAATATATCATATATATTCAAGCGTTAACCCTAACCTACATCCCTAAGAGTGGCCGACCACTATGTAGCTTATTGTACAAGTTCTTCATTAATCCAACTAAACTATTTTATGCAAGATGGATTAATAGGTCCAATACACTAACAATTACTAATACTGGGCCAAATAACTTAACTCTTTAAGTTGGGCCAATCATCCTTAGTAAATAGACTTAAATTAGAATAGCAATGTGGTCCTATTCTAATTTCATGCACACATTCTGTTAGATCAAGAACAAAGCAAGGTAATTTAATTCTCAATTAAATTTATTTTTCATTACGAACTATTCATGTCTTTGATCAATCAATATCATCATATGATATTATACAGAACTATTGCATAGTCATTCAAATATCCTTGAATATCTTACTAGCAAACTCACTTAAACTTGTCTTCAGGAGACTAGCTGATTCTTCTTGTTTTGTTAAGACATCATCTTTGGATTACATAAATCTCAATTATGTCTTAATTAATCTTAATTGAACACTTCAATCAAGTTCTCAAAAACAGATCTTTTATTCCATTAAGTTTTACCTCAATAGAATACCATGTTTCATCCATACATTACTGTTCTTATATGTGTGAACCTTTAGGTTCCCAATATGTTGGCAATGAACATAAGTTAATCTTATCAACCTATCCTCATCGATCAAGAGAGGGATCTAGCAACCCATCATAATTACCCAAATATTGTGAAGTCGATGTGACATTTTAGATACCTTTCAGTCACCAGCCTATTAGTGTAATACGGTCCTTTCACCAAATATCTCGGATAACCCATGAGCATGGTGCAGTGTCTACTCATCTTCAATCTATATTAGTTCCTGCAACTTATGGTTATCCTAATGAATTTAGAGAAACAATTTCTCCTAAATCCATCATGCTTTGGCCAAAGACTTTATCAAGTTAACCGAAGCCAAGAACAGATGAGATATGTCTCTGATGTCACTTAGAGTGGTGAATCCTCACTGGATCACTCATCCATCTTCATATGGTTCATGTCATACCCAAAATCACCCTACCATAAGCATCTCTTATTGGGGACCGTTCAGATGAAATCAAAGCATGACACTCTCCATACAAGATGACCCGGTATCACAAGTCCGAGGACTAATTTAACCGATTGGCACGTGAGAACATTTCCATAGACATTGGAGTGACTATACCAAATGGAGTTCTCACAGCGGGCAATGGTCAGTGAACTTGTTCAACAGACAAGCACCTATATGTTATCCCAAGTATCCTTCATGCTTCAACCTATGAGATCGGTTTCTTACTTCACAATTAAGAAGGCTTAACATATACTAGTCTTTGAGCATTACCAATGCCCCGTCTTGGCAATACGATGACCAGGAATAGTTTTAGGAACATGGCTTTGATGCATAAGGATCTCACAATTATAACTCTTTATAATTCCTTTGCAAGGCCTTTATGTTTCATGGGCTTCATCCGATTAGTACTTAATAACTCTTTATTATCGTACTAACATGAAGAAAAACCTTGTATCACTATGGAATAGTGATGGATTTTGCTTTATTAACTGTATATCCCAAGTCCAATCTGATTAGGTCTAGGGCATATACCAACATATGGAATGGAGGCGGTATTGCCTATTGAGGTTGAAATCCCTTCCCTTCGTGTCTTGATGGAGGTAGGCTTAGAAAAAGTAGAATGGGTCGAAGCCCGTTATGAACAATTAAATCTCATCGAGGAGAAGAGAATAGACTAAAGGCCATATGCCATGGGCAAATGTACCAGAAAAGGATGAGACAAGCTCATAATAAAAAGGTTCGCTCTAGGAAATTTCGTGAGGGAGACTTGGTGTTAAGAAAAATTCTCCCTATCCAAAAAGATCCTCATGGAAAATGGACACCTAATTGGGGAGGATCTATGTGGTGAAGAAGGCTTTTTCTGAAGGGGCACTGATCTTGACCTGGATGGACGGTGATAATTTGAGAAATCCCGTAAATATTGACGAGTTGAAGAAGTAATATGCCTAAAAAAATGAAAAAGGAAAAAGAAGGAAAATAGAGGTTTAAGCCGAAAACCCAAAAGGGCGACTTAAAACCAAAATAAGGGCACTTGGGTTGAGAACCCGAAAGGGCGGCCCAAATACTTGCCAAGTTGGATCATAGGGTCAATGCTCTGTGAAAAAGGGAACAAAGCTTCAGAGGTTCAAAAAGGGGGTAAAGTTCAATCTGATGCATCTACGGAAGCCGAAGAGACACTCAAGTAAATGGTTAGTTCAAAAGAAATTTCAGATGAAATGAAGCAAGAAGGTCCAAGATATTTCGCATCTGGGATCTGCAACCTGCAACATTACATTTGCCCACTAAACCCTTGATACACACGTTTTATACTTTAAATATTATTATGAAAGATCCTAATTACCTTATTTCTTATCACATTGGTTATTCTATTATTATTTTTCTTACATTTTGTGATGCATTATGAATGTTATTGAATTGAATGATGATTAGCAAACATAAAAATCTTTAAATGAAAGGATTTCTTTGTATTACTATGGAGAAAAGTTAAATTTTGGCAGAGGTTTGAAAACCGCTAAAATTCGAAAAAACACAATTCCATAATACTAAGAAGCTTGAGTAGGGCCAGTAATGGAAAAATCGAAGATATTGTCATGGAGTCTAAAATTCGTGGATCATAATGGAATCATGGATTATAACTCATGACATAAACATGTAGCAGCATTTGCCTCTAGGAAACATGCATTTTACCAGCATTTGCAAAACATGTCATCAACATCGTTGCATTTGATTGACGTTACAGGAATCGCAAAAAATTTCTTTGGTTTTAAATCGAACTCGTTTTTTCAAGTGGGTCAAGGCCCGGGATTGCCATCGAGGTATTTTTTTTCTTTTCAAATCGAACTCGTTTTTAAATGGGTCGAGCCCCGAGATCGTCGTCGAAGTATTTCTTTTTTTTTTTAAATCAAACTCATTTTTTAAGTGGGACTAGCCCCGAGATCGTCATCAAGGTATTTCTTTTCTTTTTAAATCGAACTCATTTTTTAAATGGGTTGAGCCCCGAGATCGCCGTCGAGGTATTTCTTTTCTTTTCAAATCGAACTCGTTTTTTTTAAAATGGGTCAAGCCCCGAAATCGCTGTTGAGGTATTTCTTTTCCTTTCAAATCGAACTCGTTTTTTAAATTGGTCGAGCCTCGAGATCACCGTCGAGGTATTTCTTTTCTTTTCAAATCAAACTCGTTTTTTCAAATGGGTCGAGCCCGAGATCGTCGTCGAGGTATTTCTTTTCTTTTCAAATCGACCTCATTTTTTAAATGGATTGAGCCCCGGGATCATCGCCGAGGTGTTGCTTTTGTTTTAAAGCGAACTCGCTTCCTTGAGATGAGTTGAGCCTTGGTATCGCAGTCAAGTTGTTCTCTTCTCAAGATCAAAATCTTCAAATCTTGGTTCTATTTTAAGTGTTTTAAAATATATATATATATATATTTGGTTCTCCCTAGAGTAACCCTCACACCCGGATAAAATTGTTGTCTATTTGTTTTTGCCTTATTCTTGATTCTCAGCAATAGCAAAAGAGGGGCAGCTGTAGACACCTAATTTTCTTCGGGCCCCTAAACAATTTACGTTTTTCCTTCAAACCCAAGTTTCTAAATTTACCTCATTTCATAGTCTAGTTGCTTGACATTTGGGCTCGGCAAGGTGAGCAAATTCAGTTTTTGATACTTTGACATGGAAAAGTCAAAGTTGCCCAAAGTCAAAGTCAAAATGAAAAAAGTCAACTTTGGAAAATCAAGATTAAAAAGGAAAATTGGATGGTGAAGAGGTAATCTTGATAATTGAAGAGCAACAGTTAAATTGGAGGGGCGAAATTGAAGCCATTAAAGAGGAAAAAATGGAAAATTTGGTGAAAGATAAAAGCCCAATTTTTAAAGAGCCAAGTGATAGGAAGGAAGACCATTTTTTTTATCTAAGTGGTAGGAAATTTGGTGAAAGATGGAAGCCCAATTCTTAAAAATCCAAGTGGTAGGAAATTTGATGGAAGTTGGAAGCCTATTTCTTAAAAATCTAAATGGTAGGAAATTGGTTGAAAGATGGAAGCCATTTTTTTAAGGGATCCAATGGGTAAGAAGTTGGGTAGGAAAATGGGAGTCCAACTTTGTAAAAAATGATGGAAGGCCCAACTTTAAAAGTCCAAAAAGAAAGAATTTTGGTGGAAAGCCCAATGTTAAAGTCCATGTAGGAAAATGGATGGAAAAAAGAGGGGTGAAATTAGAAACAATAAAAAATTTGAAGGGAAAATGTAGAAATAAGTGTAAGGTAAACCTGTAATAAAATGGAAGAGTGAATGATGCTCTTGGAAGGCCAAATAGTAAGTTGGTAAATAATTTAATGAGTCACATGAGTAAGGACATGAGTCATCTAAATGAAGCTTGAAGACCATTTGGTTGGTGAATAATGAGATGACAAATGGCTAGAAAAAGGAAGAACCTAGAAAGCACTAGAGGGAGTTAAGGGGTTCGGCCAAGGTGGAAAAGGAAGAAAGGGGAGCAAAAACATACCATTCAGCCATTTGGAAAAAAAACATTAAGGAAGAAGAAAAAAAGAGAAAAAGGAATAGAAAAAAAAAAAGAGGTTTCTTTGTTTGGAAAGCTAAACTAAGGTAGTTTTCTATTTTCTTCTTCTCCATGCTTTCTTTTCAAGATTTTCTTCTCTATGTTTTGTTTTCCAATTTTTTTCTTCAAGTTTTTGAAGTCTTTGAAAGGGTATTTATAAAAAGCTTCTCTTCTCCTCTTTTCTAAAAACCATAAACTTTTTTTAAATATGTTTAAATGCTTTCTTTTTCCTTTTAAAATGGCACATCATATGTTTTTTTTACTATTTGTTATACTTCTTTTATTTATTTTGGCTATGGTGAATTGTGGTATGTTGGTTGTTTGATTATATTCTCTTGTTTTTCCTTTTGAAAATAAGCAAGTTATGAGCTTGATGATCTTAGAACATTTTTTTTCTAAGTGATAGTTGAGCCGTATTAACCATCCATGTGCCAATTTTGAGCCAGCTTCTTAGTTTTTTTATAAAAAAAAATTATTCTCTACAATCTTTTGTTTCCATTTTTGTTATCTTTGAGTTTTGCATATTTTGACCATGGTTTATTGTGGAGCATTCTTGATGTTTAATGATTTTCCTCTCCTTGAAAAGTGGATTATGAGCTTGATGATCTTGGAGCATTTTTGCTCTAAGTGATAGTTGAGTCGGATTAACCATCCATGAGGGCAACTTTGAGCCAACCTCTTTGTTTTCTCAAAAAAGTGTATTCCCAATGGATTTTGGTTTGTATTAATCAATGGTCCATGATCAAGGTCTTGTTTTTCACCATGCTTGGGAAAATTAAACTTTGAAGGTTCGATATGGAGATTATGGGCTAGAAGAGTCAAATGCATTTTTTGTAAAATAAAAAACTATTTTGTGTCATAAAAATAACCCCTTGGCTGAACCATCAAGAGGGATTTAAAGTTGGATTTTTTTGGTTTTTCAAGGTTTGCAAACAAGGTTTTAAGAAAAAACGAGTTTGGATAGCTAAAACGAGATTCAAAACGAGTCAAAACTTTTGTTTTCTTACACTAAAGTATTCGCCCAAGCCATGTTTTCCTTAAAAAAAAAAAAAATTGCACCTTAGTTTTCTTTGATTTTTCAAAACATGGTGTTAAGGTTAATCGATGAGTGTTCGGATGTCCAAACAATGGCATTCGAATGCTTCTCTTTTTTCGAGTTAATTAACCTACACTTGCTCAAAGAATCCGGATATCTTTCCCATGATATTCGGATACCCTTCATGCAAAAATCCGTGTCCAAAAATTCGTCTTTGTCAAAGTCCGATCTAAGTTACCTCAAAGGTATTCGAATACCTCTATAGGTATTCAGATGTCCTCTCTTCAAGAGAGAAACACATTTCGATAATGGTCCTGTTTTAATGCGTTTCATACTTTCAAAAGATGTTTTTTTTCAAAATTTGTTATAAAATGTGCTTTCTCGGTTACATAAACACTTGGCGAAAGAATAATTTCTTAGTTTTTGCCGGGTCTGTCGAGGAGGTTAGGAAATTCTCCAATGCACGTGTTTATAAAATTGTAAAGTATGGTTTTCGTTTGATTCGAAATTATGTAAGTCTTAGGCGAAAGAATGTTTTTTCAAGTTTTGCCGGGTCTGCCGGGGAGTTCTGTTAAATTTTTCCTACGCAAACTATTTATGTAATTTCAAATATAAAAAAATACATGATAAAAGAATCTTAAATCAATATTGTGTGAATATTTCATTTTCATGTCATTTGATAATTAATATTAATATGATTTTTGTTTATGATATGTAATGATTGATGTTCATGTTAATTTCATGTTCATGTTATTTGATAATTAATGTTCATATGATTTTTGTTTATGTTATTTAATGATTGATATTCATGTTGATTTCTCATTTATGCCATGTGATAATTAGTGTCCATATTACTTCTCTTATGATTTCGTATTAATAAGGTTTTGTATATCTATGTTCATAATAAATGAGTTTTAATGCATATGAAAACTAATGGTTTACTAATAAAACAAGGTAATGTTCGTGAGTTAAAATAATTTATGAGTTCTGTCGGGTCTGCTGAGGAGGATTTCATCAATTATCGTTAACACCGAAACATCCTTTTGAAGAAAAAGAGAATGATATAAATGATTTTAAAATGAAAAAAAAAATTATATTTTGTTGGATCTACTGGGGAATATAAAATTTTTTATGGTAGAACATGAAATTTTCAATGATATTGATGCAAGGATAATGGTAGTTTTCTTGGTTTATTATTTTTTCTAACATAGGAAAAAGAATTATGTTTTTTCTGGTTATACAATCCTTTTTTCTACTTTTCATTTGTTTTTAGGTCTAAAGTTGAATTAAGTTTTACCTACCAAGCTCTATTATACTATAAATCAACCAAAAAGATAGCAAGTAGAAAAGATAACAATATAATTATATATATATAAAAAAAAAGCATCATAAATTGATTAAATCTATAACTTTAAACATAGCAAAACAATGGCACCGTTCAACACAACAAAGAATTTAAATCAAGTGAAATGAAAACTTGCCTTTTGTGGTATTCATCTCTGTTCCATAGCAAAAGACATAGAATGGGTGATGAGCTTGCCAAACAAAACAACAATAGACATCGTTCAAACCTTTATTATATGAGAATTCAATTCAGTTCAGAATAAAATATTCAGCTCATCCAAAGTTGTGTCCTTAGTTAAGTCTCTAATAAAAATTTTCCTGAACATAGAAAGGTACAAATCATTAAATACTAAGCAAAAAAAAATAAAATAAATACTTTCAAATTCATCATAAATAAAAAAAAAAAAAAAAAAAGAAAAGAAAAAGGAAGAGAAGGATAGCAAAAGATATAATTTCAGATTCATTATAAAAAGCCAATTAAAAATAAAACTAAAAATAAACCAACAAAACAGAAAGTAAAAAAATCATCAAGAATCATTTTTCCTCTATATTTTGTTTTTGCTGGCCCTTTTCCTATTTCCTTTGGTTTTCTTCCATTCATCTTCTTGTTAATCTCTTCTCCAATCTCTACCTTCATACTACCCACCACGGCCTTGCTCACTGACCAATCTGACAGCCAAAAGCTAAATCAGATAGTCGTTGCTTCACCTGCTCCCTTTCCCCATTTTTTTTTCTTTTAATTTTTACGTTTTAAATCTCTCATCTTTCACCTACCTTATCATAGTCGGCTTCTCCCTTCCGACTTTAAAAGCTCTATCTCTTAATTTCTCTTACTAAAAAGAAAATCTAAATTTTTAAAAAACAAATCGATCCTCTTCTCTTTTGCCGAATTTGGCCTTTCTATGTCTGGGAACTCCTCTCCTTTTTTTGGTTTAGATTTCTCCCCCCTCTGAAAGCTTCCAGCCCCTTTTACCCATTTTCATCCCTGTCATCTCTCCTTTTTTTTATATCAGATTTCTTACCTATCGAACGTTCTACTCTACTTTTTTTTTTTTTTTTGATTCAATGATCAAAACTGAAAACCCTTTTCTACCCTCAAAAATTAACAAAGTCCCTTACATGTTTTTAGACAAGTGTCGAGCATGTGTAGGCAGTTTTGTAGTCAATATTATATGTAAGTTAGATAATAATAATATGTATTGCCTTCTCGATAAAATCAGGATAGAATGCTTCGACCTCAGTTAGGTAGCAAATGTTGGGAATTTCTTCGGTTATTAGATAATTAACACTAATTTAGGCTTCATTTGGTTTAATGTTTTGCTCATATAATGACAAAGACATCCATATCAATTAAGCTTCGATGGACGATAAGATTGATTCAAATCAGATTAAAAATAACGATCGCAGTGAGATTAGTTGATGTAGTGGTGAGATTGGATATTGTAACGGTGAAATTAAAATCAGTATTAAATATGTGTTTAGATACAAAAGTAGCAGTGACGTTGAGATAAGAATAAAAATTATCATTAAAAACATTAATGTAAGAACGTATTGATAAATTATCTTTATATATATATATATATATTTAATAATATTTAATTTTACAATTTTAATATATATTATTTTATATATTTATTTAAATATTTTAATTAAATAACTAATTTTTATATAAGTGTATAAATTTATTTATTATATTAAATGGTGCAGTGGGATCTGAAATATAAGCTAAATTATCCTTAGTTTAGAAATAGAAAGCATGTTAAGGGATTATCTATTTGTATGGATGGATTTAGGGTGGGACAATTTTCCAAAATACATTCCATGTATAGAAAAAGTATTAAAAATATTAGTAAGTTTTTTTCTCTATTAACAAATTGGACAAGATTTTTTCTATATATATTTAAACATATATATATATATAGACGATAATAGATGCTAAGAACTACTCTTGCTCATGGGCCAGGTAGCCGGTCCGACCCAACAAGCTCTACCCGTATTGGTGGGGCCTAGGCAGGAGTTTAGTGATTCGGGCTGACCAGCTCAAATCATTGTTTAACTATTAAAAAATATTTTTTATTTAAATTTAATTATAAAAATATATTAATTTAAAAATTATTTTTTATTATTATTTTGAACAGTGAACCAGGTCGACGGGCCGGCCCGGGCTCACCCAGGATCGGGCCTGGGTAAAAAAAAAAAAAAATTGGTTCACAGTCCGACCCAACCCATGAACAAGTCTACTAAGTACTACTCTACTTGAAAATTGAAACTATTAGACTCCAGGGTTTAGTTCATACGCTTAAGAGATAGCATCTAGTAGGTCTGTCAATACCTACAATCCCTTCCGTTATTGAACCTAATAGGTGATCAACATTTAAAAGACCATTAACTACACATAAAAACTATCCTTCCCCCAAATGATCAACAATGCTTGGGAACCCTTGGTGCCACAACCTACAAAAATTCACACTTAAATTGAATATTACGTTTCAGAATTTAAAATTTTTATTGAAGAGGAAAAACCAGTTTAAGAATTATTTGGTTATTTTGTACAAAATCAATAATAAATTCAAGTTATTACAGGTAAGAATTATTAGATTGATATAGGGTTTCTTATTACTTCAATTTCAATTTAGATTTTGTGTTGTTATTCATTCAAATTGAGATTTCATTTGGAAGCATGATGAGAGGCATTCCCTTCACATCAGGTGTCTGAATCAAATAATCAATCAAGTTTCGATAAATATTGGTACAAAAGGATAAAAATGTGAATTGCACAACTTAATTTAAAAGTAAATGGATTAAATTTGCTACGAAAAGAAAAGATTTTATTATGGGAGAATACCACTCGATACTCTCCTTCTTGGGTTAAAGTACTTAAACAGTTTTTGTACTATAGTCAAATGCATTTTAGTCTCTATATTATAAAAGTGAGTAATTTAATCATTGTACATTTTAACTTAGGGCAAAGAAGTAAAATTGGTAACAGTGTTAATGAAAAATCGTCTAAATGTTGACATGGACATGTGAAACTGACAGAAAATATGACTTGAAAAAAATGATGACGTGTCAAATTTTTTTACTCAAATAAAATTTAGAAACAAAAAAAATTACCCAAATCACTCCCTTGCCCGTAAAAACATGTCATCATTTTTTTCGAAGTTATCTATTCTGTTAGTTTCTAAATTTCACTTGAGCAAAAAAATTTGGCACGTCATCATTTTTTTTCAAATCATCTATTTTATCAATTTCAAATATCCACGTCAGCATTTAGAGGGTTTTCCAAATTACCAATTTTACTTCTTTGCATAAATTTCAAACGTAAAATTATTAAATTACTCACTTATATAATATAAGGACTAAAATGCACTTTTGACTATAATAGAAGGACTACCTAAATACTTTAAGCATCCCACTTGTGTAGACCTAATATTAATAACCAAAAAAAAAAAAAAAAGCCTACCACGTGGACAAACACATAAGTAATGATGGACAATTAGAATGTACCAAATTTAGAGTTTAATATCACGACAAGCATTCGACATAAAATCAATTATGATAAATAAAAGACCCAACTTGAAAATAAAATTATAAGAAACTAGTTGGAATCATGGTGAGAGGCATCCCCTCCACATCAGGTGACTCTTACCATACTGTCTTATGGAGTTTTAATCAAATAAGTTTTGTATCAGTCAAGTTTCGATAAATATTGGTACAAAAGAAAAAAAAAATGTAAATTGCACGACTCAATTTAAAAGTAATTGGATTAAATTTGATAAAAAAGATAAGATTTTATTATGGGAGAATACCACTCAATACTCTCCCTCTTCGTTAGACCTAATATTACATAATAACAAAAAAAAAAAAAGTCTACCACATGGACAAAAACATAAGTACGTACAACCAGAACGGACTAACTTTAAAATTTAATATCACAATAAGCATTCGACATAAAATCAAAAATCAATTATAATAAGTAAAAAAACCCAATTTGAAAATAAAATTACAAAGTTTACTTTATGAAACCTAATCCAATCTTTATTATTGATTTTTGTTCTTCCCAATAAAAGTATGCCAGATATTCACCGTAAAACAAAAGGTTTTATCGGATGAATAAAATGTTACGTTCGCAAAATACCTTGTCTTCATACCAAGTTTGAACTGTGAAAGTAATTATTGATAAGTACTAACGACAAAAGTAATAAGAATAATCCATAGTAGTGATCTAGAGCTTCTTAACCAGGAGATCCACACCATACTGAGGCTCCATAATCAAACTCATAGCTGGAGAATGTTTATATCTTGGTGAGAGAGAGAAGCTGAAGTTTGACAATAAAAGAGAAAGAAGAACCTTCAGCTCTGCCATGGCAAAATATTGTCCCAAACAAGTATGTGATCCAGTACCAAATGGCATATATACATGAGGAAACTTGCATGCCCCAGTAACTCCATTAGCAAACCTTTCAGGATTGAATTTATCAGCATCAGGTCCCCATGTATTAGGATCTTGGTGAAGTGTGACTACCATTATCCAAAGATTAACACCCTTAGGCACATTAATATGCCCTATTTTGATATCCTCCAGTGCTTCTCGAGTCATTAAACTTACAGGAGGATAGAGCCGTAGTACCTCATAAATCACCATTGTTAGCTGCCAATTAATCCAATAAAAGTAAGAGATCAGAATTTCAATTTCTTCTAATCAAGGATTTAAATAGAGGCCGCAACGCAATGTTATAATCGCTATTTTACGGTTTCGGCATTTTCTGCCATTGTTGATATTCACCGCCTATGTTACTCGAATTCGGGTGTGAGTGTCGAATACGGGTATGTGTCCGACACGGGTATGCTCAACTTTTTTTTAAAGTTTTTCCATGTATTTAGAGGGTCATATCCTCATACCTATGTCCAAATATGCGTCGGACATAAGTACTTCAATAAAAATGAAAAATCGGAGCAACATAGTTCACCATCGTTATTTACCGTAATTGATCGCGATAAACGCAATGCAACCGAAATTTAAATCCCTGCTTCTGACATTAATACAGGTCTAGGATTAATGGTTCAACTTACTGTTTTCATCTTGAGGAGCATGTCCGAATTTGGTAATTCACCTTTACAAATTTCAAGAATTTCTTCACGAACTTTTTCTTGCCACAGTGGATATAAGGCCAACAGCATCAATGTCCATGTAGCTGTCACTGCACTTGTCTCATAGCCTGCCAAGTAAATGTTCTTGCAATTGTCAACAATGAAGCGGTTTGTTTCATCTTGGCCTGAATCACTGCTTTTAGCACCTTCAAGGATCATTTGTAATAGGTCCTTTTCTGACGCTCCTTCCTCTCTTTCCTTCACAACCTTCAAGATTAAACTGCGGATTTCTTTCTCTAATCTTCTCGTTTCTGTATTGATCTTGATTGGAAGATATCTGAAATTGTCAAATTCAATCATCACCACCATTTTCTTGAAGGAATTATTAGGTACTGGAAGAAAAAAAAAAAAAAAATTGAACCTCATTCCAGGTATTGTCAAGTACAAAAATCTTGCAGGTATATAATCTATTAGAGCACTGATTTTTAGGAAAATGTCTTTTCCTTTGAAGTAATTGCTCCCAAAACAAGATCTTGAGATAACATCTCCAGAAAAACTTCTCAGATAATCGTCAATCTTAATGTCTGCAACTCCACCATCACTGTCAATCTTACTATTCCATGAGTTTACTATCGTAATTGAGGACTCCACCATTAATTTCACAAAACCCTGCAGATGTCAAAAGAGTTGTTGAAAATTGAAACGATGTCTTAGAGGTACTATTTTAAAACTCTTCAAGGATGGTTGAATCAGGGATTTAAATAACGGCCACAATGCGATGTTACGATCGTTATTTTACGGTTTCGGCTCTTTCCATTGATATTTATCGCAATTGACTACGATAACATTCGTTACCTCCACAATCGCAATAAACACAATATGATAAAAAAACACGTCCGCGATCTTAATTTAAATTTCTAAATTGAATATTGTCAAATTAATTTGCATTAATGGAAACATACCTTGACTCTTTCCATGTAGAATTCAGGAGCAAGGATTTTCCTTTGGTGTGCCCATAGTGCTCCACTTGCAGCTACTACGCCTTGTCCAAGCAACGGTTCAACCGCCACTTGTTGAGCGGAAGGCCTTCCTAAAGCAAATGAAGTGCTTATGCTTATTTCCTTCACTAATTCTGGGCTGCTCAAGTGCAAAATCTGTGTGTTTCCAATTGAAAACATAAAAGTTGAACCTGGAAGCCAAAACATATATATTAGTACCTAGTTTGTAGTCAACCATGGGATTTATTTTGCGGTTTCAGTTTTTTCCACTTTCGATATTTATTACAATTAATTGCAATATCATCCATTACATCTCAACTACGATAAATGCAACGTGACTGAAAAAGCATCTTCGACTGCAATATAAATCCCTATAATCAGCTAATTATTAATCTAAAGTCTTAAAAGTTAGTGATAAACAGAATCGAATATTTTATACCATACTGTTCTCTCCATTTGTCGAAGTGTGGAAACACCAGGGAGGAGCTATTGTGGGTTATCTCTTGATCTCCTTCTTCCGATGATTTTGACAACTTCAATCTTATCTTTTTCATGTCCCGGAGATTTCCAAGCAAGAACGACGATGGAGGGCCCTGAATACCTTGCTGTTCTAGCCTGGAACGAAGGCGTCCAGGGTTCAATATGAGAGCATCAAACAGGCATTTGATGAGGGTAATGAAGCCGAGCAATAGACTAGTCAGGAAGATCTTGACAAGCACCAATTGCAACTCCATGGCCATTGCTCGGAGTGTTACTTCCCCTTTCTGTGTTTTGCGGTGCGGCTGGCGCAGATTATTCTCTTGGATTATAGAAAGTTTTTTCTTTTTTGGTGATTCTGAAACGAAAATGAAAGGATTTGATCAATTACTAAAGTTGAATTTTCCTTAATCCATATTTAATAATTTCTTGTCCTTGTTAAGCTCAAGAGAATCTTTTTGCGCTGGGAACTACATTGGGGGCGTGGGGATCAAAGTAGTCGGTAAGTACCGTTTTTCTTTTAACTAATTTTAAGCCAGTGTATAAAATTATTAATTAAATTTTATGTGTACAAAATATACATATAAATACTTTTTTTTTATATATTTTAAATAAAATAAGCACTCTTGACGTGATTATATTTTATTTTTTAAAATATATAATTTATATAAAATACATAAGTATCGTTTTTTTAATATCGATACGTATTGATATTGGTGTGTTTCGATATATCATTATGACTTTATTGATATTTTTAAATATTTTTTAAATATATTTAATTATAAAGTTCATTTTCAAACAAACATGTCCATAAACCGAGCAAAGCCAGATTCAGACCGGACTTAAGTATCTCAACATTAAATATATTTACTCAAACTCGATCTGGTCCGAAATATAAGCTTGTCCTTTGTTATTATTATTATTTTTGGTTTCTTATTATTATTTTTTTATATAAGAAGGAGGTCAATATTCTAATTGTTTGTATAGGACAAAATGCAAAATGTACGTTACAAGGAATATTAATCAAGAGAGAAAGAAATTGACTTTTTTATCTTAATATAGCTATTTTTTTTTTAAAATTCTCAAAATATTGCTGTAGACACTTAATTTTGTCCGGACCACTAAAACAAGTATGTTTTCTTCCTAAACTGATGTTTCAGAATGCAAAAAGACTCTTCTTATCCTACAGGTGGTACTCCGGGACTTAGTTTAAGAAGTCGAGCATAAAAAGTCACACTTGAAAAAGTCAACCCCGAAAAAGTCATCCCCGAAAGTCAACTACTAAAAAAGTCAACCCACTTTCAAAATCAAGATTTGAAGTTCAATTGAAAGATGGTGAAATAATTTTGATAATCCGAGGTTTACATTGAAAGATATGGAGTTCGAAAGTTGGGTTACAGAATTTCAATAGAAAGAAAATCCTAGTTCGGGAAATTTGGGGAAAGTGCTTAAACGATCAAATTGGTCAGAATTGAAGGATTCAAATGAAAGATAAGCACTGACTACGGGTAATGGAGGAGCTACTTGGAAGAAAAACTGAAAGAAAAGTCAATTTGGAAGAAAACAGAGAATTAGGATTTTTGGCGAATTTTGGAAAATTTGGGAAAAATAGCAAATGAGCTCCAAAACTTCTGAAAATTTGCAGATCTCATTCTTAAATCATTTTGGAGAGATTGGCGAAAGAAAATCTTGATTCGGAGTTCGTTTGCAAAATGGCCAAATCATGGGCCCACTATGCAGAAAATTCAAAAGGATAAATCCCGAAAAAATAGCAAACGAGTTCCAAAAATTCTAAAAATTTGCAGATCTCATTTTTTTAAATTATTTGGAAGATATTGGTGAAATAAAATTTTGATTGGGAGTTCGTTTGCAAAATGGCCAAATCTCAGGCCCACTATGTAGAAATTCAAGTAGATAAATCCCGAAAAAATAGTAAATGAGCTCCAAAAATTATGAAAACTTCCAGATCACACTTTTAATCTATTTGGAAGAGATTGGTGAAGAAAAATCTGGATTCGGAGTTCGTTTAAAAATGGTAAAAGTTCTAGTGCACAAAAGGGCAATTTTGGAAGAAAAAATCCAAATAAATAGCAAATGGACTCGAAAAATTTTGAAAACTTCCAGAATTCAATTTTTATTATTTTGAAAATATTGAAAAAAGAAAATTTGAATTTGGAGTCTATTTGTTATTTATTTAGGTTCGGGGGTCAAAAAGGTCATTTTACCCAAGAAACCGAAAAGAGCTTTTCTTGCTTTTAAAAAAATGAAGCATAGACTGGAAGAGGAAGGGTCAGCCGGCCAAGGCCCAATGGAGGGCAGATATTTTCTGATTTTTCATCAAAGAGCCAAGGGTGAAGAGGAATGTAGTTATTTTTTGTGATCAAGCCTTTGAATTTGCAACACATGGACCAATGGTTGGAGAGAGAGCCTACTATGACATCTTTATGACATCATAATTCAAGGGCTGATGATTCTAATCTAAGGTTGAGAATTCTACATAGAAGGCATCTTGGATTGAAGGCCATAGAATCAAACTTGTAAAAAAAAAATTCTAGAACCTCCTAGGTTCTTCCTAGGCCAACCGGCTACACTATCAATAGAGGGGGTCTCTCTTTCATTCAGTCACTCTTGGTTTTTGGCTAATATTCTCTCCATTTTTGAAAGGCAAAAAAAGAAAAGATTAGAAAGGCAAAGAAAGGAAGAGGAAGAAAGGTTTGCAATATAGCTTTGAGAGATTGCTTAAAGCACCATACTCTTATACTTTCCTTGCATTTTCATTCTTGATTTTGCTGTTTTCATTGATATTTTGGTGATTTTCTTTTGATTTTAAAATAAGTGTTTTTAAGTTTCTTCTTCAAGTTCTTCTTGTTACTTTCTTGAAAAAAGCTTTGGAAAAAATATTTTTTCTTGTTTTAAAAGGAGGCCGAATGGCCCCTTTTTTTTTTTTTTATATGGTTGCTGTTTTGCTTTTTGTTTCATGTTGTTAGTGGTATCTAGCATGTTTTTTATGTCTTATATCTTCTTCAAATACAAAAATATGAAGCTTGTTTTGATTTTGTTGCTTACTTACCTCCAATGTTGAGTTTACTAGCTTGTTTTCATATTTATTTTCCTTGTCTTGCATCTTTTAATTTTTCTGTTTTCAACATTTTTTGAGTTGTTCATGATTTGCATTTTACTATGCTAAGTGTTTGTGAAAATGCCTAGTGGTTTTCATGCCTTTACTTTATGTTCACATGGTTAGCATTGTTTCTTTTTAATTTTGCATGTTAGTATATCATGTGTTTGTGAAAATGCCATGCCTATTTTGAAGTATAGTACCATTCGGCCACCCCTCATGTTGCATGCTTTTTATGTGCATTTTCATCATGCTAGTTGATAGGTTTGCATTTTCATGATATTTGGTTGTGTATTTTGTTTAAGCATGCTATATGTTTGTGTTATTGCCATACATTCTTTAGGTTTAGGTTTGGCTTGCTTTGCCATGCATATTCATCCATTTTAGACCTAGGTTGCATTAAATGCCATGTAAGTTCATTTAGGTCTAGGTCATATTCTCTATGCCATGCATTTTTCATGTCACTTAAGTCTTAAATCATGCATTTCATGCATCATATTTGCTGTATGTTCATGCATTTAATGTCATGCCACATGATTTATGACTTAGGCCAATCAATGGCTCAAAGTCATGCTCACTTGAGCATACTTGTGGAACATTAAAGAGTTGTCAAATTGATTATTCTACCTTTGTGATTTTTTTTTATTTAGCCAATTTTTGTCCAAGTTTTTAGAAACTTTAGCTACTATTTGTAGGTTCTTAGAAGAGTTTCCAACATTTTTACTTTGATTTTTAAATGATTTTACCAAAGGCAAAAAATATGTTTTAGCAAAACAATTTTTCACCCAATACTCAAACTTTTCCGATTTTTCTGGGAAGTCATTTTTTATCAAAAAATTAAGCCAATTTTTTCTCGTGTAGTTTTACATGTTTTGAGTCTCCAGTATTGTTTTTAGATTGTTTTGAATTTTTAAAATAAGTAAAAAAAAATCGTGTTCTAAAACTGGACAATAGAGGCAGATTTGAATTTGAAGAAAAATCATTTTTCTGTTTTGGCTAAGTTGCTTAGAGGGGCTAATTAGGAAGTTTAGCTACTATCTTTGGGTGGTTTCTAGGCCATTTTAAACTTTAAAAATGATTTTATAAACCTCAGGTTAAGGGTGGTTAAGTCCGGGATTTTAAACTTAGGAAATTAGAGCCATTTTTAAAAGGCTTTGGCTAGGGTTTTAATTTTCATTCAAGCTTTTCAAAAATGTTTTCAAACAATCACAAAATATTTTGGTTTTAGAATATTTAATTTGATATATTTTCCTAAGGTAGCTGGATATCTTTTTAGATATACTTATTTCCTTAATTAAAGGAAAAAATACATTTTCATGCATTACATTTTCCATGATTATGCATACTATATAATATGTTATTTTTTCTATGATAATTTCTATGATATTGTTATTATTTTGTTTTATTTTAAAGTGTTATGTTGTTTGTTATATGGTTTTGAATATTTCATGCTATCCTATGTTTTTTTATTTAATTATTTATTTTTGTCACATTATTTAGCATATACTATGCTCATGCATTATTATTTTTATTTTTATTTTCATGCATATTTCATGATAGCTTATTTTATGTTTCATGTCATTTCATGTCACTTAGATTATATTCCATGTCATCTAGATTATATTATTTAGAATATACCATGTCATTTAAAATATGTCATATCATTTAACTTTGCCATGCCATTTAAATCATATCATTTCATATAGAATATATTATGTCACTTAGGATATTTCATTTCATTTAGGATATTTGATTTCATTTAGAATATATTATGTCACATAGGTCATTTCATTTCATATAGAATATACCATGATACTTAGGATATTTTATTTCATTTAGAATATGCTATGCCATTTAAATTATATCATGTCATTTAGGATGCATTATATTAACTAGACTTTGCTATGTATTTTATTTATGTCACACATATTCATTTTTTTTAAAATGTTTTTTTAAAAAAAAGATAATGATTTTAAATAAAAATAAAGATATTCTCGAGTTAAAATAATTCATGAGTTCTCTACAAGGTTTGCTGGAGGGGATATCAACAATTATCATTAATAATGGAATATCTTTCTTTCAAAGACGAGAATGATTCGGAAAGTTTTCCAAATAAATAAAAATTTCTATATTTTGCCGATATTGTTGGGGAATATAGGAAAATTTTGAATTAATAAATTCCGGATCATTTTCGATTAAAAATGGAATTATCTTTCTTTAAATTGGTAATTAACTTGAAATACTAAATTAAAAACCGACTTTTTTACCGAGATTTTAGATAACACATGATTAATAAGGTACTGTTTTATACGGGCGTTGTAGGGGTGCTAATCCTTCCCCACACGTAATCGAGTCCCGGACCCGCTTCTTTGATTTCTCTGGTTTAAAACGCAGACTTGAAATTGGTTTTAAAAATGTTTTAATTAATTTTAAAATGTTCTACAAAACCGATTTTAATAGGTGGCCGATCACACCTAGCTAAAAAAGATTGGTGGCGACACCATGTCTTTTTCAAGGTCATTTTCAAAACTTTTATTTTTCAAGAGGAATTAAGTCGACTTTTTCTCTTTTTTTAATGTCACGCTTAACGAGTAATAAAGTCTCGCAATGAGACTTGTTATTTTTTAGGTTGCGACAACTTGGCGACTCCACTGGGGATATTTAGAGAGTTAGGCCTAGAATTAGTCGTGTGTTATCAAAGTCTCGATTTTGTCGGGTTTAATTGGTATTTAATTTTAATTCTCACATTTGTTTTTCAATAATAAGGAGAATTTTGAAAATAATAAAATGTTTTAAATATGTCCATTTTCATATGCATGCATATTATTATTGTTCTCTGGTTATTCTATTGCATATATTTATGTGTTTGCTTAACTGATATTTTACATTGTTTGATTTTAGTGGGGTATTTAGAATAAGGGGTGTAGAATAGGTGGTGACAGGTTTGTTTTGTTCCTCCGCACACACTACATTTGCATTTGCACAACATGAACTCTTTACCCGGGTTTCGTCCTTTTAAGTGGGATTAAAGTAACTACGCCTTCGTGATGATCCTCCGTATGGGCTAGTGAAACACTTTCGGAGTATAAAGTACCTAATGCCTTCGTGATGATCCTCCGTATGGGCTAGTGAAACACTTTCGGAGTATAAAGTACCTAATGCCTTCGTGATGATCCGCCGTATGGGCATAGGAAAATATAATCTAACGAATTGAACCCGTTTTTATTGGGGTGTCTTACTAGCCTTCACAGGCGACAGTGAGGAACAATTCGAAGCCTTAGAACCAACTCACATTCATATAGTGAACCTAGGCGAAGCCATGTCGGATTTCTGTTAGATACCCGAAGTCAAGAACACATGGAGGAACATTTCTAACCTTTTACCATCTTTCTATATGTTAGATTTTACAATTTGAGGTGATGATGAACGAACATCATATCACTCGTAATAAATTTGTTATTTCGTCCCAAAGGCGTCGTAATGCCGAAACTCTGTTAAAATTTTTGGGACACATTTTTTATAAGCATGTTATTATTTATGTTATACTTATGAATCCATTTCTTTACTAATTTATTTCTTTATGTTTTCTTTTCTTTGACATGCATCATAGACACCATCATACAATTGAAGTTTATTGGCCTCGGGATAGTTGTCAACTCAAAGGACTTTCATAGATTGTCAAGTTATTTCTGTGATAGAAGATCATGCAGTAGTTAGGGCATGGTTGGAAATAGATCAGGACGGTGATTGTCTAAAACATGATTATGTGTCAGTGCTATCGGAAAGAGTAAAAATGTAAGATAGAATAATCTCCGAGGGTTAGCCGATATTTGGAATCAGTGGAATGTATCAGAGAAAGAGGCCTTCACTCAAAAATATGGAGATATAACACTTTTAGTCCCGATTAAGGTCAATAGTGGGTTGATTGAGGCTTTGGTACAGTTTTAGAATCCTACTTATAGATGTTTCACTTTTAACAAGGAAGATATGACCCCACTTATTGAAGAATATTCAGCACTGTTACGCATTAAGTGTCCTAATGCTGATCGGGTATATTTGAAAGAAGTGAAACCTTCAGGTTTTAAGAATAAAGTGGCTAGGATCATGGGAATGGATACAACTTGGGTTGAGAGTCATGTGGATACAAAGCAGAAAAATGGATGCATTCCATGGGAAACTCTCCGACAATTGATATTGGGTTATTCCGATAAAGAAAAAGCCAGGGACATCTTTGCTTTAGCCATCTACGGATTAATCATATTTCCAAAGATATTGGGTCATTATGGATATAGCCGTGTTTGATTTCTTTGAAAAGTTGGAACAAAAAATCAACTCATCTCTAGCCATCATAACTGAAACTATCCGATCTTTGAATTTTTGCAAAAAGGAAGGACAAGGGAGAATCAAGGGGTGTGTACAACTCCTTTATATTTGGATTCAAAGTCACTTTTGGAAGATAAAAGAGGTTTCCTTCAAACCGTACATGAGGTCTCTAGTTTCGATTAGTGAATTTCTTAAAAAGGATTGGCCTCAAGACAGATATGAAGAGAAATGGGTCAACATGTTCTAGAATCTAAAAGGGGAAATGGTAACTTGGAGAGCTCCATGGATGGTTCTTATGCCGATTATGTATAAATGTGGGGACAACCCGGGGGTTCCACTACTCGAAATTTGGGGGTCTTTGAGTTATGCACCTTTGTTGGTGCAAAGATAGGTTGAGTCTCGACAATTCACACCCGTGACTCATAAGCTAGGATTATCAGAGTGCACCTATGGAGAGGATGGGTATTCTGGAAAGGTGTGGGCAGTGATTGAAGCATGGAAGAAAACTCATCAGATAAAAGTGGCTCGATATGCCGATATCGTCACACCTAATTACCTGGTATGGAGGGAATTGAGGGTTAATGATAGGTTGTTGGCATCGGATAGGGAAGAGGTCTAATTCATGAATTCGCCACCAAAGGAAATGCCATCAGAGCTAGAAATTGCAAGGGCGGAATTCAAAAAAGAAAAGGCCCAAATGAGCAAGGAAATTGCCCGATTGCAAGAAAGCTTGAGGACATGGAAAACAGGGAATCAGCTCGAGAAAGAGAAAAGGAAAAGATCAAGAGAGAAAGACACTGTCAAGGGAGATCTCAGGGATTTGCACTTGGAAAACAAAAGGTATCGCTTCGAGCTCATATTTGAAGGGACCCTCAAGACCTCTGGGGAATGGGAACAAGAGGTCAAGAACCTTAAAAAGGAGAATAACTATTGGAAAGAGAGAGCGAAGTATGAAGAAGCCCGAGCCAATCAGCTTGAGTAGCAAGCTAAGGAAAGTTTACACAGTGATGTTTCTGCTGACATGTCAAGAGGCCATGAACGAGTAGGGGTCAGATTGAAGAGCAAGGCAATCAAAAGTGGACTGTGAAAGAAAGTCCAAGATTCGAAGGAGTTACTATAGGACTAAGATTTTGTAACAACACTTTGAAAGGCAAATTATGGACTTGTCTTAGGCAGTGATCTTTTTGTTTTATATTTGATGTATTTAGTTCTAGGAAATCAATGAAAGACCGTTCGGTTGGATTATCCCGGGGCCAATGCTTTCAAATGCATTCATATTTTAATATATTTTGTTTGTTCAATCGTACATTTATTCATATTTATAATCATTCATTTTTTTATGATTATTCATTCATATTCATATACCTAACCACTTATTTATTCATTTTACTTGTTCATTCATTCATATTCATATACTTAGCCATTTATTTATTTATTTCATTTATTCTTTATAAATATTCATTCATATTGATATACTTAGTCATTCATTTATTTGTCCATTCATTTACTCTTTATAATTATTCATTCATATTCATGTACTTAGTCATTCATTTATTTGTTCATTCATTAACATTTACTCATTTACTCATTCATTCATTTTTAATAAAGCATAAAAAATATGTCAATAATTTCTAATTCATGGTTTTCAAAACTAAAGGTAAAATCGGGCGCACTCCAAAAGAAACGGATTTCCGACACCGCTACAACACTAGATCTCAAGCTAGGATCATGGAGAATGATCATCTTGCTCGTATTGAGAGGATGGAACGGGTTCAAAGGGAACTACAGGAACAACTGGTTAAGTCTTAGGAGGAATCAAGGGAACAAATGGCTAAACTCATGGAAATGATGAAGCCATGATGAGACAGAAAGGGCCGGGGGAGAATTCGGTCACAGGAAAAAGGGTGGTAAATAAGGAAGATCAACCTGAAAACATGCAGCAAAAGGGCCAAGTATCCCAGCATGTGGGAAATGAGCTGCCAACTGGGGTAGCCTCTTATGATTATATCCAACCAGCAGCTAAAGCACAGAATTATGCTCCTGGAAAAGGTAATATTGGGGCTGACCCAAGTGATGTTATTGATGTTCCGAACTTTGAGGAACTGGCTAAGAAAGAAAAGGCAAGGTTGGCTGAGCTGAAAAAAGTGGAAACTGCAGAATCCCAGAAGAAGTATCAAGGTTTGCGACCCGCTTAGAATGCTCATCCATACTAAAACCTTATTCACACAGCGAAGAAAGGCCGAATGGAAGGGGCAGTCAGCTGGATCTAGCGGCAGGAACTTTTGCTAAAATAATGAAGGAAGCAGCACTACCCACAATTTCTTTTAAGCTTGTGCGGCTACCCTACCTACCTTTGGGTGTTGAAAAACTCATTTATTCCCGATGTCGAGCTACTATTGGTATAGTTTACAATCCCAACCACGATGCACGTAAGCTTAGAAAAGCTGGACAAAGCCGGTGATTTGGTAGACGCCCATTATTCGTGGTGTTGCAATCAATCCAGTGGATCATCCTCATAAAGGCGGTGAGGGGCGCACGAAAAGTGGTAGACCTTCAGTGTCACCTTGAGGGAAGCCCACCAAAACAGGATTTAGGGTAGGTGGAGAAAGATAGAAATGAGTTCATGTCATTACGATCTATATGGAAGGGAAGCTTTGTTGATGCATTCCTGTTGAGAATGAAGAAGAAGAGAGATCGTATTTTGAATAGAAAAAAAATTTCAACAATTTAGAGAGTTTGCTCTTACATGGAAACGAAGACTTTCGAGAACAAAAATATTGAACCGAGAAGAATAAGGGGAAAAAGTAAAGTCTAAGCGCATATGGCATGAAAAGAAAATCCGATTTCAGTAAGACTTGAGAAGAATCATAGTTCAGATTCAAGTCAGTTCAGTGAGGGCGACCGCGAAAGTCACCGAATGGGTTAGCCTTTTCCTTCAGTTTATCCTATATTTAAAATAAAAAAGCGTGGGAGGACGTTACAGATGTTCGGGATGAACACGACTTTTTCTAATGCTAGAAGACCACTGGAAAACACCTGGAACCAAAGCATGTCGTGAAAGAAGCACACTGGGCGGACGTGCTTCGACTGTGTCTCCGGGGCACAGTTGAATGTAGATATCATGAATATAAGGTGCAGGATACCAGGCCGAGAAACCCAGGCAACCACCCTCCCCCTATGCGCCGATCGCTATTGCATCCAGGGCCCTCGACGTCTAGCTCAGCTGGAGAGGCCTAGCCTGATCTGAGAAGTGCTAATTTGGTTCGTCGGATAGACTTCATTCAAGAACGCCATCACCCCTGAAATCAATAAGAAAACAAGTGCTTCATTTCAGATCAATGAATAAACCGAAACGAAAGAAGAGAGTTTCTCGCTCGGCGCCTAAAGCGCACTATGCTACGCTTCAACAAATGAGAGTTTTCGGTGGAACCGATGAACTGCGCAAGCTAGTTAGATGTGTGGGACAAAGGGCTCATAGTACCAGGTAGCGTAGCTATGCAGTGGAAAGGAATGAACCTAAATTGACCCCTTTTTTTTCTTTGAAAAACAGTAGTACAAAGAGATTAGACTCTCAAATGAGACTAAGCAGCCACCGACAGTTCTGATGCACCCCTGACCTATTTTGATTAAGACCCAAAACCTATCTAAAATGGAGCCTAGCTTAAGTTGTCAAACAAATGATAGAATAGAAATTTTAGAATAACCCACTAGTAGGGAAGGGATATGGATGGAGTCTTGCTCAGTAAAGAGAAGAGAGTTTTAGATTCGTAGAAAAGGGGGAAGAGCCTTTACTTTCTATGTTATTAGTAAAAGCGCGTTAGCCTATCTATAATAAGGGGTCTTTTCTTGCTCGTTGGCACTTTAGTTTTCAATAAGGACGTGTAGGCTTTACTAATAGAATATACAAGGCTTTTTTATCAGGGTGCACAAGTCTGGAACCCTATAAAAAGGGCGTTTTCTTTCAAATAACAACCGTCTCTTTCTGCTGCGAGGGCGTTGCACGAAACCAAACCGCCCCCTGCTCGATCAATTACCAGTTGTTTCGCAGGTAGGCCCACTTAGGTTAGGGGGCATCGTCCCTCAGTTCTTACCAACCTCCGGTGTGGAATCTACATGTTGCTAGCTTCAACTCGGTTGAATAAGAATCATTGATTCTCACTGTTGAATATTTCTTATTCATTCAGGGCGCTCGACCGGTGCTTCTTTCTCAAACCAGAACAACTCTGAACGCTAGGGAAGATAAGGGAAGACCACCTGAGCGAAGCGACTGAAGAGACTTGACTTATTCGAATCAAACGATAGCGGCTTAAAGCAAAGCCTATCACGAGCACTGTCGCTGCTTGATCGGCGGGGATGAGCATCTCAAAGTATGGGGCAAAGGATCAAGCGTTTTGACTTTGTCTCCCGGGATCCACCACAGGTTAGGTTTCAGAGCCGTGTGATAGATGACTATCCAGCACAGTTTAGAGAGCACTTTTAGTCTTTGTTGGTGAATGGAAGCCCCCTATCAAGCAAGAAAAAAACGGCTCTTCCCATAGCGGAGTCACCATTGACTCTATTTATTATTATGGTAAATCAGTGTATCAAGATCTCAATCTGAGATCTTTTGTCGGTTCAATACGTCTACCTACGAGACTCACCTTTGGCTTTCATCTCGGTAGGTGTATTATTATACATTTTCCCAAAAGAACATTCATTCATTTCTTTCTTCCCCGTTGACCACGACGATGACTGAAACGACGCAAAAAAATCAATCCCGAAAAAGAGAAGGGCCGGTGGTGGACATTTGAGAAAGTCGGGCCGATCAGGTGTTTTCATTCAAGCGATGATACAGAAGAAGAACGAAACGAAGTGAGAGGCCCAGGGGTATGGAAAAGAGTCGGGTCGACCAGGCTCGACGATCGGGAGAAGCAAAACGAAATTCGAATTTGGTCGAAAAAGAAGCAACGCTATGGATACCATGACCGATCACCATCGATAAAGAAGAATCTTTCTAAATCACTTCGAGTCAGCGGGGCCTTCAAGCATCCGAAATATGCCAGAGTTGTAAATGACATAGCTTTCCTGATAGAAAATGATGACTATTTCAGAAAAATAAAGTTATTCAAGTTCCTTTTCCCAAAGAAGTCCCGCTCTGACGGCCCAACTGAAATCATGCGAAAATTTCAATGTAGGGGAAGCCCTAATTCGGCAAATTTGGGGAAAAATGCTTAAACGATCAAATTGGTCTAAATTGAAGGTTCCAAATGGATTATAATAATGACTTCGGGTATTGGAAGGGCCAATTGAAAGCAGAACCAAAGGAAGAGTCAATTTGGAAAGAAATCGAAAATTAGGGTTTTGGTTAAAAAGGGTAAATTTTGCAAATTTGGGGAAAACTATAAAGATGGTCCAATTCGGTGAAATGGAAGCCTCCAGTTGATAAAGAATGAGTAAATAAGGATAGCCCAAGGCCCAGTTTGAAGTGAATCCAAAGGAAGAGTCGATTAGAACAAAAACAGAAAAACGAGAAAATTCTCGAGTTTGAAAAGGGGAAAACTAAATCGGAGGAGAATTTGAACGTAAAAATTGGGTATTTTCGGACCAACTCAAATTTAATATATGACAAAGGCAATAGAAAAATAAAATCCGAAAATCGGACCCGTTTCGAGTAAAAAAAAGGCTTTGGAGGTTGAAGGGCAATATTGGAAAATCCCAAAGATAATTCTGGGAAAAATAGCAAACGAGCTCCAAAAATTATGAAAACTTGCAGTTATGAGTTTTATAATTTTTGGAAGAGATCGGTTGAGAAAAATCCGAAATCGGAGTTCAAATGAAAAAGGTAATTTCAAGTGCACTAAGCCAAAATTTCATAAAACAATTACGAGAAAAACAGGAAACGAGCTCAAAAAATTTTGAAAACTTCTAGATCCCAATTTTATATTTTTTGGATGAGATTGGTGAAGAAAAATCCAGAATCGGAGTTCAAATGAAAAAGGTGAATTGCGGGTACACTAAGCGAAAAATCCAAGAGAAAATTGTGGGAAGAATAAGAAACGAGCTCAGAAAATTCTAAAAATCTCTAGATCTCAATATTTATTTGGATGAAGTGGAGAAAGGAAAATCAAATTTGGGGTCCGTTTGCAATAAAATCAAGTTTGAGGGCCAAAATGTAATTTTACTAAAGAAATCGAAAAAAGGCCAATTTTGCAAAATTAAAAGGTGAAAAAAAATGAAGGAAATTCTAGAACATACCAGCCCTTGGCCAGCCATACATAGGGGAAGGGTGGGGATTTAATTCATTTCATCAAGTGGTCCATATCAAGCTACAAGATGTGATTTTTACTATCTTGAAATGTCCTTGCTCATCCAATGGCCTAAGTACCTTATGAAAAGATGAGTACATCCTTGAATGGCCAAGATCAAATTGCAAGATGAAATTTTTATTGTCATGCAAATGTCCTCATCTAATGGCCAATATTGGTGAAAAAAAGATGAGCACAAGTCATCCAATGGTTGGAAATGCATGTAGCCAAATAAATATCCTTGCTCATCTAATGGCTTAGGCACCTTATGAAAAGATGAGTACATCCTTGAATGGAAAAGATCAATTGGCAAGATGACATTTTTATTGTCATGAGAATATCTTGGATCCAAGGGCTTAGATCGTGTAGGAGGATTAAATGAATTAATCTCCACCATTCACCAACACCAAGGGGTGGCCGCCAAGCCTATTAACAAAGGGAGTTTTCATTTTTTTTCAAACACAAGTTGGCTGATTTGAAAAAGGGCAGTAGCTAAAACCTTTGAAAAAAAAATTTTTGAAAGAAAAGAAAGAAATTTTTTACTAAGGCAGCCATTCCTCTTTGGTTCTTACATTTTTTCTTTCTTCTTCTTCATGCTATTCTTTATTTTTTTTTCATGTGATTTCCTACTATTTTCTTTGCTTAATAAAGGTTTTATGAAAGCTTTCTTGTTGTTCTTGCTTTTTCAAAACAAATAAAACAATGGTTAGGCTTCATGATCTTGATAAGAATCAAGTGATAATGGTTAGGGTGGCTTTGTCCAATATACCAACCATGGAGTTCATTTCCATATTTTTATTTTATGCTATTTAATTAATTTATTTGCTACTTTAACTTGTTTATTTCTATTATTATTTATTTTCATATGTTTTTATTATTTTTGCTAACCATTTTGTTCTTTTGGTTTATGTTATACCTTTGCATCTTGTGGCTATTTGTCATGTAGTTTAGATTTTTTGCCATGCTTTCTAGTCCATTTGGCCAACATGCATCTTTTAGGCCTCTAGGTCATTTTTGATAACATCTAGACATTTAGACCATTTTACATGTCATTTAAGTTTTAGGTCATTTTTATTATTAATTTCATTTTACATGTCATTTAAGTTTTAGGTCATTTTTATTATGTATGTCATTTTTAAATAGTTTTAGGTCATTTTTATTATCTATGTCATTTAGACATTTAGGCCATTTTCATATGCTATGTCATTAGACATTTAGACCATTTTCATATGCTATGTCATTTTACATTTCATTTAGACATTTAGGCCATTTTCATATGCTAGGTCATCTTCCATGACATTTAAGCTTTAGGCCATTTTCATATACTTTGTCATTTTACATTTCATTTAGACATTTAGGTCATTTTCATATGCTGTCATTTTACATTTCATTTAGACATTTAGGCCATTTTCATATGCTAGGTCATTTTCCATGACATTTAAGCTTTAGGCCATTTTGATATGCTATTTCATTTTACATTTCATTTAGACATTTAAGCCATTTTCAATTGTATGTCATTTTACATGTGATTTAAGTTTTAGGTCATGTTATGTCATTTTACATTTCATTTAGACATTTAGGCCATTTTCATATACTATGCCATTTTGCATGTTATTTAAGCATTATTTCATTCTCATTATTCCATGTCATTTGCCATGTCATTTTAGACACTAGGTCATGCATATTCCATGTCATTTATTTCATGCATTTTGGCATTTCCCACTTGATTTTTGACTTAAGCCAATCAATGGCTCAAAGCCAAGCTTTAATGAGCATACTTGTGAAATTAAAATTTGTCAAGTTGGATTTTCTAACTGTATGATTTTTTCTTATTAGGCAATCCTGGTCCAAATTTTTAGAAATTTTTACCACTGGTTGTAGGACCTTAGAGGAATCTATAATATTTTTATTCTGATTTTGGACGTTTTTATCAAAGGTTTAAAAATGTTTTTTGGTTAAGCAGTTTTTTACCACTGTTCTATCTTTCATGAATTTTCGGGTAGGCCATCCTTAGTCCAAAAATTAAGCTAATTTTTCCCCATTTATTTCTATATGTTCTAAGTCTCCCATAATTTTTTCAATGTTTTTTGAAATTTTGTAGAATGGTAAAAAAATCGTTTTCCAAAACTGGTCAGAAAAGTCAGATTTGTTTTTAAGAACTAATAGTTTTCTATTTTGTTTAAGGCATTAAGAGGGGGCTGATTTAAAACATTAGTTTCTGTCTTAGGTTAATTTCCAAGTCATTTTAATCGTAAAATTTGATTTTACAAAAGTCGGGTCAAGGTTGGTCAACCTCGGGTTTCAAAATTAGGAAAAATTAGAGCCTTTTAAAGGGTGTTTTCGGCCAAGTATTATTTTATCCAAAAATTCTAATTTTGTTTAATCCGAGCCTAAAATCCGAGTTAGAAAATCCCACTTAGGTCTCTTAAAAAAATAGTCGGATGTCATTTTAGATATACGAATATCCTTATTTTGTGGGAGAAATACATTTCCATGCATTTGCACTTTTCATATTCATGCATATTTTATGAAATTTAATTTTTGCTATTTTGGTTATATAAATTCCATATATATATGAATATTCCACAGTGATGTCATTGCTTTGATTTATATTTTATGTTGTCATTTTGATTATGGCATAATTATGAATATGTTTGCCATTAAATTTAGATTTTTGCTATGTCATATAGATTTTTAATATGTCATCTAGGTTTTATCATGTTATTAATTCTTGCCATTTAATTTAGATTTTTGCTATGTAATATAGATTTTTAATATATCATCTAGGATTTATTACGTCATTAATTCTTACCATTTGATTTAGATTTTTGCTATGTCATATAGAATTCTAATATGTCATCTAGGTTTTAATGTCATTAATTCCTGTCATTTTATTTAGATCTTTGCCATGTCATTTAGATTCTACCATGTCATTTAGATTATGCCATGTCATCTAGATTTTTCCATGTCAAGCATGCCATGTTATTAATCCGTATGCCATGTCATTCATTCATATGCCATGTCATTAGTAGTAATTTGCATATTCATAACTATCTCTTTTAAATGATTTTGATGTAATAAAAATAATGATTTTCAATAAAATAAAGTTATTCCCGAGTTAAAATAATTCATGAGTTCTCCTCCGAGTTGCCGGGGAGGACATCATCAATTATCATTAATAATGGAATATCTATTTTTCAAAACGAGAATGATTCGGAAAATTTTCCAAATAAATGAAAATTTATATATTTTGCCGGGTTTGTCGGGGAATGTAGGAATATTTTGAATTAATAAATTCCGAATCATTTTCAAATCAAGTGGAATTATTTTTCTTTCAAATGGGAATTATTTTAAATACCAATTTCAAAATCGACTTTTTTACCGAGACTCAAGATAACACATGATTAACAAGGTACCGTTTTACACAGGCATTACGGGGGTGCTAATCCTTCCTCGCGCGTAACCGACTTTTGAACCTGCTTTTTGATTTTCTCTGGTTTAAAGCGCAAATTTCAAAATTGGTTTTAAAAAATGTTTTAATTAATTTTAAAATGTTTTACAAAATCGGTTAATAGGTGGCCGATCACACCTAGCCAAAAAAGATTGGTGGCGACTCCATTTCTTTTTCGAGGTCGTTTTCAAAACCCTCATTTTAATTTCAAGAGGAATTAAGTAGTCTTTTCCTCTTTTGTTTTTCCTCACCTCACTCGAACGAGTCCCTCGGATCACGTATCGACAGCTTGGCCACTCCGCTGGGGACATTAGAGAGTCAGGCCTAGAGTTAATCGTGTGTTATTGATAGTATCGATTTTGTCGGTTTTATCTGGTGTTTAATTTTAATTCCCACATTTTTCAATAAAAATGAGAATTTTAAAAATAATAAAATGTTTTCAAAAATGTTCATACTCATGTGCATGCATAGTGTTGTTATTATTCTCTAGTTATTTTCTTGTATATTATTATTCTTTGCTAGATTAATGCTTGTCATTATTTAATCTTGTCTTTAAAATTTTGTCGGGATACTTAGGATAGGGGTTAGATTAGGTGGTGAAAGGTTTGATTGTTCCTTCTCACACACGACACTTACATTTTGCATAACATGAGCTCTATATCCAAGTTTCGACCCTTTGAGTGGAACTAAAGTACCTACTCTTCCTATGGCAATAGCCTCCACATAAGCTAGCGAAACACTTTCGGAGTATCAAATTACCTACGCTTCGTGTGGCAATAGCCTCCGCATAAGCCGAGGGAATGAACTCTAATGAACTAAACCCGTTTTAATCAGGGTGCCTTACTAGCCTTCACCGATGACAGTAAGGAACAATTCGTGGCCTTTAGAATTGATTCACCTTCATATAGTGAACTTAGGCGAAGCTAGGCCGAATATTCGATTAGATATCCCGAAGCTAGGAACACTTGGAAGAACACTTCTTACCTTTTACTATTTATTTTATTTTATTATGATTTTTGACCTTATTATCCTGTTACTAACTCATTTTTTTTTTCATTTCATGCATCATGGTCATTTAGGGATATTTGCCTTAAACAGGGTGCCAACCGAGGAGTTTTTCATTATAGTCATGGAACGCCGGGACCTTCTATCAGTATCAGTGGTTACTAAGACATACCAAGAGGTCAGAACTGAGTCCGAGATGAATCAGTGTGACAAAGTGTTGGGATTCAACCTCATGCTCAAACAATAATCGAATTAAAGAAGAACATGAAAGCAGCGAAATAATAAACAAAGAGATAGCCTAATCTAACAGGATCAGGCTTGTAAAAGTTTAATGCAATCTTGTAATTATAAGGCATACATCTGATCAAGATTGATACCTTAACTCAAAGATCTAGTAATCTTGAGTTTACAAATAGTCCACTCAATTTTGAACACCAAGCTATCAATCCGAGACTTCAAACCAAACAAGTGTCTGGCCTCTAACGGTAATCCACACAAGATGATCAAGAAAACCTTCATAAGGTAGGAATGGAGTCTTGTCGAAAACGATGCTAGTAGTTTAGGTTTCAAGAAACCTCTCCCCATCTAAACATCCCATGGCAAAATGCTTCATAAGCATCAAGAATGAAGAAAATGCTTTTCTACATTCCACAGGGTTTGGTATGCCAACCAAGAATGAAGATCTTGATATTCTTTCTTTTTTGCAGGGTTTGGAGTATTAACCAAAGGCAAGTTCTTGATCTTCTTCTTCTTGATCTAAGCATTTTCTCTCTTGAGAAAACCTTTTCTCTCTAGCAATCCATAAAGAGGCAAGAAGCAAGAAAAGAAATCAAGAAAAATGCCAATCACAAGGCACATCTCATGTGCCGCATGCCATAGGGAATTCGGCCAAGCTATCATGTTTCCTTTATAGGGGGCGGCTATCACTCCAGGGTTTGGACTAGGGACAATAACTCTTATGTATTTGCCCTTAAGTCCTTCCACTTAATTAAACTATTTAATTAAATCCCTATTGATTAAATTCTCAAATTAATCAATTAGGCTCTTTCTATTTTAATCTCTTATTTCACCTTTCTGTGTGTGACCCATTAGGCTTCCAATATGTTGGCAATGAATATAAATTAATCTAATTAATTTATACTCATAGATCATGAGCAGACTACAGCAAGCCATCATGACCACCCAAATACTGGAGAGCCAAGTTATTCTCGACATAACCTTTCGTGTTCAGTCTATCAGTGTAATTCGGTCCTTTCACCAAATATCCCGAAAAGACCATGAGCATGGTGCAGTGTCTACTCATGTTCAATCCATATTAATTCATGCAGCTATCGGTTAACTTTGTGAACTTAGAGAAACTATTTCTCCTAAATTCATCATACTCTGGCCAGAGATTCCATCAAGTTAGCTTAAGCCAAGAACAGATGAGATAAGTCTCCGATGTCACTTGGAGTAGTGAATCCTCTCTAGATCACTCATCCATCTTCGTATGGTTCATGTCATACCCAAAACCATCCTACCATAAGCATCACTCTTGTTTGGGACCCATTCGTGATGGAATCAAAGTATGACACTCCCCATACAAGATGACCTGGTATCACAAGTCAGAGGACTACTTACACGACTGACACATGAGAACGTTTCCATAGACACTTGAGTGACAATACCAAATGGAGTTCTCATAGCGTGCCATGTTCAGTGAACTTGTTCAACAGACAAGCACCTACATGTTATCCTAAAGTATCTCTTATACTTCAACACGTGAGATCAGTTGCTTACTAAGTAAGTAAGCTTAACATGTACCAGTCTTTGAGCATTGCCAATGCCCCGTCTTGGCAATATGATGACCAGGAACCGTTTTAGGAACATGGCTTTGATACATAAGGGTCTCACAATTTTATATAATTCCTTTACAAGGCCTTTATGTTCCATGGGCTTCATACGATTAGTACTTAATAACTCCTTATCGTTGTACTAACATGAAGGAAAACCTTTGTATCACTAAGATATAGCGATGGGTTTGCATTATTGGTAGTTTATGCTGACCAAACCGATTGGCTCTAGGGCATATACCAACACAAAGGAGACTGTTTGGCCGTTGGTTTTGTATCTATACTTCCTGAGTTAGTTCACTTGGATTTTGCTCGAAATGACCTAATGGATTTAAGAAAATTTGGAGATAGTGGGGATTTGAGAGGAAGAATGAGTTTACTAGGAAATATGGTGACATAGCTCTACTTCTCCCGATCGAGGTGGAAGAGCAGCTAATTAGGGCCATAGTACAGTTTTGGGATCCTTCGTACCGATGCTTCACTTTTAATCAGGAAGATATGGTGTCCACCATTAAGGAATATTCTATCTTACTCCGTGTTGAGTCAGCAAATCCGAATAAATTCTATAGGAAAGAGCAAAAAATATCAAGCTGTCGGAAGAAGCTTTCCAAAGTGATGGGTATAGATATCCCGGTAGATTCTTCACCGATAAAGAAGAAGGGTTCGAGCAACTATATTTCTTGGGTATTCTTGCGAAATTATATCAATAACAACACGGATGATGATCATGTGGTGGATGTCTTTGCTCTGGCAATTTACGGTTTGGTCCTATTTCCGAAAGTGGAAGGTCATGTCCAAGTAGCCGTGGTGGACTTCTTTGATCGGTTGGACAAACGTATTGATCCTTCTCCTGCCATTCTTGTTGAGACGATCGGGTCACTCAATCATTGTCGAAGAAGAGGTAAAGGGCATTTCGAGGGTGTGTATAGCTTCTGTATGTTTGGATTCAGAGTCACTTTTGGGGAGATGATAATAGGAAGCTCCACCCCTACATGAAGACGTGTGTTCCTCTTACAGAATTCAATAATAAGAAATGGTCAAAGAAAGGGGATAAAAAGCAATGGATCAGGATTCCTCGTCACTTAAGAAAGGAGGATATAACTTGGAGGACTCCGTGGATGCCACTTGGGTCGATCTTGTACCGTTGTGGTGAACATTTATGGGTTCCACTGTTGGGAATTTGGGGGGCTGTTAGCTATACACCATTACTAGTGCGGAGGCAGTATGGATCTGAGCAGTTTATCATGATGACTCATGAGCTTATCTCGATGGATTTCTCCTATGGTGAGCCCGGATATATGGGAAGAATACGTGAAGTCATCATGGCATGGAAGAAGTTATATCGGTCATAAGTGGGTAGGTATACCGACAATGCCACTCCGACGTATCTAGTATGGAGGGCCAAGAAGCTTCGCGACATTGTGCTTCCCGCCGAAGATGCCTCTGTTCATCCATTCTTCAGCCCGAACCGGTAATACCATCAGAAGTTGAGCTTATTAGGCAGGAATTAGAAAAAGACAAAGGGAAACTAAAGCAAGAATGTGATAAGCTTCAAGAAGATGTCGAGGACTTGAAGACTAGGCTTGAGATCCAAGAAACCAAGACAAGAAAAGTGGTCAAAGAGAGAGATACAGCATTTTTTGATATATTAGATCTGCACCGGGAAAACAAGAAGATAAGGGCCACGGGAAGATTTACTGGGCTAGCATTTCTTTAAAGCACATGAGAAAGAAATAAAGAAACTTCAAATGGAATTGGACTATTGGAAGAGTAAGGCCAAGGAAGGTAAAGAAAAAGAGTCCGCATTTTCTCATGAGTGGCAGAAATGGGAGGATACGCATTCTTTGATGTCGACCAAGCTAGAGAGATATCAGTAAGAAAATGAACAGTTAAGGTTCAGGTTGGGAAATGAGAAGGGAAGAACATCCCTGATGCATAAGGAGAATAAGTCACTCCATGCGACTATTCAGACCGTAGAGCAGCAGTAGCAAGCTGAGAGAGTCGACATTGCTATTATAGTCCGAGAATACCGACAGGGCAAGTGAGATGGTTGAAAGGGTAAAGACTTCAAGAAGTATGATCAGTGATTGTCGCATTTCTTGGAAGAAGCTCAAGACTAGTATAAGCAAATATTTCTATGTAACTCGATGTTGAGAAATGTGTTGTATGAAGTTTTCTATGAATTAATGAAAAAACCTTTGGCTTTGGGACCCGATTTTAAGGCAAATACCATTAGTTTCATCTTCATGAAAGCATTCTCCATTTACCAACTTATTCATCATACTCATTTATTTGTTTGTTGATAAACATGTACACTTCAATCATTCATACTTTCATACACTCAATAAATGCTTTAGTAAATAAATCACAGAATTCTAATCCATGATTTTTGAACTCAAGGTAAAAATTGGGCGTCCTCCGAAAGAACCAGATTTTCAGAGCCGTTATAATACCAAATCTCAGGCCAGAATTATGGAAAACGAATAGGTTGCCCGTATCGAAAGGATAGAAAAGGCTCAGAAAGAACTACAAGAACAATTGGCTAAATCCCAGGAAGAATCGAGAGAGCAGATGGCCAAGCTTATGGAAATGATGAATGCCATGCTGAGGCAGAAAGGGCCGGTTGAGAATTCAGTTGTGGGAAGAATGGCAGTAAATCAAGAGGGCTGACCTGAAGCCGTCAAATTAAATGGCCAAACATCCCAAAATGCTGGAAATGAGCTTCCGACAGGGGCAGCGCCTTTTGTTTATATCCAACCGATGGCAGAAGCACAAAAACAGGCTCCCGAAGGCTGACCCAACTGATCCTGTTGATGTTCCTGATTTTGAGGAGCTCGCTAAGAAAGAGAAAGCAAAGATGGCCGAATTGATAAGATTGAATTTGCTGAATCACAAAAAAATATCAGTTATTGGAAGAGAGGTTAAGGGCCGTGGAAGGTGCAGAATTGTTTGGCAGCCAGGATGCCAAGGAAATGAATCTGGTGCATGGCCTGGTAATTTCCCCTAAGTTTAAGGTACCAGATTTTGAGAAGCATAATGGAACCACCAACCCGTCAGCACACTTAACCATGTACTGCCAAAAAATGACAAGACATGATAAGGATGAAAATTGCTCATTCACTGCTTCCAAGATAACTTAATAGGTTCTGTAATCCATTGGTATAATCAGTTAACCTGAACTAAGATCCGCTCTTGGATGGATTTGGCCAGAGCCTTTATAGAACACTACAAGCAGTATCTGATATGATACCTGACAGATTATCACTGCAAAACATAGAGAAAAAAGCTACTGAAAGCTTCAAAGAGTATTCTCAAGTGGAGAGATCTGGCCACTCAGGTGCAACCCCCTCTGACCAGTAAGAAAACTACGATTCTTTTCATCATCACTTTAAAGACACCGTACTATGACAAGTTGGTGGGTAGTGCCACTAAGAATTTTGAGAATATAGTCATATCCGATGAAATGATAGAAACCGCCATTAAGAGTGGGAAAATAGAAGGTGGAGAATCTGCTACTCCAAATAAGACAATCCCCGCCAAAAAGAAAAAAAAAGGAAACTCATGCAGCCAGTTAAAACCACCATCCCTATACACCTCCTGCACCCTATACACATTATCCTACATACAATCCCTACTACAATGCCTTGAACCACCTTACCCAAAACCCTTTTCCTTACACAGCCATACCGCAACAACTATACCCAACTGGCATATCCCCGCAAATAGTTATTCCCCAAAACACCGTACCAAAATATTGTTCGCAATGACCAAAGACCACCAAGGAATAATCAAAAGTCTCAATTTGATCCCATTCCTACAACCTATGGTGAGTTATACCCTAAACTATTACAGGGACAGCTCGTTGCACCAATATACCTCCAACCTCTAAAACCACCGTATCCCAAATGGTATAACATAAATGCTAACTGCGCATATCATGCGAGAATTCAGGGGAATTCGACCGAGGATTGCATCACTTTTAAATGAAAGGTCCAAAGCTTGATTGATATTGGGCTCGTAAAGTTTGGATATAAGAACGGGCCTAATTTTGCGGGTAACCCATTGCCCAATCACAAGGAGGCCAAGGTAAATGCGGTTTTGTCAAGGGAAGTTGGCAGGATAAAAAGGGATATCAGTGAGGTGAAGACACCAATGATAAAAGTATGGTTTGAAATGGTCAAGGCTGGGTTAGTTCAGGATGAAGCCAGTTTGAAAATTATTGCGAGCAAGACAGAGGATTTTTGTCCGTTTCAACAGATGTGGAGGTCACATTATATAGGGGTGTAAAGGTTTTTTAGCCAAGTTCAAAAAATGATGGATAAGGGGGAGGCCCAATTCTATGAAGAAACAAGGGAAAAGGTAGATACTACTGAGAATACAGCCGGTTATAGGGTGGACAGACCTTTGGTTATCTATTATGATGAGCCGGAAGAAAAGGCTATCCTGGTTGATAAAGAAACCACGCCAAAGTTGATTATAGAGTAACCATCTTCTTTCCCATACAAGGAGACTAAGGCCGCACCTTGGAGATACGATTGCAGTATGGTAACGCCGGGCTCTTCAAGTCAGCAAACAGCAACTGATATAATAAGTGTAGGACATCTAACCGCAGTGGTAAATGCTACGCCCCCGGAACCGTTGAACAAAGACCAATGGAAAAAGTAGGAGAACTTGACAAAGGTAAGACAATAGCAGAACCGGTCCATATAGAGATGGATCAGTCAAAGGGAATCGAGAAAAATTCAACCCCGGTTAACAAGGTGAAAGAGTTGGTGAATGAGAAAGAGGCTTGTGAATTCTTGAAGTTTATAAAATACAGCGAGTATAGTGTGGTAGAACAACTGCACCGTCAACCAGCAAGGATTTTGGTCCTTTCACTGTTACTAAACTCAAAGCCGCATAGAAATGCCCCGCTAAGATTTTGAATCAAACATATGTGGCCAACAACATATCAGTGGAGAAGTTAGATCGGTTGGTGGGGAACATCACAACAGATAATCATATTTCCTTCAGTTATGATGAGATACCACCCAACGGTGTAGGATCTACTAAAGCCTTTCATATCACGACTATCTGCAAGGGGCACATTTTGCCACGAGTACTCTTGGATAATGGTTCTTCTTTGAACGTGATGCCCTTGGCGACCTTGTCTAAAATGTCGGTCGACATGTCCTACATGCTACCAAGCCACACTATAGTCAGGGCCTTTGATGGCACCAGACGGGAAGTGATGGCACCCGACAAGAAGTCCCACTTGAGATAGGTCCCTGTAGCTTTAAGGTTGATTTCCAAGTTATGGACATTACCCCGTCTTACAACTGTTTATTAGGAAGGCCATAGATCCATTCTGCTGGGGCAATACCATCATCTCTCCACTAGAAATTGAAGTTTGTAATGGAAGGATGCCTGATCAGCGTATCGGGAGAGGAGGACATCATAGCCTCTTACTCCACTGACTCCCCCTACATAGAACCGAATGAGGATGTTGTAGAATGCTCATTCAGGTCACTGAATTTCGTTAATGCTGTGTTTGCTACTGAAGGACATAAAATTCCAGAGTCGAAGCTGTCCAAGAATACTAGATTGGGGGTGAGAACGGCAGTAGGGAAAGGCTGTAGAGCAGGAAAGAGACTAGGAAAATATCTCCAAGGGATGGCTAGAGCAATTGAAGTAACCAGGAAGAAAGATCGACTCGGTCTCGGATATCTCCCAAAAGCTCAGAAAGGAGGAAACAAATGGAGAAAAACCGAAAGAAGAGGATGGTTCATCTCTAGGGTGTGGATATGGAGTGGGAGCCATGACTTTCCCACCAATCCTTCACATCGTTTGTTTGACTGACTTTGAGTTTGGGGAGAAGGATTCCGATGAAGTGTTAGTAATGATAGAACAAGTCTTTGAGAAGTTCTACATGAGCAAGGAAGAACAGATGCAAGAAATGGTAATCTGCATGGCCGAGGAAGAAAAAATGGGAAATAGAAATGCAAGTTAGATGGTGCGCCCATGTCCACCGGGTTATGAATTAACAAACTGGAGTGAGATCGAGCTTCTTATAGTTTTTAGGTTTACTCCAGAGTAATACTCTGAAACAATCTTAAATGTCTCTACCCAAGGACATTAAGAATCTTTCTGTACGGGCTTATGTTTAAAACTCTTCATTTAATAAATAACAATCACGATGCATTTTCTTCATATTGATATGTGTCCATATTCTTTCATTTTTGTTCTTTCATTTTCTTTCATTGCCTATATGCCTTCCTATATTGTTTCTTCCTCACCTATTTACAGGTGTATGGATGCGCAATATGAGGATCGTCCTGTCAATAATTCTGAAATTGATTTTGAAAGACCCATTTGCATGGGTGATTTCAACATCAACGAAGATGCCGAAGATTATAGTTTGCCCTCGAATTTATTAAGAATAATAGAACAAGAAGAGAAGCAAGTATTGCCTCATAAAGAGCCGTTAAAAGTGATAAACCTGGGAAGTGGAGAAGAAATAAAGGAGGTCAAAATTGGGACCTCAGTGTCACCATCAACAAAGTGTGAACTGATAGCCTTACTTCAAGAATATGTCGCTGTATTTTCATGGTCATACCAAGACATGCCAGGGTTGGATCTCGATATTGTGGTTCACAAGCTCCCTCTAAGGCCAGAATGCAAGCTAATTCAGCAAAAATTGAGAAGAATGAGGCCTGAAATGTTGTTAAAGATGAAAAAAGAGGTGAAAAAACAGTTCAACATTGTGTTCTTGGAAGTGGCAAAATATCCGAAATGGGTAGTGAATATTGTCTCAGTTCCTAGGAAGGAAGGCAAAGTACGGATGTGTGTTGATTACCAGGATCTGAATAGGGCCAGTTCTAAAGATAATTTCCCTTTGCCTCACATTGTTTTCCTTCATGGATGAATTCTCAGGGTATAATCAGATTAGGATGGCATCGAAGGATATGGAGAAAATCATATTTGTGACGATATGGGGAACGTTTTGCTATAAGGTGATGCCGTTTGGATTGAAAAATGCCGGGGCAACATACCAGAGAGCCATGGTAACTTTGTTTCATGTTATGATGCATAAGGGGATCGAAGTCTATGTTGATGACATGATTGCAAAGTCACAAGGAGAAGATAAGCATGTTGCGAATCTTAAGAAGCTCTTCGAAAGATTAAGAAAGTTTTGACTCAAACTAAACCTGGCAAAATGCTCTTTTGTAGTCACTTTAGGGAAGTTGTTAAGTTTTGTCGTCAGTAAGAGGGGAATTGAGATTGATCCAGATAAAGTAAAGGCCATCCAGAACTTGCCACCAACTCGTACTTGAAAAGAAGTGAGAAGCTTTCTAGGAAGATTGAATTACATTGCTTGGTTTATTTCTCAGCTAACTGACAAATATGATCCAATATTTAAGCTACTTCGAAAGCGTGATCCAGGAGAATGGGATGAAAGGTGTCAAATCACCTTTGATAAAGTTAAGCACTATCTATCCAACCCACCAATGCTAATGTCGTCCGTTCTGGAGAGATCAATGATACTGTATTTATCAATATTTGAGAGATCTATGGGCTGTGTATTGGGGCAGCATGATGAGACCGGGAAGAAAGATAAAGCAATTTATTACCTCAGCAAGAAGTTCACAGAGTATGAGCTGAAGTATTCATCGATAGAAAAGCTTAGTTGTGCCTTAGCTTAGACTGCTCGAAGGCTCAGATAAGACATATTGTACCACACGACGTGGTTGATTGCCAAGCTAGATCCCATCAAGTATATGTTGGAAGCACCCCCCTGTCAGGAAGAACAGCAAGATGGCAAGTTTTGTTGTCAGAGTACGACATTGTGTATGTGAGTCAGAAAGCTATAAAGGGCAGTGCAGTATTCGAGATCTTAGCAAGTCGGGCGGTTGAAAATTATGAGCCTTTGAATTTTGATTTCCCTAATGAAGACTTGACGTGTGTCTCGCAAGAAGATGGGATTCCCCCTAAGAAGAAAATATGGAAAATGTATTTTGATGGAGCATCTAATGCCGTGGGGCACGGGATTGCGCAGTGCTCATATCCGCAGAGGAAGATTATTATCCTTTCACTGCCAGATTGGATTTTGATTGTACAAACAATATCGCTAAATATGAAGCGTGTACTATGGGCCTTCGTGCTGCCGTAGACAGAAAGATCAAAACACTAAAAGTTTTCGAAGATTCAGCCTTAGTGATATACCAACTAAGGGGAGAATGGGAAACCTGAGATGCAAAGTTAATCTGATACTGAGAGCTCATACTGAGTTTGATAGAGGAATTCGAAGAAGTGAGTTTCAACTACTTCCCCCAAGAAGAAAACCGAATGGCGGATGCTTTAGCCACCTTATCGTCAATGTTTAAAGTAAATGAAGGGGATGAAGTTATGCCAATAAAGATGAGCATATACGAGTCTCCTGCCCACTGCCTGAGTATCGAAGAAGAAGTGGATGGCCACCCTTGGTATTACGATATCTTGGAATACATCAAAAGTCAATGGTATCCTAAACAAGCAACAGAAAATGATAAGAGGACTCTGAGAAGATTGGTAATGAGTTTTGTCCTAGATGGTGAGATTCTCTACAAGAAAGGGAAAGATCAGGTTCTATTGAGGTGTGTCGGGTCTGCCGAAGCTAGGAGAATCATTGAAGATGTCCACGAAGGGATATGTGCCACTCATGCCAATAGTTACATGCTTGCTAAACAGATTATGAGGGCAGGATATTATTAGTTAACGATGGAAAGAGATTGCATTAGTTATTCCGGAAGTTCCATAAATGTCAGATATATGCAGATAAGATTCATGTGCCTCCATCACCATTGCATGTCATTACTGCACCTTGACCATTTCCAATGTGGGGAATGGATATGATCGGGTCTATTACCCCTAAAGCTTCAAACGGACATCGTTTTATCCTAGTGGCCATAGATTACTTCACAAAGTGGGTGGAAGCCAATTCTTATGCTAACGTAACGAAGTCAGTGGTATGCAGATTCGTCAATAAGGAAATTATATGCCGGTATTTATTACCAGAGATAATCATTTCAGATAATGCTCTTAATCTGAACAATAAGAGGATGAGAGAAGTGTGTACTCAGTTCAAGATCAAGCATCACAATTCGGCACCTTATTGTCCGAAAATGAATGGGGCCATAGAAGCAACCAATAAGAACATCAAGAAGATCGTTGAAAAGATGATCGATGTGTACAAAGATTGGCATAAGATCTAGCCGTTTGCTCTTCACGCATACCGCACCTCGGTCTGTACGTCTACGAGTGCCACGCCATTTTCTTTGGTATATGGAATGGAGGTAGTGTTACCTATTGAGGTTGAAATCCCTTCCCTTCGTGTTTTGATAGAAGTTGGTTTAGAAGACGCAGAATCGGTTAGATCTCGCTATGAACAGTTGAATCTTATTGAAGAGAAAAGAATGAAAGCAATTTGCCATGGGTAGATGTATCAGAAAAGGATGATTCGAGCCCACAACAAGAAGGTTCATCCCAGACAGTTCAAGAAGGAGAGTTGGTACTGAGAAAAGTTCTCCCTGTAGTGAAGGATCCACAAGGGAAATGGGCTCCAAATTGCAAAGGGCCCTACATGGTAAAGAGAGTTTTTCCTGGAGGAGCACTGATTCTGACTCGGATAGAAGGGGATGACTTGAGAAATCCCGTGAATGCTGACGAATTGAAGAAGTATTATGCTTGAAGAAAAAAAAAAGAAAAAAGAAAAAAAAAGTATGATACTGTGCACATGAAAATTCGAATGATTTCGAATGTAAAAATGAAAATTATATACATTTATTTCCCCTGAGGATTGCTTTTCAATGAGACTATTCGTGCTTGATATGATTAATGGCCATCTTTCACACTCCTTTCACTAAGAAGAAATTATCCCTAGTCACGCCTTTGAGCCTTAGGAATTTTTTCTTTCTTTGAACCTTGATCAAGGATCACCCTCTACACTAGAGGGCAGATGCGAGGAAAAATAACCTCCCAAAAATATGGCGAAAAGAGCCATTGAAAAAAAAAAACATGTGAAATCAAAGAATGGCAAATGAAAGCCAAGAATGAAAGAAACAGATTCCAAAAAAGAAGAGGAAAGTCCAAAAAGGACGAATGTTTCAAGAATGAATCCTCCTCATGAAATGATTCTTGATCCAATTACCCTTAAACACATTTTGAGCCTATTTATCCTTTCTTTTCAAACCCAAACCTTGGCCTACATTACGTGCTTTTAAAAGTCTATTTTGATCAAGCATGGATATTCAATTTGAAGGGTTTTTTCTCAGAATTCATCCCACCTTTTGAATTGACATTTTTACCTTGGAAGCATTTAGAATTCTCAGATGTATGGTACAACCAAGAATATGTAAAAAGAGAGGTTTAAGTTGAAAACCCGCAAAGGGTGACTTAATTACCGAATGGGAGACACTTGGGTTGAAAACCCGCAAAGGGCGGCTCAAGAACTGATTAAGGATCTAATCAATGCTCCGTGTGAAGGGAGAGAAAGTATCAAAAAATCATAAGAAAGGGGAAAAACTCAGTCTGACGCAACTACGAAAGCCGAGAGATTACCAAAGTAAATTGCTCATTCAAGAGAAATTTCAGATGAACTAAAGAAGAAAGGGTCCAAGATATTCCGCATCTGGGGCATCTATAACCTACACTCTACATTTGTTTCTTGTATCCTTGATATTCACCTTTGTCATCTAAAACATTATTGCAATAAATTCTTGTTATCCCTTTTACGACTTTTGGTTGTTTCATACCTTCTTTCATACATTTTGCGATGCATTTTGATTGTTATTAAATATAATGATGTTTAGTAAACATAAAAATCTTTAAACAAAAAGATCTCAGTGTATTACTAAGGAGTAGATTTAAATTTTAGAAGAGGTTTGGAAACCACTAAAATTTGGAAACGCAACAGCACATCATGATGGGAAAAATTCACCAAGTACAGGTAAACAACAAATGTGTTGAAGACTCTGTCATGAAGTCAAAAAATTTGTGAATTTCAGTGAAGTCATAAACTGAGACTTTTTGACAATTTATCTTGATTGAAGGATCCTCAAGTGGGGGCATCAGTGAAAAGTTGAAGACTCCGTCATGAAGTCAGACAGTCTGTGAACCTCAAAGAAATCATGGATTAGAAATCATGAAAAAATCATTTGATTGTATTCATCCGTAGGGAACATACATCCTACAACCATTTGCAAAACATGTAATTTTCATCACTGCATTCGGCTAACATTGCAGGAATCATGAAAATTTTGCTTCCCCAAATCGAACTCGTTCTGCTTCCCAAATGAGTCGAGCCCCGAGACCACCGTCGAGGTATTTTATTTTTAAATCAAACTCGTTCTTCTTCCCAAATGAGTAGGACCCCGAGACCACCGTCGAGGTATTTTGTTTCTAAATCGAACTCGTTCTGCTTCTCAAATGAGTTAGACCCCGAGACCACCATCGAGGTATTTTATTTTTTTAATCGAACTCGTTCTGCTTCTTAAATGAGTTGAGCCCCGAGACCATCGTCGAGGTATTTTCCTTTTCAAATCGAACTTGTTTTATAAATGAGTCGAACCTAGGATTGACGTTAAGGCATTCCTTTTGTTTTTAAATCAAACTCGTTTTGCTCCTCAAATGTGTCGAGTCCCGAGATCACCATCGAGGTATTTCCCGTTTACACCCAACAAAGTTGACACCAAGACAAGATAAGGCTTCGAGGCCACCGTCGAGATATTTTCTTCTCTTGCAAATCGAACTCGTTTTCTTAAGACGGGTCGAGCCTTGATTAGTCAGGGAACTCAATTTAAGGACAAAATCTTCTATTTACAGCTTTTTTAGAAAAAAAAAATGATGAAATAAACAAAAATGAAGAATAAAGCAAACTCTCTTTCCTTTTTTCTTTACATGTGATTTCACTAACTGGACAAAATCATTATATATTTATCTTTGGCTGATTCCTGATTCTCAGCAATAGCCAAAAAGGGGCAGCTGTAGACACCTAATTTTGTTTGGGCCCCCTAAACCAAGAAAATTCTTCCTTGTACTTTTTTAGAATGCAGAAAATCTCTTCTCATCTCGCAGATGGTCCTCCAATACTTGTGATTCAGAGTTCAGCATGAAAAGTCAATCCAAAAAAAGTCAATCCAAAAAAAGTCAACTTCAAAAAAGTCAACCCCAAAAGTCAACCATTGAAAAAGTCAACCTTTAGTCAAAATCAAGATTTGAAGTTGAATTGAACAATGGAGAAATAATGTTGATAATCCAAGGTCTACAACAAAAGATATGGAGTTCGGAAGAGGGATTGCGAAAATTTCAGTGTAGGGGAAGCCCTAATTCGGCAACTTTGGGGAAAATGCTTAAATAATCAAATTGGTCGAAATTTGAGGTTCTAAATGGAATATACTTAATGACTACGGGTATTGAAAGTAGAGGTGGCAATTGGGCGAGTTCGGGCGGGTTCGGGTCGGGCTCATTCGGGTTCATGCTTATTCAGGTTCGGGTTTGTTCGGGTTCGGATCCGATCGGGTTCGGGTCCGATCGGGTTCAGATTTGATCGGGTTCAGGTCCGTTTGGGTTTGGACCTGTTCAGGTTCGGGTTCGGGTTTGTTTAACATCATTTTTATTTTATGTTAGATGCAATCATTTTTACATAATTTAAATATTTACTTTTAAAAATAAATTAAATATTTTATTATTATTTTTAAAAATAATCTTTTATTATAATATGATATTTTTAATTATATTTATTTATTAAAATCAATATTTGTTAGCACCAAAAGAAAAAATAATAATTTTTTATATAAAATAAAATTTTAAAATAATTTATTATAAAAAATATGATATATTATAAATTAATCTTCGTAATATTTAAAATAATTGATTTGATGAACTCGATTTCAACATGTAAATACATTATAATTTATATTCACTACAAAAAAAGAGACTTTTAGGGACGAACCCTGGCATTCAACTTTGAGGCCTAAACGGGCTTGGACTACCCATTTACAAATATGGGCGTGCTTGGGCAGAATTTGAGGCCTATATTTCGGATCGGTCTGAGCTTGGGCAAGTGAATATGGTGTTGATACCATACCTAAACCCAGCCCGAACCCGGCCTGACCCGACCCATGAGCACCTCTATACCAAGTGAACCAATCTTGAATTTTGATATGATATGTTACTAAAAATAAATTATATCTTAAATTATATCAAGTGTAATAAAATAATAATAATTTAAAAAATACTTATCCAAAATAAAATAAATAATAAATTAATTACAAAATTAAATTAGCTAATTATGTTATATACTTTTAAATTATAAAAAGACATAATACTTTTATAAATCAATATTTGATGACTTAATTTAATAAAGTGCCTAATAAAACTATATATATGTTGCAAAGAGCAACACATTTTTTTAGAAGTAGTTTTTATCTATTTTTTAATATAAGAAATACTATTATACTAGAGATAAATTAAAATGAATGAATTGCTGTTAATTAATTTTAATATATAGAAAATACTATTATACTATTATAAGGGTGCTCTTAAAATAACATAAATAAAAGACAAGTAATATTTTATGTAAAAAAAAATTCACATTTCTAAAATCTTTATGAGTTTAGAATCTTTAGATAGTAGATTCATCAAGATATGGGACATTAAAGTTATAAGTACAAAATATAATTTTATTTTTGATAAAATTATTATTTTATCATATATATATATATATAAAATATAAATTAATTTTTAATTAAATTATTAAAAAAGAGATTAGAATAAAATTGATAAATAAAGTTCTTGCTTTATAAAAAATTATTTAATTACAATTTGAAAATTTTTATTTTTAGTATTAAATTCGAATTCGGGTTCTGGTCGGGCTCGGGCTTGGGTATTTTCAGGTTTAGGTTTTTCGAGTTCGACTTTTTTCGGGTTCGAGTCATTTCGGGTTTGGGCCCTTTCGGGTTCAGGTAATTTTGGGCTCAAGCCGTTTCGGGTTCAGGTTTTTTCGGGTTTGGGTTTTTGACTTTTTGGTCAAATCGAATTTAGGCGGGTTCGGATTTCAATTTTTCTGGGAAGATTTTCAGGTTTGGGTTCATTTTTCCACCTCTAATTGGAAGGGCCAATTGAAAGCAGAACCAAAGTAAGAGTCAATTTGGAAGGAAAACCTGAAATTAAGGTTTTGGGTAAAAAGGGTAAATTTTGTAAATTTGGGGAAAACTATAAAGATTGCCCAATTCGATGAAATGGAAGCCCCCAGCTGATAAAGAATGAGTAAACAAGGATAGCCCAAGGCCCAGTTTGAAGTGAATCCAAAGGAATAGCCAATTAGAGCAAAAACGAAAAAAATGAGAAAATTTTCGAGTTTGAAAAAAGGAAAACTAAATCGGATGGGAATTTAATTGTAACAATTGGGCATTTTTGGACCAACTCAAATTCAATATATGTAAAAGGTATTAGAAAAAGAAAATCTGGAAATCGGACCCGTTTCGAGTAAAAACGAGGCTTTGGAGGTAGAAGGGCAATATTGGAAAATCCCAAAGATAATTTCAAGAAAAATAGCAAACGAGCTCCAAAAATTATGAAAACTTGCAATTCTGAGTTTTATAATTTTTGGAAGAGATCGGTGAAGAAAAATCCGAAATTGGAGTTCAAATAAAAAAGGTGAATTTCAGGTGCACTAAGTCGAAATTCCAGAAGAAAATTCCGGGAAAAATAGGAAACGAGCTCAAAAAATTCTGAAAATTTTTAGATCCCAATTTTATATTTTTTAGAAGAGATTAGTGAAGAAAAATTCAGAAACGGAGTTCAAATGAAAAAGGTGAATTGCGGGTGCACTAAGCGGAAAATCCAAGAGAAAATTTTAGGAAAAATAGGAAACGAGCTCGAAATTTTTTGAAAATCTCTAGATCTCAATATTATATTTAATTGGATGAATTGGAGAAATAAAAATCAGATTTGGGGTCTGTTTGCAATAAAATCAAGTTTGGGGGCCAAAATGCTATTTTATCGAAGAAACCGAAAAAGACCAATTTTGTAAAATTAAAAGGTGAAAAAAAATAAAGGAAATTCTAGAACATACCAGCCCTTGGCTGGCCATACATAGGGGAAGGGTGGGGATTTAATTCATTTCATCAAGTTGTCCATATCAAGCTACAAGATGTCATTTTTACTATCTTGAAATGTCCTTGCTCATCCAATGGCCTAAGTACCTTATGAAAAGATGAGTACATCCTTGAATGGCCAAGATCAAATTGCAAGATGATATTTTTATTGTCATCCAAATTTCCTCATCTAATGGCCAATATTGGTGAAAAAAAGAGATGAGCACAAGTCATCCAATGGTTGGAAATGCATGTAGCCAAATAAATATCCTTGCACATCCAATGGTTTAGGCACCTTATGAAAGATGAGTACATCCTTGAATGGATAAGATCAATTGGCATAATGACATTTTTATTGTCATGAGAATATCTGGGATCCAAGGCCTTAGATGGTGTAGGAGGATTAAAAGAATTAATCTCCACCATTCACCAACACCAAGGGGTGGCCGGCCAAGCCTATTAACAAAGGGAGTTTTCATTTTTTTTTTTCAAACACAAGTTGGCTGATTTGAAAAAGGGCAGTAGCTAAAACCTTTGAAAAAAAAAAGATTTTTGAAAGAAAAGAAAGAAAGTTTTTGCTAAGGTAGGCATTCCTCTTTGGTTCTTACATTTTTTCTTTCTTCTTCTTCATGTTATTCTTTATTTTTTTCATGTGATTTCCTACTATTTTCTTCGCTTAATAAAGGTTTTATGAAAGCTTTCTTGTTGTTCTTGCTTTTTCAAAACAAAAATAAAACAATGGTTAGGCTCCATGATCTTGATAAGAATCATGTGATAATGGTTAGGGTGGGCTTTGTCCAATATACCAACCATGGAGTTCATTTCCATATTTTTATTTTATTTTATTTTATTTATTTGCTACTTTAACTTGCTTATTTCTATTATTATTTATTTTCATATGTATTTATTATTTTTGCTAACCATTTTGTTCTTTTGGTTCATGCCATACTTTTACATCTTGTGGCTATTTGTCATGTAGTTTAGATTTTTTGCCATGCTCTCTAGGCCATTCGGCCAACATGCATCTTTTAGGCCTCTAGATCATTTTTCATAACGTCTAGACATTTAGGTCATTTTCATATGTGATGCACCCAAAAGAGTGTATCTTATTTAACCTTGCACTAAAAAGATCAATTGTAAGTATAGTAGTTAGCAAGGGTCGAGTCCTCAGGGATTGGGTTTTAGTTTATAAGTTGATAGTTTAAAACTTAAATTCAAGAACAATAAAAGAAAAGGGGTTTTTGAAATCAGATTTAAACTAAAGTAAATAATAAGAATAAGATGCAAGGCGGTATAACCAGCCAATAAAAATATATATACTAAATTAGGCGGTATAACCAGCCAATAAAAATATATATACTAAATTAGGCGGTATAACCAGCCAATAAAAATAAAACAAAGTTAATATACAAATTAGGCGGTATAACCAGCCAATAAAAATAAATATACTTTTAAAAATAAGCAAACTAGAAAAGTAAGAAAACAAGTAAGTAAGAAGAATCAAATATGAAAAATATGGTTAAGGTTTCATTCTCCACCACTAGACATCATTAAGAATCAATTTCAGATCTATCAATATCAACCAACTATCAAAGTTAACAACCGTAGATAACAACAAGCTCTGTTATCCCAATCTTTCCTTAGTTTGTCGTTAAATAGAACAAGCTCTCTATTTAATCTCTAACCATTAAACAACCTAGAATAAGCTCTCTAAATTCAATTTAATGGCAGCTTTATGATGAGAAAGATAGGTTGATCTAAGCAACAAACACATAAGCTCGGATTGTTCAACTTAGGTTATGTTCCACTTTGCAATTATTGAAAACTTGACCATAATCATTAATCACAAATTGCCACTTATGAATAGGAAATCAAGACAATTACACGGATCAAGACTCCTAGACTAGCAATAGATAATTATCAAGATCTATCTAGTTGTACACCTAAATAAATCAAGACAACATCATGAACAATTCTTGTAGAAGAACATAAGCAACTTTGATAGAAAATTAATGATAGATAGAATCTGAAAATCAATCACAAAACATGTCTAGGGCTTTGAAATCACCCTTAACCAAATAGAAGTTTAGCCTAGCATAGGCATTGTAAACATAAACATAAAATTAAAGAAAATCTAAGAAGAAAATAAAAGAAAGAAAGAAGAAGAGGAAGAATATTAATTATCCAACCTCTTGCTCTCTCTAAAGAAAAAGAAAACTAGAGAAAAGAAAGAAGAAGAAAACTTAGAGAATTTTATTAAAATGGCTAATATCCTACCTATGTACATTATGATCCCTTACAATCATCCAAGGCCCTCTATTTATACACATTTTGGAGGGCTAAATGACAAGAGACAAGCTTTACAAATTTCAAAGGTAGGTATATGACGATTTTGATCAGCCAACTTGATGGTCGATTTCGTCAATATTGAAGGCCTGATCTGATCACATGGTATTCTAGAAAAAGGTTCCCCTATCAGTTACGGAACCATAGCCGTTGGAATCAGCTCATTTGCTGATGTGGTTAAGCAGATATGGGCAAAATACGAAAACATGTCAGCACAGATGTCATTACACATCAGCCACCTTGATGGTCGATTTATTCAATATTGGAGGCCTGATCTGATCACATGGTCTTCTAGACAAAGATTCCCCTATCAGTTACGGAACCATAACCATTGGAATCAGCTCATTTGCTGATGTGGATAAGAAGATACGGGCATAATACGAAAACATGTCAGCACAGACATCATTGCACATCAGCCAACTTGATGGTCGATTTCGCTAGGGAAAACGACTCCGTTTTAAGAAGTGTAAAACATGAAAAAGATAGATATGCCTCTTAGCTTTGCATGGATACAAATTTCAGCCTTATTGCTTCAGTGAAACTCGAGATATAGCTGATATGGAAAAAGTTGTCGGAACTGAAACTGAACTGGATTTGCCCTTAATTCTAGTAATCTGAAATCACTCAAAGAAACTTGTGAAAAACACCAAAATACATAAAAATATAAAAGATCATAAACACAATTAGACTAAACAATAATAACTCGTATTTGACACAAAACATTAATAAAACATAACTAAAAACTATATAATTATACGAGTTATCACACCCCCACACTTAGATTGTTGCTAGTCCCTAGCAACGACTCAATAAAAATAAAATAAGAAAATCTAATCTAATCCATTTTCGTAGGAAATCACGGTGGCACTTAGCATGTGACACAAGCCTTTAAACCCCTAGGTGTCCCTAGTGGACGAGTTTAGTCTCGTGAGGGTTTACTAGAACGATACCCACAAACATTGAAAAATTAAAATATAAATAAACTTCATATAAATAAACTACATATACTAAAAATATTTACTCCTAATCCTTTCAATACAAATTAGAGACAATCTTTGAACAAGTCTTATAAACTAATCAATAGCTTAAAGAATTTCACAAAAAATCATGCTTGAATGTAAATTGTTTGAGTTAAGCCAATATTAACATAACATATCTCAATCAAAATAGTGCATGTTCAAATTTAATCTCAACTTCTCACATGGGATACCCTCATGATTTTCACTCTTTAAAGTAGTGGTGAAGTGTTTACACTCAATCAATCTCATGAAAACAGTTCTACCATATTCTTGCTTGTCCACCTATTCTCCACTATTTAGATCATACAACTTCATGAATCAAGAGGTCTTTAATCAAGGTTGTAATGGGGCCAAGGGGTTTGTAATGTGGTTGAAGAACAAAAGGATAACGATATCACAAAGGTTCCAAAGAGTTCATAAAGTTTAGAGACATAATAAGATCATACAAAGAAACTTATCAAAACTCTTTACAAGTACATAGCCACCTAGGCCGGATATTCATGTTGGGCCTTTTCTTCATTCTAAACAACTTTGTAACATCTTTTTCTTTTTCCACAAATTCAAGAGATGATTCATTTTTTTTTTTTTACATAGGAATGTATTCGCCAGTATTCCATTTCTTTTTCTCTTGACTTTTCTTTTCTTTTCCCCCCACACTTATTTCTTGTTTCTAACCCAAATTTTTAACTAAAAATATCCCTTGTTTTTTTGCAATATGTCTCAAAATATATAATCCATCTTTAGAACAAGGGTAAGGATATAAGTATATTTAGGCTAGGTGTAAGTTGTGGTTACCAATAAAACATCATATTTAATGTAGGCTCAAATTGGCTCACTAGTGGGGATGTTCTCTTAGAACATTAATAATGGATGGCTGTTTGGCTCTGGTTATAATCCTAATGCCTCTATCATATTCATGTTGTCACATGTATCAATATAGTCTCAAACGGTTTAAAGCAAGTTCTAGAGAATCATGTAATCATAAGAGCACTCAAGAAAGAAATTAGATTGATTTGTATAATGCATCAATCATTATAGGCTCAAAAACTCACAAGGATGATTATACAAGTCAGATTAAGTCTAAACATGCTTCTTTCTCAATCAACATATCATATTAACATTGGCTCATAAAAAGAAAATGATATCAAGCTCAATTCTCATGAAAATCTTCTCACTAATAACTCTGTTTTAGACTTATGCAATTCATATCTCATCATTGTATTAAAAAGGAACTAAAACACACTAAAAATTATAATAAAGACTCAAAAAAAAAAAATAGTAGACAAAAATAAAAGAAATCCTAAATCATTCCCCCCACACTTAATTCTTACATTGTCCTCAATGTAAGTCTATTAACCCAAATGAAAGAATCATGTGTAAGAGAAAAGAACTAATAACATAAGAATAGGAACAACTAAGACTCAAAACAAAACAAACTCATGCAACCTAAATAATCCTAAAATACTAAACAGAAATTAACAAGTAAACATAAAAAATAAAAATAAAAACAATAAAAAGAAAAAATAATAAAAGAAAAGAAAAAGGAAAAGAAAGAGAAAGAGAAAGCAAATCTGAATATGGAAGGTTGGCAATTTCTTCTTTAATTGGGTTGCCTTCCCAATTAACACTTGAGTTAATGTTTTGAACCTAACCAACACCCCTTCTTGGCTTTTTAGGCTTGTCAGGCTCATACATGAAATTTTCCAAATTAATGCGTTTGAGAGGAAGCTTTCTTTGCACAACAGTGGATGCATTCTCCATTACAAGTATTATTCCATCATTCTTTGTGGTGCATATCTCATCGAGGAATGGAGCATATTTTGATACTTGTTGAATGGCATCCACAAACAAGTTGTTTAAGGTTTCTGGCATGTGTTGTTCATGTTCTTCCTCCATGAACTTTGCAAATCTACTAGGAAAAGGTGGAGAAGAAACATTAGTAAAAAGTGGAACCTTAAACGTTACCTCAGGTGCCGAAATACTCTTATTTGGATTTGTGGCTTCATTATCCTCAAGAATAGAATCCATCTCTAATTTTGTCTCATCCTCATCTTGTTCCTCATTCCTCAAGGTCACAATCGTAGCATTCTCCTTTGGGTTAATCATCGTTTGGGCAGGGAGTTCTTCAGATCTTTGTGCTACCCATCCCACCATACTACTAGTCAATTGGATCATTTGCTTTTCCAAACTCTGGATGCTTGCCCTTGTTTCCTGTTGAAATTGCAATGTATCAGTAACAAGAGAATAGACAAGATCTTCTAAAGAAGTACCTGAGTTTTGAGTCATATGTGGTGGTTGAAAAAGATCTGGTTCTTGGGACCATGATTGATTGAAGCTAGATGGATGAGTGTAATTGGCATAAGGATCTACTTCTTGGTAATTTTCCGAATAGCCATAAGTAGTATGATCCCACCATCCCTCATGGTAAGTGTTTGAGTAATGATCATACTGTTGGTCTTGGAACACTTGATGGCCTTGACATCCTCCCATGGCCAATTGTTGAACTAGGGAAGTGAGATTGGCTTGTTGATTCTCCATGTTCATGTATGCCACCAACTCTTCAAGTGTTAGATTGTTCAATTCCATTGTTTTTTTTTTTTTTTTTTTTTCAAAATTTGATAAGAAAAACTTGTATGTACAAGAAAATAAAACTAATTAGAACTGAAAATAAGAATAAACCAAGTAACAAATAAACTAAAGAAAGCAATCCCCGGCAACGGCGCCAAAAATTTGATGCACCCAAAAGAGTGTATCTTATTTAACCTTGCACTAAAAAGATCAATTGTAAGTATAGTAGTTAGCAAGGGTCGAGTCCTCAGGGATTGGGTTTTAGTTTATAAGTTGATAGTTTAAAACTTAAATTCAAGAACAATAAAAGAAAAGGGGTTTTTGAAATCAGATTTAAACTAAAGTAAATAATAAGAATAAGATGCAAGGCGGTATAACCAGCCAATAAAAATATATATACTAAATTAGGCGGTATAACCAGCCAATAAAAATATATATACTAAATTAGGCGGTATAACCAGCCAATAAAAATAAAACAAAGTTAATATACAAATTAGGCGGTATAACCAGCCAATAAAAATAAATATACTTTTAAAAATAAGCAAACTAGAAAAGTAAGAAAACAAGTAAGTAAGAAGAATCAAATATGAAAAATATGGTTAAGGTTTCATTCTCCACCACTAGACATCATTAAGAATCAATTTCAGATCTATCAATATCAACCAACTATCAAAGTTAACAACCGTAGATAACAACAAGCTCTGTTATCCCAATCTTTCCTTAGTTTGTCGTTAAATAGAACAAGCTCTCTATTTAATCTCTAACCATTAAACAACCTAGAATAAGCTCTCTAAATTCAATTTAATGGCAGCTTTATGATGAGAAAGATAGGTTGATCTAAGCAACAAACACATAAGCTCGGATTGTTCAACTTAGGTTATGTTCCACTTTGCAATTATTGAAAACTTGACCATAATCATTAATCACAAATTGCCACTTATGAATAGGAAATCAAGACAATTACACGGATCAAGACTCCTAGACTAGCAATAGATAATTATCAAGATCTATCTAGTTGTACACCTAAATAAATCAAGACAACATCATGAACAATTCTTGTAGAAGAACATAAGCAACTTTGATAGAAAATTAATGATAGATAGAATCTGAAAATCAATCACAAAACATGTCTAGGGCTTTGAAATCACCCTTAACCAAATAGAAGTTTAGCCTAGCATAGGCATTGTAAACATAAACATAAAATTAAAGAAAATCTAAGAAGAAAATAAAAGAAAGAAAGAAGAAGAGGAAGAATATTAATTATCCAACCTCTTGCTCTCTCTAAAGAAAAAGAAAACTAGAGAAAAGAAAGAAGAAGAAAACTTAGAGAATTTTATTAAAATGGCTAATATCCTACCTATGTACAATATGATCCCTTACAATCATCCAAGGCCCTCTATTTATACACATTTTGGAGGGCTAAATGACAAGAGACAAGCTTTACAAATTTCAAAGGTAGGTATATGACGATTTTGATCAGCCAACTTGATGGTCGATTTCGTCAATATTGAAGGCCTGATCTGATCACATGGTATTCTAGAAAAAGGTTCCCCTATCAGTTACGGAACCATAGCCGTTGGAATCAGCTCATTTGCTGATGTGGTTAAGCAGATATGGGCAAAATACGAAAACATGTCAGCACAGATGTCATTACACATCAGCCACCTTGATGGTCGATTTATTCAATATTGGAGGCCTGATCTGATCACATGGTCTTCTAGACAAAGGTTCCCCTATCAGTTACGGAACCATAGCCATTGGAATCAGCTCATTTGCTGATGTGGATAAGAAGATACGGGCATAATACGAAAACATGTCAGCACAGACATCATTGCACATCAGCCAACTTGATGGTCGATTTCGCTAGGGAAAACGACTCCGTTTTAAGAAGTGTAAAACATGAAAAAGATAGATATGCCTCTTAGCTTTGCATGGATACAAATTTCAGCCTTATTGCTTCAGTGAAACTCGAGATATAGCTGATATGGCAAAAGGTGTCGGAACTGAAACTGAACTGGATTTGCCCTTAATTCTAGTAATCTGAAATCACTCAAAGAAACTTGTGAAAAACACCAAAATACATAAAAATATAAAAGATCATAAACACAATTAGACTAAACAATAATAACTCGTATTTGACACAAAACATTAATAAAACATAACTAAAAACTATATAATTATACGAGTTATCAATATGCTATGTCATTTTACATGTCATTTAAGTTTTAGGTCATTTTTTTTTTTTATCTATGTCATTTTACATGTCATTTAGACATTTAGGCCATTTTCATATGCTATGTCATTTTACATTTCATTTAGACATTTAGGCCATTTTCATATGCTAGGTCATCTTCCATGCCATTTAAGCTTTAGGCCATTTTCATATGCTATGTCATTTTACATTTCATTTAGACATTTAGGCCATTTTCATATGCTAGGTCATATTTCATGACATTTAAGCTTTAGGCAATTTTCATATACTATGTCATTTTACATTTCATTTAGACATTTAGGCCATTTTCATATGCTATGTCATTTTACTTGTCATTTAAGTTTTAGGTCATGCTATGTCATTTTACATTTCATTTAGACATTTAGGCCATTTTCATATGCTATGCCATTTTACATGTTATTTAAGCATCATTATTCCATGTCATTTGCCATGTCATTTTACACACTAGGTCATGCATATTCCATGTAATTTATTTCGTGCATTTTGGCATTTCCCACTTGATTTTTGACTTAAGCCAATCAATGGCTCAAAGCCAAGCTTTAATGAGCATACTTGTGGAAAATTAAAACTTGTCAAGTTGGATTTTCTAACTTTATGATTTTTTCTCATTAGGCAATCCTTGTTCAAATTTTTAGAAATTTTTACCACTGGTTGTAGGACCTTATAGGAGTCTCTACTATTTTTATTCTGATTTTTGGACATTTTATCAAAGGTTTAAAAATATTTTTTGGTTAAGCAGTTTTTTACTCACTATTCTGTCTTTCATGAATTTTCGGGTAGGTCATCCTTAGTACAAAATTTAAGCTGATTTTTTACCATAGAGGTCGAAATGTTCTAAGTCTCCATAATTTTTTCAAATTTTTTTTAAATTTTTTAGAAGGGTAAAAAAATCGGTTTCCAAAACTGGTCAAAAAAGTTAGATTTGTTTAAGAACTAATAGTTTTCTGTTTTGTTCAAGGCATTAAAGAGGGGGCTAATTTAAAACATTAGTAGCTATCTTAGGTTAATTTCCAAATCATTTTAATCCTAAAATTTTATTTTACAAAAGTCGGGTCAAGATTGGTCAACCTCGGGTTACAAAATTAGGAAAAATTAGAGCCTTTTAAAGGGTGTTTTCGGCCAAGTATTATTTTATCCAAAATTTCTGATTTTTTTAATCCGGGTCTAAAATTCGAGTTAGAAAATCCCACTTAGGTCTCTACCAAAGGTAGTCGGATGTCTTTTTAGATATACGAATATCCTTATTTTGTGGGAGAAATACATTTCCATGCATTTGCATTCTTCATATTCATGCATATTTTATATGGTTATATAAATTCCATATATATATATATATGAATATTCCATAGTGATGTCATTGCTTTGATTTAGATTTTATGTTTTCATTTTGATTATGGCATAATTATGAATATGTTTGCCATTTAATTTAGATTTTTGCTATGTCATATAGATTTTTAATATGTCATCTAGGTTTTATCATGTCATTAATTCTTGCCATTTAATTTAGATTTTTGCTATGTCTTAGATTCTACCATGTCATTTAGATTATGCCATGTCATTAATCCATATGTCATGTCATTCATTCATATGCCATGTCATTAGTAGTAATTTGCATATTCATAACTATCTCTTTTAAATGATTTTAATGTAATAAAAATAATGATTTTCAATAAATAAAGTTATTCTCGAATTAAAATAATTCATGAGTTCTCCTCCGGGTTGCTGGGAGGACATCATCAATTATCATTAATAACGTAATATCTTTTTTTCAAAACTAGAATGATTCAAAAAAATTTCCAAATAAATAAAAATTTCTATATTTTGCCGAGTTTGCCGGAGAATGTAGGAAAATTTTGAATTAATAAATTCCGAATCATTTTCAAATCAAGTGGAATTATTTTTTTTTTTAAATGAGAATTATTTTTAAATTCCAATTTCAAAACCGACTTTTTTATCAAGACTCGAGATAACACATGATTAACAAGGTACCGTTTTACACGGGCGTTGCGGGGGTGCTAATCCTTCCCCCCGCGTAACCGACTTTCGAACCCGCTTTTTTTATTTTCTTTGGTTTAAATCGTAGATTTCAAAATTGGTTTTAAAAAATGTTTTAATTAATTTTAAAATGTTTTACAAAACCGATTAATAGGTGGCCAATCACACCTAGCCAAAAAAGATTGGTGGCGACTCCATTTCTTTTTCGAGGTCGTTTTCAAACCCTCATTTTAATTTCAATAGGAATTAAGTCGTCTTTTCCTTTGTTGCTTTTCCTCACCTCACTCGAACGGGTCCCCCGGATCACTTTTCGACACTAAGCAATAAACACATAAACATGAATTTATTCAACTTATGTTGTGTTCCACTTTGCAATTAGCGAAAACTTGACCATAATCATTGATCAAAAATTGCCACTATTGAATAGAAATCAACACAAGCTACGTATCAAGACGCCTAAACTAGCATTAGATAATTATCAAGATATATCTAGTGTGCACCCTAAACAAATCAAGATAAAAATCATAAACAATTCATGTTAAAAAAAAAAAACAACTTTGATAGAAAACTAACATATGATAGAATCTGAAAATTAATTACATAACATGTCTAGGGCTTTAAAATCACCCTTAACCAAAGAAAAGTTTAGCCTTGCATAGGCATTGTTAACATAAACATAGAATTAAAAAGAAAATAAGAAGAAAACTAAAGAAAGAAAGAAGAAGAAGAATATTAATTATTTAGCCTCTTGCTCTCTCAAACAAAGAAGAAAACAGAAACTAAAAGCTTGTAGAAGTGTGTATTCGGCAGCCCCCCTTGTTCTCTATTTATAGGCAACATGTAGGGCATCAATTAATGAGTTGCGGCTCTTTTATTTTTCTCCTTGCTGACTTTGCGGCTAGGTTTTCCTTTATAAGGAAAGGTGGCTGGCGGCTAGGGTAGAAAATATGTTGATTTGTGGCTGACTTAGTGTGTTTTAAGGAAAGAAACAAGACTTGGCAGCCAAGTTTGAATAAAGTAGGAAAGTCTTAGTCAAAGCACTCTTTAATAAGGAAAGATTACAAGTTTGCAGCCAAAGTAAGTGTAAGGAAGGAAAGTCTTGACTGATTTAAATCTCCTACTTTGACAAGGATTAGCTTTAATAAAAGATTCTTGCAATTAATGCAATTAATTCAAGTTGACAGCCACTAATCCTATATTGACTAGGAGATGCCGCCAGTTCTTATTTAACTAAGAAAAACATGTAATCAGGTAGGGTATTTAAAGGAAGAATTAGGGCATCCCATAATAGTGCAAAAGAAAGGTGACAGCTACACTTTTGTAGTCTCAAAAACTTCACCCGCTAGGGCTTATTTGGCTATGGGAGTGGGTTTTCCAACTAGGGTTTTTTAGGGATAACTGGTATATGATCAACCAATAGTTTATTTATGGAAAGTTTAGGTTAGGTTTAGCCACATAGTGTCTCCTTGATAGACAGTCAGCTTTCCTTTGTGTTAGAAGCTTCATTTCTTGTCCAAATTCACTCTTTTCAACTCTCTAGCAATGTTTAGCTTCCAAAACACCTACAAAACACAAAACCATGATAAACTATCAAGGATTTCAAGGAACTAAGCATAAAATATAAGGAATTGATAAATGAAATACATGAATTTAAGCACTTATCAGTTGCGACTCTTTCCTTGTTCTCCTTGCTGACTTGCTGCTTGGGTTAGGGTAATAAGGAAAGTTGGCTGACTTGCTTGATATGTTTATAGAAAGATACAAGACTTGGCAGCCAAGGTTTAATTACATAAGGAAAGAAAGGTTTACTTGCAGCCAAAGGACTCTTAAACAAGGAAAGATGCTTTATTTGCAGCCAAAGCATATAGAAATAAGGAAAGTCATAGCTGATTTAAATCTCCTACTTTGACAAGGATTAGCTTTAAGGAAAGATTCTTGCAATTAATGCAAGTTGACAGTCACTAAACCTACTTTGACAAGAAAAGACATATATTTCAGCTAGGGTATTTATCAAAGAATAAATTAAAGCATCCCTTGCATGATAAATTAAATGAGACGGCTGAACTTTTTCTAGGTCAAATAAAAGCTATCGCTAGCCCTCTTTTAGTTGTGGAAATGGTTTTTCCAACTAGGATTTTTATGGATAAAGAGTATATGATAAGCCACTAGTTTATTTATGGAAGGTTTAGGTTAGGTTTAGCCACATAGTGTCTCCTTGATGGGCAGTCAGCTTTTCTTTTTGCTTGAAGCTTCATTTCTTGTCCAAATTCATTCTTTTCAACTCCATAGTAATCCTTATCATCCAAAACACCTACAAAACACAAAACCATAGTAAACTATCAAGGATTTCAAGGAACTAAGCATAAAATATAAGGAATTGATATATGAAAATACATGAATTTAAACACTTATCACATTAGGAGTATATGCCAATTCAATAATACTCAAATACCGTACAGGTCTTAATTAATCAAACACATTGATTAACCTGAATATTCACGTCTTGAACATTCACACCTGGCTACATAGGTTTAATTCATGTATGTGTGGTCATACATGTTCAGTAAATCACACATCACCTTATCTTGATTCTCTTAATCAAGGCGACCAATATGCTCAAGTTGTCACATGTTTGGAAGATTTGACTCCCACTTGAATAAGTATACTCTCATTTCAAGACAACAAATGTCCATTCCTTTAAACAACAAATGTTTATTCCTCAAGACGACAAATGTCTAAACTTATTCTCTTGAGCAGTCTCATCTCTATTCTTACACAAAGAATAGAGGCAGATTGTTCGTGTGAGCGAACCAATCCTCTACCTATGTTTGACATATAATTTTCATTTGTTGTGAAACATATAGAATATGCATAGAATTGTATTAAACTCATAAAACACAATTCATTCATTCAATCATAATAAGGTACAAGTACATGACATCAAGAAGTTCATCCAAACGAATTATAATCTAAGGAGACCCATTGCCCTAACATGTTTGGCAAACAAGATTGGTGGTATTGTTTTAGTTAAAGGATCTGCCACCATCTTATCTGTAGAGATGTATTCCATTTGAACTTCTTTCCCTTCAATTGCATCTCTCATAAAGTTATACTTTATCCCTATATGCTTGGTCTTTCCATGATATTTCGGATCCTTAATATAAGCCAAAGCAGCCATGCTATCACAAAAGATAGTGGTTGGCTTATCATTAGGTGCTACAACACCTAAGTGACCAAGAAAACAACCAAGCCACAAGGCTTCTTGCACAGCAACTAATTGTTGGATTTCGACTTATGAAATCCGAGATCATTGGGAAGAGTTCAGGTCACTTACTTGTCTTCCTATGCAATGCTCACTTGTTGTGGATATGAGTAATGAACTCAATCGAATGGCTAGGGCACTCTTGTAATCAACTAGTTAAGGTAACTACAAGAACCGTTCCACAACCTATCTTGCTCGTCCAAACCAGAATGCTTTATACCTTGCTTCTTGATAATCCAAGCAATCAAGAACTCCTCACTCACTAGCAATTGCACTTAGCAATCTGCCTCTCAATTGTATCTTACACAATTGTCTGATTATTGGTTCTCTTGTGTGTGTGTCTTGGCCGAATCCCTCTCCTATTTATAGCCTCTCATGGGTTGCTTCTGAAAGGGTTAAAGGACACAACCCTTTCAAGGTCAGCACCCTTCATTTGGACACAATGGTTCGGTCAACAGAACTATTCCCTTCCAAATGAACATATCTATTCGGCTAATAGGCGGGAACCTCTCCACCAGAAACAACATGATGTTTCGGTCACATGTGGCAGCCACATGATGAATGATGTCACATGTCACAATCCCATTGGTGACACTTGTGCATGATGGTGATGATGTGTCACACCTATGTGCCACATCATCTAGCCCATCTAGCTACCACTAACTAGTGTCACTCCACCTCATAGAGTGTCACTCACCTAGCTACCCTTTAGCTACATATCCAAATCCGGAACCTTGCCTTCAATATCGCACACATAGGCTAAATAGCCTGACAGCCACTGTTTAACAACTTCTCAGCTTTTAAGACCGATATCATTCTTGCTATATTCATACTCCGATCTCCCCGATATTTTAAAACTAATTTTCTTGATCTCTGGAAGGTAATAACCTTCTCGAAACAATCTAACACCGCATAATTGGCAGCTAGCCAAGCATGCCCAGTATCACATCAAATTCTAGTATATCTAGTATCACTAGATCGGCTATGAATATCTCCCCGCCAATCTCTATATCACACCCTTTCAAAACTCGACTAACTGCATACTCTACCCCGACAGGTGTTGAAACTATTCAAGGTTCATTTAACTCACTAACATCTCTAAGCAAAATATCCGCAAACTGCGGGCAAATAAATGAATGGGTAGCACCCGGATCAAATAAAGCATGTGCATGCTGTAAATAAACCATAATAATACATATCACAACTGCATTGGATGCCTAGGCATCCCTAGGTGTCAATGCAAAAACTCGAGCCTACCTTCTGTCGTCTGACGTCTGTCCCCTACCGACAGATTGCTGTCTCCGGCCCTAAGTACCTCTACCAGCCTGTTGTGCGACTAATCTTGTTGACTTCCTTGGTGCAGCTGTAGTTGGGAGTGGAGCTTCTACTGGTGGAAGTGAGCCAGAACCCAATGGGCAGTCTTTCCTCATGTGTCCCGATTTACCGCATCTAAAACATAGATCTCCAACATACGCCTCTATGTCGGTGTCCATAAATCTGACATAATGGGGTAGAAGCTCCCCCAGTAGTAGTAGCAGCTGATGTACTCTGAGGGCGACCACCAGGTCTATGCTGACTGTTCTGACCCCCATCCCTCTATACACCACTAGTAGATGCCTTTCCTCTAGACACGACACCACCAACTGGCCCCGATGACCCTATCATCCTAGAACCCTGTCCACCAAATCTGGCCTCTTTTGTGGGTCTCTATCACTCTGCCTATCTCGGGCTCGCTGCTCGAACCTCAGAGAAGAATTTAGTACCTCAGCATATGTAGATGTCTCTGTCAACTGACCTAAACAAATACTCCCGAAGACCATCCACAAACCTCTTAGCTCTATCATACTCGGTGGGTATCAACTGTGACGCGTATACAAAAAGATCAGAAAATCGAATATCATAATCAGTCACATCATGGTCTCTGTCTGCTTGAGCTGCTCGAATTCGTGAGCCTTAGCCTCGTGAACACTCTGTGGTAAGAACCTATGAAGAAACTCAGTACAAAATTTTGGCCACGCTAATGGAGGATCAGTAGCTCATCGTCTCTTAAGCAAGGTCGTATACCACTTCCAGCTATACTTCTAAGCTGAAAACTGACTAACTCCACAGATCGAACCGGAGAACATCCCAATGATATGAACATCTACTGCGTTGATCCAAAAAGTCATTGGGATCTGCATTAGCATCATTCCCTGTAAACAAAGGTGGTTGATTCTTCTTAAAGTCAGATAACGAAACCTGAAGGTATCCCTTTGGTCGGCCCTGCTCTGACTCTATCGGTGCAGCTGCCGACTGTGGCTGTGGCTGTGCCTGCTGGGCCTGATCTAGTTTCATTTGTTTCTCTGCCACAACCTGTGTCAGAGCCTCTACCTGGTGTAATACCTCATCCATTTTAGCATCCACCCTGTCAAATCTCATCTCAGTCTCTGTAGTATCCCTAGTAGCAGTCCTACTACTCTCCCCACTCTAGCCTCTAATCTCAGGGCCAGCAGAAATCTGATATGGGACCTCAAGCTCTGGGTCCCCTGATGTATCTCTAGGTCTATGAGTTCTTATTCGGGGAGGCACCGTATCTAGAAAATAAACATATGTCAGTAACTCCATAATATTATTTATACAGTTCAATATGTGCTAGCTAGCTTAAAAATTATCCGACGTATCAGCATGTGATGATGCACATCTGTAGGGGTAGTACACTACCTATCGATATCCCGGGATTACTTGTAAGCAATGCACTACTATCCTACCCCTTTTTGCAGTCACTGACTTCTAGGCCGTGCTCTGATACCACCTTTGTCACACCCCAAATTCAAGGCATGTGATCGGCCAGAGACAAGATATGCCCCTGCCTCCGAAGCCTGAGTATACTCATAAACCAAATCAAACAAAATTTTGGCATAATCTCGCCCTACATGGGGGTTTGCCGCTCAATCATCAACATTCACAATGTAATAATTCATCAACACATGACATCTCGGTTTGAACACCTCCGATAGGTAGTAACCGAAATGCGCCGTAGCAGACTTAACCTTTATGACATCTTAAATACAAACATACATTTATATTATATCATAACAAAATAAACATCACCATCTCATACTAGGCCTCTAAGACCAATATACTTCATACATCACTTAATTACATCCGTTTACAAAATATACAGTACATATTCATCATACACAAAATGCAGAGGACCCATGATACCCTAGTGATTGCAAAAATGTATCCCACCATCGCCACTGCTTACCACGTCCTGGGTCAATATGCTCACCACAAGTATGTGAGCAGCTAGCTATCCGAAATTTGGGAAGAGCTGGGTATATTAGAATCTTTAAAAAAAAATGAAGTGAGTCGAAAAACTCAGTGAGCATAAGGTAACTAGGAAGAGTACTTGGAAATTTCGTGCTTCATTTCTTAACAATTAAAGCATAAACATGACTTATCAAGTATGACTAATTAATAAAAATTATTTGAGTGCTGAATATAAATAGGCCATTGGCCAGCCTAAATCGGTAGCCAAAAATATTTAACAATTGATTTTACGTGTATACCTCCACAATTAATAATTAAGAATTTCTCATGTCTATATCATCAAAATATCTCGGACTTATACCAGTCCGTAATATTTGTCATCCTGTGCTATCTTGTTCATATCATCCCGGACTCATCTTGTCCGTACAATAATAACATCCCGGACAACCAAGAAAGGTGGCGGCACTACCTCATGGGCAAGCTAGGTTTTGGCCAAGCTTGTTTTAGCCTCTACATTTTGATTCAAAGCTATCCGATACTAAGTTACGGTTTAAGGAGGCAGAGGAACACCTCCCATAATGAAAAAGTGGCGGCAACATGGTGGTTCACCACCACCAATTTTAGCCAAAATGATTTCTCATAGATGGAGATAAATTCTTCAAAATATAATATCAAAATCAAGCTTAGAACATGAAATTACCTATGGGTTAGTGAAATCCTTGCAAAATTTGGTGATTTCCCTTAAAATTTGGAGGAGAGAGAAAGTTTTAGTAAGCTTTAATGAAGTTTTTGGTGAGAAAATACCTAAGGCATAAAGAGTAAGAAGAAGAGGTGATGTATTCTTATTTTGGCTGAAAATTTATGAGAAATTATCCCATGTTCTTAAACTTGCCTAAGCTTGGTCAAAAGAGTTGACCAACTTTGACTTTATGCACATGCCCTACAGAATGTGATGTACGGGATTTCGTTTTTCATTTTTTCTCAACATATTCATGTTCCTTGGGTGTTAAAACATCTATCCATGTGTTCGGATCGATATCAAGAATTTTTGAACCACGTTTTTCGACTAAGTACGACAACGTCACAATTTTCCAATTTTACAGATTCTAGTCTCGTTTTTTCGTTCTAATGCCAAATATTTGATCCAAATATCATATTAACATATTATATAGTCAAAAATTCCATTTATACCATTTCTCGAGCTAAAAATGAAAATGGGTGTAAAATGACCAAAATACCCGTAGTGCATATTTTTTTGAATTTAATGCCGATTGTTGTTCTGATAATAGGTATGGGTTCTATATTGTATATTATCATCATATCCACTCAATTTATCATATTTTATGGACTTTTCCTGTAGACACCTAATTTTGTCCGGACCACTAAACAGGTATGTTTTCTTCCTATATTGATGTTTCCGAGTGTAAAAAGACTTTTTTCATCCTGTAGGTGATACTCCGAGACTTAGTTTAAGAGGGCGAGCACAAAAAGTCAAACTTGAAAGAAGAAAAAAAGTCAACCCCAAAAAAGTCAACCCCGAAAAAGTCAACCCTAGAAAGTCAACTACTGAAAAAGTCAACCCACTTTCAAAATCAAGATTTTAAGTTCAATTGAAAACTGGCGAAAGAATTTTGATAATCCGAGGTCTACATTGAAAGATATCGAGTTCGGAAGTTGGCATTTGGAGATTCAGTAGAAAGGAAATCCTAATCCTAGAAATTTGGGGAAAAGTGCTTAAACGATCAAATTGGTCAAAATTGAAGGTTCCAAATGAAAGATTAGCACTAACTACGGGTAATGGAGAAGTCCCTTGCAAGATAAACCGAAAGAAAAGTCAATCCAGGAGAAAACCGAGAATTAGGGTTTTTAGTGGATTTCGGTGAAGTCGGCAAGAATCACAGAAATGGCCCGACTTGGTAAGAACAAAGCCCCCAATGGATGAAGAATGATTAAAAAGGATAGCCCAAGGCTCAGATTGAAGAAAATATGAAAATCGGACTTGTTTTGAGCAAAACCGGGTTTCGGAAGCAAAAGGGCAAAATTGGAAAATTTGGGAAAATAGCAAATGGACTCCGAAAATTTTGAAAATTTGTCAATCTCATTCTTAAATCATTTGAAAGAGATTGGCGAAAGAAAATCTTGATTCGGAGTTCGTTTGCAAAATGGCCAAATCCCGGGCCTCCTTTGTAGTAATTCAAAAAGGAAAATCTCGAAAAAATAGCAAATGAGCTCCAAATCTTCTGAAATTTTGCAAATCTCATTTTTAAATTATTTTAAAGAGATTGGCTAAAGAAAATCTTGATTCGGAGTTCGTTTGCAAAATGGCCAAATCCCAGGCCTCCTATGTAATAATTCAAAAAGATAAATCCCAGAAAAATAGCAAATGGACTCCAAAAATTCTAAAATTTTGCAAATCTCATTTTTAAATTATTTCGAAGAGATTGGCGAAATAAAATCTGGATTCGGAGTCCGTTTGCAAAATGGCCAAATCCCGAGCCTCCTATGTAGTAATTCAAGCCGATAAATCCCGAAAAAATACCAAATGAGCTCCAAAAATTATGAAAACTTCCAGATCACATTTTTAAATTATTTGGAAGATATTGGTGAAGAAAAATCTTGATTTGGAGCTCGTTTAAAAAATGGTAAAATGTAGGGGCATAAAAGGGCATTTTTGGAAGAAAAAATCCAAATAAATAGCAAACGGACTTGGATAATTTTGAAAACTTCCAGAACTCAATATTTTATTATTTTGGAAGTATTAAAAAAATTGAATTTGGAGTCCTTTTGATATTTATTTGCATCCGGGGGCAAAACGGTCATTTTACCCAAGCAACCGAAAAGGGCTTCTTTGGGCCCTTCAAAACAATCAGAGTTGGGCTGGAAAAGAGAAGTGTTGGCCTGCCCAAGCCCAAAGGAAGGAGGAAGCTTCTGATTTTTCAATCAAATGGCTAAAAATCAAGAGTTAGTTAGAGATTCTCTTTGATCAAGCCATGGTGATTAAGCCACATAGGCCAAGAGAGATGTCAACATTATTCTTTAACAGCTGTAATTTGAGAGAGCTGAGATGCTAATCCAAAGGTGGTAATTTCATGAATTTTCACCTTGAATTATTAGCCATTTGATGGAAAATTGGTTACACAAAAAATGACAACATCCTAGGAGAGGAGAGAGGTAAAATTCTGCCAACATTAAGGGGAGGTCAGAATTTCAAAATTTCAACTTCATTTGGCTGATTTCTCTTAGTTTTTTTTGAGTTTTTCTCTTCTTGGTTGAAAGCAAAAAAGAAAAGTTTAGAAAACAAAGGAAAGTTTGAAGAGATAACGCTTGAAATATAGCTTCTTGAGGTTGCTCTTGAGCACCAACTCTTGCACTTTCTTGATTTTCCATTCTTGTTTTTGCTATTTTGATTTCTATTTGGTAAGTTTCCATTTTCAATAAATTTTTTTTTATTGTTCTTTTAATTTCTTCCTTCATCTCTTTCTTAAGTATATTTTTTAAATTTTATTTTACAATAAACTCACCATGGCCAAATGGCCTACATTATTTATTTTAAGTTGCTGTTTTGATTTATTTTACCATATTGTTTATGTTATTTTCTTTGATCTTGTTGTTTTAAATGTTATGTTACTTCATATTCTTGAGTTATATTTTAATTTGGTTGCTTTGTTTGTTGCCATTTATGTTTTAAATATCATGTTTTTGCATTTTTAATTTTCTGTTTTCATGTTTAAATTTGAGCATGTTTTAGATTTAGTATATCAAGTGTTTGTGAAAATGCTTGTGTGGTCTTTGCATGATTTGAGTTTTATATCTTAGTTGAGCATGTTTTAGATTTAGTATATTAAGTGTTTGTGAAAATGCTTGTGCGGTTTTTGCATGATTTAAGTGTTATATTTTAGTTGAGCATGTTAGTATACCAAGTGTTTGTGAAAATGCCATGCTTGTTGGAGCTTGAGGCCATTTGGCTACTCCATGTGTTTTGCATTGTGTGTTGCATTTTTTTTCCATGTTAGTTGGTAGTTTTTTGCATTTGCATGACATTTGATTTAGTTTTGCATGCTAGTATACCAAGTGTTTGTGAAAATGCCATGTTTGCTAGTTGCATTATTCCATTCGGCCACCCTTGAATTTTTGCATTTTATGTGCATTCTTGCCATGTTAGTTGATAGGTTAGCATTTGCATGATATTTGGTTGAGTTTTTGGTTTAAGCATGCTTTGTGTTTGTGAAAATGCCATGGATATTTTAGTTATTAAGTTTGGTTTATTTGCCATGCATGTTCATGGATTTTAGGTCTAGGTCACATTAAATGCCATGCAAGTTCATTTAGGTCTAGGTCACTTTATGAATGCCATGCATTTTTTCATGACATTTAGGTTTAAATCCATGCATTTCATGCATTATGTTTGCTGCATTGTTTCATGCATTTCATGTTCATGCCACTTGAATAATGACTTGAGCCAATTAATGGTTCAAAGTCATGCTCTCTTGAGCACACTTGTGGAAAATTAAGTTTGTCAAGTTGATTGTTCTACCTTTGTGATTTTTTTTTTACTTAGCCAATTTTTATCTAACTTTCAAAAAGTCCTAGCTACTGTTTGCAAGTCATTTTATGAGTTTCAAATATTTTTACTTTGATTTTTAAATGATTTTACCAAAGCCATCAGAAATTTTGGCCAAGCAGTTTTTTTTCAACCAAAACTCGTACATCTCTGATTTTTCTAGGAATTCATCTTTAATCATAAAATTAAGCCGATTGTTTCCCGTGTAGTTTTACATGTCTTGAGTCTCCAGTATTTTGTTCATAATTTTTTGAATTTTTGAAAATAAGGTAAAAAATCGTGGATTAAAACTGGACAGTGGAGTCAGAATTGAATTTAAAGAAAAATCATTTTTCTGTTTTGGTTAAGTTACTTAGAGTGGGCTGATTAGGAGGGTTAGCTACTGACTTAGGGTAGTTTCTAAGCCTTTTTAAACTCTAAAAATGGTTTTTCAGGTCTCGGGTTAAGGGTAGTCAAGTACGGATTTTTTAAACTTAGGAAATTAGAGCCATTTAAAAAAAGATTTAGCCCAGTTTTTATTTTTAATTCAAGCTTTTCAAAATTGTTTTCAAACAATCACAAAGTATTTTGGTTTTAGAATATTTAATTTGACATATTTTCCTAAGGTAGCCGGATATCTTTTTAGATATACGGATTTCCTTAATTAAAGGAAAAAATACATTTCATGCATTGCATTTTTCATATTCATGCATTTTATATAATATGAGATTCATGCTATAATAATTCCTATGATATTTTTATTATTTTGTTTTATATTTTTTGATGTTACATGGTTTATTATATGGTTTTGAATATTTCATGATATCCTATGCTTTTATTTAGTTATTTTTATTTAGCATATACTATGTTCATGCATTATTATTTTTATTTTCATGCATATTATATGATAGCATTATTTTATTCCATGTCATTTAAATCATATGCCATATCATTCATATTTGTCATGTCATTTAAATTATTTCATTTCATTTAGGATATATTATGTCATCTAGAATATTTTATTTCATTTAGATTATATCATATGACTTAGGATATTGCATTTCATGTAGAATATATTATGTTACCTAGGTCATTTCATTTAGGATATATTATGTCATCTAGAATATTTTATTTCATTTAGATTATATCATATGACTTAGGATATTGCATTTCATATAGAATGTATTATGTTACATAGGTCATTTAATTTCATTTAGAATATATTATATAACTTAGGATATTCCATTTCATTTAGAATATGCTAAGGCATTCAAATCATGTCATGTCATTTAGGTTGCATTATATTATTTAGGTTTTGCTATGTCATTTTATTTATGTCATGCATATACATATTCATTTCTTTTAAATGTTTTCAAAAAAGATAATGGTTTTCAATAAAATAAAGATATTTCCGAGTTAAAATAATTCTTGAGTTCTCTGCCGGGTTTGCTGGGGAGGATATCATCAATTATTATTAATAACGGAATATCTTCTTTAAAAAGAGAATGATTCGAAATTTTTTCCAAAATTAATAAAAATTTCTATATTTTGCCACGTTTGTTGGGGAATATAGGAAAATTTTGAATTTATAAATTCCGGATCATTTTCAATAAAAAATGGAATTATTTTTCTTTAAATTGGGAATTAACTTGAAATACTAAATTTAAAACCAATTTTTACCGAGACTTGAGATAACACACGATTAATAAGGTACCGATTTATACGGGCGTTGTGGGGGTGCTAATCCTTCCCCACTCGTAACCGACTCCCGAACCCGCTTCTTTGATTTCTCTGGTTTAAAATGCAGACTTGAAATTGGTTTTTAAAATGTTTTAATTAATTTTTAAAATATTTTATAAAACTGGTTTTAATAGGTGGCCGATCACACCTAGCTAAAAAAGATTGGTGGCGACTCCATGTCTTTTTTAAGGTCATTTTCAAAACCTTCATTTTTCTAGAGGAATTAAGTTGATTTTTCCTCGGTTTTTTTTTTTAATGTCACGCTTAACGAATAATAAAGTCTTGCGATGAGACTCGTTATTTTTTAGGTTGCGACAGCTTGGCGACTCCACTGGGGACTTTTTTTTAGAGAGTCAGGCCTAGAATTAGTCGTGTGTTATCAAAGTCTCGGTTTTGTTGGTTTAATTGGTATTTAATTTTAATTCCCACATTTTTAATAAGGATAATTTTGAAAATAATAAAATGTTTTTAAATATGTTCATACTCATGTGCATGCATTTTATCATTATTTAAGGTTGTATATTATAATTGCTTGTTGGTTAATGCGTTACACTATTCTTGAATGTATTAATTGCTAGGGCATTTAGAATAAGGTTTGTAGAATAGGTGGTGAAAGGTTTGTTGTTCCTCCACACACACCACACGTGCATTTGCATATCATGAATCCTATACCCGGGTTCCGTCCTTTTAGGTGGGAGCAAAGTAACTAAGCCTTCGTGATTAACAATCCGCATAGGCTAGTGAAACACTTCCGGAGTACTAAATTACCAAAGCCTTCGTGATTAACAATCCGCATGGGCTAGGGAAATAGACTCTAACAAATTGAAGCCGCTTTTATCGGGGTGCCTTACTAGCCTTCACTGGCGAAAGTGAGGAGCAATTCGGGGCCTTTAGAACTGATTCACCTTCATATAGTGAACCTAGGCGAAGCCATGCCGGATTTCCGTTAGATATACCGAAAATAGGAACACATGGAGGGACATTTCTAAACCTTTTGTTACTTATTTTACACTCTGAATAAGTTTTGTAGATCGGGCAACGATGTACATACATCGCCCGTAATAAATGTGATACTCCGCCTCGAAGGCATCATGATGCCTAAATAAGCAGATATTGTTGGGGCAGATGTTCATTAGCTATTTTTAAAAAAAAATCCTTTTTCAAGCATTTTTGCATGTTGCACAGTTCATGCATGTGTGAATAGAGCATGTACATTTTTGGTTGTATTATTGATCTCATTCTTTGCAATAAACAGTTGGTAATAATAATCTCATTTGGTGATTTCATAAAACCGGTAGTGTTGCATGAACATTTGGATATTGTACCATAGTAGGATCCACTACCTCGAAATTCTTTTGAAAATAATATGATTGATTTTTTTTTTCATAGAAAAAAAACATGTTTCAAAAAATCATAAATTTGGAAGCAAATCTTGCATAATGAGATTTTTTTTTTGAATAATCAAGATTTAGGTCCCACAAATTTCATGTAATCATTGATTTCTTTGTATATACCTTTGTATTAATTCATTTATTCTTAGCATGTATCATTTTGACAGTCATAACATGCATGATTATTCATTGTAGAATACATTTGTGATATACATGGTCATTCTTTGTATTAATTCATTTATTCTCCGCATGTATTCATTTTGACATCATAACATGCATGGTCATTCGTTGTAGAAAACATACATGGTCATTATTTGTATATACTTGTGCATCAATTTATTCATTTTTTTTAAATGCATCATGTTGACATTAGATTGCATCCATAGCATACATAGTCATTATTATTTCTCTGTATATGTTCATGCATTAATCATCAGTATATTCATGCACATAGGAATAGAGCATGTACATTCAAAATTGTATTCTTAATCTCATGACATTTTCATTTGCATGAAAGGGGTTCGAGATATGAGGAATGAATCGGAGGAACAATTGGGTGCTTTGGAACGCAATCAAGAGGAATGTAGACATGAAATCCGAGAGGTGAAGGAACAGCTGGCCAAATTGCTGAAAATGGTTGAGGATATGGGTAAAAGTAAAAAGGAACTTTCTCAGGGATTTGCATCATCTTCGGATCAACCAAAACCATTAGGTCCAGAACATGCAATCCTTGCTGGATCCTGCACTTGTCAATGCCACAAAGGTTGCAATCCTGATGAAATTGTGGACAAAATCGTGAAAATGATTAAACCTGAGAGCCTGATACCAAAGATAGAAACCTTGGATCCTGTACCATACCTGTAAACTATTCAAGGCCCAAGCCAGTATCCCCACCCTACCATGGTCCAATCGTCCATTGGGATGACCACTACGGGATTCCTGAATCCCACTCTATCACCACCAACTGCCAGTTCATACTATTTCCCTCATCAATTACCTTATCCAGTATCTGGGATAGGAACCTCGAGCTATGTACAACCTCCAAAGGCCCCGTGTCCAAATCCATACCCTTACCATGCTGTTCCGCCACATCTCCATGTAAACACTCCGGTTCGAACCTTAGTGCCACCACCAAGTGCCCCAACTCCTAGGCCATGTGTGAATAAGAAACAACCCCGGGATAAGACCCAAATGCCTTTTGATCCCATTCCAATCAGCTACCGAGAGCTTCTCCCTATACTGATCCAAAATCACATGGTTGCCTGTATCCCATTGAAACCCCTGTTACCACCATATCCAAAGGGGTATAATACAAATGCAAGATGTGATTATCACTGTGGAATTGTTGGCCATAACGTTGAAGACTGTATGGCATTCAAAAAGAAAGTGCAAACTCTTATAAATGCTAAGTGGTTGGATCCAACGACACTGATTGATAAAGGACTGGGAAAGCATCATTAGGATTGGGAGATTTACAGCATTAAGATGGAAAGACTTCGGTCTTATATGATGTAATAGGATTTCACTTTTTCAGTAGCCGGCTCTTATAGCCTTAGGATGCTAGGAAGAATAAAGTGCTTGTAAAGACAGTTTTAACCACTGTTCAAATTTTGTAAAACATGGTTTATACCATTGTGAATGTTGATATGGGAATGAATTGATTATATTTCAAATTTATGAGAGGTTGATGATTAAGTTCCTCTGATTCTTATTTCCTCCGTGATATCTTCCCCTTTTGCATTTTGCATCCGATCAATTATTGGTCATACCATACATTCATACATGTATCATGTTAGCATCAGATTGCATTTATACATTCGTAATCAGCATGATTTTTCTGTATATATCCATGAATTAATTTTCTTATTACATACATCATGATTAGCATTAGGTCACATTCATGACACACATGGTTAGCATGATTTCTTTGTATATACTCTGTATCAATCATTCATTGGTTTGCATGTATCATAATTGACACCGTGTTGCATTCATAGGATATATGAACATTCATTGGGAAATATGCTAAAATGCACATGATCAGTCATTGCATATATCCATTTGTTGATTTGTTTATTCTTTGTTTGCAACATGTTGGCATTGTGATTGCATTTATTACATATATGGTCAGCATGTTTCCATTGTACATGTCCATACATCATATTTTTTAGGCTTCATATGCATCAAATGACAATCATGGCTCATTCATCATGACATACATTTGGGGAAAATAAAATAGAAGTTGGCTTGGCTTTAGGAGTCTTTGAAAGAATTTCCATTTCAAATCAAAAGAAGTATTGAGTACCCTTTTAATACAGGCTAGTGCTATGAAGAATGAACAAGTTGCCCGAATGGAAAAAATGGAAAGGGAACAGAAAGAATTGCGAGAACAGCTAGCAAAGTCTCAAGCAGAATCTAAGGATCAGATGACTAAATTGATAGAGCTGATGTCTGCCGTAATCAAGGGAAAAGGATACACAGAAAACTTTGTCGCCAGAGAAGGGTTAGAGGCACAAAAGGGTCAGGATGAGGTTGTAATGATTGATGCCCAGAACACAGTCAATGTCCTAAACTTGGATAATCCAGCTGAACAGGCAAAGTTGAAAAGGGTTGCAGTAAATGAGGTTGAGTTGGCAGATTCCCAAAGGAAATATCAGTTGCTAGATGAAAGGCTCTGGGTAGTAGAAAATAAAGATGTATTTGGGAGTTTAGATACGAAAGAACGATGTTTGGTCCTCGATTTAGTCATTCCTCCTAAGTTCAAGATCCCTGACTTTGTGAAATATGACGGGACGACCGATCCATCAACCCACATCACTATGTTTTTCCGGAAGATGACAAGTCATATAGATAATGATAAGCTTTTGATTCACTGCTTTCAGGATAACCTCAGCGAATTCGCAATTAGGTGGTATAGTCAGTTGAGCAAGGATCAGATTCGCTATTAGAATGAACTGGCTAGGGTTTTTCTAAACCAGTACAAGCATATGACCGACATGGAGCCTGACCGTCTCACCTTGCAAAATATGAAGAAAAGAGCTACTGAGAGCTTCAAAGAATATGCACAACGGTGGATGAGCCTGGCCGTCCAAGTACAACCGCCCTTAGCTCAGAAGAAAACCACTGTCATTTTTGTGAATACACTGTAGGCCCCGTACTATGATATACTTGTCGGCAACCCCACGAAGAATTTTTTGGACATGGTAATTTCAGGGGAGATGATTGAGAATGCTATCAAGGATGGGAAAATTGAAGGAGAAAGAACATCTAATACCAAGAAAAATAGGGCATCTGAAAAGAAAAAAGAAGATACCCAAGTCGTGGAAAACTTTGCCCCACCTCCCCAATTCTCCTCGTATCAGCCATTTTACTCTACACTGAACAATGTCTCTCAAGGTTTTTATCCATACCAACCAATGACTGCAACTACACCAGAATTTACATCTGTCTATCAATCGAACACCCTTGGGAATAATCGAAGGGGGCATAAAAAGCGAAAAAGAAATCAGGTTGACCCGATTCCTGTGACATACAGTGAGCTATTACCTCAACTCATCCAGAATCACCTTGTGACACCCATACAATTAGAGCCTCTGAAGCCCCCTTATTCGAGCTGGTATGATGCTAATGAGTGTTGTGGTTATCATTCTGGCAATCAAGGTCACTCAACAGAGAACTGCCCCGCTTTGAAGTACAAGGTCAGAGATCTCATCAAGGCTGGTTCAATAAGTTTTGAAGATGGGGAAGCCAAGTGTCATAAGAAACATTGTGCATGATCATATTAGGTTTTTGACGCATGTAGTTCTATACACTGTGATGATGAAAGCACTTGTCTCATGTTAACATCTACATGAATTAAATGAATTTTGAATTTTAAATACTTTGTGTTTGTTGTGTTTTAACAATAATTTGAATTTGCAAAAACAAGCATTAAGGAATTTTTAATAATGGATAGTCTCAAGAAGATTGATGATCAGTGTTACAAATGACCCAATACCTTCTCCCTTCTCTTTAGGTTTTTCTAAGCCTAAATCTCTTAAACCAAGAACACTTGAAAGACCTAATGCTTCAAGGAATATGAATGATTTGACTTCATAAAACCATTGTCATCACAGAATAAGCAAAGACGTAGATTTTAGTTTAGGCTATGAACAAAGGAACAAACTTTTTGAAAATTTTCAAATTCCTTGAAATTCAAACAAATGAGACATTCTTTCAAGAATCTAGATTTTGATAATTTGGTATGTGTCAAGATTGTGCTAAAACCATTCATGACCTTTCCCAATGACCACAAAACACTAATTGCCCAAACATCACTTCATGATTGACACCCTGGGGCACAATGATTAAACTAGATTATCCCTTGTCCCAGAGAAAACCCCTTTTTTGGTCATATTTTCCTTGTCTCTTCAAAGAACTCAGATTGGAAACTCAGCCTTTTCAAAATAAACCTAGACTTGCTATGTTCCTCGTTGATACAAATTCTCATGGTTAATCAAATTAGGGCATCATATGTGGAAATGATGGATACATGGTGAATAAGGATGGACTAACACATGAATCATTGGGGCATGCGATGAAAATGAAAAAATTTGTGGTATCATGCATATGAGAATTCGGATGATTCCAAAGTGCAAAATGAAATTCTAAATACCTATTTTCCCTGGGGATTGCTTTTCAATGTGAATATTCATGCTTGACATGAGGAATGGCCATCTTTCATATCCCTTTCGCGCAAAAAGAAATTATCCATAGTCACCCCTTTTGAGCCAAAATAATTCTTTCTTCTTTGAACCCTGATCAAGGATCACCCTCTACACTGGGGGGCAAATGAGAGGAAAGATCTTTTTAAAGATCATTGAGAAATGAGTCCTAGCTCAAAGACAGATACAAAGCAAATGGAGCCCCGAATAAATACGGGCTCACTCTATCAAAGAAAAAGAGAAAAGGAAAAGATGGCGAAATAAAAGCCAAGAAAAACACACACAAAAAGTGTGAAAAAACGATGGCAAATGAAAGCCAAAAGCAAGGAAGAAAAATAACAAAGTCAAAAGAAATGAAAATTCCAAAAGAGGTAAATGTTTCGAAGAGAATCCTCCTAAAAAAAAGGATCCTTGATCTGATTACCCTCAAACACATATTTTGGGCCTATTTATCCTTTCTTTTTTAACCCTGAGCCATGGCCTATATTACGTGCTTTAAAAGTCCATTTTGATCAAGCATGAATATTTAACTTGAAGGGTTTTTTCCTCATTTTTTATCCCATCTCATCGAATTATAATTTCACTAAGGAAGAATTTAGAATTCTCAAGTGTATGGTAGAACAAAAAAAAAAAAAAGAGAAAAACTAGAAAAAATGGGACTCTAGGGCGAAAAACCAAAAATGGGCGGTCTAGAGTAAAATGAAAATTTTTGATGCCATCTATGAAAGTGCCGATACCACAAAAAGAGAAGGTCATCTTAAAGGAGTGGTCATCAAGGAACATCTAGGAATTCCTGAACCCCCCAAATTGTCAGCTCTCATTCGGAGGATTGTCTTCAAAAATTGAATCATTTTTTCCTCCAAGATTAAACTTTTCGATTTAAACATCCCAGCCAATCTTGACGCTTGCCAAAATGCCTTGATATGGAAACTAAAAGAATGTTGAATTTGTTTGGTTCTCAATAAATTCATGATTTATAAAACCTATTCCATTTGTGAGCCTAGAAGGGATATACATTTTTGTCATGGAGTTTTCTTGGAAAAGCCAGAATCTTGTTATACCAAGCCTTGCCAATCCCAGTTAAAAAAACAGATTGATACTTAGAGAAATTTCTAACAATGATCATCAGTCTTCAAAAGATTTATACATCACACATTGTGGGGTTAATATTTTTTGTTCAGAAGTTTTCAAAATGCGAAAACAAATAAAGAGATTTTGAAATACCCATTTTGATGTTGACATGAGACAAGGATTTTTCTAACCCAAAGGTATAGAACTGCCAAGATAGGTCCTGACTTCCAGATATGAGAAGAAGAAATAAAACTCGGTTCAAATCTCTGTTGATGAAAGTTTGAAAACTGTTGGGGCAAAGAGAATAGCCAAAATGAATTGAAGATATACTCTGATTTAAAGAGGAAAAATGAATTTGAAAGGCTAAGCCAAAGTTTAGAAAAACAATCGGGGGCATTTGCATCACTCATGAGCACTCATCTCTTTATCAAGCTTTTACATCTGCACAGTGTCGGTAAGCATTTGCATCATTCATAGGTATTTGCATTGGCATTATTCCATAAGCATCTGTATTTTACCTTTACATTTACATTCTTCATGGAATTCGCATTTGTGTCATCTCAAGCAATTGCATCATTTCTAGAATCATTGCATTTTCATTATTGTGTGGTAATTGTAGTTACACCATTCATAAACCAGTTACTGAACACAATTAGTAGGGGCATTTGCATCATGAAACATGGGCATCAATCCAGGCCATTTGCATTTGCATTAAGAAATATTTTGCATTTGCACCATGAAGCATGAGCACCTTGTTAAAAGACATGTGCATCTGCATCATTTCTCAAAGCTTCTAGTGGGGATATCCAGAATTTTACAGTTTTAAAAGAACAAGTCTTCGGTGGTGATAGTTGAAGCCTCTGGTGGAGATATCCAGGGTTGTATAATTTTGAAAATGAGAAATCTTCTTCTGGAGGAGTTACCCAGAATTTTACAATGAGCAAGTCTTTGGTGGTGATAGCCAAAGCTTCTGGTGGGGATATCCAGAATTTTACAGTTTTAAAAATGAGCAAGACTTTGGTGGTGATAGCTGAAGCCTCTGGTGGAGATATCCAGGGTTTTATAATTTTGAAACATGAGAAATCTTCTTCTGAAGGAGTTACCCAGATTTTTACAATGAGCAAGTCTTTGGTGGTGATAGCCAAAGCTTCTGGTGGGGATATCCAGAATTTTACAGTTTTAAAAGTGAACAAGTCTTCGGTGGTGATAGCTGAAGCCTCTGGTGGAGATATCTAGGGTTTTATAATTTTGAAAAATGAGAAATCTTCTTTTGGAGGAGTTATCCAGAATTTTATTCAACATGTGCATCTACATCAAGAAGCATTTGCATCAATCTAAGTTAGTTCAATCTGCATCAAGAAAGTTTGCATCAAATCAAGTCATTTACATTTGCATCAAAGACATTTGCACCAATCTAAGTCATTTGCATCTACATCAAGAAGCGTTTGCATCAACAAAAGACATTTGCATTTGCATCATGAAGCATTTGCATCATCTCTTAAAGCTTTCAGGTATAATCGAATTCGTTTCCTTAAGACGAGTCGAGCCCCGAGATCATCGTCGAGGTACTTTTTTTTATTATGAACAAGTCTTCGGTGGTGATAGCTGAAGCCTTTGGTGGAGATATCCAGAGTTTTTAAAATCCTTTGAAAAGGTAAAAAGTCTTCGGTGGTGATAGCTAAAGCTTCTGGAGGTGATACCCAAAATTTTTACAGTTTTAAAAATGAGCAAGACTTTGGTGGTGATAGCCGAAGCTTCTGGAGGAGATATCCAAAATTTTAAACACAGCTGAGAACAAGACAGGTTAAGGCCCCGAGACCATCGTCGAGGTCATTTCCTTTCTTGCAAATCGAATTCATTCCTTAAGACGAGTCGAGCCCCGAGATCATCGTCGAGGTACCTTTTTTTATTATGAACAAGTCTTTGATGGTGATAGCTGAAGCCTCTCGTGGAGATATCCAGTTTTAAAATCCTTTGAAAATGTAGAAAGTCTTCGGTGGTGATAGCTGAAGCTTCTAGAGGTGATACCCAGAATTTTTATAGTGAGCAAGACTTTGGTGGTGATAGCCGAAGCTTCTGGAGGAGATATCCAGAATTTTAAACATAACTAAGAACAAGACAGGTTAAGGCCCCGAGACCATCGTCGAGGTCATTTCCTTTCTTGCAAATCGAATTCGTTTCCTTAAGACGGGTCGAGCCTTGCTTAGTCAGGGAATTCAATTTAAGGACAAAATCTTCAATTTAGTGATAAAAAAAATGAAAAGTGAAAAATGAAAAAAGACAAAAAAGGAAAAAAGGAAAAATGAAAAAATAGAAAAAATAGAAAATGAAAAAAATGAAAAATGATAGAAGAATGAAAAAGAAAACCCCTTTCCCTTTCCTTCACATGTGATTTCACTGACCGTACAAAATTAGTGTTGGTTTATCTTTGTCTGATTCCTGATTCTCAGCAATAGCCAAAGAGGGGCAGCTGTAGACACCTAATTTTGTCCGGACCACTAAACAGGTAAGTTTTCTTCCTATATTGATGTTTTCGAGTGTAAAAAGACTTTTTTTCATCATGTAGGTGATACTCCGAGACTTAGTTTAAGAGGGCGAGCACAAAAAGTCAAACTTAAAAGAAAAAAAGTCAACCCCAAAAAAAAAATCAACCTCGAAAAAGTCAACCCCATAAAGTCAACTACTAAAAAAGTCAACCCACTTTCAAAATCAAGATTTTAAGTTCAATTGAAAACTGGCGAAAGAATTTTGATAATTCGAGGTCTATATTGAAATATATCGAGTTCGGAAGTTGGCATTTGGAGATTCAGTAGAAAGGAAATCCTAATCCGAGAAATTTGGGGAAAAGTGCTTAAACGATCAAATTGGTCGAAATTGAAGGTTCCAAATGAAAGATAAGCACTAACTACGGGTAATGGAGAAGTCACTTGCAAGAAAAACCAAAAGAAAAGTCAATCCAGGAGAAAATCGAGAATTAGGGTTTTTAGTGGATTTCGGTGAAATCGGGAAGAATCACAGAAATGGCCCGACTTGGTAAGACCAAAGCCCCCAATGGATGAAGAATGATTAAAAAGCATAGCCCAAGGCTCAGATTGAAGAAAATCTGAAAATCGGACTTGTTTTGAGCAAAACCGGGTTTCGGAAGTAAAAGGGCAAAATTGGAAAATTTGGGAAAATAGCAAATGGACTCCAAAAATTTTGAAAATTTGTCAATCTCATTCTTAAATCATTTGAAAGAGATTGGCGAAAGAAAATCTTGATTCGGAGTTCGTTTGCAAAATGGCCAAATCCCGGGCTTCCTATGCAGTAATTCAAAAAGGAAAATCCCGGAAAAATAGCAAATGAACTCCAAATCTTTTGAAATTTTGCAAATCTCATTTTTAAATTATTTTAAAGAGATTGGCGAAAGAAAATCTTGATTCGGAGTTCGTTTGCAAAATGGCCAAATCCCAGGCCTCCTATGTAATAATTCAAAAAGATAAATCCCAGAAAAAATAGCAAATGGACTCCAAAAATTCTGAAATTTTGCAAATCTCATTTTTAAATTATTTCGAAGAGATTGGCAAAATAAAATCTTGATTCGGAGTCCGTTTGCAAAATGGCCAAATCCCGAGCCTCCTATGCAGTAATTCAAGCCGATAAATCCCAAAAAAATACCAAATGAGCTCCAAAAATTATGAAAACTTCCATATCACATTTTTAAATTATTTGGAAGATATTGGTGAAGAAAAATCTTGATTTGGAGCTCGTTTAAAAAATGGTAAAATGTAGGGGCATAAAAGGGCATTTTTGGAAGAAAAAATCCAAATAAAAAGCAAACGGACTCGGATAATTTTGAAAACTTCCAAACTCAATATTTTATTATTTTGGAAGTATTAAAAAAATTGAATTTGGAGTCCGTTTGATATTTATTTGCATCTGGGGGCAAAACGGTCATTTTACCGAAGCAACCGAAAAGGGCTTCTTTGGGCCTTTCAAAAAATCAGAGTTGGGCTGGAAAAGAGAAGTGTTGGCCTGCCCAAGCCCAAATGAATGAGGAAGCTTTTGATTTTTCAATCAAATGGCTAAAAATCAAGAGTTAGTTAGAGATTCTCTTTGATCAAGCCATGGTGATTAAGCCACATAGGCCAAGAGAGATGTCAACATTATTCTTTAACAGCTGTAATTTGAAAGAGCTGAGATGCTAATCTAAAGGTGGTAATTTCATGAATTTTCACCTTGAATTATTAGCCATTTGATGGAAAATTGGTTACACAAAAAATGACATCATCCTAGGGGAGGAAAGAGGTAAAATTCTGCCAACATTAAGGGGAGGTCAGAATTTCAAATTTTCAACTTCATTTGGCTGATTTCTCTTAGTTTTTCTGAGTTTGTCTCTTCTCGGTTGAAAGCAAAAAAGAAAAGTTTAGAAAAGAAAGGAAAGTTTGAAGAGATAAAGCCTGAAATATAGCTTCTTGAGGTTGCTCTTGAGCACCAACTCTTGCACTTTCTTGATTTTCCATTCTTGTTTTTGCTATTTTGATTTCTATTTGGTGAGTTTCCATTTTCAATAAATGTTTTTTTATTGTTCTTTTAATTTCTTCCTTCATCTCTTTCTTAAGTATATTTTTTACATTTTATTTTACAATAAACTCACCATGGCCAAATGGCCTACATTATTTATTTTAAGTTGCTGTTTTGATTTATTTTACCATATTGTTTATGTTATTTTCTTTGATCTTGGTGTTTTAAATGTTATGTTACTTCATATTCTTGAGTTATATTTTAATTTGGTTGCTTTGTTTGTTGCCATTTATGTTTAAATATCATGTTTTTGCATTTTTAATTTTCTGTTTTCATGTTGTTTAAATTTGAGCATGTTTTAGATTTAGTATATCAAGTGTTTGTGAAAATGCTTGTGTGGTCTTTGCATGATTTGAGTTTTATATCTTAGTTGAGCATGTTTTAGATTTAGTATATTAAGTGTTTGTGAAAATGCTTGTGTGGTTTTTGCATGATTTAAGTGTTATATTTTAGTTGAGCATGTTAGTATACCAAGTGTTTGTGAAAATGCCATGCTTGTTGGAGCATGAGGCCATTTGGCTACTCCATGTGTTTTGCATTGTGTGTTGCATTTTTTTTCCATGTTAGTTGGTAGTTTTTTGCATTTGCATGACATTTGATTTAGTTTTGCATGCTAGTATACCAAGTGTTTGTGAAAATGCCATGTTTGCTAGTTGCATTATTCCATTCGGCCACCCTTGAATTTTTGCATTTTATGTGCATTCTTGCCATGTTAGTTGATAGGTTAGCATTTGCATGATATTTGGTTGAGTTTTTGGTTTAAGCATGCTTTGTGTTTGTGAAAATGCCATGCATATTTTAGTTATTAAGTTTGGTTGATTTGCCATGCATGTTCATGCATTTTAGGTCTAGGTCACATTAAATGCCATGCAAGTTCATTTAGGTCTAGGTCACTTTATGAATGCCATGCATTTTTTCATGACATTTAGGTTTAAATCCATGCATTTAATGCATTATGTTTGCTGCATTGTTTCATGCATTTCATGTTCATGCCACTTGAATAATGACTTGAGCCAATTAATGGTTCAAAGTCATGCTCTCTAGAGCACACTTGTGGAAAATTAAGTTTGTCAAGTTTATTGTTCTACCTTTGTGATTTTTTTTTTACTAAGCCAATTTTTATCTAACTTTCAAAAAGTCCTAGCTACTGTTTGCAAGTCATTTTATGAGTTTCAAATATTTTTACTTTGATTTTTAAATGATTTTACCAAAGCCATCAGAAATTTTGGCCAAGTTGTTTTTTTTTCAACCAAAACTCGTACATCTCTGATTTTTCTGGGAATTCATCTTTAATCATAAAATTAAGCCGATTTTTTCCTGTGTAGTTTTACATGTCCTGAGTCTCCAGTATTGTTTTCATAATTTTTTGAATTTTTGAAAATAGGTAAAAAATCGTGGATTAAAACTGGACAGTGGAGTCAGAATTGAATTTAAAGAAAAATCATTTTTCTGTTTTGGTTAAGTTACTTAGAATGGGCTTATTAGGATGGTTAGCTACTGACTTAGGGTAGTTTCTAAGCCTTTTTAAACTCTAAAAATGGTTTTTCAAGTCTCGGGTTAAGGGTAGTCAAGTACGGATTTTTAAACCTAGGAAATTAGAGCCATTTAAAAAAAGATTTAGCCCAGTTTTTATTTTTAATTCAAGCTTTTCAAAATTGTTTTCAAACAATCACGAAGTATTTTGGTTTTAGAATATTTAATTTGACATATTTTCCTAAGGTAGCCGGATATCTTTTTAGATATACGGATTTCCTTAATTAAAGGAAAAAATACATTTCATGCATTGCATTTTTCATATTCATGCATTTTATATAATATGAGATTCATGCTATAATAATTCCTATGATATTTTTATTATTTTGTTTTATATTTTTTGATGTTACATGGTTTATTATATGGTTTTGAATATTTCATGATATCCTATGCTTTTATTTAGTTATTTTTATTTAGCATATACTATGTTCATGCATTATTATTTTTATTCTCATGCATATTATATGATAGCATTATTTTATTCCATGTCATTTAAATCATATGCCATATCATTCATATTTGTCATGTCATTTAAATTATTCCATTTCATTTAGGATATATTATGTCATCTAGAATATTTTATTTCATTTAGATTATATCATATGACTTAGGATATTGCATTTCATGTAGAATATATTATATTACCTAGGTCATTTCATTTCATTTAGGATATATTATGTCATCTAGAATATTTTATTTCATTTAGATTATATCATATGACTTAGGATATTGTATTTCATATAGAATGTATTATGTTACATAGGTCATTTAATTTTATTTAGAATATATTATATAACTTAGGATATTCCATTTCATTTAGAATATGCTAAGGCATTCAAATCATGTCATGTCATTTAGGTTGCATTATATTATTTAGGTTTTGTTATGTCATTTTATTTATGTCATGCATATACATATTAATTTCTTTTAAATGTTTTCAAAAAAGATAATGATTTTCAATAAAATAAAGATATTCCCGAGTTAAAATAATTCATGAGTTCTCTGCCGGGTTTGCTGGGGAGGATATCATCAATTATTATTAATAACGGAATATCTTCTTTAAAAAGAGAATGATTCGAAACTTTTTCCAAAATTAATAAAAATTTCTATATTTTGCCACGTTTGTTGGGGAATATAGGAAAATTTTGAATTTATAAATTTCGGATCATTTTCAATAAAAAATAGAATTATTTTTCTTTAAATTGGGAATTAACTTGAAATACTAAATCTAAAACCAATTTTTACCGAGACTTGAGATAACACACGATTAATAAGGTACCGATTTATACGGGCGTTGTGGGGGTGCTAATCCTTCCCCACTCGTAACCGACTCCCGAACCCGCTTCTTTGATTTCTCTGGTTTAAAATACAGACTTGAAATTGGGTTTTAAAATGTTTTAATTAATTTTTAAAATATTTTATAAAACCGGTTTTAATAGGTGGCCGATCACACCTAGCTAAAAAAGATTGGTGGCGACTCCATGTCTTTTTTAAGGTCATTTTCAAAACCTTCATTTTTCTAGAGAAATTAAGTCGATTTTTCCTCAGTTTTTTTTTTAATGTCACGCTTAACCAATAATAAAGTCTTGCGATGAGACTCGTTATTTTTTAGGTTGCGACATTTCCCCTTCCCAATTTTAGTCTGAATTTTTAAACTATTTTAGGGTCAAATCGCTTAACCACCCGATTTAACCTCTAATTCTATAATCTGTCATACAACATGTATACCACATGATAGCCCGTCCTTCCTAGTGGCTTTTATAGGTGTAGTTCCGAGCCATCAGAATGTTATAGTAGACCCGAGTTATCTCTGGCTTACGAAGGTCTCACAATTCTCCCCCTAAACAAATCAAGACAACATCATAAACAATTCTTATAGAAGAACATAAGCAATTTTCATAGAAACCAATGATAGATATATTTTGAAAATCAATTACAAAACTTGTCTAGGGCTTTGAAATCACTCTTAACCAAAAAAGAGTTTAGCCTTGCATAAGCATTATTATAAACAGAAAATTAAAGAGAAACTAAGAAGAAAACTAGAAGAACGAAGAAGAAAATCAGAATACAAGAGTAGAAGAAGTGTGTTGTGGCTATCCCCCTTTGTCTCTATTTATAGGCAGCAGCTAGGGTTTCTCTCCTTGTGATTTGTGGCTAGGGTTTTAATAAAGAAAGGTGATTTACGGCTAGGATTTTAATAAAGAAAGGTGATTTGAAGCTAGGATTTTTTCTGTCGCTAGGGTTGTTTAGGGAGATCTTCCAATGCCAATTTGGATGACCATTTCTTATCCGATTTAGTCCCATGACCAATCATTGGAAAGGTATTCAAGTCAGCTTCAAAAGTCAAGAATGAAGTTTCTTCGCATAAAGACTATATAACATCATGTTTTCTTAGCAACAAGCTTCGGAGGTCAAATCTGTCTTCTTGCTTTGCACCAAGAATTTGATCTTTTTGACTCCGAAGTCTTTTTTCATCTTGTGATTGTGATTTTGTAAGCTCTTAAACATCCTAATTGACATGTTTTGACTTCATCTCTTCCAAAATACCTACAAAGCATAAAAATCTAGTAAAATGTCAAGGAACTTAAGAATCAGAACACAAGGTATAAGAAAATTAAATAGGAAAATGTATGAAATTAAGCACTTATCATCTACAGATACCTATTGCCCTAACATGTTTGGCAAACAAGATTGGTGGTATTATTTTAGTTAAAGGATCTGCCACCATCTCATCCGTAGGGATGTATTCCATTTGAACTTCTTTCCCTTCAATTGTATCCCTCATAAAGTTATACTTTATTCCTATATGCTTGGTCTTTCCATGATATTTCGGATCCTTAATATAAGCCAAAGCAGCCATGCTATCACAAAATATAGTGGTTGGCTTTTATTAGGTGCTACAACACCTAAGTGACCAAGGAAACGACCAGGCTACAAGGTGATAGGATCCAAGATGGCCCAATCCCATGCCAAATTCTATATGGGCCAAGATCCAAGAAGATCTAGAAAACATGGCAAGAATGGGTGGAATTCACTTGGGCCATGTTGCAAGTTATTCAAGAAAGACTTCAACATGCAAAATGGGCTTGCATCCAAGTTTAGTCCATGTGATTCAAGAACATAAGGTGGCGGCATTAGAGGGCTTGCAAGTGGCAGCATTGGAAGATTAGAAGTGGGCCTATTCGTTAATTCATTAATTGACATGGCACTTGTGGGGACCAATTCATTTAATGATGTGGCAAGGAAGATTGGGTTTATTTTTAAGTCTTTTAATTGCTTAGGCATTTGGGCCTATATTATGTAATATGTCCAATAGGCTAGTAGGGTCTACCTTTATTAAACTAGTTGGACATCTTTTAATCATTTAGGTTTGGGTTGGAGCATGTTCAGCCCATATTTAAGCATTCTTTATTAAGTTTATTAGGTCTGGTCGACTTTAGGACTTTCAAGGGGAGTAGTAGTGCTTGGCAGAATTCCAATGTAACTAGTATTAGGTTCAGGTTATGTAGGGAGTCTATAAATACCTTGTGTAGCCGTCTTCTATCTTTATCTTTTGATCAATTAAGTCTGATTTTATTCAGTGAGAGTTTTCTCTTTTAGTTCTTGAAAGATCTTAGAACTTATCAAAGAATTGTTCCTTACGTCTTTCAACACTATAAAACCTAGGTTCTTGAAACAAGCATTCTTGGGGTCTAGCTATTTTAGCTTATCTAGGTTATTTGAAACAGGATTTCGTAGGGTTTAAGTTTTCATTGTCTGAATCTTGGCTTTTCTGGGTTAGGTGTCCTAAATTGTTAGTGGGTTCAAAGGGTTCAACCCCACAGGTTCATATCAATGGTTCTATTGACTGAACCATTGTGTCCAAATGAAGGGTGTTGTCCTTGAAAGGGTTGTATCCTTTGACCCTTTCATTAAGCAACCTTTGAAGGCTATAAATAGGAGAGATTCGGCCAAGACAAAGACACACCAATAATCAAACAATTGTGTAAAACACAATTGAGAGGTAGATTGCTAAGTGCAATTGCTAGTGAGTGAGGAGTTCTTGATTGCTAAGTTATCAAGAGACAAGGCACAAAGCATTCTGGTTTGGACGAGGAAGTTAGGTTGTAGAAAGGTTTCTTGTAGTTGCCTCAACAGGTTGATTACAAGAGTGCCCTAGCTATTTGGTTGAGTTCATTACTCATATCCACTACAAGTGAGCATTGCATAGGAAGACAAGTAAGTGATCTGAACTCTTCCTCTATGTTCTCGGATTTCATAAGTCGAAATACAACAGGACATTGGGCCCCGTTTTCACTTCTATTAATTAATTTATAAAAATAAATAATTAATTATTGAAAGAGAAAGAAAAAAAAAATCAAGATGAGGGAGATTGACAAATGACAAGTAAGAAAGAAAAAAAATCTTTGGCTTTGATTACAAGTAGACCTGCTCACGGGCCAGGCAGCCCGTCCGGCCCAGCCCATATTGGGCCGGGCCTGGGCAGGATATTTTGTGTTCTGGCTTGGAACAGTAATTTTTATTACAATAATATTATTTTATTTAATTTTAATTATAAATGGGCCGGGCCTGGGCAGGATATTTTGTGTTCCGGCCCGGAACAGTATTTTTTATTACAATAATATTATTTTATTTAATTTTAATTATAAAAAAATATTTTTTATTCCAGTTAACAGTGTATTCGGGCCTAACGGGCCGGGCAGACCTAGGGCCGGGCCTGGGCAGAGAAAATGAAAAAAAATCGGGCCGCGGCCCAGCCCATAAGCAGGTCTAATTACAAGTAGACTTACAATTTGTATATTCACGTTGTATTTATTATTTTTTTTATTATATTATTATAATTTAATTTATATTATTTGAATTTAAAATAAATATGTATGAGATATAAATATATTTAATTTAAAATATTATTTTTATAATCATATTTAAATATATATGAAATACAAATATTTTTTTAAAAATATAAAATCTGAATTATATAAATTTTAATTATTTTTTTATATTATATTCGTGTATTCAAAATTATCATATTTAATGTCAAATCTCTTTTTTTTCTCTAAAAAATAGAGTTAAGTTAGAGTAAAAAAAGTTTAATTAAGCTTAAAAAAAGATTAATTGTAATTAAATAAATAATTAAGATTAATAAAAACTAAAAAATTCTCTCTTTTTCTTCTTTCTTTCCTCCTTCTGCTCCTTTATTTTTCCTCTCATTTTCACATTTCTTTCTTTCTTTAATTTTTTTTCCCTCCCCTCCCCTCCCCTTTCCTTTTCTTTTTTGTTTTTCCTTTCTATTTTCTCTCTCCCCAAACACAAAACCTCAAAATTCAAAACAAAAAAAAGGGAAAGGCTTTCCTTTCTATAATCGCTTATTTGTTAGATCTCGATGTTTTGCTCTTTCTATTCTCGGGTCATTTTTCTTCTAGCTCAAAAATTGCGGTTAGAATAAAATAAATATATATATATATATTTTTGATCTAGGTTTGCTCTTTTATTATTATTATTATTATTATTATTATTATTATTATTATTAATTGTAGATCAAGGAATTTATTATAATTATAGTAATTTTTTTGGTGTTGAATTTCAGGTTTTCCATTTTCGCTTTTGTCTCAGCTCTCACTTCAATCAGGAACCATAATTGAGCACATTACTTTTTTTTTTTTTTTGGCAAGTTTCTCCCCAATTTTGCATCTTCTGAAGACAGGTAATTGAGTTCTACTTTTTTCTTAGATTCTTTTTTTGTGCTTCTTTAAATAAATGGGTAGATTTGCATTGATTTAATGTAAATTTAGTTTTTTTATATAGTAGTTGATATTGCAATTATTGCAGCTTATAATTTTGGAGCAATTTATGAGAGAACTATAGTGCAATAAATGCAGTTTGGAATTTACCTTTTATCTGAACTTATTTATGTCATCATTTCTGGGAATGGGTCTTTTTTAATTTTTGAAAATGATAGTTATCTGCTTTCTAAATTAGGTAATAGGGTTTAATTTAACTTTCAATGATTGGAATGATTTTTCTGTTTTTGGAATAGAATTGGAATTTGATACACGATTTACATATACGTTTGCTGGATTTTATATTCTGTGAATAATTTTGTTTTCTATTAACTGTTTTTAGTCATTCTGAATATGATGACTTTCTGTCGTTTCCAAATTCGTTATCTGTAAAAAGTTACCCTTATATTATCCCAACGACTTTTGTTTCCTTTTATAGATGTAATATGTTTATGTATGCTTCCGTAATTCTTATTTAATATTTGAGTAAAGGAGTGTTGTGGTTGATCCACTTGTAGCTTGTCGCGATGCAGAAAGAGCGTGTATTGGAAAAAAAAATTTTAATGTACCTGTGAGAGTTGGAGTGCAAGTATGAAAAGGTGAGAGGAAAAGGCGCTGCCTTTTTTTTGGTTCTATGTATTTTAATTTTGCGCGTCTTCTATCTTTTCTCTGGTTTCAGGTTTTGGATGGTTCTCACCTGTTGGTAGGGATTTGTGTGTGATTACAAGGAGATGAGTCACACAAAAAATGAGAGGGAAGATGGAATGCTCTCTAAGGATCAGACTGAGTTGCCGTTGATTGATGATGTTAACTGTGGAGGAGGTTCAGGTGGGGGAGTTGTTCTTAAGAAAGGACCATGGACGTCTGCTGAAGATGCAATTTTGATTGACTATGTGAAGAAGCATGGGGAAGGCAACTGGAATGCTGTTCAGAAGCACTCTGGACTGTTTCGTTGTGGAAAAAGCTGCCGCTTACGTTGGGCAAATCACTTGAGGCCAAACTTGAAGAAAGGGACATTTACTCAAGAAGAAGAACAGCTGATCATTGAACTCCATGCAAAGATGGGAAATAAATGGGCTCGGATGGCGGCACATGTAAGTGTGCAGTTCATTTACTGTGAATCTAGTTATTCTCATGATTGGTTGAATAAGAGAAATTTATTGAACATAAAAGAAAGTTAAGAATTACATTAATGAAAGGAAGCTTAAAATTTGTGTTAAAGCAAAATCTGCCTGTAGAATTGCCCTGTGTATACTGAATTTTTTTTTTATTGCTATCATTGAACACTTCCATTCTATAATACATTTAGCGCAGGTTAAATGAAATATTATTAAGAATCCTGATAGTTACACTTGGTTGTTTCATTCTATCTGCACTCCCCTTGCAGCATGTGTCCATCGTTATTCATACCAATTAACTAACTGAAGTTCTAAGATTTATTTATGTGCTAACTGTGGAATGCTGAATTGCTCTGATTTTGGTATCCTGGGTTTCAAGGAGATCCAAATTGAGACAGTAATTTTTAGTTTTTTAAGGCGTAAAAGTTTGTTAAGAGTCATAAGGAGCCTTCATACTAAGAGAAATGTTATTCTTGTCATATGTGAAGTAGTCATCTCCCATGATTATAAAAATCCAGCTCCTCATCATGCTCTACCCTTCTTCCCCATCCCCCGTCCTTATCCCATCGTATTCCCAAAGCCAAAATGAAAAGTAGTGAGAAAACTAAAATGCAATATTTAGTCCATGCCTTAAAAAGGATAATGAACCACATTAGTAGCATATCTTTCTCAGTATTGTAAAATTTTGTGCTAGCTGCAGAACAATAGCAATTTATGACTTCCAGAATTCTGACAGCTATTCCAACCTTGGAAATGCTAAACATTTGTGCAAAGCATGATAAAACTTTCAGTTATAATAATTTGTATGTCTGTCCTTTAGGTGTCTGAAATAAGTTTCTCTATGATCTGTTATTCTTTGCAGCTGCCTGGTCGTACAGATAATGAGATAAAAAATTATTGGAATACCCGGATTAAGAGACGTCAACGTGCTGGGTTACCTCTGTATCCTCCCGAACTGTGCTTGCAAGCACTGCAGGAGAGCCACAGTACCAGTGCAGTTAGCGGAGGGGATAAAGGACCTCATGATATCTTGCAGAACAACAGCTATGAGATACCTGATGTCATATTTGACAGTTTAAAGGCCAATCAAAATGTCCTGCCTTATGACCCTGAACTTCCTGATATATCCGCTAGCAGCATGCTGATGAAAGTTCTAGGTTCTTCTCAGTATTGTTGTTTCATGCCACCAGCAATCCATCGCCAGAAGCGTCTTCGAGAATCAACGGCCTTGTTCCCTGGTTACACTGGTTACACTGCTGCTGTTAAAAATGAATGCCCCTTGTTTGAGCAGTTTCAAGATGATATGTCGGACAAGGCTGCTCGGTCCTTTGGGCTGTTTTTTCCGATTGAACCAGATCCTGCAACTAAAAACTCCCAGTCATTTGGTGCATTCCCAGGTAGCCATGCCCTTTCAAATGGCAATTTCTCTGCTTCAGAGCCCACTTTGGAGGCTGTGAAGTTGGAGCTCCCTTCACTCCAATATCCTGAAACTGACTTAGGTAATTGGGGCGCAATTTCTTGCCCACCACCTTTACTTGAGTCCGTTGATGCTTTTATCCAGTCACCACTACCAACCAGCGGAGTGGAGTCAGATAGTCTTTCACCCCGTAATAGTGGCCTGCTGGATGCTTTACTTCATGAGGCAAAAACTCTAAGCAGTGCAAAGAACCATGCATCTGACAAGAGTTCAAAATCATCAAATCCCTGTGATATAGCTGAAAGGTCCAATTTCAACATTTGCGAGACAGAATGGGAAAACTGTGGTGAACCTCTTTCTCCAATGGGTCATTCAGCAACTTCTCTCTTCAGTGAATGTATCAGTGCAAGTGGCAGTTCATTGGATGAAGAGCCACCTGCTGAAAGGTTTACTGGTGAGCACCTCTCTGATCTGGACTTGTTAAGGCTTAGATATGATTTATACTTTTCATGCATTATCAAAGAATATATATTATCTTCCACGTTATTAAAATTTGATCTTTCTCATCAAGCGTCAATGCTGATTTATATCCCTTAGATTTCAGTGATGTTTAAACTATTTACAATTGACATAGAATTTACAAAAAGCCTCCCTATTTCTTACCCCAGTTATTGAGTCATTTGTTAGAAATCTTAGTATAATAACACTATCAGCAGGTTTTATTTTTTATTTTGCACCATTTTTATACCATCAAATCATTTTATTTTCTCCAGATATTTTATGATAGAGTCCTTGATCTAATATTCCAAGTCTACTGGAAGTGAGAGTCATACATGCTCAAATTTTTTCAATTGTTTTGCTAGAGTTTATTTACTTGAATTTCGATTGTTTTCAGAGTCCCATGTGAAATCAAAACCAGCTGACAATGTTTTGACCCCAGAGGTACAAAAAGAGGCTCCTATTTGGTTTGACAGTAGTTGCCCTGATACTTTACTTACTTCAAATTGGCTTGAGCAGGGTTATGGTTATGACAAGGACCAGACGATCATGAATGATGCCATAGCAACCCTTCTTGGTGATGATTTGAGTAGCGAGTACAAGAATATGGCAGATGGAACATCTATTTCAAGTCAAGCATGGGGCCTTGGTTCTTGTGCATGGAATAACATGCCTGCTGTCTGTCAAATCTCTGAACTCCCTTGAGATCTGCTGTCTCGATTGTATGAACTTCTCTGAAGCTTTTTGTTTGTTTCATTCATTCCATGATTTTTTTGATGTGGGTAGTCAAGCAAACCTGATGTACTGAAGTTCATTTGGGGTGAGACTATAATATGGTATGAGTCATGGGTGTTTGGTTTGTTGTTTTTTATATTTTTTTCAAATGCATTCAAGATGTTATAATTTTAGAATAACTACGCTCTTTTAGCATGGAACCCCAGTCCACTAATTTTAGAATAACTAGGCATAATGACAAATTTAGCTTTCGAATTATACCAGTTGAGTCATTTTGACCCCTAACCTTTTATTTGAGTCAATATGACGTTCGATCTTTTATTTTACGTCAAAAATATCAAATTTTACAGAATCTATCTCATTCTTGTTAAATGACTAACGGACTGTCAGAAAAAGAGTTTTTTTATGATAGTATTTTTTATTCCATGTCTTTTTTTTTTTAATGTAAACAATTTAAAAAAAAAATAAAATATTAGATTGAGAAAAAAGTAAACCCCAAATTTACTCGATACTTTCTTCTCTCTTAAAACCAAATCCCTAAATCTCAAATTCTTAGTTGATGATTTTTTTCCTTTGAAAACCAAATCTCTAAATCCCAAATCCTTACCCGATCCTTTCTTCCTTTTGAAAACCAAATCCCAAATCCTTACCCGATCCTTTCTTCCATTTGCCCAAGCCAAATCCCTAAATCCCAAATCTTTACCCACTCGATTAAAAGAGAAAATCCAAAATCAGAAAACAAGATTTTGTAAGTTGGATTCGAAATCCTAAAACCCGAATTAATACCGGCCAAGAAAAAGTATGGAAAATCGTCGTAGTTCGATCCTTGTAAGTTACGTGTACAATGAGAAAAAAATATTTTGCTATTGCAAGAAATTGGCACCAAGAGAATATCGTGGACTGATTTAAATCCTGGTAAAAGATTTTATGAGTATCAAGATTTCAAGGTAGTTTATTTATGTCTTAATGTTATTTTGTTTAATTGAAATTATTTTAATTTTTCTAAAATTTTTGGAACGAAAAAATGGAGTTAGATTTTGTTTATGGCTTAATAAATTTTTGGAACGAAAAAATGTTATTTTGTTTAATTGGTTGTTAGAATCAGTAACTCAAAAATGCCATTAACTATTTGGCAAAGCATGGTGGTTTTCAATTTTTCCTCCATTTATTTATCTTAACTGCTTAATATAATTCTAAAAGTATGGGGCCAAACGTAATCAGCAAGTCTATAATTATTGACTTACAAATACTGCAAATTCATTAGTTGCCCAAGCTGTGTGTCACGGACTAAACTTTGCCTCAATTGAATGTTAGTCCGTGCGGCACTTGGATGGACGCTTCCACACAAGTCAGCCAAGATCTCTCGATTATCTGCTTAAGCAACAACAAGCCACTAGTTAGTCTCAAGGCCACTTCACGATATCGCGGGGCATAGCGGGTGCACACCGGCGACCCCCGATGCCCCCAAAGGAAAAAAAAAGTTTTATTAGTTTTGAAAAGAGTACAAAAGTTTACAAAAGATCATCGAGTCTTCCCCACCATCGTTGGGGCCATAGGGGCAGCCCTAGATGGTGGCCTAGCACATACCTTAACCAGTGAGGCAGCCCAACATTTCGTCGATTACTCACCCCTTATAAAGAGCTTAAGAGCTTTTACAAGACTTCTACCAAGAACCATTACAATGTTTGAAATGGGGACACTTTTTCCTAAGACATATGGCTACCCTTCCATGGCACCTCTACCCGGTCATGGCCCTATACAAGGTTGGCTCATGACATCCTCCACCACTCAATCTGTCGACGTCCTTGTTGACTTGGTTGCTAGGAATTCTTCAATCTTCTGCTTGAAGACTCGCAAGTCATGCTCTCTCTCCCAACTGATCTCCTCTGGACCCAAGCCCTCCCATTTGACTAGGTACTCCTTAATGGTCCTCCTAGACACTATGGTTACCCTGTCGGCTAAGATTTCTTCAACTAGTTGCTCCGACGGTGGCTTCATGCTGATGGCTTCTCTGGTTGTCTGACTACAACTTGCATCTGAGGAGTCTGCATGATAAGGTTTCAAGTTGCTCACATGGAATACCGGATGCACCTTCATCCACTTGGTTGGATCAATCTTGTAGGAAGCATTTTCCACTTTGAAAAGGATAGTCATTGGACCTTCATATTTACGCACCAATCTCCGATCTTGCTTTCGTAAGAACCTTAGCTGTTCGGGCACTAATCTGACAAGCACACGATCACCGACTTTGTAGTGTTGTGCCCTTCGACCCTTGTCTGCCCTCTTCTTCATGCGTTTGGAGGCTTTCTCTAAGTAAGCCCGAGCAATCTCCGTGTTCTGCCTCCATTCTTTTGTAAGATTGAAGGCTCGAGGGTTTTTCCCTCGATAGGCCTCTGTGGATATGTGTGGTAAACTGGGTTGTTGTCCGGAAACAATCTCAAAAGGACTCTTGTTAGTGGAGGAACTCTTCCTAGCATTGAAGCAAAATTGGGCCACATCTAACAACGGGCGCCAATTCTTCTGATTTGCTTGCATAAAATGTCTCAGATACTCCTCTAGCAACCCATTGAACCGTTCGGTTTGCCCATCTGTTTGCGGATGATAACTGGATGAGATGTTCAGTTGTGATCCTAGCATTTTGAAGAGTTCTCTCCATAAACTCCCCGTGAATCTTGGATCCCTATCACTGATGATACTTTGTGCCAGACCCCAATACTTGACCACATTGTTAAAGATTAGGCGAGCCGTGTCTTCCGTAGTGCAATACTTTTGAGCTGGAATAAATGTGGCATATTTGGAGAAATGATCAATCACCACCAAAATAGACCCAAGGTCGCCAACTTTAGGGAGGCCAGAGATGAAGTCAAGGGAGATACTTTCCCAAGGTCGTGTAGGCACTGGTAAAGGTTCAAGCATGCCTGCGGGTTTTCGCTTCTCTACCTTGTCTTGTTGGCAAATGAGGCAAGTCTTTGTGTAGGCATAACATCTTCCCACATTCGCGGCCAGTAGTAACCTTGTTTTAATAGGGCGAAGGTGCGTTGCCAACCCGGATGGCCGACCCAAGGTGTGTCAGGACATTCTCGCATGAGTATTTGTCTCAGATCCCCTGCTTTTGGCACAAATAAACATGGCCCCTTTGTCAATAGGGCCCCATTCTCCAACCAAAAGTACTTGGACTTCCCGTCTTCTACTAACTTCATAATGGAAACGGCTTGTGGGTCTTTCTTCAAATTCTCCTCAATGGACTTCCGTATGTCTGTGGTCACCTTAGTAGCTGACATTGGGACAACCCTTCTAAGTGCTGCAAATTTTGCTCGTCTACTCAGTGCATCCGTCACTTGGTTGGTCTTTCCCGCTTTGTGTTCAAAACAAAAATCAAACTCGGCCAGAAACTCTTGCCATCTTGCTTGCTTGGCCGTTAGCTTCGGTTGGGTAAGAAAGTCGCTAACTGCTGTATTATCAGTCTTGACAACAAAATTGGAGCCTAGCAGGTAGTGTCGCCATGTCCTTAAATAATGAATCACTGCTAGAAGTTCTTTCTCTTGGACGATGTATCTCCTTTCAGTCTCACTCAACTTCCTGCTCTCGAAGGCGATCGGGTGTCTCCCTTGTAGGAGTACCCCTCCAATGGCAAAATATGATGCATCTGTTTGAACTTCAAAAGGCTTTTCAATATCAGGAAGAGCCAACACGGGTCTCTCATCATCACTTCTTTTAGACCCTCAAATGCCTCTTGACATTGGCTTGACCAACTCCACTTCTCTCTCTTCTTCAATAGATCAGTGAGTGTCATTACCCTGGGAGAGTATCCCTCAACAAATCTCCTATAGTAATTGGCCAAACCCAAAAACGATCGCAGTTCACTGACATTCTTCAAAGTCGCCCATTCTCTAATTGCCTTGACCTTGTCCATGTCCATTCGGATGTGTCCCTGCTGGATTATGTGTCCCAAGAAATGAACTTGGGTTTGAGCAAATGCACATTTCTCCCTTTTTATATATAACTGGTTTTCCCGAAGCCTTTCGAACACTAGCCGTAAATGTTTCTCATGTTCCTCCAACGTGGAGCTATAAACCATGATGTCGTCCAAGTAGATAACAACAAACTTGTCAAGGTAATCATGGAACACCTGGTTCATAAGAGTACAAAACGTAGAAGGAGCATTGGCTAGTCCAAAAGGTATAACTAGGAATTCAAAAGCACCATACCGAGTTACACAAGTCGTTTTTGATTCATCCCCTTCTGCAATTCGCACTTGATGATAACCAGATCTAAGATCAAATTTGGTGAAGAACTTGGCGTGGCTCAACTGATCAAATAGGTCCACTATAAGAGGGATAGGGTACTTGTTCCTTACTGTGACCTTGTTCAGGGCCCTATAATCAACACATAGCCGTAAACTTCCATCTTGCTTCTTTTGAATAGCACTGGAGCTCCAAATGGTGCCTTTGATGATGAAGCCGGCTTGTAATAGCTTATCCAACTGTTTTCTTAATTCGGCCAATTTCGGGGGAGCCATACGATAGGGACCTTTAGCTGGAGGTTTCACTCCTGGTAGTAGCTCAATCCCATGGTCTACCGTTCTTCTAGGTGGTAGAACTTTAGGCAATTGCTCTGGCATCACATTCTGAAACTCTTGCAACACCCTTTTCACTCCATCCGGCACGGGATCTGAGTTAGCTTCATCTTTATACATCGGCATGACCACATAAGAGGGCTCTCGCCCCTTTTTACTCCTTTCTTGAATTGTAGTGTTGATATGACTTTCTTTCCACTCCTTGGAAGAATCGTAGTTGGTACTACACATGGACGCTCCCCCAAGAATAATAAGCAACTGAAAGCGGGAATCGAGAATCGAGAATCGGGATTGCCTGGGCCGCTATCATGAAATCCAATCCTAAGACAACATCAAAGTCGTCCATGGAGGAAACCGTGAAATTAATGCCTCTTTCCCATGGCCCAAGTTTGGTTATCACATTCTTGGAACTTTCACTGATTGCTAAGGCTGGCGAATTAACCGCTTTCATTGGCCCACAATCCTTTGTATCCTTAAGATCACACCTCTTTGCTTCTTCAGGTGAGATGAAGGTATCGGTCATGCCTGTGTCCACCATGGCCCTCGTTGTCTTACCATTCAACACTACCTCAACATACATCAGGCCCCGCTCGGGTTCCTTCTTCAACTTGCTCAATTGTGTGTGCAGGGCATTAAGGAACCGTATGGAGCCCATCCTTGCTGGCTCATTCTCGACTTCTTCAACTGATTGGTGAGAGTGGCCTCCTTCTTGTGACGAGGCTACTATGGCATTCAAGGCACCTCTATGCGGATATTCTGCTACTCGATGTGGTCCCTGACACAGGAAGCAAGCTAATGGTTGTCTCGGCTTGAAACTCGATGCACTGTTTATATTTGGTTGAGGTGTATCTCTACCAGGTGGTCTCCTATCCACTCCCCCACTAAAGGGTCTATCCACTCTGGCCATTTTTCCCCCACTTCCAAAGCTAGAGCTACTGCCACTTGATGGAGGGGCCTTACGCTTTGATGGGCCATCGTTGTAGTCATTCAGACGTTCAGCGGCGGCCATGGCAGTGGCCATATCTTGCATCTTTTGTCTTTGTGACTCAGTCCTGGCCCAAGGATTGAGACCCTCGAGGAAATAGAACATTTTATCATTTTCAGACATGTCCCTTATATCCAGTATCAAGGTAGAAAAGCCCCTGACAAACTCCCGCACCGTCCCTGTTTGCACCAATTCCCTAAGCTTCCGTCGAGCCATGTATTCCACATTCTCAGGAAATAATTGGCTTTTTAGTTCTCGCTTGAGGTCGTCCCAAGTTTTGATAGGGCACTCATCATTGACAAACTTCGAACGCCACCATAGCTTGGCATCCCCAGCAAGATACATTGCGGCTATAGCCACCTTGTCTTCCTCTGAGTCTGTGTGCACGGCCCGAAAGTATTGCTCAATAACAAACAGGAGATTCTCAAGCTCTTTGACATCTCTTGCCCCCTCATAGCCTCGAGGTTCCGGCACCTTGGCCCTTTTTTCCTTGTCCATAGAACTGGAACCAACTCTGCCCATGGCCATTTGTAACACGCTGACCTAAGCCTTGAGTTCCTCGAACTCTCTTTGGATGATGCTTATGGCATCCCTTGTTTCTTCACCCAAATTGTTCAGTGTATCGGACAGCTCCCGCTGGGCTGTCTCGATATCTCTCGCTTGATCATGGGTGACCATATGAGCTTTTAAAGCGACCACCGAAGCCTCAAACTCCTCAATCCTTTCTCGGTCATCTGACCCACCTCGAGTCGTAACCATCTTTTTCTTTCTCGCTAGCACTTCTCAACTATGCTCTGATACCACGTGTTACGGACTAAATTTTGCATCAATTGAATGTTAGTCCGTGCGACACTTGGATGGACGCTTCCACACAAGTCAACCAAGATCTCTCGATTATCTACTTAAGCAAAAACAAGCCACTAGTTAGTCTCAAGGCCACTTCACGATATCGCGGGGCATAGCAAGTGCACACCGGCGACCCCCGATGCCCCCAAAGGAAAAAAATAGTTTTATTAGTTTTGAAAAGAGTACAAAAGATCATTGAGTCTTCCCCACCATCGTTAGAGCCACAGGGGCAGCCCTAGATGGTGGCCTAGCACATACCTTAACCAGTGAGGCAGCCCAACATTCCGCCGACTACTCACCCCCTATAAAGAGTTTAAGAGCTTTTATGAGACTTCTACCAAGAACCATTACAATGTTTAAAATGGGGACACTTTTTCCTAAGACATATGGCTACCCTACCATGGCACCTCTACCCGGTCATGGCCCAGGATCTTTCCTCTTTGTTTTATCTCAATGGTGGAGGCGAGCTTGGACAGACAGTCTGCCCTGACATTTTCTTCTCTGGCGATCTGCTTGATTACCAACTGGTTGAAGCGCAGCTTTAAGTTCATGACCTTTTTGTGATACTTTACCAAGGCGGGCTCCCTTACTTCATATTCCCCATTCACCTACTTTGCCACCAATTGGGAGTCGGTAGACACAGATAGTCTTGCGGCCCCGAGTTTGAGTGCCAACTCGAGCCCCGTCGTGAGGGCCTCGTACTCTGCTGCATTGTTTGAGGCAGAGAAATCGAAAGATAAGCCGTACTGCCATTCACTTCCCTGGGGGTCAGTCAACAAGATTTCGGTCCCTGATCCCTCTTTTCCTGAGGATCCGTCTACATACAAAGTCCACATGTCGCTGGGGGAACTACATTTGCTGGGGTTTTTGTATTAGGGTTGGCTGTGGGGGTGGTGGCTGTGCCTCCTCGCCCGGGTTCGGTGGTGACTATTCTGGGTAGTGGATTGGCGTTGTGATGGCGTTGTTAAAGGAGCACTCAGCTATAAAGTTTGCCAAGACTTGGGCCTTGATAGCCTTCCTTGGATTATATTCCAGGACAAATTCACTCAGCTCGATGTTCTATTTGGCCATCCTGCCCGCCGTGTCTACCTTTTGCAGAACTTCCCTTAGCGGTTGATCTGTCAACATCGTGATGGGATGGGCCTAGAAATACTGCCTCAGGCGTCTGGTCGCCACTATCAATGCGAAAGTGGTTCTTTCCAGCCGATTATAGTTAACTTCTCTATTCTGCAAGGCTCGACTGACATGATAAACTGATATTTGGTGACCTTCTTCTTCCTTAAGGAGCACGACAGTTACGGTCTCGTCGGAAGCTGCCAGGTAGATGTACAGTTGATCTCTTGGCAAGGGGCTGGTGAGTAGAGGCGACAATCACAAGTACTTCTTTAATTCTTCGAAAGCCTTCAGGCAATCTTCAGTCCATTGACACCTGGAGGCTCCTCTGAGCACTTTGAAGAAAGGTAAGCACCTGTCGACGAGCTTGAAGACTAACCTGTTGAGGGTGACTACCCTGCCGGTAAGCCTTTGTAGTTTTTTAGTATTTCTTGGTGGGCACATACTCAAAGATTGCCTGAATCTTTTCTGGATTTTCCTCTATCCCTCTATTGGAGACCATAAAACCAAGGAACTTCCCTGCTCCCACTGCCAATGCATACTTTTTTCGGATTCAATCTCATGTTGTATTTCCTGATGACGCCAAAGGCTTCCTCAAGATCTCGGATGTGCTGGTCTAGTGAGGAGCTTTTTACCAGCATGTCATCCATATATACTTCCATATTTCGCCCGATTTGGTCCTTGAAGAGTCTGTTTACCGACCTTTGATAGGTGGGCCCTACATTCTTTAGCCCGAAGGGCATAACTTGGTAGCAGAATAGACCCTCCTCTGTCACAAAAGACGTCTTGTCTTGGTCTTCGGGGTTCATTTTGATCTGGTTGTAGTCAAAGAAAGCATCCATAAAACTCAGGTATTTGTGTCCCGCTGAGGAGTCAACCAATCGATCTATGACTGGTAAGATGAAGCTATCCTTAGGGCAGGCCTTGTTCAAATCTGTGAAGTCTACACACATTCGCCATTTACCACTAGCCTTTTTCACCATTACTATGTTGGCGAGCCAATCCGGGTAGACCACCTCTTTGATGAAATCAGCATTGAGCAATTTCTCGACTTCTTCTCTGACCGCCCTGACTCGCTCAGGGGCAAACTGGCATTTTTTCTATCTGATAGGTTTTGCTGCTGGTTTCATATTAAGGAGTGGATAATTATTTTCGGGTTTATTCCGGGCATGTCGGCCGCCGACCATGCAAAGATGTAGGCGTTTTCCTGGAACATGGCCACCAAGGGCCACCTTTCTTCACCTCCCAAAGAGGATCCGACCTTGGTTGTCTTGGACGGGTTTTCTGGATCCAAAGGGACCATCTTTGTTTGCTCTGCAGGCTCCGCCTTATACTGACTTGTTTTTGCCCTGTTGTCCAGGCTTTCCAAGGTGAGCATAGTTTTATCAATCAGGTTGACCTGAGCTTCTATTAGTTGCCCCCCAGCCTTTTTCTTTTGCCCCCTGCTTCTGCCATGTCGAGGTTAGGCTCGTCACCTTGGGATTTCTTTGTGATCTGTATGGACAAAACGTGGCACTGTCATGCCATTTGCTGATCTATCTTCATGTAGCCAATTCCCATGGGTGTTGGGAATTTCACTGTCAGGCAGTAGACTGCAGTCACCATCCTTGCCTTTCTCATCACAGGCCTTCCAAAGATGACGTTGTAGACCGAAGGCTGGTCGACCACTAGGAACTCAGAGATGACGGTGAGGGTGTGTGTATGGTCGCTGTCTCCTATTGTTACTGGCAAGGTGATTGACCCTTTGACTATAATTGGCTTATTTGCAAAACCAAAAATTGGGCTTACTGGCTCAGGTCTTTCTCAAGGATGACCATCTTCTTGAAGGCTTCCCATTGGATAACTTCCACTGCACTACCGCTGTCAACGAGGACCCTTTTCACTCTGAAATTTTTTATTATGGCCGCCACAATAATCGGGTCATTCCCATTGTCTTCCAAGATGTCGACATCATTATCAGTGAAGTATACCATCCAGTCTTCATTCTGTTTTGCTTGTTTAGGGGTTGTATCAATCGCCATTATACTTTTGAGGTGGGCTTTTCTCTTGGAATTACTGGCGATCCATTCTTCCGTGCCCCCTACTATCATGTTTATTGCCCATTGTACTGGTTTCTTCCTTTCTGCCCTGCCTGTGTTCCTTTGACTGTTCGCCAATGACTACCCCTGTTGGGCCTCTGTCTTTCTTACAAACTGCTTGATCTAGCCCTTTCTGATAGCGGTCTCAATTGCATCTTTTAAAGACCTGCAATCTTCCGTGTTGTGTCACATATCATTGTGATAATTGCAGATTTCTTTAGAATTAAGGCGCAACGGGTTGTCCTTCATGGGGTATGGCACTCCCAAGATGCCCTCGTGGGCTACTACATTCAAGATGTATGTCTTTGAGGCGTTAAGAGGGGTGTATTCATCAAACTTAGAGTACGGGGTTCTTTCCCCTCTTCGCCCATGCCCCTAGTTGGCTCTATCTGTGTTATTCTGGCGGATCGTTCTTTCGGGCACCCTGGACCTTTAACGATGTGAGTCAAGACCCAATTGTCTTCTGTTGTCTTAATATCCCTGTTTGTTTTTCGAGGGGTGCCCTTGACCCTTGCATTCTTTCGTCAGGCCCCTCGGCCAATTTTATTTCTTCTGTTTCGGCGTACCTCTAGGCCTTCTCATACAGGTTGTAGAGTTTTTTAGGTTTCTCATCTATTAGGACGTACCAGAGGTGTTCATGGCGGACCCCGCAGATGAACGCTTGTATGGCCCAATCATCGTGCAGGTCCTTGATTTTCATGGTAGCGGAATTGAGCCTACGGATGTACTCTTTAAGGGTTTCGCTTTCCTTCTGTCATACTGCGAGGAGGTAGGTTGGGGTTTGAAAGTTACTTTGTGGGCGAGGAAATGGGCAATGAAGGTCCTACCGAGCTTCAGGAAGCCGTCAATAAACCCTGCCAACAGTGAATGGTATCAAGTTCTAGCGTGGACTCTAAGTGTCATAGGAAACACCCGGTATTTTTGGGCGTCAGTGGCCCCTAGCAGGTCCATGTAATTTTTATACTAGATGAGGTGGTCTGTGGGGTCCTTGGTGCCATCATAGGTTTCTTTGGGGAGCTTGATTATCTTGGGCACCAGTTCCTGCTGGATTTCCAGGGTCAGAGGACTGTTGTCGTCCATCATCCATTCTGCTTCTTCGGTTTTGTCTTTCATCATGCCGTGGACTTCTTTTCTTAGGGCCGCCATCTGGGCCTTCATAATACAAACAGTCATCTCCTTATTGGTGGGTAGGTTCTCCTGGTTCTGGGGTCGCTCCTCGGAACGTTGTCTCTGCTTTGTCTGTGGGCCCTGCTCACGGCTATTCGATGGCTATCTCGATAAGACGAGCTGGCACTGTTCTCTTCCTGGTTGTTATTGTTTCCTTTTTGATTTGGCCCCACTTTCTGATTGGCCTAGCGGGCGGCTTGTTGTTGCTCAGCCAACTGAGCTTAGAGGCTTTTATCTAGCTCATGATCATCTGGTACGTTGGGTCGACGTAGAGCAGCACAGGGGGTTGGAAAGCGGTGTTGGGTGGTTGGATGGTGGGATTGGTTGTTGATGGAGACTCAATTAAGAGTTGTAAACCCAAGTGCAGGTTATGTTCAAGTAATAAATTCTCGGGTGTCCGAGGTCGAACCACAGGGAAGCGTATTAGTAAGTATAAGTTTATAAATATATAAGAAAAAGAAAGTAAACAAGATATTAGGGAATCAACAACAAAACAAGATAAACAAGATATTAGAGAACAAAATAAACAAAATAACATAAAAGAAATTAAACAAGATATAAAAAACAATAAGAAAAGATGTTGAGGTTAGAGAATCCACTCTTGGTGTTATGCTAAGATTAATCTTGTTTTATTACACAATTGAAATTCACACATAAAGGAGGTTCCAATCGGAAGGTTTAGCAATTCAGTCCAAATTGTCCAACGTCCATAGCATATGATATTATGTTCATTTGGTGTCCTCAAAACTTATAAAAAGAGTCCAAGCATTCCTTATGCCAAGGTATATGTCTACAACAAATCAAGGTCATGAAACCAAGCATTTACTGTGCCATTTTCATTGTCAATAATGAATCAAGATCTCTACTTTGCAAGTATGATTTTAAACCAAAAGAAAATATTATCTATACTAGTGTTTATAAATGATGATTCATTTTAGCTCATGTTTAAGAGACTAACCTTAGCATTTACCAAAAGCTTCACCTCATCACCTCAACAATATGATTAGCAACACATACTAGATATGAATAAAATGAAAAGAAATGTAAGAAGCATAAGTAAATAAAGAAAAAGAAAACTAGAGAAAGGAAAGAAGAAGAAAACTTAGAGAATTTTATTACAATGGCTAATATCCTACCAATGTACAATGATACTCTTACAATCATCCAAGGCCCTCTATTTATACACATTTTGGAGAGCTAAATGACAAGAGACAAGCTTTATAAATTTCAAAGGTAGGTATAATAGGTGGGTGCATTTTTCTAACAATTTTCGTCATATTGTATGACAATTCTGATCAGCCAGCTTGATGGTTGATTTTATCAATGTTGGAGGCTTGATCTGATCAAATTGTCTTCTAGAAAAATATTCCCCTATCAGTTTGTGATCCATAGCCGTTGGAATCAGCTCATTTTCTCATGTGGATCAGAAGATATGTTCAAAATACGAAAACTGGTCAGAACAGACGGCATTGCACATCAGCCAACTTGATACCATATTTCGCTAGGGAAAACGACTCTGTTTCAAGAAGTGTAAAGCATGAAAAAGATAGATATGCCTCTTAAATTTGCACTGTAAACATTTTAGCCTTACTGCTTCAGTGAAACTCCAGATATAGCTGATATGGAAAAAGGTGTCGGAACTGGAACTGAACTGGATTTGCCCTTAATTCTTGATTTAACCTAGTAATCTGAAATCACTCAAAGAAACTCGTGAAAAACACCAAATTACATAAAAATATAAAAAATCATAAACATAATTAGACTAAGCAATAATAACTCGTATTTGACACAAAACAATAATAAAACATAACTAAAAACTATATAATTATACGAGTTATCACACCCCCACACTTAGATTGTTGCTAGTCCCTAGCAACGACTCAATCCTAGAAAAAATAAACAGGAAACAAGTTAAAGGGATCTCAAATAAACAAGCAAGATCAAGCGTAAGAATTGGCAAGGCATCTAATTAAGTATCATTGGCATATTAAGTTCGAGTAAAGGGTCAATGAGATTAAAATTGAAGGCATTACCGTACGATTGAGGAACTTTCTTCTTGGCGAGACTTTAGCTAGCCATGGAGGACTAGGCAAATTATAGCTTCATAAGTACACATGCTAAGATTCTTGTCACCGCAGTTCACAAGTGAACTTGACAAATCTGATCGGTACAGAGATGAATCTGAGGCTTATGGACAAGTGAGGGGTGGAATGTTCAAACATAATCTGAGGTTTATCACAAGTTAGGCTCAAGAAATATAATAATAATGTGATCAATCCTCTCAAAATATTTCCATTCTCACTCCTCCTTAGTCCTATTTTCAACATAAATATTTTGAAAAGAAAACAAAAAGCAAGAAAAGACTCGATCCGAAGAAAATAGAAAAGTTAAAACCTCTCTATAATGAAGAACCTCGAATCTTGAATTCTGATTTTTTTTTAAGCACAAGTGATTTTCTTTTGATTTGTGCCCTCATTGGGACATCTTTTATGCACAATCACATCTATTCATAATCATCATTCTTGTTTTTTTTTTTCAGAAATCACATTGGATTCCATACTTTCTTTTTCTTTATTTTCATTCAATTGATCAAACAAGACAGATTTTCATCAGCTCTTTTTTTCAGCATCTTTTTCTCAACTCATCACAACATTGTTTTGGCATCAATAAGTTCGAAGTTCACGACTCTAAAAACAGTCACTCATTCTAACTACCCTCTTTTGCATTATTCCCTTTTTTTTTCAGATTTCAAAAGATAACAAAATAAACAAGAAGGAAACACACAATCCCAAACCCAATGATCACAAATATTATCATAAAAGTATAAAGAGGGAATGGGGGTCGGAATCGTATCCGTTCACTTTGGCATAATTTCTGGAGTTCATATCTAGGGATCCAACCCGAAGGTTTACAACCTATGGGCTCCTAATGTAAGGGGGGGAAAATAAGGGGCTTTCTGGATAGTGACTTTGTTCTAAGATCAGATCATGTATAGATGCAAGCATCTATGTGATGACCTAAATCTGCATGTGGAATGAAGAGAAAAAGTAAACTTACTATGTCTTCCCAGTTTTCCGTGGCTTTCCAAAGGCTCACCATGAATTCACATTCCAACAAAAATCGAACCGATCTGCCAAAAACAATCTCAAAGACATTTGATCATCAAAAATATTCAATTTTCAGAAAACCAAATTGAAAATAACCTAGATAACTTAATCAAAGCCTTTGTAACTCTATTGCTTTATCCACATGCTTGCCAAGATTATACTAATACTCAAAAAAAAATACATACACGAAAGTAGTAAAACACATGCAGATAATATACGGACCAGATAGTTTTTTTTTTTTTTTTTTTTTGAAAAGATTAAATCAAACTGACAAGGTATGTCTCAAGTCTCCCTTACTCAGACCTTGTTCAGAATGAATACTTCTAAATGGCTTAAAACACAACAATTTTTTTTTTTTTTTTTTTACAAATTAGCAAAATATGTCCCTTACCCCCTACTAAAATATGACATTGTCCCCAATGTCAAATTTTAAAGGTAGAATTTAGGAGATATTACCTGGAGAGGTTGCTAACCACTTATTATAACTGAGACACAACAAACAAAATGTTAGATAATGTCACAAAGACAAAGTGCAATCCACTCCTTGCTCGTCCATATCTCTTTTTCTTTTTCCGAGCGTTTGCGAAACAACCGTAGCAGGTAAATACTCGTAAGCTTGGAGCTTTTTGAGTAAATCTTCAATGGTTGTAGCAGAAATTATGGTTCTCCTTGCCTCTGAAAACATGAATCCATTTTCCACAGCATTATCTAAATATGAAAGCAAATTACTAAAATAACCATTAATATTAAGCAAACCAATGGGTTTCTTATTTGTGACCAAAGATGACCAAGAAGCCACGCAAGCTATTTCTTCCAATGTACCCAGACCTCCTGGTAAAGCAATGAATGCATCGGCAGAATGGTACATGATTGTCATCCGTTCAGGGATACTCCAGACTTGTATTTCCTTACCCACGGTAGGTCCACAAAAACCTGTGAATAGTTTTGGCACGATTCCTAGAACTGGACTTCCTCCGGCGTGTGCTGCTGTAGCGACTACTCTCATTAAACCCGTACTACCGCCTCCATAAATCAACTGGATCTTTTGTTGGGCAAGTATTACTCCAACTCTTATGGCTTCATCAGCTAATATTTTATTTTTCCCTGGATAAGCACCTCCAAAGACACAAATTTTTTCAATGCGCTGGGACGAAGTACTTTCCATTTTTTTTTTTTCGAGTGCCTGAAAGAGAATGAGTACATGGTGTAATATATAGAGGACTGAGTAGTGAATCAGACAAGAGTAATAATGTCGCCGAAAGTGTATTTGACCTGTCAGAAGAAAATGTTAACCTAACAAAAGATTTTTGCGTGATTTCAGGAAGAAAATCAAAAAGAGAAGAAAAATCAACCGTAAAAGACCAATGCAAAAAAAAACGAGAATAATTACACAAATCGAACAACACGTAAATTAAACTGAAATGAAGTTATTGCAAATCAAACTAAAAGCTGAGAAGTCATTTATTGTAGTTGTGATTGTGGCTCACATCTTCCTCTGGTTTTAAGTCCAGAAACGGCTTAAACGCCTTCTATGAGTCGAGGATATGCTTCCCATCCAGTTTTCTTACAAGCTGGCAAACAGGGTCTTTTAACATCAGATTCCCAAGATGTTGCCATTCCCTTTGGAATTGCGGCCATAAATCAAGAATTTCTCTTTGTACGTCTCCACTAGGATGCGTCTCAAGAGAAAGTTGGATATTACCCAAATTCTCCTTACTCAGTCCATCCTTAATGAATTCAATTTTATCATCTCGATTAGAGGACGGAATCCCAATAGAACGACATTTACCGTTACACGTCCATCGTGCACATTTGTGGCAATTTGAACTCATGCGCTTTGCTCGTCGCTTCTTTGCAAAAGTGCTTCTACCTGTACCTGGTAAATGCAAAACAGGAAGATATTCATCTTCACGTACCTTGGCTTCAATTATCCAACGTATGTCTTCAGGAATCCCTTTGTGCATAAGCATTCTTAATCTTTCAAATCGAACTTGGTAAAGCTTCAGTAAAATATTTCGAGGAAAAGGAGGAAATCGTTTCTGCAATCCTTTGAGAATATCATCCATCCTGAAAAAAAAATGAAAGAGAAATTGAAAGAGAAATTTATATACAATATCAGTTTTGTGGGTAGCTGATGGAACCGACTTAAATAATCACGGAGTACCGTTATCCGCCATTTAACCGGGGTTAAAAAAAATTATATTTACATCTAGTTATTTTCAAAACAAGGATCAGAAAGAAAAACAACCTCTTCTTGAGTAACATGATTTTCCAAAAAGAGTTTGAGTCTTTGTCCATTTACCTTGAATAGGTTACCATTTTGAGGATTCTCAATGTCAACTGCTCCATAATGATACACATGCTTAACCACAAATGGGCCAGTCCATCTTGATCTCAACTTACCAGGAAATATGTGAAGTCTAGAATTATAAAGTAGAACTTTTTACCCAACATCAAATATTTTTCTTGAAATTAACTTGTCATGAAAGGCTTTAGTTCTTTCTTTATGAATTTTAGAATTCTCATATGCATCATTTCTGAGTTCCTCAAGTTCATTTATTTGTAATTTTCGTAAATTAGAAGCGTCATCAAGGTTTGAGTTGAACATTTTAATGGCCCAATATGCTTTATGCTCAAGTTCCACAGGTAAATGACAAGGTTTTCCATAAACTAGCCTATAAGGAGACATGCCCAATGCTGTTTTAAAAGCTGTTCGATAGGCCCATAATGCATCGTTAAGTCTAAGAGACCAATCTTTGCGATTTGGATTAACCGTCTTTTCCAAAATTTGTTTAATCTCCCTATTTGCTAATTCTACCTGTCCATTTGTCTGCGGGTGATAAGGGGTTGCAACTTTGTGTGTAATGGCATATTTCTTCATTAATGTTTCAAAAACCTTGTTGCAAAAATGTGTTCCCCCATCACTTATGATAGATCGAGGAATTCCAAATCGACTCAAAATATTTTCTTTTAAAAATTTAATCACTGTTTTGTGATCATTATTTCGACATGGAATTGCCTCTATCCACTTTGAAACATAATCTATTGCAACTAAAATGTATAAGAAACCAAAAGATGGTGGAAATGGTCTCATGAAATCAATACCCCAACAGTCAAAAATTTCAATTACAAGAATTGGGTTCAAAGGCATCATGTTTCTTTTCGAAATGGAACCTAATTTTTGACAACTTTCACATGACTTGCAAAAATTATGTGCATCTTTGAATAAAGTTGGCCAGTAAAATCCACACTGTAAAATTTTTACAGCAGTTTTCTTTGATGAAAAATGACCACCACATGCCTCAGAATGACAAAACTTAATTACACTACTTACCTCATTGACGGGAATGCATCTTCGAAAAATCTGATCAGGACAATATTTGAACAAGTAAGGGTCATCCCAATAGAACTTCTTTACCTCATTCAGAAACTTTCTTTTATCTTAGGGGCTCCATTGAGAAGGAATTTTTCCTGTAGCAAGAAAATTAGCAATGTCAGCAAACCAAGGTGTCGTGGAGACAATTAGAAGTTGTTCATCAGGAAAAGTATCATTTATTGGTGAGGTTCCAAAAGATTCATCACAAACAAGTCTTGATAAATGATCAGCCACCACATTTTCTACTCCTTTTTTATCTCGAATGGTGATGTCAAATTCTTGCAGCAAAAGGATCCACCTCAGCAACCTAGGTTTTGCATCCTTCTTAGAGAGAAGATATTTTAAAGCTGCATGATCACTAAAGACAACAATTGATGATCCAACAAGGTAAGATCTGTATTTATCCAATGCAAAAACAACTGCAAGTAATTCCTTTTCTGTAGTGGAATAATTCATTTGGGCTCTATTTAAAGTTTTACTTGCATAGTAAATTACATGTGGTTTATTATCTTTCTTTTGTCCTAACACAGCACCAACAGCATAGTCACTAGCATCACACATTATTTCAAATGGTAAAGACCAATCAGGAGATCTCATAATAGGAGCAGTAGTGAGCATATTTTTGAGTTTTTCAAAAGCATCTTCACAATCTTTAGTCCATTCAAATGCAGTGTCTTTCATTAAAAGATTACATAGAGGTTTAGATATCGTGCTAAAATCTTTTATGAATCTTCTATAAAAACCTGCATGTCCCAAGAATGACCTAATGTCCTTTACTGTCTTTGGTGTGGGTAGATTAGCAATCAATTCAATTTTTGACTTGTCTACCTCAATCCCTTTTGCAGAAACAATGTGACCTAGTACAATACCTTTAGTGACCATGAAATGACATTTTTCCCAATTAAGAACAAGATTTTTTTCTTCACACCTAATCAATACATTTTTCAAATTGGCTAAGCAATCATCAAATGAATCACCAGAAACAGAAAAATCAGCCATGAAAATCTCAAGATTACGTTCAATCATGTCACTAAAAATACTAAGCATGCATCTTTGAAATGTGGCAGGGGCGTTACATAATCCAAATGGCATTCTACGATATGCAAAAGTACCAAAAGGACATGTAAAAGTGGTTTTCTCTTGGTCCTCAAGTGCAATGACAATTTGATTATACCCAGAATATCCATCTAGAAAACAATAAAACTCATGCCCTGCAACTCTTTCTAAGATTTGATCCATGAAAGGCAAAGGGAAATGATCTTTCCTCGTCACTGAGTTAAGTTTCCTATAGTCAATGCACATGCGCCAACCAGTAACAGTCCTAGTTGGAATTAATTCATTGTTTTCATTTTTAACTACAGTAACTCCAGATTTCTTAGGTACGACTTGAGTAGGACTTACCCATTTGCTATCAGAGATAGGATAAATGATTCCATTATCTAGAAGTTTAATGACTTCATTTCTCACTACTTCTTTCATATTAGGATTAAGCCTTCGTTGCATTTGTCTAGAGGGTTTAGCATTTTCCTCTAAATAAATATTATGTGTGCAGATTAATGGGCTTATTCCTTTTATGTCAGCTAAGGTCCATCCTAATGCATTTTTGTGCATCTTCAAAAGTTGTAACAACTTACCTTCTTGTAGTTCATCAAGATGTGAAGAAATTATGACTGGAAAAGTTTCATTCTCACCCAAAAAGGAATATTTTAGCTCGGATGGCAATGGTTTTAAATCCAGCTTGGGTGGTTCAATAGTTGATGGTACAGTGACATTTGTGAGTGATGGAAGTTCCTCAAACTTTTGTTTCCAACAATGCTTATACTGAAAAGAATTTAACAAAGAATCAGTGTGTGAAATTTCTGAAGCATTATCAAACTCACATTCAATTAAATAAGCTTCTAAAGGATCATGGAATGTGGTAGTGGTGAGATGTTCATGAACAAGTTCTTCAATGAAATCCACTTCATGTACTTCTGAATCATCACCAGGTTGCTTGCAAATGTTGAACACATTTAATTCTAAAGTCATATTTCCAAAAGAAATGTTCAAAATACCATTCCTGCAATTTATCAGAGCATTAGAAGTTGCAAGAAATGGACGGCCTAATATAACAGGAATTTGAACATTTGGATTTGAAACAGGATGTGTGTCCAAAACAATAAAATCAAGAGGGAAGTAAAAATTATCAATTTGAACCAAAACATCTTCAACTATCCCTCGAGTAATTTTTACAGAACGATCAGCTAGTTGAAGTGTAACAGGTGTTTCCTTGAGTTCACCTAAACCTAACTGTTGATAAACAGAAAAAGGCAAAAGATTAACACTAGCACCAAGATCAAGCAATGCACGTTCTATTCTAGTGTTTCCAATGATGCATGAGATTGTTGGATATCCAGGATCTTTGAATTTTGGTGGAGTAAGGTGCTGAATGATTGAGCTCACACTTTCCGTCAGAAATGCTTTCTTTTGTACATTATGTTTTCTTTTAACTGTGCACATGTCCTTCAAAAATTTAGCATAAGATGGAACTTGTTTGATTGCATCCAATAAAGGAATGTTAATCTTAACTTGTTTGAAAAGTTCATAAATTTCTGCATTTTGATTCAAATTCTTTATTGTTTGCAACCTTTGAGGAAAAGGAGCAGGATGCATACCTTTTTCTTTGTCCAAATTTTCAAGAAGTTCAGACTTACCATCATCCTTACCATTACTTTTCGGAGGGGAAGGAGGATCTTGGTCTTTTGATGGAATGTTTTTGTCAATTGCCTTTCCACTTCGAAGAGTTGTGATAGAACTGGCATTTTCCTGTTGAGTTTCATTGGAGCAAGAAACAATACATTGAGTAGAAGGGTTAGGCTGAGGTTGAGCAGGAAACTTACCTTTTTCTTGAGTGCGTAATGAAGCTGTCAATGTGGACAAGGTGTTTTTGATCTCATTGATGTCCTGTGAAGTTTGGTTATACACATTTGCTTGTGTTTGCATGAATGCTTGCAATGTCTCTTCCAAGGTTTGTACACGTGAAGGTTGATAGGAAAAAGTGTTGCCCGGCTTTTGAGATTGTGGTACCTGAACATGATTATTATTCCGCCAACTGAAGTTGGGATGATTTCTCCATTCAGGGTTATACGTTTCAGAGTAAGGAGAAGGAAAAGGCTTTTTAAATGTGTTTATGGAATTTACTTGATCATGCAATGCTTCTTTAAGAATGGGAATGTTTGGACATTCAGAAGTGGGGTGTCCCATGATTTCACAAATTCCACAACTTTCTTCATTTTTAACCGTTTTGACTTCTTTTACTTCTCTAAGTTCCATGGCTTCAATCTTTCTAGCCAAATTAGCTACTTTAGCTTTTATCTCATCTTCTTGACTAAAATGATATTTACCTCTGTTAGAAACAAGATTAGATCTATTGGAACTTTCAGAGGAATTATCTGTGTGCCAGGCTTGAGAGTTATCTGCCAAATGGTCTAGGTAGTCAAAGGCTTCTTCAGGTTCTTTTTCTAGAAACTCACCGTTACACATTGTTTCAACAAATTGTTTAGTTTCGGGAGTTAAACTTTCATAAAAGAAACTAATAAGATGCCATTTTTCAAAACCATGATTTGGACAAGAACTTAACAAATCTTTAAAACGCTCCCAGCACTGAAAAAATGCTTCATTTTGATTTTGATTGAAATTTTGAATCTGTCTTTTCAAAGCAGTAGTTTTATGTGCTGGAAAAAATTTCTTTAGAAACTCAGTTTGTAATTCTTGCCATGTGCCAATTGACCTTGGTTTTAAATTATGAAGCCAAATTTTTGCTTTATCTTTTAAAGAAAAAGGAAATAATTTTAGCTTGACAATTTCATTTGTACATTGTTGGTCATTAAAGGTGACACATACATCTTCGAAGTCTTTTAGAAACGAGTAAGCACTTTCCGATTCTAACCCATGGAAATTTGGAAGCAAAGCTATCATACCTGGTTTAAAACGAGAGTTGTTTGCATTGAGAGGAAAAATAAAACAAGAGGGTGATGAGCTTCGAGTTGGTTGCAAGTAGTCACGCATGGTGCGTACTTGTCTGTTCTCACATTCAGCATGAACACTTTCATTGTCAGCCATGGTAGGAGTTGTATTAGAAAGATTACCTGAAAAAGTTTCACAATAAAATCTAACTAAACGACGAGATCTAAAATCACGTCGCCAAACAAGCATAAAACAAAGTTAATATACAGATAATATATTTATATAAATATAAACTTTACAATATAAATATAAATATATAGAAAATTAGGCGGTATAACCAGCCAATAAAAATAAATATACTTATAAACTTATATACTTAGTATTGCTTCCCCGGCAACGGCGCCAAAAACTTGATGGAGACTCAATTAAGAGTTGTAAACCCAAGTGCAGGTTATGTTCAAGTAATAAATTCTCGGGTGTCCGAGGTCGAACCATAGGGAAGCGTATTAGTAAGTATAAGTTTATAAATATATAAGAAAAAGAAAGTAAACAAGATATTAGGGAATCAACAACAAAACAAGATAAACAAGATATTAGAGAACAAAATAAACAAAATAACATAAAAGAAATTAAACAAGATATAAAAAACAATAAGAAAAGATGTTGAGGTTAGAGAATCCACTCTTGGTGTTATGCTAAGATTAATCTTGTTTTATTACACAGTTGAAATTCACACATAAGGGAGGTTCCAATCGGAAGGTTTAGCAATTCAGTCCAAATTGTCCAACGTCCATAGCATATGATATTATGTTCATTTGGTGTCCTCAAAACTTATAAAAAGAGTCCAAGCATTCCTTATGCCAAGGTATATGTCTACAACAAATCAAGGTCATGAAACCAAGCATTTACTGTGCCATTTTCATTGTCAATAATGAATCAAGATCTCTACTTTGCAAGTATGATTTTAAACCAAAAGAAAATATTATCTATACTAGTGTTTATAAATGATGATTCATTTTAGCTCATGTTTAAGAGACTAACCTTAGCATTTACCAAAAGCTTCACCTCATCACCTCAACAATATGATTAGCAACACATACTAGATATGAATAAAATGAAAAGAAATGTAAGAAGCATAAGTAAATAAAGAAAAAGAAAACTAGAGAAAGGAAAGAAGAAGAAAACTTAGAGAATTTTATTACAATGGCTAATATCCTACCAATGTACAATGATACTCTTACAATCATCCAAGGCCCTCTATTTATACACATTTTGGAGAGCTAAATGACAAGAGACAAGCTTTATAAATTTCAAAGGTAGGTATAATAGGTGGGTGCATTTTTCTAACAATTTTCGTCATATTGTATGACAATTCTGATCAGCCAGCTTGATGGTTGATTTTGTCAATGTTGGAGGCTTGATCTGATCAAATTGTCTTCTAGAAAAATATTCCCCTATCAGTTTGTGATCCATAGCCGTTGGAATCAGCTCATTTTCTCATGTGGATCAGAAGATATGGTCAAAATACCAAAACCGGTCAGAACAGACGGCATTGCACATCAGCCAACTTGATACCACATTTCGCTAGGGAAAACGACTCTGTTTCAAGAAGTGTAAAGCATGAAAAAGATAGATATGCCTCTTAACTTTGCACTATAAACATTTCAGCCTTACTGCTTCAGTGAAACTCCAGATATAGCTGATATAGAAAAAGGTGTCGGAACTGGAACTGAACTGGATTTGCCCTTAATTCTTGATTTAACCTAGTAATCTGAAATCACTCAAAAAAACTCGTGAAAAACACCAAATTACATAAAAATATAAAAGATCATAAACACAATTAGACTAAGCAATAATAACTCGTATTTGACACAAAACAATAATAAAACATAACTAAAAACTATATAATTATACGAGTTATCAGTTGTCAATGGGGGCCCTGTGGCGGTGTTTGGTGGTAGTATGGTTGGTGCATTCTCTTGGCCAGCTGGTGGGGGATCAGCTCCGGGAACAAAGGAAATGCTCATTTGTCCCACGATGCTAAATTGAGTTTCTAAGGGATTGGAGAGGGCAATGCGGGTGGTTTGTTGGGTGGCTAGGGGCATATCTCGCAGCGGAGTCGTGAGGGTTGAGAATACAGGGGAAGGAGCTATGAGTATATTCTGGTAGTAAGGCTGGGGGTAGTAGAGCTTTTGGGGCCAAAAGTTAGGGATAAAGGGTGTTCAGTAGCTGGTGCCAGGTACCAGCGTATTGAGGGGAGTTCGTGGGAGTGGAGAGTGGAGAGTGGAAACTGCCTGTAACCGGGGGTGTGGAGGAGTTGGTGATGGGGGGATGGTACCTGGGTCTCCGGGTGAGGAGGTTTGTTGGGTTGGTGGTAAAGACATGGTTTGTCGTTTCCCACAAACGGCGTCAAATGTTGATATCTTTTTGTGTTGAGACGGTGCTCCTCAGGTCCCTAGTGGTCTGAGGCCTTGAGAATGGGGAGAAATAGGTCAGAGGACACCAGAGGTTGAGCTCCGGGACATGCTCTGATGCTTAAGTCAGTGTTTGGAGGAGGAAAAAGAGGTTTGAGGAGGAGAGAGTGGTGTTAGAGAAGAGAGAGAGAGAGAGAGAGAGCTTAACCGGGAATAGCCCTGGGGAGAGCTATATATAGAGGAGGTTGGGCGAGCTAGTGCTCGCCCTACTAGTTCCACATGCCCGACTCTGATAGGTCGTCTGACGTAAGCGACCTCGGGGGGCCTTGTCGAGGAGACGGCCGCATTTAATGTCTGTCGTCTGCAGACTGTGGCATTTAATGCCTCGCACTGCCCCAGATGGGCGTCGAGATGACTGGAGATGTGACCTCTGGGGAAAGGGGAGGCGCCTACGTGTCCCGGGCCTCTTTTCTCAGTGGATATTGGGCTCGCCTGGTTGGGCTGGTCTATTGGGCCTGTACCTGGTGGATTGGGTCCATGTCTAGTGGACCGAGTGGGTTCAACAATATGTATTGTGATCATGATCATGCACTGTTGTTCCAACCTATTTTTTATACCAAAAATCTCCTTGACATGTTTTCATTCGGGATCGCTTTTGTCTTTGACTTGGACACAAAAGTATAAACAATTTTGCAAGGTTACCTGGTCCTCGTTAAATTTGGTAATTCATGTAATATTATGTCTTGTATTTTATTATTTTACGTCAGTAATATAAATATAAATACAATATTTATAATATATATAAAAAAAACAAATATAAAAAAAAATTGAACTGACGAAAATAATCATCATTATTTATTATATTTTTAAATTGTCATTATAAATATTTTATTATTATTAATAAAATTTATTTAATTTATAAATAAAAAGTTTAATTTCATTGAAACACTTTCGTTAAATGGATTAATTTGATAATAAATAAATAAAATAAAAATTTATGTCAAATTGATTTATCTTAAAAGTTTTATTTTTTTTTTTACTAATCTTAAAAGGTGAATTAGTTTATTTGATATAAATAAAAAGTTAAAAATTTACATTAAATTTTTTTATCTTCATAATTAATTTTGCATTAATATTAAAAATAATATAATAATTTGATATAATTTGTACATTAAATAAATTTTACATGCCAACTTTTGTTAATATGCATTTTATTATTTTTATTTATTTTTAAAATATATAATTCTATATTCAAAAATAAATGAATCAACGAGCATTCACATGCGAATGTATGTGATAACAAATACTATTAAATTATTAAGTGTGTCAAAATTGTAAACACGAATGTGATACGTATATTAAATGTATTATATTATTCATGTTTAAAAATATTGTGTTGTATTTATTATATTATTTTCATATTTATTAAATATGTCATCGTCGTTGTCATGTCGTGTTTTCGTATCTTGCTCAAATTTGACAGATCTAATCTTGATCCTGGTGCATAATTTCTCATTATACTTCTTATTTCCAGCACTTTGTCAAAATATCTAAAAATTTTGTAAAAAGACGGGCATAATTTAAACTTGTGTATGGTCTCAGTTGCCTGTCAACCCTATGGTTTTGATTTCACATTAGACCTGTTCAAAAATCAGGTTATCCATTCGATTTGACCTATCTTTAAGTTGCGAACTGAGATCCAACTGAAGAAAAGATAACAAGGAAGACAAGAGAAAGGAGAAAGAAAGAAAAGAAAAAAAAAAACTGAACAAAAGGGCTGTTAGCAATAACATTGAATGTGATTCATCCTAGTGTTTCTTTATCATATCTACTTCTTTTTGCCTTATTTTCAAGATAAAAGAAGCATGAATTCTTATTGAGTTTTTCAGCTCCCATGAAAGATAAGGTACTAGGATTATTAACCTGGTGAAGAATTCCAAGAACTATAAGCTTGTCTCCAGACTTAAGTGATAAGCCTAGCAGTGGCCATTTGATTGTGCTTAGACTTGGTTCCCCTGTTGCATCCAGGATGACCACCATCATCTTCTCAGCTTCTGTGGTCATGATCACAATATTATGTTCCAAAGAACAAACAAAAGTGGATGATAGAGAAATATTCAGATAGGCATGGTTTGCTTGTATCGAATGCTTTTTCAGTATGAACCCAGAATTTAATTCAGTTGGTTCATATTGTCAACTTTAAGAGGTGGCATCCAGCATGCTTGGGATTCAAATCCCAACATCTGCAACCTCTTTTTCTATCCCCAGATTGCGGCTTCTTTTGTACCCCAAAAAAAAAAAGCTTTTACAGTATTCTGCTAAAGAAAAACTTTGTAGATATAATTCTGGTTCTAATTGTTGTTGTTGCAATTAAATTAAAAGCTTTTGCAGGAAGCAATCAGTAGTTTAGAACTTTTGCAGAGTTAGCAATATGAAATCTAGTTGAGGATTTTGTTTGATTCTAGTAAGGTTAAGCAGCTTTAATTTGGTGACTATATCAGAAACAGGAGATAATATCAGAAGAAATATGAGAAGATTGAAATGCTAGAAGTGACTTAGAAAGAACTCTTCAAAAAACAGTTCCTTAACATTGATAATGAACTGGTTCTGTCTAACAATTGAATAAGATGGTTTAAAGAAAATTCATGATTTTTTTTTATATTACTAGCAATTCAGTTGGAGACTTATTGTTTAGATGATTAGACAAGATTCTATTTCTACCCTTCTTTCTGGATTTAATCTTTAATCACCCATTTTTCTTCCATTTCCCTACTTATTAAAGGTTTAGAAGATATACCAAACCTTTTTTTTTTCACTTTTGGATGGAAGATATAGCAAAAAGTTTTAGATGATGCTATATATATGTAGAAAATTACAAAGAAAAAAAAAGTAGGCACCTTCATTTGTTTGAGCTCCTACTAAAAATAGCATTTGATTAAACTAGGATTCTTAATAATTTCAGATAGAAAAAAGAAGACTGTCATTGATAATTTATGAGCAACTAAAAAAAAGATAACCACCCCTGAAATTGCATGTTAATGCATGGGCTTCTCTGATTGCCCTGTAAAAGAACTATAATTTACCTGATTGAATCAATATAGGGACAGGAAATGCATAATCTTCAACCCACATTCACATAGGACAAAGAGAATGTAAGCTTTTAAACATTCTTTTTTTGTTGAAGTTTTCTTTGAACCTTAATCGCTGCAACTAAGAGTTCAATGACAACTAAAACTAAGAGTTCGGCACTTTATCGACACCGGTTCAACACTTTACCAACAGCTCACACAGTTGTTGGCAAGCTTTTAAACAGTCTTGTGAAGAAGGGTCTACCAACAGCTCACACAGTTGTTGGCAAGCTTTTAAACAGTCTTGTGAAGAAGGGTCAGAATTTATCGATATAATGACGCTAATGACAATTTAAAAAAAAAAAAAAAAAAACATATAATGTTAAGAATGATATAATGATATATTAAAAAGAAAAGCATTGGCTAAATTATGGGTATCGATGCAGTACTGCTCCATACAAAATCAATGCAATGTGGCATACTTGTATCAATATATAAGCTACTTTCTGCACACACAAAAAATGAGCTATAAAAACCTTTATAGCATGACAAAAGCCAGAAAGGTTGGTTTGGTTGCACATATGTTAAATTTAGCTCAAGCAAATTCCAGCTTCTAAGGAAAGAATTGAATCCCAATGGGAGACACCAAAGACAATTCCCTCGTGAAGATTAATTACTTCTCAGCTCCAACAGTGTTAATCCGATAACTAAACTGTGTTTTTCTTGTTTCTGAAATTCTCCTTCAGTAATGCAAATTTCTTCTTGCACTGGTTTACAGTCTTCCCAGGAACAGCAGCTGCTACACGTTCCCAACGCTGAGAGATTTCCTTTGGGAATGTCTTTAGTGCCTGAACCAATGCTCTTTCTTGTACAGCAGACCACGCATCTTGTTCCGAACCTGATGAAACCCCATTATCAGAAACCACATCAATAGGATTACTTGCAGTTTTACCAGTCTTTTCCGGGCTGACCGTCTTTACAGAACTGCTTTCAGTCCCTGAATGTGTAGAAACTCCTACTACTTCCTCCCTAGTTGAAAGTGGAGATGCAATACACTGCCCAGGTTTCCTTTTCTCAAGAAAAGAATCAAAAGCTTTGGCAGTATCAGGCTTCTGGAGGAGGACTGTTTTGGTAGCCTTCAGAATTTCTTCCACAGATCTCTCTGTACCAATGTACTCCGAAATAACCTCCCACCTTCGAGATGTACCTTTGGGATATTTCAGCATACCTTTTCTCAAAAGCTCAATCTCTTCCTTGGTCCAAGGTTTCTCCTTTTTCTCAAAGCTGCTCAACAGGACACTTCCATTGGACTCCACAGAACCATTCAGTTGTGAGCTGTTCACTTCATCTTGTTTCTTTTCCTCCACGTTGCCGTTGTATCCACGTGCATCCCTGATTATTTTAGCCCTCTCTAACCCTTCTTTGTTCTCCATCTTATCACATAAACTTCTAAGCTGCTCAATGCCAAGGGTCATACAAAGGCTTTCTACATCATCATCGGAAAGATCAAGCAAATGCTGGGATAAGGCAGGTGCAGAAAGTGTTCGAAGGTGATTTCGCTCTTTTCGGAGGAGCTTCTTCTCTTTCTCCTTCATTTTCTTATGCTGTAAAGCAGCTTCAGCAGCTCGTTTCTCCTCCTCTTCTTTCCTGCGTCTCTCCACTTCAGCAGCCCTAGCAGCTTCTTCCTCCTGCAACTGCTTTGCACGAAACTTGGCTTCTTTTTTCCTCTGTTTCTCAGCTTTCTGCTCCTCCTTTCTCCTAAGTATTCTTGGGTCTCTTTTATAGGCATTGTCAACAAGTGCACGTATCCGAGCATAGTCCTCCTTCCTAGCCTTCTCAGATAGTTTTGCATTCTGCCTCTCCATCCACCTTTTATGATCACGAGACTCAGCTTCTTCAAGGTCATACTCATCTGCATGTGGGAATTCCCTCCAGCTTTTAAAACTATACCAAAAATTATAGAAATTATCAACATCTTTTAGTGGAGTACTGTCATCGCCTAAAGATGGAATAGGTTGGTTCACCGACCATCGTCCATTCCTCATGAAAGCTGGACCAAACACCTTGAAAAAGTCTTGTGGGGCACATTCAGTTGGAATTTCATCATCAAACTCATCAGTGGAGTCATAAATTCTTCTTTTTACAGGATCATTCAAAATCTCATATGCTTCTTGAATGGACTTAAAGTGATTCTCTATTTCCTCCTTCTTCGCCTGTTTTGCAGCCTCAGTCTCTTCCGCAAGAAGAAGATTCGCAAGTTTGTCAGGATGATGCCTCAAGGCAGCTTCACGGTAGCTTCTCCTTATCTGATCCTCAGTGGCAAGATATCTTAAATGGCTCAACCCCAGCAATGCATAGTGATCCTGTTGCTTGCCATCGGAAGCAGATTTCTTTTTTCCTTTGCTGCTATATGAATCAAATGATGGCATATATACTTTCTCCTTATCATTAGTCACATTCTGAACATCAACTTCTGCAGTATCATCCTCCTCACAACCAAGGAGTTTAAGAGCAGCATAATGAAAAGCATGGCCAGCAGGTTCATATTTTAAAGCCTTAAACGGAAGGCAATTTGAAGAAACATAGAGTGGCTGTCCATCCACAAGCTCTTTAGAATAAGATATAAGTTGAATGCTTGTTTGGACCGCCATAATGTTTATGGTGGACACAAAACCAAAAGGGATGAAAAATGCCAATGCCAATATCCGGAATAGCTTTACTCTAATCAGTACGGCAGTACCTAGTTGTTTGATAAATTGTGTAACGATCTGCAAAATTGCAATAAGTATGGATCATGTTAAAATGGTCACAATTGATAATATAAATGCTAAAATGACACAACTAGCAGATTATTTCATGATATTGCCTTGGCGACCAGGCAATATGTGGTTGCCTAAAATACCAAACTGCCTGATCAGAGCTAGCAATGCATGATTAAAGTAAAATAAACTAGAAAAAGTAAATTATACCCGTGTATGCAAGATTTTCTTAATATTTATCTCTTCATCCACAACCTCCCAACCTCAATCCTTTCTAAACTAAAAGTTAGACTTGGCAATCCGTGTATTCTTGTCGTGTTATTTTTCCGTGTTATAATCGTGTTTAAGGTATTATATATTTATATAAATTTTGACATGTTAATAATTCGTGTTATATAGATTTTGACACGTTCGTATATTCGTTTCGTGTTTTTATCGTGATCATGTCCAAAATTGGCAAGTCCACTAAAAGTCATCAGTCATCAAGACTACACTTTCTTCCATCTCAAACAAGAAGTAACACTGGAACAATATCTTAGCTTTTTATGCTTATAAAAGTATACATGTCATTGCCTTTTGTTACCTGAAAAGCCTAGACAAAAAAAAAAAACACTTTCAAGGAAAAAAAATTCTTAACCAAGGCATGTCTTTTATGAACCTTTTGCCCCTTAAAGAAAGATACACCTAGGTAGACCCTGGCAACTTTGGACACAATACGATTACACGACACAAGAAAAACAATTAAAACACGATAAGAAAAAATAACATAAATACATGAACGTGTCAAAATCTATATAACACAAATTATTAACTCATAAAAATTTATATAAAAATATATAATATCTTAAACATGATTATGACTCATGTAAATACACAAACACGACCCAAAAACACAGATTGCTAGGTCTACACCTAGGCATCAAAAGTTTGCAACTCAGTAAAAGTCCTCACCTGATGGACTACAATGAGGTTTTATTGATTGATTATATTCATCTAACAATTCGTTTGATTAACTTAGAAAGTTGCATGAAACGAATTTGAACAGAATCTTAAAACTCATTTACTAAAGAAGCCAAGTCTAAACGTAAATAACCTCATAAGGGAAGGAAATGGAGTGAATCGGACCATCCCTCCCTTTCCCTTCAAAACCCATTTTTTCCATCCTTCCAAACAAGAGAAAGAAACACGTTTTAATCAATTATGATCAAGATTTCACTGCCAATCACAAACCAAATAATATTAAAACTAGTATGTTTCGATCATTAAAAAAATTATAATAACTTTTTCTAACCTATTTTTTCCATATTCAAACCATTTCTTCTCCTATTTTCTACAATATAAGTTTCAAAATTTAACTATATTCTCTATAGCTTGATTTTCTTCCTTTACTCTTCGAACAAAAAAAAAAATCGAAAAAAAAAGGACGAAAACAAATAAGAGAAAAGAAAGCAAAGCAAACTTAAAGAAAAGGAGAAAAAGAAAGGGCTACCTTGGCTTTGCTTGGCGAGGCGAGTGGCTATGGCGGTTTCGATGGCACTCTGGAACCTATAAAAAGAGAAGACGGAAAAATAGGGTATATGAGTCGGCTGAGTTCGGAAGAAAACCAGGGCAAGCACTTGGGGACCCTTGGGCTGAGATGGGCTCAGTTTTTGCTTTTTTGAAGCCCAAATTTTAAGCCTGTTTACTATTCAGCCTACCTACTAAAAAAATTTGCCCATTTGCTGCTTTTTTTTTTCGTTTTGCTAAAATAATATCTCATTAGATCTGATAATCCGTGTATAAGTATCGTGTTTTTTTTTTTTTTGAGTTGTGTAAACATAAAAATAACATAAATTATTAAATGTATCAAAATTTTAAACACGAATATGATATGTATATTAAATGTATTATATTAATTATGTTTAAATATTTCATATCATATTTATTATATTATTTTTATATTTATTAAACGTATCGTACTTAAAATTATCAAATCTTCCTTTCATCACCAAAAATCGATTATTAGTAGGACTTGAATCCAAATAAATTTGATGTGCATGGAAATAAATTTTTTTTTTTTTTGGACCAAGGATCATATGATAATAAGTACTAATTATATATATATATATGCTATAGACCTTATAGTGTATTTATTTATATCTTTAATCAAAATTATTAGTTATATTAAACTTGTATGCATCTGTTCATTTGAATGTTTTAGATATTCCCAAAAAGTTTTATAGATTTTTAATTGTCCTACCAAAATTATTGATATGGAGTTTTAGTAGATTCAAATCATAACAAATTTTGAGTCATGTGATTTCAAGTTTTCAAATTCAAAAAATTTTAGATTCTTTAATTTAATTTTTTCGAGTTTTTCAAATTTAAATTTTTGATTTTATTTCTTCGAATTAGACCATATTCGATCATAGTCAACTCAAAAAAATAACTCTACATATCATTAGAGTTGATTTCTTTTGATAATTGACATTCAATAGATCTGATAATTCATATATTCGTATCGTATTAGTATATTTTTATGTATTATAATTGTATTTAAAATATTATATATTTATATATTTTTTGATATGTTAATATTCGTGTTAATATTCGTATTTTTTTTTATCATGTTATATTTTATAACGTATTTTTTTTCTTCATATTTAAAGTTGTCAAATCTAAATAAAAGCATGGAGCATTGGTTTGTTCAAACAATTTCTCAAAAAAAAGAAAAATAATACAAAGCAATGATAGGATATGAAGCTGAAAAATTATAAGGGAAGTTCCTTAAAATGAGCTTTTCGCGAAAAACTCTATTATATATGTAATTTATCATATTTATATGTAAAAAAAAAATTACATATGTAAAAAAAAAAAATACACTATTTAAAAAATTACATATAAACATAACAAATATATCATGTTTATATGTAATTGTCATATTTATATGTAATTTGTCATGTTTATATGTAAAAAAAAAAATTACATATAAACATGACAACTTTATATAATTTGTCATGTTTATATGTAATTTTATCATGTTTATATATAATGGAACCTATTTTAAACTTACCTTAAGAAGCTCACCTTAGAACTCCTTTAAAACAACATATGATCAAGAAAAAGATTCACGCTTGACTTAAAAATTGTTATCCACTAGAATTAAGTACCCGATTTCGTTGTGGTACTTTTAAATTTGTTATAAATTTTTTAGTAATAATAAATTATTATTTTTAAAATAATAATAATTTTATTTTTAAATTATAATAATATTAATATAATTATATTTTGTTAATTATGAAAATTAAATTTATGAAAATTGTTTATTTATAAATTACGTAATACAAATACATTTTTAAATGTTATTTATATATATTTTAAAAATATTTAGATCTTATTGTATATTGTATATTTTTATTTATAGGAGGTAAAAAATAATAAATAAATAAATAAAAATTTGAGATTTGTATTTTATTCTTTCGTAGGATCGATTTTTTCATATAGGTTAGTAACAAGTTCGTTTTTTCCTTTTTTTTCGAGCAAGTCAGATACGGATCCTAAATCGACCCGCTAGCTAACGTGCGGATCAACCTCTTTAAATACATCATTTAAAATTAAAATAAAAAAAATAATATAAAAAAATAACTTTTTCTCTGAGCCAATTGAGTACAGATCCTAAATTGACTTGCGAGTCAACATGCGGACTAACCCTTTTAAATACATTATTTAGATATAAAATAAAAAACTAATTAATAAAATATTTTTTTTAAAACTTTTTTTTCGTGCGGGTTGGATACAAATCCTAAATCGACCGTGAGTCAAACATGCTAACCAACTTTTTCAAAATACATCATTTAAAAATAAATAATTAATAATTATTTTTTTCGTGCGGGTCAAATACGAATCCTAAATTGACTCGCGAGTCAATGTGTGGATCAACCCCTTTAAATATATTATTTAAAAATAAAAATCTTAAAACTAAAAAAAACTAAAAATAATTAATAAATTTTTTTTATTTTTTTTCGAACGAGCCGAATACAGATCTTAAATCAACCCATTTATTATCGTGAAAACCAATCCTTTTAAATAAATCATTTAAAAATAAAATAAAAAACGTTTTTCTTTATATGTTGTATAAGACAAAATTATCTCAAACATTTCAAAAAAATCTCTTAAGTCCCCATGACCAAAAAATCATATATAGTAGATTTCAAGATGGTTGAGCTCTATCATCTTTACGGCTTTACCTGTTTACACTTATTTAAATACCATATCAACTTGACCTAGACATCTTTAAACACAGCATAAACACATTTAATAATCATGAAAATAATGTAATAAATATAACATTATATTTTTAAACACGATTAACACATATCGTATTCGTATTTAAAACTTTTAACATATTTAATTATTTTTATTTTGTTTATATTTACATGACTAACACACAAAAAATCGATTGTCAACAACAAAAGTAATAACAAGAACTTAAAATACAATCCAATTGATTAATGTAACCACCATTAAAACGTGACATCTAATAAAATTCAAATCAAAATAATCAATATTGTACCAATGGACATATCATTTTTGTTTTGATACTGATACGTATCAATACCGATATGTTTCGAGATACCGTTTCAAATTTACCGATATGTTTCGACATACCGTTTCAAATTTACCGATATTTTCAAATTCTTTAATAAAATATATATAATATACACATACAAATATACCTTCATTAAATACATATATATATATATATATTTATATGCAAATATAAATTTTAAAATTATAAATATTTAATATTCAAAAATTTTAAATTTCAAATAAATAAAATAAATGTAAAAACATTTAAAAAATATATTAAATTATTATTAATTAAGTTCAATAACTTAATTTAATAAACATATTTTATTTTTTAAATATAATTATAAAAAAATAAAAATAATCAAGACAAAGCAAAAATAAAAATTAGTTTAAAAAATCAAATAAACGATTTTTTTTAAAAATATCAAAATCTTGTACTACCCGATATAGACCGATGCAAAAACCGAAACAGTACGATACTGATATCATTTGTTTTACCTTAAAATCGTTATGTACCGACCAATACCGATATGATAGCAAGTACACTAATTCAAATCTCAATATTTATAACCCATTCCGTATTCTCAAGCTGCAATACAAAAAGAAAAACAACAATAATAACAATATCAAGAAAAACGACATTAAGGTAATGTGAGAAACTTGAACCACAGTAATAACAATATCATGGAATCTATTGTAGTTTAACAGAAAATTATAACCAAGAATCAACAGAGTTGGCAAAACACTTAACATTCTGTTTTTCAGATGAATGATCAAAGTTTGAACAGTAAGGTAATGTGAGAAACAAAAGCCAGAGGATTAATATAAACATTCCATCAGGCACAACTCAAGAACATCTAATACTTGATTTTCCACAAAGAAGAGGAATGTGATCTTTCAACTGCATATCTTAATTCAGATGACTCATTCCCTGTGATTCTATGACCAAAAAACTTGGACCTTAGCATAGACAGAATGGCTCTATGCCTTGACTGTTTTCTCTTTAATACCTCAATGTAGGCATTTAATCCGAGCCATACGACTTCTTCCTTCCACGGTTTAAGTTTAAGAACGGGACACGGGCCAGAACTCGAACGAATAGAACCCATTCTTTTCTCTATCAGCCTGTTCATGTACCTAAATATGGCAGCATAGTTGGCAAAAAATAAGAGTTTACAAGAGAAAATATGATTTAAGGTTTAGGATTTAAAATTTCAGACAGCCAACTGATTTCAGGCAGCTAAAATCTGGGGAAGAAGTGGACCATTGTTAATGCACCAGTCAATTGTAAGATAATGAAGAATTGAATCCACACCTGAAGGATCTTAGAATGATTTTCAAACAATATCTTCTACGAGGTTGGAAAAAATCTGATAATTCAGAGACATAACGATGGTACTTCATCGCACACAACAGAAAAGTTTGATAGATGTTCAATCTGACAACGGATGCGGAATTGATATTTAAATCAAAGAATATGGGATGGCACCTAGGTGTTGTGAAGTCACACAGCTTCCGTTTTAGATAATTACCCGGTTTACTTCTCCAGCTGATAGTAAGAGTGGAACTTAAGTGGTTACCTAAATACCTGTTAACAAGATTGAACAACTCATTCAGGAAAGACATTACAAATGCAAACAGGATATGTAAAAACTATATAAATAAATAAATAAAAAATCTTCTTTCCTTTTTGCATGTTTCTGTTGGGGTTCATTAAAACCTATGTTACTCGTTACGGATATGTTTCCGACAAGGGTATGTTCAATTTGTTTTTAGGTTTTTTCATCTATTTGTACCTCCATATTCATGTCCGAATATGTATAAGTCACGAATACTTCAAGGAAATTGAAGAGTCGGAGTAACACAGATTAAAACAAGATATAAAAAGGAACAGAGTATTTGGGAATAACATTTGTGATGTTCAATGATGATTTACATAACAAAAAATGCACAAACTGAAAGCAATTTATGCTTATTGATATTGATGACTAAAGCAATGAATCTAAGCCTTTTACAAACAAAGTGTTAATTACTACTGCAGCAAAACAATCATCAGGAAGGAAGACCCAATAAAAATAATAAAGAAGCCAAAATCATAATTATATTTCTAATAAAAAGCATAAAAGAAACTGACCTTGTATAATCACCCTGAATTTCTAAAGATTTAGAGTTTATAAGCAAACCACTCCATCGAAGAAATGACGTACCGTCATCAACCATATAAACCCTATTTGATAAAAGCCCAGATTGATGTTCAATGTCGAAATTTAGACAGAATTTTTCCTCATTCATGTAGCAGTTGTAATCCGGAAATCCCCGACGCAACATGGACAAAAAACCACTAGCCTGCTCTTTTGAAGTTGATATGAAAAGAAAATCATCAATAAATCTTAGAAGCAAATAAGTAGGGGGAAAGACCACGGCATCCTCACTAGAATTCTGAGCATCTGAGGAATCAAAAGAAATACATCTTGGGAATAAGTACTCGGCAGCAGGTTCACAAGTTTTTTCAAGATATGGAAAGATCACATGCTTCTCCATATGCCCATAATATACTGAGCAAAGCAGAGTGGATAAGATACTTCCTTGAGGTATCCCCATCCTTTGCAAATAAAATTTCTTATCCAATTGAAGCACATTGCACTTTACATGCTCATATAGGTCAGAAAACAGCTCTTCCTTTAAAAGAAGCCTGCTTCCCTGAAACATTTTCACAACACAAGTCCCAGAAAAAAGGGTCAGGCTAAGCTTTATATATATATATATATATATATATATATATATATATTATAAAACTTAATCGTTATTTGTTCTTAAAGCAGTTTTAGTCTTTTAGCCACCCTCCTAGATCAGTCCCTTCCTCAAGTATGAAGATGGTATACATTCTCCCATGGATGTTGAAAGTTGGAGAGAGATTCCAGCACCAAAAAATTCAGCAGACAAGGCATAAATGAAATAAAGGAGGGAGTGAGGGGGAGGGTACCCTTACAATCATTGGTGCATCAACAATCAGTCACCTTGTAGAGCATCATTCAAAGAGGTTCAGCAGGGTCTCTAGAAGTAATAATATAGCTAATTGTCAAGAAAAAACATAGTTGTAAGGGCAATAGACTGTTGTCAAGCAACTTTATTTTTTTATGGCCTTTTCTATGTAAAAAGGTTTATGTCCTAATAAGCCAAGAAAGATAAAATGTGCTCATCTAGGTATCAAGGAGTTTGATGGCCCAACTAAGGGGGAGAATAGCAAGAAAATGATAGACCCCAAGAGAATTAAGACAGAAAAGAGAGGAAATCTCACAATATCCAATAATCAACTCTCCCTGTCTCTTTTTTGGTCTTATTGATGAGCATAATCAGCCCTCATTCATCAAAAGCTATTGCAAACTGAACTAACATAGGTATATTTGACTATGTTGCTTCGGCTCTTCATTTTTCTTCAAGTACCTACGCATATTTGGACATAGGTATGGGGATATGACCCTCCAAGGACCCTCCAAATACATGAAAAAACTGAATATACCCATGTCGGACACATACCCGCATCCGACACTCACACCCGAGTCCGAGTAACATAGATATTTGAGCTACTTCCTAAACCTGAATAGATGGTAAATAATGAAAATCTATTAATGAAAGGTGACCTAATCAACTCTAATAACCATCTATCCAAAACTAATTGGTGATAAGTGCAGAGGCCACAACATAATCACACCATTTAAGACTCCTCACGCGTAAGACCAATACTAATAACTAAGACAGCCCATGTGAACACAAATATGAAAATGAGGCAACAAAGAAATTGTATCTCCATACATATTATCTTAAAAAGAATCAATTAGTAATAACTGAAAGGACTAGACTTAGATATAAAGCCACAACCACAAAATTAAACACCATTTGAAGATTCTTAAATCCTAATAGTTGTGGTTGAGCCCATAAAATTAATTGATACAAATAAATCCCTAAATTACATAATTTCTCTATCAAAATCATCTTCCCTTACATATGGTCTGCATAGTATACCCAAGTTCTAACTTTCCCAACAGACTTTCATGTCCTTTATATTTTTAAAAGTAATTCAGTTATTTCATACAATTTGAAACGCAGGTCTATCTCCAATTCTATCTCAATGCCTTGCTACTTGAACTACAATTCTTTTTCATGTTAATCGAAATAAATGAAAAACTGATGAAGGAAATACATTACATTCGGGGGGAAAGACCAATGTTGTCTACTTTTTTTCCCAAAGAAAAGCTTGTGCGCCATAGCAAGCAAGACTTCCGGCATAGCCATGCTTGTTCTAGTCAAGGTTTTAGCCCTAGCTTGGCCACATATGATTCATAACCCATATATTAGTCTAGTGATCTCTTTTTTCCCCTTTCCTTCTTTAAAGGAAAAGGAGAGCAGACCATAAGTATCTCTCATTTTTTTTCCAACTGTTTCTGGCTCCACCTACATGCCCTTTGCACCAGGGGCAAGTTAATATAATGTCACACCATCTTCTCAATCCAATAATGGTAAATTGGTAATTGACATCATGTTAACACCCTCTAAAATTAGTCATACATTTGCACGAGGATTACTGTTAATCTCTCCATGGTGGCAAGGACAGATTTAGTTTTGACATGACTTATTGACTAAGTATGCAAAACTAAAAACCATGAACTGGAAAGAAAAAGAAAAAAAATCGACATGCACTTCAGAGTAAAATAAATTTACAAGAAAAAGATAACCAAGAAGCTTCTCACATCGGCAAAAGCAGCAACTACATGCAGAGAGAAAAAAAAAGAAACCCACTAAAGGTTGATCTATAGCAGTATGAAAATTGCTTAGTGAAATGAAACATATCCACTATATCTGCAACTGGCAAGTGCAGCAACTATGAAACAGGATGGAGGAGATATATTTAAAAATAGTTGACAATAATAATCAAAGATTAAACAAGAAACCAGTAGTGAAAGTTGAAAGCAGATTGCATGAATCTTTTCTCTTTTCAATTTACTGAGACCTAATCCAGTAGAACTAAAGAGAAAAGATTCAACAGGAAAAAAAATATAAATGTTCCATCTAAGAACACAAAAAAGATACCTGATTAACAAGAACGCCAGGCAATGAGCGAAATGGGACAGAAGACGTTAAGTTTGCAAAACCTGTGTTGACAGTCTCATCCATCAACATGAGATTCTCACGATCCCACAAATATTTGTTTGAACATGCAACTTGACGAATCTGTTGTAAGATATATTGATCTTTCACTATGACATCTTCCATCATGCTAAGCAGCTTATCCTGATCGATTGAATCAAATGCCTTTGAAACATCAGCAGCAACAACAAATACACCAGGCATAGTTGTTGATGCATTCTTCAGAGTGGTCACAAAAGGACATAACTTCATGTAGACATCATTATAATCAAACACTGATGACCCTAACTTCTCTGGTTCTTTCAACAGTAAACCTTTTAGAACTGCATGTATGCCACGAAGTACAGAATTCACAGACTTAACACGCTTGGACTTGACTTTTCTTGAACGTGCTTTTGAATTTTTGCGCATCCAAGAACATCTATATTTTGAGGATCCTTCTTCCAGCATTCTTGAGGATGATTTAAGATTTGCCAGCATTCTAACTCCATTTTGTTTTGGACAAAGCCTCAGCCTTGAGAAACCAAATGGTCTTTTGTATATTATAGCTCTAACAGCAGCCTCATCCAATTCAAGATAGTTTCGATCTTTCAAGCAAGTAATGGCATGGTCTATCAACTTCTCCCAAACTGGTTTGCGATAATAAAAAACATCGTGTTTCCCATGCTCACTTTCAGTGACATAGAAGTTGGCTTGCACCAATGGCACCACTAGAGATGAAAAGAACCAGAAAATCCAGTTGACTAATAGTTTATGCTTGATATCATGTATGCTACAACTTGCTTCACTGAATTTCTTCTGCTCTGAACCATTCTTTGGCACCTGAGCATTATGGTTATTTGATAAAAAGGGGAAATCTGAGGGTTTTAACTGATACATGCATTGCTTTACCAAGAATTTCTCAAATCTTCTCAACTTAATAAATTTGGAAATATTTCTCTTTAGCAATCTCCAGTTAGAAGGAGTTCCTAGCAAATCTGGAGGAACCATACTTCTACAAACAGCCCATAAAAATTCCACTACCTGACTCTGTAAGCAATAAGGCCTGGTTGACTCAAGCTCTGCATTATCCATGTCCAGAGTATTGTGGTTTTCTTTGGCAACAACACCATGAGATTGCTTGAGCACTCTTTTGTCCAATATATTGCTCTGAAATAGAAAACATCATAGTCAACTTTTTAGATGCATCTTGCACACTCTTTATTTTAAATCTAAAAAAAGAAGAGAAAATGAAAATTTTGAACTACTCTCAACACCGGATGTATGCAAATTCATCTGAAAATAGTACAACCACCATAAAAATACAGACATTTGCACAAATCATAAATCATAGCACCAAACAGGTAAGGCTTGAAAATAGAAAAGAATACTGGCAAAACACACACCTAAACAATTCAGATGATGGCTCTTGCAGCATCAAACACCTTATATGAATTCACAAGCAATACTAACCTTAACTATTGTGCTAGAATCTCCCATAGCCTTTTGATCCAAAGATGGTAGAGGACAATGCTTCTCCAACAATTTTAAATGCTTGCAACGTTTACTTCTGCGTATGAGCATCTTCAGCAACTTAAGAAACGAGTGATACCTGGGAATCAAAAATACAAAAACCATATTATAAAATATCTTTACCGCATGGCGCATGATTTATGGTCTAAATACACTTTTTAACATAATTTCATATATTCCTATAGGTTTAACATTTTAAAATTTAAAATTAAACATCAAAAATGTATAACGATCATAATTTTCTTCATAAACCTTTTTGAAATAATCGACGAGGGCCACACTGGTTTGATTGCAAAATATATATATAAATCATAAGGATTTCAAACATCTCTGACTGCTATGACAGCATTCCATTTACCTTAGCCCTTTCTGCAGTGTTCATATGCATAGTCAAAAGACCCATTTGTATATCATTGGAACAATTTCTAGCATTGTTGATCAATTCAGTTATCAACATGCCTACCATATAGGTTTGCACAGTGTGAATCCATGCTCCACAGCATGTAATAATAAGATATGGGATTATAGAGCCAACGATAACCTACTTTAGCAATACCAAAAAAAAGATGCTTCTTCCAAATCACTCCCTAAACAATACCACAAAATAATAGAACATTGCAACCCTAGAGTAATAAAATTTGTAATATACAACTTACAGGCAAGAAGATCCAACAAGACAACAGTCACTGTCGTGGGAGCATGGCATTGATTGACCACTTACATTTGCATCAGACAAACCAAAGATATTCTCCATGAGACACTTTGAGCTTGAAAAGTTTGGCACTAAGGTATTTAGTACATCTTTAGAATATTAAGGTCACACAATAAATTCCTTAAAGCCAAAGAGGGAAAAATTACCTAATAAAATTACAAATGTATGACAATGGCTACCTTACAGAAAATTGAAGGAAAAAAAACAATTCCCTATCTCTCAAAATCTATTAAAGGATACGTTCTCTTGGAAGCACAGATGAAGAACATTCCAAATTATAGAACATAGATTGCCTGTTAATCTCATCCAAATCAGAGACTAACTGGGGAGCTTTTAGCATCAAATAACAGGAACATCCCACTGTCATCTGCACAAGAAAATAAAAGAAACTGTGAAGGCAATATGCAAAATGTCAATCAAGGCAATGAAAAGAGGTCAAATTTTTTTTCAATCTCAAACACTTGGAATGTTCTTCATCTGTTCTTCCAAGAGAACGTATCCTTTGATGCTAAAAGATATGAAACAGAAACGACAAGAAAACTTCCTCTGTTTGCTTACATCTGCTCTGGTGTTTTCTTACACTAGATTTTGGCACACCCACTGTGTGGGTTAAAGAAAAAAAAAGTGAGGAAAAATAGGTGAAAGAAGGAGTTATGTGATAAAATATATAGATTGTTTTATGTAATTGCATGTGAGAAAAATAAATTTATGATTATATATTTTATTTTACATATTTATTATGATTTAATAAGATGTTTTAGTAATTTCTCCAACTGAGTTGGTGTCACTTGACTTATGATGTTTCACAAATTTATGTCAAAAGTTTTGATGTTGGAGGTCACTGATATCATTCTTAAGCAAGTTACGAAAGCAAAACCACTGAAATCCTTGATGTACACAAGCTGCTACATCATTTTTCTCTACAAAAGCTTGTTAAAAATTCTGGTAGGATCTAAAACGTTACTCAATCCAACCACTAAGATCTCTTTCTGAATAAAATATACTAGCAGTCTATGTTACTCGGACTCGGGGGTGATTGTCGGATACGGGTATGTATCCGACACATATATGCTCAATTTTTTCCATATATTTGGAGGATCGTACCCCCATACCCTTGTCCAAATATGTATCGGTACTTCAGGAAAAATGAATAGTCAAAGTAACATATCTAGCAGTAATGAATCTCTCTTTACATAGTATAACACTACACAGCATGTCATGATTTTACAAATAAACTATACTTGCATTAACCAAACTATTATATATAGTTATTAGGTTATTAGAACAAATAACACTACGAAGAAAATGACCTGATTTGTGTTGGAGGGGCACGTGAGACTCACAGGTAAGCAATTTTCGTAAAAACAAATGGTTCTGAAGATGGTCTCATCTCTGTATTCTGGAATATTTAGTAGTCGGCGCTTCTTCTCACGTGTCCAACTAAATGGTCTTAATAACGTTTTAAGCTTTGCTGCAGTCAGATTTGAGCTTCTTTGAAGTTCTCCACTTAAATCTTCTTTAGAATTAGCAACAGCTTCTCCAGTTCTGGAACCAGCCCAATCAATGGAGTTCAAAGAACTGTTACAACTGGAAAGAGAAACACATTGCTGCCTCTTTGACACTGAATTGCTCTTATAACTTCGTTTCCTTTTCTTCACAGCTCCTGAGAGAATTTCTGATGTAAGGACCATATCACCAAGTTCAATAAAAAAAAATTGCAAGTGAGCCAACAGCAATAGGCAACAAGGCAATAACCAATCAATTATATGACCCTTTAAATTAATTGCAAAGATTTTTAAAAAAATAGAGGGACAAAAAATAGCATGCAGAGACAGAGAAACATAACACGTAATAGTACTATTAAAGATAGCAACTGAAAGAAAAAAAGGATTGATCAAATTCTATTGAGTCTGACTCATACTGATATCAAGAATGACTCTGGTTATCTAATGATTAAACAAACAGAACCAACTGATCAAGATCAATGTCTCTTGACTGATATACCATGTTCCATTGATGTCCCTACTAAAATCAATAATTTAGGCCGCAAATAACCAGCTGTTTCCTCCATCACTGGCCTACATATTTTGATATAAAAAAAAAAGGTGGAACCAGGATTATTCAAGACAAGGGTATAAGTCATAGAATCAACTTACAGCTACAAGCATACAGAAACTTGAGAGATGAGGTACACAATGCATCCTACCATACTTAGCTCACTTTAAAATGTCCATGCACATTCTTAGGGCCAAACATTTCCCACCAGACTGGACATCGTAAGCAACATGTGCAAGTTAGTCATCTTTGATCATATAACCAAATACCTTGCATGACCAAGGAACTTTCATCACAATTTTGTTTTATTAATCGCAACAAAATCTGAAAGTAGAGCATTATGGAAGGAAATTGTTATTATCATAAGGTAACCTTCAGAGTATTCCGACATGCCTAAATACTATTTACTCCAAATTCCAAAAATATAAGAACTGCACACTGTACATTTGCACAAAAAAAAAATGATAATAATAATAATAAAAGAATTATCACAATTACTTTATCTTTCCATCAAGTGACAATATTTATCCAGTTTAGCAGGTGATTTTCACATTGTTGTTTAATATATGGAAATTGAAGTTCATCCTTCTAGTAGTGTATTTGTGTTTTTGGACCTCGTGATGCTGCCCTAATTGAAAGTACACCGTAGAATCAGTATTTAATAGGCACTAATATTTATCCAGCTTAGCAGCTGCATTCACATTGTCGTTTAATACATTAGAACATTTTTTGATTCATCCATCATGTAACGTATATGTGTTTCTGATTCTCATAATGCTTCTGATTGGGAGAATGAAATGATCCATATGATAGGTAGGGCAAGGACCACTTTCCATAAGGTTTATTTTATTAAAGGAAACCTAATTAAACTTTGCAAAGGAATTCAAATAACACGGAGATTGTTGTAAACAAATGTCAATACAAGCATGATGTTATATCTATTTATATCCACAAGCACACACAATGTGTTCAACTATTGCAACCTGATTGAGGTTTTGTTTCATTCTTTGACGACTTCTTGCATAAATTATTGACAGGAGAACCTACAACTTGAAGGTGTTTCTTGTCAGAAAGGGGCACAAATATTGATGTATGCCATAGTAGATAAACCATGCACTCATCCCCGACCTGCCATATTCAGTAATTGTAAAGAAGAAAAAAAGAATTATTATACCAAGAACACAACTATTCGACATACTTGATAGACATATAAACTATTTCTAAGCCTCAACATATACCCTTTTAAGGAGAATATCCCATGCTGGAGAAGTCAAAAGCTCTACAATCTGGCTCGATTTTGTAAGCTGTTTTGTCAATACAAAAAGTTTTCCATAAACAATTATGGAGGAGAAAAGGAAAATATTAAGCAAAATATTACCAAAAGCATATGCCGAATGCATATAGTGTAGCATGCCGCAATCAAGAATTCACATACTGATTTAGTAACACTACAACAAGTTAAGGTGATGAGAGATAATAATGCAAATAAATATATGATAAAGAACACTGCAATTACAACTTTCATGGCAAACAAATTTACTTCTATAGTTTCTAAAAATACTTATTCTAGTCTACTCACCTAGAATACAAGCACTTATCTTAATGCTTCATTGGAAAAGTAGTTTGATTGAAAATTGAAGTAATCAAGGACTTAAATTACTTTGTAACTGTAGTCATTAACTCTTCAAAATAAGAATGTTGTCTGTATATGAAAATGACACAGGAACTGTAAAGTTTGAATAACAGAAATGGAGAGTTCCTTGTTTGTCTATTGCATTTGAGAAAGGGAAGGAAATGATAAATCACATCAATTTACAATATTGATAGATAAAATACATATTTTTGCAGAGCATGGGTAGAATTGACAAAACATTCATAAATCATCCAAAAGACTTTCCTTTCCCTCCCATTCCCTCAATTTGGAGGGATGGAAAGAAAAGAAAAGAAAAGAAAAAAAAGACCTTGAAGGGAGGAAAGAAAGGGATCATGGGTTTCTTTCCTCCTTTTTCCCCTCCCTTCCTTCTAATGATCCATCCAAACAAGAGAAGAAATAACTCTAATCCAAACGACATAAAGTCAGTCCACCAACAAGAAAAGCAGCTAACTAAAAAAAAAACCCAACTTTTTACAAAATAATCAAAATATAAAAACAAAAACTTGCCTTGTTATAACCAGCACATATTAAATTAGAAGACTTGGGTCTTTGAGATAACATCATCTCAATAACCCTTCCCACAATCTGAAACCAAAAACGAAAAAAAGAATCCATTAAAAGGCTCTTCATTTAAGAAAAAATGAGAGATTTTTAAAGCAGAGACAGACCTGTTTTTGAGACCAACGTTGATCGGGATAAAACTCAAGGAAAGGAGCATTTTCATTAACAACAACAAAGCAATCATCGAGAAGCTTTTTGTAATCCAAAGGGTCATCAGGTCGAAGCAGAAAAGACATGGGATCTTCACAGCATTGAAGACAAGAACGACCTTCACAACGGCAAGTAAATGCAAAAGACTGAAGAGGAGGAGGAGGAGGAGGGATTATACAAGTAATGGTAGTGGCTAAGCTTCTCGCTTTATCTTTGACGATTTTCCATAAAATCTTTGGGACCTTCCAGCTTCGTTTCTTCTTCCTCGCCATTTTTGTTGAGTCTAAAGAGCAGAGAAGAGAGTGTTGGTGGCAACAATGTTGACACTTAAGTGGATACCACCATAGCAAAACCAAGATTTCGTTTTCCCGCGCTCTGCTTTTGGTAGTAGCCAGTAGGGTCAAGTCAAGGACTTGAAGGGTTTTACTCTGTACAGGGTAATAATTACTCACAGATTTCTTGGATGGGGCCGCTGTCAGTCTCGTTTAGTTTGATTGACGTTTTAAATTGACTTTTATAGGTTGAAAGGTATTGTTTTTAAATAGATTTTGGGGTTAATATGAAAAACATGCACTCTATCAAGAATTATTGTTAAATGATATAATAAATAAAATTTATTTGAAAAAAGAGAAATAAATAATTAAAAATTGTTATAAAGATATTATAAAGACAAAATTATCTTTGATAAAAAAATCTTCTCCTCCCTTTTTCTTTTATTTTTTAATTTAATTTTTAATTAAAAAATAAATATTCTGAAAATAAAACTTTTTAATTTTAAAAAATAAATTTTTTAATTTTTTATTTACATTTTTTAATTAAAAATTTAAAAAAAATAAAAATAATATGTCTAAAATTAATTTTTTTTTTAATTTTTTTAAATTTTAAAAAATATATATATATATATAAATATTTTATTTTTTAAATTTATTTTTAATTAAAATTTTTAAAAAATAATATTTTCTTAATGAAAGAAAAAAAAAAGTAAGTTTTTTCATTAAAAGTAATTTTGTCTTTACAATATCATTTATAATAATTTCTAATTATTCATTTCTCTTTTTCAAATAACTTTTATTTATTATACCATTTCACAATAATTCTCGATAGAGTGCATGTTTTTCATATTTTCCCTAGATTTTGAGGTTAAAAATTATTTTTTAGGGTAAACCTAATATTAAATAAATAAAATTAATTTTTGTTGTTAAAATTATAATTTGAAAAGTCAAAAATTATAATTTTTGAACTTTTAAAATTAGCTTTTGAATAAAATAATTTTATTACCCTCACATATCTACATTTTTATTATTTTAAATATATTTTTTTTAACATTTTAATTTATTATACTATTTTTTTTTAGATCACAGTTTTTCATCACACTTTTTTAAATCCAAATTTTTTCCAACTCAAGCTTTTTTCAACAGCAATACTAAACTAATCCTAAACCGATTAAAAGTTGGCTAAATTTGAAAAACATATCATCAACAATACAATAATTGTTAAATGATCTAATGAACAAGAATTATTTGAAAATTAAAAATTAAAAATTATTAGAAAAAAAAAATTGTAAAGATAGAATTACCTTTGAAGAAAAAATCTTCTCTTCCTTTTTTTCTCTTTTTTAATTTACTTTTTAATTAAAATATAAAAATTTTTAATTTTAAAAGAATAAATTCTTTTAATTTTTAATTAAAAAGTTTTAAAAAATTAAAAAAATGATATTTCTTGAAATTGATTTCAGTATCCTTTAAAAATAAAAAATAAAAGTTTTATAACCTTAAGAAATAATATTTTTTATTTTTTAAAAGTTTTAATCAAAAAAGTAAATTTAAAAAATAAAATTTTTAAATTTTTTTAAATTTAAAAATAATAAAAAATTTAATTTCAAAAATATTTTTTATTTTTTAAAATTTTTTAATTAAAAAAAAGTAATATAAACATATAAAAATATTTAAATATTTATTTTTTAAATTTAAAAATTTTCTTTTCTGAAAAAGTTATTTTTTAATTAAAAAAGTAAATTTTAAAAAATTATTTTCAAAAAAGTTTATTTTTAAACTTTTTTTAATTAAAAAAGTAAATTATAAATTAAACATAAATTTAAATAATAAATAAAATTTTCTAAAATGTTGACGTGGCAAAGTTATCACGTGTCACGTTTTTATTGAGTTTTTTCATTAAGAATAATTTTGTCTTTACAATTTTCTTCTTAACAATTTTTTATTTTTCTATTTTTTTTTCAAATAATTCTTGTTCATTAGATCATTTAACAATTATTGTATTATTGATGACATGTTTTTCAAATTTACCCATAAAAGTTTGTTTATATATATATATAATTTTTTATTTTTTAAGATATTTTAAAAAAGTAAAAGGTTAATCACTGTCTATAGACATTAGTTAAGGTACTATATATAGAAAATATATATATAATTAATGTATTACTTTTTTTTTAATTCAGTAAAAATAATATATTAAATGCAAAAAAATTTCTGAAATAGTAAATAAATAATCTTTAACCAATACGTATAAACACCGATTAAGAGAACTAAGAACTCTTTAAAAAATATGTGTCATCAGATTAATTGATTTATAAAATTTAAAAACTTCATTATAAGATGGCTTCACTTTTTTTAAAATTTAAATTTGACATGACATTTTGTAATATTAATTTGTTACTTAAAATTATTTTTATTAATTTTAATTTTAGATATATTTTAAATTATTAAAATATTAACATAAAATAATTTTTTATTATAATCTAAACAGATTTAACGTGAATTTGGACGAACCCGACTTGGGGTGAAAACGGATCGGATCGATTTTAATATGGTTATTTTGATTCATGTATAGTATTTTTAAATTTTTTAGAAATTGATTCGAATTTTAATCGAATTTTTTAAATTGAGCCGATTCAATCCAAATTTATTATTCAGATCACTTTGATTCATCAATTTTTAAAAATTAATTTTAACGTTAAACCCAAGCTCAATCTAATTAGAGCTGAATCGAATCGATTCAATCCAAATTTATTGATTCGGATCAATTTGATTCATTAATTTTAACGTTAAATCCAAACTAGACCTAATTAGAACTGAAAATATTGTGTTTTATAAGATATATAGCACTAACATGTGTTGCACCTCCCAAATGATTTTTACTAGTACAACAATTAGAAGTAAAGAGAAATAATGTTTAAAAAATCGAATCGGATGTCAAATTGATAAGATTTTTTATTGTTAGTTTAATTGATCTGATTGGTTAAATCGATTGAATCGGTCGATTGCATTAAAATATAATTTAAATATTAAATATTAAATATTAAATAAATAATTTTAATATTTAATAAAAATATGTATTTGGCTAAATGGTATGATATTTAATATCAAACTCTCTTAGGTTGAATTATGTGATTACGGACTTTTCCTAACCACCATTTGTTTTCCCTAAACCTTTGTTTTAAGACCTCCAGGCATCGTTTTTTCAAGACATCTGGGCACCGTTTGTAAAACCTCAGGGTTACCTTTTTTTAAGATCTCCAGGCACTGTTTTTAAAACCTCTGAATTATTGTTTTTGAAACCTCCGAACACCGTTTTTAAAACTTCTAGGTTACTTTTTTTTAAGACCTTTGAGCACAGTTTTTAAAACCTCCGGATTACCATTTTTAAAGACCTCCGGGCATTGTTTTTAAAATCTCTGGGTCACGTTTTCAAGTCCAATTGAAGTTTTCTCTAGGATAGTCGAATATCCCCATGGGTATTCGGAGTCCCTCGTGGAAAGGGGAAATACATTTTTCCGTGGTGTTTGTCTTTTTATCTCATTTTCATGATTGTCACTCAATATGCCTTAATTCTTGTTTGTGTTGCAATATGGTTTTACATCTTCATATTCGTGATTAGCGATTTTAAACGTATAAATAAAAACCGATTTTGATCTTTTAAATTTTCTAAAATAAGGCAACGTTTAGCGATTTTAAACGTATACATAAAAACCGATTTTGATCTTTTAAATTTTCTAAAATAAGGCAATGTTCTCAAGTTAAAATAATTCATGGATTCTCTGCCAGACTACTAGGGAGGATCTCATCGATTATCATTGACAACGGAACACCCTCTTCAAAATAAATGAATCAGATTACCGAAGTGAAACCAATTTTCATTGAGACCAAAGATAACACATGATTAATAGATTTTAATTTACACGGGCGCTGTGAGGGTGCTAATACCTTCACCACACATAACTGGCTCTCGAACCCGCAATTTTTTTCTTTAATTTTAAGCGCAGACTTTAAAATTGGTTTTCAAAAGATTTTAATTAATTAATTAATTTTTTTTTTTTTTTTTTTGCGAAAAATTTGATTTTTATAAGTAACCAATCACACCTAACCAAAAAAGATTGATAACAACTCATTTTTTTTTTAAGTTTTTTCAAAACCCGCTATTATCATTTGAGAAATTTTCAGAACTCAAAAAAAATTATCATTTTTGATAATTTATTATGTTTTTAACCTCCAACGTCTTATCAAAGATTCAAATGGTTAAAAGTTAAATTCTCATCACATATAATAATTTAAAAAAAAAAAAGGTAAAAAAATTTAAAATCATTTTTTTTCCAATTTTTTCTGAGTTTTTATCAATTTATTTCATGTTCAAAGAATTCCCAATTTTATGATTTGCACCAAACATGCCACCAGTTCTCGGTTCAATCGATGCGACCAGCCAACCCGATCGATTTTTTTAACACTGAAGAAAAAACGTAACATTTAAATTTTTTTTTGAGAAAACAATAAGTGCAAAAACGAGATATCCGACCTCGAGCACACAACTCTCAGAAGCCAAATTAATTAAGGAAAATGTTAATCAGTACCTAGTGATACGGTTAAGGCGATATATATATATAATATATATAATATATATATATATATAAATATAACTAATGCATTACTTTTTTTTTAATTAAGTAAAAATAATATATAAAATGCAACAACAAAAAAAATTAAAATGGTAATTAAATAATCCTAGCAGATCCATTATCTAATACTAAATCCATTCACATTTCACTAACAAAATCATTCTTAGGTTGTTAGCTCCATTATAGCAGAAACAATGTCCCCATCGGCAGCCTTGAGTGCCTTAACAGCCTTTGACCTGGAAACTCCTGCTTGTGTCATCATCAACTCAATGTCCTTGGGCTCAACTCCAGTCTCATCTACTTCTTCATCATCGTCCTGGGCCATTGTTGATGATTCAGGTTTGGAAGAGATCACATGGCTGAGATTAGGACCCTTGAATTGCTCAGCAGCCTGAGTCTGCAGTTGTGAGCTTAAGTCCTCAATCTTAGCCTCTCCAAATACTACATAGGTATCTGATGCAGGGCTCTTGAACACATCCGGTTTTGAAATGACAAACAAGATCTGAATTAAACAGTAAAATCAGTTTATCATAATATACACCTATGTTGCTCCGACTCTTTATTTTTCTTGAAGTACTCGTGTCCGACGCATATCCGGTGGAGATATGATCCCTCATGAACCCTTTAAATACATGAAAAAACTTAGAATAAATCAAACATACCTGTGTCAGTCACATACCCGTGTCCGACACTCACACCCGAGTCCGAGTAACATAGATATACACTAATGCACAAGGCAGGGAAGAAATGAATGGTTAACAATATGGAAAAGGGGGGACTGACGTTCTTGCTCTTCTTGACGGTGACCCGGCTAACACCTGGAATTGGTTTCATCCCAAGCTTCAACATCGCTTTGCGACTCTTCTTTTCACTTCTGCTCTGCTTTGACCTACCAATTCCATCTCCATCATCATGTCCTGAGACAGAACATACAAATACAAAAAACGAATCTCTTAATGGATTAAAAGTGAAGAAAAATTCCTAACCATCATTGGATTATTCATTTCTATAAAGCCTACTGCTCCAATTAACATACTTTTTGCTTAGCTGAATGTGAAATTCTGAAGACAGTGATCCATGGAACTTGTGTCGTGTTAATTTGGTAGATAATAAATGTATTTAGCAAACTAAAAAACTCGTTACTACTGCTTAAAGCATTTTGCAGCATGGTAAAGCAACAAATCAAAATTGCAAAGCAAAGAATACATTAAGAGCTTTATGCATTGACATTTTAACTATGTTGCTCGGACTCTTCATTTTTCTTGAAGTATCAATGTCCGAAGCATATCCGAACATGTATATGGGGATATGACCACATACATGGAAAAATTTATAAAAAATTGAACATATCCGTGTGGAATACATGCCCGTATCCGACACTCACACCCGAATCCGAGTAACATAACATTTTAATCTTTTCATAGATGAAGAAGAGATAGTATTTAAGTCCATCAAAATAACCATCTAATACACAATTCCCACATAGTTCATTTTCTTTGAACTCAGGAAAAAGTCTTACATCTAAGGAAAAGGGAAAGAAAGAAAACCCTAGAGTTGCAGGTTTCCGGGTTTTGATTCATAGCAGTAGCAGTATAATCAATAACACAACTTAAAGGTTAGTCTATAAACGAGCATAATTGAGCCAATCCAACGCAGAAGTATAAAGCTTGACCCAAAGCTTGAGTATAAATTCAAGGTTCTGTGAAACTCAACTCGATATTAAAATACTTGAACAGGGCTAGATCAACTAGTTCAACTAGTCGAACTCGACTTGACCAGTAAGTCAAGTTAGAGCATATCCCAAAATCAAGCTCAAGTAACTAGTGACCAGCTTGAACAGGGATAAATCCACTAGTTTAACTATTTGAGATTGTCATGACAAGCTATGTTACATGAGCTTTTCATTTTCTTTAAAGTACTCATGCCGACACATATTTGAATATGAATACGAAATTATGATCCTCCAAATATGAGAAAACTAAAAAAAAAATTAAACATACCCGTATCGGACATATGCCCGACACTTACCTCCGAATGCGGGTAACATAATTGACTAGCAAGTCAAGTTGGAGAATATCCCAAAATCAAGCTCGAGTAACTAGTGACTAGTGAGCCAGCTTGACTCACTTAACAATACATTTTAAACATTTTAACCATATCTCCAAACATAAAATTAAGTTACAACTTACAACTAAACAAGTACGATTAACCAAATACTACACCATTATTGAAAATATTTCAACCCAAAATCAACAAATTTAACAAATAAATAAGAAATTATTGAATACGAAAATGAATATTCACCTTCTGCATCATCTTCATCCTTGTCATCGTCGTCATCAATCGGACTGTAAACCCCCCAAAAAAAATAATTAGTTTAGGAAATTAAAGGGGAGAGAAAAAGAAAAAACCAATTACATTGATTTTCTGTTGGTCGATATGAGCGGCGAGGATCTCTTCGATCTCTTTGTCGGTCTGAGCAGTCATTTTTGGTTGAGAGAAAGAAGCCAAAACACAAGAGAAAAAAAAAAACCTTAAAACTATAAGAACCAAAATAACCATCGATGTCGTTGGGCCTTGGGTTCACCAAATGAGAATTGTATTTATTTAGATAATTTATAATTTTTGACATGCATACAAAAATATTATAGATTTAATAAATAAAAAATAAAATAAGAAACGGTTTTTTTTATCCAAATATAGCCACAAAAAAATTATATATCAAAATACTGTTGTTTTTAGATTAATTTTCAAAATTCGTATTTTTTTTTCTAGCTGAGAAATCGTCTTCTCCCATGACAATTTCACAGTGTAAAAATTGCAATTTTTGCAAAAAACACCAAGAGAAATCGCCACCCCCCATGGCGATTTCCCTTGGTGTATTTTGCAAGGTATATATATATATATATATTTACTTAAATTAAAAAAAAATAGTAAATTTATTTTTAAATTTGGTATTTTAATTTTAAAAACTATAAATTAAATTAAATTTTTAAAAAAAAATTTAAAAAAAATTTAAAAGTCCAACGGTATATTTTTTTTATTTAAAATTTATGAAATATTTTTTTAAAATCTTTTAGTTGATTTTTAATATATAAAATTTAAAAAAAAAATCAAAAAAAAAATTCAAAACTTTTTGAAGGCAACGGTCAAGTGACCGTTGCCTTCAAATCCCATCCCATCCCATCCCATCCCCTCCCCCCACGCACACACCACTCTTCTATAAATACCCCCTCATTTTCTACAACTTATTTATATTTTCTTTTTTCTTTTACAATCAAATTTCTTTCTACCAACAATTTTTTTCTACAACAATATTTTTTTTTCTACAACAATATTTAAAAATGACTTCATCATCACTATTGAGATTGCAAGAAAATCACATATCGGAGGTTATATTTAAAGAGGTAAGTAAATTGTTGTAATATTATTTGTATTACATTATCAATTTTTAGTTATTTTTTAATTATTATAATTTTGTAAATTTATAGCTTTATTGTTTTATAATTTTTATATTTTTAATGTTATAGTGCTTATTATAGTTTTTTCATTTATTAATTAGTATTGTTTTTTCATTTCATAGTTTTATAATTATTTATTTTTTATATTGTTTAATTTTTTATTATTATAGTTATTTAATTTGTTAATTTTTTTTTCATTTTATAGTTTTATATAATTTTAATTTTTATATTATATATATTTTTTATTATTATATACAATAATAATTTATTAATTATTACTGTTTTTTATTTTATAGTTTTATATAATTTTAATTTTTATATTACATTATTTTTTATTATTATAGTTTTATAATTGTTTAATTATTATTGTTTTTTCATTTTATAGTTTTATATAATTTTAATTTTTTAATTATATTATTTTATATTATTATTGTTTTGTAATTTTATAATTATTATTGTTTTTTCATTTTTTATAGTTATTTATTTATTATATAATTTAATTATTTAATAATTATATAAAAAAAATTTAAATTTTTTATTATTATTGTTTTGTTATTTTAGAGTTTTAGAGTTTTAGAGTTTTTTTTTTTAATTTTTAATTGTTATAGTTTTATAATATATTATTTTTTATTATTATTTGATTTAATTTAATTAATTATCAACAGGAAACTCATCGCGTGTTACGTTCGAGGAAATTTACATTGGAGGACCCGCATCCATCTATTATCGACCACTTAAGAAGAGCCGGATTTTATCATGCAACTCAAATTCGATTATTTTTGATACAACCCGACTTAATCAGTGCGTTGATCGAACGATGGAGACCCGAGACGCACACTTTTCATTTTTCATTTGGTGAATGCACGGTAACTCTAGAAGATGTTGCGCTTCAACTTGGACTTCCGGTCCATGGCGATGCAGTTACAGGCGGAAGCTTGCTAGACTGGAATGAAGTGTGTCAAAATCTATTGGGCTCGGTACCTCCATATGAGTATGTATCTGGCTCAACGGTGAGACTAAATTGGTTGAAATCCTTTCAAAATCTTCCATTACACGCAACTGAACAACAGATACAATATGCTGCTAGAGCATATATTTTACATTTGATTGGAGGATTACTGATGCCTGACAAATCGAGCAGTCGAGTACATTTAATGTATCTTCCATTACTACGTGATTTAGAGCATGCGGCAAATTATAGTTGGGGTTCTGCGTGTTTGGCGGTTTTGTATAGAGAACTTTGCTGGGCTACAGTTCCAAAAAGCCATGACATAGGTGGATGTTTAGTGCTTTGACAATCATGGGCTTGGTATCGGCTACCATTTCTTGCTCCGCATGTGGATATTTCGATTGTATACCCCCTTTATTATTTGCAAGCAGGTAATAATCTTTATTATTTTATTAATTTTGTACGAACTTGTATTTTTATAGGTCATTAAGATATTATATGCATTTTAACAGGTGGAGTAGGAGTAGAGATTTTACAGAGACTCCGACCTACCTTGCAAGTATAAGAGTGCGACTAGATCGAGTAGGATATGATAAGGTAAATATTTCAATTGTTACATTCAAGTATTATTTTATTTAATCCATATGAAGCTAATAATTTGTAATAATTATTCGCAGTTTCTGTGGATGCCATATTCCTCAAGTGAAATTATGGCATGCCTCCCATCGGATGCCTACAATAATTGTAATATATGGAAAGCAAACACAGCATTGATATGCTTTTCATATGTAGAGTGGCACCAAACTGACAGGGTGTTGTGACAATTTGGGATGCAACAACCAATTCCTGCAGCCCCGGTGAATCTTGATAAGCTTCACAAGATCGACATGTGTGGTCGTCATGAGGAATTCTGGCCTGCGAAGCATGAACATTGGATCCATTGGTGGAATATACGTTTTCAACGAATTCCGACAGGTTATCCGATTGTTGGTAATAATTTCAACCCATCTGATGATTACATAGGATGGTATAAAAATAAAGGTCGGCCTTTTGTTTGTCCACCGTCGATGTATGAGGATGTTAAGAGTATGCTATTTACCGGACGAACTTCAGCTCCAGCCCCTCCTACACAGGATATGGAAGCTCTTCGTCAGCATTTGATGGTACATCATTTCTGGGTCCATCTAGTAGTCAGGTTCCCGTTATGGGTGAACTAGGTATTGGCTCATCCAGCAGTGGGTTTCAAATTTTTGATACGGAAGAAATGACTGATGACATACAACCGGAACCAATGGCGGTTATAGCAGGAGCTCGTGGTCAACCGCGAATACGTGCCACTGACGAGGTTGAGCTCGTGGTCGACACTGTTGCTCTACACCTCGCAATAATTAGAATAAATGTACTTTTATCAATATAACGAGAATAATGTATTTTAAATTTCTAATATATAAATTTATATGTTTTGCATTTCATGTTATTTATTTTAAATTTGTTGGGAAATTAATTGTTATTTTTTATTTTTTTATTTAGCATGTGTAACTAAAATCTTAATGTTGTTATTTAATTTATAAAATTGTAAAAAAAAATATAATTGAGTTATATTTTTATAATTTTTTTTTAATTTTAAATAAAATAATAATCCAAATTACATAATAAGTTGACAAAAACTTGCATAACATTTTCCCTTAATGGAAAAATATGTAAATATTACAGGTTATGAGAACACGTAATTCATTTATTGTTGATGCGAACTCTCCCCCAATGTGCCAGATCGATGCAGAAAATTTCGACGGTTATGACCTTCATTTTTGCATAATTCACAACGTTTTGGTTGGCCTTTCTCCATGAGGTCCATTTCATTACGAATACGACTTAATTTTGGCCGACCATGTGGATTTCTCCGCATTTCTTGATTGGGGCACACTTCTGGACCATCATATTGAGGCCAGTAATTTTCATTTCCAACAGCTTCGAACTCATGTCTACAAACATTCAATATAGTTTCCAGTCTATAGACTTTGTCCACATATTGCATGCAATCTACATGAACATGTGCACAAGCAGCAACTACATGTGAACAAGGGAACCTTTGTGCTTGAAACTTCCCACAGTCACACCACATGTCACTAAGCTTGACTTTGTACTTCATTGTAGAAACACCCTATTGTGGATCAACTAACTCTTCAACCAGAAAAGATTGATTTGCTCGCGTAAAATTACGAACAAAGTGGGAGTTAGCTTTCCTGCGATTTTCTTACATAGCCTGTATGACTGTTTCACAGTATGTGTGCCCTCCCTCCATCATTGCAATTTGCTTGTTCCCCATCTTAACAAAAAGTGTAGCCAACCTATAATATGTTGATTGCACTAAAGCAGTAATGGGAAGATGACGCGTTCCCTTCAACACCGAATTGATAGATTCAGCTAGGTTGGTTGTCATATGGCCATAACGCCTTCATTGATCATATGATTGGGCTCACTTCTCCTTGGGGATCCTATCAAGCCAATTAGCCGCCTCTGCATTTTCTCCACGAAGATTCTCATACATGATATGAAAATTCGGTCGTCTCAACTCGTATCCTAATAAAATTAAAAACAAAAAACTAGTGAATTTCAGTATTATTTTATATACTAAACGAAATATAAGAGATAAAATAACTATAATTCGATTCCATACTCATGTTAACAATGTGTCGACGCAATTCCTTATTGTTAAACTTTTTCATAAAGTTAGCTGCAATGTGTCGAATGCAGTACACTGAATATGCATGTGGAGGATTCCATCCACTACCATCGCGTCTAATCACAGCTTTGATGGCTTCATATCGATCAGACATCAAGCATATGCCAGGCTGTTTTGTCACATGTGTACGCAAGTTAGTGAGAAAGAATGACCAAGCCTCTGTTGTCTCACCCTCCATAATGGCAAAGGCAATTGGCAGTATGTTTCGGTTGCCATCTTGTGCAATAGCTAACAATAATGTTCCTTTGTATTTTCCATATAAGAAAGTACCGTCTATTTGTACAATAGATTTACAATACGGATGCCATTCAATGCACGACTTAAATGTCCAAAATAGTCGATGGAATATTCTCTTACCCTGGACCAGTCGATCACCGTGATATGCAGGTACCGTTTGCAATTCCACAATTGTACCAGGCACGAAATGTTGCAATGCACCTAACCATTTAGGGAGCTTATTGTACGATCTTTCCCAATCGCCAAAAACTCGAACAATTGCCTTTTGATTTGCTTTCCACGTTTTCTTGTAGGAGGTGATGTATCCATACCGGATTCGCATCTCAGCGATCAAAACTGAAACGGAGATCTCTGGATTTGCTTGGACCAATGACAGAATGCATGAACAGATCATGTTACAATCTAACGTGCAATGATCTTGTGAAATCCTCCCCGATGTGCAAGTATGAGGCCCTTCATATTTTCTAATCTCCCATGCCTGTTTCTTCTGTTGTTCGAAATATATATATGCTATATACTGTGAAAATATAAATAGAAAATAAAAGAAGAACTTGATCTATATATATAGAAGCAGATTACAACAAATATGTAAAAACGAACAAGGACACTTACAGTAAATTGATTTGAAAAAATCAATATCGAGTCAAGGTTGGACCTTTTAACCTTAAGACGTTTTTTGCCTGTCTATGGTGCTTACAGTATCGATGCAAATCGTCTCCCAGGTTTCCTCGATATACGTTGCAAATGAGAGCACACCCGGATGCAACACAGCGAACTGAAGAATGTTGAAGTCTCTCTCTCAGAAAGCAAGAATATTTTCGGTGAATGAGTGTTTTAAAACAGATACAAACAGTCCTATTTATAGATACATAGAAGTCTGTTCGGTCAGACACAACTGTTGGACATGAACCAGTTCGGTCAAAAGACAAGTCTGAATCAACGAACCGGTTCAATCCAAAAGGCAAGACAATTCAAAAAAAAGGCAAGGAACCGAACAGACACATTCTAGATGAAGAATTATTCAGACATAAAGCTGATTGGATTTGAGCTGGTTCGGCTGCTTGATGTTGAGCTGGTTCGGTTTGGACAAAAATAATCCGGTTGGGCAGTAAAAAATTATTTACTGACCCAAACCCGACCCGACCCAACCCAACCCAGCCCGGCTCGGCTCGGCGGCGCGCGCGTGTGGTCTAGCCCAAGTTATGTAGGTCCTCACCCTCCACAAAAACTTGGGTGCCCCTTGGGGCCCAACCCATCATGACACTCTAGCTTATATAAACTATAAGCTAAAGTCATTCTTAGTCCTATGTGGGATTGACTATCACACATACCTTCAACCAACTTTCCTTCCTCTTCAAGTGGGTAAATAATGAGACTAATTTCTCATTCACTTTGATATCATTTGTGTATGACAACCTATGTATTAGAATACGTATTTCGTATATATATATATATATATATACATACTTGATATATACTATGATATCTAACAATCCCCCACATGAATGGAAATTGTCTGAATAAAACGACAAACTGACTCGGAGTATGAGAGAGACTTTCTTTGAAGAGTAATTGCATCAAGATAGGTAGCTTTTGGCTTTGAACCCTCCATAGTGAATAACTATCGGATTTACTCGGCTAACTAGTGAACATGATGTCTTGAACTATTCAGCCTTTAGTGTAAACCAAGACAATAATTATCACACAATTCCCCTTCGAACATCTTCGGTTCTTACGGTTGTGTCCATTTTGGCCTCGGACACTTCCTGGTTTCTTATGAGTACTCTAGAGGATTTAGCCTGATCAATTCTCATAGAAGTGGCCACGTTTCTTACTCATAATAGGTGATTGCTCATTAAGAGTATCCTGCAATACCCCACTTGATTATTTATCAAGCTATAAGAATCATTAAAAGCATAGCTTATCCTACCTTGCAGGCAGCACTAAATCATCATAGGAATGGATAAGAGTGTTTAACTCTTTTAGTGCTTACACACAGTTACATAATTTAGTTGTCCCTTTTGAACCTAGATCTTGGGATCTCCATTCAGCTAGGTTGGGTTTCCACTATGTAACTTTAATTTATAGGCTTAAGACCCATTCCCCTCGATGATGTATTTACTTGCTCTCTCGTTAAACCTTTAGTAAGCGGATCCGCAATATTATCCTTTGATTTTACATAATCAATAGAGATAATTCCATTTGAGAGCAACTGTCTAACGGTATTGTGTCTTCGACGAATGTGTCGAGATTTACCGTTATATAAACTACTCTGTGCCCTACCAATTGCAGATTGGCTATCGCAATGTATACTTATTGCCGGCACAGGTTTCGGCCGACATGGAATATCTTCTAAAAAATTCCGAAGCCATTCTGCTTCTTCTCCAGCTTTATCTAAAGCTATAAACTCAGATTCCATAGTGGATCTGGCAATACATGTTTGTTTAGAAGATTTCCATGACACTGCAGCTCCTCCAATAGTAAAGATAAATCCGCTAGTAGATTTAGAATCTTTAGTATCGGATATCCAGTTTGCATCAGTGTACCCTTCAAGTACAGCTGGATATCTTGTATAGTGCAGTCCATAACTTGAGGTGTATCTCAAATATCTAAGTACCCTCACAATGGCCTTCCAGTGATCCTCTCCAGGATTACTAGTAAATCTACTCAGTTTGCTAACTGAGTAAGCTATATCTGGTCTTGTGCAGTTCATAAGATACATTAGACTACCAATTATTCGCGAATATTCTATTTGAGATATTGCGTCACCAGTATTTTTCTTTAGATGTAAATGAACATCTACGGGTGTTTTGGCTATATCGGTATCATTCTTACTGAATTTCTCAAGAATATTATTTACATAATGATCTTGAGATATTACCAAGCCATCTTGTGTTTTAGAAATTTTAATTCCTAAAACCACATCAGCTACACCATATCTTTCATATCAAACTTACTGGTCAACCATGTTTTGGTAGCTTTTATGATCTCATTGTTACTGCCTAAGATCAACATATCGTCTACGTATAGACAAACAATGGCATATCCCTTATTCGTATCTTTTACGTAAACGCACTTATCACATTCATTAATACGAAAACCATTTGACAACATTGTATTGTCAAATTTTTGATGCCATTGTTTAGGAGCTTGTTTTAAACCATATAATGATTTAACAAGTCTACAGACCTTCCTTTCCTGTCCCGGAACTTTGAACCCTTCGGGTTGTTCCATATAGATTTCTTCGTCTAAATCTCCATTCAGGAAAGCTGTCTTAACATCCATTTGGTGTATAACGAGATTGTTAAGAGCTGCTATAGCTATTAACATTCGAATAGATGTTATTCTCGTAACTGGTGAATACGTATCAAAATAATCGAGCCCTTCCTTTTGCCTGTATCCTTTTATTACAAGCCGGGCTTTATATTTATCAATCGTTCCATCTGCTTTCATCTTCCTCTTAAATATCCATTTGGATCCTAAAGGCTTATGCCCTTGAGGAAGATCCACCAGTTCCCATGTATGATTTTGCATGATGGATTCTATTTCATTGTTAACGGCCTCTTTCCAGAATTGTGTTTCTGGAGATGACATAGCCTCGCTAAAAGTTTGAGGTTCATTTTCTAACAAATATGTTAGAAAATCTGGACCATAAGTAGTCGGTACTTTAGCCCATTTGCTCCTTCTAGGTTCCTCTTGTTCCTCTTCATCCATATGTGGATTACTACTTGAGGACTCATGAGTTCTCTTTGCAGTCTTGTTTTCTTGTTTTTCCTTATAAGGAAGAACATCTTCAAAGAATGAAGCATTCCTTGATTCCATTATCGTATTGATATGAATATCGGGAATGTCCGACTTAAATACAAGAAAACGGTAAGCAGCACTATTGTTTGCATATCCAATGAATACGCAATCAATAGTTTTAGGTTCTATCTTGACCTTTTTAGGTGGAGGAACGGCTACCTTCGCAAGACACCCCCACACTTTCATGTAATTGTAGTTTGGTCTTAGACCCTTCCACAATTCATACGGTGTCTTGTCTAATTGCTTATGGGGTATTTTATTTAAAATATAATTAGCTGATAAGATAGCTTCCCCCCACAAGTTCTGAGGTAACCCTGAACTTATCAACAAAGCGTTCATCATTTCTTTCAACGTTCGGTTCTTGCGTTCTGCAATACCATTTTGTTGAGGTGAATAAGGAGCAGTGGTTTGATGGATGATTCCATTTTCCGAATAGAATTCATTAAAAAATGAATCATATTCACCACCTCTATCACTCCTTATTTTCTTTATTTTCTTGCTTAGTTGATTTTCAACCTCATTCTTAAAGAGCTTAAATGCTTCCAAGGCCTCGTCTTTGCTTTTTAGCAAATAGACGTAACAATATCGTGTGCTATCATCTATAAAAGTAATAAAATACTTTTTACCACCTCTAGTTTGCACAAATTTTAAATCACAAATATCAGTGTGAATTAGCTCTAGAGGTTCACTACTTCTTTCTATTGAATAGAAAGGAGCCTTAGCTAATTTGGATTCTACACAAATTTCACATTTGTGATTCTTGTCAATGACAAATTTCGGAAGCAAATCCAAATTGCTGATTTTCTGCAAGGTCTTGCAATTTACATGACCTAATCTACCATGCCATAAAGTAGGGGACTCAACCAAGTAAACAGAAGAAATATTATTATTAATAATCTTATTCTTGGGTACAATTGTCATAACATTGAGCTTAAAAAGCCCATCACAAAGATATCCCCTTCCCACAAATATCTCACTCTTGGTGAGTACAAATTTATCTGACTCGAATACGAGCCTAAACCCATTCTTGCTCAATAAAGAGCCGGAAACCAAATTCTTTCGGATTTCGGGAGCATGAACAACATTGTTCAATGAGAGTTGCTTCCCGGAGGTCATCTTGAGTACCACCTTTCCATGGCCTCGTACCTTGCAAGCCGTAGAGTTTCCCATATATAGTTGCTCATCATTAGCAGCTTCTTTATATTCGGAAAAACTCTTCCTTTCAGAACATACGTGACAAGTGGCCCCGGTATCAACCCACCATGTCTTAGGGTTTTCCACCAAGTTCACTTGTGAAACAACAGTAGCAAGCTCAAAATCATCAACTAGGTTGGCTTGAGCTTTCTTCCTCTTGTTCTGTCGGCAGTCCTTTGCACGGTGTCCGGGCTTGTTGCAGTTGAAACAATTTCCCGTGAACTTTCTAAAATCCGTTCCCTTCTTTGCTTGGGAAGAACTTGAACCAACGAATTTCCTCTTGTTGGTCTTTTTCGAATGTTCAACAACATTCGCTTTGGCTTCCATGGTCTGGACCATGACCCTCTTCTCTGAACTACGATTATCCTCCTCGATTCTCAATCGAACAATCAAGTCCTCTAAAGACATCTCCTTTCGTTTGTACTTTAGATAGTTCTTGAAATCCTTCCACGAAGGAGGGAGTTTCTCTATCAAAGTTGCCGTTTCGAATGATTCACTAAGAGTCATTCCCTCGGCAAAGATCTCATGGAGAATCAATTGAAACTCTTGAACTTGACTGATAATGGTTTTCGAGTCCACGATTTTAAAATCTAGAAACCGGCCAACCACAAATTTCTTTGTGCCGGCATCCTCGGTTCTATATTTCCTTTCCAAGGACTCCCACAGCTCTTTCGCTGTCTTTATCGGACTATACACGTTGTATAACGTGTTGTCCAAACCATTGAGGATGTAGTTCTTGCATAGGAAGTCAGAATGCTTCCATGCATCTACCGAGGCTACCACTGTAGTATCGGTCTCTCCCTCGTTCAAAGTCGGGGCCTCCTCCCGTAAGAACTTGGCTAGATTGAGGGTGGTCAAATAGAACAGCATTTTTTGCTGCCATCGTTTGAAGTCCTGACCATTGAACTTCTCGGGCTTCTCACCATGTGTTACATGTAGAGGTTGTGGCGCTACGGGCGCTCTAGCAATACCGGTAGATGTTTCGGCCATCTATTATTCAAGAATAATAGGATCAACTTTATATATATTCTAAATATATATATATATATATATATATATATATATATATATATATATAAACACATATATATAATGCTCACCACAATATATATATATATTACAAAACAGTAACAAAAAATATATACATATATATATTATCACTAATTTAACAATATATTATAACAAATATATGCTCTTAAAACAATATAACATAAGCATTCAAAATATATATATTATAACATATGAAATGACGTTATAACAAATATTCTGCCAAAGGTATAAAATATAATAACCACGTAAATATATATATATCTCACACGATCAACAATATATATATGATCACATATAGCATATATAAGTAAAATATCACAATATATATTACTAAACAAACAGTAAGTAAATCGATATAACAAAGTATATATACATTTAACAACTAAATGTAATGCACATATATATTATAAAGCAAAGCAAAAAATTGGGCTTGTTTCAAAAGGGTGGTAACTCCCCTCTGATTGATTGCGAAGCCTATGATTTCACTTACAACGTTTTGGGAAAAGGTGGCTCGGTGTGTTGGTTACCAAACTGAACCATCACATATTTTATTAAACAAGGATGTTTCACAGTAAGTACAAAAGAACTTATGAAACTAAATATATATTAAAACAAATATATAATAGTAACATAAAGAATATGCTAATAGACCGAATCCTATCTATAAATTTATAGGAATGAGTAAAACAAACAGTAGACTATATAGCATACGAACATATAAACAGTATATAGCAAATAAAAAGAAAAACGTCTTAAGAATGTTGTTCGAAATATATATATGCTATATACTGTGAAAATATAAATAGAAAATAAAAGAAGAACTTGATCTATATATATAGAAGCAGATTACAACAAATATGTAAAAACGAACAAGGACACTTACAGTAAATTGTTTTGAAAAAATCAATATCGAGTCAAGGTTGGACCTTTTAACCTTAAGACGTTTTTTGCCTGTCTATGGTGCTTACAGTATCGATGCAAATCGTCTCCCAGGTTTCCTCGATATACGTTGCAAATGAGAGCACACCCGGATGCAACACAGCGAACTGAAGAATGTTGAAGTCTCTCTCTCAGAAAGCAAGAATATTTTCGGTGAATGAGTGTTTTAAAACAGATACAAACAGTCCTATTATAGATACATAGAAGTCTGTTCGGTCTACAACTGTTGGACATGAACCGGTTCGGTCAAAAGACAAGTCTGAATCAACGAACCGGTTCAATCCAAAAGGCAAGACAATTCAAAAAAAAGGTAAGGAACCGAACAGACACATTCTAGAAGAAGAATTATTCGGACATAAAGCTGATTGGATTTGAGCTGGTTCGGCTGCTTGATGTTGACCTGGTTCGGTTTGGACAAAAATAATCCGGTTGGGCAGTAAAAAATTATTTATTGACCCAAACCCAAACCCGACCCGACCCAACCCAACCCAGCCCGGCTCGGCGGCGGCGGCGCGCGCGTGTGGTCTAGCCCAAGTTGTGTAGGTCCTCACCCTCCACAAAAACTTGGGTGCCCCTTGGGGCCCAACCCATCATGACACTCTAGCTTAAATAAACTATAAGCTAAAGTCATTCTTAGTCCTATGTGGGATTGACTACCACACATACCTTCAACCAACTTTCCTTCCTCTTCAAGTGGGTAAATAATGAGACTAATTTCTCATTCACTTTGATATCATTTGTGTACGACAACCTACGTATTAGAATACGTATTTCGTATATATATACATACTTGATATATACTATGATATCTAACATCTTCTTCATAAAAGTTGCCCTTATTCTCCAATTACACCCTTTTCCATACATTATGCACTTGGCATAATATTTGGTCCGCTTAGATTCAATTACTCTGTAATCTACAAAGTTTTTGATGTTATAGTGCTTAATAGCTGAAAGCACAGCCTTTTTCATTGGAAATTGTAACCCAACACACAGATCAACTGCAGATGGATCAAATGTCAGAGGCGTAGCTAATGTATGAGCATACTTAGGAAATTATGGCACTTGCATTGCCTCCAGATCTAGGGTATGCATATGGTATGCAGCCTTATATGGGGGAAGATCTCCATGAGTGTTGATCTTAGCAGGGACGACATCTGGGTCAGAATCACTGTTGTCATCACTTGTGAATTTAGCATACTCTTCCTGCTCACTAAATTCATCAACATATTCACCATGGACTCCACGTGGCGGAACAGGATCAACACCAGCTGGCTCATCTTCGAGGGTAGTAGGAATTGTTTGTGAGACTAATGAAGTCTGAAACGTTGTAGCTTGAGATAACGGCATGACTTCTTCTGTGGGAACATCGTATGTAGTGGGAACATAGAACGGCCCAGAATCATCATCTTCTATGGGAAAGTTTTTTGTTGTGCGAACATTTGAAGGCCCACAATCATCGTCAACATCCTCTATATCAACATATAACTCAAGTACACCAACATTTGCAAATGTCTCATGAGCATAAAACATGCATCTGACATCATCATCATCTTCAAGTGGAAATATTCTATATCGGACACATCCTTCACCAATAGAAAGAGGATGCCTATACTTAACCTCTGAAACTCTTTTTCTATTTCCAGCTTTAATTTTTTTTATGAATTTTCAGCTTCAGTTCCTCTAATGTGACGTTTTCTTCAACACGAAAACTTTTAGGACGTTCACAATCAAAGGTAGCACATTCGTCAGTATTATGAATTTGGCCATTATAGTAGACCAATGCGATCACTCTATTGCTTATGTTGTGTAGTAATGAAACTAAGAAGGATGAGAATGAAGGTATTATCACTCGACAAAAGAAAGAAGAAATATAGAAGGATGAGAATGAGGATGTTTTAGCACTCAGAAAAAATCTGATTGAAAAACTGCTGTAGGAGGTATTGTAAACCTTCATCAGTATTATGAATTTATAATGGTTCATTATGTTGTACTAGATGACAAATCCCATCCTTTGTATAGGATCGAATCTGATTCTCATATTTTGGCTAGGGTTATTTGACTGAAAAAGTGATAACTCATTTAATGCAAAATCTGATTGATAAATCCTATCTTTTGTACTCGACTGTCCAATAGTCCCATCCATTGCAGAAGGAATCCAATTTCAATATTTTATGCAGCATTTTATTGACTGAAAAATAGCTGAAACCTATCTCTAACCCTAAATCATTAGTCCCATCCATTGCAGAAGGAATCCAATTCCAATATTTTCTGCAGCATTTGATTGACTGAAAAATAGCTGAAACCTATCCCTAACCCTAAATCATTAGTCTCATCTATTGCAGAAGGAATCCAATTCCAATATTTTCTACAGCATTTGATTGACTAGAAAATAGCTGAAACCTATCCCTAACCTAAATCATTAGTCTCATCCATTGCAGAAGGAATCCAATTCCAATATTTTCTGCAGCATTTGATTGACTGGAAAATAGCTGAAACCTATCCTTAACCCTAAACCATTAGTCTCATCCATTGCAGAAGAAATCCAATTCCAATATTTTCTGCAGCATTTGATTGACTGAAAAATAGTTCAAACCTATCCCTAACCCTAAACCATCAGTCTCATCCATTGCACAAGGAATCCAATTCCAATATTTTCTGCAGCATTTGATTCACTGAAAAATATCTGAAACCTCTCCCTAAGCCTAAATCATTAGTCTCATCCATTGCACAAGGAATCCAATTCCAATATTTTCTACAGCATTTGATTCACTGAAAAATATCTGAAACCTCTCCCTAAGCCTAAATCATTAGTCCCATCCATTGCAAAAGGAATGCAATTCCAATATTTTCTACAACATAAAATTAAAATTGTATAACAAATATAATTTTCTTTTTTAAATTTTAATAAGCAATAAAATTATATATTTTATAAATATTTAATAATAAATTAAATTAAATTTTTTATAAAATTAAAAAATTATAAGAAATAAAATTTTTGATATAAAAATTTAATAAGAAATATAATTTTCTTTTTAACATTTTAATAAGCAATAAAATTGTATATTTTATAAATTTTTAATAATAAATTAAATTTTATTTTTTATAAAATTAAAAAATTATAAGAAATAAAATTTTTGATATAAAAATTTAATAAGAAATATAATTTTCTTTTTAAAATTTTAATAAGCAATAAAATTGTATATTTTATAAATTTTTAATAATAAATTAAATTTTAATTTTTATAAAATTAAAAAAGTATAAGAAATAAAAATTTTGATATAAAAATTTAATAAGAAATATAATTTTCTTTTTTAAATTTTAATAAGAAATAAAATTTTATTTTTATAAAATTTTAATCATAAATTAAATTTTATTTTTTATAATATTAAAAAATTATAAGAAAAAATTTTTGATATAAAAATTTAATAAGAAATATGATTTTATTTTTTAAATTTTAATAAGAAAGAAAATTTTATTTTTTATAAAATTTTAATAATAAATTAAATTAAATTTTTAATATATATTTAAAAAATAAACAAATATTTTAAAAAAAATAAACAAACCTAGATAATTTATTTTATTTAATTTACAATTTTTAAAATTAAAATACAAAATTTAAAAATAAATTTACAATTTTTTTTAAATTTAAGTAAAATATATATATATATATATATATATATATATATATACCAAGGGAAATCGTCACCCCTCATGACGATTTTCCTTGGTATATTTTGCAATTTTTGCAAAAAACACCAAGGGAAATAGCCACCCCCATTGCGATTTTCCTTGGTGTTTTTTGCAAAAATTACAATTTTTACACTGGAAAATCGCCATGGGGGATGACGATTTTCCAGCTAGAAAAAAAAAACGGATTTTGGGAATTAATCTAAAAACAACGGTATTTTGGTATATAATTTTTTTTGGCTATATTTGGATAAAAAAACCATAAGAAACACAATATGATATATTTAAATATGATTAAAACGATACGTTTAATACACATATTATATTAATGTTTAGGATTTTGACATATTTAATAATTTGTGTTATGTTTATGTTTATACAATTGATACGAAAAAAAGAGAGATACAATACGTATATACTAATTATAAAATATAATTTTATTCTTACAAAAATGAAGAAAAAGGAAAAGAATATAATTTTTTATCAAAATTATTTAAAGCTAAAGTATGATAATGAAAAATGATAGTCTAATTTAAAATATTTTTTTTTTGGATAATTAATTTAAAAGAATTCATTCTTCATTAAAATGAAAAATTTATACCTAAATAAAATATTACTATTTTTCATAATTTAATTATTCTATTAACTTAAAGAATACGTCAGACTAAAATTAAATAAAATTATTAATGTTTAAAAATGAAAAAAATAACTCAAATTTAATTTTATTTCAAGGACATGCTAAATATTTTAAATTCAAAAAAATATACTAACCACCTTGACGTTTTAATTATCAAGTTAAATTTAAATGGAAAGATTTATATATCTTAATTTAAATTTAATTCAAGACAAATATACATTTGTTAACTATTAATTATTTAATTTATTTTTCATTTTCCTTTTAATTAAAAATTTAAAAATTACCTTAAACTATGACCAAATTAAATTTTGATTAAGTTATATTTTAAATTAAATACAAATTAAATATTTTAATTCAATTATATTTCTAAGCCTTTTTGAAATTTAAAACCATCAATTATGGTGTCTAAGAAACAAACTTTTAAGTACTAACAATTTCGTAAATACAAGGATGCAATTTGTAAACAAATAATAGGAAAAGTACTAAATATAATAATTTTGCATAATACAAGAACTAATTCAGAATTTGATCAAGTTGTTAATATTTGCAAATTAATCCCATAAAAACACAAACATCTAGACTTCATAATTATTTGTATATTTTTTCGTTTATGATGTTTTTATATTTATATAAATTTTAATGTGGTCATCATTATTTCTTTTGCATCGTATTTTCAATCATGTTTTAATTATTTTTTTATATCTTATTCGTATCTGTATCATATAAATTACCAGATTTACAAGCACTTTTAACAGAAAAAAAAAAAAAGAAAAAAAAAACATGGCTTCATAAAAGAATTACTGTAGTTTGAAAAGTATGCATTCATATACCAACTACAGCTCCAAAAAACCCATACAAAAAGTAAATAAGTTTATATGCTAATGCTAGAGTTCTGCATTCAAGATAACTTTTCACCAGCCACCACCACAGTTTCCATTGTTCACATTCTCTTTTGATCCAGAGCTCCAACCACCTTGGTTTCCAGGAACATGGCCACCCCAACTGCCAGGCCTGTTGCCAAAGATATCCTTTCTATTGTTGTTAACATCATCCCAACTGCTACTGTCGCCGTTGCCGCCACCGCCATTGCCAACTCCCTCAGAGTGTTCCCAACTGCTGCCACCACTAGACTTACCACTCATACCATTGTTATGGCCCCAACTTCCATAAGTAGTATCACCAGGGAAGTTTGTTTTCTTATCATGGCTCCACTTTCTATCCTCATTGTTGCAACCAAATTCACTTTCCCTGTGGCTGTTATCACCCCTCTCATTACCACGGCCTCTTCCACGACTGTAGCCACATCCGCTTCCTCTGCGGTCTCCCCTGTGACTGTCCCAATTGCCGGTCCTACCACCGTAACCACGTCCAGGGCCATGATCACGTGCACCACCTACATCGTTTCCAGTGGAATTCCAGACTCCCTCGTCACCACCCAAGCTGCCACTACTCTCACTCTCTTTTGTACCACCCCAACCACGGTTACCATTGCGCCCACAGCCACCACCACTATGCACACTTCCATTCTCTTCCGTGCCACCCCAACCGTGACTATCACTACGCCCACGTCCACGTCCACCCACATTGTTTCCAGTGGCATGCCAAACTCCATCGTTGCTGCAAAAGCTGCCACCACTTTGACCCTCTTTGTTGCCACCCCAACTACTGCTATGACCCCCACTGCTGCCACCACTTTGACCCTCTTTGTTGCCACCACAACTGCTGCTATAACCCCCACCGTGGCCACCACTTTGACCCTCTTTGTTGCCACCCCAACTACTGCTATGACCTCCACCGCTGCCACCACTTTGACCCTCTTTGTTGCCACCCCAACTACCGCTATGACCTCCACGTCCACGTCCAGGACCATGATCACGCCCATCACCACGACGTCCACGTCCACCACCACCACGAGGCCCACGTCCACCTGCATTGCTTCCACTAGCATGCCAAACTCCATCATTGCCACCGCTATCGCAATCTTTGGTGCTGCCCCAGCCACCGGTGGAATAATTTCCAGGATCATTATCACCACTTTGACCCTCTTTGTTGCCACCCCAACTACTGCTATGACGCCCACCACGTCCAGGACCACGATCACGCCCACGTCCACCTGCATTGTTTCCACTAGCATGCCAAACTACATCGTTGCCACCGCTATCGCTATTTTTGGTGCTGCCCCAGCCACCAGAATCATCCCCAGGACCATTATCACCACTTTGACCCTCTTTGTTGCCACCCCAACTACTGCTATGACCCCCACCACGTCCAGGACCATGATCACGCCCATCACCACGACGCCCACGTCCACCTGCATTTTTTCCACTAGCATGCCAAACTCCATCGTTGCCACCGCTATCACCATTTTTGGTGCTGCCCCAGCCACCAGTAGAATCATCCCAAGAACCATTATCACCACTTTGACCCCATTTTCTCCCACTATTCTTGCTCCATTCACTGTTCCTGATGCCATCATTTCTATCCCAGTTTCCACCACTGGCACCAGCACCACTGCTCCATCCGCCAGGCAGATCATTGTTGGGGGCAGAATCAATATCATTACCCCATTTTGTAGCATTATTGGAAGAGAGATGGCCAGGGCCATTGTGTGGCCTAGGAATTCCACTTGGATGCTTTTTCCCTCCATCTCTATCTCCATGATTCCTTCCTGTCAATCAAGGCAGAACATACTAATGAAATCTAAGGTAAAATCTTGACACTTCTAGGAAGCTTGATTTAAAAACAGCCTTGGACTAGTACTAAAGTACTATACTAAGTAATGCACTAACTTGAATTACGTGTGAGCAGTTTTTCAGATGAAAACGGGTGACACTACCCAAAAGGAATAATTGAGACATGTGATTACAACCTTCCACAAAGAAAATTCAATAGCTATAAAGTTGCCAAAAAGCTTAAATCTCCTAAAACAGCATATATGACAATTATTCCTGACTTCTCTCAAAGAAAAAAGTAAAGTAATACCTTACGAGAATAGCGGACTATGCTCAATATCTCACAAAGTTAAATCTTTTCACTCACAGACGCATCTCATACCTAAATAAGATTTAGAAACCTAATAGATACTAAGGTCCCAAATAGGAAACTACATGATCTTATACTGAGCATGATACCTTCTAAAGATGTCATACAATAAGAATTTTTTAGTTCAATAGATCATTCACCTAATCAGTTACAGTTTTTATTTTTGGTATGAGAATAATTCACAAGAATTAGCTTGTTCTTCTCATTAAAGCCTTAAGACCTTTCTAAAGCAACAAATGGCAAAAACATCCTACTTCAAAAACTTCATGAATGAGCTTACACTATAAAAATACCAGAAAAACTTTTCAAAAACTCATGAATGGTATTATATGACCTCGATATAATGCAAGAAACACAACCTCATGATATTTATATCACATGCCAGATACAAATAATATACTTATAACCAAATTGTCCATAAGGACAATGAGCACAAACAAAAATCAACACCATCTTTAAGGACATGAAACCATTCTTTACATCATGACGACATCTACTTTCAAATCCTAGGTTTGTATTCTCAGTTATTGGGCACCCTCAGCTTGGTCATATCTAGCATCTGATTAACTGACTCTAGGAAGACTAAGCTGATCAAAATGGGTATAACACTTCTTGTTGCAGTTTGTACTAAGAAGCTCTAAAAGTTTTAGCTTAATGCAAATGACAATAGTTTTCATCTGAACTATCAAAATATCAGATAGAATAAAAGACATCTAAATATGTGACGGCAAAAAAGGGATGCATGATTCTGCTAGTTAGCTTATATCTGTCAAGACACAATAGTATTTCCTTTTTAGTTATCAACTCTTCAAGTAAGAAAATTTAAAAGTTTATTTGATAAAGTTTATTCACTTTACCTCTTGAAATAGATCTGTCCTCACTATAATTGAACTGGCCTTGCCTACCACCACCAGTATATGCTCCTGAAGAATTCTCAATTGCAAGATTTTCCAGTGCCGGTGACTTGTGCTGCAAAGCATCAGCGTTTTTCTGAAAAAATCCCACAAGGTGTTCAATCTTCTCAAATGTTCGTTTCCTGAATTTGAACCCATTTGGAAGCAATCCAACATACTCATGGTGTAGGTTTCTACTTCTTATGTATGACAGAATGAAAGTGCCTGGATGCTCATAAGAAACTCCAAAATAATAAACTATCCTCATAGGGTATTCTGATTTCTCAGCTCTCAAAACTTCATCAACCTCTGCCTTTGAACCCCTCCTGAATTTTCGGAAACCTAGCATTTCTTTCAAGTGCTTTACCAATGGGACAACATAACGATCCATAACCTGTTTTTGACACAAAGGCTTTTAATGCATGCATGTAAACATTATGACACTAGATGTTCTTGTCATAGCAGCACAACCCCAATGCATTTATGCTTAAAATATATAGATTCAAGAATAAAAGTAACCCCAAAATTATACATGGATATTAATATGTAAAGCTTCAGAATTGTATATCTGATTTGACTTAGTAATGCACAGCATGTATGCCTTATAATATGTTTTAGGAATATGTGAATTAAAAATATACGAATACTCCATGTCTTTAAATAAAAACAGCCATCAAACCATATTCCTGAAACAAGAACTAGGTTGGGTTCCATAAGATCTATGTATCAGTCTCATGTAATTGGAGCCATTTTTTCCCCTTCTTCACTAGCAATTTAGACTTTTTAAGACAAAAAAAGAAGCAAATAATAGATACAACTAGTCAAAACAAAAGCGAAATGATAGAGCATTGATTTAAAAAACCCTAAGAATTGTGTCATATCAACAATAAACAAATTACCAACCTCATCTAAATCACCAAAAGTTTCATCCCCTATCTTTAATGTTTTTCCAAGATGGAGCAAGCTCATGATGTCCTTGTGATCCTTCCCACTTTCAGCAATGTCTTTGTTAACATAAAGTTCATTAAAGACTTTTAGAGTTAGAGTCAAATAAGATGGGCCTCTTGAACTCGGATGAAAAATACTTTCACCAGCATCCTTATCTGATAGAAACGACTCAAGGAAAGACAAAGAACATATCTTTTATCAGCCACTTCAATTGTTCAACAATAACATTAACAAGAGAAGACATGGCTTTATAGAACATACCTCCATTGCTTCATCCATTGTCATGTTTCTAAAGCAGGGATGACTAATTGTTCTGGGCTTGAAATGCTTCTTACCAAGCTTTTCGTCAATACAGGTTTTCTGCTGCTGGTTTAACAGAATGATCCCACCTTCATGATAGTAAGGATCAACTTCATCAGTATCTTCATATCTGCTCCTCTTCATTTCACTTTCTTTACAGGTCAGAAGAGCCTGACATTTACTCTTGTCAATCTGTTTAATCTTGCAGGATATCTTGTCCCCCTCATGCAGCTTGTCTTCCAAAGAACAATCATCATCCTCATCTGAAAAGTCATCCTTCATTATTATCCCAGTCAAGCCAGAATCAAGCACACAAAAAGCTCGTTGCGGTTGAACATGCCGGACTATGGCTTGAACAAATCTTCCTTCAGCAAGTGCAGTTCCATTTTTGCCACATATCATATTGAATTCTTCATCAAGGGATGGTACTTTATAAGGCTTACGAGGGTCTAGAAATCCATGGAGCAATTCCATCTTAATATGATAAAAAGTCTCTCTTCTATTTTCACCTTCCTCATTTTCATAATTATCTGAAAAATCATTAATATCAAATGTACTCAGCACCTGCGGTTCCTTCTTAACATACTTTATAGGTGCCTCTGTAATATTATTACATACAGCCTTAGCCAATCTCTCTGCAAGCTCATATGACTCAGGGTGAATTCTTGTGCCATCCAAGAGATCAATATCAAAGCTAGTACATGGCAGCTGACTGCTACGGACACATAAGAAACCAACTGCATTATGGAAAACCTTCTCTGTCTTAAGTCCAAAACTAGCCAGCTCCTTCCTATTATTAACTGCTCTATATCCAACAGTTTCCCTTTGTATGATGGAAGCTTTTCGTGGTCCAAGTCCAGAAACAAACTGAAGCAAAGGAAAGAACCAGTCATGGCTCACAGCGAAATTTACATCAAAACCCACCTGATTTGTCACATCAACCATCACCTGTTCAATCATCTCATACTTCTCATCTGGTGTTAAAAAGTGCTCTAAAGAGCTAAGCTTCCAAGATACAATCTCTCTATTAGCTCCACAAAGTGTGGCAACCATAGCCAATGGATTTTGGAGGTAACGACCAAGAGCAACAGCTCGCTTGACAATGCCTACAAAAAATCAGCCCCAACAAAAGAAAAAAATAATTAAGAAATATATAAGAACCAGCAATTAAAATATTAAAAATATGAAGAAACAAATTAATCACCTGGCTGTTCTGGAAGCTGATCTGATGAAATCTGAGAATTTTCATAAAGTTGAGGCAAGGATTCATCGCCATAAACAACATTAATCCCATTCATAGCTTGACCAAGGTCTCTAAGATTTTCCTCCAATTTAGAAACAATCTGGTTGAGGACAAAGAAATTATAATGAATTCAAGTATGCTTAACCTTTCACATTTTAATGACTATGCAATAAATGCTTATCCTGTGTTCATGAAATATTTCCCTTCAGGCACCTAAGATTTGATCCTCAAGTTCATGCATAACAGCATAAGGACACTCCTAAGCCTAAAGCCACGTGCTTTTCTAAAACCGCAGCTTTCCTTGGTCCCAATTCAATGAACACCTTCAAGCATTATGTCTAACAACAATAAGGGGAGGGTATGCCAGTCATTCAATTTAGAAAAACAAAGCCAAAAATGTTTTACATGTTTCTGCAGTTGTCAAATCCCATCTGCCCATCTAAGATAATTTCTGGCTTTCAGTCTTCAAATAACAAGTCATAAGGCATTTTGAGAAATAACATGCAAACCTTCATATAAACTTGACATATAGGTTACAAGTTATGCTTAATCTCAAAAAAGAAGTGAAACTTTATAGGTTTCCTGTGTATTGTGGATTCAAAACAACACCTATAACAATTAACTTTCATAGTATCCGCAACTCCCTTCTCAGCATTCAAGAAAAAATTTGCAAATAAATCAAAGCAAAGTAGTTCATCATTAAATACAATAGCTCCAGACGTAAAATAAATGCATTAATCAGTTCTTTTAGATCCAAAGATTTCAGACAAGTTTTTCAATATAATTTATTTTTTCCTTAAAAGATATATATATATATATATATATATATATAATTTGTTAAATTTTCACAAAAAGACGCAACAAAATTGATAAAATACGGAGACTTAATTTGTTGAAATAGAAAAGAGGACCAAAATCTGAAATTTAATAAAATGTGGGATCAAATCTATACTTTAACCCAAGAAAATAAGATAAGTGTCTCTAATATCATATACATACCTCTTTCACATCATCTTTCAATCGCATACAAGATGCATTTGCTGCACCAATAACAATGACATGTGGCTGGTAATTTTTCATGAACTTAAGGACATGTTGCCAATCATTTTTCTTGCGCTGCTGGTCATCAATGGTTTGTGACCTTAGGGTGAAGGACCTGGCTTCCAATGTATCCAACAATTCTCCTGATGAATCCAACATAACAAATGTTGTTGTAGGCTTTCCAGACCCCCAGCAGCAAGCCATTACTTTTGGTGCAACACTTTCCGCTGACCCAAGATTATTTACATTGTATGAATAAGGACCAAAGGAAACCATCTTCCATAATTCCTTTCCACATTCCATAAGTAACCAGTGTTTTGCTCTGGAGGTCAAAAGGTTCCGAGCTTCCTTCTCCATAGAAGGAAGTAGAAAGTTGAAGAAAGCATCATGTAGAATTAACTTGTACTGTTCTTTCCAAAGCTGAGCAGAGCTTCCAGCTCCATCAATTAGGTAGACATCATTAAAGCCAGTGATCAACTTATTAAGCGCACTTTCCGGCAATTTTATAGAAACTTGAAGGAGCTTCTCTTCTTCAGCCTTTTGAATAAGAAGCCATTGAGCATCATTGAATTTAGAAAGAGGTTTGTCACGTAGCCACTTAACTCCTGAAAATTGATGAAAGCAATCTATAGTCACATTTCCTTCAGAGTAGGGCTTGTTGAGACTACAGCTTTATCCCTAAAAATACTACGGATGTGTTTCTTGATACATGGCTCACAACTCATCTCCAACGCAGCCTGTAAAAAACAGAGAGTTAAAGAAACAACAAGAATTAAGACAAGGGCAATATTAGACACGAGTGTCAAAGCATACCATGTGCCTGGCACCTTTAAGCACTAGTTCTGGAGTTTCAAACATAGCACATGTAAAATTTAACGCTATCTCCTCTGGCGATTCATCAGGATGCTCTTGAAACTCCATGTCCTACAGTCATGTGATACAAAAATTTAGGCCCCTACTCGAGGAAATATTTACATACATAAACAAATACACATGCACACATTCATATGCATATGCAAATAAAATAAGTCTACATAAGAGTGCAACAATAATTTTTCTAAAGCAATTTGCAAACTAAGTTGCACAAAGGTATACAAGAAAAAAAAATTCAAGCCCTTACTCAAAAAAATATTTACATTTGTACATACTTGAATATAAATACAAAAGCACACCACACAAATAAAACAGTGTACTTACCATTTTCTCTAAAGCAATTTGCAAACTGAGCTGTTCGGAGGCATAGCCAAACTGGCTTGCTAGCTTCCACAAGCCAGCCTTCATGCAGTTACTATACTGTGATTTCCTTATGGGCCTCTTAAATTTTCCATCCATTTTCTCTTCAGCTGAAAGAAAATGCAAGCTGAACTTCGCATCTACATCATCAATCTCTTCCTTTGCTTCAGCTTCATTGAGAGATTTTGAGATTGATTCAAACAACTGCTTATTCAAAGTATACCTTTCACTGTTATCAATATTCAGACATTCCTCATCATAGATTTTCCTTTGGTACACCTGAAGAGCACTCTTATGCTTCTGAAGAAGCAACCACTTTTTGTCTAATTCTTTTATAACCCAAAGTACCTGCAAATAATGTAATAAATAAGACCTTATTCTAGGCAATCACTCTTCCAGTGCACCATCACAGTATGGAACCCAGTAATTATGGCATCCGTGCCACTCTTGACTCTAGGGACATAAGCAAACATTTAAATAAAGCGCTACCTTATGCCACTTTAATTGGCATGCTTGTCCAACGTCATCATTGTCTTCGTTCTCAGCCTCATTTTGCACTAAATGATCCAGTAGGCTAGGACATTGCTCCTTCCTATACATTGCAATAAATGGAATCTAGCAGAGAAAGAAAACTTGCATGTAAGATTGCATTTTAATTTCAAACTTAGAAGAAAGTTTTAGTATCTAAAGCTATCAGTACTTACATCGAACTTCTCCACATGATGCAATTCCAAAAACTTCATAATATCTTCCTTCTTAATTTTGTTCAGAAGAATAGATCCTTCTACAGATCTTTCTGGAGTTCTTTTCTTGCAGAATAAAAGATATGAATTCATTACAAGTTGATTATGTATCCAAGCACTCTCCTCTTCTATGCTCATCTTATCAAGTGGAGGAGGCCCAACAATTTCTTCAATCATCTAAGGAGAAGAAATAGAGAAATTAATACAAGACCTGGTACCTTGAGGCATCAAATGCACCAAAATATACCTGCATCCTCTCTGGCATGTCAATCTCCCTGACACGATTATCCCTCTCAGTTGTATACTTGTCAGCTAGAAAAAGAGGCTCAAACTCACTAGAATTATCCAGGTTGACATTTAAAGCTAGAACTTGCTTCTGATGATTCAGGGTCTGATTGGCATCACCAGTAATAGGACCCATGTCATCTAAGGCAGATGAACAAATGGTTACTACTTGCTCCAGCTTCTTTTGGTTCATCTTGAACCACCTACAAAGATAGTTTGCAAGAACAAACAGATAATATAAGGTAAAAAATTTAACAATCAACCAATATTTGAGATACTTAATGACAGTCAAAAGCTTCATAAAAAGTGATTTTATGATGAGTAATATGTACCTCATAGGTGATCTGTCTCCATAAGATTCTCCGTCATCCACAATAATATTTGCCATCTCATACTTTTCATTAACGTATGAAGCTTCCTTTTCTCCAAAGATATCATCAAATAGCTGGCCTACAATTTTAACTGCATTAGATAACAGTTTCTTCCTTCTTTATTTCTTGGTAGGGGAGGCAGAGGCAAGTTAAAACATCCAATTAGTTGGCAACAATTAGAGGCAAGCACCAAGTGAAATTGTTTCCAACATAATTAAGTTAAACAAGTGAAGACTAATCCAATCAGAGTAGCAAATTACCCTCATCATCAGAAAAACCAGTTTGCTCAACCACCTTAGTTCTTTTTCCAGCCTTTTTGAGCAGCTTAAACTTTTCGCTTTCCTGAGTAAATTTTCAGCCAGCAAAGTCATCAAGGAAAATCATGGATATTGTAACTTTTGCAGCTCATACAGGAAGGAGCTCAAATATCAAACATGGAAAAACAAACACTTTGCAAAGAAACAAAAGAAAGCTAGAACTATCCTACCATGATTATTAATACAAATGCTAGCAACAAAATAAATTCAAGTGTATGAAACTAGTTGGATGCTCACTTTAGGAGATTGACCAATGCCTGAAATTCTGTTTTCTTGAAGCAATTCAATATCATCATCATCGAGAACAAGATCCTTCACTGATCTCCTGGAGAATTAAAAACCAGTAACACTTCACAACTGGCAAAAATAATCATGATATTAAAATCAATCAACATTGCACATTAAGACGTAAAGTACCTTTTCCTCTTTTTCTTCTTGCCTTTCCAATCTTGATCATTTTCACCTTCCTCCCCCTCCTCATCATCCACTATAAACCCATCAGTTTCAAACTGGTCCAAATTCTCTGCTCATCCCCATAAACACAGATTCAGACATATAGTTAAGACTCACATTATTAAAAAGGAGATGTGATAATACAGATGCTAAAATAACCCAAAATGCCACTTTGGAAGATTTTAAGTGCAGAACATAAAAAATGGAAGCAATACCTAAAATCAACGATGACTATATAAACAATAAAGTTCTTTTAGCAAAAAAAAGATTAAAAATGAATGGAAATGAAAATGAAAATATACAGCACTTAATACAAATTGAATAGTGAGGGCTCTCCTACTTAAAAATACAAGATATCTCAAATTTAATCAACATAGAATTTTACTTTTATCACCACTTAACAACTCTTTCCTTGTTTTCAAAGCATAAAAGCTAAAGAGCTTGAAGAGAGGAACATGATCCTAAAAAAACATAAAATAAATAATAAAAGGTCCTTTAAAACAACATTTCAATGGTTTTCTTTTTTTTTTATATAAAAAGTAATGCTATACAGAGAGAGAGAGAGAGAGAGAGAGAGAGAGAGAGAGAGAGAGAAAATCAATGGAAACAGATAGACAAGAAAAGACCCACATTTAGTAACCAAAAAGAACCTTAAAAAAGGCTTGCATTAACGTTAAAAATGCAAGAAAGGAGGAACCTTTAGCATCATTAACGTTAAAAATGAAGGAAAGGAGGAGTCTTTTTCATTACCACTGTCTTCATCATCATCATCGTCATCAAAAGCTTCTATGTTTTCCTCCCCTACCAGTAAGCAAAACAAGTTAGAAACTTTGCAAAAACAAATAAAGCAAAAAAACTGAAAAAAAAAACCCGTGCATTAGTTATGAACCTTCTTCTTCTGGGTTGTCTTCATTCGTTGAAGTTAACATTTGTCTCTTCATTGTTAGGCTGAAATGTCGAAAAAAGCTTACAACTTTGATGGGTTTTTTTTTCTGTTCTTTCTTTTTTTTTTTGCTTTTTTGGGTTTCAAAGCTGAGAAATCATGAGAAAAAATTCCAGTTCAAGAGAGTAGTAGAACTTCTACTGCCAAAAGCTTAGCAGCTCAAATACGAACAAAAAGAAACTGTTCTTCTGTACGACAGGGGTAAATAAATGGTTTTCTTCCTTTTGATACAGCTTTCTGGATCTTATTTACGGAAATGCCATTGCCATGCCAATGTTCATGGTTTTTTACTGGTTTACGTTGCTTTGAATTGGGTTTGGGAGATGTGGGGCATTTTGGTAAATTCAGAGTTTGCACGAGGATCGAGGTGAGATTGGGAGTGGAATAGTCCTATCTTCCTTGTGCAACAAGACTCAAATTCTTTGTTTTTTTTTTTTTTAAAGATAAATTTCGATTTTGGTTTTATATCATAGTGTAATATTTAATTTTATCAATATAAATTTTAATAAGTTAAAATTTACAATAATTAATTATTATTTCTAATTTTATTTTTCAATAATAATTAAAATTAAAATTTTATATTATTATTAATTCTTAAATAAAAAAATAATGAAATATTTCAATAGCATACTTATTGTTATTAGATATGTTCAAGGGTCGGATTACTCGTATAATATTTGAAAAGATTTAGACAAAAATATTAGGTCCGAATATGGGTTTGAGCAAAAAAATGAGACCCGTTTAAAAAATTATCCGAACTTTGGTCCAACTATCAAGATCCAAACCCGACCCGCTCATTTTTTATTTATATATATATATATTATATAATTTATATCATAAAATATATAATATTATATGTAAACATTTAAAAATATGTTAAGTATCCATGTTTTAGAACTTAATAAAAAAATAAAATTACTAAAAATTAAATAAAAAATAACATATTTGTTTAAAAAAAAATTTAGAAAAAAATAATATAGGCCGGCCTAAACGAACTTAGATTACCCATTTATAAATATGAGCTAGTTTGAGCAAAATTTGAGACTCATATCTCAGGTCATACCGAACTTGAGCAAATATATGTAGTTTTGATACCATACTTAGGCCCAACTCGGCCTGATCTATGAACACCTCTAATTGTTATCTTAAATATATATATATATATATATTTAAATATAATAACAAAATTTAACATTAAATTATAATATAATGATAAATTTAATATTTTAATAATATATATTACTTAATTTTATAATTTTGTTTTTATAAAAATTATTCTTTTTAATTTTTTTATTTTATCGTTTGGCACATATCTCTTAATTTTTTTCAATACCTATTTAAAAAACATATTTATCTTTTTAACAAGAAAAAAAAAATTATTTTCTCTAATAAGCATACTAATTTATGTAATAACTAATAAATTAAACTTTTTAATATAAAATAACATCTATTAAAACATTTAAAAGACTTGTTTTATTAACTATTTGAGTAACAAGTCTTTCAATATATCTAGTCATTTGAAGATAAATATTGATTATTAAATTAATTCAAATTATTAATGGTAATTTTTACTAGATTTAAAATTAGTTCCGCACGTTGCTGCAGTTTTATTTTTGAATATTGAAAGTAAATAATGTAAACAATTTAGTAGAATAGTGCATATATATATATATATGTATATATATTTAAATATAATTATTTTTACATTGTTGAAACTAAAGTTAAAAAAGAGATTACATTACATTTTAATATAAAAGTAGATTGTTAAAACAAAAAATATTTATGATGGAAAATCAAACATTATATGTAGAACTGATATGTTTGATGTCTTTCACAAAAGTGTTGTTAAATTTTTTTTTCTATATTTTCTTTTTCTCATTTTTAGTGTTTTCTACAAGAATATAGAAATCATAAAATTTTGTTGCATATTGATATTTTAAATTTAAATAAACTTCATATTTTAATATGTATAAAAAAAAATATACCTTATACGTAAAAAAAAATTAAGATAAATATCAAAATTTAGTTTATTTAGATTATGTTGATATCCATTATATTCAGAGTTAAAAAAAAAAAAAATAGCAAAATATAACCTAACAACTATCATACAATAGCTTATAACATTTTTTTTTTTACTATTTAACCATTATAAATTTGTTTTCTTTTGATTCAATACCTAATTTTTTTTTAAAAAAATCACTTACATCAACCCATCTTATATTATTATCAATATTTTAATTTTTATCGATCATTTATCAATACGGTAATTTTTTATTTCAATAATATAAAAAATAAAAAATTAATATGACTTTATTTTTCAAAAAAATAAATAATCAATCATTATACGACACGTGACATAAAATTGAGAGTTATTTGAATAGTATCAATTAGACTTGACAATTTTGGATACAACATGATTATACAATATGAACACGACGTGGGAAAAATAACTAAAACACGACATGAATACACGAACGTGTCAAAATATATATAAAACGAAGTATTAACGTATCAAAATTTATATAAATATATAATACATTGAATACGATTATAATACGCAAAAATAACACAAACACGACACAAATACACAAATCTTTTTTTTTTCTTTTCCTCTTTTTCTATTTTCTTTCTTCCTTTCTTCATGACAATAAAAAAAATAGATAATCTAATCTTTTAATTATTGTATATAGATATTAATAAAGGCTATTAGATATTTACTAACAAAAACCCATGAACAAAATTTAAAATAATGAAAAATTTTATTGATAAAAATACATATTTATTTCACTCATTATTCAGTATAGATAACAATTCTTTTTATTAAGCAAAACATAAACAATATTCAAGACTCTTAAACTCACAATTAAATTATCTTTTTTTAATAAATTCATAATCTTATTTTTTTTTAGTTTATATAAATATTCATATAACAAATTAATAATATAAAAATAAAATTATAACCCGAGATTAAAGCTAGTTATTAACAATTTTTCTATCAAATTTTATTTTTTAGATAATTGAATTGATTGATTCAATCCAAAGAATGGGTGGACAAGAGGGTATTTTGATGCTCATGAAAGAGAGACTATTTAAGCATATATTTAATCGCTAATGAGTTAACAATGTTTAAAGTTTAGGAGTACACCTCTTCAAAAGTTGAGCTATTCGTCCGATTCGACAAATTCGGTATGTATTGAGTTGAGTCTGAATAAGGATATTTTAAATTTGGATCGGTCCGGTTCGGTTGAAATTAATGTTCATCAATTAAAAAATTTAGTTTTGTTATTTAAATTTAATTATAAATATTATTCTGAACAGTAATATGAGCTTTCAAGTTAACCAAAATCCAACCCGACTTGGACCTATGTAAGGAAAATAAATCGGCCCATGAACACTTCTATTTAGGAGGAACAAGAGATATTTTGAAACAAGGGGTTTGTGTTTTTTTATATTACTTTGAAATTTATGTATTTCATTTTATATGCATGTTTTAGTCAAAGCTAACCTATTAATGTCAAGAATGCTAAGCTTCAAAACTAAGCATTAAATTCTTCAAAGAAATCAAATTCCAACTTCAATTAATTTTGGGCAAGAACAGCCTGATACCAACTAGGGCTTAGACATTGGTCAACATTTTTTTATCTTACTATAACTTATTCTTAACCAGCTTCATTCTTATCTTTAATGATAGTAAAATTAAATGCCTTATACAATTCGTGCATTATCGTTGTATTTGTGTTATTTTTTTATTCATGTCAAGTTTAAAGTTTTATATTGATTTTGACATATTAATAATTTATATTATATAGATTTTGACGCTTTTGTATATTCGTGTCGTATTCGTATTATTTTTTTCATGTCCTATCATTTTTTTTATGTTATGTAATCTTGTCTTGTTCAAAATTACCAAATCTACCAAATAACTTCCAAACTCTTCTGTTCCTTGTAAATCACACCAATAGGAATTCAATTACCATTTTTAAATATTTTTGAAAAGAAAATCATGATTTTTATGGTAAGTTAAGAAAATAATTAACAAGAGAAATTAGAAAGAAGAAATATAGGAAGTTGTTATTCTCATATGGTCATAAACCAGCCATGCTCTAAATCTATATATGGGAGCTTGTCTGTTACTTGCATTCAAACAAAGTTTAGCATAAATGTTAATTGTTGAATTAAGCTTGCTTATATCATTCATGATGTATATATTCCCTTCATTATTATGTAATCATACTTGATAAAATCATTTAATTTTTATATGATATTTCCATAAATCATTAGAAAATGGTATGTACAACGAAAAACAAAAACTATTAAAATATGACAATATTATCAAGCTTAATTTTATATATTCATTGAGATACGTTTATATGAACTTAAAATCATAAGAATTACTAATTTAAAAGTCATAGATGGATAGACCTGTTTATGGATTGGGTCGAGTCGAGTCATGTCCGGATATAAAAAAATTTTGCTTGTCTAAAACCCGACCTGGCTCTACAAACTTGAAAAACCTGTTTTACAGTTTTAAAAAATTAAAAAATTATTTTATATTAACATTTATATATTTTCATAATTAAATTTAAATAATTTTTTTTTATTACTTAAATAGTATTTTTGACCGATTTGGCTAAAGGGTCGATCAATTCAACTCAGATTTATCGGGCCCGGCGAGTAAGTCGAACCTTGGAGAGGTCTATAGCCTAATTAATATTTTTACCTTAACAAATAAATACTCTAGATTCTTTTTTATCTATAATATATATAAAAGCACGAATGTGAAGAATCTTTTGAACTGACGAAAATACCCATTGTTATTTATTATATTACTAATTTACCATTTTAAATATTCTTTTATTATTAATAAGATTTGTCTAATTTATAAGGAAGAAATTTAGTTTTATTAAAATTCTTTCATTAAATGGATTAATTTGATAATAAATAAAAAATAAAGTTTACATGAAACTGCTTTATCTTAAAAGTTTAAATTTTTCACTAATCTTGTAAAGTAAATCAATAATTAAAATTTACATTAAATTTTTTATATTCATAATTAATTTTGCATTGATATTAAAAATAATAAACTTTATAATAATTTAATATAATTTGCATTGAAACAAATTTTACCAAATTTTAGTTAATATATTTAAAAATAGATAAAATAAAGAGTATTCACATGCAAACGCATGTGATAACAAATACTAGTTCTTATAGAAGTGAGTGTAAACATTAATTTATTAAAAGTTGATGCATGAATTTCCTCCAAATATCATCTACTCTTTTATAGAAGTTTGACCTATTAAGTAGGCAATTGCCAATTGTGTTCACATAGACATAGTACTTTGAAATACATTTAGAAGAGTTTGATGGCAAGAATTTCCTAAGGGACAAATTCTCATCAAAGTCATGATTTCATTAATCTTGTGCTAAAATGATGCAAATTAACAACTTCAAAATGGGATTTCCTTCCATAATTGAAAGGATATTACATTAATTCAACCTTGAATATAAACTAAACATCTCTCTCAATTCCCCCCCCCCCAAAACAATGGTTAGAATTGATGCAAAACCATGGCCTTCCGAAGCCTCTAGCATATCAGCAGCCTTGGCCTTGAAAGGATTTCCACACAACATGGTTAATGAAGCTGTCAAAGCATCTGAAATCAAATCAGGCATCTATGTTTTGCTCGGTTTGAAGCTTTCGAATGATGATAATTCGCGACGTGAATCACAGATCGAACTCGATCCTTTCAGCCCTAGGAACCCTACTTCGACGACGTCTCACTCGAATGAGTCCGGTGACCATCACGAGACTTCACCGGAGATTAAGCAATCCGGTCGTCGTACAAACAAGGTTTTCTCATGCAACTTTTGCAAGAGAGAGTTCTCTACTTCTCAAGCCTTAGGGGGACACCAAAATGCTCACAAACAAGAACGTGCATTAGCCAAAAGGCATCAAGGTATCGATGTGATTAATGGTAGTTTTAGCCCTCCAAACTTTCCCTACTACCCTTATTCAAGCTTTTCTTCAAACCCTATTCATGGATCTTTGAATAGATCACTCCTTGGGGTTAGACTAGAATCCATGATCCATAAGCCTTATTCATATCCATGGTCATCGCCTGGTCAAGCCTGGTCTAGCCAAGCCATGATGAACCCTTCACAGCCAAGTTCTATAAGCATTAACAATGGAGGATTTGGAGTTTCAGGGCCTTCAAACTCATCAAGAATTGAGGAAATTACTGGTTCACCTCGCAGCTTTGGTGATATTTCTCAAGCAAATGTTGCAGGGGCAGTTTCCAGTGATTATCTTCGACCAAGCATTCCTTCAGGAAGTGATCACAAAGATGCTTCAGAAATTGATTTGTCCCTTAAGCTTTAATTTTGTTATTATGTTATGTTTTAATTAGTTTCTATGAAGATTATAGTTATTACATGTTTGCTGTAACTTGGTGTTTAAAGTTCAAACTTCTATGCTTATTTAATTTCTTCTTCAATTATGACACATTTGTATAAATAAATAAATAAATCAATGAAATTCAAAGTAATATATATATATATATATATTTTTTTTATTATTATTTATATAAAGGAGGTCAAGACTTGAAGATAAACTTGCTCATGGGTCGGGCCACGATTTGATTTTTTTTTTTATCTTGTTCAAGCCCGACCTTAGGTGGGTCTGGGCCAACCAATAGACCCGGGTTATTGTTTATATAATATTAAAAAAATATTTTTATATTTTTATAATTAAATTTAAATATTTTTTATATTATTTGAATAGTGATTTGAATTTTTTTTTATCTTGTTCAAGCCCGACCTTAGGTGGGTCTGGGCCAACCAATAGACCCGGGTTATTGTTTATATAATATTAAAAAAATATTTTTATATTTTTATAATTAAATTTAAATTTTTTTATATTATTTGAATAGTGATTTGAGCCTTTCGGACTGCCCAGGCTAAGCCCAACACTGGTCGGACCTGTCGGGCTGCGTGACTCATGAGCAAGTCTACTCGAAGATTATGGAAGAACAATTTTTAAGTGTTGAGAATCGAACCTTATTTTATGAATTTTTTTATTTAAAAACGCGAGAATGTGAGTGTGCGGAAGTACGGAATTAAAAAAAGAAAACAAAAGGGAAATTAGATATATTTCCTTACTAAGTCTGATATTAATGGAAATAATTGGTTTTTTTTAGAAAGACACTAGGATAATCACTAATGATGATTACTTACCATAAACCTGTTAATTTTTCAAGTCTATGGCTTGCCATAATGTCTTTACATCTACAAAGTATTAAATAATTGCTTAACTCAGTCTGATATTTACTTATCTAAAAAGAAAATAAAAACCTTTGATATTTAGTGATTAGATAAATATATTGGTCAATTATGGGTGACTTTGGTACTGCATATGAACCTTTTTAATGCATGGCTAATTCGAGGAAGATGAATTTAAAGTAGAGCTGTTTATGGATTGATTAAGGGTTGAATCATGTTTGAATAATAAAAAAATTATTTATTTAAGATTTAATTCAATCCGTCCTACCTAAAAAAATTAGTTTTACTGTTTAAAAAAATTAAGAAATTATTTTATATTAATGTTTATAAAATTTTATAATTAAATTTAAATATTTTTTTTTTATTAATTGAATCATAATCTGGGCTGAACTAGATCGACTGGATGGATAAACTGACTCTTGGACAAGTATCTAACTTAAAGTCTAATTTTTTTATTTTTGGAAAAAAATGTTTTGTAATATTGAATCATAACAAATTAAAATGAGATAAGGCCCAAATTTATATCATTGACGATGAATCAATTTTTAACCCTACACGTACTTTTTAATTTGATTTAAATTAATTAAGTGGTCAAAATTTATAATATATTATAAAATATTTTATAATATTTTATACAGAGTGTTGATGGTTTTGTGTATACGGAGAGAGCTGAACCAAGCAGAAGCAGTAAAGGATGATGGAGATAGAGTTGAGTTGGGCTGAACTCGTCAAGAGAGAACACAATCATAGGGGCATCGAAGATAGTAATTCGATGTGCTTTTCAATGCTTAAATTAGTAAGTAGAAAGCACAAAGGATTATTTCAGGATCTTTAATCTTATCTCATATCTTATATATCTAAAAGCATGGATTAAGAAGCATGCTGATTCTCCTTCCAGCTGTGGTAACCGATTGTCATTAGCAGTTAGGGACACGTGTCGCATTTCTCGATTCTTTGATATTGGGCCTTGTGAGCCTAATCTTGCATTGAGCCTTAACTTGATATGATATTGGGTATAAATAACACAGAATCAACGTTACACTCAACAATACGATTACAATCAAGATAACATGAGGACATTCCTCAATCCAAAATGCATCAGTATCACAAATTAAAGCTTTGCTTTTGCTAAGGAATGGCCATTTTCCTATTACATTCCATGCTTCCCCATTTAAATTTTTTTTTTTTAGATCAATCCATACTCCATAGCCCCTCCATCAAAGTTTATTTTATGCTTCAATGGTGTGGGGGAGTGGGGGAGGCTGCTAATAACACATTTGCCTTGGAAGATTGTTTAATTTGCACTACCTGACCCTTTGGATAGCAAAACTCCAAGATTTCTGTTGCTGTTTGGACTCTACTCATTATTCAGAAATGAATTCATGCTATTCCATGTTAGAGGTGGTCATGGGCCGGGCCGGGCCAGGCCGCGGTCCGGTTTTTTTTTCCTCTGCCCAGGCCCGGCCTTGGGTAGCCCAAGTCCGCCCGTTTAAGCCCGAATCACTGTTCATTGGAATAAAAAAATAATTTTTTTTTATAATTAAAATTAAATAAAATAATATTATTATAATAAAAATCACTGTTCCGGGCCAGGCCGGCCCGGAACATAAAATATCCTGTCCAGGCCCGGCCCGTGAGCAGGTCTATTCCATGTGGCCCATATTAAAAAAACAAAATTTGACTAAAAACCCAAATATACTTTCAAACTTTAATAAAAAAATTTGTCCATGAATTGGAATTAATTGAAAAGGAAAAATAATTAATTGTAAAATTGTAACAGAATCAATAATGGCATCATTTTTCGTTTGATTGAAATTGAATAAGGGTAAAATACTTAATTTAGTATTTGACAGCTATATTAAATGGTAAAAAGATTAGGAAATTTGTTTTATATAAAGCTGTTCATGGGTTAGGATGAGTTAGGTTAAATTTAGATAGTAAAAAATTTGTTTATCCAAAATTCGATCCGACTTGTCGGATTCAAAAAACCCATTTTATTATTTAAAATATTAAAAAAATTATTTTATATTAATATTTTTTATAATTAAATTAAATAAAAGTTTTTGTTTATTAAATAATAATTTACATCAGATTAGATCGACCTAAATCTAAAATATCCTCTTTCAAGTTCGATCCAATTCGAACAAAACTTATTAAATTGGATGAGTAATTCAATCTTCAGATAGGTTTAGTTTCATGGTTGGTATTACCTCTCTTCGATTTGCTGAGGCCTGCAATTTGCCTACCTATTTTTTGTTTTATATTATGGTTTGGTTTCTATGTCTAGAGGTGCTCATGGGCCGGGCCGGGTCGCGACCCATTTTTTTTTTGCCTAGGCTCGGGCCTGGGTCGCCCAGGCCCGCCCGTTTAGGCCCGAATCACTGTTTATCGAAATAAAAAAATAATTTTTTTAATTTTTTTTAATTAAAATTAAATAAAAATAATATTATAATAATAAAAAACACTATTCCGGGCCGAGCCGGCCCGGAACAGCATTTTGCCTGCCCAGGCCCGGCCCGTATTGGGCCGGACCTGCCGGGCTGGGCGGGCTGCCCGGCCCGTGAGCAGGTCTATCTATGTCCCTTTAGTCGTTGTTTTCTTCACTTATGTGTATCAAATATTGAATGTCTTGTTTCGAATGTAGTTTCTTGATTCGGTACCCAAAAAAAAAAAAATAGCATATTTTTTTTATCGAAAATGTTATGTTGTCTGATAATATGAAACAGTCCAACTACGTATAAAAGATATGGAGATATTATATAGTAATTTCATGAATATTTATTTTTCGTGATTAATTAGAGATAGACCTACTCAATAGTTGGATAATTTGTTCGACCTAACAGATCATGCCCGTATTTAATCGTGTCTAGATAGGAATTTTTTCATTTTGAGATGGTCAGAATTACTGTAATAAAAAATATTTTTATTAAATTTAATTATAAAAAAATATAATATAAAAATAAAATTTTTAATATTTTTAATATTATTTAAACAATAAAACAGATCGACGGACCAATCCGAGCCTGTCTAGGGTTGGGCTTGGATAATGAAAAATGAAAATTTCCAAGCCGGGCCCGACCTTACCCATGGACATGTCTACATGAGTTGAGCTGTGGAACATTTTGTATGTCATCTAGACCTGATAATTTTGAACACAATATAAAAATATGACACCAATACAACACATTCAATAAACACGAAAATAATATAATAAACACTACAGGACACACGTTTAAATATGATTAACACGACATATTTAATATACGTATCATATTTGTGTTTAAAATTTTGACACATTTAATAATTTATGTTATATTTATATTTATAAAACTATACCAAAAAAATTAAAATACAACATGCAAACACAAATTTTCGAATCTAATTTTATCAAATTTAAAACCCCTTTCATCCATATCTCCAATATTATAAAGAGGAAGAAACTGGTTCCAAAACCCTAAAGCAAACTACAGATTACCTTCGAAGGCAAAGTTTCAGAAGAGAAATAAAGGGAGAAAAAAATAAACGAATGACGTTGCTACAAAACCAGCTAAGTTCCATTCCATGTCTGAAGAAGAAGAAGCATTTGGATATGCTTGGTGTTTACGTTCGTCCGACATGTTTTGTTTCGTCCTGGATGCTGCCATCCAGCTTGGTCTCTTCGATATCATAGCCAAAGCAGGCTCCGATGCACATCTTTCTGCCTCCGAGATCGCTTCTCAGCTTCGTACAAACAACCCTGAGGCACCTTCACTTCTCGATCGCGTGCTACGATTCCTTGCTTGCTACGGTTTAGTTACTTGCATTACTCGCAACCTTGATGGACATGAACATGGTAATGTTAAGGTTGAGAGACTCTATGGACTTGCTCTTCCTGGTAAAGCCTTTGTTCTTGATGAAAATAGAGGATCTTTGGCTGGTTTTGCTATCAGCAAGGCCAAAATAGAAGCCTGGTACATATAGAACTTACGTTGCTCCGACTCTTTATTTTTTTTGAAATATTTGTATTTGACATCGTGTCCGACCCATATTCGGACAATGGGTATGAGGATATGATTCCCGACCCTCTAAATACATAAAAAAAACTTAGAATAAATTAAACATACTCGTGTCGAACATATATCTGTGTTCGACACTCACATCCGAATCCGAGTAATATAGTATTGAACTATCAGCTATGGCTAATCTGATTACTTTCATAATTTATATCTTATCACTTGATGACTTTTGCTGGTATTATTAATTAGGAAAAACGAAAAACAAAATTAATGTTTGTTATATTTAATAGAACATGTATTTAGAAGAATGAATTTGGATTTAATTGGTTATATTAGGTTCCTTATATAAAAATTAGTTAAGATTCAAAATAATAATAAAAGTCATGTTTTTGGGTATTTCATTACAGTTTATGAAAATTTTATTTTTAAATCTAAAATTCAAATCATTTCCAAATTCAAGTTCTAAAGTAGATCTGTTCAAAGGTCGTGCTATCCAACTAAGTCCAAAGCCCGTCCGATATTTTGGAAGGTTTGGACAAAAATATTAGGCCCGAAATATGAGTTACCCAGATTTTTTATTTTGTTTAAAGTACTCTGTACGACACCTGTGTCCGACAAATATTCGGATATAGGTATGATAGTATAATCATCTAAATATATAAATTTTTTAAAAAGAAAATTGAGCATACCCGTTTTCAACAATACTCGTTCCTAAATCCCGGTAACAATAACTATCAAATCTCTTTGGTGATGTACTATTGGAGGTGCTTGTTTTGAGATATATTTGTCTGAATTTAACCTATTGTTTTTCTTCTTTCTCTTGTTGTTTCTTTAGCCTATACATGAAAGATTTGATCCTTGATGGTGGGAATGTGTTTGAGAGGCTTTACGGGGTGCAGATGCCTGCTGTATACCAATATATGAGCATGAATCCAGAAATGGCGAGGAAATTTGACACAACCATGACTAATCTTTCAAAGATTGTAATTAAGAAAGTGTTGGAAAAAGGATTCGAAGGGATGACTTCATTGGTAGACGTTGGAGGTGGATATGGCATTACTCTCAACATCATCATCTCTAAGTACCCTTCCATTAGGGCTATTAACTATGACATGCCTCATGTAATCCAAGGGGCACCATCTTTTTCTGGTAACAATCTTAATTTAACTCGTATATCTGATAATTTGTGTATAGAGGTGTCCATTGGCTGGGTCTATGTATGATATCAACACTATATTTGCTTGCTCAAGCTTGACCCGGTCCGAAATATGGGCCTTAAGTTCTACCCAATCCCGCCCATATTTGTAAATGCATAGTCCAAACCCGTTTAAGCTCGCTCATATTATTTTTTTAATTTTTTAATTTTTTTTTAATCTTTCGTAAATTTTTTATTTATTTATTAAGTTCTTAAACATGAAAAACTTAACATATTTTTTAATATTTACACTATAATATTATATATATATTTAATCTTTATATGATATAAATTACATAATATATATAAAAATAAAATAAAATATTATATAATTAGAAAACGGGCCGGGTCGGGCTCAGATCTTGAATGTTGGAGCCAAAGCCCGGCTCATTTTTTAAACGGGCCTCATTTTTTTGCCCAAGTCCATTTTTTCGGGTCTATTATTTTGTCCAAGTCCTTCCAAATATGGACGGACCTTCGAGTTTGGACGGGTAGCCTTTGAACAAGTCTATTTGTGTATACATATACGTGTATTAAACGTGTTGTGTTTAATATATTGTTTTCGTGTTTATTAAACATATCGTATTCGTATCGTATTTTTTTATCGTATCCAAAATTATCAAATCAAATATATATATATATATAATTTGTTGATATTTGAATAAATTACATCATTGAACTCCCAACAGCTCACAAGTCGGACCTTTAGTGAGTATAAATCTCCAAAATTTTGCAGGTATCGAACATATTGGAGAAGATATGTACTCAAGCGTTCCCCAAGCAGATGCCTAATGATGAAGGTATATTTTTTTGACGATGAAAGATTCATTTATATTAGTGTAAAATTAAATTAATTTAAATATTTTCATAATTTTTTAGCGTAATATTTTAACAAACTGATCGTTAGATTTAGCAATATAATTATTCATCGTGCATGTAAAGTTTCGAATCGATCCGATATCTCTATCATATCGATCGAGAATATTGTCTTTTTCAATATATATTTAACGGTTGAATTTTTTTTACATTGAACAAATAGTTATACATTTTTAATTCACTCAAAACTCGACGTCCATAATCTATGTGAATAAAATATGAAATATGACAGTCAGATTGTTAAAAAATATTAATTGTATAAAATTTTATGAAAGTGTTTAAAACTAATTTAATTTTATAGTAATGTAAGTGGATTTTATTTATTTATTTATTGAGTGATGAAACTTTTAAATTCAAAATTTATTCAAAAAATATTTTTTTTTTTCCTTTTGAAGCAGATGCCATATGTTCTGATCCCATCTTGGTTTCTCAAATATATATATATATATATATATAAATATATATATATATAACGAGTTCGTTTTTAATATACTCGTAGTGAATTTTTTTTTAACTACACAATATTAAGAGGTTGTCATATATTTCATTTTTTTTTAATTAGATTTTTTTTTTTATTATGAGTTCGTTTTTGATACACTAGAAATAGAATTTTTTAAGTACTCCACAAACGGGATTAAGAATCTGTCACATATCTTTTTTTTTTTAATTAGCTTTTTTTTTTTTTTAATATACTCTAAGGGATATGTGTTACCTTGCTAACTCCGCTTGTGAAATCTAAAAATTTCATTGACGATGGATGAGATAATTTTTTTTTTTACTATATCTTAACGGGTATGAATCACCTTAGTTATAACCTTCCTTATGGAATCTAATAATTTTACTGTCGATCGATGTGATAATCTCTCGTATATAATTAAGACATGACTCGATAAATTTTTTACTTTTTGAAGGATATACTTCACAATTGGAACGATGAACAATGCTTAAAACTCTTGAAAAATTGCTATGAAGCATTGACAGAGAAAGGGAAAGTAATTGTAGTGAGTTACGTGATGTGTGAGGAACCAGAGGCAAGCAATGGTGCTAAGTTTGTTTGTCATATGGACCTCTTTATGGCATTGCAAGATGGAGCAAAGCAAAGAACTGAAAACCAATTCAAGAACTTGTCAATGGCTGCTGGATTTTCAAGCTTTCAACTTACCTCTCTTATTTTCAATGCAATTGCTGTCATGGAATTCCACAAATGAAGTTCATATATATATATATATATATATATATATATATATATATATATATATATATATATATATATATATATATATATATGAGAGGTTTTATATGCAATTGCTGTCATGGAAAATTATTCTATATATACAAATGACCTTCATCAACGCGGTTAGATAATGGACAAATAACTTAATTATAAATTAACACATGTTATAACTCTTTAACGTTACTTGTAATATTTAAAAACTACTTACATTTTATTTTAGAAGTAAAATGCAAAAAATATGTTAGTTATAAGATGTTAAGAATGCCATAATGTGCAAATTCGAAAATTCGACCGCTAGACATAAAAAAGAGTCGTCACCAATCTTTTTTATTAGGTGTGATTAGTCACTTATATGAATATATTTTTTAAAGACATCTTAAGCTCAACTAAGGCACCCTAAAAAAAATAGGTTCTAATTTACGTTTCAGAACTAAGTTCATGAGTTCGATTACATGTGGGGAAGGATTAGCACCCCTAAAACGTCTATCCTAAGGATAATACCTAATTAATATTATGTTATCTCAAAGGTCTTAATTTAAATGGCCTTTACTTATTAATTTTATTCCTATTATTGTTTAGATTTTCTTAAGAAAATTTATTTGGAGATAAGTATCAACCTTTGAATATTGAAATCTTTTTTTAAACCTTCCATCAAGCTGATAGAGTTTAAAAGTTTTCTCATTTAGAAATTTCTTAAAAGACTGTTCAATCGTAACCTTCTTAGAATTTCTTCAACTTATTTTAACTTATTTAATCACTAAATTTTTTATACAAATAGAACAAATATTCTACACACATCAACTTTCATTAAAAAATTATTTAAAAATAAGTATCAATAGTTTGATATTGAAATACCTACAAATTTCTTCAAAGAATGCTCAATCATAGCCCCTTTAGAATTTCATCATCGGAAAGATTTTCAACTTATTTTAACTTATTCAATTACTAGGATTTTTATACAAATAGAACAAACATTCTACACATGTCAACTTTCATTAAAAAGTTATTTAAAAATAAATATCAATATTTTGATATTGAAATTATTTTCTAAGAGAACTAGCTTGTGGCAAGCAAAGGTGTCTCAATTATACAGTTGGGGCTAGAGAAAAATTCTTAAGCTTAAGAATATTGTTCAATCTGTGTTAAACTCTCCAAGTAGTTCATCTGAGAATAGGATTGGATCCTCTAGAAAATTCTCTCTTTCAGATGCTTGAAAACACTTGAGGACAAGGAAAGACAAAGTTCTTTGGCATCATCTGGTTTGGTTCTCCCTTAATGTGCCAAAGTTTTTCTTCATTACATGGTTTACCATTCTTGATAGGCTAAGTACACTGAGTAGGATGAGATCTTGGGGTTTTCAACTTCAGTCTACAACTTCACTACAGCAATTTTGGGTTTTAGTGGCGTTTTCTTGACGGCGTTTTTAAGTAAAATACCGTCAGGTATCGTGTTTTTGTAAAGGGAGCGTCGTTTCTATCTCAAACGCCATTAAAAATTAATTTAGTGGCGTTTGTGAGGAAGAAACGCCGTTAAATGAGATCAATTACCGACGTTTAGAACCAAAAATACCGCTAAATGTTTCTGAAATTACGTGGTTCTTTTTTTTACCGCTAAAAAATTACCCATCATTTCTATCAAAAGAAATGCAGCGTTTCTATTAGTGTATTTAACGGCGTTTGTTATAAGAAATGCCGCTAAATGTTTCAATTTAGCGGCGTTTCTCATACAAATGCCTGTCATAACAGTTTTTCGACCGCTAGACAATTTTTAAAAACAACAGAGGAGTCGCCACCAATATTTTTGTTAGGTGTGATTAGCCACCTAGGAAAATTTATCCTTTAAATAAAATTTTAAAATTAATTAAAAATTATTAAAAAGATAATTTTGGTTTGCGAAAATAAAATTGGGTTCGGGAGTACGGTTACGCGTGGGGAAGGTGTTAGCACCCCCACGACGCCCGTTTAAAAAAAATGGTACCATTTAATCATGTGTTATCCTTTAATCTTGATAAAACGATTTTAATTTTGATATTTAAAAAATAATTCCCATAATTCTCTTTATTGCAAATTTTTGTATTTGAGGAGAAAAAATCAAATAATTTTATTTAGGAATAAAATGAAAATCTTTGGCATCAGAGACTTTTTTCGAATTCTCCAACATCTAGGAAGAATTTGGGAAGAATTTCCTTTTTGAATTTGCATAATATGCCTCTACATAAAATAATGCTCCTTTGTAAACAACAATTATTCAAAATCCTCCAACGTCTAGGCAAGATACAATTATTTGTTTTACTCGGAGTATTATTTTATTTTGTTTCGTAGGATCCTCTTAAAACTCTCAGTTCCCCCCTTTTTATAATAAAGTATGATATGCAATGAATAAACGAAGTAAGCAATAATAATGAATAAGCATATATAGAAGAATAAAGAGTGATAATTTAAACGATGAATTGTTTGGTTTTAGAAATAAAATTTTATTTGTGTGAGGATAAGATCTTCGGTGCGAGAGCTTTCCCAAATTCACCATCGTCTAGGCGGAGTTTGCAGAAGATCTCTACATTTTGAAAATTCTTACCCTGGTTCTTAGAACTGACGTATGACCAATCTTTGTTTTTTAAAATATATAATAATGTGGATAATGAATTAATTTAATTGTAAACAGGATATTTTATTTTTTAAAGGCTGTACAAGAACCCTCGATGTGAGATCTTCCCCAAATTCCCCATCGTCTAGGCGGAATTTGGAGAAGATCTTTACACTAGAAAGTTCTCATTATAAGTACACTATTATTATTCAAGAAAAATTATTAAGATTTTATTTTATAAAAAATTTTAGCCGCGGTTTGTGTTGCGTAACATGTTAGAAGATGAACGAATAAATTAAAATGATAACCAAAGACAAATAGGTAAGCATAGATAAATAGATAACATTACGAATTGACCAAAAATATATATTTTTATATTTTATTATTTCATTTGTTTATTTTTATTTTTGGAAATAAAACATGAACCCTCGATGTATGTGAGAGCCTTCTCAGATTCCCCAACGTTTAGGCGAAATTTGAAAAGGATTTTCAAACTTGTAAGCTTTTACCTTAAAATGAGCATATTCTTATTTTATAAAAATATTGGGATTCTTCCAACATCTAGGCAAGGATCCGTAAATTATTATTATTGTTTTTATTATTTTTTTTTATTTTTTGAGTATATTGTCTTATACAATTCTTGAGAAAATTATTTGTTATTAGTGCACTCATTTTTCTAAAAAATTCCATTCTCATTTTATTATTATTATTTAAAAAAAAGAAAAAAAAAATTTGCGTGACATAACACATAACCTAAATAAATTTTATTTATTCCTTTTTTTGCTTCTCATTTTAATTTTCATTTATAAAAGAAGATTCATTTTTCTAAAACAAAATTAATTAATATATAAGCTTTCTTTAATTCATTAATAAGATCACTAAAAATATTATTTTTAGAAATTATAAAAGTTTTTCTTTTAATTTAAATATTTCCAAAGAATTTATTTTCAACCTAATTGAATAATTATTTTTATTACATATATTTTTTGTATATGTCATCCATAATTTATTTTTAGCATATATATATATATATATATATATATATATACCATGCATTTGATAACAAGCAATTGGGCCATTAAGCAATAAAAAGCTTAATTTTTTTTTTTATTTAAATTCATACCCAAATAGACAAATGTGCCCAGACCCAAGGTGGAGAGCTCAAAGCTGATGTGTGCTGCTGGTGAAGTTGGACTGGGCCGAGCAGGTTATGGGTTGGGTCACAAGCCCCTGTTCTCCTTTCTTCCTTATTTTTTTTTTACCCAACAGATCGGGTCGGACCGCGCCTGGGTCGGGTCTTCCGCGGGTCCAGACGCGGATCCTTCTCCCTTTTTTTTTTCTTCTTTTGCCTATAAAAGGCCATTTTTTCTCTCTCCTCTCATTTTTTGCTTTTCTCTCTCTAACCTATTTCCTCTCTTTTTTCTCTAAAATCCAACAGCCAGCCCAGCCCAAAATTTGGTGACTGGCAGTCGCGTCGGTCGCCGTGCAGCTGCGTCGGCCGTCGTGTAGCACCATCGACGGTCGATGGACCCCAAATTTTCTAGATCCACTATTCTTGGTCTCCTCTTTCCGAATATGGCCTTGGTTTTCCCCGAATCTAGCCCAAACCTAGTAGATCTAGACCCAAAAAACCAAACCTTATCCCCTTCCGATCTGCTACGAAAGCCGTTAGACCGGTACCAAACTTCCACCGAGCCTCCTTCTCCTTCTCCCTCTACTCTACACTTCCACCATTAGGCTTGGTCAACAAATCCCTAGAGCCCTCTGAATCCTAAATGGCCGAATCCTCTTCTTTTGTTTATTTATTTATTTATTTTGGTTTTTTTGTTTGTTGAGTTGTTTGTTGTTGTTGATGGTTTTTTTCTTTTTGGTGGCTGTTGGGTTGGGGGTCGGTTGTAGTGGTTTTTCTTTGGTTTGCTTTCTGTTGTGATGACAAGGAGTACCGGTCCTGGTCAGGGGTGAGAGTCGAGAGTGGTTTTATGGTGGGTTGAGTGTTGGTGGTGGTGGCGTATGTAAGGGGTGCCATGTGGGTGCTTGGGGAGGGGTGGTTGAGTGTGGGGCTTGGTGTTTGCATGTGGAAAGGAAGAGCAGTGGCGTGTGGCCAGGGGCTACTAGGCAGCAGCAGGGGTAGGGTGTGCCTGCACAGCAGGCTACCTGCTGCCTGGTTTTTGGGCCACTGGGCCCTCAGGCCTACTGGGCCAAGAGGGCCCGGTGACCTGCTATCCTGGATGGCCTGGTGCCAGGCCAGCTAAGGGGGAAAGGGTCTTATCGAGCCCCGCAAATGGTCTGGGCCCAACTCGGGTTTGACCCAGACTAAAATCGGTTCCTACAGTTGCCCCTCTTTGTACATTATTGAGAATCAGGAATTGGGCAAAGGCACAAGCAACATTTTTGTCTGGGATCATGGATCTATACCAAATTCTTTTTCTACTTTTTGATTTTTTTCAAATTTTTTGTTTTTTGATTTTTTTTAATTTTCTCATTTCATTCATTCATCATTCATTTTTGGGTCTTTAAATTAACATAAAGATGCACTTTCACACATATGTACATATACGATGTGCCAACTTCACAGGGCTTAAAGCATCTCTGTGCCAGTTACATTGAGCTTAACCTTATCAAAAGTGCCAACTTCAATTGGGTTTAAATCATTTATGCGTCAGCTTACATTGGGCTTAAAAACATCTAAAATGCCAACTTCAACTGGGCTTAAATCATTTCTGTGCCAGCTTACATTGGGCTTTAAACTCATCTCATCTGGTGCTAACTTTACTGGGCTTAAATCATCTCTGTGCCAGTTACATTGGGCTTAACCAACTAAGATGCCAACTTTAACTGGGCTTACACCATAACTGTGCCAGCTTACATTGGGCTTAACCAACTAAGATGCCAACTTCAACTGGGCTTACACCATAACTGTGCCAGCTTACGTTGGGCTTAACCAACTAAAATGCCAACTTCAACTGGGCTTACACCATAACTGTGCCAGCTTACGTTGGGTTTAACCAACTAAAATGCCAACTTCAATTGGGCTTACATCATAACTGTACCAGCTTATGTTGGGCTTAACCAACTAAATGCCAACTTCAACTGGGCTTATACTATAACTGTGCCAGCTTACGTTTGGCTTAACCAACTAAAATGCCAACTTCAATTGGGCTTACACCATAAATGTGCCAGCTTACATTGGGCTTAACCTCATCTAAATGCCAACTTCACTGGGCTTAAAGCATAACTGTGCCAGCTTACACTGGGCTTAAACAACTAAGATGCCAACTTCAACTGGGCTTATACCATAACCGTGCCAGCTTACGTTGGGCTTAACCAACTAAAATGCCAACTTCAACTGTGCTTACACCATAACTGTGCCAGCTTACGTTGGGCTTAACCAACTAAAATGCCAACTTCAACTGGGCTTACACCAAAATTGTGCCAGCTTACGTTGGGCTTAACCAAATAATGCCAACTTCAACTGGGCTTATACCATAACTATGCCAGCTTATGTTGGGCTTAACCAACTAAAATGCCAACTTCAACTGGGCTTACACCATAACTGTGCCAGCTTACATTGGGCTTAACCTTATCTAAATGCCAACTTCACTGGGCTTAAACCATAACTGTGCCAGCTTACATTGGGCTTAAACAACTAAAATGCCAACTTCAATTGGGCTTAATAATCATTTCTTTTGAAAAACTCTTCCTTCGAGGCTCCACAACTTTAAAAACTCCTCCTTCGAGGCTCCACAACTTTTAAAAAATTCTCATTCACAAAAATTTCAACACTTTTCCATTTCATCTATAGACACCTAATTTTGTCCGGACCACTAAATCATGTATGTTTTCTTTCTAAAGTGATGTTTCAAAATGCAAAAAGGCTTTTCTCATCCTGCAGGTGGTACTCCGAGACTTAGTCTAAGAAGGTAAGCATACAAAGTCAAACATGAAAAAGTCAACCCCAAAAAAGTCAACTCAAAAAAGTCAACTATTGAAAAAGTCAACCCACTTTCAAAATCAAGATTCAAAGTTCAATTGAAAAATGGTGAAAGAATTTTGATAATCCGAGGTCTACATTGAAAGATATGGAGTTCGAAAGTTGGGTTACGAAGATTCAGTAGAAAGGAAACCTTAGTTCGGAAAATCTAGAGAAAAGTGCTTAAACAATCAAATTGGTCAAAATTGGAGGTTCCAAATGAAAGATAAGCATTGACTACGGGTAATGGAGAGGCTACTTGTAAGAAAAACTGAAGGAGAAGTAAATTCAGAAGAAAACCGAGAATTAGGGTTATTGGTGAATTTTGGTGAAATTGGGGAAAATTGCAGAAATGGTCTGATTCAATAAAAATAAAGCCCCTAATTGATGAGGAGTGAGTAAACAAGGATAGGTCAAGGCTCAGTTTGAAGAAATTTCGAGAAAAGAGCCGATTGGAGGAAAAACGGAAAAATGAGGAAATTCCCGATAGTGAAAAAAGGAAAAATTAAATCGGAGAGGAATTTGATTGTGAAAATTGCGCATTTTTGGACCAACTCCAATTCAATATATAAAAAAGGCCCAGAAAAAGAAAATCTGAAAATTGGACTTGTTTTGAGCAAAACCGGGCTTCGGAGGCAAAATGGCAAAACTGGAAAATTCGGGAAAAATACAAATGAGCTCCAAAACTTCTGAAAATTTGCAGATCTCGTTATTAAACCATTTGGAAGAGATTGGAGAAGAAAAATCCAGATTCAGAGTTCATTTGCAAAATGGCAAATCTCGAGCCTATTCTACTGAAATTCAAGAAGATAAATCCCGAAAAAATAGCAAATGAGTTCCAAAATTTTTGAAAATTTGCAGATCTCATTCTTAAATTATTTGGAAGAGATTGGAATAATAAAATCTAGATTTGGAGTTCGTTTGCAAAATGGCAAATCCCGAGCCCACTATGTAGAAATTCAAGCAGATAAATCCCGAAAAAATGGCAAATAAGCTCAATTTTTTTTGAAAATATCTAGATTTCACTTTTAAATTATTTGGAAGAGATTGGTGAAGAAAAATCTGGATTCGGATCTCATTTAAAATTGGTAAAAGTTCGGGTGCACAAAAAGGCAATTTTGGAAAAAAATCCCAAAGAAAGCAAATGGGCTCGAAATTTTTTGAAAACTTCTAGAATTCAATTTTTTATTATTTTGGAAGTATTGAAAAAAGAAAATTTGAATTTGGAGTCCGTTTGCTATTTATTTAGGTTTGGGGGTCAAAAAGGTCATTTTATCGCAGAAACCGAAAAGGGCTTTTTCTTGCAATTAAAAAAATAAACTGTGGGCTGGGAATGTGAAGGGGAAGCCGGCCAAGGCCCATGGAGGAGTGGATATTTTTTTTATTTTTTCATCTAAGGGCCAAGAGAGAAGAGGAAGATAGTTATTTTTCTTAATCAAGCCTTTGAATTTGCAATACATGGACCAATGGATGGAGAGAAATGATGTCATATTTATGACATTATCTTCATGACATCATATTTAAGAGCTGAATATTCCAATCTAAGGGTGAGAATTCTACATAGAAAGCATTTTGGATTGAGGGCCATTGGATCAAAATTGGTGTAAAAAAAATGACAACTTTTCCTACACTCTATAGACCATTCGGCCACTACCATTTCAAAGGGGGGGTCTCTTCATTTTTCATCTTCTTCTTGGCTGAGTACTCTCCATTTTTAAAAAGTAAATAGAAAGTTTAGAAAGGTAAAGAAAGTAAGAAGAGGAAAAGCTTGCAATATAGCTTTTAGAGGTAGCTAAAAGCACCATACTCTTGCATTTTTTTTTGTTGCATTTCCATCCTTGATTTGCTATTTTCATTTGATATTTGGTGAGTTTCTATTGATTTTAGTTTTAAAATAAGTGTTTTAAGCTTTCTCTTCAAGTTCTTCTTTGATACTTTCTTGAAAAATTTTGAAAATATATATTTTTACTTGATTTCTAGAGGTAGCCGAATGGGCAGTTTTTGTTTCATGATTGGTTTTTGATTTTTGTTTCATGTTGTTTGTGAGGTTTACCATGTTTTGATGTTCTACATTTTCTAAAAATAACAAAAACATGGAGCTTTTGTTGATCTTTTTACTCACTTACCTTTATTTTTGATTTTATCATCTTGTTTTCATGTTTACTTACCTTGTCTACCATTTTTAATTTTCCGTCTTCAACATGTTTGAATTGTTCATGATTTGCATTTTACTATACTATGTGTTTGTGAAAATGTCTAGTGTTGTTCATGCCTTTACTTCATGTTTGCATGGTTTAGCATGTTTCTTTTTAGCCTTGCATTTTAGTATGTCATGTGTTTGTGAAAATGCCATGCTAGGATTCCATCATATTGTCATCATGTCCATTCGGCTACCCTCCATTTACATGCTTTGTGTGTGCATTTTAATCTTGCTAGTTGACATGTTTGCATCTCCATGCTATGTTTTGTGTATTTTGATTTAGAATGCTATGTGTTTGTGTTATTGCCATGCATTTTTTAGGTCTAGGTTTCATTTGTATTACCATGCATTTCATGCATGATTAGACCTAGGTTGCATTTATTGCCATGCAAGTTCATGTTAGGTCTAGGCCATATTCTTTATGCCATGCATTTTACATGTCATTTAGGTTTTAAATCATGCATTTCATGCATTCAATTTGCTGTATGTTCATGCATCTCATGTCATACCACTTGATTTATGACTTAGGCCAATCAATGGCTCAAAGTCATGCTCACTTGAGCATACTTGTGAAAAATTAAAGAGTTGTCAAATTGATATTCTACCTTTGTAATTTTTTTACTTAGCCAATTTTTGTCCAAATTTTTAAAAGTTTTAGCTACTGTTTGTGGATCCTTAGGAGAGTATCCAACATTTTTACTTTGATTTTTAAATGATTTTATCAAAAGCAAAAAAATGTGTTTTGGCAAAACAGTTTTCACCCAGTATTCTTACTTTCCTGATTTTTCTGGGATGTTATCTTTAATCAGAAAATTAAGTCAGTTTTTTCCCGTGTAGTTTTACATGTTCTGAGTTTTCAGTATTTTTTTAGATTTTTTTTGAAATTTTAAAAATAGGTTAAAAAATCATGATTTAAAACTGGATAGTGGAGTCAAATTTGAATTTGAGGGAAAATTATTTTTCTGTTTTAGCTAAGTTACTTAGAGTGGGCTGATTAGGAACTTTAGCTACTGTCTTAGGGTGGTTTCTAAGTCATTTTAAACTTTAAAAATGATTTTATAAAGCTCGGGTTAAAGGTGGTCAAGTTCGAGATTTTAAAATTAGGAAACTAGAGCTATTTTAAAAGGGTAATTCGGCTATGGCTCATTTTCATCCAAGAATTTTCAAATTTGTTTTCAAACCAAGCACAAAGTATTTTTGATTTTATAAAATTTAAATTTGATGTCTTTTTCTAAGATAGCCGGATATCTTTTTAGGTATACGGATTTCCTTATTTAAAGGAAAAAATACACTTTCATGCATTGCATTTTCCATGTTCATGCATATTATATAATATGTGATTTTTGCTATGATAATTTCTATGGTATTGTTATTATTTTGATTTATATTTTATGATGTTATATTGTTTGTCACATGGTTTTGAATATTTCATGCTATCCTATACTTTTTATTTAGGCATTTATTTTTGTCACATCATTTAGCATATACTATGTTCATGCATTATTATTTTTATTTTCATGCATATTTCATGATAACATTATTTTATGTTTCATATCATTTCATGTCACTTAGATCATATTCCTTGTCATATAGATTATATTATTTAAAGTATGCCATGTCATTTAAATTTGCTATGTCATTTAATTTAGAATATATCATATTACTTAGGATATTTCATTTCATTTAGAAGATATCATGTTACTTAGGATATTTCATTTCATTTAGAATATAGTATGTCACTTAGGTTATCACATTTCACTTAGAATATTTTATGATACTTAGGATATTTAATTTCATTTAGAATATATTATGATATCTAGGTTATTCATATCATTTAGATTATATTATGTCACACATGTTCATATTCATTTTTAAAAAAATGTTTTTAAAAGATAATGATTTAAAATAAAACAAAGTTATTCCCGAATTAAAATAATTTATGTGTTCTCTTCCGGGTTGCGGGGAGGATATCATCAATTATCATTAATAACGGAATATCTTTCTTAAAACGAGAATGATTCGAAAAATTTTCTAAATAAAGAAAAATTTCTATATTTTGTCGAATTTTCGAGGAATGTAGGAAAATTTTGAATTAATAAATTCCGAACCATTTTCAATTAAAAATGGAATTATTTTTCTTAAAATTGGGAATTAATTTGAAATACCAAATTTAAAACCGACTTTTTACCGAGACTTGAGATAACACACGATTAATAAGGTACCGTTTTGTACGGGCATTGTGGGGGTGCTAATCCTTCTCCGCACGTAACCAGGTCCCGAACCTGCTTCTTTGATTTTCTCTGGTTTAAAACGCGGACTTGAAATTGGTTTTAAAAATGTTTTAATTAATTTTAAAATGTTTTACAAAACCGGTTTTAATAGGTAGCCGATCACACCTAGCCAAAAAAGATGGTGGCGACTCCATGTTTTTTTCGAGGTCATTTACAAATCCTCATTTTATTTTAAGAGGAATTTAGTCGATTTTTCCTCTGTTTTTCTAATGTCATGCTTAACGAATAACAAAGTATCGCGATGAGACTTGTTATTTTTTTGGTCGCGACAGCTTGGCGACTCCACTGGGGATATTAGAGAGTCAGGCCTAGAATTAGTCTTGTGTTATCAAAGTCTCGATTTTGTTGGTTTAATTGATATTTAATTTTAATTCCCATATTTTTTAAAATAAAAGAGAATTTTGAAAATAATAAAATGTTTTAAATATGTTCTTATTCATTCGCATGCATTTTATTATTGTTTTCTAGTTATTTAATGTTCTATATTAATATTGCATTCTTGTTGGTTAATGCGTTACATTATTCTTGATCTTTGTTTTAATAAAATGTTGGGGTATTTAGGATAAGGGGTGTAGAATATGTCGTGAAAGGTTTGTTGTTCCTCCTCACACACTACACGTGCATTTTGCATAACATGAGCCCTATACCCGGGTTTCGTCCTTTTAAGTGGAAGTAAAGTATCTACGCTTCATGTGGCGATAGCCTCCGCATAAGCTAGCGAAACACTTTCGGAGTATCAGATTCCCTATGCTTCATGTGGCAATAGCCTTCGCATAAGCCGGGAAAATGAACTCAAACGAATTGAACCCACTTTTATCGGGGTGCCTTACTAGCATTCACCGGCGAAGTGAGGAGCAATTCGGGGCCTTTAGAACCAATTCACCCTCATATAATGAACCTAGGCGAAGCCAGGCCGGATTTCCGTTAGATGCACCGAAGTTAGGAACACTTAGAGGAATGCTTCTGATCTTTTACCATGTATCTCTACATTCTGAATAAGCATTGTAGATCGGGCACCGATGAACGTACATCGTTGTAATAAATGTGATAACCCACCCCAAAGGCACCGTGATGCCTATATAAGTAGATATTGTTGGGGCAAGTGTTCACTAACTTTTTGAAATTCAAAATACAAACATTCTTTTTCAAAAGAATTTAGAATTCTTAAGTGCATGCTAGAACAAAAAAAAAAGAGAAAGAATGGAAAAAATGTGACTCTAGGGTGAAAACCCAAAAACGGGTGGTCTAGAGTAAAATGGAAATTTTTGATGCCATCTATGATAGTGCCGATACCACAAAAGAGAAGGTCTTCTTGAAGAAGTGGTCATCGAGGAACATCTACGAATTCCTGAACCTCCCAAATTGTTAGCTCTCATTCGGAGGATTGATTTCAAAAACTGAAACTTTTTCTTTCCAAGATTAAACTTTCCCGTTTAAACATTCCGGCTAATCTTGACGCTTGTCTAAATGCCTTGATATGGAAACTAAAAGAATGTTGAATTTGTTTGGTTCTCAATGAATTCATGATTTATAAAACCTATTCCATTTGTGAGCCTAGAAGGGGTATACATTTTTGTTATGAAGTTTTTCCTGGAAAAGCCAGAATCTTATTATACCAAGCCTTGCCAATCCCAGTTGAAAAAAACCCAGAGTGACACTTAGAGAAATTTCTAACAGTGATCATCAGTCTTCAAAAGATTTGTACATCACACACTATAAGGTTAATATTTTTGTTCAAAAGTTTTCAAAATGAGAAAACAAATAAAGAAAATTTTTGAAATACCCATTTTTGATGTTGACATGAGACAAGAGTTTTTCTAACCCAAAGGTATAGAACTACTAGGATAGGTCTTGACTTTCGGATATGAGAAGAAGAAATAGAACCCATTTCAGATCTCTGTTGATAAGAGTTTGAAAACTATTGGGGCAAAGAGAATAGACAAAATGAATTGAAGATATACTCTGATTTGAAAAGGAAAAAATGAATTTGAACGGCTAAGCCAAAGTCTAGAAAAACAATCGGGGTCATTTGCATCACTCATAAGCACTCATCTCTTTATTGAGCTTTTGCATCTGCATAGTGTGCAAGCATTTGCATCATTCATGGGTATTTGCATTGGCACTATTCCATAAGCATCTGCATTTTACCTTTACATTTACATTCTCCATGGATATTTACATTATCAAGCAATTGCATCATTTCTAGAATCATTGCATTTTCATTATAGTGTGGTAATTGCAGTTACACCATTCATAGACCAGTTACATGAACACAATTAGTAGGGGCATCTGCATCAATCTAAGCCATTCGCATTTGCACCATGAAGCATCTGCATCATATTCAATTTCTGCATCACGAAACATGGGCATCAATCTAAGCCATTCGTATTTGCACCAAGAAACATTTACATCAATCCAAGCCATTTACATTTACATTTGCACCATGAAGCATGAGCACCTTGTTAAAGACATGTGCATCTGCATCCTTTCTCAAAGCTTTTGGGTGTAATTTTCAACACAATTTTTTTATAAAAAAAATGAGCAAGCCTTCGTGGTGATAGCTGAAGCTTCTGGAGGAGATACCTAGAATTTTACAAATTTTTAAAAAAGGAGAAAGTCTTTGGTAGTGATAGCCGAAGCCTCTGTGGAGATATCCAGGGTTTTATAGTTTTAAAAAGAGAAAGTTTTTGGTAGTGACAACCGAAGCCTCTGTGGAGATATCCAGAGTTTTAAATTTTTTGAAAAGTGAGAAAGTCTTTGGTGGTGATAGCCAAAGCCTCTGGAGGAGTTACGCAGAGTTTTACAGTTTAAAAAATGAGCAAATCTTTGGTGGTGATAGTCGAAGTTTCTGGAAAAGATACTGATGCATCCAAAAGAGTGTATCTTGTTTAACCTTGCACTTAAAAAAAATCAATTGTAGAGTATAGTGATTAGCAAGGGTCGAGTCCTCAGGGATTGGGTTTTAATCTATGAGTTATTAGTTTATAACTTAGGTTCAAAGAAAACAAAAGAAAGGGGGTTTTGAAATAGTTTTAAAAATAAGCAAACAAGAAAAGTAAGATGCAAGTAAGAAATAAGAAATCAAATATGAGAGAAATATGGTTAAGGTTTCATTCTCCACCACTAGACATCATTAAGAAGCAATTTTAGATCTATCAATATCAACCAACTATCAAAGTTAACAACCGTAGATAACAACAAGCTCTGTTATCCCAATCTTTCCTTAGTTTGTCGTTAAATAGAACAAGCTCTCTATTTAATCTCTAACCATCAAACAACCTAGAATAAGCTCTCTAAATTCAATTTAATGGCAGCTTTATGATGAGAAAGATAGGTTGATCTAAGCAACAAACACATAAGCTCGGATTGTTCAACTTAGGTTATGTTCCACTTTGCAATTATCGAAAACTTGACCATAATCATTAATCACAAATTGCCACTTATGAATAGGAAATCAAGACAATTACACGGATCAAGACTCCTAAACTAGCAATAGATAATTATCAAGATCTATCTAGTTGTACACCTAAATAAATCAAGACAACATCATAAACAATTCTTGTAGAAGAACATAAGCAACTTTGATAGAAAATTAATGATAGATAGAATCTGAAAATCAATTACAAAACATGTCTAGGGCTTTGAAATCACCCTTAACCAAATAAAAGTTTAGCCTAGCATAGGCATTGTAAACATAAACATAAAATTAAAGAGAATCTAAGAAGAAAATAAAATAAAAGAAGAAGAAGAAGAAGAAGAAGAATATTAATTATCCAGCCTCTTGCTCTCTCAAAAACAAAGAAACAAAGAAGAAATCAGAACTTTGATGCTTGGGAAAGTGTATTTTCGTTTGCCCCATTGTTCTCTATTTATAGGCAATAGCTAGGGCATCAAACAAGTGAATTTCAGCTCTCTCCCTTCAATAAATGCTGACTTGTGGCTAAAGTTAAGGAAAAGTGGCTGACTTTTGTGTTTTAAGGAAAGATATAAGCCTTGGCAGCCAAGTTTGAATAAAGTAGGAAAGTTTTAGTCAAAGCACTCTTTAATGAAGAGAGATTATATTCTTGCAGCCAAAGTAAGTGTAAGGAAGGAAAGTCTTGGCTGATTTAATTCTCCTACTTTGACTAGGATTAGCTTTAAGGAAAGATACTTGCAATTAATGCAATTAATGCAAGTTGACAGCCACTAATCCTTCTTTGACAAGGATAAACATAAATGTCAGCTAGGGTATTAAGAAAAAAATGTGATTTGCGGCTAGGGTATTTTCTGCCACTAGGATTGTTTAGGGAGATATTCCAATGCCGATTTGGATGATTATTTCTTATCCGATTTAGGGCCATAACCAACCGTTGGAAAGGTAATCAAGTGATCTTCAAAAGTCAAGAAGGAAGTTTCTTCGAATAAAGAGTCTAACATCATTTTTTCTTAGCAACAAACTCCGGAGGTCAAATCTGTCTTCTTGCTTTGCACCAAGAATTTGATCTTTTTGACTCCCAACTCTTTTTCCATCTTGTGATTGTGATTTTGTAAGCTCTTTAACATCCTAATTGACATGTTTTGACTTCATCTCCTCCAAAATACCTACAAAGCATAAAAACCTAGTAAAATGTCAAGGAAGTAAGAATCAAAGCACAAAGTATAAGGAAATTAAATAGGAAAATGTATGAAATTAAGTACTTATCAGATACCCAGAATTTTACTCAACATCTGCATCAAGAAGCATTTGCATCAGTCTAAGTCATTTGAATCTGCATCAAGAAACATTTGCATCAAATCAAGTCATTTACATTTGCATCAAAGGCATTTGCATTTTATTTAACATCTGCATCTGCACCAAGAAGCATTTGAATCTCTTCTCAAAGCTTTCAGGTATAATCTTCAGCATGTTTTCAAAAATCGATATCCAGAGTTTTAAATTTTTTTGAAAAGAGAGAAAGTTTTGGTAGTGATAGCCGAAGCCTCTGTGAAGATATCCATAATTTTAAAATTTTTTGAAAAGAGAGAAAGTCTTTGGTAGTGATAGCCGGAGCCTCTATGGAGATATCTAAAGTTTTAAAATTTTTGAAAAGAGAGAAAGTCTTTGGTAGTGATAGCTGAAGCCTCTGTGGAGATATCCAGAGTTTTAAATTTTTTTGAAAAGGGTGAAAGTCTTTGGTAGTGATAGTTGAAGCCTCTGTGGAGATATCCAGAGTTTTAAAATTTTTCAAAAAGGAAAAAAGTCTTTGGTAGTGATAGCCGAAACTTCTGGAGAAGATACCCAAAATTTTAAATACAGCTGAGAACAAGACAGGTTAAGACCCCGAGACCATCGTTGAGGTCATTTCTTCTCTTGCAAATCAAACTCGTTTCCTTAAGACGGGTCAAGCCATGATTATTCAGGTAACTCAATTTAAGGATAAAATCTTCTATTTACAGCATTTAAAAAAAAATTAAAAAAATGAAAAAAAAATGATGATGAATGAAAACCCCTTTCCTTTTTCTTCACATGTGATTTCAGTAACTGGATAAAATTAGTGTTTGTTTATTTTTGCCTGATTCCTGATTCTCAGCAATAGCCAAAGAGGGACAGCTGTAGACACCTAATTTTGTTCGGACCACTAAATCAAGTATGTTTTCTTCCTAAAGTGATGTTTCAAAATGCAGATTGACTTTTCTCATCTTGCAGGTGGTACTCCGAGACTTAGTCTAAGAAGGTAAGCATACAAAGTCAAACTTGAAAAAGTCAACCCAAAAAGTCAACCCAAAAAGTCAACTACCAAAAAAGTCAATCCACTTTCAAAATCAAGATTCAAAGTTCAAATGAAAAATGGTGAAAGAATTTTGATAATCCGAGGTCTATATTGGAAGATATGGAGTTCGAAAGTTAGGTTACGGAGATTCAGTAGAAAGGAAACCCTAGTTCGGAAAATTTAGGGATAAGTTCTTAAACAATCAAATAGGTCGAAATTGGAGGTTCCAAATGAAAGATAAGCACTGACTAGGGGTAATGGAGAGGCTACTTGGAAGAAAAACTGAAGGAGAAGTCAATTCGAAAGAAAACCGAGAATTAGGGTTTTTGGTGAATTTTGGTGAAATTGGAGAAAATTGTAGAAATGACCTGATTCGGTAAAACTAAAGCCTCTAATTGATGAGGAGTGAGTAAACAAGGATAGCTCAAGGCTCAGTTTGAAGAAATTCTGAGAAAAGAGCCGATTGGAGGAAAAACGGAAAAATGAGGAAATTCCCAAAGCGAAAAAAGAAAAAATCAAATCGGAGGGAAATTTGATTGTAAAAATTGGGCTGTAGACCTAATTTTGTCCGGACCACTAAAATAGGTATGTTTTCTTCTTAAATTGAGGTTTCCGAATGTAAAAAGATTTTTTTTTTCATCCTGCAGGTGGTACTCCAAGACTTAGTTTAAGAGGGCGAGCATAAAAAGTCAACCTTGAAAAAAGACAACCCCGAAAAAGTCAACCTCGAAAAAGTCAACCCTAGAAAGTCAACTACTAAAAAAGTCAACCCACTTTCAAAATCAAGATTTTAAGTTCAATTGAAAAATGGCAAAAGAATTTTGATAATCCGAGGTCTACATTGAAAGATATGGAGTTCGGAAGTTGGGATTTGGAGACTTAGTAGAAAGGAAACCCTAATCTGAGAAATTTGGGGAAAATGCTTAAACGATCAAATTGGTCGAAATTGAAGGTTCCAAATGAAAGATAAGCACTGACTACGGGTAATGGAGAAGTCACTTGCAAGAAAAATCGAAAGAAAAGTCAATCCGGGAGAAAATCGAGAATTAGGGTTTTTAATGGATTTCGGTGAAAGCGGGAAGAATCACAGAAATGGCCCGACTTGGAATGACCAAAGCCCCCAATGGATGAGGAATGTTTAAAAAAGGATAGCCCAAGGCTCAGTTTGAAGAAAATCTGAAAATCGAACTTGTTTTAAGCAAAACCGGGTTTCGGAGGCCAAAGGGCAAAATTGGAAAATTTGAGAAAAATAGCAAATGGACTCTGAAAATTTTGAAAATTTTCAAATCTCATTTTAAAATCATTTGAAATATATTGGCGAAAGAAAATCTTGATTCGGAGTTCGTTTGCAAAATGGCCAAATCCCGGGCTTCTTATGTAGTAATTCAAAAAGGAAAATCCCGAAAAAATAGCAAATGAGCTCCAAATCTTCTGAAATTTTGCAACTCTAATTTTTAAATTATTTGGAAGAGATTGGAAAAAGAAAATCTTGATTCGGAGTTCGTTTGCAAAATGGCCAAATCCCGGGCTTCTTATGTAGTAATTCAAAAAGGAAAATCCCGAAAAAATAGCAAATGAGCTACAAATCTTCTGAAATTTTGTAAATCTCATTTTTAAATTATTTGGAAGAGATTGAAAAAAGAAAATCTTGATTCGGAGTTCGTTTACAAAATGGCCAAATCCCGGACCTCCTATGCAATAATTCAAGAAGATAAATCCCGAAAAAATAGTAAATGGACTCCAAAAATTCTGAAATTTTGTAAATCTCAATTTTAAATTATTTGGAAGAGATTTGTGAAAGAAAATCTTGATTCGGAGTTCGTTTGCAAAATGGTCAATTCCCGGGCCTCCTATGTAGTAATTCAAGCCGATAAATCTCGAAAGAATACCAAATGAGCTCCAAGAATTATGAAAACTTCTAGATCACACTTTTAAATTATTTGGAAGAGATTGGTGAAGAAAAATCTTGATTTGGAGCTCGTTTAAAAAATGGTAAAATGTGGGGGCATAAAAGGGCATTTTTAGAAGAAAAAATCCAAATAAATAGCAAACGGACTCGGATAATTTTGAAAACTTCCAGAACTCAATATTTTATTATTTTGGAAGTATTAAAAAAAATAAAAATTGAATTTGGAGGCCGTTTAATATTTATTTGCATTCGGGGGGCAAAACGGTCATTTCACCCAAGCAACCGAAAAGGGCTACTTTCGGCCTTTCAAAAAATCAGAGTTGGACTGGAAAAGAGAAGTGATGGCCTACCAAGGCCCAAAGGAAGGAGGAAGCTTCTGATTTTTCAATCAAATGGCCAAGAATTAAGAGTTAGTTAGAGATTCTCTTTGATCAAGTCATGGTGATTAAGCCACATAGGCCAAGAGAGATGTAAACATTATTCTTGAACAACTATAATTTGGGACAGCTGAGATGCTAATCTAAGGGTGATAATTTCATGATTTTTCACCTTGAATTATTAGCCATTTGATGGAAAATTGCTTACAAAAAAAATGACAACATCCTTGAGAATATTAGGGGGATTCGGCCAGCTCTATTTGGGGGTTCAGAATTTGCATTTTCAGACTTTATTTTGGCTGAATTCTCTTAGTTTTTCTTAGTTTTTCTCTCCTTGGTTGAAAGCAAAAAAGAAAAGTTTAGAAAAGAAAGGAAGGTTTGAAGAGATAAAGCTTGAATTATAGCTTCTTGAGCACCAACTCTTGTACTTTCTTGATTTTCCATTCTTGTTTTTGCTATTTTGATTACTATTTGGTGAGTTTCCATTTTAAATAAATGTTTTTTTTATTGTTCTTCTTAAGTTCTTCCTTCATCTCTTTCTCAAATATATTTTTTACAATTTTTTTATAATATACTCACCATGGCCGAATGTCCTACATTATTCATTTAAGTTGTTGTTTTGATTTATTTTATCATATTGTTTATGTTATTTTCTTTGATCTTAGTGTTTTAAATGTTATTTTACTTCATATTCTTGAGTTATATTTTAATTTGGTTGCTTTGTTTGTTACCATTTATGATTTAAATACCATGTTCTTGCATTTTTAATTTTCCGTTTTCATGATGTTTAAATTTGAGCATGTTTTAGATTTAGTATATCAAGTGTTTCTGAAAATGCTTGTGTGGTTTTTGCATGATTTGAGTTTTATATCTTAGTTGAGTATGTTTTAGATTTAGTATATTAAGTGTTTGTGAAAATGCTTGTGTGGTTTTTGCATGATTTGAGTGTTATATTTAGTTGAGCATGTTAGTATACCAAGTGTTTGTGAAAATGCCATGCTTGTTGGAGCTTGAGGCCATTTGGCTACTCCATGTGTTTTGCATTGTGTGTTGCATTTTTGCCATGTTAGTTGTTAGGTTTTTGCATTTGCATGACATTTGATTTAGTTTTGCATGTTAGTATACCAAGTGTTTGTGAAAATGCCATGTTTGCTAGTTACATTATTCCATTCGGCCACTCTTGGAATCTTTGCATTGTATGTGCATTTTTTGCTATGATTAGTTGATAGGTTAGCATTTGCATGATATTTGGTTGAGTTTTTAGTTTAAGCATGCTTTGCGTTTGTGAAAATGCCATGCATATTTTAGTTATTAAGTTAGGTTTATTTGCCATGCATGTTCATGCATTTTAGGTCTAGGTTGCATTAAATGCCATGCAAGTTCATTTAGGTCTAGGTCACTATATGAATGCCATGCATTTTTTTATGACATTTAGGTTTAAACTCATGCATTTCATGCATTATGTTTGCTGTATTGTTTCATGCATTTCATTATTCATGCCACTTGAATAATGACTTGAGCCAATTAATGGTTTAAAGTCATGCTCTCTTGAGTATACTTGTGGAAAATTAAGTTTTGTCAAATTGATTATTCTACCTTTGTGATTTTTTTTACTTAGCCCATTTTTATCTAACTTTCAAAAAGTCCTAGCTACTGTTTGTGAGTCATTTTATGAGTCTTAAATATTTTTACTTTGATTTTTAAATGATTTTATCAAAGGCAAAAAATGTGTTTTGACAAAACAGTTTCACCCAGTACTCCTACATTTCCGATTTTTCTGGGAATTCATCTTTAATCAGAAAATTAAGCCGATTTTTTTCTCGTGTAATTTTACATGTCCTGAGTCTCCATGATGTTTTTCAGAATTTTTTGAATTTATAAAAATAGGATAAAAAATCGTGGCATAAAAATGGACAGTGGAGTCAGAATTGAATTTAAAGAAAAATCATTTTTTTTTTGTTTTGGTTAAGTTACTTAGAGGGAGCTGATTAGGAGGGTTAGCTACTGACTTAGGGTAGTTTCTAAGCCTTTTTAAACTCTAAAAATGATTTTTTAACTCTCGAGTTAAGGGTAGTCAAGTCCGTGATTTTAAACTTAGGAAATTAGAGCCATTTTTAAAAAATTAGCCCAGTTTTTATTTTTAATTCAAGTTTTTTAAAATTGTTTTCAAACAATCACAAAGTATTTTGGTTTTAGAATATTTAATTTGACATATTTTCCTAAGGCAGCCGGATATCTTTTTAGATATACGGATTTCCTTAATTAAAGGAAAAAATACATTTCATGCATTGCATTTTCCATATTCATGCATTTTATATAATATGTGATTCTTGCTATGATAATTTCTATAATATTGTTATGATTTTGAGTTATGTTATATTGTTCATTATATGATTTGGAATATTTCATGATATCCTATGCTTTTTATTTAGTTATTTTTTTTGGTCATATTATTTAGCATATACTATGTTCATGCATTATTATTTTCATTTTTATTTTCATGCATATTATATGATAGCATTATTTGATATCCATCTCATTTAATTTATATGCCATATCATTCATGTTTGCCATGTCATTTAAATTGTTTCATTTCATATAGAATATGTTATGTTACTTAGGTTATTTATTTCATTTAGAAAATATCATGTTACTTAGGTTATTTCATTTCATATAGAATATGTTATGTTACTTAGATTATTTTATTTCATTTAGAATATATCATATGACTTAGGATATTGCATCTCATATAGAATATATTATGTTACCTAGGTCATTTCATTTTATTTATAATATGTCATATAACTTAGGATATTTCATTTCATTTTAGAATATGCTAAGGCATTTATTTCATTTCATTTAGAATATGCTAAGGCATTTAAATTATATCATATCATTTAGGAAGCATTATATATTTAGATTTTTCTATGTCATTTTATTTATGTCATGCATATACATATTCATATCTTTAAAAATGTTTTCAAAAGGATAATGATTTTTCAATAAAAAATAAAGATATTCCCGAGTTAAAATAATTCATGAGTACTCTACCGGGTTTGCTGGAGGGAATATCATCAATTATCATTAATAAAGGAATATCTTTCTTTCAAAAAACGAGAATGATTCGGAAAGTTTTCCAAAATAATAAAAATTTCTATATTTTGCCACGTTTGTTGGGGAATATAGGAAAATTTTGAATTTATAAATTCCGGATCATTTTCAATAAAAAAAAATGGAAATACTTTTCTTTAAATTAGGAATTAACTTGAAATACTAAATTTAAAACCGATTTTTATCGAGACTTGAGATAACACACGATTAATAAGGTACCGATTTATACAGGCGTTGTGGGGGTGCTAATCCTTCCCCGTACGTAACCGACTCCCGAACCCGTTTCTTTGATTTCTCTGGTTTAAACGTAGACTTGAAATTGGTTTTAAAAATGTTTTAATTAATTTTTAAAATATTTTTTAAAACCGGATTTAATAGGTGGCCGATTACACCTAGCTAAAAAAGATTGGTGGCGACTCCATGTCTTTTTCAAGGTCATTTTCAAAACCATCATTTTTCTAGAGGAATTAAGTTGACTTTTCCTCGACTTTTTTAATGTCACACTTAACGAATAATAAAGTCTTGCGATGAGACTCGTTATTTTTTAGGTTGCACCAGCTTGGCGACTCCACTGGGGAAAATTAGAGAGTCAGGCCTAGAAATTAGTCGTGTGTTATCAAAGTCTCGATTTTGTTGGTTTAATTGGTATTTAATTTTAATTCCCATATTTGTTTTTAAAAATAAAAGAGAATTTTGAAAATAAAAAATATTTTAAATATGTCCATCGTCATGTGCATTTATATTATTATTTGTTCTCTGGTTATTTTGTCGCGTATATTTATATGTTTGTTTGACAGATGCTTTATATTGTTTGATTTTAGTGGGGTATTTAGAATAAGGGGTGTAGAATAGGCGGTGACAGGTTTGTTTTGTTCCTCCACACACATTGTATTTGCATTTGCATAACATGAATCCTCTACCCGGGTTCCGTCCTTTTAAGTGGGAGTAAAGTAACTAAGCTTTCGTGATTGATCCTCCGTATGGGCTAGTGAAACACTTTCGGAGTATAAAGTACCTAATGCCTTCATGATAATCCTCCGCATGGGTATAGGAAAATATACTCTAACGAATTGAACCCGCTTTTATCGGGGTGCCTTACTAGCCTTCACCAGCGACAGTGAGGAACAATTCGGGGCCTTAGAACCGATTCACCTTCATATAATAAATCTAGGCGAAGCCATGCCGGATTTTCGTTAGATATACCCAAAATAGGAACACATGGAGGGACATTTCTACCTTTTGTTACCTATTTTGCATTCTGAAGAAGTTTTGTAGATATGGCAACGATGTACGTACATCGCCCGTAATAAATGTGTTAATCCGTCCCAAAGGCACTGTGATACCTATATAAGTAGATATTTGTAGGGGCAAAATATTCATTAATTGTTTAAAAAAAAAATTCCTTTTTCAAGCATTTTTGCATTTTGCACATTTCATACATGTGTGAATAGAGCATGTACATTTTGGTTGTATTATTGATCTCGTTTTTGCAATAAATGGATGGTGATAATAATTTCATTTGATGATTTCATAAAACCGGTAGTGTTGCATGAACATTTGGACATTGTACCATAGTAAGATCCACTACCCCGAAATTCTTTTGAAAATAATATGATTGGTTTTTCATAAAAAAAACATGTTTCAAAAAAAAAAAAAATCATAAATTTGGAGGCAAATCTTGCATAATGAGATTTTTGAATAATCAAGATTTAGGTCCCACCAATCATTGGTTAATTTATTTGTATCATTTTGACATCATGCCACAGTCCTAACATGCATGGTTCTTCATTGTAGAATACATTTGTGATATACATGGTCATTCTTTGTACCTACCTTTGTATTAATTCATTTATTCTTAGCATGTATCATTTTGACATCATAGCATGCATGGTTCTTCATTGTAGAATACATTTGTGATATACATGGTCATTCTTTCTACCTACCTTTGTATTAATTCATTTAGTCTTAGCATGTATCATTTTGACATCATAGCATGCATGGTCATTCATTGTAGAATACGTTTATGGCATGCATGGTCATTATTTGTATATACTTGTGCATCAATTTATTAATTTTTTTAAATGCATCATGTTGGCATTAGATTGCATCCATAGCATACATAGTCATCATAATTTCTCTATATATGTTCATGCATTAATCATCAGTATATTCATGCACATAGGAATAGAGCATGTACATTCACAATTGTATTCTTAATCTCATGACATTTTCATTTGCATGAAAGGTGGTTCAAGATATGAGGAAGGAATCAGAGGAACGATTGGGTGCTTTGGAACGCAATCAAGAGGAATGTGAACATGAAATTCGAGAGGTGAAGGAACAGCTGGCCAAATTGCTGAAAATGGTTGAGGATATGGGAAAGAGTAAAGGGGAACTTTCTCAGGGATTTGCATCGTCTTCGGATCAACCAAAACCATTAGGTCCAGAACATACAATCCTTGCTGGATCCTGCACTTGTCAATGCCACAAAGGTTGCAATCCTGATGAAATTATGGACAAAATCGTGAAAATGATTAAACCTGAGAGCTTGATACCAAAGATAGAAACCTCGGATCCTGTACCATACCTGCAAACTGTTCTAGGTCCAAACCAGTATCCCCACCCTACTATGGTCCAATCGTCCATTGGGATGACCACTATGAGATTCCTGAATCCTACTTCATCACCACCAACTCCTAGTTCATATTGCTTCCCTCATCAATCACCTTATCCAGCATCTGGGATAGGAACCTCGAGCTATGTACAACCTCCAAAGGCCTTGTGTCCAAATCCATACCCTTACCATGCTGTTCCGCCACATCTCCATGTAAACACTCTGGTTCGGACCTTAGCACCACCACCAAGTGCCCCAACTCCTAAGCCAAGTGTGACTAAGAAACGACCCCAGGATAAGACCCAAATGCCTTTTGATCCCCTTCCAATCAGCTACCGAGAGCTTCTCCCTATACTGATCCAAAATCACATGGTTGCCTGTGTCCCATTGAAATCCTTGTTACCACCATATCCAAAGTGGTATAATCCAAATGCAAGATGTGATTATCACTGTGGAATTGTTGGCCATAACGTTGAAGACTGTATGGCATTCAAAAAGAAAGTGCAAACTCTTATCGATGCCAAATGGTTGGATCCAACGACACTAATTGATAGAGGACTGGGAAAGCGTCTTTAGGATTGGGAGATTTACAGCATTAAGATGGAAAGACTTCGGTCTTATATGATGTAATAGGATTTCACTTTTTCAGTAGCCGGCTCCTATAGCCTTAGGATGCTAGGAAGAATAAAGTGCTTGTAAAGGACAGTTTTAAATACTGCTTAGATTTTGTAAAACATGGTTTATACCATTGTGAACATTGATATGGGAATGAATTGACTATTCTTCAAATTTATGAGATGTTGATGATTAAGTTCATCCGATTCTTATTTCCTCCGTGATATCTTCCCCTTTTGTATTTTGCATCCGATCAATTAGTGGTCATACCATACATTCATACATGTATCATGTTAGCATCAGGTTGCATTTATGCATTCATAATCAGCATGATTTTTCTGTATATATCCATGCATTAATTTGCTTATTACATACATCATGATTAGCATTAGGTGCATTCATGACACACATGGTTAGCATGATTTTCTTTGTATATACTCTGTATCAATCATTCATTGTTTGCATGTATCATAATTTACACCGTGTTGCATTCATAGGATATATGATCATTCATTGGGAAATATGCTAAAATGCACATGATCAGTCATTGCATATATCCATGTGTTGATTTGTTTATTCTTTGCTTGCAACATGTTGGCATTGTGATTGCATTTATTACATATATGGTCAGCATGTTTCCATTGTACATGTCCATACATCATATTGTTTAGGCTTCACATGCATCAAATTGCATTCACAGCTCATTCATCATGACATACATTTGGGGAAATAAAACAGAAGTTGGCTTGGCTTTAGGAGTCTTTGAAAGAACTTCCATTTCAAATCAGAGATATAAGAAGTACTGAGTACACTTTTAATACAGGCTAGTGCTATGGAGGATGAACAAGTTGCCCGAATGGAAAAAATGGAAAGGGAACAGAAAGAATTACAAGAACAGCTAGCAAAGTCTCAAGCAGAATCTAAGGATCAGATGACTAAACTGATGGAGCTGATGTACGCCGTAATCAAGGGAAAAGGATACACTAAAAACTTTGTCGCCAGGAAAGGGTTAGAGGCACAAAAAGGTCAGAATGAGGTCGTAATGATTGATGCCCAGAACACAGTCAATGTCCTAAACTCAGATGATCCAGCTGAACAGGCAAAGTTGAAAAGGGTTGCAGTAAATGAGGTTGAGTTGGCAAATTCCCAAGGGAAATATCAGTTGCTAGATGAAAGGCTCCGAGTAGTAGAAAATACAGATGTATTTGGGAGTTTAGATGCGAAAGAACGATGTTTGGTCTTCGATTTAGTCATTCCTCCCAAGTTCAAGATCCCTGACTTTGTAAAATATGACGGGACGATCGATCCGTCAGCCCACATCACTATGTTCTGCCAGAAGATGACAAGTCATATAGATAATGATAAGCTTTTGATTCACTGCTTTCAGGATAGCCTCAGCGGGTCCGCAATTAGGTGGTATAGTCAGTTGAGCAAGGATCAGATTCGCTCTTGGAATGATTTGGCTAGGGCTTTTCTAAACCAGTACAAGCATATGACCGACAGGACACCTGATCATCTCACTTTGCAAAATATGGAGAAAAGAGCTACTGAAAGCTTCAAAGAATATGCACAACGGTGGATGAGCCTGGCCGCCCAAGTACAACCGCCCTTGACACAAAAGGAAATCACTATCCTTTTTGTGAATACACTGCAGGCCCCGTACTATAATAGACTCGTCGGCAATGCCTCGAAGAATTTTGTGGATATAGTAATCTCAGGGGAGATGATTGAGAATTCTATCAAGAATGGGAAACTTGAAAGAGAAGGAACATCCAATGCCGAGAGAAATAAGGCACCTAGAAAGAAAGAGGCAGATGTCCAAACTATGGGAGATTTCGTCCCATATTCCTAATTTCCCTCATACCAATCATGTTACCCTACTGAGGTATCTCTAAGCCTTTATCCTTACCTACCTACTGATGCACCCAAAAGAGTGTATCTTATTTAACCTTGCACTAAAAAGATCAATTGTAAGTATAGTAGTTAGCAAGGGTCGAGTCCTCAGGGATTGGGTTTTAGTTTATAAGTTAATAGTTTAAAACTTAAATTCAAGAACAATAAAAGAAAAGGGGTTTTTGAAGCCAGATTTAAACTAAAGTAAATAATAAGAATAAGATGCAAGGCGGTATAACCAGCCAATAAAAATATATATACTAAATTAGGCGGTATAACCAGCCAATAAAAATATATATACTAAATTAGGCGGTATAACCAGCCAATAAAAATAAAACAAAGTTAATATACAAATTAGGCGGTATAACCAGCCAATAAAAATAAATATAAAAAATAAGCAAACTAAAAGTAAGAAAACAAATAAGTAAGAAGAATCAAATATGAAAAATATGGTTAAGGTTTCATTCTCCACCACTAGACATCATTAAGAATCAATTTCAGATCTATCAATATCAACCAACTATCAAAGTTAACAACCGTAGATAACAACAAGCTCTGTTACCCCAATCTTTCCTTAGTTTGTCGTTAAATAGAACAAGCTCTCTATTTAATCTCTAACCATTAAACAACCTAGAATAAGCTCTCTAAATTCAATTTAATGGCAGCTTTATGATGAGAAAGATAGGTTGATCTAAGCAACAAACACATAAGCTCGGATTGTTCAACTTAGGTTATGTTCCACTTTGCAATTATTGAAAACTTGACCATAATCATTAATCACAAATTGCCACTTATGAATAGGAAATCAAGACAATTACACGGATCAAGACTCCTAAACTAGCAATAGATAATTATCAAGATCTATCTAGTTGTACACCTAAATAAATCTAGACAACATCATGAACAATTCTTGTAGAAGAACATAAGCAACTTTGATAGAAAATTAATGATAGATAGAATCTGAAAATCAATCACAAAACATGTCTAGGGCTTTGAAATCACCCTTAACCAAATAGAAGTTTAGCCTAGCATAGGCATTATAAACATAAACATAAAATTAAAGAAAATCTAAGAAGAAAATAAAAGAAAGAAAGAAGAAGAGGAAGAATATTAATTATCCAACCTCTTGCTCTCTCTAAAGAAAAAGAAAACTAGAGAAAAGAAAGAAAACTAGAGAAAAGAAAGAAGAAGAAAACTTAGAGAATTTTATTAAAATGGCTAATATCCTACCTATGTACAATATGATCCTCTACAATCATCCAAGGCCCTCTATTTATACACATTTTGGAAGGCTAAATGACAAGAGACAAGCTTTACAAATTTCAAAGGTAGGTATAATAGGTGGGTGAATTTTTCTAACAATTTTCGTCATATTGTATGACAATTTTGATCAGCCAACTTGATGGTCGATTTCGTCAATGTTGGAGGCCTGATCTGATCACATGGTCTTCTAGAAAACGGTTCCCCTATCAGTTACGGATCCATAGCCATTGGAATCAGCTCATTTGATGATGTGGATAAGCAGATATGGGCAAAATACGAAAACAGGTCAGCACAGACGTCATTGCACATCAGCCAACTTGATGGTCGATTTCGCTAAGGAAAAAGGCTCCGTTTCAAGAAGTATAAAACATGAAAAAGATAGATATGCCTCTTAGCTTTGCACGGCTACAAATTTCAGCCTTATTGCTTCAGTGAAACTCCAGATATAGCTGATATGGCAAAATGTGTCGGAACTGGAACTGAACTGGATTTGCCCTTAATTCTAGTAATCTGAAATCACTCAAAGAAACTTGTGAAAAACACCAAATTACATAAAAATATAAAAGATCATAAACACAATTAGACTAAACAATAATAACTCGTATTTGACACAAAACAATAATAAAACATAACTAAAAACTATATAATTATACGAGTTATCACACCCCCACACTTAGATTGTTGCTAGTCCCTAGCAACGACTCAATAAAAATAAAATAAGAAAATCTAATCTAATCCACTTTCGTAGGAAATCACGGTGGCACTTAGCATGTGACACAAGCCTTTAAACCGCTAGGTGTCCCTAGTGGACGAGTTTAGTCTCGTGAGGGTTTACTAGAACGATACCCACAAACATTGAAAAATTAAAATATAAAAAAACTTCATATAAATAAACTACATATACTAAAAATATTTACTCCTAATCCTTTCAATACAAATTAGAGACAATATTTGAACAAGTCTTATAAACTAATCAATAGCTTAAAAAAATTCACAAAAAATCATGCTTGAATGTAAATTGTTTGAGTTAAGCCAATATTAGCATAACATATCTCAATCAAAATAGTGCATGTTCAAATTTAATCTCAACTTCTCACATGGGATACTCTCTTGATTTTCACTCTTTAAAGTAGTGGTAAAGTGTTTACACTCAATCAATCTCATGAAAACACTTCTACCATATGCTTGCTTGTCCACCTATTCTCCACTAAAAGATCATGCAACTTCATAAATCAAGAGGTCTTTAATCAAGGTTGTAATGGGGCCAAGGGGTTTGTAATGTGGTTGAAGAACAAAAGGATAAAGATATCACAAAGGTTCCAAAGAGTTCATAAAGTTTAGAGACATAAAAAGATTATACAAAGAAACTTCTCAAAACTCTTTACAAGTACATAGTCACCTAGGCCGGATATTCATGTTGGGCCTTTTCTTCATTCTAAACAACTTTGTAACATCTTTTTCTTTTTCCACAAATTCAAGAAATGATTCATTTTTTTTTATATAGGAATGTATTTGCCAGTATTCCATTTCTTTTTCTCTTGACTTTTCTTTTCTTTTCCCCCCACACTTATTTCTTGTTTCTAACCAAAAAATATCCCTTATCTTTGCAACTTGTCTCAAATCATGCTAATTCATCTTTGGAACAAAGGTAAAGATATAAGTATATTTAGGTTAGGGACAAGTTATGGTTACCAAAGAGATAGCTTATTCAATGTAGGCTCAAATTGGTTCACTAAGGGTGTGTTCTCTTGGAACATCAATAAGGGATGGTTGTTTGGCCCTGGCTAAAAATCCTAATGCCTCTATCATATTCATGTTGTCACATGCATCAATATAGTCTCAAACGGTTTAAAGCAAGTTCTAGAGAATCATGTAATCATAAGAGCACTCAAGAAAGAAATTAGATTGATTTGTATAATGCATCAATCATTTTAGGCTCAAAAACTCACAAGAATGATTATACAAGTCAGATTAAGTCTAAACATGCTTCTTTCTCAATCAACATATCATATTAACATTGGCTCATAAAAAGGTTGACATCAAGCTCAATTCTCATGAAAATCTTCTCACTAATAAATATGTTTTAGACTTATGCAATTCATATTTCATCATTGTATTAAAAAGGAACTAAAACACACTAAAAAATAATAATAATAATAAAGACTCATAAAAAAAAATAGACAAAAATAAAAGAAATCCTAAATCATTCCCCCCACACTTAATTCTTACATTGTCCTCAATGTAAGTCTATTAACCCAAATGAAAGAATCATGTGTAAGAGAAAAGAACTAATAACATAAGAATAGGAATAACTAGACTCAAAACAAAACAAACTCATGCAACCTAAATAATCCTAAAATACTAAACAAAAATTAACAAGTAAACGTAAAAAGATTAAAATCAAACTGACAAGGTATGTCTCAAGTCTCCCTTACTCAGACCTTGTTCAGAATGAATACTTCTAAATTGCTTAAAACACAACAAACTCTTTTTTTTTTTTTTTTTTTTTTTGAAAAGAAGAAATCAAACTGACAATGTATGTCTCAAGTCTCCCTTACTCAGACCTTGTTCAGAATGAATACTTCTAAATTGCTTAAAACACAGCAAACTTTTTTTTTTTTTTTTTTTAAGAAGGTAAAATTTAGGAGATATTACCTGTAGAGGTTGCTAACCACTTATTATAACTGAGACACAACAAACAAAATGTTAGATAATGTCACAAAGACAAAGTGCAATCCACTCCTTGCTCGTCCATATCTCTTTTTCTTTTTCCGAGCGTTTGCGAAACAACCGTAGCAGATAAATACTCATAAGCTTGGAGCTTTTTGAGTAAATCTTCAATGGTTGTAGCAGAAATTATGGTTCTCCTTGCCTCTGAAAACATGAATCCATTATCCACAGCATTATCTAAATATGAAAGCAAATTACTAAAATAACCATTAATATTAAGCAAACCAATGGGTTTCTTATTTGTGACCAAAGATGACCAAGAAGCCACGCAAGCTATTTCTTCCAATGTACCCAGACCTCCTGGTAAAGCAATGAATGCATCGGCAGAATGGTACATGATTGTTATCCGTTCAGGGATACTCCAGACTTGTATTTCCTTACCCAAGGTAGGTCCACAAAAATCTGTGAATAGTTTTGGCACGATTCCTAGAACTGGACTTCCTCCGGCGTGTGCTGCTGTAGCGACTGCTCCCATTAAACCCGTACTACCGCCTCCATAAATCAACTGGATCTTTTGTTGGGCAAGTATTACTCCAACTCTTATGGCTCCATCAGCGAATATGTTATTTTTCCCTGGATAAGCACCTCCAAAAACACAAATTTTTTTAATGCGTTGGGACGAAGTACTTTCCATTTTTTTTTTCTTTTTTTTTTCGAGTGCCTGAAAGAGAATGAGTACATGGTGTAATATATAGAGGACTGAGTAGTGAATCAGACAAGAGTAATAATGTCGCCGAAAGTGTATCTGACCTGTCAGAAGAAAATGTTAACCTAACAAAAGATTTTTGCGTGATTTCAGGAAGAAAATAAAAAAGAGAAGAAAAATCAACCGTAAAAGTCAAGAGTAATAATGTCGCCGAAAGTGTATTTGACCTGTCAGAAGAAAATGTTAACCTAACAAAAGATTTTTGCGTGATTTCAGGAAGAAAATAAAAAAGAGAAGAAAAATCAACCGTAAAAGACAAATAAAAAAAATGAGAATAATTACACAAATCGAATAACACGTAAATTAAACCGAAATAAAGTTATTGCAAATCAAACCAAAAGCTGAGAAGTCATTTATTGTAGTTGTGATTGTGGCTCACATCTTCCTCTGGTTTTACGTCCAGAAACGGCTTAAACGCCTTCTATGAGTCGAGGATATGCTTCCCATCCAGTTTTCTTACAAACTGGCAAACAGGGTCTTTTAACATCAGATTCCCAAGATGTTGCCATTCCCTTTGGAATTGCGGCCATAAATCAAGAATTTCTCTTTGTACGTCTCCACTAGGATGCGTCTCAAGAGAAAGTTGGATATTACCCAAATTCTCCTTACTCAGTCCATCCTTAATGAATTCAATTTTATCATCTCGATTAGAGGACGGAATCCCAATAGAACGACATTTACCGTTACAAGTCCATCGTGCACATTTGTGGCAATTTGAACTCATGCGCTTTGCTCGTCGCTTCTTTGCAAAAGTGCTTCTACCTGTACCTAGTAAATGCAAAACAGGAAGATATTCATCTTCACGTACCTTGGCTTTAATTATCCAACGTATGTCTCCAGGAATCCCTTTGTGCATAAGCATTCTTAATCTTCAAATCGAATTTGGTAAAGCTTCAGTAAAATATTTCGAGGAAAAGGAGGAAATCGTTTCTGCAATCTTGTGAGAATATCATCCATCCTGAAAAAAAAAATGAAAGAGAAATTGAAAGAGAAATTTATATACAATATCAGTTTTGTGGGTAGCTGATGGAACCGATTTAAATAATCACGGAGTACCGTTATCCGACATTTAACCGGGGTAAAAAAAAATAAAAATTATATTTACATCTAGTTATTTTCAAAACAAGGATCAGAAAGAAAAACAAGATAAAAAAAACTCAAAAACAAAACACTCTAAATAAAATCCTAAATTCTTCCCCCCACACATAATTCTTACATTGTCATTAATGTAATGCTATTATCCCCCAATGCAAGAATTATATGTAAGAGAAAAGAACTATTAAACAAAAGAAACTTATGCAGCCTAAATGAACTTAAAAACAGTAAACACAATTAACAAAGAAACATAAGAAATAAAAATAAAAACAATAAAAATAATAAAATAAAAAGGAAAAGAAAGAGAAAGAGAAAGAGAAAGCAAATCTGAATATGGAAGGTTGGCAATTTCATCTTTAATTGGGCTGCCTTCCCAATTAACACTTGAGTTAGTGTTTTGAATCTAACCAACACCCCTTCTTGGCTTTTTAGGCTTGTCAGGCTCATGCATGAAATTTCCCAAATTTATGCGTTTGAGAGGAAGCTTTCTTTGCACAACAGTGGATGCATTCTCCATTACAAGTATTATTCCATCATCCTTGGTGGTGCATATCTCATCGAGGAATGGTGCATCTTTTGGTACTTGTTGAATGACATCCACAAACAAACTGTTTAAGGTTTCCAGCGTGTCTTGTTCATGTTCATCCTCTTTGAACTTTGCGAATCTACTAGGAAAAGGTGGAGAAGAAAAATTAGTAAAAATTGGAATCTCAAACGTTACCTCAGGTGCCGAAATACTCTTATTTGGATCATTGGCTTCATTATCCTCAAGAATAGAATTCATCTCTAATTTTGTCTCATCCTCATCTTGTTCCTCATTCCTCAAGGTCACAATAGTAGTATTCTCCTTTGGGTTAATCATTGTTTGGGCAGGGAGTTCTTCAGATCTTTGTGCTACCCATCCCACCATACTACTAGTCAATTGGATCATTTGCTTTTCCAAACTCTGGATGCTTGCCCTTGTTTCGTGTTGAAATTTCAATGTATCAGTAACAAGAGAATAGACAAGATCTTCTAAAGAAGTACCTGAGTTTTGAGTCATATGTGGTGGTTGAAAAAGATCTGGTTCTTGGGACCATGATTGATTGAAGCTAGATGGATGAGTGTAAATGGCATAAGGATCTACTTCTTGGTAATTTTTCGAGTAGCCATAATTAGTATGATCCCACCATCCCTCATGGTAAGTGTTTGAGTAATGATCATATTGTTGGTCTTGGAACACTTTATGGCCTTGACATCCTTCCATGGCCAATTGTTGAACTGGGAAGGTGAGATTGGCTTGTTGATTCTCCATGTTCATGTATGCCACCAACTCTTCAAGTGTTAGATTGCTCAATTCCATCGTTTTTTTTTTTTTTTTTTTTTCAAAATTTGATCAGAAAAACCCGTATGTACAAGAAAATAAAACTCATTAGAACTGAAAATAAGAATAAACCAAGTAACAAATAAACTAAAGAAAACAATCCCCGGCAACGGCGCCAAAAATTTGATGCACCCAAAAGAGTGTATCTTATTTAACCTTGCACTAAAAAGATCAATTGTAAGTATAGTAGTTAGCAAGGGTCGAGTCCTCAGGGATTGGGTTTTAGTTTATAAGTTAATAGTTTAAAACTTAAATTCAAGAACAATAAAAGAAAAGGGGTTTTTGAAGCCAGATTTAAACTAAAGTAAATAATAAGAATAAGATGCAAGGCGGTATAACCAGCCAATAAAAATATATATACTAAATTAGGCGGTATAACCAGCCAATAAAAATATATATACTAAATTAGGCGGTATAACCAGCCAATAAAAATAAAACAAAGTTAATATACAAATTAGGCGGTATAACCAGCCAATAAAAATAAATATAAAAAATAAGCAAACTAAAAGTAAGAAAACAAATAAGTAAGAAGAATCAAATATGAAAAATATGGTTAAGGTTTCATTCTCCACCACTAGACATCATTAAGAATCAATTTCAGATCTATCAATATCAACCAACTATCAAAGTTAACAACCGTAGATAACAACAAGCTCTGTTACCCCAATCTTTCCTTAGTTTGTCGTTAAATAGAACAAGCTCTCTATTTAATCTCTAACCATTAAACAACCTAGAATAAGCTCTCTAAATTCAATTTAATGGCAGCTTTATGATGAGAAAGATAGGTTGATCTAAGCAACAAACACATAAGCTCGGATTGTTCAACTTAGGTTATGTTCCACTTTGCAATTATTGAAAACTTGACCATAATCATTAATCACAAATTGCCACTTATGAATAGGAAATCAAGACAATTACACGGATCAAGACTCCTAAACTAGCAATAGATAATTATCAAGATCTATCTAGTTGTACACCTAAATAAATCTAGACAACATCATGAACAATTCTTGTAGAAGAACATAAGCAACTTTGATAGAAAATTAATGATAGATAGAATCTGAAAATCAATCACAAAACATGTCTAGGGCTTTGAAATCACCCTTAACCAAATAGAAGTTTAGCCTAGCATAGGCATTATAAACATAAACATAAAATTAAAGAAAATCTAAGAAGAAAATAAAAGAAAGAAAGAAGAAGAGGAAGAATATTAATTATCCAACCTCTTGCTCTCTCTAAAGAAAAAGAAAACTAGAGAAAAGAAAGAAAACTAGAGAAAAGAAAGAAGAAGAAAACTTAGAGAATTTTATTAAAATGGCTAATATCCTACCTATGTACAATATGATCCTCTACAATCATCCAAGGCCCTCTATTTATACACATTTTGGAAGGCTAAATGACAAGAGACAAGCTTTACAAATTTCAAAGGTAGGTATAATAGGTGGGTGAATTTTTCTAACAATTTTCGTCATATTGTATGACAATTTTGATCAGCCAACTTGATGGTCGATTTCGTCAATGTTGGAGGCCTGATCTGATCACATGGTCTTCTAGAAAAAGGTTCCCCTATCAGTTACGGATCCATAGCCATTGGAATCAGCTCATTTGATGATGTGGATAAGCAGATATGGGCAAAATACGAAAACAGGTCAGCACAGACGTCATTGCACATCAGCCAACTTGATGGTCGATTTCGCTAGGGAAAACGACTCCGTTTCAAGAAGTATAAAACATGAAAAAGATAGATATGCCTCTTAGCTTTGCACGGCTACAAATTTCAGCCTTATTGCTTCAGTGAAACTCCAGATATAGCTGATATGGCAAAATGTGTCGGAACTGGAACTGAACTGGATTTGCCCTTAATTCTAGTAATCTGAAATCACTCAAAGAAACTTGTGAAAAACACCAAATTACATAAAAATATAAAAGATCATAAACACAATTAGACTAAACAATAATAACTCGTATTTGACACAAAACAATAATAAAACATAACTAAAAACTATATAATTATACGAGTTATCACCTACCCAAACACCTAATCCTATACCAGCCCTTGCAACAAGGCCTACTTCTAGAAAACGACCATGGGAAAATCAAGAAAGAATTCCAATCTCAATCCCCATCCCTGACCTACTGCCATTACTAATAAAGAATCAGTACCTTACCCCGGTACCTTTGAAAATAGCTCTGAATCCATCAGCGAGGAGTTATGACCCTGACAGCAAGTGTGATTATCACCTAGGGGTAGTTGGGCATTCAACTGAAAAATGCAGACAACTGAAGGAAAGGATTAAAAGTCTTATCCGTAATGATATTTTGACACCGGAGCTTATCAATCAATGGAAGGCCGCTTAGCCCTAAATCAGTTTCTTTTAGGGTTTTAGAGGGAGAATTACTATATTTGAAGGATGTCAATAGGAGCATTTTGATGCATGTAGTTTCAGATCTTATGATGAAAACACTTGTCTCATGTTGACATTCATATAAATTAAATGAATTTTGAATTTAAATGCTTTGTGTTTGTTGTGTTTTAACAATAATTTGAATTTGCAAAAACAAGCATTAAGAAAGTTTTAATAGTAGACAGTCTCGAGAATATTGTTGATCATTGTTAGAAATGACCCAACACCATCCCCCTCTTTTTTGGGCTTCTCTATACCTAAACCTTGAATCAAGAACACTTGAAAGACCTAATGCTTCAAGGAATATGAATGATTGAACTTCAAAAAAAAAAAAAAGAGAAGCATTGTCATTGCAGAATAAGCAAGGATGTAAATCCTAGTCTAGGCTATGAACAAAGGAACGAACTTTTTGAAAATTTTCGAATTCCTTGAAATTCAAACAAATGAGACATTCTTTCAAGAATCTAGATTTTAGTAATTTGATCTGTGTCAAGGTTGTGCCAAAACCATTCATGTCATTTTCAATAAACCACAAAACACTAATTGCCCAAACATCACTTCATGATTGACACCTTGGGGCACAATGATTAAACTAGATTATCCCTTGTCCCAGAGAAAACCCATTTTTTTGGGACATTATTTCCTTGTCTCTTCAAAGAACTCAGATTTGAAATTCAGCCTTTTCAGTACAGACTTAGACTTGCTATGTTCCTCGTTGATACAAATTCTCATGGTTAATCAAACTGGGGCATCATATGTGGAAATGATGGATACATGGTGAATAAGGATGGACTAACCATGAATCATTGGGGCATGCGATGAAAAATGAAAACATTTTTGTAATATCAAGCATATGAGAATTCGGATGATTCCAAAGTGCAAAATGAAATTTTGATTATCTATTTCCCCTGGGGATTGCTTTTCAATGTGAATATTTGTGCTTGACATGAGAAATGGCCATCTGTCATATCCCCTTCGCACAAAAAGAAATTATCCATAGTCACCCTTTTTGAGCCAAAAGAATTCTTTCTTCTTTGAACCCTGATCAAGGATCACCCTCTACGCTAGGGGGCAAATGCAAGGAAAGATCTTTTTAAAGATCATTGAGAAATGAGTCCTAGCTCAAAGACAGATGCAAAGCAAATGGAGCCCCGAATAAAGACGGGCTCTCTCCGTTGAAAAAAAGGGGGCAAAATGAAAGCAAAAAAAAATGTGTGAAAGACATGGCAAATTGAAAGCCAAAAGCAAGGAAGAAAAAGAGCAAAGTCAAAAGAAAAGAAATGTCCAAGAAGGGACAAATGCTTCAAAGAGAATCCTCCTCAAAGAAAGGATCCTTGATCTGATTACCCTCAAACACATATTTTGGGCCTATTTATCCTTTCTTTCTGAACCCTGAGCCATGGCCTACATTACATGCTTTAAAAGTCCATTTTGATCAAGCATGAATATTTAATTTGAAGGTTATCCTCAGATTTTATCTCATCTCATCAAATTCTCACTTCACTAAGGAAGAATTTAGAATTCTCAAAGTGTATGGTAGAACAAAAAAGACACCAAAAAAAAAAAAGAGAAAAATTGGAAAGAATGGGACTCTAGGGCGAAAACCCAAAAATGGGCGTCTAGAGTAAATTTGGAAATTTTTGATGCCATCGATGATAGTGCCGATACCACAAAAGAAAAGATCTTATTAAAGGAGTGGTCATCGAGGAATATTTAAGAATTCTTGAACCTCCCAAATTGTCAAATCTCATTCAGAGGATTGTCTTAAAAAACTGAAACTCTTTTTTTCCTCCAAGATTAAACTTTTCGGTTTAAACATCCCGGCCAATCTTGATGCTTGTCAAAATGCCTTGATATGAAAACTAAAAGTATGTTGAATTTGCTTGGTTCTCAATGAATTCATGATTTATAAAACCTGTTCCATTTGTGAGCCTAGAAAGGATATACAATTTTTGTCATGAAGTTTTCCTGGAAAAGCCAGAATCTTGTTATACTAAGCCTTGCCAATCCTAGTTGAAAAAACCCAAATTGACACTTTAGGAAATTTCTAACAATGATCATCAGTCTTCAAAAGATTTATACATCACACATTGTGGGGTTAATATTTTTTTGTTCAGAAGTTTTCAAGATGCGAAAACAAATAAAGAAATTTTTTCGAAATACCCATTTTGATGTTGACATGAGACAAGGATTTTTCTAACCCAAAGGTATGAACTGCCAGAACAGGTCCTGACTTCCAGATATGAGAAGAAGAAATAGAACCCAGTTCAGGTCTCTGTTGATGAAAGTTTGAAAACTGTTGGGGCAAAGAGAATAGCCAAAATGAATTGAAGATATACTCTGATTTGAAGAGGAAAAATGAATTTGAAAGGCTAAGCCAAAGTCTAGAAAAACAACTGGGGCATTTACATCACTCATGAGCACTCATCTCTTTATCGAGCTTTTGCATCTACATAGTGTCGGCAAGCATTTGCATCATTCATGGGTATTTGCATTGGCATTATTCGATAAGCATCTGCATTTTACCTTTACATTTACATTCTTTATGGAATTCACATTTTCGTTATCTCAAGCAATTGCATCATTTCTAGAATCATTGCATTTTCATTATTGTGTGATAATCATAAACCATTTACATGAACACAATTAGTAAGTGCATCTGCATCAAGAAAATTTGCATCAATCTAAGTTATTTGAATCTACATCAAGAAGCATTTGCATCAATCTAAGTTATTTACATTTGCACCAGTCTAAGTCATTTGTATCTTATTCAGCATCTGTATCTGCATCAAAAAGCATTCGCATCCTCTCAAAATCTTTAGGTTAATTTTCAAAAATTCTTCAAGACCATTTTTAAGACCTCTGGCACCATTCTTAAGACCTCCGGGCATAATTTTTTCAAATCACGGGTAAGGCCTACGGGCACCATTTTTAAGACCTCCGAGCACCATTCTTAAGACCTCCAGGCATAACTTTGTTTTTCAAATCACGGGTAAGGCTTACTGGCACCATTTTTAAGACCTCCGGGCACCATTCTTAAGACCTCCGGGCATAATTTTTTCAAATCACGGGTAAGGCCTACGGGCACCATTTTAAAGACCTCCGGGCACCATTCTTAAGATCTCTGGGTCATAATTTTTTCAAATCACGGGTAAGGCCTACGAGCACTATTTTTAAGACCTCCGGGCACCATTCTTAAGACCTCCGGGCATAACTTTTTTTTTCAAATCACAGGTAAGGCCTACGGGCACTATTTTTAAGACCTCCGGGCACCATTCTTAAGACCTCCGGCATAATTTTTTCAAATCATGGGTAACGCCTACGGGCACCATTTTTAAGACCTCCGGGCACCATTCTTAAGACCTCCGGGCATAATTTTTTCAAATCACGGCTAAGGCCTACGGGCACCATTTTTAAGACCTCCGGGCACCATTCTTAAGACCTTAGGGCATAATTTTTTCAAATCACGGGTAAGGCCTACGGGCACCATTTTTAAGACCTCCAGGCACCATTCTTAAGACCTCCAGGCACCATTCTTAAGACCTCCGGGCATAATTTTTCCAAATCACGGGTAAGGCCTACGGGCACCATTTTTAAGACCTCCGGGCACCATTCTTAAGACCTCCGGGCATAATTTTTTTCAAATCACGGGTAAGGTCTACGGGCACCATTCTTAAGACCTCCAGGCACCATTTTTAAGACCTCCGGGCACCATTTTAAAGACCTTCGGGCACCAGTTTGGGCACTATGCAAATCGAATTCATTTCCTTAAGACGGGTCGAGCCTTGATTAGTCAGGGAATTCAATTTAAGGACAAAATCTTCAATTTACTGTTTTACAAAAAAAAATATGAAAAAACTGAAAAAATGAAAAAAGAAAAAAGAAAAAATGAAAGAAAAATGAAAAATAGAAAATAGAAAATGGAAAACAATTTTGAAAAATTAATAGAAGAATGAAGAAGAAACATACCCTTTCCCTTTCCTTCACATGTGATTTCACTGACCGTACAAAATTAGTGTTTGTTTATCTTTGCCTGATTCCTGATTCTCAACAATAGCCAAAGAGGGGCAGTTGTAGACACTAATTTTGTCCGGACCACTAAAACAGGTATGTTTTCTTCTTAAATTGAGGTTTTCGAATGTAAAAAGATTTTTTTTCATCCTACAGGTGGTACTCCAAGACTTAGTTTAAGAGGGCGAGCATAAAAAGTCAAACTTGAAAAAAGACAACCCCGAAAAAGTCAACCCCAGAAAGTCAACTACTGAAAAATTCAACCCACTTTCAAAATCAAGATTTTAAGTTCAATTGAAAAATGCCGAAAGAATTTTGATAATCCAAGGTCTACATTGAAAGATATGGAGTTCGAAAGTTGGGATTTGGAGATTCAATATAAAGGAAACCCTAATCCGAGAAATTTGGGAAAAAATGCTTAAACGATCAAATTGGTCGAAAATTGAAGGTTCCAAATGAAAGATAAGCACTGACTACAGGTAATGGAGAAGTCACTTGCAAGAAAAATCGAAAGAAAAGTCAATCCGAGAGAAAACCGAGAATTAGGGTTTTTAGTGGATTTCGGTGAAATCGGGAATAATCACAGAAATGGCCCGACTTGGAAAGACCAAAGCCCCCAATAGATGAGGAATGTTTAAAAAAGGATAGCCCAAGGCTCAGTTTGAAGAAAATCTGAAAATCGGACTTGTTTTAAGCAAAACCAGGTTTCAGAGGCAAAAGGGCAAAATTGGAAAATTTGGGAAAAATAGCAAATGGACTTTGAAAATTTTGAAAATTTTCAAATCTCATTTTTAAATCATTTGAAAGAGATTGGCGAAAGAAAATCTTGATTCAGAGTTCGTTTGCAAAATGGCCAAATCCTAGGCTTCTTATATAGTAATTCAAAAAGGAAAATCCCGAAAAAATAGAAAATGAGCTCCAAATCTTCTGAAATTTTGCAAATATCATTTTTAAATTATTTGGAAGAGATTGACGAAATAAAATCTTGATTCAGAGTTCATTTGCAAAATGGCCAAATCCCGAAAAAAAATAGCAAATGAGCTCCAAATCTTCTGAAATTTTGCAAATCTCATTTTTAAATTATTTGGAAGAGATTGGCAGAAGAAAATATTGATTCGGAGTTCGTTTGCAAAATGGCCAAATCCCGGGCTTCTTATGTAGTAATTCAAAAAGAAAAATCTCAGAAAAATAGCAAATGAGCTCCAAATCTTCTAAAATTTTGAAAATATCATTTTTAAATTATTTGGAAGATATTGGTGAAAGAAAATCTTGATTCGGAGTTCGTTTGCAAAATGGCCAAATCTTGGGCCTCCTATGTAGTAATTCAAGCCGATAAATCCCGAAAAAATACCAAATGAGCTCCAAAAATTATGAAAACTTCCAGATCACACTTTTAAATTATTTGGAAGATATTGGTGAAGAAAAATCTTGGTTTGGAGCTCGTTTAAAAAATGGTAAAATGTGGGGGCATAAAAGGGCATTTTTAGAAGAAAAAATCCAAATAAATAACAAACGGACTTGGATAATTTTGAAAACTTTCAGAACTCAATATTTTATTATTTTGGAAGTATTAAAAAAAAGAAAAATTGAATTTGGAGTCCGTTTGATATTTATTTGCATTCGGGGGGCAAATCGGTCATTTCACCCAAGCAACCGAAAAGGGCTACTTTCGGCATTTCAAAAAATTAGAGTTGGGCTGGAAAAGAGAAGTGCTGGCCTGCCAAGGCCCAAAGGAAGGAGGAAGCTTCTGATTTTTCAATCAAATGGCCAAGAATTAAGAGTTAGTTAGAGATTCTCTTTGATCAAGCCATGGTGATTAAGCCACATAGGCCAAGAGAGATGTCAACATTATTCTTGAACAACTATAATTTGGGACAGATGAGATGCTAATCTAAGGGTGATAATTTCATGATTTTTCACCTTGAATTATTAGCCATTTGATGGAAAATTGGTTACAAAAAAAATGACAACATCCTTGAGAATATTAGGGGGATTCGGCCAGCTCTATTTGGGGGTTCAGAATTTGCATTTTCAGACTTTATTTTGGCTGAATTCTCTTAGTTTTTCTTAGTTTTTCTCTCCTTGGTTGAAAGCAAAAAAGAAAAGTTTAGAAAAGATAGGAAAGTTTGAACAGATAAAGCTTGAAATATAGCTTCTTCAGCACCAACTCTTGCACTTTCTTGATTTTCCATTCTTGTTTTTGCTATGTTGATTACTATTTGGTGAGTTTCCATTTTAAATAAATGTTTTTTTTATTGTTATTCTTAAGTTCTTCCTTCATCTCTTTCTTAAATATATTTTTTACAATTTTTTTTATAATATACTCACCATGGCCGAATGGCCTACATTATTCATTTAAGTTGCTGTTTTGATTTATTTTATCATATTGTTTATGTTATTTTCTTTGATCTTATTGTTTTAAATGTTATTTTACTTCATATTCTTGAGTTATATTTTAATTTGGTTGCTTTGTTTGTTACCATTTATGATTTAAATACCATGTTCTTGCATTTTTAATTTTCTGTTTTCATGATGTTTAAATTTGAGCATGTTTTAGATTTAGTATATCAAGTGTTTGTGAAAATGCTTGTGTGGTTTTTGCATGATTTGAGTTTTATATCTTAGTTGAGTATGTTTTAGATTTAGTATATTAAGTGTTTGTGAAAATGCTTGTGTGATTTTTGCATGATTTGAGTGTTATATTTTAGTTGAGCATGTTAGTATACCAAGTGTTTGTGAAAATGCCATGCTTGTTGGAGCTTGAGGCCATTTGGCTATTCCTTGTGTTATGCATTGTGTGTTGCATTTTTGCCATGTTAGTTGGTAGGTTTTTGCATTTGCATGACATTTGATTTAGTTTTGCATGTTAGTATATCAAGTGTTTGTGAAAATGCCATGTTTGCTAGTTACATTATTCCATTCGGCCACTCTTGGAATCTTTGCATTGTATGTGCATTTTTTGCTATGATTAGTTGATAGGTTAGCATTTGCATGATATTTGATTGAGTTTTTGGTTTAAGCATGCTTTGTGTTTGTGAAAATGCCATGCATATTTTAGTTATTAAGTTAGGTTTATTTGCCATGCATGTTCATGCATTTTAGGTCTAGGTTGCATTAAATGCCATGCAAGTTCATTTAGGTCTAGGTCACTATATGAATGCCATGCATTTTTTCATGACATTTAGGTTTAAACTTATGCATTTCATGCATTATATTTGTTGTATTGTTTCATGCATTTCATTGTTCATGCCACTTGAATAATGACTTGAGCCAATTAATGGTTTAAAGTCATGCTCTCTTGAGCATACTTGTGGGAAATTAAGTTTTGTCAAATTGATTATTCTACCTTTGTGATTTTTTTACTTAGCCCATTTTTATCTAACTTTCAAAAAGTTCTAGCTACTGTTTGTGAGTCATTTTATGAGTCTTAAATATTTTTACTTTGATTTTTAAATGATTTTATCAATGGCAAAAAATGTGTTTTGACAAAACAGTTTTTTCACCCAGTACTCCTACATTTCCAATTTTTCTGGGAATTCATCTTTAATCAGAAAATTAAGTCGATTTTTGCTCGTGTAATTTTACATGTCCTGAGTCTCCAGTATTTTTTTCAGAATTGTTTGAAATTATAAAAGTAGGATAAAAAAACATGACTTAAAAATGGACAGTGGAGTCAGAATTGAATTTAAAGAAAAATCATTTTTCTGTTTTGGTTAAGTTACTTAGAGGGAGCTGATTAGGAGGGTTAGCTACTGACTTAGTGTAGTTTCTAAGCCTTTTTAAACTCTAAAATGATTTTTTAACTCTCAGGTTAAGGGTAGTCAAGTCCGTGAATTTAAACTTAGGAAATTAGAGCCATTTTAAAAAAATTAGCCCAGTTTTTATTTTTAATTCAAGCTTTTCAAAATTGTTTTCAAACAATCACAAAGTATTTTGGTTTTAGAATATTTAATTTGACATATTTTCCTAAGGTAGCCGGATATCTTTTTAGATATACGGATTTCCTTAATTAAAGGAAAAAATACATTTCATGCATTGCATTTTCCATATTCATGCATTTTATATAATATGTGATTCTTGCTATGATAATTTCTATAATATTGTTATGATTTTGAGTTATGTTATATTGTTCATTATATGATTTGGAATATTTCATGATATCCTATGCTTTTTATTTAGTTATTTTTTTTTGTCATATTATTTAGCATATACTATGTTCATGCATTATTATTTTCATTTTTATTTTCATGCATATTATATGATAGCATTATTTCATATTCCATCTCATTTAATTTATATGCCATATCATTCATGTTTGCCATGTCATTTAAATTGTTTCATTTCATATAGAATATGTTATGTTACTTAGGTTATTTATTTCATTTAGAAAATATCATGTTACTTAGGTTATTTCATTTCATATAGAATATGTTATGTTACTTAGATTATTTTATTTCATTTAGAATATATCATATGACTTAGGATATTGCATCTCATATAGAATATATTATGTTACCTAGGTCATTTTATTTTATTTATAATATGTCATATAACTTAGGATATTTCATTTCAGTTTAGAATATGCTAAGGCATTTATTTCATTTCATTTAGAATATGCTAAGGCATTTAAATTATATCATATCATTTAGGAAGCATTATATTATTTAGATTTTGCTATGTCATTTTATTTTTGTCATGCATATACATATTCATATCTTTTAAAATGTTTTCAAAAGGATAATGATTTTTCAATAAAAAATAAAGATATTCTCGAGTTAAAATAATTCATGAGTACTCTATCGGATTTGCTGGAGGGAATATCATCAATTATCATTAATAAAGGAATATCTTTCTTTCAAAAAACGAGAATGATTCGGAAAGTTTTCCAAAATAATAAAAATTTCTATATTTTGCCACGTTTGTTGGGGAATATAGGAAAATTTTGAATTTATAAATTCCGGATCATTTTCAATAAAAAAAATGGAATTATTTTTCTTTAAATTAGGAATTAACTTGAAATACTAATTTAAAACCGATTTTTATCGAGACTTGAGATAATACACGATTAATAAGGTACCAATTTATACGGGCGTTGTGGGGGTGCTAATCTTTCCCCGCACGTAACCGACTCCCAAACTCGTTTCTTTGATTTCTCTGGTTTAAACACAGACTTGAAATTGGTTTTAAAAATGTTTTAATTAATTTTTAAAATATTTTTTAAAACCGGTTTTAATAGGTGGCCGATCACACCTAGCTAAAAAAGATTGGTGGCGACTCCATGTATTTTTCAAGGTCATTTTCAAAACCTTCATTTTTCTAGAGGAATTAAGTTGACTTTTCCTCGACTTTTTTAATGTCACGCTTAACGAATAATAAAGTTTTGCGATGAGACTCATTATTTTTTAGGTTGCACCTTGGGCGTTTTTGGACCAACTCCGATTCAATATATGATAAAGGTCCAAAAAAAGAAAATCTGAAAATCAGACTTGTTTTAAGCAAAACCGGGGTTCAAAGGCAAAAGGGCAAAATTGAAAAATTTGGGAAAAATACCAAATGAACTCCAAAATTTTTGAAAATTTGTAGATCTCATTCTTAAATAATTTGGAAGAGATTGGCGAAGAAAAATTCGGATTCGGAGTTCGTTTGTAAAATGGCAAATCCTGGGCCCACTCTACTGAAACTCAAGAAGATAAATGCCGAAAAAATAGCAAATGAGTTCCAAAAGTTCTAAAACTTAGCAGATCTCATTCTTAAATTATTTGGAAGATATTGGCGAATAAGAATCTGGATTCGGAGTTCGTTTGCAAAATGGCAAATCCGAGGCCCACTATGCAAAAATTGAGATAGATAAATCCCGAAAAAATGGCAAATGAGCTCGAAAAATTCTGAAAATCTCTAGATTTCACTTTTAAATTATTTGGAAGAGATTGGTGAATAAAAATATGGATTCAGAGCTTGTTTAAAAATGGTAAAAGTTCGGGTGCACAAAAAGGCAATTTTGGAAGAAAAAAATCCAAAAAAATAGCAAATGGGCTCGGAAAACTGTTGAAACTTCCAGAATTCAATTTTTTATTATTTTGGAAGTATTGAAAAAAGAAAAATTGAATTTGGAGTCTGTTTTCTATTTATTTAGGTTCGGGGGTCAAAAAGGTCATTTTACCGAAGAAACCGAAAAAGGCTTTTTCTTGCAATAAAAAAATGAAGTATGGGCTGGGAATGTGAAGGGGCAGCCGGCCAAGGCCCATGGAGGAGTGGATATTTTCTGATTTTTTCATCTAAGGGCCAAGAGAGAAGCGGGAGGTAGTTACTTTTCTTGATCAAGCCTTTGAATTTGCAACACATGGACCAATGGATGGAGAGGGTTAATGTCATATTTATGACATCCTATTTATGATATTATCTTCATGACATCATATTTAAGAGCTGATTATTCCAATCAAAGGGTGAGAATTCTACATAGAAAGCATCTTGGATTGAGGGTCATTGGATCAAAATTGGTGTAAAAATTGACAACTTTTCCTACACTCTATAGACCATTTGGCCACTACCATTTCAAAGGGGCGGTCTCTTAATTTTTTATCTTCTTCTTGGTTGAATACTCTCTATTTTTAAAAAGCAAATAGAAAGTTTAGAAAGGCAAAGAAAGTAAGAAGAGGAAAAGCTTGCAATATAGCTTTTAGAGGTAGCTAAAAGCACCATACTCTTGCACTTTTTTTTTTTTGTATTTCCATCCTTGATTTGCTATTTTCATATGATATTTGGTGAGTTTCTATTGATTTTAGTTTTAAAATAAGTGTTTTTAAGTTTTCTCTTCAAGTTCTTCTTTGATACTTTCTTGAAAAATTTTGAAAACAATTTTTTTTACTTGATTTCTAGAGGTAGCCGAATGGGCAATTTTTGTTTCATGGTTGGTTTTTGATTTTTATTTCATGTTGTTTGTGAGGTCTAGCATGTTTTGATGTTCTACATTTTTCTAAAAATAACAAAAACATGGAGCTTGTGGTGATCATTTTACTTACCTTTATTTTTTATTTTATCATCTTGTTTTCATGTTTACTTACCTTGTCTACCATTTTTAATTTTCTATTTTCAACATGTTTGAGTTGTTCATGATTTTCATTTTACTATACTATGTGTTTGTGAAAATGTCTAGTCTTGTTCATGCCTTTACTTCATGTTTGCATGGTTTAGCATGTTTCTTTTAGCCTTGCATTTTACTATGTCATGTGTTTGTGAAAATGCCATGCTAGGATTCCATCATATTGTCATCATGTCCATTCGGCTACCCTCCATTTACATGCTTTGTGTGTGCATTTTAATCTTGTTAGTTGACATGTTTGCATCTCCATGCTATGTTTTGTGTATTTTGATTTAGAATGCTATGTGTTTGTGTTATTGCCATGCATTTTTTAGGTCTAGGTTTCATTTGTATTACCATGCATTTCATGCATGATTAGACCTAGGTTGCATTTATTGCCATGCAAGTTCATGTTAGGTCTAGGCCATATTCTTTATGCCATGCATTTTACATGTCATTTAGGTATTAAATCATGCATTTCATGTATTCAATTTGTTGTATGTTCATGCATCTCATGTCATACCACTTGATTTATGACTTAGGCCAATTAATGGCTCAAAGTCATGCTCACTTGAGCATACTTGTGGAAAATTAGTGAGTTGTCAAATTGATTATTCTACCTTTGTGATTTTTTTTACTTAGCCAATTTTTGTCCAAATTTTTAGAAGTTTTAGCTACTGTTTGTGGATCTTTAGGAGAGTCTCCAACATTTTTACTTTGATTTTTAAATGATTTTATCAAAAGCAAAAAAATGTGTTTTGGCAAAACAGTTTTCACCAAATATTCTGACTTTCCATATTTTTCTGGGAAGTTATCTTTAATCAGAAAATTAAGTCAGTTTTTTCTTGTGTAGTTTTACATGTTCTAAGTTTTCAATATTTTTTATATTTTTTTGAAATTTTAAAAATAGGTTAAAAAATCGTGATTTAAAACTGGACAGTAGAGTCAGATTTGAATTTGAGGGAAAATTATTTTTCTGTTTTGGGTAAGTTGCTTAGAGGGGGCTGATTAGGAACTTTAGCTACTGTCTTAGGGTGGTTTCTAAGCCATTTTAAACTTTAAAAGTGATTTTATAAAGCTCGGGTTAAGGGTGGTCAAGTCCGGGATTTAAAAATTAGGAAATTAGAGCTATTTTAAAAGGATAATTCGGCTATGGCTCATTTTCATCCAAGAATTTTCAAATTTGTTCTCAAACCAATTACAAAGTATTTTTGATTTTAGAGAATTTAATTTGATGTCTTTTCCTAAAGTAGCCGGATATCTTTTTAGGTATACGGATTTCCTTATTTAAAGGAAAAATTACACTTTCATGCATTGCATTTTCCATGTTCATGCATATTATATAATATGTGATTTTTGCTATGATAATTTCTATGGTATTGTTATTATTTTGATTTATATTTTATGATGTTATATTATTTGTCACATGGTTTTGAATATTTCATGCTATCCTATGCTTTTTATTTAGGCATTCATTTTTTTCACATCATTTACCATATACTATGTTCATGCATTATTATTTTTATTTTCATGCATATTTCATGATAACATTATTTTATGTTTCACATCATTTCATGTCACTTAGATCATATTCCTTGTCATATAGATTATATTATTTAAAATATGCCATCTCATTTAAATTTGCTATGTCATTTAAATCATATCATTTCATTTAGAATATATCATGTTACTTGGGATATTTCATTTCATTTAGAATATATCATGTTACTTAGGATATTTCATTTCATTTAGAATATAGTATGTCACTTAGGTTATCACATTTCACTTAGAAAATTTTATGATACTTAGGATATTTCATTTCATTTAGAATATATTATGATATCTAGGTTGTTCATATCATTTAGATTATATTATGTGACACATATTCATATTCATTTTTAATTTTTTTTTTTTAAAGTTAATGATTTTAAATAAAACAAAGTTATTCCCGAATTAAAATAATACATGTGTTCTCTTCCGGGTTGTCGGGGAGGATATCATCAATTAACATTAATAACGGAATATCTTTCTTAAAACGAGAATAATTTTAAAAATTTTCTAAATAAATAAAATTTTCTATATTTTGCCAAATTTTTGGGGAATATAGGAAAAATTTTGAATTAATAAATTCCGAATCATTTTCAATTAAAAATGGAATTATTTTTCTTAAAATTAGGAATTAATTTGAAATACCAAATTTAAAACCGACTTTTTACCGAGACTTGAGATAACACGATTAATAAGGTACCGTTTTGTACGGGCGTTGTGGGGGTGCTAATCCTTCCTCGCACGTAACCGAGTCCCGAACCCGCTTCTTTGATTTTCTCTGGTTTAAAACGCGGACTTGAAATTGGTTTTAAGAATGTTTTAATTAATTTTAAAATGTTTTACAAAATCGATTTTAATAGGTGGCCGATCACACATAGCCAAAAAAGATTGGTGGTGACTCCATGTCTTTTTCAAGGTCATTGATAACTCGTATAATTATATAGTTTTTAGTTATGTTTTATTATTGTTTTGTGTCAAATACGAGTTATTATTGTTTAGTCTAATTGTGTTTATGATCTTTTATATTTTTATGTATTTTGGTGTTTTTCACAAGTTTCTTTGAGTGATTTCAGATTACTAGAATTAAGGGCAAATCCAGTTCAGTTCCAGTTCCAACACCTTTTGCCATATCAGCTATATCTCGAGTTTCACTGAAGCAATAAGGCTGAAATTTGTAGCCATGCAAAGCTAAGAGGCATATCTATCTTTTTCATGTTTTACACTTCTTGAAACGGAGTCGTTTTCCCTAGCGAAATCGACCATCAAGTTGGCTGATGTGCAATGACATCTGTGCTGACCTGTTTTCGTATTATGCTCATATCTTCTTATCCACATCAGAAAATGAGCTGATTCCAACGGCTATGGATCAGTAACTGATAGGGTAACAGTTTTCTAGAAGACCATGTGATCAGATAAGGCCTCCAAAATTGACAAAAGCGACCATCAAGTTGGCTGATCAAAATCGTCATATATGACGAAAATTGTTGGAAAATGCACCCACCTATTATACCTACCTTTGAAATTTGTAAAGCTTGTCTCTTGTCATTTAGCCCTCCAAAATGTGTATAAATAGAGGGCCTTGGATGATTGTAAGGGATCATATTGTACATAGGTAGGATATTAGCCATTTTAATAAAATTCTCTAAGTTTTCTTCTTCTTTCTTTTCTCTAGTTTTCTTTCTTTTCTCTAGTTTTCTTTTTCTTTAGAGAGAGCAAGAGGTTGGATAATTAATATTCTTCCTCTTCTTCTTTCTTTCTTTTATTTTCTTCTTAGATTTTCTTTAATTTTACGTTTATGTTTATAATGCCTATGCTAGGCTAAACTTCTATTTGGTTAAGGGTGATTTCAAAGCCCTAGACATGTTTTGTGATTGATTTTCAGATTCTATCTATCATTAATTTTCTATCAAAGTTGCTTATGTTCTTCTACAAGAATTGTTCATGATGTTGTCTTGATTTATTTAGGTGTACAACTAGATAGATCTTGATAATTATCTATTGCTAGTTTAGGAGTCTTGATCCGTGTAATTGTCTTGATTTCCTATTCATAAGTGGCAATTTGTGATTAATGATTATGGTCAAGTTTTCAATAATTGCAAAGTGGAACATAACCTAAGTTGAACAATCCGAGCTTATGTGTTTGTTGCTTAGATCAACCTATCTTTCTCATCATAAAGCTGCCATTAAATTGAATTTAGAGAGCTTATTCTAGGTTGTTTAATGGTTAGAGATTAAATAGAGAGCTTGTTCTATTTAACGACAAACTAAGGAAAGATTGGGGTAACAGAGCTTGTTGTTATCTACGGTTGTTAACTTTGATAGTTGGTTGATATTGATAGATCTGAAATTGATTCTTAATGATGTCTAGTGGTGGAGAATGAAACCTTAACCATATTTTTCATATTTGATTCTTCTTACTTGTTTTCTTACTTTTCTAGTTTGCTTATTTTTAAAAGTATATTTATTTTTATTGGCTGGTTATACCGCCTAATTTGTATATTAACTTTGTTTTATTTTTATTGGCTGGTTATACCGCCTAATTTGTATATTAACTTTGTTATATTTTTATTGGCTGGTTATACCGCCTAATTTAGTATATATATTTTTATTAGCTGGTTATACCGCCTAATTTAGTATATATATTTTTATTGGCTGGTTATACCGCCTTGCATCTTATTCTTATTATTTACTTTAGTTTAAATCTGGCTTCAAAAACCCCTTTTCTTTTATTGTTCTTGAATTTAAGTTTTAAACTATTAACTTATAAACTAAAACCCAATCCCTGAGGACTCGACCCTTGCTAACTACTATACTTACAATTTATCTTTTTAGTGCAAGGTTAAATAAGATACACTCTTTTGGGTGCATCAAATTTTTGGCGCCGTTGCCGGGGATTGTTTTTTTTTTAGTTTATTTGTTACTTGGTTTATTCTTATTTTCAGTTCTAATGAGTTTTATTTTCTTGTACATACGGGTTTTTCTTATCAAATTTTGAAAGAAAAAAAAAAGAAAAAAAAAACGATGGATTTGAGCAATCTAACACTTGAAGAGTTGGTGGCATACATGAACATGGAGAATCAACAAGCCAATCTCACCTCCCCAGTTCAACAATTGGCCATGGGAGGATGTCAAGGCCATCAAGTGTTCCAAGACCAACAGTATGATCATTACTCAAACACTTACCATGAGGGATGGTGGGATCATACTAATTATGGCTACTCGAAAAATTACCAAGAAGTAGATCCTTATGCCAATTACACTCATCCATCTAGATTTAATCAATCATGGTCTCAAGAACCAGATCTTTTTCAGCCACTACATATGACTCAAAACTCAGGTACTTCTTTAGAAGATCTTGTCGATTCTCTTGTTACTAATACTTTGCAATTTCAACAGGAAACAAGGGCAAGTATCCAGAGTTTGGAAAGGCAAATGAGCCTATTGGCTAGTAGTATGGTGGTATGGGTAGCACAAAGATCTGAAGAACTCTCTGCCCAAACGATGATTAACCCAAAGGAGAATGCTACTATTGTGACCTTGAGGAATGAGGAACAAGATGAGGATGAGACAAAATTAGAGATGAATTCTATTCTTGAGGATAATGAAGCCACTGATCCAAATAAGAGTATTTCAGCACCTGAGGTAACGTTTGAGATTCCAATTTTTACTAATGTTTCTTCTCCACCTTTTCCTAGTATATTCGCAAAGTTCAAGGAGGATGAACATGAACAAGACACGCTGGAAACCTTAAACAGTTTGTTTGTGGATGTCATTCAACAAGTACCAAAAGATGCATCATTCCTCGATGAGATATGCACCACCAAGGATGATGGAATAATACTTGTAATGGAGAATACATCCACTGTTGTGCAAAGAAAGCTACCTCTCAAACGCATAAATTTGGGAAATTTCATGTATGAGCCTGACAAGCGTAAAAAGCCAAGAAGGGGTGTTGGTTAGATTCAAAACACTAAATCAAGTGTTAATTGGGAAGGCAGCCCAATTAAAGATGAAATTGCCAACCTTCCATATTCAGATTTGCTTTCTCTTTCTTTTCCTTTTTCTTTTATTATTTTTATTGTTTTTATTTTTATTTCTTATGTTTCTTTGTTAATTGTGTTTACTGTTTTTAAGTTCATTTAGGCTGCATAAGTTTCTTTTGTTTAATAGTTCTTTTCTCTTACATATAATTCTTGCATTGGGGGATAATAGCATTACATTAATGACAATGTAAGAATAATGTGTGGGGGGAAGAATTTAGGATTTTATTTAGAGTGTTTTATTTTTGAGTCTTTTTATGTTGTTTTTCTTTCTGATCCTTGTTTTGAAAATAACTAGATGTAAATATAATTTTTTTAACCCGGTTAAACGGCGGATAACGGTACTCCGTGATTATTTAAGTCGGTTCCATCAGCTACCCAAAAAACTGATATTGTATATAAATTTCTCTTTCAATTTCTCTTTCATTTTTTTTTTCAGGATGGATGATATTCTCACACGATTGCAGAAACGATTTCCTCCTTTTCCTCAAAATATTTTACTGAAGCTTTACCAAGTTCGATTTGAAAGATTAAGAATGCTTATGCACAAAGGGATTCCTGGAGACATACGTTGGATAATTGAAGCCAAGGTACGTGAAGATGAATATCTTCCTGTTTTGCATTTACCAGGTACAGGTAGAAGCACTTTTGCAAAGAAGCGACGAGCAAAGCGCATGAGTTCAAACTGCCACAAATGTGCACGATGGACGTGTAACGGTAAATGTCGTTCTATTGGGATTCCGTCCTCTAATCGAGATGATAAAATTGAATTCATTAAGGATGGACTGAGTAAGGAGAATTTGGGTAATATCCAACTTTCTCTTGAGACGTATCCTAGTGGAGACGTACAAAGAGAAATTCTAGATTTATGGCCGCAATTCCAAAGGGAATGGCAACATCTTGGGAATCTGATGTTAAAAGACCCTGTTTGCCAGCTTGTAAGAAAACTGGATGGGAAGCATATCCTCGACTCATAGAAGGCGTTTAAGCCGTTTCTGGACGTAAAACCAGAGGAAGATGTGAGCCACAATCACAACTACAATAAATGACTTCTCAGCTTTTGGTTTAATTTGCAATAACTTTATTTTGGGTTAATTTACGTGTTGTTCGATTTGTGTAACTATTCTCGTTTTTTTTTATTTGTCTTTTACGGTTGATTTTTTCTTCTCTTTTTGATTTTCTTCCTGAAATCACGCAAAAATCTTTTGTTAGGTTAACATTTTCTTCTGACAGGTCAGATACACTTTCGGCGACATTATTACTCTTGTCTGATTCACTACTGAGTCCTCTATATATTACACCATGTACTCATTCTCTTTCAGGCACTCGAAAAAAAAAATGGAAAGTACTTCATCCCAGCGCATTAAAAAAATTTGTGTCTTTGGAGGTGCTTATCCAGGAAAAAATAACATATTCGCTGATGAAGCCATAAGAGTTGGAGTAATACTTGCCCAACAAAAGATCCACTTGATTTATGGAGGCGGTAGTACTGGTTTAATGGGAGCAGTCGCTACAGCAGCACACGCCGGAGGAAGTCCAGTTCTAGGAATCGTGCCAAAACTATTCACAAGTTTTTGTGGACCTACCGTGGGTAAGGAAATACAAGTCTGGAGTGTCCCTGAACGGATAACAATCATGTACCATTCTGCCGATGCATTCATTGCTTTACCAGGAGGTCTGGGTACATTGGAAGAAATAGCTTGCGTGGCTTCTTGGTCATCTTTGGTCACAAATAAGAAACCCATTGGTTTGCTTAATATTAATGGTTATTTTAGTAATTTGCTTTTATATTTAGATAATGCTGTGGATAATGGATTCATGTTTTCAGAGGCAAGGAGAACCATAATTTCTGCTACAACCATTGAAGATTTACTTAAAAAGCTCCAAGCTTATGAGTGTTTATCTGATACGGTTGTTTCGCAAACGCTCGGAAAAAGAAAAAGAGATATGGACGAGCAAGGAGTGGATTGCACTTTGTCTTTGTGACATTATCTAACATTTTGCTTGTTGTGTCTCAGTTATAATAAGTGGTTAGCAACCTCTGCAGGTAATATCTCCTAAATTCTACCTTTAAAATTTGACATTGGGGACAATGTCATATTTTAGTAGGGGGTAAGGGACATATTTTGCTAATTTAAAAAAAAAAAAATTTAAGAAGTATTCATTCTGAACAAGGTCTGAGTAAGGGAGACTTGAGACATACCTTGTCAGTTTGATTTCTTCTTTTCAAAAAAAAAAAAAAAAAGAAAAAGAGTTTGTTGTGTTTTAAGCAATTTAGAAGTATTCATTCTGAACAAGGTCTGAGTAAGGGAGACTTGAGACATACCTTGTCAGTTTGATTTTAATCTTTTTATGTTTACTTGTTAATTTTTGTTTAGTATTTTAGGATTATTTAGGTTGCATGGTTTTGTTTTGTTTTGAGTCTTAGTTGTTCCTATTCTTATGTTATTAGTTCTTTTCTCTTACACATGATTCTTTCATTTGAGTTAATATACTTACATTGAGGACAATGTAAGAATTAAGTGTGGGGGGGAATGATTTAGGATTTCTTTTATTTTTGTCTACTATTTTTTTTTCTTTATTATTATTATTATTATTTTTTTGTGAGTTTTAGTTCCTTTTTAATACAATGATGAGATATGAATTGCATAAGTCTAAAACAGATTTATTAGTGAGAAGATTTTCATGAGAATTGAGCTTGATGTCAACCTTTTTATGAGCCAATGTTAATATAATATGTTGATTGAGAAAGAAGCATGTTTAGACTTAATCTGACTTGTATAATCATCCTTGTGAGTTTTTTAGCCTATAATGATTGATGCATTATACAAATCAATCTAATTTCTTTCTTGAGTGCTCTTATGATTACATGATTCTCTAGAACTTGCTTTAAACCGTTTGAGACTATATTGATACATGTGACAACATGAATATGATAGAGGCATTAGGATTTTTAGCCAGGGCCAAACAGCCATCCCTTATTGATGTTCCAAGAGAACACACCCTTAGTGAACCAATTTGAGCCTACATTGAATAAGCTATCTCTTTGGTAACCATAACTTGTCCCTAACCTAAATATACTTATATCTTTACCTTTGTTCCAAAGATGAATTAGCATGTTTTGAGACAAGTTGCAAAGACAAGGGATATTTTTAGTTAAAAATTTGGGTTAGAAACAAGAAATAAGTGTGGGGGGAAAAGAAAAGAAAAGTCAAGAGAAAAAGAAATGGAATACTGGCAAATACATTCCTATGTAAAAAAAAATATATATGAATCATCTCTTGAATTTGTGGAAAAAGAAAAAGATGTTACAAAGTCGTTTAGAATGAAGAAAAGGCCCAACATGAATATCCGGCCTAGGTGACTATGTACTTGTAAAGAGTTTTGAGAAGTTTCTTTGTATGATCTTTTTATGTCTCTAAACTTTATGAACTCTTTGGAACCTTTGTGATATCTTTATCCTTTTGTTCTTCAACCACATTACAAAACCCTTGGCCCCATTACAACCTTGATTAAAGACCTCTTGATTCATGAAGTTGTATGATCTAAATAGTGGAGAATAGGTGGACAAGCAAGAATATGGTAGAACTGTTTTCATGAGATTGATTGAGTGTAAACACTTCACCACTACTTTAAAGAGTGAAAATCATGAGGGTATCCCATGTGAGAAGTTGAGATTAAATTTGAACATGCAATATTTTGATTGAGATATGTTATGCTAATATTGGCTTAACTCAAACAATTTACATTCAAGCATGATTTTTTGTGAAATTCTTTAAGCTATTGATTAGTTTATAAGACTTGTTCAAATATTGTCTCTAATTTGTATTGAAAGGATTAGGAGTAAATATTTTTAGTATATGCAGTTTATTTATATTTTAGTTTTTCAATGTTTGTGGGTATCGTTCTAGTAAACCCTCACGAGACTAAACTCGTCCACTAGGGACACCTAGGGGTTTAAAGGCTTGTGTCACATGCTAAGTGCCACCGTGATTTCCTACGAAAATGGATTAGATTAGATTTTCTTATTTTATTTTTATTGAGTCGTTGCTAGGGACTAGCAACAATCTAAGTGTGGGGGTGTGATAACTCGTATAATTATATAGTTTTTAGTTATGTTTTATTATTGTTTTGTGTCAAATACGAGTTATTATTGTTTAGTCTAATTGTGTTTATGATCTTTTATATTTTTATGTATTTTGGTGTTTTTCACAAGTTTCTTTGAGTGATTTCAGATTACTAGAATTAAGGGCAAATCCAGTTCAGTTCCAGTTCCAACACCTTTTGCCATATCAGCTATATCTCGAGTTTCACTGAAGCAATAAGGCTGAAATTTGTAGCCATGCAAAGCTAAGAGGCATATCTATCTTTTTCATGTTTTACACTTCTTGAAACGGAGTCGTTTTCCCTAGCGAAATCGACCATCAAGTTGGCTGATGTGCAATGACATCTGTGCTGACCTGTTTTCGTATTATGCTCATATCTTCTTATCCACATCAGCAAATGAGCTGATTCCAACGGCTATGGATCAGTAACTGATAGGGTAACATTTTTCTAGAAGACCATGTGATCAGATAAGGCCTCCAAAATTGACAAAAGCGACCATCAAGTTGGCTGATCAAAATCGTCATATATGACGAAAATTGTTGGAAAATGCACCCACCTATTATACCTACCTTTGAAATTTGTAAAGCTTGTCTCTTGTCATTTAGCCCTCCAAAATGTGTATAAATAGAGGGCCTTGGATGATTGTAAGGGATCATATTGTACATAGGTAGGATATTAGCCATTTTAATAAAATTCTCTAAGTTTTCTTCTTCTTTCTTTTCTCTAGTTTTCTTTCTTTTCTCTAGTTTTCTTTTTCTTTAGAGAGAGCAAGAGGTTGGATAATTAATATTCTTCCTCTTCTTCTTTCTTTCTTTTATTTTCTTCTTAGATTTTCTTTAATTTTACGTTTATGTTTATAATGCCTATGCTAGGCTAAACTTCTATTTGGTTAAGGGTGATTTCAAAGCCCTAGACATGTTTTGTGATTGATTTTCAGATTCTATCTATCATTAATTTTCTATCAAAGTTGCTTATGTTCTTCTACAAGAATTGTTCATGATGTTGTCTTGATTTATTTAGGTGTACAACTAGATAGATCTTGATAATTATCTATTGCTAGTTTAGGAGTCTTGATCCGTGTAATTGTCTTGATTTCCTATTCATAAGTGGCAATTTGTGATTAATGATTATGGTCAAGTTTTCAATAATTGCAAAGTGGAACATAACCTAAGTTGAACAATCCGAGCTTATGTGTTTGTTGCTTAGATCAACCTATCTTTCTCATCATAAAGCTGCCATTAAATTGAATTTAGAGAGCTTATTCTAGGTTGTTTAATGGTTAGAGATTAAATAGAGAGCTTGTTCTATTTAACGACAAACTAAGGAAAGATTGGGGTAACAGAGCTTGTTGTTATCTACGGTTGTTAACTTTGATAGTTGGTTGATATTGATAGATCTGAAATTGATTCTTAATGATGTCTAGTGGTGGAGAATGAAACCTTAACCATATTTTTCATATTTGATTCTTCTTACTTGTTTTCTTACTTTTCTAGTTTGCTTATTTTTAAAAGTATATTTATTTTTATTGGCTGGTTATACCGCCTAATTTGTATATTAACTTTGTTTTATTTTTATTGGCTGGTTATACCGCCTAATTTGTATATTAACTTTGTTATATTTTTATTGGCTGGTTATACCGCCTAATTTAGTATATATATTTTTATTAGCTGGTTATACCGCCTAATTTAGTATATATATTTTTATTGGCTGGTTATACCGCCTTGCATCTTATTCTTATTATTTACTTTAGTTTAAATCTGGCTTCAAAAACCCCTTTTCTTTTATTGTTCTTGAATTTAAGTTTTAAACTATTAACTTATAAACTAAAACCCAATCCCTGAGGACTCGACCCTTGCTAACTACTATACTTACAATTTATCTTTTTAGTGCAAGGTTAAATAAGATACACTCTTTTGGGTGCATCAAATTTTTGGCGCCGTTGCCGGGGATTGTTTTTTTTTTAGTTTATTTGTTACTTGGTTTATTCTTATTTTCAGTTCTAATGAGTTTTATTTTCTTGTACATACGGGTTTTTCTTATCAAATTTTGAAAGAAAAAAAAAAGAAAAAAAAAACGATGGATTTGAGCAATCTAACACTTGAAGAGTTGGTGGCATACATGAACATGGAGAATCAACAAGCCAATCTCACCTCCCCAGTTCAACAATTGGCCATGGGAGGATGTCAAGGCCATCAAGTGTTCCAAGACCAACAGTATGATCATTACTCAAACACTTACCATGAGGGATGGTGGGATCATACTAATTATGGCTACTCGAAAAATTACCAAGAAGTAGATCCTTATGCCAATTACACTCATCCATCTAGATTTAATCAATCATGGTCTCAAGAACCAGATCTTTTTCAGCCACTACATATGACTCAAAACTCAGGTACTTCTTTAGAAGATCTTGTCGATTCTCTTGTTACTAATACTTTGCAATTTCAACAGGAAACAAGGGCAAGTATCCAGAGTTTGGAAAGGCAAATGAGCCTATTGGCTAGTAGTATGGTGGTATGGGTAGCACAAAGATCTGAAGAACTCTCTGCCCAAACGATGATTAACCCAAAGGAGAATGCTACTATTGTGACCTTGAGGAATGAGGAACAAGATGAGGATGAGACAAAATTAGAGATGAATTCTATTCTTGAGGATAATGAAGCCACTGATCCAAATAAGAGTATTTCAGCACCTGAGGTAACGTTTGAGATTCCAATTTTTACTAATGTTTCTTCTCCACCTTTTCCTAGTATATTCGCAAAGTTCAAGGAGGATGAACATGAACAAGACACGCTGGAAACCTTAAACAGTTTGTTTGTGGATGTCATTCAACAAGTACCAAAAGATGCATCATTCCTCGATGAGATATGCACCACCAAGGATGATGGAATAATACTTGTAATGGAGAATACATCCACTGTTGTGCAAAGAAAGCTACCTCTCAAACGCATAAATTTGGGAAATTTCATGTATGAGCCTGACAAGCGTAAAAAGCCAAGAAGGGGTGTTGGTTAGATTCAAAACACTAAATCAAGTGTTAATTGGGAAGGCAGCCCAATTAAAGATGAAATTGCCAACCTTCCATATTCAGATTTGCTTTCTCTTTCTTTTCCTTTTTCTTTTATTATTTTTATTGTTTTTATTTTTATTTCTTATGTTTCTTTGTTAATTGTGTTTACTGTTTTTAAGTTCATTTAGGCTGCATAAGTTTCTTTTGTTTAATAGTTCTTTTCTCTTACATATAATTCTTGCATTGGGGGATAATAGCATTACATTAATGACAATGTAAGAATTATGTGTGGGGGGAAGAATTTAGGATTTTATTTAGAGTGTTTTATTTTTGAGTCTTTTTATGTTGTTTTTCTTTCTGATCCTTGTTTTGAAAATAACTAGATGTAAATATAATTTTTTTAACCCGGTTAAACGGCGGATAACGGTACTCCGTGATTATTTAAGTCGGTTCCATCAGCTACCCAAAAAACTGATATTGTATATAAATTTCTCTTTCAATTTCTCTTTCATTTTTTTTTTCAGGATGGATGATATTCTCACACGATTGCAGAAACGATTTCCTCCTTTTCCTCGAAATATTTTACTGAAGCTTTACCAAGTTCGATTTGAAAGATTAAGAATGCTTATGCACAAAGGGATTCCTGGAGACATACGTTGGATAATTGAAGCCAAGGTACGTGAAGATGAATATCTTCCTGTTTTGCATTTACTAGGTACAGGTAGAAGCACTTTTGCAAAGAAGCGACGAGCAAAGCGCATGAGTTCAAACTGCCACAAATGTGCACGATGGACGTGTAACGGTAAATGTCGTTCTATTGGGATTCCGTCCTCTAATCGAGATGATAAAATTGAATTCATTAAGGATGGACTGAGTAAGGAGAATTTGGGTAATATCCAACTTTCTCTTGAGACGTATCCTAGTGGAGACGTACAAAGAGAAATTCTAGATTTATGGCCGCAATTCCAAAGGGAATGGCAACATCTTGGGAATCTGATGTTAAAAGACCCTGTTTGCCAGCTTGTAAGAAAACTGGATGGGAAGCATATCCTCGACTCATAGAAGGCGTTTAAGCCGTTTCTGGACGTAAAACCAGAGGAAGATGTGAGCCACAATCACAACTACAATAAATGACTTCTCAGCTTTTGGTTTAATTTGCAATAACTTTATTTTGGGTTAATTTACGTGTTGTTCGATTTGTGTAACTATTCTCGTTTTTTTTTTATTTGTCTTTTACGGTTGATTTTTTCTTCTCTTTTTGATTTTCTTCCTGAAATCACGCAAAAATATTTTGTTAGGTTAACATTTTCTTCTGACAGGTCAGATACACTTTCGGCGACATTATTACTCTTGTCTGATTCACTACTGAGTCCTCTATATATTACACCATGTACTCATTCTCTTTCAGGCACTCGAAAAAAAAAATGGAAAGTACTTCATCCCAGCGCATTAAAAAAATTTGTGTCTTTGGAGGTGCTTATCCAGGAAAAAATAACATATTCGCTGATGAAGCCATAAGAGTTGGAGTAATACTTGCCCAACAAAAGATCCACTTGATTTATGGAGGCGGTAGTACTGGTTTAATGGGAGCAGTCGCTACAGCAGCACACGCCGGAGGAAGTCCAGTTCTAGGAATCGTGCCAAAACTATTCACAAGTTTTTGTGGACCTACCGTGGGTAAGGAAATACAAGTCTGGAGTGTCCCTGAACGGATAACAATCATGTACCATTCTGCCGATGCATTCATTGCTTTACCAGGAGGTCTGGGTACATTGGAAGAAATAGCTTGCGTGGCTTCTTGGTCATCTTTGGTCACAAATAAGAAACCCATTGGTTTGCTTAATATTAATGGTTATTTTAGTAATTTGCTTTTATATTTAGATAATGCTGTGGATAATGGATTCATGTTTTCAGAGGCAAGGAGAACCATAATTTCTGCTACAACCATTGAAGATTTACTTAAAAAGCTCCAAGCTTATGAGTGTTTATCTGATACGGTTGTTTCGCAAACGCTCGGAAAAAGAAAAAGAGATATGGACGAGCAATGAGTGGATTGCACTTTGTCTTTGTGACATTATCTAACATTTTGCTTGTTGTGTCTCAGTTATAATAAGTGGTTAGCAACCTCTGCAGGTAATATCTCCTAAATTCTACCTTTAAAATTTGACATTGGGGACAATGTCATATTTTAGTAGGGGGTAAGGGACATATTTTGCTAATTTAAAAAAAAAAAATTTAAGAAGTATTCATTCTGAACAAGGTCTGAGTAAGGGAGACTTGAGACATACCTTGTCAGTTTGATTTCTTCTTTTCAAAAAAAAAAAAAAAAAAAAAAAAAAAAAGAGTTTGTTGTGTTTTAAGCAATTTAGAAGTATTCATTCTGAACAAGGTCTGAGTAAGGGAGACTTGAGACATACCTTGTCAGTTTGATTTTAATCTTTTTATGTTTACTTGTTAATTTTTGTTTAGTATTTTAGGATTATTTAGGTTGCATGGTTTTGTTTTGTTTTGAGTCTTAGTTGTTCCTATTCTTATGTTATTAGTTCTTTTCTCTTACACATGATTCTTTCATTTGAGTTAATATACTTACATTGAGGACAATGTAAGAATTAAGTGTGGGGGGGAATGATTTAGGATTTCTTTTATTTTTGTCTACTATTTTTTTTCTTTATTATTATTATTATTATTTTTTTGTGAGTTTTAGTTCCTTTTTAATACAATGATGAGATATGAATTGCATAAGTCTAAAACAGATTTATTAGTGAGAAGATTTTCATGAGAATTGAGCTTGATGTCAACCTTTTTATGAGCCAATGTTAATATAATATGTTGATTGAGAAAGAAGCATGTTTAGACTTAATCTGACTTGTATAATCATCCTTGTGAGTTTTTTAGCCTATAATGATTGATGCATTATACAAATCAATCTAATTTCTTTCTTGAGTGCTCTTATGATTACATGATTCTCTAGAACTTGCTTTAAACCGTTTGAGACTATATTGATACATGTGACAACATGAATATGATAGAGGCATTAGGATTTTTAGCCAGGGCCAAACAGCCATCCCTTATTGATGTTCCAAGAGAACACACCCTTAGTGAACCAATTTGAGCCTACATTGAATAAGCTATCTCTTTGGTAACCATAACTTGTCCCTAACCTAAATATACTTATATCTTTACCTTTGTTCCAAAGATGAATTAGCATGTTTTGAGACAAGTTGCAAAGACAAGGGATATTTTTAGTTAAAAATTTGGGTTAGAAACAAGAAATAAGTGTGGGGGGAAAAGAAAAGAAAAGTCAAGAGAAAAAGAAATGGAATACTGGCAAATACATTCCTATGTAAAAAAAAATATATATGAATCATCTCTTGAATTTGTGGAAAAAGAAAAAGATGTTACAAAGTCGTTTAGAATGAAGAAAAGGCCCAACATGAATATCCGGCCTAGGTGACTATGTACTTGTAAAGAGTTTTGAGAAGTTTCTTTGTATGATCTTTTTATGTCTCTAAACTTTATGAACTCTTTGGAACCTTTGTGATATCTTTATCCTTTTGTTCTTCAACCACATTACAAAACCCTTGGCCCCATTACAACCTTGATTAAAGACCTCTTGATTCATGAAGTTGTATGATCTAAATAGTGGAGAATAGGTGGACAAGCAAGAATATGGTAGAACTGTTTTCATGAGATTGATTGAGTGTAAACACTTCACCACTACTTTAAAGAGTGAAAATCATGAGGGTATCCCATGTGAGAAGTTGAGATTAAATTTGAACATGCAATATTTTGATTGAGATATGTTATGCTAATATTGGCTTAACTCAAACAATTTACATTCAAGCATGATTTTTTGTGAAATTCTTTAAGCTATTGATTAGTTTATAAGACTTGTTCAAATATTGTCTCTAATTTGTATTGAAAGGATTAGGAGTAAATATTTTTAGTATATGCAGTTTATTTATATTTTAGTTTTTCAATGTTTGTGGGTATCGTTCTAGTAAACCCTCACGAGACTAAACTCGTCCACTAGGGACACCTAGGGGTTTAAAGGCTTGTGTCACATGCTAAGTGCCACCGTGATTTCCTACGAAAATGGATTAGATTAGATTTTCTTATTTTATTTTTATTGAGTCGTTGCTAGGGACTAGCAACAATCTAAGTGTGGGGGTGTGATAACTCGTATAATTATATAGTTTTTAGTTATGTTTTATTATTGTTTTGTGTCAAATACGAGTTATTATTGTTTAGTCTAATTGTGTTTATGATCTTTTATATTTTTATGTATTTTGGTGTTTTTCACAAGTTTCTTTGAGTGATTTCAGATTACTAGAATTAAGGGCAAATCCAGTTCAGTTCCAGTTCCAACACCTTTTGCCATATCAGCTATATCTCGAGTTTCACTGAAGCAATAAGGCTGAAATTTGTAGCCATGCAAAGCTAAGAGGCATATCTATCTTTTTCATGTTTTACACTTCTTGAAACGGAGTCGTTTTCCCTAGCGAAATCGACCATCAAGTTGGCTGATGTGCAATGACATCTGTGCTGACCTGTTTTCGTATTATGCTCATATCTTCTTATCCACATCAGCAAATGAGCTGATTCCAACGGCTATGGATCAGTAACTGATAGGGTAACATGTTTCTAGAAGACCATGTGATCAGATAAGGCCTCCAAAATTGACAAAAGCGACCATCAAGTTGGCTGATCAAAATCGTCATATATGACGAAAATTGTTGGAAAATGCACCCACCTATTATACCTACCTTTGAAATTTGTAAAGCTTGTCTCTTGTCATTTAGCCCTCCAAAATGTGTATAAATAGAGGGCCTTGGATGATTGTAAGGGATCATATTGTACATAGGTAGGATATTAGCCATTTTAATAAAATTCTCTAAGTTTTCTTCTTCTTTCTTTTCTCTAGTTTTCTTTCTTTTCTCTAGTTTTCTTTTTCTTTAGAGAGAGCAAGAGGTTGGATAATTAATATTCTTCCTCTTCTTCTTTCTTTCTTTTATTTTCTTCTTAGATTTTCTTTAATTTTACGTTTATGTTTATAATGCCTATGCTAGGCTAAACTTCTATTTGGTTAAGGGTGATTTCAAAGCCCTAGACATGTTTTGTGATTGATTTTCAGATTCTATCTATCATTAATTTTCTATCAAAGTTGCTTATGTTCTTCTACAAGAATTGTTCATGATGTTGTCTTGATTTATTTAGGTGTACAACTAGATAGATCTTGATAATTATCTATTGCTAGTTTAGTAGTCTTGATCCGTGTAATTGTCTTGATTTCCTATTCATAAGTGGCAATTTGTGATTAATGATTATGGTCAAGTTTTCAATAATTGCAAAGTGGAACATAACCTAAGTTGAACAATCCGAGCTTATGTGTTTGTTGCTTAGATCAACCTATCTTTCTCATCATAAAGCTGCCATTAAATTGAATTTAGAGAGCTTATTCTAGGTTGTTTAATGGTTAGAGATTAAATAGAGAGCTTGTTCTATTTAACGACAAACTAAGGAAAGATTGGGGTAACAGAGCTTGTTGTTATCTACGGTTGTTAACTTTGATAGTTGGTTGATATTGATAGATCTGAAATTGATTCTTAATGATGTCTAGTGGTGGAGAATGAAACCTTAACCATATTTTTCATATTTGATTCTTCTTACTTGTTTTCTTACTTTTCTAGTTTGCTTATTTTTAAAAGTATATTTATTTTTATTGGCTGGTTATACCGCCTAATTTGTATATTAACTTTGTTTTATTTTTATTGGCTGGTTATACCGCCTAATTTGTATATTAACTTTGTTATATTTTTATTGGCTGGTTATACCGCCTAATTTAGTATATATATTTTTATTAGCTGGTTATACCGCCTAATTTAGTATATATATTTTTATTGGCTGGTTATACCGCCTTGCATCTTATTCTTATTATTTACTTTAGTTTAAATCTGGCTTCAAAAACCCCTTTTCTTTTATTGTTCTTGAATTTAAGTTTTAAACTATTAACTTATAAACTAAAACCCAATCCCTGAGGACTCGACCCTTGCTAACTACTATACTTACAATTTATCTTTTTAGTGCAAGGTTAAATAAGATACACTCTTTTGGGTGCATCAGTCATTTACAAATCCTCATTTTATTTAAGAGGAATTTAGTCGACTTTTCCTCTGTTTTTCCAATGTTACTCTTAATGAATAATAAAGTCTCGCGATGAGACTTGTTATTTTTTAGGTTGCAACATCATCGTTTAAAAATTTCTCATTTTTTTTCTTCAGAACAACCATTTTTCCTTTGCTTTTACTCTAACTGACTCTTTCCTCTAATCCTAGAGCCAGCCTCTCATCTTTCTTTCTTCTTTTCCTCAACTTTCAATTTCTCTGTGTTCAAAAACCTATCTTATTTTTCCTCTCATCTTTTCCATGCTTGCCGAGTTAACAAATGCAATGATCAATTATATTGATGCAGCCTACAAAGATGCGAATGCAAATGTTCATTATATGATGCATGAGTACTCATGACATCATTTCTCATGAAGAAAATGTTGAGAGAATTGATCATTTCCCTTTTTCCTCATGTCCTGGTAAGGTTTCCTCATTCCTTGCCATCTTGTCGAAGAAATCACATGATTTTTCTATTTCTAACATTTTCCTTGCCCCGTCGAATTCTTTCTTTTCGATTTCGAGGCCAAGATTAAAACACAGAGTCAAACTTTATGTAAGTAAGAATTCAAAATTTCGTACCCCTGTAGAATGTAAACTTTGATTTTTTGCCAAAGCATATCCATATCTCAATGTAAGTTTGTTCTTCTCGAAACATGTCAATGTCATTTCTTCAAAACATGTGAAATTGAAGTCTTTCAAAAAAATTGGTGATCACCATGAAAGACATTTCTAGGCGAGATGAGGAATCAGCTCCACTTTCTCGAGTGATTGGAATGGTCTAATACAACAAGGTCAATGGACTGATGCAATAAGGTCTGAATTTTTCTATGGAAGCTTCATAACTTGACAAGGAAAAGAAAGAGAATGCCCCTTTTATCTCAGCTCATGAGTAAGTTTTTTCTCAAAACATGAATTCTTTAAAATCAAACCGTTTTTGGAAAAAGCTTTAAAGTACAATAAAAAATGGACTTTTAAAGCACGTAACGTAAGCCAAGGTTCGGGGTTCATCAAGAAAGGATAAATAGGCCCAAAATATATGTTTAAGAGCAATCAGATCAAGGATCATTTCTTGAGGAAGATTCTCTTTGAAACATTTGTCCCTTCTAGACTTTTCTTTCCTTCTTTTGACTTTTGCTTCTTCTCCTCTTTCTTCTTGGCTTTCGTTTCACTATCTTTTTAACATTTCTTTTTTTTTTGTTCCACTTTGACCTTGTGAGCTCGTATTTATCTGGGAGCTCAATTTGCTCTTGTATCTATCTTTGAGCTAGGACTCATTTTTCCATGATCTTTGAAAAAGTTCCTTCCTCGCATTTGCCCCCAGTGTGGAGAGTGATCCTTGATCAAGGTTCAAAGAAACAAGAATTCTTTAGGCTCAAAAGGGGTAACTAGGGATAATTTCTTTTTATGAAAGGGAGATGAAAGATGGTCATTTCTCATATCAAGTATGAATATTCTTATTGAAAAGCAATCGTCAGGGGAATAGATAATCATAATTTCATTTTACACTTGGAATCATTCAAATTCTCATATGCATGATATCACAATATTTCCCCCATTTTTTTGTGTGCATGCCCCAAGAAATTCAAGCGTGATTCATATTTAACCACAAATGATGACCCATTTTGATTTGCCATTCAAATGAAAATCCTCTGGTTTATGGGAATTTTGTTCTGAAAGAATATCTCATGTTTCATCTTCGAGCTTCTTACCGAAAAAGCTCATTTAGATTTCAATTTCTTCAAGGTGTTTCCAAGAAATGGGGAAAGAAATGGTATTCTGGTTCATTCTCTGGTTCTTGTGCTCATAAATCAAGGTCTTTGGGGAAAAAGCCCAAGTTTTTGTATTCTGAAGTCTTTGAGAAGTTTTGCTAAGCTTAATTGTATGGCATAATCTTAACATGTTTCAAACTACCAAATCTACATCAATTGGAAAAGTGTCATATTTGCTGGTCTTTCAAAGACTTCCACAAAAGGATTTTCCAAATTTTCCATTACTTACAACTTCGATAAAGGTTACTTTTTTTTGGGACTTTTGGGTAATCTTTATTCGACTAGCCTATGATCTGGGTGCATATGGAGATGAGGTATTTCCTAGGATTAGTTCATTCCTCATAATGTTCACCAATTCTTTCGAAACTCTTTTCACTTTTCAAAGAAATATCATTTTTATTCTCAAAACAGAAAATTATCCGTATGAATTTTTATTTTCATTTTTTTTGTTGTTTTTTTTTCTTTTAGAAATCCTAAAAACAAAGCTAAAAAAGAAACCCAAACTTCGAATGAGGTACGATGTACGATGCTTGCAATTCAAAGTTCATTCATTCCAACCAAATTGAAAATGTGTACAAAATTTAAACCAAGGTTAAGGATTGCCCCTGACGGGCATGCTACCCTGAGAACAAATGGCTCTTAGCCTTGTCGTCCCTGATAAGCGTCAATGAACTCTTTGAACTTTGCCGGGTTTGCATCAACTACAACTTGAACTTTGTCCTTGAATGAAGTGAAATTCTCCGTGGAGTGCCCTTTAACCCCATTATGATATTCGCATGTGGCATTAGGATCATACCATTTCGGGAAAGGAGATTTCCTGGGCTTTACGGGTTCAATGGAGATTATATGACTTTGGACAAGCAATGGAAGAAGTTCTATGTAGGTCATCGAAAGCGAATGGTACACCTTTGCCTTCTTTCTCTTATTGCCCTGAGAATAGACTGAATTAACCTTTAGGTCATTCGGCATAGTAAAATCTTGGAGTGTTGTGAAAGACATTGAAGCATGATGTTGACCGTGCTGAGGCCAATGGTCAATATAGGGTCGGGGATGCAGATAACCACCGAAATGATCTTCTTGTATTGCACTGAATTTTCTTTTGTCTCTGCCTTCGACAGTTAGGACTTGATCCTTTTTCTCGATAGCAATTCTTTTTCTCAATAGCAATTCTTGCATCAGTATCCACAAATTTTCCCTTTTTTATACCATCCTCGATCCTACCCACGAAAAATAATATGTCTGCGAACTCCGAAAAAGCATTGCCGATCAACTTGTCATAGTATGGATATGGGAGAGTATCCACAAACAGAGCATTCATTTTTCTATTGGTAAAAGGTGGTTGGACTTGTAAGGCTACATATTTCCATCTACAAGCATATTCATTTTTCTATTCAGTTTTTCATGTTCTGGAGTCTCCAGTACTCATGTTTTGGAGCTGCTTCCAACATGTGCTTGTGTTATTCCAAGAATGCCACAGCTAAGTCTCTCCATGTGTGCATTTGGCTTTTTTTTCAGCTGATAATACTATTTAGATGCTGCCCCTATCAGGCTTTCTTGAAAAACATGGATAAGCAGTTTCTCATTATGAGCATGCCCCACCATTTTATTGCAATATGCAGCTAAGTGTGTTTCAGGGCACTTAAGTCCATCATATTTTTCAAACTCTGGGACTTTGAATTCCTGTGGGATGACCACGTCGGGGATCAAAAGTAGCTTCTCTGCACAAAATTCATCTCCACCTTCAACAGCTTGAATTCTTTCCTCTAATTGGGCATACTCTAGCTCTACCTCTATCTTTTGACTCTGAACTAACTGTGAATGAACCTGATCAGAAATCTGTTCTTGAACATTCTTTCCCAGATTGCCAAACTCTTGAGGTTGATTACATTTTTGTGTAAAATGTTTTCCCTCAATTTCTCTCATTTTTCCAATTTCTTGAGTTATCTGCATCGTCTGCGAGGCTCGTCCAGCTCTCTCCTTCTGCACTTATTCCATTTGATCTAGTCAGATAGCAGAATCTTCTCCCATTTCACTTTTTGGTGTTATCTTAAAGAAACAGAAAACCAAAGCTGTCTTTAGAGATCATACATGAACTCTATCAATATTCATTCTCATCATGGCTCTTTATTTTAGGGGATTGAGAAAAATCCCCTTTTTATTTGCCTCTAGAGATCAAAAATTATTGATGACAATATTGACTTCTCTATCATTAGCATTGATGGAGCCATTCTTATGCGCAAACGAACTTAATGTCAATGAATGGATGGATGAGATGCGTGGTATGACAAGTAATTGATCGAATACGAATGCAGGCGAAGATACCACAGAGGAAATAAGAATCGGAGGAACTTAATCATCAAGATCTCGTAAATTCAAAGCATAATTGATTCAATTCCATGCCATTGTTCCAAAGACATAATCCATATTTACAAAACCTGGAAAGTGGTTGAAACTGTCTTTGCAATCATTTTATTTTTCCTATCCTAAGGCTATAAGAGCCGGCTACTGATCAAAGTCTTACTATATCATAAAAGACCAAAGTTCTACTACATTATCACTATCAATCTCCCAATCCCAAACGACCCTTCCAAGTCCTTGATCAATTAGTATCGTTGGGTCGAACCACTTGGCATCTATAAGATGTTGCAACCTAAAAAAATAACAAGTCTCATCGCAAGACTTTATTATTCGTTAACCGTGACATTAAAAAAATCGAAGAAAAGTCGACTTAATTCCTCTATAAAAATGAAGGTTTTGAAAATGACCTTGAAAAAGACATAGAGTCGCCACCAATCTTTTTGTTGGAAAATATTTGCTATATACTACTTATAAACATAAAAACATATATACAAAATCGAATATAAAGACACTTACAGGAATTGATTTGAAAAAAATCAATATCGAGTCAAGGTTGGACCTCTAACCTTAAGACGTTTTTTGCCTGTCTAAGGTGCTTACAGTATCGATGCAAATCGTCTCCCAGGTTTTCTCGATATACGTTGCAAATGAGAGCACACTCGGATGCAACACGGCGAACAGAAGAATGCTGAAGTCTCTCTCTCAGAAGACAGGAATATTTTGGTGAATTAGTTTTTAAGTTAATAATATAGACACAGGAAGTCTGTATTTATAGGAGCCAAAGAACCTGTTCGGAAAAGACACATCAATTGGATGGAACCTGTTTGATCAGAACAGACACATCCTTTGGGATAAAATTGGTCCGAACAGACATGTAATTATCAGACTTCTTCCTCTTCAAGTGGGTACCTTTGAGATTAATTTTCATTCAAACATGATATCAATTGTGTACCTTAATTATACACCGTGTATCTAATTACGACAACCTACGTATTGAAATACGTATTTCGTATATATACACTCAAAATAAAACATTGATATCTAACAATCCCCCACATGAATGGAAATTATCTGATTAAAACGATGAACTGATTTGAAGTTTGAGAGAGACTTTCTTTGAAGAGTAATTGCATCAAGATAGGTAGTTTTTGGCTTTGAACCTTCTATAGTGAATAATTATCGGATTTACTCGGCTAACTAGTGAACATGATGTCTTGAACTATTCAGCCTTTAGTGTAAACCAAGACAATAATTATCACACAATTCCCCTTCGAACATCTTCGGTTCTCACGGTTGTGTCCATTTTGGCCTCGGACACTTCCTGGTTTCTTATGAGTACTCTAGAGAATTTAGCCTGATCAATTCTCATAGAAGTGGCCACGTTTCTTACTCATAATAGGTGATTGCTCATTAAGAGTATCCTGCAATACCCCACTTGATTATTTATCAAGCTATAAGAATCATTAAAAGCATAGCTTATCCTACCTTATTTGCAGGCAGCACTAAATCATCATAGGAATGGATAAGAGTGTTTAACTCTTTTAGTGCTTACACTCAGTTACATAATTTAGTTGTCCCTTTTGAACCTAGATCTTGGGATCTCCAGTCAGCTAGGTTGGGTTTCCACTATATAACTTTAATTTATAGGCTTAAGACCCATTCCCCTCGATGATATACTTGCTCTCTTATTAAAACTTTTCGTAAGCGGATCCGCAATATTATCCTTTGATTTTATATTATCAAAAGAGATAATTCCATTTGAGAGCAACTGTCTAACGGTATTATGTCTTCGACGAATATGTCGAGATTTACCGTTATACAAACAACTCTGTGCCCTACCAATTGCAGATTGGCAATCGCAATGTATACAAATTGCAGGCACAGGTTTCGACCAAATTGGAATATCTTCTAAACTTTCGAAGCCATTCTGCTTCTTCTCCAGCTTTATCTAAAGCTATAACTTCAGATACCATGGTAAATCTGGCTATTCACGTTTGTTTAGAAGATTTCCAAAATACTGCAGCTTCTCCAATAATAAAGATAAATCCGTTAGTGGATTTGAAATCTTTAGTATTGAATATCCATTTTGCATCTGGATATCTTGTGTAGTGCAGTCCATAACTTTAGGTGTATCTTAAATATCTAAGTACCCCCACAATGGCCATCCAGTATCCTTTCCAGGAATACTTGTAAATTTATTCAGTTTGCTAACTGAGTATGTTATGTCTTTACATTCATTTATAACCTAATGGTTTACTTTCAGGGTCTGTGCCACTCTTGGCACCATCAAGGATCACTGATCTCATGGACAAGGTTTCATCCTCCGCTTCACAACGGGGTAGTCATAGTAGCACCAAGGCATGCCGATACCATACCATGTCACTCTTCCCCACTTACTATGTCGATACCCTCATTGACGACAAGATCATACCCAAGTACCCTTGTTGCATAAAGTTGACATTTTCTCACATGTCCATCTCTTGCCCTCAAGGACTAGGTAATGATCCCATCAAATGATGTACCGAACACAATTCTAGATCTTATTATGACCTTTTAAGCCGGAGAAACTTATACCTTCGCATGACACCCCTACACTTTCGTGTATTTTTAGGATGGTCTTTGACCCTTCCATAATTCATATGGTGTCTTGTCTGATTTCTTGTGGGATATTTTATTTAAAATATAATTAGCTATTAAAATAGCCTCCCCCCAAAAGTTCTGAGGTAACCCTGAACTTATCAACAAAGCGTTCATCATTTCATTCAACGTTCGGTTCTAGCATTATGCAATACCATTTTGTTGAGGTGAATAAAGAGCAATGGTTTAATGGATGAAACCATTTTCTAAACAAAATTCATTAAATAATGAACCATATTCACCACCTTTATCACTCCTTATTATCTTACTTAGTTGATTTTCAACCTCATTTTTAAAGAGTTTAAAAACTTCCAAGGTCTCGTCTTTGCTTCTTAGCAAATAGACATAACAATATCTTTTTATCACCTCTAGTTTGCACAAACTTTAAATCACATAAATCAGTGTGAATTAAATCTAGAGGTTTACTTATTCTTTCTACCGAATAGAAATGAGCCGTAGCCAATTTGGATTCCACACAAATTTTCCATTTATGATTTTTTATCAAAAACAAATTGCTGAAGCAAATCCAAATCCAAATTGCTGATTCTCTGCAAGGTCTTGTAAAACACATGACCTTATCTATCATGCCATATGTTAGAGGATACCACCAAATAAACATAAGAAATAATTTAATTATTATTTATGTTCTTTGGCACAACAACTATTACATAAATATCCTCTACTCACAAACATACCACTTTTGGTGAGTACAAATTTATCAGACTCAAATACGAGTCTGAACCCGTTCTTGCTCAACAGAGAGCTGGAAACCAAATTCTTACGAATTTCAGGAACATGAACCACATTGTTCAAAGTTAGTTCTTTAACAGATGTCATCTTGAGCACCACCTTTTCATGGCCTCGTACCTTGTAAACTGAAGAGTTTCTCATAAATATTGCTTTTATATACTCGGACAAACTCTTTCTATCAAAACAAAAGTGACAAGTGACACCGGTATAAACCCACCATGTCTTAGGGTTTTTTTCTACCATGTTCACTTGTGACACTACAACAGCAAGCTCAATCTCATTGTCATCAACTAAGTTGGCTTGAGCTCTTTTTCTTGTTCTGACGGCAGTCCTTTGCTCAATGATCGAGCTTGTTACATGCGAAACAAGTTCCCGTGAACTTTTTGAAATCCGTTCCCTTTATTAGCTTGGGAAGAACTAGAACCAACAAATTTCCTCTAGTTGGTCTTGTGCAAATATTCTACAACATTTGCCTTGGCTTCCATGATCTGAGCTTTAACCCTCTTTTCTGAACCATAGTTATCCTCGTCGATTCTTAACCGGATAATCAAGTCCTCTAAGGTCATTTCCTTACTCTTGTGCTTTAGATAGTTCTTGAAGGAGTTAAATTCTCTATCAAAGCCACTGTCTCAAATGATTCACTAAGAATCATTCCTTCAGGATCAACTGATATTCTTGGACTTAACTTATCACGGTTTTTGAGTCCACCAATTTGAAATCCAGAAACCGGCCAACCACAAATTTCTTCGTGCCAGCATCTTCGGCTCTGTATTTTCTCTCTAAAGACTCCCACAACTCTCTTGCTGTTTTAATCGGGCTATACACGTTGTATAACGTGTTGTCCAATTCGTTGAGGATATAGTTCTTGCATAGGAAGTCAGAATGCTTCCATGCTTGCATCGAGGCTACAATCGTAGGATCGGTCTCTCCCTCGTTCAGAGTCGGGGCCTCCTCCCGTAAGAACCTAGCGAGGTTGAGGGTGGATAAATAGAACAGCATCTTTTGCTGCCATCTTTTGAAGTCCAGACCACTGAACTTTTCGGGTCTCTCACCATGTGTAACATGTAGAGGTTGTGGTGCTACAGGCGCATTAGCATTGCCTGTAGATGGTTCGGCCATCTGTTATTTCAAAAATAATAGGATCAACTTTCATATATGTGTTATAACATGTATAACCACGTGTGTATATATATATATATATATATATTACACGAACAACAATATATATATATCACAATATATTACAAATAATATATATGATCACAAATAGCATATATATGTATTCACATTGACCATCCGTTTAATAGTTACTGAAGTAGTTAGAAACTTGAAATGTTGTGACCTTTTTCAAAGAACACATTCACAAGATTATCAAGACTGCACCTTTATAACAATTGCTTTATAAATATATAGTCAACAAATATATATATATATGATCACAATATATATATATATATAAGCAAACATTAGCAATATAAACGCAAAACTAACAGTATATATATAACAATGAGCCATACGGTTATTAGCCGAGAGACATGATTTTAAAGGAATCATTTGTTAAGAGAAATGTCTGGTAATAATCGAACTTTACCAACAGTTTCATTAACAAGTCAACAATTTTTGACAATTCAGTAATCAAAAACAACAAAAGGGAAAACCCTTTTAACCTCAGTCACGACTTTTACAGAAAAAACAAAGTTTCATGCATGAACATTAATATACCAAACAGTATAAATATATAATTAATAACATTCAACAATATAGGCTTATGAAATAATATACACAATATGTATATATTATATATATATATCTCTATATATGCTTTAAAGAAAGTAGAAGCAACCTATATATAACCCACTGTCAACACTACATGACAAACAATAACGAAATATATTATTAAAACAAATATATAATGAAAATATATATATATATTTCTAAATAATATATATCCAAAAGCAGAAGTAATATATATATAACTATATATATATATATTCTACAAAGTACGTATATATGCTTTAACAACAATATAATATTACCTTTCAATAAAGCATGAAACGAAATCTCTTAATATATAAAACACAACCACCGAAACAAAGCAGGAAATTCAACAAGCCAAATACACTAGCCTGAAAGCGGCGGCTTCAAATATTAATAAACCATAAGCGAAACAACACAAGGTTAAGAAATATATCATTTAAACCTTTCTCATCTAGTTTCGGTTATAAACAAAACAAAGCCGCCGTTTCAAACCCAACATGCTTGTTACGAATGTAAAACATATATGTATCATACCGTCTTTACAAATTGCAAACTGATTGTACAAAAATAAATAGTAACAAAGACAATAAGCAAGAATATTATATTACCAATCGTCATGCAAAAGATGCCTTAAACAATAGTCATAATTCATTTACTGAACCTCTTAACCACAAGCAATAGGCATAGGCCCACCCAAGAACAATGGGTTTCAATTCTCTGACTTGTACAAGAAACCCGCTCATAAAAAGGAAATATGTCATATTGCAATTGTGGGTTAATACAGTCAGTAAAACTACAAACTATCGTACTACCATCATATCCTATACTAAATATAAATCTATATATTCTAAAATACAGTATCGAAAAGAATATATAAATATTCTAATAATAGTATATAACAAATATATGAAATCAAATAAAAAAAAAAAAAAACGTCTTAAGAATGTTGGAAAATATTTGCTATATACTACTTGTAAACATAAAAACATATATACAAAATCGAATATAAAGACACTTACAGGAATTGATTTGAAAAAAAATCAAGATCGAGTCAAGGTTGGACCTCTAACCATAAGACGTTTTTTGCCTGTCTAAGGTGCTTACAGTATCGATGCAAATCGTCTCCCAGGTTTCCTCGATATACGTTGCAAATGAGAGCACACTCGGATGCAACACGGCGAACAGAAGAATGCTGAAGTCTCTCTCTCAGAAGACAGGAATATTTTGGTGAATTAGTTTTTAAGTTAATAATATAGACACAGGAAGTCTGTATTTATAGGAGCCAAAGAACCTGTTCGGAAAAGACACATCAATTGGATGGAACCTGTTTGATCAGAACAGACACATCCTTTGGGATAAAATTGGTCCGAACAGACATGTAATTATCAGACTTCTTCCTCTTCAAGTGGGTACCTTTGAGATTAATTTTCATTCAAACATGATATCAATTGTGTACCTTAATTATACACCGTGTATCTAATTACGACAACCTACGTATTGAAATACGTATTTCGTATATATACACTCAAAATAAAACATTGATATCCAACACTTTTTTGCCTAGGTGTGATCGGCCACCTATTAAAACCGGATTTATAAAACATTTTAAAATTAATTAAAACATTTTTTAAAACCAATTTCAAGTCTGCGTTTTAAACCAGAGAAATCAAAGAAGCAGGTTCGGGACTCGGTTACGTGTGGGGAAGGATTAGCACCCCCACAACGCCCGTATAAAATTGTACCTTATTAATCGTGTGTTAGCTCAAGTCTCGGTAAAAAGTCGATTTTTAATTTAGTATTTCAAGTTAATTCTTAATTTAAAGAAAAATAATTCCATTTTGTAATTGAAAATGATCCAGAATTTATTAGTTCAAAATTTTCCTATATTTCCCAACAAGCGTGGCAAAATATAGAAATTTTTATTATTTTTGAAAATTTTCCGAATCATTATCGTTTTAAAGAAGATATTCCGTTATTAATGATAATTGATGATATCCTCCCCAGCAAACCCGACAGAGAACTCATGAATTATTTTATCTCGGGAATATCTTTATTTTATTGAAAATCATTGTCTTATTTTAAAACATATTTTAAAAAATATGAATTTGAAAATGTGTTACATAATAAAGATGACATAAAATAATCTAATGAAATGATATAACCTAAGTATCATAATATATTCTAAGTGCAATGAATATAACCTAAGTGACATGATATGTTCTAAAAGAAATGAAATAACTTAAATAATATGATATTCTAAATGAAATGATATGATCTAAATGACATGGCAAATTTAAATGATATGGCATATTTTAAATGACATGGCATATTCTAAATAATATAATCTAGATGACATGGAATATAATTTAAGTGACATGAAATGACATGAAACATAAAATAATGCTATCATGTAATATGCATGAAAATAAAAATAATAATGCATGAATATAGTATATGCTAAATAATATGACAAAAATAAATAACTTAATAAAAAGCATAGGATATCATGAAATATTCAAAGCCATATAACAATAATTTCTTAAGTTTAAAATCCTGGACTTGACCACCCTTGATCCGAACTCTATAAAAATAATTTCTTAAGTATAAAATGGCCTAGAAACCACCCCAAAGCAGAAGCTAAATTTCCTAATCAGCCCCTTCTAATTAACTTAGCCAAAATAGCAAAATGATTTTCCTCAAGTTCAAATCTGCCTCTACTGTCCAGTTTTAAAGCACGGTTTTTTAACCTATTTTTAAAAATTCAAAAAAATCTAAAAAAAATACTGGAGACTCAAAACATGTAAAACTAACTGGTAAAAAATTGGATTAATTTTATGATTAAATATTACTGCCTAGAAAAATCAGGAAAGTATGAGTACTGGGTGAAAAAACTGTTTTGCCAAAACACATTTTTTTGCCTTTGATAAAATCATTTAAAAATCAAAGTAAAAATGTTGGAGACTCTCCTATGGACCCACAAATAGTAGCTAACACTTTTAAAAAGTTAGACAAAAATTGGCTAAGTAAAAAATCACAAAGGTAGAATAATCAATTTGACAACTTTTTAATTTTCCACAAGTATGCTCTAGTGAGCATGACTTTGAACCATTGATTGGTCTAAGTCATAAATCATGTGGAATGACATGAAATGCATGAGAATACAGCAAATATGATGTATGAAATGCATGATTTAAAACTTAAATGACATGGAAAATGAATGGCATCAAGAAAATGACCTAGACCTAACATGAACTTGCATGGCATTTTATGCAACCTAGGTCAAAAATGCATGAAATGCATGGTAATACAAGCACAACCTAAAGCTAAAGAATGCATGGCAATAACACAAACATATAGCATGCTTAAACAAAATACACAACAACATATCATGGAAATGCAAACCTATCAACTAGCATAATGAAAATGCACACACAAAGCATAGGAAAAGGGGTAGCCGAATGGTCCTAAACTTCAAGAATGACATGGCATTTTCACAAACACTTAATATACTAACATGCAAAGCCTAAAAGAAATAATGTTAAATCATGCAAACATGAAGTAAAGGCATGAAAACAAATAGGAATTTTCACAAACACATGGATTAGCAAAATGCAAATCATGAGCAAACTTAAACACTTTGAAAACAGAAAATCAAAAATGCAAGACAAGAAAAATAAACATGCTAACAAGATAGTAAACTCAACAATGGAGGTAAGTAAGCAACAAAATCAAAACAAACTTCATATTTTTACTATTTGAAGAAGATATAAGACATCAAAAACATGTTGAACACCAATAATCACATGAAAGAAAAACAAAACAGCAACCATTTCTAAAAAACCGAGGCTATTCGGCCACCTTCAAAACAAGAGAGAAAACATATTTTTTCAAAGCTTTTTCAAGAAAGAATCAAAGGATACTTGAAGAAGAAATTTAAAAGCACTTATTTTAAAATCAAAATAAAAGAAAACTCACCAAAATATCAATGAAAACAGCAAAATCAAGAATGGAAATACAAGGAAAGTGCAAGAGTATGGTGCTTGTAGCAACCTCTCAAAGCTATATTGCATGCCTTCCCTCTTCTTACTTTTCTTGCCTTTCTAAACTTTTCTTTTTTGCATTTCAAAATGGAGAGAAAATCAGCCAAAACATGAATGAATGAAAAATGAAGAAGAGACCCCTCCTCTATAGCCTTGGCTGGTTGGCCCTTCCATTTAGAAGCTAGATCGTTATTTTTTATTTCATCCAATGGCTATCACTCAAGATGCCTTCTATGTAAAAATCCCACCATTAGATTAAAATAATCAGCCCTTGAATTATGTTGTCATGAATATTATGTCATAAATAGGATTATAAATATGACATCACTCCTCTCCAACCATTGGTCCATTTGTTGCAAATTCAAAGGCTTGATCACAAAAATAACTACCTTCCTCTTCACTTTTGGCCCGTTGATTAAAAAATAAGAAAATATATGTCCACCATTGGGCCTTGGCCGGCTGACCCTTTCTCTTCCAGCCTATGCTTCAATTTTTTAACAACAAGAAAATGCCATTTTCGATTTCTTTGATAAAATGACCTTTTGACCCCCGAACCTAAATAAATAGCAAACTGACTCCAAATTAAAATTTTCTTTTTTCAATACTTCCAAAATGATAAAAAAAATTGAATTCTGGAAGTTTTCAAAAATTTTCGAGCCCATTTGCTGTTTTTTTAGATTTTCTCTTCCAAAATTACCCTTTTGTGCACCCAAACTTTTACCATTTTGTAAACGAGCTCCAAATCTGGATTTTTCTTCACTAATCTCTTTCAAATAATTTAAAAATGAGATCTACAGATTTTCAAAATTTTTGGAGCTCATTTGCTATTTTTTCGGGATTTATCTGCTTGAATTTCTGCAAAGTGGGCCCGGGATTTGGCCATTTTGCAAACGAACTCCGAATCCATATTTTCTTTCGTCAATCTCTTCCAAATAATTTAAGAATGAGATCTGCAAATTTTTAGAATTTTTAGAACTCATTTGCTATTTTTTCGGGATTTATCATTTTGAATTTCTCCATAGTGGGCCCGAGATTTGGCCATTTTACAAACGAACTCCGAATCCAGATTTTATTTCTCCAATCTTTTCGAAATGATTTAAGAATGAGATCTGCAAATTTTTAGAATTTTTGGAACTTGTTTGCTATTTTCCCTTTTGCCTCTAAAGCCCGGTTTTGCTCAAAACAAGTCCGATTTTTAGATTTTCTTTTCAGAAAGTCCGATATTGAATTGGAGTTGGTCTGAAAAATACCCAATTTTAACGAACAAATTCCCTTCCGATTTGATTTTTCCTTTTTCACTGTCAGGAATTTCCTCGTTTTTTCGTTTTTCCTCCAATCGGCTCTTTTCTCGGATTTTCTTCAAACTGAACCTTGGGCTATCCTTGTTTACTAATTCTTCATCAATTATGGGCCTTATTTTTACCGAATCGGGTCGTTTATGCAATTTTCCCCAATTTCACCAAAATTCACAAAAAACCCTAATTCTCGATTTTCTTTCGGATTGACTTTTCTTTCAGTTTTTCTTTCAGGTATCTTTTCCATTATCCGTAGTCAGTGCTTATCTTTCATTTGGAACCTTCAATTTTGAACAATTTGATCGTTTAAGAACTTTTCCCCAAATTTCCTGAACTAGGGTTTTGCTTTCTATTGAATCTCCGTAACCCAAATTTCGAACTCCATATCTTTCAATGTAGACCTCGGATTATCAAAATTCTTTCACTATTTTTCAATTGAACTTCAAATCTTAATTTTGAAAATGGGTTGACTTTTTCAATAGTTGACTTTTTGAGGTTGACTTTTCCAGGGTTGACTTTTTCAAGTTTGACTTTTTATGCTTGCCTTCTTAGACTAAGTCTCGGAGTACCACCTTCAGGATAAGAAAAGCCTTTTTGTATTCTGAAACATCAATTTAGGAAGAAAACATACCTGATTTAGTGGTCCAGACAAAATTAGATGTCTACATAAGAGATTGCACTTTGTGCTTGAAAGCCTCACAGTTTTCAATGCTATGTCCAGCAACTCCACCGTGATAGTCACATCTTGCGTTCTGGTTGTACCACTTAGGATATGGTTGGCGCAGAGGTTCCATAGGCACACAAGAAACAAGATGGCCTTGGATCAATCTAGGAAGGAGTTCTCTATAGCTGATGGGAATAGGATCAAAATGCTTCTGTGTCTTTCCCTTAGGTTGTTTCTGGCTCACATACCGACTAGGAGTATGGGCATTTGGTGTTGATGCGAAGGTTTGAACTAGAAGGATTGGACGAAAAGGTGGTCAAATGATAACAGGGTGAGGGCATGGATTTGGATATTGGGTCCTTGAATGTTGCACAAAGCTCGAGATTCCTATCCCATGTATTTGACGGGATGATTGAAAATTGGCAGGACGAGGGCACGGGTACGAATTTGTGGTGGAAGGGATGGACTTAAAGGCCTCTCGTTGGTTGTCTGAGAATGAGGTTGGATGTTAACAGAACAAGGGCATGAGTTCAGATTTGGAACAGTTTGCAAGGGTCGGGTGGAGTTAGGAGATCCTGCCTTGAACTGTGAGTCTTCGAATTCGACCATTCGTATGATACTGTCCACAACTTCGTCTAGGCTTAACTCCTTACGTGGATGGAGTTGACCAATGCAGGATTCAACAGAGATCCTTCGATCTGGGTTCGATTGTTTCTCGAGACTTGGTTGCACCGAAGGCAACGAAGACCTTTGAGAGGATTCCTCTTTGGCTTTGTAAAGATCTTCAACCATTCTCATCAACTTGGAGAGTTGCTCTTTCACATCTCTTATATCATGCCCAAATTCTTCCTGATTGCACTCCAAAATATCAATTCGTTCCTCCAATCCATTCTCCATATTTTGGACCTTTTTGATGCAACTAATAAATGAGTTCAATGTTATCACACTTTATTTATTGACAAAAATGAAACCAAACATATGAAGATAATTGTGCATGACCTATTCACAAATGCATGAATGCAATGATGATTAATTAATGAAATGTAAGAAATGCAAAGATGCTTGAAGAAATGAATTTTCATATGTACAATGCCTCAAATGATATGAATCCTATGCAAAAATGCAACGAAAAGATTAAAGAAAAAGAAGATCCTAGCTTCTTTTTTAATTATTTTCTTAGATTTTTTTAGCTATCCGTTCTTTTTAGAATTTTTCAATAGTATATTCTTTTGACATCTTCACTAAATCACATAAACGATCAAAAGTTTATTTATTTTTCTTCGACTCTTTTCCGACGTATTTTTCCATGAAACCCAATGACTTTTTTCCTAATCCTCGGAAAGAGACCTTAAAAAATATTCCTTCTCATATTTTTTTCTTTATTGTTTCATATTGTCTCAAATATCAAGACTAAAAGAATTTTTTTATTTTTTCACAACTCGAGTAAAAACTCTCTTTTCTCATTATTTTTACTCCCATCTTTTTATTTTTTTGTTTTTTAAAGAAGAAATCTTTTTCCCTTTTTTATTAAAAAAATAACTAAAAAAAAACTTCCATTTTTTAAATATGTATAACAAAGACATGAGTATGAAACAAATTTTTTATTTATTTTTCAAATTAATAGGGGAAAGAAAAAAATCAAATTGAAAAAAACTTCTAAAAAATAATAAAATAAAATAATAAATAAAGGATACTGATTTCCTATTTTATTGGCCTTATCTACAAGTTTTCGCAATAAAAGGTTCTCTCGTGTGCTTAATTTTAGGTAATTTCTACAAAAGACGGGAATGACTCTACCTATGGTTGGCTTTATATAATTCACTATATGAGTTTGAATTAGGTTCTAAAAAGCCCCAAATTGCTCCTCACTGTTGCCGATGAAGGCTAGTGAGGATCAATCACGAAGGCTTTAGGTACTTTATACTCAAAAGTGTTTCACTAGCCCATATGGAGGGTCAATCATGAAAGCGTAGCTACTTTACTTCCACTTAAAAATGATAGAACCCGAGTATAGAGCTCATGTTATGCAAATTCAAGTATAGTGTGTGAGGAGGAATAAACGAACGTTTCACCACCTATTCTATAACCCTTATTCAAGGTGCTCCAACAATTATTAAAATAAAAAATATAAAAATAACAAAGAAATGACATAATTAAAAAGCATGAATAAAGAAATAATAAATATCAAGGCATGAATTCAAGCAAAATAAAATTAAAAAAATAGATTAATCAAAAAGGATTAAGGGGATTAAAATTAAATATCCATTAAATCCAATTAATCAAGACTTAGGATAACACATGATTAATTTTTGGCTCGACTCTCTAAAACGGCCCCCAGTGGAGTCGCCAAGCTGTCATAACGGTTTTTCGACTGCTAGACGATTTTTTAAAATAACAGAGGAGTCGCCACCAATCTTTTTGTTAGGTGTGATTGGCCACCTAGAAAAATTTATCCTTTAAATAAAATTTTAAAATTAATTAAAATTTATTAAAAAGATAATTTTGGTCTGCAAAAGCAAAATTGGGTTCGAGAGTACGGTTACTCGTGGGGAAGGTGTTAGCACCCCCACGATACCCGTTTAAAAAAAACGGTAACATTTAATCATGTGTTATCCTTTAATCTTGATAAAACAATTTTAATTTTGATATTTAAAAAATAATTCCCATAATTCTCTTTATTGCAAATTTTTGTATTTGAAGAGAAAAAAAACAAATCATTTTATTTAGGAATAAAATGAAAATCTTTGGCATCGAATATTTTTTTCGAATTCTCCAACATCTAGACAGAATTTGGGAAGAATTTCCTAGCTTCTGAATTTGCATAATATTCCTCTAAATCAAATAATGCTCCTTTGTAAACAACAATTATTCAAAATCCTCCAACGTCTAGGCAAGATACCAATATTTGTTTTTACTCGGAGTATTATTTTATTTTGTTTCGTACGATCCTCTTAAAACTCTCGGTTCCCCCCCCCCTTTTTATATAATAAAGTATGATATGCAATGAATAAATGAATGAGCATCTATAGAAGAATAAAGAGTGATAATTTAAACGATGAATTGTTTGGTTTTAGAAATAAAATTTTATTTGTGTGAGGATAAGAGTCTTCGGTGCGAGAGCTTTCCCAAATTCCCCATCGTCAAAGCGAATTTTGGATAAGATCTCTATATTTTGAAAATTCTTACCCCGGTCCTTAGAACTGACGTATGACCAATCTTTAAAATATATAATAATGTGGATAAGGAATTAATTTAATTGTAAACAAGACATTTTATCTTTTAAAGACAGTACGAGAACCCTCGATGTGAGATCTTCTCCAAATTCCCCATCGTCTAGGAGAATTTGGAGAAGATCTCTACATAGAAAGCTCTCATTATAAGTACACTATTATTGTTCAAAAAAAATTATTAAGATTTTATTTTATAAAAAAATTTAGCCGCGGTTTGTGTTGCGTAACATGTTATAAGATGAACGAATAAATTAAAATAATAACCAAAGACAAATAGATAAGCATAGATAAATAGATAACATGATAACATGACGAATTGACCAAAAATATATTTTTTATATTTTATTTTATTTTTATTTTTGGAAATAAACCCTCAATGTATGTGAGAGCCTTCCCAAATTCTCCAATGTTTAGGCGGAATTTGAAAAGTATCTCCACACTTGAAAGCTCTTACCTAAAATGAGCATATTCTTATTTTATAAAAATATCGGGATTCTTCCAACATCTAGGCAAGGATCTGTAAATTATTACTATTGTTTTTTTTTATATTATTTTTTGAGTATATTGTCTTATACAATTCTTGAGAAAATTATTTGTTATTAGTGCATTCATTTTTCTAAAAATTTCCATTCTCATTTTATTATTTTTATTTTAAAAAAAGAAAAAGAAAATAAAAATTTGCTTGACATAACACATAACCTAAATAAATTTTATTTATTCCTTTTTTTTGCTTCCTATTTTAATTTTCTTTTATAAAAGAAGATTCATTTTTTAAAACAAAATTAATTAATATATAAGCTTTCTTTAATCCATTAATAAGATCACTAAAAGTATTATTTTTAGAAATTATAAAAGTTTTTCTTTTAATTTAAATCTTTCCAAAGAATTTATTTTCAACCTAATTGAATAATTATTTTTATTACACATTTTTTGTATATGCCATCCATAATTTAATTTTAGCGCACACACACACACATACATATATATACATATATATATATACCCATGCATTTGATAACAAGCAATTGGGCCATTAAGCAATAAAAAGCTTAAATAAAAATTTAAATTCATACCCAAATAGATAAATATGCCCAGGCCCAAGGTGGAGAGCTCAAAGAGGCCCAAAGCTGATGTGTGATGCTAGTGAAGTTGGACTGGGCTGAACGGGTCCTGGGTCGGGTCACAAGCCCCAGTTCTCCTTTCTTTCTTTCTTTTTTTTCACCCAACAGACCGGGTCGGACCGCGCCTAGGTCGGGTCGCCCGTGGGTCCAGGCGCGGATCCTTCTCCCTTTTTTATTTTTTAAAAGACTATTTTCTCTCTCTCCTCTCATTTTTCTTTTTTTCCTTTCTCTCTCTAACCTATTTCCTCTCCGTTCTCTCTAAAACCCAGCAGCCAGCCCAGTCCAAAATCTAGTGATTGGCGACCGCGCCGACCATCGTGTAGCACCGTCGACCGCCGCTCACCGACGACCGATGGACCCCATATTTTCTAGATCCACTCTTCTTGGTCTCCTCTTTTCGAATATGGCCTTGGTTTTCCCTGAATCTAGCCCGAACCTAGTAGATCTAGACCCAAAAAACCAAACCTTATCCCTTTTCGATCTCCTCTGACAACCGTTGGACTGGTACCAAACTTCCACCGAGCCTCCTTCTCCCTCCCCTCTACTTAGGTTTGGTCAACAAATCCCTAGAGCCCTCTGAATCCTAAATGGACGAACCCTCTTCTTTTTTTTTTTTTTTTGGTTTTTTTGTTTGCTGAGTTGTTTGTTGTTGCTGATGGTTTTTTGTTTTGTTTGTGTGGTGGCTGTTGGGTTGGGGGTCAGTTGTAGTGGTTTTTCTTTGATTTGCTTTCTGCTGTGATGACAAGGGGTATCGGTCCTGGTCAGGGGTGAAAGCCGAGAGTGGTTTTATGGTGGGTTGAGTGTTGGTGGTGGTGGTGTGTGTAGGGGGTGCCGTGTTGGTGCTTGGGGAGGGGTGGTTGAGTGTGGGACTTGGTGTTTGCATGGGGAAAGGAAGAGCAGTGGCGTGTGGCCAGGGGCTGCTAGGCAGTAGTAGGGGTAAGGGTGCCTGCACAGCAGGCTACCTGCTGCTTGGTTTTTGGGCCCTTAGGCCTGCTGGGCCAAGAGGGCCCGGTATCGGGCCTGTTGGAAGGGGTTTTATCGGGCCCCGCAAATGGTCTTGGCCCAACTCGGGTTTGACCCAGACGAAAATCGGTTGCTACAACGCCGCTAAATGTTTATAATTTAGCGGCGTTTCTAGCAAACAAACGCCGATAAATAGTTAAAAAATTGAGCGGTAAAATTTATCATTTTTTTAAAAAAGAGATGAATAAAATGCTGCTAAAGGATAAACATTAGTGGCGTTTTTAAGTCAAACGCAACATTAGCAGCGTTTGAAATATACAAACCCCGCTAAATATTTTAATTTAGCGACATTTCTAGTATATAAACGCTGCTAAATATTGAAAAAATCGAGCGGCAAAGTTTACCTTTTTTTAAAAAAGGGGATGAATATATTTACAATTTAGCGGCGTTTGTTTCGCTAAAAGTATAATCAGCAATCGACCCCTCTTCCTTTTTACCCAAAACACATAACTCACTTTTTCTCCCCCCCTCTCTCTCTCTCTCTCCATCCTCTCACACCCACCAGCTTCTAAGTCAACAATTTAAGCAAAAATTTTGTTCATCTCTTTCTATTCCTAGAAGATTTTTGTTTGAAGGTAACAATTTTATATTTTTGCATTTTGTAAATTGAGGGTTTTAATTTAAGTTTTTGCCTCTTTTTCCAGGTTCTGAGGGTTGAATTGGAAGAGGCATTTTGACGTGATGATGAAGCTTGGAGGTCAATTCTTTTGCTTTTGCTTTTTATTGACTTTAATCAATGGTTGTTTTACAAATTTGGAAAAAATTGTAATAATTTTTATGTTAGTGCAGGATTGGCAATAGGAGTTTTGAACCTTACAATTGTTATGTATTTCCAGGTACAAATTAAATTTGATACTACCTTGTCTTGTTTAATTTAATTTTTATTATTTTAGAAGGTTGCTTAATTTGTATTTACAAAAAGTTTGTATTTTGGTTACCTTTTAGACATAAAATAAAATGTTGATTATTTTGTGCTTTCTTAATAGAATTGTTGTATAATGATACTTTATATTATACTATTAAATTTTAATATATTTTTATTATATGTTGATTGTAAAGTATAATGTAAATATATTGAATAATATTATTAATTACAATTTTTAAATAAAATAAATTATATATATTTTTAAAAATTCTGAAAATTTAGCGACGTTTTTAGAACACAAACGCCGCTATATTTGTGACGAGTAAAAAACGAAATTCTAAAATTAGCGGCGTTTCTTGAGACAAACGCCACTAAAAAACTTTAGCGGCGTTTTTATCTAGAACGCTGCTAATTTGTTCTCAAATACCATTCGCTGCAGTCCTACACTAGCGTTTATAAACGTAAAAAAAATCCCTACAAACGTCGCTACATTAGCGGCGTTTTTGTTTCCCGATGTCATTTTCCACAGCACTTTAGCGGCGTTTTAGAAAAATGCTACCAAATTTTTAGCGGCAATTTTAAACGCCGCTGAAGACCTATTATGCTGTAGTGCTTGTTTGTTATGCGAGGAAGAGGAGGAATCTAGAGATCATTTATTATTTGCTTGCCCTTTCTCTTTATAAGTCTAGCAAAAGGTGCTTATTGCTTCCTCTGTTAGTAGTATATTTGTTATTGTTAGTTAGGGTGATAATCTTCAATGGGCTGTGTTAAACTTTAAAGGCAATTCTTTAAAGTCCACTTTATTTAGATTTGCTTGGATAGCTTCAATATACTACATTTGGTGGGAAAAAAAATTCCAAACATTCTAGAATTGTTTAAATTAGTGTCTATTGTTGTGTAGTCGTTTTTTGTGTTTTTCCTAAGATCATAGACAATTCTGTAAATAATACTCTTTGTAGACAGTGGGATATATGCTAAAAAAGTTAATTTTGTAAGACAATGCCCAAGCCCCAAGTTGAAATTGGCTTATGAGCTTGAACAAGCAATGTTAAAAAACTATAATGTATATTTTTTTAATTATATTAATTTTATTTTTAATACAACCTAACAAAACATATGATATTTAACCCAAAAAAAAAAAAAAACATATGATAACCCTCTAATCCAATTGGTGGAGTTTAAAACTTCACCGATGATGTATTAAATAATTTTCTTAATACATATTTACCTATCAAATTAACTAAAACAAATTAGATATTGAATATATTGTCAAATATTTATCTTTGTAACTTTACAACGACAATGGAATCATGATGCCTATAAAGCTAAATCTGTCAAATATGACACGAATTCAAAAAATTCGTCCAACCCACCATAACTTGAACCCGACCTAATCAGAGTTGACTAAAAAAAATTCAATAATGCCAACCCACCCAACCCAAACCCAAAAATAATCCAAACCCGAAATGACCCAAAAAATTATCCAAACCCGAATGACCCAAAAAATTGACCCTAACTTAAATTAAATTTAATTTGATTTTTAAAAAAATTAATTTAACAAAAATAATAAATATAACACAAATTATTAAGTTATTATAATTTATAACTTTAAACTATCTTTTAAAATATTTTTTCTTTACTATTACAATTTCATATAAGTTTAAATAGTTTCTTTCTTAATTATGATTAAAAAAAATAAAAAATAAAATATTTTTATTATTATTATTATTATTATAATTGAATTTAATAATAAAAAATTTACATAATTTTACCAACAGATAATTATATCATGTTGATCGAGAATACCGTTTGTATATATATTTAATAATTGAAAATTTTTTTTACATCAAATAAATAGTTAGATATTTTTAATTTACTCGAAATTTAACGTTCACGGTCTATATTAATAGTGCATAAAATACAACGATCGAATTAAATAAACATAAATCGTGTAAAAATTATAAAAACGTGTAAAACTTAATTAATTTTATTTTAATGTACATGAATCTCTCGTTTATAAATAAAGCCAAGCATATTACATATATGGATATGGCCATATGGGATATTAGTATATTAGATTTATGGTCATTGTTTGGTGGTAATATTGGATGGCTTAAAAAATATGATATTTTGAAAGTTTGAAATTAAAATTGAAATTGAAATATATTTGGTATAGAAATTGAAAATTGAGATAATTTTATTAGATTTGACTGCATACAATTAAACATTATGTAAAAACATTTTAATTTAAGAAAAAAAATAAGATTACATATTTTTTCATTTATATAAAAAAAATAACTTTAATTTAAAACATATAAATTACAATAGTTATATTTATTTTTAAAAAATTATTTTCTTACTTTTTATCTTCAATAAAATTTTAATAAAATCTTACTTGATCAAATAATTTATTTAAATTTATTTTGAATTTTTAAAATTAATAAATTAAACTCACAATTACCCTAATTTAACTAATTTGAATGTCAAACCAAATTACCTTAAATCCGAAATTAATTCAAACTACTCAAGATCCTAACTAAGCCGACCTGAATTAATTTTTTTAAGAACATTGGCTATTACAAATGTAAGAGAGAAGAGACAAATAAAATATAAAAAAATAATTATGCTTATCTTTTTCCCCTTTTTTGGCCGATATGGATATATGAATCATTTTATAAGATTTAAATAAATAAAAAACAAAACAAATATCTGAAAAATGTTGTGGGTCAGTCTTGAGATAAATACAGCCCAATAAAGTCATTACACGTGTAAACAAACCAATCCTCTCTCTTAAATCAACGAATAAAGAATCGACCCTCCAAACGTGGTCCTCAGGTATTGGACTGTTCAAACCTTAAATTAACAAAGCTGTAAGTTTATCCAACAATATCTACTCGACTTAATTTTTTTTTTTTGCTTTTTAATTTTCCTTCGTCAAACTTGTACGGACGGATATTCGGTTTTGAAACAAAGACTTCCGTTTTTTGTTTGGTTTAGAAAAAAGGCTGTGTTCGGTTCTGAGATTTTTTTTTTTTGTTGGATTTTGTTTCATATTTGAAACGATTATAACAACAATGATTTCCTTCTGAAGTAATTTTTTTTTTTTTTTAAAGAAAAAAGATCGATTGTCTTTTCTTTTTTCTTTTTATTTAAATTTAGCCTTTTATTTTTAATATTTTAATAATTTAATGATCCAAATCTGTCAACCAAACCATGAGGAAGAAGCTCGATACCCGTTTCCCAGCTGTAAGCTTCCTACTTTTTTAATTTTCTTTTTGCTTTTCGTTGAATTTGTTTAGTTTCTTTGCTTTATTTGTTGTTAATTTGTTTTGGGTATTTGATTTTTGATTGATTCGGTTGAAATTGAAATCTTGGTCTTTTTTGGTTTTTGATTTTGTGATTGTTTTTGTCGCTGCAATTTCGATTTGTAGGAAAGTTTTTTCATATATTAGTTGATGCTGTTTTCAATAATTAGGTTTTTTTTTTTTTTTTTTATGGAATTTTCATGGAGTATGTTGTCGGATTTGTATTTTTCATAGTCATTTGAGGGAGGATTTTTTGTCTTTTGGCTGTTCTATGAGAACCCCATGTAGTTTATTTTATGGTTTGCTAATGTTTTTGGATGGTTTTTCAAAATTGGTCATTTTTACTAGCTATGGAGGATATCTTTTCCTAATATGATTTTTTTTACTCTTGAATTATGCTTTTTTAGGCTTTGCTTGATTCAAACAAATTAGGTGATTTGATACCAAAATTCAGTTAATTGATATTATGGCAATTAGGTTGGGAACATGTGAGTTGGTTGTATTTTGTGTATGTAATTGGTATCTGATTTTCTTTCTCTATTGTGAGGAGTGAAAAAAGAGAGAATAAGTTGGTAATTTGTTCTGCTGATGCTTTTTAGCTCTTTCATGCTAGTGTTGAATTGAGTTCTATAGGTTGGTTTAATGCATATGAATTTGAAGAGCTCCATAAACTGTTGATGCTAATCCTTTTTTACTTCCCTGGTTTTGGGTTGCAAACTCTTTTTAAATGTGTAGCTCTATGTTGCTCCGACTCTTCAATTTTCTTGAAGTACCCGTGTCCAACGCATATCTGGACATGGGTATGGGGATATGACCCTCTAAGGACCCTTCAAATACACGGAAAAACTTAGAAAAAATTGAACATACTCATATCGGACACATACCCGTATCCAACACTCACACCCGAGTCCGAGTAACATAGGTGTAGCTTATGTGTACTTCAATCTGGTTTTTTCTTCTTTGCATGAAATAAGAAGGTGCCAAGTGATCTTTTGCTTCTCTGCAAACTAAAAATGCTGTCATCTATCTTCATACTTAACGCTGATTTCTTTGGTTAGAATATTTTAGTTTCCTTAAAAAAGAAATTATTCTTCGAAGGTTGTGCAAAATGATTTATGTGGTTTTGAGCATGATTCAGTTTTGATCCACTTGTCTAAGCGCCCATGTTGAAATGTCAATAGTCGGTTATGATTTGTTTGTTCTCCTTTACCTCCTTTTCTTAGAAGCAGGAAAAGAGAGTTGTTTGATTCTCCACAAGGTACCAATACTATAGTAGGTGGAACCTGGGATTTGATTTCTTTTTTTGGCCAGTACTTGTGATTATGTTAATATCAATTCAACTGCCTGTTTTGAGTCCATAAGTAATCCTTGTGTCAATCTGTCATATTCATGTCTGGTTTCAATTCAAGCGCTGGATGATTACAAATGTTTATGGAAGAATCTGAGCAGTTTGGTATGGTGCGGTTTTCTGTTTTTGCTAACTCCACTCCTAGATGTACCTGCATCCCCTTTTGTTCCCACATTAGCAACTCTTCTCTTAGTCTGAAACATATTTTTGTGGAATCACTAATCAGACTTTGGAATTCAGTAGTATCAACAGGGCAGCTTTTCTGGACGATTTCATTGGGACCTCGTATTGCCTTCCACAGGAAGATGAAGGATCATGTTAAAGCCTTCACTAACTTTTTTTCAATATTGAAAAAAATGTAATTTTAAGAGAAAGATAGAACTAAGCAATGAGTTTGCAAACATAGCCGTGGCTTTAAGAAGGGATCATTATCCATGTTTTCTCCCCAGATCAAATTTGCATGAAGAGTTTCTCTAATGCAGCTTTGGTAAAGAGTTGCAGGCAACTCTTGCTTAGAAAATCTTTCAGAATTATTTTTTTCATGAAGTTCTATAGTAATCGTCTCACATACCCATACTATGAGCTATATCGTAAACTGATAGTTGGTAGGCTGCAGAATGTCTTGCTTACTGACTTGTAGAACTTTAGTTTGTTGTTGATCATGCTATTCTAGTTTGGTGTTGACATCCTTAGCAGTGCTCTATCTACTTGTCTATTGATTGGTTTGAAATCAAAACCTGGTAAAAGGAGTGAGCTTCTGATAGGTTACTTGCTTTATCTCGATGGTATTAAACCAGCGACTTACAAGGACCTGTAAGGTGATGCTCTCACTTAATGGAGCGTCAAGGAACTCTGTGTCAATGATCTTTTCTTCTTGTCTTCATATTCTCTCTTCAGTGTTTAACAAACCTTGTCTGGTTTCTCACTGGTCTTAGGTGCGGAGGGGTTGCTGTTCTATATTAGGATATCCTGATACTAATAGATAATGTTGATTGCTTATAATTAAAAGATACAGTTTTATGGTTCCACACTGCACATATTGTTGCATCTTTCAAGCTGTTTTTAATCTGGAAAATTGTGCAGTTAAAAGAACGATTAAAAAGTTTGGTAAATAAATGAAAATATCTTTCTGATGTTTTATATATGCTTTAGGACCATGGGTTGCATTGTCATCCCTGGCTATGAGCTATCTTCTTGGAATGATATTCCCTTATCTATGGTTTTCTTATCATTTTTTTAAAGATGTTAGCTGTGATTAGTGATGAAACTTTTAAACATATTTGTTTTTCAGGCTCGCATTAAAAAGATTATGCAAGCTGATGAAGATGTTGGGAAGATTGCATTAGCAGTGCCTGTTTTAGTTTGTGAGTGGCTGTAACTTTGATGATTTTACCTAAATAATTCCCCATGTATATTACTTGCTCATGCTTCCTTCTATTACCTTGCAGCTAAAGCATTGGAATTGTTTCTGCAAGACCTTTGTGATCGTACATATGAGATTACCCTTCAGAGAGGAGCAAAGACCATGAATTCATTACATTTGTAAGTGAAGAATTAACATTATTCTTTGTAGCATGCGATGTCTGTTGTCTACTTGAGGATTCGACGATCTTTCTGCATTTATGTAGGGTTTCATACACATAAATGCTCTTTGACCATTTTGTTTCACTTCTCTTGACTGTGTGTATGTCCACCAGTTATATAGATAGCAACAATATAAATATGATTCCCACATTAAAAGCCTTAGATGCTTTTTGGAGTTTTTGCTTAAAAGGTTTGCACAATAGGCTTTTGTAGAGGTATTAGTAATTTGATTCCTAAAAGGTTCTAATTTTATGTTGGACCTGGTCCAGATTACCTCCTTTTTGGGTCACAAAGTATTAGATACAGATCAAAATGAAGATCATTGTAGATGGAGAATCACGATTCTAGGAGAAAAATAATCTTTTTTCTCCTTTTCTAGATCATGCTATATTTTTCAATTAACAAGTCTTGTGATCAGCATGGTGTCATATTATGTTACTTCTGATCTTGCTCATGTTTACCCCTAGTGTTGTATATTGTCAATGTGTTGTGCATTGGTCTAACTAAAGTGTCCAACTAAACTGCAGAAAGCATTGTGTACAGAGCTATAATGTATTTGATTTTCTGAGGGACATTGTCAGCCGGGTTCCTGACTATGGTCATGGCCATTCTGATGCTGCTGCCGATGATCGAACTATTTCCAAGAGAAGGTTAGTGAAAGCCTAGCTTCTTGTTTCTTACTTTCTAATTCATAAAAAAAAAAAAAAATTACTTATTTGGTGATACGTTTCGATATCATTCTGCCAGGAAAGCTGCTGGAGATGAAGTCAATGACAGTGACGAAGAATCAAAGAGGAGCAGAATGGTAAGATCAGTGTTGCCAAGGGCGCAAGGCGCACTCTAGGTGCTAGAACTTTTATGTTGCCTCAGGCGCAAAAAAGCACTCGCCTGAGTGAAGTAAGGCGCAATATGTATATGTGTGTTATTATATATATGTGTGTGTATATATAAAAAAGTTTAAGATATATAATTATGATAATAAAGTATAAAGAGTGCTCTAGTTTATCTACAAAACATGCAAAAAAAAAAAATTGTTGCCCAATATGCATGATTTCCTTACTAGTAAAGGTACATCTAATAAAAAAGTTAAAAATAAAGAAATTAAAGAGAACTTCAATCAAGCAAGCTTTTTTTACGTCTATCGCCTTACAAAAAAACGCGCCTAGGCGCACCAGGCGTGTGCCTGATCAAATGCGCCTTGCCCGAAAGGGTCTGAGGTGTTTTTGTTATCTATGGCTAAGGCGCAAGGCGTAGGCGCGCCTAGCCGCATGCCTTGACAACACTGGGTAAGATGGCTTCCATTCAACATGTGTGTGTATCTATCTATATAGATATACACACTATAAGAATATAGAACATAGGATGAGCTCGTGTGCAACTTTAAGGATAAATGATGCTGAATGTTTTTCTTCAGTGACAAAGAGGTATCCAGTTTAAAAATTAATTGGTGAAATTCAGTGTATTATGCTAGATACTTCTGCATAAGATGAACTGGGTTGGTTCTCTGCAATGCATGTTATTTTAGATGTTTGTGAATATAATACTTTCAATGACATGCCTCTTACATGTATTATAAATTCAACTTAAGTCAGTCATTTGTTTAATTTGTCACTCAAATGTCATTATGAGGAGCATGGTATTTATGTTTATGTGAATTTCAGTACTCTCAATAACTGACTTCCTTTACATGTACTCTATGCAGCATGATGTGGGTCATGCAGGCACCAGTGGCAGAGGGAGAGGCCGGGGAAGAGGTAGGGGACGTGGAAGAATAGCTCGAAATGCAGAAAGAGATCCTCATCGTGAAATAGAACCAGAACCCTGCTCAACTCTTGAGCAAAACAACAAAAGTCATTCAACCCCTGGAATGGTGATAGATGATGGTTCTGAGTTGAAGGAACCGATGAAAGAGAGCACAATTGATGAAGATGCCAATCAAGCTGTTCGAAATTTTGATCTGAACGCTGAGGTAGATGAGAATGTGGATACAAAGTCCTCAGCAGGTGCTGCTGCGCCAGCAGCTCAGCCTTCTTCAGCAGATCCTATAACAGAGACTAAACATGAAGAATACCCAGGCTGGTCTCTTTCAGATATGGACAAGATGGCCATTGATCCTCTTCAACTTGCTCAGCTTGGCAAAAGGTTAGATGAGGATGAAGAAGATTATGATGAGGAAGGGTAAGTAGTTATGGGACAGGACTCCTAGGAAAAGTTAGTGGTTGAAATCAGATTAGCATCCAAGTAGAAAGGTTGAGAAAGGCAAAATAGTCAAAATGACCTCATTGGAGTATGGAAGTATATCCAATGTAGGTCTCAAGGGCTCAAATGCATTTCTCTCTCTCTCTCTCTGTTTATCCCTGTATCTTTCACTTTCTGTTATACCATTTGCTAACATAGCTTTAAAATGGTAACTTCTCACACCGACAAGACACTCGTCCGGGAACTGGGTTGAGTAGAATATGGCTCCTTAGTGTAACAGAATTGCCCTTAGAAAATCGGTGTTAACTATGATCTTTTGCTCGTTTTGTTTTGATTGTCACATTCAGTAGTCTTATTTAATTGCTTTTAACTTAATTTAGTCTACCAGTTTCCTCTGCTGTCATAGACAGTTCTTTGAATTTGAGCTGTCATTTGCATTAACAAGTCCAGCGTGGGAAGAATTAACGTTTGCTGGCAATATTGCAGAAAGGAACAATTCCTCCCTAGTGCCAAGAACTGAACCTGGTGTTAGGGGTGATATCGGTTCGATTCGGTTTTAAAAAAATTTGCGGTTAATGTGCAGTATTCTATTTTTTTAAATCGAATTGAACTGAATGACATCAAAAACCGAACTAATCCAAATCGAATTTCTTCAGTTCGGTTCATTGGTTTTAAAAATTTTAAAAATATATATTTTTAATAGTTTTTTTAAGTTTTTTTCACTAGTTTAGACATTATTTATTTGTATTATAAAAATTAAAAAATCAATTAAAATATAAAATTCGATTTGTTACGAATAATTGTGGTTTTTTAATATATGAACTGAAAATCAAACTGAATAGAATTGAATAAATTTAATTATTATCCGAATTTAATAAAAACCAAACCGAAACCGAATTGAACATTACGGTTCGAATTTGTTTTCGATTTTCTCGATTTTTTCTCAACCTTACCTGGTGTAGCCTTTTTAACTACTGAGTATGGATACATTGCAAGCTTTCTTTTCATGCATGTCAAATTTCACAGCTATGCCTAAACATGATTCTTGGCCCTGTGTAATATGAGGTTTGATGGCACGATTTAATATTGAATTTTGTATGCATGCATTATTAACATATAAAAAAAAATTACTAGTGATGTGTCAATTTGTATATTTTTTCGTGTCATAATCGTGTTTAAGGTGTTTTATATTAATATAAATTTTGATGTGTTAATAATTTGTGTTATATAGATTTTGACACATTCATATATATTTTTTTAATATTGCTCGATTTTTTATATTAATAATCGTGTCGTATTTAATATTGCCCGATCTTTTAGCATTTGCTCTTGGATTAAGAGGGAAGACAGCATTTGTGACTGTTGATTTGGAGTGGCCTTGGCCTACCATGTCCTGAAAATACCACCGAGTCTGATGAGTGAAATAACGGTGTAAGCAATTTCCTGCTGGCCGTGAAGGACTCAAGCCGGTGTACTAGTTTCAACCTACGTTATCTGAAATTTTTATTTTTTTTTTTAAATATTTGTGATCGACACTTGTGTCTAACACATATTCGGACATAAATTTAAAAATATGATCTTTCAAAATATATTGAATATACCCGTGTCGAATGCATACCATATCCGACACTCATTCCCGAATCCAATAACATAAATTTCTACAAGTTTCTGTTGCATTGCACTAACAATATGGGGTAATTGGAATCCAACAGAGGATTAAACTTAAGATTTCATTTTGATTCTTGAAGATATTGGGCTGTAAGTAAACCTGCTCAAGGACTATCCGTCCAAGTCCGAAGTCCACTCATATTTTGGAGGGTTTGGACAAAAATATTAGGTTTGAAATATGAGTTTGGACAAAAAAATAAGACTCATTTAGAAAATGGGTCGGGCCTTGACTCCAACAACCAAGGCCCAAGCTTGGCCCGACACGGCCTGTTTTTCATTTATATAATATATTATTTTTATATTTTATATATTATGTAATTTTATATCATATAAAAAATTAATATATATAATATTATAGTGTAAACATTTAAAAATATGCTAAGTTATCCATATTTTAGAACTTAATAAAAGAAAAAAATTACTAAAAATTAAATAATAATAAAAAAAAAATTGTTTAATTTCTTTTAGAAAAAATAATAATATGGACAAACCTAAACGAGTTTGGACTATCCATTTACAAATATAGACATGCTTGGGCAGAATTTGAGACCTATATTTCGGGTTGGGCCGGACTTAGATAAGTATATATGATGTTGATATCATACTTAAACCCAGTCAGAACCCATGAGCACCTCTAGTTGTAAGCTAAGCTTGATTAAATTTAAGGAGTTGGAATGTTGAAATAGGCTAAGATTAGTTTAGATTTAAGGGAGGGATGGAGGCGAATCTGACTGGAAATTCAAAATCTGAAATAAAACATACTCTACTTGTATTCTTTTCTTCAACATTCTGCCATTCCTCTTTTTCATGCATTTAAAGAAATATAAAACCAACAAAATTCAAGCTTCACATCCTGTTTTCTCTTCAAATAAATAAATAAATAAACTTACTTGAATTAAATAATCTTTTGAGCTTGATTAATACTTGAATTCATCTTAACTAGTTAAAAGTTTCAAACATAACCATGTTCAAGCTAATCAACCTCAACTACTTCGAACTCCAAATTTACTAAATATCACATTTTAAAAAAAATTACATGAACCAACTGAACTAAATCCTAAATTCTCAAATTTTGATTATTTAGTACCCTATTAAAATAAGTTTCGACATTAGTTTTTTTTTTTTTTTTACTTTTGTTTGTAAAACCCTATTCAAAATTAAATAAAAACTAGAATTAAGCCCCGCTCCGTTGGGTTCTTTTAATTTTTTTTATAATTTTTTTAATTAATTAATAATAATAGAATAGTGTTAAATTAAATTTTATTAAATAATAATTTTTTCTTTTAAAATTGTACTAATATTAATATAATTATATTTTATTAATTATGAAAATTAAATTTATGTTAATTATTTATTTACAAATTATGTAATATAAATACATTTTCAAATGTTAATTCATATGTATTTTTTAAAAATATTTAGACTTTATTGTATAGTGTATATTTTTATTTATAGGAAGTAAAAAATAGTTAATGAAAAATAAAAAAAAATAAAATTATGATTTGTATTTTATTCTCTTGTTGGGTCGACCTAAAAGTAAAAAAATAAATAAATAAAAGTAAAAAAAAAAAAACTCGTCGTCAAGCAAAGGAGCTTAAAACGTGTCACACTGATTAGCAGCAACAATCAAACAAATGAGCTTAATATGTGTGTCATACTGACTAGCTGCAAGTTTTTATTTTATTTTTATTTTTTTATTTTTTTTCCAAGCGGGTTAGGTAATAATCCTAAATTGATCCGCGAGTCAATGTGCGAATCAACCCTTTAAATACATCATTTAAAATAAAATAAAATTTTCCAACTTTTTTTTTGAACAGGTCGGATACTTAAATCGATCAGCGAGTCAACGTGCAGACCAAACCATTTAAATATATCATTTAAAAATAAAATAAAAAAGTAAAAATAATTAATAAAATAATTTTTTTCGAGCGGATCAGGTAGGCATCTTAAATCGACTCGTGAGTCAACGTGCAAACCAATCCCTTTAAATACATCATTTAAAAATAAAATAAAACTAAAAATTAAAAATAATTAATAATTAATAAAAAAATTTAATTTTTTAATTTTTTTGTTGAATAGGTAGAGTACGGATCCTAAATCGACTCACGACTTGACCCAACCCTTTTAAATACATCATTTAAAAAAAAAACTTTTTTCCGTACAGGTCAGGTACAAATCCTAAACCGACCCATGAGTCAACGTGCGGACCAACCCGTTTAAATACATCATTTAAAAAAACTAAAAATAATTTCTTTATTTCTTTCCCGAGAGGGTTGAGTACGTATCCTAAATCGACCTATGAGTCAACGTGCGGACCACCCCTTTTAAATACATCATTTAAAAATAAAAAACTAAAAATAATTAATAAAATAATTTTTTTTTTTCAATTTGTTTTTTCGGGTCGGGTACGGATCTTAAATCGACTCTTGAATTATCTTGTAAATCAACTCATTCAAATACATCATTTAAAAAAATTTAAAAAAAAAAAAAAAAACTTAAAACTAAATATAAAAAATAAAAAGCAAGACCCGTTAGCTTATTTTTTGTATTATAGATTAGGATAAAATTGTCCCCAAGCAAATTTTAAAAAGTCCCTTTGAGTCCTAAGGACTCAAAAATTATATATAGTAGATAGATTTGATAATGACATCTTCTGAATTAGGAAGAGTTTCTTTGTTTGTTGATTTCCAATATCGTATGATTTGTTAATAGAATGTTGGATTCGATTTCAATGATCAAATTTCATTCAAATACCATATGGTTAGTAGGTTGATCGTTGATCTTAAGAAACTAATCTAACTTCATAGGAGATATGGGTATCCAAACCAAGGTAATCAGTAACGATCAATGGACGTACCGTTTTTGTTCGGATATTGATACGTACCGATGTATTTTGACATATCATTTTGAGTTTACCGATATTTTTCAAATATTTTTTCATATATCTATATGTATAACCTATTTTCAAATTTTTTAATAAAATATATATTATATACACATGCAAATATACATCCATTACATGTGTATATATGTTTTTATGCAAATATAAATTTTAAATATTTAACATCTAAAATATTTAAACATCAAATAAATAAAATAAATATTAAAATGTTAAAAAATATAATAAATAATTATTAATTATGTTCGTTAGCTGAACTTAATAAACATATTTTATTTTTAAATGTAATTATGAACAAAAATTAAAAATGATCATGACAAAAAAATAATTGAAATCGATTAAAAAAAATCAAATAAGTGAATTTTAAAAAAAAAAATTAAAAAAATCAAAATCTTGTACCAACCGATATGGATCGGTACGTACCGATACTGATCGGTATTGACCAATATAAACCTGTACAAGCCGATACGACCGATATCAAAACCGCAACAAAACTAAAGACTGCCTGTATCGATTTAGTTAAAAACTGAAACGTACCGACCGATACCATCATTGCAATTTGCATGCACAAATATATTTGGGCAATTTCAAGACCTTTTAGCTTAAGTTTTATGATGAATACCTACGTTGATCTGAAACTTTTTTTTTGAAGTACCCGTGTCCGACATCCGTATACAATGCATATCCAGACATGAGTATGAAAATATGATCCTCCAAGCACCCTCCAAATACGTGAAAAAACTTTTTAAAAAAATTAAACATACCAGTATCGAGCACATACTCTTATCCGACACTCACATCCGAGTCCAAGTAACATAGATGAATACACATGATCCATGGCACTATTAAATTGCAAACAGAAGCTTTTATGAAGCAATAATGCAATGATAAAAGCACTACATTTTCAGGAGGTTAACACTTAACACATAAACAACAAGACTTGACATTCTTATAAAGATAGGTTTTCCAGCAAGTGTAAGATCAGCACATGATGGAAGGTTCAAACCATTTTCATAATATACGATAATATTAGATTCAACCTCTCACAATATACCGTAATATTAGCTTCAAGAGTGATCTGGCTCCATGTGGTTCAGATGGTAAGTTCCTTCACTCTTATGATGTACCTCGACCTTGAACTTCTCTTCCTTGTTTCCTCTCTTGACCTTAAGAAGCATGTCAATTTTAGCGAAATCTTCTACCACCTGTTGCATATTCAAACATTTAGCACTCAAATGAACATGCAATCACTTTTGCTTTTACTTATTCTGCCTTTGCTGCAAGAACATATGTTACTCCGACTCGGATGTGAGTGTCAGATACAGGTATGTTCAATTTTTCTAAGTTTTTTAATGTATTTGGAGAGTTCTTGAAAGGTATAACCCCAAACCCATGTCCGGATATCGGTCGGACACGGGTACTTAAAGAAAAGTGAAAAGTCGGAACAACATAGGCAAGAACAGAGTTACATATTGTTGTTCAACCATACGACAACTGGATTGGATGATTTTAGTTCCTAGTCCAACGAAATTTTAAATACCTTGAAAGGTGAATAAAATTTTCAATGCAGAACCTAGAGTTTAACAATACAAAATAGTGAAAAAACAGAAGCTAGTATTGAGGAGATGGAGAATGAAGTGACAAACTGAAGACCATGATTAACTAACCGTGCAGAAAGTAAATAAATACAGAGATGGTTATATAACATTGTATGAAACATTTTCAATCAAACATATAAGTATTATGTTGTTGCTCCGATTCTTCCTTTTTCTTGAAATATCCGTGTACAACACATATCCGGACATGGTTATAAGAATATGATCCTCCAAGGACCCTCCAAATACACGGAAATCTAGAAAAAAAATTGAACATACTCATGTCTGACACTCACACCAGAGTCCGAGTAACATAGGTATTATGTACACAAAAATACATAAAAGAAGCGAAAAATTAAGTTGAGAGGAGAGGAGGAGTATTAAACATGGAGCAACCAGTTATCTTAGTTCCATAAGATACTCAGACACCACATTAAACAGGATGCAGTTCAATATAACCAAGTCAAAATGTACTTACTTCCAATTACAACAAAAAAAATTAAACATATGAAAGATGAAAAAGATATATGAGGAAATAGGAACAGCCGTTTACTGCTTACCTCAGCCTTGGCATGAATGATTTCTTTAAGTTCATAAGGCACCAGAGAATTGGATCTTTGCTGAATGGTCTTGATAGCATGATCTGCAGCATCCTGAACTACAGGATCATGTGTTGCCACAGCTTGCAACCCAGGGCCATGGCCATCTAATAACAATTTAAAGCAAAATGTCAATGAAGTTTCAGATGAAACTACTATATAAGAAGCTTCATCTCCGACAAATAGCAAGATCATTACAAAAACATTTGATAAGAAGAAACAAGTTAGGAAGACATTGCTCATGCTACAAGAAACTTGGTGAAAACACAATATTCATAAGCGTAAGCAACTCAAAACATCCCAATTTCTTCTAGACCACATTGAACTCAGAAGGCTTTCAAACCAACATTAACTTACAATTTCTATCCTAACTAAGAAGGCAATCTTTGATCATTTCTTTCTTGTTTCTATTTTGCTATTTGTTAGGCTTTATTTTTCTTAAAATGTATCATATTCAATTGAAAGAATTTATATTTATACCCTATCAATGTTATAATAGTATATATCTACATACTATAATTTATTAATAAAAATTCTAATTTCTTTTAGGTACAAAAAGTTCTAATATTTTATTATGAGTCATGTTGTGGTTCACTAACAGTAAATAAAATTTCACACTAATAATGCACCTTATATACTAATACTCTACGTTACCGGATTCTTCATTTTCCTTAAAATATCCATATCCGACACTTGTGTTCGACAAGTATTCGAACATGAGGACAGGATACGATCTCTAAATATATGAAAAAAAGTTTTAAAAAATTAAGTATAACCTTGTAAAACACATAACCTAATTTGAAACTCACTTGAATTCAGGTAACATAGCTAATACTACAAACAAAAAAATAAAATAATAAAAATGGGTAAGTAATAAAAAATTGCAAAGCATATTTAAACAGTTTATTTCATAAGAAAAATAAAATTATCCATATTCTTGTTTACAAAAATTAAAATTTTTTATTGTTCAAAGGAACCTTTAAAAGTACCCGAGTTTTTGGCTCAATTGATGCATACTTCCTATACTTCCTTTGCTCAAAGAGGATTTTGAGCAAGGGTTCGATTCCTTCCCCAAATTATATATATATATATATATATATATATATATATATATAAAACCCTTTAAAAAAACATACTTTTTTAATCTACTATTAACATCAATGATTTCTTCATTTGAAGAAAACCCAATCATTTCCTACAAAAACCATGATCTTTAGCAATTAAAAAAAAAAAAAAAAGGAAAAGATGAGTTATGAACAACCTTTCTTGACACCAAGATCAGAAGCAGTAAAAGAAGGGGAATCATCAGCATCTCCAGCATGTTTAAACTCCTGCAGTTCCTTAAAATTCAACCAAGGCTTAACCCACACTTTGGCCTCATAAAGCTTCTTTTTGCCGGCATCGATGGCTTCCACCGTCAAATGGTGAAGCGTCCCAGCCACCACTTGCTCGGTTGCCTTCACCACCCTCACAAACTCAACCATCGCATTCTCTTTCTTGTTGTGCTCGTCGACGGCGAATCGAGCGAGGTTTTCGAGCTCGGCGCTGTTTTGGGATCCTTGGGAAGGGTGGATTCCGCCCAAAGTGGTGGTGGTGGTGGCCATTGGTTCAGAGCAGAAGGTTGATTCAGCAGAGAAATTGTTAAAGAAGAGAATTGAGATTGCTATGGATAATAAAAAGTAAAGTAGAAAATTGAGTTTTCGCATTTGGGTTTATACAGAAATTTTTTTGGATAAATTTGAAGAAATAAATTTATATTTATATAGTGATTTGAATCAAGGCTTCGGCCTTTCGGCTTTTTGTTTGGGCTGAGGGATGGAAGAATATTGAAGTCTAAGTCTTTGACACGTGAGTAGCACGTGTAAATTCTTTTGCTTAATATCTAAGCAATGCTGTTAAATTACTTAAATAGTCTTTGAACTATAATCAAAAGTGTATTTTATTTCTTATATTATAAAAGTGAGTAATTTAATCTTTCTACGTTTGAAATTGGTGCAAGTTTAAATGTTGACATGAATATGTGAAATTAATAGAAAATAAGGCTACAAAAAAAAATGATGACGTGTCAAATTTTTTTATTTAATTAAAATTTAGAAAAACATAAATTTTTTTATCCAAATCTCTTCTTTACCCGTAAAAATATGACATTATTTTTTTTCGAAGTCATCTATTCTGTCAGTTTCTGAATTTTATCTGAGCAAAAAATTTTGACACATTATCATTTTTTTAAGTCATATATTCTATCAGTTTCACATGTCCACATCAGCATTTAGACAATTTTTCATTAACACAATTACTAATTTTACTTCTTTGCACCAATTTCAAACGTATAAGGATTAAATTACTCACTTCTATAATATAAGAACTAAAATGTACTTTTGACTATAGTACAAAGATTATCTAGATACTTTAACCAAGCAATGCGAATAAGATGTCAAAAATTTGTGGATTTTGTATTGATCTGTTTTGAATGTAGAATTTTTTTTTTTTTAAGTTGGACGTAGATCTGATAATTTGTGTATTTATATTGTGTTCATATATTTTATCGTATCATAATTATATTTAAGGTATTTTATATTTATATAAATTTTGATACGTTAATAATTCGTATTATATAAGTTTTGAGATATTCGTGTTTTCGAGTTGTGTTCGTATTATTTTTCGAGTTGTATTATATTTGTATCGTGTTTTTAATTTTTTTCGTATCGTGTTCAATATTATCATCCACTTTGTGGTTGCTTTTAAAAAATTAAATAAGTGATCCTTTTATTACATATAGGTAGTTTTCTTGGAAGAGTATATAATTTTTAATTAAAAAAAAATGTTTGTAGAAATAAATTAAAAGACTAAAACATCTTTAATTTAATTTAATTTAATTATTTTAATTTTATTTTGACTTTTAAGTAATTTTCTCAACTAAATTGATATCACATCAATCGTGACATCAATTCAGTCACTCTCATATTTTTATGAATAAATTATAATATATTTTTTTATAATATTAATTAAAAATAATTAATAAAATAAAGATAAAAATAATGTGAAGTGATTATGATATAACCGACATTTATAAAAACGAATATTTTCAAAATTTATATAAAAATGAGATAAAAATAGATAAGACAATCTCATTTTATCTCACTTTATTATCATCTCTAAATGTGAAGATTGAAAGGTACTTTTAATCCTTAAAAAAGAACAAAAATTACAAATTTTGAAACAAGGAGGATCCTACGTGGTATGTGGAATTGAGGTCCACATATTGCAATCAACTAAGTTCTATTGTATCATGAAAAATATATTTTTTGTTATTTGAATAATCATGTATACATTTTTTTTTTTTGATTATTTTTCAAAAAAAAAAAAATTTTATTGACATAAAAATGAGGATAATTTATATTATGAGTCACTGAACTTAACATCAACTTTCATGTAGGTTATAAATCTTTAATTTCATCAAATTTCATCACTAACTTTTATTATTAATAAATTAAGTCACTTATGCTAATTTCGCTAAATAATTCTAACGAAAAAACTGATTGAGCATGCATACATGACTTATGTTTTTACATCTCATCAAGATAATACCTAGCTAGCATTTTAAGTAAAAAAAAATTCATACTAGTAATGAGGGTCCATTTTAGAAAGAAAAACATATGGTTTTGTTTGCCAATTTTTTTTTTAGGATTTTCTCAAAGTTTCGATTTGAGTAAATTATTAGAAAAATTAGTGTTTCTATTACCTAATAAGGCATGTAGGCATGCTGAGTCAGTTTTTTTTGTTAGAATTATTTAGCGTAGTTAGCATAAGTGGCATAATTTATTAATAATAGAAGTTCAATGATGTAATTTTATAAAATGATATGTTTGTGACCTACATAAAAATTGATGTCAAATTTAGTGACTCAGAAAGTAAATTACCCTAAAAATTATCAATCTTATACTTAATGGGTCGATCTCTATATTAAAGGTATTGTTTTTTTTTTTTTTTTTCGCTTTGCTCAAGTTTCTGAAAAATATCTTATGCTTTTCAAGAAAAATGAGTAATTTTTTGTTAATCCAAAATTTATTTTTCGTTCACCAAGCTATTTTCATAAATAAATATAAAAAAACACAAAAATCATTTATAGAAAGATATTTTTTATGAAACAAATGGATTTCTACGTACTTTACATTTTTTAAACTTTTTAAAGACACATTCTCTTATAAATTTTTAAATCCAAAAAACTACCACATGGAACCCTAATTTATATCTATACTAGAAAAAAGTCTCGCTTCGTCAAGATATTTTAATTTTATAATTTTTTTTAATTAATTAATAATAAAATTTTAATTTTAGTTTATATTTTATATTTTATTAAATAATAATTATTTATTTAAATATTATGTTTTTAAATTGTAATAATATTAATATAATTATTTTTTTAATTATAAAAATTAAATTTATGATAATTTTTATTTATAAATTACATAATACAAATGCATTTTCAAATGTTATTTATATGTATTTTTGAAAAATATTTAGATTTTATTATACAGTGTATATTTTTATTTATAGGAGGTAAAAAATAATAAATGAAAAAAAAATTGTGGTTTGTATTTTATTCTCTCGTATGATCGATTTTCTCATATAGGTTAGCAGCAAGTTCATTTTATTTTTTTTTCTTAAAATTTTTTTTCCAAGCGAGTAAGGTACGGATCCTAAATCGACCGCGAGTCAACATGCTGACTAAGCCTTTTAAATGAATCATTTAAAATTAAAATTAAAATAATTAATAAAATAAATTTATTTATTTATTTACTTTTTTTCAAGTGGGTTGGGTCACGGATCTTAAATCGACCCGAGAATCAACGTGCAGACCTACCCCTTTAAATAAACCATTTAAAATTAAAAGAAAATAATTAATAAAATAATATATTTTTTAATTTTTTCCCGAGCGGATCAGATACAGATCCTAAATCGACCTGCAAGTCAATATGCGGATCAACCCCTTCAAATATATCATTTAAAATTAAAATAATTAATAAAATAATTTTTTCTTTTATTTTTTTTCTCGAGACGATAGGGTCCGGATCCTAAATTGACACGTGAGTCAATGTGCGGATCAATCTATTTAAATACATCATTTAAAAATAAAATAAAACTAAATATAATTAATAAATTTTTTTAATTTTTTCTCGAGCTGGTCGGGTACGGATCTTAAATTGATCCGGAAGTCAACGTGCGGACCAACCTCTTTAAATACATCATTTAAAAATAAAATAAAAAACTAAAAATAATTAATAATATTTTATTTTATTTTTTTCTCGAACGGGTCAAATACGGATCTTAAATCTCTCTGCGAGTCAACGTACGGACTAACTCTTTTAAATACATCATTTAAAATAAAAATAATTAATAAAATAATTTTTCAAAACTTTTTCTCCAAACGAGTCTGATGCGGATCCTAAATCAACTTGTGAGTCAATATGCGGATCAACCACTCTAAATTCATCATTTAAAATAAAAATAAAAATAATTAGTAAAATAAATTTCATTTTTAACTTTTTTCTCAAGCGAATCGAGTACGGATCTTAAATCGTCTCGTGAGTCAACGTGCGAACTAATCCTTTTAAATACATCATTTTAAATTAAAATAAAAAATAATTAATAAAATAATTTTTTTCTTTTTTCCCAAGCGTGTCGGATATGGATTCTAAATCGACCTAAGAAAAAAAATATTTTTTTGGAATATATATTTATTAATTTTTTTCCCTAAAAAGAGATTTTTGCTACAAATAAAAAATAAAATAGGATAAAAAAATTTTGGACATTTAAAAAAATACCCTTTAAATCCCTAAAAACTCTTTGTGAAAAGTCAAAAATAATCATAAAAGATGACAAAATAAGACAACAAAACCCTTTGATAAAATTCAAGAATTCCCTATGAGTCCCTAAGGACTCAATTTTCATAATAGATGTTTTACTTGTTATTGTCTAGTAATAAATAATAATACGTATTAATTTATGGGATAAAGTTATACATAAAAAAAAAAAAGTAAAATTTTTTATTCAATAAATTTGAATATAAAATACGAATTCAAAATTTTATCTTCACCATTAATAAATTAGAGGACCAATAATTTATTTTGGTGATATAATGGTAGAACTCCTAAGATAATCAGAATCTAATTTATATTACAATTAGACTTATTAGTTATAAGAAAAAATGAATTTGCATTAAAAAAAATAATGCCTGTTTAAAAAATGAATCACGTCTTGATTCCAACATTCAAGGTTTAAACCCGACCCAACCCATTTTGCTTTTTTAATTATATAATATATATTATTTATGAAAATTGATCCACTTACACTAGTGTAAAACTAATTTAGTTTTACACGCTTTCATAATTTTTTACACCATTTATATTTGTTTAATTTGACCGTTGTATTTCATGCTCTATTAATGTAAATCGTGCATGCCAAATTTTGAGTAAATTAAAAATATCTAACTATTTGTTCGATGTAAAAAAATTTCAACCGTTAAATATATATAAAAAATACAGTATTCTCAATTGACATGATATATATATCGTATTGTTTCGAAACTTTACGTGCACAACAAGTGAGATTATATTACTAAATCCAACGACCGATTTGATAAACTATTAATCGTACATGAAATTATAAAAACATATAAAACTAATTAATTTTACATCAATGTAAGTTGATCTTTCCTCATTATTATTTTATATTTATATATATTACTTAATTTATATCATATAAAAATAAAAATATATATAATATTATAAAGTAAACATGAAAAATATGTTAAATTATCAATGTTTGAAAAATTAAAAAAAAATTTAAATTACTACAGATTAAATAAAAATATCATTTTTTTTAGAAAAATAATATGAATGAACATAAATTACCTATTTACAAATCTGAACGAACTTGAAGCCTGAATTGTCTGATCAAGCGAAACTTAAACAAGCAAATATAATGTTGATATCATACCTAAAACCCGGCTTGAACCCAACCCAGCCCCATAGACACTTATAATTCGGATCCGGTACAAATAGAGAGGCACGCATGTGCACTTTATGTAGTAAGCTGAATCTATGTTGCTCCGATTCTTCATAAAGTACCTATGTCCAACACGACACGACGCATATCCGGACACGAGTATAAGGATATGATCCTCCAAGGATCCTCTAAATATATGAAAATCTTAGAAAAAATTGAACATACCCGTGTTCGACACTCATACCAAATCCGAGTAACATAGTGCTCAATAGATAAACCAAGAAGCATAACATGTTTGACATGAACACAAATCATAGCAACAAACTTTAATTTCATATCACAAGTAGTTTTCACATTCTTATACAATATTCAGTCGGTGTAAACTCCTTTCAGGAGGACAAACAAACAGAAAGTTAAATAGTTTTATGAAAGCAAAATGATTAAGAAGTTAAAAAACCCAACAATCCCAATGATGTGGAAGACAAAGTACACAACTTCTTCACTGCAAACACAGAGGCTCAAACTGCTTCAAAAACAAATACTAAAACGCTTGGCAATGGCATCATTATACAGCACTTTGAGCTACTTACAAACCAGGGAGGGAAAAAAAAACATGAGTTCTGAAATATGCTCATGTGATATCATCCTTCCGATCGACAGCTACGGAGCAGTAAAACGGGCTTCTCCGACAATTTCGGAGGAAAAAGAGGACGACATGTCTTCTCCATCAAAAAAGCTGGGTGACGAAAACATAAACCGAAATACTAGTAACATAAGGATGACAGTATGTATGTTGCTTCAGACTTTCAGTTATTCCTTCTGATGAAAACTATTTCTGAACTTGGAAAGTTTTGAAAAATAGAGTCTTTTGTCAATGGTTTTGAGTTTGTCTTGGATCCTGGATGAAGCCTCACCTGTTATATTGATTCAAAAAAGACAACCATATCTTAATATTCTGCAAGAAAAAAGTTAGTTTCATGAAAAGAAAACACAATCAAAACCCAAGAAGTTTAAAGAAACATCACAATTTCGGACTCGGAGGTGAGTGTCGGATACTGGTATGGATCCGACACGGGTATACTCAATTTTTTTCAAGTTCTTTCATATATTTGGAGGATCCTACCCCTATACCTATGTCTAAATATGTGTCGGACATGGGTACTTCAGGGAAAATGAAGAGTCGGAGGAACATCTATAATATAGTGTATTTAATTTGATAAGATGCCATTATTTGTGATTCTTGTCATAGACAAATGCTAATTACTTGATTATCTATCAAAACCATTATTATGTATGCCTATAAACATTAAAAAATGTCTCTATTATCTAGCATTGGCAAATAATGATCTTTTCCTGCATTTCAATCTAATGATAACTTCTTAAGAGGACTGATTGTAGCAGTAAGTTGAAACTTGAAATGAAGCTGTACAAATTACCAATAAGTTATATTCATAAGACAAACCTCGTATTGTTCAAGCATGGATGCAAACAATGTTGCAATTCCTCCAGTGACAAGTTTCTGGAAAATGCAGGCACGTGTACCAGAACCGAAGGGAAGAAAAGATGGATTCTCATTCGGATCATTCAAAACAAAAGAACTCTGTCTTTGGTCCAGAAGTTCTTCAGCAGGTCCTAAGGCAAAGAAACAAAGTAGAAAAGACCAATTATTGCATCATAATCATCATACATTCCCAACTCAGTACCTTGTGGACTGAATGGTGAGACACAACTGAATGCAAACTAAATCCAAAGAAGGTTAAAACCCACATCCAGAAGCAAAACACCCATATGATCATGACACATAGAGTATTTACAGGCAACAGGTACAATCAACTAAGCTACGCTTTGGCCAAAAAAAAACTCGGCTACACTACATGGACAACAAGAAGATTGTGCAAAAGATGTATTAATAAACTATAGTCTGTTAAGCATCCAACCTATACTTAATAGATGTAGGATAACACTACTTAATACTCCCTCTCACGTGTAGCTCACAGGGCCTACACGTGGACAACCTCACCAAGAACAACAGAACACACCCTGGGCTCTGATGCTATGTTAAGCATCCAACCTAAAACTAATTGCTAATAGGTGAAGGGACCCAACTTTAATATAAGATCACCGGAAACCCATTACTTAATAGATGTGGGATAACACCACTTAACACTCCCCTCACGTGTAGCTCATAGGGCCTACACGTGGACAACCTCATCTCATAGGGCCTACACGTGGACAACCTCATCGGGGGTCGTCAACCTCACATGGGGTTAGGCAGGAAGAACAACAGAACACAACTTGGGCTTTGATACCATGTTAAGCATCCAACCCAAAACCAATTGGTAATAGGTAGAGGGGCCCAACTTTAATATAAGATAAGAGGAAACCAATACTTAATAGATGTGGAAAATACCACTTAACATAGTGCATAATTCAAAACACTGTTGTGCATGACTAGGAACAATGAAAATGACAATGTCACATAGCTTATGCAAAATTGGCAGGTAAAAGGTAGCATAAACAACTCCGAATTAATAGATATTTGAAAAGGTAGAGTGGAACCTGCAATGGATGTATCCATGTTCAGTGAACGAGATATCTTTTCAGTCTTAGACAGAAAACGATATGGATTAAATTTACCAGAATCATTTCCCCAGCTAGAATCATCCATATGCACCAACTGTACAGGTACAACAAGTATTGCTCCAGCCGGTATAATTACACCGGACTTATGCCTCAAATCTTCAAAACACAAAGAGAGGGAAAATTTTGTATCAGTGGACCATGCAAGCAGGCAGTGTCATAATTAGTAACGAAAATCACAACCAATATCAAAAGCACATTAGCCACCCTTAAGAGGTGGCATCCATCAGGTCTGGGGTTCGAATCCCAGCATCTGCAACCTCAGCCCTTATCCTAGACTGCGGCCTCCTTTGTACCAAAAAAAGAAAAGAAAAGCACAATAGCCAAATCATGAATGACTCTAGCTCTAAGCCTCAACAGCATAATTTAATTCTAAATAAGATATATTATATATATAAACGCTTTCAATTTTATAAAAAGAAAGTCAAACACCATAGCCATTTCTAAAAATATAAACTAGGTCAAATACACCTTGTAAAATGGAACATAAGAAACGATAGACAATAGAGGTTTAAGCAAGTCAAACCTACTGGTGAGCTAATTGGGTTTGATTCATTCACTCTCAAGGTCGAGTAGCTTGAAAAGTCCAACAAGCCGAGTTCAAGTATTTCAGTACATGAATTGAGCTTGATATAAGTTTGATAATAGTCAACCCTAATCTAGTCGAGTTCAAGTACCTTGATTACTTTTCCTAGTTGAGCTCAAGCTTCAAGGCTCAAGTTTTATAATCAAGTCAAGCTTGAGCCTTTTTACTATGTTGACTTGACTCGATTACCTCTGCTACTAGTAAAGATGATTGGTAAGAGCTGTAAAAAAACTTTAATGGCCAATATAACAAAGTAACTTACTTGCAAATCTGCATTCATAAAACATAAAACCACAATGCATATTCATATCCCTAAATTTCAAAGATACAGGCTAAAGCTGATCAAATCCCTTCCTGAATTTGAGAATGAGACCTAGCATGATATAGCTTATATTTTACAGATTCTGAGCAATTGGGTTTCCAACAAAGTTGTTGATCCTCAGTTTCTGGGAAGGAAAAAAATTACCATCACTTGAGTAAAAAATAAACATTGACCAATCAAAGTGCTTATCAATAAATAGTAAAAAAATTTAAACTCAAACCACAAAAACATAATTCCAGTAGATTGATTAAAACAAAACTTATGCAGGAAGATCACAAGATTTTGAAACCTCAAATCCCTGGAAAGCTAATTAAAAATACCCCCTAAGAAGATACAAAAGAGGTAGAATAAAAATGGACAGAAAAATGCCAAATAATGGCTGGATGATGATTGAAAAAACAGACCCCACAAAGCTATAAGAATTTGATGAAAGATGTATTATAGTACAAGCATTTTATATAGCTAAAAACATTTTTTAGAATAACATGAATTTTAATGTGCTCTAAAGAAATGTAACAAAATTAAGGTGGATTCCGGACCCTGAACACTATAAATATGTATATAAGTTCAAGGTTTTGATGTGAAAATGAGAGTAGTTAGGTACTGAAAGTACTTGTTGCAAGTTCCGTATCCATATCCAAATCCAAGGTAATTCTCAAGTACTAATCAAGGAAGATAAGAAAAAGTATATCTAATAACATATGATTTCAAATTAGAACCTTCAAAAAAGCAATGGCTCACCATGTTTCAGAGAACATCTCTGTAGCAAAGGTCCTGCTGGCATAACACGAGCAGACTCATACACGGTTGCCAACAATAAAGGCATCTTTTCTACAATAGGTTGATCTCTCTCTCCTGAACCTTTCCTTGCCATGATTATCTCCGAGTAAATCTGCAGAAAATCAATTTCAAAGACATAATGAATTGAAACCTGAGACCTTCAACTTCAAACTTCAATGCATAAACATATAAAAAAAATGCTGATAGTTGACTTTTCTTTTCAACTAATAAATAGTAAGCAAAAGCAGCTTATGAGTGATGTAGGGTCAGCACAAGTCACTAAGTATTTAAGGGTTTAAGAATACTAACATCTGAACCTAACCCAATTAGGACTCTTATACTCGCACAACAACTTTGCTCCAGAAAATCAGAATGTACTAAAACCACTATCGACACTAGAACCCAAGAAATGCTATATTAAGAGTCATAGAGTATGCTATCTTAAGAGAACTTAAATATTGCACAGCAAGCAACTTTAACAAGTAAGCTATTTCTCCTTCTTTATCAAAAAATCAACCTAGCACTAGGTTTGACAACATAAAATTCTAGCACCATATTCTCCCCTGCTTCATACCACACTCCACAAAACTCTTCTATCAGAGCATACTGTCTAATGATAACCGCAACATATTGCATTTGACATGCTACTTAAATTAGTCGTCCCTTTTCATTCACTATTCCAGAAAACAGCTCCTATGCTAACCAAAGACTAGCACCTTTTTCCCCCATATTCCTACTCAATCCCTTAAATTCTAACAGCATCCTTCTTCTTTCTTCCTCTCTATTTACCTTGATAGAAAACTAGCTGATAAGTTTGCATTAATCTAACCCACACCTAACCAACCCTGAAAATGTTGCGTCCCAGAACTACAAACCAAATCTTCAAGTACATCTTTATCCACAACAAAGTGTACATAACCAGCCAATTCTGTAAATAACTTATGCATGAGTGAATATACCCTGATAGACATTCCAGCACAGAGGTCATTAGGACTACAAAGCAAATGTATTCACAATTAAATAAGCAGCACTATCATAAATAATTGGGCAAGTCAATCATTTCCATTTATGAAGCATGAAATATAAAATTCAAGTACTTTGAAATGATAAAATCAATTATACTAATATAAAAAAAACATGACAACTATAACAATAACAATAAAAGGAACTAATTACAACATTAATGAAGTAATATGGTAATGATAATTAGTTGAAAAGGAAGGCATCATGCTACAAATATGAAAGAGAAAGGAAGAAATGACAATGACCCTTGTACAGAGGAAGTCTATATTCAAGCTCCAGTATATAGAAGAGTACAGAGTTTCAAAAATATTTAGCAAAATATACAAGAATGACTCATTTGAACTAATAGCTCTGAGCCCCTTTAACGTCAGTTCTTTTATGGTGTAATTCTTACATTAAAGGAGTAAATGGATAATTGAGAAAAGAAAGAAACAGGAATAGAGGATGCCTACCTTAAGCTGTATTTCTGGGTGTGTAACAAGCGTCATCAACATATTACTGATCAAACCTCCTGTTGTTAAGCATCCATGAAACATCATGCCCATAATATTGCCACAAGGTTCTTCTGTTACATTAAGATGGCCATTAGGCTCTTGCAGGGAAAAGTTATCTTGCAAAAAGATGCCAGAACAGGATTTTGAACCAACTGTAGCCTCCATTCTAGTATTTGCAGTTTCATTATGAGAGATTGGATCCATGTGATGGTATAGCTTGTAATTTTTACTGCACTGTTGAACGAGATCTTGAGTTAGGCATTTCAATTTTGTACATAATCGTTGATACCTCCAAAATCCTCGTTCCCAAAAGGGAGTAACACTATACGAGGCCCAAAAGCAAGCATCTTTAGCAACCATCATCAAGAGCTCCTCATAAATAGTTGCCTTAGACCAAGCCAAGAATGTGTCACCAAAGATTGTAGCTCCAAGCAAAGTGAAGGCCATATGTTGAGAAGCCATTTTACAATCAATACTGCCTTTGCCCATGATCTGGTGTAATTTAGCCATGATACAATCCATAGCCTTGGTAGGGATCACACTCTCTCTCCCAAGCAATCTTCCATTCAATTCAGATGCCAATGACTCTCTTCTCTTTTCCACCTTCAGATGATAAAGAGGGAAAAAAAATTACTTAGAATTATCCCCAGAGGGGTGTGGAAAAAAGGAAAGAGGAAAGGTGTTCAATCATGCTATCAAAGTGAAATGTGAAAAAAAGAGGGAAGATAGGATATGATATGATCACTTCATTTTCTTATTTATGATTGCTTTTAAATAACCCTTCTGTTGGAAGAATTTGAAGATCAAACACAACATATCATCCATATGGTGATTGCAGACATGAAATTATCAAACTTCAGTTTACAGTTCATGCATAACCATATATGGAAAAAAAATCTTTTTTTCCAGCCTCAAAGTCAGCAAGCAAAGAATTAGAGAGGTTGTATCACTTCAATTTTATTCAAAAGTTAACTGTTGTAAGAAAAGGAAAAAAATCAAAAGGATTTAATTTACACTTAATTACAAAAGTTTAGAAACTTTAAACGGCAGAACATGTAAAGCAGGAAAATGCACAAGAGAAAGTGAGAAACCATATGAATATGGTTGCTCCCTCCCTCCCTTAAACAACACCTACTAAATTACACAAATATTAATTAATGAAGACAACAATCATTGACAAGCTATGGAAACAGAACAGGATACTCAAGATATCAACCATAGGTCTTGCACCTACCATAGAATGTCTAAAGAAAGTTCTTCTCTCTCCTCACAGAATTCTTGATTTGCAAGAATAATCAGCTAGAACCACATAATTGCAAGAATAATGTGCTAAGACCCATCATTCAATGCAAATTCTATTAGCATTTTATTCTCCTATAGTTCCTTCCTTGAAAAGTTTTTTCCGATTCCCCATAAATACATTTTCCCCCATTAGTTAGCCACCCAAATCATAATTGTATCCCTAACTATTTCCCTCCGAATAGAAAAATCTCTAATATTCTATAACTGTGCTTCATCATGCTCGTAAGCTAGAAAGCATGGAAACGAACATGCAATACAAGTACGACACAAAAGGGACACACTGACATGACAATTTCTAAAAAATTATAACACGGGTACAACAGGACACGACAATAAAAAATATTTTTATATGTTTTTTATATAGCAATATTCAATAACAATTTCAATATTGATACTTTTCATTCAAATGTAATCAGTTTCTTCACAATTCAAAATTCAATTAAAAAAATGTGCGTTAAAAAATACTAAAAAGGGTAAAGTAGATATACAATGAAAAGGCCATGGCCAATGACCTTATTATCATATTAATATCTTTTTTGGGTACAAAATCTTGATTCTAATGATGGGTTGATTTGGGAACTGCTGCTCGGACTCATGTGCGGGCGTTAGGTGCAGGTATGTATTGAAGTGTCTGATTCTTCAATTGCTTTAAATCTAAGATACGGGGATATGGCTACAAAGGATCCAAAAGTAAGATATGGGTGTAGGATTCACTACAAATAGAATATGTTTATTCAATTATATACATTTTTGAATGCTTCATTATAAGTGATTGAGTGATCATTTTAATTTAATGATGTGAACAAGGATATAAATGGTTTTTCTTTTAAAAAAGAGAAAGAAAATTAATGGGCTTCTTTTCCTTTGAATCACAAATGAGCTTTACAAATATTAATATGCAATAGGCTTTCCAATTTTTAAAAAATTGGTTGAGTTTAAAAGCTTGAACCTTTAAAAAACTATTATGATCCAAGTAGCTCAAAGGCCATAAGCCATCATTTTACTCTAACTTTAAAAGCCTAAATTTTCAAGAGTGAATTCTTTTCATATTTGGTCTCTTTTGTGTGGCGCCCTATCTCTTTCTCATTCTCAGTCCCTGCAATATTTTTCCAACAATGCTCCATACTCCCACACTTTCTAGCAACACCCTAAGTCACCCACCCACCCACCCACCCATCTTTCTTATCTTCTACGTTTTCTCTCTTCTTGTTGTCAAATTTCCAGCATCTGACTTCTTTCTTTATTATTTCTTCTTTTCTTTATTTTTAGATTTCTAACATCTAGCTAATGCAAGCAAGATTGAGAAAAAAAAATTAATTGAAACTAGCATAAAGCTAACCTTTGCTGCCAAACTCTTGAAGTTATTTTGCTATGTCAAACATGGGTACTCCTCCATTTTTGAAGTGTCTGAGCATCATAGGGTTCTCTTTTTCATATTACCCATGTTCGGGCATGTTTTGACCATGTCTAATTTTTTTTTTTTTTTTTTTAACTTTTTGGCCTGTCGGCGCATCCCCATGTGTCTGACACGTATCCCGCCACGCAGGAGTGCATGGCGTGTCCGTGCCTCATAGCTCGTGAGTAACCAATGTGCTTTAAAGTACCCATTATATAAACTTTGGTCCACTCGTTGACTTAACCAGACACAAATACACAATTGTGTATCCACAAGTCATTAAACCATGAGGCAGAATTAACAACAGAAAGAATAAGTAAAGCTCTTTGGTTCTATGAAGCATGGATACGCCGTGCACCCCTGCGTACAAGTGTTGGGCATGTGTCCGACACAGACACGCCTGCAACACATCGCGGGGACACACCAAAATAATTAAAAAAACGAACACAACACCACTAGACAAAGAATGGAGGTTTTCTTTTGCATTGTTTTTCCCAAATCTGAAATCAACAATCAAGAGCAAAAACTCATCCTATGATGCTCGGACTCGTGAAAAATGGAGGATTACCTGTGTCAATAACATGGCAAACTAGTTTAATTATTTTTTTCCTCAATCTTGCTTTCACTGGCTAGACGCAAGAAATCCAAAAATAAAGAGAAGATAATAAAGAAAGAAGTGGTGGAAAGTTAAAAGCAAGATAAGATAACATAGAAATAACATAAAAGGTAAGGAGGATGGACGGGCACTTAGGGTGTTGCATTGCAGGGACCAAGAACGAGAGTGAAACAAACAAAGGGGACGTACAAAGAGACCAACTATGAAAAAAAAAAAAACCACTCATGAAAATTTTGGGTTTCTTAAGTTAAAGTTAAATGATGGTTTAGGACCTTTGAGCTACCTAGGCTCTAATAGGTTTTTAAAGGTTCAGGCTTTCAAATTCAAAACCCATTTTAAGAAATTGAAAAGCTTATTTGCATATAATATTTGAAAAGCTCATTTGTGTTTCAAAGAAAAAGAAGCCCATTATAATTTTCTTTCTCAATTTAAAAGGAAAGCCATTTCATCCTTGTCCTTGCTCACATCTTCATAAATTTAAAATGATCAGTCAATCACTTATAATGAAGCAATCAAATATATATAATTGAATAAACATACCCAATTTTCTCAAATTTATAATGTATCCTTGCACCCGTATCCTACTTCTGCATCCTTTTTAGTCATATCCTTGTATCTTAGATTTAAAGCAATTGACGAATCAGACACTTCAATACATACCCGTAATTGAGTCTAAGCAACATAACCCAAATCAACCCATCATTAAAATCAAGATTTTGAATCCCAAAAAAGATAGTAATATCAGTATTATCGATACCGTACCGGTACAATCGTATCGACCGATACGTACCGATTTACTCTAAACCAGTACAATCAACTTCAAGTACCGTTTCAATTTGGGTACTGGCCTATATCAGTCGTACCTGTTTGTATCCATCCATACCAGTCGTACCGGTTGGTACATGATTTGTTTTTTTTACTTTTCTTTTAATATTTTAACTTATTTTATTCTTTAAATCAATTTCTAATTTTTTTTCTCATGATCATTTTTATTTTTTCATAATTCCATCTAAAAATGATATATGTTCATTAAATTAGGCTAATAAAAAATTATTTACTAGTATTTTTATATTTATTTCATTTATTTAAAATTCCAAAATTTTGAATATAAAATCTTTATAATTAAAATCTATATTTGCATATAAACATATAAATGTATGTAATTGAGATATATTTTTATGTCTACATATATTTTATAGAAAAAATATTAGAAAATACCGATAAACCCAAAACGGTACGCCGAAACACACCAATATCAATACGTAACAGTACAAAAAACGGTACGTCCACTGATACGGTACTGACTAATTTGATTAATATGTTAATAAGGCAATTGGCTCAAGGCCTTTTGATTGTATATCTACTTTACTCTTATTGGTATATTTTTCATGTACATTTTTGTTAATTGAATTTTAAATAGCATGAGATCTTTTGTGAAGAAATTGATTATATTTTAATGAAAAGTATCAAAATTTACATGTTTATTGGATATTGTTATATAAATATATTTTATGCTGTCGTGTCCTACCATATCTATGTCTTAATTTTTTTAGAAATTGTTGTCTCGATATGTCGTATCCGTATTGCATGTCCATATCCATGCTTCCTAGATTTGGTTATTGCTTTTGCTACTTAAAAAAAAAAAAAAGGCAAATCATGCATCTGTCTACAAAAGCAAATAATAGTTTTGAATAATTTAATTATTAAAATTTTAGTTTTTTATGAATAACACAATGCCTAACTTTACTTTTATATCCATGATTATGTTTGAATATACATAACAATCTAGTTATTCTGTATGTTTTAGTTGAATATGATTTTCGCCTTCTACCATTTGCTTTTGATTTTTAGCTTTTAAGATTAAAAAAAAAAAACCATACAGAATCCAAAGAAAAACAAACAAAACAAACAGAGTCCAAACAAAGCTAAAATTTAAGGATGCCAATGGATAGTAAAAAATTGGATATCCGACATTATCTAATCCGTTTTTTACAGATTCGGATATTATATTTATTATCCACAGCGAATTCGGAATGGATTCAAATATGAATTTTTGGATATCCGGTATTCGAATCCGCTTTAGTTTTAGTGCGGATAGTGTCGGATATTAGAATTGACTTTATTTATATGGATAACGGATTCGGATATCCGAATCCGATATCTATTTACATATTGAATTCTTGTTTAATTTTATATTTTATTTTTAAAAAAATTGATTTCATAAATTCGGATATCCGACGGATATTGTTATCTAAATCGGATGCAGATTCGGATAATAAACGGATTCGAATATCGAATAAATTAAGCGAATTCAGATTTAAATATTTCAAAAATTATAGATATCCGATTCGCTGCCATCCCTACTAACATTCTTTTGTAAACATGCTTCTCGAAAGAGTAATACATGCCGTATTGATTTGTATAAGCACTAATCATCCTCTTCACAATTTAAAAACAGCAATAGCAGCAAATATAGTTGTAGTGTAAGTTAGCTCGAAACTTAATCCAATTAGTTCATGTAATCGCCTCTTATACTCTTAAGAGGTGACACCCAACAGATCAGGGTTTGAATTTTAGCATTTGCAATCAAATCCTCATCTATGAGCTACGATCTCTTTTATACAAAAATGAAGTTGTATTGTAAGTACCTTATCAAAAGAGGAAGCAAAGAGGGTAGATCGTCCAAAGGCCAAACGGAACGCCTTTCCAGTCAACGGCAGTTTATCCTTGGCCTTCAACAGCATCTCTTTGATAACTTCTGGGTCTTTTATTGAAACCAAAAGCTGTGTAGGACCCAACCATAACTTCACAATCGAACCATATTTCCCATGGGAATCTGACAATAGCTCTGGAAAACAAAAAAGTTATGACAAACCAAGAAATAACCAAATCCCAGAAATCCAATTACTAATCATTTCCAGTAACAGCTATAAAAATATGTAAGAAAAGAAAGATTTTAACAAACAAAGAAAAACCCAGATTCTGATAATCCAATTACTGATCATTTTCATTGAAAATTATGCTTTATAAAGCTGAAAAGCCAAAATAGTGAGAACAAATGATAAGATTTTGGCAAAGCAAGAACAACCCAGATTCCAAAAATCCAGTAACTAATTATTTGGATAAAAAATTACGCAAAATATTAAAGAAAGGAAGAAGTAGTTTTTTTTTTTATTTTATTTTACCTGTGAGACTTTGTTGGGAGATAGTATTGAAATGGCCATAAAAGGAAGGAGAAGGAGGCCCTGGAATTTTGCAAGCGTGAGTCCATAACTTGAAGAGCTTAAAAAGCTTGTGAGTTAAAAGACAGGTGATTGTTATAAGAGAAATCCAAAGAAAAGCATTGATTTCCCAAACAGCATAGTCTCTAAGAAAACGAGAAATGTCCATGGAAAAATCACAGGAACCAGAATTCCAATTTTGTAAAACAAAAGAAAGAAAAGGATAGGAAGTAGTAGTAGTGGTACATGATTTCATTTTGTTTTTTTACACTGTTTTGTCATAAAGGAGGAAAACTGATGGAAATTTTTGGGTTTTGATGGGATTTTGTTGAATGGAATGGAATGGGATGTGTGCTTCAGTTTCTGTAAAAAAAAATGGAGTTTTTATTTGCTTTTTGGTTGTTTTTTGACTTTGGAGATTTTCGGTGGAGGTGTTTGATTAAGGGAAAATGAGTAAATTCGAAAAAATATATCATCAATAATATAATAATTTTTAAATAATATAATACATAAAAATTATTTAAAAAAATAAAAAATTATTAAAAAAAATTATAAAAATAAAATTATTTTTGATAAAAAAAATTTCTTCTCTCATTTCCTCTTATATTTTTTATTTACTTTTTTAATTAAAAAATAAGTTTTTTAAAAATAAGTTTTTTTAATTTTATAAAATAAATATTTAAATATTTTTAATTTATTTTTTTAATTAAAAAAATTTAAAAATTTAAAATAATATATTTTTATTTTTTTAAATTTAAAAAAATAAATATTTAAATATTTTATTTTATAAATTTATTTTTAATTAAAATGTTTAAAAAATAATATTTTTTAATGAAAAAAATATATTATTAAAAACAATTTTATCTTTATAATAATTTTTTTAATAATTTTCAATTTTTTTATTTTTATAAATAATTTTTATTTATTAAATCATTTAATAATTATGTGATTAGTAAGAGTATATTTTTTAGATTTATCGAAAAATTAAGGCAAAGCATGTGCCAGTGCCAGTGCCTCTAGAGGAGACGTGGGGTCCTATAACATACGTCACTATTGATTCATAAAATAGTAAAAGAGGTCTAATTTGTTAGAAGGGCAATGAACTCAAAGTATTTGGAGCTAGCTGTCTATATTTGGGAAAAAGAAATTAAATTTTGATAATATCAAGCCAAGTAAGAGGTAATCATTGCTTTTATATATATATATATATATATATATATATATATATAATCCTATAACATATGTCACTATTGGTTCATAAAGTAGTAAAAGAGGTCTAATTTGTTAGAAGGGCAATGAACTTAACGTATTTGGAGCTAGTTGTCATAGCAAAAATATATTTGGGAAAAGGAAATTAAATTTTGGTAATACCAAGCCAAGTAAGAGGTAATAGGGCTGTAATCGAGCCGAGCCGAGCTCGAATACTGAAAAGCTCGAGCTCGAGCTCGATTCGAAACTCGAGGCTCGAAACTCGGTTCGAGCTCGATCGAGTATCATTTTTTAAGCTCGAGCTCGGCTCGAGATAAAATCGAACTATTCGAGCTCGACTCGATTAGGCTCGTTTATATACTCGAGCTCGAGCTCGAGCTCGAATTAAGGGTTTTTAAGTATGTATATATATATTAAGGGTAAAATAGTAAATTAATAATAAAAATATTATAAATAAAAAAAGCTCGATTAGGCTCGCGAGCTGCTCGAATCGGGTATTAAGATACTCGAACTCGGCTCGCTCGATAGCTCGAGCTGCTCGAGCTCGATCTCGGCTCGATAATGACCGAATCGAATTCGAGTTTTTTTCGAGTCGAACTCGAGTAGCTTGCGAGCACAGGTGTCTCGTTTACACCCCTAAGAGGTAATCATTGCTTTCATATATTTTTGCTATGACAACTAGCTCCAAATATATTTTTGCTATGACAACTAGCTCCAAATACGTTAAGTTCATTGCCCTTCTAACAAATTAGACCTCTTTTACTACTTTATGAACCAATAGTGACATATGTTATAGGATTATATATATATATATATATATATATATATATATATATATATAAAAGCAATGATTACCTCTTACTTGGCTTGATATTATCAAAATTTAATTTCTCTTTCCCAAATATATTTTTGCTATGACAACTAGCTCCAAATACGTTGAGTTCATTGCCCTTCTAACAAATTATATATATATATATATATGAGGAGAAATTTTTTTGTATTAGTGTAAAATTAAATTAGTTTTATATATTTTTCATAATTTTTTATATGATTAATATTTTAACAAACTAATTGTTGAATTTAGTAATATAATTGTACTCATCGTGCACGTAAAGTTTCGAATTGATCCGATATATTTATCATATCGATCGAGAATACTGTCTTTACAAATATATATTTAATAGTTGAAATTTTTTACATCGAATAAATAGTTAGATATTTTTAATTTACTCAAAACTCGATGTGCATGATCTACGTGAATAGAACATTAAATACGACGGTCGGATTAAACAAATATAAATCGTATAAAAAGTTATGAAAGTGTGGAAAACTACTTTAGTTTTACACTAATGTAAGTGGATCTCTTCTCTCTCTTTTTATATATATAGTTTTATAAATGAGGTCGTAATTTGGGATAAGAAAATGATTGTAGATGTTGAGATTTGAATTTCAGACTTGTTGGATACCACTTTTTAAAGATGACTACATGAATTAACTTAATTAAATCCTGAATTCTATTTTTTATATTTTTATTTAAAAAAGAGTTCATTTTCTATACATTCAAGTTTTTCAATTTCACACTCGAGTTGAAAAATTATCATGTGTATTATATATATATATATTAATTTTTGAATTATTTTTAATATATTTTAAAAGAGTATGTGTCATCCTATAATGTATCTATCGACATTTAAATTTATGTATTGTTTCACTTTTTGTATTGAATCATAAAGGTTACCGATCCGTATCGACCATTTCAATCGATCAATACAAAATTTTGTCTTTTATTTTTCTTTAAATTTTTTTACTTATTTTATTCTTTTAATCAATTTTTAAAGTATTTTCCTCTCATTTTTTTATTTATAATTTCATCCAAAAATAATATATATTCATTAAATTAGGTTATTGAATAATAACTTTTTTTATATTTATTTCATTTATTCGAGGATTGAAAATTTTGAATATTAAAATATTTATAATTTTTTAGTTTATATATATATATTTTTGAAAGAAATAAAATTAACATTTATACAATTCAAAGCATAAATGCATGAATTGATAAACCAAGACTTCTCTCTGGCCATTTAGCAGTCTACAGATGATAAACAGATAAATGTATAAATTGTTAGCCAAGACCTTTCTCTGACCATAGCAGTCTGCAGATAATAAACACATAAATGCATGAATTGTTAGCGAATACCTCTTTCTGGCTATTTAGCAGTCTGCAAATGATAAACAACCTAATACTTCATCCATACTTGTGTTGTGCTGCCACTAGATCTGACTGGTATTGCACATGAAAGTACCTTCTCATTTTATAGGATTTTCTTTTTTTCTCCCCCTCTAATTGGGCAATCAGTAGTTTATATTTATATATAAACATGTAAATATAGGCAATAGAAATGTATTTATATGTGTATTTATATGTAATAGAGGTGTATTTATATGTGCATATTAGATAATAACGATAGACTCCAATGATATGCCGAAACAAATTGACATTAATACGAACCAATATATACTAGTATCAAAAAAATGGTACACTCACTAGTATAGTTCTAATTACTTTAATCACCCTATTAATTTCATTAATGAAATTTAAAAATTTTACTGATAATGAACGATATATTTTGCTTATAAAAGGAAAAAGAAAAAAAAAAAAGTGTAATTGTGAGCAACTACTACGCTATTAGCAACAATTTGAAAAAGAAAAAAAAAAAAAAACAATTGTTAAGACCAAATCCGTATATGATCAATGAAATTTGACTTATTAACAAGTCATGTTTAGTTATTTTTGAAATATTATTATTGGAATAGACTTTTCAAGGTTAGTTTAACATTGTTGTTAGAAAAAATTTGAGTTGAAAAAAGTTTGTTTAAAAAGTATGATGAAAAATATAGTTTAAGAATTTTTAAGTGTTTGGTATTGGTGTGAGGAATTGAAATGTCAAAAATATATGTTTAAAATAATAAAAGTTTAGAGATTTGAAGATAATAAAATCATTTTATCCAAAAGCCAACTCTCAAACCGTAAAAACTTTTTTTCTTGACTTTTTGGTTTGAGTTGTCAAACCATGATTTTAACCGCATAAACCAAAATTGATAACTCGTATAATTATATAGTTTTTAGTTATGTTTTATTATTGTTTTGTGTCAAATACGAGTTATTATTGCTTAGTCTAATTGTGTTTATGATTTTTTATATTTTTATGTAATTTGGTGTTTTTCACGAGTTTCTTTGAGTGATTTCAGATTACTAGGTTAAATCAAGAATTAAGGGCAAATCCAGTTCAGTTCCAGTTCCGACACCTTTTGCCATATCAGCTATATCTGGAGTTTCACTGAAGCAATAAGGCTGAAATTTTAACAGTGGAAAGTTAAGAGGTATATCTATCTTTTTTATGCTTTACACTTCTTAAAACGGAGTCGTTTTCCCTAGCGAAATCAACCATCAAGTTGGCTGATGTGCAATGACGTCTGTGCTGACAAGTTTTGGTATTTTGACCATATCTTCTGATCCACATCAGCAAATGAGCTGATTCTAACGGCTATGGATCACCGACTGATAGGGGAACATTTTTCTAGAAGACCATTTGATCAGATCAAGCCTCCAATATTGACAAAATCGACCATCAAGCTGGCTGATCAGAATTGTCATACAATATGACGAAAATTGTTAGAAAAATGCACCCACCTATTATACCTACCTTTGAAATTTATAAAGCTTGTCTCTTGTCATTTAGCTCTCCAAAATGTGTATAAATAGAGGGCCTTGGATGATTGTAAGGGATATTGTAGATTGGTAGGATATTAGCCATTGTAATAAAATTCTCTAAGTCTTCTTCTTCTTTCTTTCTTTTATTTTCTTCTTAGATTCTATTTAATTTTATGTTTATAATGCCTATGCTAGACTAAACTTCTATTTGGTTAAGGGTGATTTCAAAGCCCTAGACATGTTTTATAATTGATTTTCAGATTCTATCTATCATTAATTTTCTATCAAAGTTGCTTATGTTCTTCTACAAGAATTGTTCATGATGTTGTCTTGATTTGTTTAGGTGTACAACTAGATAGATCTTGATAATTATCTATTGCTAGTTTAGGAATCTTGATCCGTGTAATTGTCTTGATTTCCTATTCATAAGTGGCAATTTGTGATTAATGATTATGGTCAAGTTTTCAATAATTGCAAAGTGGAACATAACCTAAGTTGAACAATCCGAGCTTATGTGTTTGTTGCTTAGATCAACCTATCTTTCTCATCATAAAGCTGCCATTAAATTGAACTTAGAGAGCTTATTCTAGGTTGTTTGATGGTTAGAGATTAAATAGAAAGCTTGTTCTATTTAACGACGAACTAAGGAAAGATTGGGATAACAGAGCTTGTTGTTATCTACGGTTGTTAACTTTGATAGCTAATTAATGATGATAGATATGAAATTGATTCTTAATGATTTCTAGTGGTGGAGAATGAAACCTTAACCATATTTTTCATATTTGATTCTTCTTACTTACTTGTTTTCTTACTTTTCTAGTTTGCTTATTTTTAAAACTATATTTATTTTTATTGGCTGGTTATACCGCCTAATTTATTTTTATTGGCTGGTTATACCGCCTAATTTTCTATATATTTATATTTATATTGTAAAGTTTATATTTATATAAATATATTATCTGTATATTAACTTTGTTTTATGCTTGTTTGACGACGTGATTTTAGATCTCGTCGTTTAGTTAGATTTTATTGTGAAACTTTTTCAGGTAATCCTTCTAAAGAAAACCCCCTTTTTCTTTTATTATTTTCTTTGAACGTAAGTTATAAACTAATAACTCATAGATTAAAACCCAATCCCTGAGGACTCGACCCTTGCTAATCATTATACTTACAATTGATCTTTTTAGTGCAAGGTTAAATAAGATACACTCTTTTGGGTGCATCAAATTTTTGGCGCCGTTGCCGGGGATTGCTTTCTTTATTTTATTAGTTTATTGGTTTATTCTTATTTTCTGTTCTAATTATTTACTTTCTTATTATTTTTTATTTTTTTTAATTTTTTTTAGTGAATGTTCCAAGCTCCTGAAGAAGACTTAAAACTTAGGAGAATTCGGAAATTTATAACTTCTCACCAACAACCAATCGAGGAGTTGATCCAAAACATCCAAGAGGAGCAAAGAGAGATGGCAGCAGCTGACAACCGAACTCTCAAGGAGCTTGCCGCTCCGGACTTGGGTCAACAACCATTATGCATTGAATATGCTAATCTTGAGGTAGCTTTTGAATTAAAATCTGGTTTGATTCATCTTCTCCCAACTTTTCATGGTTTTGCAGGAGAGGATCCAAATAAGCACCTCAAGGAATTCCATGTAGTTTGCTCAAGCATGAGACCAACAGGGGTCACGGAAGAGCAAGTTAAGTTGAGAGCCTTCCCATTCTCTCTAGCTGATTCAGCAAAGGAATGGCTCTACTATCTACCATCCGGGACCATCACTACATGGAATGATTTGAAGAAAGCATTCTTGGAAAGGTATTTCCCAGCATCTAAGGCTGCCAACATTAGGAAAGAGATATGTGGGATTCAGCAATACAACGGAGAGTCCTTATATGAATATTGGGAGAGGTTCAAGAAACTTTGTGCATCATGTCCACACCATCAGATAAGTGAACAACTTCTCATCCAATACTTCTATGAAGGTCTCATGCCCATGGAGAGAAGTATGATAGATGCCGCTAGTGGGGGAGCTCTAGTTGATAAGACTCCCAGGGCTGCTAGAACATTAATCTCCAACATGGCAGCCAATTCTCAACAGTTCTCAATGAGACAAGATCCACCATCACAACCCAAGAGAGTTAATGAGGTAAGTATATCATCCCTTGAACAAAAATTTGATAAACTGACTTCCCTTGTTCAACAATTGGCTGTAGGTAAAATACAACAAATAAAGGCTTGTGGCATATGTTCAAACATAGGGCACCAAACTGATATGTGTCCAACACTTCAAGAGGATACCAATGAACATGTGAATGCCATGGGTGGATTTCAGAACCAATCAAGGAAATATGATCCCTACTCAAACACTTACAATCCAGGATGGAGGGATCATCCAAACTTCAATTATGGAGGAAACCAATCACAAACTATTCCTCCACCATTTGACAACAGGCCACCGGGTTTTCAGCAAAGAGTGCAACAACCATACCAAACCCGACAACAACTGCCACCCACCCAAAATTCAGGTACTTCTCTTGAAGATCTTGTTAAAGCTCTTTCTACTAATACAATTCAATTTCAACAGGAAACAAAGACAAGTATTCGAAATTTGGAGACTCAAATAGGGCAATTGGCTACAACCATGAGTCAAATGCAAGCAAGGGATTCTGGGAAATTACCTTCCCAAACCATAGTGAATCCAAGAGAGAATGCCAATGCTATAACTTTAAGAAGTAGGAAACAGCTAGAGACACCACAAAATGATAGTGCTCAAGGGGAGAACAATACCATGGCATCCTCTTCACATCCCAACGAGCCACTAAAAAAGGTAATTCCTAAACCATCATTTCCTTCTTATATAACTCCTCCACCTTTTCCTAGCAGGTTAGCAAAGTCCAAGAAGGAGGAGCAAGAGAAAGAAATTTTGGAAACCTTCCGGAAAGTAGAGGTGAACATTCCTTTACTAGATGCTATCAAGCAAGTGCCAAGATATGCCAAGTTCCTAAAAGAGTTGTGCATATCTAAACGGAAGTTGAAATGGAATGAAAAGGTAAGTGTGGGGGAGAATGTGTCAGCTGTTCTTCAAAAGAAACTCCCACCTAAATGCAAGGATCCAGGTATGTTTACCATTCCTTGTAGGATAGGCAACACCAGGTTTGAGCGTGCTATGCTAGATCTAGGGGCATCTATTAATGTCATGCCATATTCAATTTATGCTTCATTGAATCTAGGACCATTAGAGGAAACCGGTGTTATAATACAACTTGCTGACCGTTCTAACACTTATCCAAGAGGAGTTGTAGAAGACGTTCTTGTACAGGTTAATGAATTGGTTTTTCCCGCTGACTTTTATGTTATTGAGATGGAAGATGAGATGTCTTCTAATCCCACACCTATTCTATTAGGGAGACCATTCTTGAAAACAGCAAGAACTAAAATAGATGTACATGAGGGCACTTTAACTATGGAATTTGATGGTGAAATAATTCGCTTTAACATTTTTGAGGCCATGAGATATCCTAGTGATGTGCATTCTGTTTTTAATATTGATATAATTGACTCACTAGTACAGCAAGCTTATGAGCTAGATGGTGAAGATAGTGTGTAAATAGTCCTTAGCAACCATCTCGGAATGGGGAATGCTAAACTAGCCTTGAGTGACCATGTGGAAGGGGCACTAGAATTTTTACACTCGCTGCCACCTAAAGATGCAAGGTTTGATGTTTCATTTATTGATTTGCCTTTATCTAATTAGAAACTTCTACCTTCCATTTTGCAGGCACCAACTTTAGAGTTGAAACCACTACCGAACCACTTGAAATATGTGTTCTTAGGTAAAAAGGACACACTACCGATCATCATTGCCAAAGAGCTCACACCTTTGCAAGAAGAACGACTTATCCGGGTGCTTAGAGAGTGATGCACCCAAAAGAGTGTATCTTATTTAACCTTGCACTAAAAAGATAAATTGTAAGTATAGTAGTTAGCAAGGGTCGAGTCCTCAGGGATTGGGTTTTAGTTTATAAGTTAATAGTTTAAAACTTAAATTCAAGAACAATAAAAGAAAAGGGGTTTTTGAAGCCAGATTTAAACTAAAGTAAATAATAAGAATAAGATGCAAGGCGGTATAACCAGCCAATAAAAATATATATACTAAATTAGGCGGTATAACCAGCCAATAAAAATATATATACTAAATTAGGCGGTATAACCAGCCAATAAAAATAAAACAAAGTTAATATACAAATTAGGCGGTATAACCAGCCAATAAAAATAAATATAAAAAATAAGCAAACTAAAAGTAAGAAAACAAATAAGTAAGAAGAATCAAATATGAAAAATATGGTTAAGGTTTCATTCTCCACCACTAGACATCATTAAGAATCAATTTCAGATCTATCAATATCAACCAACTATCAAAGTTAACAACCGTAGATAACAACAAGCTCTGTTACCCCAATCTTTCCTTAGTTTGTCGTTAAATAGAACAAGCTCTCTATTTAATCTCTAACCATTAAACAACCTAGAATAAGCTCTCTAAATTCAATTTAATGGCAGCTTTATGATGAGAAAGATAGGTTGATCTAAGCAACAAACACATAAGCTCGGATTGTTCAACTTAGGTTATGTTCCACTTTGCAATTATTGAAAACTTGACCATAATCATTAATCACAAATTGCCACTTATGAATAGGAAATCAAGACAATTACACGGATCAAGACTCCTAAACTAGCAATAGATAATTATCAAGATCTATCTAGTTGTACACCTAAATAAATCTAGACAACATCATGAACAATTCTTGTAGAAGAACATAAGCAACTTTGATAGAAAATTAATGATAGATAGAATCTGAAAATCAATCACAAAACATGTCTAGGGCTTTGAAATCACCCTTAACCAAATAGAAGTTTAGCCTAGCATAGGCATTATAAACATAAACATAAAATTAAAGAAAATCTAAGAAGAAAATAAAAGAAAGAAAGAAGAAGAGGAAGAATATTAATTATCCAACCTCTTGCTCTCTCTAAAGAAAAAGAAAACTAGAGAAAAGAAAGAAAACTAGAGAAAAGAAAGAAGAAGAAAACTTAGAGAATTTTATTAAAATGGCTAATATCCTACCTATGTACAATATGATCCCTTACAATCATCCAAGGCCCTCTATTTATACACATTTTGGAGGGCTAAATGACAAGAGACAAGCTTTACAAATTTCAAAGGTAGGTATAATAGGTGGGTGCATTTTTCTAACAATTTTCGTCATATATGACGATTTTGATCATCCAACTTGATGGTCGATTTTGTCAATTTTGGAGGCCTTATCTGATCACATGGTCTTCTAGAAAAATGTTACCCTATCAGTTACTGATCCATAGCCGTTGGAATCAGCTCATTTTCTGATGTGGATAAGAAGATATGGGCAAAATACGAAAACAGGTCAGCACAGACGTCATTGCACATTAGCCAACTTGATGGTCGATTTCGCTAGGGAAAACGACTCCGTTTCAAGAAGTGTAAAACATGAAAAAGATAGATATGCCTCTTAGCTTTGCACGGCTACAAATTTCAGCCTTATTGCTTCAGTGAAACTCGAGATATAGCGGATATGGCAAAAGGTGTTGGAACTGGAACTGAACTGGATTTGCCCTTAATTCTAGTAATCTGAAATCACTCAAAGAAACTTGTGAAAAACACCAAAATACATAAAGATATAAAAGATCATAAACACAATTAGACTAAACAATAATAACTCGTGATGCACCCAAAAGAGTGTATCTTATTTAACCTTGCACTAAAAAGATCAATTGTAAGTATAGTAGTTAGCAAGGGTCGAGTCCTCAGGGATTGGGTTTTAGTTTATAAGTTGATAATTTAAAACTTAAATTCAAGAACAATAAAAGAAAAGGGGTTTTTGAAATTAGATTTAAACTAAAGTAAATAATAAGAATAAGATGCAAGGCGGTATAACCAGCCAATAAAAATATATATACTAAATTAGGCGGTATAACCAGCCAATAAAAATATATATACTAAATTAGGCGGTATAACTAGCCAATAAAAATAAAACAAAGTTAATATACAAATTAGGCGGTATAACCAGCCAATAAAAATAAATATACTTTTAAAAATAAGCAAACTAGAAAAGTAAGAAAACAAGTAAGTAAGAAGAATCAAATATGAAAAATATGGTTAAGGTTTCATTCTCCACCACTAGACATCATTAAGAATCAATTTCAGATCTATCAATATCAACCAACTATCAAAGTTAACAACCGTAGATAACAACAAGCTCTGTTATCCCAATCTTTCCTTAGTTTGTCGTTAAATAGAACAAGCTCTCTATTTAATCTCTAACCATTAAACAACCTAGAATAAGCTCTCTAAATTCAATTTAATGGCAGCTTTATGATGAGAAAGATAGGTTGATCTAAGCAACAAACACATAAGCTCGGATTGTTCAACTTAGGTTATGTTCCACTTTGCAATTATTGAAAACTTGACCATAATCATTAATCACAAATTGCCACTTATGAATAGGAAATCAAGACAATTACACGGATCAAGACTCCTAAACTAGCAATAGATAATTATCAAGATCTATCTAGTTGTACACCTAAATAAATCAAGACAACATCATGAACAATTCTTGTAGAAGAACATAAGCAACTTTGATAGAAAATTAATGATAGATAGAATCTGAAAATCAATCACAAAACATGTCTAGGGCTTTGAAATCACCCTTAACCAAATAGAAGTTTAGCCTAACATAGGCATTGTAAACATAAACATAAAGTTAAAGAAAATCTAAGAAGAAAATAAAAGAAAGAAAGAAGAAGAGGAAGAATATTAATTATCCAACCTCTTGCTCTCTCTAAAGAAAAAGAAAACTAGAGAAAAGAAAGAAAACTAGAGAAAAGAAAGAAGAAGAAAACTTAGAGAATTTTATTAAAATGGCTAATATCCTACCTATGTACAATATGATCCCTTACAATCATCCAAGGCCCTCTATTTATACACATTTTGGAGGGCTAAATGACAAGAGACAAGCTTTACAAATTTCAAAGGTAGGTATATGACGATTTTGATCAGCCAACTTGATGGTCGATTTCGTCAATATTGGAGGCCTGATCTGATCACATGGTCTTCTAGACAAAGGTTCCCCTATCAGTTACGGAACCATAGCCGTTGGAATCATCTCATTTGCTGATGTGGTTAAGCAGATATGGGCAAAATACGAAAACATGTCAGCAGAGACGTCATTGCACATCAGCCACCTTGATGGTCGATTTCTTCAATATTGGAGGCCTGATCTGATCACATGGTCTTCTAGACAAAGGTTCCCCTATCAGTTACGGAACCATAGCCGTTGGAATCAGCTCATTTGCTGATGTGGATAAGAAGATATGGGCATAATACGAAAACATGTCAGCACAGACGTCATTGCACATCAGCCAACTTGATGGTCGATTTCGCTAGGGAAAACGACTCCGTTTTAAGAAGTGTAAAACATGGAAAAGATAGATATGCCTCTTAGCTTTGCATGGATACAAATTTCAGCCTTATTGCTTCAGTGAAACTCGAGATATAGCTGATATGGTAAAAGGTGTCGGAACTGAAACTGAACTGGATTTGCCCTTAATTCTAGTAATCTGAAATCACTCAAAGAAACTTGTGAAAAACACCAAAATACATAAAAATATAAAAGATCATAAACACAATTAGACTAAACAATAATAACTCGTATTTGACACAAAACATTAATAAAACATAACTAAAAACTATATAATTATACGAGTTATCAACTCGTATTTGACACAAAACAATAATAAAACATAACTAAAAACTATATAATTATACGAGTTATCACACCCCCACACTTAGATTGTTGCTAGTCCCTAGCAACGACTCAATAAAAATAAAATAAGAAAATCTAATCTAATCCATTTTCGTAGGAAATCACGGTGGCACTTAGCATGTGACACAAGCCTTTAAACCCCTAGGTGTCCCTAGTGGACGAGTTTAGTCTCGTGAGGGTTTACTAGAACGATACCCACAAACATTGAAAAACTAAAATATAAATAAACTACATATACTAAAAATATTTACTCCTAATCCTTTCAATACAAATTAGAGACAATCTTTGAACAAGTCTTATAAACTAATCAATAGCTTAAAGAATTTCACAACAAATCAAGCTTGAATGTAAATTGTTTGAGTTAAGCCAATATTAACATAACATATCTCAATCAAAATAGTGCATGTTCAAATTTAATCTCAACTTCTCACATGGGATACCCTCATGATTTTCACTCTTTAAAGTAGTGGTGAAGTGTTTACACTCAATCAATCTCATGAAAACAGTTCTACCATATTCTTGCTTGTCCACCTATTCTCCACTATTTAGATCATACAACTTCATGAATCAAGAGGTCTTTAATCAAGGTTGTAATGGGGCCAAGGGGTTTGTAATGTGGTTGAAGAACAAAAGGATAAAGATATCACAAAGGTTCCAAAGAGTTCATAAAGTTTAGAGACATAAAAAGATCATACAAATAAAACTTCTCAAAACTCATAAAAAAATAAAATAAATAGTAGACAAACATAAAGGAAATCCTAAATCATTCCCCCCACACTTAATTCTTACATTGTCCTCAATGTAAGTCTATTAACCCAAATGAAAGAATCATGTGTAAGAGAAAAGAACTAATAACATAAGAATAGGAACAACTAAGACTCAAAACAAAACAAACTCATGCAACCTAAATAATCCTAAAATACTAAACAAAAATTAACAAGTAAACATAAAAAGATTAAAATCAAACTGACAAGGTGTGTCTCAAGTCTCCCTTACTCAGACCTTGTTCAGAATGAATACTTCTAAATTGCTTAAAACATAACATTTTTTTTTTTGAAAAGAAGAAATCAAACTGACAAGGTATGTCTCAAGTCTCCCTTACTCAGACCTTGTTCAGAATGAATACTTCTAAATGGCTTAAAACACAACAATTTTTTTTATTTATTTTTAAATTAGCAAAATATGTCCCTTACCCCCTACTAAAATATGACATTGTCCCCAATGTCAAATTTTAAAGGTAGAATTTAGGAGATATTACCTGCAGAGGTTGCTAACCACTTATTATAACTGAGACACAACAAGCAAAATGTTAGATAATGTCACAAAGACAAAGTGCAATCCACTCCTTGCTCATCCATATCTCTTTTTCTTTTTCCGAGCGTTTGCGAAACAACCGTAGCAGATAAACACTCATAAGCTTGGAGCTTTTTGAGTAAATCTTCAATGGTTGTAGCAGAAATTATGGTTCTCCTTGCCTCTGAAAACATGAATCCATTATCCACAGCATTATCTAAATATGAAAGCAAATTACTAAAATAACCATTAATATTAAGCAAACCAATGGGTTTCTTATTTGTGACCAAAGATGACCAAGAAGCCACGCAAGCTATTTCTTCCAATGTACCCAGACCTCCTGGTAGAGCAATGAATGCATCGGCAGAATGGTACATGATTGTCATCCGTTCAGGGATACTCCAGACTTGTATTTCCTTACCCACGGTAGGTCTACAAAAACCTGTGAATAGTTTTGGCACGATTCCTAGAACTGGACTTCCTCCGGCGTGTGCTGCTGTAGCGACTGCTCCCATTAAACCCGTACTACCGCCTCCATAAATCAACTGGATCTTTTGTTGGGCAAGTATTACTCCAACTCTTATGGCTTCATCAGCAAATATGTTATTTTTCCCTGGATAAGCACCTCCAAAGACACAAATTTTTTTAATGCGCTGGGACGAATTACTTTCCAATTTTTTTTTCGAGTGCCTGAAAGAGAATGAGTACATGGTGTAATATATAGAGGACTGAGTAGTGAATCAGACAAAAGTAATAATGTCGCCGGAAGTGTATCTGACCTGTCAGAAGGAAATGTTAACCTAACAAAAGATTTTTGCGTGATTTCAGGAAGAAAATCAAAAAGAGAAGAAAAATCAACCGTAAAAGACCAATAAAAAAAAAGAATAATTACACAAATCGAACAACACGTAAATTAAACCGAAATGAAGTTATTGCAAATCAAATCAAAAGCTGAGAAGTCATTTATTGTAGTTGTGATTGTGGCTCACATCTTCCTCTGGTTTTACGTCCAGAAACGGCTTAAACGCCTTCTATGAGTCGAGGATATGCTTCCCATCCAGTTTTCTTACAAGCTGGCAAACAGGGTCTTTTAACATCAGATTCCCAAGATGTTGCCATTCCCTTTGGAATTGCGGCCATAAATCAAGAATTTCTCTTTGTACGTCTCCACTAGGATGCGTCTCAAGAGAAAGTTGGATATTACCCAAATTCTCCTTACTCAGTCCATCCTTAATGAATTCAATTTTATCATCTCGATTAGAGGACGGAATCCCAATAGAACGACATTTACCATTACACGTCCATCATGCACATTTGTGGCAATTTGAACTCATGCGCTTTGCTCGTCGCTTCTTTGCAAAAGTGCTTCTACCTGTACCTGGTAAATGCAAAACAGGAAGATATTCATCTTCACGTACCTTGGCTTCAATTATCCAACGTATGTCTCCAGGAATCCCTTTGTGCATAAGCATTCTTAATCTTTCAAATCGAACTTGGTAAAGCTTCAGTAAAATATTTCGAGGAAAGGGAGGAAATCGTTTCTGCAATCTTGTGAGAATATCATCCATCCTGAAAAAAAAATGAAAAAAAATTGAAAGAGAAATTGGAAGAGAAATTTATATACAATATCAGTTTTGTGGGTAGCTGATGGAACCGATTTAAATAATCACGGAGTACCGTTATCCGCCATTTAACCGGGGTTAAAAAAAATAAAAATTATATTTACATCTAGTTATTTTCAAAACAAGGATCAGAAAGAAAAACAACATAAAAAGACACAAAAACAAAACACTCTAAATAAAATCCTAAATTCTTCCCCCCACACATAATTCTTACATTGTCATTAATGTAATGCCATTAATCCCAAATGAAAGAATCATGTGTAAGTGAAAAGAACTAATAAACAAAATAAACTTATGCAGCCTAAATGAACTTAGAAACACTAAACACAATTAGCAAAAAAAATATAAGAAAAAGATAAAGAAAAAGAGAGCAAATCTGAGGATGGCAGTTTGGCAATGCTTTCACTAATTAGGTTGCCTCCCCAAATTAGCACTTGATTGATTGTTTCCAGTCTAGCCAATTCCCCTTCTTGGCTTTTTAGGATCTTTTGGCTTAGACATGAAACTTCTCGGATTTTTGCGTTTTGGAGGAAGTTTTCTTTGCAAAACAGCCAATGCATTCTCCCCCACACGTATTATTTCATCATTCTTGGTGGGGTATAGCTCTTTGAGGAATTGTGCATATCTTGGTACTTGTCTAATGGCATCCACAAGCAAGCTGTTTAAGGTTTCCAAAAATTGTTGTTCATGTTCCTCCTTTTTGGACTTTGCAAATCTGCTAGGAAAAAGTGGAGAAGGAACATTAGTAGAAATAAGAACCTTAAAAGCTACCTGAGGTGTCAAAGTACTCTCAATTTGAATGGTGGCTTCATTATCCTCAAGAAGTGAATCCATCATTGGTTTTGTCTCATCCTCATCTTGTTCCTCATTTCTCAAGGTCACAATAGTAGCATTCTCCTTTGGGTTAATCACCATTTGGGAAGAGAGTGCTAGAGATCTTTCTGCTACTAATTCCACCGTACTACTAGCCAATAGGTTCATTTGCCTTTCCAAACTCTGGATGCTTGCCCTTGTTTCCTGTTGAAATTGCAAAGTATCAGTAACAAGAGAATATACAAGATCTTCTAAAGAAGTACTTGAGTTTTGAGTCATATGTGGTGGTTGAAAAAGATATGGTTCTTGAGACCATGATTGATTGAAGCTAGATGGATGAGTGTAATTGGCATAAGGATCTACTTCTTGGTAATTTTTCGAGTAGCCATAATTAGTATGATCCCACCATCCCTCATGGTAAGTGTTGGAGTAATGATCATGCGGTTGGTCTTGGAACCATTGATGGCCTTGACATCCTCCCATGGCCAATTGTTGAACTGAGGAAGTGAGATTGGCTTGTTGATTCTCCATGTTCATGTATGCCACCAACTCTTCAAGTGTTAGATTGCTCAATTCCATCGTTTTTTTTTTTTTTTTTTTTTTCAAAATTTGATCAGAAAACCCGTATGTACAAGAAAATAAAACTCATTAGAACTGAAAATAAGAATAAACCAAGTAACAAATAAACTAAAGAAAACAATCCCCGGCAACGGCGCCAAAAACTTGATGCACCCAAAAGAGTGTATCTTATTTAACCTTGCACTAAAAAGATAAATTGTAAGTATAGTAGTTAGCAAGGGTCGAGTCCTCAGGGATTGGGTTTTAGTTTATAAGTTAATAGTTTAAAACTTAAATTCAAGAACAATAAAAGAAAAGGGGTTTTTGAAGCCAGATTTAAACTAAAGTAAATAATAAGAATAAGATGCAAGGCGGTATAACCAGCCAATAAAAATATATATACTAAATTAGGCGGTATAACCAGCCAATAAAAATATATATACTAAATTAGGCGGTATAACCAGCCAATAAAAATAAAACAAAGTTAATATACAAATTAGGCGGTATAACCAGCCAATAAAAATAAATATAAAAAATAAGCAAACTAAAAGTAAGAAAACAAATAAGTAAGAAGAATCAAATATGAAAAATATGGTTAAGGTTTCATTCTCCACCACTAGACATCATTAAGAATCAATTTCAGATCTATCAATATCAACCAACTATCAAAGTTAACAACCGTAGATAACAACAAGCTCTGTTACCCCAATCTTTCCTTAGTTTGTCGTTAAATAGAACAAGCTCTCTATTTAATCTCTAACCATTAAACAACCTAGAATAAGCTCTCTAAATTCAATTTAATGGCAGCTTTATGATGAGAAAGATAGGTTGATCTAAGCAACAAACACATAAGCTCGGATTGTTCAACTTAGGTTATGTTCCACTTTGCAATTATTGAAAACTTGACCATAATCATTAATCACAAATTGCCACTTATGAATAGGAAATCAAGACAATTACACGGATCAAGACTCCTAAACTAGCAATAGATAATTATCAAGATCTATCTAGTTGTACACCTAAATAAATCTAGACAACATCATGAACAATTCTTGTAGAAGAACATAAGCAACTTTGATAGAAAATTAATGATAGATAGAATCTGAAAATCAATCACAAAACATGTCTAGGGCTTTGAAATCACCCTTAACCAAATAGAAGTTTAGCCTAGCATAGGCATTATAAACATAAACATAAAATTAAAGAAAATCTAAGAAGAAAATAAAAGAAAGAAAGAAGAAGAGGAAGAATATTAATTATCCAACCTCTTGCTCTCTCTAAAGAAAAAGAAAACTAGAGAAAAGAAAGAAAACTAGAGAAAAGAAAGAAGAAGAAAACTTAGAGAATTTTATTAAAATGGCTAATATCCTACCTATGTACAATATGATCCCTTACAATCATCCAAGGCCCTCTATTTATACACATTTTGGAGGGCTAAATGACAAGAGACAAGCTTTACAAATTTCAAAGGTAGGTATAATAGGTGGGTGCATTTTTCTAACAATTTTCGTCATATATGACGATTTTGATCATCTAACTTGATGGTCGATTTTGTCAATTTTGGAGGCCTTATCTGATCACATGGTCTTCTAGAAAAATGTTACCCTATCAGTTACTGATCCATAGCCGTTGGAATCAGCTCATTTTCTGATGTGGATAAGAAGATATGGGCAAAATACGAAAACAGGTCAGCACAGACGTCATTGCACATTAGCCAACTTGATGGTCGATTTCGCTAGGGAAAACGACTCCGTTTCAAGAAGTGTAAAACATGAAAAAGATAGATATGCCTCTTAGCTTTGCACGGCTACAAATTTCAGCCTTATTGCTTCAGTGAAACTCGAGATATAGCGGATATGGCAAAAGGTGTTGGAACTGGAACTGAACTGGATTTGCCCTTAATTCTAGTAATCTGAAATCACTCAAAGAAACTTGTGAAAAACACCAAAATACATAAAGATATAAAAGATCATAAACACAATTAGACTAAACAATAATAACTCGTATTTGACACAAAACAATAATAAAACATAACTAAAAACTATATAATTATACGAGTTATCAGAGAGCATAAAACAGCAATTGGTTGGACAATTGCCGATATCAAGGGAATAAGCCCATCCATGTGCATGCATCGGATTTTGTTAGAGGAAGGGTCCAAACCAACAAGAGAAGCACAAAGAAGATTGAACCCTCCTATGATGGAGGTTGTGAAAAAGGAGATACTGAAGCTCCTAGATGTTGGAGTGATCTATCCTATCTCGGATAGCAAATGGGTGAGCCCAGTCCAAGTGGTTCCAAAGAAATCAGGTGTAACGGTGGTAACAAATAATGAGAATGAACTTGTTCCTACTAGGATTCAAACAGGATGGCGAGTTTGTATTGATTATCGTAAACTTAATTCCACAACTCGCAAAGACCACTTTCCTTTACCTTTTATTGATCAAATGCTTGAAAGGTTAGCTGGCCATTCTCATTATTGTTTTCTTGATGGTTTTTCAGGTTATAATCAGATAGCCATTGCTCCGGAGGACCAAGAGAAAACAACATTCACATGTCCATTTGGTACTTTTGCATACCGGCGTATGCCATTTGGTCTTTGTAATGCACCAGCTACATTCCAAAGGTGTATGGTTAGCATATTTTCAGATTATGTAGAGAACATCATAGAAGTGTTTATGGATGATTTTAGTGTCTATGGTGATTCTTTTGATAGATGTCTAGAGAACCTTACACTTGTACTTGAAAGATGCATGGAAACTAACCTTGTTTTGAATTGGGAAAAATGTCACTTTATGGTAGAACAAGGAATAGTTTTGGGCCATGTTATTTCTTCTAGAGGGATAGAGGTTGATAAGTCTAAAATAGATATTATGCATTCTTTACCACCTCCCACAAATGTGAGAGAGGTTCGTTCTTTTCTTGGACATGCAGGTTTCTATAGGAGATTTATCAAAGACTTCTCAAAGATCACATTACCTCTTTGCAAGCTACTACAAAAAGATGTGGTTTTCCACTTTGATGACAAATGCAAAGAGGCGTTTGAAACATTGAAGGGACTCTTGACATCAGCTCCTATCATCCAACCACCAGATTGGAATGTACCTTTTGAAATCATGTGTGATGCTAGTGACTATGCCATTGGAGCTGTTTTGGGCCAACGGGTTGGCAAAGCCTCACATGCCATTTATTATGCCTCCCGAACTCTTAATGATGCTCAATTGAACTATTCCACTACTGAAAAAGAACTTTTGGCTGTTGTATTTGCTTTAGAAAAATTTCGATCTTATTTAATTGGTACTAAAGTAATTGTATTTTCTGACCATGCAGCCCTTAGGTACTTACTCACTAAGAAGGAGGCCAAACCAAGGTTGATCAGATGGATACTTCTCTTACAAGAGTTTGATTTGGAGATAAAAGATAAGAGAGGTAGTGACAACTTGGTTGCGGACCATCTTAGCCGTTTAGTTCATGAAGAGGATGCACTACCCTTGAATGAGAACTTTCCGGATGAGCAACTTCTTTTTATAAGTACAACAACTCCTTGGTATGCTGATATTGTTAATTACGTAGTTACCAAGAAGTTGCCACAAGAGTTGACACAAGCTCAAAGAAATAAGATCAAGAGTGATGCCAAATACTACATATGGGATGATCCTTACCTTTGGAAGCATTGCTCCGATCAGATTATAAGAAGGTGTGTACTCGAAACTGAATTTCAATCTATTATCACCTTTTGTCACTCTTATGCATGTGGAGGACACTTTGGATCCAAAAGAACAGCCATGAAAGTTCTTGATTCTGGATTTTATTGGCCTACCATATTCAAAGATGCATACCTCTTTTGCAAGTCATGTGATCGTTGCCAAAGAACAGGTAACTTAGGTGCTAGAAATCAAATGCCTCAAACTCCAATACTTATTGTTGAAATTTTTGATGTATGGGGCATGGATTTCATGGGACCTTTTCCTTCTTCTTTTGGTAATCTTTATATTTTACTTGCCGTTGATTATGTTTCAAAGTGGGTGGAAGCAAAATCCACTAGGACTAATGACTCTAAAGTTGTTTCAGATTTTGTCAAGACTAACATCTTTGCTAGGTTTGGAACGCCAAAGGCCATAATCAGCGATAGAGGTACTCACTTTTGCAATAGGACTATGGAAGCACTTTTGAGGAAGTATAACATCACACACAAGGTCTCCACCTCATATCATCCTCAAACTAGTGGGCAAGCTGAAGTGTCAAACCGAGAAGTTAAGTCCATCCTTGAAAAGACAGTTAATCCAAATAGGAAGGATTGGAGTTCACGACTTGATGATGCACTTTGGGCTTATAGGACAGCATATAAGACACCCATTGGTATGTCTCCTTATCGACTTGTTTATGGTAAGCCTTGTCATCTTCCGGTTGAATTGGAACATAAATCATATTGGGCTATCAAACAATGCAACATGGAGATGGATGAGACAGGAAAGAAAAGAAAACTTGACCTACAAGAATTAGAGGAGATAAGGAATGATGCCTATCAGAATTCTAGGATTTACAAGGAAAAGACTAAGGCATTCCATGACAAGATGATATCAAGAAAGGAATTTGTTGTTGGACAAAAAGTTCTTCTCTTCCATTCACGCCTTAAGTTATTTCCAGGTAAGTTACGTTCTCGTTGGGTTGGACCCTTTGTTATTACTAATGTATTTACTCATGGTGCAGTTGAAATCCAAAGCCCAAAAACAGATAAGGCATTCAAAGTGAATGGTCATAGATTGAAGCCTTACTATGAGAACTTTTCAATACAAGATGTAGAGGAGTTTCCACTTTTTGTGCCAAATTATGTTGAATAATAATGGCATGGGTCTAAGTCAGGCTGAGGACAATAAACCAAGCGCTTCTTGGGAGGCAACCCAAAAGGATGGAGAGCATCTATTATATCAGATTTGCATATTCCTTACTCTCCATCATTCTATCTTTTATTGTTTTTCTTTTCTTTTGTTTAATAGTTCTTTTCTCTTACATATAATTCTTGCATTGGGGGATAATAGCATTACATTGAGGACAATGTAAAAATTATGTGTGGGGGGAAGAATTTAGGATTTCATTTAGAGTTTTTTGTTTTTGAGTCTTTTTAGGTTGTTTTTCTTTCTGATCCTTGTTTTGAAAATAACTAGATGTAAATATAATATTTATTTATTTATTTTTTTTTAACCCCGGTTAAATGGCGGATAACAGTACTCCGTGATTATTTAAGTCGGTTCCATCAGCTACCCACAAAACTGATATTGTATATAAATTTCTCTTTCATTTTTTTTTTCAGGATGGATGATATTCTCACACGATTGCAGAAACGATTTCCTCCTTTTCCTCGAAATATTTTACTGAAGCTTTACCAAGTTCGATTTGAAAGATTAAGAATGCTTATGCACAAAGGGATTCCTGGAGACATACGTTGGATAATTGAAGCCAAGGTACGTGAAGATGAATATCTTCCTGTTTTGCATTTACCAGGTACAGGTAGAAGCACTTTTGCAAAGAAGCGACGAGCAAAGCGCATGAGTTCAAATTGCCACAAATGTGCACGATGGACGTGTAACGGTAAATGTCGTTCTATTGGGATTCCGTCCTCTAATCGAGATGATAAAATTGAATTCATTAAAGATGGACTGAGTAAGGAGAATTTGGGTAATATCTAACTTTCTCTTGAGACGCATCCTAGTGGAGACGTACAAAGAGAAATTCTTGATTTATGGCCGCAATTCCAAAGGGAATGGCAACATCTTGGGAATCTGATGTTAAAAGACCCTGTTTGCCAGCTTGTAAGAAAACTGGATGGGAAGCATATCCTCGACTCATAGAAGGCGTTTAAGCCGTTTCTGGACGTAAAACCAGAGGAAGATGTGAGCCACAATCACAACTACAATAAATGACTTCTCAGCTTTTGGTTTGATTTGCAATAACTTCATTTCGGTTAAATTTACGTGTTGTTCGATTTGTGTAATTATTCTCATTTTTTTATTGGTCTTTTACGGTTGATTTTTCTTCTCTTTTTGATTTTCTTCCTGAAATCACGCAAAAATCTTTTGTTAGGTTAACATTTTCTTCTGACAGGTCAGATACACTTTCGGCGACATTATTACTCTTGTCTGATTCACTACTCAGTCCTCTATATATTACACCATGTACTCATTCTCTTTCAGGCACTCGAAAAAAAAAAATGGAAAGTACTTCGTCCCAGCGCATTGAAAAAATTTGTGTCTTTGGAGGTGCTTATCCAGGGAAAAATAAAATATTAGCTGATGAAGCCATAAGAGTTGGAGTAATACTTGCCCAACAAAAGATCCAGTTGATTTATGGAGGCGGTAGTACGAGTTTAATGGGAGCAGTCGCTACAGCAGCACACGCCGGAGGAAGTCCAGTTCTAAGAATCGTTCCAAAACTATTCACAGGTTTTTGTGGACCTACCGTGGGTAAGGAAATACAAGTCTGGAGTATCCCTGAACGGATGACAATCATGTACCATTGTGCCGATGCATTCATTGCTTTACCAGGAGGTCTGGGTACATTGGAAGAAATAGCTTGCGTGGCTTCTTGGTCATCTTTGGTCACAAAAAAGAAACCCATTGGTTTGCTTAATATTAATGGTTATTTTAGTAATTTGCTTTCATATTTAGATAATGCTGTGGAAAATGGATTCATGTTTTCAGAGGCAAGGAGAACCATAATTTCTGCTACAACCATTGAAGATTTACTCAAAAAGCTCCAAGCTTATGAGTATTTACCTGCTACGGTTGTTTCGCAAACGCTCGTTTAAAGAAAAAGAGATATAGACAAGCAAGGAGTGGATTGCACTTTGTCTTTGTGACATTATCTAACATTTTGTTTGTTGTGTCTCAGTTATAATAAGTGGTTAGCAACCTTTGCAGGTAATATCTCCTCAATTCTACCTTTAAAATTTGACATTGGGGACAATGTCATATTTTAGTAGGGGGTAAGGGACATATTTTGCTAATTGGTAAAAAAAATAAATAAATAATTGTTGTGTTTTAAGCCATTTAGAAGCATTCATTCTGAACAAGGTCTGAGTAAGGGAGACTTGAGACATACCTTGTCAGTTTGATTTAATCTTTTCAAAAAAAAAAAAAAAACTATCTGGTCCGTTTATTATCTGCATGTGTTTTTCTTTTCTTTTATTATTTTTATTTGTTAATTATTTGTTTAGTATTTTAGGATTATTTAGGTTGCATGAATTTGTTTTGTTCTGAGTCTTAGTTATTTCTATTATTATGTTATTAGTTCTTTTCTCTTACACATGATTCTTTCATTTGGGTTAATAGACTTACATTGAGGACAATGTAAGAATTAAGTGTGGGGGGAATGATTTAGGATTTCTTTTATTTTTGTCTACTATTTTTTTTTATGAGTCTTTATTATTATTTTTAGTGTGTTTTAGTTCCTTTTCAATACTATGATGAGATATGAAATGCATAAGTCTAAAACAGATTTATTAGTGAGAAGATTTTCATGAGAATTGAACTTGATATCAATCTTTTTATGAGCCAATGTTAATATGATATGTTGATTGAGAAAGAAGCATGTTTAGACTTAATCTGACTTGTATAATCATCCTTGTGAGTTTTTGAGCCTATAATGATTGACGCATTATACAAATCAATCTAATTTCTTTCTTGAGTGCTCTTATGATTACATGATTCTCTAGAACTTGCTTTAGACCTTGTTGAGACTATATTGATGCATGTGACAACATGAATATGATAGAGGTATTAGGATTTTTAGCCAGGGCCAAACAGCCATCCCTTATTGATGTTCCAAGAGAACACACCCCTAGTGAGCCAATTTGAGCCTACATTGAATAAGCTATTTATTTGGTAACCACAACTTACACCTAGCCTAAATATAACCCTTGTTCTAAAGATGGATGATATATTTTGAGACATATTGCAAAAAAAAAAAAACAAGGGATACTTTTAGTTAAAAATTTGGGTTGGAAACAAAAGATAAGTGTGGGGGAAGAAAAGAAAAGAAAAAGTCAAGAGAAAAAGAAAGGGATCATTGTCAAATACATTCCCATATAAAAAAAAATAAAAAAAAACTTCTCTTGAACTTCTAGTTAAAGTAAAGAAAAAGATGTTACAAAGTTGGTTAGAATGATGCAAAGGCTCAACATGAATATTTAGCCTATGTTATTATGTGCTTTATAAGAGTTTTGAGAAGTTTTATTTGTATGATCTTATTATGTCTCTAAACTCTATGAACTCTTTGGAACCTTTGTGATATCTTTATCCTTTTGTTCTTTAACCACATTATAACCCTTTGGCCCCAGTACAACCTTGAATAAAGACCTCTTGATTTATGAAGTTGTATGATCTAAATAATGGAGAATAGGTGGACAAGCAAGCATATGGTAGAAGTGTTTTCATGAGATTGATTGAGTGTAAACACTTTACCACTACTTTAAAGAGTGAAAATCAAGAGAGTATCCCATGTGAGAAGTTGAGATTAAGTTTGAATATGCACTATTTTGATTGAAATATGTTATGTTAATATTGGCTTAACTCAAACTATTTACATTCAAGCAAGATTTTTTTGTGAATTTCTTTAAGCTATTGATTAATTTTTAAGACTTGTCCAATGATTATCTCTAATTTATATTGGAAGGATTAGTTATAATTATTATTTTTAGTTTTTCTTATGTCTTCAATGTTTGTGGGTATCGTCCTAGTAAACCCTCACGAGACTAAACTCGTCCACTAGGGACACCTAGGGGTTTAAAGGCTTGTGTCACATGCTAAGTGCCACCGTGATTTCCTACGAAAATGGATTGGGTTAGATTTTCTTATTTTATTTTTATTGAGTCGTTGCTAGGGACTAGCAACAATCTAAGTGTGGGGGTGTGATAACTCGTATAATTATATAGTTTTTAGTTATGTTTTATTATTGTTTTGTGTCAAATACGAGTTATTATTGCTTAGTCTAATTGTGTTTATGATTTTTTATATTTTTATGTAATTTGGTGTTTTTCACGAGTTTCTTTGAGTGATTTCAGATTACTAGGTTAAATCAAGAATTAAGGGCAAATCCAGTTCAGTTCCAGTTCCGACACCTTTTGCCATATCAGCTATATCTGGAGTTTCACTGAAGCAATAAGGCTGAAATTTTAACAGTGCAAAGTTAAGAGGCATATCTATCTTTTTTATGCTTTACACTTCTTAAAACGGAGTCGTTTTCCCTAGCGAAATCAACCATCAAGTTGGCTGATGTGCAATGACGTCTGTGCTGACAAGTTTTGGTATTTTGACCCTATCTTCTTATCCACATCAGAAAATGAGCTGATTCCAATGGCTATGGATCACCGACTGATAGGGGAACATTTTTCTAGAAGACCATTTGATCAGATCAAGCCTCCAATATTGACAAAATCGACCATCAAGCTGGCTGATCAGAATTGTCATACAATATGACGAAAATTGTTAGAAAAATGCACCCACCTATTATACCTACCTTTGAAATTTATAAAGCTTGTCTCTTGTCATTTAGCTCTCCAAAATGTGTATAAATAGAGGGCCTTTGATGATTGTAAGGGATATTGTAGATTGGTAGGATATTAGCCATTGTAATAAAATTCTCTAAGTCTTCTTCTTCTTTCTTTCTTTTATTTTCTTCTTAGATTCTATTTAATTTTATGTTTATAATGCCTATGCTAGACTAAACTTCTATTTGGTTAAGGGTGATTTCAAAGCCCTAGACATGTTTTATAATTGATTTTCAGATTCTATCTATCATTAATTTTCTATCAAAGTTGCTTATGTTCTTCTACAAGAATTGTTCATGATGTTGTCTTGATTTGTTTAGGTGTACAACTAGATAGATCTTGATAATTATCTATTGCTAGTTTAGGAATCTTGATCCGTGTAATTGTCTTGATTTCCTATTCATAAGTGGCAATTTGTGATTAATGATTATGGTCAAGTTTTCAATAATTGCAAAGTGGAACATAACCTAAGTTGAACAATCCGAGCTTATGTGTTTGTTGCTTAGATCAACCTATCTTTCTCATCATAAAGCTGCCATTAAATTGAACTTAGAGAGCTTATTCTAGGTTGTTTGATGGTTAGATATTAAATAGAGAGCTTGTTCTATTTAACGACGAACTAAGGAAAGATTGGGATAACAGAGCTTGTTGTTATCTACGGTTGTTAACTTTGATAGCTAATTAATGATGATAGATATGAAATTGATTCTTAATGATGTCTAGTGGTGGAGAATGAAACCTTAACCATATTTTTCATATTTGATTCTTCTTACTTACTTGTTTTCTTACTTTTCTAGTTTGCTTATTTTTAAAACTATATTTATTTTTATTGGCTGGTTATACCGCCTAATTTATTTTTATTGGCTGGTTATACCGCCTAATTTTCTATATATTTATATTTATATTGTAAAGTTTATATTTATATAAATATATTATCTGTATATTAACTTTGTTTTATGCTTGTTTGACGACGTGATTTTAGATCTCGTCGTTTAATTAGATTTTATTGTGAAACTTTTTCAGGTAATCCTTCTAAAGAAAACCCCCTTTTTCTTTTATTATTTTCTTTGAACGTAAGTTATAAACTAATAACTCATAGATTAAAACTCAATCCCTGAGGACTCGACCCTTGCTAATCATTATACTTACAATTGATCTTTTTAGTGCAAGGTTAAATAAGATACACTCTTTTGGGTGCATCAAAATTTTTTACCCTTTTAGCATTAAGGTTGCAGTGAAATACAACTTTTGACCTCAAAAGTTTTGCCAACAGTAATACTAAACGAGGCCTTAATCAAGCTGACATCAAATTTTGTAAAAAACAATTGCGGACATGCATGACCAGGGGCGAAGCCAGAAATATTGACGAGGGGGGCCAAAGTATACATATAAATATTTAAAGTAAAAATAAAAATCGTGTATGAAATAAACCTATACAAGGATAAGGTTATTCGTCGGCTCGAATCAGGCCGGACCTTGGACAAGTAAAATTTTTTGCTATGTGAGCCTAACTCGACCTAGCCCATGGATAATTTTAGTATAAAAATATTAAATTTAAATATTATATATGATATTTTCTAACAATATATAAATTTCTTATAATGGAATAATTTTTTTTTAATTTTTAAATATTATAATTCATGTTGCATTTGAAAAAAAAATTAAGAAAAAATAAAGTCTCAACGACAAAAAAAATTTATTCTTTAATTAAAATATGCATAAAATTATTTCATATTATAAAAGAAAATCATAAGATTACATATATTTAGAAAAAGCAAAATAAGTTAAATGCACAATTCGTATTAGTTATTGTAATTGTTTAACTTTCTTTATTTATTTTTCCCTTATGAATATAGAATGAAAATTATTAAACAAAAGAATTAATGTAAATGTATCTATTTAATTGATTAAAAAGGTAAATAGAAAGAATTAAGCTAATAATAATAAATGAGGTTTAAACTAAAAATGTTATTTAATTTATTATATCAAATAAATTCTACAAATGGAAGGCCAAATTGAAGGGTCAAATAAAATTTGGAGGGGCCAAACATAATTTTACTTTATTTCAAAAATCTAAGAAAAAAATAAAATAAGAGAGGACCAAATTGAAAGGCAAAACAAATTTAGAGGGGTCAAACGTAATTTTACCCTTCTTTTGCGAGGCCTTTGTCTACCCCTTCCCTCCGCCCCTGACTAAGGAGAAAAGAAAAAAAAAAAAATTAAATGTAACTACAAAATTAAGGGTAAAATAGTAACTTTAATTAGTTAGTAATTTATAATATTAGTGGGTAATCAATCTCAAATTATCTAAAAAAGTCGAGTTTAAAGAATAGTAGAATTCTCCCCCCGCTGGAGGATTCTTTTAATATTTATAAATTTTTAATTAAAATAATAATTATAAATAAATTTAAATTAAATTAAATCATATTAAATAATTATCATTTATTTAAATAAATTTTCATGTTTTAATATCTTAAGTAAAAAAAATTAGAGTTAAAATTGAATCACTATGACAAATTGTGCAAAATATGAGATGAATTGAGATACGATACAATACAACATGTGAAGAATTAAAACACAACACGACACAAAAAATAACATGAACACGACACGAATAGACGAACGTGTCAAAATCTATATAAAACGAATTATTAAAGCGTAAAAATTTATAATACTTTGAAAACACAAAAAAATAACACGAACACACAATTTTTTATTTAAACTAGAATTTTTATCCAGCTTCGTTGGTTTTTTGTTTGTTTGTAATATTTATAAAATTTTAGTTAAATTAATAATAATAAATAAATATAAGTTGAATCATATTAAATAATTATTATTTATTTAAATATTTTTTATGTTTCAATATCGTATGTAAATGAATTTAGAATTAAAATCGAATCACTATTATAAAATATGCAAAATATGATATGAATTGAGATATGACATAAACACAACATAAGAAAATAATTAAAAACGACACGACACGAAAAATAACATAAACACAACACGAATACACGAACGTGTTAAAATCTATATAAATCGAATTATTAACGTATAAAAAATTATAATACTTTAAACACTCACAAAAAATAACACTAACATGAACACACAATTTTTTCTCTAAATTGAATCACTATAACAAATTTTGCAAAATATGTTATGAATTGAGACACACCACGAACACATAATTTTTTGTAAAAAATTGAATCACAATGATAAACTACGCAAAATAGAAAATTAATTGAGACACGATATGAACACAATATAAGAAAAATAATTAAAAACAATACGAAAAATAACATGAACACTACACGAATACACAAACGTGTCAAAATATACATAAAACGAATTATTAACGTGTAAAAATTTATATAAATTTATAATATTTTAAATACATAAAAAATAACACGAACACACAAATTTTTATCATCTCTTTTTTTTTTTTTCCTTTCTCTTTCTCTTTCTCTCCTTCTAAAAAAAATGACAAACTTGACTACACAAAAGTGCCACATGTTAGCACATGGCACTTTTGTGTAGTCAATTTTATAATATAGTTAGATTAAATTATTATAATAAATTATGCAAAATATGTTATGAATTGAGACACGACATAAACACACAAATTTTTCTCTAAACTGAATCACACAATAACAAACTATGCAAAATATTAAATGAGTTGAGACACGACACGAACACAATATAGGAAAAATAATTAAAACACAACATGAAAAATAACATGAACACGACACGAATACAAGAACATGTAAATATATATATATATAACGAATTATTAACGCATAAAAATTTATATTACTTTGTAAAAGTTTATATAAATTATTAACGCATAAAATATGAAATGAGTTGAGACACAACACGAACACAACATAAGAAAAATAATTAAAACACAACATGAAAAATAACATGAACATGAACACGACACGAATACAAGAACGTGTAAAAAATATATATATATATATAAAACGAATTATTAACGCATAAAAATTTATATAAATTTATAATACTTTGAAAACACCAACACGTCAAGAACACACAATTTTTTCTCTAAATTGAATCACTATGAAAAATTATGCAAAATATATCATGAATTGAGACACGACACATAAATTTTCTCTAAATTGAATCACAATGACAAACTATGCAAAATATAAAATGAGTTGAGACACGACATGAATATAACATAGAAAAAATAATTAAAACATAACACGAAAAATAACATGAACACGACATGGATACACGAACATGTCAAAATATAAATAAAATGAATTATTAACGTATAAAAATTTATATAAATTTATAATACTTTAAACACATGAAAAAATAACACGAACAAAATATGAGATAAATTGAAACAAGATGTAAGCACAACAAGGGGAAATAATTAAAACACGACACGAAAAATAACGTGAACACGACACGAATACACGAACGTGTCAAAATCTATATAAAACGAATTATTAACGTGTAAAAATTTATATAAATTTATAATACTTTGAACATAAAAAATAACACGAACACGTCACAAACATACAATTTTTCTCTAAATTAAATCCATATAACAAATTATGCAAAATATGTCATGAATTGAGACACGACACGAACACACAAATTTTTTTAAAATTGAATCACAATGATAAACTATGCAAAAAAATGAAATAAATTGAGACACGACACGAACACGACATAGAAAAATAATTAAAACAGAACATGAAAAATAACATGAACACTACTCGAATACACGAACGTGTCAAAATATACATAAAATAAATTATTAAAATGTAAAAATTTATATTTATAATATTTTAAACACACACAAAAATAACACAAACACGTAATTTTTTTTCTTTCTTTTCTTTCTTCTTAAACACATAATTTTTTTTTTTACCAAAAAACCAAAACAAAAGCCACGTGTCAACACCATTAGCATTCATGTAACCAATTTTATATGTAAGTAAGAAGTACGATATAAAACAATTAATTTTTTATTAAATTATAATTAATTTTAAAAATTATAATTATTTTTAATTAATTGTTATATATATATATATTGTAAAAAATATTTTATTAAGAAATATATTTGTTCTTATTTATATAAACGACTTTCTATTCAGTCATTTCATTGATTCTATTTGAAGTGTTGATAATTTTATTATATCTTAAAAGCATATTAAAGTCTTAAGTTTTACACGTCTCAAGTCATCTTATTTCTTTAACATTTTTTTTCGTTATCTAATTATTCTAACATAATTTCCTCATAAGTTATTCCCAAATTTTAATAAATATGTTTTTATCAGGGTAACAAAGTATAATACTTTAAGTTCATTGCCCCATTCTATAATTCCCTACAAAGAAATAGACAAATAGTAGTAGGGTGGTTTGTCCACATCTCCAACTCCAAACCACTTGCAAGTTGCAACCAGAGTTGACTAGGAAGGCGCCCCTGATATGAACAGCCAACAAAATTTGTACTCAAAATTATTAATTATTAATTATTAATGCTATAATAATAATAATAACAGTGTTAAAAATCGAATTGAATTGGTCTATTGAGCTGGTTTAATAAAAAATTGATTTATCCAGTTTGACATATATAAAAAAAAATTGAGAATTTAATGAACCAGTAAAAAATCGATAAAAAACTGAATTAAATTAGTAAAAAAATCAAAATTTTGTTATTTTTATTTATTTTTATTAAAATTATTTTTGTAAGTAATGAGATTTAAATTCTTAATCTCTTAATCATATATTAAGGACCATATCATTAATGCAAATACATATTTTTATTAACTAATTATTATATTTAATATTTATTTAATATCAAAATTATATATTTAATATTTAATCTATTTTTTAATTGAATAATCCTGTTCAACTGGTTGGACCGATTGAATCGATTAAATCGATAACTCGAAGGTAATACTGGTTTGACCTTTAATTCAAGTTTTTATTCCTTGAATAATAATAACAAGTATTTAATTACTATAGATTTTTTTATATTGATCATAAAAGAATTTTCAAATGAAAGACATAGAGTAACCAATGTACAAACAAGTTGAAATTGTATTTTTTTAGCTAATGAGTTGGGTTTTCTTTACTCCTTTTTGTTTTTATATGCTATTTTTTCAAGATGATTTGGGGTTTTTGTTTGATTTCCTATGACTATGGCCCTTTGTTATTTTAGTAAAAAGAAAAAAACAAAGAGGTTTCATATCAGAATGACAAACAACTACAGGATTTTTATATAATGAATGTCATTGAAAATTAGATCTGTTCAAAGGTCTGTTATCCATTTGATTCGGTAGGCTCAACTCAAATTAGATCGAGTTTGGGATATAATATTTTAAATCTGAATCGATTTGATTCAATTTGATCAAAATTATTATTTAATAAATAAAAATCATTTTTATTTAAATTTAAATTACAAAAATATTTTTTAATATTTTAAATAGTAAAATGCCTTTTCGAGCCCAACGGACCATGTCAGATCTTGGATAAGCACATTTTATTACTATCCGGGTCTAGTACGACTCGACTCATTAACAACTATACTGAAAATGATGAGGATATTTATGTTTTCTATTATATTTTTTAGATTTGTCTAAATTAGAGTTATAGAAATGGTTTAGGGTAGACCTGCTCAAGGGCCGGGCCTGGGTGAGCATTTTCATGATCCGGGCCTGCCCGGATCACTGTTCACATAATACAAAAATATTATTTAAAAAAAATTTAATTATAAAAAAATAATTTTTTTTAATATATAGTGAACAGTGTATTCAGGCTCGCCCAGGGCCGGGCTTGGGCAAAGAAGTTCAAAAAATTTCGGGCCGCGGCCCGACCCATTAGCAGGTCTTGTTTAGGGTCATTAAAAAATTAAATTTGGATGAATGATTTTTAGTATGTTTCTATAATTCCATTCGATCTTGATATATATTGGATGGTTTATGGTTTAAATTTTTTAATCAACACTATTTTAGTCTTTTATAGTGACAGGTGCATGTATTCGAATACTTGTCTTTGTTTCCTGTTGAAATTGAATTGTATTAGTAGAAAGAGCTTTAACAAGATCTTCAAGAGAAGTACCTGAATTTTGGGTGGGTGGTAGTTGTTGTCGGGTTTGGTATGGTTGTTGCACTTTTTGCTGAAAACCCGGTGGCCTGTGGTCAAATGGTGGAGGAATAGTTTGTGATTGGTTCCCTCCATAATTGAAGTTTGGATGATCCCTCCATCCTGGATTGTAAGTGTTTGAGTAGGGATCATATTTCCTTGATTGGTTCTGAAATCCACCCATGGCATTCACATGTTCATTGGTATCCTCTTGAAGTGTTGGACACATATCAGTTTGGTGCCCTATGTTTGAACATATGCCACAAGCCTTTATTTGTTGTATTTTACCTACAGCCAATTGTTGAACAAGAGAAGTCAGTTTATCAAATTTTTGTTCAAGGGATGATATACTTACCTCATTAACTCTCTTGGGTTGTGGTGGTGGATCTTGTCTCATTGAGAACTGTTGAGAATTGGCTGCCATGTTGGAGATTAATGTTCTAGCAGCTCTGGGAGTCTTATCAACTAGAGCTCCCCCACTAGCGGCATCTATCATACTTCTCTCCATGGGAATGAGACCTTCATAGAAGTATTGGATGAGAAGTTGTTCACTTATTTGACGGTGTGGACATGATGCACAAAGTTTCTTGAACCTCTCCCAATATTCATATAAGGACTCTCCGTTGTATTGCCGAATCCCACATATCTCTTTCCTAATGTTGGCAGCCTTAGATGCTGGGAAATACCTTTCCAAGAATGCTTTCTTCAAATCATTCCATGTAGTGATGGTCCCGAATGGTAGATAGTAGAGCCATTCCTTTGCTGAATCAGCTAGAGAGAATGGGAAGGCTCTCAACTTAACTTGCTCTTCCGTGACCCCTGTTGGTCTCATGCTTGAGCAAACTACATGGAATTCCTTGAGGTGCTTATTTGGATCCTCTCCTGCAAAACCATGAAAAGTTGGGAGAAGATGAATCAAACCAGATTTTAATTCAAAAGCTACCTCAAGATTAGCATATTCAATGCATAATGGTTGTTGACCCAAGTCCGAAGCGGCTAGCTCCTTGAGAGTTCGGTTGTCAGCTGCAGCCATCTCTCCTTGCTTCTCTTGGATGTTTTGGATCAACTCCTCGATTGGTTGTTGGTGAGAAGTTATAAATTCCCGAATTCTCCTAAGTCGTAAGTCTTCTTCGGGAGCTTGGAACATTCACTAATAAAAAAAAAAATAAGAAAGTAAATAATTAGAACAGAAAATAAGAATAAACCAATAAACTAATAAACTAAAGAAAGCAATCCCCGGCAACGACGCCAAAAATTTGATGCACCCAAAAGAGTGTATCTTATTTAACCTTGCACTAAAAAGATAAATTGTAAGTATAGTAGTTAGCAAGGGTCGAGTCCTCAGGGATTGGGTTTTAGTTTATAAGTTAATAGTTTAAAACTTAAATTCAAGAACAATAAAAGAAAAGGGGTTTTTGAAGCCAGATTTAAACTAAACTAAATAAAAAGAATAAGATGCAAGGCGGTATAACCAGCCAATAAAAATATATATACTAAATTAGGCGGTATAACCAGCCAATAAAAATATATATACTAAATTAGGCGGTATAACCAGCCAATAAAAATAAAACAAAGTTAATATACAAATTAGGCGGTATAACCAGCCAATAAAAATAAATATACTTTTAAAAATAAGCAAACTAGAAAAGTAAGAAAACAAGTAAGAAGAATCAAATATGAAAAATATGGTTAAGGTTTCATTCTCCACCACTAGACATCATTAAGAATCAATTTCAGATCTATCAATATCAACCAACTATCAAAGTTAACAACCGTAGATAACAACAAGCTCTGTTATCCCAATCTTTCCTTAGTTTGTCGTTAAATAGAACAAGCTCTCTATTTAATCTCTAACCATTAAACAACCTAGAATAAGCTCTCTAAATTCAATTTAATGGCAGCTTTATGATGAGAAAGATAGGTTGATCTAAGCAACAAACACATAAGCTCGGATTGTTCAACTTAGGTTATGTTCCACTTTGCAATTATTGAAAACTTGACCATAATCATTAATCACAAATTGCCACTTATGAATAGGAAATCAAGACAATTACACGGATCAAGACTCCTAAACTAGCAATAGATAATTATCAAGATCTATCTAGTTGTACACCTAAATAAATCAAGACAACATCATGAACAATTCTTGTAGAAGAACATAAGCAACTTTGATAGAAAATTAATGATAGATAGAATCTGAAAATCAATCACAAAACATGTCTAGGGCTTTGAAATCACCCTTAACCAGATAGAAGTTTAGCCTAGCATAGGCATTGTAAACATAAACATAAAATTAAAGAGAATCTAAGAAGGAAATAAAAGAAAGAAAGAAGAAGAAGAAAATAAAGAAAAAGAAAACTAGAGAAAAGAAAGAAGAAGAAAACTTAGAGAATTTTATTACAATGGCTAATATCCTACCAATGTACAATATGATTTACAATCATCCAAGGCCCTCTATTTATACACATTTTGGAGGGCTAAATGACAAGAGACAAGCTTTACAAATTTCAAAGGTAGGTATAATAGGTGGGTGCATTTTTCTAACAATTTTCGTCATATTGTATGACAATTTTGATCATCCAGCTTGATGGTCGATTTTGTCAATATTGGAGGCTTGATCTGATCACATGGTCTTCTAGTAAACTGTTCCCCTATCAGTTAGTGATCCATAGCCGTTGAAATCAGCTCATTTGCTGATGTGGATCAGAAGATATGGGCAAAATACCAAAACTGGTCAGCACAGACGTCATTGCACATCAGCCAACTTGATGGTTGATTTCGCTAGGGAAAACGACTCCGTTTCAAGAAGTGTAAAACATGAAAAAGGTAGATATGCCTCTTAACTTTGCACGGTTAAAATTTCAGCCTTATTGCTTTAGTGAAACTCCAGATATAGCTGATATGGCAAAAGGTGTCGGAACTGGAACTGAACTGGATTTGCCCTTAATTGTTGATTTAACCTAGTAATCTGAAATCACTCAAAGAAACTCGTGAAAAACACCAAATTACATAAAAATATAAAAAATCATAAACACAATTAGACTAAGCAATAATAACTCGTATTTGACACAAAACAATAATAAAACATAACTAAAAACTATATAATTATACGAGTTATCAGAAACATACATCAAATCTTCATCCGGGAAGTCAAAGTTCAATGACTCATAATCTTCCACTGCCCGACTTGCTAAGAATTCAGCTACTGCACTGCCTTTGATAGTTTTCTGACTCACATATACAATGTCGTACTCTGACAATAAAACCTGCCATCTTGCTGTTCTCCTTGACAAAGAAGGTGCTTCCAACATGTACTTGATTGGATCCAGCTTGGCAATCAACCACGTTGTGTGGTACAACATGTATTGTTTGAGTCTTCGAGCAGTCCAAGCTAAGGCATAACACAACTTTTCTACAGACGAATATTTCAACTCATAATCTGTGAACTTCTTGCTGAGGTAGTAAATCGCCTGTTCTTTATTTCCAGTCTCATCAAGCTGCCCCAAAATACAACCCATGGATCTCTCAAATACTGATAAATACAGTATCATTGGTTTATCCAGAACATATGGCATTAATACTGGTGGGTTGGATAGATAATGTTTAACTTTTTCAAATGCAATCTGACAACCTTCATCTCATTCTCCTAGATCACGTTTTCGAAGTAACTTAAATATTGGATCACATTTGTCGGTTAACTGTGAAATAAACCGAGCAATGTAATTCAATCTCCCCAGAAAGCCTCTTATTTCCTTCTGAGTACGAGGTGGTGGCAAATTCTGAATGGCCTTCACTTTATCTGGGTCAATCTCAATTCCTCTTTTGCTGACGACAAAACCCAACAATTTTCCCGAGGTGACTCCAAAAGTGCATTTTGCCGGATTCAGCTTGAGTCTAAACTTTCTTAGTCGTTCGAAGAGCTTCTTAAGATTCGCAATATGCTCCTCTTCTCCTTGTGACTTTGCGATCATATCATCAACATAAACCTCAATTCCCTTATGCATCATATCATGAAACAAGGTCACCATGGCTCTCTGATATGTTGCCCCAGCATTCTTCAACCCAAATGGCATTACCTTGTAGCAGAAGGTTCCCCACATTGTAACAAACGTGGTTTTCTCCATATCTTTCAGTTCCATAATCTGATTATATCCTGAGAATCCATCCATGAATGAAAATAAAGAACTTTTTACCATATTATCCACTAGAGTATCGATATGGGGCAAAGGGAAATTATCTTTAGGGCTTGCTTTGTTCAAATCTCGATAATCAACTCACATCCGCACCTTGCCATCCTTCTTTGGTACTGGAACAATATTTGCCACCCATTTTGGATATTTTTCCACCTCTAAGAATCCAGCATCAAATTGCTTCTTCACCATCTCTTTTATCTTTAGTAGCATGTCCGGCCTCATTCTTCTCAACTTTTGCTAAATTGGCTTGCATTCTGGCCTTAAAGGGAGCTTATGAACAACAATATCCGGATCCAACCCTGGCATGTCTTGGTAAGACCATGCAAATACATCTACATATTCCTGGAGCAATGCTATCAATTCACCCTTTATTGATGATGATAATGAAGTTTCGATTTTGACTTCCTTTATCTCTTCACCATCTCCCAGATTTATCATTTCCAATAATTCCTTATGAGGAAGCACTTGTTTCTCCTCTTGTTCTATTTTCCTTAATAGATCCGGAGGTAGACCATAATCCTCAGTATCTTCGTTAGCCTCAAAATCACCCGTGTAAATGGGTCTTTCAAAATCAATTTCAGAATTACTGATAGGAAGGTCCTCAAATTCCGCATCCGTACACCTGTAAATAGGTGGAGAAGAAACAATATAGGAAAATATATAATGAAAACAAAATAAATAACAAAAATGAAAGAATATGGACACATCAATATGGATAAAATGCATTGTGCTTGTTATTTATTGAATGAAAATGTTTAAACAAAAAGCCCATTACAGAAAAAACTCTTAATATCTCTGGGTAAAGATAATTAAGATTGTTACATTGGAATAGACTTAAAAACTATGGGCAACTCAGTCGCACTCCAATTGGTTAGTCTATATCCTGGTGGACAAGGTCGCACCATCCAATTTGCACTGTCACTTTCCATCTCTTCTTTCTCGGTCATGCAGATCACCATATCCTGAATCTGCCCCCTTTATTCACATGGAATTTTTCAAAAGCTTGCTCGATCATTATGAGTACATCCTTTGAATTCTTTTCTCCGAATAGAAAACCAGCAGAGCGGAAGTTGTGAAGCATTGGTGGAAAAGTCATGGGTTCCCATTCAATATCCATACCCGTGAGACGGGCCATCCTCCTTTGTCTGTTCCTTTCAACTTGTTTCCTCCTCTCATGGGCCTTTGGAAGATACCCTAAGCCAAATCGATCTTTCTTTCCCACTGCTTCCATTGCTCGGGCCATCCCTTGAAGATATTTTCCAAGACCTTTTCCAGCCCTGCAGCCTTTTCCCACTGTGGTTCTTACTCCCAGCCTTGTGTTCTTGGACAACCTTGGTTTTGGAATTTTTCGTCCTTCAGCGACGAAAACCTCATTTACGAATTCCAAAGACCGAAAAAAACATTCTACGGCATCTTCATTGGGTTCAACATAAGGAGATTCAATAGATGCTGAGGCTATTATGTCTTCTTCTTCTGATACAGTGATCAAACGACCCTCAATCCCAAATTTTAGCTTTTGGTGGAGAGACGAGGGTATAGCCCCTACTGAATGTATCCACGGCCTTCCCAACAAGCAATTATAGGATGGATTAATATCCATGACCTGGAAGTTCATCGTATAGGTGCATGGGCCTATCTCCAGAGGAACCTCAATAGTTCCCATTACCTCTCTCCTTGTACCATCGAAAGCCCTGACTACTATACAACTCGGTAACATATAAGACATATCAACAGACAACTTAGATAGGGTTTCCAAGGGCATTACATTTAATGAAGAATCATTATCCAGAAGCACCCTTGGTAGTATATGCCCCTTGCAGGTGGTTGTTATGTGAAGAGCCTTTTTGGACCCAATACCATTGGGTGGTATTTCATCATAACTGGAAAATATATGGTCGTCTGTTGCAATGTTTCCCACCAGCCTATCTAACTTTTCTCCCGATATGTTGTAGCCACGTATGCCTAACTCAACACTCTTAATAGGGCATTTCTGTGTGGCTCTGATTTTAATAGCAAAGATAAGATGGAGATTCTTGTTGGCTGACGCTGCAATTGCTCAACCACACTATACTCACTATGTTTTATGAACTTTAAAAACTCGTAGGCCTCTTTCTCGTTTACCGTCTCTTTTATCCTGCTTACCGAGGCTGATCCCCTCTCTGCTTCTTTTGACAAATCCATCTCAATATGGATTGGTTCAACTGCTTTCTTCCCTTTGTCTATTCCTTCATCCTTTCTTGTTGATCCCTGTTCAACAACCTCAGGGGCATAACACCTTCCATTTCATGTTAAGTGCCCCACACCTGTAATATCTTGCTGACTTGATGACCCGAGCATAACCATGCTGCAGTCATATTTCCATGGCTTAGTTTTGCTTTCCTTGTATGAAAAAAAAGAAGGCAAATCTATGATGAGCTTAGGCGCAATTTTCTCAACAACCGAAGTAGTCTTCTGTGGTTCATCATAATAGATGATCAAAGGTCTTCCTATTCCATAGCCAGCCGCATTCTCAATAATCTCTACTTCCTCCTCTGTCTCCTCGTAAAACTGGGCCTCTCCATCATCCATTATCTTTTGGACTTTAGCTAGAAAGTCCCCACAGTTCTGTATGATATGACCTGAACATTTATGGAACGGGCACCAATTCTGCACCCTCTTTGCAACCATTTTTAAACTGCCTGTATCCTCCACCATTCTTGCCTTAACCATCTCGACCCATACTGTTAACATCAGAGTCTTGACTTCCTTGGCATCCCTTTTTAACCTTCTAACTTCCCCTGCCAATACTGCATTTACCCGATTCTCAGCATGATAGGGCAATGGGTTTCCCACTACATTCGGCCCATTCTTTGACCTAAACTTCACAACTCCGATTGATTAAACTTTGGACTTTCTTTTTGAAGGCAATGCAATCCTTCGTTGAATGTCCCTGAATTCCTGCATGATATACGTAGTTGGTATTTGAATTGTACCATCTTGGGTATGGTGGGGTCAAAGGTTTAAGATATACGGGCGTGACAAGTTGGCCTTGTAGTAGTTTAGGATATAGCTCACCATAGGTGGTAGGAATGGGATCAAACTGGGGTTTTTGATCGTTCCTTGGTGAACGATAGTCATTGCGCGCGAGACCTTGAGTGTTTGGGACAGTGTTTCGAGGAAGGGTTATTTGTGGGGATATACCAGTTGGGAACGACTGTTGTGGTATATTGGTATAGGGGAATGGATTTTGGGTAAGGTGTGTAAGGTGTCAGAGGTGTATAAGATGTAGTAGGAGTATAAGGCCTGGGAGGTGTGTATGGTGTAGGAGGTGTATAGGGGTATTGATTGAAACTGACTGCATGTGTTTCCTCCTTCTTCTTTGCAAGAAAAACTCTTTTCGAGGTAGCAGACTCACCCCTTTCCATTTTCTCGTTCTTAATAGCAGACTATATCATCTCCCCAGATATAACCATATCTGCAAAGTCCTTGGTGGCGCTTCCCACTAATTTATCATAATAAGGTGCTTTCAGGGTATTGATGAAAAGCACTATAGTTTCTTTATTGGTTAAAGGGGGTTGCACTTGTGTAGCCAGGTCTCTCCATCTCTAAGAATATTCTTTAAAGCTTTCAGTAGATTTCTTTTCCATGTTTTGGAGAGTTAGACGGTCAAGCACCATGTCCGTCACATGCTTGTATTGTTCCATGAAAGCTTTAGCTAGATCCATCCAGGAACGAATCTTAGTACGGGTAAGCTGGTTATACCACCGAGTTGCGGACCCTATCAAGCTATCTTGAAAATAGTGGATGAGTAATTTTTCGTCTTCATCATGTCCGGTCATCTTCCGACAATACATGGTCAGATGCACTGATGGGTTGGTAGTTCCGTTATATTTTTCAAAGTCTGGTACTTTGAACTTTGGAGGAATCACCAGACCGTGCACTAAAATCATCTCTTTGGCATCTAGACTGCCAAATAGCTCTGCTCCTTCAACTGCCCTCAGTCTTTCCTCTAGCAACTGAATTTTTTCTAGGATTCTACCATTTCAACCCTCTTCAGTTCAAACATCTTTGCCCTTTCCTTTTCCGCCATTTCTTCAAAGTCTGGAACGTCCACATCAATTGGATCAACCCCAATATTACCCCTTTTAGGACCAAAATTCTGTGCTTCGGTCGCTTGTTAGATGTAAATATAGGATGCTACCCTAGTCGAAAGTTCATTTCCCATAGGCTGGGATGTCTGGCCATTCTTCTGTACTACCTCTGGTCGATCTTCCTGGTTTACTTCCCCCATTCCGATAACTGAATTTTCTCCTGGCCACTTCTGCCTCATCATGGTACTCATCATCTCCATGAGTTTGGTCATTTGTTCCCGTGACTCCTCTTGAGACTTAGCTAACTGTTCCTGCAATTCATTTTGAATTCTTTCCATCCTTTAAATTCTAGCAAGCTGATCGTTCTCCATAGCTCTTGCTTGAGACCGAGTATTGTAAGGGTGTCGAAAGTCTGATTCTTTCTGAGTGCGACCAATTGTACCTTTAGTTTTAAAAACCATCGATTAGAAATTATTGACACATTTTTTTATTTTATTTTATAAAAATGAATGAATGAATAAATGACTAAATGTTAATAAATGAACAAATAAGTAAATGACTAAGTGTATGAACATGAATGACTAATTATAAAGAATAAATGAATGGACAAATAAATGACTAAGTGTATGAACAATTTATAAAGAATAAATGAATGAATGTTTATAAATATAAATGAATGAGCAAACAAAATATATAAAGGGAAGAACAAATGAATGATGAATGCATTTAAAAGTATTGGCCCCGGGATAATTCCAACCAAACGGTCTTTTATTAATTTCCTGAAACTAAATACATCAAAGAAAAAAGATCACTGCTTAACACAATCTGATAATCTGTCTATCCTAATTTAAAAATGCTATTACAAAACACCGGTCCTTTAGTAACTCCCTCGGATCTTGGACCTTTTTCACTATCCTCTTTTCATTGCCTTGCTCTTCAATCTGACCCCTACTTGTTCACGGCCCTTTGACATGTCAGCAGAAGCATCGCCGTGTATGCTTTCTTAAGCTTGTTTCTCCAATTGATTGGCTCGGGCTTCCTTATGCTTTGTGCTCTCTGTCCAATAGTTCTTCTCTTTCTTGAGGTTTTTGAATTCTTGCTCCCATTCCCCAGAAGTCTTGAGAGTCCCCTCGAATCTGAGCTCGAAACAGTACCTCTTGTTCTCCAAGTGTAATTCCTGAAGATCGCTTTTTGCAGTGTCCCTTTCTCTCTTGATCTTTTCCTTTTCTCTTTCTCGAGCTGATTCCCTATTTTTCATATCCTCAAGCTCTTCTTGCAATCGGGCAATTTCCTTACTCATTTGGGCCTTTTCTTTTTCGAATTTTGCCCTTGTAATTTCTAACTCCGATGGCGCTTCCTTGGGCGGCGAACTCAAAAACTAAACTTCTTCCCCATCTGATGTCAACAACCTATTATTAACCCTCAATTCCCTCCATGTCAGGTAATCAAGTGTAACGATGTCGGCATATCTAGCTACCTCCACCCGATGAGTTTCCATCCATGCTACTACAATCTCACGTACCTTTCCCGACTATTGATGCACCCAAAAGAGTGTATCTTATTTAACCTTGCACTAAAAAGATCAATTGTAAGTATAATGATTAGCAAGGGTCGAGTCCTCAGGGATTGGGTTTTGATGCACCCAAAAGAGTGTATCTTATTTAACCTTGCACTAAAAAGATAAATTGTAAGTATAGTAGTTAGCAAGGGTCGAGTCCTCAGGGATTGGGTTTTAGTTTATAAGTTGATAGTTTATAACTTACGTTCAAAGAAAACAATAAAAGAAAAGGGGTTTTTGAAATCAGATTTAAACTAAAGTAAATAATAAGAATAAGATGCAAGGCGGTATAACCAGCCAATAAAAATATATATACTAAATTAGGCGGTATAACCAGCCAATAAAAATATATATACTAAATTAGGCGGTATAACCAGCCAATAAAAATAAAACAAAGTTAATATACAAATTAGGCGGTATAACCAGCCAATAAAAATAAATATAAAAAATAAGCAAACTAAAAGTAAGAAAACAAATAAGTAAGAAGAATCAAATATGAAAAATATGGTTAAGGTTTCATTCTCCACCACTAGACATCATTAAGAATCAATTTCAGATCTATCAATATCAACCAACTATCAAAGTTAACAACCGTAGATAACAACAAGCTCTGTTACCCCAATCTTTCCTTAGTTTGTCGTTAAATAGAACAAGCTCTCTATTTAATCTCTAACCATTAAACAACCTAGAATAAGCTCTCTAAATTCAATTTAATGGCAGCTTTATGATGAGAAAGATAGGTTGATCTAAGCAACAAACACATAAGCTCGGATTGTTCAACTTAGGTTATGTTCCACTTTGCAATTATTGAAAACTTGACCATAATCATTAATCACAAATTGCCACTTATGAATAGGAAATCAAGACAATTACACGGATCAAGACTCCTAAACTAGCAATAGATAATTATCAAGATCTATCTAGTTGTACACCTAAATAAATCTAGACAACAACATGAACAATTCTTGTAGAAGAACATAAGCAACTTTGATAGAAAATTAATGATAGATAGAATCTGAAAATCAATCACAAAACATGTAGGGCTTTGAAATCACCCTTAACCAAATAGAAGTTTAGCCTAGCATAGGCATTATAAACATAAAATTAAAGAAAATCTAAGAAGAAAATAAAAGAAAGAAAGAAGAAGAGGAAGAATATTAATTATCCAACCTCTTGCTCTCTCTAAAGAAAAAGAAAACTAGAGAAAAGAAAGAAGAAGAAAACTTAGAGAATTTTATTACAATGACTAATATCCTACCTATGTACAATATCCCTTACAATCATCCAAGGCCCTCTATTTATACACATTTTGGAGGGCTAAATGACAAGAGACAAGCTTTACAAATTTCAAAGGTAGGTATAATAGGTGGGTGTATTTTTCTAACAATTTTCGTCATATTGTATGACAATTTTGATCAGCCAGCTTGATGGTCGATTTTGTCAATATTGGAGGCTTGATCTGATCATATGGTCTTCTAGAAAAATGTTCCCCTATCAGTTAGTGATCCATAGCCGTTGAAATCAGCTCATTTGCTGATGTGGATCAGAAGATATGGGCAAAATACCAAAACTGGTCAGCACAGACGTCATTGCACATCAGCCAACTTGATGGTCGATTTCGCTAGGGAAAACGACTCCGTTTCAAGAAGTGTAAAACATGAAAAAGATAGATATGCCTCTTAACTTTGCACGGTTAAACTTTCAGCCTTATTGCTTCAGTGAAACTCGAGATATAGCTGATATGGCAAAAGGTGTCGGAACTGGAACTGAACTGGATTTGCCCTTAATTCTAGTAATCTGAAATCACTCAAAGAAACTTGTGAAAAACACCAAATTACATAAAAATATAAAAGATCATAAACACAATTAGACTAAACAATAATAACTCGTATTTGACACAAAACAATAATAAAACATAACTAAAAACTATATAATTATACGAGTTATCACACCCCCACACTTAGATTGTTGCTAGTCCCTAGCAACGACTCAATAAAAATAAAATAAGAAAATCTAATCTAATCCACTTTCGTAGGAAATCACGGTGGCACTTAGCATGTGACACAAGCCTTTAAACCCCTAGGTGTCCCTAGTGGACGAGTTTAGTCTCGTGAGGGTTTACTAGAACGATACCCACAAACATTGAAAAACTAAAATATAAATAAACTACATATACTAAAAATATTTACTCCTAATCCTTTAAATACAAATTAGAGACAATCTTTGAACAAGTCTTATAAACTAATCAATAGCTTAAAGAATTTCACAAAAAATCAAGCTTGAATGTAAATTGTTTGAGTTAAGCCAATATTAACATAACATATCTCAATCAAAATAGTGCATGTTCAAATTTAATCTCAACTTCTCACATGGGATACCCTCATGATTTTCACTCTTTAAAGTAGTGGTGAAGTGTTTACACTCAATCAATCTCATGAAAACAGTTCTACCATATTCTTGCTTGTCCACCTATTCTCCACTATTTAGATCATACAACTTCATGAATCAAGAGGTCTTTAATCAAGGTTGTAATGGGGCCAAGGGGTTTGTAATGTGGTTGAAGAACAAAAGGATAAAGATATCACAAAGGTTCCAAAGAGTTCATAAAGTTTATAGTCATAAAAAGATCATACAAAGAAACTTCTCAAAACTTTTTACAAGTACATAGTCACCTAGGCCGGATATTCATCTTGGGCCTTTTCGTCATTCTAAACAACTTTGTAACATCTTTTTCTTTTTTCCAAATTCAAGAGATGATTCATATTTTTTTTTACATAGGAATGTATTTGCCAGTATTCCATTTCTTTTTTCTTTTTATTTTTTTTTTCTTGACTTTTCTTTTCATTCCCCCCACACTTATTTCTTGTTTCTAACCCAAATTTTCAATTGATCTTCCTTGTCTTTGCAACTTGTCTCAAAACATGCTAATTCATCTTTGGAACAAAGGTAAAGATATAAGTATATTTAGGTTAGGGACAAGTTATGGTTACCAAAGAGATAGCTTATTCAATATAGGCTCAAATTGGTTCACTAAGGGTGTGTTCTCTTGGAACATCAATAAGGGATGGCTGTTTGGCCCTGGCTAAAAATCCTAATGCCTCTATCATATTCATGTTGTCACATGCATCAATATAGTCTCAAATGGTTTAAAGCAAGTTCTAGAGAATCATGTAATCATAAGAGCACTCAAGAAAGAAATTAGATTGATATGTATAATGCATCAATCATATAGGCTCAAAAACTCACAAGGATGATTATACAAGTCAATATCAAGTCTAAACATGCTTCTTTCTCAATCAACATATCATATTAACATTGGCTCATAAAAAATGATATCAAGCTCAATTCTCATGAAAATCTTCTCACTAATAACTCTGTTTTAGACTTATGCAATTCATATCTCATCATAGTATTGAAAGTAACTAAAACACACTAAGTCTAAACATGCTTTTTTTTTTTTTTTTTTTTTTTTTTTTTTTTGAAGATTAAATCAAACTGACAAGGTATGTCTCAAGTCTCCCTTACTCAAACCTTGTTCAGAATGAATACTTCTAAATGTCTTAAAACTATTTTATTTTATTTTTTTTTTAAATTAGCAAAATATGTCCCTTACCCCCTACTAAAATATGACATTGTCCCCAATGTCAAATTTTAAAGGTAGAATTTAGGAGATATTACCTGCACAGGTTGTTAACCACTTATTATAACTGAGACACAACAAGCAAAATGTTAGATAATGTCACAAAGACAAAGTGCAATCCACTCCTTGCTCGTCCATATCTCTTTTTCTTTTTCCGAGCGTTTGCGAAACAACCGTAGCAGATAAATACTCATAAGCTTGGAGCTTTTTGAGTAAATCTTCAATGGTTGTAGCAGAAATTATGGTTCTCCTTGCCTCTGAAAACATGAATCCATTATCCACAGCATTATCTAAATATGAAAGCAAATTACTAAAATAACCATTAATATTAAGCAAACCAATGGGTTTCTTATTTGTGACCAAAGATGACCAAGAAGCCACGCAAGCTATTTCTTCCAATGTACCCAGACCTCCTGGTAAAGCAATGAATGCATCGGCAGAATGGTACATGATTGTTATCCGTTCAGGGACACTCCAGACTTGTATTTCCTTACCCACGGTAGGTCCACAAAAATCTGTGAATAGTTTTGGCACGACTCCTAGAACTGGACTTCCTCCGGCGTGTGCTGCTGTAACGACTGCTCCCATTAAACCCGTACTACCGCCTCCATAAATCAACTGGATCTTTTGTTGGGCAAGTATTACTCCAACTCTTATGGCTTCATCAGCGAATATGTTATTTTTCCCTGGATAAACACCTCCAAAGACACAAAAATTTTTAATGCGTTGGGACGAAGTGCTTTCCATTTTTTTTTTCGAGTGCCTGAAAGAGAATGAGTACATGGTGTAATATATAGAGGACTGAGTAGTGAATCAGACAAGAGTAATAATGTCGCCGAAAGTGTATCTGACCTGTCAGAAGAAAATGTTAACCTAACAAAAGATTTTTGCGTGATTTCAGGAAGAAAATCAAAAAGAGAAGAAAAATCAACCGTAAAAGTCAAGAGTAATAATGTCGCCGAAAGTGTATTTGACCTGTCAGAAGAAAATGTTAACCTAACAAAAGATTTTTGCGTGATTTCAGGAAGAAAATCAAAAAGAGAAGAAAAATCAACCGTAAAAGACAAATAAAAAAAAAGAGAATAATTACACAAATCGAACAACACGTAAATTAAACCAAAATGAAGTTATTGCAAATCAAACCAAAAGCTGAGAAGTCATTTATTGTAGTTGTGATTGTGGCTCACATCTTCCTCTGGTTTTACGTCCAGAAACGGCTTAAACGCCTTCTATGAGTCGAGGATATGCTTCCCATCCAGTTTTCTTACAAGCTGGCAAACAGGGTCTTTTAACATCAGATTCCCAAGATGTTGCCATTCCCTTTGGAATTGCGGCCATAAATCAAGAATTTCTCTTTGTACGTCTCCACTAGGATGCGTCTCAAGAGAAAGTTGGATATTACCCAAATTCTCCTTACTTAGTCCATCCTTAATGAATTCAATTTTATCATCTCGATTAGAGGACGGAATCCCAATTGAACGACATTTACCGTTACACGTCCATCGTGCACATTTGTGGCAATTTGAACTCATGCGTTTTGCTCGTCGCTTCTTTGCAAAAGTGCTTCTACCTGTACCTGGTTAATGCAAAACAGGAAGATATTCATCTTCACGTACCTTGGCTTCAATTATCCAACGTATGTCTCCAGGAATCCCTTTGTGCATAAGCATTCTTAATCTTTCAAATCGAACTTGGTAAAGCTTCAGTAAAATATTTCGAGGAAAAGGAGGAAATCGTTTCTGCAATCTTGTGAGAATATCATCCATCCTGAAAAAAAATGAAAAAAAATTGAAAGAGAAATTGGAAGAGAAATTTATATACAATATCAGTTTTTTGGGTAGCTGATGGAACCGATTTAAATAATCACGGAGTACCGTTATCCGCCATTTAACCGGGGTAAAAAAAAAATTATATTTACATCTAGTTATTTTCAAAACAAGGATCAGAAAGAAAAACAACATAAAAAGACTCAAAAACAAAACACTCTAAATAAAATCCTAAATTCTTTCCCCCACACATAATTCTTACATTGTCATTAATGTAATGCTATTAACCCAAATGAAAGAATCATGTGTAAGTGAAAAGAACTAATAAACAAAATAAACTTATGCAGCCTAAATGAACTTAAAAACACTAAACACAATTAACAAAGAAACATAAGAAAAAGATAAAGAAAAAGAGAGCAAATCTGAGGATGGCAGTTTGGCAATGCTTTCACTAATTAGGCTGCCTCCCCCAATTAGCACTTGATTGATTGTTTTCAGCCTAGCCAATTCCCCTTCTTGGCTTTTTAGGATCTTTTGGCTTAGACATGAAACTTCTCGGATTTTTGCGTTTTGGAGGAAGTTTTCTTTGCAAAACAGCCAATGCATTCTCCCCCACACGTATTATTTCATCATTCTTGGTGAGGTATAGCTCTTTGAGGAATTGTGCATATCTTGGTACTTGTCTAATGGCATCCACAAGCAAGCTGTTTAAGGTTTCCAAAAATTGTTGTTCATGTTCCTCCTTCTTGGACTTTGCAAATCTGCTAGGAAAAAGTGGAGAAGGAACATTAGTAGAAATAAGAACCTTAAAAGCTACCTGAGGTGTCAAAGTACTCTCAATTTGAATGGTGGCTTCATTATCCTCAAGAAGTGAATCCATCTTTGGTTTTGTCTCATCCTCATCTTGTTCCTCATTTCTCAAGGTCACAATAGTAGCATTCTCCTTTGGGTTAATCACCGTTTGGGAAGGGAGTGCTAGAGATCTTTCTGCTACTAATTCCACCATACTACTAGCAAATAGGCTCATTTGCCTTTCCAAACTCTGGATGATTGCCCTTGTTTCCTGTTGAAATTGCAAAGTATCAGTAACAAGAGAATGTACAAGATCTTCTAAAGAAGTACCTGAGTTTTGAGTCATATGTGGTGGTTCAAAAAGATCTGGTTCTTGAGACCATGATTGATTGAAGCTAGATGGATGAGTGTAATTGGCATAAGAATCTACTTCTTGGTAATTTTTCGAGTAGCCATAATTAGTATGATCCCACCATCCCTCATGGTAAGTGTTTGAGTAATGATCATACTGTTGGTCTTGGAACACTTGATGGCCTTGACATCCTCCCATGGCCAATTGTTGAACTGGGGAGGTGAGATTGGCTTGTTGATTCTCCATGTTCATGTATGCCACCAACTCTTCAAGTGTTAGATTGCTCAAATCCATCGTTTTTTTTTTTTTTTTCAAAATTTGATAAGAAAAACCCGTATGTACAAGAAAATAAAACTCATTAGAACTGAAAATAAGAATAAACCAAGTAACAAATAAACTAAAGAAAACAATCCCCGGCAACGGCGCCAAAAATTTGATGCACCCAAAAGAGTGTATCTTATTTAACCTTGCACTAAAAAGATCAATTGTAAGTATAATGATTAGCAAGGGTCGAGTCCTCAGGGATTGGGTTTTGATGCACCCAAAAGAGTGTATCTTATTTAACCTTGCACTAAAAAGATAAATTGTAAGTATAGTAGTTAGCAAGGGTCGAGTCCTCAGGGATTGGGTTTTAGTTTATAAGTTGATAGTTTATAACTTACGTTCAAAGAAAACAATAAAAGAAAAGGGGTTTTTGAAATCAGATTTAAACTAAAGTAAATAATAAGAATAAGATGCAAGGCGGTATAACCAGCCAATAAAAATATATATACTAAATTAGGCGGTATAACCAGCCAATAAAAATATATATACTAAATTAGGCGGTATAACCAGCCAATAAAAATAAAACAAAGTTAATATACAAATTAGGCGGTATAACCAGCCAATAAAAATAAATATAAAAAATAAGCAAACTAAAAGTAAGAAAACAAATAAGTAAGAAGAATCAAATATGAAAAATATGGTTAAGGTTTCATTCTCCACCACTAGACATCATTAAGAATCAATTTCAGATCTATCAATATCAACCAACTATCAAAGTTAACAACCGTAGATAACAACAAGCTCTGTTACCCCAATCTTTCCTTAGTTTGTCGTTAAATAGAACAAGCTCTCTATTTAATCTCTAACCATTAAACAACCTAGAATAAGCTCTCTAAATTCAATTTAATGGCAGCTTTATGATGAGAAAGATAGGTTGATCTAAGCAACAAACACATAAGCTCGGATTGTTCAACTTAGGTTATGTTCCACTTTGCAATTATTGAAAACTTGACCATAATCATTAATCACAAATTGCCACTTATGAATAGGAAATCAAGACAATTACACGGATCAAGACTCCTAAACTAGCAATAGATAATTATCAAGATCTATCTAGTTGTACACCTAAATAAATCTAGACAACAACATGAACAATTCTTGTAGAAGAACATAAGCAACTTTGATAGAAAATTAATGATAGATAGAATCTGAAAATCAATCACAAAACATGTAGGGCTTTGAAATCACCCTTAACCAAATAGAAGTTTAGCCTAGCATAGGCATTATAAACATAAAATTAAAGAAAATCTAAGAAGAAAATAAAAGAAAGAAAGAAGAAGAGGAAGAATATTAATTATCCAACCTCTTGCTCTCTCTAAAGAAAAAGAAAACTAGAGAAAAGAAAGAAGAAGAAAACTTAGAGAATTTTATTACAATGACTAATATCCTACCTATGTACAATATCCCTTACAATCATCCAAGGCCCTCTATTTATACACATTTTGGAGGGCTAAATGACAAGAGACAAGCTTTACAAATTTCAAAGGTAGGTATAATAGGTGGGTGTATTTTTCTAACAATTTTCGTCATATTGTATGACAATTTTGATCAGCCTGCTTGATGGTCGATTTTGTCAATATTGGAGGCTTGATCTGATCATATGGTCTTCTAGAAAAATGTTCCCCTATCAGTTAGTGATCCATAGCCGTTGAAATCAGCTCATTTGCTGATGTGGATCAGAAGATATGGGCAAAATACCAAAACTGGTCAGCACAGACGTCATTGCACATCAGCCAACTTGATGGTCGATTTCGCTAGGGAAAACGACTCCGTTTCAAGAAGTGTAAAACATGAAAAAGATAGATATGCCTCTTAACTTTGCACGGTTAAACTTTCAGCCTTATTGCTTCAGTGAAACTCGAGATATAGCTGATATGGCAAAAGGTGTCGGAACTGGAACTGAACTGGATTTGCCCTTAATTCTAGTAATCTGAAATCACTCAAAGAAACTTGTGAAAAACACCAAATTACATAAAAATATAAAAGATCATAAACACAATTAGACTAAACAATAATAACTCGTATTTGACACAAAACAATAATAAAACATAACTAAAAACTATATAATTATACGAGTTATCAACTATCCATCTTCTCCATAAGCAAATTCCAAAATACTAAGGTCATGGGTCAGAGGAGTAAACTGACGGGATTCCGCTTGTCTTAGTACCAGCAGTGGTGCATAGCTCACTCCTCCCCATACTCCCAATTATGGAACAGAAGCTTTATCTTCGCACTTGTACAATGTCGGCATAGGAGCTATCCATGGAGCTCTCTAAATTATCATCTCAGCCCTGATATTCTGGAATATGTTGATCCATTGTTCCTCAGTCCTATTTTCAAGCCAATCCCTCTTAAGAAATTCACTAATTAGTGCAAAAGACTTCCAATAAGAGCGAAGAGGGAAATTCTCCTGTTTACAAAAATGGCTCTGAACCCATATGTAAAGGAGCTGTATACAACCTATAAAACGCCCTTTTCCTTCCCGTCTACAAAAATTCAGGGATCGGATTGTTTCTGCTATAATTGTCGGGCTGTGTTTATCCTCCGCTCAAGCCTCTCAAAAACATCAAATATCGCCACATCCACATATCCTAATGTCTTTGGGAAGATAACTAAACCATAGATAGCCAAAGCAAAAATATTACTAACTGTCTCCTTACTTGAAGGGCTATGGATTAAGGTCCGTAAAATATCCCATGATATACAGTAGCTTACCCCTTTTCTGACAACATGGCTTGCGATCCAATTTCTTTCCACTCCCAAAATTTAGACACCTTTTTCTTGAAACCCGACGTCTTTGTATCCTTCAAATAAATATGGTTGGGAATAACATTCTCAATATGCAGCAAGGTCGAATATTCCTCTATGGTTGGAGTCATATCCTCTCGGTTGAAGGTAAAACACCAATAAGCAGGATTCCAGAATTGCACCATAGCCCAGATCACCTCACCACTGATCTTAACCTAAGCTAACAGTGCTATGTCCCCATAAGTCTGAGTGAAGGCTTCTTTTTCTGATATCTTCCATTGATTCCATATATCCATCAATTCTCGGAGATTATTTTGCCTGATAGTAAGATCAACCTCAGCTGGCAATGCTGACGCATATCCCATCTTTAAACAATCCCCATTATCTTGCTAACCTTTCTTGAACTGTTTCCTAACCTCTAAATGCTTCTCGATCACTGAGACACTATAACCCTCCATGAAAGCCCTTTTGGTTGAATTTATCCCGACACCAATAACTTTCCATTTGCAAAAAATGATGACAAGAATGCAAAAAAAATAAAACAAAAACAACAAAAAGAAAATGAATTAGTAACGGGAATAAATACGAATAATACAAAAAACATATAATCCAAAACAATAATTATCCCTGAGGATGCCAACAAAATTTCAGCATTGCAACACCCCTGGGATGACACACCAACATTTATTGCGGACATTGTGATGTACGTTCATCATTATTCGATTTTAAAAAATAAACTTATTCGGAAAGTAGAATAAAAGGTAAAAAGATTGGAAATATTCCTCCATGTGTTCTTAACTTCGGGATATCTAATTGGAAATCCGGCATGGCTTCGCCTAGGTTTATTATATGAAGGTGAATTAGTTCTAAAAGCCCCGAATTGTTTCTCACTGTCGCCAGTGAAGGCTAGTAAGGCACCCCGATAAAAGCGGGTTCAATCGTTAGAGTCTATTTCCCTAGCCCATGCGGATTGTTAATCACGAAGGCTTAGGTAATATAGTACTCCGGAAGTGTTTCACTAGCCCATGCGGATTGTTAATCACGAAGGCTTAGTTACTTTACTTCCACCTAACAGGATGGAACCCGGGTATAGGATTCATGATATGCAAATACACGTATAGTGTGTGAAGAGAAATAACAAACCTTTCACCACCTATTCTACATCCCTTATTTTAAATGGCCCAACAAGATTAAACAACATAAACCATCAATTAATCAATAAATGAATATATGCACCAAAATAACCAGAGAACAATTATCATATGTATGCACATGAATATGGACATATTTAAAAATATTTTATTATTTTTGAAATTATCCTTTTTTTTTTTTAAATGTGGGAATTAAAATTAAATACCAATTAAACCAACAAAACCGAGACTTTGATAACACATGACTAATTCTAGGCCTGACTCTCTAATATGTCCCCAGTGGAGTCGCCAAGCTGTCGCAACCTAAAAAATAAAAAGTCTCATCGCAAGACTTTATTATTCGTTAAGCGTGACATTAAAAAAAAACCGAGGAAAAGTCGACTTAATTCCTCTTGAAAAATGAAGGTTTTGAAAATGACCTTGAAAAAGATATGGAGTCGCCACCAATCTTTTTTAGCTAGGTGTGATCGGCCACCTATTAAAAACGGTTTTATAAAATATTTTAAAATTAATGAAAACATTTTTAAAACCAATTTCAAGTCTGCGTTTTAAACCAGAGAAATCAAAGAAGCGGGTTCGGGACTCGGTTATGTGTGGGGAAGGATTAGCACCCCCACAACGCCCATATAAAACGGTACCTTATTAATCATGTGTTATCTCAAGTCTCGGTAAAAAGTCGGTTTTAAATTTAGTATTTCAAGTTAATTCCCAATTTAAAGAAAAATAATTCCATTTTTAATTGAAAATGATTCGAAATTTATAAATTCAAAATTTTCTTATATTCCCCAACAAACATGGCAAAATATAAAAATTTTTATTAGTTTGCAAAACTTTCCGAATCATTCTCATTTTAAAGAAGATATTCTGTTATTAATGATAATTGATGATATCCTCCCCAGCAAACCCAGCAAAGAATTCATGAATTATTTTAACTTGGGAATATCTTTATTTTATTGAAAATCATTACCTTTTTGAAAACATTTTAAAAAATATGAATATGAATATGTATGACATAAATAAATTACATAGCAAAGTCTAAATAATATAATGCAACCTAAATGATATGATATAATTTAAATGTCTTAGCATATTCTAAATGAAATGAAATATCCTAAGTTATATGATATATTCTAAATGAAATGAAATGACCTAGGTAGCATGATATATTTTATATGAAATGTAATATCCTAAGTCATATGATATATTCTAGATGAAATAAAATATCCTAAGTGACATAATATATTCTAAATGAAATGAAATGACCTAGGTAACATAATATATTCTACATGAAATGAAATGACCTAGGTAACATAATATATTCTATATGAAATTAAATAATTTAAATGACATGAAAAATATAAATGATATGGCATATAATATAAATGACATGGAATATAAAATAATGCTATCATATAATATGCATGAAAATAAAAATAAAAATAATAATGCATGAACATAGCATATGCTAAATAATATGACAAAAATAACTAAATAAAAAGCATAGGATATCATGAAATATTCAAAACCATATAATAAACAACATAACATCAAAAATATAAATCAAAATAATAACAATACAATAGAAATTATCATAGCAAAAATCACATATTATATAAAATGCATGAATATGGAAAATGCAATGCATGAAAGTTTATTTTTTCCTTTAATTAAGGAAATTCGTATATCTAAAAAGATATCTGGCTACCTTAGGAAAATATATCAAATTAAATATTCTAAAACCAAAATACTTTGTGATTGTTTGAAAACAATTTTGAAAAGCTTAGATTAAACATAAAAACTTAGATAAACCCTTTTTAAATGGCTCTAATTTCCTAAGTTTAAAATCCCAGACTTGACCACCCTTAACCCGAGACTTAAAAAAATCATTTTTAGAGTTTAAAAAGGCTTAGAAACTACCCTAAGTAAGTAGCTATACTTCCCAATCAGCCCCCTCTAAGTAACTTAACCAAAACAGAAAAATGATTTTCCTTTAAATTCAATTATGACTCCACTGTGCAGTTTTAAAGCACAATTTTTACCCTATTTATAAAAATTCATAAAAATCTAAAAAAAAATACTGGGGACTCAGAACATGTAAAAATACACTAAAAAAAATTGGCTTAATTTTTTGATTAAAGATGGTTGCCCAAAAAAATTGAGAAAGTATGAGTACTGGGTGGAAAAAAACTGTTTTGCCAAAACACATTTTTTTGCCTTCGATAAAATCATTTAAAAATCAAAGTAAAAATATTAAAGACTCTCTAAATGACTCACAAACAGTAGCTAACACTTTCGAAAAGTTAGGTAAAAAATTGGCTAAGTAAAAAAGAATCACAAAGTTAAAATAATCAATTTGACAACTCTTTAATTTTCCACAAGTATGCTCAAGAGAGCATGACTTTGAACCATTGATTGGCCTAAGTCATAAGTCAAGTGGCATAGACATGAAATGCATGAAAAAGACAGCAAATATGATGCATGAAATGCATGATTTAAAACCTAAATGATATAAAAAATGCATGGCATCAATAAAATGACCTAGACCTAAATGAACTTGCATGGCATTTAATGCAACCTTGGTCTAAAATGCATGGCAAAACAAACCAATCCTAAACCTAAAATATGCATGGCAATAACACAAACATATGACATGCTTAAACAAAATACTCAACCAAATGTCATGAAAATGCAAACCTATCAACTAACATAACAAAAATGCACACACAAAGCAAACAAAATGAGATGGCCGAATGTCTTCATGCTTAAAATGGGCTTGGCATTTTCACAAACACATGATATACTAACATGCTTAGCTAAAGAATAAAACTCAAATCATGCAAAAACTAAAGTAAAGGCATGAAAACCAACAAGTATTTTCACAAACATATGGATTACAAAATATAAAACATAAAAAAACTTAAACATTTTGAAAACAGAAAATCAAAAATGCAAGAATAGTAAAATAAACATGATAATAGACTCAAAAAATGGAAATAAACAAGTAACCAAATTAAAACAAGCTTCAAGTATATGTATTAGAAGAAGATTTAAAGCATCAAGAATTATTAAATATAAAAAATAACATGAAATAACAAAGCAAAACAACAACTCTAAAAAACATAGACCATTCGGCCAACCAAAAACAAAGGGAATTTTTTTTTCAAGAGCTTTTTACAAGAAAGAATCGAGAAAGAACTTAAAGAAGAACATTAAAAACACTTATTTTAAAAGAAAAATCAAAAGAAACTCACCAAAATAATGATCAAAACAGCAAATCAAGAATGGAAAATCAAAGAAAGTGCAAGAGTATGGTGCTTAAAGCAACCTCTAGAAGCTATCTTTCAAGCTTTTTCTCTTCTAACATTCTTTTCTTTTCTAAACTTTTCTTTTTGCTTTTCAACAATGGAGAGAAAATCAACCAAAACCAAGAGAGAATAGAGAGTGAGTCATCTGAAAATGAAAAGAAAACCCCTCCCTTGTAGTGTGGCCGAATGGCCTCATTGGTAGCTAGAGTGTTGTCATTTTTTTTCAACCAATTTTGATCCAAGATGTTTAAAACATGAAATTATCACCCTTAGATTAGGCCATTAGCTATCCACAATTACAGCTGTTCAAGAATCTTAAGCCATTATGTTGACAGTCTCCCTCTTCATGCATTGGTCCGTGTGGCTTATTTGCAAAGGCTTGATTAAAAAATAACTAACTTCCTATTCATTGTTGGCCTTTTGATTAAAAAATCAGAAACTACCTAACAATCCTTGGGCCTTTGCCGGCCAACCCCCTTCTTCCAGCCCATGTTTAATTTTTTTAGAAGGCAAGAAAAGCCTTTTTCAGTTTCTTGGATAAAATAACATTTTTGCCCCCCGAACATAAATAAATGGAAAACGAACTCCAAATTCAAATTTTATTTTTTCAATACTTTCAAAATAATAAAAAATTTAATTCTGGAAGTTTTCAAATTTTTTCGAGTCCATTTGCTATTTATTTGGATTTTTTCTTCAAAAATTGCCCTTTTATGCCCCCAAACTTTACCATTTTTTAAAAGAGCTCCAAATCCAGATTTTTCTTCACCAATCTCTTTCAAATAATTTAAAAGTGTGATCTGAAAGTTTTCATAGTTTTTGGAACTCATTTGGTATTTTTTCGGGATTTATCTGCTTGAATTACTACATAGGTGGCCTAGGATTTGGTCATTTTGCAAACGAACTCCGAATCCGGATTTTCTTTCGCCAATATCTTTCAAATAATTTAAAAATGAGATTTTCAAATTTTCAAAAATTTTGGAGTTCATTTGCTATTTTTTCGGGATTTAGCTTCTTGAATTTCTACATAAGGGACCTGGATTTGGCCATTTTGCAAACGAGCTTTGAATCAAGATTTTCTTTTGCCAATCTCTTCGAAATGATTTAAGAATGAAATTTTCAATTTTTCAGAAATTTTGGAGTTCATTTGCTGTTTTTCCCAAATTTTCCAATTTTGCCCTTTTGCCTCCGAAACCCGGTTTTGCTCAAAAATAGTCTAATTTTTAGATTTTCTTCAAACTGAGCCTTGGCCTATCCTTTTTTAATCACTCCTAATCCATTAGGGCTTTAGTCCTACCGATTCGGGCCATTTCTTGTAATTCTTCCCAATTTCACCGAAATCCACCAAAAACCTTAATTCTTGGTTTTCTTTCGAATTGACTTTTCTTTCAGTTTTTCTTTCAAGTGGCTTCTCCATTACCCGTAGTCAGTGCTTATCTTTCATTTGGAATCTTCAATTTCGACCAATTCGGTCGTTTAAGCACTTTTCCCCAAATTTCCTAGATTAGGGTTCCCTTTCTACTGAATCTCTGTAACACAACTTTCGAACTCCATATCTTTCGATGTAGACCTCGGATTATCAAAATTCTTTCGCCATTTTTCAATTGAACTTCAAATCTTGATTTTGAAAGTGGGTTGACTTTTTCAAGTTTGACTTTTTATGCTCCCCTTCTTAGACTAAGTCCCGGAGTACCACCTGCAGGATGAAAAAAAGTCTTTTTACATTTGGAAACATCAATTTAGGAAGAAAACATACCTGTTTTAGTGGTTCGAACAAAATTAGGTGTCTACAAATACGATAACTGAATCAAGGAATGCTTCATTCTTTGAAGATGTTCTTCCTTATAAGGAAAGACCAGAAAACATGGGGATGAAGAGGAACAAGAGGAACCTAGAAGAAGCAAACGGGCTAAAGTATCTAGTACTTATGGTCCGAATTTTCTAACATATTTGTTAGAAAGTGAACCTCAAACTTTTAAGGAGGTTATGTCATCTCCAAAAATACAATTCTGGAAAGAGGCCGTTAACAATGAAATTAAATCCATTGCAAAATCATACATAGGAACTAGTGGATCTTCCTCTATAAGTCGTTAGGATCCAAATGGATATTTAAGAGGAAGATGAAGGCAGACAGATCGATTGATAAATATAAAGCCCGACTTGAAATAAAAGGATACAGGCAAAAGAAAGGGCTCGATTATTTTGATATGTAATCACCAGTTACGAGAATAACATCCATTCGAATGTTAATAGCCATAGCAACTCTTAACAATCTTGAAATACACCAAATGGATGTTAAGACATCTTTCCTGAACGGAGATTTAGACGAAGAAATCTATATAGAACAACCTGAAGGGTTCAAAGTTCCGAGACAGGAAAAGAAGGTGTGTAAGCTTGTTAAATCATTATATGGTTTAAAACAAGCTCCAAAACAATGGCATCAAAAATTTGACAATACAATGTTGTCAAATGGTTTTCGTATCAATGAATGCGATAAATGCGTATACGTGAAGAATACGTATAAGGGATATGTCATTGTTTGTCTATACGTAGATGATATGTTGATCTTAGGCAGTAATGATGAGATCATTAAAGCTATCAAAGCATGGTTGACCAGTAAGTTTGATATGAAAGATATGGGTGTAGCTGATGTGGTTTTAGGAATTAAAATTGCTAAAACACAAGATGGCATGGTAATATCTCAAGATCATTATGTAAATAATATTATTGAGAAGTTCAATAAGAATGATACCAATATAGCCAAAACATCCGTAGATGTTAATTTACATCTAACGAAAAATACTGGTGACGCAATATCTCAAATTGAATATTCGCGGATAATTGGTAGTCTTATGTATCTCATGAACTGCACAAGACCAGACATAGCTTACTCAGTTAGCAAATTGAGTAGATTCACTAGTAATCCTGGAATGGATCACTGGAAGGCCATTGTGAGGGTACTCATATATTTGAGATACACCTCAAGTTATGGACTGCACTATATAAGATATCCAGTTGTACTTGAAGGGTACATTGATGCAAACTAGATATCCGATACTAAAGATTCGAAATCCGCTAGCGAATTTATCTTTACTATTAGAGGAGCTGCAGTGTCATGGAAATCTTCTAAACAAACATGTATTGCCAGATCCACTATGGAATCTGAGTTTATAGCTTTAGATAAAGCTGGAGAAGAAGCAGAATGGCTTCGAAATTTTTTAGAAGATATTCCATGTTGGCCGAAACCTGTGCCTGCAATTTGTATACATTGTGATAGCAAATCTTCTATTGGTAAGGCACAGAGTTGTTTGTATAACGATAAATCTCGACACATTCGTCGAAGATACAATACCGTTAGACAGTTGCTCTCAAATGGAATTATCTCTATTGATTATGTAAAATCAAAGGATAATACTGCGGATCCGCTAATGAAAGGTTTAACAAGAGAGCAAGTAAATAACTCATCGAGGGGAATGGCTCTTAAGCCTATAAATTAAAGTTACATAATGGCAACCCAACCTAGCTGACTGGAGATCCCAAGATCTAGGTTCAAAGGGACAACCGAGTTATGTTAACTTAGTATGAGCACTAAAAGAGTTTAACACTCTAATCTATTCCTATGATGAGATAGTGCTGCCTGCAAAGGAGTTAGGATAAGCTATGCTTTTAATGATTCTTATAGCTTGATAAAAATCAAGTGGGGTATTGCAGGATACTCTTAATAAGCAATCACCTATTATGAGTAAGAAACGTGACCATTTCTATGAGAATTGATCAGGCTAAATTCTCTAGAGTACTCATAGAAACTAGAAAGTGTTCAAGGCCAAAATGGGCACAATCATGAAAATCGAAGATGTTCGAAGAGGAATTGCGTGATACCTATTGTCTTGGTTTACACAGAAGGCTGAATAGTTCAACACATCATGTTCACTAGTTAGCCGAGTAAATCCGATAGTTATCACTATGGAAGGTTCAAAGTCAAAAGCTACCTATCCTGATACAATTACTTTTCAAAGCTACTCTCTCTCTTTTTCCAAGTCAGTTTGTCGGATTATTCAGACAATTTCCATTCATGTGGGGGATTGTTAGACATCAATGTATTTATTTGGGTGTATATATATATATACGAAATACGTATTCTTATATGTAGGTTGTCGTAACTACATACACGGTGTATATTTACATACACAATTGAAATTAATTTGAACAAGAAATTAGTCTCATTAAACACCCATTTGAAGAGGAAGGAAAGTTGTTTGTATATCCCACATAGAACAAAGTATAGCTTTAGCTTATAGTTTATATAAGCTAGTGTTCCATGTTGGGTTGGGCCTCAAGGGGCACCCAAGTTTTGTGGTGGGTGAGGGAGGACCTACACAACTTGGGCTGGACCACACATGCGCGAGCGCGCCGCTGCCGTCGAGCTGGGCTTAGGCTGGGCTAGGCCAGGTCGGGTCGTACCGGACTGGGCTTGTTGCATTATCTTTCTTTTTGCTGCCCAGCCCAACCATCCGACCAGATTTTTTGTCCGAATAATTGTGTTTGTTATGTACTTGACCGAACCGATGTGTATGCTTCTAGAAGATCTCTTTTCGGATTAGTCAAGTTGGTTCGGTGCTGTGCATGGTCGAACCGGTTCGTCTCTTAGGACCTGTCTATTCTGACCGAACAAACTCCTCCCAATAGATGCACCCTCTCCAAACAGGTTTTCTGGCTTCTATAAATACAGACAATCAGTGTCTGTTTTATTCACTAATTCAGAATACAATTTTCTTCCTTTCCTCCTGTTTTTCCTTTTCTGTGTTGAGAGAGAGTCTGACATCTTCTTGGTTCCCTGAGTTGCTTCGAGTGTGCCCTCTAGAGCAACATTTATCGAGGATGCCTAGGAGATGATTTGCATACATCTGCAAGCACCTTTGAGGCAGGTAAAATTCATCTTAAGGTTAGAGTTCTAACTTTGACTCGATATTGATTTTTTCAAATCAATTCCTGTAAGTGTTCGTAATTTCGGTTCTATGTTTAAAGTCAGTTTATATATTTTTCTAAGTTCTTATTTTATATATATAGAGAGTGAAATTCATTTCTGTAATTTCTTTTATATATTGTTTATTTTTTATATGTCTTAATTTTCAATAATGCTATAATCAGTATAATATTTCCAACAATTACTCTAGTAGTAAAATTGTTTATAGTTGGGTCAGTCTCAGCTAGCAAAAAAAAAAATGATTTATTATGATCCGATTCAATCTGATTTGTTCTATTCGAAAATTTATTTTATTGTTCAAAAACATATTATTTTTTTAAAAAAATTATGTTTTTATTTAAATAAAAAATATTTTTTATTGATTAAATAGTAATTCGTAACGACCAATTTTGCCTAGATTACAAATATTATGTCTCAGGACCGACCAATTTTGACCAGATTTGCCAGGTTGGATAGATAACTCAATCCATGAATAGGTTAACCCATAATACAAAACAAAAATTTAAATTATTATGCATTCGAGGGTGACCTATTTATGGGTCGAGCTACCCTCTTGCCCCAATAGGCCCTACCCTATTTGTGCCGGACCTGGACAAAGATTTTGTAATCTGGGCCAACTTGATCCGGATTACTATTCATTTAATAAAAAATATTTTTATTTACATTTAATTTTAGAAATATATAAATATTAATATATATATATTTTTAATATTTTTAAATAATAAAATGAATTTTCGAATCCGATCCAAACCAAACTTGAATAATTCAAAATAAAATTTCGGTCTATAGACACTTCTATTCGAGGCTTTGATTTAATAATTATAAAACATATTTTTCTCACTTAAATAGTTAAATTCGAAGTCTCTCATTTTCTAATAATAATAAATAAAAATGCTGCTCGCATTACTATTTAGCGTTTAGGAAAAACTTCTCAGTCTTTTAAATAATAAAAATGCACCCCATGTTAAAGTGGACCCTCGGAAGAAATGAAGAAAGCATAGAATTGACAAGAAATCTATAAGAAACCTTAAAAACTATCCCAACATTCAATCTCCTGCTTAGTTTCCTATGAAATTGAATTCATAATTTTTTGCCTTACTTAACAATGTAATTAATCATCTTTTAGGGTTTTTTTTTTTGGTAATTGAGACATATCTCACTTATCTATAATCTATAATAATAACTATTTATAAAAACAATTCTTTAAATACATGGGATAGCTTAATTTAGAATTGTAGGATATTATTTTTGAGACAAATCAGCTTAGGCATTAAAGTTGATTTGAGGAATAATTATGGTAATGGTTATATTTGTTGAGTTAAATTTGATTTTTTATGTTTTTTTACTTTATATATTATTATTATTTTATTTTATTCATTAAAATCAATCTCCAAATGCATGAGAATTGAGAATTTGAGATTTTGAAACACACTCTTTTTGCCACACAATACATGTCATTAGTTATGGGTTGAGAGTTAATTATGGTATCACACTCTTTGTATCACATAATACATATCATAAGTTATAGTTTGAGGGTTAACTGTGGTATCCAATAAAAAAAATAAGATTGATTTGGACTTTTGCCACGTGATTTTGGGATTAATTAGGTCATTTTATTTTAGATTATTCTGGACCTCGAAATTATTTCAGATTCAGGTCATATCAAATTTGTGTCTTTTCGAGTTTGTACTTTCTCGTATTCGGATCTTTTCGGTTTCAAATATTTTGTGTCATGTATATATTATTTTTTCGTGTGTTCAAAGTATTCGTGTTCGTGTTAATTTTTTGTATGTTCAAAATATTATAAATTTATATATTTTTTACAAGTTAATAATTCGTTTAATGTAGATTTTGACATATTCGTGTCGTATTCATGTTTTTTTTTGTGTCGTGTAATGTATTATTTTTTCGTGTGTCCAAAATATTATAAATTTATATAAATTTTTACATGTTAATAATTTATTTTATGCAGATTTTGAGATGTTCGTGTATTTGTTTTGTGTTCATGTTATCTTTTTTTTCGTGTCGTATTTTAATTATTTTTTCATATTGTATTCGTGTCGTTTTCAATTCATCCAAATATTTTGCATAGTTTGTCATGGTGATTCAATTTAGAGAAAATTTTATATGTTTGTGTCGTGTCTCAATTCATCCCATATTTTGCATAATTTGTCACAATGATTCAATTTAGAGAAAGAAATGCATGTTCATAACGTGTTTGTGTTATTTTATCATGTGCTTAAAATATTATAAGTTTATATAAATTTTTACACGTTAATAGTTGGTTTTATGTAAATTTTGACATGTTCATGTATTTATGTCATGTTCATGTTATTTTTCGTGTCCTATTTTAATTATTTTTTTCATATTCTATTCGTGTCATATAATCATTTTGTATCCGAGATTGTCAAGTCTAATTGACACTATTCAAATAACTCTCAATTTTGTACCATATCGTGTTCGTGTTATTTTTTCTGTCATAATCATATTCAAGCTATTATATATTTATATAAATCTAGACATGTTAATAATTCGTTTTATATAGATTTTGAAACGTTCGTGTATTTGTGTCGTGTTCATTTTATGTTTTCGTGTCGTGTCTTGTTAATTATTTTTTCCATGTTATGTTCATATCATATAATTAGTTGTGTCTGAAATTGTTGGATCTAATTGATCATATCAAATAACTCTCAATTTTATATCAGGTGTCGTGTAATGATCAGAGTTATTATTTTTCTAAATTATTTTTACTCTTCTTGCTTTTTTATCTTTCAAATTTATTACAAAATATCAATTCAAATCCGATAACATACCGCAACGAAGCGCGAGCATCTATCTAGTTTATTTCAAAAGCTCTGTCTTAAAGTTTTTAAACTTTATAAAAATTAAAAAATTATCACATATTTTATTAAAATATATTAAAATTTTAATAATATTTTTATAATAATTAAACAGACATATCATAACAATTTAACTTCATTTATCTAATTTAAAAACTTCACCATTAATGTATAATGTATAGGATAATATTTTATTTTTTAATAATATAAATTAATTTTTATTACATGTGAAAGTTGAACGAGAATTAGATTATTTTTACCTTTAACAGTTGAAAAGTTGGAAAGGTGCAAATTAAGCATGACCTTCTCAAAACAGTAGCTAAATTTTGGGTAAATTTCTACTACAAGATACACTTGGGATGCTACTAGGCATAATAGTTAAGTTGGTGAAAGTGGATTGACATAGGAATTCGGAGTTTAGTTAAGTTGGTGAATGTAAGCACCTTTTAGAAGTGGCATCCAGCAGATCTAGGGTTCGAATCCTAACATCTGTAACCCCTCCCCTTATCCCTGATAACTCTATGAAATAAAGTTATTTTACCATATTTTGTGCATTCAAATTAGTTAAGTTCTTGTAGTTTAAACTCTTAATTAATTATTTTTAGTTTTTTTAGATTAGTTTTATTTATTTATTTTATGTTTAAATTAGTTATTAATTTAATGTCTTTTGTATTTTTGTAGAGTCTTAAAGCAAAAAAGAGAAAATCAGCCCATATATGAAAAGTCCAAGTTGTAAGCTGCTACTTGCCCACAAAGTTTTCCTTCTTCAGGCTTTTGGAGCTTTATAAATAAGAACCCATTAGGACTTTATTACACACACATTCTTAGCTTGTATATATCTTTTACCTTTCATAAACCTAATTTTCTTAAGAGGAGAGTAGCCACCACAAGTTTGCAAGGAACTAAGAAGATTTTGGAGGATTGAAAACTAAAGACCTGACAAACCTTAGTTTTCTCTTTTTCCTTAATCTTCTTTATCTTTCTTGTAATATTTATGATGGTGAAACTCCTTTGTTTTATATTTTTATGTTTAGCATGAACTAATTTAGTTTTCTAGGGTTGCAATGGATCTGACATGTAGTTTGGATTATTTTACTCTCTTTCTTGATTTAATGATATTTGATTTTTATTTATTCAATCGTGTTCTTAATGCTTCTAATTGCTTGATCATCAATTAGATTGATTTGGTAACCTAAATACAACTTGGCGAAAGGAGTTTAGTGTTAGACATAGATTGAACAACATATGCTGAGTTGCATGTAGGATAGAAATATACTTACGTGTCATGTGTAACCAATTTCAGAGTCTAAGCTTAATGAGTTTCTATTTAATTCAATTATCATAGAAATATAGTTAATTGGTTAAGAGGGACATTTTTTTAAGACAATTGACAAATATTTATAAATAGATTATAACTCTAGGTTAACAACTCATTGTCATTAATCAAGTTAAGAGAGTAGGAGAAGTTCGTATGAAGTGTTGAGGAAAATTGTAATCCTAAGCTTTTCTCCATTGATTCAATCCAAATTTTAGTTTGCCTTCTTTGCTTATTATTATTTTTTATTTACTATTTAATTAACAACCTTTAATTAATTTTTTAGGATAAGATTAAGTTGTTTTAGTTTTAGTAAGTAATGAATTTGGTGCAATTCCTCGTGGGAACGATACTCTACTCTTCACTTTATTACTTGTTACGATATGTGCACTTGCGTGGTAAATCCGACAAGAAGTTTTTGGCGCTGTTACCGGGAAATTGTTTTACAACTTTTATTAATTTTAATACCAAGCAATCTTAATTCAATTTTTTTTCTTTATTTTCAGGTTTATTGATCGTTATTTGCAAAGTGGTGCACTATGTGGGATCATAAACTGGATGCAATCAATGCCTTAATTGCACAAGTGGCTGCATTAACTGAAAAATTTCACACTTTGAGTGTACCTTCTCTCCAAAACCCACTTGTAATTTCTGAACTATGTGGGAAAGGACATCATAGTGAATTGTGTCTAACCAATGCTGAATCAGTGCAATATGTTGGAAACTACAATATGCAGCAGAATAATCCTTATTCTAACAACTACAATCCAAGTTTGGAAAATCACCCATTTGTAATTTGTGAACAATGTAGGGAAAGACATCATAGTAATTGGTGCCCAACCAATTTTGAATCAGTACAATATGTTGGAAACTACAATATGCAGCAAAATAGTATTCCAACAACTATGATCCAGGTTGGGAAAATCACCCAATTTTTTTGGAACAATAATCAATGGCCTTTCTATTCAGACAATCAAGCATATCATCCCGAGTTTCCATTGCAAGTTCAAGAACCTGTCCTAGAAAAGAAGACGCCATTGAAATAGATGTTCATGCACTACATGGAAGAACAGGATGCTATTCTTCAAAGTCAAGCGGGAACACTTAAGAGTCTTGAAACACAAATGGGCCAGCTTGCCAATGCCATTAACAACCAACCTCAAGAAACTCTTCAAAGTGATACTGAAACTAATCCCAAAACAGAAGAATAAGAGCATTGTAACAAAATCACACTTAAGAGTGGAAGAAAAATAGAAGAGGATAGCAATTAACCAGAATTGCCAAGCAATCTTATTCAAGAAAAAGTTGTGATTCAAGAAAAAGTTGTGATGAAAAAAGAAGTTGAAAAAGCTCAAGAAGAGGAGATTCAGTGTGATCCACCACCAACCAAGCTTATTAAAGAAGAAGTTGTGATGGAGAAAGAAAATGGAAAGGTTCATGAAGAGAAGACCTGGTGTGACCCACCACCACCTTTTATTCAATGCTTCTAAATACCAAAGCTAGTCGATGTGATAAATAGTGCCACCAACGAAATGTTTATAGATATTTATCCTATCAATCCACTTCAAGCATTATTGAATTCTAATTCTGAGAGGGATGAATTTCGTTTTCATGCCAATGAGAAGGCTAAGCTTTACAAGTAAAAGATAAGAGATGGCATGAAAAGAATATCATAAAGTGGTTAGATACAAGATGATAAACTCAAGATAGTCAAGCCGAAAACTATAAATCAAGTGCTTCTTGAGAGGCAACCCAAGCTTTTACTCCTTACTCTTTGAATTTTATTTTCTTTTGTTCTAATAAATTTTCTCTTTTTGCAGATAGCTTAATTAAAAAAGAAAATAGTGCTCGATGTCAGAACCCAGCGCCGTGACGCCCGAACCCAGCACCGCGACACCTGATGCACCCAAAAGATTATATCTTTATTTAACCTTGCACTAAAAAGATTAATTGTAAGTATAGTAGTTAGCAAGGGTCGAGTCCTCAAGGATTGAGTTTTAGTTTAAGAATTATTAGTCTAAAACCTAAATTCAAAGAAAACAATAAAAAAAAAGGGAGGTTTTTAAAATCAATTTAAACTAAAGACTTATAATCAAAGAAGAAAGCAAGTAAATAAGAAGTAATTAAATATGAGAAAAATATGGTTAAGGTTTCATTCTCCACCACTAGACATCATTGAGAATCAATAATCAGATCTATCAACATCAATTAGCTATCAAAGTTAACAACCGTAGATAACAACAAGTTCTGTTATCCCAATCTTTCCTTAGTTCGCCGTTAAATAGAACAAGCTCTCTATTTAATCTCTAACTATCAAACAACCTAGAATAAGCTCTCTAAGTTCAATTTAATAGCAGCTTTATGATGAGAAAGATAGGTTGATCTAAGCAACAAACACATAAGCTCAGATTGTTCAACTTAGGTTATGTTCCACTTTGCAATTAGCGAAAACTTGACCATAATCATTAATCACAAATTGCCACTTATGAATAGGAAATCAAGACAATTACACGGATCAAGACTCCTAAACTAGCATTAGATAATTATCAAGATCTATCTAGTTGTACACCTAAATAAATCAAGACAACATCATAAACAATTCTTGTAGAAGAACATAAGCAGCTTTGATAGAAAATTAATGATAGATAGAATCTGAAAATCAATTACAAAACATGTCTAGGGCTTTGAAATCACCCTTGACCAAATAGAAGTTTAGCCTAGCATAGGCATAGATAATATATACATAAAATTAAAGTGAAAATAAAAGAATGGAGAAGAAGAAAAATGATGATCTTTGAGTCTCCTCAAAAGATGTCTAGTTTGTGGCTCAAAAGATGGTATTTATAGAGCTTTAAAACCCTGAGAATAAGTCCTTGCCGCACAAGTAAGCTTGGAGGTGCAAAAATCACGTTTTTACCTTTTTCTCAGATTTGCGATTAGGGTTTTTCTGGCCGTAGGGTTCTTTATGGAGATTTTCTAGGGCCAGTTTGAATGCCCATTTCTTATCTGATTTGGGCCCATAATATATCTTTGGAAATATAATCAAGTCAACTTCAAAAGTCAAGAGGAAGTTTCTTCAAATAAAGACTCTAACATCATGTTTTCCATACAACAAGCTCTAGAGGTCAAATCTGCCTGATTGCTTTTCAACCAGAAATTGATATTTTTGACTCTCAAATCTTCTTCCATCTTGTGATTATGATTTTGTAAGCTCTTTACATTATTGAGATCTTGACTTCATTCTCCTTATTGTAACTAAAATTCAAAAACATAATATAAGTAAACAAGATAAAGATCAAAAACATAACAAAAACTAAAGGTAGAAAGGCATAAAATGTATATTTTATGAGCTAATCAAATACCCTCACACTTAGCTTTTTGCTAGTCCTCGAGCAAAACAAAATAAAAATAAAATAAGAAAATCTAATCTAATCCACTTTCGTAGGAAATCACGGTGGCACTTAGCATGTGACACAAGCCTTTAAACCCCTAGGTCTCCCTAGTGGACGTGTTTAGTCTCGTGAGGGTTTACTAGGACGATACCCACAAACACTGAAGACATAAGAAAAACTAAGAAATAATAATAATAATAATAATAATAATAATAATAATTACAACTATCCTTCCAATATAAATTAGAGATAATCATTGGACAAGTCTTATAAACTAATCAATAGCTTAAAGAAATTCACAAAAAATCTTGATTGAATGTAAATAGTTTGAGTTAAGCCAATATTAACATAACATATTTCAATCAAAATAGTGCATATTCAAACTTAATCTCAACTTCTCACTAGGATACTCTCATGATTTTCTCTCTTTAAAGTAGTGGTAAAGTGTTTACACAAAATCAATCTCATGAAAACAGTTATATCATATGCTTTCTTGTCCACCTATTCTCCACTATTTAGATCATGCAACTTCATAAATCAAGAGGTCTTTAATCAAGGTTGTAATGGGGCCAAGGGGTTGTAATATGGTTAAAGAATAAAAGATAAAAGATAAAAGATATTACAAAGGTTCCAAAGACTTCATAGAATTTAGAGACAAAATAAGATTTTGCAAATAAAACTTCTCAAAACTCTTATAAAGCACATAATAATATAGGCTAAATATTCATGTTGAGCCTTTGCTTCATTCTAACCAACTTTGTAACATCTTTTTATTTTTCCACAAGATCAAGAGATGATTCATATATATATATATATATATATTCATAGGAATGTATTTGCCAATATTCCTTTTCTTTTTCTCTTGACTTTTCTTTTCTTTTCCCCCACACTTATTTCTTGTTTCTAACCCAAATTTTCAATAGATCTTCCTTGTCTTTGCAACATGTCTCAAAACATGCTAATTCATCTTTGGAACAAGGGTAAAGATATAAATAAGTATATTTAGGTTTGGGACAAGTTATGGTTACCAAAGAAATAGCTTATTCAATGTAGGCTCAAATTGGTTCACTAAGGGGGATGTTCTCTTGGAACATCAATAAGGGATGGCTGTTTGGCCCTAGTTAAAAATCCTAATGCCTCTATCATATTCATGTTGTCAAGTGCATCAATATAGTCTCAACAAGGTTTAAAGCAAGTTCTAGAGAATCATGTAATCATAAGAGCACTCAAGAAAGAAATTAGATTGATATGTATAATGCATCAATCTTATAGGCTCAAAAACTCACAAGGATGATTATACAAGTCAAATTTAAGTCTAAACATGCTTCTTTCTCAATGAACATATCATATTAACATTGGCTAAAAAAAATGACATCAAGCTCAATTCTCATGAAAATCTTCTCACTAATAAATCAGTTTTAGACTTATGCAATTCATATCTCATCATAGTATTGAAAGTAACTAAAGCACACTAAAAACAACATAAAAAAATCAAAAACAAAAGACACTAAAGAAAATCCTAAATTCTTCCCCCACACTTAATTTTTACGTTGTCCTCAATGTAATGCTATTATCCCCAATGCAAGAATTATATGTAAGAGAAAAAAACTACTAAACAAAACAAACTAAAGAAAAACAATAAAAGATAGAATGATGGAGAGTATGGATGATAACTCGTATAATTATATAGTTTTTAGTTATGTTTTATTATTGTTTTGTGTCAAATACGAGTTATTATTGTTTAGTCTAATTGTGTTTATGATCTTTTATATTTTTATGTAATTTGGTGTTTTTCACAAGTTTCTTTGAGTGATTTCAGATTACTAGAATTAAGGGCAAATCCAGTTCAGTTCCAGTTCCGACACCTTTTTCCATATCAGCTATATCTCGAGTTTCACTGAAGCAATAAGGCTGAAATTTTAACCGTGCAAAGCTAAGAGGCATATCTATCTTTTTCATGTTTTACACTTCTTGAAACGGAGTCATTTTCCCTATCGAAATCGACCATCAAGTTGGCTGATGTGCAATGACGTCTGTGCTGACCTGTTTTCGTATTTTGCCCATATCATCTTATCCACATCAGCAAATGAGCTGATTCCAACGGCTATGGATCAGTAACTGATAGGGGAACATTTTTCTAGAAGACCATGTGATCAGATCAGGCATCCAATATTGATAAAATCGACCATCAAGTTGGCTGATCAAAATTGTCATACAATATGACGAAAATTGTTAGAAAAATGCACCCACCTATTATACCTCCTTTGAAATTTGTAAAGCTTGTCTCTTGTCATTTAGCCCTCCAAAATGTGTATAAATAGAGGGCCTTGGATGATTGTAGAGGATCATATTGTACATTGGTAGGATATTAGCCATTGTAATAAAATTCTCTAAGTTTTCTTCTTCTTTCTTTTCTCTAGTTTTCTTTTTCTTTATTTTCTTCTTCTTCTTCTTTCTTTCTTTTATTTCCTTCTTAGATTCTCTTTAATTTTATGTTTATGTTTACAATGCCTATGCTAGGCTAAACTTCTATTTGGTTAAGGGTGATTTCAAAGCCCTAGACATGTTTTGTGATTGATTTTCAGATTCTATCTATCATTAATTTTCTATCAAAGTTGCTTATGTTCTTCTACAAGAATTGTTCATGATGTTGTCTTGATTTATTTAGGTGTACAACTAGATAGATCTTGATAATTATCTATTGCTAGTCTAGGAGTCTTGATCCGTGTAATTGTCTTGATTTCCTATTCATAAGTGGCAATTTGTGATTAATGATTATGGTCAAGTTTTCAATAATTGCAAAGTGGAACATAACCTAAGTTGAACAATCCGAGCTTATGTGTTTGTTGCTTAGATCAACCTATCTTTCTCATCATAAAGCTGCCATTAAATTGAATTTAGAGAGCTTATTCTAGGTTGTTTAATGGTTAGAGATTAAATAGAGAGCTTGTTCTATTTAACGACAAACTAAGAAAAGATTGGGATAACAGAGCTTGTTGTTATCTACGGTTGTTAACTTTGATAGTTGGTTGATATTGATAGATCTGAAATTGATTCTTAATGATGTCTAGTGGTGGAGAATGAAACCTTAACCATATTTTTCATATTTGATTCTTCTTACTTACTTGTTTTCTTACTTTTCTAGTTTGCTTATTTTTAAAAGTATATTTATTTTTATTGGCTGGTTATACCGCCTAATTTGTATATTAACTTTGTTTTATTTTTATTGGCTGGTTATACCGCCTAATTTAGTATATATATTTTTATTGGCTGGTTATACCGCCTTGCGTCTTATTCTTATTATTTACTTTAGTTTAAATCTGGCTTCAAAAACCCCTTTTCTTTTATTGTTTTCTTTGAACGTAAGTTATAAACTAATAACTCATAGATTAAAACCCAATCCCTGAGGACTCGACCTTTGCTAATCATTATACTTACAATTGATCTTTTTAGTGCAAGGTTAAATAAGATACACTCTTTTGGGTGCATCAAATTTTTGGCGCCGTTGCCGGGGATTGTTTTCTTTAGTTTATTTGTTATTTGGTTTATTCTTATTTTCAGTTCTAATTAGTATTATTTTCTTGTACATACATGTTTTTCTTTTCAAATTTTGAAAAAAAAAAGATGGAATTAAGCAATCTAACACTTGAAGAGTTGGTGGCATACATGAACATGGAGAATCAACAAGCCAATCTCACCTCCCCAGTTCAACAATTGGCCATGGGAGGATGTCAAGGCCATCAAGTGTTCCAAGACCAACAGTATGATCATTACTCAAACACTTACCATGAGGGATGGTGGGATCATACTAATTATGGCTACTCGAAAAATTACCAAGAAGTAGATCCTTATGCCAATTACACTCATCCATCTAGCTTCAATCAATCATGGTCTCAAGAACCATATCTTTTTCAACCACCACATATGACTCAAAACTCAGGTACTTCTTTAGAAGATCTTGTATATTCTCTTGTTACTGATACTTTGCAATTTCAACAGGAAACAAGGGCAAGCATCCAGAGTTTGGAAAGGCAAATGAGCCTATTGGCTAGTAGTACGGTGGAATTAGTAGCAGAAAGATCTCTAGCACTCCCTTCCCAAACGGTGATTAACCCAAAGGAGAATGCTACTATTATGACCTTGAGAAATGAGGAACAAGATGAGGATGAGACAAAACCAAAGATGGATTCACTTCTTGAGGATAATGAAGCCACCATTCAAATTGAGAGTACTTTGACACCTCAGGTAGCTTTTAAGGTTCTTATTTCTACTAATGTTCTTTCTCCACTTTTTCCTAGCAGATTTGCAAAGTCCAAAAAGGAGGAACATGAACAACAATTTTTGGAAACCTTAAACAGCTTGCTTGTGGATGCCATTAGACAAGTACCAAGATATGCACAATTCCTCAAAGAGCTATACCCCACCAAGAATGATGAAATAATACGTGTGGGGGAGAATGCATTGGCTGTTTTGCAAAGAAAACTTCCTCCAAAACGCAAAAATCCGAGAAGTTTCATGTCTAAGCCAAAAGATCCTAAAAAGCCAAGAAGGGGAATTGGCTAGACTGGAAACAATCAATCAAGTGCTAATTGGGGGAGGCAGCCTAATTAGTGAAAGCATTGCCAAACTGCCATCCTCAGATTTGCTCTTTTTTTCTTTATCTTTTTCTTATGTTTCTTTGTTAATTGTGTTTAGTGTTTTTAAGTTCATTTAGGCTGCATAAGTTTATTTTGTTTAATAGTTCTTTTCACTTACACATGATTCTTTCATTTGGGTTAATAGCATTACATTAATGACAATGTAAGAATTATGTGTGGGGAGAAGAATTTAGGATTTTATTTAGAGTGTTTTGTTTTTGAGTTTTTTTATGCTGTTTTTCTTTCTGATCCTTGTTTTGAAAATAACTAGATGTAAATATAATTTTTATTTTTTTAACCCCGGTTAAATGGCGGATAACGGTACTCCGTGATTATTTAAATCGGTTCCATCAGCTACCCACAAAACTGATATTGTATATAAATTTCTCTTCCAAGTTCTCTTTCAATTTTTTTCATTTTTTTCAGGATGGATGATATTCTCACAAGATTGCAGAAACGATTTCCTCCTTTTCCTCAAAATATTTTACTGAAGCTTTACCAAGTTCGATTTGAAAGATTAAGAATGCTTATGCACAAAGGGATTCCTGGAGACATACGTTGGATAATTGAAGCCAAGGTACGTGAAGATGAATATCTTCCTGTTTTGCATTTACCAGGTACAGGTAGAAGCACTTTTGCAAAGAAGCGACGAGCAAAGCGCATGAGTTCAAATTCCCACAAATGTGCACGATGGACGTGTAACGGTAAATGTCGTTCTATTGGGATTCCGTCCTCTAATCGAGATGATAAAATTGAATTCATTAAGGATGGACTGAGTAAGGAGAATTTGGGTAATATCCAACTTTCTCTTGAGACGCATCCTAGTGGAGACGTACAAAGAGAAATTCTTGATTTATGGCCGCAATTCCAAAGGGAATGGCAACATCTTGGGAATCTGATGTTAAAAGACCCTGTTTGCCAGCTTGTAAGAAAACTGGATGGGAAGCATATCCTCGACTCATAGAAGGCGTTTAAGCCGTTTCTGGACGTAAAACCAGAGGAAGATGTGAGCCACAATCACAACTACAATAAATGACTTCTCAGCTTTTGGTTTGATTTGCAATAACTTTATTTTGGTTTAATTTACGTGTTGTTCGATTTGTGTAATTATTCTCGTTTTTTTTTATTTGTCTTTTACGGTTGATTTTTTCTTCTCTTTTTGATTTTCTTCCTGAAATCACGCAAAAATCTTTTGTTAGGTTAACATTTTCTTCTGACAGGTCAGATACACTTTCGGCGACATTATTACTCTTGTCTGATTCACTACTCAGTCCTCTATATATTACACCATGTACTCATTCTCTTTCAGGCACTCGAAAAAAAAAAAGGAAAGTACTTCATCCCAGCGCATTAAAAAAATTTGTGTCTTTGGAGGTGCTTATCCAGGGAAAAATAACATATTCGCTGATGAAGCCATAAGAGTTGGAGTAATACTTGCCCAACAAAAGATCCACTTGATTTATGGAGGCGGTAGTACGGGTTTAATGGGAGCAGTCGCTACAGCAGCACACGCCGGAGGAAGTCCAGTTCTAGGAATCGTGCCAAAACTATTCACAAGTTTTTGTGGACCTACCGTGGGTAAGGAAATACAAGTCTGGAGTATCCCTGAACGGATGACAATCATGTACCATTCTGCCGATGCATTCATTGCTTTACCAGGAGGTCTGGGTACATTGGAAGAAATAGCTTGCGTGGCTTCTTGGTCATCTTTGGTCACAAATAAGAAACCCATTGGTTTGCTTAATATTAATGGTTATTTTAGTAATTTGCTTTCATATTTAGATAATGCTGTGGATAATGGATTCATGTTTTCAGAGGCAAGGAGAACCATAATTTCTGCTACAACCATTGAAGATTTACTTAAAAAGCTCCAAGCTTATGAGTGTTTATATGCTACGGTTGTTTCGCAAACGTTCGGAAAAAGAAAAAGAGATATGGACGAGCAAGGAGTGGATTGCACTTTGTCTTTGTGACATTATCTAACATTTTGTTTGTTGTGTCTCAGTTATAATAAGTGGTTAGCAACCTCTACAGGTAATATCTCCTAAATTTTACCTTCTTAAAAAAAAAAAAAAAGTTTGTTGTGTTTTAAGCAATTTAGAAGTATTCATTCTGAACAAGGTCTGAGTAAGGGAGACTTGAGACATATCTTGTCAGTTTGATTTTAATCTTTTTATGTTTACTTGTTAATTTTTGTTTAGTATTTTAGGATTATTTAGGTTGCATGAGTTTGTTTTGTTTTGAGTCTTAGTTGTTCCTATTCTTATGTTATTAGTTCTTTTCTCTTACACATGATTCTTTCATTTGGGTTAATAGACTTACATTGAGGACAATGTAAGAATTAAGTGTGGGGGGAATGATTTAGGATTTCTTTTATTTTTGTCTACTATTTTTTTTTATGAGTCTTTATTATTATTATTATTTTGTGTGTTTTAGTTCCTTTTTAATACAATGATGAGATATGAATTGCATAAGTCTAAAACAGATTTATTAGTGAGAAGATTTTCATGAGAATTGAGCTTGATGTCAACCTTTTTATGAGCCAATGTTAATATGATATGTTGATTGAGAAAGAAGCATGTTTAGACTTAATCTGACTTGTATAATCATCCTTGTGAGTTTTTGAGCCTATAATGATTGATGCATTATACAAATCAATCTAATTTCTTTCTTGAGTGCTCTTATGATTACATGATTCTTTAGAACTTGCTTTAAACCGTTTGAGACTATACTGATACATGTGACAACATGAATATGATAGAGGCATTAGGATTATAACCAGAGCCAAACAGCCATCCATTATTAATGTTCCAAGAGAACACACCCTTAGTGAACCAATTTGAGCCTACATTGAATAAGCTATCTCTTTGGTAACCATAACTTGTCCCTAACCTAAATATACTTATATCTTTACCTTTGTTCCAAAGATGAATTAGCATGTTTTGAGACAAGTTGCAAAGACAAGGAAGATTTATTGAAAATTTGGGTTAGAAACAAGAAATAAGTGTGGGGGAAAAGAAAGAAAAAAGTCAAGAGAAAAAGAAAGGGATCATTGTCAAATACATTCCCATATTAAAAAAAAATCTTCTCTTGAACTTCTAGTTAAAGTAAAGAAAAAGATGTTACAAAGTTGGTTAGAATGATGCAAAGGCTCAACATGAATATTTAGCCTATGTTATTATGTGCTTTATAAGAGTTTTGAGAAGTTTTATTTGTATGATCTTATTATGTCTCTAAACTCTATGAACTCTTTGGAACCTTTGTGATATCTTTATCCTTTTGTTCTTTAACCACATTATAACCCTTTGGCCCCATTACAACCTTGAATAAAGACCTCTTGATTTATGAAGTTGTATGATCTAAATAGTGGATAATAGGTGGACAAGCAAGCATATGGTAGAAGTGTTTTCATGAGATTGATTGAGTGTAAACACTGTACCACTACTTTAAAAAGTGAAAATCAAGAGAGTATCCTATGTGAGAAGTTGAGATTAAGTTTGAATATGCACTATTTTGATTGAAATATGTTATGTTAATATTGGCTTAACTCAAACAATTTACATTCAAGCAAGATTTTTTGTGAATTTCTTTAAGCTATTGATTAGTTTTTAAGACTTGTCCAATGATTATCTCTAATTTATATTGGAAGGATTAGTTATAATTATTATTTTTAGTTTTTCTTATGTCTTCAATGTTTGTGGGTATCGTCCTAGTAAACCCTCACGAGACTAAACTCGTCCACTAGGGACACCTAGGGGTTTAAAGGCTTGTGTCACATGCTAAGTGCCACCGTGATTTCCTACGAAAGTGGATTAGATTAGATTTTCTTATTTTATTTTTATTGAGTCGTTGCTAGGGACTAGCAACAATCTAAGTGTGGGGGTGTGATAACTCGTATAATTATATAGTTTTTAGTTATGTTTTATTATTGTTTTGTGTCAAATACGAGTTATTATTGTTTAGTCTAATTGTGTTTATGATCTTTTATATTTTTATGTAATTTGGTGTTTTTCACAAGTTTCTTTGAGTGATTTCAGATTACTAGAATTAAGGGCAAATCCAGTTCAGTTCCAGTTCCGACACCTTTTTCCATATCAGCTATATCTCGAGTTTCACTGAAGCAATAAGGCTGAAATTTTAACCATGCAAAGCTAAGAGGCATATCTATCTTTTTCATGTTTTACACTTCTTGAAACGGAGTCATTTTCCCTAGCGAAATCGACCATCAAGTTGGCTGATGTGCAATGACGTCTGTGCTGACCTGTTTTCGTATTTTGCCCATATCATCTTATCCACATCAGCAAATGAGCTGATTCCAACGGCTATGGATCAGTAACTGATAGGGGAACATTTTTCTAGAAGACCATGTGATCAGATCAGGCCTCCAATATTGATAAAATCGACCATCAAGTTGGCTGATCAAAATTGTCATACAATATGACGAAAATTGTTAGAAAAATGCACCCACCTATTATACCTACCTTTGAAATTTGTAAAGCTTGTCTCTTGTCATTTAGCTCTCCAAAATGTGTATAAATAGAGGGCCTTGGATGATTGTAGAGGATCATATTGTACATTGGTAGGATATTAGCCATTGTAATAAAATTCTCTAAGTTTTCTTCTTCTTTCTTTTCTCTAGTTTTCTTTTTCTTTATTTTCTTCTTCTTCTTTCTTTCTTTTATTTCCTTCTTAGATTCTCTTTAATTTTATGTTTATGTTTACAATGCCTATGCTAGGCTAAACTTCTATTTGGTTAAGGGTGATTTCAAAGCCCTAGACATGTTTTGTGATTGATTTCAGATTCTATCTATCATTAATTTTCTATCAAAGTTGCTTATGTTCTTCTACAAGAATTGTTCATGATGTTGTCTTGATTTATTTAGGTGTACAACTAGATAGATCTTGATAATTATCTATTGCTAGTCTAGGAGTCTTGATCCGTGTAATTGTCTTGATTTCCTATTCATAAGTGGCAATTTGTGATTAATGATTATGGTCAAGTTTTCAATAATTGCAAAGTGGAACATAACCTAAGTTGAACAATCCGAGCTTATGTGTTTGTTGCTTAGATCAACCTATCTTTCTCATCATAAAGCTGCCATTAAATTGAATTTAGAGAGCTTATTCTAGGTTGTTTAATGGTTAGAGATTAAATAGAGAGCTTGTTCTATTTAACGACAAACTAAGAAAAGATTGGGATAACAGAGCTTGTTGTTATCTACGGTTGTTAACTTTGATAGTTGGTTGATATTGATAGATCTGAAATTGATTCTTAATGATGTCTAGTGGTGGAGAATGAAACCTTAACCATATTTTTTATATTTGTTTCTTCTTACTTACTTGTTTTCTTACTTTTCTAGTTTGCTTATTTTTAAAAGTATATTTATTTTTATTGGCTGGTTATACCGCCTAATTTGTATATTAACTTTGTTTTATTTTTATTGGCTGGTTATACCGCCTAATTTAGTATATATATTTTTATTGGCTGGTTATACCGCCTTGCATCTTATTCTTATTATTTACTTTAGTTTAAATCTGGCTTCAAAAACCCATTTTCTTTTATTGTTTTCTTTGAACGTAAGTTATAAACTAATAACTCATAGATTAAAACCCAATCCCTGAGGACTCGACCCTTGCTAATCATTATACTTACAATTGATCTTTTTAGTGCAAGGTTAAATAAGATACACTCTTTTGGGTGCATCAATGGAATATGCAAATCTGATTATAATGGATGCTCTCCATCCTTTTGGGTTGCCTCCCAAGAAGCACTTGGTTTATTGTCCTCAGCCTGACTTAGACCCATGCCATTATTATTCAACATAATTTGGCTCAAAAAGTGGTAACTCCTCCACATCTTGTATTGGAAAGTTCTCATAGTAAGGCTTCAATCTATGACCATTCACTTTGAATGCCTTATCTGTTTTTGGGCTTTGGATTTCAACTACACCATGAGTAAATACATTAGTAATAAAAAAAGGTCCAACCCAACGAGAACGTAACTTACCTGGAAATAACTTAAGGCGTGAATGGAAGAGAATAACTTTTTGTACAACAACAAAGTCCTTTCTTGATATCATCTTGTCATGGAATGCCTTAGTCTTTTCCTTGTAAATCCTAGAATTCTCATAGGCATCATTCCTTATCTCCTCTAATTCTTGTAGGTCAAGTTTTCTTTGCTTACTTGTCTCATCCATCTCCATGTTGTATTGTTTGATAGCCCAATATGATTTATGTTCCTATTCAACCGGAAGATGACAAGGCTTACCATAAACAAGTCGATAAGGAGACATACCAATGGGTGTCTTATATGCTGTCCTATAAGCCCAAAGTGCATCATCAAGTCGTAAACTCCAATCCTTCCTATTTGGGTTAACTGTCTTACAAAGGATGGACTTTACTTCTCGATTTGACACTTCATCTTGCCTACTAATTTGAGGATGGTATGAGGTGGAGACCTTGTGTGTGATATTATACTTCCTCAAAAGTGCTTCCATAGTCCTATTGCAAAAGTGAGTACCTCTATCGCTGATTATGGCCTTTGGTGTTCCAAACCTAGCAAAGATGTTAGTCTTGACAAAATCTGAAACAACTTTAGAGTCATTAGTCCTAGTGGCTTTTGTTTCCACCCGCTTTGAAACATAATCAACGGTAAGTAAAATATAAAGATTACCAAAAGAAGAAGGAAAAGTTCCCATGAAATCCATGCCCCATACATCAAAAATTTCAACAATAAGTATTGGAGTTTGAGGCATTTGATTTCTAGCACCTAAATTACCTGTTCTTTGGCAACGATCACATGACTTGCAAAAGAGGAATGCATCTTTGAATATAGTAGGCCAATAAAATCCAGAATCAAGAACTTTCATGGCTATTCTTTTGGATCCAAAGTGTCCTCCACATGTATAAGAGTGACAAAAGGTGAGAATAGATTGAAATTCAGATTCGAGTACACACCTTCTTATAATCTGATCGGAGCAATGCTTCCAAAGGTAAGGATCATCCTATATTTAGTATTTGGCATCACTCTTGATCTTATTTCTTTGAGCTTGTGTCAACTCTTGTGGAAACTTCTTGGTAACTAAGTAATTAACAATATCAGCATACCAAGGAGTTGTTGTACTTATAAAAAGAAGTTACTCATTCGGAAAGTTCTCATTCAAGGGTAGTGCATCCTCTTCATGAACTAAACGGCTAAGATGGTCCGCAACCAAGTTGTCACTACCTCTCTTATCTTTTATCTCCAAATCAAACTCTTGTAAGAGAAGTATCCATCTAATCAACCTTGGTTTCGCCTCCTTCTTAGTGAGTAAGTACCTAAGGGCTGCATGATCAGAAAATACGATTACTTTAGTACCAATTAAATAAGATAAAAAAAATTCTAAAGCAAATACAACAGCCAAAAGTTCTTTTTCAGTAGTGGAATAGTTTAATTGAGCATCATTAAGAGTTTGGGAGGCATAATAAATGGCATGTGAGGCTTTGCCAACCCGTTGGCCCAAAACAGCTCCAATGGCATATTCACTAGCATCACACATGATTTCAAAAGGTACATTCCAATCTGGTGGTTGCATGATAGGAGCTGATGTCAAGAGTCCCTTCAATGTTTCAAATGCCTCTTTGCATTTATCATCAAAGTGAAAAACAAGATCTTTTTGTAGTAGCTTGAAAAGAGGTAATGTGATCTTTGAGAAGTCTTTGATAAATCTCCTATAGAAACCTGCATGTCCAAGAAAAGAACAAACATCTCTCACATTTGTGGGAGGTGGTAAAGAATGCATAATATCTATTTTAGATTTATCAACCTCTATCCCTCTAGAAGAAATAACATAGCCTAAAACTATTCCTTGTTCTACCATAAAGTGACATTTTTCCCAATTCAAAACAAGGTTACTTTCCATGCATCTTTCAAGTACAAGTGTAAGGTTCCGTAAACATCTATCAAAAGAATCACCATAGACACTAAAATCATCCATAAACACTTCTATGATGTTCTCTACATAATCTAAAAATATGCTAACCATACACCTTTGGAATGTAGCTAGTGCATTACAAAGACCAAATGGCATACGCCGGAATACAAAAGTACCAAATGGACATGTGAATGTGTGATAACTCGTATAATTATATAGTTTTTAGTTATGTTTTATTATTGTTTTGTGTCAAATACGAGTTATTATTGCTTAGTCTAATTGTGTTTATGATCTTTTATATTTTTATGTAATTTGGTGTTTTTCACGAGTTTCTTTGAGTGATTTCAGATTACTAGGTTAAATAAAGAATTAAGGGCAAATCCAATTCAGTTCCAATTCCGACACCTTTTTCCATATCAGCTATATCTGGAGTTTCACTGAAGCATTAAGGCTGAAATTTTTACAGTGCACAGTTAAGAGGCATATCTATCTTTGTCATGTTTTACACTTCTTGAAACGGAGTCGTTTTCCCTAGCGAAATCAACCAACAAGTTGGCTGATGTGCAATGACATCTGTTCTGACCCGTTTTGGTATTTTGACCATATCTTCTGATCCACATGAGCAAATGATCTGATTTCAACGGCTATGGATCCGTAACTGATAGGGGAATATTTTTCTAGAAGACCATTTGATCAAATCAAGCCTCCAACATTGACAAAATCAACCATCAAGCTGGCTAATCAGAATTGTCATACAATATGATGAAAATTGTTAGAAAAATGCACCCACCTATTATACCTACCTTTGAAATTTATAAAGCTTGTCTCTTGTCATTTAGCTCTCCAAAATATGTATAAATAGAGGGCCTTGGATGAGTATTATTGTACATTGGTAGGATATTAGCCATTGTAATAAAATTCTCTAAGTTTTCTTTTTCTTTCCTTTCTCTAGTTTTCTTTTTCTTTATTTACTTATGCTTCTTACATTTCTTTTCATTTTATTCATATCTAGTATGTATTGCTAATCATATTGTTGAGGTGATGAGGTGAAGCTTTTGGTAAATGGTAAGGTTAGTCTCTTAAACATGAGCTAAAATGAATCATCATTTATAAACACTAGTATAGATAATATTTTCTTTTGGTTTAAAATCATACTTGCAAAGTAGGGATCTTGATTCATTATTGACAATGAAAATGGCACAGTAAATGCTTGGTTTCATAACCTTGATTTGTTGTTGACATATACCTTGGTATAAGGAATGCTTGGACTCTTTTTATGAGTTTTGAGGACACCAAATGAACATAATATCATATGCTATGGACGTTGGACAATTTGGACTGAATTGCTAAACCTTCCGATTGGAATCTCCCTTATGTGTGAATTTCAATTGTGTAATAAAACAAGATTAATCTTAGCATAACACCAAGAGTGGATTCTCTAACCTCAACATCTTTTCTTATTGTTTTTTATATCTTGTTTAATTTCTTTTATGTTGTTTTGTTTATTTTGTTCTCTAATATCTTGTTTATCTTGTTTTGTTGTTGATTCCCTAATATCTTGTTTACTTTCTTTTTCTTATATATTTATAAACTTATACTTACTAATACGCTTCCCTGTGGTTCGACCTCGGACACCCGAGAATTTATTACTTGAACATAACCTGCACTTGGGTTTACAACTCTTAATTGAGTCTCCATCAAGTTTTTGGCGTCGTTGCCGAGGAAGCAATACTAAGTATATAAGTTTATAAGTATATTTATTTTTATTGGCTGGTTATACCGCCTAATTTATTTTTATTGGCTGGTTATACCGCCTAATTTTCTATATATTTATATTTATATTGTAAAGTTTATATTTATATAAATATATTATCTGTATATTAAATTTGTTTTATGCTTGTTTGGCGACGTGATTTTAGATCTCGTCGTTTAGTTAGATTTTATTGTGAAACTTTTTCAGGTAATCTTTCTAATACAACTCCTACCATGGCTGACAATGAAAGTGTTCATGCTGAAGATGAGAACAGACAAGTACGCACCATGCGTGACTACTTGCAACCAACTCAAAGCTCATCACCCTCTTGTTTTATTTTTCCTCTCAATGCAAACAACTTTCGTTTTAAACCAGGTATGATAGCTTTGCTTCCAAATTTCCATGGGTTAGAATCGGAAAGTGCTTACTCGTTTCTAAAAGACTTCGAAGATGTATGTGTCACCTTTAATGACCAACAATGTACAAATGAAATTGTCAAGCTAAAATTATTTCCTTTTTCTTTAAAAGATAAAGCAAAAATTTGGCTTCATAATTTAAAACCAAGGTCAATTGGCACATGGCAAGAATTACAAACTGAGTTTCTAAAGAAATTTTTCCCAGCACATAAAACTACTGCTTTGAAAAGACAGATTCAAAATTTCAATCAAAATCAAAATGAAGCATTTTTTCAGTGCTGGGAGCGTTTTAAAGATTTGTTAAGTTCTTGTCCACATCATGGTTTTGAAAAATGGCGTCTTATTAGTTTCTTTTATGAAAGTTTAACTCCCGAAACTAAACAATTTGTTGAAACAATGTGTAACGGTGATTTCTAGAAAAAGAACCTGAAGAAGCCTTTGACTACCTAGACCATTTGGCAGATAACTCTCAAGCCTGGCACACAGATAATTCCTCTGAAAGTTCCAATAGATCTAATCTTGTTTCTAACAGAGGTAAATATCATTTTAGTCAAGAAGATGAGATAAAAGCTAAAGTAGCTAATTTGGCTAGAAAGATTGAAGCCATGGAACTTAGAGAAGTAAAAGAAGTCAAAACGGTTAAAAATGAAGAAAGTTGTGGAATTTGTGAAATCATGGGACACCCCACTTCTGAATGTCCAAACATTCCCATTCTTAAAGAAGCGTTGCATGATCAAGTAAATTCCGTAAACACATTTAAAAAGCCTTTTCCTTCTCCTTACTCTGAAACGTATAACCCTGAATGGAGAAATCATCCCAACTTCAGTTGGCAGAATAATAATCATGTTCAGGTACCACAATCTCAAAAGCCGGGCAACACTTTTTCCTATCAACCTTCACGTGTACAAACCTTGGAAGAGACATTGCAAGCATTCATGCAAACACAAGCAAATGTGAATAACCAAACTTCACAGGACATCAATGAGATCAAAAACACCTTGTCCACATTGACAGCTTCATTACGCACTCAAGAAAAAGGTAAGTTTCCTGCTCAACCTCAGCCTAACCCTTCTACTCAATGTCTTGTTTCTTGCTCCAATGAAACTCAACAGGAAAATGCCAGTTCTATCACAACTCTTTGAAGTGGAAAGGCAATTGACAAAAACATTCCATCAAAAGACCAAGGTCCTCCTTCCCCTTCGAAAAGTAATGGTAAGGATGATGGTAAGTCTGAACTTCTTGAAAATTTGGACAAAGAAAAAGGTATGCATCCTGCTCCTTTTCCTCAAAGGTTGCAAACAATAAAGAATTTGAATCAAAATGCAGAAATTTATGAACTTTTCAAACAAGTTAAGATTAACATTCCTTTATTGGATGCAATCAAACAAGTTCCATCTTATGCTAAATTTTTGAAGGACATGTGCACCTTACTCCACCAAAATTCAAAGATCCTGGATGTCCAACAATCTCATGCATCATTGGAAACACTAGAATAGAACGTGCATTGCTTGATCTTGGTGCTAGTGTTAATCTTTTGCCTTTTTCTGTTTATCAACAGTTAGGTTTAGGTGAACTCAAGGAAACACCTGTTACACTTCAACTAGCTGATCGTTCTGTAAAAATTCCTCGAGGGATAGTTGAAGATGTTTTGGTTCAAATTGATAATTTTTACTTCCCTGTTGATTTTATTGTTTTGGACACACATCCTGTTTCAAATCCAAATGTTCAAATTCCTGTTATATTAGGCCGTCCATTTCTTGCAACTTCTAATGCTCTGATAAATTGCAGGAATGGTATTTTGAACATTTCTTTTGGAAATATGACTTTAGAATTAAATGTGTTCAACATTTGCAAGCAACCTGGTGATGATTCAGAAGTACATGAAGTGGATTTCATTGAAGAACTTGTTCATGAACATCTCACCACTACCACATTCCATGATCCTTTAGAAGCTTATTTAATTGAATGTGAGTTTGATAATGCTTCAGAAATTTCACACACTGATTCTTTGTTAAATTCTTTTCAGGATAAGCATTGTTGGAAACAAAAGTTTGAGGAACTTCCATCACTCACAAATGTCACTGTACCATCAACTATTGAACCACCCAAGCTGGATTTAAAACCATTGCCATCCGAGCTAAAATATTCCTTTTTGGGAAAAATTCCTTCTCAATGGAGCCCCCAAGATAAAAGGAAGTTTTTGAATGAGGTAAAGAAGTTCTACTGGGATGACCCTTACTTGTTCAAATATTGTCCTGATCAGATTTTTCGAAGATGCATTCCCGACAATGAGGTAAGTAGTGTAATTAAGTTTTGTCATTCCGAGGCATGTGGTGGTCATTTTTCATCAAAGAAAACTGCTGCAAAAATTTTACAGTGTGGATTTTACTGGCCAACTTTATTCAAAGATGCATATGAGAATTCTAAAATTCATAAAGAAAGAACTAAAGCCTTTCATGACAAGTTAATTTCAAGAAAAATATTTGATGTTGGGCAAAAAGTTCTACTTTATAATTCTAGACTTCACATATTTCCTGGTAAGTTGAGATCAAGATGGACTGGCCCATTTGTGGTTAAGCATGTGTATCATTATGGAGCAGTTGACATTGAGAATCCTAGAAATGGTAACGTATTCAAGGTAAATGGACAAAGACTCAAACTCTTTTTGGAAAATCATGTTACTCAAGAAGAGGTTGTTTTTCTTTCTGATCCTTGTTTTGAAAATAACTAGATGTAAATATAATTTTTACTAATCTTCAAAAAAAAAAAATATACATTTTTTTTAACCCCGGTTAAATGGCGGATAACGCTACTCCGTGATTATTTAAGTCGGTTCCATCAGCTACCCACAAAACTGATATTGTATATAAATTTCTCTTCCAAGTTCTCTTTCAATTTTTTTCATTTTTTTCAGGATGGATGATATTCTCACAAGATTGCAGAAACGATTTCCTCCTTTTCCTCGAAATATTTTACTGAAGCTTTACCAAGTTCGATTTGAAAGATTAAGAATGCTTATGCACAAAGGGATTCCTGAAGACATACGTTGGATAATTGAAGCCAAGGTACGTGAAGATGAATATCTTCCTGTTTTGCATTTACCAGGTACAGGTAGAAGCACTTTTGCAAAGAAGCGACGAGCAAAGCGCATGAGTTCAAATTGCCACAAATGTGCACGATGGACGTGTAACGGTAAATGTCGTTCTATTGGGATTCCGTCCTCTAATCGAGATGATAAAATTGAATTCATTAAGGATGGACTGAGTAAGGAGAATTTGGGTAATATCCAACTTTCTCTTGAGACGCATCCTAGTGGAGACGTACAAAGAGAAATTCTTGATTTATGGCCGCAATTCCAAAGGGAATGGCAACATCTTGGGAATCTGATGTTAAAAGACCCTGTTTGCCAGCTTGTAAGAAAACTGGATGGGAAGCATATCCTCGACTCATAGAAGGCGTTTAAGCCGTTTCTGGACGTAAAACCAGAGGAAGATATGAGCCACAATCACAACTACAATAAATGACTTCTCAGCTTTTGGTTTGATTTGCAATAACTTCATTTCGGTTTAATTTACGTGTTGTTCGATTTGTGTAATTATTTTCATTTTTTTTTGCATTGGTCTTTTACGGTTGATTTTTCTTCTCTTTTTGATTTTCTTCTTGAAATCACGCAAAAATCTTTTGTTAGGTTAACATTTTCTTCTGACAGGTCAAATGCACTTTCGGCGACATTTTTACTCTTGTCTGATTCACTACTCAGTCCTCTATATATTACACCATGTACTCATTCTCTTTCAGGCACTCGAAAAAAAAATGGAAAGTACTTCGTCCCAGCGCATTGAAAAAATTTGTGTCTCTGGAGGTGCTTATCCAGGGAAAAATAAAATATTCGCTGATGAAGCCATAAGAGTTGGAGTAATACTTGCCCAACAAAAGATCCAGTTGATTTATGGAGGCGGTAGTACAGGTTTAATGGGAGCAGTCGCTACAGCAGCACACGCCGGAGGAAGTCCAGTTCTAGGAATCGTGCCAAAACTATTCACAGATTTTTGTGGACCTACCGTGGGTAAGGAAATACAAGTCTGGAGTATCCCTGAACGGATGACAATCATGTACCATTTTGCCGATGCATTCATTGCTTTACCAGGAGGTCTGGGTACATTGGAAGAAATAGCTTGCGTGGCTTCTTGGTCATCTTTGGTCACAAATAAGAAACCCATTGGTTTGCTTAATATTAATGGCTATTTTAGTAATTTGCTTTCATATTTAGATAATACTGTGGAAAATGGATTCATGTTTTCAGAGGCAAGGAGAACCATAATTTCTGCTACAACCATTGAAGATTTACTCAAAAAGCTCCAAGCTTATGAGTATTTACCTGCTACGGTTGTTTCGCAAACGCTCGGAAAAAGAAAAAAGAGATATGGACAAGCAAGGAGTGGATTACACTTTGTCTTTGTGACATTATCTAACATTTTGTTTGTTGTGTCTCAGTTATAATAAGTGGTTAGCAACCTCTGCAGGTAATATCTCCTAAATTCTACCTTTAAAATTTGACATTGGGGACAAAGTCATATTTTAGTAGGGGGTAAGGGACATATTTTGCTATTTAAAAAAAAAAAAATTGTTGTGTTTTAAGCCATTTAGAAGTATTCATTCTGAACAAGGTCTGAGTAAGGGAGACTTGAGACATACCTTGTCAGTTTGATTTAATCTTTTCAAAAAAAAAAAAAACTATCTGGTCCGTTTATTATCTGCATGTGTTTTACTACTTTCGTGTATGAATTTTTTGTGATTTTTTTTTTAGTATTAGTATAATCTTGGCAAGCATGTGGATAAAGCAATAGAGTTACAAAGGCTTTGATTAAGTTATCTAGGTTATTTTCAATTTGGTTTTCTGAAAATTGAATATTTTTTATGATCAAATGTCTTTGAGATTGTTTTCGGCAGATCGGTTCGATTTTTGTTGGAATGTGAATTCATGGTGAACCTTTGGAAAGCCACGGAAAACTGGGAAGACATAGTAAGTTTACTTTTTCTCTTCATTCCACATGCAGATTTAAGTCATCACATAGACGCTTGCATCTATACATGATCTGATCTTAGAACAAAGTCACTATCCAGAAAGCCCCTTATCTTTGCCCCCCTTACATTAGGAGCCCATAGGTTGTAAACCTTCGGGTTGGATCCCTAGATATGAACTCCAGAAATTATGCCAAAGTGAACGGATACGATTCCGACCCCCATTCCCTCTTTATACTTTTATGATAATATTTGTGATCATTGGGTTTGGGATTGTGTGTTTCCTTTTTGTTTATTTTGTTATCTTTTGAAATCTGAAAAAAAATGGGAATAATGCAAAAGAGGGTAGTTAGAATGAGTGACTGTTTTTAGAGTCGTGAACTTCGAACTTATTGATGCCAAAACAATGTTGTGATGAGTTGAGAAAAAGATGCTGAAAAAAAACAGCTGATGAAAATCTGTCTTGTTTGATCAATTGAATGAAAAGAAAGAAAAAGAAAGTATGGAATCCAATGTGATTTCTGAAAAAAAAAAAAAAAAAAAAAACAAGAATGATGATTATGAATAGATGTGATTGTGCATAAAAGATGTCCCAATGAGGGCACAAATCAAAAGAAAATCACTTGTGCTTAAAAAAAATCAGAATTCAAGATTCGAGGTTCTTCATTATAGAGAGGTTTTTACTTTTCTATTTTCTGTGGATCGAGTCTTTTCTTGCTTTTTGTTTTCTTTTCAAAATATTTATGTTGAACATAGGACTAAGGATGAGTGAGAATGGAAATATTTTGAGAGGATTGATCACATTATTATTATATTTCTTGAGCCTAACTTGTGATAAACCTCAGATTATGTTTGAACATCCCACCCCTCACTTGTCCATAAACCTCAGATTCATCTCTGTACCGATCAGATTTGTCGAGTTCACTTGTGAACTGCGGTGACAAGGATCTTAGCATGTGTACTTATGAAGCTATAGTTTGCCTAGTCCTCCATGGCTAGCTAAAGTCTCGCCAAGAAGGAAGTTCCTCAATCGTACGGTAATGCCTTCAATTTTAATCTCATTGACCCTTTACTCGAACTTAATATGCCAATGATACTTAATTAGATGCCTTGCCAATTCTTACGCTTGATCTTGCTTGTTTGTTTGAGATCCCTTTAACTTGTTTCCTGTTTATTTTTTTCTAGGATATAGTCGTTGCTAAGGACTAGCAACAATCTAAGTGTGGGGGTGTGATAACTCGTATAATTATATAGTTTTTAGTTATGTTTTATTATTGTTTTGTGTCAAATACGAGTTATTATTGCTTAGTCTAATTGTGTTTATGATCTTTTATATTTATATGTAATTTGGTGTTTTTCACGAGTTTCTTTGAGTGATTTCAGATTACTAGGTTAAATCAAGAATTAAGGGCAAATCCAATTCAGTTCCAGTTCCGACACCTTTTGCCATATCAGCTATATCTGGAGTTTCACTGAAGCATTAAGGCTGAAATTTTTACAGTACACAGTTAAGAGGCATATCTATCTTTTTTATGTTTTACACTTCTTGAAACGGAGTCGTTTTCCCTAGAGAAATCAACCATCAAGTTGGCTGATGTGCAATGACGTCTGTTCTAACCCGTTTTGGTATTTTGACCATATCTTCTGATCCACAAGAGCAAATGATCTGATTCCAACGGCTATGGATCCGTAACTGATAGGGGAATATTTTTCTAGAAGACCATTTGATTAGATCAAGCCTCCAACATTGACAAAATCAACCATCAAGCTGGCTGATCAGAATTGTCATACAATATGACGAAAATTGTTAGAAAAATGCACCCACCTATTATACCTACCTTTAAAATTTATAAAGCTTGTCTCTTGTCATTTAGCTCTCCAAAATGTGTATAAATAGAGGGCCTTGGATGAATATTATTGTACATTGGTAGGATATTAGCCATTGTAATAAAATTCTCTAAGTTTTCTTTTTCTTTCCTTTCTCTAGTTTTCTTTTTCTTTTTCTTTATTTACTTATGCTTCTTACATTTCTTTTCATTTTATTCATATCTAGTATGTATTGCTAATCATATTGTTGAGGTGATGAGGTGAAGCTTTTGGTAAATGCTAAGGTTAGTCTCTTAAACATGAGCTAAAATGAATCATCATTTATAAACACTAGTATAGATAATATTTTCTTTTGGTTTAAAATCATACTTGCAAAGTAGGGATCTTGATTCATTATTGACAATGAAAATGGCACAGTAAATGCTTGGTTTCATAACCTTGATTTGTTGTAGACATATACCTTGGCATAAGGAATGCTTGGACTCTTTTTATGAGTTTTGAGGACACCAAATGAACATAATATCATATGCTATGGACGTTGGACAATTTGGACTGAATTGCTAAACCTTCCGATTGGAATCTCCCTTATGTGTGAATTTCAATTGTGTAATAAAACAAGATTAATCTTAGCATAACACCAAGAGTGGATTCTCTAACCTCAACATCTTTTCTTATTGTTTTTTATATCTTGTTTAATTTCTTTTATGTTGTTTTGTTTATTTTGTTCTCTAATATCTTGTTTATCTTGTTTTGTTGTTGATTCCCTAATATCTTGTTTACTTTCTTTTTCTTATATATTTATAAACTTATACTTACTAATACGCTTCCTTGTGGTTCGACCTCGGACACCCGAGAATTTATTACTTGAACATAACCTGCACTTGGGTTTACAACTCTTAATTGAGTCTCCATCAATGTGGTTTTCTCTTGGTCCTCTAGAGTAATGGCCATCTGATTATAACCTTAAAAACCATCAAGAAAACAATAATGAGAATGGCCAGCTAACATTTCAAGCATTTGGTCAATAAAAGGTAAAGGAAAGTAGTCTTTGCGAGTTGTGGAATTAAGTTTACGATAATCAATACAAACTCGCCACCCTATTTGAATCCTAGTAGGAACAAGTTCATTCTCATTATTTGTTACCACCATTACACCTGATTTCTTTGGAACCACTTGGATCGAGCTCACCCATTTGCTATCCGAGATAGGATAGATCACTCCAACATCTAGGAGCTTCAGTATCTTCTTTTTCACAACCTCTATCATAGGAGGGTTCAATCTTTTTTGTGCTTCTCTTGTTGGTTTGGATGCCTCCTCTAACAAAATCCGGTGCATGCACATGGATGGGCTTATTCCCTTGATATCGGCAATTATCCAACCAATTACTGTTTTATGCTCTCTAAGCACCCGGATAAGTCGCTCTTCTTGCAAATGTGTGAGCTCTTTAGCAATGATGACCAGTAGTGTGCCATTTTCACCTAAGAACACATATTTCAAGTGGTTCAGTAGTGGTTTCAACTCTAAAGTTGGTGCCTGCAAAATGGAAGGTAGAAGTTTCTCATTAGATAATTGCAAATCAATAAATAAAACATCAAACCTTGCATCCTTAGGTGGCAGCGAGTGTAAAGATTCTAGTGCCCCTTCCACATGGTCACTCAAGGCTAGTTCCCCTTTAGCATTCCCCATTCCGAGATGTTTGCTAAGGACTATCTCCACACTATCTTCACCATCTAGCTCATAAGCTTGCTGCACTAGTGAGTCAATTATATCAATATTAAAAACAGAATGCACATTACTAGGATATCTCATGGCCTCAAAAATGTTAAAGCGAATTATTTCACCATCAAATTCCATAGTTAAAGAGCCATCATGTACATCTATTTTAGTTCTTGATGTTTCCAAGAATGGTCTCCCTAATAGAATAGGTGTGGGATTAGAAGACATCTCATCTTCCATCTCAATAACATAAAAGTCAGCGGGAAAAACCAATTCATTAACCTGTACAAGAACATCTTCTACAACTCCTCTTGGATAAGTGTTAAAACGGTCAGCAAGTTGTATTATAACACCGGTTTCCTCTAATGGTCCTAGATTCAATGAAGCATAAGTTGAATATGGCATGACATTAATAGATTCCCCTAGATCTAGCATAGCACGCTCAAACCTGGTGTTGCCTATCTTACAAGGAATGGTAAACATACCTAGATCCTTGCATTTAGGTGGGAGTTTCTTTTGAAGTACATCTGACACATTCTCCCCCACACTTACCTTTTCATTCCATTTCAACTTCCGTTTAGATGTGCACAACTCTTTTAGGAACTTGGCATATCTTGGCACTTGCTTGATAGCATCTAGTAAAGGAATGTTCACCTCTACTTTTCGGAAGGTTTCCAAAATTTCCTTCTCTTGCTCCTCCTTCTTGGACTTTGCTAACCTGCTAGGAAAAAGTGGAGGAGTTATATAAGAAGGAAATGATGGTTTAGGAATTACCTTTTTTAGTGGCTCGTTGGGATGTGAAGAGGATGCCATGGTGTTGTTCTCCCCTTGAGCACTATCATTTTGTGGTGTCTCTAGCTACTTCCCACTTCTTAAAGTTATAGCATTGGCATTCTCTCTTGGATTCACTATGGTTTGGGAAGGTAATTTCCCGGAATCCCTAGCTTGCATTTGACTCATGGTTGTTGCCAATTGCCCCATCTGAGCCTCTATGTTTCGGATGCTTACCTTTGTCTCCTTTAATTCCTGTTGAAGTTGAATTGTATTAGTAGTAAGGGTTTTGACAAGATCTTCAAGAGTCTCACCTGATTTTTTTTTGTGGTGGCACTTGTTGTCGGGTTTGATATGGTTCTTGCACTCTTTGCTGAAAACCCGGTGGCCTGTTGTCAAATGGTGGAGGAATAGTGATAACTCGTATAATTATATAGTTTTTAGTTATGTTTTATTATTGTTTTGTGTCAAATACGAGTTATTATTGCTTAGTCTAATTGTATTTATGATTTTTTATATTTTTATGTAATTTGGTGTTTTTCACGAGTTTGTTTGTGTGATTTCAGATTACTAGGTTAAATCAACAATTAAGGGCAAATCCAGTTCAGTTCCAGTTCCGACACCTTTTGCCATATCAACTATATCTGGAGTTTCACTGAAGCAATAAGTCTGAAATTTTAACCGTGCAAAGTTAAGAAGCATATCTATCTTTTTCATGTTTTACACTTCTTGAAACGGAGTCGTTTTCCCTAGCGAAATCAACCATCAAGGTGGCTGATGTGCAATGACGTCTGTACTGACCAGTTTTGGTATTTTGCCCATATCTTCTGATCCACATCAGAAAATGAGCTGATTCCAACGGCTATGGATCACTAACGAATAGGGGAACATTTTGCTAGAAGACCATGTGATCAGATCAAGCCTCCAATATTGACAAAATCGACCATCAAGCTGGCTGATCAAAATTGTCATACAATATGACGAAAATTGTTAGAAAAATGCACCCACCTATTATACCTACCTTTGAAATTTGTAAAGCTTGTCTCTTGTCATTTAGCCCTCCAAAATGTGTATAAATAGAGGGCCTTGGATGATTGTAAGGAACATGGTAGATAGGTAGGATATTAGCCATTGTAATAAAATTCTCTAAGTTTTCTTCTTCTTTCTTCTTCTTTCTTTTCTCTAGTTTTCTTTTTCTTTAGAAAGAGCAAGAGGTTGGATAATTAATATTCTTCTTCTTCTTCTTTCTTTCTTTTATTTTCTTCTTAGATTCTATTTAATTTTATGTTTATAATGCCTATGCTAGGCTAAACTTCTATTTGGTTAAGGGTGATTTCAAAGCCCTAGACATGTTTTGTGATTGATTTTCAGATTCTATCTATCATTAATTTTCTATCAAAGTTGCTTATGTTCTTCTACAAGAATTGTTCATGATGTTGTCTTGATTTATTTAGGTGTACAACTAGATAGATCTTGATAATTATCTATTGCTAGTTTAGGAGTCTTGATCCGTGTAATTGTCTTGATTTCCTATTCATAAGTGGCAATTTGTGATTAATGATTATGGTCAAGTTTTCAATAATTGCAAAGTGGAACATAACCTAAGTTGAACAATCCGAGCTTATGTGTTTGTTGCTTAGATCAACCTATCTTTCTCATCATAAAGCTGCCATTAAATTGAATCTAGAGAGCTTATTCTAGGTTGTTTAATGGTTAGAGATTAAATAGAGAGCTTGTTCTATTTAACGACAAACTAAGGAAAGATTGGGATAACAGAGCTTGTTGTTATCTACAGTTGTTAACTTTGATAGTTGGTTGATATTGATAGATCTGAAATTGATTCTTAATGATGTCTAGTGGTGGAGAATGAAACCTTAACCATATTTTTCATATTTGATTCTTCTTACTTACTTGTTTTCTTACTTTTCTAGTTTGCTTATTTTTAAAAGTATATTTATTTTTATTGGCTGGTTATACCGCCTAATTTGTATATTAACTTTGTTTTATTTTTATTGGCTGGTTATACCGCCTAATTTAGTATATATATTTTGATTGGCTGGTTATACCGCCTAATTTAGTATATATATTTTTATTGGCTGGTTATACCGCCTTGCATCTTATTCTTATTATTTACTTTAGTTTAAATCTGGCTTCAAAAACCCCTTTTCTTTTATTGTTCTTGAATTTAAGTTTTAAACTATTAACTTATAAACTAAAACCCAATCCCTGAGGACTCGACCCTTGCTAACTACTATACTTACAATTTATCTTTTTAGTGCAAGGTTAAATAAGATACACTCTTTTGGGTGCATCAAGTTTTTGGCGCCGTTGCCGGGGATTGTTTTCTTTAGTTTATTTGTTACTTGGTTTATTCTTATTTTCAGTTCTAATTAGTTTTATTTTCTTGTACATACAAGTTTTTCTTATCAAACTTTAAAAAATAAATAAATAAAAAAATAAAAATAAATAAATAAATAAAAAAACGATGGAATTGAGCAATCTAACACTTGAAGAGTTGGTGGCATACATGAACATGGAGAATCAACAAGCCAAGCTCACCTCCCCAGTTCAACAATTGGCCATGGGAGTATGTCAAGGCCATCAAGTGTTCCAAGACCAACAGTATGATCATTACTCAAGCACTTACCATGAGGGATGGTGGGATCATACTAATTATGGCTACTCGAAAAATTACCAAGAAGTAGATCCTTATGCCAATTACACTCATCCATCTAGCTTCAATCAATCATGGTCTCAAGAACCAGGTCTTTTTCAACCACCACATATGACTCAAAACTCAGGTACTTCTTTAGAAGATCTTGTATATTCTCTTGTTACTGATACTTTGCAATTTCAACAGGAAACAAGGGCAAGCATCCAGAGTTTGGAAAGGCAAATGAGCCTATTGGCTAGTAGTACGGTGGAATTAGTAGCAGAAAGATCTCTAGCACTCTCTTCCCAAACGGTGATTAACCCAAAGGAGAATGCTACTATTGTGACCTTGAGAAATGAGGAACAAGATGAGGATGAGACAAAACCAAAGATGGATTCACTTCTTGAGGATAATGAAGCCACCATTCAAATTGAGAGTACTTTGACACCTCAGGTAGCTTTTAAGGTTCTTATTTCTACTAATGTTCCTTCTCCACTTTTTCCTAGCAGATTTGCAAAGTCCAAGAAGGAGGAACATGAACAACAATTTTTGGAAACCTTAAACAGCTTGCTTGTGGATGCCATTAGACAAGTACCAAGATATGCACAATTCCTCAAAGAGCTATACCCCACCAAGAATGATAAAATAATACGTGTGGGGTAGAAGGCATTGGCTGTTTTGCAAAGAAAACTTCCTCCAAAACGCAAAAATCCGAGAAGTTTCATGTCTAAGCCAAAAGATCCTAAAAAGCCAAGAAGGGGAATTGGCTAGGCTGAAAACAATCAATCAAGTGCTAATTGGGGGAGGCAGCCTAATTAGTGAAAGCATTGCCAAACTGCCATCCTCAGATTTGCTCTCTTTTTCTTTATCTTTTTCTTATGTTTCTTTGCTAATTGTGTTTAGTGTTTCTAAGTTCATTTAGGCTGCATAAGTTTATTTTGTTTATTAGTTCTTTTCACTTACACATGATTCTTTCATTTGGGATTAATAGCATTACATTAATGACAATGTAAGAATTATGTGTGGGGGGGAAGAATTTAGGATTTTATTTAGAGTATTTTGTTTTTGAGTCTTTTTATGTTGTTTTTCTTTCTGATCCTTGTTTTGAAAATAACTAGATGTAAATATAATTTTTTAACCCCGGTTAAATGGCGGATAACGGTACTCCGTGATTATTTAAGTCGGTTCCATCAGCTACCCACAAAACTGATATTGTATATAAATTTCTCTTTCAATTTCTCTTTCATTTTTTTTTCTTTTTTCAGGATGGATGATATTCTCACAAGATTGCAGAAACGATTTCCTCCTTTTCCTCGAAATATTTTACTGAAGCTTTACCAAGTTCGATTTGAAAGATTAAGAATGCTTATGCACAAAGGGATTCCTGAAGACATACGTTGGATAATTGAAGCCAAGGTACGTGAAGATGAATATCTTCCTGTTTTGCATTTACCAGGTACAGGTAGAAGCACTTTTGCAAAGAAGCGACGAGCAAAGCGCAATAGTTCAAATTGCCACAAATGTGCACGATGGACGTGTAACGGTAAATGTCGTTCTATTGGGATTCCGTCCTCTAATCGAGATGATAAAATTGAATTCATTAAGGATGGACTGAGTAAGGAGAATTTGGGTAATATCCAACTTTCTCTTGAGACGCATCCTAGTGGAGACGTACAAAGAGAAATTCTTGATTTATGGCCACAATTCCAAAGGGAATGGCAACATCTTGGGAATCTGATGTTAAAAGACCCTGTTTGCCAGCTTGTAAGAAAACTGGATGGGAAGCATATCCTCGACTCATAGAAGGCGTTTAAGCCATTTCTGGACGTAAAACCAGAGGAAGATGTGAGCCACAATCACAACTACAATAAATGACTTCTCAGCTTTTGGTTTGATTTGCAATAACTTTATTTTGGTTTAATTTACGTGTTGTTCGATTTGTGTAATTATTCTCGTTTTTTTTTATTTGTCTTTTACTGTTGATTTTTTCTTCTCTTTTTGATTTTCTTCCTGAAATCACGCAAAAATCTTTTGTTAGGTTAACATTTTCTTCTGACAGGTCAGATACACTTTCGGCGACATTATTACTCTTGTCTGATTCACTACTCAGTCCTCTATATATTACACCATGTACTCATTCTCTTTCAGGCACTCGAAAAAGAAAAAAAAATGGAAAGTACTTCGTCCCAACGGATTAAAAAAATTTGTGTCTTTGGAGGTGCTTATCCAGGGAAAAATAACATATTCGCTGATGAAGCCATAAGAGTTGGAGTAATACTTGCCCAACAAAAGATCCAGTTCATTTATGGAGGCGGTAGTACGGGTTTAATGGGAGCAGTCGCTACAGCAGCACACGCCGGAGGAAGTCCAGTTCTAGGAGTCGTGCCAAAACTATTCACAGATTTTTGTGGACCTACCTTGGGTAAGGAAATACAAGTCTGGAGTATCCCTGAACGGATGACAATCATGTACCATTCTGCCGATGCATTCATTGCTCTACCAGGAGGTCTGGGTACATTGGAAGAAATAGCTTGCGTGGCTTCTTGGTCATCTTTGGTCACAAATAAGAAACCCATTGGTTTGCTTAATATTAATGGTTATTTTAGTAATTTGCTTTCATATTTAGATAATGTTGTGGATAATGGATTCATGTTTTCAGAGGCAAGGAGAACCATAATTTCTGCTACAACCATTGAAGATTTACTCAAAAAGCTCCAAGCTTATGAGTATTTATCTGCTACGGTTTTTTCGCAAACGCTCGGAAAAAGAAAAAGAGATATGGACGAGCAAGGAGTGGATTGCACTTTGTCTTTGTGACATTATCTAACATTTTGTTTGTTGTGTCTCAGTTATAATAAGTGATTAGAAACCTCTGCAGGTAATATCTCCTAAATTCTACCTTTAAAATTTGACATTGGGGACAATGCCATATTTTAGTAGGGGGTAAGGGACATATTTTGCTAATTTAAAAAAAAAAAAAAAAAAATTTGTTGTGTTTTAAGCCATTTAGAAGTATTCATTCTGAACAAGGTCTGAGTAAGGGAGACTTGAGACATACCTTCTCAGTTTGACTTCTTCTTTTCAAAAAAAAAAAAATTTGTGTTTTAAGCCATTTAAAAGTATTCATTCTGAACAAGGTCTGAGTAAGGGAGACTTGAGACATACCTTGTCAGTTTGATTTTAATCTTTTTATGTTTACTTGTTAATTTTTGTTTAGTATTTAGGATTATTTAGGTTACATGAGTTTGTTTTGTTTTGAGTCTTAGTTGTTCCTATTCTTATGTTATTAGTTCTTTTCTCTTACACATGATTCTTTCATTTGGGTTAATAGACTTACATTGAGGACAATGTAAGAATTAAGTGTGGGGGGGAATGATTTAGGATTTCTTTTATTTTTGTCTACTATTTTTTTTTTATGAGTCTTTATTATTATTATTATTATTATTTAGTATGTTTTAGTTCCTTTTTAATACAATGACGAGATATGAATTGCATAAGTCTAAAACAGATTTATTAGTGAGAAGATTTTCATGAGAATTGAGCTTGATATCAACCTTTTTATGAGCCAATGTTAATATGATATGTTGATTGAGAAAGAAGCATGTTTAGACTTAATCTGACTTGTATAATCATCCTTGTGAGTTTTTGAGCCTATAATGATTGATGCATTATACAAATCAATCTAATTTCTTTCTTGAGTGCTCTTATGATTACATGATTCTCTAGAACTTGCTTTAAACCGTTTGAGACTATATTGATACATGCGACAACATGAATATGATAGAGGCATTAGGATTATAACCAGAGCCAAACAGCCATCCATTATTAATGTTCTAAGAGAACATCCCCACTAGTGAGCCAATTTGAGCCTACATTAAATATGCTCTTTTTTTGGTAACCACAACTTACACCTAGCCTAAATATACTTATATCCTTACCCTTGTTCTAAAGATGGATTATATATTTTGAGACATATTGCAAAAAAAACAAGGGATAGTTTTAGTTGAAAATTTGGGTTAGAAACAAAAGATAAGTGTGGGGGAAGAAAAGAAAAGAAAAAGTCAAGAGAAAAAGAAAGGGATCATTGTTAAATACATTCCCATATTAAAAAAAAATCTTCTCTTGAACTTCTAGTTAAAGTAAAGAAAAAGATGTTACCAAGTTGGTTAGAATGATGCAAAGGCTCAACATGAATATTTAGCCTATGTTATTATGTGCTTTATAAGAGTTTTGAGAAGTTTTATTTTTATGATCTTATTATGTCTCTAAACTCTATGAACTCTTTGGAACCTTTGTGATATCTTTATCCTTTTGTTCTTTAACCACATTATAACCCTTTGGCCCCATTACAACCTTGAATAAAGACCTCTTGATTTATGAAGTTGTATGATCTAAATAGTGGAGAATAGGTGGACAAGCAAGCATATGGTAGAAGTGTTTTCATGAGATTGATTGAGTGTAAACACTTTACCACTACTTTAAAGAGTGAAAATCAAGAGAGTATCCCATGTGAGAAGTTGAGATTAAGTTTGAATATGCACTATTTTGATTGAAATATGTTATGTTAATATTGGCTTAACTCAAACAATTTACATTCAAGCAAGATTTTTTGTGAATTTCTTTAAGCTATTGATTAGTTTTTAAGACTTGTCCAATGATTATCTCTAATTTATATTGGAAGGATTAGTTATAATTATTATTTTTAGTTTTTCTTATGTCTTCAATGTTTGTGGGTATCGTCCTAGTAAACCCTCACGAGACTAAACTCGTCCACTAGGGACACCTAGGGGTTTAAAGGCTTGTGTCACATGCTAAGTGCCACCGTGATTTCCTACGAAAATGGATTAGATTAGATTTTCTTATTTTATTTTTATTGAGTCGTTGCTAGGGACTAGCAACAATCTAAGTGTGGGGGTGTGATAACTCGTATAATTATATAGTTTTTAGTTATGTTTTATTATTGTTTCGTGTCAAATACGAGTTATTGTTGCTTAGTCTAATTGTATTTATGATTTTTTATATTTTTATGTAATTTGGTGTTTTTCACGAGTTTGTTTGAGTGATTTCAGATTACTAGGTTAAATCAACAATTAAGGGCAAATCCAGTTCAGTTCCAGTTCCGACACCTTTTGCCATATCAGCTATATCTGGAGTTTCACTGATGCAATAAGACTGAAATTTTAACCGTGCAAATTTAAGAAGCATATCTATCTTTTTCATGTTTTACACTTCTTGAAACGGAGTCGTTTTCCCTAGCGAAATCAACCATCAAGTTGGCTGATGTGCAATGACGTCTGTGCTGACCAGTTTTGGTATTTTGCCCATATCTTCTGATCCACATCAGAAAATGAGCTGATTCCAACGGCTATGGATCACTAACTGATAGGGTAAGATTTTGCTAGAAGACCATGTGATCAGATCAAGCCTCCAATATTGACAAAATCGACCATCAACCTGGCTGATCAAAATTGTCATACAATATGACGAAAATTGTTAGAAAAATGCACCCACCTATTATACCTACCTTTGAAATTTGTAAAGCTTGTCTCTTGTCATTTAGCCCTCCAAAATGTGTATAAATAGAGGGCCTTGGATGATTGTAAGGAACATGGTAGATAGGTAGGATATTAGCCATTGTAATAAAATTCTCTAAGTTTTCTTCTTCTTTCTTTTCTCTAGTTTTCTTTTTCTTTAGAAAGAGCAAGAGGTTGGATAATTAATATTCTTCTTCTTCTTTCTTTCTTTTATTTTCTTCTTAGATTTTATTTAATTTTATGTTTATAATGCCTATGCTAGGCTAAACTTCTATTTGGTTAAGGGTGATTTCAAAGCCCTAGACATGTTTTGTGATTGATTTTCAGATTCTATCTATAATTAATTTTCTATCAAAGTTGCTTATGTTCTTCTACAAGAATTGTTCATGATGTTGTCTTGATTTATTTAGGTGTACAACTAGATAGATCTTGATAATTATCTATTGCTAGTTTAGGAGTCTTGATCCGTGTAATTGTCTTGATTTCCTATTCATAAGTGGCAATTTGTGATTAATGATTATGGTCAAGTTTTCAATAATTGCAAAGTGGAACATAACCTAAGTTGAACAATCCGAGCTTATGTGTTTGTTGCTTAGATCAACCTATCTTTCTCATCATAAAGCTGCCATTAAATTGAATCTAGAGAGCTTATTCTAGGTTGTTTAATGGTTAGAGATTAAATAGAGAGCTTGTTCTATTTAACGACAAACTAAGAAAAAAATAGAACAATCTCTCTATTTAAATCTTTTAGATGCATCAAATTTTTGGCGCCGTTGCCGGGGATTGCTTTCTTTAGTTTATTAGTTTATTGGTTTATTCTTATTTCTGTTCTAATTATTTACTTTCTTTTTTTTGTTTATTAGTGACTGTTCCAAGCTCCCGAAGAAGACTTAAGACTTAGGAGAATTCGGGATTTTATAACTTCTCACCAACAACCAATCGAGGAGTTGATCCAAAACATCCAAGAGGAGCATGGAGAGATGGCAGCAGCTGACAATCGAACTCTCAAGGAGCTAGCCAAAAATTTGATGCATCTAAAAGAGTATATCTTTATTTAACCTTGCACTAAAAAGATCAATTGTAAGTATAGTAGTTAGCAAGGGTCGAGTCCTCAGGGATTGGGTTTTAGTTTAAGAATTATTAGTCTAAAACCTAAATTTAAAGAAAACAAAATAAAAGGGGAGGTTTTTAAATCAATTTAAACTAAAGACTTATAATCAAAGAAGAAAGCAAGTAAATAAGAAGTAATCAAATATGAGAAAAATATGGTTAAGGTTTCATTCTCCACAACTAGACATCATTGAGAATCAATAATCAGATCTATCAACATGAATTAGCTATCAAAGTTAACAACCGTTGATAACAACAAGTTCTGTTACCCCAATCTTTCCTTAGTTCGTCGTTAAATAAAACAAGCTCTCTATTTAATCTCTAACTATCAAACAACCTAGAATAAGCTCTCTAAGTTCAATTTAATAGCAGCTTTATGATGAGAAAGATAGGTTGATCTAAGTAACAAACACATAAGCTCGGATTGTTCAATTTAGGTTATGTTCCACTTTGCAATTAGCGAAAACTTGACTATAATCATTAATCACAAATTTCCACTTATGAATAGGAAATCAAGACAATTGCACTGATCAAGACTCCTAAACTAGCAATAGATAATTATCAAGATCTATCTAGTTGTACACCTAAATAAATCAAGACAACATCATAAACAATTCTTGTAGAAGAACATAAGCAACTTTGATAGAAAATTAATGATAGATAGAATCTGAAAATCAATTACAAAACATGTCTAGGGCTTTGAAATCACCCTTAACCAGATACAAGTTGGCTAGCCTAGCATAGGCATAGATAATATATACATAAAATTAAAGAGAAAATAAAAGAATGGAGAAAAAGAATAATGATGATCTTTGAGTCTCCTCAAAAGATGTCTAGTTTGTTGCTCAAAAGATGGTATTTATAGAGCTTTAAAACCCTGAGAATAAGTCATTGCGCACAAGTAAGCCTGGAGGTGCAAAAATCACGTTTTTGCCTTTTCTTCAGATTTGCGATTAGGGTTTTTCTAGTCGTAGAGTTCTTTAGGGAGATCTTCTAGTGCCAGTTTGAATGCTCATTTCTTATCTGATTTGGGCCCATAATATATCGTTGGAAAGATAATCAAGTCAACTTCAAAATTAAATAGAAGTTTCTTCAAATAAAGAATCTAACATCATGTTTTCCTTACAACAAGCTCCAGAGGTCAAATTTGCCTGATTGCTTTTCAACCAGAAATTGATATTTTTGACTCCCAAATCTTCTTCCATCTTGTGATTATGATTTTGTAAGCTCTTTACCATCATTATTGACATCTTTTGACTTCATTCTCCTTATTGTACCTAAAACTCAAAAACATAATATAAGTAAACAAGATAAAGATCGAAAACATAACAAAAACTAAAGGTAGAAAGGCATAAAATGTATATTTTATGAGCTTATCAACACCGACACGAGAAAAAAATAAATTAAAAACCAGGAAAATTGCCTAGCGCCAAACTCCCAGCACCATAGTGCAAGGTCGGGGTTCTTTTTTTAAAAATGGTTTCTGTAATTATTTTTCTTAAAAAAACCCTAAATATTTTTCAAGCCCCTCTTTTCTCTCAAATCAAGCCTATGTTTTTTTTTTTTTTTTAAATTGTTTTAGGCTATTTTTATTAGTTTCTTCTTACTTTGTTTTCTTTTGTAGTAGTCACTCACCAAACTTGGGCAAGCATGATGAGCTTCTCCAGCGTTGCTTTCATTAATAGGGGAGCTTTCTTGTTCTTACTCTTTTCTACACATTGAAGACAATGTTTGTTCTAAGTTTGGGAGTGTCTTTAGTTTTTTTTTTATGTGATTTTTTTTTTAGTTTAGTTTGTGTTTTTTTTAGTTTCTTTTCTAAGTTTATAGTTAGGAATCTTAATTAAACAAAATTCTTGAGATATTTTGCACTTATCATGATGAGATCCTAGTCCCATGATCAAATTTAGTTATTTTATTTTCTTAACTTTTGGGGAAAATATAGGCATGATTTGGTTTTATGTTAAATTATTTTGTTAGTCTCATTGTTAGGATGTGATTTTCAATAATTGAGCACTTGATCTCTTCCTTAGATTTGCGTTGCTTATTTAAAGACTGATTATGTTGATGTGAATTGCGCATATGTCTAGAAGCCTAAAATTTGTTTGATTCTCTCTCGAGGGGAAATCCCAGACAACACTAAGTTGAGGAAGTGATTTAAGCTATCTTTGGATCGTTTGAGCCTTTCTAGCTTACATATATATATATATATTAATATCCTTAGTCTACCTCTTTGTGCCTAATTGATATACATATTTTCTTTAATTGCCACATCTTTTAGCCTAAGCTAATAAAAAATACCATGACAAACCCTCACTACATAGGCATGTGTATGATGTTATAAGAAATAATTATAAGTCATGTCTAATTTGGAATGAATGGTGATATTCAATGAATGAAAATGTAAAGAATAAATAAATAAATAAATAAATAAAAATGGTTTTTGAGGACAATTAAGGGAATCATTATTGAACTGCACTCATCTCTAGTTGTGTTTTGATTCATTTTATTTTGTTTGTTTTGTTTTGCTCGAGTATTAGCAAAATCTTAAGTTTGGGAGTGTGATAACTCTATGAAATAGAGTTATTTTACCATATTTTGTGCATTCACATTAGTTAAGTTCTTGTAGTTTAAACTCTTAATTAATTATTTCATGTTGTTTTTTAGATTAGTTTTATTTATTTATTTTAAGCATAAATAAGTTATTAATTTAATATTTTTTGTATTTTTGTAGAGTTCTAAAGAAAGAAGGAGAAAATCAGCCCATATACAGAAAGTCCAAGCTGTAAGCTGTTACTTGCCCACAAAGTTTTCCTTCTTCAGACTTTTGGAGCTCTAAAAATAAGAACCCTTTAGGACTTTATTATACACACATTCTTAGCTTTCATAAACCTATTTTTCTTAAGAGGAGAGTAGCCACCAAAAGTTTGCAAGAAACTAAGGAGATTTTGGAGGATTGAAGACCGAAGACCTGACAAACTTTAGTTTTCTCTTTTCCCTTATTCTTCTTTATCTTTCTTGTAATATTTATGATGGTGAAACTCTTTTGCTTTATATTTTTTATGTTTAGCATGAACTAATTTAATTTTCTAGGATTGCAATGGAACTAAACATGTAGTTTGAATTATTTTACTCTCTTTCTTGATTTAATGATATTTGATGTTGTTTATTCAATCTTGTTCTTAATACTTCTAATTGCTTGATAATCAATTAGATTGATTTGGTAACCTAAATACAACTTGACAAAGGGAGTTTAGTGTTAGACATATATTGAATAACATATGTTTCATATTCATTTATTATGATGAATTGAGTTGCATGTAGGGTAGAAATACACTTACGTGTCATGTGTAACCAATTTTAGAGTCTAAGTTTAATGAGTTCCTCTTTAATTCAATTATCATAGAAATATAGTTAATTGGCTAAGAGAGAGAGTTTTATCAGACCATCGATAGATACTTATAAATAGATTAGAACTCTAGGTTAACAACTCATTGTCATTAATCAAATTAAGAGTGTAGGAGAAGTTCATATGAAGTGTTTAGGGAAATTGTAATCCTAGACTTTTCTCCATTGATTCAATCCAAATTTTAGTTTGCCTTATTTGCTTATTATTTTCTTTTATTTTGTGTTTAATTAACAACCTTTGATTAATTGTTTGTATAAGTTGTTTTAATTTTAGTAATTAACGAATTTGGTGCAGTTCCTCGTGGGAAGATACTCTACTCTTCACTTTATTACTTGTTACGATACGTGCACTTACATGGTAAACCCGACAACAATACCCGAGTTATGATCTCTTTTATACAAAAAAAGAGAGAGTGGATTGGCATAGGGTTATATGGTTCAAGTATCATATCTCTAGCCATGCCATTTATTGCAAGGATGGTTATTCTTGACATGATCTTGCATTGCAACACAACAAAGAATTAGTTCATGGAGTAGCTTCGAGACTAAATGTATTTAATGTGATAAAGCAAAGAAGCTCATGTATCATTCCACCAAGCAAATCTAGGGCCAGTTTCTAAAATTCAATGGAGATGTAGAGACAAGTTGGAGAGTGAGGCTAAGTTCCCAATAGGCAAAACAGGGACTTTTAAGGGGAAGACTTTGGTTTAGATCTATTCCTGGATAAGATCGGGTAGGATCGGATTCGAGTTGGGTCCAATAAGATATTAATAACTTTTATGTCTCTCCAGACCAAACCAACTTGAAATATGGGCTTCATTATATGTCCAGATCTGGTCTTAAATGCAAAAAAAAAAAAAAAAGTTGCTTAGGTCCGCACATGGCCACCACTTTTTTTTTTCAAATAAAAAAATAAAAACAAAGAACTATATTAAATATTAAGTATAAAAAATGAATAACAACATTGGATTAACAAAATTTCATTTACACAACACAAGTCTAGCCTTCCAAGTTTAAAATAAAATTCTAAAACACACATAATAATAGTCTAACAGATATAAAACTAAGTTCAAAACTTTAAGGCACGACGAATCATTTTGTTTAGAGAATTATTTGTCCCCACACAAAGTTTGCTAACGGGTTTCAGCGATAATACTCCCATGATACAATGAAGTTTTATGAATTCTCTTATTCTTGTGTTTTCTTTCTCTTGAATTAATTGCAATCTTCAACAATGGGGTATGATATTTATAGACCATCAAAAGACATCATTGAAGAGACATGTCCTAATTGAAAACTCATCTCCATGAATAATCATATCCTTACAGTACCAAAAGTCACCAATGTTATTGCTCGAGAGGTGCAATTAGCACCTTTTTGTCCAAGCATTAGTTCGGTTGACATTTGCAAACTAATATTTATAACAATCCCCCACTAGATTGCAAATTTCAAAATATTAATATAAACTATACAGTTATGCATAAAGAAAGGTATCGTTAGATTTAAACCTTCCATTAGTGTAGACTTTTCAAAGTTTCAATAAAGTAATAGGTGGCTAATTACTTAAACCATTACTATTGAATTAAAAAAATCACACACACAACCATATTTAATTTTGAATAAGGGGTTTTGTATTAATTTAGCACTATTATTGACATGTGCTCATCCTAGTTTCATGAATATTTACAAGAGTAATATCCTTAAACTCTTGTTAGAAGCAGCAACACTTCTATATTCATATAGGTGGTATTCTATGATAATAAAATTATCGATCCATTAAGAGTTTAACTTATACTCCTAATATATTTAGCACTAAATCCTAATTCTTGCTTTTATAAATTCATGCTTCTATAGTCTTTTTTAGAGATTTGCATGCCAATTCATATGATGAATAAATTACTATGAATTTAGTTCATAATAGAAACCAAAGTCATTTCCACTACCAAAATAGATCAAATAGCATTCATCTTGCTATTTTAAAAAAAAAATCATATTTGCAAAATCTTTGAGTCATGACTTTCAAAGTAAATATAATTTTAAATTTTCATTACATCTCAAGACTTTTAAAAGAATTATGAGATGATAAATCATTTAAAAAGTCATAAATGAAACCTTGTGCACCACCGTAAATTAGCACAATGTGATTAAAGATTATGGCATCATTTGGCGCAAACTTATGACCACCATGTAAAACATTTTTAATAGAAGATTTTATTTTTATATCAAAATAGTGATTTCATTATGTAAGAAAATGCTTTCCCATTATTTTACCTTAACTAGAAAGATTAATCATGTAAATAGTATATGATTTATTGTCATCTTCTAGTCAAAATCACTTCTATTTTATAATTTAATAACAATCTCAACTTTTTCATGGTATATTTAATATCTTTTGACAACTCACAACGCAAATCATGCTATAAAATTAACAACAACAACAACAATAATTAACTTATGTTGTTCACTTTGAATATATATACCATGACCATTCATTATATGATAATGCAAACATTTATTATCTAAATATATAGGTATTTCGATTTTCATGCCATGATATCTTGCAATGAAATTGTGTTTCTTATAGGCAACCATCAAAGAAATCACGAAAGTAGCCAAGTGGCTTGTGTACTAACCTCGAAATAATGTCTCTAAGTTTGATCATTTTCTCCTTTTCCTCTGGACTTGCATTGTTGGCAGGACCATCTATTGCCTTCAATTTTGGATCTAGAACATAAGCGATGTTCAACATGGTAAAAAGAAACATCTTTATCCTTTCATCGGTTGAAGTTAGTGCCATCAAATCGATCCAATTTCACAAAGTCTTGATTCATTACTTTATAGGCGGTATTCGTCTCTGTGGCCATCTCTAATAATTCTCTAAAATTGTTGGGGATATTTTAGATGGTAGACAGAAATGAAATTAGAATCAAAACTTCGAGGCACAACGAATCACTTTCTTTAGAGAATTATTTGCCCCCACACAAAGTTTGCTAACGGGTTAAGGCAATAATACTCACAGGATACAACGGAGTTTTATGAATTCTACAATTAGCAATATTGAAGAATTCCCTAATCTCTTATTCTTGAATTTTCTTTCTCTTGAATTAATTGCAATCTTCAAAAATGGGGTATGATATTATAGACAATCAAAAGACATCATTAAAGAGACATGTCCTAACTGGAAACTCATCTCCATGAATAATCCAAGTGGCACAATTAGCACCTTTTTGTCCAAGTATTAGTTCGGTTGACATTTGCAAACTAATATTTATAACAATAGTTTACATGCAGTTTTACATTGAGATCAAAGATGTTTGATCTATTATTTGAGATGAAATGTACTTTTATATTGCTTAATTCTTCATTGTTAAGTTTGGTGACTAATTATTCCAAAAGCTTAAGCTAATAGGAAATGATCCAATTATTATATTTAAGTTCTAATATGCCTCTTACGTGCAAGTCGGGTGAATAATTAATGGGTTTGTAGTGAACTTAAATGTAGAAGAAAAGTGTAAGCTGAAAAAAGATTAGAGCAGTAAGGCACAAAGCGATGAGAAATAAGACACTTTGAAGAAATATTAAAAAGAAAAAGCGGTTGTTAGGATTCAAACTCGAGAGTTTTGATATTATGTTAAATTAGATGATTAATTATCTCAAAAGTTTAAGCGTATAGGAAATGATTTAACTATTATATTAAATTCTCTGAGATTGCCATTAAAAACTTCAGAGGATTCAAAAACAGTTTTGATATTTTATAAAATAAGAAATTAAATGTTAGTCATATTCAAAAGTTATTGTTATTTTCGGTCAAATTGTGCATTTGGACCTTATACTTTAATCAAATTTTGGATTTAGTCTTTCTACAATAATTTGGCCAAATTAAATCCCTATACTTTTATTAATCTGTAAATTGAATCAAATTAATAATGGAGTTTATAATCTGTTGTTAACTTTTTGACATGGTTTTGACCATTCTGATGTGGCATTTGACTTTAACTATGTGGCATGATTTGAAATGAAGAAAATAGGTCAAATTGTAAATTTAATCTCTGTACTTTATCAAAAATGCGAATTTAATTCTTTTACAATAATTCGCATAAATCGAGTCCTCGTACTTTTTAATTTTTTTAATTTCAGTTCAATTATTAACAATATTAAATTTCTCTCGTTAGCTTGCTGATTTGGGTGTTGATTTAATGATGTATTTTCGACCAGAATGTATGGCATTTTCACATAATTTTAAAATTAAGAATGTGTGATGTGAAATTTAAAAAATAATATAGTTTGAAATGATATCGTTTCGACACCATCTTTTTTTCTAACAAAAGCTTTTAAAAATAATTTTAAAATTAAAATCAAGATCAAATCACAGGATTCTAATAAAATCAAAATCATCAATCAAAACCAAAACCAAAAATACTAATCAATCCAAAAAATCAAAAGCAAAATTTAAAACATCAAGTCAAACTCATTTTTCTCCATTTAAAAAAAAAATGATTCAAGAGTTTTAAGTTAATGCAATATTTATGTCGGTCGAGAATATTGTTTTCATCTATGCTCGTAAAATTTTAAATTAATTCGATATTTATGTCGATCGAGAATATTATTTTGATCTGTGCTCGTAAAATTTTAAGTTAATCCAATATCCATGTATCGATCGAGAATATTATTTGTTTATATATATATATATATATATAAATTTAAGATCGATTGATAATATTATTTTTTTATATGATGTTTGACATTGCAAAGCTGACTAAAAAGATTTAACCATAATGGTTTACGGAGTTCTCTAGCTTGTTTATTTGGTAGATTCTTTTAATTCAATTATGAAATTAAAAATATTTATCGTCAATGTATTAAATACGATTTTTATTTATTTATTACTTTACCTTCTTTACCATTTAGGGTTGCCCCTTTATTTAAAGATGTTCAAACTTCAAAGTATTTGTACACAATTTCTCCTTTAGCCATTTAGTCGTGAAAAAAAGTTATGAATACTTTCTATTGTGTTTTGTTTCAATGAATGAGGACTGACTTCATGTCTATATACTTGACTTTCTATATATTGTGTTTTGTTTCAATGAATGAGGACTGACTGCATGTCTACTTACTTCTCTTCAAAAAAGGTCTTTTGTTTTTGTTTTTATTGGTTAGGTTTAAAGTGGTAATTGGTTTGAACTGAACTATTTGAATTGGATTGTCTAGTTCTGAATTTAGTGTGGTAACTATGTCAGATCCATTATCTCCATGAACCACTGCTCACTAATTACATTAACTTTCTAATCATTAGGTAGTAAAGTATGATTAATTAATATTGCTAATCCTACATATAGCACTTAACAACTATCCATAATCATCAATTTCTTTAAAATTTTCTATAGAAATTGAAAAAAATATGAATATGTAATTCTATATGTTGATGCTTCTTCCATCATATTAAATGGATAGTATGTGTCAGTTAGTTTTGGACTTAAACTAACAAAGTATTTAAAATGAAGTTTTGGTGACCTTCACTCTTTGAAACCAATCAATAGGTTAAGACTGGATCAAAGGGCATCTGATTGACAATTGTTGATATACATTAGTAGCGAGTTGACGGATCTCGCGATCTGAGTTCCTGTGAAGGTGGAAAAGAAGTCAGAGGGCGTCGGAATTTGACTTCCGAGACGTGCTCCGATATCTAAGTTAGTGAGTGTTTGAGGAATGTTGGAGAGAATATTGCTAGAACAATGGAAGTTTGAGTGTAGAATGTGTACCTGAGATCAACCTCTTATTGAGCTATTTATACCTATTTGGGCATCCAAGAGGGTATCACGTGTCGTCTGCTTATAGGGTTTTGATGGTTGACAGTATAGGTAACCTTCTGCCAGTAGGTGGAGTTCGACCTGCTCTTTGGAATGGTTAAGTGAAGTTCGACTTCACCTTCAAGGCGTCGAGGAGCATCCGCATGTTCCCTATGGTGTTGACTTAGACTGTTGGACCTTGTGGATTTCGAGCGCCTGCGAACTAGGGCTACTTTGTTAGGCTTGGCGGGCATAACAAGATTTGATCGAACGATTTTAGCTCAAGAAGGATAATTGAACTTAAATGAATCCTTTTAAAACTGCAAAATAAGTTGCTTAAAACATCTTACAGATTAGAAGTGCTTTTGTCGAACGGAAATAGTACAATCTTGACTGGAAGTGATACAAATTGAACTTCTAGCTGGCCGATTTCAAAGAAAATGCTTTTCCCAGAGCTTGAATAAATACTAAACAAACTTTAATAAAGGCTTTGAACGAACTAAAAATGAGCTGAATTATTAAACTGAACCAATTCACAACATTTGAACATAAAAAACAATTGGGTGCAATTATTAAATTCGACTGAATTTAGTAAATCATGCATGACTTGGATAATTGAGCCGGATTAACGAAACTAAACCAATGAACGAGCAGACTGTAACAAGAATTGAAATTCATTTAACAATCAAATGTCTCACTCAAATTATTCTCGAAATTTGACTCGAAATGTGATCAGAATAAAATTAAATTGCTACGGTCTCCTTTTCAGCAGCCGGCGGATACCCTTTTATAGCCTCTTCCCAACGGTTGGTTTCACTAATTTTGGAACTTCCTCCGCTGCTCATGGCCCAATAGCAATGGCTAGTGGCAGTTTGACTCACAAATCAGCTTGCGTATCTCTACTAATTGATTTTTTTTTCTTGTCTTTTAAATATAATACGAAAACACGATGTAAGCACGATACGTTTATGAAAATAGTATAATAAACATGACATAACATATTTAAACATGATTAATACAATTAAGCACAATATTTTTAATACACGTATCGTATTCGTATTTAGGATTTTGACACGTTTAATAATTTAATAATTTATATTTATACAGTTGACATGAAAAAAACACGAGATACAACACGGGTACATAGGATATTTTCTCTAACCAATCCACCATCTGTCACCCGTTGATAGGCTGCAAGGAGTTTGACTCAAGTCGATTCTCCTAGCATCTACTATTATGATTTTTGAGTCCTTAGAGATCCAAGAGACTTTTTTATAATAGGCTAGGGGCAATGTTGTCCTATCATGAAAAAAATGGGCAATGGCTTTTTTCTTTATTATTATTATTTTTGTTAGATTTGGTTTTAAGTTTTTTTTTTTTAATTTTTTTTAAATGATGAGGGGTTGGTCTGCACGATAACTCACAGGTCGATTTAAAATCCGTAACCGACCCGTTCAGAAAAACAAATTAAAAAGAATTTTATTTTGTTCAATTTTTTTAGTGTTTTATTTTTATTTTTTAAAATTATGTATTTAAATGGATTGGTCCGCACGTTGACTCGCGAGTCAGTTTAGGATTCGCACCTGACCCGCACCAAAAAAAGTTAAAAATAAATGTTTTTATTAATTATTAATTATTTTATTTTTAAATGATGTATTTAAAGGAGTTGGTCCGTCTGTTGACTCACGAGTCGATTTAGGATCCATATCCGACCCGCTCGGAAAAAAATTAACAATAAATTTATTTTATTAATTATTTTTAGTTTTTTATTTTATTTTCATATGATGTATTTAAAGGAGTTGGTCTGCACGTTGATTCGCGAGTCGATTTAGGATATGTACTCCAGCCGCTCGAGAAAAAAATTAAAATAAGAAATTTATTTTATTAATTACTTATATTTTAATTTTAAATGGTGTATTTAAAAGAGGTTGGTCCGCACGTTGACTCGAAGGTCGGTTTAGGATCCGTACCCGATAGGCTTGGGGGAAAAGTTAAAAAATTAATTATCTTTATTTTAATTTTAAATGATGTATTTAAAGGCTTAGGCACGCATGTTGAGTCGCAGGTCAATTCAAGATCCGTACTCAATCCGCTTGAAAAAAAAATAAAAAAGGAAAAAAAACGAACTCGCTGCTAACCTATGTGAAAAAATCGATCCAACAAAAGAATAAAATACAAAACACAATTTTATTTATTATATTTACCTCCTATAAATAAAAATATACAATATACAATAAAGTCTAAGTATTTTTAAATATATATAAATAACATTTGAAAATGTATTTATATTATGTAATTTATAAATAAACAATTATCATAAATTTAATTTTCATAGTTAACAAAATATCATTATATTAATATCATTATAATTTAAAAATAAAATATAAAATAAAATATTATTATTTAATAAAATATAATTTAAAATTAATTTATTATTATTAATTAATTAAAAAAATTATAAAAAAATTTAAAATTACTCCGCGGGATTTTTTTTCTAGTTCCTCCAAAATTGGTTAGTTTAGATTAGAAAAGCCACATGTCAGTCACCAATTGGTTAAAATCCTACTGACTTGGCAGTTTTAGAATTTATTTAATCATTTTATTTACCAAATAAAATTAACAATTGGCTTCATCCTGGCAGAAATAGCCATATGTCTTAATTTTTATTGATTGATTAAATGCCACGTCATCTCTTTGCCAGGTTTTCTTTACCTTATTGGTAGATATTTTTTAAATTCGGTAATTTTAGATACAACACAATTACACAGCATGAATATGATACGGAGAAAATAATTAAATCATGGCACAAAATATGACATGATACGAAAAAATAACACGAACACTACACAAAAATACGAACGTATCAAAATTAATATAACACGAATTATTGACGTGTCAAAATTTATATAAATATAAAATAAGATAAACACGATTATAACAACACGTAAAAATAATACCAACATAACACGAATACACAAATTAACATGTTTAAAATTTTGGGTGTAAACACTATCTATAAGGAAACCTGGCATTGATATTTTATATGTTAGACATTTTAATGGATAAAAAAATATTGATTAGAAAAGAGGGTTTTTGAATCTTATTTGAGATAAGAGAATCTAAAAGAGAATTAATGGCATAATTAAAGCATAAATTCTCTTATAAGGTTGGCAATGACATCATGATTCATGCTATAGTAAGTTACTGTTGGAGCATTATAAGATGTGGGTTCCTTTCACTCTCCACTTGAAAGAAAAATAGAGAGAGAGGGATTCATCAATTCCCCAAATCTTATATTTTTGCAACAAATTAGATTCCACAAATATTGTTTGGTTTAAATTAATATTTAAGTGGAATAATTTAGGAAGAATACCAAGTTCATTACACCAAAAATAAAGGTAGGATTTGAGATTCTTCATATTCATTTCGGAGTTTTCGAGTTCAAATAGATCATTAGATTACGGATGTAATTTATGGGTTTCGAAAAGATTATTTTTCATTGGAGGTGTTCATCGGGTCAAATTCGAATAGTAAAAAAAATTACTTCTCCAGATTTGATTTGAATTCGAAAATCCATTTTATTATTTGAAATATATTAAAATATTAAAAATATATTTATATATTTTATACTTAAATTTAAATAAAAATATTTTTTAATTAATTAAATAGTAATTCAAATTAAGCTGAAATAATATTTCAACCCGTAAACAGATCTATTTTTCATTGTATGTAGCTAAAAATTCTTATGAACACGAACTAATTTATTTATTTAGTACTTAGATATTTATGGAAACTTCTAGGAATAATGCATGCAAAGCTAAATAAATTAACTAATAGTGATTAATTAATTAATATTCTAAAACATGGATTAGGGTTAGTTGAGTGTCTCCATTAAGTGGAACAATGGACTGTTACATACTATAAGAAAAATCTTATCTAGAGAAAATTAATTAATTAATTAAAATTGAATGTGGAGAATCGGTCCTAATGGCTATAAGATAAGTAATAATTATACTTAGTGATTTCAATGCAGATTAATATTAATCATTCCAAGTGGATTATATGCTGTTTATGAGATCTCCGATAGGTTTCACTTTTTGGATTTCGTATATCGTTTGTTATACTTATGTTATTCGGATTTAGGATTGAATGTCGGATACGAGTATGTATCCGATACGAGTTTGTTAATTTTTTTTTTTTTAATTTTTCATATTTTTGAAGGATTATACCCCATATTTATGTTTGTATATGTGTTAAATACGAATATTTAAAAAAAAATTAAGAGTTCGGATAACATATATAATTTGTAATAAAGAAATATGAAACTAATTAAAAAAAAAAAAAAAGCCAAAACCAATCAAACACCCTAGTATTTTGAAAATTTTGAGTTCAAATCTTAAGAGGGATGCGTGATGAGATTTATATATGGGCTGAAAGAGAGTAGATCTGCTCATGGTCCAAGTCGAGCTGTCGGCCCGGATCACTGTTCACATTAATAATAAAAAATTAAAAAATATTTTTTATTTATATTTATATATTTTTAATTAAATTTAAATAAAAAAATTATTTTTTTAATAGGTGAACAGTGATTCGGGCTGTCCAGGCCCGACCCAATACGAATCAGACGAGTTTTCCGATCCATGAGCAGGTCTAGAAGAGAGTTTATTTCTTCGTATATAGCTTAATTAAATCTTCATGTGTATAAAAAAAAAGGTGAACTAGGAATATATTTTTCTCTTCTCTTGAATCAAGTATCAAAAAAGATAAAAATTAAATAAAAATTTTATTTTTTTAATAGGTGAACAGTAATTCAAGCTGTCCAGTCTCGGTCCAATACGAGTCGAACGGGTTGTCCGATCCATAAGCAGGTCTAGAAGAGAGTTCCTTTCTTCGTATATAGCTTAATTAAATCTTCATGTGTATAAAAAAAAAAATTGGTGAACTAGGAATTTATTTTTCTTTTCCTCTTGAATCAAGTATCAAAAAAATTTTAAGATATAATAAACTGATTAGATTCTGACTGATATGAAGTATGAACATGTTGGTAGAATATCTAAGTTAGAATCATTTTGTAGAATAAAAACAGTGAAATATTTGCAAGTTGACTTTATTAAATGCAGCCAAGAATCATTGATAAGTTGATATGTACAGTTCTAAGAATATAATATGGGCAAAAATACGTTAGTAAAGGTGAACAAAAGAGTAGTTTTCAGTACTTCGAATTTTAGTTAGGCAAAGTAGAAAAGGAAAAAAAAATGATTTCTGCCTGCAAACTAGAATTGGGAAAATGTTCAATTAATGGGATATTTAGTGTATTATGTTAAAAGAATTCATTTTTAATATACCGACGGTGATTTTTTTTTAATTTAGTCATTCAAATTTTTTAAATTTTTTATTATAGACTAAAAATTTATGCTATCTCCCTAACCCTACTTATAAAATTAATAATTCTATCGGCAGTGAATATGATAATTTCTTTATGCTAAAATAACTGTGTTCTCTTGCACATTTTTCCCCACTATAAAAGCAGCATCTGTTTTTCTTCTTTTTTTTTTTTTTTTTTTTTTGCAAGGTATTGATTTTGGTAAATTCTTGTAATTGAATAATATAAATGACCCAGATTGATCTTATTATCATTATGTTTTTAAAAAAATCGATCGAATTAATTCCTCTCTCCTTTCTTTTAAAATTTTATTTGCAAAAAAAAAAAAAAAATAGTTAATTAGTGGAGAGAAATACCATATTTAGTTAATCCTTGTGTAAAAATTCCAGTAAAAAGTACAATGAAAATCATCAGTAATATAGGAGTGATTTAATTTCTTCAGCTTTATTGAAATTTGAAAATAATTATGAGAGAGTTTCTGAATAATAATTTTATAATAACTCAGATGTTTCTCACTAACTAAACCCACTATTATAAGAAAAAATAAGCATCAGCAATATGTTGAAATTAATAAATCATAGCCATATATATATATATATAATAAATTATCACATTTATCAGCAAAAAAAATTTTAGATTTCACAAACAGAATTAATAGAATGACATATACTTTTTAAATAATTAAAAACTAAGTGAAACATATGACAATCTTGTAATTCCTTTTGTGAAATTAAAAAATTTCACCATAAATATATCAAAGATGAAGTATATATATATATATATATATATATATATATATATATATATATTGAATAAAAGGAAACCTCTTTTGAAAAGTAATGGAGAGCTAAGGGGGAAGAATATTAATTATTCTTAAAATTTAAAACTCCACTTCTTCATGTGATTTAAATCATGCTAGTAATTAATTAATATTTAATTAATATTAGACTAGTATTAGTTCATAATTTGTTTGTTAATATTTTTAATGATTCTCTAGCACCAAGGAAACAAAAGGACAAAAGAAAAAAGGAGAGAAGAATATTCTCCTCATTCTTCTGCACCTGGCATATTCATTGCTTAGTAATTTAATTTATTTCAATATGCTTAGTTAAATCTTGTAAATATTAATTAATTAATTATATGTTTAGTCATTTTTTTGATGAATTATATATAAATGATTATTCAAATTTGAGATGTCCTTTTTGTTTTTTTCGTATTTTGAGACATAAAATTTGAAAATTGTATAATAAATCTAATTGTAAAAAATGCCCCTTTTATCATTATTAAATACTTAGATGATCTAAGAGGTCTTTTCTCCCCTTACCAAAAAGAAAATATTATGAACACTATGTAGAATTAGAAGAGATCAGTTTCATTCTTCATAGATTTTAAATAAAATTTGAGCATATATGAAATATATATGAAATTAATTAATATCTCAAATATCCATAAATTTATACATATATTATTATCAGAAATTATCTCATCCACCTCTAGTTTTTAAATTCCACAAGAAGAATTAGTAAGGTGACACATCTTTTAGGACATAAATTTATACATATATGTGACAGTCCTTTAATCTCACTTACGGAGTTAAAGAAACTCCACTGCTAGTGTATAAAAAATGAATTCTATTATTACTTATTCACTATATGTTTTTTTAGAGTTGTTCATGGGTCGAACCGAGCCAGGCTAGGCTCAGAAAAAAAAAATTTTGCTTGTCCAAGACCCGACCTCTCCCGATCTGTCGAGTCTGAAAAGTCTATTTTAGTATTTAAAAATTATTAATATATTATTTTTATATTAATATTTATATATTTTCATAATTAAATTTAAATAAAAAATAATTTTTATTGATTAAATAGTAATTCGGGTCAAACCAGATCGGTTTGAATTGAAAAAAATCATATCCTAGGTTTGATCCAATTCAAACTAGGTTTGTCGAACCAGACGGATAACCCAACTCTTAGACAAGTTTATGTTTTTTCTTCTATGAAATTATATTATTGTTAAATTAAATGGTTAAAAAGAATAGATAGAATTGAAGTAAGTTAAAAAAAATCTAGACCTAAATCACTTTAGTAGTAGATAAGAAGGATGAGAGACATGTATATCTTAATGTAGAATTGTGTGGATAGAATATGAGAATCATGAAAAATAATTGAAGTGAGCCAAAGAACTTCAAAGAAGAGTTAGGGCTATATTCTTTGGCAACCAAAAAAAAACACTACCTAACTCGCTGGCCACTAAAAAAAATATGCTGCAATATGAAACCATGTTTTCAAAAGCTAGAATTTGTCTATTTGGAATTGGAACCGTGCTTGTGGAATATGAATGCTATTATATTTTCATTACCTAATTCCTAAAACTAAGCTACTTCTTCAAAACCTTATTTGGTAATTAACTTCAGCTAAATAATTTCGTTTTAGGATGCAATGTTTTAATCTTATCAATTGAAGAAAATTGATTTAAGAATCCGGAGTTTAGCCTAATTAGTTCGTGCAGTCACTTTTAAGAGGTATCATTTAACAGATTTGGGATTCGAATTTCAGCATTTACAACTCCTTTCAATATCCCAAAGAGCAACCTCTTTCATACAAAAAAAAAAAATTGATTCAACGAATTAAAATAAAATTTATCGTCGCAAGATTATCAATTTTCCTCAATTAAAGTTGAAATCTTGAATTAATTAATCTTCAAATAAAACGTTGCATCATAAAGTAAAAATATTTTACTAAATTAGATCTTAAAATGAGCATTTTAGCCACTAATTTATGCTTTTGGAAGCAAAGAATTTACTCTATATACGTAAGAGTCTTTGATTAGGGAATAGAAAAAAATAAAGGGGGGTAGGGGGTGATGGTGTTTGAGTGTCTAGTTTTATTTTATCCTATACCAAATTAATTAAGAAAACAGAAATGGGTTGGCCAAATTTGGCTACAATTGTGTGCATGTAATTGTAGTAAGGGAAGAAATTCTTGTGAGGAAATGTTGGTGTTGACAGCTTCCTTTGAAATGACAAATCAGGTGTGAATTTAATCAAAATGGAGCTTGATGAGACACAAGAATATAATTAAGATGCTAAAGCTGAATATATTTATACAGTTGAGAAATTATCTAATTTTTTGTCAGCGAAGTTTTTAAATTCAACAAACAAAATTAATAAGGTATCATTTATTAAAAAATGAGATATATAATAGGTTCTTAATCCATTTATAAAGTTAAAAAAATTTCACCACCTGTATATAAAAAACGAAATATATATACTTGAGAAATTAATCTGATTATTGAAGAATAGGAAGATGCTAATGAGATGATTGTCAATAGTTTGGCAGATGGGAGGCAGATCATAAGTTTTTGGAATATATATATATATATATATATATATATATATATATATATATAAATGACATCATTTGGTGGGGGGGGGGGGGTTATGGCAATTGGATCAGCTAGCTGATAGTTCAATTTGGAAGGTGATATAAATTCTCTTAGAAGCATGACCAGTACCCACCAGGGCATACATACAAGAACATTTTAGTACTAGTAATAACTAGTATCTTAAAAGGATCATATTCATATCTAATGAAAGATGACATGCATATAAATTTACTATATATATATATATATATATATATATAATTTGATAGGATTTGGATTTAAACTACAGGTGTTTATGGGGCGGTTGGATTGGATCAGACTTGAATAGTAAAAGTTTATTTGTCCAAAGCTTGATCCGTCTATTTGAAAACTTATTTTATTATTTAAAAAAGATTAAAATATTAAAAAATTATTTTTATATTTTTCATAATTAATTTTAAATAAAAATAAATTTTTATCAATTAAATAATAATTCAAGTCGGACCGATTCAAATCAAAAAATATCCTATTCCATATCCGATCCAATTCGAATCAGATTTATCAGACCAAACATATAATCCCATCCTTGGACAAATTGAATTTGAACTCAGCTCTTTGAATAAGAAATATATATATATAATTATTGTTCTATAAATTGACAATAAAAAATTTAAATCTACCAAGCAAGATGTGAGATTAAAAATTTCTTATATATTTATGATTTAAAATTAGGGTTTAATTCAAATCCAATTAATACTTTGAATACACATGATATATATATATATATATATATATATGATTGGATCAAATACTTGGATGCATATAATTAAGTACATCATCTCAAATAAATTGAGATCCTAAAATCACATTTTATATTTCATATTGCAACACAATAGATGTGTTGGCATTGTAGTAGTGTGTTGTGAAAAAAGTTGTCTGCAACACAATAGATGTGTTGGCATTGTAGTAGTGTGTTGTGAAAAAAGTTGTCTATGTTATAAAATTTTTAAATAATTAAATAAAAATATTATTTTTTAATTATTTTTAAAAAAATAATATGAGTAGATTTGGATAAAATATGAAGTTGAATTGTAGGATTGGATCAAATTTGAACAAATATATATGAAATATATTAATATCATATCTTGACCCGAATTCGACTTGATCTGACTTGACCCATGAACATCTCTTATCATTATTTATCTCTTGTAAATGGGTATCCATGATACCATAATTATGACGATAACCCCATCATTATTCTATAGAATATAATGTGTGAAAGTGATTTTGCTTATCAGCAGCCACCTGAATCTATGCTTCTATTAATCCAATAAATTGGAGGAGAAAACAAGAAGAAAGTTGAAAACAAATTGAACCCAAATTATATCAGTCTGTCTGCTATTGATAAAACAAAAATGCATTTGATTGAATTACAAAATGGAAGCATCAGATTCAAAAAAAAAAAGAAGCAATTCTGATTCTGTTGGAACAATTTTCTTTATTGCAAATTTCATCTCAACTAGCATAGAAAAAAAGGCCAACCACTAGCTAGCACAACTTAGTGGAATCTGAATCAGATGTCAGAGATTCTGTCGTATGTATCTATGTTGTTTCAATTTTTCATTTTTTTTGAAATATATGTATCTGACACATATCCGGACATAGGTATAGGGATATTACCCTCCAAAGACCTTCCAAATACAAGAAAAAATTGAATATATCCGTGTCGAACATATACCCATATCCGACATTCTCACTCGAGTGCGAGTAACATAGACGTGTATAATCAGATGATGAATCAAATTCCCAACCAGAAAAGTTTCTTTTTCATTTGAGACACAAACAAATTCTGATCCGCAAAAAAGAAAATGAGATTCTAGGATTTTCTCATATATTTTCATTTCCTTAACAGCATTATAGCTTACATCATTACTTTATAATACTCAAAATAGAGGGGAAAAAACCCATATATGACATACATATATGTAAACAAAATGGGGGATGTAAAGATAAAAAACCCTATATATCCCTTAAATTTCCCAAATTGTAAATTAAAGTTTTGAGTTATTTTTGGTCTTGGTTGGTTTTGATGGGGTATTCTGGCATTGGCATGGTTATGGCAACAGCTGAGAGCTTGTTATTAGCTTCTGGTTTTTGCAATTCAACTACTTCATTGGCTTCAATGTCTGCAATTACTAATATGGTGTTGCCATTTGCTTGGACAGTTTTAACTGGTTCTTGAATCTCCTCCTCATCAACCTCTTTCTCTTTGTTTTCCTTGTGCTTTCCCCATAGGACTGAATAAAGCCCCATTACTATCAAAACTGCACCTATCACCCTGCAATTTATCAATCCAAAACAGGACTTTAATTTAATTAATTCCTTAGAGATTGATTAAACCAAATTAATTCAAGCATTCATGTAATTAAGTGTTACTCCGACTCTTCATTTATCCTGAAGTATCCATGTTCGACACATATTCGAACAAGGATATGAGTGTATGATCTCTAAATATATGGAAAAACTTAAAAAAAATTGAACATACCTGTGTCGGACAGATACTCGTGTCCAACATTCATATCCGAGTCCAAGTAACATAGAAGTGAACTTAATCTTTTTTTTGTATATTAAAAAAAAATAAAGAAAAGATGTGGAAAATAAAGAAGTGATGCTTGATATGAAATATATGAAATTAAAGTACAAAATTGTATCTAAAGATAAGGCATTAGGTACAAGTGAAAAACAGCTATACAAGCACATATGTATGCATGCATTCGAAAAAAAGGAAAAAAAAAAAAAGAGAAATTAAATATTACCCTCCAAGAAAAATCTTCTCTGCTAGGATGAAAGAGCCCATGATTGCAACTATGATCATCATCAGAGGGCTGAAAGCAGTGGCAAATACTGGACCCCTTATCCTTATCACCAGTCCTTGAACATAGTATGATATGCTTGATGTCACAATTCCCTGTTAATTACATTAAAAATTAAAAATAAAAGAAAAGTCACTTTTAATCTATATTACTCGGATTCGGGTGTAAGTGTCGCACACGAGTATATATGTTTGATTTATTCTATTTTTTTTTTTATGTATTTTGAGGGTTTTTGAAGATCATATCCCTATACCCATGTCCGGATATGCATCGGACACGGATATTTTAAGAACAATGAAAAATTGGAAGGAAAAAAAAGGCAGATAGAGGGACAACAGATGATAGAAGAGAAAGAGAAAGATTTTATTACAGCATAGGCAGCAGCAAGGAGGTTCATGTCCCAACCAATTTGCCAAGCTGAGGCCTTATGTTCCATCACAAATGTCACAGCAATAGCTTGTAAAGTGCCCACAAAGCAAACCAGTGATGTTAGAGAAAGCTGATGATTCTTGTATGTCTTCAATGCTTTTGTCTGTAAGACAAAGAGGGAAGCCCAAGCAAGGGTGGCAATGATGAGGAGAATGGAGCCTTTGATCCAATCTTTATCAGTAGTTCCAGTTGTGTCAGTGACATAAGATTGCCTAGGATGTATGTTTTTGCTCCAAAACAATTCAACAATGGGTCCTTTATACAATGTCATCAACATTGCTCCTGCTACTGTCACCATTGTTCCCACTATCTTTGCTTGACATCTCACTTTCTTTACATCCATCTTCTCCATCCTATATATTCAATTCAAACCAATAAATCAGTTAATTAACTAGTGATCAGCCTCAATTAACCAAATCTACTCTTAAAATCTCGATTGATAAACCCGTGTCCGACGCATATCCGGACATGGGTATAGAGATATGATCCTCCAAGAGCCCTTCAAATACATAGAAATCTAGGAAAAAATTGAACATACCCGTGTCGGACATATATCTGTGTCCGACACTCACACCCGAATCCGAGTAACATAAGATAAATGATGCATATATACCTGCACATAAGAGCCATGACAAATGTCATTGCAGGCAGCATATTGCTCATAGCACATGAGAAAGTTGGAGATGTATATTTCAACCCAGCATAGTAGAAGTTCTGATCAATCACAGGCCTGGTTTTTTTTTGTATCAGGAAACAATAATTTTGCTTAAATTTAAGATTCCATAGCAAAATTTCATGCATGAAAGAGAAAAGGGTTCATGAAAAAAAACTAACCCCAGAAGAGCCAGGATGAATATTTGCATGAAAACTGAGAATGTTATCTTTGGTTGCCCTCTCCTGAAATGTTAAAAACATAGTAAAACATGTTCGAACTCAAACTCGCTAGATGATCACCTCTTAAAGACAATTAAATGAATCAATTAGATTAAATTCCGGGTTCGTGTATATATATATATATATATATATATATATATATATATATATATATATATTGAATTTGAATGTTAATTTTCAAACCTTTCGAAAATTAAAGCAAAGGGAGCTATGACAGCAGTGGCAAAAGCATGGCGATAGACAACCAGGACATAGTGGCTCATGCCTCTATTAAGTGAAACTTTGGTGATAATATTCATGCCTGCATACCCAAATTGCAATGAAATCATTGCAAAATAAGGTTTGGAGTTCTCAAGGAAGTTGCCACAACATCTTAATTTCTCCATTTTTCTTTCTTATGGGAGAAATTTGATGAAAAAAAATAAACTTGGCAAAAAGCTGGGAGAGTTGCAGTTTTGAGAAAGGAAGAAAGAGAGGAAGAAGAAGAAGAGAACAGCTGAGGAAGTGTTTTGTGTTTCTCCCTAAAGGAAAAGCTGGGGATTGGGCTCGTATTTATAAATGGTTTGGAGGGAACTGTCCTTGTCTGTTTGGCAATTGTGTGTGTCAATATGTTACTTTACTTTTCTATAGGGAAATTTATTTGGAAAAGCTAGATAAAAGCAAATATTACAAAGTTTTATACTGCTACTTAGACTTGTAAATTCTTATTCGAATTCGAAAAATTTATCAAATCTAGATCTAATAATTTGTATATTTGTATCATATTCATATTATTTTATCGTGTCATAATCGTGTTTAAAGTATTATATACTAATAAAAATTTTGACATGTTAATAATTCATGTTATATAAATTTTGACATATTTGCGTATTCGTATTCTGAAAGAATTATATGATAAAGAATTTTTTTTTTTTTTTTAACTTTATAATACTATTCTATCAAAAACAACTTTCCGGTATCAACAATCATATAATTTGTTAGTATAATGTTATATTTTTAATTTTAATGATCAAAATTTAATCTTTCACATTTACAAATAGAAAGAAAAAAAAAATCCTTTTTTAATTTCCACATTTTCAGTTAAAACAATATAGAGATAGAAGGGAAATTAACTATTCTATCAGCCAATTTTAGCAAGGTTCCTACCCCAAAAAAAAAAATCAGCAAAACTCTAGTAATAATTGGTTTGTATGATACTTTTTTTTTTCCTCTAAAGAAAGATGAATTTAGAATAATTTTAAAAGACTTTTGATAAATATGAAAATATTTTACATTAAGATAAAAATGAAATATTTTAAAAAATTACATTCTTCCCCCAAAAAAAATTAATGATATATTTATATTTTAATTATTAATGAATGTATAACTTGATAATTAATTTTGAACATGATACAAAAAAAATAATTAAAACACGATAAAAATATGATAAAATATAAAAAATAATATGAATACAATACAAATATACGAACATATTAAAATTTATATAATATGAACTATTAATTTTTAAAATTATATAAATATAATATTTTAAATATAATTATAAATGCTTGAATTCTCGGATTTATTTGACGTGTGATCCGGAAGGATTTGATGCGGTGACATAAAACCGTGGAATTCTTAAAAAGTTATTCTTTTATGATTATCCTTTTGGAAAAAATATATATATATATAGATATATATTATGCTTCAAATGCATGCGAAAAAAAATAGTTTCTTTAAATTTTAATAGTAAATATAGTAATAATTATTTTTAAAAGTAAGAAAGAGAGAAAGGTGGAGAACACGTGGCAAATAGTAGTGGGGTATCTGAGTCACTTTCTACATGGTTAGTGTTAGTGATGTAAGCTTAAAGTTACATTATTATAGCTATTATTTTATAAAAAAAAAAAAATAAATAAAAATCTAGTAAAAAAGAAAAAGAATTTAAAAAGGGAATAATCATGATCTTGAAATTAGGCAGAACATACACAACATGGTGTCTAAATGTTATGGAACAATAAAGATTATTTTAGTGGGTTTATTGATTGATTGCCATTGCCAATCTCCATTTTTTAACATGTAATAACTCAACAATGATTGTTCATAGATCGAGCGGGTCGGTTTGAATTAAACCAAGTTTGTAATAGAATTTTATAATTCGATTCAATTTATATCACTATTTAATTAATAATTTTTTTAAAAATTTTAATTATAAAATATTAATATAAAATATTTTAATATATTTCAAAAAATTAAAAAGATTTTCAAGTCAATTCAAGTCTGGACAAATAAATTTTTTGTTATTCAAACCTCGCTCGATCTGGCTAGTCATGGACAGTCAATGCATAATTTTCTTGATAAAATTTTCAATTGAGCGATATTTTATGTATTCTCTCTGTTTCATTTTGTTTTTTCATATTCTATATACTCAACTTTGATTCTTATTTTTTAAAATTTTAAAATATTTTATGAAAAATTTGAATGTTCAAATTTTTAAATCTTATTTTTAAAATTTTATACTTTTATTATTTTACTAAAAATAATTGTCAAAGTTAAATTTGTTTAAAAAAAAAAAAATTCAAACATAGACAATTATAATGAGAAGGAAGGAGTATGTTTTATTTTTGTTGTAGCATCTAAATTTTTTATGTGAAATATATCTTGATGACAAGTGAAAAGAGGTGATATATTCTTTGAATTTGATAGTAAAATCTCTTGTTTTTATATCATAAATATATATAATCTTTAGATTTAATATTTTCTAATATTTAATCAATTGTTCATATTTTAAGAGCTTATGCATAGATATATTTTCAAAACTTTTGAAAAGGAAATATTAATAAAAATAAAGTTAGTATGTATTTTTTAACTTGTTATCAATTTAGTTAAATCGTGTTTTTTGGTATAAAAAAAGTCACCGCTTAAGAATAGAGGAAGAGATTGTAAATTGCCCACATCTTAAAGGTGATTTTAACCAATTGGATTAAATCTAAATTCAGTTTAATTTAATAATATAAATTAATTAAAAAATTAAAGATTTTAGATTTTGCAAATGGAAGAAGATGGAGTAATAATGAAGCAAATCTTTTTTTTTTTTTTAATTTGAGGATTTTAATTCAAATGAAGATTGGAGAAGAAAGAGGGTAGGGAAAAAGACAAAGAACAAAGAGGGGCCAAAATTAAAGGGTGAAGAAAAGGTGTAGAGTTTGCATATAAGACGGGACCTTTTGCAATTGCATATTTATAGTTGAAACTGACTCGGAAACAATTTGCATATTTGCATGATTGAAGGGGTAAACTATCCGGATACGATACAAATATAATATATTTAATAAATACGAATATATTAATGTAATAAGTAAGACACAACACGTTTAAAACACGTACTATATTTATATTTAAAATGTTGACATATTTAATAATTTGTATTGTGTTTATATTTACACAACTGATACGAAAAAAAATACAAAACACGATAACTATATATTAATTGCCATCATATTTTGTATCTTTGTCTGAACTATTCACTTCATGCTCTCTTAGGCCTTAGCCCTTGTCCCTTGTCCCATACCCAACACAACTAGTTTGCTATCACTGTAGCAAAATACGGAGTATTTAATGAGACATCTCAATTTTATTTTACAAATTTGATCCGAACTCGTAAAATTTAATTGAAGTAAAAAAAACAAATAATAATAATCTGAATTCGTCAAATTTGAATTCAAAATCACTTGAACTAGAATAATGTGAAAATACAAACTTAAAACAATTTAAACTTAAATTAATTTGATTTGAAAGCTCAATAATTCAGATTTTTAATAGCTAGGTTTTTCTAAATTAATACTACTTTTGAGTTTTTTTTTTTTTAACAAATAACATAGAGATTTCCTTTGCCACTTGACTGATTGCAACTTAAATAGTAATAACTTGTAAAGGAGGTTGGAGTAACTTGGCTGTGGGGATTCCATCAATTTGCCTCTTCATGTTTAGATATGCTGCTAATGGCATTGGCAGATGGAAGTAGGAAAAGGCCATTAAATAGATATAGAAAGTTATATATAATAGGCAGCTTAAGAAGGATTTTCCATCAGAATTAGTATTAGACTTACTCATGGGCTGGATCGGGTTTGACCCAGAATTTTTTTTTCTTTGTCCAAAGCCCATTTCAGGTTCGGACCGATCCATAAACCTGTTTTACTATTTATAAATTATTAAAATATTAAAAAATTATTTTTATATTAATATTTATATAGTTATAATTAAGTTTAAAATATTTTTTATTTAATAAATAGTAATTCGGGTCGGGCCGAACCGAACCGAACCGACCCGAATTACAAAAAAAATTACCCAAACCTAGCTCAATTTGTGTCAGGCCTGTCGGACCGGGCAGACTACTCGACGCTTGAGCTAGTCTAATTAGTACTCCCATGGTTCCATTTTTTTGGATGTTTCAAAACTATATTTTTTTTTTCCATTTCTTTGAACACCTAATTCTCTTATTTTTACTATATTTCAAAATTATTTTTAATTATTTTTTTTTTTTTTACTTTTCAATATAAAAAATCATGATACATCAATTTTATATATATAAAAAAATAATATAAAATATATTAAAATCAAAGTTTTTTTTTCTTAAAATTCTGTGAAAGTCAAACAGGGACAAGCAACATGAAACAGAATGAGTATGAATTTTGAATTTTGAATGACTCCATTTTGAACACTTTCACTTCAATTTTTCTTAATTAATAGATTTGTAATCAAATATTTGAAGTGAAATTTTCATGATGTGAACAAGATAAGAAGTCTATTTTTCCACTTGCCATGTAATTTGTTATTAAAATTTTTAATTTTAATGTTCTCCACAAGATTTTATATGATATATGCTAAGTTCAATAGAAATGATAAAAGGACCTCTCTTGTAAGAAAAAAATTAATGTAAAAAAAAAAAAAAGAGAAATGATAATAGTTTAAATCCATTTTATCAATTTTTTAATTTTTTTTGATAAATTTGAAATCAATTGTCATTACAAGTAATTTTGGTGGTTTCGAAATTTCCTAATAAAACCGTGTCTTATATTTAAATTGTTAATTTCTCACTTACCAGGATGATAATTATTTTTAGGGATAGTATTTAAATAACCTCTTGAACTTTACTCAAAAATGAAAATAAATTTTCGATCTTTCATTGCATGAAATTAAAATTAAAAATTTTTATTTTATTGTAATTAGAGCCTTAAAATTATAAAATGTTCATTTTTTTTTTTTGTTAAAATCTTGTTAGTTGAATGATATAATTATAGAAAGTACTTAGATTTATTTGAATGAGTTGGATGACAAATATTTGAAGGAATGCTATTTTAAAAATTATAGCTGATGCACCCAAAAGAGTGTATCTTATTTAACTTTGCACTGAAAAGATCAATTGTAAGTATAATGATTAGCAAGGGTCGAGTCCTCAGGGATTGGGTTTTAATCTATGAGTTATTAGTTTATAACTTACGTTCAAAGAAAACAATAAAAGAAAAGGGGGTTTTCTTTAGAAAGATTACCTGAAAAAGTTTCACAATAAAATCTAACTAAACGACGAGATCTAAAATCACGTCGCCAAACAAGCATAAAACAAAGTTAATATACAGATAATATATTTATATAAATATAAACTTTACAATATAAATATAAATATATAGAAAATTAGGCGGTATAACCAGCCAATAAAAATAAATTAGGCGATATAACCAGCCAATAAAAATAAATATAGTTTTAAAAATAAGCAAACTAGAAAAGTAAGAAAACAAGTAACTAAGAAGAATCAAATATGAAAAATATGGTTAAGGTTTCATTCTCCACCACTAGACATCATTAAGAATCAATTTCATATCTATCATCATTAATTAGCTATCAAAGTTAACAACCGTAGATAACAACAAGCTCTGTTATCCCAATCTTTTCTTAGTTCGTCGTTAAATAGAACAAGCTCTCTATTTAATCTCTAACCATCAAACAACCTAGAATAAGCTCTCTAAGTTCAATTTAATGGCAGCTTTATGATGAGAAAGATAGGTTGATCTAAGCAACAAACACATAAGCTCGGATTGTTCAACTTAGGTTATGTTCCACTTTGCAATTATTGAAAACTTGACCATAATCATTAATCACAAATTGTCACTTATGAATAGGAAATCAAGACAATTACACGGATCAAGATTCCTAAACTAGCAATAGATAATTATCAAGATCTATCTAGTTGTACACCTAAACAAATCAAGACAACATCATGAACAATTCTTGTAGAAGAACATAAGCAACTTTGATAGAAAATTAATGATAGATAGAATCTGAAAATCAATCACAAAACATGTCTAGGGCTTTGAAATCACCCTTAACCAAATAGAAGTTTAGCCTAGCATAGGCATTATAAACATAAAATTAAATAGAATCTAAGAAGAAAATAAAAGAAAGAAAGAAGAAGAAGAAGAATATTAATTATCCAACCTCTTGCTCTTTCTAAAGAAAAAGAAAACTAGAGAAAAGAAAGAAGAAGAAAACTTAGAGAATTTTATTACAATGGCTAATATCCTACCTATCTGCAATATCTTACAATCATCCAAGGCCCTCTATTTATACACATTTTGGAGGGCTAAATGACAAGAGACAAGCTTTACAAATTTCAAAGGTAGGTATAATAGGTGGGTGCATTTTTCTAACAATTTTCGTCATATTGTATGACAATTTTGATCAGCCAACTTGATGGTCACTTTTGTCAATATTGGAGGCTTGATCTGATCACATGGTCTTCTAGAAAAATGTTCCCCTATCAGTTAGTGATATGGTCAAAATACCAAAACTGGTCAGCAGAGACGTCATTGCACATCAGCCAACTTGATGGTCGATTTCGCTAGGGAAAACGACTCCGTTTCAAGAAGTGTAAAACATGAAAAAGATAGATATGCCTCTTAACTTTGCACGGTTATAATTTCAGCCTTATTACTTCAGTGAAACTCCAGATATAGCTGATATGGAAAAAGGTGTCGGAACTGGAACTGAACTGGATTTGCCCTTAATTGTTGATTTAACCTAGTAATCTGAAATCACTCAAAGAAACTCGTGAAAAAACACCAAATTACATAAAAATATAAAAGATCATAAACACAATTAGACTAAGCAATAATAACTCGTATTTGACGCAAACCAATAATAAAACATAACTAAAATCTATATAATTATACGAGTTATCACACCCCCACACTTAGATTGTTGCTCGTCCCTAGCAACGACTCAATAAAAATAAAATAAGAAAATCTAATCTAATCCATTTTCGTAGGAAATCACGGTGGCACTTAGCATGTGACACAAGCCTTTAAACCCCTAGGTGTCCCTAGTGGACGAGTTTAGTCTCGTGAGGGTTTACTAGGACGATACCCACAAACATTGAAGACATAAGAAAAACTAAAAATAATAATTATAACTAATCCTTCCAATATAAATTAGAGATAATCATTGGACAAGTCTTAAAAACTAATCAATAGCTTAAAGAAATTCACAAAAAATCTTGCTTGAATGTAAATAGTTTGAGTTAAGCCAATATTAACATAACATATTTCAATCAAAATAGTGCATATTCAAACTTAATCTCAACTTCTCACATGGGATACTCTCTTGATTTTCACTCTTTAAAGTAGTGGTAAAGTGTTTACACTCAATCAATCTCATGAAAACACTTCTACCATATGCTTGCTTGTCCACCTATTCTCCACTATTTAGATCATACAACTTCATAAATCAAGAGGTCTTTATTCAAGGTTGTAATGGGGCCAAAGGGTTATAATGTGGTTAAAGAACAAAAGGATAAAGATATCACAAAGGTTCCAAAGAGTTCATAGAGTTTAGAGACATAATAGGATCATACAAATAAAACTTCTCAAAACTCTTATAAAGCACATAATAACATAGGTTAAATATTCATGTTGAGCCTTTGCATCATTCTAACCAACTTTGTAACATCTTTTTCTTTACTTTAACTAGAAGTTCAAGAGAAGATTTTTTTTTTTTTTTTTTTAATATGGGAATGTATTTGACAATGATCCCTTTCTTTTTCTCTTGACTTTTTCTTTTCTTTTCTTCCCCCACACTTATCTTTTGTTTCTAACCCAAATTTTTAACTAAAAATATCCCTTGTTTTTTTGCAATATGTCTCAAAATATATAATCCATCTTTAGAACAAGGGTAAGGATATAAGTATATTTAGGTTAGGTGTAAGTTGTGGTTACCAATAAAACAACATATTTAATGTAGGCTCAAATTGGCTCACTAGTGGGGATGTTCTCTTAGAACATTAATAATGGATGGCTGTTTGGCTCTGGTTATAATCCTAATGCCTCTATCATATTCATGTTGTCACATGTATCAATATAGTCTCAAACGGTTTAAAGCAAGTTCTAGAGAATCATGTAATCATAAGAGCACTCAAGAAAGAAATTAGATTGATTTGTATAATGCATCAATCATTATAGGCTCAAAAACTCACAAGGATAATTATACAAGTCAGATTAAGTCTAAACATGCTTTTTTCTCAATCAACATATCATATTAACATTGGCTCATAAAAAGATTGATATCAAGTTCAATTCTCATGAAAATCTTCTCACTAATAAATCTGTTTTAGACTTATGCAATTCATATCTCATCATAGTATTGAAAATGAACTAAAACACACTAAAAATAATAATAAAGACTCATAAAAAAAATAGTAGACAAAAATAAAAGAAATCCTAAATCATTCCCCCCACACTTAATTCTTACATTGTCCTCAATGTAAGTCTATTAACCCAAATGAAAGAATCATGTGTAAGAGAAAAGAACTAATAACATAAGAATAGGAACAACTAAGACTCAAAACAAAACAAACTCATGCAACCTAAATAATCCTAAAATACTAAACAAAAATTAACAAGTAAACATAAAAAGATTAAAATCAAACTGACAACGTATGTCTCAAGTCTCCCTTACTCAGACCTTGTTCAGAATGAATACTTTTAAATGGCTTAAAACACAATTTTTTTTTTTTTTTTTAAATTAGCAAAATATGTCCCTTACCCCCTACTAAAATATGGCATTGTCCCCAATGTCAAATTTTAAAGGTAGAATTTAGGAGATATTACCTGCAGAGGTTGCTAATCACTTATTATAACTGAGACACAACAAACAAAATGTTAGATAATGTCACAAAGACAAAGTGCAATCCACTCCTTGCTCGTCCATATCTCTTTTTCTTTTTCCGAGCGTTTGCGAAACAACCGTAGCAGATAAACACTCATAAGCTTGGAGCTTTTTGAGTAAATCTTCAATGGTTGTAGCATAAATTATGATTCTCCTTGCCTCTGAAAACATGAATCCATTATCCACAGCATTATCTAAATATGAAAGCAAATTACTAAAATAACCATTAATATTAAGCAAACCAATGGGTTTCTTTTTTGTGACCAAAGATGACCAAGAAGCCACGCAAGCTATTTCTTCCAATGTACCCAGACCTCCTGGTAAAGCAATGAATGCATCGGCAGAATGGTACATGATTGTCATCCGTTCAGGGATACTCCAGACTTGTATTTCCTTACCCAAGGTAGGTCCACAAAAATCTGTGAATAGTTTTGGCACGATTCCTAGAACTGGACTTCCTCCGGCGTGTGCTGCTGTAGCGACTGCTCCCATTAAACCCGTACTACCGCCTCCATAAATCAACTGGATCTTTTGTTGGGCAAGTATTACTCCAACTCTTATGGCTTCATCAGCGAATATGTTATTTTTCCCTGGATAAGCACCTCCAAAGACACAAATTTTTTTAATGCGCTGGGACGAAGTACTTTCCATTTTTTTTTTCGAGTGCCTGAAAGAGAATGAGTACATGGTGTAATATATAGAGGACTGAGTAGTGAATCAGACAAGAGTAATAATGTCGCCGAAAGTGTATCTGACCTGTCAGAAGAAAATGTTAACCTAACAAAAGATTTTTGCGTGATTTCAGGAAGAAAATCAAAAAGAGAAGAAAAAATCAACAGTAAAAGACAAATAAAAAAAAACGAGAATAATTACACAAATCGAACAACACGTAAATTAAACCAAAATAAAGTTATTGCAAATCAAACCAAAAGCTGAGAAGTCATTTATTGTAGTTGTGATTGTGGCTCACATCTTCCTCTGGTTTTACGTCCAGAAACGGCTTAAACGCCTTCTATGAGTCGAGGATATGCTTCCCATCCAGTTTTCTTACAAGCTGGCAAACAGGGTCTTTTAACATCAGATTCCCAAGATGTTGCCATTCCCTTTGGAATTGCGGCCATAAATCAAGAATTTCTCTTTGTACGTCTCCACTAGGATGCGTGATGCACCCAAAAGAGTGTATCTTATTTAACCTTGCACTAAAAAGATCAATTGTAAGTATAGTAGTTAGCAAGGGTCGAGTCCTCAGGGATTGGGTTTTAGTTTATAAGTTGATAGTTTAAAACTTAAATTCTAGAACAATAAAAGAAAAGGGGTTTTTGAAGCCAGATTTAAACTAAAGTAAATAATAAGAATAAGATGCAAGGCGGTATAACCAGCCAATAAAAATATATATACTAAGCAAGGCGGTATAACCAGCCAATAAAAATATATATACTAAATTAGGTGGTATAACCAGCCAATAAAAATAAAACAAAATTAATATACAAATTAGGCGGTATAACCAGCCAATAAAAATAAATATACTTTTAAAAATAAGCAAACTAGAAAAGTAAGAAAACAAGTAAGAAGAATCAAAAATGAAAAATATGGTTAAGGTTTCATTCTCCACCACTAGACATCATTAAGAATCAATTTCAGATCTATCAATATCAACCAACTATCAAAGTTAACAACCGTAGATAACAACAAGCTCTGTTACCCCAATCTTTCCTTAGTTTGTCGTTAAATAGAACAAGTTCTCTATTTAATCTCTAACCATTAAACAACCTAGAATAAGCTCTCTAAATTCAATTTAATGGCAGCTTTATGATGAGAAAGATAGGTTGATCTAAGCAACAAACACATAAGCTCGGATTGTTCAACTTAGGTTATGTTCCACTTTGCAATTATTGAAAACTTGACCATAATCATTAATCACAAATTGCCACTTATGAATAGGAAATCAAGACAATTACACGGATCAAGACTCCTAAACTAGCAATAGATAATTATCAAGATCTATCTAGTTGTACACCTAAATAAATCTAGACAACATCATGAACAATTCTTGTAGAAGAACATAAGCAACTTTGATAGAAAATTAATGATAGATAGAATCTGAAAATCAATCACAAAACATGTCTAGGGCTTTGAAATCACCCTTAACCAAATAGAAGTTTAGCCTAGCATAGGCATTATAAACATAAACATAAAATTAAAGAAAATCTAAGAAGAAAATAAAAGAAAGAAAGAAGAAGAGGAAGAATATTAATTATCCAACCTCTTGCTCTCTCTAAAGAAAAAGAAAACTAGAGAAAAGAAAGAAAACTAGAGAAAAGAAAGAAGAAGAAAACTTAGAGAATTTTATTAAAATGGCTAATATCCTACCTATGTACAATATGATCCTCTACAATCATCCAAGGCCCTCTATTTATACACATTTTGGAAGGCTAAATGACAAGAGACAAGCTTTACAAATTTCAAAGGTAGGTATAATAGGTGGGTGAATTTTTCTAACAATTTTCGTCATATTGTATGACAATTTTGATCAGCCAACTTGATGGTCGATTTCGTCAATGTTGGAGGCCTGATCTGATCACATGGTCTTCTAGAAAAAGGTTCCCCTATCAGTTACGGATCCATATCCGTTGGAATCAGCTCATTTGCTGATGTGGATAAGCAGATATGGGCAAAATACGAAAACATGTCAGCACAGACGTCATTGCACGTCAGCCAACTTGATGGTCGATTTCGTCAATATTAGAGGCCTGATCTGATCATATGGTCTTCTAGACAAAGGTTCCCGTATCAGTTACGGATCCATAGCCATTGGAATCAGCTCATTTTCTGATGTGGATAAGCAGATATGGGCAAAATACGAAAACAGGTCAGCACAGACGTCATTGCACATCAGCCAACTTGATGGTCGATTTCGCTAGGGAAAACGACTTCGTTTCAAGAAGTATAAAACATGAAAAAGATAGATATGCCTCTTAGCTTTGCACGGCTACAAATTTCAGCCTTATTGCTTCAGTGAAACTCCAGATATAGCTGATATGGCAAATTGTATCGGAACTGGAACTGAACTGGATTTGCCCTTAATTCTAGTAATCTGAAATCACTCAAAGAAACTTGTGAAAAACACCAAATTACATAAAAATATAAAAGATCATAAACACAATTAGACTAAACAATAATAACTCGTATTTGACACAAAATAATAATAAAACATAACTAAAAACTATATAATTATACGAGTTATCACACCCCCACACTTAGATTGTTGCTAGTCCCTAGCAACGACTCAATAAAAATAAAATAAGAAAATCTAATCTAATCCACTTTCGTAGTAAATCACGGTGGCACTTAGCATGTGACACAAGCCTTTAAACCCCTAGGTGTCCCTAGTGGACGAGTTTAGTCTCGTGAGGGTTTACTAGAACGATACCCACAAACATTGAAAAATTAAAATATAAATAAACTACATATAAATAAACTACATATACTAAAAATATTTACTCCTAATCCTTTCAATACAAATTAGAGACAATATTTGAACAAGTCTTATAAACTAATCAATAGCTTAAAAAAATTTCACAAAAAATCATGCTTGAATGTAAATTGTTTGAGTTAAGCCAATATTAGCATAACATATCTCAATCAAAATAGTGCATGTTCAAATTTAATCTCAACTTCTCACATGGGATACTCTCTTGATTTTCACTCTTTAAAGTAGTGGTAAAGTGTTTACACTCAATCAATCTCATGAAAACACTTCTACCATATGCTTGCTTGTCCACCTATTCTCCACTAAAAGATCATGCAACTTCATAAATCAAGAGGTCTTTAATCAAGGTTGTAATGGGGCCAAGGGGTTTGTAATGTGGTTGAAGAACAAAAGGATAAAGATATCACAAAGGTTCCAAAGAGTTCATAAAGTTTAGAGACATAAAAAGATTATACAAAGAAACTTCTCAAAACTCTTTACAAGTACATAGTCACCTAGGCCGGATATTCATGTTGGGCCTTTTCTTCATTCTAAACAACTTTGTAACATCTTTTTCTTTTTCCACAAATTCAAGAGATGATTCATTTTTTTTTATATAGGAATGTATTTGCCAGTATTCCATTTCTTTTTCTCTTGACTTTTCTTTTCTTTTCCCCCCACACTTATTTCTTGTTTCTAACCAAAAAATATCCCTTGTCTTTGCAACTTGTCTCAAATCATGCTAATTCATCTTTGGAACAAAGGTAAAGATATAAGTATATTTAGGTTAAGGACAAGTTATGGTTACCAAAGAGATAGCTTATTCAATGTAGGCTCAAATTGGTTCACTAAGGGTGTGTTCTCTTGGAACATCAATAAGGGATGGTTGTTTGGCCCTGGCTAAAAATCCTAATGCCTCTATCATATTCATGTTGTCACATGCATCAATATAGTCTCAAACGGTTTAAAGCAAGTTCTAGAGAATCATGTAATCATAAGAGCACTCAAGAAAGAAATTAGATTGATTTGTATAATGCATCAATCATTTTAGGCTCAAAAACTCACAAGAATGATTATACAAGTCAGATTAAGTCTAAACATGCTTCTTTCTCAATCAACATATCATATTAACATTGGCTCATAAAAAGGTTGACATCAAGCTCAATTCTCATGAAAATCTTCTCACTAATAAATATGTTTTAGACTTATGCAATTCAGATCTCATCATTGTATTAAAAAAGGAACTAAAACACACTAAAAAATAATAATAATAATAAAGACTCATAAAAATAGTAGACAAAAATAAAAGAAATCCTAAATCATTCCCCCCACACTTAATTCTTACATTGTCCTCAATGTAAGTCTATTAACCCAAATGAAAGAATCATGTGTAAGAGAAAAGAACTAATAACATAAGAATAGGAATAACTAGACTCAAAACAAAACAAACTCATGCAACCTAAATAATCCTAAAATACTAAACAAAAATTAACAAGTAAACGTAAAAAGATTAAAATCAAACTGACAAGGTATGTCTCAAGTCTCCCTTACTCAGACCTTGTTCAGAATGAATACTTCTAAATTGCTTAAAACACAACAAACTCTTTTTTTTTTTTGAAAAGAAGAAATCAAACTGACAAGGTATGTCTCAAGTCTCCCTTACTCAGACCTTGTTCAGAATGAATACTTCTAAATTGCTTAAAACACAACAAACTTTTTTTTTTTTTTTAAGAAGGTAAAATTTAGGAGATATTACCTGTAGAGGTTGCTAACCACTTATTATAACTGAGACACAACAAACAAAATGTTAGATAATGTCACAAAGACAAAGTGCAATCCACTCCTTGCTCGTCCATATCTCTTTTTCTTTTTCCGAGCGTTTGCGAAACAACCGTAGCAGATAAATACTCATAAGCTTGGAGCTTTTTGAGTAAATCTTCAATGGTTGTAGCAGAAATTATGGTTCTCCTTGCCTCTGAAAACATGAATCCATTATCCACAGCATTATCTAAATATGAAAGCAAATTACTAAAATAACCATTAATATTAAGCAAACCAATGGGTTTCTTATTTGTGACCAAAGATGACCAAGAAGCCACGCAAGATATTTCTTCCAATGTACCCAGACCTCCTGGTAAAGCAATGAATGCATCGGCAGAATGGTACATGATTGTTATCCGTTCAGGGATACTCCAGACTTGTATTTCCTTACCCAAGGTAGGTCCACAAAAATCTGTGAATAGTTTTGGCACGATTCCTAGAACTGGACTTCCTCCGGCGTGTGCTGCTGTAGCGACTGCTCCCATTAAACCCGTACTACCGCCTCCATAAATCAACTGGATCTTTTGTTTGGCAAGTATTACTCCAACTCTTATGGCTTCATCAGCGAATATGTTATTTTTCCCTGGATAAGCACCTCCAAAAACACAAATTTTTTTAATGCGTTGGGACGAAGTACTTTCCATTTTTTTTCTTTTTTTTTTTCTTTTTTTCGAGTGCCTGAAAGAGAATGAGTACATGGTGTAATATATAGAGGACTGAGTAGTGAATCAGACAAGAGTAATAATGTCGCCGAAAGTGTATCTGACCTGTCAGAAGAAAATGTTAACCTAACAAAAGATTTTTGCGTGATTTCAGGAAGAAAATCAAAAAGAGAAGAAAAATCAACCGTAAAAGTCAAGAGTAATAATGTCGCCGAAAGTGTATTTGACCTGTCAGAAGAAAATGTTAACCTAACAAAAGATTTTTGCGTGATTTCAGGAAGAAAATAAAAAAGAGAAGAAAAATCAACCGTAAAAGACAAAAAAAAAATGAGAATAATTACACAAATCGAATAACACGTAAATTAAACCGAAATAAAGTTATTGCAAATCAAACCAAAAGCTGAGAAGTCATTTATTGTAGTTGTGATTGTGGCTCACATCTTCCTCTGGTTTTACGTCCAGAAACGGCTTAAACGCCTTCTATGAGTCGAGGATATGCTTCCCATCCAGTTTTCTTACAAGCTGGCAAACAGGGTCTTTTAACATCAGATTCCCAAGATGTTGCCATTCCCTTTGGAATTGCGGCCATAAATCAAGAATTTCTCTTTGTTCGTCTCCACTAGGATGCGTCTCAAGAGAAAGTTGGATATTACCCAAATTCTCCTTACTCAGTCCATCCTTAATGAATTCAATTTTATCATCTCGATTAGAGGACGGAATCCCAATAGAACGACATTTACCGTTACACGTCCATCGTGCACATTTGTGGCAATTTGAACTCATGCGCTTTGCTCGTCGCTTCTTTGCAAAAGTGCTTCTACCTGTACCTGGTAAATGCAAAACAGGAAGATATTCATCTTCACGTACCTTGGCTTCAATTATCCAACGTATGTCTCCAGGAATCCCTTTGTGCATAAACATTCTTAATCTTTCAAATCGAACTTGGTAAAGCTTCAGTAAAATATTTCGAGGAAAAGGAGGAAATCGTTTCTGCAATCTTGTGAGAATATCATCCATCCTGAAAAAAAATGAAAAAAAAATGAAAGAGAAATTGAAAGAGAAATTTATATACAATATCAGTTTTGTGGGTAGCTGATGGAACCGATTTAAATAATCACGGAGTACCGTTATCCGCCATTTAACCGGGGTTAAAAAAAATTATATTTACATCTAGTGTTTTTCAAAACAAGGATCAGAAAGAAAAACAACATAAAAAGACTCAAAAACAAAACACTCTAAATAAAATCCTAAATTCTTCCCCCCACACATAATTCTTACATTGTCATTAATGTAATGCTATTATCCCCCAATGCAAGAATTATATGTAAGAGAAAAGAACTATTAAACAAAATAAACTTATGCAGCCTAAATGAACTTAAAAACAGTAAACACAATTAACAAAGAAACATAAGAAATAAAAATAAAAACAATAAAAATAATAAAAGAAAAAGGAAAAGAAAGAGAAAGCAAATCTGAATATGGAAGGTTGGCAATTTCATCTTTAATTGGGCTGCCTTCCCAATTAACACTTGAGTTAGTGTTTTGAATCTAACCAACACCCCTTCTTGGTTTTTTAGGCTTGTCAGGCTCATGCATGAAATTTCCCAAATTTATGCGTTTGAGAGGAAGCTTTCTTTGCACAACAGTGGATGCATTCTCCGTTACAAGTATTATTCCATCATCCTTGGTGGTGCATATCTCATCGAGGAATGGTGCATCTTTTGGTACTTGTTGAATGGCATCCACAAACAAACTGTTTAAGGTTTCCAGCGTGTCTTGTTCATGTTCATCCTCCTTGAACTTTGCGAATCTACTAGGAAAAGGTGGAGAAGAAACATTAGTAAAAATTAGAATCTCAAACGTTACCTCAGGTGCCGAAATACTCTTATTTGGATCATTGGCTTCATTATCCTCAAGAATATAATTCAACTCTAATTTTGTCTCATCCTCATCTTGTTCCTCATTCCTCAAGGTCACAATAGTAGTATTCTCCTTTGGGTTAATCATTGTTTGGGCAGGGAGTTCTTCAGATCTTTGTGCTACCCATCCCACCATACTACTAGTCAATTGGATCATTTGCTTTTCCAAACTCTGGATGCTTGCCCTTGTTTCCTGTTGAAATTGCAATGTATCAGTAACAAGAGAATAGACAAGATCTTCTAAAGAAGTACCTGAGTTTTGAGTCATATGTGGTGGTTGAAAAAGATCTGGTTCTTGGGACCATGATTGATTGAAGCTAGATGGATGAGTGTAATTGGCATAAGGATCTACTTCTTGGTAATTTTTCGAGTAGCCATAATTAGTATGATCCCACCATCCCTCATGGTAAGTGTTTGAGTAATGATCATACTGTTGGTCTTGGAACACTTGATGGCCTTGACATCCTCCCATGGCCAATTGTTGAACTGGGAAGGTGAGATTGGCTTGTTGATTCTCCATGTTCATGTATGCCACCAACTCTTCCAGTGTTAGATTGCTCAATTCCATCGTTGTTTTTTTTTTTTTTTTTTTTTTTTTTTTTTCAAAATTTGATCAGAAAAACCCGTATGTACAAGAAAATAAAACTCATTAGAACTGAAAATAAGAATAAACCAAGTAACAAATAAACTAAAGAAAACAATCCCCGGCAACGGCGCCAAAAATTTGATGCACCCAAAAGAGTGTATCTTATTTAACCTTGCACTAAAAAGATAAATTGTAAGTATAGTAGTTAGCAAGGGTCGAGTCCTCAGGGATTGGGTTTTAGTTTATAAGTTAATAGTTTAAAACTTAAATTCAATAACAATAAAAGAAAATGGATTTTTGAAGCCAGATTTAAACTAAAGTAAATAATAAGAATAAGATGCAAGGCGGTATAACCAGCCAATAAAAATATATATACTAAATTAGGCGGTATAACCAGCCAATAAAAATATATATACTAAATTAGGCGGTATAACCAGCCAATAAAAATAAAACAAAGTTAATATACAAATTAGGCGGTATAACCAGCCAATAAAAATAAATATAAAAAATAAGCAAACTAAAAGTAAGAAAACAAATAAGTAAGAAGAATCAAATATGAAAAATATGGTTAAGGTTTCATTCTCCACCACTAGACATCATTAAGAATCAATTTCAGATCTATCAATATCAACCAACTATCAAAGTTAACAACCGTAGATAACAACAAGCTCTGTTACCCCAATCTTTCCTTAGTTTGTCGTTAAATAGAACAAGCTCTCTATTTAATCTCTAACCATTAAACAACCTAGAATAAGCTCTCTAAATTCAATTTAATGGCAGCTTTATGATGAGAAAGATAGGTTGATCTAAGCAACAAACACATAAGCTCGGATTGTTCAACTTAGGTTATGTTCCACTTTGCAATTATTGAAAACTTGACCATAATCATTAATCACAAATTGCCACTTATGAATAGGAAATCAAGACAATTACACGGATCAAGACTCCTAAACTAGCAATAGATAATTATCAAGATCTATCTAGTTGTACACCTAAATAAATCTAGACAACATCATGAACAATTCTTGTAGAAGAACATAAGCAACTTTGATAGAAAATTAATGATAGATAGAATCTGAAAATCAATCACAAAACATGTCTAGGGCTTTGAAATCACCCTTAACCAAATAGAAGTTTAGCCTAGCATAGGCATTATAAACATAAACATAAAATTAAAGAAAATCTAAGAAGAAAATAAAAGAAAGAAAGAAGAAGAGGAAGAATATTAATTATCCAACCTCTTGCTCTCTCTAAAGAAAAAGAAAACTAGAGAAAAGAAAGAAAACTAGAGAAAAGAAAGAAGAAGAAAACTTAGAGAATTTTATTAAAATGGCTAATATCCTACCTATGTACAATATGATCCTCTACAATCATCCAAGGCCCTCTATTTATACACATTTTGGAAGGCTAAATGACAAGAGACAAGCTTTACAAATTTCAAAGGTAGGTATAATAGGTGGGTGAATTTTTCTAACAATTTTCGTCATATTGTATGACAATTTTGATCAGCCAACTTGATGGTCGATTTCGTCAATGTTGGAGGCCTGATCTGATCACATGGTCTTCTAGAAAAAGGTTCCCCTATCAGTTACGGATCCATATCCGTTGGAATCAGCTCATTTGCTGATGTGGATAAGCAGATATGGGCAAAATACGAAAACATGTCAGCACAGACGTCATTGCACATCAGCCAACTTGATGGTCGATTTCGTCAATATTAGAGGCCTGATCTGATCATATGGTCTTCTAGACAAAGGTTCCCGTATCAGTTACGGATCCATAGCCATTGGAATCAGCTCATTTTCTGATGTGGATAAGCAGATATGGGCAAAATACGAAAACAGGTCAGCACAGACGTCATTGCACATCAGCCAACTTGATGGTCGATTTCGCTAGGGAAAACGACTTCGTTTCAAGAAGTATAAAACATGAAAAAGATAGATATGCCTCTTAGCTTTGCACGGCTACAAATTTCAGCCTTATTGCTTCAGTGAAACTCCAGATATAGCTGATATGGCAAAATGTATCGGAACTGGAACTGAACTGGATTTGCCCTTAATTCTAGTAATCTGAAATCACTCAAAGAAACTTGTGAAAAACACCAAATTACATAAAAATATAAAAGATCATAAACACAATTAGACTAAACAATAATAACTCGTATTTGACACAAAACAATAATAAAACATAACTAAAAACTATATAATTATACGAGTTATCAAAAATTCTCTAAGTTTTCTTCTTCTTTCTTTTCTCTAGTTTTCTTTCTTTTCTCTAGTTTTCTTTTTCTTTAGAGAGAGCAAGAGGTTGGATAATTAATATTCTTCCTCTTCTTCTTTCTTTCTTTTATTTTCTTCTTAGATTTTCTTTAATTTTATGTTTATGTTTATAATGCCTATGCTAGGCTAAACTTCTATTTGGTTAAGGGTGATTTCAAAGCCCTAGACATGTTTTGTGATTGATTTTCAAATTCTATCTATCATTAATTTTCTATCAAAGTTGCTTATGTTCTTCTACAAGAATTGTTCATGATGTTGTCTTGATTTATTTAGGTGTACAACTAGATAGATCTTGATAATTATCTATTGCTAGTTTAGGAGTCTTGATCCGTGTAATTGTCTTGATTTCCTATTCATAAGTGGCAATTTGTGATTAATGATTATGGTCAAGTTTTCAATAATTGCAAAGTGGAACATAACCTAAGTTGAACAATCCGAGCTTATGTGTTTGTTGCTTAGATCAACCTATCTTTCTCATCATAAAGCTGCCATTAAATTGAACTTAGAGAGCTTATTCTAGGTTGTTTGATGGTTAGAGATTAAATAGAGAGCTTGTTCTATTTAACGACAAACTAAGGAAAGATTGGGATAACAGAGCTTGTTGTTATCTACGGTTGTTAACTTTGATAGTTGGTTGATATTGATAGATCTGAAATTGATTCTTAATGATGTCTAGTGGTGGAGAATGAAACCTTAACCATATTTTTCATATTTGATTCTTCTTACTTATTTGTTTTCTTACTTTTAGTTTGCTTATTTTTATATTTATTTTTATTGGCTGGTTATACCGCCTAATTTGTATATTAACTTTGTTTTATTTTTATTGGCTGGTTATACCGCCTAATTTAGTATATATATTTTTATTGGCTGGTTATACCGCCTAATTTAGTATATATATTTTTATTGGCTGGTTATACCGCCTTGCATCTTATTCTTATTATTTACTTTAGTTTAAATCTGGCTTCAAAAACCCCTTTTCTTTTATTGTTCTTGAATTTAAGTTTTAAACTATTAACTTATAAACTAAAACCCAATCCCTGAGGACTCGACCCTTGCTAACTACTATACTTACAATTTATCTTTTTAGTGCAAGGTTAAATAAGATACACTCTTTTGGGTGCATCAAATTTTTGGCGCCGTTGCCGGGGATTGTTTTCTTTAGTTTATTTGTTACTTGGTTTATTCTTATTTTCAGTTCTAATGAGTTTTATTTTCTTGTACATACGGGTTTTTCTGATCAAATTTTGAAAAAAAAAATAAATAAAAAAACAAAAACGATGGAATTGAGCAATCTAACACTTGAAGAGTTGGTGGCATACATGAACATGGAGAATCAACAAGCCAATCTCACCTTCCCAGTTCAACAATTGGCCATGGGAGGATGTCAAGGCCATCAAGTGTTCCAAGACCAACAGTATGATCATTACTCAAACACTTACCATGAGGGATGGTGGGATCATACTAATTATGGCTACTCGAAAAATTACCAAGAAGTAGATCCTTATGCCAATTACACTCATCCATCTAGCTTCAATCAATCATGGTCCCAAGAACCAGATCTTTTTCAACCACCACATATGACTCAAAACTCAGGTACTTCTTTAGAAGATCTTGTCTATTCTCTTGTTACTGATACATTGCAATTTCAACAGGAAACAAGGGCAAGCATCCAGAGTTTGGAAAAGCAAATGATCCAATTGACTAGTAGTATGGTGGGATGGGTAGCACAAAGATCTGAAGAACTCCCTGCCCAAACAATGATTAACCCAAAGGAGAATACTACTATTGTGACCTTGAGGAATGAGGAACAAGATGAGGATGAGACAAAATTAGAGATGAATTCTATTCTTGAGGATAATGAAGCCAATGATCCAAATAAGAGTATTTCGGCACCTGAGGTAACGTTTGAGATTCCAATTTTTACTAATGTTTCTTCTCCACCTTTTCCTAGTAGATTCGCAAAGTTCAAAGAGGATGAACATGAACAAGACACGCTGGAAATCTTAAACAGTTTGTTTGTGGATGTCATTCAACAAGTACCAAAAGATGCACCATTCCTCGATGAGATATGCACCACCAAGGATGATGGAATAATACTTGTAATGGAGAATGCATCCACTGTTGTGCAAAGAAAGCTTCCTCTCAAACGCATAAATTTGGGAAATTTCATGCATGAGCCTGACAAGCCTAAAAAGCCAAGAAGGGGTGTTGGTTAGATTCAAAACACTAACTCAAGTGTTAATTGGGAAGGCAGCCCAATTAAAGATGAAATTGCCAACCTTCCATATTCAGATTTGCTTTCTCTTTCTTTTCCTTTTTCTTTTATTATTTTTATTGTTTTTATTTTTATTTCTTATGTTTCTTTGTTAATTGTGTTTACTGTTTTTAAGTTCATTTAGGCTGCATAAGTTTCTTTTGTTTAATAGATCTTTTCTCTTACATATAATTCTTGCATTGGGGGATAATAGCATTACATTAATGACAATGTAAGAATTATGTGTGGGGGGAAGAATTTAGGATTTTATTTAGAGTGTTTTGTTTTTGAGTCTTTTTATGTTGTTTTTCTTTCTGATCCTTGTTTTGAAAAACACTAGATGTAAATATAATTTATTTTAACCCCGGTTAAATGGCGGATAACGGTACTCCGTGATTATTTAAATCGGTTCCATCAGCTACCCACAAAACTGATATTGTATATAAATTTCTCTTCCAATTTCTCTTTCATTTTTTTTCATTTTTTTTCAGGGTGGATGATATTCTCACAAGATTGCAGAAACGATTTCCTCCTTTTCCTCGAAATATTTTACTGAAGCTTTACCAAGTTCGACTTGAAAGATTAAGAATGCTTATGCAAAAAGGGATTCCTGACGACATACGTTGGATAATTGAAGCCAAGGTACGTGAAGATGAATATCTTCCTGTTTTGCATTTACCAGGTACAGGTAGAAGCACTTTTGCAAAGAAGCGACGAGCAAAGCGCATGAGTTCAAATTGCCACAAATGTGCACGATGGACGTGTAACGGTAAATGTCGTTCTATTGGGATTCCGTCCTCTAATCGAGATGATAAAATTGAATTCATTAAGGATGGACTGAGTAAGGAGAATTTGGGTAATATCCAACTTTCTCTTGAGACGCATCCTAGTGGAGACGTACAAAGAGAAATTCTTGATTTATGGCCGCAATTCCAAAGGGAATGGCAACATCTTGGGAATCTGATGTTAAAAGACCCTGTTTGCCAGCTTGTAAGAAAACTGGATGGGAAGCATATCCTCGACTCATAGAAGGCGTTTAAGCCGTTTCTGGACGTAAAACCAGAGGAAGATGTGAGCCACAATCACAACTACAATAAATGACTTCTCAGCTTTTGGTTTGATTTGCAATAACTTTATTTTGTTTTAATTTATGTGTTGTTCGATTTGTGTAATTATTCTCGTTTTTTTTATTTGTCTTTTACGGTTGATTTTTTCTTCTCTTTTTGATTTTCTTCCTGAAATCACGCAAAAATCTTTTGTTAGGTTAACATTTTCTTCTGACAGGTCAGATACACTTTCGGCGACATTATTACTCTTGTCTGATTCACTACTCAGTCCTCTATATATTACACCATGTACTCATTCTCTTTCAGGCACTCGAAAAAAAAAAATGGAAAGTACTTCATCCCAGCGCATTAAAAAAATTTGTGTCTTTGGAGGTGCTTATCCAGGGAAAAATAACATATTCGCTGATGAAGCCATAAGAGTTGGAGTAATACTTGCCCAACAAAAGATCCACTTGATTTATGGAGGCGGTAGTACGGGTTTAATGGGAGCAGTCGCTACAGCAGCACACCCGGAGGAAGTCCAGTTCTAGGAATCGTGCCAAAACTATTCACAAGTTTTTGTGGACCTACCGTGGGTAAGGAAATACAAGTCTGGAGTGTCCCTGAACGGATAACAATCATGTACCATTCTGCCGATGCATTCATTGCTTTACCAGGAGGTCTGGGTACATTGGAAGAAATAGCTTGCGTGGCTTCTTGGTCATCTTTGGTCACAAATAAGAAACCCATTGGTTTGCTTAATATTAATGGTTATTTTAGTAATTTGCTTTTATATTTAGATAATGCTGTGGATAATGGATTCATGTTTTCAGAGGCAAGGAGAACCATAATTTCTGCTACAACCATTGAAGATTTACTTAAAAAGCTCCAAGCTTATGAGTGTTTATCTGCAACGGTTGTTTCGCAAACGCTCGGAAAAAGAAAAAGAGATATGGACGAGCAAGGAGTGGATTGCACTTTGTCTTTGTGACATTATCTAACATTTTGCTTGTTGTGTCTCAGTTATAATAAGTGGTTAGCAACCTCTGCAGGTAATATCTCCTAAATTCTACCTTTAAAATTTGACATTGGGGACAATGTCATATTTTAGTAGGGGGTAAGGGACATATTTTGCTAATAAAAAAAAAATAAAAAAATAAAAAAATTTTTAAGAAGTATTCATTCTGAACAAGGTCTGAGTAAGGGAGACTTGAGACATACCTTGTCAGTTTGATTTCTTCTTTTCAAAAAAAAAAAAAAAAAAAAAAAAAAAAAAAAGAGTTTGTTGTGTTTTAAGCAATTTAGAAGTATTCATTCTGAACAAGGTCTGAGTAAGGGAGACTTGAGACATACCTTGTCAGTTTGATTTTAATCTTTTTATGTTTACTTGTTAATTTTTGTTTAGTATTTTAGGATTATTTAGGTTGCATGAGTTTGTTTTGTTTTGAGTCTTAGTTGTTCCTATTCTTATGTTATTAGTTCTTTTCTCTTACACATGATTCTTTCATTTGTGTTAATAGACTTACATTGAGGACAATGTAAGAATTAAGTGTGGGGGGAATGATTTAGGATTTCTTTTATTTTTGTCTACTATTTTTTTTTATGAGTCTTTATTATTATTATTATTTTTAGTGTGTTTTAGTTCCTTTTTAATACAATGATGAGATATGAATTGCATAGGTCTAAACTGGTTATTAGTGAGAAGATTTTCATGAGAATTGAGCTTGATATCATTTTTTTTTTATGAGCCAATGTTAATATGATATGTTGATTGAGAAAGAAGCATGTTTAGACTTAATCTGACTTGTATAATCATCCTTGTGAGTTTTTGAGCCTATAATGATTGATGCATTATACAAATCAATCTAATTTCTTTCTTGAGTGCTCTTATGATTACAGGATTCTCTAGAACTTGCTTTAAACCGTTTGAGACTATATTGATGCATGTGACAACATGAATATGATAGAGGCATTAGGATTTTTAGCCAGAGCCAAACAGCCATCCCTTATTGATGTTCCAAGAGAACACACCCTTAGTGAACCAATTTGAGCCTACATTGAATAAGCTATCTCTTTGGTAACCATAACTTGTCCCTAACCTAAATATACTTATATCTTTACCTTTGTTCCAAAGATGAATTAGCATGTTTTGAGACAAGTTGCAAAGACAAGGGATATTTTTAGTTAAAAATTTGGGTTAGAAACAAGAAATAAGTGTGGGGGGGAAAGAAAAGAAAAGTCAAAAAAAAAAAAAAAAAAAAAAAGAAATGGAATACTGGCAAATACATTCAAAAAAAAAAATATGAATCATCTCTTGAATTTTGGGAAAAAGAAAAAGATGTTACAAAGTTGTTCAGAATGAAGAAAAGGCCCAACACAAATATCCGGCCTAGGTGACTATGTACTTGTAAAGAGTTTTGAGAAGTTTCTTTGTATGATCTTTTTATGTCTCTAAACTTTATGAACTCTTTGGAACCTTTGTGATATCTTTATCCTTTTGTTCTTCAACCACATTACAAACCCCTTGGCCCCATTACAACCTTGATTAAAGACCTCTTGATTCATGAAGTTGTATGATCTAAATAGTGGAGAATAGGTGGACAAGCAAGAATATGGTAGAACTGTTTTCATGAGATTGATTGAGTGTAAACACTTCACCACTACTTTAAAGAGTGAAAATCATGAGGGTATCCCATGTGAGAAGTTGAGATTAAATTTGAACATGCAATATTTTGATTGAGATATGTTATGCTAATATTGGCTTAACTCAAACAATTTACATTCAAGCATGATTTTTTGTGAAATTCTTTAAGCTATTGATTAGTTTATAAGACTTGTTCAAATATTGTATCTAATTTGTATTGAAAGGATTAGGAGTAAATATTTTTAGTATATGCAGTTTATTTATATTTTAGTTTTTCAATGTTTGTGGGTATCGTTCTAGTAAACCCTCACGAGACTAAACTCGTCCACTAGGGACACCTAGGGGTTTAAAGGCTTGTGTCACATGCTAAGTGCCACCGTGATTTCCTACGAAAATGGATTAGATTAGATTTTCTTATTTTATTTTTATTGAGTCGTTGCTAGGGACTAGCAACAATCTAAGTGTGGGGGTGTGATAACTCGTATAATTATATAGTTTTTAGTTATGTTTTATTAATGTTTTGTGTCAAATACGAGTTATTATTGTTTAGTCTAATTGTGTTTATGATCTTTTATATTTTTATGTATTTTGGTGTTTTTCACAAGTTTCTTTGAGTGATTTCAGATTACTAGAATTAAGGGCAAATCCAGTTCAGTTTCAGTTCCGACACCTTTTGCCATATCAGCTATATCTAGAGTTTCACTGAAGCAATAAGGCTGAAATTTGTAGCCATGCAAAGCTAAGAGGCATATCTATCTTTTTCATGTTTTACACTTCTTAAAACGGAGTCGTTTTCCCTAGCGAAATCGACCATCAAATTGGCTGATGTGCAATGACATCTGTGCTGACATGTTTTCGTATTTTGCCCATATCTGCTTAACCACATCAGCAAATGAGCTGATTCCAACGGCTATGGTTCCGTAACTGATAGGGGAACCTTTTTCTAGAAGACCATGTGATCAGATCAGGCCTCCAATATTGACGAAATCGACCATCAAGTTGGCTGATCAAAATCGTCATATACCTACCTTTGAAATTTGTAAAGCTTGTCTCTTGTCATTTAGCCCTCCAAAATGTGTATAAATAGAGGGCCTTGGATGATTGTAAGGGATCATATTGTACATAGGTAGGATATTAGCCATTTTAATAAAATTCTCTAAGTTTTCTTCTTCTTTCTTTTCTCTAGTTTTCTTTCTTTTCTCTAGTTTTCTTTTTCTTTAGAGAGAGCAAGAGGTTGGATAATTAATATTCTTCCTCTTCTTCTTTCTTTCTTTTATTTTCTTCTTAGATTTTCTTTAATTTTATGTTTATGTTTATAATGCCTATGCTAGGCTAAACTTCTATTTGGTTAAGGGTGATTTCAAAGCCCTAGACATGTTTTGTGATTGATTTTCAAATTCTATCTATCATTAATTTTCTATCAAAGTTGCTTATGTTCTTCTACAAGAATTGTTCATGATGTTGTCTTGATTTATTTAGGTGTACAACTAGATAGATCTTGATAATTATCTATTGCTAGTTTAGGAGTCTTGATCCGTGTAATTGTCTTGATTTCCTATTCATAAGTGGCAATTTGTGATTAATGATTATGGTCAAGTTTTCAATAATTGCAAAGTGGAACATAACCTAAGTTGAACAATCCGAGCTTATGTGTTTGTTGCTTAGATCAACCTATCTTTCTCATCATAAAGCTGCCATTAAATTGAACTTAGAGAGCTTATTCTAGGTTGTTTGATGGTTAGAGATTAAATAGAGAGCTTGTTCTATTTAACGACAAACTAAGGAAAGATTGGGATAACAGAGCTTGTTGTTATCTACGGTTGTTAACTTTGATAGTTGGTTGATATTGATAGATCTGAAATTGATTCTTAATGATGTCTAGTGGTGGAGAATGAAACCTTAACCATATTTTTCATATTTGATTCTTCTTACTTATTTGTTTTCTTACTTTTAGTTTGCTTATTTTTATATTTATTTTTATTGGCTGGTTATACCGCCTAATTTGTATATTAACTTTGTTTTATTTTTATTGGCTGGTTATACCGCCTAATTTAGTATATATATTTTTATTGGCTGGTTATACCGCCTAATTTAGTATATATATTTTTATTGGCTGGTTATACCGCCTTGCATCTTATTCTTATTATTTACTTTAGTTTAAATCTGGCTTCAAAAACCCCTTTTCTTTTATTGTTCTTGAATTTAAGTTTTAAACTATTAACTTATAAACTAAAACCCAATCCCTGAGGACTCGACCCTTGCTAACTACTATACTTACAATTTATCTTTTTAGTGCAAGGTTAAATAAGATACACTCTTTTGGGTGCATCAATCCTACCTATGTACAATATGATCCCTTAAAATCATCCAAGGCCCTCTATTTATACACATTTTGGAGGGCTAAATGACAAGAGACAAGCTTTACAAATTTCAAAGGTAGGTATATGACGATTTTGATCAGCCAACTTGATGGTCGATTTCGTCAATATTGGAGGCCTGATCTGATCACATGGTCTTCTATAAAAAGGTTCCCCTATCCGTTACGGAACCATAGTCGTTGGAATCAGCTCATTTGCTGATGTGGTTAAGCAGATATGGGCAAAATACGAAAACATGTCAGCACAGACGTCATTGCACATCAGCCACCTTGATGGTCGATTTCTTCAATATTGGAGGCCTGATCTGATCACATGGTCTTCTAGACAAAGGTTCCCCTATCAGTTACGGAACCATAGCCGTTGGAATCAGCTCATTTGCTGATGTGGATAAGAAGATATGGGCATAATACGAAAACATGTCAGCACAGACGTCATTGCACATCAGCCAACTTGATGGTCGATTTCTCTAGGGAAAACGACTCCGTTTTAAGAAGTGTAAAACATGAAAAAGATAGATATGCCTCTTAGCTTTGCATGGATACAAATTTCAGCCTTATTGCTTCAGTGAAACTCGAGATATAGCTGATATGGCAAAAGGTGTCGGAACTGAAACTGAACTGGATTTGCCCTTAATTCTAGTAATCTGAAATCACTCAAAGAAACTTGTGAAAAACACCAAAATACATAAAAATATAAAAGATCATAAACACAATTAGACTAAACAATAATAACTCGTATTTGACACAAAACATTAATAAAACATAACTAAAAACTATATAATTATACGAGTTATCACACCCCCACACTTAGATTGTTGCTAGTCCCTAGCAACGACTCAATAAAAATAAAATAAGAAAATCTAATCTAATCCATTTTCGTAGGAAATCACGGTGGCACTTAGCATGTGACACAAGCCTTTAAACCCCTAGGTGTCCCTAGTGCACGAGTTTAGTCTCGTGAGGGTTTACTAGAACGATACCCACAAACATTGAAAAACTAAAATATAAATAAACTACATATACTAAAAATATTTACTCCTATTCCTTTCAATATAAATTAGAGACAATCTTTGAACAAGTCTTATAAACTAATCAATAGCTTAAAGAATTTCACAAAAAATCATGCTTGAATGTAAATTGTTTGAGTTAAGCCAATATTAACATAACATATTTCAATCAAAATAGTGCACATTCAAACTTAATCTCAACTTCTCACATGGGATACTCTCATGATTTTCACTCTTTAAAGTAGTGGTAAAGTGTTTACACTCAATCAATCTCATGAAAATAGTTCTACCATATGCTTGCTTGTCTACCTATTCTCCACTAAAAGATCATGCAACTTCATAAATCAAGAGGTCTTTAATCAAGGTTGTAATGGGGCCAAGAGGTAATAATGTGGTTAAAGAATAAAAAGGAAAAGATATCACAAACATTCCAAAGACTTCATAGAATTTAGAGACAAAATAAGATTTTGCAAATAAAACTTTCTCAATATTCTTTAGAAGTACATAATCACATAGGCTGAATATTTCATGTTGAGCCTTTACTTCATTCTAACCAACTTTCGAACATCTTTTTCTTTTCTTTAACTAGAAGTTCAAGAGATTATTCAAAAAAAATATTTTTTTTTTTTCACATGGGAATGTATTTGGCAATATTCCCTCTATTTTTCTCTTGACTTTTGCCTTTCTCCTCCCCCACACTTATCTTTTGTTCTAACCCAAATTTTCAAAAAATATCCCTTGTTTTTGCAATATGTCTCAAACATTCTAGTCCATCTTTAGAACAAGGGTAAAGATATAAATGTGTTTAGGCTAGGTGTAAGATGTGGTTACCAAATAAATAGCTTATTCAATGTAGGCTCAAATTGGTTCACTAGAGGGATGTTCTCTTGGAACATCAATAAGGGATGGCTGTTTGGCTCTGGTTATAATCCTAATGCCTCTATCATATTCATATTGTCACATGTATCAATATAGTCTCAAACGGTTTAAAGCAAGTTCTAGAGAATCATGTAATCATAAGAGCACTCAAGAAAGAAATTAGATTGATTTGTATAATGCATCAATCATTATAGGCTCAAAAACTCACAAGGATGATTATACAAGTCAGATTAAGTCTAAACATGCTTCTTTCTCAATCAACATATCATATTAACATTGGCTCATAAAACGATTGATATTAAGTTCAATTCTCATGAAAATCTTCTCACTAATAAATCTGTTTTAGACTTATGCAATTCATATCTCATCGTAGTATTGAAAAGGAACTAAAACACACTAAAAATAATAATAAAGACTCATAAAAAAAATAGTAGACAAAAATAAAAGAAATCCTAAATCATTCCCCCCACACTTAATTCTTACATTGTCCTCAATGTAAGTCTATTAACCCAAATGAAAGAATCATGTGTAAGAGAAAAGAACTAATAACATAAGAATAGGAACAACTAAGACTCAAAACAAAACAAACTCATGCAACCTAAATAATCCTAAAATACTAAACAAAAATTAACAAGTAAACATAAAAAATAAAAATAAAAACAATAAAAATAAAAATAAAAATAATAAAAGAAAAGAAAAAGGAAAAGGAAAAGAAAGAGAAAGCAAATCTGAATATGGAAGGTTGGCAATTTCTTCTTTAATTGGGTTGCCTTCCCAATTAACACTTGAGTTAGTGTTTTGAATCTAACCAACACCCTTTCTTGGCTTTTTAGGCTTGTCAGGCTCATACATGAAATTTCCCAAATTTATGCGTTTGAGAGGAAGCTTTCTTTGCACAACAGTGGATGCATTCTCCATTACAAGTATTATTCCATCATCCTTGGTGGTGCATATCTCATCGAGGAATGGTGCATCTTTTGGTACTTGTTGAATGACATCCACAAACAAACTGTTTAAGGTTTCCAGCGTGTCTTGTTCATGTTCATCCTCCTTGAACTTTGCGAATCTACTAGGAAAAGGTGGAGAAGAAACATTAGTAAAAATTGGAATCTCAAACGTTACCTCAGGTGCCGAAATACTCTTATTTGTATTTGTGGCTTCATTATCCTCAAGAATAGAATCCATTTCTAATTTTGTCGCATCCTCATCTTGTTCCTCATTTTTCAAGGTCACAATAGTAGCATTCTCCTTTGGGTTAATCATTGTTTGGGCAGAGAGTTCTTCAGATCTTTGTGCTACCCATACCACCATACTACTAGCCAATAGGCTCATTTGCCTTTCCAAACTCCGGATGCTTGCCCTTGTTTCCTGTTGAAATTGCAAAGTATTAGTAACAAGAGAATCGACAAGATCTTCTAAAGAAGTACCTGAGTTTTGAGTCATATGTGGTGGTTGAAGAAGATCTGGTTCTTGAGACCATGATTGATTGAAGTTAGATGGATGAGTGTAATTGGCATAAGGATCTACTTCTTGGTAATTTTCTGAGTAGCCATAATTAGTATGATCCCACCATCCCTCATGGTAAGTGTTTGAGTAATGATCATACAGTTGATCTTGGAACACTTGATGGCCTTGACATCCTCCCATGGCCAATTGTTGAACTGGGTAGGTGAGATTGGCTTGTTGATTTTCCATGTTCATGTATGCCACCAACTCTTCAAGTGTTAGATTGCTCAATTCCATCGTTTTTTTTTTTTTTTTTTTTCAAAATTTGATAAGAAAAACTTGTATGTACAAGAAAAATAAAATTAATTACAACTGAAAATAAGAATAAACCAAGTAACAAATAAACTAAAGAAAACAATCCCCGGCAACGGCGCCAAAAATTTGATGCACCCAAAAGAGTGTATCTTATTTAACCTTGCACTAAAAAGATCAATTGTAAGTATAGTAGTTAGCAAGGGTCGAGTCCTCAGGGATTGGGTTTTAGTTTATAAGTTGATAGTTTAAAACTTAAATTCTAGAACAATAAAAGAAAAGGGGTTTTTGAAGCCAGATTTAAACTAAAGTAAATAATAAGAATAAGATGCAAGGCGGTATAACCAGCCAATAAAAATATATATACTAAGCAAGGCGGTATAACCAGCCAATAAAAATATATATACTAAATTAGGTGGTATAACCAGCCAATAAAAATAAAACAAAATTAATATACAAATTAGGCGGTATAACCAGCCAATAAAAATAAATATACTTTTAAAAATAAGCAAACTAGAAAAGTAAGAAAACAAGTAAGAAGAATCAAAAATGAAAAATATGGTTAAGGTTTCATTCTCCACCACTAGACATCATTAAGAATCAATTTCAGATCTATCAATATCAACCAACTATCAAAGTTAACAACCGTAGATAACAACAAGCTCTGTTATCCCAATCTTTCCTTAGTTTGTCGTTAAATAGAACAAGCTCTCTATTTAATCTCTAACCATCAAACAACCTAGAATAAGCTCTCTAGATTCAATTTAATGGCAGCTTTATGATGAGAAAGATAGGTTGATCTAAGCAACAAACACATAAGCTCGGATTGTTCAACTTAGGTTATGTTCCACTTTGCAATTATTGAAAACTTGACCATAATCATTAATCACAAATTGCCACTTATGAATAGGAAATCAAGACAATTACACGGATCAAGACTCCTAAACTAGCAATAGATAATTATCAAGATCTATCTAGTTGTACACCTAAATAAATCTAGACAACATCATGAACAATTCTTGTAGAAGAACATAAGCAACTTTGATAGAAAATTAATGATAGATAGAATCTGAAAATCAATCACAAAACATGTCTAGGGCTTTGAAATCACCCTTAACCAAATAGAAGTTTAGCCTAGCATAGGCATTATAAACATAAACATAAAATTAAAGAAAATCTAAGAAGAAAATAAAAGAAAGAAAGAAGAAGAGGAAGAATATTAATTATCCAACCTCTTGCTCTCTCTAAAGAAAAAGAAAACTAGAGAAAAGAAAGAAAACTAGAGAAAAGAAAGAAGAAGAAAACTTAGAGAATTTTATTAAAATGGCTAATATCCTACCTATGTACAATATGATCCCTTAAAATCATCCAAGGCCCTCTATTTATACACATTTTGGAGGGCTAAATGACAAGAGACAAGCTTTACAAATTTCAAAGGTAGGTATATGACGATTTTGATCAGCCAACTTGATGGTCGATTTCGTCAATATTGGAGGCCTGATCTGATCACATGGTCTTCTAGAAAAAGGTTCCCCTATCCGTTACGGAACCATAGTCGTTGGAATCAGCTCATTTGCTGATGTGGTTAAGCAGATATGGGCAAAATACGAAAACATGTCAGCACAGACGTCATTGCACATCAGCCACCTTGATGGTCGATTTCTTCAATATTGGAGGCCTGATCTGATCACATGGTCTTCTAGACAAAGGTTCCCCTATCAGTTACGGAACCATAGCCGTTGGAATCAGCTCATTTGCTGATGTGGATAAGAAGATATGGGCATAATACGAAAACATGTCAGCACAGACGTCATTGCACATCAGCCAACTTGATGGTCGATTTCTCTAGGGAAAACGACTCCGTTTTAAGAAGTGTAAAACATGAAAAAGATAGATATGCCTCTTAGCTTTGCATGGATACAAATTTCAGCCTTATTGCTTCAGTGAAACTCGAGATATAGCTGATATGGCAAAAGGTGTCGGAACTGAAACTGAACTGGATTTGCCCTTAATTCTAGTAATCTGAAATCACTCAAAGAAACTTGTGAAAAACACCAAAATACATAAAAATATAAAAGATCATAAACACAATTAGACTAAACAATAATAACTCGTATTTGACACAAAACATTAATAAAACATAACTAAAAACTATATAATTATACGAGTTATCAATGCGTCTCAAGAGAAAGTTGGATATTACCCAAATTCTCCTTACTCAGTCCATCCTTAATGAATTCAATTTTATCATCTCGATTAGAGGACGGAATCCCAATAGAACGACATTTACCGTTACACGTCCATCGTGCACATTTGTGGCAGTTTGAACTCATGCGCTTTGCTCGTCGCTTCATTGCAAAAGTGCTTCTACCTGTACCTGGTAAATGCAAAACAGGAAGATATTCATCTTCACGTACCTTGGCTTCAATTATCCAACGTATGTCTCCAGGAATCCCTTTGTGCATAAGCATTCTTAATCTTTCAAATCGAACTTGGTAAAGCTTCAGTAAAATATTTCGAGGAAAAGGAGGAAATCGTTTCTGCAATCTTGTGAGAATATCATCCATCCTGAAAAAAAATGAAAAAAAATGAAAGAGAAATTGGAAGAGAAATTTATATACAATATCAGTTTTGTGGGTAGCTGATGGAACCAATTTAAATAATCACGGAGTACCGTTATCCGCCATTTAACCGGGGTAAAAAAAAATAAAAATTATATTTACATCTAGTTATTTTCAAAACAAGGATCAGAAAGAAAAACAACATAAAAAAAAAAAACTCAAAAACAAAACACTCTAAATAAAATCCTAAATTCTTCCCCCCACACATAATTTTTACATTGTCCTCAATGTAATGCTATTATCCCCCAATGCAAGAATTATATGTAAGAAAAAAGAACTATTAAACAAAAGAAAAGAAAAACAATAAAAAATAGAATGATGGAGAGTAAGGAATATGCAAATCTGATATAATAGATGCTCTCCATCCTTTTGGGTTGCCTCCCAAGAAGCGCTTGGTTTATTGTCCTCAGCCTGACTTAGACCCATGCCATTATTATTCAACATACTTTGGCTCAAAAAGTGGAAACTCCTCCACATCTTGTATTGGAAAGTTCTCATAGTAAGGCTTCAATCTATGACCATTCACTTTGAATGCCTTATCTGTTTTTGGGCTTTGGATTTCAACTGCACCATGAGTAAATACATTAGTAATAACAAAAGGTCCAACCCAACGAGAACGTAACTTACCTGATATAACTTAAGGCGTGAATGGAAGAGAAGAACTTTTTGTCCAACAACAAATTCCTTTCTTGATATCATCTTGTCATGGAATGCCTTAGTCTTTTCCTTGTAAATCCTAGAATTCTGATAGGCATCATTCCTTATCTCCTCTAATTCTTGTAGGTCAAGTTTTCTTTTCTTTCCTGTCTCATCCATCTCCATGTTGCATTGTTTGATAGCCCAATATGATTTATGTTCCAATTCAACCGGAAGATGACAAGGCTTACCATAAACAAGTCGATAAGGAGACATACCAATGGGTGTCTTATATGCTGTCCTATAAGCCCAAAGTGCATCATCAAGTCGTGAACTCCAATCCTTCCTATTTGGATTAACTGTCTTTTCAAGGATGGACTTAACTTCTCGGTTTGACACTTCAGCTTGCCCACTAGTTTGAGGATGATATGAGGTGGAGACCTTGTGTGTGATGTTATACTTCCTCAAAAGTGCTTCCATAGTCCTATTGCAAAAGTGAGTACCTCTATCGCTGATTATGGCCTTTGGCGTTCCAAACCTAGCAAAGATGTTAGTCTTGACAAAATCAGAAACAACTTTAGAGTCATTAGTCCTAGTGGATTTTGCTTCCACCCACTTTGAAACATAATCAACGGCAAGTAAAATATAAAGATTACCAAAAGAAGGAGGAAAAGGTCCCATGAAATCCATGCCCCATACATCAAAAATTTCAACAATAAGTATTGGAGTTTGAGGCATTTGATTTCTAGCACCTAAGTTACCTGTTCTTTGGCAACGATCACATGACTTGCAAAAGAGGTATGCATCTTTGAATATGGTAGACCAATAAAATCCAGAATCAAGAACTTTCATGGCTGTTCTTTTGGATCCAAAGTGTCCTCCACATGCATAAGAGTGACAAAAGGTGAGAATAGATTGAAATTCAGTTTCGAGTACACACCTTCTTATAATCTGATCGGAGCAATGCTTCCAAAGGTAAGGATCATCCCATATGTAGTATTTGGCATCACTCTTGATCTTATTTCTTTGAACTTGTGTCAACTCTTGTGGCAACTTCTTGGTAACTAAGTAATTAACAATATCAGCATACCAAGGAGTTGTTGTACTTATAAAAAGAAGTTTCTCATCCGGAAAGTTCTCATTCAAGGGTAGTGCATCCTCTTCATGAACTAAACGGCTAAGATGGTCCGCAACCAGGTTGTCACTACCTCTCTTATCTTTTATCTCCAAATCAAACTCTTGTAAGATAAGTATCCATCTAATCAACCTTGGTTTGGCCTCCTTTTTAGTAAGTACTTAAGGGCTGCATGGTCAGAATATACAATTACTTTAGTACCAATTAAATAAGATCGAAATTTTTCTAAAGCAAATACAACAGCCAAAAGTTCTTTTTCAGTAGTGGAATAGTTCAATTGAGCATCATTAAGAGTTCGGGAGGCATAATAAATGGCATGTGAGGCTTTGCCAACCCGTTGGCCCAAAACAGCTCCAATGGCATAGTCACTAGCATCACACATGATTTCAAAAGGTACATTCCAATCTGGTGGTTGGATGATAGGAGCTGATGTCAAGAGTCCCTTCAATGTTTCAAACGCCTCTTTGCATTTATCATCAAAGTGGAAAACCACATCTTTTTGTAGTAGCTTGCAAAGAGGTAATGTGATCTTTGAGAAGTCTTTGATAAATCTCCTATAGAAACCTGCATGTCCAAGAAAAGAACGAACCTCTCTCACATTTGTGGGAGGTGGTAAAGAATGCATAATATCTATTTTAGACTTATCAACCTCTATCCCTCTAGAAGAAATAACATGGCCCAAAACTATTCCTTGTTCTACCATAAAGTGACATTTTTCCCAATTCAAAACAAGGTTAGTTTCCATGCATCTTTCAAGTACAAGTGTAAGGTTCTCTAGACATCTATCAAAAGAATCACCATAGACACTAAAATCATCCATAAACACTTCTATGATGTTCTCTACATAATCTGAAAATATGCTAACCATACACCTTTGGAATGTAGCTGGTGCATTACAAAGACCAAATGGCATACGCCGGTATGCAAAAGTACCAAATGGACATGTGAATGTTGTTTTCTCTTGGTCCTCCGGAGCAATGGCTATCTGATTATAACCTGAAAAACCATCAAGAAAACAATAATGAGAATGGCCAGCTAACCTTTCAAGCATTTGATCAATAAAAGGTAAAGGAAAGTGGTCTTTGCGAGTTGTGGAATCAAGTTTACGATAATCAATACAAACTCGCCATCCTGTTTGAATCCTAGTAGGAACAAGTTCATTCTCATTATTTGTTACCACCGTTACACCTGATTTCTTTGGAACCACTTGGACTGGGCTCACCCATTTGCTATCCGAGATAGGATAGATCACTCCAACATCTAGGAGCTTCAGTATCTCCTTTTTCACAACCTCCATCATAGGAGGGTTCAATTTTCTTTGTGCTTCTCTTGTTGGTTTGGACCCTTCCTCTAACAAAATCCGGTGCATGCACATGGATGGGCTTATTCCCTTGATATCGGCAATTGTCCAACCAATTGCTGTTTTATGCTCTCTAAGCACCCGTATAAGTCGCTCTTCTTGCAAAGGTGTGAGCTCTTTGGCAATGATGATCGGTAGTGTGTCCTTTTTACCTAAGAACACATATTTCAAGTGGTTCGGTAGTGGTTTCAACTCTAAAGTTGGTGCCTGCAAAATGGAAGGTAGAAGTTTCTCATTAGATAAAGGCAAATCAATAAATGAAACATCAAACCTTGCATCTTTAGGTTGCAGCGAGTGTAAAGATTCTAGTGCCCCTTCCACCTGGTCACTCAAGGCTAGTTTAGCATTCCCCATTCCGAGATGGTTGCTAAGGACTATTTCTACACTATCTTCACCATCTAGCTCATAAGCTTGCTGCACTAGTGAGTCAATTATATCAATATTAAAAACAGAATGCACATCACTAGGATATCTCATGGCCTCAAAAATGTTAAAGCGAATTATTTCACCATCAAATTCCATAGTTAAAGTGCCATCATGTACATCTATTTTAGTTCTTGCTGTTTTCAAGAATGGTCTCCCTAATAGAATAGGTGTGGGATTAGAAGACATCTCATATTCCATCTCAATAACATAAAAGTCAGCGGGAAAAACCAATTCATTAACCTGTACAAGAACGTCTTCTACAACTCCTCTTGGATAAGTGTTAGAACGGTCAGCAAGTTGTATTATAACACCGGTTTCCTCTAATGGTCCTAGATTCAATGAAGCATAAATTGAATATGGCATGACATTAATAGATGCCCCTAGATCTAGCATAGCACGCTCAAACCTGGTGTTGCCTATCTTACAAGGAATGGTAAACATACCTGGATCCTTGCATTTAGGTGGGAGTTTCTTTTGAAGAACAGCTGACACATTCTCCCCCACACTTACCTTTTCATTCCATTTCAACTTCCGTTTAGATATGCACAACTCTTTTAGGAACTTGGCATATCTTGGCACTTGCTTGATAGCATCTAGTAAAGGAATGTTCACCTCTACTTTCCGAAAAGTTTCCAAAATTTCCTTCTCTTGCTCCTCCTTCTTGGACTTTGCTAACCTGCTAGGAAAAGGTGGAGGAGTTATATAAGAAGGAAATGATGGTTTAGGAATTAGCTTTTTTAGTGGCTCGTTGGGATGTGAAGAGGATGCCATGGTATTGTTCTCCCCTTGAGCACTATCATTTTGTGGTGTCTCTAGCTGTTTCCCACTTCTTAAAGTTATAGCATTGGCATTCTCTCTTGGATTCACTATGGTTTGGGAAGGTAATTTCCCAGAATCCCTTGCTTGCATTTGACTCATGGTTGTTGCCAATTGCCCTATTTGAGTCTCCAAATTTCGAATACTTGTCTTTGTTTCCTGTTGAAATTGAATTGTATTAGTAGAAAGAGCTTTAACAAGATCTTCAAGAGAAGTACCTGAATTTTGGGTGGGTGGTAGTTGTTGTCGGGTTTGGTATGGTTGTTGCACTCTTTGCTGAAAACCCGGTGGCCTGTGGTCAAATGGTGGAGGAATAGTTTGTGATTGGTTCCCTCCATAATTGAAGTTTGGATGATCCCTCCATCCTGGATTGTAAGTGTTTGAGTAGGGATCATATTTCCTTGATTGGTTCTGAAATCCACCCATGGCATTCACATGTTCATTGGTATCCTCTTGAAGTGTTGGACACATATCAGTTTGGTGCCCTATGTTTGAACATATGCCAGAAGCCTTTATTTGTTGTATTTTACCTACGGCCAATTGTTGAACAAGAGAAGTCAGTTTATCAAATTTTTGTTCAAGGGATGATATACTTACCTCATTAACTCTCTTGGGTTGTGGTGGTGGATCTTGTCTCATTGAGAACTGTTGAGAATTGGCTGCCATGTTGGAGATTAATGTTCTAGCAGCTCTGGGAGTCTTATCAACTAGAGCTCCCCCACTAGCGGCATCTATCATACTTCTCTCCATGGGCATGAGACCTTCATAGAAGTATTGGATGAGAAGTTGTTCACTTATTTGATGGTGTGGACATGATGCACAAAGTTTCTTGAACCTCTCCCAATATTCACATAAGGACTCTCCGTTGTATTGCCGAATCCCACATATCTCTTTCCTAATGTTGGCAGCCTTAGATGCTGGGAAATATCTTTCCAAGAATGCTTTCTTCAAATCATTCCATGTAGTGATGGTCCCGGATGGTAGATAGTAGAGCCATTCCTTTGCTGAATCAGCTAGAGAGAATGGGAAGGCTCTCAACTTAACTTGCTCTTCCGTGACCCCTGTTGGTCTCATGCTTGAGCAAACTACATGGAATTCCTTGAGGTGCTTATTTGGATCCTCTCCTGCAAAACCATGAAAAGTTGGGAGAAGATGAATTAAACCAGATTTTAATTCAAAAGCTACCTCAAGATTAGCATATTCAATGCATAATGGTTGTTGACCCAAGTCCGGAGCGGCTAGCTCCTTGAGAGTTCGGTTGTCAGCTGCTGTCATCTCTCATTGCTTCTCTTGGATGTTTTGGATCAACTCCTCGATTGGTTGTTGGTGAGAAGTTATAAATTCCCGAATTCTCCTAAGTCCTAAGTCTTCTTCGGGAGCTTGGAACATTCACTAATAAAAAAAATAAGAAAGTAAATAATTAGAACAGAAAATAAGAATAAACCAATAAACTAATAAACTAAAGAAAGCAATCCCCGGCAACGGCGCCAAAAATTTGATGCACCCAAAAGAGTGTATCTTATTTAACCTTGCACTGAAAAGATCAATTGTAAGTATAATGATTAGCAAGGGTCGAGTCCTCAGGGATTGGGTTTTAATCTATGAGTTATTAGTTTATAACTTACGTTCAAAGAAAACAATAAAAGAAAAGGGGGTTTTCTTTAGAAAGATTACCTGAAAAAGTTTCACAATAAAATCTAACTAAACGACGAGATCTAAAATCACGTCGCCAAACAAGCATAAAACAAAGTTAATATACAGATAATATATTTATATAAATATAAACTTTACAATATAAATATAAATATATAGAAAATTAGGCGGTATAACCAGCCAATAAAAATAAATTAGGCGGTATAACCAGCCAATAAAAATAAATATAGTTTTAAAAATAAGCAAACTAGAAAAGTAAGAAAACAAGTAAGTAAGAAGAATCAAATATGAAAAATATGGTTAAGGTTTCATTCTCCACCACTAGACATCATTAAGAATCAATTTCATATCTATCATCATTAATTAGCTATCAAAGTTAACAACCGTAGATAACAACAAGCTCTGTTATCCCAATCTTTCCTTAGTTCGTCGTTAAATAGAACAAGCTCTCTATTTAATCTCTAACCATCAAACAACCTAGAATAAGCTCTCTAAGTTCAATTTAATGGCAGCTTTATGATGAGAAAGATAGGTTGATCTAAGCAACAAACACATAAGCTCGGATTGTTCAACTTAGATTATGTTCCACTTTGCAATTATTGAAAACTTGACCATAATCATTAATCACAAATTGCCACTTATGAATAGGAAATCAAGACAATTACACGGATCAAGATTCCTAAACTAGCAATAGATAATTATCAAGATCTATCTAGTTGTACACCTAAACAAATCAAGACAACATCATGAACAATTCTTGTAGAAGAACATAAGCAACTTTGATAGAAAATTAATGATAGATAGAATCTGAAAATCAATTATAAAACATGTCTAGGGCTTTGAAATCACCCTTAACCAAATAGAAGTTTAGTCTAGCATAGGCATTATAAACATAAAATTAAATAGAATCTAAGAAGAAAATAAAAGAAAGAAAGAAGAAGAAGACTTAGAGAATTTTATTACAATGGCTAATATCCTACCAATCTACTATCTCTTACAATCATCCAAGGCCCTCTATTTATACACATTTTGGAGGGCTAAATGACAAGAGACAAGCTTTACAAATTTCAAAGGTAGGTATAATAGGTGGGTGCATTTTTCTAACAATTTTCGTCATATTGTATGACAATTTTGATCAGCCAACTTGATGGTCAATTTTGTCAATATTGGAGGCTTGATCTGATCACATAGTCTTCTAGAAAAATGTTCCCCTATCAGTTAGTAATCCATAGCCGTTGGAATCAGCTCATTTGCTGATGTGGATCAGAAGATATGGTCAAAATACCAAAACTAGTCAGCACAGACGTCATTGCACATCAGCCAACTTGATGGTCGATTTCGCTAGGGAAAACGACTCCGTTTCAAGAAGTGTAAAACATGAAAAAGATAGATATGCCTCTTAACTTTGCACGGTTAAAATTTCAGCCTTATTGCTTCAGTGAAACTCCAGATATAGCTGATATGGAAAAAGGTGCCGGAACTGGAACTGAACTGGATTTGCCCTTAATTGTTGATTTAACCTAGTAATCTGAAATCACTCAAAGAAACTCGTGAAAAAACACCAAATTACATAAAAATATAAAAGATCATAAACACAATTAGACTAAGCAATAATAACTCGTATTTGACGCAAACCAATAATAAAACATAACTAAAAACTATATAATTATACGAGTTATCAATAGCAATTTGATTTTATTTATCTATTTGCAAGATTTAATGTGTATAATTTCATGTTATAAAAATTAGAGAGTTTGTTTTCATTGTTGAGTAAATAATTTTAATTTACTATAAAAAATTAATTTACTTCTTCCTCATAAATCACATCTTATCCATTCTATGATTTGAACGGAATACTCCTAAACTAAAGTCTTTAAGAATTAAAGAGAATCCTATATATTGGCTGGAAAAAAAAGGGTTCAATTCGATTTAAGAGGTCTTTCTTAGGGGTTTTTTTATCACAATATAAATAAAAAAAAATATATATTTATCAAAATATCATTGTTTTGAGATTAATTCTCAAAATCAGCTCGTTTAAAATCAATTGAGAAATCACAATTTCCATGTAATTTTAAATTTTTTTCAATTATACCAAGGAAAATCGTCCGGTATATTTTTTTTTTCTAAATTTTTTTACTAAAATTTAAAATTGCAACGGTAACTTATCAAGTCATTATTATTTTTTTAATTTATTTTCAACGGTAACTCATTACTGCTCTTCTTCAAAAACAGAAATGCTAAGTAATGTTCAAGCTTGAATTGATTTCCTTATAAATTGCAGAATATTGCATTCATTTTATCATACATGTGGAAATATGGAAGCTATAGGACTATAATCTTATCAGTTCATCATATTTTAATTTCCGATTTATGAGCTAAATTTTCTTCCATCTCTTTTGCAGAGTATTGCGTCACTTCTGCAGCTATGAAGAGGAAGAGCTTGCAGAAGTTTGTTCTCCATCTATTAGTCTTGTCACATTCCTACTCAATTCCAGCACTGAAAAGAGTTTGTATTTGCTTACTGGAGCAAGGCTGGCTTACCAGAGAAAATGTGATAGATGTTCTTCAGTTAGCAAGGAATTGTGATGCACCTAGGCTTGCCTTCAATTGTGTTCTTATGGTTGTAAAGGATTTCAAACCTATATCTTCGACTGACGGGTGGAAAGCAATGAAGCATGCCAATCCTGCTCTAGAGCAAGAACTTGTAGAGTCTGTTGTATATAAATTTTGTAATGAGTTACCGTTGAAAATTTAAAAAAAAAAAATAATGAATTGATAAGTTACCGTTACAATTTAAAATTTTAGTAAAAAAATTTTTAAAAAAATAAAAAATACACCACCAGGGAAATCGCCTTGGCCATTTCCTTTGGTGTAATTGACAAAAAAAAAATCAAAAAACACTAAAAAAAATCATCATGGGGTGGCGATTTTCTTGGGTATATTTTGAATTTTTTTTTTTAAAAATACATCAAGGGAAATCGTCATCCCATGATGATTTTCATTAGTGTTTTTTGAATTTCTTTTCAAATTCATGCTGGAAAATCGCCATGGGATTTCCCAACTGATTTTAAAAGAGTAAATTTTGAGAATTAATCTCAAAACAAATGTATTTCAATAAATAATTTTTTTTTAGCTATATTGTGATAAAAAAAAAAAACCCTTTTCTTAGGTCTCTAGACTTTTTTTTTTCTTTTACAAGGGAGACGCGGTATGGAATTAGGTACGGACAATAATGGATAGTAAAAAATTGAATATTAATATTATATAATTTATTTTTTGTGAATTCGAATAATTTTTTGGATTTTAATATTAAATTTATTATCCCTAGTGGATTCAGATATGAACCCTTAGATATTTGTTATCCGAATCCGTTTTAGTTTTGATGCAAATTGTATCAGTTATCCAAATCCTCTTTATTTATATTGATAATGAATTCGGATATTCGAATCTGATATCCGTTTACATATTTAATTCTTGTTTAATTTTATATTTTTATCTTTTAAAAAAATGATTTAATAAATTCGCATATTTAGCAGATTTGGATATCCGACGGATTGCTATCTAAATCGAATGCAGATTCAGATTCGGATAATAATATTTGGATAATATACGAATAATAAACCGATTCGGATATTAGATAAATTAAGTGGATTTTAATTCGGATATTTTAAAAATTACAGATATTTAATCTGTTGTTATTCATAAAAATAGAACGAATAGATTACAAGTACTGAAATTTAAACCTTAAATATATCGAAAATCACTTTTGAAAGAGACTATATAAATCAACTAAACTGAATCCGGATTCAAATCTTGTGGTTACTTGAATGTACAAATTGCATTATTATATTCATGATTGAAATGATGAAGAAATGGACAATATTACTGTGTGGCAACTCGGGTAGATGTGTTGTTCTCCACAAGCTAAAAAATGATTAAAAAAAGAGTGGTTTGCTCTGCTCATTTTGATCCCAAAATTGAGAAGACAAAAGAAGGAAATTTGGGTCTATGTATTGTTTAACTAATTAGACTATTGTGGTAAAAGAGACAGAGATAGGTGGATCGCTTTATCAACAACATTGAAGGAGGCATTGGCTCTTAATGGTTTTTACACTGAGAAAAAAAATGTTGACATGATAGAACCCAACTCCCATGGGCAAGAGGAATTGGGGTGAAGAGATTTGTCCCACTACTTGTCCATATGTTGGAACATCCAAAGACAATTTAGAAAGAAAGAAAATTGAAAGTTGCTTTTGTTTTTGTTTTTGTTTTTTCCTTATTTTATTTTTTACTAATATTTGTTATCGCATGCGTTTGCATGTGAATACTCGTTATTTTATCTATTTTTGAATATATAGTTGTATATTTAAAAAAAATTAAATAAACTAATAAAGTGTATATTAACTAAAATTTGGTAAAATTTGTTTCATATGCAAATTATATCAAATTATTATAAAGTTTATTATTTTTAATATCAATGCAAAATTAATTATGAATATAAAAAATTTAACGTAAATTTAATTGTTTTTTATTCATATTAAATTAATTAATTAATTTACTTTTCAAGATTAGTAAAAATTTTAAACTTTTAAGATAAAACAGTTTTATATAAATTTTATTTTTTATTTATTATCAAATTAATCCATTTACGAAAGTATTTTAATAAAATTATTTTTTTTTCTTATAAATTAGATAAATCTTATTAATAATAATAAATTAGTAACATAATGAACAACAATGAATATTTTCGTCAGTTCAAAAGATTCTCCACATTCGTGCTTATATATTATAGATAATTTTTCAAAACAAAAAAGGAAAAGAAGTGTTTAGGGGATATCAAATTTAAACTTTCAAACCAACGTGAGTTGGTTTTATTGGTTGATTGCTCATTAACGTCTTGGCAAGTACCAAGGTTCGAGACTTACCAACAGTCCCACTTGGTGGGTGATTTGTAAGTACCATTGTTAGTCCTCTCTAAAACTTGTGACATGTCTTGATCCTGGACTAAGGTAGTCTCCCCTCACCTAAACTTTTTTTTTGTACCAAAAAAAAAATTTAAAATTTCAATCTGAAGTCGTATTTAGTTCAGTTGGTTCATACAATCACCCTTAAAAAAATGATACTTAATAAGTTTAGTATTCGAATTCCAACATCTATAGTTCTTTCTTTATCCCATATTATGACCTCCTTTGTATATAAAAAAAATAAAAATTTCAACCCAAATTCTCATTAATTAATTCTTCTAATTACTATAATTAGTAGCTGATAAATAATATAGTGACTAAAATTAGCTAGATTTTTACAACCAAAGTTTGATCTCTATTGGTTCTTCTCGGCTTTTAGAAAAGCTGACATTTAAGATTCAAATCTCTTCTTTCCTTTTAACTTTCTCACATGTATTTAAAACATCTTAATTAGTTTTTTTTTTTTATTTTTTTTTTTTTACTTTAGAAATGATTTCAAGCTTCTATAATGTATCAGTTAATTTTAAGACTGATTGATTCGCATTTTCTTCTGATTTGGTCTAGGCTATTTGGATTCGGGTGAATCTCGAATACGAGTATTTAATACAGGTATTTTAATTTTGTTCGATTTTTTTTTATATATTTGAAATATCATATATCCAAATTCAAATATGTGTCAGATCAGATATAAGTATCAAACACGAATACTTAAAAAAAATGAAGAATTTTTGGTTATATGATTTTCAATTTATATGGAAGTAATTAAAAATTCATAAGACATGAAAAAATTAAGTAAATCTTAATCCTTAAGCAGGTTATTAATTATTTAAAAATATATATAAGAAAGCATTGATCCACTTCCTTGCATATTCTCCTTTTTTTTTTTTTTTTTTTCTCTCTTTTTCCATACTACTTTCTTATCATGCACTTCAGACTCATAAAATAACTATATCTATGTCTCATTTATATTTCAATCCTTTTTGGTCAAAGCAAACCAACAAACATTGTCAAGAATTAAAGAAAGCACAAACTAAATTAAAGTGCCATAAAATTCAAGTTAATCTTGACCATATAAACCTTAATTAGCAAAAAAAAAAAAAAAATTCCATAAACCTTACAATCCGAATATTCATTTTGTATTCGTATTATTTTTTGTGTCATAATCATATTTAAAATATTATATATTTATATAAATTTTAACACATTTGTGTATTCGTGTTGTGTTCGTTTTATTTTTTCGTATTGTGTTTTAATTATTTTTTTGTGTCATGTCCAGAATTATCAAGTCTAAATTATTGCCAAGTGAATTTGACAATAAATATAAAAGAGAAAATAAAATAAAATAAAATAAAAATTCTATGAACTTTCTTCTTGAAAGAGATAGCTATGTCATGCAAGTAATAGTTTTTGTTCACTGTCCTACAGCTTCAACGGTTGTGCACGCTTGTATGTATGCCTTTATAAGCTTATAAACAATGGTTTTCTTTTTTTGTTTTCTTTTTCTTTTGCATGTCAAAGATCAACATCAAGAGAGATGTCGACGATTGAAAAGGTTGGAAATAAATTTAAAACTACAAATAGGAGTTAATTTAATTGTAAATTCAGATATGGGGATTTAAAAAAAAAAAAAAAGGCAGCTTGCATATACTTAAAGAACTAGATTTATACAAACAAGAAGTTACAAGAGAAAAATCCCCTCGACAAAAAGATGTGTTAATTTAACTGTATATTCAGAGTTAATTATCAAAAAAAAAAAAAAATTGTATATTCAGAGCAAATATGTTCATGGTCTGGGTCGAGATCGAATAGAAAATAATTTGCTTGTCCACATTCGATCTGAAAGCTTGTTTTGTTGTTTAAAATATATTAAAATATTATTTTTATTTTTATTTTTATATTAATATTTATATATTTTATAATTAAATTTAAATAAAAATATTTTATTATTTAAATTGTAATTCAGATGGATCGGGTCGGATTACCAAAAACCTATTTCAAGTTTGGTCCAAATTAAATCGAATTTGTTGGACCGAACAAGTAACTTAATGCGTTCTAATTCAAACATTGAAATTCTTATAAAGAAGCGTTGTTTGAGTAAAGCTATTCAAAAATTTATGTAAAAGCTAAAATGGGACTAAACACCCATTTAGCAACTTAATTAGGATTTTAAAATTTGGGGAGCCAAGAAAGAATCTTAAAAGTTTAAATAGATTTTTTTTTTTTTTTCATAAGTGGGACTAAACACCCACTTAATATCTTAATTAAAAAAATAAAAAATAAGAGCCCAATCATGCAAGGAAATAAAGAAAGTCTATTGCATTATTGCAAAGAAAGAATCTTTCCCTTCTAATGGTTATATGCTTATTTCCTCTCCAAAACTCAAGGAGCAATGGAGTTTCTTCATTTTTTTAATTGGAGCAAGAGGACTTTTTTTTTTTCTAGTTAAAGAAAGTAACACCCTTTTGATTAATAATATGTCTCTCCAAAACTTGGAATTACTATATATTTTCATACAAGAAAAATTAGCATTACCACTTTTCCAAACAATCTTTCAATGATTTTTTTTTTTTTTTACTAAGCCAAATAATTTATTAATCAATCAAAGGGTTATAAAACTAGCAACAAGTTAGCAAAACAAAGAATAAAGTTTTATGCATCAAAAGCTTTACGAACCCAGCTTAATCCAATCAGTTCATGCAATCACCTTTAAGATGTGGCATCTTATAGGTCTGAGATTCGAATCCCAACATTTGCAATCCCTTCCTTTATTTTTAAAATTACGGCCTCATCTGTAAAAAAAAAAAAAAAAAAATGCTTTGATGAAACCATCAAAAGAAAAATATAGACCAAACTCCAAAAAGAAAAAACTTACAACACCACTACCTAAACACACTTATACAATGTTAATTAATCTAATTGGTAATTAAGTATGTATATATTTCTAATATTGCTAATGCATGGCCGGTTAAAGAAAGCACTCAAGATATTTACTTTATCTCTCTTATAACATATAATGGTATCATATTTCTATTGCTAAGTGAATGGAAGTTGTACTCTTTACTTTTTCTAATAAAATTCTACTTTGTCGAGAAAAAAAAAGTTTTGGTAAAAAGCAAATAAAATTTAAAAAACTATTTCGTCCATCGTTAGTGAAATTTTTAAACTTCACAAACGGAATTAGAAGAGTGACACATATCCCTTAAGATATATTAAAAATTAAAAAATAAGTGAAAAATGTGACAAATTCTTAACCCACTTATAAAATTAAAAAATTTGACCAACAATGTATTAAAAACTAATTCATAAACTTTTAGGTGTCATGTTTACTTTTGTTTTTTAAATTGTTGGAATTTATATCTATGTTCAATTCAACCAAGCAAAATAGCTCTATTTCATTGGTTGATAATGAAAACCCTTTCAAAAGTAAGCAATCATGTTTCATTCTTTTCCATCATTTTGATGATTATTTAAGTTAAAAGTTCTTTGTCATAAGTCTAGGTAGCCTTTCCAATCCAACAAATTAAAAACCCTAATACACATTAGAGGTGCTCATGGGCCGGGTCGGGTTCGAATCGGGCTTAGGTATGGTATCAATACCATATATACTTGTCCAAGCCCTGCTCGGCCCGAAATATGAGCCTCAAATTCTGTCCAAACCCGTCCATATTTGTAAATAGGTAGTTCAAGCCCGTTTAAGCCCGCTTATATTATTTTTTTTCTAAAAAAAATTAAACAAATATTTTTTTATTATCTAATTTTTAATAATTTTATCTCTTTTTTTATTAAGTTCTAAAACATGGATAACTTAGCATATTTTTAAATGTTTACACTATAATATTATATATTTATTTATTTTTTATATATATGATATAAATTACATAATATATAAAATATAAAAATATTATATTAAATAAATAAAAAATGGTCCAGGCTCGAGCCAGGCTCAAGCCTTGATTGTTGGAGCCAAGGCCTGGCCCATTTTCTAAATAGGCATCATTTTTTTGCCCAAAATGGACCTCATTTTTTTTCCAAACCCATATTTTGGGTCTAATATTTTTTTCCAAACCCTCTAAAATATAGACGGACGTTCGGGTTTAAACGGATAACCCGGCTCTTGAGAAGATCTAGTACACATTCATGCATTTTTTTTTGTCTTGCAAAGATCCAAATTTACTAAAGGCTCTTTTATTTCCCACTTTTTTTCTTCCACTTAATATATAGTCTTTATTTTTTAAGGGAAAAGAATATTTAAAAAAAAAAAAAAGGGCTGAGGTGACATTTCTTTAAGCAAAGCAAAGCAAAGCACACTTGTTTCTCTCATTGCATACTTGACAAAGTTTAGATCAATTTTGTTGACCAAAAAGCCTTCAATTATTGAATCACATTTAAAAAAAAAAACGTTTTGGTCAAAGATCCATTTATCTTCTTCCAAATTGAATCTCCTTGAACCAATCATGCACTCTCCTGTACAGCTTTTTTTTCGGTATGATTTAATTTGGCTCATAGATTTATATATATCATGAGGATCAAAATAGCTAATGGCAAAGCATATACAAATAATTTAGATCTAATCATTTGTATATTTATAATATTTTTTTTTGTCATATCATATTTAAGGTATTATATAGATTTAATACGTTAATAATTTATGTTATATAGATTTTGATAGATTTGTATATTAATATGATGTTTTAATTTTTTTTTCGTAGCATATAATCATATCATATCTAAAATTATATTGTTGAGGGGAAAAACGATTTCACATCAACTAGTCAAGAATTAGACTATGGTTTTATAAAGTAAGGGCGACCCTTTCCCTATGAGACGCCTTTTCTCAAAAGACAAAACCGTGAAAACGGTCTTTAGACCTCCACCAATCCTTGCATCAACAATGGCGCCGTTTGTGGGAATCCGTTCTAGTTCCGTACCAGCTCTCCGTAAAAACATAGTCCACACCCTTGACTGGGGGCTAGTTTTGAGGAGGAAAACGATCCCACATCGACTAGTCAAGGATTGGACTGTGGCTTTATAAAGCAAGGACAACCCTTCCCCTATGATACGCAAAAGACAAAACCATGAGGACGGTCTTTAGACCTCCACAGAGAACAATACCTCATAACAGGCGCAGTCCAACAATCCTTATATCAACATATCTAATATAAAAGAAATGAAAGAAATGTATTTTCCTTTCCATCAAACATATTTTTTTTATTTTCTTGATCCAAAGAGAGTTAACAAACTGCGTTCATTTATCATATATATAATATAGCTAAGTCTTTTAATCATATAATTAAGCAATCAAATTCAGTTGCCAGCTTGGTAAGTACTGCTGATAAAGGTAGTAAGTAGATATGTTGTTGCCCGGATCGCGGCGAAAATTTTTGTTTTCTTACCAAACTCATTTCGAGTTAGGTTCAGGCCGGTTCGAAAGATCGTTTCACTTTTAATAAATATTAATATTTTATTTTTATTTTTATATTAATATATATTATAATTAAATTTAAATAAAATTATTTTTTATTTAATGAATAGTAATTCAGATCCGTTCGAGTCAAATTATAAAAATCCTTATCCAGATCGATTTCAATTCGGACTGAACCTGTTAAATCGAACAGATAGTCCGATCCTTAAACAGATCTAGTAGTAAGTTAAGTATTCAAAAGATTTATGAGGCTACACGATTGAAAATGAAAAGTGATCAAGTCTAGAAAAGTACTGGCTTTTTTTTTTTTTTTTTTTTTTTTTTTTTTTTTTCATTTTGTCAATACAACTAAAATAGGCACATTCCAAGATCATAATTAGCATGATCACTATTGCTTTTAATTTGATCCTTTTGCATCATTGTCATCAACAAGATTGAGAAAAAAAAATATCAATAGCACACTCAATTGCATGTATATTATTTAAAACTTACATTTTCAAATAGATCAAAGATTAAAATAATGGTATAGTTTCAATTTTTTCCGTTATTGATATCTATAGCAATTGGGATATAAATTATTAGTGATTTGTAACGATTAAACTAATGACCATAAATTACATGTATTTAAATTTGATTTACAACTTCTAAATAATTTATCTTTTATAAATAAAAGATCATAGAATGTCATAAACTATTTTAAAAATTATTAAAAAAGAATTTTTAGGATTATATTATAATTAGTATATTTTACAGTAAGTTGTACAAAAAAAAAAAAAAAAATCACGACCACAAAGATCAATTGATCACAATAACATCCGTTATATTCGTAATCACAATAAATGCGATGGGACCAAAAATATATTCGCGATCTCAATTTACATCCTGCTCTAAATTAGCTCTAATCAAACTTTTTCTTTAATATATTAGAAATTGTTAATGTACCTGACTTTGCGAAGAATTAAATCTTTAATTTTAGCTTTATAACCAATATTTATTATAAAATATATATAATTAATGCATATTTTTTAATTCAATTAAAATAATATATAAATGTAAATTTTTTTAAAATAATAATAAAATATTTTTTTAATTGATGTTTATTGACATCCAACTCATATTTTTAATAAATTAAGTACAAAATTAGACTAATCGATTGATCCTTGGTTAATGGATTATTTTTTTGGAAAAAAACATTCTTGGATTTGCTTAAATGTATCTTCATGTCTAAGATTGGACCTAGTTATATTCGAGCATGCTATAGTTTCTTCTAATTAACTATGCCGACTCCAAAATCGGATTGATTTTGTATAGAAGTTCTTATTTCATTCAAGAAAATTAAGAAAAATCAAAAATTGGATTTTTTTTTTAGATTAAAAAAATCAAAATTTTTTTTTTTCAGTTTTTGTTTCTTCAAAGTTTGAAATACTATTTACATCATTTTAGCTAAGTATTTTTGTATGTATAATCTGGCTTTTTTATTCAAAAAATATTATCTTATAACCAATATGCTTGATAATTTGTGACGTCAAATGTTAATTTCAAAAATAATTGTTGAAATTTAAATATAATAATTGGATATTTTTATCAGCTTAAGCTTTTTGAATAATTAGTCATTTCATTTAACATGATATCAGACCTCTCGATTTCGAATCTTAAAAATCATTTTTTTCCTTTAATATTTATTCACCCAATGTTTTGTTGTTTGTTCTAATCATTCTTCAGTTTGTACTTTTCTTTTAGATTTGGGTTCACATGCAAATCTATTAATCTTTCATCCGGCTTACACGTGAATGAACAAATTGAAACTTAAATATAATAATTGAATATTTTTATACCAACTTAAATTTTTCGGATAATCAATCACCCAATTTAACAATAATGATTTAGAATTAAACTTCCAATAACAATATATACTATATAGCAATTAAAACGTACACGCAGATTTTGTCATCTCAAAAAGAAAAAGAAAAATTGCTTAGCAGTTCTTCTTCTTACACCATTGGATAACCAAAGGCAAACAAAAATGTTACCAAATATCTTTTAAAAAATACAAAAATAACTTCTTGTGTAAACAAAAACATAGAAAGAGAAAATTATTTTAAAACCATCTTTTTTGTTACTTTAGAAAGTGTTAGCTAGATAGCATGCACTAATTAATTTTAGTATGGTTTTGGTGAACCTAACTGCATGATTAATTATCTCGTGGCATATGTCTCAATAATGAACCTAACTTAAGTTTTCATTATGCTAACATGATATTAAAGAGAAAGGGATATTGTCAACAGTCATGTAATTTTTTGATAGAGTGTTAAATTTTTAGTTTCAGTAATTAGAATTTTTTGACAATCTCAAATATCAAAAAAAAAAAAAAAAAGACGAGGAGATTCAAATTTTGAATCTTATGTTTTTTTTTTAAAAGGATAACAATGATTATGCCAGACGTAAATTGTGTTTTTTTATATGCATTAAAGAGAAGAGGAGATTGCCAAAAATTATATAATCTGTTGGTCGAGTGTTAAACTCTTAGTTTCAGTGATATTTAAAGAAAATAGGAGATTACCAACAATCATGTAGTTTGTTGGTAATATATATGCACTATGCCGACATGATATTTTTAAGAGAAGAGAAGATTGCCAATAATCATGTAATCTATTGGTAAAATGCTGAATTTTTAATTTCAATGATCAAAGTTTAAACCATGATAATTTCAAATATAAAAAATAAAGAAATTGAGGAGATTCTAACTTTGGACATTATATTTCTTTTAAGAGGATAAGACTATGCCAGACCTAAATTATTATTTTTTTTGGTAATATATATGCATTAAATTAAGCTTAAGAGGTTGATGATTTTTATTTTTGATACATATCTTGATGTTGATGATGTCATCTTGAAGGTGAAAATGATGCGGAAAACAGAATTTTACAAAAATTGATTTGTCCATATAACGTTTGAGACTAAATTTGGTAATCCGTGTATACCTATCGCGTTTTATGTTTTTTTATATCAATTGATCAGTAAAAAATTAAAAATGGATTCGACACAAATTATTAAACATGTTACAATTTTAAACACGAATGTAATACGTATATTAAATATATCGTGTTAATCATATTTAAATATATCTTATCGTATTTATTATTATACTTTCATGCTTATTGAACGTTTATATTCGTTTTGTGTTTTTTTAAAATTACTAAATCTATTTAAAATTTAAGAAAGAGCAATCTCGCAAATTAAGCCCAAAGAACTAATTCATGGGTTTAGTTTGGTGTAAAGCAAAACTCAAAACAACTTAGAAAGAAAGTTAGATGGGTCATTTTGCTGCATTGAATTGGATGGATCATTATATGGTTGGATTGGGTTTGGGTTAGAAAATATTCATTGCAAGTCGGTGGATCTAATATTGTCAAATTGGGCTTTCATAAGGAGCCATTTCAATCGTGCAATTATATAATGGCAACAAAATTATGTTGAGTACACCACTTTATTTATAAATGTGGATTTATAATATTTTGATAAATGCTATATGTCGATGTCCTTTGAGGGCGAGATGATTATTTTAATAGTCTGAGATCTTGTAGAGGAGGAGAAAGGTCAGAAGGAGTCAGAGTTTGATCTCCAGAACGTGTTCTAATACTTAAGTCAGTGTCTAGAACATGAGAATAGTGGAAGGCAGAGTAAAAGGAGAGAAGAGCGTTTAGAGTGTGTACCTTTGTTAGTCCCATATGGGCTATTTATACTTATTTGGGCGACCTAAGTGTGCCACGTGTCTTTTTCTGTCTGGGGTTTGGTGGTCAATGGTATGAGCCACCTCACCATACCAGTTGGAGTTCCCCGTGGTCTTTAAGATGCCATGTGATATGACTTCTGAGGAGTTAAAGAGCCGTTCACGTGTCCTCCAAGATTCTGGCCTGAGCTGTTGAGCCTGTTGGATTGGACCATGAGATTGGTGAATTTGGTTGGACCTAAGATTATAAAATTCAAAAATATAATTGGTTAATTATAATGTAATAATATTGTCGTAACGATTTTTTTCGACCGCTAGACGATTTTAAAAAACACAAGGAGTCGCCACCAATATTTTCTGTTTAGGTGTGATTGGCTACCGAAGAAAACTTATCTTCTTAATAAATCCTAAAATTAATTAAGATCTATTAAAAGGATAATTTTTGGTCTACGAAATCAAAAATCGGGTTCGGGAGTACAGTTATATGTGGGAAAGGATTAGCACCCCCCACAACGCTCGTTTAAGAAAACGGTATCAATTAATCACGTGTTATCCTTTGAGCCTTGCAAAAATGGTCTTAATTTTGACATTTAAAGATTATTCCCAAATTCTCTTTATCGCGAAATTTTTCTTATTTTTCTCAAAAAATAAATCACTTTATTTATTAGGAATAAAATGAAAATCTTTAATGTCGAAACATTCTTTCAAATTCCTCAACGTCTAGGCGGAATTTGGAATGAGTTCCTTCACTTGAGAATTCCCATAAAAATCCTTGAAATAAAATGATATTCCTTTGTAAGCAACAATTATTGGAGACCCTCCAACGTCTAGGCAGGGTATCATTATTTGTTTTTACTCAGAGTGTTATTTTATTTTTGTTTCGTAGGATCTTTTCAAAACTCTCGATTTTCTTTTTTATTATAAAATATTATATGAGACGAATAAACGGAATAAGGAGTAATAACAAATGGACATACATAGATGGATAAAAAATAACAATTTAAACAATGAATTATTGTAATTTTAGAAATAACAAATTTATTTGAGGGTAGGATAAGAACCTTCGGTGTGAAAGTTTTCCCAAACTCCCCATCGTTTAAGCGAAATTTGGAAAAGATCTCTACATTTGAAAATACTTATTATGATCCCTAGCAATAGCGTGTTACAGTTCTTTTATGTCCAAAATATACAACAATGTGGATGATGAATTAATTTAATTGTAAAATGGGATATTTTATTTTTTTTAAGGGCAGTACGAGAACCCTCGGTGTGAGAGGTTTCCCAAATTCCCCATCGTCTAAACGAAATTTGGAACAGATCTCTACACTTGAAAGTTCTTATCATAAGCAGATTATTATTATTCAAGGAAATTGCTAGGAAAAAAATCTAAGTGATTTATGTTGATTTGTGTTGCATAACATATATCGAGATGAACGAATAACATTACCATGATAACTAATGACAAATAGATAAGCGTGGATAAATAGATGACGGATTGACCAAAAAAATATTTTTTTATATTTATATTTATTTTCATTTTATATTTTTATATTTTTTATTCTTTTAGAAATAAAACACGAACCCTCGATGTATGTGAGAGCCTTCCCAAATTCCCCAACGTCTAGATGGAATTTGAAAAGGATCTCCACACTTGAAAGTCCTTATAATGAATCTTAAAATGAGCATATTCTTATTTTATAGAATTATCGAGATCCTTCCAACATCTAGGCAAGAATCCACGAATTGTTTTTGCTAAAAATGCCGTCTCGTATATTTTCTTAAAAAAATTTATGTTTGTTTTAGAATAAAATATATATATTTTTTAGAACCCTCGTCTAATCTTTTGACTATATAAAATGTATAGGACACAACAAATGCGTGAAGCGCATAATTAAAGGCCTAATCTTATTTAGTCCTTTTATCCCTTTAAATTTTTTTATATACATATATGATAACGAGAACTCTTATTGAAGGAATAATAATTAATTAATAATCGTTTTTTAGGTCTATGCAAGGCTATCAAAACATTTTTGTAAATGATTAAAAAAAATTTATTTAAAATTTTTCATAAAACTTAACTACATTGTTTTTATAAAATAAACATAATAATCATTTTTATCATCCATTTTTAGAGAGATGTTCACAAATAAACAAATATATATAGATATACGAACATATGATAACTTGAAAATCATATACAAATTATAAATAGACATAAAGAGAAATGGGTCAACATGGAAAAGATTATACCCCAATAGTGGTCCAAGTGCTAAAGCCCAATGCAGAAGGCCCACTGTGCATAGCCCAACAGATCAAGGCCAAGCCTTTGCCAATCGGTCGGGTTGGATCCAACGGGTGCGGGTCGGATTGGTGGTCTGCCTCCCCTTTTTTTCTTTTTTCTTCCCTTTCCCCAGATCCGAGCAAAACGATGTTGTTTCTGTAGTCAAAATCTCTTTTTCTTCACTTCTTCATTTTCATTTTCATTTTCACTTTCTCTCCCAAAATCCTCTCTCCCTCTTCAAACCAAACTCAAAAAACAACCTATGAACCCAAAATTCGGTGACTGTTGGTCGCTCAACCACCGTGCTCCAGCGTCGACCACCACTCGCCGACGGCCGATCATCACCAAAATTTACCTAAACATTCTCATTGGCATCCTCTTTCCATTTTTAGCATTGGTTTCTCCTAAAAATACCCAGAAAAGCCTAGATCTACAAGCCTAACCCACGACCTCGTCTCTCCATTTCGGGCGCCTCCACCATCCGATCTTCCTCCAAACGAAATCGAGCCTTCCTCATTGAAACTCCCTAAACACTATGCAATCGGGACCCAAAAAGAAACTTTGTTTGTTGTGTTGGCTGTTTTTTTTTTTTTTTTTTTTTTTTTTACAGGTTATTGTGGCTAATTTTTTTCTTTGGGTATGTGTTTGTTTTTGTTAAGTCTGCTCAGGGGTGAGAGCCGAGAGTGGGGGGGGTACCGAATTGTGAGTGGTCCTTACTGCTGGGATCCCCCCCATTTTTTAAGGATTAGGGTTCAAAACCCCAGGTTTGGGATTTGGACTCCCGAATTTGGGGATGGGAATGTTGCTTGTAAGCAACCAGTAGCGTAGGGGGAGAGGTTGTGCAGAGGGGCTCCTGTGGGCAGGGGCGGTAGTGGCAGCTATTGCCAGGCTAAGGTGGTGGTAGCTGGCTAGCGTGTGCAGGTGAGTTGAGGGGGAGGGGGTAGCCTGCTGGGCCACCAAGTAAGGGGAATGGCCTGCTGGCTGCTAGGCCAACAATTGGGTAATTGGTTCTTAAGGCCCATCCTGGCCAGATTGGCCTGTTGGGTTGGCAAATGGGTCTGCTAGGCCCAAAACTTGAGTGTGGGCAGGGCTTTTATCAGGCTTCAGCAAAAGGTTGGGCCTCCAGGCCCACAGAACTAAAAACTCAAATTACAATTTAAAATAAAATAACAAGATCCAATATAGACTCGAAAACCAAATTGACAAAACTAAACCCGATATGGGTAAAATTAACCAAAATTTGGATCAAACTCGAACAATCCAACGGTACCAAATCTAGATCAACGAGTGAGTGGACAATAACAAGAATTGTAAATAATAATCTAATGTTTCACTTGAATCGTTCTCGAAATTCTAATTTGAGACTCAACTCGGGATATGATCTGGACTTAACTCGAGTTTGACCCGAACTTAACTCGAGGTTTGATCCGGACAAAATTAGGTTGCTACAGCTGCCCCTCTTTGCACATTGCTGAGAATTAAGAATAGGATAAAGGCATAAGCAATAATTTTGTCCAGGATCATTTATCTAAACCAAATTCATTTTCTTCTTTTCTTCATTTTTTGATTTTTTTTTAATTTTTTTTCAATTTTTTTTTTATTTATTTTTGTCTTTGGTATTTTTTATTTATTTGACAACGTTGAACTTAAGTTTGAAAAAGAACCACCACATCTAGGTTTTACAACTTTAAAATTTGAAAAAGAAAGGTTTCACAGCTTTGAAAATTAAAACGATGTTCCTCTAATCAGAGGCTCCACAACTTTGAAAATTAAAACAATCTTCGAAATTTTTTGAAAATGAGTTTGACTCAACTCAGATCGCCATCTCACTTTCTGCCCCTAGCCTTCCGAAAGTGAAGACACATTCCGGATATCACCACCGGGTGCTTTGGATATCGCCACCGAAGACTTATCATAGCCAAATTTCGGATATCACCACCAAAAACTTCGGATATCACCATCGAAGACTTATCATAATTTAATTTCTAGATATCACCACCAGAAAGCTTCAGATATCGCTATCGAAGACTTATCATAACTGAATTTTTGGATATCACCACCAGAAGCTTCGGATATCACCACCGAAGACTTACCATAACTGAATTTCTGGATATCACCACCAAAAACCTTCGGATATCGCCACCAAAAACTTAAAGAAATCACTGAATTTCTAGATATCACCACCAAAAGCTTCGGATATCACCACCGAAGACTTACCATAACTGAATTTCTGGATATCACCACCAAAAAGCTTCGGATATCGCCACCGAAGACTTATCATAACTAAATTTCTAGATATCACACCAGAAAATTTCGGATATCGCCATCGAAGACTTAGCGAAATCATTGAATTTCTGGATATCGCCACCGAAAGTTTTGGATATCACCGAAGACTTATAACCAAATTTCGGATATCACCACTAAAGACTTATCATAACTGAATTTTCGAATATCGCCATCAGAAGTTTCGGATGTCAGCACCGAAGACTTGTCGAAACGAAATTTCTTATCAGATGCTTCGGATATCACCATCGAAGACTTTACCAAATCTTAAACATTCTTTATTTAAAAAAATTTCCAACTATTCTTCAACTTTGACAACTCTACCTAAACATTCAATCAATTCAAAAATCTTTTCCATATATTTTCCAAAACTTGAGAATTTTCTTACTTGAAAGTTTCCTACCTTTGAAATAATCCACTTTTCTTTAAACATGTCTTCCCTCATGCAATGAGTGCCATGTTTTTACAAATGCAATGACTTATGGGTGATGCAACATGTTCTTTTACTAATGCAAATGATGAAGATTCTCACTATATGGTGTAGTGCAATGCAAGTGCGCACTAAATGCTATGATTGATGCTATGATGCATACGCTTGCTGAATGATGCAAGTATCTCTCAAATATCCGACATTGGCTTATCCCAGGTTTATCTCGACCTTCCTATTTCGCTTTTATTTTCTCATTACAACACACCTTGAATGAGCAAGTGCTGAAATTAATCATCTTCCTTTCATCTCATGCATCTTGCCGATGACAGATTGATTTTTGTCGAATAGGAAGGGAATATACTTTTTCAAGTCTTCAGACAAATGTCTTGCTATCTGTTTGCCCCTAAAAGGAAACAGTTTCTCAATCCACCATCACTCCATTGATCCCATATTATCTTGTTAACTGATGCACCCAAAAGAGTGTATCTTATTTAACCTTGCACTAAAAAGATCAATTGTAAGTATAGTAGTTAGCAAGGGTCGAGTCCTCAGGGATTGGGTTTTAGTTTATAAGTTGATAGTTTAAAACTTAAATTCAAGAACAATAAAAGAAAAGGGGTTTTTGAAGCCAGATTTAAACTAAGTAAATAATAAGAATAAGATGCAAGGCGGTATAACCAGCCAATAAAAATATATATACTAAATTAGGCGGTATAACCAGCCAATAAAAATATATATACTAAATTAGGCGGTATAACCAGCCAATAAAAATAAAACAAAGTTAATATACAAATTAGGCGGTATAACCAGCCAATAAAAATAAATATAAAAAATAAGCAAAATAAAAGTAAGAAAACAAATAAGTAAGAAGAATCAAATATGAAAAATATGGTTAAGGTTTCATTCTCCACCACTAGACATCATTAAGAATCAATTTCAGATCTATCAATATCAACCAACTATCAAAGTTAACAACCGTAGATAACAACAAGCTCTGTTATCCCAATCTTTCCTTAGTTTGTCGTTAAATAGAATAAGCTCTCTATTTAATCTCTAACCATCAAACAACCTAGAATAAGCTCTCTAGATTCAATTTAATGGCAGCTTTATGATGAGAAAGATAGGTTGATCTAAGCAACAAACACATAAGCTCGGATTGTTCAACTTAGGTTATGTTCCACTTTGCAATTATTGAAAACTTGACCATAATCATTAATCACAAATTGCCACTTATGAATAGGAAATCAAGACAATTACACGGATCAAGACTCCTAAACTAGCAACAGATAATTATCAAGATCTATCTAGTTGTACACCTAAACAAATCAAGACAACATCATGAACAATTCTTGTAGAAGAACATAAGCAACTTTGATAGAAAATTAATGATAGATAGAATCTGAAAATCAATCACAAAACATGTCTAGGGCTTTGAAATCACCCTTAACCAAATAGAAGTTTAGCCTAGCATAGGCATTATAAACATAAAATTAAATAGAATCTAAGAAGAAAATAAAAGAAAGAAAGAAGAAGAAGAAGAATATTAATTATCCAACCTCTTGCTCTTTCTAAAGAAAAAGAAAACTAGAGAAAAGAAAGAAGAAGAAAACTTAGAGAATTTTGTTAAAATGGCTAATATCCTACCAATCTCCAATATGATCCCTTACAATCATCCAAGGCCCTCTATTTATACACATTTTGGAGGGCTAAATGACAAGAGACAAGCTTTACAAATTTCAAAGGTAGGTATATGACGATTTTGATCAGCCAACTTGATGGTCGATTTCGTCAATATTGGAGGCCTGATCTGATCACATGGTCTTCTAGAAAAAGGTTCCCCAATCAGTTACGAACCATAGCCGTTGGAATCAGCTCATTTTCTGATGTGGTTAAGCAGATATGGGCAAAATACGAAAACATGTCAGCACAGATGTCATTACACATCAGCCACCTTGATGGTCGATTTATTCAATATTGGAGGCCTGATCTGATCACATGGTCTTCTAGACAAAGGTTCCCCAATCAGTTACGGAACCATAGCCGTTGGAATCAGCTCATTTTCTGATGTGGTTAAGCAGATATGGGCAAAATACGAAAACATGTCAGCACAGATGTCATTACACATCAGCCACCTTGATGGTCGATTTATTCAATATTGGAGGCCTGATCTGATCACATGGTCTTCTAGACAAAGGTTCCCCTATCAGTTACGGAACCATAGCCGTTGGAATCAGCTCATTTTCTGATGTGGATAAGAAGATACGGGCATAATACGAAAACATGTCAGCACAGATGTCATTACACATCAGCCACCTTGATGGTCGATTTCGCTAGGGAAAACGACTCCTTTTTAAGAAGTGTAAAACATGAAAAAGATAGATATGCCTCTTAGCTTTGCATGGCTACAAATTTCAGCCTTATTGCTTCAGTGAAACTCGAGATATAGCTGATATGGCAAAAGGTGTCGGAACTGAAACTGAACTGGATTTGCCCTTAATTCTAGTAATCTGAAATCACTCAAAGAAACTTGTGAAAAACACCAAAATACATAAAAATATAAAAGATCATAAACACAATTAGACTAAACAATAATAACTCGTATTTGACACAAAACATTAATAAAACATAACTAAAAACTATATAATTATACGAGTTATCATTAACCTATGCAAAATCTCCCCTTGAGCTTGCGCCTGCGCTTGCAGCATTCCTTTTTCCCAAAACTTTTTCTCATCCCAATTCGATAAATCTATATAAACAAAATTTGTTCCAATATTTCTGTACCCTATGATTATGAGAACTCTTGCTTTTTATCAAAACATTGTATTTTTCCAAGAAATTAAAAATTTCGCACATTTTTAGAGAAAACCTTTCTTTGGTCAAGACTTTTTTGTCAAAAACTTATCATGATAATCTTAAAAAGTCTCTTCATTTTTTGCAATTCACCTTTCTCGTTGTCTTTCTCCAAAACTTCTATGTAGAAAAAACTTTTTGAACAAAATGTTGCTCCACAAAAATTATTTCCTATTATCAAAGTATGTTATTTTTTTAACAATCTTTTTGAAACAATCGTTTTCATAAAAAGATGTGACATTCGTGCTCTTGAAACTTAATGACCACTTGTTAGAAAGCTTTTGACACAATGGCAGTTTGGTTTTTAAATGACATGGCACCACAAAGTTTTGGTTCATTCAGGAAAGATTTTGCAATAAAAATTATGTCTCTATCATCTAGGCTTGCCAATCAAAACAAGAATTTTCTAGAAACATAGAATTCCTTGAGATTCAGACTTTATGAAATGATTCATTTTTTGAAGTATCAGCAAATTCGACACTCTTTTAGTCTCTAAATAATGGCAATTTGGACAAGCGTTAAGACTAGCCATGACAGGCTCAAGATTGGGTGGTCATTTTGGAAGGGAAGATTTTCAAAATCAGACTTCAAACTTTGAGCGGGGCGACATTCTAGAATCTCGAAAAATCTTGGATGTTTATTGGTTCTTCAAAATGACATCTCTTTTTTCACTGATTTGGCAACATCATAGGTGGCTTCCAAAAGTTTTATTTCAACCTGATCTGCCTTATTTCTTCTAAGCTTTCACCTTAGATCCTCACCTCTTTTATTTATTTATTATTTTTTTTTGTTCTTCCTTTTTTATTGATGATTCGATCATGCATCTAAGAATTCAAATCTTGCTCAAAATGTGTCAAACAACCCAAAATGTTTTGACAAAGAAAATCGAGACTGAGGTCTCGTTCAAGAAATAAGCTCTTCAATTCAAATGTCCATGTTTTAGGTACAATAAGGAGAATGAAGTCAAAAGATGTCAATAATGATGGTAAAGAGCTTACAAAATCTTAATCACAAGATGGAAGAGGACTTGGGAGTCAAAAAGATCAATTTCTAGTTGAAAAGCAATCAGGCAAATTTGACCTCCGGAGCTTGTTGCAAGGAAAACATGATGTTAGATTGATTATTTGAAGAAACTTCCTCTTGACATTTGAAGTTGACTTGGTTATCTTTCCAACGATATATTATGGGCCCAAATCGGATAAGAAATGGGCATCCAAATTGGTGCTAGAAGATCCCCCTAAAGACCCCTACGGCCAAAAAAACCCTAACCGCAAATCTGAAAAAAGAACAAGGCAAAAACGTGATTTTTCTACCTCCAGGCTTACTGATGGAGACTCAATTAAGAGTTGTAAACCCAAGTGCAGGTTATGTTCAAGTAATAAATTCTCGGGTGTCCGAGGTCGAACCACAGGGAAGCGTATTAGTAAGTATAAGTTTATAAATATATAAGAAAAAGAAAGTAAACAAGATATTAGGGAATCAACAACAAAACAAGATAAACAAGATATTAGAGAACAAAATAAACAAAATAACATAAAAGAAATTAAACAAGATATAAAAAACAATAAGAAAAGATGTTGAGGTTAGAGAATCCACTCTTGGTGTTATGCTAAGATTAATCTTGTTTTATTACACAATTGAAATTCACACATAAGGGAGGTTCCAATCGGAAGGTTTAGCAATTCAGTCCAAATTGTCCAACATCCATAGCATATGATATTATGTTCATTTGGTGTCCTCAAAACTCATAAAAAGAGTCCAAGCATTCCTTATGCCAAGGTATATGTCTACAACAAATCAAGGTTATGAAACCAAGCATTTACTGTGCCATTCTCATTGTCAATAATGAATCAAGATCCCTACTTTGCAAGTATGATTTTAAACCAAAAGAAAATATTATCTATACTAGTGTTTATAAATGATGATTCATTTTAGCTCATGTTTAAGAGACTAACCTTAGCATTTACCAAAAGCTTCACCTCATCACCTCAACAATATGATTAGCAACACATACTAGATATGAATAAAATGAAAAGAAATGTAAGAAGCATAAGAAAATAAAGAAAAAGAAAACTAGAGAAAGGAAAGAAGAAGAAAACTTAGAGAATTTTATTACAATGGCTAATGTCCTACCAATGTACCATCCTCCTCATTTTTGTACAATCATCCAAGGCCCTCTATTTATACACATTTTGGAGAGCTAAATGACAAGAGACAAGCTTTATCAATTTCAAAGGTAGGTATAATAGGTGGGTGCATTTTTCTAACAATTTTCGTCATATTAGTATGACAATTCTGATCAGCCAGCTTGATGGTTGATTTTGTCAATGTTGGATGCTTGATCTGATCAAATGGTCCTCTAGAAAAATATTCCCCTATCAGTTTGTGATCCATAGCCGTTGGAATCAGCTCATTTTCTCATGTGGATCAGACGATATGATCAAAATACAAAAACTGGTGAGAACAGACGGCATTGCACATCAGCCAACTTGATACCACATTTTGCTAGGGAAAACGACTCCGTTTCAAGAAGTGTAAAGCATGAAAAAGATAGATATGCCTCTTAACTTTGTACTGTAAAAATTTCAGCCTTAATGCTTCAGTGAAACTCCAGATATAGCTGATATGGCAAAAGGTGTCGGAACTGGAACTGAACTGGATTTGCAACTTGTGGAAAATTGTTCCTTTATGTTCTTGCTTTTCTTCCTTCTTTGTCCAATTGCCAATTTATTCACTCATATTACAGTTTAGCACTCCAATGTTTTGATTTCTTCAATTTAGTCCTTGGATTTACCCTTAATTCTTCATTTAACCTAGTAATCTGAAATCACTCAAAGAAACTCGTGAAAAACACCAAATTAAATAAAAATATAAAAGATCATAAACACAATTAGACTAAGCAATAATAACTCGTATTTGACTCAAAACAATAATAAAACATAACTAAAAACTATATAATTATACGAGTTATCACTCCCCCACACTTAGATTGTTGCTAGTCCCTAGCAACGACTCAATCCTAGAAAAAAAATAAACAGGAAAACAAGTTAAAGGGATCTCAAACAAACAAGCAAGATCAAGCGTAAGAATTGGCAAGACATCTAATTAAGTATCATTGGCATATTAAGTTCGAGTAAAGGGTCAATGAGATTAAAATTGAAGGCATTACCGTACGATTGAGGAACTTCCTTCTTGGCGAGACTTTAGCTAGCCATGGAGGACTAGGTGATGCACTAAAAAGAGTGTATCTTATTTAACCTTGCACTAAAAAGATAAATTGTAAGTATAGTAGTTAGCAAGGGTCGAGTCCTCAGGGATTGGGTTTTAGTTTATAAGTTAATAGTTTAAAACTTAAATTCAAGAACAATAAAAGAAAAGGGGTTTTTGAAGCCAGATTTAAACTAAAGTAAATAATAAGAATAAGATGCAAGGCGGTATAACCAGCCAATAAAAATATATATACTAAATTAGGCGGTATAACCAGCCAATAAAAATAAAACAAAGTTAATATACAAATTAGGCGGTATAACCAGCCAATAAAAATAAATATACTTTTAAAAATAAGCAAACTAGAAAAATAAGAAAACAAGTAAGTAAGAAGAATCAAATATGAAAAATATGGTTAAGGTTTCATTCTCCACCACTAGACATCATTAAGAATCAATTTCAGATCTATCAATATCAACCAACTATCAAAGTTAACAACCGTAGATAACAACAAGCTCTGTTATCCCAATCTTTCCTTAGTTTGTCGTTAAATAGAACAAGCTCTCTATTTAATCTCTAACCATTAAACAACCTAGAATAAGCTCTCTAAATTCAATTTAATGGCAGCTTTATGATGAGAAAGATAGGTTGATCTAAGCAACAAACACATAAGCTCGGATTGTTCAACTTAGGTTATGTTCCACTTTGCAATTATTGAAAACTTGACCATAATCATTAATCACAAATTGCCACTTATGAATAGGAAATCAAGACAATTACACGGATCAAGACTCCTAAACTAGCAATAGATAATTATCAAGATCTATCTAGTTGTACACCTAAAGAAATCAAGACAACATCATGAACAATTCTTGTAGAAGAACATAAGCAACTTTGATAGAAAATTAATGATAGATAGAATCTGAAAATCAATCACAAAACATGTCTAGGGCTTTGAAATCACCCTTAACCAAATAGAAGTTTAGCCTAGCATAGGCATTATAAACATAAAATTAAATAGAATCTAAGAAGAAAATAAAAGAAAGAAAGAAGAAGAAGAAGAATATTAATTATCCAACCTCTTGCTCTTTCTAAAGAAAAAGAAAACTAGAGAAAAGAAAGAAGAAGAAAACTTAGAGAATTTTATTACAATGGCTAATATCCTACCTATCTGCAATATCTTACAATCATCCAAGGCCCTCTATTTATACACATTTTGGAGGGCTAAATGACAAGAGACAAGCTTTACAAATTTCAAAGGTAGGTATAATAGGTGGGTGCATTTTTCTAACAATTTTTGTCATATTGTATGACAATTTTGATCAGCCAACTTGATGGTCACTTTTGTCAATATTGGAGGCTTGATCTGATCACATGGTCTTCTAGAAAAATGTTCCCCTATCAGTTAGTGATATGGTCAAAATACCAAAACTGGTCAGCACAGACGTCATTGCACATCAGCCAACTTGATGGTCGATTTCGCTAGGGAAAACAACTCCGTTTCAAGAAGTGTAAAACATGAAAAAGATAGATATGCCTCTTAACTTTGCACGGTTAAAATTTCAGCCTTATTACTTCAGAGAAACTCCAGATATAGCTGATATGGAAAAAGGTGTCGGAACTGGAACTGAACTGGATTTGCCCTTAATTGTTGATTTAACCTAGTAATCTGAAATCACTCAAAGAAACTCGTGAAAAAACACCAAATTACATAAAAATATAAAAGATCATAAACACAATTAGACTAAGCAATAATAACTCGTATTTGACGCAAACCAATAATAAAACATAACTAAAAACTATATAATTATACGAGTTATCACACCCCCACACTTAGATTGTTGCTCGTCCCTAGCAACGACTCAATAAAAATAAAATAAGAAAATCTAATCTAATCCATTTTCGTAGGAAATCACGGTGGCACTTAGCATGTGACACAAGCCTTTAAACCCCTAGGTGTCCCTAGTGGACGAGTTTAGTCTCGTGAGGGTTTACTAGGACGATACCCACAAACATTGAAGACATAAGAAAAACTAAAAATAATAATTATAACTAATCCTTCCAATATAAATTAGAGATAATCATTGGACAAGTCTTAAAAACTAATCAATAGCTTAAAGAAATTCACAAAAAATCTTGCTTGAATGTAAATAGTTTGAGTTAAGCCAATATTAACATAACATATTTCAATCAAAATAGTGCATATTCAAACTTAATCTCAACTTCTCACATGGGATACTCTCTTGATTTTCACTCTTTAAAGTAGTGGTAAAGTGTTTACACTCAATCAATCTCATGAAAACACTTCTACCATATGCTTGCTTGTCCACCTATTCTCCACTATTTAGATCATACAACTTCATAAATCAAGAGGTCTTTATTCAAGGTTGTAATGGGGCCAAAGGGTTATAATGTGGTTAAAGAACAAAAGGATAAAGATATCACAAAGGTTCCAAAGAGTTCATAGAGTTTAGAGACATAATATGATCATACAAATAAAACTTCTCAAAACTCTTATAAAGCACATAATAACATAGGCTAAATATTCATGTTGAGCCTTTGCATCATTCTAACCAACTTTGTAACATCTTTTTCTTTACTTTAACTAGAAGTTCAAGAGAAGATATATATATTTTTTTTAATATGGGAATGTATTTGACAATGATCCCTTTCTTTTTCTCTTGACTTTTTCTTTTCTTTTCTTCCCCCACACTTATCTTTTGTTTCTAACCCAAATTTTTAACTAAAAATATCCCTTGTTTTTTTGCAATATGTCTCAAAATATATAATCCATCTTTAGAACAAGGGTAAGGATATAAGTATAATTAGGCTAGGTGTAAGTTGTGGTTACCAATAAAACAGCATATTTAATGTAGGCTCAAATTGGCTCACTAGTGGGGATGTTCTCTTAGAACATTAATAATGGATGGCTGTTTGGCTCTGGTTATAATCCTAATGCCTCTATCATATTCATGTTGTCACATGTATCAATATCGTCTCAAACGGTTTAAAGCAAGTTCTAGAGAATCATGTAATCATAAGAGCACTCAAGAAAGAAATTAGATTGATTTGTATAATGCATCAATCATTATAGGCTCAAAAACTCACAAGGATGATTATACAAGTCAGATTAAGTCTAAACATGCTTCTTTCTCAATCAACATATCATATTAACATTGGCTCATAAAAAGATTGATATCAAGTTCAATTCTCATGAAAATCTGCTCACTAATAAATCTGTTTTAGACTTATGCAATTCATATCTCATCATAGTATTGAAAAGGAACTAAAACACACTAAAAATAATAATAAAGACTCATAAAAAAAAAATAGTAGACAAAAATAAAAGAAATCCTAAATCATTCCCCCCACACTTAATTCTTACATTGTCCTCAATGTAAGTCTATTAACCCAAATGAAAGAATCATGTGTTAGAGAAATAACTAATAACATAAGAATAGGAACAACTAAGACTCAAAACAAAACAAACTCATGCAACCTAAATAATCCTAAAATACTAAACAAAAATTAACAAGTAAACATAAAAAGATTAAAATCAAACTAACAAGTTATGTCTCAAGTCTCCTTTACTCAGACCTTGTTCAGAATGAATACTTCTAAATTGCTTAAAACACAACAATTATTATTATTTTTTTTTTACCAATTAGCAAAATATGTCCCTTACCCCCTACTAAAATAGGACATTATCCCCAATGTCAAATTTTAAAGGTAGAATTTAGGAGATATTACCTGCAGAGGTTGCTAACCACTTATTATAACTGAGACACAACAAACAAAATGTTAGATAATGTCACAAAGACAAAGTGCAATCCACTCCTTGCTCGTCCATATCTCTTTTTCTTTTTCCGAGCGTTTGCGAAACAACCGTAGCAGATAAATACTCATAAGCTTGGAGCTTTTTGAGTAAATCTTCAATGGTTGTAGCAGAAATTATGGTTCTCCTTGCCTCTGAAAACATGAATCCATTATCCATAGCATTATCTAAATATGAAAGCAAATTACTAAAATAACCATTAATATTAAGCAAACCAATGGGTTTCTTTTTTGTGACCAAAGATGACCAAGAAGCCACGCAAGCTATTTCTTCCAATGTACCCAGACCTCCTGGTAAAGCAATGAATTCATCGGCAGAATGGTACATGATTGTTATCCGTTCAGGGATACTCCAGACTTGTATTTCCTTACCCACGGTAGGTCCACAAAAACTTGTGAATAGTTTTGGCACGATTCCTAGAACTGGACTTCCTCCGGCGTGTGCTGCTGTAGCGACTGCTCCCATTAAACCCGTACTACCACCTCCATAAATCAAGTGGATCTTTTGTTGGGCAAGTATTACTCCAACTCTTATGGCTTCATCAGCGAATATGTTATTTTTCCCTGGATAAGCACCTCCAAAGACACAAATTTTTTTAATGCGCTGGGACGAAGTACTTTCCATTTTTTTTTCTTTTTCGAGTGCCTGAAAGAGAATGAGTACATGGTGTAATATATAGAGGACTGAGTAGTGAATCAGACAAGAGTAATAATGTCGCCGAAAGTGTATCTGACCTGTCAGAAGAAAATGTTAACCTAACAAAAGATTTTTGCGTGATTTCAGGAAGAAAATCAAAAAGAGAAGAAAAAATCAACAGTAAAAGACAAATAAAAAAAAAACGAGAATAATTACACAAATCGAACAACACGTAAATTAAACCAAAATAAAGTTATTGCAAATCAAACCAAAAGCTGAGAAGTCATTTATTGTAGTTGTGATTGTGGCTCACATCTTCCTCTGGTTTTACGTCCAGAAACGGCTTAAACGCCTTCTATGAGTCGAGGATATGCTTCCCATCCAGTTTTCTTACAAGCTGGCAAACAGGGTCTTTTAACATCAGATTCCCAAGATGTTGCCATTCCCTTTGGAATTGCGGCCATAAATCAAGAATTTCTCTTTGTACGTCTCCACTAGGATGCGTCTCAAGAGAAAGTTGGATATTACCGAAATTCTCCTTACTCAGTCCATCCTTAATGAATTCAATTTTATCATCTCGATTAGAGGACGGAATCCCAATAGAACGACATTTACCGTTACACGTCCATCGTGCACATTTGTGGCAATTTGAACTCATGCGCTTTGCTCGTCGCTTCTTTGCAAAAGTGCTTCTACCTGTACCTGGTAAATGCAAAACAGGAAGATATTCATCTTCACGTACCTTGGCTTCAATTATCCAACGTATGTCTCCAGGAATCCCTTTGTGCATAAGCATTCTTAATCTTTCAAATCGAACTTGGTAAAGCTTTAGTAAAATATGTCGAGGAAAAAGAGGAAATCGTTTCTGCAATCTTGTGAGAATATCATCCATCCTGAAAAAAGAAAAAAAATGAAAGAGAAATTGAAAGAGAAATTTATATACAATATCAGTTTTGTGGGTAGCTGATGGAACCGACTTAAATAATCACGGAGTACCGTTATCCGCCATTTAACCGGGGTTAAAAAAAATAAAATAAAAATTATATTTACATCTAGTTATTTTAAAAACAAGGATCAGAAAGAAAAACAACCTAAAAAGACTCAAAAACAAAACACTCTAAATAAAATCCTAAATTCTTCCCCCCACACATAATTCTTACATTGTCATTAATGTAATGCTATTAATCCCAAATGAAAGAATCATGTGTAAGTGAAAAGAACTAATAAACAAAATAAACTTATGCAGCCTAAATGAACTTAGAAACACTAAACACAATTAGCAAAGAAACATAAGAAAAAGATAAAGGAAAAGAGAGCAAATCTGAGGATGGCAGTTTGGCAATGCTTTCACTAATTAGGCTGCCTCCCCCAATTAGCACTTGATTGATTGTTTTCAGCGTAGCCAATTCCCCTTCTTGGCTTTTTAGGATCTTTTGGCTTAGACATGAAACTTCTCGGATTTTTGCGTTTTGGAGGAAGTTTTCTTTGCAAAACAGCCAATGCCTTCTCCCCCACACGTATTATTTCATCATTCTTGGTGGGGTATAGCTCTTTGAGGAATTGTGCATATCTTGGTACTTGTCTAATGGCATCCACAAGCAAGCTGTTTAAAGTTTCCAAAAATTGTTGTTCATGTTCCTCCTTCTTGGACTTTGCAAATCTGCTAGGAAAAAGTGGAGAAGGAACATTAGTAGAAATAAGAACCTTAAAAGCTACCTGAGGTGTCAAAGTACTCTCAATTGGAATGGTGGCTTCATTATCCTCAAGAAGTGAATCCATCTTTGGTTTTGTCTCATCCTCATCTTGTTCCTCATTTCTCAATGTCACAATAGTAGCATTCTCCTTTGGGTTAATCACCGTTTGGGAAGGGAGTGCTAGAGATCTTTCTGCTACTAATTCCACCGTACTACTAGCCAATAGGCTCATTTGCCTTTCCAAACTCTGGATGCTTGCCCTTGTTTCCTGTTGAAATTGCAAAGTATCAGTAACAAGAGAATATACAAGATCTTCTAAAGAAGTACCTGTGTTTTGAGTCATAGGTGGTGGTTGAAAAAGATCTGGTTCTTGAGACCATGATTGATTGAAGCTAGATGGATGAGTGTAATTGGCATAAGGATCTACTTCTTGGTAATTTTTCGAGTAGCCATAATTAGTATGATCCCACCATCCCTCATGGTAAGTGTTGGAGTAATGATCATGCGGTTGGTCTTGGAACCATTGATGGCCTTGACATCCTCCCATGGCCAATTGTTGAACTGAGGAACTGAGATTGGCTTGTTGATTCTCCATGTTCATGTATGCCACCAACTCTTCAAGTGTTAGATTGCTTAATTCCATTTTTTTTTTTAATATTTGAAAAGAAAAAACATGTATGTACAATAAAATAATACTAATTAGAACTGAAAATAAGAATAAACCAAGTAACAAATAAACTAAAGAAAACAATCCCCGGCAACGGCGCCAAAAATTTGATGCACCCAAAAGAGTGTATCTTATTTAACCTTGCACTAAAAAGATAAATTGTAAGTATAGTAGTTAGCAAGGGTCGAGTCCTCAGGGATTGGGTTTTAGTTTATAAGTTAATAGTTTAAAACTTAAATTCAAGAACAATAAAAGAAAAGGGGTTTTTGAAGCCAGATTTAAACTAAAGTAAATAATAAGAATAAGATGCAAGGCGGTATAACCAGCCAATAAAAATATATATACTAAATTAGGCGGTATAACCAGCCAATAAAAATAAAACAAAGTTAATATACAAATTAGGCGGTATAACCAGCCAATAAAAATAAATATACTTTTAAAAATAAGCAAACTAGAAAAATAAGAAAACAAGTAAGTAAGAAGAATCAAATATGAAAAATATGGTTAAGGTTTCATTCTCCACCACTAGACATCATTAAGAATCAATTTCAGATCTATCAATATCAACCAACTATCAAAGTTAACAACCGTAGATAACAACAAGCTCTGTTATCCCAATCTTTCCTTAGTTTGTCGTTAAATAGAACAAGCTCTCTATTTAATCTCTAACCATTAAACAACCTAGAATAAGCTCTCTAAATTCAATTTAATGGCAGCTTTATGATGAGAAAGATAGGTTGATCTAAGCAACAAACACATAAGCTCGAATTGTTCAACTTAGGTTATGTTCCACTTTGCAATTATTGAAAACTTGACCATAATCATTAATCACAAATTGCCACTTATGAATAGGAAATCAAGACAATTACACGGATCAAGACTCCTAAACTAGCAATAAATAATTATCAAGATCTATCTAGTTGTACACCTAAACAAATCAAGACAACATCATGAACAATTCTTGTAGAAGAACATAAGCAACTTTGATAGAAAATTAATGATAGATAGAATCTGAAAATCAATCACAAAACATGTCTAGGGCTTTGAAATCACCCTTAACCAAATAGAAGTTTAGCCTAGCATAGGCATTATAAACATAAAATTAAATAGAATCTAAGAAGAAAATAAAAGAAAGAAAGAAGAAGAAGAAGAATATTAATTATCCAACCTCTTGCTCTTTCTAAAGAAAAAGAAAACTAGAGAAAAGAAAGAAGAAGAAAACTTAGAGAATTTTATTACAATGGCTAATATCCTACCTATCTGCAATATCTTACAATCATCCAAGGCCCTCTATTTATACACACTTTGGAGGGCTAAATGACAAGAGACAAGCTTTACAAATTTCAAAGGTAGGTATAATAGGTGGGTGCATTTTTCTAACAATTTTCGTCATATTGTATGACAATTTTGATCAGCCAACTTGATGGTCAATTTTGTCAATATTGGAGGCTTGATCTGATCACATGGTCTTCTAGAAAACTGTTCCCCTATCAGTTAGTGATCCATAGCCGTTGAAATCAGCTCATTTGCTGATGTGGATCAGAAGATATGGTCAAAATACCAAAACTGGTCAGCACAAACGTCATTGCACATCAGCCAACTTGATGGTCGATTTCGCTAGGGAAAACGACTCCGTTTCAAGAAGTGTAAAACATGAAAAAGATAGATATGCCTCTTAAATTTGCACGGTTAAAATTTCAGCCTTATTGCTTCAGTGAAACTCCATATATAGCTGATATGGCAAAAGGTGTCGGAACTGGAACTGAACTGGATTTGCCCTTAATTGTTGATTTAACCTAGTAATCTGAAATCACTCAAAGAAACTCGTGAAAAAACACCAAATTACATAAAAATATAAAAGATCATAAACACAATTAGACTAAGCAATAATAACTCGTATTTGACGCAAACCAATAATAAAACATAACTAAAAACTATATAATTATACGAGTTATCACTAGGCAAACTATAGCTTCATAAGTACACATGCTAAGATCCTTGTCACCGCAGTTCACAAGTGAACTCAACAAATCTGATCGGTACAGAGATGAATCTGAGGCTTATGGACAAGTGAGGGGTGGAATGTTCAAACATAATCTGAGGTTTATCACAAGTTAAGCTCAAGAAATATAATAATAATGTGATCAATCCTCTCAAAATATTTCCATTCTCACTCATCCTTAGTCCTATGTTCAACATTAATATTTTGAAAAGAAAACAAAAAGCAAGAAAAGACTCGATCCAAAGAAAATAGAAAAGTAAAAACCTCTCTATAATGAAGAACCTCGAATCTTGAATTCTGATTTTTTTTAAGCACAAGTGATTTTCTTTTGATTTGTGCCCTTATTGGGACATCTTTTATGCACAATCACATCTATTCATAATCATCATTCTTGTTTTTTTTTTTTTTTTTTTTTTTTTTTTTTTTTTCAGAAATCACATTGGATTCCATACTTTCTTTTTCTTTCTTTTCATTCAATTGATCAAACAAGACAGATTTTCATCAACTCTTTTTTTTTCAGCATCTTTTTCTCAACTCATCACAACATTGTTTTGGCATCAATAAGTTCGAAGTTCACGACTCTAAAAACAGTCACTCATTCTAACTACCCTCTTTTGCATTAATCCCATTTTTTTTTTCAGATTTCAAAAGATAACAAAATAAACAAGAAGGAAACACACAATCCCAAACCCAATGATCACAAATATTATCATAAAAGTATAAAGAGGGAATGGGGGTCGGAATCGTATCCGTTCACTTTGGCATAATTTCTGGAGTTCATATCTAGGGATCTAACCCGAAGGTTTACAACCTATGGGCTCCTAATGTAAGGGGGCAAAGATAAGGGGCTTTCTGGATAGTGACTTTGTTCTAAGATCAGATCATGTATAGATGCAAGCATCTATGTGATGACCTAAATCTGCATGTGGAATGAAGAGAAAAAGTAAACTTACTATGTCTTCCCAGTTTTCCGTGGCTTTCCAAAGGCTCACCATGAATTCACATTCCAACAAAAATCGAACCGATCTGCCAAAAACAATCTCAAAGACATTTGATCATCAAAAATATTCAATTTTCAGAAAACCAAATTGAAAATAACCTAGATAACTTAATCAAAGCCTTTGTAACTCTATTGCTCTATCCATATGCTTGCCAAGATTATACTAATACTCAAAAAAAAAAAAATACATACACGAAAGTTGTAAAACACATGCAGATAATAAACGGACCAGATAGTGTTTTTTTTTTTGTTGAAAAGATTAAATCAAACTGACAAGGTATGTCTCAAGTCTCCCTTACTCGGACCTTGTTCAGAATGAATACTTCTAAATGGCTGATAACTCGTATAATTATATAGTTTTTAGTTATGTTTTATTATTGTTTTGTGTCAAATACGAGTTATTATTGTTTAGTCTAATTGTGTTTATGATCTTTTATATTTTTATGTAATTTGGTGTTTTTCACAAGTTTCTTTGAGTGATTTCAGATTACTAGAATTAAGGGCAAATCCAGTTCAGTTTCAGTTCCGACACCATTTTCCATATCAGCTATATCTCGAGTTTCACTGAAGCAATAAGGCTGAAATTTGTAGACCTGCAAAGCTAAGAGGCATATCTATCTTTTTTATGTTTTACACTTCTTGAAACGGAGTCGTTTTCCCTAGCGAAATCGACCATCAAGTTGGCTGATGTGCAATGACGTCTGTGCTGACCTGTTTTCGTATTTTGCCCATATCTTCTTATCCACATCAGCAAATGATCTGATTCCAATGGCTATGGATCCGTAACTGATAGGGGTATATTTTTCTAGAAGACCATTTGATCAGATCGAGCCTCCAACATTGAAAAAATCGACCATCAAGCTCGCTGATCAGAATTGTCATACAATATGACGAAAATTGTTAGAAAAATGCACCCACCTATTATACCTACCTTTGAAATTTATAAAGCTTGTCTCTTGTCATTTAGCTCTCCAAAATGTGTATAAATAGAGGGTCTTGGATGAGTGTAAGAAAACATTGATACATTGGTAGGATATTAGCCATTGTAATAAAATTCTCTAAGTTTTCTTCTTCTTTCCTTTCTCTAGTTTTCTTGTTCTTTACTTATGTTTCTTACATTCCTTTTCATTTTATTCATATCTAGTATGTGTTGCTAATCATATTGTTGAGGTGATGAGGTGAAGCTTTTGGTAAATGCTAAGGTTAGTCTCTTAAACATGAGCTAAAATGAATCATCATTTATAAACACTAGTATAGATAATATTTTCTTTTGGTTTAAAATCATACTTGCAAAGTAGAGATCTTGATTCATTATTGACAATGAAAATGGCACAGTAAATGCTTGGTTTCATAACCTTGATTTGTTGTAGACATATACCTTGGCATAAGGAATGCTTGGACTCTTTTTATGAGTTTTGAGGACACCAAATGAACATAATATCATATGCTATGGACGTTGGACAATTTGGACTGAATTGCTAAACCTTTCGATTGGAACCTCCCTTATGTGTGGATTTCAATTGTGTAATAAAACAAGATTAATCTTAGCATAACACCAAGAGTGGATTCTCTAACCTCAACATCTTTTCTTATTGTTTTGTTTATATCTTGTTTAATTTCTTTTATGTTATTTTGTTTATTTTGTTCTCTAATATCTTGTTTATCTTATTTTGTTGTTGATTCCCTAATATCTTGTTTACTTTCTTTTTCTTATATATTTATAAACTTATACTTACTAATACGCCTCCCTGTGGTTCGACCTCGGACACCCGAGAATTTATTACTTGAACATAACCTGCACTTGGGTTTACAACTCTTAATTGAGTCTCCATCAAGTTTTTGGTGCCGTTGCCGGGGAGGCAATACTAAGTATATAAGTTTATAAGTATATTTATTTTTATTGGCTGGTTATACCGCCTAATTTTCTATATATTTATATTTATATTGTATATTAACTTTGTTTTATGCTTGTTTGGCGACGTGATTTTAGATCTCGTCGTTTAGTTAGATTTTATTGTGAAACTTTTTCAGGTAATCTTTCTAATACAACTCCAACCATGGCTGACAATGAAAGTGTTCATGCTGAAGATGAGAACAGACAAGTACGCACCATGCGTGACTACTTGCAACCAACTCGAAGCTCATCACCCTCTTGTTTTATTTTTCCTCTCAATGCAAACAACTTTCGTTTTAAACCAGGTATGATAGCTTTGCTTCCAAATTTCCATGGGTTAGAATCGGAAAGTGCTTACTCGTTTCTAAAAGACTTCGAAGATGTATGTGTCACCTTTAATGACCAACAATGTACAAATGAAATTGTCAAGCTAAAATTATTTCCTTTTTCTTTAAAAGATAAAGCAAAAATTTGGCTTCATAATTTAAAACCAAGGTCAATTGGCACATGGCAAGAATTACAAACTGAGTTTCTAAAGAAATTTTTCCCAGCACATAAAACTACTGCTTTGAAAAGACAGATTCAAAATTTCAATCAAAATCAAAATGAAGCATTTTTCAGTGCTGGGAGCGTTTTAAAGATTTGTTAAGTTCTTGTCCACATCATGGTTTTGAAAAATGGCGTCTTATTAGTTTCTTTTATGAAAGTTTAACTCCCGAAACTAAACAATTTGTTGAAACAATGTGTAACGGTGAGTTTCTAGAAAAAGAACCTGAAGAAGCCTTTGACTACCTAGACCATTTGGCAGATAACTCTCAAGCCTGGCACACAGATAATTCCTCTGAAAGTTCCAATAGATCTAATCTTTTTTCTAACAGAGGTAAATATCATTTTAGTCAAGAAGATGAGATAAAAGCTAAAGTAGCTAATTTGGCTAGAAAAATTGAAGCCATGGAATTTAGAGAAGTAAAAGAAGTCAAAACGGTTAAAAATGAAGAAAGTTGTGGAATTTGTGAAATCATGGGACACCCTACTTCTGAATGTCCAAACATTGCCATTCTTAAAGAAGCGTTGCATGATCAAGTAAATTCCATAAACACATTTAAAAAGCCTTTTCCTTCTTCTTACTCTGAAACGTATAACCCTGAATGGAGAAATCATCCCAACTTCAGTTGGCGGAATAATAATCATGTTCAGGTACCACAATCTCAAAAGCCGGGCAACACTTTTTCCTATCAACCTTCACGTGTACAAACCTTGGAAGAGACATTGCAAGCATTCATGCAAACACAAGCAAATGTGTATAACCAAACTTCACAGGACATCAATGAGATCAAAAACACCTTGTCCACATTGACAGCTTCATTACGCACTCAAGAAAAAGGTAAGTTTCCTGCTCAACCTCAGCCTAACCCTTCTACTCAATGTCTTGTTTCTTGCTCCAATAAAACTCAACAGGAAAATGCCAGTTCTATCACAACTCTTCGAAGTGGAAAGGCAATTGACAAAAAGATTCCATCAAAAGACCAAGATCCTCCTTCCCCTCCGAAAAGTATTGGTAAGGATGATGGTAAGTTTGAACTTCTTGAAAATTTGGACAAAGAAAAAGGTATGTATCCTGCTCCTTTTCCTCAAAGGTTGCAAACAATAAAGAATTTGAATCAAAATGCAGAAATTTATGAACTGTTCAAACAAGTTAAGATTAACATTCCTTTATTGGATGCAATCAAACAAGTTCCATCTAATGCTAAATTTTTGAAGGACATGTGCACAGTTAAAAGGAAACATAATGTACAAAAGAAAGCATTTTTGACGGAAAGTGTGAGCTCAATCATCCAGCACCTTACTCCACCAAAATTCAAAGATCTTGGATATCCAACAATCTCATGCATCATTGGAAACACTAGAATAGAACGTGCATTGCTTGATCTTGGTGCTAGTGTTAATCTTTTGCCTTTTTCTGTTTATCAACAGTTAGGTTTAGGTGAACTCAAGGAAACACCTATTACACTTCAACTAGCTGATCGTTCTGTAAAAATTCCTCGAGGGATAATTGAAGATGTTTTGGTTCAAATTGATAATTTTTACTTCCCTGTTGATTTTATTGTTTTGGACACACATCCTGTTTCAAATCCAAATGTTCAAATTCCTGTTATATTAGGCCGTCCATTTCTTGTAACTTCTAATGCTCTGATAAATTGCAGGAATGGTATGTTGAACATTTCTTTTGGAAATATTACTTTAGAATTAAATGTGTTCAACACTTGCAAGCAACCTGGTGATGATTCAGAAGTACATGAAGTGGATTTCATTGAAGAACTTGTTCATGAACATCTCACCACTACCACATTCCATGATCCTTTAGAAGCTTATTTAATTGAATGTGAGTTTGATAATGCTTCAGAAATTTCACACACTGATTCTTTGTTAAATTCTTTTCAGGTTAAGCATTGTTGGAAACAAAAGTTTGAGGAACTTCCATCACTCACAAATGTCACTGTACCATCAACTATTGAACCGCCCAAGCTGGATTTAAAACCATTGCCATCCGAGCTAAAATATTCCTTTTTGGGAAAAATTCCTTCTCAATGGAGCACCCAAGATAAAAGGAAGTTTCTGAATGAGGTAAAGAAGTTCTATTGGGATGACCCTTACTTGTTCAAATATTGTCCTGATCAGATTTTTCGAAGATGCATTCCCGACAATGAGGTAAGTAGTGTAATTAAGTTTTGTCATTCCGAGGCATGTGGTGGTCATTTTTCATCAAAGAAAATTGCTGCAAAAATTTTACAGTGTGGATTTTACTGGCCAACTTTATTCAAAGATGCATATGAGAATTCTAAAATTCATAAAGAAAGAACTAAAGCCTTTCATGACAAGTTAATTTCAAGAAAAACATTTGATGTTGGGCAAAAAGTTCTACTTTATAATTCTAGACTTCACATATTTCCTGGTAAGTTGAGATCAAGATGGACTGGCCCATTTGTGGTTAAGCATGTGTATCATTATGGAGCAGTTGACATTGAGAATCCTCAAAATGGTAACGTATTCAAGGTAAATGGACAAAGACTCAAACTCTTTTTGGAAAATCATGTTGCTCAAGAAGAGGTTGTTTTTCTTTCTGATCCTTGTTTTGAAAATAACTAGATGTAAATTATATTTTTACTAATCTTCAAAAAAAAAAAAATTCATTTTTTTTAACCCCGGTTAAATGGCGGATAACGGTACTCCGTGATTATTTAAGTCGGTTCCATCAGCTACCCACAAAACTGATATTGTATATAAATTTCTCTTTCAATTTCTTTTTCATTTTTTTTCAAGATGGATGATATTCTCACAAGATTGCAGAAACGATTTCCTCCTTTTCCTCGGAATATTTTACTGAAGCTTTACCAAGTTCGATTTGAAAGATTAAGAATGCTTATGCACAAAGGGATTCCTGAAGACATACGTTGGATAATTGAAGCCAAGGTACGTGAAGATGAATATCTTCCTGTTTTGCATTTACCAGGTACAGGTAGAAGCACTTTTGCAAAGAAGCGACGAGCAAAGCGCATGAGTTCAAATTGCCACAAATGTGCACGATGGACGTGTAACGGTAAATGTCGTTCTATTGGGATTCCGTCCTCTAATCGAGATGATAAAATTGAATTCATTAAGGATGGACTGAGTGAGGAGAATTTGGGTAATATCCAACTTTCTCTTGAGACGCATCCTAGTGGAGACGTACAAAGAGAAATTCTTGATTTATGGCCGCAATTCCAAAGGGAATGGCAACATCTTGGGAATCTGATGTTAAAAGACCCTGTTTTCCAGCTTGTAAGAAAACTGGATGGGAAGCATATCCTTGACTCATAGAAGGCGTTTAAGCCGTTTCTGGACGTAAAACCAGAGGAAGATGTGAGCCACAATCACAACTACAATAAATGACTTCTCAGCTTTTGGTTTGATTTGCAATAACTTCATTTCGGTTTAATTTACGTGTTGTTCGGTTTGTGTAATTATTCTCGTTTTTTTTGCATTGGTCTTTTACTGTTGATTTTTCTTCTCTTTTTCATTTTCTTCCTGAAATCACGCAAAAATCTTTTGTTAGGTTAACATTTTCTTCTGACAGGTCAGATACACTTTCGGTGACATTATTACTCTTGTCTGATTCACTACTCAGTCCTCTATATATTACACCATGTACTCATTCTCTTTCAGGCACTCGAAAAAGAAAAAAAATGGAAAGTACTTCGTCCCAACGCATTAAAAAAATTTGTGTCTTTGGAGGTGCTTATCCAGGGAAAAATAACATATTCGCTGATGAAGCCAATACAGTTGGAGTAATACTTTCCCAACAAAAGATCCAGTTGATTTATGGAGGCGATAGTACTGGTTTAATGGGAGCAGTCGCTACAGCAGCACACGCCGGAGGAAGTCCAGTTCTAGGAATCGTGCCAAAACTATTCACAAATTTTTGTGGACCTACCGTGGGTAAGGAAATACAAGTCTGGAGTATCCCTGAACGGATGACAATCATGTACCATTCTGCCGATGCATTCATTGCTTTACCAGGAGGTCTAGGTACATTGGAAGAAATAGCTTGCGTGGCTTCTTGGTCATCTTTGGTCACAAATAAGAAACCCATTGGTTTGCTTAATATTAATGGTTATTTTAGTAATTTGCTTTCATATTTAGATAATGTTGTGGATAATGGATTCATGTTTTCAGAGGCAAGGAGAACCATAATTTCTGCTACAACCATTGAAGATTTACTCAAAAAGCTCCAAGCTTATGAGTATTTACCTGCTACGGTTGTTTCGCAAACGCTCGGAAAAAGAAAAAGAGATGTGGACAAGCAAGGAGTGGATTGCACTTTGTCTTTGTGACATTATCTAACATTTTGTTTGTTGTGTCTCAGTTATAATAAGTGGTTAGCAACCTCTGGAGGTAATATCTCCTAAATTCTACCTTTAAAATTTGACATTGGGGACAATGTCATATTTTAGTAGGGGGTAAGGGACATATTTTGCTAAAAAAAAAAAAAATTTGTTGTGTTTTAAGACATTTAGAAGTATTCATTCTAAACAAGGTCTGAGTAAGGGAGACTTGAGACATACCTTGTCAGTTTGATTTAATCTTCTTCTTCTTCAAAAAAAAAAAAAAAAGCATGTTTAGACTTAGTGTGTTTTTTTAGTTACTTTCAATACTATAATGAGATATGAATTGCATAAGTCTAAAACAGATTTATTAGTGAGAAGATTTTTATGAGAATTGAGCTTGATATCAACCTTTTTATGAGCCAATGTTAATATGATATGTTGATTGAGAAAGAAGCATGTTTAGACTTAATCTGACTTGTATAATCATCCTTGTGAGTTTTTGAGCCTATAATGATTGATGCATTATACAAATCAATCTAATTTCTTTCTTGAGTGCTCTTATGATTACATGATTCTCTAGAACTTGCTTTAAACCGTTTGAGACTATATTGATACATTTGACAACATGAATATGATAGAGGCATTAGGATTATAACCAGAGCCAAACAGCCATCCATTATTAATGTTCTAAGAGAACATTCCCACTAGTGAGCCAATTTGAGCCTACATTAAATATGCTATTTTATTGGTAACCAGAACTTACACCCAGCCTAAATATACTTATATCCTTACCCTTGTTCTAAAGATGGATTATATATTTTGAGACATATTGCAAAAACAAGGGATACTTTTTGAAAATTTGGGTTAGAACGAAAGATAAGTGTGGGGGAGGAGTGATAACTCGTATAATTATATAGTTTTTAGTTATGTTTTATTATTGTTTTGTGTCAAATACGAGTTATTATTGTTTAGTCTAATTGTGTTTATGATCTTTTATATTTTTATGTATTTTGGTGTTTTTCACAAGTTTCTTTGAGTGATTTCAGATTACTAGAATTAAGGGCAAATCCAGTTCAGTTCCAGTTCCGACACTTTTTTCCATATCAGCTATATCTCGAGTTTCACTGAAGCAATAAGGCTGAAATTTGTAGCCGTGCAAAGCTAAGAGGCATATCTATCTTTTTCATGTTTTACACTTCTTGAAACGGAGTCGTTTTCCCTAGCGAAATCGACCATCAAGTTGGCTGATGTGCAATGACGTCTGTTCTGACCTGTTTTCGTATTTTGCCCATATCTACTTATCCACATCAGCAAATGAGCTGATTCCAACGGCTATGGATCCGTAACTGATAGGGTAACATTTTTCTAGAAGACCATGTGATCAGATAAGGCCTCCAAAATTGACAAAATCGACCATCAAGTTGGCTGATCAAAATTGTCATGTATGACGAAAATTGTTAGAAAAATGCACCCACCTATTATACCTACCTTTGAAATTTGTAAAGCTTGTCTCTTGTCATTTAGCCCTCCAAAATGTGTATAAATAGAGGGCCTTGGATGATTGTAAGGGATCATATTGTACATAGGTAGGATATTAGCCATTTTAATAAAATTCTCTAAGTTTTCTTCTTCTTTCTTTTCTCTAGTTTTCTTTCTTTTCTCTAGTTTTCTTTTTCTTTAGAGAGAGCAAGAGGTTGGATAATTAATATTCTTCCTCTTCTTCTTTCTTTCTTTTATTTTCTTCTTAGAATTTTATGTTTATGTTTACAATGCCTATGCTAGGCTAAACTTCTATTTGGTTAAGGGTGATTTCAAAGCCCTAGACATGTTTTGTGATTGATTTTCAGATTCTATCTATCATTAATTTTCTATCAAAGTTGCTTATGTTCTTCTACAAGAATTGTTCATGATGTTGTCTTGATTTATTTAGGTGTACAACTAGATAGATCTTGATAATTATCTATTGCTAGTTTAGGAGTCTTGATCCGTGTAATTGTCTTGATTTCCTATTCATAAGTGGCAATTTGTGATTAATGATTATGGTCAAGTTTTCAATAATTGCAAAGTGGAACATAACCTAAGTTGAACAATCCGAGCTTATGTGTTTGTTGCTTAGATCAACCTATCTTTCTCATCATAAAGCTGCCATTAAATTGAATTTAGAGAGCTTATTCTAGGTTGTTTAATGGTTAGAGATTAAATAGAGAGCTTGTTCTATTTAACGACAAACTAAGGAAAGATTGGGGTAACAGAGCTTGTTGTTATCTACGGTTGTTAACTTTGATAGTTGGTTGATATTGATAGATCTGAAATTGATTCTTAATGATGTCTAGTGGTGGAGAATGAAACCTTAACCATATTTTTCATATTTGATTCTTCTTACTTATTTGTTTTCTTACTTTTAGTTTGCTTATTTTTTATATTTATTTTTATTGGCTGGTTATACCGCCTAATTTGTATATTAACTTTGTTTTATTTTTATTGGCTGGTTATACCGCCTAATTTAGTATATATATTTTTATTGGCTGGTTATACCGCCTAATTTAGTATATATATTTTTATTGGCTGGTTATACCGCCTTGCATCTTATTCTTATTATTTACTTTAGTTTAAATCTGGCTTCAAAAACCCCTTTTCTTTTATTGTTCTTGAATTTAAGTTTTAAACTATTAACTTATAAACTAAAACCCAATCCCTGAGGACTCAACCCTTGCTAACTACTATACTTACAATTTATCTTTTTAGTGCAAGGTTAAATAAGATACACTCTTTTGGGTGCATCAAGTTTTTGGCGCCGTTGCCGGGGATTGTTTTCTTTAGTTTATTTGTTACTTGGTTTATTCTTATTTTCAGTTCTAATTAGTTCTATTTTCTTGTACATACAAGTTTTTCTTATCAAATTTTGAAAAAAAAAAGAAAAGAAAAGAAAACGATGGAATTGAGCAATCTAACACTTGAAGAGTTGGTGGCATACATGAACATGGAGAATCAACAAGCCAATCTCACCTCCCCAGTTCAACAATTGGCCATGGGAGGATGTCAAGGCCATCAAGTGTTCCAAGACCAACAGTATGATCATTACTCAAACACTTACCATGAGGGATGGTGGGATCATACTAATTATGGCTACTCGAAAAATTACCAAGAAGTAGATCCTTATGCCAATTACACTCATCCATCTAGATTTAATCAATCATGGTCTCAAGAACCAGATCTTTTTCAGCCACTACATATGACTCAAAACTCAGGTACTTCTTTAGAAGATCTTGTCGATTCTCTTGTTACTAATACTTTGCAATTTCAACAGGAAACAAGGGCAAGTATCCAGAGTTTGGAAAGGCAAATGAGCCTATTGGCTAGTAGTATGGTGGTATGGGTAGCACAAAGATCTGAAGAACTCTCTGCCCAAACGATGATTAACCCAAAGGAGAATGCTACTATTGTGACCTTGAGGAATGAGGAACAAGATGAGGATGAGACAAAATTAGAGATGAATTCTATTCTTGAGGATAATGAAGCCAATGATCCAAATAAGAGTATTTCAGCACCTGAGGTAACGTTTGAGATTCCAATTTTTACTAATGTTTCTTCTCCACATTTTCCTAGTAGATTCGCAAAGTTCAAGGAGGATGAACATGAACAAGACACGCTGGAAACCTTAAACAGTTTGTTTGTGGATGTCATTCAACAAGTACCAAAAGATGCATCATTCCTCGATGAGATATGCACCACCAAGGATGATGGAATAATACTTGTAATGGAGAATACATCCACTGTTGTGCAAAGAAAGCTACCTCTCAAACGCATAAATTTGGAAAATTTCATGTATGAGCCTGACAAGCGTAAAAAGCCAAGAAGGGGTGTTGGTTAGATTCAAAACACTAACTCAAGTGTTAATTGGGAAGGCAGTCCAATTAAAGATGAAATTGCCAACCTTCCATATTCAGATTTGCTTTCTCTTTCTTTTCCTTTTTCTTTTATTATTTTTATTGTTTTTATTTTTATTTCTTATGTTTCTTTGTTAATTGTGTTTACTGTTTTTAAGTTCATTTAGGCTGCATAAGTTTCTTTTGTTTAATAGTTCTTTTCTCTTACATATAATTCTTGCATTGGGGGATAATAGCATTACATTAATGACAATGTAAGAATTATGTGTGAGGGGAAGAATTTAGGATTTTATTTAGAGTGTTTTATTTTTGAGTCTTTTTATGTTGTTTTTTTTTTTTTGATCCTTGTTTTGAAAATAACTAGATGTAAATATAATTTTTATTTTTTTTAACCCCGGTTAAATGGCGGATAACGGTACTCCGTGATTATTTAAATCGGTTCCATCAGCTACCCACAAAACTGATATTGTATATAAATTTCTCTTCCAATTTCTCTTTCAATTTTTTTTCATTTTTTTTTCAGGATGGATGATATTCTCACAAGATTGCAGAAACGATTTCCTCCCTTTCCTCGAAATATTTTACTGAAGCTTTACCAAGTTCGATTTGAAAGATTAAGAATGCTTATGCACAAAGGGATTCCTGGAGACATACGTTGGATAATTGAAGCCAAGGTACGTGAAGATGAATATCTTCCTGTTTTGCATTTACCAGGTACAGGTAGAAGCACTTTTGCAAAGAAGAGACGAGCAAAGCGCATGAGTTCAAATTGCCACAAATGTGCACGATGGACGTGTAACAGTAAATGTCGTTCTATTGGGATTCCGTCCTCTAATCGAGATGATAAAATTGAATTCATTAAGGATGGACTGAGTAAGGAGAATTTGGGTAATATCCAACTTTCTCTTGAGACGCATCCTAGTGGAGACGTACAAAGAGAAATTCTTGATTTATGGCCGCAATTCCAAAGGGAATGGCAACATCTTGGGAATCTGATGTTAAAAGACCCTGTTTGCCAACTTGTAAGAAAACTGGATGGGAAGCATATCCTCGACTCATAGAAGGCGTTTAAGCCGTTTCTGGACGTAAAACCAGAGGAAGATGTGAGCCACAATCACAACTACAATAAATGACTTCTCAGCTTTTGGTTTGATTTGCAATAACTTTATTTTGGTTTAATTTACGTGTTGTTCGATTTGTGTAATTATTCTCGTTTTTTTTATTTGTCTTTTACGGTTGATTTTTTTCTTCTCTTTTTGATTTTCTTCCTGAAATCACGCAAAAATCTTTTGTTAGGTTAACATTTTCTTCTGACAGGTCAGATACACTTTCGGCGACATTATTACTCTTGTCTGATTCACTACTCAGTCCTCTATATATTACACCATGTACTCATTCTCTTTCAGGCACTCGAAAAAGAAAAAAAATGGAAAGTACTTCGTCCCAACGCATTAAAAAAATTTGTGTCTTTGGAGGTGCTTATCCAGGGAAAAATAACATATTCGCTGATGAAGCCATAAGAGTTGGAGTAATACTTGCCCAACAAAAGATCCAGTTGATTTATGGAGGCGGTAGTACGGGTTTAATGGGAGCAGTCGCTACAGCAGCACACGCCGGAGGAAGTCCAGTTCTAGGAATCGTGCCAAAACTATTCACAAGTTTTTGTGGACCTACCGTGGGTAAGGAAATACAAGTCTGGAGTATCCCTGAACGGATGACAATCATGTACCATTCTGCCGATGCATTCATTGCTTTACCAGGAGGTCTGGGTACATTGGAAGAAATAGCTTGCGTGGCTTCTTGGTCATCTTTGGTCACAAATAAGAAACCCATTGGTTTGCTTAATATTAATGGTTATTTTAGTAATTTGCTTTCATATTTAGATAATGCTGTGGAAAATGGATTCATGTTTTCAGAGGCAAGGAGAACCATAATTTCTGCTACAACCATTGAAGATTTACTCAAAAAGCTCCAAGCTTATGAGTGTTTATCTGCTACGGTTGTTTCGCAAACGCTCGGAAAAAGAAAAAGAGATATGGATGAGCAAGGAGTGGATTGCACTTTGTCTTTGTGACATTATCTAACATTTTGCTTGTTGTGTCTCAGTTATAATAAGTGGTTAGCAACCTCTGCAGGTAATATCTCCTAAATTCTACCTTTAAAATTTGACATTGGGGACAATGTCATATTTTAGTAGGGGGTAAGGGACATATTTTGCTAATTTAAAAAAAAAAAAAAAATTTGTTGTGTTTTAAGCCATTTAGAAGTATTCATTCTGAACAAGGTCTGAGTAAGGGAGACTTGAGACATACCTTGTCAGTTTGATTTCTTCTTAAAAAAAAAAAAAAATTTATGTTTTAAGCAATTTAGAAGTATTCATTCTGAACAAGGTCCGAGTAAGGGAGACTTGAGACATACCTTGTCAGTTTGATTTCTTCTTTTCAAAAAAAAAAAAATGTTATGTTTTAAGTAATTTAGAAGTATTCATTCTGAACAAGGTCTGAGTAAGGGAGAATTGAGACACCTTGTCAGTTTGATTTTAATCTTTTTATGTTTACTTGTTAATTTTTGTTTAGTATTTTAAGATTATTTAGGTTGCATGAGTTTGTTTTGTTTTGAGTCTTAGCTGTTCCTATTCTTATGTTATTAGTTCTTTTCTCTTACACATGTTTCTTTCATTTGGGTTAATAGACTTACATTGAGGACAATGTAAGAATTAAGTGTGGGGGGAATGATTTAGGATTTCTTTTATTTTTGTCTACTATTTTTTTTTATGAGTCTTTATTATAATTTTTAGTGTGTTTTAGTTCCTTTTTAATACAATGATGAGATATGAATTGCATAAGTCTAAAACAGAGTTATTAGTGAGAAGATTTTCATGAGAATTGAGCTTGATATCATTTTTTTTTTATGAGCCAATGTTAATATGATATGTTGATTGAGAAAGAAGCATGTTTAGACTTAATGTGACTTGTATAATCATCCTTGTGTGTTTTTGAGCCTATATGATTGATGCATTATACATATCAATCTAATTTCTTTCTTGAGTGCTCTTATGATTACATGATTCTCTAGAACTTGCTTTAAACCATTTGAGACTATATTGATGCATGTGACAACATGAATATGATAGAGGCATTAGGATTTTTAGCCAGGGCCAAACAGCCATCCCTTATTGATGTTCCAAGAGAACACACCCTTAGTGAACCAATTTGAGCCTACATTGAATAAGCTATCTCTTTGGTAACCATAACTTGTCCCTAACCTAAATATACTTATATCTTTACCTTTGTTCCAAAGATGAATTAGCATGTTTTGAGACAAGTTGCAAAGACAAGGAAGATCTATTGAAAATTTGGGTTAGAAACAAGAAATAAGTGTGGGGGGGAAAGAAAAGAAAAGTCAAAAAAAAAAAAGAAAAGAAATGGAATACTGGCAAATACATTCAAAAAAAAAAAATATATGAATCATCTCTTGAATTTTGGGAAAAAGAAAAAGATGTTACAAAGTTGTTCAGAATGAAGAAAAGGCCCAACATGAATATCCGGCCTAGGTGACTATGTACTTGTAAAGAGTTTTGAGAAGTTTCTTTGTATGATCTTTTTATGTCTCTAAACTTTATGAACTCTTTGGAACCTTTGTGATATCTTTATCCTTTTGTTCTTCAACCACATTACAAACCCCTTGGCCCCATTACAACCTCGATTAAAGACCTCTTGATTCATGAAGTTGTATGATCTAAATAGTGGAGAATAGGTGGACAAGCAAGAATATGGTAGAACTGTTTTCATAAGATTGATTGAGTGTAAACACTTCACCACTACTTTAAAGAGTGAAAATCATGAGGGTATCCCATGTGAGAAGTTGAGATTAAAACATGCACTATTTTGATTGAGATATGTTATGTTAATATTGGCTTAACTCAAACAATTTACATTCAAGCTTGATTTTTTGTGAAATTCTTTAAGCTATTGATTAGTTTATAAGACTTGTTCAAAGATTGTCTCTAATTTGTATTGAAAGGATTAGGAGTAAATATTTTTAGTATATGTAGTTTATTTATATTTTAGTTTTTCAATGTTTGTGGGTATCGTTCTAGTAAACCCTCACGAGACTAAACTCGTCCACTAGGGACACCTAGGGGTTTAAAGGCTTGTGTCACATGCTAAGTGCCACCGTGATTTCCTACGAAAATGGATTAAATTAGATTTTCTTATTTTATTTTTATTGAGTCGTTGCTAGGGACTAGCAACAATCTAAGTGTGGGGGTGTGATAACTCGTATAATTATATAGTTTTTAGTTATGTTTTATTATTGTTTTGTGTCAAATACGAGTTATTATTGTTTAGTCTAATTGTGTTTATGATCTTTTATATTTTTATGTATTTTGGTGTTTTTCACAAGTTTCTTTGAGTGATTTCAGATTACTAGAATTAAGGGCAAATCCAGTTCAGTTCCAGTTCCGACACTTTTTGCCATATCAGCTATATCTCGAGTTTCACTGAAGCAATAAGGCTGAAATTTGTAGCCGTGCAAAGCTAAGAGGCATATCTATCTTTTTCATGTTTTACACTTCTTGAAACGGAGTCGTTTTCCCTAGCGAAATCGACCATCAAGTTGGCTGATGTGCAATGACGTCTGTTCTGACCTGTTTTCGTATTTTGCCCATATCTACTTATCCACATCAGAAAATGAGCTGATTTCAACGGCTATGGATCCGTAACTGATAGGGTAACATTTTTCTAGAAGACCATGTGATCAGATAAGGCCTCCAAAATTGACAAAATCGACCATCAAGTTGGCTGATCAAAATTGTCATGTATGACGAAAATTGTTAGAAAAATGCACCCACCTATTATACCTACCTTTGAAATTTGTAAAGCTTGTCTCTTGTCATTTAGCCCTCCAAAATGTGTATAAATAGAGGGCCTTGGATGATTGTAAGGGATCATATTGTACATAGGTAGGATATTAGCCATTTTAATAAAATTCTCTAAGTTTTCTTCTTCTTTCTTTTCTCTAGTTTTCTTTCTTTTCTCTAGTTTTCTTTTTCTTTAGAGAGAGCAAGAGGTTGGATAATTAATATTCTTCCTCTTCTTCTTTCTTTCTTTTATTTTCTTCTTAGAATTTTATGTTTATGTTTACAATGCCTATGCTAGGCTAAACTTCTATTTGGTTAAGGGTGATTTCAAAGCCCTAGACATGTTTTGTGATTGATTTTCAGATTCTATCTATCATTAATTTTCTATCAAAGTTGCTTATGTTCTTCTACAAGAATTGTTCATGATGTTGTCTTGATTTATTTAGGTGTACAACTAGATAGATCTTGATAATTATCTATTGCTAGTTTAGGAGTCTTGATCCGTGTAATTGTCTTGATTTCCTATTCATAAGTGGCAATTTGTGATTAATGATTATGGTCAAGTTTTCAATAATTGCAAAGTGGAACATAACCTAAGTTGAACAATCCAAGCTTATGTGTTTGTTGCTTAGATCAACCTATCTTTCTCATCATAAAGCTGCCATTAAATTGAATTTAGAGAGCTTATTCTAGGTTGTTTAATGGTTAGAGATTAAATAGAGAGCTTGTTCTATTTAACGACAAACTAAGGAAAGATTGGGGTAACAGAGCTTGTTGTTATCTACGGTTGTTAACTTTGATAGTTGGTTGATATTGATAGATCTGAAATTGATTCTTAATGATGTCTAGTGGTGGAGAATGAAACCTTAACCATATTTTTCATATTTGATTCTTCTTACTTATTTGTTTTCTTACTTTTAGTTTGCTTATTTTTTATATTTATTTTTATTGGCTGGTTATACCGCCTAATTTGTATATTAACTTTGTTTTATTTTTATTGGCTGGTTATACCGCCTAATTTAGTATATATATTTTTATTGGCTGGTTATACCGCCTAATTTAGTATATATATTTTTATTGGCTGGTTATACCGCCTTGCATCTTATTCTTATTATTTACTTTAGTTTAAATCTGGCTTCAAAAACCCCTTTTCTTTTATTGTTCTTGAATTTAAGTTTTAAACTATTAACTTATAAACTAAAACCCAATCCCTGAGGACTCAACCCTTGCTAACTACTATACTTACAATTTATCTTTTTAGTGCAAGGTTAAATAAGATACACTCTTTTGGGTGCATCAAGGAGAGAGGCAAAAGTCAAGAGAAAAAGAAAGGGATCATTGTCAAATACATTCCCATATTAAAAAAAAAAATCTTGATAACTCGTATAATTATATAGTTTTTAGTTATGTTTTATTAATGTTTTGTGTCAAATACGAGTTATTATTGTTTAGTCTAATTGTGTTTATGATCTTTTATATTTTTATGTATTTTGGTGTTTTTCACAAGTTTCTTTGAGTGATTTCAGATTACTAGAATTAAGGGCAAATCCAGTTCAGTTTCAGTTCCGACACCTTTTGCCATATCAGCTATATCTCGAGTTTCACTAAAGCAATAAGGCTGAAATTTGTAGCCATGCAAAGATAAGAGGCATATCTATCTTTTTCATGTTTTACACTTCTTAAAACGGAGTCGTTTTCCCTAGCGAAATCGTCCATCAAGTTGGCTGATGTGCAATGACGTCTGTGCTGACATGTTTTCGTATTATGCCCGTATCTTCTTATCCACATCAGAAAATGAGCTGATTCCAACGGCTATGGTTCCGTAACTGATAGGGGAACCTTTGTCTAGAAGACCATGTGATCAGATCAGGCCTCCAATATTGAATAAATCGACCATCAAGGTGGCTGATGTGTAATGACATCTGTGCTGACATGTTTTCGTATTTTGCCCATATCTGCTTAACCACATCAGCAAATGAGCTGATTCCAACGGCTATGGTTCCGTAACTGATAGGGGAACCTTTTTCTAGAAGACCATGTGATCAGATCAGGCCTCCAATATTGACGAAATCGACCATCAAGTTGGCTGATCAAAATCGTCATATACCTACCTTTGAAATTTGTAAAGCTTGTCTCTTGTCATTTAGCCCTCCAAAATGTGTATAAATAGAGGGCCTTGGATGATTGTAAGGGATCATATTGTACATAGGTAGGATATTAGCCATTTTAATAAAATTCTCTAAGTTTTCTTCTTCTTTCTTTTCTCTAGTTTTCTTTCTTTTCTCTAGTTTTCTTTTTCTTTAGAGAGAGCAAGAGGTTGGATAATTAATATTCTTCCTCTTCTTCTTTCTTTCTTTTATTTTCTTCTTAGATTTTCTTTAATTTTATGTTTATGTTTATAATGCCTATGCTAGGCTAAACTTCTATTTGGTTAAGGGTGATTTCAAAGCCCTAGACATGTTTTGTGATTGATTTTCAGATTCTATCTATCATTAATTTTCTATCAAAGTTGCTTATGTTCTTCTACAAGAATTGTTCATGATGTTGTCTAGATTTATTTAGGTGTACAACTAGATAGATCTTGATAATTATCTATTGCTAGTTTAGGAGTCTTGATCCGTGTAATTGTCTTGATTTCTGATAACTCGTATAATTATATAGTTTTTAGTTATGTTTTATTAATGTTTTGTGTCAAATACGAGTTATTATTGTTTAGTCTAATTGTGTTTATGATCTTTTATATTTTTATGTATTTTGGTGTTTTTCACAAGTTTCTTTGAGTGATTTCAGATTACTAGAATTAAGGGCAAATCCAGTTCAGTTTCAGTTCCGACACCTTTTGCCATATCAGCTATATCTCGAGTTTCACTGAAGCAATAAGGCTGAAATTTGTAGCCATGCAAAGCTAAGAGGCATATCTATCTTTTTCATGTTTTACACTTCTTAAAACGGAGTCGTTTTCCCTAGCGAAATCGACCATCAAGTTGGCTGATGTGCAATGACATCTGTGCTGACATGTTTTCGTATTTTGCCCATATCTGCTTAACCACATCAGCAAATGAGCTGATTCCAACGGCTATGGTTCCGTAACTGATAGGGGAACCGTTTTCTAGAAGACCATGTGATCAGATCAGGCCTCCAAGATTGACGAAATCGACCATCAAGTTGGCTGATCAAAATCATCATATACCTACCTTTGAAATTTGTAAAGCTTGTCTCTTGTCATTTAGCCCTCCAAAATGTGTATAAATAGAGGGCCTTGGATGATTGTAAGGGATCATATTGGAGATTGGTAGGATATTAGCCATTTTAACAAAATTCTCTAAGTTTTCTTCTTCTTTCTTTTCTCTAGTTTTCTTTTTCTTTAGAAAGAGCAAGAGGTTGGATAATTAATATTCTTCTTCTTCTTCTTTCTTTCTTTTATTTTCTTCTTAGATTCTATTTAATTTTATGTTTATAATGCCTATTCTAGGCTAAACTTCTATTTGGTTAAGGGTGATTTCAAAGCCCTAGACATGTTTTATAATTGATTTTCAGATTCTATCTATCATTAATTCTCTATCAAAGTTGCTTATGTTCTTCTACAAGAATTGTTCATGATGTTGTCTTGATTTATTTAGGTGTACAACTAGATAGATCTTGATAATTATCTATTGCTAGTTTAGGAGTCTTGATCCGTGTAATTGTCTTGATTTCCTATTCATAAGTGGCAATTTGTGATTAATGATTATGGTCAAGTTTTCAATAATTGCAAAGTGGAACATAACCTAAGTTGAACAATCCGAGCTTATGTGTTTGTTGCTTAGATCAACCTATCTTTCTCATCATAAAGCTGCCATTAAATTGAATTTAGAGAGCTTATTCTAGGTTGTTTAATGGTTAGAGATTAAATAGAGAGCTTGTTCTATTTAACGACAAACTAAGGAAAGATTGGGGTAACAGAGCTTGTTGTTATCTACGGTTGTTAACTTTGATAGTTGGTTGATATTGATAGATCTGAAATTGATTCTTAATGATGTCTAGTGGTGGAGAATGAAACCTTAACCATATTTTTCATATTTGATTCTTCTTACTTACTTGTTTTCTTACTTTTAGTTTGCTTATTTTTTATATTTATTTTTATTGGCTGGTTATACCGCCTAATTTGTATATTAACTTTGTTTTATTTTTATTGGCTGGTTATACCGCCTAATTTAGTATATATATCTTTATTGGCTGGTTATACCGCCTTGCATCTTATTCTTATTATTTACTTTAGTTTAAATCTGGCTTCAAAAACCCCTTTTCTTTTCTTGTTTTCTTTGAACGTAAGTTATAAACTATTAACTTATAAACTAAAACCCAATCCCTGAGGACTCGACCCTTGCTAACTACTATACTTACAATTGATCTTTTTAGTGCAAGGTTAAATAAGATACACTCTTTTGGGTGCATCAAGTTTTTGGCGCCGTTGCCGGGGATTGCTTTCTTTAGTTTATTAGTTTATTGGTTTATTCTTATTTTCTGTTCTAATTATTTACTTTCTTATTTTTTTTATTAGTGAATGTTCCAAGCTCCCGAAAAAGACTTACGACTTAGAAAAATTCGGGAATTTATAACTTCTCACCAACAACCAATCGAGGAGTTGATCCAAAACATCCAAGAGAAGCAAGGAGAGATGGCAGCAGCTGACAACCGAACTCTCAAGGAGCTAGCCGCTCCGGACTTGGGTCAACAACCATTATGCATTGAATATGCTAATCTTGAGGTAGCTTTTGAATTAAAATCTGGTTTGATTCACCTTCTCCCAACTTTTCATGGTTTTGCAGGAGAGGATCCAAATAAGCACCTCAAGGAATTCCATGTAGTTTGCTCAAGCATGAGACCAACAGGGGTCACGGAAGAGCAAGTTAAGTTGAGAGCCTTCCCATTCTCTCTAGCTGATTCAGCAAAGGAATGGCTCTACTATCTACCATCCGGGACCATCACTACATGGAATGATTTGAAGAAAGCATTCTTGGAAAGGTATTTCCCAGCATCTAAGGCTGCCAACATTAGGAAAGAGATATGTGGGATTCGGCAATACAACGGAGAGTCCTTATATGAATATTGGGAGAGGTTCAAGAAACTTTGTGCATCATGTCCACACCATCAGATAAGTGAACAACTTCTCATCCAATACTTCTATGAAGGTCTCATGCCCATGGAGAGAAGTATGATAGATGCCGCTAGTGGGGGAGCTCTAGTTGATAAGACTCCCAGGGCTGCTAGAACATTAATCTCCAACATGGCAGCCAATTCTCAACAGTTCTCAATGAGACAAGATCCACCACCACAATCCAAGAGAGTTAATGAGGTAAGTATATCATCCCTTGAACAAAAATTTGATAAACTGACTTCTCTTGTTCAACAATTGGCTGTAGGTAAAATACAACAAATAAAGGCTTGTGGCATATGTTCAAACATAGGGCACCAAACTGATATGTGTCCAACACTTCAAGAGGATACCAATGAACATGTGAATGCCATGGGTGGATTTCAGAACCAATCAAGGAAATATGATCCCTACTCAAACACATACAATCCAGGATGGAGGGATCATCCAAACTTCAATTATGGAGGGAACCAATCACAAACTATTCCTCCACCATTTGACCACAGGCCACCGGGTTTTCAGCAAAGAGTGCAACAACCATACCAAACCCGACAACAACTACCACCCACCCAAAATTCAGGTACTTCTCTTGAAGATCTTGTTAAAGCTCTTTCTACTAATACAATTCAATTTCAACAGGAAACAAAGACAAGTATTCGAAATTTGGAGACTCAAATAGGGCAATTGGCAACAACCATGAGTCAAATGCAAGCAAGGGATTCTGGGAAATTACCTTCCCAAACCATAGTGAATCCAAGAGAGAATGCCAATGCTATAAATTTAAGAAGTGGGAAACAGCTAGAGACACCACAAAATGATAGTGCTCAAGGGGAGAACAATACCATGGCATCCTCTTCACATCCCAACGAGCCACTAAAAAAGGTAATTCCTAAACCATCCTTTCCTTCTTATATAACTCCTCCACCTTTTCCTAGCAGGTTAGCAAAGTCCAAGAAGGAGGAGCAAGAGAAGGAAATTTTGGAAACCTTCCGGAAAGTAGAGGTGAACATTCCTTTACTAGATGCTATCAAGCAAGTGCCAAGATATGCCAAGTTCCTAAAAGAGTTGTGCACATCTAAACGGAAGTTGAAATGGAATGAAAAGGTAAGTGTGGGGGAGAATGTGTCAGCTGTTCTTCAAAAGAAACTCCCACCTAAATGCAAGGATCCAGGTATGTTTACCATTCCTTGTAAGATAGGCAACACCAGGTTTGAGCGTGCTATGCTAGATCTAGGGGCATCTATTAATGTCATGCCATATTCAATTTATGCTTCATTGAATCTAGGACCATTAGAGGAAACCGGTGTTATAATACAACTTGCTGACCGTTCTAACACTTATCCAAGAGGAGTTGTAGAAGACGTTCTTGTACAGGTTAATGAATTGGTTTTTCCCGCTGACTTTTATGTTATTGAGATGGAAGATGAGATGTCTTCTAATCCCACACCTATTCTATTAGGGAGACCATTCTTGAAAACAGCAAGAACTAAAATAGATGTACATGATGGCACTTTAACTATGGAATTTGATGGTGAAATAATTCGCTTTAACATTTTTGAGGCCATGAGATATCCTAGTGATGTGCATTCTGTTTTTAATATTGATATAATTGACTCACTAGTGCAGCAAGCTTATGAGCTAGATGGTGAAGATAGTGTAGAAATAGTCATTAGCAACCATCTCGGAATGGGGAATGCTAAACTAGCCTTGAGTGACCAGGTGGAAGGGGCACTAGAATCTTTACACTCGCTGCAACCTAAAGATGCAAGGTTTGATGTTTCATTTATTGATTTGCCTTTATCTAATGAGAAACTTCTACCTTCCATTTTGCAGGCACCAACTTTAGAGTTGAAACCACTACCGAACCACTTGAAATATTTGTTCTTAGGGGAAAATGACACACTACCTGTCATCATTGCCAAAGAGCTCACACCTTTGCAAGAAGAGCGACTTATCCGGGTGCTTAGAGAGCATAAAACAGCAATTGGTTGGACAATTGTCGATATCAAGGGAATAAGCCCATCCATGTGCATGCACCGGATTTTGTTAGAGGAAGGGTCTAAACCAACAAGAGAAGCACAAAGAAGATTGAACCCTCCTATGATGGAGGTTGTGAAAAAGGAGATACTGAAGCTCCTAGATGTTGGAGTGATCTATCCTATCTCGGATAGCAAATGGGTGAGCCCAGTCCAAGTGGTTCCAAAGAAATCAGGTGTAACGGTGGTAACAAATAATGAGAATGAACTTGTTCCTACTAGGATTCAAACAGGATGGCGAGTTTGTATTGATTATCGTAAACTTAATTCCACAACTCGCAAAGACCACTTTCCTTTACCTTTTATTGATCAAATGCTTGAAAGGTTAGCTGGCCATTCTCATTATTGTTTTCTTGATGGTTTTTCAGGTTATAATCAGATAGCCATTGCTCCGGAGGACCAAGAGAAAACAACATTCACATGTCCATTTGGTACTTTTGCATACCGGCGTATGCCATTTGGTCTTTGTAATGCACCAGCTACATTCCAAAGGTGTATGGTTAGCATATTTTCAGATTATGTAGAGAATATCATAGAAGTGTTTATGGATGATTTTAGTGTCTATGGTGATTCTTTTGATAGATGTCTAGAGAACCTTACACTTGTACTTGAAAGATGCATGGAAACTAACCTTGTTTTGAATTGGGAAAAATGTCACTTTATGGTAGAACAAGGAATAGTTTTGGGCCATGTTATTTCTTCTAGAGGGATAGAGGTTGATAAGTCTAAAATAGATATTATGCATTCTTTACCACCTCCCACAAATGTGAGAGAGGTTCGTTCTTTTCTTGGACATGCAGGTTTCTATAGGAGATTTATCAAAGACTTCTCAAAGATCACATTACCTCTTTGCAAGCTACTACAAAAAGATGTGGTTTTCCACTTTGATGATAAATGCAAAGAGGCGTTTGAAACATTGAAGGGACTCTTGACATCAGCTCCTATCATCCAACCACCAGATTGGAATGTACCTTTTGAAATCATGTGTGATGCTAGTGACTATGCCATTGGAGCTGTTTTGGGCCAACGGGTTGGGAAAGCCTCACATGCCATTTATTATGCCTCAAGAACTCTTAATGATGCTCAATTGAACTATTCCACTACTGAAAAAGAACTTTTGGCTGTTGTATTTGCTTTAGAAAAATTTCGATCTTATTTAATTGGTACTAAAGTAATTGTATTTTCTGACCATGCAGCCCTTAAGTACTTACTCACTAAAAAGGAGGCCAAACCAAGGTTGATTAGATGGATACTTCTCTTACAAGAGTTTGATTTGGAGATAAAAGATAAGAGAGGTAGTGACAACCTGGTTGCGGACCATCTTAGCCATTTAGTTCATGAAGATGATGCACTACCCTTGAATGAGAACTTTCCGGATGAGCAACTTCTTTTTATAAGAACAACAACTCCTTGGTATGCTGATATTGTTAATTACTTAGTTACCAAGAAGTTGCCACAAGAGTTGACACAAGCTCAAAGAAATAAGATCAAGAGTGATGCCAAATACTACATATGGGATGATCCTTACCTTTGGAAGCATTGCTCCGATCAGATTATAAGAAGGTGTGTACTCGAAACTGAATTTCAATCTATTCTCACCTTTTGTCACTCTTATGCATGTGGAGGACACTTTGGATCCAAAAGAACAGCCATGAAAGTTCTTGATTCTGGATTTTATTGGCCTACCATATTCAAAGATGCATACCTCTTGTGCAAGTCATGTGATCGTTGCCAAAGAACTGGTAACTTAGGTGCTAGAAATCAAATGCCTCAAACTCCAATACTTATTGTTGAAATTTTTGATGTATGGGCCATGGATTTCATGGGACCTTTTCCTCCTTCTTTTGGTAATCTTTATATTTTACTTGCCGTTGATTATGTTTCAAAGTGGGTGGAAGCAAAATCCACTAGGACTAATGACTCTAAAGTTGTTTCAGATTTTGTCAAGACTAACATCTTGGCTAGGTTTGGAACGCCAAAGGCCATAATCAGCGATAGAGGTACTCACTTTTGCAATAGGACTATGGAAGCACTTTTGAGGAAGTATAACATCACACACAAGGTCTCCACCTCATATCATCCTCAAACTAGTGGGCAAGCTGAAGTGTCAAACCGAGAAGTTAAGTCCATCCTTGAAAAGACAGTTAATCCAAATAGGAAGGATTGGAGTTCACGACTTGATGATGCACTTTGGGCTTATAGGACAGCATATAAGACACCCATTGGTATGTCTCCTTATCGACTTGTTTATGGTAAGCCTTGTCATCTTCCGGTTGAATTGGAACATAAATCATATTGGGCTATCAAACAATGCAACATGGAGATGGATGAGATAGGAAAGAAAAGAAAACTTGACCTACAAGAATTAGAGGAGATAAGGAATGATGCCTATCAGAATTCTAGGATTTACAAGGAAAAGACTAAGGCATTCCATGACAAGATGATATCAAGAAAAGAATTTGTTGTTGGACAAAAAGTTCTTCTCTTCCATTCACGCCTTAAGTTATATCCAGGTAAGTTACGTTCTCGTTGGGTTGGACCTTTTGTTATTACTAATGTATTTACTCATGGTGCAGTTGAAATCCAAAGCCCAAAAACAGATAAGGCATTCAAAGTGAATGGTCATAGATTGAAGCCTTACTATGAGAACTTTCCAATACAAGATGTGGAGGAGTTTCCACTTTTTGAGCCAAAGTATGTTGAATAATAATGGCATGGGTCTAAGTTAGGCTGAGGACAATAAACCAAGCGCTTCTTGGGAGGCAACCCAAAAGGATGGAGAGCATCTATTATATCAGATTTGCATATTCCTTACTCTCCATCATTCTATCTTTTATTGTTTTTCTTTTCTTTTGTTTAATAGTTCTTTTCTCTTGCAAGATGTAAATATAATTTTTAATTTATTTTTTTTAACCCCGGTTAAATGGCGGATAACGGTACTCCGTGATTATTTAAATCGGTTCCATCAGCTACCCACAAAACTGATATTGTATATAAATTTCTCTTCCAATTTCTCTTTCAATTTTTTTTTTTTCATTCTTTTTTTTCAGGATGGATGATATTCTCACAAGATTGCAGAAACGATTTCCTCCTTTTCCTCGAAATATTTTACTGAAGCTTTACCAAGTTCGACTTGAGAGATTAAGAATGCTTATGCACAAAGGGATTCCTGACGACATACGTTGGCTAATTGAAGCCAAGGTACGTGAAGATGAATATCTTCCTGTTTTGCATTTACCAGGTACAGGTAGAAGCACTTTTGCAAAGAAGCGACGAGCAAAGCGCATGAGTTCAAATTGCCACAAATGTGCACGATGGACGTGTAACGGTAAATGTCGTTCTATTGGGATTCCGTCCTCTAATCGAGATGATAAAATTGAATTCATTAAGGATGGACTGAGTAAGGAGAATTTGGGTAATATCCAACTTTCTCTTGAGACGCATCCTAGTGGAGACGTACAAAGAGAAATTCTTGATTTATGGCCGCAATTCCAAAGGGAATGGCAACATCTTGGGAATCTGATGTTAAAAGACCCTGTTTGCCAGCTTGTAAGAAAACTGGATGGGAAGCATATCCTCGACTCATAGAAGGCGTTTAAGCCGTTTCTGGACGTAAAACCAGAGGAAGATGTGAGCCACAATCACAACTACAATAAATGACTTCTCAGCTTTTGGTTTGATTTGCAATAACTTTATTTTGTTTTAATTTACGTGTTGTTCGATTTGTGTAATTATTCTCGTTTTTTTATTTGTCTTTTACGGTTGATTTTTTCTTCTCTTTTTGATTTTCTTCCTGAAATCACGCAAAAATCTTTTGTTAGGTTAACATTTTCTTCTGACAGGTCAGATACACTTTCGGCGACATTATTACTCTTGTCTGATTCACTACTCAGTCCTCTATATATTACACCATGTACTCATTCTCTTTCAGGCACTCGAAAAAAAAAAAATGGAAAGTACTTCATCCCAGCGCATTAAAAAAATTTGTGTCTTTGGAGGTGCTTATCCAGGGAAAAATAACATATTCGCTGATGAAGCCATAAGAGTTGGAGTAATACTTGCCCAACAAAAGATCCACTTGATTTATGGAGGCGGTAGTACGGGTTTAATGGGAGCAGTCGCTACAGCAGCACACACCGGAGGAAGTCCAGTTCTAGGAATCGTGCCAAAACTATTCACAAGTTTTTGTGGACCTACCGTGGGTAAGGAAATACAAGTCTGGAGTGTCCCTGAACGGATAACAATCATGTACCATTCTGCCGATGCATTCATTGCTTTACCAGGAGGTCTGGGTACATTGGAAGAAATAGCTTGCGTGGCTTCTTGGTCATCTTTGGTCACAAATAAGAAACCCATTGGTTTGCTTAATATTAATGGTTATTTTAGTAATTTGCTTTTATATTTAGATAATGCTGTGGATAATGGATTCATGTTTTCAGAGGCAAGGAGAACCATAATTTCTGCTACAACCATTGAAGATTTACTTAAAAAGCTCCAAGCTTATGAGTGTTTATCTGCTACGGTTGTTTCGCAAACGCTCGGAAAAAGAAAAAGAGATATGGACGAGCAAGGAGTGGATTGCACTTTGTCTTTGTGACATTATCTAACATTTTGCTTGTTGTGTCTCAGTTATAATAAGTGGTTAGCAACCTCTGCAGGTAATATCTCCTAAATTCTACCTTTAAAATTTGACATTGGGGACAATGTCATATTTTAGTAGGGGGTAAGGGACATATTTTGCTAATTTAAAAAAAAAAAAAAAAAAAAATTTAAGAAGTATTCATTCTGAACAAGGTCTGAGTAAGGGAGACTTGAGACATACCTTGTGAGTTTGATTTCTTCTTTTCAAAAAAAAAAAAAAAAAAAAAAAAAAAGTTTGTTGTGTTTTAAGCAATTTAGAAGTATTCATTCTGAACAAGATCTGAGTAAGGGAGACTTGAGACACACCTTGTCAGTTTGATTTTAATCTTTTTATGTTTACTTGTTAATTTTTGTTTAGTATTTTAAGATTATTTAGGTTGCATGAGTTTGTTTTGTTTTGAGTCTTAGTTGTTCCTATTCTTATGTTATTAGTTCTTTTCTCTTACACATGATTCTTTCATTTGGGTTAATAGACTTACATTGAGGACAATGTAAGAATTAAGTGTGGAGGGAATGATTTAGGATTTCTTTTATTTTTGTCTACTATTTTTTTTTTATGAGTCTTTATTATAATTTTTAGTGTGTTTTAGTTCCTTTTTAATACAATGATGAGATATGAATTGCATAAGTCTAAAACAGAGTTATTAGTGAGAAGATTTTCATGAGAATTGAGCTTGATATCATTTTTTTTATGAGCCAATGTTAATATGATATGTTGATTGAGAAAGAAGCATGTTTAGACTTAATCTGACTTGTATAATCATCCTTGTGAGTTTTTGAGCCTATAATGATTGATGCATTATACAAATCAATCTAATTTCTTTCTTGAGTGCTCTTATGATTACAGGATTCTCTAGAACTTGCTTTAAACCGTTTGAGACTATATTGATACATGTGACAACATGAATATGATAGAGGCATTAGGATTTTTAGCCAGAGCCAAATAGCCATCCCTTATTGATGTTCCAAGAGAACACACCCTTAGTGAACCAATTTGAGCCTACATTGAATAAGCTATCTCTTTGGTAACCATAACTTGTCCCTAACCTAAATATACTTATATCTTTACCTTTGTTCCAAAGATGAATTAGCATGTTTTGAGACAAGTTGCAAAGACAAGGGATATTTTTAGTTAAAAATTTGGGTTAGAAACAAGAAATAAGTGTGGGGGGGAAAGAAAAGAAAAGTCAAAAAAAAAAAAAAAGAAAAAAAAAAAAAGAAATGGAATACTGGCAAATACATTCAAAAAAAAAATATATATGAATCATCTCTTGAATTTTGGGAAAAAGAAAAAGATGTTACAAAGTTGTTCAGAATGAAGAAAAGGCCCAACATAAATATCCGGCCTAGGTGACTATGTACTTGTAAAGAGTTTTGAGAAGTTTCTTTGTATGATCTTTTTGTCTCTAAACTTTATGAACTCTTTGGAACCTTTGTGATATCTTTATCCTTTTGTTCTTCAACCACATTACAAACCCCTTGGCCCCATTACAACCTTGATTAAAGACCTCTTGATTCATGAAGTTGTATGATCTAAATAGTGGAGAATAGGTGGACAAGCAAGAATATGGTAGAACTGTTTTCATGAGATTGATTGAGTGTAAACACTTCACCATTACTTTAAAGAGTGAAAATCATGAGGGTATCCCATGTGAGAAGTTGAGATTAAATTTGAACATGCAATATTTTGATTGAGATATGTTATGCTAATATTGGCTTAACTCAAACAATTTACATTCAAGCATGATTTTTTGTGAAATTCTTTAAGCTATTGATTAGTTTATAAGACTTGTTCAAATATTGTATCTAATTTGTATTGAAAGGATTAGGAGTAAATATTTTTAGTATATGCACTTTATTTATATTTTAGTTTTTCAATGTTTGTGGGTATCGTTCTAGTAAACCCTCACGAGACTAAACTCGTCCACTAGGGACACCTAGGGGTTTAAAGGCTTGTGTCACATGCTAAGTGCCACCGTGATTTCCTACGAAAATGGATTAGATTAGATTTTCTTATTTTATTTTTATTGAGTCGTTGCTAGGGACTAGCAACAATCTAAGTGTGGGGGTGTGATAACTCGTATAATTATATAGTTTTTAGTTATGTTTTATTAATGTTTTGTGTCAAATACGAGTTATTATTGTTTAGTCTAATTGTGTTTATGATCTTTTATATTTTTATGTATTTTGGTGTTTTTCACAAGTTTCTTTGAGTGATTTCAGATTACTAGAATTAAGGGCAAATCGAGTTCAGTTTCAGTTCCGACACCTTTTGCCATATCAGCTATATCTCGAGTTTCACTGAAGCAATAAGGCTGCAATTTGTAGCCATGCAAAGCTAAGAGGCATATCTATCTTTTTCATGTTTTACACTTCTTAAAACGGAGTCGTTTTCCCTAGCGAAATCGACCATCAAGTTGGCTGATGTGCAATGACATCTGTGCTGACATGTTTTCGTATTTTGCCCATATCTGCTTAACCACATCAGCAAATGAGCTGATTCCAACGGCTATGGTTCCGTAACTGATAGGGGAACCTTTTTCTAGAAGACCATGTGATCAGATCAGGCCTCCAAGATTGACGAAATCGACCATCAAGTTGGCTGATCAAAATCGTCATATACCTACCTTTGAAATTTGTAAAGCTTGTCTCTTGTCATTTAGCCCTCCAAAATGTGTATAAATAGAGGGCCTTGGATGATTGTAAGGGATCATATTGGAGATTGGTAGGATATTAGCCATTTTAACAAAATTCTCTAAGTTTTCTTCTTCTTTCTTTTCTCTAGTTTTCTTTTTCTTTAGAAAGAGCAAGAGGTTGGATAATTAATATTCTTCTTCTTCTTCTTTCTTTCTTTTATTTTTTCTTAGATTCTATTTAATTTTATGTTTATAATGCCTATTCTAGGCTAAACTTCTATTTGGTTAAGGGTGATTTCAAAGCCCTAGACATGTTTTATAATTGATTTTCAGATTCTATCTATCATTAATTCTCTATCAAAGTTGCTTATGTTCTTCTACAAGAATTGTTCATGATGTTGTCTTGATTTATTTAGGTGTACAACTAGATAGATCTTGATAATTATCTATTGCTAGTTTAGGAGTCTTGATCCGTGTAATTGTCTTGATTTCCTATTCATAAGTGGCAATTTGTGATTAATGATTATGGTCAAGTTTTCAATAATTGCAAAGTGGAACATAACCTAAGTTGAACAATCCGAGCTTATGTGTTTGTTGCTTAGATCAACCTATCTTTCTCATCATAAAGCTGCCATTAAATTGAATTTAGAGAGCTTATTCTAGGTTGTTTAATGGTTAGAGATTAAATAGAGAGCTTGTTCTATTTAACGACAAACTAAGGAAAGATTGGGGTAACAGAGCTTGTTGTTATCTACGGTTGTTAACTTTGATAGTTGGTTGATATTGATAGATCTGAAATTGATTCTTAATGATGTCTAGTGGTGGAGAATGAAACCTTAACCATATTTTTCATATTTGATTCTTCTTACTTACTTGTTTTCTTACTTTTAGTTTGCTTATTTTTTATATTTATTTTTATTGGCTGGTTATACCGCCTAATTTGTATATTAACTTTGTTTTATTTTTATTGGCTGGTTATACCGCCTAATTTAGTATATATATTTTTATTGGCTGGTTATACCGCCTAATTTAGTATATATATCTTTATTGGCTGGTTATACCGCCTTGCATCTTATTCTTATTATTTACTTTAGTTTAAATCTGGCTTCAAAAACCCCTTTTCTTTTCTTGTTTTCTTTGAACGTAAGTTATAAACTATTAACTTATAAACTAAAACCCAATCCCTGAGGACTCGACCCTTGCTAACTACTATACTTACAATTGATCTTTTTAGTGCAAGGTTAAATAAGATACACTCTTTTGGGTGCATCAATTTCCTATTCATAAGTGGCAATTTGTGATTAATGATTATGGTCAAGTTTTCAATAATTGCAAAGTGGAACATAACCTAAGTTGAACAATCCGAGTTTATGTGTTTGTTGCTTAGATCAACCTATCTTTCTCATCATAAAGCTGCCATTAAATTGAATTTAGAGAGCTTATTCTAGGTTGTTTAATGGTTAAAGATTAAATAGAGAGCTTGTTCTATTTAACGACAAACTAAGGAAAGATTGGGGTAACAGAGCTTGTTGTTATCTACGGTTGTTAACTTTGATAGTTGGTTGATATTGATAGATCTGAAATTGATTCTTAATGATGTCTAGTGGTGGAGAATGAAACCTTAACCATATTTTTCATATTTGATTCTTCTTACTTATTTGTTTTCTTACTTTTAGTTTGCTTATTTTTTATATTTATTTTTATTGGCTGGTTATACCGCCTAATTTGTATATTAACTTTGTTTTATTTTTATTGGCTGGTTATACCGCCTAATTTAGTATATATATTTTTATTGGCTGGTTATACCGCCTAATTTAGTATATATATTTTTATTGGCTGGTTATACCGCCTAATTTAGTATATATATTTTTATTGGCTGGTTATACCGCCTTGCATCTTATTCTTATTATTTACTTTAGTTTAAATCTGGCTTCAAAAACCCCTTTTCTTTTATTGTTCTTGAATTTAAGTTTTAAACTATTAACTTATAAACTAAAACCCAATCCCTGAGGACTCGACCCTTGCTAACTACTATACTTACAATTTATCTTTTTAGTGCAAGGTTAAATAAGATACACTCTTTTGGGTGCATCAAGTTTTTGGCGCCGTTGCCGGGGATTGTTTTCTTTAGTTTATTTGTTACTTGGTTTATTCTTATTTTCAGTTCTAATTAGTTTTATTTTCTTGTACATACAAGTTTTTCTTATCAAATTTTGAAAAAAAAAAAAAAAAACGATGGAGTTGAGCAATCTAACACTTGAAGAGTTGGTGGCATACATGAACATGGAGAATCAACAAGCCAATCTCACTTCCCTAGTTCAACAATTGGCCATGGGAGGATGTCAAGGCCATCAAGTATTCCAAGACCAACAATATGATCATTACTCAAACACTTACCATGAGGGATGGTGGGATCATACTAATTATGGCTATTCGGAAAATTACCAAGAAGTAGATCCTTATGCCAATTACTCTCATCCATCTAGCTTCCATCAATCATGGTCTCAAGAAGCAGATCTTTTTCAGCCACCACATATAACTCAAAACTCAGGTACTTCTTTAGAAGATCTTGTACATTCTCTTGTTACTGATACTTTGCAATTTCAACAGGAAACAAGGGCAAGCATCCAGAGTTTGGAAAATCAAATGAGCCTATTGGCTAGTAATATGGTGGGATGGGTAGCACAAAGATCTGAAGAACTCCCAGCCCAAACGATGATCAACCCAAAGGAGAATGCTACTATTGTGACCTTGAAGAATGAGGAACAAGATGAGGATGAGACAAAATTAGAGATGGATTCTATTCTTGAGGATAATGAAGCCACAAATCCAAATAAGAGTATTTCGGCACCTAAGGTAACGTTTAAGATTCCAATTTTTACTAATGTTTCTTCTCCACCTTTCCCTAGTAGATTCGCAAAGTTCAAGGAGGAGGAACATGAACAAAACATGTTGGAAACCTTAAACAGTTTGTTTGTGGATGCCATTCAACAAGTACCAACATATGCTCCATTCCTCGATGAGATATGCACCACAAAGGATGATGGAATAATACTTGTAATGGAGAATGCATCCAGTTTTGTGCAAAGAAAGCTTCCTATCAAACGCTCAAATTTGGGAAGTTTCATGTATGAGCCTAACAAGCCTAAAAAGCCAAGAAAGGGAATTGGCTAGGCTGAAAACAATCAATCAAGTGCTAATTGGGAGAGACAGCCTAATTAGTGAAAGCATTGCCAAACTGCCATCCTCAGATTTGCTCTCTTTTTCTTTATCTTTTTCTTATGTTTCTTTGTTAATTGTGTTTAGTGTTTTTAAGTTCATTTAGGCTGCATAAGTTTATTTTGTTTATTAGTTCTTTTCACTTACACATGATTCTTTCATTTGGGTTAATAGCATTACATTAATGACAATGTAAGAATTATGTGTGGGGGGAAGAATTTAGGATTTTATTTTTGAGTCTTTTTATGTTGTTTTTATTTCTGATCCTTGTTTTGAAAATAACTAGATGTATATATAATTTTTATTTTTATTTTTAACCCCGGTTAAATGGCGGATAACGGTACTCCGTGGTTATTTAAGTCGGTTCCATCAGCTACCCACAAAACTGATATTGTATATAAATTTCTCTTCCAATTTCCCTTTCAATTTTTTTTTTCATTCTTTTTTTTCAGGATGGATGATATTCTCACAAGATTGCAGAAACGATTTCCTCCTTTTCCTCGAAATATTTTACTGAAGCTTTACCAAGTTCGACTTGAGAGATTAAGAATGCTTATGCACAAAGGGATTCCTGACGACATACGTTGGCTAATTGAAGCCAAGGTACGTGAAGATGAATATCTTCCTGTTTTGAATTTACCAGGTACAGGTAGAAGCACTTTTGCAAAGAAGCGACGAGCAAAGCGCATGAGTTCAAATTGCCACAAATGTGCACGATGGACGTGTAACGGTAAATGTCGTTCTATTGGGATTCCGTCCTCTAATCGAGATGATAAAATTGAATTCATTAAGGATGGACTGAGTAAGGAGAATTTGGGTAATATCCAACTTTCTCTTGAGACGCATCCTAGTGGAGACGTACAAAGAGAAATTCTTGATTTATGGCCGCAATTCCAAAGGGAATGGCAACATCTTGGGAATCTGATGTTAAAAGACCCTGTTTGCCAGCTTGTAAGAAAACTGGATGGGAAGCATATCCTCGACTCATAGAAGGCGTTTAAGCCGTTTCTGGACGTAAAACCAGAGGAAGATGTGAGCCACAATCACAACTACAATAAATGACTTCTCAGCTTTTGGTTTGATTTGCAATAACTTTATTTTGTTTTAATTTACGTGTTGTTCGATTTGTGTAATTATTCTCGTTTTTTTTATTTGTCTTTTACGGTTGATTTTTTCTTCTCTTTTTGATTTTCTTCCTGAAATCACGCAAAAATCTTTTGTTAGGTTAACATTTTCTTCTGACAGGTCAGATACACTTTCGGCGACATTATTACTCTTGTCTGATTCACTACTCAGTCCTCTATATATTACACCATGTACTCATTCTCTTTCAGGCACTCGAAAAAAAAAAATGGAAAGTACTTCATCCCAGCGCATTAAAAAAAATTTGTGTCTTTGGAGGTGCTTATCCAGGGAAAAATAACATATTCGCTGATGAAGCCATAAGAGTTGGAGTAATACTTGCCCAACAAAAGATCCAGTTGATTTATGGAGGCGGTAGTACGGGTTTAATGGGAGCAGTCGCTACAGCAGCACACGCCGGAGGAAGTCCAGTTCTAGGAGTCATGCCAAAACTATTCACAGATTTTTGTGGACCTACCTTGGGTAAGGAAATACAAGTCTGGAGTATCCCTGAACGGATGACAATCATGTACCATTCTGCCGATGCATTCATTGCTTTACCAGGAGGTCTGGGTACATTGGAAGAAATAGCTTGCGTGGCTTCTTGGTCATCTTTGGTCACAAATAAGAAACCCATTGGTTTGCTTAATATTAATGGTTATTTTAGTAATTTGCTTTCATATTTAGATAATGCTGTGGATAATGGATTCATGTTTTCAGAGGCAAGGAGAACCATAATTTCTGCTACAACCATTGAAGATTTACTCAAAAAGCTCCAAGCTTATGAGTATTTATCTGCTACGGTTGTTTCGCAAACGCTCGGAAAAAGAAAAAGAGATATGGACGAGCAAGGAGTGGATTGCACTTTGTCTTTGTGACATTATCTAACATTTTGTTTGTTGTGTCTCAGTTATAATAAGTGGTTAGCAACCTCTACAGGTAATATCTCCTAAATTTTACCTTCTTAAAAAAAAAAAAAAAAAGTTTGTTGTGTTTTAAGCAATTTAGAAGTATTCATTCTGAACAAGGTCTGAGTAAGGGAGACTTGAGACATACCTTGTCAGTTTGATTTCTTCTTTTCAAAAAAAAAAAAAAAAGAGTTTGTTGTGTTTTAAGCAATTTAGAAGTATTCATTCTGAACAAGGTCTGAGTAAGGGAGACTTGAGACATACCTTGTCAGTTTGATTTTAATCTTTTTACGTTTACTTGTTAATTTTTGTTTAGTATTTTAGGATTATTTAGGTTGCATGAGTTTGTTTTGTTTTGAGTCTAGTTATTCCTATTCTTATGTTATTAGTTCTTTTCTCTTACACATGATTCTTTCATTTGGGTTAATAGACTTACATTGAGGACAATGTAAGAATTAAGTGTGGGGGGAATGATTTAGGATTTCTTTTATTTTTGTCTACTATTTTTTTTATGAGTCTTTATTATTATTATTATTTTTTTTAGTGTGTTTTAGTTCCTTTTTAATACAATGATGAGATATGAATTGCATAAGTCTAAAACATATTTATTAGTGAGAAGATTTTCATGAGAATTGAGCTTGATGTCAACTTTTTTATGAGCCAATGTTAATATGATATGTTGATTGAGAAAGAAGCATGTTTAGACTTAATCTGACTTGTATAATCATTCTTGTGAGTTTTTGAGCCTAAAATGATTGATGCATTATACAAATCAATCTAATTTCTTTCTTGAGTGCTCTTATGATTACATGATTCTCTAGAACTTGCTTTAAACCGTTTGAGACTATATTGATGCATGTGACAACATGAATATGATAGAGGCATTAGGATTTTTAGCCAGGGCCAAACAACCATCCCTTATTGATGTTCCAAGAGAACACACCCTTAGTGAACCAATTTGAGCCTACATTGAATAAGCTATCTCTTTGGTAACCATAACTTGTCCCTAACCTAAATATACTTATATCTTTACCTTTGTTCCAAAGATGAATTAGCATGATTTGAGACAAGTTGCAAAGACAAGGGATATTTTTTGGTTAGAAACAAGAAATAAGTGTGGGGGGAAAAGAAAAGAAAAGTCAAGAGAAAAAGAAATGGAATACTGGCAAATACATTCCTATATATAAAAAAAAATGAATCATCTCTTGAATTTGTGGAAAAAGAAAAAGATGTTACAAAGTTGTTTAGAATGAAGAAAAGGCCCAACATGAATATCCGGCCTAGGTGACTATGTACTTGTAAAGAGTTTTGAGAAGTTTCTTTGTATAATCTTTTTATGTCTCTAAACTTTATGAACTCTTTGGAACCTTTGTGATATCTTTATCCTTTTGTTCTTCAACCACATCACAAACCCCTTGGCCCCATTACAACCTTGATTAAAGACCTCTTGATTTATGAAGTTGCATGATCTTTTAGTGGAGAATAGGTGGACAAGCAAGCATATGGTAGAAGTGTTTTCATGAGATTGATTGAGTGTAAACACTTTACCACTACTTTAAAGAGTGAAAATCAAGAGAGTATCCCATGTGAGAAGTTGAGATTAAATTTGAACATGCACTATTTTGATTGAGATATGTTATGCTAATATTGGCTTAACTCAAACAATTTACATTCAAGCATGATTTTTTGTGAAATTCTTTAAGCTATTGATTAGTTTATAAGACTTGTTCAAATATTGTATCTAATTTGTATTGAAAGGATTAGGAGTAAATATTTTTAGTATATGCAGTTTATTTATATTTTAGTTTTTCAATGTTTGTGGGTATCGTTCTAGTAAACCCTCACGAGACTAAACTCGTCCACTAGGGACACCTAGGGGTTTAAAGGCTTGTGTCACATGCTAAGTGCCACCGTGATTTCCTACGAAAATGGATTAGATTAGATTTTCTTATTTTATTTTTATTGAGTCGTTGCTAGGGACTAGCAACAATCTAAGTGTGGGGGTGTGATAACTCGTATAATTATATAGTTTTTAGTTATGTTTTATTAATGTTTTGTGTCAAATACGAGTTATTATTGTTTAGTCTAATTGTGTTTATGATCTTTTATATTTTTATGTATTTTGGTGTTTTTCACAAGTTTCTTTGAGTGATTTCAGATTACTAGAATTAAGGGCAAATCCAGTTCAGTTTCAGTTCCGACACCTTTTGTCATATCAGCTATATCTCGAGTTTCACTGAAGCAATAAGGCTGAAATTTGTAGCCATGCAAAGCTAAGAGGCATGTCTATCTTTTTCATGTTTTACACTTCTTAAAACGGAGTCGTTTTCCCTAGCGAAATCGACCATCAAGTTGGCTGATGTGCAATGACGTCTGTGCTGACATGTTTTCGTATTATGCCCGTATCTTCTTATCCACATCAGAAAATGAGCTGATTCCAACGGCTATGGTTCCGTAACTGATAGGGGAACCTTTGTCTAGAAGACCATGTGATCAGATCAGGCCTCCAATATTGAATAAATCGACCATCAAGGTGGCTGATGTGTAATGACATCTGTGCTGACATGTTTTCGTATTTTGCCCATATCTGCTTAACCACATCAGCAAATGAGCTGATTCCAACGGCTATGGTTCCGTAACTGATAGGGGAACCTTTTTCTAGAAGACCATGTGATCAGATCAGGCCTCAAATATTGACGAAATCGACCATCAAGTTGGCTGATCAAAATCGTCATATACCTACCTTTGAAATTTGTAAAGCTTGTCTCTTGTCATTTAGCCCTCCAAAATGTGTATAAATAGAGGGCCTTGGATGATTGTAAGGGATCATATTGTACATAGGTAGGATATTAGCCATTTTAATAAAATTCTCTAAGTTTTCTTCTTCTTTCTTTTCTCTAGTTTTCTTTCTTTTCTCTAGTTTTCTTTTTCTTTAGAGAGAGCAAGAGGTTGGATAATTAATATTCTTCCTCTTCTTCTTTCTTTCTTTTATTTTCTTCTTAGATTTTCTTTAATTTTATGTTTATGTTTATAATGCCTATGCTAGGCTAAACTTCTATTTGGTTAAGGGTGATTTCAAAGCCCTAGACATGTTTTGTGATTGATTTTCAGATTCTATCTATCATTAATTTTCTATCAAAGTTGCTTATGTTCTTCTACAAGAATTGTTCATGATGTTGTCTAGATTTATTTAGGTGTACAACTAGATAGATCTTGATAATTATCTATTGCTAGTTTAGGAGTCTTGATCCGTGTAATTGTCTTGATTTCCTATTCATAAGTGGCAATTTGTGATTAATGATTATGGTCAAGTTTTCAATAATTGCAAAGTGGAACATAACCTAAGTTGAACAATCCGAGCTTATGTGTTTGTTGCTTAGATCAACCTATCTTTCTCATCATAAAGCTGCCATTAAATTGAATTTAGAGAGCTTATTCTAGGTTGTTTAATGGTTAAAGATTAAATAGAGAGCTTGTTCTATTTAACGACAAACTAAGGAAAGATTGGGGTAACAGAGCTTGTTGTTATCTACGGTTGTTAACTTTGATAGTTGGTTGATATTGATAGATCTGAAATTGATTCTTAATGATGTCTAGTGGTGGAGAATGAAACCTTAACCATATTTTTCATATTTGATTCTTCTTACTTATTTGTTTTCTTACTTTTAGTTTGCTTATTTTTTATATTTATTTTTATTGGCTTGTTATACCGCCTAATTTGTATATTAACTTTGTTTTATTTTTATTGGCTGGTTATACCGCCTAATTTAGTATATATATTTTTATTGGCTGGTTATACCGCCTAATTTAGTATATATATTTTTATTGGCTGGTTATACCGCCTTGCATCTTATTCTTATTATTTACTTTAGTTTAAATCTGGCTTCAAAAACCCCTTTTCTTTTATTGTTCTTGAATTTAAGTTTTAAACTATTAACTTATAAACTAAAACCCAATCCCTGAGGACTCGACCCTTGCTAACTACTATACTTACAATTTATCTTTTTAGTGCAAGGTTAAATAAGATACACTCTTTTGGGTGCATCAAATCTTCTCTTGAACTTCTAGTTAAAGTAAAGAAAAAGATGTTACAAAGTTGGTTAGAATGAAGCAAAGGCTCAACATGAATATTTAGCCTATGTTATTATGTGCTTTATAAGAGTTTTGAGAAGTTTTATTCGTATGATCTTATTATGTCTCTAAACTCTATGAACTCTTTGGAACCTTTGTGATATCTTTATCCTTTTGTTCTTTAACCACATTATAACCCTTTGGTACCATTACAACCTTGAAAAAAGACCTCTTGATTTATGAAGTTGTATGATCTAAATAGTGGAGAATAGGTGGACAAACAAGCATATGGTAGAACTGTTTTCATGAGATTGATTGAGTGTAAACACTTTACCACTACTTTAAAGAGTGAAAATCATGAGAGTATAGTGAGAAGTTGAGATTGAGTTGAATATGCACTATTTTGATTGAAATATGTTATGTTAATATTGGCTTAACTCATTTATTTACATTCAAGCATGAATTTTTGTGAATTTCTTTAAGCTATTGATTAGTTTCTAAGACTTGTCCAATGATTATCTCTAATTTATATTGGAAGGATTAGTTATAATTATTATTTTTAGTTTTTCTTATGTCTTCAATGTTTGTGGGTATCGTCCTAGTAAACCCTCACGAGACTAAACTCGTCCACTAGGGACACCTAGGGGTTTAAAGGCTTGTGTCACATGCTAAGTGCCACCGTGATTTCCTACGAAAATGGATTAGATTAGATTTTCTTATTTTATTTTTATTGAGTCGTTGCTAGGGACTAGCAACAATCTAAGTGTGGGGGTGTGATAACTCGTATAATTATATAGTTTTTAGTTATGTTTTATTATTGTTTTGTGTCAAATACGAGTTATTATTGTTTAGTCTAATTGTGTTTATGATCTTTTATATTTTTATGTAATTTGGTGTTTTTCACAAGTTTCTTTGAGTGATTTCAGATTACTAGAATTAAGGGCAAATCCAGTTCAGTTTCAGTTCCGATACCGTTTGCCATATCAGCTATATCTCGAGTTTCACTGAAGAAATAAGGCTGAAATTTGTAGCCCTGCAAAGCTAAGCGGCATATCTATCTTTTTCATGTTTTCATGTTTTACACTTCTTGAAACGGAGTCGTTTTCCCTAGCGAAATCGACCATCAAGTTGGCTGATGTGCAATGACGTCTGTGCTGACCTGTGTTCGTATTTTGCCCATATCTTCTTATCGACATCAGCAAATGATCTGATTCCAACGGCTATGGATCCGTAACTGATAGGGGTATATTTTTCTAGAAGACCATTTGATCAGATCGAGCCTCCAACATTGAAAACATCGACCATCAAGCTCGCTGATCAGAATTGTCATACAATATGACGAAAATTGTTAGAAAAATGCACCCACCTATTATACCTACCTTTGAAATTTATAAAGCTTGTCTCTTGTCATTTAGCTCTCCAAAATGTGTATAAATAGAGGGTCTTGGATGAGTGTAAGAAAACATTGATACATTGGTAGGATATTAGCCATTGTAATAAAATTCTCTAAGTTTTCTTCTTCTTTCCTTTCTCTAGTTTTCTTGTTCTTTACTTATGTTTCTTACATTCCTTTTCATTTTATTCATATCTAGTATGTGTTGCTAATCATATTGTTGAGGTGATGAGGTGAAGCTTTTGGTAAATGCTAAGGTTAGTCTCTTAAACATGAGCTAAAATGAATCATCATTTATAAACACTAGTATAGATAATATTTTCTTTTGGTTTAAAATCATACTTGCAAAGTAGAGATCTTGATTCATTATTGACAATGAAAATGGCACAGTAAATGCTTGGTTTCATAACCTTGATTTGTTGTAGACATATACCTTGGCATAAGGAATGCTTGGACTCTTTTTATGAGTTTTGAGGACACCAAATGAACATAATATCATATGCTATGGACGTTGGACAATTTGGACTGAATTGCTAAACCTTCCGATTGGAACCTCCCTTATGTGTGGATTTCAATTGTGTAATAAAACAAGATTAATCTTAGCATAACACCAAGAGTGGATTCTCTAACCTCAACATCTTTTCTTATTGTTTTGTTTATATCTTGTTTAATTTATTTTATGTTATTTTGTTTATTTTGTTCTCTAATATCTTGTTTATCTTATTTTGTTGTTGATTCCCTAATATCTTGTTTACTTTCTTTTTCTTATATATTTATAAACTTATACTTACTAATACGCCTCCCTGTGGTTCGACCTCGGACACCCGAGAATTTATTACTTGAACATAACCTGCACTTGGGTTTACAACTCTTAATTGAGTCTCCATCAATGGCTTAAAACACAACAATTCTTTTTTTTTTTTTTTTTTTTTTTTTTTTTTTTTTTTACAAATTAGCAAAATATGTCCCTTACCCCCTACTAAAATATGACATTGTCCCCAATGTCAAATTTTAAAGGTAGAATTTAGGTGATATTACCTGCAGAGGTTGCTAACCACTTATTATAACTGAGACACAACAAACAAAATGTTAGATAATGTCACAAAGACAAAGTGCAATCCACTCCTTGCTTGTCCATATCTCTTTTTCTTTTTTCGAGCGTTTGCGAAACAACCGTAGCAGGTAAATACTCATAAACTTGGAGTTTTTTGAGTAAATCTTCAATGGTTGTAGTAGAAATTATGGTTCTCCTTTCCTCTGAAAACATGAATCCATTTTCCACAGCATTATCTAAATATGAAAGCAAATTACTAAAATAACCATTAATATTAAGCAAACTGATGCACCCAAAAGAGTGTATCTTATTTAACCTTGCACTAAAAAGATCAATTGTAAGTATAGTAGTTAGCAAGGGTCGAGTCCTCAGGGATTGGGTTTTAGTTTATAAGTTGATAGTTTAAAACTTAAATTCAAGAACAATAAAAGAAAAGGGGTTTTTTGAAGCCAGATTTAAACTAAAGTAAATAACAAGAATAAGATGCAAGGCGGTATAACCAGCCAATAAAAATATATATACTAAGCATGGCGGTATAACCAGCCAATAAAAATATATATACTAAATTAGGCGGTATAACCAGCCAATAAAAATAAAACAAAATTAATATACAAATTAGGCGGTATAACCAGCCAATAAAAATAAATATACTTTTAAAAATAAGCAAACTAGAAAAGTAAGAAAACAAGTAAGAAGAATCAAAAATGAAAAATATGGTTAAGGTTTCATTCTCCACCACTAGACATCATTAAGAATCAATTTCAGATCTATCAATATCAACCAACTATCAAAGTTAACAACCGTAGATAACAACAAGCTCTGTTATCCCAATCTTTCCTTAGTTTGTCGTTAAATAGAACAAGCTCTCTATTTAATCTCTAACCATCAAACAACCTAGAATAAGCTCTCTAGATTCAATTTAATGGCAGCTTTATGATGAGAAAGATAGGTTGATCTAAGCAACAAACACATAAGCTCGGATTGTTCAACTTAGGTTATGTTCCACTTTGTAATTATTGAAAACTTGACCATAATCATTAATCACAAATTGCCACTTATGAATAGGAAATCAAGACAATTACACGGGTCAAGACTCCTAAACTAGCAATAGATAATTATCAAGATCTATCTAGTTGTACACCTAAACAAATCAAGACAACATCATGAACAATTCTTGTAGAAGAACATAAGCAACTTTGATAGAAAATTAATGATAGATAGAATCTGAAAATCAATCACAAAACATGTTTAGGGCTTTGAAATCACCCTTAACCAAATAGAAGTTTAGCCTAGCATAGGCATTATAAACATAAAATTAAATAGAATCTAAGAAGAAAATAAAAGAAAGAAAGAAGAAGAAGAAGAATATTAATTATCCAACCTCTTGCTCTTTCTAAAGAAAAAGAAAACTAGAGAAAAGAAAGAAGAAGAAAACTTAGAGAATTTTGTTAAAATGGCTAATATCCTACCAATCTCCAATATGATCCCTTACAATCATCCAAGGCCCTCTATTTATACACATTTTGGAGGGCTAAATGACAAGAGACAAGCTTTACAAATTTCAAAGGTAGGTATATGACGATTTTGATCAGCCAACTTGATGGTCGATTTCTTCAATATTGGAGGCCTGATCTGATCACATGGTCTTCTAGACAAAGGTTCCCCTATCAGTTACGGAACCATAGCCTTTGGAATCAGCTCATTTGCTGATGTGGTTAAGCAGATATGGGCAAAATACGAAAACATGTCAGCACAGACGTCATTGCACATCAGCCACCTTGATGGTCGATTTCTTCAATATTGGAGGCCTGATCTGATCACATGGTCTTCTAGACAAAGGTTCCCCTATCAGTTACGGAACCAAAGCCGTTGAAATCAGCTAATTTGCTGATGTGGATAAGAAGATATGGGCATAATACGAAAACATGTCAGCACAGACGTCATTGCACATCAGCCAACTTGATGGTCGATTTCGCTAGGGAAAACGACTCCGTTTTAAGAAGTGTAAAACATGAAAAAGATAGATATGCCTCTTAGCTTTGCATGGCTACAAATTTCAGCCTTATTGCTTCAGTGAAACTCGAGATATAGCTGATATGGCAAAAGGTGTCGGAACTGAAACTGAACTGGATTTGCCCTTAATTCTAGTAATCTGAAATCACTCAAAGAAACTTGTGAAAAACACCAAAATACATAAAATTATAAAAGATCATAAACACAATTAGACTAAACAATAATAACTCGTATTTGACACAAAACATTAATAAAACATAATTAAAAACTATATAATTATACGAGTTATCACACCCCCACACTTAGATTGTTGCTAGTCCCTAGCAACGACTCAATAAGAATAAAATAAGAAAATCTAATCTAATCCATTTTCGTAGGAAATCACGGTGGCACTTAGCATGTGACACAAGCCTTTAAACCCCTAGGTGTCCCTAGTGGACGAGTTTAGTCTCGTGAGGGTTTACTAGAACGATACCCACAAACATTGAAAAACTAAAATATAAATAAACTGCATATACTAAAAATATTTACTCCTAATCCTTTCAATACAAATTAGATACAATATTTGAATAAGTCTTATAAACTAATCAATAGCTTAAAGAATTTCACAAAAAATCATGCTTGAATGTAAATTGTTTGAGTTAAGCCAATATTAGCATAACATATCTCAATCAAAATATTGCATGTTCAAATTTAATCTCAACTTCTCACATGGGATACCCTCATGATTTTCACTCTTTAAAGTAGTGGTGAAGTGTTTACACTCAATCAATCTCATGAAAACAGTTCTACCATATTATTGCTTGTCCACCTATTCTCCACTATTTAGATCATACAACTTCATGAATCAAGAGGTCTTTAATCAAGGTTGTAATGGGGCCAAGGGGTTTGTAATGTGGTTGAAGAACAAAAGGATAAAGATATCACAAAGGTTCCAAAAAGTTCATAAAGTTTAGAGACATAAAAAGATCATACAAAAAAACTTCTCAAAACTCTTTACAAGTACATAGTCACCTAGGCCGGATATTTATGTTGGGCCTTTTCTTCATTCTAAACGACTTTGTAACATCTTTTTCTTTTTCCACAAATTCAAGAGATGATTCAGATTTTTTTTTTTTTTTTACATAGGAATGTATTTGCCAGTATTTCATTTCTTTTTCTCTTGACTTTTCTTTTCTTTCCCCCCCACACTTATTTTTTGTTTCTAACCCAAATTTTTAACTAAAAATATCCCTTGTCTTTGCAACTTGTCTCAAAACATGCTAATTCATCTTTGGAACAAAGGTAAAGATATAAGTATATTTAGGTTAGGGACAAGTTATGGTTACCAAAGAGATAGCTTATTCAATGTAGGCTCAAACTGGTTCACTAAGGGTGTGTTCTCTTGGAACATCAATAAGGGATGGCTGTTTGGCTCTGGCTAAAAATCCTAATGCCTCTATCATATTCATGTTGTCACATGTATCAATATAGTCTCAAACGGTTTAAAGCAAGTTCTAGAGAATCCTGTAATCATAAGAGCACTCAAGAAAGAAATTAGATTGATTTGTATAATGCATCAATCATTATAGGCTCAAAAACTCACAAGGATGATTATACAAGTCAGATTAAGTCTAAACATGCTTCTTTCTCAATCAACATATTATATTAACATTGGCTCATAAAAAGGTTGACATGAAGCTCAATTCTCATGAAAATCTTCTCACTAATAACCAGTTTAGACCTATGCAATTCATATCTCATCATTGTATTAAAAAGGAACTAAAACACACTAAAAATAATAATAATAATAAAGACTCATAAAAAAAAATAGTAGACAAAAATAAAAGAAATCCTAAATCATTCCCCCCACACTTAATTCTTACATTGTCCTCAATGTAAGTCTATTAACACAAATGAAAGAATCATGTGTAAGAGAAAAGAACTAATAACATAAGAATAGGAACAACTAAGACTCAAAACAAAACAAACTCATGCAACCTAAATAATCCTAAAATACTAAACAAAAATTAACAAGTAAACATAAAAAGATTAAAATCAAACTGACAAGGTATGTCTCAAGTCTCCCTTACTCAGACCTTGTTCAGAATGAATACTTCTAAATTGCTTAAAACACAACAAACTCTTTCTTTTTTTTTTTTTTTTTTTTTTTTTTTTTTTTTGAAAAGAAGAAATCAAACTGACAAGGTATGTCTCAAGTCTCCCTTACTCAGACCTTGTTCAGAATGAATACTTCTTAAATTTTTTTTTTTTTTTTTTTTTTTTTAAATTAGCAAAATATGTCCCTTACCCCCTACTAAAATATGACATTGTCCATAATGTCAAATTTTAAAGGTAGAATTTAGGAGATATTACCTGCAGAGGTTGCTAACCACTTATTATAACTGAGACACAACAAGCAAAATATTAGATAATGTCACAAAGACAAAGTGCAATCCACTCCTTGCTCGTCCATATCTCTTTTTCTTTTTCCGAGCGTTTGCGAAACAACCGTAGCAGATAAACACTCATAAGCTTGGAGCTTTTTAAGTAAATCTTCAATGGTTGTAGCAGAAATTATGGTTCTCCTTGCCTCTGAAAACATGAATCCATTATCCACAGCATTATCTAAATATAAAAGCAAATTACTAAAATAACCATTAATATTAAGCAAACCAATGGGTTTCTTATTTGTGACCAAAGATGACCAAGAAGCCACGCAAGCTATTTCTTCCAATGTACCCAGACCTCCTGGTAAAGCAATGAATGCATCGGCAGAATGGTACATGATTGTTATCCGTTCAGGGACACTCCAGACTTGTATTTCCTTACCCACGGTAGGTCCACAAAAACTTGTGAATAGTTTTGGCACGATTCCTAGAACTGGACTTCCTCCGGCGTGTGCTGCTGTAGCGACTGCTCCCATTAAACCCGTACTACCGCCTCCATAAATCAAGTGGATCTTTTGTTGGGCAAGTATTACTCCAACTCTTATGGCTTCATCAGCGAATATGTTATTTTTCCCTGGATAAGCACCTCCAAAGACACAAATTTTTTTAATGCGCTGGGATGAAGTACTTTCCATTTTTTTTTTTTCGAGTGCCTGAAAGAGAATGAGTACATGGTGTAATATATAGAGGACTGAGTAGTGAATCAGACAAGAGTAATAATGTCGCCGAAAGTGTATCTGACCTGTCAGAAGAAAATGTTAACCTAACAAAAGATTTTTGCGTGATTTCAGGAAGAAAATCAAAAAGAGAAGAAAAAATCAACCGTAAAAGACAAAAAAAAAAAAAAAAAAAAAAAACGAGAATAATTACACAAATCGAACAACACGTAAATTAAAACAAAATAAAGTTATTGCAAATCAAACCAAAAGCTGAGAAGTCATTTATTGTAGTTGTGATTGTGGCTCACATCTTCCTCTGGTTTTACGTCCAGAAACGGCTTAAACGCCTTCTATGAGTCGAGGATATGCTTCCCATCCAGTTTTCTTACAAGCTGGCAAACAGGGTCTTTTAACATCAGATTCCCAAGATGTTGCCATTCCCTTTGGAATTGCGGCCATAAATCAAGAATTTCTCTTTGTACGTCTCCACTAGGATGCGTCTCAAGAGAAAGTTGGATATTACCCAAATTCTCCTTACTCAGTCCATCCTTAATGAATTCAATTTTATCATCTCGATTAGAGGACGGAATCCCAATAGAACGACATTTACCGTTACACGTCCATCGTGCACATTTGTGGCAATTTGAACTCATGCGCTTTGCTCGTCGCTTCTTTGCAAAAGTGCTTCTACCTGTACCTGGTAAATGCAAAACAGGAAGATATTCATCTTCACGTACCTTGGCTTCAATTATCCAACGTATGTCGTCAGGAATCCCTTTGCCCATAAGTATTCTTAATCTTTCAAGTCGAACTTGGTAAAGCTTCAGTAAAATATTTCGAGGAAAAGGAGGAAATCGTTTCTGCAATCTTGTGAGAATATCATCCATCCTGAAAAAAAAAGAATGAAAAAAAAATTGAAAGAGAAATTGGAAGAGAAATTTATATACAATATCAGTTTTGTGGGTAGCTGATGGAACCGATTTAAATAATCACGGAGTACCGTTATCCGCCATTTAACCGGGGTTAAAAAAATTAAATTAAAAATTATATTTACATCTTGTAAGAGAAAAGAACTATTAAACAAAAGAAAAGAAAAACAATAAAAGATAGAATGATGGAGAGTAAGGAATATGCAAATCTGATATAATAGATGCTCTCCATCCTTTTGGGTTGCCTCCCAAGAAGCGCTTGGTTTATTGTCCTCAGCCTAACTTAGACCCATGCCATTATTATTCAACATACTTTGGCTCAAAAAGTGGAAACTCCTCCACATCTTGTATTGGAAAGTTCTCATAGTAAGGCTTCAATCTATGACCATTCACTTTGAATGCCTTATCTGTTTTTGGGCTTTGGATTTCAACTGCACCATGAGTAAATACATTAGTAATAACAAAAGGTCCAACCCAACGAGAACGTAACTTACCTGGATATAACTTAAGGCGTGAATGGAAGAGAAGAACTTTTTGTCCAACAACAAATTCTTTTCTTGATATCATCTTGTCATGGAATGCCTTAGTCTTTTCCTTGTAAATCCTAGAATTCTGATAGGCATCATTCCTTATCTCCTCTAATTCTTGTAGGTCAAGTTTTCTTTTTTTTCCTATCTCATCCATCTCCATGTTGCATTGTTTGATAGCCCAATATGATTTATGTTCCAATTCAACCGGAAGATGACAAGGCTTACCATAAACAAGTCGATAAGGAGACATACCAATGGGTGTCTTATATGCTGTCCTATAAGCCCAAAGTGCATCATCAAGTCGTGAACTCCAATCCTTCCTATTTGGATTAACTGTCTTTTCAAGGATGGACTTAACTTCTCGGTTTGACACTTCAGCTTGCCCACTAGTTTGAGGATGATATGAGGTGGAGACCTTGTGTGTGATGTTATACTTCCTCAAAAGTGCTTCCATAGTCCTATTGCAAAAGTGAGTACCTCTATCGCTGATTATGGCCTTTGGCGTTCCAAACCTAGCAAAGATGTTAGTCTTGACAAAATCTGAAACAACTTTAGAGTCATTAGTCCTAGTGGATTTTGCTTCCACCCACTTTGAAACATAATCAACGGCAAGTAAAATATAAAGATTACCAAAAGAAGGAGGAAAAGGTCCCATGAAATCCATGCCCCATACATCAAAAATTTCAACAATAAGTATTGGAGTTTGAGGCATTTGATTTCTAGCACCTAAGTTACCAGTTCTTTGGCAACGATCACATGACTTGCAAAAGAGGTATGCATCTTTGAATATGGTAGGCCAATAAAATCCAGAATCAAGAACTTTCATGGCTGTTCTTTTGGATCCAAAGTGTCCTCCACATGCATAAGAGTGACAAAAGGTGAGAATAGATTGAAATTCAGTTTCGAGTACACACCTTCTTATAATCTGATCGGAGCAATGCTTCCAAAGGTAAGGATCATCCCATATGTAGTATTTGGCATCACTCTTGATCTTATTTCTTTGAGCTTGTGTCAACTCTTGTGGCAACTTCTTGGTAACTAAGTAATTAACAATATCAGCATACCAAGGAGTTGTTGTTCTTATAAAAAGAAGTTGCTCATCCGGAAAGTTCTCATTCAAGGGTAGTGCATCATCTTCATGAACTAAACGGCTAAGATGGTCCGCAACCAGGTTGTCACTACCTCTCTTATCTTTTATCTCCAAATCAAACTCTTGTAAGAGAAGTATCCATCTAATCAACCTTGGTTTGGCCTCCTTTTTAGTGAGTAAGTACTTAAGGGCTGCATGGTCAGAAAATACAATTACTTTAGTACCAATTAAATAAGATCGAAATTTTTCTAAAGCAAATACAACAGCCAAAAGTTCTTTTTCAGTAGTGGAATAGTTCAATTGAGCATCATTAAGAGTTCGGGAGGCATAATAAATGGCATGTGAGGCTTTGCCAACCCGTTGGCCCAAAACAGCTCCAATGGCATAGTCACTAGCATCACACATGATTTCAAAAGGTACATTCCAATCTGGTGGTTGGATGATAGGAGCTGATGTCAAGAGTCCCTTCAATGTTTCAAACGCCTCTTTGCATTTATCATCAAAGTGGAAAACCACATCTTTTTGTAGTAGCTTGCAAAGAGGTAATGTGATCTTTGAGAAGTCTTTGATAAATCTCCTATAGAAACCTGCATGTCCAAGAAAAGAACGAACCTCTCTCACATTTGTGGGAGGTGGTAAAGAATGCATAATATCTATTTTAGACTTATCAACCTCTATCCCTCTAGAAGAAATAACATGGCCCAAAACTATTCCTTGTTCTACCATAAAGTGACATTTTTCCCAATTCAAAACAAGGTTAGTTTCCATGCATCTTTCAAGTACAAGTGTAAGGTTCTCTAGACATCTATCAAAAGAATCACCATAGACACTAAAATCATCCATAAATACTTCTATGATATTCTCTACATAATCTGAAAATATGCTAACCATACACCTTTGGAATGTAGCTGGTGCATTACAAAGACCAAATGGCATACGCCGGTATGCAAAAGTACCAAATGGACATGTGAATGTTGTTTTCTCTTGGTCCTCCGGAGCAATGGCTATCTGATTATAACCTGAAAAACCATCAAGAAAACAATAATGAGAATGGCCAGCTAACCTTTCAAGCATTTGATCAATAAAAGGTAAAGGAAAGTGGTCTTTGCGAGTTGTGGAATTAAGTTTACGATAATCAATACAAACTCGCCATCCTGTTTGAATCCTAGTAGGAACAAGTTCATTCTCATTATTTGTTACCACCGTTACACCTGATTTCTTTGGAACCACTTGGACTGGGCTCACCCATTTGCTATCCGAGATAGGATAGATCACTCCAACATCTAGGAGCTTCAGTATCTCCTTTTTCACAACCTCCATCATAGGAGGGTTCAATCTTCTTTGTGCTTCTCTTGTTGGTTTAGACCCTTCCTCTAACAAAATCCGGTGCATGCACATGGATGGGCTTATTCCCTTGATATCGGCAATTGTCCAACCAATTGCTGTTTTATGCTCTCTAAGCACCCGGATAAGTCGCTCTTCTTGCAAAGGTGTGAGCTCTTTGGCAATGATGACAGGTAGTGTGTCCTTTTCCCCTAAGAACAAATATTTCAAGTGGTTCGGTAGTGGTTTCAACTCTAAAGTTGGTGCCTGCAAAATGGAAGGTAGAAGTTTCTCATTAGATAAAGGCAAATTAATAAATGAAACATCAAACCTTGCATCTTTAGGTTGCAGCGAGTGTAAAGATTCTAGTGCCCCTTCCACATGGTCACTCAAGGCTAGTTTAGCATTCCCCATTCCGAGATGGTTGCTAAGGACTATTTCCACACTATCTTCACCATCTAGCTCATAAGCTTGCTGCACTAGTGAGTCAATTATATCAATATTAAAAACAGAATGCACATCACTAGGATATCTCATGGCCTCAAAAATGTTAAAGCGAATTATTTCACCATCAAATTCCATAGTTAAAGTGCCATCATGTACATCTATTTTAGTTCTTGCTGTTTTCAAGAATGGTCTCCCTAATAGAATAGGTGTGGGATTAGAAGACATCTCATCTTCCATCTCAATAACATAAAAGTCAGCGGGAAAAACCAATTCATTAACCTGTACAAGAACGTCTTCTACAACTCCTCTTGGATAAGTGTTAGAACGGTCAGCAAGTTGTATTATAACACCGGTTTCCTCTAATGGTCCTAGATTCAATGAAGCATAAATTGAATATGGCATGACATTAATAGATGCCCCTAGATCTAGCATAGCACGCTCAAACCTGGTGTTGCCTATCTTACAAGGAATGGTAAACATACCTGGATCCTTGCATTTAGGTGGGAGTTTCTTTTGAAGAACAGCTGACACATTCTCCCCTACACTTACCTTTTCATTCCATTTCAACTTCCGTTTAGATGTGCACAACTCTTTTAGGAACTTGGCATATCTTGGCACTTGCTTGATAGCATCTAGTAAAGGAATGTTCACCTCTACTTTCCGGAAGGTTTCCAAAATTTCCTTCTCTTGCTCCTCCTTCTTGGACTTTGCTAACCTGCTAGGAAAAGGTGGAGGAGTTATATAAGAAGGAAAGGATGGTTTAGGAATTACCTTTTTTAGTGGCTCGTTGGGATGTGAAGAGGATGCCATGGTATTGTTCTCCCCTTGAGCACTATCATTTTGTGGTTTCTCTAGCTGTTTCCCACTTCTTAAATTTATAGCATTGGCATTCTCTCTTGGATTCACTATGGTTTGGGAAGGTAATTTCCCAGAATCCCTTGCTTGCATTTGACTCATGGTTGTTGCCAATTGCCCTATTTGAGTCTCCAAATTTCGAATACTTGTCTTTGTTTCCTGTTGAAATTGAATTGTATTAGTAGAAAGAGCTTTAACAAGATCTTCAAGAGAAGTACCTGAATTTTGGGTGGGTGGTAGTTGTTGTCGGGTTTGGTATGGTTGTTGCACTCTTTGCTGAAAACCCGGTGGCCTGTGGTCAAATGGTGGAGGAATAGTTTGTGATTGGTTCCCTCCATAATTGAAGTTTGGATGATCCCTCCATCCTGGATTGTAAGTGTTTGAGTAGGGATCATATTTCCTTGATTGGTTCTGAAATCCACCCATGGCATTCACATGTTCATTGGTATCCTCTTGAAGTGTTGGACACATATCAGTTTGGTGCCCTATGTTTGAACATATGCCACAAGCCTTTATTTGTTGTATTTTACCTACAGCCAATTGTTGAACAAGAGAAGTCAGTTTATCAAATTTTTGTTCAAGGGATGATATACTTACCTCATTAACTCTCTTGGATTGTGGTGGTGGATCTTGTCTCATTGAGAACTGTTGAGAATTGGCTGCCATGTTGGAGATTAATGTTCTAGCAGCCCTGGGAGTCTTATCAACTAGAGCTCCCCCACTAGCGGCATCTATCATACTTCTCTCCATGGGCATGAGACCTTCATAGAAGTATTGGATGAGAAGTTGTTCACTTATCTGATGGTGTGGACATGATGCACAAAGTTTCTTGAACCTCTCCCAATATTCATATAAGGACTCTCCGTTGTATTGCCGAATCCCACATATCTCTTTCCTAATGTTGGCAGCCTTAGATGCTGGGAAATACCTTTCCAAGAATGCTTTCTTCAAATCATTCCATGTAGTGATGGTCCCGGATGGTAGGTAGTAGAGCCATTCCTTTGCTGAATCAGCTAGAGAGAATGGGAAGGCTCTCAACTTAACTTGCTCTTCCGTGACCCCTGTTGGTCTCATGCTTGAGCAAACTACATGGAATTCCTTGAGGTGCTTATCTGGATCCTCTCCTGCAAAACCATGAAAAGTTGGGAGAAGATGAATCAAACCAGATTTTAATTCAAAAGCTACCTCAAGATTAGCATATTCAATGCATAATGGTTGTTGACCCAAGTCCGGAGCGGCTAGCTCCTTGAGAGTTCGGTTGTCAGCTGCTGCCATCTCTCCTTGCTCCTCTTGGATGTTTTGGATCAACTCCTCGATTGGTTGTTGGTGAGAAGTTATAAATTCCCGAATTTTCCTAAGTCGTAAGTCTTCTTCGGGAGCTTGGAACATTCACTAATAAAAAAAATAAGAAAGTAAATAATTAGAACAGAAAATAAGAATAAACCAATAAACTAATAAACTAAAGAAAGCAATCCCCGGCAACGGCGCCAAAAACTTGATGCACCCAAAAGAGTGTATCTTATTTAACCTTGCACTAAAAAGATCAATTGTAAGTATAGTAGTTAGCAAGGGTCGAGTCCTCAGGGATTGGGTTTTAGTTTATAAGTTGATAGTTTAAAACTTAAATTCAAGAACAATAAAAGAAAAGGGGTTTTTTGAAGCCAGATTTAAACTAAAGTAAATAACAAGAATAAGATGCAAGGCGGTATAACCAGCCAATAAAAATATATATACTAAGCATGGCGGTATAACCAGCCAATAAAAATATATATACTAAATTAGGCGGTATAACCAGCCAATAAAAATAAAACAAAATTAATATACAAATTAGGCGGTATAACCAGCCAATAAAAATAAATATACTTTTAAAAATAAGCAAACTAGAAAAGTAAGAAAACAAGTAAGAAGAATCAAAAATGAAAAATATGGTTAAGGTTTCATTCTCCACCACTAGACATCATTAAGAATCAATTTCAGATCTATCAATATCAACCAACTATCAAAGTTAACAACCGTAGATAACAACAAGCTCTGTTATCCCAATCTTTCCTTAGTTTGTCGTTAAATAGAACAAGCTCTCTATTTAATCTCTAACCATCAAACAACCTAGAATAAGCTCTCTAGATTCAATTTAATGGCAGCTTTATGATGAGAAAGATAGGTTGATCTAAGCAACAAACACATAAGCTCGGATTGTTCAACTTAGGTTATGTTCCACTTTGTAATTATTGAAAACTTGACCATAATCATTAATCACAAATTGCCACTTATGAATAGGAAATCAAGACAATTACACGGGTCAAGACTCCTAAACTAGCAATAGATAATTATCAAGATCTATCTAGTTGTACACCTAAACAAATCAAGACAACATCATGAACAATTCTTGTAGAAGAACATAAGCAACTTTGATAGAAAATTAATGATAGATAGAATCTGAAAATCAATCACAAAACATGTTTAGGGCTTTGAAATCACCCTTAACCAAATAGAAGTTTAGCCTAGCATAGGCATTATAAACATAAAATTAAATAGAATCTAAGAAGAAAATAAAAGAAAGAAAGAAGAAGAAGAAGAATATTAATTATCCAACCTCTTGCTCTTTCTAAAGAAAAAGAAAACTAGAGAAAAGAAAGAAGAAGAAAACTTAGAGAATTTTGTTAAAATGGCTAATATCCTACCAATCTCCAATATGATCCCTTACAATCATCCAAGGCCCTCTATTTATACACATTTTGGAGGGCTAAATGACAAGAGACAAGCTTTACAAATTTCAAAGGTAGGTATATGACGATTTTGATCAGCCAACTTGATGGTCGATTTCTTCAATATTGGAGGCCTGATCTGATCACATGGTCTTCTAGACAAAGGTTCCCCTATCAGTTACGGAACCATAGCCTTTGGAATCAGCTCATTTGCTGATGTGGATAAGCAGATATGGGCAAAATACGAAAACATGTCAGCACAGACGTCATTGCACATCAGCCAACTTGATGGTCGATTTCGCTAGGGAAAACGACTCCGTTTTAAGAAGTGTAAAACATGAAAAAGATAGATATGCCTCTTAGCTTTGCATGGCTACAAATTTCAGCCTTATTGCTTCAGTGAAACTCGAGATATAGCTGATATGGCAAAAGGTGTCGGAACTGAAACTGAACTGGATTTGCCCTTAATTCTAGTAATCTGAAATCACTCAAAGAAACTTGTGAAAAACACCAAAATACATAAAATTATAAAAGATCATAAACACAATTAGACTAAACAATAATAACTCGTATTTGACACAAAACATTAATAAAACATAATTAAAAACTATATAATTATACGAGTTATCACAAACCAATGGGTTTCTTATTTGTGACCAAAGATGACCAAGAAGCCACGCAAGCTATTTCTTTCAATGTACCCAGACCTCCTGGTAAAGCAATGAATGCATCGGCAGAATGGTACATGATTGTCATCCGTTCAGGGATACTCCAGACTTGTATTTCCTTACCCAAGGTAGGTCCACAAAAACCTGTGAATAGTTTTGGCACGATTCCTAGAACTGGACTTCCTCCGGCGTGTGCTGCTGTAGCGACTGCTCCCATTAAACCCATACTACCGCCTCCATAAATCAACTGGATCTTTTGTTGGGCAAGTATTACTCCAACTCTTATGGCTTCATCAGCGAGTATTTTATTTTTCCCTGGATAAGCACCTCCAAAGACACAAATTTTTTCAATGCGCTGGGACGAAGTACTTTCCTTTTTTTTTTCGAGTGCCTGAAAGAGAATGAGTACATGGTGTAATATATAGAGGACTGAGTAGTGAATCAGACAAGAGTAATAATGTCGCCGAAAGTGTATTTGACCTGTCAGAAGAAAATGTTAACCTAACAAAATATTTTTGCGTGATTTCAGGAAGAAAATCAAAAAGAGAAGAAAAATCAACCGTAAAAGACCAATGCAAAAAAAAACGAGAATAATTACACAAATCGAACAACACGTAAATTAAACCGAAATGAAGTTATTGCAAATCAAACCAAAAGCTGAGAAGTCATTTATTGTAGTTGTGATTGTGGCTCACATCTTCCTCTGGTTTTACGTCCAGAAACGGCTTAAACGCCTTCTATGAGTCGAGGATATGCTTCCCATCCAGTTTTCTTACAAGCTGGCAAACAGGGTCTTTTAACATCAGATTCCCAAGATGTTGCCATTCCCTTTGGAATTGCGGCCATAAATCAAGAATTTCTCTTTGTACGTCTCCACTAGGATGCGTCTCAAGAGAAAGTTGGATATTACCCAAATTCTCCTTACTCAGTCCATCCTTAATAAATTCAATTTTATCATCTCGATTAGAGGACGGAATCCAAATAGAACGACATTTACCGTTACACGTCCATCGTGCACATTTGTGGCAATTTGAACTCATGCGCTTTGCTCGTCGCTTCTTTGCAAAAGTGCTTCTACCTGTACCTGGTAAATGCAAAACAAGAAGATATTCATCTTCACGTACCTTGGCTTCAATTATCCAACGTATGTCTTCAAGAAACCCTTTGTGCATAAGCATTCTTAATCTTTCAAATCGAACTTGGTAAAGCTTCAGTAAAATATTTCGAGGAAAAGGAGGAAATCGTTTCTGTAATCTTGTGAGAATATCATCCATCTCATTGTCGGGAATGCATCTTCGAAAAATCTGATCAGGACAATATTTGAACAAGTAAGGGTCATCCCAGTAGAACTTCTTTACCTCATTCAAAAACTTCCTTTTATCTTAGGGGCTCCATTGAGAAGGAATTTTTCCTGTAGCAAGAAAATTAGCAATGTCAGCAAACCAAGGTGTCGTGGAGACAATTAGAAGTTGTTCATCAGGAAAAGTATCATTTATTGGTGAGGTTCCAAAAGAGTCATCACAAACAAGTCTTGATAAATGATCAGCCACCACATTTTCTACTCCTTTTTTATCTCGAATGGTGATGTCAAATTCTTGCAGCAAAAGGATCCACCTCAGCAACCTAGGTTTTGCATCCTTCTTAGAGAGAAGATATTTTAAAGCTGCATGATCACTAAAGACAACAATTGATGATCCAACAAGGTAAGATCTGAATTTATCCAATGCAAAAATAACTGCAAGTAATTCCTTTTCTGTAGTGGAATAATTCATTTGGGCTCTATTTAAAGTTTTACTTGCATAGTAAATTACATGTGGTTTATTATCTTTCTTTTGTCCTAACACAGCACCAACAGCATAGTCACTAGCATCGCACATTATTTCAAATGGTAAAGACCAATCAGGAGATCTCATAATAGGAGCAGTAATGAGCATATTTTTGAGTTTTTCAAAAGCATCTTCACAATCTTTAGTCCATTCAAATGCAGTGTCTTTCATTAAAAGATTACATAGAGGTTTAGATATCGTGCTAAAATCTTTTATGAATCTTCTATAAAAACTTGCATGTCCCAAGAATGACCTAATGTCCTTTACTGTCTTTGGTGTGGGTAGATTAGCAATCAATTCAATTTTTGACTTGTCTACCTCAATCCCTTTTGCAGAAACAATGTGACCTAGTACAATACCTTTAGTGACCATGAAATGACATTTTTCCCAATTAAGAACAAGATTTTTTTCTTTACACCTAATCAATACATTTTTCAAATTGGCTAAGCAATCATCAAATGAATCACCAGAAACAGAAAAATCATCCATGAAAATCTCAAGATTACGTTCAATCATGTCACTAAAAATACTAAGCATGCATCTTTGAAATGTGGCAGGGGCGTTACATAATCCAAATGGCATTCTACGATATGCAAAAGTACCAAAAGGACATGTAAAAGTGGTTTTCTCTTAGTCCTCAAGTGCAATGGCAATTTGATTATACCCAGAATATCCATCTAGAAAACAATAAAACTCATGCCCTGCAACTCTTTCTAAGATTTGATCCATGAAAGGCAAAGGGAAATGATCTTTCCTCGTCACTGAGTTAAGTTTCCTATAGTCAATGCACATGCGCCAACCAGTAACAGTCCTAGTTGGAATTAATTCATTGTTTTCATTTTTAACTACAGTAACTCCAGATTTCTTAGGTACGACTTGAGTAGGACTTACTGATGCACCCAAAAGAGTGTATCTTATTTAACCTTGCACTAAAAAGATAAATTGTAAGTATAGTAGTTAGCAAGGGTCGAGTCCTCAGGGATTGGGTTTTAGTTTATAAGTTAATAGTTTAAAACTTAAATTCAAGAACAATAAAAGAAAAGGGGTTTTTGAAGCCAGATTTAAACTAAAGTAAATAATAAGAATAAGATGCAAGGCGGTATAACCAGCCAATAAAAATATATATACTAAATTAGGCGGTATAACCAGCCAATAAAAATATATATACTAAATTAGGCGGTATAACCAGCCAATAAAAATAAAACAAAGTTAATATACAAATTAGGCGGTATAACCAGCCAATAAAAATAAATATACTTTTAAAAATAAGCAAACTAGAAAAATAAGAAAACAAGTAAGTAAGAAGAATCAAATATGAAAAATATGGTTAAGGTTTCATTCTCCACCACTAGACATCATTAAGAATCAATTTCAGATCTATCAATATCAACCAACTATCAAAGTTAACAACCGTAGATAACAACAAGCTCTGTTATCCCAATCTTTTCTTAGTTTGTCGTTAAATAGAACAAGCTCTCTATTTAATCTCTAACCATTAAACAACCTAGAATAAGCTCTCTAAATTCAATTTAATGGCAGCTTTATGATGAGAAAGATAGGTTGATCTAAGCAACAAACACATAAGCTCGGATTGTTCAACTTAGGTTATGTTCCACTTTGCAATTATTGAAAACTTGACCATAATCATTAATCACAAATTGCCACTTATGAATAGGAAATCAAGACAATTACACGGATCAAGACTCCTAAACTAGCAATAGATAATTATCAAGATCTATCTAGTTGTACACCTAAATAAATCAAGACAACATCATGAACAATTTTTGTAGAAGAACATAAGCAACTTTGATAGAAAATTAATGATAGATAGAATCTGAAAATCAATCACAAAACATGTCTAGGGCTTTGAAATCACCCTTAACCAAATAGAAGTTTAGCCTAGCATAGGCATTGTAAACATAAACATAAAATTAAAGAGAATCTAAGAAGGAAATAAAAGAAAGAAAGAAGAAGAAAATAAAGAAAAAGAAAACTAGAGAAAAGAAAGAAGAAGAAAACTTAGAGAATTTTATTACAATGGCTAATATCCTACCAATGTACAATATCTCTTACAATCATCCAAGGCCCTCTATTTATACACATTTTGGAGAGCTAAATGACAAGAGACAAGCTTTATAAATTTCAAAGGTAGGTATAATAGGTGGGTGCATTTTTCTAACAATTTTCGTCATATTGTATGACAATTCTGATCAGCCAGCTTGATGGTCGATTTTGTCAATATTGGAGGCTTGATCTGATCAAATGGTCTTCTAGAAAAATGTTCCCCTATCAGTCGGTGATCCATAGCCGTTGGAATCAGCTTATTTGCTGATGTGGATCAGAAGCTATGGTCAAAATACCAAAACTTGTCAGCACAGACGTCATTGCACATCAGCCAACTTGATGGTTGATTTCGCTAGGGAAAACTACTCCGTTTCAAGAAGTGTAAAGCATAAAAAAGATAGATATGCCTCTTAACTTTGCACTGTTAAAAGTTCAGCCTTATTGCTTCCGTGAAACTCCAGATATAGCTGATATGGCAAAAGGTGTCGGAACTGGAACTGAACTGGATTTGCCCTTAATTCTTGATTTAACCTAGTAATCTAAAATCACTCAAAGAAACTCGTGAAAAACACCAAATTACATAAAAATATAACAAATCATAAACACAATTAGACTAAGCAATAATAACTCGTATTTGACACAAAACAATAATAAAACATAACTAAAAACTATATAATTATACGAGTTATCACTTACCCATTTGCTATCAGAGATAGGATAAATGATTCCATTATCTAGAAGTTTAATGACTTCATTTCTCACTACTTCTTTCATATTAGGATTAAGCCTTCGTTGCATTTGTCTAGAGGGTTTAGCATTTTCCTCTAAATAAATATTATGTGTGCAGATTAATGGGCTTATTCCCTTTATGTCAGCTAAGGTCCATCCTAATGCATTTTTGTGCATTTTCAAAAGTTGTAACAACTTACCTTCTTGTAGTTCATCAAGATGTGAAGAAATTATGACTGGAAAAGTTTCATTCTCACCCAAAAAGGAATATTTTAGCTCGAATGGCAATGGTTTTAAATCCAGCTTGGGTGGTTCAATAGTTGATGGTACAGTGACATTTGTGAGTGATGGAAGTTCCTCAAACTTTTGCTTCCAACAATGCTTATCCTGAAAAGAATTTAACAAAGAATCAGTGTGTGAAATTTCTGAAGCATTATCAAACTCACATTCAATTAAATAAGCTTCTAAAGGATCATGGAATGTGGTAGTGGTGAGATGTTCATGAACAAGTTCTTCAATGAAATCTACTTCATGTACTTCTGAATCATCACCAGGTTGCTTGCAAATGTTGAACACATTTAATTCTAAAGTCATATTTCCAAAAGAAATGTTCAAAATACCATTTCTGCAATTTATCAGAGCATTAGAAGTTGCAAGAAATGGACGGCCTAATATAACAGGAATTTGAACATTTGGATTTGAAACAGGATGTGTGTCCAAAACAATAAAATCAACAGGGAAGTAAAAATTATCAATTTGAACCAAAACATCTTTAACTATCCCTCGAGGAATTTTTACAGAACGATCAGCTAGTTGAAGTGTAACAGGTGTTTCCTTGAGTTCACCTAAACCTAACTGTTGATAAACAAAAAAAGGCAAAAGATTAACACTAGCACCAAGATCAAGCAATGCACGTTCTATTCTAGTGTTTCCAATGATGCATGAGATTGTTGGACATCCAGGATCTTTGAATTTTGGTGGAGTAAGGTGCTGAATGATTGAGCTCACACTTTCCGTCAGAAATGCTTTCTTTTGTACATTATGTTTCCTTTTAACTGTGCACATGTCCTTCAAAAATTTAGCATAAGATGGAACTTGTTTGATTGCATCCAATAAAGGAATGTTAATCTTAACTTGTTTGAAAAGTTCATAAATTTCTGCATTTTGATTCAAATTCTTTATTGTTTGCAACCTTTGAGGAAAAGGAGCAGGATGCATACCTTTTTCTTTGTCCAAATTTTCAAGAAGTTCAGACTTACCATCATCCTTACCATTACTTTTCGGAGGGGAAGGAGGATCTTGGTCTTTTGATGGAATGTTTTTGTCAATTGCCTTTCCACTTCGAAGAGTTGTGATAGAACTGGCATTTTCCTGTTGAGTTTCATTGGAGCAAGAAACAAGACATTGAGTAGAAGGGTTAGGCTGAGGTTGAGCAGGAAACTTACCTTTTTCTTGAGTGCGTAATGAAGCTGTCAATGTGGACAAGGTGTTTTTGATCTCATTGATGTCCTGTGAAGTTTGGTTATTCACATTTGCTTGTGTTTGCATGAATGCTTGCAATGTCTCTTCCAAGGTTTGTACACGTGAAGGTTGGTAGGAAAAAATGTTGCCCGGCTTTTGAGATTGTGGTACCTGAACATGATTATTATTCCGCCAACTGAAGTTGGGATGATTTCTCCATTCAGGGTTATACGTTTCAGAGTAAGGAGAAGGAAAAGGCTTTTTAAATGTGTTTATGGAATTTACTTGATCATGCAACGCTTCTTTAAGAATGGGAATGTTTGGACATTCAGAAGTGGGGTGTCCCATGATTTCACAAATTCCACAACTTTCTTCATTTTTAACCGTTTTGACTTCTTTTACTTCCCTAAGTTCCATGGCTTCAATCTTTCTAGCCAAATTAGCTACTTTAGCTTTTATCTCATTTTCTTGACTAAAATGATATTTACCTCTGTTAGAAACAAGATTAGATCTATTGGAACTTTCAGAGGAATTATCTGTGTGCCAGGCTTGAGAGTTATCTGCCAAATGGTCTAGGTAGTCAAAGGCTTCTTCAGGTTCTTTTTCTAGAAACTCACCGTTACACATTGTTTCAACAAATTGTTTAGTTTCGGGAGTTAAACTTTCATAAAAGAAACTAATAAGACGCCATTTTTCAAAATCATGATGTGGACAAGAACTTAACAAATCTTTAAAACGCTCCCTGAAAAAATGCTTCATTTTGATTTTGATTGAAATTTTGAATCTGTCTTTTCAAAGCAGTAGTTTTATGTGCTGGGAAAAATTTCTTTAGAAACTCAGTTTGTAATTCTTGCCATGTGCCAATTGACCTTGGTTTTAAATTATGAAGCCAAATTTTTGCTTTATCTTTTAAAGAGAAAGGAAATAATTTTAGCTTGACAATTTCATTTGTACATTGTTGGTCATTAAAGGTGACACATACATCTTCGAAGTCTTTTAGAAACGAGTAAGCACTTTCTGATTCTAACCCATGGAAATTTGGAAGCAAAGCTATCATACGTGGTTTAAAACGAAAGTTGTTTATATTGAGAGGAAAAATAAAACATGAGGGTGATGAGCTTCGAGTTGGTTGCAAGTAGTCACGCATGGAGCGTACTTGGTTCTCATCTTCAGCATGAACACTTTCATTGTCAGCCATGGTAGGAGTTGTATTAGAAAGATTACCTGAAAAAGTTTCACAATAAAATCTAACTAAACGACGAGATCTAAAATCACGTCGCCAAACAAGCATAAAACAAAGTTAATATACAGATAATATATTTATATAAATATAAACTTTACAATATAAATGTAAATATATAGAAAATTAGGCGGTATAACCAGCCAATAAAAATAAATATACTTATAAACTTATATACTTAGTATTGTCTCCACGGCAACGGCGCCAAAAACTTGATGGAGACTCAATTAAGAGTTGTAAACCCAAGTGCAGGTTATGTTCAAGTAATAAATTCTCGGGTGTCCGAGGTCGAACCACAGGGAAGCGTATTAGTAAGTATAAGTTTATAAATATATAAGAAAAAGAAAGTAAACAAGATATTAGGGAATCAACAACAAAACAAGATAAACAAGATATTAGAGAACAAAATAAACAAAATAACATAAAAGAAATTAAACAAGATATAAAAAACAATAAGAAAAGATGTTGAGGTTAGAGAATCCACTCTTGGTGTTATGCTAAGATTAATTGATGCACCCAAAAGAGTGTATCTTATTTAACCTTGCACTAAAAAGATCAATTGTAAGTATAATGATTAGCAAGGGTCGAGTCCTCAGGGATTGGGTTTTTATCTATGAGTTATTAGTTTATAACTTACGTTCAAAGAAAACAATAAAAGAAAAGGGGCTTTTGAAGCCAGATTTAAACTAAAGTAAATAATAAGAATAAGATGCAAGGCGGTATAACCAGCCAATAAAAATATATATACTAAATTAGGCGGTATAACCAGCCAATAAAAATAAAACAAAGTTAATATACAAATTAGACGGTATAACCAGCCAATAAAAATAAATATACTTTTAAAAGTAAGCAAACTAGAAAAATAAGAAAACAAGTAAGTAAGAAGAATCAAATATGAACAATATGGTTAAGGTTTCATTCTCCACCACTAGACATCATTAAGAATCAAATTCAGATCTATCAATATCAACCAACTATCAAAGTTAACAACCGTAGATAACAACAAGCTCTGTTATCCCAATCTTTCCTTAGTTTGTCGTTAAATAGAACAAGCTCTCTATTTAATCTCTAACCATTAAACAACCTAGAATAAGCACTCTAAATTCAATTTAATGGCAGCTTTATGATGAGAAAGATAGGTTGATCTAAGCAACAAACACATAAGCTCGGATTGTTCAACTTAGGTTATGTTCCACTTTGCAATTATTGAAAACTTGACCATAATCATTAATCACAAATTGCCACTTATGAATAGGAAATCAAGACAATTACACGGATCAAGACTCCTAAACTAGCAATAGATAATTATCAAGATCTATCTAGTTGTACACCTAAATAAATCAAGACAACATCATGAACAATTTTTGTAGAAGAACATAAGCAACTTTGATAGAAAATTAATGATAGATAGAATCTGAAAATCAATCACAAAACATGTCTAGGGCTTTGAAATCACCCTTAACCAAATAGAAGTTTAGCCTAGCATAGGCATTGTAAACATAAACATAAAATTAAAGAGAATCTAAGAAGGAAATAAAAGAAAGAAAGAAGAAGAAGAAAATAAAGAAAAAGAAAACTAGAGAAAAAAAAGAAGAAGAAAACTTAGAGAATTTTATTACAATGGCTAATATCCTACCAATGTACAATATCCCTTACAATCATCCAAGGCCCTCTATTTATACACATTTTGGAGGGATAAATGACAAGAGACAAGCTTTACAAATTTCAAAGGTAGGTATAATAGGTGGGTGCATTTTTCTAACAATTTTCGTCATATTGTATGACAATTTTGATCAGCCAGCTTGATGGTCGATTTTGTCAATATTGGAGGCTTGATCTGATCACATGGTCTTCTAGAAAAATGTTTCCCTATCAGTTAGTGATCCATAGCCATTGGAATCAGCTCATTTGCTGATGTGGATCAGAAGATATGGGCAAAATACCAAAACTGGTCAGCACAGACGTCATTGCACATCAGCCAAATTGATGGTTGATTTCGCTAGGAAAAACGACTCCGTTTCAAGAAGTGTAAATCATGAAAAAGATAGATATGCCTCTTAACTTTGCACGGTTAAATTTTCAGCCTTATTGCTTCAGTGAAACTCCAGATATAGCTGATATGGCAAAAGGTGTCGGAACTGGAACTGAACTGGATTTGCCCTTAATTGTTGATTTAACCTAGTAATCTGAAATCACTCAAACAAACTCGTGAAAAACACCAAATTACATAAAAATATAAAAAAATCATAAATACAATTAGACTAAGCAATAATAACTCGTATTTGACACAAAACAATAATAAAACATAACTAAAAACTATATAATTATACGAGTTATCACACCCCCACACTTAGATTATTGCTAGTCCCTAGCAACGACTCAATAAAAATAAAATAAGAAAATCTAATCTAATCCATTTTCGTAGGAAATCACGGTGGCACTTAGCATGTGACACAAGCCTTTAAACCCCTAGGTGTCCCTAGTGGACGAGTTTAGTCTCGTGAGGATTTACTAGGATGATACCCACAAACATTGAAGACATAAGAAAAACTAAAAATAATAATTATAACTAATCCTTCCAATATAAATTAGAGATAATCATTGGACAAGTCTTAAAAACTAATCAATAGCTTAAAGAAATTCACAAAAAATCTTGCTTGAATGTAAATTGTTTGAGTTAAGCCAATATTAACATAACATATTTCAATCAAAATAGTGCATATTCAAACTTAATCTCAACTTCTCACATGGGATACTCTCTTGATTTTCACTCTTTAAAGTAGTGGTAAAGTGTTTACACTCAATCAATCTCATGAAAACACTTCTACCATATGCTTGCTTGTCCACCTATTCTCCACTATTTAGATCATACAACTTCATAAATCAAGAGGTCTTTATTCAAGGTTGTAATGGGGCCAAAGGGTTATAATGTGGTTAAAGAACAAAAGGATAAAGATATCACAAAGGTTCCAAAGAGTTCATAGAGTTTAGAGACATAATAAGATCATAAAAATAAAACTTCTCAAAACTCTTATAAAGCACATAATAACATAGGCTAAATATTCATGTTGAGCCTTTGCATCATTCTAACCAACTTTGTAACATCTTTTTCTTTACTTTAACTAGAAGTTCAAGAGAAGATTTTTTTTTTTTTTTAATATGGGAATGTATTTAACAATGATCCCTTTCTTTTTCTCTTGACTTTTTCTTTTCTTTTCTTCCCCCACACTTATCTTTTGTTTCTAACCCAAATTTTCAACTAAAACTATCCCTTGTTTTTTGCAATATGTCTCAAAATATATAATCCATCTTTAGAACAAGGGTAAGGATATAAGTATATTTAGGCTAGGTGTAAGTTGTGGTTACCAAATAAATAGCTTATTCAATGTAGGCTCAAATTGGCTCACTAGGGGTGTGTTCTCTTGGAACATCAATAATGGATGGCTGTTTGGCTCTGGTTATAATCCTAATGCCTCTATCATATTCATGTTGTCACATGTATCAATATAGTCTCAAACGGTTTAAAGCAAGTTCTAGAGAATCATGTAATCATAAGAGCACTCAAGAAAGAAATTAGATTGATTTGTATAATGCATCAATCATTATAGGCTCAAAAATTCACAAGGATGATTATACAAGTCAGATTAAGTCTAAACATGCTTCTTTCTCAATCAACATATCATATTAACATTGGCTCATAAAAAGATTGATATCAAGTTCAATTCTCATGAAAATCTTCTCACTAATAAATCTGTTTTAGACTTATGCAATTCATATCTCATCATAGTATTGAAAAGGAACTAAAACACACAAAAAAAAAATAATAATAATAATAATAAAGACTCATAAAAAAAAATAGTAGACAAAAATAAAAGAAATCCTAAATCATTCCCCCCCACACTTAATTCTTACATTGTCCTCAATGTAAGTCTATTAACCCAAATGAAAGAATCATGTGTAAGAGAAAAGAACTAATAACATAAGAATAGGAACAACTAAGACTCAAAACAAAACAAACTCATGCAACCTAAATAATCCTAAAATACTAAACAAAAATTAACAAGTAAACATAAAAAGATTAAAATCAAACTGACAAGGTATGTCTCAAGTCTCCCTTACTCAGACCTTGTTCAGAATGAATACTTTTAAATGGCTTAAAACACAAATGTTTTTTTTTTTTTGAAAAGAAGAAATCAAACTGACAAGGTATGTCTCAAGTCTCCCTTACTCAGACCTTGTTCAGAATGAATACTTCTAAATGGCTTAAAACACAACAAATTTTTTTTTTTTTTTTTAAATTAGCAAAATATGTCCCTTACCCCCTACTAAAATATGGCATTGTCCCCAGTGTCAAATTTTAAAGGTAGAATCTAGGAGATATTACCTGCAGAGGTTGCTAATCACTTATTATAACTGAGACACAACAAACAAAATGTTAGATAATGTCACAAAGACAAAGTGCAATCCACTCCTTGCTCGTCCATATCTCTTTTTCTTTTTCCGAGCGTTTGTGAAACAACCGTAGCAGATAAATACTCATAAGCTTGGAGCTTTTTGAGTAAATCTTCAACGGTTGTAGCAGAAATTATGGTTCTCCTTGCCTCTGAAAACATGAATCCATTATCCACAGCATTATCTAAATATGAAAGCAAATTACTAAAATAACCATTAATATTAAGCAAACCAATGGGTTTCTTATTTGTGACCAAAGATGACCAAGAAGCCACGCAAGCTATTTCTTCCAATGTACCCAGACCTCCTGGTAGAGCAATGAATGCATCGGCAGAAAGGTACATGATTGTCATCCGTTCAGGGATACTCCAGACTTGTATTTCCTTACCCAAGGTAGGTCCACAAAAATCTGTGAATAGTTTTGGCACGATTCCTAGAACTGGACTTCCTCCGGCGTGTGCTGCTGTAGCGACTGCTCCCATTAAACCCGTACTACCGCCTCCATAAATCAACTGGATCTTTTGTTGGGCAAGTATTACTCCAACTCTTATGGCTTCATCAGCGAATATGTTATTTTTCCCTGGATAAGCACCTCCAAAGACACAAATTTTTTTAATGCGTTGGGACGAAGTGCTTTCCATTTTTTTTTTCGAGTGCCTGAAAGAGAATGAGTACATGGTGTAATATATAGAGGACTGAGTAGTGAATCAGACAAGAGTAATAATGTCGCCGAAAGTGTATCTGACCTGTCAGAAGAAAATGTTAACCTAACAAAAGATTTTTGCGTGATTTCAGGAAGAAAATCAAAAAGAGAAGAAAAATCAACCGTAAAAGTCAAGAGTAATAATGTCGCCGAAAGTGTATTTGGCATCTTCCTCTGGTTTTACGTCCAAAAACGGCTTAAACGCCTTCTATGAGTCGAGGATATGCTTCCCATCCAGTTTTCTTACAAGCTGGCAAACAGGGTCTTTTAACATCAGATTCCCAAGATGTTGCCATTCCCTTTGGAATTGCGGCCATAAATCAAGAATTTCTCTTTGTACGTCTCCACTAGGATGCGTCTCAAGAGAAAGTTGGATATTACCCAAATTCTCCTTACTCAATCCATCCTTAATGAATTCAATTTTATCATCTCGATTAGAGGACGGAATCCCAATAGAACGACATTTACCGTTACACGTCCATCGTGCACATTTGTGGCAATTTGAACTCATGCGCTTTGCTCGTCGCTTCTTTGCAAAAGTGCTTCTACCTGTACCTGGTAAATGCAAAACAGGAAGATATTCATCTTCACGTACCTTGGCTTCAATTATCCAACGTATGTCTTCAGGAATCCATTTGTGCATAAGCATTCTTAATCTTTCAAATCGAACTTGGTAAAGCTTCAGTAAAATATTTCGAGGAAAAGGAGGAAATCGTTTCTGCAATCTTGTGAGAATATCATCCATCCTAAAAAAAAAAATGAAAAAAAAAATTGAAAGGGAAATTGGAAGAGAAATTTATATACAATATCAGTTTTGTGGGTAGCTGATAGAACCGATTTAAATAATCACGGAGTACCGTTATCCGCCATTTAACCGGGGTTAAAAAGAAATAAAAATTATATTTACATCTAGTTATTTTCAAAACAAGGATCAGAAAGAAAAACAACATAAAAAGACTCAAAAACAAAACACTCTAAATAAAATCCTAAATTCTTCCTCCCACACATAATTTTTACATTGTCATTAATGTAATGCTATTAATCCCAAATGCAAGAATTATATGTAAGAGAAAAAAAAACTATTAAACAAAAGAAAAGAAAAACAATAAAAGATAGAATGATGGAGAGTAAGGAATATGCAAATCTGATATAATAGATGCTCTCCATCCTTTTGGGTTGCCTCCCAAGAAGCGCTTGGCTTAAGTTGTCCAACCTAACCAACACCCCTTCTTGGCTGTTTAGGATTTGCAAGATCATACAAGAAACTTCCCGAATTTGTGCGTTTTGTAGGGCGGTTTCTTTGCACAATAGTGGATGCATTCTCCATTACAAGTATTATTCCATCATCCTTTGTGGTGCATAGCTCATCGAGGAATGGAGCATATTTTGATACTTGTTGAATGGCATCCACAAACAAGTTGTTTAAGGTTTCCGGCATGTGTTGTTCATGTTCTTCCTCCTTGAACTTTGCAAATCTACTAGGAAAAGGTGGAGAAGAAACATTAGCAAAAAGTGGAACCTTAAACGTTACCTCAGGTGCCGAAGTACTCTCTTTCGGAGTTGAAGCTTCATTATTTTCAAGAATAGAATTCATCTCTAATTTTGTCTCATCCTCATCTTGTTCCTCATTCCTCAAGGTCACAATAGTAGCATTCTCCTTTGGGTTAATCATCGTTTGGGCTGGGAGTTCTTCAGATCTTTGTGCTACCCATCCCACCATACTACTAGTCAATTGGATCATTTGCTTTTCCAAACTCTGGATGCTTGCCCTTGTTTCCTGTTGAAATTGCAAAGTATCAGTAACAAGAGAATAGACAAGATCTTCTAAAGAAGTACCTGAGTTTTGAGTCATATGTGGTGGTTGAAAAAGATCTGGTTCTTGGGACCATGATTGATTGAAGCTAGATGGATGAGTGTAATTGGCATAAGGATCTACTTCTTGGTAATTTTTCGAGTAGCCATAATTAGTATGATCCCACCATCCCTCATGGTAAGTGTTTGAGTAATGATCATACTGTTGGTCTTGGAACACTTGATGGCCTTGACATCCTCCTATGGCAAATTGTTGAACTGGGAAGGTGAGATTGGCTTGTTGATTCTCCATGTTCATGTATGCCACCAACTCTTCAAGTGTTAGATTGCTCAATTCCATCGTTTTTTTTTTTTTTTTTTCTTTTTTTTTTTCAAAATTTGATAAGAAAAACCCGTATGTACAAGAAAATAAAACTCATTAGAATTGAAAATAAGAATAAACCAAGTAACAAATAAACTAAAGAAAACAATCCCCGGCAACGGCGCCAAAATCTTGATGCACCCAAAAGAGTGTATCTTATTTAACCTTGCACTAAAAAGATCAATTGTAAGTATAATGATTAGCAAGGGTCGAGTCCTCAGGGATTGGGTTTTAATCTATGAGTTATTAGTTTATAACTTACGTTCAAAGAAAACAATAAAAGAAAAGGGGTTTTTGAAGCGAGATTTAAACTAAAGTAAATAATAAGAATAAGATGCAAGGCGGTATAAACAGCCAATAAAAATATATATACTAAATTAGGCGGTATAACCAGCCAATAAAAATAAAACAAAGTTAATATACAAATTAGGCGGTATAACCAGCCAATAAAAATAAATATACTTTTAAAAATAAGCAAACTAGAAAAATAAGAAAACAAGTAAGTAAGAAGAATCAAATATGAACAATATGGTTAAGGTTTCATTCTCCACCACTAGACATCATTAAGAATCAAATTCAGATCTATCAATATCAACCAACTATTAAAGTTAACAACCGTAGATAACAACAAGCTCTGTTATCCCAATCTTTCCTTAGTTTGTCGTTAAATAGAACAAGCTCTCTATTTAATCTCTAACCATTAAACAACCTAGAATAAGCTCTCTAAATTCAATTTAATGGCAGCTTTATGATGAGAAAGATAGGTTGATCTAAGCAACAAACACATAAGCTCGGATTGTTCAACTTAGGTTATGTTCCACTTTGCAATTATTGAAAACTTGACCATAATCATTAATCACAAATTGCCACTTATGAATAGGAAATCAAGACAATTACATAACATGTCTAGGGCTTTGAAATCACCCTTAACCAAATAGAAGTTTAGCCTAGCATAGGCATTGTAAACATAAACATAAAATTAAAGAGAATCTAAGAAGGAAATAAAAGAAAGAAAGAAGAAGAAGAAAATAAAGAAAAAGAAAACTAGAGAAAAGAAAGAAGAAGAAAACTTAGAGAATTTTATTACAATGGCTAATATCCTACCAATGTACAATATCCCTTACAATCATCCAAGGCCCTCTATTTATACACATTTTGGAGGGATAAATGACAAGAGACAAGCTTTACAAATTTCAAAGGTAGGTATAATAGGTGGGTGCATTTTTCTAACAATTTTCGTCATATTGTATGACAATTTTGATCAGCCAGCTTGATGGTCGATTTTGTCAATATTGGAGGCTTGATCTGATCACATGGTCTTCTAGAAAAATGTTCCCCTATCAGTTAGTGATCCATAGCCATTGAAATCAGCTCATTTGCTGATGTGGATCAGAAGATATGGGCAAAATACCAAAACTGGTCAGCACAGACGTCATTGCACATCAGCCAACTTGATGGTTGATTTCGCTAGGAAAAACGACTCCGTTTCAAGAAGTGTAAAACATGAAAAAGATAGATATGCCTCTTAACTTTGCACGGTTAAATTTTCAGCCTTATTGATTCAGTGAAACTCCAGATATAGCTGATATGGCAAAAGGTGTCGGAACTGGAACTGAACTGGATTTGCCCTTAATTGTTGATTTAACCTAGTAATCTGAAATCACTCAAACAAACTCGTGAAAAACACCAAATTACATAAACATATAAAAAAAATCATAAATACAATTAGACTAAGCAATAATAACTCGTATTTGACACAAAACAATAATAAAACATAACTAAAAACTATATAATTATACGAGTTATCATTAATCTTGTTTTATTACACAATTGAAATTCACACATAAGGGAGGTTCCAATCGGAAGGTTTAGCAATTCAGTCCAAATTGTCCAACATCCATAGCATATGATATTATGTTCATTTGGTGTCCTCAAAACTCATAAAAAGAGTCCAAGCATTCCTTATGCCAAGGTATATGTCTACAACAAATCAAGGTTATGAAACCAAGCATTTACTGTGCCATTCTCATTGTCAATAATGAATCAAGATCCCTACTTTGCAAGTATGATTTTAAACCAAAAGAAAATATTATCTATACTAGTGTTTATAAATGATGATTCATTTTAGCTCATGTTTAAGAGACTAACCTTAGCATTTACCAAAAGCTTCACCTCATCACCTCAACAATATGATTAGCAACATATACTAGATATGAATAAAATGAAAAGAAATGTAAGAAGCATAAGAAAATAAAGAAAAAGAAAACTAGAGAAAGGAAAGAAGAAGAAAACTTAGAGAATTTTATTACAATGGCTAATGTCCTACCAATGTACCATCGTCCTCATTTTTTTACAATCATCCAAGGCCCTCTATTTATACACATTTTGGAGAGCTAAATGACAAGAGACAAGCTTTATAAATTTGATAACTCGTATAATTATATAGTTTTTAGTTATGTTTTATTATTGTTTTGTGTCAAATACGAGTTATTATTGCTTAGTCTAATTGTGTTTATGATTTTTTATATTTTTATGTAATTTGGTGTTTTTCACGAGTTTCTTTGAGTGATTTCAGATTACTAGGTTAAATCAAGAATTAAGGGCAAATCCAGTTCAGTTCCAGTTCCAACACCTTTTGCCATATCAGCTATATCTGGAGTTTCACTGAAGCAATAAGGCTGAAATTTTAACAGTACAAAGTTAAGAGGCATATCTATCTTTTTCATGCTTTACACATCTTGAAACGGAGTCGTTTTCCCTAGCGAAATCAACCATCAAGTTGGCTGATGTGCAATGACGTCTGTGCTGACAAGTTTTGGTAATTTGACCATATCTTCTGATCCACATCAGCAAATGAGCTGATTCTAACGGCTATGGATCACCGACTGATAGGGGAACATTTTTCTAGAAGACCATTTGATCAGATCAAGCTTCCAATATTGACAAAATCGACCATCAAGCTGGCTGATCAGAATTGTCATACAATAAGACGAAAATTGTTAGAAAAATGCACCCACCTATTATACCTACCTTTGAAATTTATAAAGCTTGTCTCTTGTCATTTAGCTCTCCAAAATATGTATAAATAGAGGGCCTTGGATGATTGTAAGAGATCATATTGTAGATTGGTAGGATATTAGCCATTGTAATAAAATTCTCTAAGTTTTCTTCTTCTTTCTTTTCTCTAGTTTTCTTTTTCTTTAGAAAGAGCAAGAGGTTGGATAATTAATATTCTTCTTCTTCTTTCTTTCTTTCTTTTATTTTCTTCTTATATTCTATTTAATTTTATGTTTATAATGCCTATGCTAGACTAAACTTCTATTTGGTTAAGGGTGATTTCAAAGCCCTAGACATGTTTTGTGATTGATTTTCAGATTCTATCTATCATTAATTTTCTATCAAAGTTGCTTATGTTCTTCTACAAGAATTGTTCATGATGTTGTCTTGATTTATTTAGGTGTACAACTAGATAGATCTTGATAATTATCTATTGCTAGTTTAGGAGTCTTGATCCGTGTAATTGTCTTGATTTCCTATTCATAAGTGGCAATTTGTGATTAATGATTATGGTCAAGTTTCCAATAATTGCAAAGTGGAACATAACCTAAGTTGAACAATCCGAGCTTATGTGTTTGTTGCTTAGATCGACCTATCTTTCTCATCATAAAGCTGCCATTAAATTGAATTTAGAGAGCTTATTCTAGGTTGTTTAATGGTTAGAGATTAAATAGAGAGCTTGTTCTATTTAACGACAAACTAAGGAAAGATTGGGATAACAGAGCTTGTTGTTATCTACGGTTGTTAACTTTGATAGTTGGTTGATATTGATAGATCTGAAATTGATTCTTAATGATGTCTAGTGGTGGAGAATGAAACCTTAACCATATTTTTCATATTTGATTCTTCTTACTTACTTGTTTTCTTATTTTTCTAGTTTGCTTATTTTTAAAAGTATATTTATTTTTATTGGCTGGTTATACCGCCTAATTTGTATATTAACTTTGTTTTATTTTTATTGGCTGGTTATACCGCCTAATTTAGTATATATATTTTTATTGGCTGGTAATACCGCCTTGCATCTTATTCTTATTATTTACTTTAGTTTAAATCTGGCTTCAAAAACCCCTTTTCTTTTATTGTTCTTGAATTTAAGTTTTAAACTATTAACTTATAAACTAAAACCCAATCCCTGAGGACTCGACCCTTGCTAACTACTATACTTACAATTTATCTTTTTAGTGCAAGGTTAAATAAGATACACTCTTTTGGGTGCATCATATTTTCTTCTTAGATTCTCTTTAATTTTATGTTTATGTTTACAATGCCTATGCTAGGCTAAACTTCTATTTGGTTAAGGGTGATTTCAAAGCCTTAGACATGTTTTGTGATTGATTTTCAGATTCTATCTATCATTAATTTTCTATCAAAGTTGCTTATGTTCTTCTACAAAAATTGTTCATGATGTTGTCTTGATTTATTTAGGTGTACAACTAGATAGATCTTGATAATTATCTATTGCTAGTTTAGGAGTCTTGATCCGTGTAATTGTCTTGATTTCCTATTCATAAGTGGCAATTTGTGATTAATGATTATGGTCAAGTTTTCAATAATTGCAAAGTGGAACATAACCTAAGTTGAACAATCCAAGCTTATGTGTTTGTTGCTTAGATCAACCTATCTTTCTCATCATAAAGCTGCCATTAAATTGAATTTAGAGAGCTTATTCTAGGTTGTTTAATGGTTAGAGATTAAATAGAGAGCTTGTTCTATTTAACGACAAACTAAGGAAAGATTGGGATAACAGAGCTTGTTGTTATCTACGGTTGTTAACTTTGATAGTTGGTTGATATTGATAGATCTGAAATTGATTCTTAATGATGTCTAGTGGTGGAGAATGAAACCTTAACCATATTTTTCATATTTGATTCTTCTTACTTGTTTTCTTACTTTTCTAGTTTGCTTATTTTTAAAAGTATATTTATTTTTATTGGCTGGTTATACCGCCTAATTTGTATATTAACTTTGTTTTATTTTTATTGGCTGGTTATATGATGCACCCAAAAGAGTGTATCTTATTTAACCTTGCACTAAAAAGATAAATTGTAAGTATAGTAGTTAGCAAGGGTCGAGTCCTCAGGGATTGGGTTTTAGTTTATAAGTTAATAGTTTAAAACTTAAATTCAAGAACAATAAAAGAAAAGGGGTTTTTGAAGCCAGATTTAAGCTAAAGTAAATAATAAGAAAAAGATGCAAGGCGGTATAACCAGCCAATAAAAATATATATACTAAATTAGGCGGTATAACCAGCCAATAAAAATAAAACAAAGTTAATATACAAATTAGGCGGTATAACCAGCCAATAAAAATAAATATAAAAAATAAGCAAACTAAAAGTAAGAAAACAAATAAGTAAGAAAACAAATAAGTAAGAAGAATCAAATATGAAAAATATGGTTAAGGTTTCATTCTCCACCACTAGACATCATTAAGAATCAATTTCAGATCTATCAATATCAACCAACTATCAAAGTTAACAACCGTAGATAACAACAAGCTCTGTTACCCCAATCTTTCCTTAGTTTGTCGTTAAATAGAACAAGCTCTCTATTTAATTTCTAACCATTAAACAACCTAGAATAAGCTCTCTAAATTCAATTTAATGGCAGCTTTATCATGAGAAAGATAGGTTGATCTAAGCAACAAACACATAAGCTCGGATTGTTCAACTTAGGTTATGTTCCACTTTGCAATTATTGAAAACTTGACCATAATCATTAATCACAAATTGCCACTTATGAATAGGAAATCAAGACAATTACACGGATCAAGACTCCTAAACTAGCAATAGATAATTATCAAGATCTATCTAGTTGTACACCTAAATAAATCAAGACAACATCATGAACAATTCTTGTAGAAGAACATAAGCAACTTTGATAGAAAATTAATGATAGATAAAATCTGAAAATCAATCACAAAACATGTCTAGGGCTTTGAAATCACCCTTAACCAAATAGAAGTTTAGCCTAGCATAGGCATTGTAAACATAAACATAAAATTAAAGAAAATCTAAGAAGAAAATAAAAGAAAGAAAGAAGAAGAGGAAGAATATTAATTATCCAACCTCTTGCTCTCTCTAAAGAAAAAGAAAACTAGAGAAAAGAAAGAAAACTAGAGAAAAGAAAGAAGAAGAAAACTTAGAGAATTTTATTAAAATGGCTAATATCCTACCTATGTACAATATGATCCTCTACAATCATCCAAGGCCCTCTATTTATACACATTTTGGAAGGCTAAATGACAAGAGACAAGCTTTACAAATTTCAAAGGTAGGTATAATAGGTGGGTGAATTTTTCTAACAATTTTCGTCATATTGTATGACAATTTTGATCAGCCAACTTGATGGTCGATTTCGTCAATGTTGGAGGCCTGATCTGATCACATGGTCTTCTAGAAAAAGGTTCCCCTATCAGTTACGGATCCATAGCCGTTGGAATCAGCTCATTTGCTGATGTGGATAAGCAGATATGGGCAAAATACGAAAACAGGTCAGCACAGACGTCATTGCACATCAGCCAACTTGATGGTCGATTTCGCTAGGGAAAACGACTCCGTTTCAAGAAGTATAAAACATGAAAAAGATAGATATGCCTCTTAGCTTTGCACGGCTACAAATTTCAGCCTTATTCCTTCAGTGAAACTCCAGATATAGCTGATATGGCAAAATGTGTCTGAACTGGAACTGAACTGGATTTGCCCTTAATTCTAGTAATCTGAAATCACTCAAAGAAACTTGTGAAAAACACCAAATTACATAAAAATATAAAAGATCATAAACACAATTAGACTAAACAATAATAACTCGTATTTGACACAAAACAATAATAAAACATAACTAAAAACTATATAATTATACGAGTTATCACACCCCCACACTTAGATTGTTGCTAGTCCCTAGCAACGACTCAATAAAAATAAAATAAGAAAATCTAATCTAATCCACTTTCGTAGGAAATCACGGTGGCACTTAGCATGTGACACAAGCCTTTAAACCCCTAGGTGTCCCTAGTGGACGAGTTTAGTCTCGTGAGGGTTTACTTAGAACGATACCCACAAACATTGAAAAATTAAAATATAAATAAACTTCATATAAATAAACTACATATACTAAAAATATTTACTCATAATCCTTTCAATACAAATTAGAGACAATATTTGAACAAGTCTTATAAACTAATCAATAGCTTAAAAAATTTCACAAAAAATCATGCTTGAATGTAAATTGTTTGAGTTAAGCCAATATTAGCATAACATATCTCAATCAAAATAGTGCATGTTCAAATTTAATCTCAACTTCTCACATGGGATACTCTCTTGATTTTCACTCTTTAAAGTAGTGGTAAAGTGTTTACACTCAATCAATCTCATGAAAACACTTCTACCATATGCTTGCTTGTCCACCTATTCTCCACTAAAAGATCATGCAACTTCATAAATCAAGAGGTCTTTAATCAAGGTTGTAATGGGGCCAAGGGGTTTGTAATGTGGTTGAAGAACAAAAGGATAAAGATATCACAAAGGTTCCAAAGAGTTCATAAAGTTTAGAGACATAAAAAGATTATACAAAGAAACTTCTCAAAACTCTTTACAAGTACATAGTCACCTAGGCCGGATATTCATGTTGGGCCTTTTCTTCATTCTAAACAACTTTGTAACATCTTTTTCTTTTTCCACAAATTCAAGAGATGATTCATTTTTTTTTTATATAAGAATGTATTTGCCAGTATTCCATTTCTTTTTCTCTTGACTTTTCTTTTCTTTTCCCCCCACACTTATTTCTTGTTTCTAACCAAAAAATATCCCTTGTCTTTGCAACTTGTCTCAAATCATGCTAATTCATCTTTGGAACAAAGGTAAAGATATAAGTATATTTAGGTTAGGGACAAGTTATGGTTACCAAAGAGATAGCTTATTCAATGTAGGCTCAAATTGGTTCACTAAGGGTGTGTTCTCTTGGAACATCAATAAGGGATGGTTGTTTGGCCCTGGCTAAAAATCCTAATGCCTCTATCATATTCATGTTGTCACATGCATCAATATAGTCTCAAACGGTTTAAAGCAAGTTCTAGAGAATCATGTAATCATAAGAGCACTCAAGAAAGAAATTAGATTGATTTGTATAATGCATCAATCATTTTAGGCTCAAAAACTCACAAGAATGATTATACAAGTCAGATTAAGTCTAAACATGCTTCTTTCTCAATCAACATATCATATTAACATTGGCTCATAAAAAGGTTGACATCAAGCTCAATTCTCATGAAAATCTTCTCACTAATAAATATGTTTTAGACTTATGCAATTCAATCTCATCATTGTATTAAAAAGGAACTAAAACATACTAAATAATAATAATAATAATAATAAAGACTCATAAAAAAAATAGTAGACAAAAATAAAAGAAATCCTAAATCATTCCCCCCACACTTAATTCTTACATTGTCCTCAATGTAAGTCTATTAACCCAAATGAAAGAATCATGTGTAAGAGAAAAGAACTAATAACATAAGAATAGGAATAACTAGACTCAAAACAAAACAAACTCATGCAACCTAAATAATCCTAAAATACTAAACAAAAATTAACAAGTAAACATAAAAAATAAAAATAAAAACAATAAAAATAAAAATAATAAAAGAAAAGAAAAAGGAAAAGAAAGAGAAAGCAAATCTGAATATGGAAGGTTGGCAATTTCTTCTTTAATTGGGTTGCCTTCCCAATTAACACTTGAGTTAATGTTTTGAACCTAACCAACACCCCTTCTTGGCTTTTTAGGCTTGTCAGGCTCATACATGAAATTTTCCAAATTAATGCGTTTGAGAGGAAGCTTTCTTTGCACAACAGTGGATGCATTCTCCATTACAAGTATTATTCCATCATCCTTTGTGGTGCATATCTCATCGAGGAATGGAGCATATTTTGATACTTGTTGAATGGCATCCACAAACAAACTGTTTAAGGTTTCCAGCGTGTCTTGTTCATGTTCATCCTCCTTGAACTTTGCAAATCTACTAGGAAAAGGTGGAGAAGAAACATTAGTAAAAAGTGGAACTTTAAACGTTACCTCAGGTGCCGAAATACTCTTATTTGTATTTGTGGCTTCATTATCCTCAAGAATAGAATCCATCTCTAATTCTGTCTCATCCTCATCTTGTTCATCATTCCTCAAGGTCACAATAGTAGTATTCTCCTTTGGGTTAATCATTGTTTGGGCAGAGAGTTCTTCAGATCTTTGTGCTACCCATACCACCATACTACTAGCCAATTGGCTCATTTGCTTTTCCAAACTCTTGATGCTTGCCCTTGTTTCCTGTTGAAATTGCAAAGTATTAGTAACAAGAGAATCGACAAGATCTTCTAAAGAAGTACCTGAGTTTTGAGTCATATGTGGTGGTTGAAGAAGATCTGGTTCTTGAGACCATGATTGATTGAAGCTAGATGGATGAGTGTAATTGGCATAAGGATCTACTTCTTGGTAATTTTCTGAGTAGCCATAATTAGTATGATCCCACCATCCCTCATGGTAAGTGTTTGAGTAATGATCATACTGTTGGTCTTGGAACACTTGATGGCCTTGACATCCTCCCATGGCCAATTGTTGAACTGGGTATGTGAGATTGGCTTGTTGATTTTCCATGTTCATGTATGCCACCAACTCTTCAAGTGTTAGATTGCTCAATTCCATCGTTTTTTTTTTTTTTTTTTTTCAAAATTTGATAAGAAAAACTTGTATGTACAAGAAAATAGAACTAATTAGAACTGAAAATAAGAATAAACCAAGTAACAAATAAACTAAAGAAAACAATCCCCGGCAACGGCGCCAAAAATTTTGATGCACCCAAAAGAGTGTATCTTATTTAACCTTGCACTAAAAAGATAAATTGTAAGTATAGTAGTTAGCAAGGGTCGAGTCCTCAGGGATTGGGTTTTAGTTTATAAGTTAATAGTTTAAAACTTAAATTCAAGAACAATAAAAGAAAAGGGGTTTTTGAAGCCAGATTTAAGCTAAAGTAAATAATAAGAAAAAGATGCAAGGCGGTATAACCAGCCAATAAAAATATATATACTAAATTAGGCGGTATAACCAGCCAATAAAAATAAAACAAAGTTAATATACAAATTAGGCGGTATAACCAGCCAATAAAAATAAATATAAAAAATAAGCAAACTAAAAGTAAGAAAACAAATAAGTAAGAAAACAAATAAGTAAGAAGAATCAAATATGAAAAATATGGTTAAGGTTTCATTCTCCACCACTAGACATCATTAAGAATCAATTTCAGATCTATCAATATCAACCAACTATCAAAGTTAACAACCGTAGATAACAACAAGCTCTGTTACCCCAATCTTTCCTTAGTTTGTCGTTAAATAGAACAAGCTCTCTATTTAATTTCTAACCATTAAACAACCTAGAATAAGCTCTCTAAATTCAATTTAATGGCAGCTTTATCATGAGAAAGATAGGTTGATCTAAGCAACAAACACATAAGCTCGGATTGTTCAACTTAGGTTATGTTCCACTTTGCAATTATTGAAAACTTGACCATAATCATTAATCACAAATTGCCACTTATGAATAGGAAATCAAGACAATTACACGGATCAAGACTCCTAAACTAGCAATAGATAATTATCAAGATCTATCTAGTTGTACACCTAAATAAATCAAGACAACATCATGAACAATTCTTGTAGAAGAACATAAGCAACTTTGATAGAAAATTAATGATAGATAAAATCTGAAAATCAATCACAAAACATGTCTAGGGCTTTGAAATCACCCTTAACCAAATAGAAGTTTAGCCTAGCATAGGCATTGTAAACATAAACATAAAATTAAAGAAAATCTAAGAAGAAAATAAAAGAAAGAAAGAAGAAGAGGAAGAATATTAATTATCCAACCTCTTGCTCTCTCTAAAGAAAAAGAAAACTAGAGAAAAGAAAGAAAACTAGAGAAAAGAAAGAAGAAGAAAACTTAGAGAATTTTATTAAAATGGCTAATATCCTACCTATGTACAATATGATCCTCTACAATCATCCAAGGCCCTCTATTTATACACATTTTGGAAGGCTAAATGACAAGAGACAAGCTTTACAAATTTCAAAGGTAGGTATAATAGGTGGGTGAATTTTTCTAACAATTTTCGTCATATTGTATGACAATTTTGATCAGCCAACTTGATGGTCGATTTCGTCAATGTTGGAGGCCTGATCTGATCACATGGTCTTCTAGAAAAAGGTTCCCCTATCAGTTACGGATCCATAGCCGTTGGAATCAGCTCATTTGCTGATGTGGATAAGCAGATATGGGCAAAATACGAAAACAGGTCAGCACAGACGTCATTGCACATCAGCCAACTTGATGGTCGATTTCGCTAGGGAAAACGACTCCGTTTCAAGAAGTATAAAACATGAAAAAGATAGATATGCCTCTTAGCTTTGCACGGCTACAAATTTCAGCCTTATTCCTTCAGTGAAACTCCAGATATAGCTGATATGGCAAAATGTGTCTGAACTGGAACTGAACTGGATTTGCCCTTAATTCTAGTAATCTGAAATCACTCAAAGAAACTTGTGAAAAACACCAAATTACATAAAAATATAAAAGATCATAAACACAATTAGACTAAACAATAATAACTCGTATTTGACACAAAACAATAATAAAACATAACTAAAAACTATATAATTATACGAGTTATCATTATACCGCCTAATTTAGTATATATATTTTTATTGGCTGGTTATACCGCCTAATTTAGTATATATATTTTTATTGGCTGGTTATACCGCCTTGCATCTTATTCTTATTATTTACTTTAGTTTAAATCTGGCTTCAAAAACCCCTTTTCTTTTATTGTTCTTGAATTTAAGTTTTAAACTATTAACTTATAAACTAAAACCCAATCCCTGAGGACTCGACCCTTGCTAACTACTATACTTACAATTTATCTTTTTAGTGCAAGGTTAAATAAGATACACTGTTTTGGGTGCATCAAATTTTTGGCGCCGTTGCCGGGGATTGTTTTCTTTAGTTTATTTGTTACTTGGTTTATTCTTATTTTCAGTTCTAATTAGTTTTATTTTCTTGTACATACAAGTTTTTCTTATCAAATTTAAAAAAAAAAAATAAATAAAAAAATAAAAAAACGATGGAATTGAGCAATCTAACACTTGAAGAGTTGGTGGCATACATGAACATGGAGAATCAACAAGCCAAGCTCACCTCCCCAGTTCAACAATTGGCCATGGGAGGATGTCAAGTCCATCAATGGTTCCAAGACCAACAGTATGATCATTACTCAAACACTTACCATGAGGGATGGTGCGATCATACTAATTATGGCTACTCGAAAAATTACCAAGAAGTAGATCCTTATGCCAATTACACTCATCCATCTAGCTTCAATCAATCATGGTCTCAAGAACCAGATCTTTTTCAACCACCACATATGACTCAAAACTCAGGTACTTCTTTAGAAGATCTTGTATATTCTCTTGTTACTGATACTTTGCAATTTCAACAGGAAACAAGGGCAAGCATCCAGAGTTTGGAAAGGCAAATGAGCCTATTGGCTAGTAGTACGGTGGAATTAGTAGCAGAAAGATCTCTAGCACTCCCTTCCCAAACGGTGATTAACCCAAAGGAGAATGCTACTATTGTGACCTTGAGAAATGAGGAACAAGATGAGGATGAGACAAAACCAAAGATGGATTCACTTCTTGAGGATAATGAAGCCACCATTCAAATTGAGAGTACTTTGACACCTCAGGTAGCTTTTAAGGTTCTTATTTCTACTAATGTTCCTTCTCCACTTTTTCCTAGCAGATTTGCAAAGTCCAAGAAGGAGGAACATGAACAACAATTTTTGGAAACCTTAAACAGCTTGCTTGTGGATGCCATTAGACAAGTACCAAGATATGCACAATTCCTCAAAGAGCTATACCCCACCAAGAATGATGAAATAATACGTGTGGGGGAGAAGGCATTGGCTGTTTTGCAAAGAAAACTTCCTCCAAAACGCAAAAATCCGAGAAGTTTCATGTCTAAGCCAAAAGATCCTAAAAAGCCAAGAAGGGGAATTGGCTAGGCTGAAAACAATCAATCAAGTGCTAATTGGGGGAGGCAACCTAATTAGTGAAAGCATTGCCAAACTGCCATCCTCAGATTTGCTCTCTTTTTCTTTATCTTTTTCTTATGTTTCTTTGCTAATTGTCTTTAATGTTTCTAAGTTCATTTAGGCTGCATAAGTTTATTTTGTTTATTAGTTCTTTTCACTTACACATGATTCTTTCATTTGGGATTAATAGCATTACATTAATGGCAATGTAAGAATTATGTGTGGAGGGAAGAATTTAGGATTTTATTTAGAGTGTTTTGTTTTTGAGTCTTTTTATGTTGTTTTTCTTTCTTATCCTTGTTTTGAAAATAACTATATGTAAATATAATTTTTTAACCCCGGTTAAATGGCGGATAACGGTACTCCGTGATTATTTAAGTCGGTTCCATCAGCTACCCACAAAACTGATATTGTATATAAATTTCTCTTTCAATTTCTCTTTCATTTTTTTTTCAGGATGGATGATATTCTCACACGATTGCAGAAACGATTTCCTCCTTTTCCTCGAAATATTTTACTGAAGCTTTACCAAGTTCGATTTGAAAGATTAAGAATGCTTATGCACAAAGGGATTCCTGGAGACATACGTTGGATAATTGAAGCCAAGGTACGTGAAGATGAATATCTTCCAGTTTTACATTTACCAGGTACAGGTAGAAGCACTTTTGCAAAGAAGCGACGAGCAAAGCGCATGAGTTCAAATTGCCACAAATGTGCACGATGGACGTGTAACGGTAAATGTCGTTCTATTGGGATTCCGTCCTCTAATCGAGATGATAAAATTGAATTCATTAAGGATGGACTGAGTAAGGAGAATTTGGGTAATATCCAACTTTCTCTTGAGACGCATCCTAGTGGAGACGTGCAAAGAGAAATTCTTGATTTATGGCCGCAATTCCAAAGAGAATGGCAACATCTTGGGAATCTGATGTTAAAAGACCCTGTTTGCCAGCTTGTAAGAAAACTGGATGGAAAGCATATCCTCGACTCATAGAAGGCGTTTAAGCCGTTTCTGGACGTAAAACCAGAGGAAGATGTGAGCCACAATCACAACTACAATAAATGACTTCTCAGCTTTTGGTTTCATTTGCAATAACTTCATTTCGGTTTAATTTACGTGTTGTTCGATTTGTGTAATTATTCTCATTTTTTTTATTGGTCTTTTACGGTTGATTTTTCTTCTCTTTTTGATTTTCTTCCTGAAATCACGCAAAAATCTTTTGTTAGGTTAACATTTTCTTCTGACAAGTCAGATACACTTTCGGCGACATTATTACTCTTGTCAGATTCACTACTCAGTCCTCTATATATTACACCATGTACTCATTCTCTTTCAGGCACTCGAAAAAGAAAAAAAAATGGAAAGTACTTCGTCCCAACGCATTAAAAAAATTTGTGTCTTTGGAGGTGCTTATCCAGGGAAAAATAACATATTCGCTGATGAAGCCATAAGAGTTGGAGTAATACTTGCCCAACAAAAGATCCAGTTGATTTATGGAGGCGGTAGTACGGGAGCAGTCGCTACAGCAGCACACGCCGGAGGAAGTCCAGTTCTAGGAATCGTGCCAAAACTATTCACAGATTTTTGTGGACCCACCTTGGGTAAGGAAATACAAGTCTGGAGTATCCCTGGACGGATGACAATCATGTACCATTCTGCCGATGCATGCATTGCTTAACAGGAGGTCTAGGTACATTGGAAGAAATAGCTTGCATGGCTTCTTGGTCATCTTTGGTCACAAAAAAGAAACCCATTGGTTTGCTTAATATTAATGGTTATTTTAGTAATTTGCTTTCATATTTAGATAATGCTGTGGATAATGGATTCATGTTTTCAGAGGCAAGGAGAACCATAATTTATGCTACAACCATTGAAGATTTACTCAAAAAGCTCCAAGCTTATGAGTATTTATCTGCTACGGTTGTTTCGCAAACGCTCGGAAAAAGAAAAAGAGATATGGACGAGCAAGGAGTGGATTGCACTTTGTCTTTGTGACATTATCTAACATTTTGTTTGTTGTGTCTCAGTTATAATAAGTGGTTAGCAACCTCTGCAGGTAATATCTCCTAAATTCTACCTTTAAAATTTGACATTGGGGACAATGTCATATTTTAGTAGGGGGTAAGGGACATATTTTGCTAATTGGTAAAAAAAAAAAAAAAAAAAAATTGTTGTGTTTTAAGCAATTTAGAAGTATTCATTCTGAACAAGGTCTGAGTAAGGGAGACTTGAGACATACCTTGTCAGTTTGATTTCTTCTTTTCAAAAAAAAAAAGTTTGTTGTGTTTTAAGCAATTTAGAAGTATTCATTCTGAACAAGGTCTGAGTAAGGGAGACTTGAGACATACCTTGTCAGTTTGATTTTAATCTTTTTATGTTTACTTGTTACTTTTTGTTTAGTATTTTAGGATTATTTAGGTTGCATGAGTTTGTTTTGTTTTGTTTTGAGTCTAGTTATTCCTATTCTTATGTTATTAGTTCTTTTCTCTTACACATGATTATTTCATTTGGGTTAATAGACTTACATTGAGGACAATGTAAGAATTAAGTGTGGGGGGAATGATTTAGGATGTCTTTTATTTTTGTCTACTATTTTTTTTTTTATGAGTCTTTATTATTATTATTTTTAGTGTGTTTTAGTTCCTTTTTAATACAATGATGAGATATGAATTGCATAGGTCTAAACTGGTTATTAGTGAGAAGATTTTCATAAGAACTAAGTTTGATACTAATTTTTATGAGCCAATGTTGATATGATATGTTGATTGAGAAAGAAGCATGTTTAGACTTAATCTGACTTGTATAATCATCCTTGTGAGTTTTTGAGCCTATATGATTGATGCATTAAACATATCAATCTAATTTCTTTCTTGAGTGCTCTTATGATTACATGATTCTCTAGAACTTGCTTTAAACCATTTGAGACTATATTGATACATGTGATAACATGAATATGATAGAGGCATTAGGATTAAAACCAGAGCCAAACAGCCATCCATTATTAATGTTATAAGAGAACATCCCCACTAGTGAGCCAATTTGAGCCTACATTAAATATGCTGTTTTATTGGTAACCACAACTTACACCTAGCCTAAATATACTTGTATCCTTACCCTTGTTCTAAAGATGGATTATATATTTTGAGACATATTGCAAAAAAAAACAAGGGATATTTTTAGTTAAAAATTTGGGTTGGAAACAAAAGATAAGTGTGGGGGAAGAAAAGAAAAGAAAAAGTCAAGAGAAAAAGAAAGGGATCATTGTCAAATACATTCCCATATTAAAAAAAAAAAAAAATCTTCTCTTGAACTTCTAGTTAAAGTAAAGAAAAAGATGTTACAAAGTTGGTTAGAATGATGCAAAGGCTCAACATGAATATTTAGCCTATGTTATTATGTGCTTTATAAGAGTTTTGAGAAGTTTTATTTGTATGATCTTATTATGTCTCTAAACTCTATGAACTCTTTGGAACCTTTGTGATATCTTTATCCTTTTGTTCTTTAACCACATTATAACCCTTTGGCCCCATTACAGCCTTGATTAAAGACCTCTTGATTCATGAAGTTGTATGATCTAAATAGTGGAGAATAGGTGGACAAGCAAGAATATGGTAGAACTGTTTTCATGAGATTGATTGAGTGTAAACACTTTACCACTACTTTAAAGAATGAAAATCATGAGAGTATCCCATGTGAGTAGTTGAGATTAAGTTTGAATATGCACTATTTTGATTGAAATATGTTATGTTAATATTGGCTTAACTCAAACAATTTACATTCAAGCATGATTTTTTGTGAAATTCTTTAAGCTATTGATTAGTTTATAAGACTTGTTCAAAGATTGTCTCTAATTTGTATTGAAAGGATTAGGAGTAAATATTTTTAGTATATGTAGTTTATTTATATTTTAGTTTTTCAATGTTTATGGGTATCGTTCTAGTAAACCCTCACGAGACTAAACTCGTCCACTAGGGACACCTAGGGGTTTAAAGGCTTGTGTCACATGTTAAGTGCCACCGTGATTTCCTACGAAAGTGGATTAGATTAGATTTTCTTTTTTTATTTTTATTTGTTTTGCTCGAGGACTAGCAAAAAGCTAAGTGTGGGGGTGTGATAACTCGTATAATTATATAGTTTTTAGTTATGTTTTATTATTGTTTTGTGTCAAATACGAGTTATTATTGCTTAGTCTAATTGTGTTTATGATTTTTTATATTTTTATGTAATTTGGTGTTTTTTCACGAGTTTCTTTGAGTGATTTCAGATTACTAGGTTAAATCAAGAATTAAGGGCAAATCCAGTTCAGTTCCAGTTCCGACACCTTTTTCCATATCAGCTATATCTGGAGTTTCACTGAAGCAATAAGGCTGAACTTTTAACAGTGCAAAGTTAAGAGGCATATCTATCTTTTTCATGCTTTACACTTCTTGAAACGGAGTCGTTTTCCCTAGCGAAATCAACCATCAAGTTGGCTGATGTGCAATGACGTCTGTGCTGACAAGTTTTGGTAATTTGACCATATCTTCTGATCCACATCAGCAAATGAGCTGATTCCAACGGCTATGGATCACCGACTGATAGGGGAACATTTTTCTAGAAGACCATTTGATCAGATCAAGCTTCCAATATTGACAAAATCGACCATCAAGCTGGCTGATCAGAATTGTCATACAATATGACGAAAATTGTTAGAAAAATGTACCCACCTATTATACCTACCTTTGAAATTTATAAAGCTTGTCTCTTGTCATTTAGCTCTCCAAAATGTGTATAAATAGAGGGCCTTGGATGATTGTAAGAGATCATATTGTAGATTGGTAGGATATTAGCCATTGTAATAAAATTCTCTAAGTTTTCTTCTTCTTTCTTTTCTCTAGTTTTCTTTTTCTTTAGAGAGAGCAAGAGGTTGGATAATTAATATTCTTCCTCTTCTTCTTTCTTTCTTTTATTTTCTTCTTAGATTCTCTTTAATTTTATGTTTATGTTTACAATGCCTATGCTAGGCTAAACTTCTATTTGGTTAAGGGTGATTTCAAAGCCCTAGACATGTTTTGTGATTGATTTTCAGATTCTATCTATCATTAATTTTCTATCAAAGTTGCTTATGTTCTTCTACAAAAATTGTTCATGATGTTGTCTTGATTTATTTAGGTGTACAACTAGATAGATCTTGATAATTATCTATTGCTAGTTTAGGAGTCTTGATCCGTGTAATTGTCTTGATTTCCTATTCATAAGTGGCAATTTGTGATTAATGATTATGGTCAAGTTTTCAATAATTGCAAAGTGGAACATAACCTAAGTTGAACAATCCGAGCTTATGTGTTTGTTGCTTAGATCAACCTATCTTTCTCATCATAAAGCTGCCATTAAATTGAATTTAGATAGCTTATTCTAGGTTGTTTAATGGTTAGAGATTAAATAGAGAGCTTGTTCTATTTAACGACAAACTAAGGAAAGATTGGGATAACAGAGCTTCTTCTATTAAATAGAGAGCTTGTTCTATTTAACGACAAAAAGAGCTTGTTGGGATAATAGATCTGAAATTGATTCTTAATGATGTCTAGTGGTGGAGAATGAAACCTTAACCATATTTTTCATATTTGATTCTTCTTACTTACTTGTTTTCTTACTTTTCTAGTTTGCTTATTTTTAAAAGTATATTTATTTTTATTGGCTGGTTATACCGCCTAATTTGTATATTAACTTTGTTTTATTTTTATTGGCTGGTTATACCGCCTAATTTAGTATATATATTTTTATTGGCTGGTTATACCGCCTAATTTAGTATATATATTTTTATTGGCTGGTTATACCGCCTTGCATCTTATTCTTATTATTTACTTTAGTTTAAATCTGGCTTCAAAAACCCCTTTTCTTTTATTGTTCTTGAATTTAAGTTTTAAACTATTAACTTATAAACTAAAACCCAATCCCTGAGGACTCGACCCTTGCTAACTACTATACTTACAATTTATCTTTTTAGTGCAAGGTTAAATAAGATACACTCTTTTGGGTGCATCAAAATTTCAAAGGTAGGTATAATAGGTGGGTGCATTTTTCTAACAATTTTCGTCATATTGTATGACAATTCTGATCAACCAGCTTGATGGTTGATTTTGTCAATGTTGGAGGCTTTATCTGATCAAATGGTCCTCTAGAAAAATATTCCCCTATCAGTTTGTGATCCATAGCCGTTGGAATCAGCTCATTTTCTCATGTGGATCAAAAGATAGGATCAAAATACCAAAACTGGTCAGAACAGACGGCATTGCACATCAGCCAAATTGATACCACATTTTGCTAGGGAAAACGACTCTGTTTCAAGAAGTGTGAAGCATGAAAAAGATAGATATGCCTCTTGACTTTGCACTGTAAAAATTTCAGCCTTAATGCTTCAGTGAAACTCCAGATATAGCTGATATGGCAAAAGGTGTCGGAACTGGAAATGAACTGGATTTGCAACTTGTGGAAAATTGTTCCTTTGTGTTCTTGCTTTTCTTCCTTCTTTGTCCAATTGCCAATTTATTCACTCATATTATAGTTTAGCATTCCAATGTTTTGATTTCTTCAATTTAGTCCTTGGATTTACCCTTAATTCTTGATTTAACCTAGTAATCTGAAATCACTCAAAGAAACTCGTGAAAAATACCAAATTACATAAAATATAAAAGATCATAAACACAATTATACTAAGCAATAATAACTCGTATTTGACTCAAAACAATAATAAAACATAACTAAAAACTATATAATTATACGAGTTATCACTTACTTATGCAGCAAGGACTTATTCTTAGGGTTTTAAAGCTCTATAAATACCATCTTTTGAGCCACAAACTAGACATCTTTTGAGAAAACTCAAGGATCATCATCATTCTTCTTCTTCTTCTCCATTATTTTATTTTATTTTTAGTTTTATGTATATATTATCTATGCCTATGCTAGGCTAAACTTTTCTTTGGTTAAGGGTCATTTCAAAGCCCTAGACATGTTTTGAAATTGATTTTTAGATTTTATCTATCATTAGTTTTCTAGCAAAGTTGATTATGTTTGATGCACCCAAAAGAGTGTATCTTATTTAACCTTGCACTAAAAAGATCAATTGTAAGTATAGTAGTTAGCAAGGGTCGAGTCCTCAGGGATTGGGTTTTAGTTTATAAGTTGATAGTTTAAAACTTAAATTCAAGAACAATAAAAGAAAAGGGGTTTTTGAAGCCAGATTTAAACTAAAGTAAATAATAAGAATAAGATGCAAGGCAGTATAACCAGCCAACAAAAATATATATAATAAGCAAGGCGGTATAACCAGCCAATAAAAATATATATACTAAATTAGGCGGTATAACCAGCCAATAAAAATAAAACAAAATTAATATACAAATTAGGCGGTATAACCAGCCAATAAAAATAAATATACTTTTAAAAATAAGCAAACTAGAAAAGTAAGAAAACAAGTAAGTAAGAAGAATCAAATATGAAAAATATGGTTAAGGTTTCATTCTCCACCACTAGACATCATTAAGAATCAATTTCAGATCTATCAATATCAACCAACTATCAAAGTTAACAACCGTAGATAACAACAAGCTCTGTTACCCCAATCTTTCCTTAGTTTGTCGTTAAATAGAACAAGCTCTCTATTTAATCTCTAACCATTAAACAACCTAGAATAAGCTCTCTAAATTCAATTTAATGGCAGCTTTATGATGAGAAAGATAGGTTGATCTAAGCAACAAACACATAAGCTCGGATTGTTCAACTTAGGTTATGTTCCACTTTGCAATTATTGAAAACTTGACCATAATCATTAATCACAAATTGCCACTTATGAATAGGAAATCAAGACAATTACACGGATCAAGACTCCTAAACTAGCAATAGATAATTATCAAGATCTATCTAGTTGTACACCTAAATAAATCAAGACAACATCATGAACAATTCTTGTAGAAGAACATAAGCAACTTTGATAGAAAATTAATGATAGATAGAATCTGAAAATCAATCACAAAACATGTCTAGGGCTTTGAAATCACCCTTAACCAAATAGAAGTTTAGCCTAGCATAGGCATTGTAAACATAAACATAAAATTAAAGAAAATCTAAGAAGAAAATAAAAGAAATAAAGAAGAAGAGGAAGAATATTAATTATCCAACCTCTTGCTCTCACTAAAGAAAAAGAAAACTAGAGAAAAGAAAGAAAACTAGAGAAAAGAAAGAAGAAGAAAACTTAGAGAATTTTATTAAAATGGCTAATATCCTACCTATGTACAATATGATCCCTTACAATCATCCAAGGCCCTCTATTTATACACATTTTGGAGGGCTAAATGACAAGAGACAAGCTTTACAAATTTCAAAGGTAGGTATATGACGATTTTGATCAGCCAACTTGATGGTCGATTTCTTCAATATTGGAGGCCTGATCTGATCACATGGTCTTCTAGACAAAGGTTCCCCTATCAGTTACGGAACCATAGCCGTTGAAATCAGTGCATTTTCTGATGTGGTTAAGCAGATATGGGCAAAATACGAAAACATGTCAGCACAGACGTCATTGCACATCAGCCAACTTGATGGTCGATTTCTTCAATATTGGAGGCCTGATCGGATCACATGGTCTTCTAGAAAAAGGTTCCCCTATCAGTTACGGAACCATAGCCGTTGGAATCAGCTCATTTGCTGATGTGGATAAGAATATATGGGCATAATACGAAAACATGTCAGCACAGACGTCATTACACATCAGCCAACTTGATGGTCGATTTCGCTAGGGAAAACGACTCCGTTCTAAGAAGTGTAAAACATGAAAAAGATAGATATGCCTCTTAGCTTTGCATGGCTACAAATTTCAGCCTTATTGCTTCAGTGAAACTCGAGATATAGCTGATATGGAAAAAGGTGTCGGAACTGAAACTGAACTGGATTTGCCCTTAATTCTAGTAATCTGAAATCACTCAAAGAAACTTGTGAAAAACACCAAAATACATAAAAATATAAAAGATCATAAACACAATTAGACTAAACAATAATAACTCGTATTTGACACAAAACAATAATAAAACATAACTAAAAACTATATAATTATACGAGTTATCACACCCCCACACTTAGATTGTTGCTAGTCCCTAGCAACGACTCAATAAAAATAAAATAAGAAAATCTAATCTAATCCATTTTCGTAGGAAATCACGGTGGCACTTAGCATGTGACACAAGCCTTTAAACCCCTAGGTGTCCCTAGTGGACGAGTTTAGTCTCGTGAGGGTTTACTAGGACGATACCCACAAACATTGAAAACATAAGAAAAACTAAAAATAATAATTATAACTAATCCTTCCAATATAAATTAGAGATAATCATTGGACAAGTCTTAAAAACTAATCAATAGCTCAAAGAAATTCACAAAAAATCTTGCTTGAATGTAAATAGTTTGAGTTAAGCCAATATTAACATAACATATTTCAATCAAAATAGTGCATATTCAAACTTAATCTCAACTTCTCACATGGGATACTCCCTTGATTTTCACTCTTTAAAGTAGTGGTAAAGTGTTTACACTCAATCAATCTCATGAAAACACTTCTACCATATGCTTGCTTGTCCACCTATTCTCCACTAAAAGATCATGCAACTTCATAAATCAAGAGGTCTTTAATCAAGGTTGTAATGGGGCCAAGGGGTTTGTAATGTGGTTGAAGAACAAAAGGATAAAGATATCACAAAGGTTCCAAAGAGTTCATAAAGTTTAGAGACATAAAAAGATTATACAAAGAAAATTCTCAAAACTCTTTACAAGTACATAGTCACCTAGGCTGGATATTCATGTTGGGCCTTTTCTTCATTCTAAACAACTTTGTAATATCTTTTTCTTTTTCCACAAATTCAAGTGATGATTCATATTTTTTTTTTTTTACATAGGAATGTATTTGCCAATATTCCATTTCTTTTTCTCTTGACTTTTCTTTTCTTTTCCCCCCCACACTTATTTCTTGTTTCTAACCAAAAAATATCCCTTGTCTTTGCTACTTGTCTCAAATCATGCTAATTCTTCTTTGGAACAAAGGTAAAGATATAAGTATATTTAGGTGAGGGACAAGTTATGGTTACCAAAGAGATAGCTTATTCAATGTAGGCTCAAATTGGTTCACTAAGGGTGTGTTCTCTTGGAACATTAATAATGGATGGCTGTTTGGCTCTGGTTATAATCCTAATGCCTCTATCATATTCATGTTGTCACATGTATCAATATAGTCTCAAACGGTTTAAAGCAAGTTCTAGAGAATCATGTAATCATAAGAGCACTCAAGAAAGAAATTAGATTGATTTGTATAATGCATCAATCATTTTAGGCTCAAAAACTCACAATGATGATTATACAAGTCAGTTTTAAGTCTAAACATGCTTCTTTCTCAATCAACATATCATATTAACATTGGCTCATAAAAAGGTTGACATCAAGCTCAATTTTCATGAAAATCTTCTCACTAATAAATCTGTTTTAGACTTATGCAATTCATATCTCATCATTGTATTAAAAAGGAACTAAAACTCACAAAAAAATAATAATAATAATAATAAAGACTCATAAAAAAAAATAGTAGACAAAAATAAACGAAATCCTAAATCATTCCCCCCCACACTTAATTCTTACATTGTCCTCAATGTAAGTCTATTAACCCAAATGAAAGAATCATGTGTAAGAGAAAATAACTAATAACATAAGAATAGGAACAACTAAGACTCAAAACAAAACAAACTCATGCAACCTAAATAATCCTAAAATACTAAACAAAAATTAACAAGTAAACGTAAAAAGATTAAAATCAAACTGACAAGGTATGTCTCAAGTCTCCCTTACTCAGACCTTGTTCAGAATGAATACTTCTAAATTGCTTAAAACACAACAAACTCTTTTTTTTTTTTTTTTTGAAAAGAAGAAATCAAACTGACAAGGTATGTCTCAAGTCTCCCTTACTCAGACCTTGTTCAGAATGAATACTTCTAAATTGCTTAAAACACAACAATTTTTTTTTTTTTTTTTAAGAAGGTAAAATTTAGGAGATATTACCTGTAGAGGTTGCTAACCACTTATTATAACTGAGACACAACAAACAAAATGTTAGATAATGTCACAAAGACAAAGTGCAATCCACTCCTTGCTCGTCCATATCTCTTTTTCTTTTTCCGAGCGTTTGTGAAACAACCGTAGCAGATAAATACTCATAAGCTTGGAGCTTTTTGAGTAAATCTTCAATGGTTGTAGCAGAAATTATGGTTCTCCTTGCCTCTGAAAACATGAATCCATTATCTACAGCATTATCTAAATATGAAAGCAAATTACTAAAATAACCATTAATATTAAGCAAACCAATGGGTTTCTTATTTGTGACCAAAGATGACCAAGAAGCCACGCAAGCTATTTCTTCCAATGTACCCAGACCTCCTGGTAAAGCAATGAATGCATCGGCAGAATGGTACATGATTGTTATCCGTTCAGGGATACTCCAGACTTGTATTTCCTCACCCAAGGTAGGTCCACAAAAATCTGTGAATAGTTTTGGCACGATTCCTAGAACTGGACTTCCTCCGGCGTGTGCTGCTGTAGCGACTGCTCCCATTAAACCCGTACTACCGCCTCCATAAATCAAGTGGATCTTTTGTTGGGCAAGTATTACTCCAACTCTTATGGCTTCATCAGCGAATATGTTATTTTTCCCTGGATAAGCTCCTCCAAAGACAAATTTTTTTAATGCGCTGGGATGAAGTACTTTCCATTTTTTTTTTCGAGTGCCTGAAAGAGAATGAGTACATGGTGTAATATATAGAGGACTGAGTAGTGAATCAGACAAGAGTAATAATGTCGCCGAAAGTGTATCTGACCTGTCAGAAGAAAATGTTAACCTAACAAAAGATTTTTGCGTGATTTCAGGAAGAAAATCAACCGTAAAAGACAAATAAAAAAAATGAGAATAATTACACAAATCGAACAACACGTAAATTAAACCAAAATAAAGTTATTGCAAATCAAACCAAAAGCTGAGAAGTCATTTATTGTAGTTGTGATTGTGGCTCACATCTTCCTCTGGTTTTACGTCCAGAAACGGCTTAAACGCCTTCTATGAGTCGAGGATATGCTTCCCATCCAGTTTTCTTACAAGCTGGCAAACAGGGTCTTTTAACATCAGATTCCCAAGATGTTGCCATTCTCTTTGGAATTGCGGCCATAAATCAAGAATTTCTCTTTGTACGTCTCCACTAGGATGCGTCTCAAGAGAAAGTTGGATATTACCCAAATTCTCCTTACTCAGTCCATCCTTAATGAATTCAATTTTATCATCTCGATTAGAGGACGGAATCCCAATAGAACGACATTTACCGTTACACGTCCATCGTGCACATTTGTGGCAATTTGAACTCATGCGCTTTGCTCGTCGCTTCTTTGCAAAAGTGCTTCTACCTGTACCTGGTAAATGCAAAACAGGAAGATATTCATCTTCACGTACCTTGGCTTCAATTATCCAACGTATGTCGTCAGGAATCCCTTTGTGCATAAGCATTCTTAATCTTTCAAGTCGAACTTGGTAAAGCTTCAGTAAAATATTTCGAGGAAAAGGAGGAAATCGTTTCTGCAATCTTGTGAGAATATCATCCATCCTGAAAAAAAAAATGAAAAAAATGAAAGAGAAATTGGAAGAGAAATTTATATACAATATCAGTTTTGTGGGTAGCTGATGGAACCGACTTAAATAATCACGGAGTACCGTTATCCGCCATTTAACCGGGGTTAAAAAAATAAAAATTATATTTACATCTAGTTATTTTCAAAACAAGGATCAGAAAGAAAAACAACATAAAAAGACTCAAAAACAAAACACTCTAAATAAAATCCTAAATTCTTCCCCCCACACTTAATTCTTACATTGTCATTAATGTAATGCTATTATCCCCCAATGCAAGAATTATATGTAAGAGAAAAGAACTATTAAACAAAAGAAACTTATGCAGCCTAAATGAACTTAAAAATAGTAAACACAATTAACAAAGAAACATAAGAAATAAAAATAAAAACAATAAAAATAAAAATAATAAAAGAAAAAGGAAAAGAAAGAGAAAGAGAAAGCAAATCTGAATATGGAAGGTTGCCAATTTCATCTTTAATTGGGCTGCCTTCCCAATTAACACTTGAGTTAGTGTTTTGAATCTAACCAACACCCTTTCTTGGCTTTTTAGGCTTGTCAGGCTCATACATGAAATTTCCCAAATTTATGCGTTTGAGAGGTAGCTTTCTTTGCACAACAGTGGATGTATTCTCCATTACAAGTATTATTCCATCATCCTTGGTGGTGCATATCTCATCGAGGAATGATGCATCTTTTGGTACTTGTTGAATGACATCCACAAACAAACTGTTTAAGGTTTCCAGCGTGTCTTGTTCATGTTCATCCTCCTTGAACTTTGCGAATCTACTAGGAAAAGGTGGAGAAGAAACATTAGTAAAAATTGGAATCTCAAACGTTACCTCAGGTGCTGAAATACTCTTATTTGGATCATTGGCTTCATTATCCTCAAGAATAGAATTCATCTCTAATTTTGTCTCATCCTCATCTTGTTCCTCATTCCTCAAGGTCACAATAGTAGCATTCTCCTTTGGGTTAATCATAGTTTGGGCAGAGAGTTCTTCAGATCTTTGTGCTACCCATCCCACCATACTACTAGCCAATTGGCTCATTTGCTTTTCCAAACTCTGGATGCTTTCCCTTGTTTCCTGTTGGAATTGCAAAGTATTAGTAACAAGAGAATAGACAATATCTTCTAAAGAAGTACCTGAGTTTTGAGTCATATGTGGTGGTTGAAAAAGATCTGGTTCTTGGGACCATGATTGATTGAAGCTAGATTGATGAGTGTAATTGGCATAAGGATCTACTTCTTGGTAATTTTTCGAGTAGCCATAATTAGTATGATCCCACCATCCCTCATGGTAAGTGTTTGAGTAATGATCATACTGTTGGTCTTGAAACACTTGATGGCCTTGACATCCTCCCATGGCAAATTGTTGAACTGGGAAGGTGAGATTGGCTTGTTGATTCTCCATGTTCATGTATGCCACCAACTCTTCAAGTGTTAGATTGCTCAATTCCATCATTTTTTTTATTTTTTATTATTTTTTTTTTCAAAATTTGATAAGAAAAACTCGTATGTACAAGAAAATAAAACTCATTAGAACTGAAAATAAGAATAAACCAAGTAACTAATAAACTAAAGAAAGCAATCCCCGGCAACGGCGCCAAAAACTTGATGCACCCAAAAGAGTGTATCTTATTTAACCTTGCACTAAAAAGATCAATTGTAAGTATAGTAGTTAGCAAGGGTCGAGTCCTCAGGGATTGGGTTTTAGTTTATAAGTTGATAGTTTAAAACTTAAATTCAAGAACAATAAAAGAAAAGGGGTTTTTGAAGCCAGATTTAAACTAAAGTAAATAATAAGAATAAGATGCAAGGCAGTATAACCAGCCAATAAAAATATATATACTAAGCAAGGCGGTATAACCAGCCAATAAAAATATATATACTAAATTAGGCGGTATAACCAGCCAATAAAAATAAAACAAAATTAATATACAAATTAGGCGGTATAACCAGCCAATAAAAATAAATATACTTTTAAAAATAAGCAAACTAGAAAAGTAAGAAAACAAGTAAGTAAGAAGAATCAAATATGAAAAATATGGTTAAGGTTTCATTCTCCACCACTAGACATCATTAAGAATCAATTTCAGATCTATCAATATCAACCAACTATCAAAGTTAACAACCGTAGATAACAACAAGCTCTGTTACCCCAATCTTTCCTTAGTTTGTCGTTAAATAGAACAAGCTCTCTATTTAATCTCTAACCATTAAACAACCTAGAATAAGCTCTCTAAATTCAATTTAATGGCAGCTTTATGATGAGAAAGATAGGTTGATCTAAGCAACAAACACATAAGCTCGGATTGTTCAACTTAGGTTATGTTCCACTTTGCAATTATTGAAAACTTGACCATAATCATTAATCACAAATTGCCACTTATGAATAGGAAATCAAGACAATTACACGGATCAAGACTCCTAAACTAGCAATAGATAATTATCAAGATCTATCTAGTTGTACACCTAAATAAATCAAGACAACATCATGAACAATTCTTGTAGAAGAACATAAGCAACTTTGATAGAAAATTAATGATAGATAGAATCTGAAAATCAATCACAAAACATGTCTAGGGCTTTGAAATCACCCTTAACCAAATAGAAGTTTAGCCTAGCATAGGCATTGTAAACATAAACATAAAATTAAAGAAAATCTAAGAAGAAAATAAAAGAAAGAAAGAAGAAGAGGAAGAATATTAATTATCCAACCTCTTGCTCTCACTAAAGAAAAAGAAAACTAGAGAAAAGAAAGAAAACTAGAGAAAAGAAAGAAGAAGAAAACTTAGAGAATTTTATTAAAATGGCTAATATCCTACCTATGTACAATATGATCCCTTACAATCATCCAAGGCCCTCTATTTATACACATTTTGGAGGGCTAAATGACAAGAGACAAGCTTTACAAATTTCAAAGGTAGGTATATGACGATTTTGATCAGCCAACTTGATGGTCGATTTCTTCAATATTGGAGGCCTGATCTGATCACATGGTCTTCTAGACAAAGGTTCCCCTATCAGTTACGGAACCATAGCCGTTAGAATCAGCGCATTTTCTGATGTGGTTAAGCAGATATGGGCAAAATACGAAAACATGTCAGCACAGACGTCATTGCACATCAGCCAACTTGATGGTCGATTTCTTCAATATTGGAGGCCTGATCGGATCACATGGTCTTCTAGAAAAAGGTTCCCCTATCAGTTACGGAACCATAGCCGTTGGAATCAGCTCATTTTCTGATGTGGATAAGAATATATGGGCATAATACGAAAACATGTCAGCACAGACGTCATTACACATCAGCCAACTTGATGGTCGATTTCGCTAGGGAAAACGACTCCGTTTTAAGAAGTGTAAAACATGAAAAAGATAGATATGCCTCTTAGCTTTGCATGGCTACAAATTTCAGCCTTATTGCTTCAGTGAAACTCGAGATATAGCTGATATGGAAAAAGGTGTCGGAACTGAAACTGAACTGGATTTGCCCTTAATTCTAGTAATCTGAAATCACTCAAAGAAACTTGTGAAAAACACCAAAATACATAAAAATATAAAAAATCATAAACACAATTAGACTAAACAATAATAACTCGTATTTGACACAAAACAATAATAAAACATAACTAAAAACTATATAATTATACGAGTTATCAATGTTCTTCCATAAGAATTGTTCATGATGTTGTCTTGATTTGTTTAGGGTGCACATTAGATAGATCTTGATAATTATCTATTGCTAGTTTAGGAGTCTTGATCCGTGTAATTGTCTTGATTTACTATCCATAAGTGACAATTTGTAATTAATGATTATAGTCAAGTTTTCGCTAATTGCAAAGTGGAACATAACATAGATTAAACAATCCGAGCTTATGTGTTTGTTTCCTAGATCAACCTATATTTCTCATCATAAAGCTGCCATTACATTAAATCTAGAGAGCTTATTCTAGGTTGTCTAGTGGTTAGAGATTAAATAGAGAGCTTGTTCTATTTAATGACGAACTAAGGAAAGATTGGGGTAATAGAGCTTGTTGTTATCTACGGTTGATAATTTTGATAGTTAATTGATGTTAATAGATCTGATTATTGATTCTCAATGATGCCTAGTGGTGGAGAATGAAACCTTAACCATATTTCTCTTATATTTGATTTCATCTTATTTATTTGCTTCTTACTTTTCTTGTTTTCTTAATTTTTAAAAACTCTTTCAAAAACCCTTTTTTCTTTTATTGTTCTTTAATTTAAGTTTTAAACTAGTAATTTATAAACTAAAAACCAATCTCTGTGGATTCGACCCTTGCATGCTACTTTACTATAATTGATTATATTAACTGCAAGGTTTAATAAAGATACACTCTTTTGGGTGCATCAAATCTTTGGTGCCGTTGCCGGGGATTGCTTTCTTTAGTTTATTTGTTACTTAGTTTATTCTTATTTTCAGTTCTAATTAGTTTTATTTTCTTGTACATATAGTTTTTTTTTTTTTTCAAATTTTGAAAAAAAAAAGATGGAATTGAGGAATCTAACACTTGAAGAGTTGGTGGCATGCATGAACATGGAGAATCAACAAGCCAATCTCACCTCCTAGTTCAACAATTGGCCATGGGAGGATGTCAAGGCCATCAAGGGTTCCAAGACCAATAGTATGATTATTACTCAATCACTTGCCATGAGGGATGGTGGAATCATACTAATTATGGCTACTCGAAAAATTACCAAGAAGTAGATTCTTATGCCACTTACACTCATTTATCTAGCTTCAATCAATCATGGTCTCAAAAACAAGCTCTTTTTTCAGCCACCACATATGACTCAAAATTCAGGTACTTCTTTAAAAAAATCTTGTTTATTCTCTTATTACTGATACTTTGCATTTTCAATAGGAAACAGTGCAAGTATCCGAAGTTTGGAAAAGCAAATGAGCCAATTGGCGAGTAGTATAGTGGGATGGGTAGCACAAAGATCTGAAGAACTCCCTGCCAGAATGATGATTAACCCAAAGGAGAATGCTACTATTGTGACCTTGAGGAATGAGGAACAAGATGAGGATGAGACAAAATTAGAGATGGATTCTATTCTTGAAGATAATGAAGCTTCGATTTCCACGAAGAGTATTTTGGCACCTGAGGTAACTTTTAAGGTTCCAATTTTTACTAATGTTTCTTCACTTTTTTCTAGTAGATTCGCAAAGTTCAAGGAGGAGGAACATGAACAACACATGCTGGAAACCTTAAACAACTTGTTTGTGGATGTCATTCAACAAGTACCAAAATATGCTCCATTCCTCAATGAGAAATGCACTACAATGGATGATGGAATAATACTTGTAATGGAGAATGCATCCACTGTTGTGCAAAGAAAGCTTTCTTTCAAACGCACAAATTTGGGAAGTTTCATGTATGAGCCTTACAAGCCTAAAAAGCCAAGAAGGGGTGTTGGTTAGGTTAAAAACACTAACTCAAGTGCTAATTGGGAAGGCAGCCCAATTAATGAAGAAATTGTCAACCTGTCATATTCAGATTTGCTTTCTTTTCCTTTTATTATTTTTATTGCTTATATTATGTAGTGTTTAGGTTTTATTAGTTTGTTTTGAGTTGTTAATATATATTTTTATTTCTTTTTTTTTAGTTCTTCTTTCTTACACATAATTCTTTCAAGTGGGGTGATAGTATTACATTGAGGACAATGTAAGAATTAAGTGTGGGGGGAAGAATTTAGGATTTCTTATTTTAGATTGTCAATTTTTTTTTTTTTTTGAATCTTTTAATTTGTTTTTAGTATGTTTTAGTTTCTTTCAATACAATGTTGAGATATGAATTGTGTAGGTCTAAAACTAGTTTATTAGTGAGAAGAATTTTAATAAGAATTGAGCTTGATATCATTTTTTTTTATGACCCAATGCTAATATGATATATTGATTGAGAAAGAAGCATGTTTAGACTTGATATTGACTTGTATAATCATCTTAGTGAGTTTTGAACCTATATGATTGATGCATTATACATATCAATCTAATTTCCTTCTTGAGTGCTCTAATGATTACATGATTCTCTAGAACTAGCTTTAAAACATTTGAGACTATATTGATGCATGTGACAACATGAATATGAAAGAGGCATTAGGACTATAACCAGGGCCAAACAGCCATCCATTATTGATGTTCCAAGAGAACATCCCCCTAGTGATCCAATTTGAGCCTATATTGATTAAGCTATTTTATTGGTAACCACATCTTGCACCTAGCTTAAACACATTTATATCTTTACCCTTGTTCTAAAGATGGACTAGAATGTTTGAGACATATTGCAAAAGCAAGGGATACTGTTTGAAAATTTGGGTTAGAACAAAAGATAAGTGTGGGGGGAAGAATGGCAAAAGTCAAGAGAAAAAGAAAAGGGAACATTGAACAAAATAAAAATATATATATATATATATATTCCCATCTTGAAAAAAAAAAAAATCATCTCTTGAACTTTTGGTTAAAGAAAAGATGTTACAAAGTTGGTTAGAATGAAGCAAAGACTCAACATGAATATTTAGCCTATGTTCTTATGTGCTTTTTGTATGATCTTATTATGTCTCTAAACTCTATGAAATCTTTGGAACCTTTGTGATATCTTTATCCTTTTATTCTTTAACCACATTAGAACCCTTTGGCCCTATTACAACCTTGCATAAAAGACCTCTTGATTTATAAAGTTGCATAATCTAAATAGTGGAGAATAGGTGGACAAATAAGCATATGGTAGAACTATTTTCATGAGATTGATTGAGTGTACTTTACCACTACTTTAAAGAGTGAAAATCATGAGAATATTCCATGTGAGAAGTTGAGATTAAGTTTGAATATGCACGATTTGGATTGAGATATGTTATGTTAATGTTGGTTTAATTTAAACTATTCACATTCAAGCATGATTTTTTATGAAATTCTTTAAGCTATTGATTAGTTTATAAGACTTGTTCAAAGATTGTCTCTAATTTATATTGAAAGGATTAGGAGTAAATATTTTTAGTATATGTTAGTTTATTTTTATTTTAGTTTTTCAATGTTTGTGGGTATCGTTCTACTACACCCTCACGAGACTAAACTCGTCCACTAGGGACACCTAGGGGTTTAAAGGCTTATGTCACATGCTAAGTGTGTTGAATGTATTTGGACATAAGTGAATAAAACACCAAGTACGCACAAGATTAACTTGATATGAATGATGTATGATGATGGTAAACTAGAAAAGAGATGAGATAAGCTTATGGAAGCTCATAAGGAGCTCAAAGTGAAAACTTACTCAGCTCAAGTCAGCTCAAGGTAGCTGGACACCAACTAGCTCAGCTCAAGGAGATAGACACCAGCTCACTCAGCTAGATGTAGCTAAAGGGTAGCTAGGTGAGTGACACTCTATGAGGTGGAGTGACTCTAGCTAGTGGTAGCTAGGTGGCCTAGATTATGTGGCACATAGGTGTGACACATCAGCACCATCATGCAGAAGTGTCATCAATCGATTTGTGACATGTGACATCATACATCATGTGGCTGCCTCATGGACCGAAACAACATGGTGTTTCGGGTAAGAGAGGTTTTCTCCTAATAGCAGAATGGTTGCAATCATTTAGAAGAGATTGCTTCTGTTGACCAACCATTATGTCCAAATGAAGGGTACTGACCTTGAAAGGGTTGTGTCCTTTAACCCTTTCATGAAGCAACACTTGAAGGCTATAAATAGGAGAGGGTTCAGACAAGACAAGACACAATGTGTAAGACACAAGTGCACAATCTGTTAAGAGACAGAATTGTAAGGAAAATTGCTAAGTGCAATTCTTTAGTGAGTTAGCTAAAAGTGGGACATATAGGGCAAGAAAGGATGAAGAAGTTAGCTAAAAGTGGCTTACTTGGTTCTTTATCTAATGTATCCCTCCCAACTTGTGAGATATGTCTCGTGGGCAAGGTAACAAGAAAACCATTTGGAAAGGCTCATAGAAGTGAATATCCATTGCAAATTATACATTCTGATATTTGTGGTCCCTTGAATGTGACATCTAGAAAAAGTTTTAGATACATTATCACATTCACGGATGACAATACTCGATTCACCCATGTCTATTTGATAAAGCACAAAAGTGAAGCATTAAGGTGTTTCAAAACTTTATGTGACTTTAGTTGAGAATCAAATAGAAAGGAAGATTAAGTCATTAAGGACTAATCGGGGTGGAGAGTATTTATCAAATGAATTCAAGGGGTTATGTGATGAGAAAGGAATATCAAGGCAATTGACTATTCCTAGAACACCCCAACAGAATGGTGTGCGGAGAGAAAGAACAGAACTCTTCTAGACATGGTGAGATGCATGATGGTTCAGGCCAACATGGACATTTCCTTTCGGGGAGATGCATTACTCACGGCTGTCTATATATTGAATAGAGTGCCATCCAAATCTGTTTTGTCTAGTCCTTATGAGTTATGGACTAAAAGAAAGCCAGATTTAAGTAATCTAAGGCCTTGGGGTTGTGCGGCCTATGTCCATAATCCAAATCATATTCTTGGTAAATTAGGACCAAGAGGGAAGAAATATGTTCTTCTCGGATATTCTGAACATTCTAAAGGAAACGTGTTCATAGATTTGGAATATAAGGATAGACAAGTTGAATTCGAATCAAGGGATGCAACTTTCTTCGAAAATGAGTTTCCTAGGAAAGGGAATGTTGATAAGAATTATCCTTTATATGAAATTAATGAATCTGGACTAACAAGCACAAATGATGTGCTAATATCACTTAATGAAAGTGATATGGGTATTGGACCAAGTGGGAGCTTAGTGCCTCCACAAGTTATTGGTTACAGTGGCAACAATGACCAAGATAAACCTATGGATGAAATAGGTGATCAAAACGTTGATCAAATGTCAGTCCAACAACATGAGGTTGAGTAACATCAGTTACCTCATGAAGAGCCTAATGAGGATGTGTTACCTCATGAAGAACTTGATGATAATGCAAATGTGCATGATCAAGAAGAACATAATGCTCCTACTGTTCTTACACGTTCTTCTAGAAAATTCAAACCTCCAAGTAAGTGGTGGATTTTGGATGAAAGTGAGGCTCATTTGGTGTCACCTATGGATGATGAACCGCAAAGTTTCAAAGAAGCTCTTGAAAGTCCAAATTGTGATAAATGGATAGTTGCAATGAAAAATGAATTAGAATCTATGCATGTGAATAAAGTATGGGATTTAGTTGATCGTCCTAAAGATAGAAAGGCCATTGGGAACAAATGGGTTCTCAAGATCAAGAAAAAAATGGATGGTACCATTGAAAGGTACAAGGCATGTTTGGTTGCCAAGGGGTATACACAAGTAGAATGTATTGATTATAAAGATACTTTCTCACTAGTTGTGAGATTCAACTCCATCAGGTTGATACTAGCTATTGTTGCTAATCTTGACTTGGAATTACATCAAATGGATTTTAAGACTGCCTTCCTCAATGGTGACTTGAGTGAAGAAATCTACATGAAACAACCAAGAGGTTTCATAGTAGAAGGTAAGGAACACAAGGTATGTCGACTAAAGAAGTCGATAAATGGTCTTAAACAAGCTTCAAGATAACGGTATTTGAAGTTCCATGAATCTGTCTTGAACTTTGGTTTCAAGATGATGGATGAAGATCATTGTGTTTATGTCTTAAATTCCAAGAACAAGTTTATGATTATGTCATTATATGTTGATGATATACTGTTAGCTAGTAATGGTTTGAGTTTTGTGCAAACCATTAAGACATGGTTGTCTTCCACCTTTGATATGAAGGATATGGGAGAAGCGGCTTACATTCTTCGAGCTAAGATTCTAAGAGATAGGTCGAAAAGGTTGTTAGCGTTGTCTCAAGAACCTTATATCAATAAGATTCTTGAATGCTTCAACATGCACAACTCAAATCCTATGAATACTCCTATTACTCACAATTGCAAAATTGGTGAAGCAATGTGTCCACAAAGTCTTGAAGAAAAGGAAGATATGAAAACAGTTCCATATCTAAAATGCCATAGGAAGTCTAATGTATGCCATGTTATGTACTAGGCCAGAAATTAGCCAAGCGGGTGGTTTGTTAGCTAGGTATTCCTCTAACCCTAGTCAGCAGCATTGGAAGTGTGTCAAAAGAATATTTCGATACCTTAAAGGTATGAAAGATTATTAGTTGTGTTACCAAAAGTGTAACCTAAAGTTGCAAGGATACACGGATGCTGATTGGGGTGGTGATAGAGATGAATACAAATCTAGACCAGGTTATATTTTTCTGTTTTCTAGTGGTGCTATTTCATGGAGTATCAAGAAGCAGACTTGCACGGCCTTATTAAATATAGAAGCTGAGTTTGTTGCCGGATCAGCTGCTATGCAAGAAGCCTTGTGGCTTGGTCGTTTCCTTGGTCACTTAGGTGTTTTAAAACCTAATGATAAGCCAAACACTATCTTTTGTGAAAGCATGGCTGCTTTGGCATATATTAAGGATCCGAAATATCATGGAAAGACCAAGCACATAGGGATTAAGTATAACTTTATGAGAGATGCAATTGAAGGGAAAGAAGTTCAAATGGAATACATCTCTACGGATGAGATGGTGGCAGATCCTTTAACTAAACCAATACCACCAATCTTGTTTGCCAAACATGTTAGGGCAATGGGTCTCCGTAGATTATAATTTGTTTGGATGAACTTCTTGATGTCATATACTTGTACCTTATTATGATTGAATGAATGAATTGTGTTTTATGAGTTTAATACAATTCAATGCATATTCTATATGTTTCACAACGAATAAAAATTATATGTCAAACATAAGTAGAGGATTGGTTCTCTCACACGAACAATCTGCCTCTATTCTTTGTGTAAGAATAGAGATGAGACTGCTCAAGAGAATAAGTAATAGTCATTTGTTGTCTTGAGGTTTAGACATTGGTTGTCTAATGGACATATGTTGTTCTTAAAATGAGAGAATACTTATTCTAGTGGCAGTCTCCAAACATGTGACAACTTGAGCATATTGGTCGCCTTGATTAAGAGAATCAAGATGAGGTAATGTGTGATTTATCGAACATGTATGACCACACATACATGAATTAAACCTATGTAGCCAGGTGTGAATGTTCAAGACATGAATAATCATGTTAATCAATATGTTTGATTAATTAAGACCTATATAGTATTTGAGTATTATTGAATTGGCATATACTCCTAATGGCTGATAATTCCATATGGGAATTACATAGACTTGTTCATTCAAGTGGGAGTCCACTGAGGGGATGTCCACGATTAAATGATTTAAGTGGGAGTTGACGAACCCTTGTTATGAAGTAAATCATTTAAGTGGAGATAATACTATAGCACATGTGCATATCATGTGTGTGTAAGATGACTAAAAAGAAAACAATGAGTGATCCCTGTCTCCTTGTGGGTGAGTTTCTTTGATCGAAATAAGTTTTGATCAGATTTGTTGCTCTTAGTGACTCTTGACTAATATTTGATAATTCGAATGTATTGTGTTTACTTTGATTGGATCTCCTATGACCATGGTAAATTCGGTCTGTTGGAACCTTATTGGGTAAATGCATAGTTTCAGATTATTAGATAGTTAGTGCAAAAGGAAAGATATTGTTAAGATACATATGGCATTTATACTTGAAAGACGCGTGCATATTACTTTGTGTAATATAAATGAGTTCAAGTATAAAAATGTCTTGAAAAACAAGTGCACTTGGTATTTGGTACGTTTCATGAGTTTGAAATGTGTTTTCAACTCACATTAAAGGGATTGAAAGTAGCCAAACTGTCTATCGACAAGTCTTAGAGCACATGAGGCATGGTTAATGATATATGGATCCTTAACATGAATAACTTAACAGTTGCATATTGAGATGAATTCCATTGAATGCCTAGGGTCACACGACCTACTTGCGTATGTTATTCCAATGTATGAATGCTTTGCCTTGATTATGTCTTTGGTCTGAATATGTGTGGATGATAAGCATCAATTTCATAATGTGCGAGTGGGAGCTGTTGGATGTATTTGGACATAAGTGAATAAATACACCAACTACGCACAAGATTAACTTGATATGAATGATGTATGATGATGGTAAACTAGCAAAGAGATGAGATAAGATTATGGAAGCTAATAAGGAGCTCAAAGTGAAAGCTTACTTAGCTCAAGTCAGCTCAAGGTAGCTGGACACCAACTAGCTCAGCTCAAGGAGCTGGACACCAGCTAGATGTAGCTGAAGGGTAGCTAGGTGAGTGACACTCTATGAGGTGGACTTACATTAGCTAGTGGTAGCTAGGTGGCCTAGATGATATGGCACATAGGTGTGACACATCAGCACCATCATGCATAAGTGTACCAATCAGTTTGTGGCATGTGACATCATACATCATGTGGCTGCCACATGGACCTAAACAACTTGGTGTTTCGGGTAAGAGAGGTTGTCTCCTAATAGCCGAATGGTTGTAATCATTTGGAAGAGATTGGTTCTGTTGACCGAACCATTATGTCCAAATGAAGGGTGCTGACCTTGAAAGGGTTGTGTCCTTTAACCCTTTCTTGAAGCAACACTTGAAGGCTATAAATAGGAGAGGATTCAGACAAGACAAGACACAATCTGTAAGACACAAGTGCACAATCTGTTAAGAGACAGAATTGTAAGGAAAATTGCTAAGTGCAATTCCTTAGTGAATGAGGGGTTCTCGATTGCTTGAATTATTAAGAAACAAGGCAGTAAGCATTTTGGTCTGGACGAGCAAGATAGGTTGTGGAAAGGTTATTGTAGTTGCCTTAACCGGTTGATTACAAGAGTGCCTTAGGCATTCGATTGAGTTCATTACTCATATCCAAAACAAGTGAGCACTACATAGGAAGACAAGTAAGTGACTTGAACTCTTCCTCTATGTTCTCGGATTTTGATAAGTCGAAATCCAACGAAGTGCCCCCGTCATTTCCTACGAAAGTGGATTAGATTTTCTTATTTTATTTTTATTTTGTTTTGCTCGGGGACTAGCAAAAAGCTAAGGGTGGGGGTATTTGATAAGCTCATAAAATATACATTTTATTCCTTTTTACCTTTAGTTTTTGTTATGTTTTCGATCTTTATTTTGTTTACTTATATTACAATAAGGAGAATGAAGTCAAAAGATGACAATAATGATGGTAAAGAGCTAACAAAATCTTAATCACAAGATGGAAGAAGACATGGAAGTCAAAGAGATCAATTTTTGGTTGAAAAACAATCAGGCAAACCTCCGGAGCTTGTTTCAAGGAAAACATGATGTTAGATTCTTTATTTGAAGAAACTTCCTCTTGACATTTGAAGTTCACTTGATTATTATTCCAATCATATATTATGGGACCAAATCGGATAAGGAATGGGGATCCAAATTGGCGCTAAAAGATCTCCTTAAAAACCTTACGGCCTAAAAAACCCTAACCGCAAATCTGAAAAAAAAAAAAAAAACAAAAGAGGAAAACACGTGATCTTTCTACCTCCAGACTTACTTGTATGGCAAGGACTTATTCTCAAGGTTTTAAAGCTTTACAAATACCATCTTTTGAGCCACAAACTAGACATCTTTTGAGGAGACTCAAAGATCATCATTATTATTCTTCTTCTTCTCCATTATTTTGTTTTATTTTTATTTTTATGTATATATTATCTATGCCTATGCTAGGCTAAACTTCTCTTTGGTTAAGGATGATTTCAAAGCCCTAGACATGTTTCATAATTGATTTTTAGATTTTATCTTTCATTAGTGTTCTAGAAAAGTTGATTATGTTCTTCCATAAGAATTGTTCATAATGTTGTCTTGATTTGTTTAGGGTGCACACTAAATAGATCTTGATAATTATCTATTGCTAGTTTAGGAGTCTTGATCCGTGTAATTGTCTTGCTTTTTTATCCATAAGTGGCAATTTGTGATTAATGATTGATAACTCGTATAATTATATAGTTTTTAGTTATGTTTTATTATTGTTTTGTGTCAAATACGAGTTATTATTGTTTAGTCTAATTGTGTTTATGATCTTTTATATTTTTATGTAATTTGGTGTTTTTCACAAGTTTCTTTGAGTGATTTCAGATTACTAGAATTAAGGGCAAATCCAGTTCAGTTCCAGTTCCGACACCTTTTTCCATATCAGCTATATCTGGAGTTTCACTGAAGCAATAAGGCTGAAATTTGTATTCGTGCAAAGCTAAGAGGCATATCTATCTTTTTCATGTTTTACACTTCTTGAAACGGAGTCGTTTTCCCTAGAGAAATCGACCATCAAGTTGGCTGATGTGCAATGACGTCTGTGCTGACCTGTTTTCGTATTTTGCCCATATCTGCTTCTCCACATCATCAAATGAGCTGATTCCAATGGCTATGGATCCGTAACTGATACGGGAACATTTGTCTAGAAGACCATATGATCAGATCAGGCCTCTAATATTGACGAAATCGACCATCAAGTTGGCTGATGTGCAATGACGTCTGTGCTGACCTGTTTTCGTATTTTGCCCATATCTGCTTATCCACATCAGCAAATGAGCTGATTCCAACGGCTATGGATCCGTAACTGATAGGGGAACCTTTTTCTAGAAGACCATGTGATCAGATAAGGCTTGCAAAATTGACAAAATCGACCATCAAGTTGGCTGATCAAAATCGTCATGTATGACGAAAATTGTTAGAAAATGCACCCACCTATTATACCTACCTTTGAAATTTGTAAAGCTTGTCTCTTGTCATTTAGCCCTCCAAAATGTGTATAAATAGAGGGCCTTGGATGATTGTAAGGGATCATATTGTACATAGGTAGGATATTAGCCATTTTAATAAAATTCTCTAAGTTTTCTTCTTCTTTCTTTTCTCTAGTTTTCTTTTTCTTTAGAGAGAGCAAGAGGTTGGATAATTAATATTCTTCCTCTTCTTCTTTCTTTCTTTTATTTTCTTCTTAGATTTTCTTTAATTTTATGTTTATGTTTACAATGCCTATGCTAGGCTAAACTTCTATTTGGTTAAGGGTGATTTCAAAGCCCTAGACATGTTTTGTGATTGATTTTCAGATTCTATCTATCATTAATTTTCTATCAAAGTTGCTTATGTTCTTCTACAAGAATTGTTCATGATGTTGTCTTGATTTATTTAGGTGTACAACTAGATAGATCTTGATAATTATCTATTGCTAGTCTAGGAGTCTTGATCCGTGTAATTGTCTTGATTTCCTATTCATAAGTGGCAATTTGTGATTAATGATTATGGTCAAGTTTTCAATAATTGCAAAGTGGAACATAACCTAAGTTGAACAATCCGAGCTTATGTGTTTGTTGCTTAGATCAACCTATCTTTCTCATCATAAAGCTGCCATTAAATTGAATCTAGAGAGCTTATTCTAGGTTGTTTGATGGTTAGAGATTAAATAGAGAGCCTGTTCTATTTAACGACAAACTAAGGAAAGATTGGGATAACAGAGCTTGTTGTTATCTACGGTTGTTAACTTTGATAGTTGGTTGATATTGATAGATCTGAAATTGATTCTTAATGATGTCTAGTGGTGGAGAATGAAACCTTAACCATATTTTTCATATTTGATTCTTCTTACTTACTTGTTTTCTTACTTTTAGTTTGCTTATTTTTTATATTTATTTTTATTGGCTGGTTATACCGCCTAATTTGTATATTAACTTTGTTTTATTTTTATTGGCTGGTTATACCGCCTAATTTAGTATATATATTTTTATTGGCTGGTTATACCGCCTAATTTAGTATATATATCTTTATTGGCTGGTTATACCGCCTTGCATCTTATTCTTATTATTTACTTTAGTTTAAATCTGGCTTCAAAAACCCCTTTTCTTTTCTTGTTTTCTTTGAACGTAAGTTATAAACTATTAACTTATAAACTAAAACCCAATCCCTGAGGACTCGACCCTTGCTAACTACTATACTTACAATTGATCTTTTTAGTGCAAGGTTAAATAAGATACACTCTTTTGGGTGCATCAAATTTTTGGCGCCGTTGCCGGGGATTGTTTTCTTTAGTTTATTTGTTACTTGGTTTATTCTTATTTTCAGTTCTAATTAGTTCTATTTTCTTGTACATACAAGTTTTTCTTATCAAATTTTGAAAAAAAAAAAAAAAAAAAACGATGGAATTGAGCAATCTAACACTTGAAGAGTTGGTGGCATACATGAACATGGAGAATCAACAAGCCAATCTCACCTCCCCAGTTCAACAATTGGCCATGGGAGGATGTCAAGGCCATCAAGTGTTCCAAAACCAACAGTATGATCATTACTCAAACACTTACCATGAGGGATGGTGGGATCATACTAATTATGGCTACTCAGAAAATTACCAAGAAGTAGATCCTTATGCCAATTACACTCATCCATCTAGCTTCAATCAATCATGGTCTCAAGAATCAGATCTTCTTCAACCACCACATATGACTCAAAACTCAGGTACTTCTTTAGAAGATCTTGTCTATTCTCTTGTTACTGATACATTGCAATTTCAACAGGAAACAAGGGCAAGCATCCAGAGTTTGGAAAAGCAAATGATCCAATTGACTAGTAGTATGGTGGGATGGGTAGCACAAAGATCTGAAGAACTCCCTGCCCAAACGATGATTAACCCAAAGGAGAATGCTACTATTGTGACCTTCAGGAATGAGGAACAAGATGAGGATGAGACAAAATTAGAGATGGATTCTATTCTTGAGGATAATAAAGCCACAGATCCAAATAAGAGTATTTCGACACCTGAGGTAACGTTTGAGATTCCAATTTTTACTAATGTTTCTTCTCCACCTTTTCCTAGTAGATTCGCAAAGTTCAAGGAGGATGAACATGAACAAGACACGCTAGAAACCTTAAACAGTTTGTTTGTGGATGTCATTCAACAAGTACCAAAAGATGCACCATTCCTCGATGAGATATGCACCACCAAGGATGATGGAATAATACTTGTAATGGAGAATGCATCCACTGTTGTGCAAAGAAAGCTTCCTCTCAAACGCATAAATTTGGGAAATTTCATGTATGAGCCTGACAAGCCTAAAATGCCAAGAAGGGGTGTTGGTTAGGTTCAAAACACTAACTCAAGTGTTAATTGGGAAGGCAACCCAATTAAAGAAAAAAAATTGCCAACCTGCCATACTCAGATTTGCTTTCTTTTTCTTTTCCTTTTTCTTTTTCTTTTTCTTTTTCTTTTATTATGTTTATTGTTTTTATATTTTTTTGTTAATTGTTTGTTTAGTATTTTAGGATTATTTAGGTTGCATGAGTTTGTTTTGTTTTGAGTCTCAGTTGTTCATATTCTTATATTATTAGTTCTTTTCTCTTACACATGATTCTTTCATTTGTGTTAATAGACTTACATTGAGGACAATGTAAGAATTAAGTGTGGGGGGAATGATTTAGGATTTCTTTTATTTTCGTCTACTATTTTTTTTATGAGTCTTTATTATTATTTTTAGTGTGTTTTAGTTCCTTTTCAATACTACGATGAGATATGAATTGCATAAGTCTAAAACAGATTTATTAGTGAGAAGATTTTCATGAGAATTGAACTTAATATCAATCGTTTTATGAGCCAATGTTAATATGATATGTTGATTGAGAAAGAAGCATGTTTAGACTTAATCTGACTTGTATAATCATCCTTGTGAGTTTTTGAGCCTATAATGATTGATGCATTATACAAATCAATCTAATTTCTTTCTTGAGTGCTCTTATGATTACATGATTCTCTAGAACTTGCTTTAAACCGTTTGAGACTATATTGATACATGTGACAACATGAATATGATAGAGGCATTAGGATTATAACCAGAGCCAAATAGCCATCCCTTATTGATGTTCCAAGAGAACATCCCTCTAGTGAACCAATTTGAGCCTACATTGAATAAGCTATTTATTTGGTAACCACATCTTACACCTAGCCTAAACACATTTATATCTTTACCCTTGTTCTAAAGATGGACTAGAATGTTTGAGACATATTGCAAAAACAAGGGATATTTTTTGAAAATTTGGGTTAGAACAAAAGATAAGTGTGGGGGAGGAGAAAGGCAAAAGTCAAGAGAAAAATAGAGGGAATATTGCCAAATACATTCCCATGTGAAAAAAAAAAAAAATTTTTTTTGAATAATCTCTTGAACTTCTAGTTAAAGAAAAGAAAAAGATGTTCGAAAGTTGGTTAGAATGAAGTAAAGGCTCAACATGAAATATTCAGCCTATGTGATTATGTACTTCTAAAGAATATTGAGAAAGTTTTATTTGCAAAATCTTATTTTGTCTCTAAATTCTATGAAGTCTTTGGAATGTTTGTGATATCTTTTCCTTTTTATTCTTTAACCACATTATTACCTCTTGGCCCCATTACAACCTTGATTAAAGACCTCTTGATTTATGAAGTTGCATGATCTTTTAGTGGAGAATAGGTAGACAAGCAAGCATATGGTAGAACTATTTTCATGAGATTGATTGAGTGTAAACACTTTACCACTACTTTAAAGAGTGAAAATCATGAGAGTATCCCATGTGAGAAGTTGAGATTAAGTTTGAATGTGCACTATTTTGATTGAAATATGTTATGTTAATATTGGCTTAACTCAAACAGTTTACATTCAAGCATGATTTTTTGTGAAATTCTTTAAGCTATTGATTAGTTTATAAGACTTGTTCAAAGATTGTCTCTAATTTATATTGAAAGGAATAGGAGTAAATATTTTTAGTATATGTAGTTTATTTATATTTTAGTTTTTCAATGTTTGTGGGTATCGTTCTAGTAAACCCTCACGAGACTAAACTCGTCCACTAGGGACACCTAGGGGTTTAAAGGCTTGTGTCACATGCTAAGTGCCACCGTGATTTCCTACGAAAATGGATTAGATTAGATTTTCTTATTTTATTTTTATTGAGTCGTTGCTAGGGACTAGCAACAATCTAAGTGTGGGGGTGTGATAACTCGTATAATTATATAGTTTTTAGTTATGTTTTATTATTGTTTTGTGTCAAATACGAGTTATTATTGTTTAGTCTAATTGTGTTTATGATCTTTTATATTTTTATGTAATTTGGTGTTTTTCACAAGTTTCTTTGAGTGATTTCAGATTACTAGAATTAAGGGCAAATCCAGTTCAGTTCCAGTTCCGACACCTTTTTCCATATCAGCTATATCTGGAGTTTCACTGAAGCAATAAGGCTGAAATTTGTATTCGTGCAAAGCTAAGAGGCATATCTATCTTTTTCATGTTTTACACTTCTTGAAACGGAGTCGTTTTCCCTAGAGAAATCGACCATCAAGTTGGCTGATGTGCAATGACGTCTGTGCTGACCTGTTTTCGTATTTTGCCCATATCTGCTTCTCCACATCATCAAATGAGCTGATTCCAATGGCTATGGATCCGTAACTGATACGGGAACATTTGTCTAGAAGACCATATGATCAGATCAGGCCTCTAATATTGACGAAATCGACCATCAATTTGGCTGATGTGCAATGACGTCTGTGCTGACCTGTTTTCGTATTTTGCCCATATCTGCTTATCCACATCAGCAAATGAGCTGATTCCAACGGCTATGGATCCGTAACTGATAGGGGAACCTTTTTCTAGAAGACCATGTGATCAGATAAGGCTTGCAAAATTGACAAAATCGACCATCAAGTTGGCTGATCAAAATCGTCATGTATGACGAAAATTGTTAGAAAATGCACCCACCTATTATACCTACCTTTGAAATTTGTAAAGCTTGTCTCTTGTCATTTAGCCCTCCAAAATGTGTATAAATAGAGGGCCTTGGATGATTGTAAGGGATCATATTGTACATAGGTAGGATATTAGCCATTTTAATAAAATTCTCTAAGTTTTCTTCTTCTTTCTTTTCTCTAGTTTTCTTTTTCTTTAGAGAGAGCAAGAGGTTGGATAATTAATATTCTTCCTCTTCTTCTTTCTTTCTTTTATTTTCTTCTTAGATTTTCTTTAATTTTATGTTTATGTTTACAATGCCTATGCTAGGCTAAACTTCTATTTGGTTAAGGGTGATTTCAAAGCCCTAGACATGTTTTGTGATTGATTTTCAGATTCTATCTATCATTAATTTTCTATCAAAGTTGCTTATGTTCTTCTACAAGAATTGTTCATGATGTTGTCTTGATTTATTTAGGTGTACAACTAGATAGATCTTGATAATTATCTATTGCTAGTCTAGGAGTCTTGATCCGTGTAATTGTCTTGATTTCCTATTCATAAGTGGCAATTTGTGATTAATGATTATGGTCAAGTTTTCAATAATTGCAAAGTGGAACATAACCTAAGTTGAACAATCCGAGCTTATGTGTTTGTTGCTTAGATCAACCTATCTTTCTCATCATAAAGCTGCCATTAAATTGAATCTAGAGAGCTTATTCTAGGTTGTTTGATGGTTAGAGATTAAATAGAGAGCCTGTTCTATTTAACGACAAACTAAGGAAAGATTGGGATAACAGAGCTTGTTGTTATCTACGGTTGTTAACTTTGATAGTTGGTTGATATTGATAGATCTGAAATTGATTCTTAATGATGTCTAGTGGTGGAGAATGAAACCTTAACCATATTTTTCATATTTGATTCTTCTTACTTACTTGTTTTCTTACTTTTAGTTTGCTTATTTTTTATATTTATTTTTATTGGCTGGTTATACCGCCTAATTTGTATATTAACTTTGTTTTATTTTTATTGGCTGGTTATACCGCCTAATTTAGTATATATATTTTTATTGGCTGGTTATACCGCCTAATTTAGTATATATATCTTTATTGGCTGGTTATACCGCCTTGCATCTTATTCTTATTATTTACTTTAGTTTAAATCTGGCTTCAAAAACCCCTTTTCTTTTCTTGTTTTCTTTGAACGTAAGTTATAAACTATTAACTTATAAACTAAAACCCAATCCCTGAGGACTCGACCCTTGCTAACTACTATACTTACAATTGATCTTTTTAGTGCAAGGTTAAATAAGATACACTCTTTTGGGTGCATCAATGATTATGGTGAAGTTTTTGCTAATTGCAAAGTAGAACATAACATAGGTTAAACAATCCGAGCTTATGTGTTTGTTGCCTAGATCAACCTATCTTTCTCATCATAAGCTGCCATTGCATTAAATCTAGAGACCTTATTCTAGGTTGTCTAGTGGTTAGAGATTAAATAGAGAGCTTGTTCTATTTAACGACGAACTAAGGAAAGATTGGAGTAACAGAGCATGTTGTTATCAACGGTTGATAAATCTAGAGAGCTTATTCTAGGTTGTAGTATGGTGGGATGGGTAGCACAAAGATCTGAAGAACACCCTGGGCAAACGATGATTAACCCCAAGGAGAATGCTACTATTGTGACCTTGAGGAATGAGGAACAAGATGAGGATGAGACAAAATTAGAGATGGATTCTATTCTTGAAGATAATGAAGCTTCAATTTCAACGGAGAGTATTTCGGCACCTGAGGTAACTTTTAAGGTTCCAATTTTTACTAATGTTTCTTCATCTTTTCCTAGTAGATTTGCAAAGTTCAAGGAGGAGGAACATGATCAACACATGCGGAAAACCTTAAACAGCTTGTTTGTGGATGTCATTCAACAAGTACCAAAATATGCTCCATTCTTCAATGAGAAATGCACTACAATGGATTATGGAATAATACTTGTAATGGAGAATGCATCCACTGAAAAGTGCTTAATTTCATGTATTTTCCTATTGAATTTCCTTATATTTTGTGTTTTCATTCTTAAGTTCCTTGACATTTTACTAGGTTTTTATCCTTTATAGATATTTTGGAAGATTTGAAGTCAAAACATATCAATTAGGATGTGAAAGAGCTTACAAAATCACAATCACAAGATGGAAAAAGACTTGGGAGTCAAAAAAATCAAATTCTTGGTGCAAAACAAGAAGACAGATTTGACCTCCGAAGCTTGTTGCTAAGAAAATATGATGTTAGATTCTTTATTCGAAGAAACTTCCTTCTTGACTTTTGAAGATCACTTGATTACCTTTCCAATGTTGGTCATGGGCCTAAATCGTATAAGAAATGGTCATCCAAATCGGCAGTGGAATATCTCTTTAAACAACCCTAGTGGCAGAAAAAACCTTAGCCGCAAATCACATTTTTTTCTTAATATCCTAGCTGACATTTATGTTTATACTTGTCAAAGAAGGATTAGTGGCTGTCAACTTGCATTAATTGCATTAATTTCAAGAATCTTTCCTTAAAGCTAATCCTAGTCAAAGTAGGAGAATTAAATCAGCCAAGACTTTCCTTCCTTACATTTACTTTGGCTGCAAGTTTCTAATCTCTCCTCATTAAAGAGTGCTTTGACTAAGATTTTCCTACTTTATTCAGACTTGGCTGCCAAGGCTTATATCTTTCCTTAAAACACAAAAGTCAGCCACTTTTCCTTAACTTTAGCCACAAGTCAGCATTTATTGAAGGGAGAGAACTGAAATTCACTTGTTTGATGCCCTAGCTATTGCCTATAAATAGAGATCAAGGGGGCAAACAAAATTTACACTTCTCCAAGCATTAGAGTTCTGATTTCTTCTTTGTTTCTTTGTTTTTGAGAGAGCAAGAGGCTAGATAATTAATATTCTTCTTCTTCTTTTTCTTTCTTTCTTTTATTTTTTTCTTAGATTCTCTTTAATTTTTTGTTTATGTTTACAATGCCTATGCTAGGCTAAACTTTTATTTGGTTAAGGGTGATTTCAAAGCCCTAGACATGTTATGTAATTAATTTTCAGAATCTATCTATCATTGTTTTCTATCAAAGTTGCTTATGTTCTTCCATTAAAATTGTTCATGACGATGTTTTGATTTGTTTAGGTGGCCAACTAGATAAATCTTGATAATTGTCTTCATCCGTAATTGTCTTGATTTTCTATTCATAAGTAGCAATTTGTGATTAATGATTATGGTCAAGTTTTCAATAATTGCAAAGTTGAACATAACCTAAGTTGAACAATTCGAGCTTATGTGTTTGTTGCTTAGATCAACCTATCTTTCTCAACATAAAGCTGCTATTAAATTAAACTTAGAGAGCTTATTCTAGGTTGTTTGATAGTTAGAGATTAAATAGAGAGCTTGTTCTATTTAACGAAAAAGTAAGAAAAGATTGGGGTAACAGAGCTTGTTGTTATCTATAGTTGTTAACTTTGATAGCTAATTAATGTTGATAGATAAGAAATTGATTCTTAATGATGTCTAGTGGTGGAGAATGAACCTTTAGCCATATTTTTCATATTTGATTCTTCTTAATTACTTGTTTTCTTTTCTTATTGTTAACTTTAGTTTAAATCTGATCTCAAAATCCTCTTTACTTTTATTTACTTGTTTTTAAGTGATAAACTATTAACTTATAAATTAAAAAAAAAAATCCCTGAGGACTCGACCCTTTCATTTTAAGTGAAAGGTTAAGTAAGATACACTCTTTTGGGAGCATCATCCACTGTTGTGCAAAGAAAGCTTCCTATCAAACGCACAAATTTGGGAAGTTTCATGTATGAGCCTGACAAGCCTAAAAATCCAAGAAGGGGTATTGGTTAGGTTCAAAACACTAACTCAAGTGCTAATTGGGAAGGCAGCCCAATTAATGAAGAAATTTTCAAATTGCCATATTCAGATTTGCTTTCTTTTCCTTTTATTACTTTTATTGTTTATATTATGTAGTGTTTAGGTTTTATTAGTTTGTTTTGAGTTGTTAATATATATATATATTTTTTTGTTTTTTTGTTCTTCTCTCTTACTCATAATTCTTTCATGTGGGGTGATAGTATTACATTGAGGACAATGTAAAAATTAAGTGTGGGGGGAATAATTTAGGATTTCTTATTTTAGATTGTCAACTTTTTATTTTTATTTTGAGTGTTTTAATTTGTTTTTAGTGTGTTTTAGTTTCTTTCAATAAAATGATGAGATATGAATTGTATAGGTCTAAAACTGGTTTATTAGTGAGAAGTATTTTCATGAGAATTGAACTTGATATCATTTTTTTTGTGAGCCAATGCTAATATGATATATTGACTGAGAAAGAAGCAAGTTTAGACTTGATATTGACTTGTATAATCATCTTAGTAAGTTTTGAACCTATATGATTGATGCATTATACATATCAATCTAATTTGCTTCTTGAGTGCTCTCATGATTACATGATTCTCTAGAACTTGCTTTAAACCATTTGAGACTATATTGATGCATGTGACAACATGAATATGAAAGAGGCATTAGGACTGTAACCAGGGCCAAACAGCCATCCATTATTGATGTTCCAAGAGAACATCCCCCTAGTGATCCAATTTGAGCCTATATTGATTAAGCTATTTTATTGGTAACCATATCTTACACCTAGCTTAAACACATTTATATCTTTACCCTTGTTCTAAATATGGACTAGAATGTTTGAGACATATTGCAAAGCAAGGGATACTGTTTGAAAATTTGGGTTAGAACAAAAGATAAGTGTGGGGGGAAGAATGGCAAAAGTCAAGAGAAAAAGAAAAGGGAACATTGAACAAAATAAAAAATAAAAAAATATTCCCATCTTGAAAAAAAAATCATCTCTTGAACTTTTGGTTAAAGAAGATATGTTACAAATGTTGGATGTATTTGGACATAAGTGAATAAATACACCAAGTACGCACAAGATTAACTTGATATGAATGATGTATGATGATGGTAAACTAGCAAGGAAATGAGATAAGCTTATGGCAGCATATAAGAAGCTCAAAGTGAAAGCTTACTCAGCTCAAGGTAGCTGGACACCAGCTAGCTCAGCTCAAGGAGCTAGACACCAGATCAATCAGCTAGATGTAGTTGAAGGGTAGCTAGGTGAGTGACACTCTATGAGGTGGAGTGACACTAGCTAGTGGTAGCTAGGTGGCCTAGATGATGTGGCACATAGGTGTGACACATCAGCACCATCATGCAGAAGTGTCACCAATGGGTTTATGACATGTGATATCATACATCATGTGGCTACCACATGGATCGAAACAACATGGTGTTTCGGCTAAGAGAGTTTGTCTCCTAATAGCCGAATGGTTGTAATCATTTGAAAGAGATTGGTTTTGTTGACCGAACCATTATGTCCAAATGAAGGGTGCTGACCTTGAAAGGGTTGTGTCCTTTAACCCTTTCATGAAGCAACACTTGAAGGCTGTAAATAAGAGAGGATTCAGACAAGACAAGACACAATCTGTAAGACACAAGTGCACATTATGTTAAGAGACCGAATTGTAAGGAAAATGGCTAAGTGCAATTCCTTAGTGAGTGAGGGGTTCTTGATTGCTTGAATTATTAATAAACAATGCAGTAAGCATTCTGGTTTGGACGAGCAAGATAGGTTGTGGAAAGGTTCTTATAGTTGCCATAAGTGGTTGATTACAAGAGTGCGTAGGCATTCGGTTGAGTTCATTACGCATATCCACAACAAGCGAGCATTGCATAGGTAGATAAGTAAGTGACTGATGTACCCAAAAGAGTGTATCTTATTTAACCTTGCACTTAAAAAGAATCAACTGTAAAGTATAGTGATTAGCAAGGGTCGAGTCCTCAGGGATTGGGTTTTAGTTTATAAGTTAATAGTTTATCACTTAAAAACAAGTAAACAAAAGTAAATGGGGTTTTGAAATCAGATTTAAACTAAAGTTAACAATAAGAATGAGAAAACAAGTAATTAAGAAGAATCAAATATGAGAAATATGGTTAAGGTTTCATTCTCCACCACTAGACATCATTAAGAATCAATTTCATATCTATCAACATTAATTAGCTATCAAAGTTAACAACCGTAGATAACAATAAGCTCTGTTACCCCAATTTTTCCTTAGTTCGTCGTTAATAGAACAAGCTCTCTATTTAATCTCTAACTATCAAACAACCTAGAATAAGCTCTCTAAGTTCAATTTAATAGCAGCTTTATGATGAGAAAGATAGGTTGATCTAAGCAACAAACACATAAGCTCGGATTGTTCAACTTAGGTGATGTTCCACTTTGCAATTATTGAAAACTTGACCATAATCATTAATCACAAATTGCTACTTACGAATCGGAAATCAAGACAATTACACGGATCAAGACTCCTAAACTAGCATTAGACAATTATCAAGATTTATCTAGTTGGCCACCTAAACAAATCAAAACATCATCATGAACAATTTTAATGGAAGAACATAAGCAACTTTAATAGAAAACAATGATAGATTCTGAAAATTAATTACATAACATGTCTAGGGCTTTGAAATCACCCTTAACCAAATAAAAGTTTAGCCTAGCATAGGCATTGTAAACATAAACATAAAATTAAAGAGAATCTAAGAAGAACATAAAAGAAAGAAAGAAGAAGAAGAAGAAGAATATTAATTATCCAGCCTCTTGCTCTCTCAAAAACAAAGAAACAAAGAAGAAATAAGAATTTTGATGTTTGGAGTAGTGTAAATTTTGTATGCCCCCTTGATCTCTATTTATAGGCAATAGCTAGGGCATCAAACAAGTGAATTTCAGCTCTCTCCCTTCAATAAATGCTGACTTGTGGCTAAAGTTAAGGAAAAGTGGCTGACTTTTATGTTTTAAGGAAAGATATAAGCCTTGGAAGCCAAGTTTGAATAAAGTAGGAAAGTTTTAGTCAAAGCACTCTTTAATGTGGAGAGATTACAAACTTGCAGCCAAAGTAAGTATAAGGAAGGAAAGTCTTGGCTGATTTTATTCTCCTACTTTGACTAGGATTAGCTTTAAGGAAAGATACTTGTAATTAATGCAATTAATGCAAGTTGGCAGCCACTAATCCTTCTTTGGCAAGGATAAACATAAATGTAAGCTAGGGTATTAAGAAAAATATGTGATTTGCGGCTAGGGTTTTTTCTGCCACTAGGGTTTTTAGGGAGATATTATGACCATTTCTTATCCGATTTAGGCCCATGACCAACCGTTGGAAAGGTAATCAAGTGATCTTCAAAAGTCAAGAAGGAAGTTTCTTCGAATAAAGAGTCTAACATCATGTTTACTTGTCTTCTTGCTTTGCACCAAGAATTTGATCTTTTTGACTCCCGGTTCTTTTTCCATTTTGTGATTGTGATTTTGTAAGCTCTTTACCATCCTAATTGACATGTTTTGATTTTATCTCCTCCAAAATACCTACAAAGCATAAAAACCTTGTAAAATGTCAACGAAGTAAGAATCAAAGCACAAAGTATAAGGAAATTAAATAGGAAAATGTATGAAATTAAGCACTGATCAAATTCCCCCACACTTAATCTTTTGCTAGTCCTTGAGCAAAATCAAATAGACACAAGGTAAGAAAACCGAATCTAGTTCACTTTCAATACAACTTATAGATAATCATTGAACATGTCTTACAAACTAATCAATAGCTTAAAGAGTTTCACAAAGAATCATGCTTGATAGTAAAGGGTTTGAGTTAAGTTAACATAACATATCTCAATCAAAATAGTGCATGTTCAAACTTAATATCAACTTCTCACATGGGATACTCTCATGATTTTCACGTTTTAAAGTAGTGGTAAAGTGTTTACACTCAATCAATCTCATGAAAACAGTTCTACCATATGCTTGCTTGTCCACCTATTATCCACTATTTAGATCATGCAACTTCATAAATCAAGAGGTCTTTATTCAATGTTATAATGGGGCCAAGGGGTAACAAGTGTGGTTAAAGAATAAAAGGAAAAGGATATTACAAAGGTTCCAAAGATTTCATAGAGTTTAGAGACATAATAAGATTCATACAAAGAAAACTTCTCAAAACTCTTTACAAAGCACATAATACATAGGCCGAATATTCATGTTGGGCCTTTTCTTCATTCTAAACAACTTTGTAACATCTTTTTCTTTTTCCACAAGTTCAAGAGATGATTCATATATATGTATATTTTTTCATAGGAATGTATTTGCCAATATTCCCTTTCTTTTTCTCTTGACTTTTCTATTCTTTTTCCCCACACTTATTTCTTGTTTCTAACCCAAATTTTCAATAGATCTTCCTTGTCTTTGCAACATGCCTCAAAACATGCTAATTCATCTTTGGAACAAGGGTAAAGATATAAATAAGTATATTTAGGTTAGGGACAAGTTATGGTTACCAAAGAAATAGCTTATTCAATGTAGGCTCAAATTGGTTCACTAAGGGAGATGTTCTCTTGGAACTTCAATAAGGGATGGCTGTTTGGCCCTGGTTAAAAATCCTAATGCCTCTATCATATTCATGTTGTCACATGCATCAATATAGTCTCAACATGGTTTAAAGCAAGTTCTAGAGAATCATGTAATCATAAGAGCACTCAAGAAAGAAATTAGATTGATATGTATAATGCATCAATCATATAGGCTCAAAAACTCACAAGGATGATAATACAAGTCAGATTTAAGTCTAAACATGCTTCTTTCTCAATCAACATATCATATTAACATTGGCTCAAAAAAAATGACATCAAGCTCAATTCTCATGAAAATCTTCTCACTAATAAATCAGTTTTAGACTTATGCAATTCATATCTTATCATAGTATTGAAAGTAACTAAGGCACACTAAAAACAACATAAAAAGAATCAAAAACAAAACACACTAAAGAAAATCCTAAATTCTTCCCCCCACACTTAATCTTTACATTGTCCTCAATGTAATGCTATTATCCCCAATGCAAGAATTATATGTAAGAGAAAAGAACTACTAAACAAAACAAACTAAAGAAAAACAATAAAAGATAGAATGATGGAGAGTATGGAATACGCAAATCTGATTATAATGGATGCTCTTCATCATTTGGGTTGCCTCCCAAGAAGCGCTTGGTTTATTGTCCTCAGCCTAACTTAGACCCATGCCATTATTATTCAATAAAATTTGGCTCAAAAAGTGGTAACTCCTCCACATCTTGTATTGGAAAGTTCTCATAGTAAGGCAAATCTATGACCATTCACTTTGAATGCCTTATCTATTTTTGGACTTTGGATTTCAACTGCACCATGAGTAAATACATTAGTAATAACAAAAGGTCCAACCCAACGAGAACGTAACTTACCTGGAAATAACTTAAGGCGTGAATGGAAGAGAAGAACTTTTTGTCCAACAACAAAGTCCTTTCTTGATATCATCTTGTCATGGAATGCCTTAGTCTTTTCCTTGTAAATCCTAGAATTCTCATAGGCATCATTCCTTATCTCCTCTAGTTCTTGTAGGTCAAGTTTTCTTTGCTTACCTGTCTCATCCATCTCCATGTTGTATTGTTTGATAGCCCAATATGATTTATGTTCCAATTCAACCGGAAGATGACAAGGCTTACCATAACAAGTCGATAAGGAGACATACCAATGGGTGTCTTATATGTTGTCCTATAAGCCCAAAGTGCATCATCAAGTCGTGAACTCCAATCCTTCTTATTTGGGTTAACTGTCTTTTCAAGGATAGATTTTACTTCTCGATTTGACACTTCAGCTTGCCCACTAATTTGAGGATGGTATGAGGTGGAGACCTTGTGTGTGATGTTATACTTCCTCAAAAGTGCTTCCATAGTCCTATTGCAAAAGAGAGTACCTCTATAGCTGATTATGGCTTTTGGTGTTCCAAACCTAGCAAAGATGTTAGTCTTGACAAAATCTGAAACAACTTTAGAGTCATTAGTCCTAGTGGCTTTTGCTTCCACCCACTTCGAAACATAATCAACGGCAAGTAAAATATAAAGATTACCAAAAGAAGAAGGAAAAGGTCACATGAAATCCATGCCCCTTACATCAAAAATTTCAACAATAAGTATTGGAGTTTGAGGCATTTGATTTCTAGCACCTAAGTTACCTGTTCTTTGGCAACGATCACATGACTTGCAAAAGAGGTATGCATCTTTGAATATAGTAGGCCAATAAAATCCAGAATCAAGAACTTTCATGGCTGTCCTTTTGGGTCCAAATGTCCTCCACATGCATAAGAGTGACAAAAGGTGAGAATAGATTGAAATTCAGGTTCGAGTACACACCTTCTTATAATCTGATTGGAGCAATGCTTCCAAAGGTAAGGATCATCCCATATGTAGTATTTGGCATCACTCTTGATCTTATTTCTTTGAGCTTGTGTCAACTCTTGTGGCAACTTCTTGGAAACTAAGTAATTAACAATATCGACATACCAAGGAGTTGTTGTACTTATAAAAAGAAGTTGCTCGTCCGGGAAGTTCTCAGTCAAGGGTAGTGCATCCTCTTCATGAACTAAACGGCTAAGATGGTCCGCAACCAAGTTGTCACAACCTCTCCTATCTTTTATCTCCAAATTAAACTCTTGTAAGAGACGTATCCATCTAATCAACCTTGGTTTGGCCTCCTTCTTAGTGAGTAAGTACCTAAGGGCTGCATGGTTAGAAAATACAATTACTTTAGTACCAATTAAATAAGATCAAAATTTTTCTAAAGCAAATACAACAACCAAAAGTTCTTTTTCATTAGTGGAATAGTTTAATTGAGCATCATTAAGAGTTCGGGAGGCATAATAAATGGCATGTGAGGCCTTGCCAACCCGTTGGCCCAAAACAGCTCCAATAGCATAGTCACTAGCATCACACATGATTTCAAAAGGTACATTCCAATCTGGTGGTTGCATGATAGGAGCTGATGTCAAGAGTCCCTTCAATGTTTCAAACGCCTCTTTGCATTTATCATCAAAGTGGAAAACCACATCTTTTTGTAGTAGCTTGCAAAGAGGTAATGTGATCTTTGAGAAGTCTTTGATAAATCTCCTATAGAAACCTGCATGTCCAAGAAAAGAACGAACCTCTCTCACATTTGTGGGAGGTGGTAAAGAATGCAATGTATCTATTTTAGATTTATCAACCTCTATCCCTCTAGAAGAAATAACATGGCCCAAAACTATTCCTTGTTCTACCATAAAGTGACATTTTTCCCAATTCAAAACAAGGTTAGCTTCCATGCACTTTTCAAGTACAAGTGTAAGGTTCTCTGGACATCTATCAAAAGAATCACCATAGACACTAAAATCATCCATAAACACTTCTATAATGTTCTCTACATAATCTGAAAATATGCTAACCATACACCTTTGGAATGTAGCTGGTGCATTACAAAGACCAAATGGCATACGCCGGTATGCAAAAGTACCAAATGGACATGTGAATGTTGTTTTCTCTTGGTCCCTCGGAGCAATGGCAATCTGATTATAACCTGAAAAACCATCACGAAAACAATAATGAGAATGACCAGCTAACCTTTCAAGCATTTGATCAATAAAAGGTAAAGGAAAGTGGTCTTTGCGAGTTGTGGAATTAAGTTTACGATAATCAATACAAACTCGCCACCCTGTTTGAATCCTAGTAGGAACAAGTTCATTCTCATTATTTGTTACCACCGTTACACCTGATTTCTTTGGAACCACTTGGACCAGGCTCACCTATTTGCTATCCGAGATAGGATAGATCACTCCAACATCTAGGAGCTTCAATATCTCCTTTTTCACAACCTCCATCATAAGAGGGTTCAATCTTCTTTGTGCTTCTCTTGTTGGTTTGGACGCCTCCTCTAACAAAATCCGGTGCATGCACATGGATGGGCTTATTCCCTTGATATCGGCAATTGTCCAACCAATTGTTGTTTTATGCTCTCTAAGCACCCGGATAAGTCGCTCTTCTTGCAAATGTGTGAGCTCTTTGGCAATGATGACCGGTAGTGTGTTCTTTTCACCTAAGAACACATATTTCAAGTGGTTCAGTAGTGGTTTCAACTCTAAAGTTGGTGCCTGCAAAATGGAAGATAGAAGTTTCTCATTAGATAAAGGCAAATCAATAAATGAAACATCAAACCTTGCATCTTTAGGTGGCAGTGAGTGTAAAGATTCTAGTGCCCCTTCCACATGGTCACTCCGAGATGTTTGCTAAGGACTATCTCCACACTATCTTCACCATCTAGTTCATAAGCTTGCTGGACTAGTGAGTCAATTATATCAATATTAAAAACAGAATGCACGTCACTAGGATATCTCATGGCCTCAAAAATGTTAAAGCGAATTATTTCACCATCAAATTCCATAGTTAAAGTGCCCTCATGTACATCTATTTTAGTTCTTGCTGTTTTCAAGGATGGTCTCCCTAATAGATTAGGTGTGGGATTAGAAGACATCTCATCTTCCATCTCAATAACATAAAAGTCAGCGAGAAAAACCAATTCATTAACCTGTACAAGAACGTCTTCTACAACTCCTCTTGGATAAGTGTTAGAACTGTCAGCAAGTTGTATTATAACACCGGTTTCCTCTAATTTTCCTAGATTCGATGAAGCATAAATTGAATATGGCATGACATTAATAGATGCCCCTAGATCTAGCATAGCACGCTCAAACCTGGTGTTGCCTATCTTACAAGGAATGGTAAACATACCTAGATCCTTGCATTTAGGTGGAAGTTTCTTTTGAAGAACAGCTGACACATTCTCCCCCACACTTACCTTTTCATTCCATTTCAACTTCCGTTTAGATGTGCACAACTCTTTTAGGAACTTGGCATATCTTGGCACTGGCTTAATAGCATCTAGTAAAGGAATGTTCACCTCTACTTTCCGGAAGGTTTCCAAAATTTCCTTCTCTTGCTCCTCCTTCTTGGACTTTGTTAACCTGCTAGGAAAAGGTGGAGGAGCTATATAAGAAGGAAAGGAATGTTTAGGAGCTACCTTTTGTAATGGCTCATTGGGATGTGAAGATGATGACACGTTGTTGTCCTCCCGTTGAGCACGATCCTTTTGTGGTGTCCCAAGCTGTTTCCCACTTCTTAGAGTTATAGCATTGGCATTCTCTCTTGGATTCACTATGGTTTGGGAAGGTAATTTCCTGGAATCCTGATGCACCCAAAAGAGTGTATCTTATTTAACCTTGCACTAAAAAGATCAATTGTAAGTATAATGATTAGCAAGGGTCGAGTCCTCAGGGATTGGGTTTTAATCTATGAGTTATTAGTTTATAACTTACGTTCAAAGAAAACAATAAAAGAAAAGGGGTTTTTGAAGCCAGATTTAAAATAAAGTAAATAATAAGAATAAGATGCAAGGCGGTATAACCAGCCAATAAAAATATATATACTAAATTAGGCTGTATAACCAGCCAATAAAAATAAAACAAAGTTAATATACAAATTAGGCGGTATAACCAGCCAATAAAAATAAATATACTTTTAAAAATAAGCAAACTAGAAAAATAAGAAAACAAGTAAGAAGAATCAAATATGAAAAATATGGTTAAGGTTTCATTCTCCACCACTAGACATCGTTAAGAATCAATTTCAGATCTATCAATATCAACCAACTATCAAAGTTAACAACCGTAGATAACAACAAGCTCTGTTATCCCAATCTTTCCTTAGTTTGTCGTTAAATAGAACAAGCTCTCTATTTAATCTCTAACCATTAAACAACCTAGAATAAGCTCTCTAAATTCAATTTAATGGCAGCTTTATGATGAGAAAGATAGGTTGATCTAAGCAACAAACACATAAGCTCGGATTGTTCAACTTAGGTTATGTTCCACTTTGCAATTATTGAAAACTTGACCATAATCATTAATCACAAATTGCCACTTATGAATAGGAAATCAAGACAATTACACGGATCAAGACTCCTAAACTAGCAGTAGATAATTATTATCAAGATCTATCTAGTTGTACACCTAAATAAATCAAGACAACATCATGAACAATTTTTGTAGAAGAACATAAGCAACTTTGATAGAAAATTAATGATAGATAGAATCTGAAAATCAATCACAAAACATGTCTAGGGCTTTGAAATCACCCTTAACCAAATAGAAGTTTAGCCTAGCATAGGCATTGTAAACATAAACATAAAATTAAAGAGAATCTAAGAAGGAAATAAAAGAAAGAAAGAAGAAGAAGAAAATAAAAAAAAAAGAAAACTAGAGAAAAGAAAGAAGAAGAAAACTTAGAGAATTTTATTACAATGGCTAATATCCTACCAATGTACAATGTCTCTTACAATCATCCAAGGCCCTCTATTTATACACATTTTGGAGGGCTAAATGATAAGAGACAAGCTTTACAAATTTCAAAGGTAGGTATAATAGGTGGGTGCATTTTTCTAACAATTTTCGTCATATTGTATGACAATTTTGATCAGCCAGCTTGATGGTCGATTTTGTCAATATTGGAGGCCTGATCTGATCACATGGTCTTCTAGAAAAATGTTCCCCTATCAGTTAGTGATCCATAGCCATTGGAATCAGCTCATTTGCTGATGTGGATAAGAAGATATGGGCAAAATACCAAAACTGGTCAGCACAGACGTCATTGCACATCAGCCAACTTGATGGTTGATTTCGCTAGGGAAAACGACTCCGTTTCAAGAAGTGTAAAACATCAAAAAGATAGATATGCCTCTTAACTTTGCACGGTTAAAATTTCAGCCTTATTGCTTCAGTGAAACTCCAGATATAGCTGATATGGCAAAAGGTGTCGGAACTGGAACTGAACTGGATTTGCCCTTAATTGTTGATTTAACCTAGTAATCTGAAATCACTCAAAGAAACTCGTGAAAAAACACCAAATTACATAAAAATATAAAAGATCATAAACACAATTAGACTAAGCAATAATAACTCGTATTTGACGCAAACCAATAATAAAACATAACTATAAACTATATAATTATACGAGTTATCAAATCCCTTGCTTGCATTTGACTCATGGTTGTTGCCAATTGCCCAATTTGAGTCTCCAAATTTTGGATACTTCATGCACCCAAAAGAGTGTATCTTATTTAACCTTGCACTAAAAAGATCAATTGTAAGTATAGTAGTTAGCAAGGGTCGAGTCCTCAGGGATTGGGTTTTAGTTTATAAGTTAATAGTTTAAAACTTAAATTCAAAGAAAACAAAAGAAAATGGGGTTTTGAAATATTTTTAAAAATAAGCAAACAAGAAAAGTAAGAAAACAAGTAAGTAAGAAGAATCAAATATGAAAAATATGGTTAAGGTTTCATTCTCCACCACTAGACATCATTAAGAATCAATTTCATATCTATCAACATTAACCAACTATCAAAGTTAACAACCGTAGATAACAACAAGCTCTGTTATCCCAATCTTTCCTTAGTTTGTCGTTAAATAGAACAAGCTCTCTATTTAATCTCTAACCATCAAACAACCTAGAATAAGCTCTCTAAATTCAATTTAATGGCAGCTTTATGATGAGAAAGATAGGTTGATCTAAGCAACAAACACATAAGCTCGGATTGTTCAACTTAGGTTATGTTCCACTTTGCAATTATTGAAAACTTGACCATAATCATTAATCACAAATTGCCACTTATGAATAGGAAATCAAGACAATTACACGGATCAAGATTCCTAAACTAGCAATAGATAATTATCAAGATCTATCTAGTTGTACACCTAAACAAATCAAGACAACATCATGAACGATTCTTGTAGAAGAACATAAGCAACTTTGATAGAAAATTAATGATAGATAGAATCTGAAAATCAATTATAAAACATGTCTAGGGCTTTGAAATCACCCTTAACCAAATAGAAGTTTAGCCTAGCATAGGCATTGTAAACATAAACATAAAATTAAAGAGAATCTAAGAAGAAAATAAAAGAAAGAAAGAAGAAGAAGAATAAGAATATTAATTATCCAGCCTCTTGCTCTCTCTAAAGAAAAAGAAAACTAGAGAAAAGAAAGAAGAAGAAAACTTAGAGAATTTTATTACAATGGCTAATATCCTACCAATGTACAATGTCCCTTACAATCATCCAAGGCCCTCTATTTATACACATTTTGGAGAGCTAAATGACAAGAGACAAGCTTTATAAATTTCAAAGGTAGGTATAATAGGTGGGTGCATTTTTCTAACAATTTTCGTCATATTATATGACAATTCTGATCAGCCAGCTTGATGGTTGATTTTGTCAATGTTGGAGGCTTGATCTGATCAAATGGTCTTCTAGAAATATGTTCCCCTATCAGTTTGTGATCCATAGCCGTTGGAATCAGCTCATTTTCTGATGTGGATCAGAAGATATGGTCAAAATACCAAAACTGGTCAGCACAGACGTCATTGCACATCAGCCAACTTGATGGTTGATTTCGCTAGGGAAAACGACTCCGTTTCAAGAAGTGTAAAGCATGAAAAAGATAGATATGCCTCTTAACTTTGCACTGTAAAAAGTTCAGCCTTAATGCTTCAGTGAAACTCCAGATATAGCTGATATGGCAAAAGGTGTCGGAACTGGAACTGAACTGGATTTGCCCTTAATTCTTGATTTAACCTAGTAATCTGAAATCACTCAAAGAAACTCGTGAAAAACACCAAATTATATAAAAATATAAAAGATCATAAACACAATTAGACTATGCAATAATAACTCGTATTTGACACCAAACAATAATAAAACATAACTAAAAACTATATAATTATACGAGTTATCACACCCCCACACTTAGATTGTTGCTAGTCCCTAGCAACGACTCAATCCTAGAAGAAAAATAAACAGGAAAACAAGTTAAAGGGATCTCAAACAAACAAGCAAGATCAAGCGTAAGAATTGGCAAGGCATCTAATTAAGTATCATTGGCATATTAAGTTCGAGTAAAGGGTCAATGAGATTAAAATTGAAGGCATTACCGTACGATTGAGGAACTTCCTTCTTGGCGAGACTTTAGCTAGCCATGGAGGACTAGGCAAACTATAGCTTCATAAGTACACATGCTAAGATCCTTGTCACCGCAGTTCACAAGTGAACTTGACAAATCTGATCGGTACAGAGATGAATCTGAGGCTTATGGACAAGTGAGGGATGGATGTTCAAACATAATCTGAGGTTTATCACAAGTTAGGCTCAAGAAATATAATAATAATGTGATCAATCCTCTCAAAATATTTCCATTCTCACTCATCCTTAGTCCTATGTTCAACATTAATATTTTGAAAAGAAAACAAAAAGCAAGAAAAGACTCGATCCAAAGAAAATAGAAAAGTAAAAACCTCTCTATAATGAAGAACCTCGAATCTTGAATTCTGATTTTTTTTTTTTAAGCACAAGTGATTTTCTTTTGATTTGTGCCCTCATTGGGACATCTTTTATGCACAATCACATCTATTCATAATCATCATTCTTGTTTTTTTTTTTTTTTTTTTCAGAAATTACATTGGATTCCATACTTTCTTTTTCTTTCTTTTCATTCAATTGATCAAACAAGACAGATTTTCATCAGCTTTTTTTTTTTTCAGCATCTTTTTCTCAACTCATCACAACATTGTTTTGGCAACAATGAGTTCGAAGTTCACGACTCTAACAACAGTCACTCATTCTAACTACCCTCTTTTGCATTATTCCCTTTTTTTTTTTTTTTTTTCAGATTTCAAAAGATAACAAAATAAACAAGAAGGAAACACACAATCCCAAACCCAATGATCACAAATATTATCATAAAAGTATAAAGAGGGAATGGGGGTCGGAATTGTATCCGTTCACTTTGGCATAATTTTTGGAGTTCATATCTAGGGATCCAACCCGAAGGTTTACAACCTATGGGCTCCTAATGTAAGGGGGCAAAGATAAGGGGCTTTCTGGATAGTGACTTTGTTCTAAGATCAGATCATGCATAGATGCAAGCATCTATGTGATGACCTAAATCTGCATGTGGAATGAAGAGAAAAAGTAAACTTACTATGTCTTCCCAGTTTTCCGTGGCTTTCCAAAGGCTCACCATGAATTCACATTCCAACAAAAATCGAACCGATCTGCCAAAAACAATCTTAAAGACATTTGATCATCAAAAATATTTAATTTTCAGAAAACCAAATTGAAAATAACCTAGATAACTTAATCAAAGCCTTTGTAACTCTATTGCTTTATCCACATGCTTGCCAAGATTATACTAATACTCAAAAAAAAAATACATACATAAAAATAGTAAAACACATGCAGATAATAAACGGACCAGATAATGTTTTTTTTTTTTTTTTAAAAGATTAAATCAAACTGACAAGGTATGTCTCAAGTCTCCCTTACTCAGACCTTGTTCAGAATGAATACTTCTAAATGGCTTAAAACACAACAAATTTTTTTTTTTTTGAAAAGATTAAATCAAACTGACAAGGTATGTCTCAAGTCTCCCTTACTCAGACCTTGTTCAGAATGAATACTTCTAAATGGCTTAAAACACAACAAATTTTTTTTTTTTTTTTTTACAAAATAGCAAAATATGTCCCTTACCCCCTACTAAAATATGACATTGTCCCCAATGTCAAATTTTAAAGGTAGAATTTAGGAGATATTACCTGCAGAGGTTGCTAACCACTTATTATAACTGAGACACAACAAACAAAATATTAGATAATGTCACAAAGACAAAGTGCAATCCACTCCTTGCTTGTCTATATCTCTTTTTCTTTTTCCGAGCGTTTGCGAAACAACCATAGCAGGTAAATACTCATAAGCTTGGAGCTTTTTGAGTAAATCTTCAATGGTTGTAGCAGAAATTATGGTTCTCCTTGCCTCTGAAAACATGAATCCATTTTCCACAGCATTATCTAAATATGAAAGCAAATTACTAAAATAACCATTAATATTAAGCAAACCAATGGGTTTCTTTTTTGTGACCAAAGATGACCAAGAAGCCACGCAAGCTATTTCTTCCAATGTACCCAGACCTCCTGGTAAAGCAATGAATGCATCGGCAGAATGGTACATGATTGTCATCCGTTCAGGGATACTCCAGACTTGTATTTCCTTACCCACGGTAGGTCCACAAAAACCTGTGAATAGTTTTGGCACGATTCCTAGAACTGGACTTCCTCCGGCGTGTGCTGCTGTAGCGACTGCTCCCATTAAACCCGTACTACCGCCTCCATAAATCAACTGGATCTTTTGTTGGGCAAGTATTACTCCAACTCTTATGGCTTCATCAGCTAATATTTTATTTTTCCCTGGATAAGCACCTCCAAAGACACAAATTTTTTCAATGCGCTGGGACGAAGTACTTTCCATTTTTTTTTCGAGTGCCTGAAAGAGAATGAGTACATGGTGTAATATATAGAGGACTGAGTAGTGAATCAGACAAGAGTAATAATGTCGCCGAAAGTGTATTTGACCTGTCAGAAGAAAATGTTAACCTAACAAAAGATTTTTGCGTGATTTCAGGAAGAAAATCAAAAAGAGAAGAAAAATCAACCGTAAAAGACCAATGCAAAAAAAAAAACGAGAATAATTACACAAATCGAACAACACGTAAATTAAACCGAAATGAAGTTATTGCAAATCAAACCAAAAGCTGAGAAGTCATTTATTGTAGTTGTGATTGTGGCTCACATCTTCCTCTGGTTTTACGTCCAGAAACGGCTTAAACGCCTTCTATGAGTCGAGGATATGCTTCCCATCCAGTTTTCTTACAAGCTGGCAAACAGGGTCTTTTAACATCAGATTCCCAAGAAGTTGCCATTCCCTTTGGAATTGCGGCCATAAATCAAGAATTTCTCTTTGTACGTCTCCACTAGGATGCGTCTCAAGAGAAAGTTGGATATTACCCAAATTCTCCTTACTCAGTCCATCCTTAATGAATTCAATTTTATCATCTCGATTAGAGGACGGAATCCCAATAGAACGACATTTACCGTTACACGTCCATCGTGCACATTTGTGGCAATTTGAACTCATGTGCTTTGCTCGTCGCTTCTTTGCAAAAGTGCTTCTACCTGTACCTGGTAAATGCAAAACAGGAAGATATTCATCTTCACGTACCTTGGCTTCAATTATCCAACGTATGTCTTCAGGAATCCCTTTGTGCATAAGCATTCTTAATCTTTCAAATCGAACTTGGTAAAGCTTCAGTAAAATATTTCGAGGAAAAGGAGGAAATCGTTTCTGCAATCTTGTGTGAATATCATCCATCCAGAAAAAAAAATGAAAGAGAAATTGAAAGAGAAATTTATATACAATATCAGTTTTGTGGGTAGCTGATGGAACCGACTTAAATAATCACGGAGTACCGTTATCCGCCATTTAACAGGGGTTAAAAAAAATAATAAAAATTATATTTACATCTAGTCCTCGAGCAAAATCAAATAGCGACAAAATAATAAAACCTAATCTAATCCTCTTTCAATACAAATTAGAGACAATCATTGAACAAGTCTTATAAACTAATCAATAGCTTAAAGAGTTTCACAAAAAATCATGCTTGATAGTAAATGGTTTGAGTTAAGCTAAAATTAACATAACATATCTCAATCAAAATAGTGCATGTTCAAATTTAATCTCAACTTCTCACATGGGATACCCTCATGATTTTCACTCTTTAAAGTAGTGGTGAAGTGTTTACACTCAATCAATCTTATGAAAACAGTTCTACCATATTCTTGCTTGTCCACCTATTCTCCACTGTTTAGATCATACAACTTCATGAATCAAGAGGTCTTTAATCAAGGTTGTAATGGGGCCAAGGGGCTTGTAATGTGGTTGAAGAACAAAAGGATAAAGATATCACAAAGGTTCCAAAGAGTTCATAAAGTTTAGAGACATAATAAGATCATACAAAGAAACTTCTCAAAACACTTTACAAGTACATAGTCACCTAGGCCGAATATTCATGTTGGGCCTTTTCTTCATTCTAAACAACTTTGTAACATCTTTTTCTTTTTCCACAAATTCAAGAGATGATTCATATTTTTTTTTACATAGGAATGTATTTGCCAGTATTCCATTTCTTTTTCTCTTGACTTTTCTTTTCTTTCCCCCCCACACTTATTTCTTGTTTCTAACCCAAATTTTCAATAGATCTTCCTTGTCTTTGCAACTTGTCTCAAAACATGCTAATTCATCTTTGGAACAAAGGTAAAGATATAAATAAGTATATTTAGGTTAGGGACAAGTTATGGTTACCAAAGAGATAGCATATTCAATGTAGGCTCAAATTGGTTCACTAAGGGTGTGTTCTCTTGGAACATCAATAAGGGATGGCTGTTTGGCCCTGGCTAAAAATCCTAATGCATTTATCATATTCATGTTGTCACATGCATCAATATAGTCTCAACAAGGTCTAAAGCAAGTTCTAGAGAATCATGTAATCATAAGAGCACTCAAGAAAGAAATTAGATTGATTTGTATAATGCATCAATCATTATAGGCTCAAAAACTCACAAGGATGATTATACAAGTCAGATTAAGTCTAAACATGCTTCTTTCTCAATCAACATATCATATTAACATTGGCTCATAAAAAGGTTGATATCAAGCTCAATTCTCATGAAAATCTTCTCACTAATAAATCTGTTTCATATCTCATCATAGTATTGAAAAGAAACTAAAACACACTAAAAATAATAATATTAATATTAAAGACTCATAAAAATAAAATAGTAGACAAAAATAAAAATAAAAAATCCTAAATCATTCCCCCCACACTTAATTCTTACATTGTCCTCAATATAATGCTATTAACCCAAATGAAAGAATCATGTGTAAGAGAAAAGAACTAATAACATAAGAATAGAAATAACTAAGACTCAAAACAAAACAAACTCATACAACCTAAATAATCCTAAAATACTAAACAAATAAACATAAAAATAAAAACAATAAAAACAATAAAAAATAATAAAAGGAAAAGGAAAAGAAAGTAAATCTGAGTATGGCAGGTTGGTAATTTCTTCATTAATTGGACTGCCTTCCCAATTAGTACTGATTTAAGTTGTCCAACCTAACCAACACCCCTTCTTGGCTTTTTAGGCTTGTTAGGCTCATACATGAAACTTCCCAAATTTGAGCGTTTGATAGGAAGCTTTCTTTGCACAAAAGTAGATGCATTCTCCATTATAAGTATTATTGATAACTCGTATAATTATATAGTTTTTAGTTATGTTTTATTATTGGTTTGCGTCAAATACGAGTTATTATTGCTTAGTCTAATTGTGTTTATGATCTTTTATATTTTTATGTAATTTGGTGTTTTTTTCACGAGTTTCTTTGAGTGATTTCAGATTACTAGGTTAAATCAACAATTAAGGGCAAATCCAGTTCGTTTCCAGTTCCGGTGTTTTTTGCCATATCAGCTATATCTGGAGTTTCACTGAAGCAATAAGGCTGAAATATTAACCGTGCAAAGTTAAGAGGCATATCTATCTTTTTCATGTTTTACACTTCTTGAAACGGAGTCGTTTTCCCTAGCGAAATCGACCATCAAGTTGGCTGATGTGCAATGACGTCTGTGCTGACCAGTTTTGGTATTTTAACCATATCTTCTGATCCACATCAGCAAATGAGCTGATTCCAACGGCTATGGATCACTAACTGATAGGGGAACATTTTTCTAGAAGACCATGTGATCAGATCAAGCCTCCAATATTGACAAAATTGACCATCAAGTTGGCTGATCAAAATTGTCATACAATATGACGAAAATTGTTAGAAAAATGCACCCACCTATTCTACCTACCTTTGAAATTTGTAAAGCTTGTCTCTTGTCATTTAGCCCTCCAAAATGTGTATAAATAGAGGGCCTTGGATGATTGTAAGACATGGTAGATTGGTAGGATATTAGCCATTGTAATAAAATTCTCTAAGTTTTCTTCTTCTTTCTTTTCTCTAGTTTTCTTTTTCTTTAGAGAGAGCAAGAGGCTGGATAATTAATATTCTTCTTCTTCTTCTTTCTTTCTTTTATTTTCTTCATAGATTCTCTTTAATTTTATGTTTATGTTTACAATGCCTATGCTAGGCTAAACTTCTATTTGGTTAAGGGTGATTTCAAAGCCCTAGACATGTTTTGTGATTGATTTTCAGATTCTATCTATCATTAATTTTCTATCAAAGTTGCTTATGTTCTTCTACAAAAATTGTTCATGATGTTGTCTTGATTTATTTAGGTGTACAACTAGATAGATCTTGATAATTATCTATTGCTAGTTTAGGAATCTTGATCCGTGTAATTGTCTTGATTTCCTATTCATAAGTGGCAATTTGTGATTAATGATTATGGTCAAGTTTTCAATAATTGCAAAGTGGAACATAACCTAAGTTGAACAATCCGAGCTTATGTGTTTGTTGCTTAGATCAACCTATCTTTCTCATCATAAAGCTGCCATTAAATTGAATTTAGAGAGCTTATTCTAGGTTGTTTAATGGTTAGAGATTAAATAGAGAGCTTGTTCTATTTAACGACAAACTAAGGAAAGATTGGGATAACAGAGCTTGTTGTTATCTACGGTTGTTAACTTTGATAGTTGGTTGATATTGATAGATCTGAAATTGATTCTTAATGATGTCTAGTGGTGGAGAATGAAACCTTAACCATATTTTTCATATTTGATTCTTCTTACTTACTTGTTTTCTTACTTTTCTAGTTTGCTTATTTTTAAAAGTATATTTATTTTTATTGGCTGGTTATACCGCCTAATTTGTATATTAACTTTGTTTTATTTTTATTGGCTGGTTATACCGCCTAATTTAGTATATATATTTTTATTGGCTGGTTATACCGCCTAATTTAGTATATATATTTTTATTGGCTGGTTATACCGCCTTGCATCTTATTCTTATTATTTACTTTAGTTTAAATCTGGCTTCAAAAACCCCTTTTCTTTTATTGTTCTTGAATTTAAGTTTTAAACTATTAACTTATAAACTAAAACCCAATCCCTGAGGACTCGACCCTTGCTAACTACTATACTTACAATTTATCTTTTTAGTGCAAGGTTAAATAAGATACACTCTTTTGGGTGCATCAAATTTTTGGCGCCGTTGCCGGGGATTGCTTTCTTTAGTTTATTAGTTTATTGGTTTATTCTTATTTTCTGTTCTAATTATTTACTTTCTTATTATTTTTTATTTTTTTTATTTTTTTTAGTGAATGTTCGAAGCTCCTGAAGAAGACTTAAAACTTAGGAGAATTCGGGAATTTATAACTTCTCACCAACAACCAATCGAGGAGTTGATCCAAAACATCCAAGAGGAGCAAAGAGAGATTGCAGCAGCTGACAACCGAACTCTCAAGGAGCTTGCCGCTCCGGACTTGGGTCAACAACCATTATGCATTGAATATGCTAATCTTGAGGTAGCTTTTGAATTAAAATCTGGTTTGATTCATCTTCTCCCAACTTTTCATGGTTTTGCAGGAGAGGATCCAAATAAGCACCTCAAGGAATTCCATGTAGTTTGCTCAAGCATGAGACCAACAGGGGTCACGGAAGAGCAAGTTAAGTTGAGAGCCTTCCCATTCTCTCTAGCTGATTCAGCAAAGAAATGGCTCTACTATCTACCATCAGGGACCATCACTACATGGAATGATTTGAAGAAAGCATTCTTGGAAAGGTATTTCCCAGCATCTAAGGCTGCCAACATTAGGAAAGAGATATGTGGGATTCGGCAATACAACGGAGAGTCCTTATATGAATATTGGGAGAGGTTCAAGAAACTTTGTGCATCATGTCCACACCATCAGATAAGTGAACAACTTCTCATCCAATACTTCTATGAAGGTCTCATGCCCATGGAGAGAAGTATGATAGATGCCGCTAGTGGGGGAGCTCTAGTTGATAAGACTCCCAGAGCTGCTAGAACATTAATCTCCAACATGGCAGCCAATTCTCAACAGTTCTCAATGAGACAAGATCCATCACCACAACCCAAGAGAGTTAATGAGGTAAGTATATCATCCCTTGAACAAAAATTTGATAAACTGACTTCTCTTGTTCAACAATTGGCTGTAGGTAAAATACAACAAATAAAGGCTTGTGGCATATGTTCAAACATAGGGCACCAAACTGATATGTTTCCAGCACTACAAGAGGATACCAATGAACATGTGAATGCCATGGGTGGATTTCAGAACCAATCAAGGAAATATGATCCCTACTCAAACACTTACAATCCAGGATGGAGGGATCATCCAAACTTCAATTATGGAGGGAACCAATCACAAACTATTCCTCCACCATTTGACCACAGGCCACCGGGTTTTCAGCAAAGAGTGCAACAACCATACCAAACCCGACAACAACTACCACCCACCCAAAATTCAGGTACTTCTCTTGAAGATCTTGTTAAAGCTCTTTCTACTAATACAATTCAATTTCAACAGGAAACAAAGACAAGTATTCGAAATTTGGAGACTCAAATAGGGCAATTGGCAACAACCATGAGTCAAATGCAAGCAAGGGATTCTGGGAAATTACCTTCCCAAACCATAGTGAATCCAAGAGAGAATGCCAATGCTATAACTTTAAGAAGTGGGAAACAGCTAGAGACACCACAAAATGATAGTGCTCAAGGGGAGAACAATACCATGGCATCCTCTTCACATCCCAACGAGCCACTAAAAAAGGTAATTCCTAAACCATCATTTCCTTCTTATATAACTCCTCCACTTTTTCCTAACAGGTTAGCAAAGTCCAAGAAGGAGGAGCAAGAGAAGGAAATTTTGGAAACTTTCCGGAAAGTAGAGGTGAACATTCCTTTACTAGATGCTATCAAGCAAGTGCCAAGATATGCCAAGTTCCTAAAAGAGTTGTGCACATCTAAACGGAAGTTGAAATGGAATGAAAAGGTAAGTGTGGGGGAGAATGTGTCAGCTGTTCTTCAAAAGAAACTCCCACCTAAATGCAAGGATCCAGGTATGTTTACCATTCCTTGTAAGATAGGCAACACCAGGTTTGAGCGAGCTATGCTAGATCTAGGGGCATCTATTAATGTCATGCCATATTCAATTTAAGCTTCATTGAATCTAGGACCATTAGAGGAAACCGGTGTTATAATACAACTTGCTGACCGTTCTAACACTTATCCAAGAGGAGTTGTAGAAGAAGTTCTTGTACAGGTTAATGAATTGGTTTTTCCCGCTGACTTTTATGTTATTGAGATGGAAGATGAAATGTCTTCTAATCCCACACCTATTCTATTAGGGAGACCATTCTTGAAAACAGCAAGAACTAAAATAGATGTACATGAGGGCACTTTAACTATGGAATTTGATGGTGAAATAATTCGCTTTAACATTTTTGAGGCCATGAGATATCCTAGTGATGTGCATTCTGTTTTTAATATTGATATAATTGACTCACTAGTGCAGCAAGCTTATGAGCTAGATGGTGAAGATAGTGTGGAAATAGTCCTTAGCAACCATCTCGGAATGGGGAATGCTAAACTAGCCTTGAGTGACCATGTGGAAGGGGCACCAGAATCTTTACACTCGCTGCCACCTAAAGATGCAAGGTTTGATGTTTCATTTATTGATTTGCCTTTATCTAATGAGAAACTTCTACCTTCCATTTTGCAGGCACCAACTTTAGAGTTGAAACCACTACCGAACCACTTGAAATATGTGTTCTTAGGTAAAAAGGACACACTACCGATCATCATTGCCAAAGAGCTCACACCTTTGCAAGAAGAGCGACTTATCCGGGTGCTTAGAGAGCATAAAACAGCAATTGGTTGGACAATTGCCGATATCAAGGGAATAAGCCCATCTATGTGCATGCACCGGATTTTGTTAGAGGAGGCGTCCAAACCAACAAGAGAAGCACAAAGAAGATTGAACCCTCCTATGATGGAGGTTGTGAAAAAGGAGATACTGAAGCTCCTAGATGTTGGAGTGATCTATCCTATCTCGGATAGCAAATGGGTGAGCCCAGTCCAAGTGGTTCCAAAGAAATCAGGTGTAACGGTGGTAACAAATAATGAGAATGAACTTGTTCCTACTAGGATTTAAACAGGATGGCGAGTTTGTATTGATTATCGTAAACTTCATTCCACAACTCGCAAAGACCACTTTCCTTTACCTTTTATTGATCAAATGCTTGAAAGGTTAGCTGGCCATTCTCATTATTGTTTTCTTGATGGTTTTTCAGGTTATAATCAGATAGCCATTGCTCCGGAGGACCAAGAGAAAACAACATTCACATGTCCATTTGGTACTTTTGCATACCGGCATATGCCATTTGGTCTTTGTAATGCACCAGCTACATTCCAAAGGTGTAGAGAACATCATAGAAGTGTTTATGGATGATTTTAGTGTCTATGGTGATTCTTTTGATAGATGTCTAGAGAACCTTACACTTGTACTTGAAAGATGCATGGAAACTAACCTTGTTTTGAATTGGGAAAAATGTCACTTTATGGTAGAACAAGGAATAGTTTTGGGCCATGTTATTTCTTCTAGAGGGATAGAGGTTGATAAGTCTAAAATAGATATTATGCATTCTTTACCACCTCCCACAAATGTGAGAGAGGTTCGTTCTTTTCTTGGACATGCAGGTTTCTATAGGGGATTTATCAAAGACTTCTCAAAGATCACATTACCTCTTTGCAAGCTACTACAAAAAGATGTGGTTTTCCACTTTGATGATAAATGCAAAGAGGCGTTTGAAACATTGAAGGGACTCTTGACATCAGCTCCTATCATCCAACCACCAGATTGGAATGTACCTTTTGAAATCATGTGTGATGCTAGTGACTATGCCATTGGAGCTGTTTTGGGCCAACGGGTTGGCAAAGCCTCACATGCCATTTATTATGCCTCCCGAACTCTTAATGATGCTCAATTGAACTATTCCACTACTGAAAAAAAGAACTTTTGGCTGTTGTATTTGCTTTAGAAAAATTTTGATCTTATTTAATTGGTACTAAAGTAATTGTATATTCTGACCATGCAGCCCTTAAGTACTTACTCACTAAAAAGGAGGCCAAACCAAGGTTGATTAGATGGATACTTCTCTTACAAGAGTTTGATTTGGAGATAAAAGATAAGAGAGGTAGTGACAACCTGGTTGCGGACCATCTTAGCCGTTTAGTTCATGAAGAGGATGCACTACCCTTGAATGAGAACTTTCCGGATGAGAAACTTCTTTTTATAAGTACAACAACTCCTTGGTATGCTGATATTGTTAATTACTTAGTTACCAAGAAGTTGCCACAAGAGTTGACACAAGCTCAAAGAAATAAGATCAAGGGTGATGCCAAATACTACATATGGGATGATCCTTACCTTTGGAAGCATTGCTCCGATCAGATTATAAGAAGGTGTGTACTCGAAACTGAATTTCAATCTATTCTCACCTTTTGTCACTCTTATGCATGTGGAGGACACTTTGGATCCAAAAGAACAGCCATGAAAGTTCTTGATTCTGGATTTTATTGGCCTACCATATTCAAAGATGCATACCTCTTTTGCAAGTCATGTGATCGTTGCCAAAGAACAGGTAACTTAGGTGCTAGAAATCAAATGCCTCAAACTCCAATACTTATTGTTGAAATTTTTGATGTATGGGGCATGGATTTCATGGGACCTTTTCCTCTTTCTTTTGGTAATCTTTATATTTTACTTGCCGTTGATTATGTTTCAAAGTGGGTGGAAGCAAAATCCACTAGGACTAATGACTCTAAAGTTGTTTCAGATTTTGTCAAGACTAACATCTTTGCTAGGTTTGGAACGCCAAAGGCCATAATCAGCGATAGAGGTACTCACTTTTGCAATAGGACTATGGAAGCACTTTTGAGGAAGTATAACATCACACACAAGGTCTCCACCTCATATCATCCTCAAACTAGTGGGCAAGCTGAAGTGTCAAACCGAGAAGTTAAGTCCATCCTTGAAAAGACAGTTAATCCAAATAGGAAGGATTGGAGTTCACGACTTGATGATGCACTTTGGGCTTATAGGACAGCATATAAAACACCCATTGGTATGTCTCCTTATCGACTTGTTTATGGTAAGCCTTGTCATCTTCCGGTTGAATTGGAACATAAATCATATTGGGCTATCAAACAATGCAACATGGAGATGGATGAGACAGGAAAGAAAAGAAAACTTGACCTACAAGAATTAGAGGAGATAAGGAATGATGCCTATCAGAATTCTAGGATTTACAAGGAAAAGACTAAGGCATTCCATGACAAGATGATATCAAGAAAGGAATTTGTTGTTGGACAAAAAGTTCTTCTCTTCCATTCACGCCTTAAGTTATATCCAGGTAAGTTACGTTCTCGTTGGGTTGGACCTTTTGTTATTACTAATGTATTTACTCATGGTGCAGTTGAAATCCAAAGCCCAAAAATAGATAAGGCATTCAAAGTGAATGGTCATAGATTGAAGCCTTACTATGAGAACTTTCCAATACAAGATGTAGAGGAGTTTCCACTTTTTGAGCCAAAGTATGTTGAATAATAATGGCATGGGTCTAAGTCAGGCTGAGGACAATAAACCAAGCGCTTCTTGGGAGGCAACCCAAAAGGATGGAGAGCATCTATTATATCAGATTTGCATATTCCTTACTCTCCATCATTCTATTTTTTATTGTTTTTCTTTTCTTTTGTTTAATAGTTCTTTTTTCTTACATATAATTCTTGCATTGGGGGATAATAGCATTACATTGAGGACAATGTAAAAATTATGTGTGAGGGGAAGAATTTAGGATTTTATTTAGAGTGTTTTGTTTTTGAGTTTTTTTTTTTTTTTTATGTTGTTTTTCTTTCTGATCTTTGTTTTGAAAATAACTAGATGTAAATATAATTTTTATTTTTTTTACCCCGGTTAAATGGCGGATAACGGTACTCCGTGATTATTTAAATCGGTTCCATCAGCTACCCACAAAACTGATATTGTATATAAATTTCTCTTTCAATTTCTCTTTCATTTTTTTTTTCTTTTTTCAGGATGGATGATATTCTCATAAGATTGCAGAAACGATTTCCTCCTTTTCCTCGAAATATTTTACAGAAGCTTTACCAAGTACGATTTGAAAGATTAAGAATGCTTATGCACAAAGGGATTCCTGGAGACATGCGTTGGATAATTGAAGCCAAGGTACGTGAAGATGGATATCTTCCTGTTTTACATTTACCAGGTACAGGTAGAAGCACTTTTGCAAAGAAGCGACGAGCAAAGCGCATGAGTTCAAATTGCCACAAATGTGCACGATGGACGTGTAACGGTAAATGTCGTTCTATTGGGATTCCGTCCTCTAATCGAGATGATAAAATTGAATTCATTAAGGATGGACTGAGTAAGGAGAATTTGGGTAATATCCAACTTTCTCTTGAGACGCATCCTAGTGGAGACGTACAAAGAGAAATTCTTGATTTATGGCCGCAATTCCAAAGGGAATGGCAACATCTTGGGAATCTGATGTTAAAAGACCCTGCTTGCCAGCTTGTAAGAAAACTGGATGGGAAGCATATCCTCGACTCATAGAAGGCGTTTAAGCCGTTTCTGGACGTAAAACTAGAGGAAGATGCCAAATACACTTTCGGCGACATTATTACTCTTGACTTTTACGGTTGATTTTTCTTCTCTTTTTGATTTTCTTCCTGAAATCACGCAAAAATCTTTTGTTAGGTTAACATTTTCTTCTGACAGGTCAGATACACTTTCGGCGACATTATTACTCTTGTCTGATTCACTACTCAGTCCTCTATATATTACACCATGTACTCATTCTCTTTCAGGCACTCGAAAAAGAAAAAAAAAAGGAAAGTACTTCGTCCCAGCGCATTAAAAAAATTTGTGTCTTTGGAGGTGCTTATCCAGGGAAAAGTAACATATTCGCTGATGAAGCCATAAGAGTTGGAGTAATACTTGCCCAACAAAAGATCCAGTTGATTTATGGAGGCGGTAGTACGGGTTTAATGGGAGCAGTCGCTACAGCAGCACACGCCGGAGGAAGTCCAGTTCTAGGAATCGTGCCAAAACTATTCACAGATTTTTGTGGACCTACCTTGGGTAAGGAAATACAAGTCTGGAGTATCCCTGAACGGATGACAATCATGTACCATTCTGCCGATGCATTCATTGCTTTACCAGGAGGTCTGGGTACATTGGAAGAAGTAGCTTGCGTGGCTTCTTGGTCATCTTTGGTCACAAAAAAGAAACCCATTGGTTTGCTTAATATTAATGGTTATTTTAGTAATTTGCTTTCATATTTAGATAATGCTGTGGATAATGGATTCATGTTTTCAGAGGCAAGGAGAACCATAATTTCTGCTACAACCATTGAAGATTTACTCAAAAAGCTCCAAGCTTATGAGTGTTTATCTGCTACGGTTGTTTCGCAAACGCTCGGAAAAAGAAAAAGAGATATGGACGAGCAAGGAGTGGATTGCACTTTGTCTTTGTGACATTATCTAACATTTTGTTTGTTGTGTCTCAGTTATAATAAGTGATTAGCAACCTCTGCAGGTAATATCTCCTATATTCTACCTTTCAAATTTGACATTGGGGACAATGTCATATTTTAGTATGGGGTAAGGGACATATTTTGCTAATATAAAAAAAAAAAAAGTTTGTTGTGTTTTAAGCAATTTAGAAGTATTCATTCTGAACAAGGTCTGAGTAAGGGAGACTTGAGACATACCTTGTCAGTTTGATTTTAATCTTTTTATGTTTACTTGTTAATTTTTGTTTAGTATTTTATGATTATTTAGGTTGCATGAGTTTGTTTTGTTTTGAGTCTTAGTTGTTCCTATTCTTATGTTATTAGTTCTTTTCTCTTACACATGATTCTTTCATTTGGGTTAATAGACTTACATTGAGGACAATGTAAGAATTAAGTGTGGGGGGAATGATTTAGGATTTATTTTATTTTTGTCTACTATTTTTTTTATGAGTCTTTATTATTATTATTATTATTTTTTTTTGTGTGTTTTAGTTCCTTTTTAATACAATGATGAGATATGAATTGCATAGGTCTAAACTGGTTATTAGTGAGAAGATTTTCATGAGAACTAAGTTTGATACTAATTTTTATGAGCCAATGTTGATATGATATGTTGATTGAGAAAGAAGCATGTTTAGACTTAATCTGACTTGTATAATCATCCTTGTGAGTTTTTGAGCCTATATGATTGATGCATTATACATATCAATCTAATTTCTTTCTTGAGTGCTCTTATGATTACATGATTCTCTAGAACTTGCTTTAAACCATTTGAGACTATATTGATACATGTGATAACATGAATATGATAGAGGCATTAGGATTATAACCAGAGCCAAACAGCCATCCATTATTAATGTTCTAAGAGAACATCCCCACTAGTGAGCCAATTTGAGCCTACATTAAATATGCTGTTTTATTGGTAACCACAACTTACACCTAGCCTAAATATACTTATATCCTTACCCTTGTTCTAAAGATGGATTATATATTTTGAGACATATTGCAAAAAAAAAAGGGATATTTTTAGTTAAAAATTTGGGTTGGAAACAAAAGATAAGTGTGGGGGAAGAAAAGAAAAGAAAAAGTCAAGAGAAAAAGAAAGGGATCATTGTCAAATACATTCCTATATTAAAAAAAAAAAAAAAAATTCTTCTCTTGAACTTCTAGTTAAAGTAAAGAAAAAGATGTTACAAAGTTGGTTAGAATGATGCAAAGGCTCAACATGAATATTTAGCCTATGTTATTATGTGCTTTATAAGAGTTTTGAGAAGTTTTATTTGTTTGATCCTATTATGTCTCTAAACTCTATGAACTCTTTGGAACCTTTGTGATATTTTATCCTTTTGTTCTTTAACCCCATTATAACCCTTTGGCCCCATTACAACCTTGAATAAAGACCTCTTGATTTATGAAGTTGTATGATCTAAATAGTGGAGAATAGGTGGACAAGCAAGCATATGGTAGAAGGTTTTTCATGAGATTGATTGAGTGTAAACACTTTACCACTACTTTAAAGAGTGAAAATCAAGAGAGTGTCCCATGTGAGAAGTTGAGATTAAGTTTGAATATGCACTATTTTGATTGAAATATGTTATGTTAATATTGGCTTAACTCAAACTATTTACATTCAAGCAAGATTTTTTGTGAATTTCTTTAAGCTATTGATTAGTTTTTAAGACTTGTCCAATGATTATCTCTAATTTATATTGGAAGGATTAGTTATAATTATTATTTTTAGTTTTTCTTATGTCTTCAATGTTTGTGGGTATCGTCCTAGTAAACCCTCACGAGACTAAACTCGTCCACTAGGGACACCTAGGGGTTTAAAGGCTTGTGTCACATGCTAAGTGCCATCGTGATTTCCTACGAAAATGGATTAGATTAGATTTTCTTATTTTATTTTTATTGAGTCGTTGCTAGGGACTAGCAACAATCTAAGTGTGGGGGTGTGATAACTCGTATAATTATATAGTTTTTAGTTATGTTTTATTATTGGTTTGCGTCAAATACGAGTTATTATTGCTTAGTCTAATTGTGTTTATGATCTTTTATATTTTTATGTAATTTGGTGTTTTTTCACGAGTTTCTTTGAGTGATTTCAGATTACTAGGTTAAATCAACAATTAAGGGCAAATCCAGTTCAGTTCCAGTTCCGATACCTTTTGCCATATCAGCAATATCTGGAGTTTCACTGAAGCAATAAGGCTGAAATTTTAACCGTGAAAATTTAAGAGGAATATCTATCTTTTTCATGTTTTACACTTCTTGAAACGGAGTCGTTTTCCCTAGCGAAATCGACCATCAAGTTGGCTGATGTGCAATGACGTCTGTGCTGACCAGTTTTGGTATTTTAACCATATCTTCTGATCCACATCAGCAAATGAGCTGATTTCAACGGCTGTGGATCACTAACTGATAGGGGAACATTTGTCTAGAAGACCATGTGATCAGATCAAGCCTCCAATATTGACAAAATTGACCATCAAGTTGGCTGATCAAAATTGTCATACAATATGACGAAAATTGTTAGAAAAATGCACCCACCTATTGTACCTACCTTTGAAATTTGTAAAGCTTGTCTCTTGTCATTTAGCCCTCCAAAATGTGTATAAATAGAGGGCCTTGGGTGATTGTAAGACATGGTAGATTGGTAGGATATTAGCCATTGTAATAAAATTCTCTAAGTTTTCTTCTTCTTTCTTTTCTCTAGTTTTCTTTTTCTTTAGAGAGAGCAAGAGGCTGGATAATTAATATTCTTCTTCTTCTTCTTTCTTTCTTTTATTTTCTTCTTAGATTCTCTTTAATTTTATGTTTATGTTTACAATGCCTATTGATAACTCGTATAATTATATAGTTTTTAGTTATGTTTTATTATTGTTTTGTGTCAAATACGAGTTATTATTGTTTAGTCTAATTGTGTTTATGATCTTTTATATTTTTATGTAATTTGGTGTTTTTCACAAGTTTCTTTGAGTGATTTCAGATTACTAGAATTAAGGGCAAATCCAGTTCAGTTCCAGTTCCGACACATTTTGCCATATCAGCTATATCTGGAGTTTCACTGAAGCAATAAGGCTAAAATTTGTAGCCGTGCAAAGCTAAGAGGCATATCTATCTTTTTCATGTTTTATACGTCTTGAAACGGAGTCGTTTTCCCTAGCGAAATCGACCATCAAGTTGGCTGATGTGCAATGACGTCTGTGCTGACCTGTTTTCGTATTTTGCCCATATCTGCTTATCCACATCAGCAAATGAGCTGATTCCAATGGCTATGGATCCGTAACTGATACGGGAACCTTTGTCTAGAAGACCATATGATCAGATCAGGCCTCTAATATTGACGAAATCGACCATCAAGTTGGCTGATGTGCAATGACGTCTGTGCTGACATGTTTTCGTATTTGGCCCATATCTTCTTATCCACATCAGTAAATGAGCTGATTCCAACGGATATGGATCCGTAACTGATAGGGGAACCTTTTTCTAGAAGACCATGTGATCAGATCAGGCCTCCAACATTGACAAAATCGACCATCAAGTTGGCTGATCAAAATTGTCATACAATATGACGAAAATTGTTAGAAAAATTCACCCACCTATTATACCTACCTTTGAAATTTGTAAAGCTTGTCTCTTGTCATTTAGCCTTCCAAAATGTGTATAAATAGAGGGCCTTGGATGATTGTAGAGGATATTGTACATAGGTAGGATATTAGCCATTTTAATAAAATTCTCTAAGTTTTCTTCTTCTTTCTTTTCTCTAGTTTTCTTTCTTTTCTCTAGTTTTCTTTTTCTTTAGAGAGAGCAAGAGGTTGGATAATTAATATTCTTCCTCTTCTTCTATCTTTCTTTTATTTTCTTCTTAGATTTTCTTTAATTTTATGTTTATGTTTATAATGCCTATGCTAGGCTAAACTTCTATTTGGTTAAGGGTGATTTCAAAGCCCTAGACATGTTTTATGATTGATTTTCAGATTCTATCTATCATTAATTTTCTATCAAAGTTGCTTATGTTCTTCTACAAGAATTGTTCATGATGTTGTCTTGATTTGTTTAGGTGTACAACTAGATAGATCTTGATAATTATCTATTGCTAGTTTAGGAGTCTTGATCCGTGTAATTGTCTTGATTTCCTATTCATAAGTGGCAATTTGTGATTAATGATTATGGTCAAGTTTTCAATAATTGCAAAGTGGAACATAACCTAAGTTGAACAATCCGAGCTTATGTGTTTGTTGCTTAGATCAACCTATCTTTCTCATCATAAAGCTGCCATTAAATTGAATTTAGAGAGCTTATTCTAGGTTGTTTAATGGTTAGAGATTAAATAGAGAGCTTGTTCTATTTAACGACAAACTAAGGAAAGATTGGGATAACAGAGCTTGTTGTTATCTACGGTTGTTAACTTTGATAGTTGGTTGATATTGATAGATCTGAAATTGATTCTTAATGATGTCTAGTGGTGGAGAATGAAACCTTAACCATATTTTTCATATTTGATTCTTCTTACTTATTTGTTTTCTTACTTTTAGTTTGCTTATTTTTTATATTTATTTTTATTGGCTGGTTATACCGCCTAATTTGTATATTAACTTTGTTTTATTTTTATTGGCTGGTTATACCGCCTAATTTAGTATATATATTTTTATTGGCTGGTTATACCGCCTAATTTAGTATATATATTTTTATTGGCTGGTTATACCGCCTAATTTAGTATATATATTTTTATTGGCTGGTTATACCGCCTTGCATCTTATTCTTATTATTTACTTTAGTTTAAATCTGGCTTCAAAAACCCCTTTTCTTTTATTGTTCTTGAATTTAAGTTTTAAACTATTAACTTATAAACTAAAACCCAATCCCTGAGGACTCGACCCTTGCTAACTACTATACTTACAATTTATCTTTTTAGTGCAAGGTTAAATAAGATACACTCTTTTGGGTGCATCAAATTTTTGGCGCCGTTGCCGGGGATTGTTTTCTTTAGTCTATTTGTTACTTGGTTTATTCTTATTTTCAGTTCTAATGAGTTTTATTTTCTTGTACATACGGGTTTTTCTGATCAAATTTTGAAAAAAAAAATATAAAAAAAAAAAACGATGGAATTGAGCAATCTAACACTTGAAGAGTTGGTGGCATACATGAACATGGAGAATCAACAAGCCAATCTCACCTTCCCAGTTCAACAATTGGCCATGGGAGGATGTCAAGGCCATCAAGTGTTCCAAGACCAACAGTATGATCATTACTCAAACACTTACCATGAGGGATGGTGGGATCATACTAATTATGGCTACTCGAAAAATTACCAAGAAGTAGATCCTTATGCCAATTACACTCATCCATCTAGCTTCAATCAATCATGGTCTCAAGAACCAGATCTTCTTCAACCACCACATATGACTCAAAACTCAGGTACTTCTTTAGAAGATCTTGTCTATTCTCTTGTTACTGATACTTTGCAATTTCAACAGGAAACAAGGGCAAGCATCCAGAGTTTGGAAAAGAAAATGATCCAATTGACTAGTAGTATGGTGGGATGGGTAGCACAAAGATCTGAAGAACTCCCAGCCCAAACGATGATTAACCCAAAGGAGAATGCTACTATTGTGACCTTGAGGAATGAGGAACAAGATGAGGATGAGACAGAATTAGAGATGGATTCTATTCTTAAGGATAATGAAGCCAATGATCCAAATAAGAGTATTTCGGCACCTGAGGTAACGTTTGAGATTCCAATTTTTACTAATGTTTCTTATCCACCTTTTCCTAGTAGATTCGCAAAGTTCAAGGAGGATGAACATGAACAAGACACGCTGGAAACCTTAAACAGTTTGTTTGTGGATGTCATTCAACAAGTACCAAAAGATGCACCATTCCTCGATGAGATATGCACCACCAAGGATTATGGAATAATACTTGTAATGGAGAATGCATCCACTGTTGTGCAAAGAAAGCTTCCTCTCAAACGCATAAATTTGGGAAATTTCATGTATGAGCCTGACAAGCCTAAAAAGCCAAGAAAGGGTGTTGGTTAGATTCAAAACACTAACCAAAGTGTTAATTGGGAAGGCAGCCCAATTAAAGATGAAATTGCCAACCTTCCATATTCAGATTTGCTTTCTCTTTCTCTTTCTTTTCCTTTTCCTTTTCCTTTTATTATTTTTATTGTTTTTATTTTATTTCTTATGTTTCTTTGTTAATTGTGTTTACTGCTTTTAAGTTCATTTAGGCTGCATAAGTTTCTTTTGTTTAATAGTTCTTTTCTCTTACATATAATTCTTGCATTGGGGGATAATAGCATTACATTAATGACAATGTAAGAATTATGTGTGGGGGGAAGAATTTAGGATTTTATTTAGAGTGTTTTGTTTTTGAGTCTTTTTATGTTGTTTTTCTTTCTGATCCTTGTTTTGAAAATAACTAGATGTAAATATAAGTTTTATTTTTTTAACCCCGGTTAAATGGCCGATAACGGTACTCCGTGATTATTTAAATCGGTTCCATCAGCTACCCACAAAACTGATATTGTATATAAATTTCTCTTCCAATTTCTCTTTCAATTTTTTTTCATTCTTTTTTTCAAGATGGATGATATTCTCACAAGATTGCAGAAACGATTTCCTCCTTTTCCTCGAAATATTTTACTGAAGCTTTACCAAGTTCGACTTGAAAGATTAAGAATGCTTATGCACAAAGGGATTCCTGACGACATACGTTGGATAATTGAAGCCAAGGTACGTGAAGATGAATATCTTCCTGTTTTGCATTTACCAGGTACAGGTAGAAGCACTTTTGCAAAGAAGCGACGAGCAAAGCGCATGAGTTCAAATTGCCACAAATGTGCACGATGGACGTGTAACGGTAAATGTCGTTCTATTGGGATTCCGTCCTCTAATCGAGATGATAAAATTGAATTCATTAAGGATGGACTGAGTAAGGAGAATTTGGGTAATATCCAACTTTCTCTTGAGACGCATCCTAGTGGAGACGTACAAAGAGAAATTCTTGATTTATGGCCGCAATTCCAAAGGGAATGGCAACATCTTGGGAATCTGATGTTAAAAGACCCTGTTTGCCAGCTTGTAAGAAAACTGGATGGGAAGCATATCCTCGACTCATAGAAGGCGTTTAAGCCGTTTCTGGACGTAAAACCAGAGGAAGATGTGAGCCACAATCACAACTACAATAAATGACTTCTCAGCTTTTGGTTTGATTTGCAATAACTTTATTTTGGTTTAATTTACGTGTTGTTCGATTTGTGTAATTATTCTCGTTTTTTTTTATTTATCTTTTACGGTTGATTTTTTCTTCTCTTTTTGATTTTCTTCCTGAAATCACGCAAAAATCTTTCGTTAGGTTAACATTTTCTTCTGACAGGTCAGATACACTTTCGGCGACATTATTACTCTTGTCTGATTCACTACTGAGTCCTCTATATATTACACCATGTACTCATTCTCTTTCAGGCACTCGAAAAAAAAAATGGAAAGTACTTCATCCCAGCGCATTAAAAAAATTTGTGTCTTTGGAGGTGCTTATCCAGGAAAAAATAATATATTCGCTGATGAAGCCATAAGAGTTGGAGTAATACTTGCCCAACAAAAGATCCACTTGATTTATGGAGGCGGTAGTACGGGTTTAATGGGAGCAGTCGCTACAGCAGCACACGCCGGAGGAAGTCCAGTTCTAGGAATCGTGCCAAAACTATTCACAAGTTTTTGTGGACCTACCGTGGGTAAGGAAATACAAGTCTGGAGTGTCCCTGAACGGATAACAATCATGTACCATTCTGCCGATGCATTCATTGCTTTACCAGGAGGTCTGGGTACATTGGAAGAAATAGCTTGCGTGGCTTCTTGGTCATCTTTGGTCACAAATAAGAAACCCATTGGTTTGCTTAATATTAATGGTTATTTTAGTAATTTGCTTTTATATTTAGATAATGCTGTGGATAATGGATTCATGTTTTCAGAGGCAAGGAGAACCATAATTTCTGCTACAACCATTGAAGATTTACTTAAAAAGCTCCAAGCTTATGAGTGTTTATCTGTTACGGTTGTTTCGCAAACGCTCGGAAAAAGAAAAAGAGATATGGACGAGCAAGGAGTGGATTGCACTTTGTCTTTGTGACATTATCTAACATTTTGCTTGTTGTGTCTCAATTATAATAAGTGGTTAGCAACCTCTGCAGGTAATATCTCCTAAATTCTACCTTTAAAATTTGACATTGGGGACAATGTCATATTTTAGTAGGGGGTAAGGGACATTTTGCTAATATAAAAAAAAAAAAAAAAAAATTAAGAAGTATTCATTCTGAACAAGGTCTGAGTAAGGGAGACTTGAGACATACCTTGTCAGTTTGATTTCTTCATTTCAAAAAAAAAAAAAAAAAAAAAAAAAAAAAAAAAGAGTTTGTTGTGTTTTAAGCAATTTAGAAGTATTCATTCTGAACAAGGTCTGAGTAAGGGAGACTTGAGACATACCTTGTCAGTTTGATTTTAATCTTTTTATGTTTACTTGTTAATTTTTGTTTAGTATTTTAGGATTATTTAGGTTGCATGGTTTTGTTTTGAGTCTTAGTTGTTCCTATTCTTATGTTATTAGTTCTTTTCTCTTACACATGATTCTTTCATTTGGGTTAATAGACTTACATTGAGGACAATGTAAGAATTAAGTGTGGGGGGAAGGATTTAGGATTTCTTTTATTTTTGTCTACTATTTTTTTTATGAGTCTTTATTATTATTTTTAGTGTGTTTTAGTTCCTTTTCAATACTATGATGAGATATGAATTGCATAAGTCTAAAACAGATTTATTAGTGAGAAGATTTTCATGAGAATTAAGCTTGATACTAATTTTTATGAGCCAATGTTAATATGATATGTTGATTGAGAAAGAAGCATGTTTAGACTTAATCTGACTTGTATAATCATCCTTGTGAGTTTTTGAGCCTATAATGATTGATGCATTATATAAATCAATCTAATTTCTTTCTTGAGTGCTCTTATGATTACATGATTCTCTAGAACTTGCTTTAAACCGTTTGAGACTATATTGATGCATGTGACAACATGAATATGATAGAGGCATTAGGATTTTTAGCCAGGGCCAAACAACCATCCCTTATTGATGTTCCAAGAGAACACACCCTTAGTGAACCAATTTGAGCCTACATTGAATAAGCTATCTCTTTGGTAACCATAACTTGTCCCTAACCTAAATATACTTATATCTTTACCTTTGTTCCAAAGATGAATTAGCATGATTTGAGACAAGTTGCAAAGACAAGGGATATTTTTTGGTTAGAAACAAGAAATAAGTGTGGGGGGAAAAGAAAAGAAAAGTCAAGAGAAAAAGAAATGGAATACTGGCAAATACATTCCTATATAAAAAAAAAATGAATCATCTCTTGAATTTGTGGAAAAAGAAAAAGATGTTACAAAGTTGTTTAGAATGAAGAAAAGGCCCAACATGAATATCCGGCCTAGGTGACTATGTACTTGTAAAGAGTTTTGAGAAGTTTCTTTGTATAATCTTTTTATGTCTCTAAACTTTATGAACTCTTTGGAACCTTTGTGATATCTTTATCCTTTTGTTCTTCAACCACATTACAAACCCCTTGGCCCCATTACAACCTTGATTAAAGACCTATTGATTTATGAAGTTGCATGATCTTTTAGTGGAGAATAGGTGGACAAGCAAGCATATGGTAGAAGTGTTTTCATGAGATTGATTGAGTGTAAACACTTTACCACTACTTTAAAGAGTGAAAATCAAGAGAGTATCCCATGTGAGAAGTTGAGATTAAATTTGAACATGCACTATTTTGATTGAGATATGTTATGCTAATATTGGCTTAACTCATACAATTTACATTCAAGCATGATTTTTTGTGAAATTTTTTAAGCTATTGATTAGTTTATAAGACTTGTTCAAATATTGTCTCTAATTTGTATTCAAAGGATTAGGAGTAAATATTTTTAGTATATGTAGTTTATTTATATTTTAATTTTTCAATGTTTGTGGGTATCGTTCTAGTAAACCCTCACGAGACTAAACTCGTCCACTAGGGACACCTAGGGGTTTAAAGGCTTGTGTCACATGCTAAGTGCCACCGTGATTTCCTACGAAAGTGGATTAGATTAGATTTTCTTATTTTATTTTTATTGAGTCGTTGCTAGGGACTAGCAACAATCTAAGTGTGGGGGTGTGATAACTCGTATAATTATATAGTTTTTAGTTATGTTTTATTATTGTTTTGTGTCAAATACGAGTTATTATTGTTTAGTCTAATTGTGTTTATGATCTTTTATATTTTTATGTAATTTGGTGTTTTTCACAAGTTTCTTTGAGTGATTTCAGATTACTAGAATTAAGGGCAAATCCAGTTCAGTTCCAGTTCCGACACATTTTGCCATATCAGCTATATCTGGAGTTTCACTGAAGCAATAAGGCTAAAATTTGTAGCCGTGAAAAGCTAAGAGGCATATCTATCTTTTTCATGTTTTATACGTCTTGAAACGGAGTCGTTTTCCCTAGCGAAATCGACCATCAATTTGGCTGATGTGCAATGACGTCTGTGCTGACCTGTTTTCGTATTTTACCCATATCTGCTTATCCACATCAGCAAATGAGCTGATTCCAATGGCTATGGATCCGTAACTGATACGGGAACCTTTGTCTAGAAGACCATATGATCAGATCAGGCCTCTAATATTGACGAAATCGACCATCAAGTTGGCTGATGTGCAATGACGTCTGTGCTGACATGTTTTCGTATTTGGCCCATATCTTCTTATCCACATCAGCAAATGAGCTGATTCCAACGGCTATGGATCCGTAACTGATAGGGAAACCTTTTTCTAGAAGACCATGTGATCAGATCAGGCCTCCAACATTGACGAAATCGACCATCAAGTTGGCTGATCAAAATTGTCATACAATATGACGAAAATTGTTAGAAAAATTCACCCACCTATTATACCTACCTTTGAAATTTGTAAAGCTTGTCTCTTGTCATTTAGCCTTCCAAAATGTGTATAAATAGAGGGCCTTGGATGATTGTAGAGGATATTGTACATAGGTAGGATATTAGCCATTTTAATAAAATTCTCTAAGTTTTCTTCTTCTTTCTTTTCTCTAGTTTTCTTTCTTTTCTCTAGTTTTCTTTTTCTTTAGAGAGAGCAAGAGGTTGGATAATTAATATTCTTCCTCTTCTTCTTTCTTTCTTTTATTTTCTTCTTAGATTTTCTTTAATTTTATGTTTATGTTTATAATGCCTATGCTAGGCTAAACTTCTATTTGGTTAAGGGTGATTTCAAAGCCCTAGACATGTTTTATGATTGATTTTCAGATTCTATCTATCATTAATTTTCTATCAAAGTTGCTTATGTTCTTCTACAAGAATTGTTCATGATGTTGTCTTGATTTGTTTAGGTGTACAACTAGATAGATCTTGATAATTATCTATTGCTAGTTTAGGAGTCTTGATCCGTGTAATTGTCTTGATTTCCTATTCATAAGTGGCAATTTGTGATTAATGATTATGGTCAAGTTTTCAATAATTGCAAAGTGGAACATAACCTAAGTTGAACAATCCGAGCTTATGTGTTTGTTGCTTAGATCAACCTATCTTTCTCATCATAAAGCTGCCATTAAATTGAATTTAGAGAGCTTATTCTAGGTTGTTTAATGGTTAGAGATTAAATAGAGAGCTTGTTCTATTTAACGACAAACTAAGGAAAGATTGGGATAACAGAGCTTGTTGTTATCTACGGTTGTTAACTTTGATAGTTGGTTGATATTGATAGATCTGAAATTGATTCTTAATGATGTCTAGTGGTGGAGAATGAAACCTTAACCATATTTTTCATATTTGATTCTTCTTACTTATTTGTTTTCTTACTTTTAGTTTGCTTATTTTTTATATTTATTTTTATTGGCTGGTTATACCGCCTAATTTGTATATTAACTTTGTTTTATTTTTATTGGCTGGTTATACCGCCTAATTTAGTATATATATTTTTATTGGCTGGTTATACCGCCTAATTTAGTATATATATTTTTATTGGCTGGTTATACCGCCTAATTTAGTATATATATTTTTATTGGCTGGTTATACCGCCTTGCATCTTATTCTTATTATTTACTTTAGTTTAAATCTGGCTTCAAAAACCCCTTTTCTTTTATTGTTCTTGAATTTAAGTTTTAAACTATTAACTTATAAACTAAAACCCAATCCCTGAGGACTCGACCCTTGCTAACTACTATACTTACAATTTATCTTTTTAGTGCAAGGTTAAATAAGATACACTCTTTTGGGTGCATCACCTATGCTAGGCTAAACTTCTATTTGGTTAAGGGTGATTTCAAAGCCCTAGACATGTTTTGTGATTGATTTTCAGATTCTATCTATCATTAATTTTCTATCAAAGTTGCTTATGTTCTTCTACAAAAATTGTTCATGATGTTGTCTTGATTTATTTAGGTGTACAACTAGATAGATCTTGATAATTATCTATTGCTAGTTTAGGAATCTTGATCCGTGTAATTGTCTTGATTTCCTATTCATAAGTGGCAATTTGTGATTAATGATTATGGTCAAGTTTTCAATAATTGCAAAGTGGAACATAACCTAAGTTGAACAATCCGAGCTTATGTGTTTGTTGCTTAGATCAACCTATCTTTCTCATCATAAAGCTGCCATTAAATTGAATTTAGAGAGCTTATTCTAGGTTGTTTAATGGTTAGAGATTAAATAGAGAGCTTGTTCTATTTAACGACAAACTAAGGAAAGATTGGGATAACAGAGCTTGTTGTTATCTACGGTTGTTAACTTTGATAGTTGGTTGATATTGATAGATATGAAATTGATTCTTAATGATGTCTAGTGGTGGAGAATGAAACCTTAACCATATTTTTCATATTTGATTCTTCTTACTTACTTGTTTTCTTACTTTTCTAGTTTGCTTATTTTTAAAAGTATATTTATTTTTATTGGCTGGTTATACCGCCTAATTTGTATATTAACTTTTTTTTATTTTTATTGGCTGGTTATACCGCCTAATTTAGTATATATATTTTTATTGGCTGGTTATACCGCCTAATTTAGTATATATATTTTTATTGGCTGGTTATACCGCCTTGCATCTTATTCTTATTATTTACTTTAGTTTAAATCTGGCTTCAAAAACCCCTTTTCTTTTATTGTTCTTGAATTTAAGTTTTAAACTATTAACTTATAAACTAAAACCCAATCCCTGAGGACTCGACCCTTGCTAACTACTATACTTACAATTTATCTTTTTAGTGCAAGGTTAAATAAGATACACTCTTTTGGGTGCATCAATTATTCCATCATCCTTTGTAGTGCATTGCTCATTGAGGAATGGTGCATATTTTGATACTTGTTGAATGGCATCCACAAACAAACTGTTTAAGGTTTCCAACATGTCTTGTTCATGTTCCTGCTCTTTGAACTTTGCGAATCTACTAGGAAAAGGTGGAGAAGAAACATTAGTAAAAATTGGAATCTTAAACGTTACCTCAAGTGCCGAAATACTCTTATTTGGATCTGTGGCTTCATTATCCTCAAGAATAGAATCCATCTCTAATTTTGTTTCATCCTCATCTTGTTCCTCATTCTTCAAGGTCACAATAGTAGCATTCTGCTTTGGGTTAACCATCGTTTGGGCTGGGAGTTCTTCAGATCTTTGTGCTACCCATCCCACCATACTACTAGCCAATTGGCTCATTTGCTTTTCCAAACTCTGGATGCTTGCCCTTGTTTCCTGTTGAAATTGCAAAGTATCAGTAACAAGAGAATAGACAAGATCTTCTAAAGAAGTACCTGAGTTTTGAGTCATATGTGGTGGTTGAAGAAGATCTGGTTCTTGAGACCATGATTGATTGAAGCTAGATGGATGAGTGTAATTGGCATAAGGATCTACTTCTTGGTAAGTTTTCGAGTTGCCATAATTAGTATGATCCCACCATCCCTCATGGTAAGTGTTTGAGTAATGATCATACTGTTGGTCTTGGAACACTTGATGGCCTTGACATCCTCCCATGGCCAATTGTTGAACTGGGGAGGTGAGATTGGCTTGTTGATTCTCCATGTTCATGTATGCCACCAACTCTTCAAGTGTTAGATTGCTCAATTCCATCGTTTTCTTTTTCTTTTTTTTTTTTCAAAATTTGATAAGAAAAACTTGTATGTACAAGAAAAATAAAATTAATTACAACTGAAAATAAGAATAAACCAATAAACTAATAAACTAAATAAAGCAATCCCCGGCAACGGCGCCAAAAATTTGATGCACCCAAAGAGTGTATCTTATTTAACCTTGCACTAAAAAGATCAATTGTAAGTATAGTAGTTAGCAAGGGTCGAGTCCTCAGGGATTGGGTTTTAGTTTATAAGTTAATAGTTTAAAACTTAAATTCAAAGAAACCAAAAGAAAAGGGGGTTTTGAAATATTTTTAAAAATAAGCAAACAAGAAAAGTAAGAAAACAAGTAAGTAAGAAGAATCAAATATGAAAAATATGGTTAAGGTTTCATTCTCCACCACTAGACATCATTAAGAATCAATTTCATATCTATCAACATTAACCAACTATCAAAGTTAACAACCGTAGATAACAACAAGCTCTGTTATCCCAATCTTTCCTTAGTTTGTCGTTAAATAGAACAAGCTCTCTATTTAATCTCTAACCATCAAACAACCTAGAATAAGCTCTCTAAATTCAATTTAATGGCAGCTTTATGATGAGAAAGATAGGTTGATCTAAGCAACAAACACATAAGCTCGGATTGTTCAACTTAGGTTATGTTCCACTTTGCAATTATTGAAAACTTGACCATAATCATTAATCACAAATTGCCACTTATGAATAGGAAATCAAGACAATTACACGGATCAAGATTCCTAAACTAGCAATAGATAATTATCAAGATCTATCTAGTTGTACACCTAAACAAATCAAGACAACATCATGAACAATTCTTGGAGAAGAACATAAGCAACTTTGATAGAAAATTAATGATAGATAGAATCTGAAAATCAATTATAAAACATGTCTAGGGCTTTGAAATCACCCTTAACCAAATAGAAGTTTATCCTAGCATAGGCATTGTAAACATAAACATAAAATTAAAGAGAATCTAAGAAGAAAATAAAAGAAAGAAAGAAGAAGAAGAAGAATATTAATTATCCAGCCTCTTGCTCTCTCTAAAGAAAAAGAAAACTAGAGAAAAGAAAGAAGAAGAAAACTTAGAGAATTTTATTACAATGGCTAATATCCTACCAATGTACAATGTCCCTTACAATCATCCAAGGCCCTCTATTTATACACATTTTGGAGAGCTAAATGACAAGAGACAACCTTTATAAATTTCAAAGGTAGGTATAATAGGTGGGTGCATTTTTCTAACAATTTTCGTCATATTATATGACAATTTTGATCAGCCAGCTTGATGGTTGATTTTGTCAATGTTGGAGGCTTGATCTGATCAAATGGTCTTCTAGAAAAATGTTCCCCTATCAGTTTGTGATCCATAACCATTGGAATCAGCTCATTTTCTGATGTGGATCAGAAGATATGGTCAAAATACCAAAACTGGTCAGCACAGACGTCATTGCACATCAACCAACTTGATGGTTGATTTCGCTAGGGAAAACGACTCCGTTTCAAGAAGTGTAAAGCATGAAAAAGATAGATATGCCTCTTAACTTTGCACTGTAAAATGTTCAGCCTTAATGCTTCAGTGAAACTCCAGATATAGTTGATATGGCAAAAGGTGTCGGAACTGGAACTGAACTGGATTTGCCCTTAATTCTTGATTTAACCTAGTAATCTGAAATCACTCAAAGAAACTCGTGAAAAACACCAAATTATATAAAAATATAAAAGATCATAAACACAATTAGACTAAGCAATAATAACTCGTATTTGACACCAAACAATAATAAAACATAACTAAAAACTATATAATTATACGAGTTATCACACCCCCACACTTAGATTGTTGCTAGTCCCTAGCAACGACTCAATCCTAGAAGAAAAATAAACAGGAAAACAAGTTAAAGGGATCTCAAACAAACAAGCAAGATCAAGCGTAAGAATTGGCAAGGCATCTAATTAAGTATCATTGGCATATTAAGTTCGAGTAAAGGGTCAATGAGATTAAAATTGAAGGCATTACCGTACGATTGAGGAACTTCCTTCTTGGCGAGACTTTAGCTAGCCATGGAGGACTAGGCAAACTATAGCTTCATAAGTACACATGCTAAGATCCTTGTCACCGCAGTTCACAAGTGAACTTGACAAATCTGATCGGCACAGAGATGAATCTGAGGCTTATGGACAAGTGAGGGGTGGAATGTTCAAACATAATCTGAGGTTTATCACAAGTTAGGCTCAAGAAATATAATAATAATGTGATCAATCCTCTCAAAATATTTCCATTCTCACTCATCCTTAGTCCTATGTTCAACATTAATATTTTGAAAAGAAAACAAAAAGCAAGAAAAGATTCGATCCAAAGAAAATAGAAAAGTAAAAACCTCTCTATAATGAAGAACCTCGAATCTTGAATTCTGATTTTTTTTTTTAAGCACAAGTGATTTTCTTTTGATTTGTGCCCTCATTGGGACATCTTTTATGCACAATCACATCTATTCATAATCATCATTCTTGTTTTTTTTTTTTTTTTTTTTTTTTCAGAAATCACATTGGATTCCATACTTTCTTTTTCTTTCTTTTCATTCAATTGATCAAACAAGACAAATTTTCATCAGCTCTTTTTTTTTTCAGCATCTTTTTCTCAACTCATCAAAACATTGTTTTGGCATCAATGAGTTCGAAGTTCACGACTCTAACAACAGTCACTCATTCTAACTACCCTCTTTTGCATTATTCCCTTTTTCTTTTTTTTTTTTCAGATTTCAAAAGATAACAAAATAAACAAGAAGGAAAGACACAATCCCAAACCCAATGATCACAAATATTATCATAAAAGTATAAAGAGGGAATGGGGGTCGGAATCGTATCCGTTCACTTTGGCATAATTTTTGGAGTTCATATCTAGGGATCCAACCCGAAGGTTTACAACCTATGGGCTCCTAATGTAAGGGGGGCAAAGATAAGGGGCTTTCTGGATAGTGACTTTGTTCTAAGATCAGATCATGCATAGATGTAAGCATCTATGTGATGACCTAAATCTGCATGTGGAATGAAGAGAAAAAGTAAACTTACTATGTCTTCCCAGTTTTCCGTGGCTTTCCAAAGGCTCACCATGAATTCACATTCCAACAAAAATCGAACCGATCTGCCAAAAACAATCTCAAAGACATTTGATCATCAAAAATATTTAATTTTCAGAAAACCAAATTGAAAATAACCTAGATAACTTAATCAAAGCCTTTGTAACTCTATTGCTTTATCCACATGCTTGCCAAGATTATACTAATACTCAAAAAAAAAAAATACATACATAAAAATAGTAAAACACATGCAGATAATAAACGGACCAGATAGTTTTTTTTTTTTGAAAAGATTAAATCAAACTGACAAGGTATGTCTCAAGTCTCCCTTACTCAGACCTTGTTCAGAATGAATACTTCTAAATGGCTTAAAACACAACAAATTTTTTTTTTTTTGAAAAGATTAAATCAAACTGACAAGGTATGTCTCAAGTCTCCCTTACTCAGACCTTGTTCAGAATGAATACTTCTAAATGGCTTAAAACACAACAATTTTTTTTTTTTTTTTTTTTTTTTTTACAAAATAGCAAAATATGTCTCTTACCCCCTACTAAAATATGACATTGTCCCCAATGCCAAATTTTAAAGGTAGAATTTAGGAGATATTACCTGCAGAGGTTGCTAACCACTTATTATAACTGAGACACAACAAACAAAATATTAGATAATGTCACAAAGACAAAGTGCAATCCACTCCTTGCTTGTCTATATCTCTTTTTCTTTTTCCGAGCGTTTGCGAAACAACCATAGCAGGTAAATACTCATAAGCTTGGAGCTTTTTGAGTAAATCTTCAATGGTTGTAGCAGAAATTATGGTTCTCCTTGCCTCTGAAAACATGAATCCATTTTCCACAGCATTATCTAAATATGAAAGAAAATTACTAAAATAACCATTAATATTAAGCAAACCAATGGGTTTCTTTTTTGTGACCAAAGATGACCAAGAAGCCACGCAAGCTATTTCTTCCAATGTACCCAGACCTCCTAGTAAAGCAATGAATGCATCGGCAGAATGGTACATGATTGTCATCCGTTCAGGGATACTCCAGACTTGTATTTCCTTACCCACGGTAGGTCCACAAAAACCTGTGAATAGTTTTGGCACGATTCCTAGAACTGGACTTCCTCCGGCGTGTGCTGCTGTAGCGACTGCTCCCATTAAACCCGTACTACCGCCTCCATAAATCAACTGGATCTTTTGTTGGGCAAGTATTACTCCAACTCTTATGGCTTCATCAGCTAATATTTTATTTTTCCCTGGATAAGCACCTCCAAAGACACAAATTTTTTCAATGCGCTGGGACGAAGTACTTTCCATTTTTTTTTCGAGTGCCTGAAAGAGAATGAGTACATGGTGTAATATATAGAGGACTGAGTAGTGAATCAGACAAGAGTAATAATGTCGCCGAAATTGTATTTGACCTGTCAGAAGAAAATGTTAACCTAACAAAAGATTTTTGCGTGATTTCAGGAAGAAAATCAAAAAGAGAAGAAAAATCAACCGTAAAAGACCAATGCAAAAAAAAAAAACGAGAATAATTACACAAATCGAACAACACGTAAATTAAACCGAAATGAAGTTATTGCAAATCAAACCAAAAGCTGAGAAGTCATTTATTGTAGTTGTGATTGTGGCTCACATCTTCCTCTGGTTTTACGTCCAGAAACGGCTTAAACGCCTTCTATGAGTCGAGGATATGCTTCCCATCCAGTTTTCTTACAAGCTGGCAAACAGGGTCTTTTAACATCAGATTCCCAAGAAGTTGCCATTCCCTTTGGAATTGTGGCCATAAATCAAGAATTTCTCTTTGTACGTCTCCACTAGGATGCGTCTCAAGAGAAAGTTGGATATTACCCAAATTCTCCTTACTCAGTCCATCCTTAATGAATTCAATTTTATCATCTCGATTAGAGGACGGAATCCCAATAGAACGACATTTACCGTTACACGTCCATCGTGCACATTTGTGGCAATTTGAACTCATGCGCTTTGCTCGTCGCTTCTTTGCAAAAGTGCTTCTACCTGTACCTGGTAAATGCAAAACAGGAAGATATTCATCTTCACGTACCTTGGCTTCAATTATCCAACGTATGTCTTCAGGAATCCCTTTGTGCATAAGCATTCTTAATCTTTCAAATCGAACTTGGTAAAGCTTCAGTAAAATATTTCGAGGAAAAGGAGGAAATCGTTTCTGCAATCTTGTGAGAATATCATCCATCCTGAAAAAAAAATGAAAGAGAAATTGAAAGAGAAATTTATATACAATATCAGTTTTGTGGGTAGCTGATGGAACCGACTGAAATAATCACGGAGTACCGTTATCCGCCATTTAACCGGGGTTAAAAAAATAATAAAAATTATATTTACATCTATTCCTCGAGCAAAATCAAATAGCGACAAAATAATAAAACCTAATCTAATCCTCTTTCAATACAAATTAGAGACAATCATTGAACAAGTCTTATAAACTAATCAATAGCTTAAAGAGTTTCACAAAAAATCATGCTTGATAGTAAATGGTTTGAGTTAAGCTAAAATTAACATAACATATCTCAATCAAAATAGTGCATGTTCAAATTTAATCCCAACTTCTCACATGGGATACCCTCATGATTTTCACTCTTTAAAGTAGTGGTGAAGTGTTTACACTCAATCAATCTTATGAAAACAGTTCTACCATATTCTTGCTTGTCCACCTATTCTCCACTATTTAGATCATACAACTTCATGAATCAAGAGGTCTTTAATCAAGGTTGTAATGGGGCCAAGGGGTTTGTAATGTGGTTGAAGAACAAAAGGATAAAGATATCACAAAGGTTCCAAAGAGTTCATAAAGTTTAGAGACATAATAAGATCATACAAAGAAACTTCTCAAAACACTTTACAAGTACATAGTCACCTAGGCCGAATATTCATGTTGGGCCTTTTCTTCATTCTAAACAACTTTGTAACATCTTTTTCTTTTTCCACAAATTCAAGAGATGATTCATATTTTTTTTTTACATAGGAATGTATTTGCCAGTATTCCATTTCTTTTTCTCTTGACTTTTCTTTTCTTCCCCCCCACACTTATTTCTTGTTTCTAACCCAAATTTTCAATAGATCTTCCTTGTCTTTGCAACTTGTCTCAAAACATGCTAATTCATCTTTGGAACAAAGGTAAAGATATAAATAAGTATATTTAGGTTAGGGACAAGTTATGGTTACAAAAGAGATAGCATATTCAATGTAGGCTCAAATTGGTTCACTAAGGGTGTGTTCTCTTGGAACATCAATAAGGGATGGCTGTTTGGCCCTGTCTAAAAATCCTAATGCCTCTATCATATTCATGTTGTCACATGCATCAATATAGTCTCAACAAGGTCTAAAGCAAGTTCTAGAGAATCATGTAATCATAAGAGCACTCAAGAAAGAAATTAGATTGATTTGTATAATGCATCAATCATTATAGGCTCAAAAACTCACAAGGATGATTATACAAGTCAGATTAAGTCTAAACATGCTTCTTTCTCAATCAACATATCATATCAACATTGGCTCATAAAAATTAGAATCAAACTTAATTCTCATGAAAGAATCATGTGTAAGAGAAAAGAACTAATAACATAAGAATAGGAACAACTAAGACTCAAAACAAAACGAACTCATGCAACCTAAATAATCCTAAAATACTAAACAAATAAACATAAAAATAAAAACAATAAAAACAAAAAAAAATAATAAAAGGAAAAGGAAAAGAAAGCAAATCTGAGTATGGCAGGTTGGTAATTTCTTCATTAATTGGACTGCCTTCCCAATTAGTACTGATTTAAGTTGTCCAACCTAACCAACACCCCTTCTTGGCTTTTTAGGCTTGTTAGGCTCATACATGAAACTTCCCAAATTTGAGCGTTTGATAGGAAGCTTTCTTTGCACAAAAGTAGATGCATTCTCCATTATAAGTATTATTCCATCATCCTTTGTAGTGCATTGCTCATTGAGGAATGGTGCATCTTTTGGTACTTGTTGAATGGCATCCACAAACAAACTGTTTAAGGTTTCCAACATGTCTTGTTCATGTTCCTCCTCTTTGAACTTTGCGAATCTACTAGGAAAAGGTGGAGAAGAAACATTAGTAAAAATTGGAATCTTAAACGTTACCTCAAGTGCCGAAATACTCTTATTTGGATCTTTGGCTTCATTATCCTCAAGAATAGAATCCATCTCTAATTTTGTTTCATCCTCATCTTGTTCCTCATTCTTCAAGGTCACAATAGTAGCATTCTCCTTTGGGTTAACCATCATTTGGGCTGGGAGTTCTTCAGATCTTTGTGCTACCCATCCCACCATACTACTAGCCAATTGGCTCATTTGCTTTTCCAAACTCTGGATGCTTGCCCTTGTTTCCTGTTGAAATTGCAAAGTATCAGTAACAAGAGAATAGACAAGATCTTCTAAAGAAGTACCTGAGTTTTGAGTCATATGTGGTGGTTGAAGAAGATCTGGTTCTTGAGACCATGATTGATTGAAGCTAGATGGATGAGTGTAATTGGCATAAGGATCTACTTCTTGGTAATTTTTCGAGTTGCCATAATTAGTATGATCCCACCATCCCTCATGGTAAGTGTTTGAGTAATGATCATACTGTTGGTCTTGGAACACTTGATGGCCTTGACATCCTCCCATGGCCAATTGTTGAACTGGGGAGGTGAGATTGGCTTGTTGATTCTCCATGTTCATGTATGCCACCAACCCTTCAAGTGTTAGATTGCTCAATTCCATCGTTTTCTTTTTCTTTTTTTTTTCAAAATTTGATAAGAAAAACTTGTATGTACAAGAAAAATAAAATTAATTACAACTGAAAATAAGAATAAACCCATAAACTAATAAACTAAATAAAGCAATGATGCACCCAAAAGAGTGTATCTTATTTAACCTTGCACTAAAAAGATAAATTGTAAGTATAGTAGTTAGCAAGGGTCGAGTCCTCAGGGATTGGGTTTTAGTTTATAAGTTAATAGTTTAAAACTTAAATTCAAGAACAATAAAAGAAAAGGGGTTTTTTTAAGCCAGATTTAAACTAAAGTAAATAATAAGAAGAAGATGCAAGGCGGTATAACCAGCCAATAAAAATATATATACTAAATTAGGCGGTATAACCAGCCAATAAAAATATATATACTAAATTAGGCGGTATAACCAGCCAATAAAAGTAAAACAAAGTTAATATACAAATTAGGCGGTATAACCAGCCAATAAAAATAAATATACTTTTTAAAAATAAGCAAACTAGAAAAGTAAGAAAACAAGTAAGTAAGAAGAATCAAATATGAAAAATATGGTTAAGGTTTCATTCTCCACCACTAGACATCATTAAGAATCAATTTCAGATCTATCAATATCAACCAACTATCAAAGTTAACAACCGTAGATAACAACAAGCTCTGTTATCCCAATCTTTCCTTAGTTTGTCGTTAAATAGAACAAGCTCTCTATTTAATCTCTAACCATCAAACAACCTAGAATAAGCTCTCTAGATTCAATTTAATGGCAGCTTTATGATGAGAAAGATAGGTTGATCTAAGCAACAAACACATAAGCTCGGATTGTTCAACTTAGGTTATGTTCCACTTTGCAATTATTGAAAACTTGACCATAATCATTAATCACAAATTGCCACTTATGAATAGGAAATCAAGACAATTACACGGATCAAGACTCCTAAACTAGCAATAGATAATTATCAAGATCTATCTAGTTGTACACCTAAACAAATCAAGACAACATCATGAACAATTCTTGTAGAAGAACATAAGCAACTTTGATAGAAAATTAATGATAGATAGAATCTGAAAATCAATTATAAAACATGTCTAGGGCTTTGAAATCACCCTTAACCAAATAGAAGTTTAGCCTAGCATAGGCATTGTAAACATAAACATAAAATTAAAGAAAATCTAAGAAGAAAATAAAAGAAAGAAAGAAGAAGAGGAAGAATATTAATTATCCAACCTCTTGCTCTCTCTAAAGGAAAAGAAAACTAGAGAAAAGAAAGAAAACTAGAGAAAAGAAAGAAGAAGAAAACTTAGAGAATTTTATTAAAATGGCTAATATCCTACCTATGTACAATATGATCCCTTACAATCATCCAAGGCCCTCTATTTATACACATTTTGGAGGGCTAAATGACAAGAGACAAGCTTTACAAATTTCAAAGGTAGGTATATGACGATTTTGATCAGCCAACTTGATGGTCGATTTCGTCAATATTGGAGGCCTGATCTGATCACATGGTCTTCTAGAAAAAGGTTCCCCTATCAGTTACGGAACCATAGCCGTTGAAACCAGCTCATTTTCTGATGTGGTTAAGCAGATATGGGCAAAATACGAAAACATGTCAGCACAGACGTCATTACACATCAGCCACATTGATGGTCGATTTCTTCAATATTGGAGGCCTGATCTGATCACATGGTCTTCTAGACAAAGGTTCCCCTATCAGTTACGGAACCATAGCCGTTGGAATCAACTCATTTGCTGATGTGGATAAGAAGATATGGGCATAATACGAAAACATGTCAGCACAGACGTCATTGCACATCAGCCAACTTGATGGTCGATTTCGCTAGGGAAAACGACTCCGTTTTAAGAAGTGTAAAACATGAAAAAGATAGATATGCCTCTTAGCTTTGCATGGCTACAAATTTCAGCCTTATTGCTTCAGTGAAACTCGAGATATAGCTGATATGGCAAAAGGTGTCGGAACTGAAACTGAACTGGATTTGCCCTTAATTCTAGTAATCTGAAATCACTCAAAGAAACTTGTGAAAAACACCAAAATACATAAAAATATAAAAGATCATAAACACAATTAGACTAAACAATAATAACTCGTATTTGACACAAAACATTAATAAAACATAACTAAAAACTATATAATTATACGAGTTATCACACCCCCACACTTAGCTTTTTGCTAGTCCTCGAGCAAAATCAAATAAAAATAAAATAAGAAAATCTAATCTAATCCACTTTCGTAGGAAATCACGGTGGCACTTAGCATGTGACACAAGCCTTTAAACCCCTAGGTGTCCCTAGTGGACGAGTTTAGTCTCGTGAGGGTTTACTAGAACGATACCCACAAACATTGAAAAACTAAAATATAAATAAACTACATATACTAAAAATATTTATTCCTAATCCTTTCAATACAAATTAGAGACAATCTTTGAACAAGTCTTATAAACTAATCAATAGCTTAAAGAATTTCACAAAAAATCATGCTTGAATGTAAATTGTTTGAGTTAAGCCAATATTAACCTAACATATCTCAATCAAAATAGTGCATGTTCAAATTTAATCTCAACTTCTCACATGGGATACCCTCATGATTTTCACTCTTTAAAGTAGTGGTGAAGTGTTTACACTCAATCAATCTCATGAAAACAGTTCTACCATATTCTTGCTTGTCCACCTATTCTCCACTATTTAGATCATACAACTTCATGAATCAAGAGGTCTTTAATCAAGGTTGTAATGGGGCCAAGGGGTTTGTAATGTGGTTGAAGAACAAAAGGATAACGATATCACAAAGGTTCCAAAGAGTTCATAAAGTTTAGAGACATAATAAGATCATACAAACAAACTTATTGATGCACCCAAAAGAGTGTATCTTATTTAACCTTGCACTAAAAAGATCAATTGTAAGTATAGTAGTTAGCAAGGGTCGAGTCCTCAGGGATTGGGTTTTAGTTTATAAGTTAATAGTTTATAACTTACGTTCAAAGAAAACAAGAAAAGAAAAGGGGTTTTTGAAGCCAGATTTAAACTAAAGTAAATAATAAGAATAAGATGCAAGGCGGTATAACCAGCCAATAAAGATATATATACTAAATTAGGCGGTATAACCAGCCAATAAAAATATATATACTAAATTAGGCGGTATAACCAGCCAATAAAAATAAAACAAAGTTAATATACAAATTAGGCGGTATAACCAGCCAATAAAAATAAATATAAAAAATAAGCAAACTAAAAGTAAGAAAACAAGTAAGTAAGAAGAATCAAATATGAAAAATATGGTTAAGGTTTCATTCTCCACCACTAGACATCATTAAGAATCAATTTCAGATCTATCAATATCAACCAACTATCAAAGTTAACAACCGTAGATAACAACAAGCTCTGTTACCCCAATCTTTCCTTAGTTTGTCGTTAAATAGAACAAGCTCTCTATTTAATCTCTAACCATTAAACAACCTAGAATAAGCTCTCTAAATTCAATTTAATGGCAGCTTTATGATGAGAAAGATAGGTTGATCTAAGCAACAAACACATAAGCTCGGATTGTTCAACTTAGGTTATGTTCCACTTTGCAATTATTGAAAACTTGACCATAATCATTAATCACAAATTGCCACTTATGAATAGGAAATCAAGACAATTACACGGATCAAGACTCCTAAACTAGCAATAGATAATTATCAAGATCTATCTAGTTGTACACCTAAATAAATCAAGACAACATCATGAACAATTCTTGTAGAAGAACATAAGCAACTTTGATAGAGAATTAATGATAGATAGAATCTGAAAATCAATTATAAAACATGTCTAGGGCTTTGAAATCACCCTTAACCAAATAGAAGTTTAGCCTAGAATAGGCATTATAAACATAAAATTAAATAGAATCTAAGAAGAAAATAAAAGAAAGAAAGAAGAAGAAGAAGAATATTAATTATCCAACCTCTTGCTCTTTCTAAAGAAAAAGAAAACTAGAGAAAAGAAAGAAGAAGAAAACTTAGAGAATTTTGTTAAAATGGCTAATATCCTACCAATCTCCAATATGATCCCTTACAATCATCCAAGGCCCTCTATTTATACACATTTTGGAGGGCTAAATGACAAGAGACAAGCTTTACAAATTTCAAAGGTAGGTATATGACGATTTTGATCAGCCAACTTGATGGTCGATTTCGTCAATCTTGGAGGCCTGATCTGATCACATGGTCTTCTAGAAAAAGGTTCCCCTATCAGTTACGGAACCATAGCCGTTGGAATCAGCTCATTTGCTGATGTGGTTAAGCAGATATGGGCAAAATACGAAAACATGTCAGCACAGATGTCATTACACATCAGCCACCTTGATGGTCGATTTATTCAATATTGGAGGCCTGATCTGATCACATGGTCTTCTAGACAAAGGTTCCCCTATCAGTTACGGAACCATAGCCGTTGGAATCAGCTCATTTGCTGATGTGGATAAGAAGATACGGGCATAATACGAAAACATGTCAGCACAGATGTCATTGCACATCAGCCAACTTGATGGTCGATTTCGCTAGGGAAAACGACTCCGTTTTAAGAAGTGTAAAACATGAAAAAGATAGATATGCCTCTTAGCTTTGCATGGCTACAAATTTCAGCCTTATGGCTTCAGTGAAACTCGAGATATAGCTGATATGGCAAAAGGTGTCGGAACTGAAACTGAACTGGATTTGCCCTTAATTCTAGTAATCTGAAATCACTCAAAGAAACTTGTGAAAAACACCAAAATACATAAAAATATAAAAGATCATAAACACAATTAGACTAAACAATAATAACTCGTATTTGACACAAAACATTAATAAAACATAACTAAAAACTATATAATTATACGAGTTATCACACCCCCACACTTAGATTGTTGCTAGTCCCTAGCAACGACTCAATAAAAATAAAATAAGAAAATCTAATCTAATCCATTTTCGTAGGAAATCACGGTGGCACTTAGCATGTGACACAAGCCTTTAAACCCCTAGGTGTCCCTAGTGGACGAGTTTAGTCTCGTGAGGGTTTACTAGAACGATACCCACAAACATTGAAAAACTAAAATATAAATAAACTGCATATACTAAAAATATTTACTCCTAATCCTTTCAATACAAATTAGATACAATATTTGAACAAGTCTTATAAACTAATCAATAGCTTAAAGAATTTCACAAAAAATCATGCTTGAATGTAAATTGTTTGAGTTAAGCCAATATTAGCATAACATATCTCAATCAAAATATTGCATGTTCAAATTTAATCTCAACTTCTCACATGGGATACCCTCATGATTTTCACTCTTTAAAGTAATGGTGAAGTGTTTACACTCAATCAATCTCATGAAAACAGTTCTACCATATTCTTGCTTGTCCACCTATTCTCCACTATTTAGATCATACAACTTCATGAATCAAGAGGTCTTTAATCAAGGTTGTAATGGGGCCAAGGGGTTTGTAATGTGGTTGAAGAACAAAAGGATAAAGATATCACAAAGGTTCCAAAGAGTTCATAAAGTTTAGAGACAAAAAGATCATACAAAGAAACTTCTCAAAACTCTTTACAAGTACATAGTCACCTAGGCCGGATATTTATGTTGGGCCTTTTCTTCATTCTGAACAACTTTGTAACATCTTTTTCTTTTTCCCAAAATTCAAGAGATGATTCATATATTTTTTTTTTTGAATGTATTTGCCAGTATTCCATTTCTTTTTTTTTTTTTCTTTTTTTTTTTTTTTTTGACTTTTCTTTTCTTTCCCCCCCACACTTATTTCTTGTTTCTAACCCAAATTTTTAACTAAAAATATCCCTTGTCTTTGCAACTTGTCTCAAAACATGCTAATTCATCTTTGGAACAAAGGTAAAGATATAAGTATATTTAGGTTAGGGACAAGTTATGGTTACCAAAGAGATAGCTTATTCAATGTAGGCTCAAATTGGTTCACTAAGGGTGTGTTCTCTTGGAACATCAATAAGGGATGGCTGTTTGGCTCTGGCTAAAAATCCTAATGCCTCTATCATATTCATGTTGTCACATGTATCAATATAGTCTCAAACGGTTTAAAGCAAGTTCTAGAGAATCCTGTAATCATAAGAGCACTCAAGAAAGAAATTAGATTGATTTGTATAATGCATCAATCATTATAGGCTCAAAAACTCACAAGGATGATTATACAAGTCAGATTAAGTCTAAACATGCTTCTTTCTCAATCAACATATCATATTAACATTGGCTCATAAAAAAAAATGATATCAAGCTCAATTCTCATGAAAATCTTCTCACTAATAACTCTGTTTTAGACTTATGCAATTCATATCTCATCATTGTATTAAAAAGGAACTAAAACACACTAAAAATTATAATAAAGACTCATAAAAAAAAATAGTAGACAAAAATAAAAGAAATCCTAAATCATTCCCCCCACACTTAATTCTTACATTGTCCTCAATGTAAGTCTATTAACCCAAATGAAAGAATCATGTGTAAGAGAAAAGAACTAATAACATAAGAATAGGAACAACTAAGACTCAAAACAAAACAAACTCATGCAACCTAAATAATCTTAAAATACTAAACAAAAATTAACAAGTAAACATAAAAAGATTAAAATCAAACTGACAAGGTGTGTCTCAAGTCTCCCTTACTCAGATCTTGTTCAGAATGAATACTTCTAAATTGCTTAAAACACAACAAACTTTTTTTTTTTGAAAAGAAGAAATCAAACTCACAAGGTATGTCTCAAGTCTCCCTTACTCAGACCTTGTTCAGAATGAATACTTCTTAAATTTTTTTTTTTTTTTTTTTTTAAATTAGCAAAATATGTCCCTTACCCCCTACTAAAATATGACATTGTCCCCAATGTCAAATTTTAAAGGTAGAATTTAGGAGATATTACCTGCAGAGGTTGCTAACCACTTATTATAACTGAGACACAACAAGCAAAATGTTAGATAATGTCACAAAGACAAAGTGCAATCCACTCCTTGCTCGTCCATATCTCTTTTTCTTTTTCCGAGCGTTTGCGAAACAACCGTAGCAGATAAACACTCATAAGCTTGGAGCTTTTTAAGTAAATCTTCAATGGTTGTAGCAGAAATTATGGTTCTCCTTGCCTCTGAAAACATGAATCCATTATCCACAGCATTATCTAAATATAAAAGCAAATTACTAAAATAACCATTAATATTAAGCAAACCAATGGGTTTCTTATTTGTGACCAAAGATGACCAAGAAGCCACGCAAGCTATTTCTTCCAATGTACCCAGACCTCCTGGTAAAGCAATGAATGCATCGGCAGAATGGTACATGATTGTTATCCGTTCAGGGACACTCCAGACTTGTATTTCCTTACCCACGGTAGGTCCACAAAAACTTGTGAATAGTTTTGGCACGATTCCTAGAACTCGACTTCCTCCGGTGTGTGCTGCTGTAGCGACTGCTCCCATTAAACCCGTACTACCGCCTCCATAAATCAAGTGGATCTTTTGTTGGGCAAGTATTACTCCAACTCTTATGGCTTCATCAGCGAATATGTTATTTTTCCCTAGATAAGCACCTCCAAAGACACAAATTTTTTTAATGCGCTGGGATGAAGTACTTTCCATTTTTTTTTTTCGAGTGCCTGAAAGAGAATGAGTACATGGTGTAATATATAGAGGACTGAGTAGTGAATCAGACAAGAGTAATAATGTCGCCGAAAGTGTATCTGACCTGTCAGAAGAAAATGTTAACCTAACAAAAGATTTTTGCGTGATTTCAGGAAGAAAATCAAAAAGAGAAGAAAAAATCAACCGTAAAAGACAAATAAAAAAACGAGAATAATTACACAAATCGAACAACACGTAAATTAAAACAAAATAAAGTTATTGCAAATCAAACCAAAAGCTGAGAAGTCATTTATTGTAGTTGTGATTGTGGCTCACATCTTCCTCTGGTTTTACGTCCAGAAACGGCTTAAACGCCTTCTATGAGTCGAGGATATGCTTCCCATCCAGTTTTCTTACAAGCTGGCAAACAGGGTCTTTTAACATCAGATTCCCAAGATGTTGCCATTCCCTTTGGAATTGCGGCCATAAATCAAGAATTTCTCTTTGTACGTCTCCACTAGGATGCGTCTCAAGAGAAAGTTGGATATTACCCAAATTCTCCTTACTCAGTCCATCCTTAATGAATTCAATTTTATCATCTCGATTAGAGGACGGAATCCCAATAGAACGACATTTACCGTTACACGTCCATCGTGCACATTTGTGGCAATTTGAACTCATGCGCTTTGCTCGTCGCTTCTTTGCAAAAGTGCTTCTACCTGTACCTGGTAAATGCAAAACAGGAAGATATTCATCTTCACGTACCTTGGCTTCAATTAGCCAACGTATGTCGTCAGGAATCCCTTTGTGCATAAGCATTCTTAATCTCTCAAGTCGAACTTGGTAAAGCTTCAGTAAAATATTTCGAGGAAAAGGAGGAAATCGTTTCTGCAATCTTGTGAGAATATCATCCATCCTGAAAAAAAAAGAATGAAAAAAAAAAAAATTGAAAGAGAAATTGGAAGAGAAATTTATATACAATATCAGTTTTGTGGGTAGCTGATGGAACCGATTTAAATAATCACGGAGTACCGTTATCCGCCATTTAACCGGGGTTAAAAAAAATAAATTAAAAATTATATTTACATCTTGCAAGAGAAAAGAACTATTAAACAAAAGAAAAGAAAAACAATAAGAGATAGAATGATGGAGAGTAAGGAATATGCAAATCTGATATAATAGATGCTCTCCATCCTTTTGGGTTGCCTCCCAAGAAGCGCTTGGTTTATTGTCCTCAGCCTAACTTAGACCCATGCCATTATTATTCAACATACTTTGGCTCAAAAAGTGGAAACTCCTCCACATCTTGTATTGGAAAGTTCTCATAGTAAGGCTTCAATCTATGACCATTCACTTTGAATGCCTTATCTGTTTTTGGGCTTTGGATTTCAACTGCACCATGAGTAAATACATTAGTAATAACAAAAGGTCCAACCCAACGAGAACGTAACTTACCTGGATATAACTTAAGGCGTGAATGGAAGAGAAGAACTTTTTGTCCAACAACAAATTCTTTTCTTGATATCATCTTGTCATGGAATGCCTTAGTCTTTTCCTTGTAAATCCTAGAATTCTGATAGGCATCATTCCTTATCTCCTCTAATTCTTGTAGGTCAAGTTTTCTTTTCTTTCCTATCTCATCCATCTCCATGTTGCATTGTTTGATAGCCCAATATGATTTATGTTCCAATTCAACCGGAAGATGACAAGGCTTACCATAAACAAGTCGATAAGGAGACATACCAATGGGTGTCTTATATGCTGTCCTATAAGCCCAAAGTGCATCATCAAGTCGTGAACTCCAATCCTTCCTATTTGGATTAACTGTCTTTTCAAGGATGGACTTAACTTCTCGGTTTGACACTTCAGCTTGCCCACTAGTTTGAGGATGATATGAGGTGGAGACCTTGTGTGTGATGTTATACTTCCTCAAAAGTGCTTCCATAGTCCTATTGCAAAAGTGAGTACCTCTATCGCTGATTATGGCCTTTGGCGTTCCAAACCTAGCCAAGATGTTAGTCTTGACAAAATCTGAAACAACTTTAGAGTCATTAGTCCTAGTGGATTTTGCTTCCACCCACTTTGAAACATAATCAACGGCAAGTAAAATATAAAGATTACCAAAAGAAGGAGGAAAAGGTCCCATGAAATCCATGCCCCATACATCAAAAATTTCAACAATAAGTATTGGAGTTTGAGGCATTTGATTTCTAGCACCTAAGTTACCAGTTCTTTGGCAACGATCACATGACTTGCACAAGAGGTATGCATCTTTGAATATGGTAGGCCAATAAAATCCAGAATCAAGAACTTTCATGGCTGTTCTTTTGGATCCAAAGTGTCCTCCACATGCATAAGAGTGACAAAAGGTGAGAATAGATTGAAATTCAGTTTCGAGTACACACCTTCTTATAATCTGATAGGAGCAATGCTTCCAAAGGTAAGGATCATCCCATATGTAGTATTTGGCATCACTCTTGATCTTATTTCTTTGAGCTTGTGTCAACTCTTGTGGCAACTTCTTGGTAACTAAGTAATTAACAATATCAGCATACCAAGGAGTTGTTGTTCTTATAAAAAGAAGTTGCTCATCCGGAAAGTTCTCATTCAAGGGTAGTGCATCATCTTCATGAACTAAACGGCTAAGATGGTCCGCAACCAGGTTGTCACTACCTCTCTTATCTTTTATCTCCAAATCAAACTCTTGTAAGAGAAGTATCCATCTAATCAACCTTGGTTTGGCCTCCTTTTTAGTGAGTAAGTACTTAAGGGCTGCATGGTCAGAAAATACAATTACTTTAGTACCAATTAAATAAGATCGAAATTTTTCTAAAGCAAATACAACAGCCAAAAGTTCTTTTTCAGTAGTGGAATAGTTCAATTGAGCATCATTAAGAGTTCTTGAGGCATAATAAATGGCATGTGAGGCTTTCCCAACCCGTTGGCCCAAAACAGCTCCAATGGCATAGTCACTAGCATCACACATGATTTCAAAAGGTACATTCCAATCTGGTGGTTGGATGATAGGAGCTGATGTCAAGAGTCCCTTCAATGTTTCAAACGCCTCTTTGCATTTATCATCAAAGTGGAAAACCACATCTTTTTGTAGTAGCTTGCAAAGAGGTAATGTGATCTTTGAGAAGTCTTTGATAAATCTCCTATAGAAACCTGCATGTCCAAGAAAAGAACGAACCTCTCTCACATTTGTGGGAGGTGGTAAAGAATGCATAATATCTATTTTAGACTTATCAACCTCTATCCCTCTAGAAGAAATAACATGGCCCAAAACTATTCCTTGTTCTACCATAAAGTGACATTTTTCCCAATTCAAAACAAGGTTAGTTTCCATGCATCTTTCAAGTACAAGTGTAAGGTTCTCTAGACATCTATCAAAAGAATCACCATAGACACTAAAATCATCCATAAACACTTCTATGATATTCTCTACATAATCTGAAAATATGCTAACCATACACCTTTGGAATGTAGCTGGTGCATTACAAAGACCAAATGGCATACGCCGGTATGCAAAAGTACCAAATGGACATGTGAATGTTGTTTTCTCTTGGTCCTCCGGAGCAATGGCTATCTGATTATAACCTGAAAAACCATCAAGAAAACAATAATGAGAATGGCCAGCTAACCTTTCAAGCATTTGATCAATAAAAGGTAAAGGAAAGTGGTCTTTGCGAGTTGTGGAATTAAGTTTACGATAATCAATACAAACTCGCCATCCTGTTTGAATCCTAGTAGGAACAAGTTCATTCTCATTATTTGTTACCACCGTTACACCTGATTTCTTTGGAACCACTTGGACTGGGCTCACCCATTTGCTATCCGAGATAGGATAGATCACTCCAACATCTAGGAGCTTCAGTATCTCCTTTTTCACAACCTCCATCATAGGAGGGTTCAATCTTCTTTGTGCTTCTCTTGTTGGTTTAGACCCTTCCTCTAACAAAATCCGGTGCATGCACATGGATGGGCTTATTCCCTTGATATCGACAATTGTCCAACCAATTGCTGTTTTATGCTCTCTAAGCACCCGGATAAGTCGCTCTTCTTGCAAAGGTGTGAGCTCTTTGGCAATGATGACAGGTAGTGTGTCATTTTCCCCTAAGAACAAATATTTCAAGTGGTTCGGTAGTGGTTTCAACTCTAAAGTTGGTGCCTGCAAAATGGAAGGTAGAAGTTTCTCATTAGATAAAGGCAAATCAATAAATGAAACATCAAACCTTGCATCTTTAGGTTGCAGCGAGTGTAAAGATTCTAGTGCCCCTTCCACCTGGTCACTCAAGGCTAGTTTAGCATTCCCCATTCCGAGATGGTTGCTAATGACTATTTCTACACTATCTTCACCATCTAGCTCATAAGCTTGCTGCACTAGTGAGTCAATTATATCAATATTAAAAACAGAATGCACATCACTAGGATATCTCATGGCCTCAAAAATGTTAAAGCGAATTATTTCACCATCAAATTCCATAGTTAAAGTGCCATCATGTACATCTATTTTAGTTCTTGCTGTTTTCAAGAATGGTCTCCCTAATAGAATAGGTGTGGGATTAGAAGACATCTCATCTTCCATCTCAATAACATAAAAGTCAGCGGGAAAAACCAATTCATTAACCTGTACAAGAACGTCTTCTACAACTCCTCTTGGATAAGTGTTAGAACGGTCAGCAAGTTGTATTATAACACCGGTTTCCTCTAATGGTCCTAGATTCAATGAAGCATAAATTGAATATGGCATGACATTAATAGATGCCCCTAGATCTAGCATAGCATGCTCAAACCTGGTGTTGCCTATCTTACAAGGAATGGTAAACATACCTGGATCCTTGCATTTAGGTGGGAGTTTCTTTTGAAGAACAGCTGACACATTCTCCCCCACACTTACCTTTTCATTCCATTTCAACTTCCGTTTAGATGTGCACAACTCTTTTAGGAACTTGGCATATCTTGGCACTTGCTTGATAGCATCTAGTAAAGGAATGTTCACCTCTACTTTCCGGAAGGTTTCCAAAATTTCCTTCTCTTGCTCCTCCTTCTTGGACTTTGCTAACCTGCTAGGAAAAGGTGGAGGAGTTATATAAGAAGGAAAGGATGGTTTAGGAATTACCTTTTTTAGTGGCTCGTTGGGATGTGAAGAGGATGCCATGGTATTGTTCTCCCCTTGAGCACTATCATTTTGTGGTGTCTCTAGCTGTTTCCCACTTCTTAAATTTATAGCATTGGCATTCTCTCTTGGATTCACTATGGTTTGGGAAGGTAATTTCCCAGAATCCCTTGCTTGCATTTGACTCATGGTTGTTGCCAATTGCCCTATTTGAGTCTCCAAATTTCGAATACTTGTCTTTGTTTCCTGTTGAAATTGAATTGTATTAGTAGAAAGAGCTTTAACAAGATCTTCAAGAGAAGTACCTGAATTTTGGGTGGGTGGTAGTTGTTGTCGGGTTTGGTATGGTTGTTGCACTCTTTGCTGAAAACCCGGTGGCCTGTGGTCAAATGGTGGAGGAATAGTTTGTGATTGGTTCCCTCCATAATTGAAGTTTGGATGATCCCTCCATCCTGGATTGTATGTGTTTGAGTAGGGATCATATTTCCTTGATTGGTTCTGAAATCCACCCATGGCATTCACATGTTCATTGGTATCCTCTTGAAGTGTTGGACACATATCAGTTTGGTGCCCTATGTTTGAACATATGCCACAAGCCTTTATTTGTTGTATTTTACCTACAGCCAATTGTTGAACAAGAGAAGTCAGTTTATCAAATTTTTGTTCAAGGGATGATATACTTACCTCATTAACTCTCTTGGATTGTGGTGGTGGATCTTGTCTCATTGAGAACTGTTGAGAATTGGCTGCCATGTTGGAGATTAATGTTCTAGCAGCCCTGGGAGTCTTATCAACTAGAGCTCCCCCACTAGCGGCATCTATCATACTTCTCTCCATGGGCATGAGACCTTCATAGAAGTATTGGATGAGAAGTTGTTCACTTATCTGATGGTGTGGACATGATGCACAAAGTTTCTTGAACCTCTCCCAATATTCATATAAGGACTCTCCGTTGTATTGCCGAATCCCACATATCTCTTTCCTAATGTTGGCAGCCTTAGATGCTGGGAAATACCTTTCCAAGAATGCTTTCTTCAAATCATTCCATGTAGTGATGGTCCCGGATGGTAGATAGTAGAGCCATTCCTTTGCTGAATCAGCTAGAGAGAATGGGAAGGCTCTCAACTTAACTTGCTCTTCCGTGACCCCTGTTGGTCTCATGCTTGAGCAAACTACATGGAATTCCTTGAGGTGCTTATTTGGATCCTCTCCTGCAAAACCATGAAAAGTTGGGAGAAGGTGAATCAAACCAGATTTTAATTCAAAAGCTACCTCAAGATTAGCATATTCAATGCATAATGGTTGTTGACCCAAGTCCGGAGCGGCTAGCTCCTTGAGAGTTCGGTTGTCAGCTGCTGCCATCTCTCCTTGCTTCTCTTGGATGTTTTGGATCAACTCCTCGATTGGTTGTTGGTGAGAAGTTATAAATTCCCGAATTTTTCTAAGTCGTAAGTCTTTTTCGGGAGCTTGGAACATTCACTAATAAAAAAAATAAGAAAGTAAATAATTAGAACAGAAAATAAGAATAAACCAATAAACTAATAAACTAAAGAAAGCAATCCCCGGCAACGGCGCCAAAAACTTGATGCACCCAAAAGAGTGTATCTTATTTAACCTTGCACTAAAAAGATCAATTGTAAGTATAGTAGTTAGCAAGGGTCGAGTCCTCAGGGATTGGGTTTTAGTTTATAAGTTAATAGTTTATAACTTACGTTCAAAGAAAACAAGAAAAGAAAAGGGGTTTTTGAAGCCAGATTTAAACTAAAGTAAATAATAAGAATAAGATGCAAGGCGGTATAACCAGCCAATAAAGATATATATACTAAATTAGGCGGTATAACCAGCCAATAAAAATATATATACTAAATTAGGCGGTATAACCAGCCAATAAAAATAAAACAAAGTTAATATACAAATTAGGCGGTATAACCAGCCAATAAAAATAAATATAAAAAATAAGCAAACTAAAAGTAAGAAAACAAGTAAGTAAGAAGAATCAAATATGAAAAATATGGTTAAGGTTTCATTCTCCACCACTAGACATCATTAAGAATCAATTTCAGATCTATCAATATCAACCAACTATCAAAGTTAACAACCGTAGATAACAACAAGCTCTGTTACCCCAATCTTTCCTTAGTTTGTCGTTAAATAGAACAAGCTCTCTATTTAATCTCTAACCATTAAACAACCTAGAATAAGCTCTCTAAATTCAATTTAATGGCAGCTTTATGATGAGAAAGATAGGTTGATCTAAGCAACAAACACATAAGCTCGGATTGTTCAACTTAGGTTATGTTCCACTTTGCAATTATTGAAAACTTGACCATAATCATTAATCACAAATTGCCACTTATGAATAGGAAATCAAGACAATTACACGGATCAAGACTCCTAAACTAGCAATAGATAATTATCAAGATCTATCTAGTTGTACACCTAAATAAATCAAGACAACATCATGAACAATTCTTGTAGAAGAACATAAGCAACTTTGATAGAGAATTAATGATAGATAGAATCTGAAAATCAATTATAAAACATGTCTAGGGCTTTGAAATCACCCTTAACCAAATAGAAGTTTAGCCTAGAATAGGCATTATAAACATAAAATTAAATAGAATCTAAGAAGAAAATAAAAGAAAGAAAGAAGAAGAAGAAGAATATTAATTATCCAACCTCTTGCTCTTTCTAAAGAAAAAGAAAACTAGAGAAAAGAAAGAAGAAGAAAACTTAGAGAATTTTGTTAAAATGGCTAATATCCTACCAATCTCCAATATGATCCCTTACAATCATCCAAGGCCCTCTATTTATACACATTTTGGAGGGCTAAATGACAAGAGACAAGCTTTACAAATTTCAAAGGTAGGTATATGACGATTTTGATCAGCCAACTTGATGGTCGATTTCGTCAATCTTGGAGGCCTGATCTGATCACATGGTCTTCTAGAAAAAGGTTCCCCTATCAGTTACGGAACCATAGCCGTTGGAATCAGCTCATTTGCTGATGTGGTTAAGCAGATATGGGCAAAAGACGAAAACATGTCAGCACAGATGTCATTACACATCAGCCACCTTGATGGTCGATTTATTCAATATTGGAGGCCTGATCTGATCACATGGTCTTCTAGACAAAGGTTCCCCTATCAGTTACGGAACCATAGCCGTTGGAATCAGCTCATTTGCTGATGTGGATAAGAAGATACGGGCATAATACGAAAACATGTCAGCACAGATGTCATTGCACATCAGCCAACTTGATGGTCGATTTCGCTAGGGAAAACGACTCCGTTTTAAGAAGTGTAAAACATGAAAAAGATAGATATGCCTCTTAGCTTTGCATGGCTACAAATTTCAGCCTTATTTCTTCAGTGAAACTCGAGATATAGCTGATATGGCAAAAGGTGTCGGAACTGAAACTGAACTGGATTTGCCCTTAATTCTAGTAATCTGAAATCACTCAAAGAAACTTGTGAAAAACACCAAAATACATAAAAATATAAAAGATCATAAACACAATTAGACTAAACAATAATAACTCGTATTTGACACAAAACATTAATAAAACATAACTAAAAACTATATAATTATACGAGTTATCACTTATCAAAACTCTTTACAAGTACATAGTCACCTAGGCCGGATATTCATGTTGGGCCTTTTCTTCATTCTAAACAACTTTGTAACATCTTTTTCTTTTTCCACAAATTCAAGAGATGATTCATATTTTTTTTTTTTTTTACATAGGAATGTATTTGCCAGTATCCCATTTCTTTTTCTCTTGACTTTTCTTTTCTTTTCCCCCCACACTTATTTCTTGTTTCTAACCCAAATTTTTAACTAAAAATATCCCTTGTTTTTTTTGCAATATGTCTCAAAATATATAATCCATCTTTAGAACAAGGGTAAGGATATAAGTATATTTAGGCTAGGTGTAAGTTGTGGTTACCAATAAAACATCATATTTAATGTAGGCTCAAATTGGCTCACTAGTGGGGATGTTCTCTTAGAACATTAATAATGGATGGCTGTTTGGCTCTGGTTATAATCCTAATGCCTCTATCATATTCATGTTGTCACATGCATCAATATAGTCTCAACAAGGTCTAAAGCAAGTTCTAGAGAATCATGTAATCATAAGAGCACTCAAGAAAGAAATTAGATTGATTTATATAATGCATCAATCATTATAGGCTCAAAAACTCACAAGGATGATTATACAAGTCAGATTAAGTCTAAACATGCTTCTTTCTCAATCAACATATCATATTAACATTGGCTCATAAAAAGGTTGACATCAAGCTCAATTCTCATGAAAATCTTCTCACTAATAAATCTGTTTTAGACTTATGCAATTCATATCTCATCATTGTATTAAAAAGGAACTAAAACACACTAAAAAAAAATAATAATAATAATAAAGACTCATAAAAAAAAAATAGTAGACAAAAATAAACGAAATCCTAAATCATTCCCCCCACACTTAATTCTTACATTGTCCTCAATGTAAGTCTATTAACCCAAATGAAAGAATCATGTGTAAGAGAAAAGAACTAATAACATAAGAATAGGAACAACTAAGACTCAAAACAAAACAAAATCATGCAACCTAAATAATCCTAAAATACTAAACAAAAATTAACAAGTAAACATAAGAAAAAGATAAAGAAAAAGAGAGCAAATCTGAGGATGGCAGTTTGGCAATGCTTTCACTAATTAGGCTGCCTCCCCCAATTAGCACTTGATTGATTGTTTTCAGCCTAGCCAATTCCCCTTCTTGGCTTTTTAGGCTTGTTAGGCTCATACATGAAACTTCCCAAATTTGAGCGTTTGATAGGAAGCTTTCTTTGCACAAAACTGGATGCATTCTCCATTACAAGTATTATTCCATCATCCTTTGTGGTGCATATCTCATCGAGGAATGGAGCATATGTTGGTACTTGTTGAATGGCATCCAAAAACAAACTGTTTAAGGTTTCCAGCATGTTTTGTTCATGTTCCTCCTCCTTGAACTTTGCGAATCTACTACGGAAAGGTGGAGAAGAAACATTAGTAAAAATTGGAATCTTAAACGTTACCTCAGGTGCTGAAATACTATTATTTGGATTTGTGGCTTCATTATCCTCAAGAATAGAATCCATCTCTAATTTTGTCTCATCCTCATCTTGTTCCTCATTCTTCAAGGTCACAATAGTAGCATTCTCCTTTGGGTTAATCATCGTTTGGGCTGGGAGTTCTTCAGATCTTTGTGCTACCCATCCCACCATACTACTAGTCAATTGGATCATTTGTTTTTCCAAACTCTGGATGCTTGCCCTTGTTTCCTGTTGAAATTGCAAAGTATCAGTAACAAGAGAATAGACAAGATCTTCTAAAGAAGTACCTGAGTTTTGAGTCATATGTGGTGGTTGAAAAAGATCTGGTTCTTGGGACCATGATTGATTGAAGCTAGATGGATGAGTGTAATTGGCATAAGGATCTACTTCTTGGTAATCTTTCGAGTAGCCATAATTAGTATGATCCCACCATCCCTCATGGTAAGTGTTTGAGTAATGATCATACTGTTGGTCTTGGAACACTTGATGGCCTTGACATCCTCCCATGGCCAATTGTTGAACTGGGGAGGTGAGATTGGCTTGTTGATTCTCCATGTTCATGTATGCCACCAACTCTTCAAGTGTTAGATTGCTCAATTCCATTATTTTTTTTTTTTAATTTTGAAAAGAAAAACTTGTATGTACCCAAAAGAGTGTATCTTATTTAACCTTGCACTAAAAAGATAAATTGTAAGTATAGTAGTTAGCAAGGGTCGAGTCCTCAGGGATTGGGTTTTAGTTTATAAGTTAATAGTTTAAAACTTAAATTCAAGAACAATAAAAGAAAAGGGGTTTTTTGAAGCCAGATTTAAACTAAAGTAAATAATAAGAAGAAGATGCAAGGCGGTATAACCAGCCAATAAAAATATATATACTAAATTAGGCGGTATAACCAGCCAATAAAAATATATATACTAAATTAGGCGGTATAACCAGCCAATAAAAGTAAAACAAAGTTAATATACAAATTAGGCGGTATAACCAGCCAATAAAAATAAATATACTTTTTAAAAATAAGCAAACTAGAAAAGTAAGAAAACAAGTAAGTAAGAAGAATCAAATATGAAAAATATGGTTAAGGTTTCATTCTCCACCACTAGACATCATTAAGAATCAATTTCAGATCTATCAATATCAACCAACTATCAAAGTTAACAACCGTAGATAACAACAAGCTCTGTTATCCCAATCTTTCCTTAGTTTGTCGTTAAATAGAACAAGCTCTCTATTTAATCTCTAACCATCAAACAACCTAGAATAAGCTCTCTAGATTCAATTTAATGGCAGCTTTATGATGAGAAAGATAGGTTGATCTAAGCAACAAACACATAAGCTCGGATTGTTCAACTTAGGTTATGTTCCACTTTGCAATTATTGAAAACTTGACCATAATCATTAATCACAAATTGCCACTTATGAATAGGAAATCAAGACAATTACACGGATCAAGACTCCTAAACTAGCAATAGATAATTATCAAGATCTATCTAGTTGTACACCTAAACAAATCAAGACAACATCATGAACAATTCTTGTAGAAGAACATAAGCAACTTTGATAGAAAATTAATGATAGATAGAATCTGAAAATCAATTATAAAACATGTCTAGGGCTTTGAAATCACCCTTAACCAAATAGAAGTTTAGCCTAGCATAGGCATTGTAAACATAAACATAAAATTAAAGAAAATCTAAGAAGAAAATAAAAGAAAGAAAGAAGAAGAGGAAGAATATTAATTATCCAACCTCTTGCTCTCTCTAAAGGAAAAGAAAACTAGAGAAAAGAAAGAAAACTAGAGAAAAGAAAGAAGAAGAAAACTTAGAGAATTTTATTAAAATGGCTAATATCCTACCTATGTACAATATGATCCCTTACAATCATCCAAGGCCCTCTATTTATACACATTTTGGAGGGCTAAATGACAAGAGACAAGCTTTACAAATTTCAAAGGTAGGTATATGACGATTTTGATCAGCCAACTTGATGGTCGATTTTGTCAATATTGGAGGCCTGATCTGATCACATGGTCTTCTAGAAAAAGGTTCCCCTATCAGTTATGGAACCATAGCCGTTGGAATCAGCTCATTTTCTGATGTGGTTAAGCAGATATGGGCAAAATACGAAAACATGTCAGCACAGACGTCATTACACATCAGCCACATTGATGGTCGATTTCTTCAATATTGGAGGCCTGATCTGATCACATGGTCTTCTAACAAAGGTTCCCCTATCAGTTACGGAACCATAGCCGTTGGAATCAACTCATTTGCTGATGTGGATAAGAAGATATGGGCATAATACGAAAACATGTCAGCACAGACGTCATTGCACATCAGCCAACTTGATGGTCGATTTCGCTAGGGAAAACGACTCCGTTTTAAGAAGTGTAAAACATGAAAAAGATAGATATGCCTCTTAGCTTTGCATGGCTACAAATTTCAGCCTTATTGCTTCAGTGAAACTCGAGATATAGCTGATATGGCAAAAGGTGTCGGAACTGAAACTGAACTGGATTTGCCCTTAATTCTAGTAATCTGAAATCACTCAAAGAAACTTGTGAAAAACACCAAAATACATAAAAATATAAAAGATCATAAACACAATTAGACTAAACAATAATAACTCGTATTTGACACAAAACATTAATAAAACATAACTAAAAACTATATAATTATACGAGTTATCAAGCAATCCCCGGCAACGGCGCCAAAAATTTGATGCACCCAAAGAGTGTATCTTATTTAACCTTGCACTAAAAAGATCAATTGTAAGTATAGTAGTTAGCAAGGGTCGAGTCCTCAGGGATTGGGTTTTAGTTTATAAGTTAATAGTTTAAAACTTAAATTCAAAGAAAACAAAAGAAAAGGGGGTTTTGAAATATTTTTAAAAATAAGCAAACAAGAAAAGTAAGAAAACAAGTAAGTAAGAAGAATCAAATATGAAAAATATGGTTAAGGTTTCATTCTCCACCACTAGACATCATTAAGAATCAATTTCATATCTATCAACATTAACCAACTATCAAAGTTAACAACCGTAGATAACAACAAGCTCTGTTATCCCAATCTTTCCTTAGTTTGTCGTTAAATAGAACAAGCTCTCTATTTAATCTCTAACCATCAAACAACCTAGAATAAGCTCTCTAAATTCAATTTAATGGCAGCTTTATGATGAGAAAGATAGGTTGATCTAAGCAACAAACACATAAGCTCGGATTGTTCAACTTAGGTTATGTTCCACTTTGCAATTATTGAAAACTTGACCATAATCATTAATCACAAATTGCCACTTATGAATAGGAAATCAAGACAATTACACGGATCAAGATTCCTAAACTAGCAATAGATAATTATCAAGATCTATCTAGTTGTACACCTAAACAAATCAAGACAACATCATGAACAATTCTTGTAGAAGAACATAAGCAACTTTGATAGAAAATTAATGATAGATAAGATCTGAAAATCAATTATAAAACATGTCTAGGGCTTTGAAATCACCCTTAACCAAATAGAAGTTTAGCCTAGCATAGGCATTGTAAACATAAACATAAAATTAAAGAGAATCTAAGAAGAAAATAAAAGAAAGAAAGAAGAAGAAGAAGAATAATAATTATCGAGTGATAACTCGTATAATTATATAGTTTTTAGTTATGTTTTATTATTGTTTTGTGTCAAATACGAGTTATTATTGTTTAGTCTAATTGTGTTTATGATCTTTTATATTTTTATGTAATTTGGTGTTTTTCACAAGTTTCTTTGAGTGATTTCAGATTACTAGAATTAAGGGCAAATCCAGTTCAGTTCCAGTTCCGACACCTTTTTCCATATCAGCTATATCTGGAGTTTCACTGAAGCAATAAGGCTGAAATTTGTATTCGTCAAAGCTAAGAGGCATATCTATCTTTTTCATGTTTTACACTTCTTGAAACGGAGTCGTTTTCTCTAGAGAAATCGACCATCAAGTTGGCTGATGTGCAATGACGTCTGTGCTGACCTGTTTTCGTATTTTGCCCATATCTGCTTCTCCACATCATCAAATGAGCTGATTCCAATGGCTATGGATCCGTAACTGATACGGGAACATTTGTCTAGAAGACCATATGATCAGATCAGGCCTCTAATATTGACGAAATCGACCATCAAGTTGGCTGATGTGCAATGACGTCTGTGCTGACCTGTTTTCGTATTTTGCCCATATCTGCTTATCCACATCAGCAAATGAGCTGATTCCAACGGCTATGGATCCGTAACTGATAGGGGAACCTTTTTCTAGAAGACCATGTGATCAGATAAGGCTTGCAAAATTGACAAAATCGACCATCCAGTTGGCTGATCAAAATCGTCATGTATGACGAAAATTGTTAGAAAATGCACCCACCTATTATACCTACCTTTGAAATTTGTAAAGCTTGTCTCTTGTCATTTAGCCCTCCAAAATGTGTATAAATAGAGGGCCTTGGATGATTGTAAGGGATCATATTGTACATAGGTAGGATATTAGCCATTTTAATAAAATTCTCTAAGTTTTCTTCTTCTTTCTTTTCTCTAGTTTTCTTTTTCTTTAGAGAGAGCAAGAGGTTGGATAATTAATATTCTTCCTCTTCTTCTTTCTTTCTTTTATTTTCTTCTTATATTTTCTTTAATTTTATGTTTATGTTTACAATGCCTATGCTAGGCTAAACTTCTATTTGGTTAAGGGTGATTTCAAAGCCCTAGACATGTTTTGTGATTGATTTTCAGATTCTATCTATCATTAATTTTCTATCAAAGTTGCTTATGTTCTTCTACAAGAATTGTTCATGATGTTGTCTTGATTTATTTAGGTGTACAACTAGATAGATCTTGATAATTATCTATTGCTAGTCTAGGAGTCTTGATCCGTGTAATTGTCTTGATTTCCTATTCATAAGTGGCAATTTGTGATTAATGATTATGGTCAAGTTTTCAATAATTGCAAAGTGGAACATAACCTAAGTTGAACAATCCGAGCTTATGTGTTTGTTGCTTAGATCAACCTATCTTTCTCATCATAAAGCTGCCATTAAATTGAATCTAGAGAGCTTATTCTAGGTTGTTTGATGGTTAGAGATTAAATAGAGAGCCTGTTCTATTTAACGACAAACTAAGGAAAGATTGGGATAACAGAGCTTGTTGTTATCTACGGTTGTTAACTTTGATAGTTGGTTGATATTGATAGATCTGAAATTGATTCTTAATGATGTCTAGTGGTGGAGAATGAAACCTTAACCATATTTTTCATATTTGATTCTTCTTACTTACTTGTTTTCTTACTTTTAGTTTGCTTATTTTTTATATTTATTTTTATTGGCTGGTTATACCGCCTAATTTGTATATTAACTTTGTTTTATTTTTATTGGCTGGTTATACCGCCTAATTTAGTATATATATTTTTATTGGCTGGTTATACCGCCTAATTTAGTATATATATCTTTATTGGCTGGTTATACCGCCTTGCATCTTATTCTTATTATTTACTTTAGTTTAAATCTGGCTTCAAAAACCCCTTTTCTTTTCTTGTTTTCTTTGAACGTAAGTTATAAACTATTAACTTATAAACTAAAACCCAATCCCTGAGGACTCGACCCTTGCTAACTACTATACTTACAATTGATCTTTTTAGTGCAAGGTTAAATAAGATACACTCTTTTGGGTGCATCAAATTTTTGGCGCCGTTGCCGGGGATTGTTTTCTTTAGTTTATTTGTTACTTGGTTTATTCTTATTTTCAGTTCTAATTAGTTTTATTTTCTTGTACATACAAGTTTTTCTTTTCAAATTTAAAAAAAAAAAAAAAAAAAAACACAATGGAATTCAGCAATCTAACACTTGAAGAGTTGGTGGCATACATGAACATGGAGAATCAACAAGCCAATCTCACCTCCCCAGTTCAACAATTGGCCATGGGAGGATGTCAAGTCCATCAAGTGTTCCAAGACCAACAGTATGATCATTACTCAAACACTTACCATGAGGGATGGTGGGATCATACTAATTATGGCTACTCGAAAAATTACCAAGAAGTAGATCCTTATGCCAATTACACTCATCCATCTAGCTTCAATCAATCATGGTCCCAAGAACCAGATCTTTTTCAACCACCACATATGACTCAAAACTCAGGTACTTCTTTAGAAGATCTTGTCTATTCTCTTGTTACTGATACATTGCAATTTCAACAGGAAACAAGGGCAAGCATCCAGAGTTTGGAAAAGCAAATGATCCAATTGACTAGTAGTATGGTGGGATGGGTAGCACAAAGATCTGAAGAACTCCCTGCCCAAACAATGATTAACCCAAAGGAGAATACTACTATTGTGACCTTGAGGAATGAGGAACAAGATGAGGATGAGACAAAATTAGAGATGAATTCTATTCTTGAGGATAATGAAGCCAATGATCCAAATAAGAGTATTTCGGCACCTGAGGTAACGTTTGAGATTCCAATTTTTACTAATGTTTCTTCTCCACCTTTTCCTAGTAGATTCGCAAAGTTCAAGGAGGATGAACATGAACAAGACACGCTGGAAACCTTAAACAGTTTGTTTGTGGATGTCATTCAACAAGTACCAAAAGATGCACCATTCCTCGATGAGATATGCACCACCAAGGATGATGGAATAATACTTGTAATGGAGAATGCATCCACAGTTGTGCAAAGAAAGCTTCCTCTCAAACGCATAAATTTGGGAAATTTCATGTATGAGCTTGACAAGCCTAAAAAGCCAAGAAAGGGTGTTGGTTAGATTCAAAACACTAACTCAAGTGTTAATTGGGAAGGCAGCCCAATTAAAGATGAAATTACCAACCTTCCATATTCAGATTTGCTTTCTCTTTCTTTTCCTTTTTCTTTTATTATTTTTATTGTTTTTATTTTATTTCTTATGTTTCTTTGTTAATTGTGTTTACTGCTTTTAAGTTCATTTAGGCTGCATAAGTTTCTTTTGTTTAATAGTTCTTTTCTCTTACATATAATTCTTGCATTGGGGGATAATAGCATTACATTAATGACAATGTAAGAGTTATGTGTGGGGGGAAGAATTTAGGATTTTATTTAGAGTGTTTTGTTTTTGAGTCTTTTTATGTTGTTTTTCTTTCTGATCCTTGTTTTGAAAATAACTAGATGTAAATATAATTTTTTTTTAACCCCGGTTAAATGGCGGATAACCGTACTCCGTGATTATTTAAATCGGTTCCATCAGCTACCCACAAAACTGATATTGTATATAAATTTCTCTTCCAATTTCTCTTTCATTGTTTTTCATTTTTTTTTTCAGGATGGATGATATTCTCAAAAGATTGCAGAAACGATTTCCTCCTTTTCCTCGAAATATTTTACTGAAGCTTTACCAAGTTCGATTTGAAAGATTAAGAATGCTTCTGCACAAAGGGATTCCTGATGACATACGTTGGATAATTGAAGCCAAGGTACGTGAAGATGAATATCTTCTTGTTTTGCATTTACCAGGTACAGGTAGAAGCACTTTTGCAAAGAAGCGACGAGCAAAGCGCATGAGTTCAAATTGCCACAAATGTGCACGATGGACGTGTAACGGTAAATGTCGTTCTATTGGGATTCCGTCTTCTAATCGAGATGATAAAATTGAATTCATTAAGGATGGACTGAGTAAGGAGAATTTGGGTAATATCCAACTTTCTCTTGAGACGCATCCTAGTGGAGACGTACAAAGAGAAATTCTTGATTTATGGCCGCAATTCCAAAGGGAATGGCAACATCTTGGGAATCTGATGTTAAAAGACCCTGTTTGCCAGCTTGTAAGAAAACTGGATGGGAAGCATATCCTCGACTCATAGAAGGCGTTTAAGCCGTTTCTGGACGTAAAACCAGAGGAAGATGTGAGCCACAATCACAACTACAATAAATGACTTCTCAGCTTTTGGTTTGATTTGCAATAACTTCATTTTGGTTTAATTTACGTGTTGTTCGATTTGTGTAATTATTCTCTTTTTTTTTATTTGTCTTTTACGGTTGATTTTTCTTCTCTTTTTGATTTTCTTCCTGAAATCACGCAAAAATCTTTTGTTAGGTTAACATTTTGTTCTGACAGGTCAAATACACTTTCGGCGATATTATTACTCTTGACCTTTACGGTTTATTTTTCTTCTCTTTTTGATTTTCTTCCTGAAATCACGCAAAAATCTTTTGTTAGGTTAACATTTTCTTCTGACAGGTCAGATACACTTTCGGCGACATTATTACTCTTGTCTGATTCACTACTCAGTCCTCTATATATTACACCATGTACTCATTCTCTTTCAGGCACTCGAAAAAAAAAATGGAAAGTACTTCATCCCAGCGCATTAAAAAAATTTGTGTCTTTGGAGGTGCTTATCCAGGGAAAAATAACATATTCGCTGATGAAGCCATAAGAGTTGGAGTAATACTTGCCCAACAAAAGATCCACTTGATTTATGGAGGCGGTAGTACGGGTTTAATGGGAGCAGTCGCTACAGCAGCACACGCCGGAGGAAGTCCAGTTCTAGGAATCGTGCCAAAACTATTCACAGATTTTTGTGGACCTACCTTGGGTAAGGAAATACAAGTCTGGAGTATCCCTGAACGGATAACAATCATGTACCATTCTGCCGATGCATTCATTGCTTTACCAGGAGGTCTGGGTACATTGGAAGAAATAGCTTGCGTGGCTTCTTGGTCATCTTTGGTCACAAATAAGAAACCCATTGGTTTGCTTAATATTAATGGTTATTTTAGTAATTTGCTTTCATATTTAGATAATGCTGTGGATAATGGATTCATGTTTTCAGAGGCAAGGAGAACCATAATTTCTGCTACAACCATTGAAGATTTACTTAAAAAGCTCCAAGCTTATGAGTATTTATCTGCTACGGTTGTTTCGCAAACGCTCGGAAAAAGAAAAAGAGATATGGACGAGCAAGGAGTGGATTGCACTTTGTCTTTGTGACATTATCTAACATTTTGTTTGTTGTGTCTCAGTTATAATAAGTGGTTAGCAACCTCTACAGGTAATATCTCCTAAATTTTACCTTCTTAAAAAAAAAAAAAAAAAGTTTGTTGTGTTTTAAGCAATTTAGAAGTATTCATTCTGAACAAGGTCTGAGTAAGGGAGACTTGAGACATACCTTGTCAGTTTGATTTTAATCTTTTTACGTTTACTTGTTAATTTTTGTTTAGTATTTTAGGATTATTTAGGTTGCATGAGTTTGTTTTGTTTTGAGTCTAGTTATTCCTATTCTTATGTTATTCGTTCTTTTCTCTTACACATGATTCTTTCATTTGGGTTAATAGACTTACATTGAGGACAATGTAAGAATTAAGTGTGGGGGGAATGATTTAGGATTTCTTTTATTTTTGTCTACTATTTTTTTTATGAGTCTTTATTATTATTTTTAGTGTGTTTTAGTTCCTTTTCAATACTACGATGAGATATGAATTGCATAAGTCTAAAACAGATTTATTAGTGAGAAGATTTTCATGAGAATTGAACTTAATATCAATCGTTTTATGAGCCAATGTTAATATGATATGTTGATTGAGAAAGAAGCATGTTTAGACTTAATCTGACTTGTATAATCATCCTTGTGAGTTTTTGAGCCTATAATGATTGATGCATTATACAAATCAATCTAATTTCTTTCTTGAGTGCTCTTATGATTACATGATTCTCTAGAACTTGCTTTAAACCGTTTGAGACTATATTGATACATGTGACAACATGAATATGATAGAGGCATTAGGATTATAACCAGAGCCAAATAGCCATCCCTTATTGATGTTCCAAGAGAACATCCCTCTAGTGAACCAATTTGAGCCTACATTGAATAAGCTATTTATTTGGTAACCACATCTTACACCTAGCCTAAACACATTTATATCTTTACCCTTGTTCTAAAGATGGACTAGAATGTTTGAGACATATTGCAAAAACAAGGGATATTTTTTGAAAATTTGGGTTAGAACAAAAGATAAGTGTGGGGGAGGAGAAAGGCAAAAGTCAAGAGAAAAATAGAGGGAATATTGCCAAATACATTCCCATGTGAAAAAAAAAAAAAATTTTTTTTGAATAATCTCTTGAACTTCTAGTTAAAGAAAAGAAAAAGATGTTCGAAAGTTGGTTAGAATGAAGTAAAGGCTCAACATGAAATATTCAGCCTATGTGATTATGTACTTCTAAAGAATATTGAGAAAGTTTTATTTGCAAAATCTTATTTTGTCTCTAAATTCTATGAAGTCTTTGGAATGTTTGTGATATCTTTTCCTTTTTATTCTTTAACCACATTATTACCTCTTGGCCCCATTACAACCTTGATTAAAGACCTCTTGATTTATGAAGTTGCATGATCTTTTAGTGGAGAATAGGTAGACAAGCAAGCATATGGTAGAACTATTTTCATGAGATTGATTGAGTGTAAACACTTTACCACTACTTTAAAGAGTGAAAATCATGAGAGTATCCCATGTGAGAAGTTGAGATTAAGTTTGAATGTGCACTATTTTGATTGAAATATGTTATGTTAATATTGGCTTAACTCAAACAATTTACATTCAAGCATGATTTTTTGTGAAATTCTTTAAGCTATTGATTAGTTTATAAGACTTGTTCAAAGATTGTCTCTAATTTATATTGAAAGGAATAGGAGTAAATATTTTTAGTATATGTAGTTTATTTATATTTTAGTTTTTCAATGTTTGTGGGTATCGTTCTAGTAAACCCTCACGAGACTAAACTCGTCCACTAGGGACACCTAGGGGTTTAAAGGCTTGTGTCACATGCTAAGTGCCACCGTGATTTCCTACGAAAATGGATTAGATTAGATTTTCTTATTTTATTTTTATTGAGTCGTTGCTAGGGACTAGCAACAATCTAAGTGTGGGGGTGTGATAACTCGTATAATTATATAGTTTTTAGTTATGTTTTATTATTGTTTTGTGTCAAATACGAGTTATTATTGTTTAGTCTAATTGTGTTTATGATCTTTTATATTTTTATGTAATTTGGTGTTTTTCACAAGTTTCTTTGAGTGATTTCAGATTACTAGAATTAAGGGCAAATCCAGTTCAGTTCCAGTTCCGACACCTTTTTCCATATCAGCTATATCTGGAGTTTCACTGAAGCAATAAGGCTGAAATTTGTATTCGTGCAAAGCTAAGAGGCATATCTATCTTTTTCATGTTTTACACTTCTTGAAACGGAGTCGTTTTCCCTAGAGAAATCGACCATCAAGTTGGCTGATGTGCAATGACGTCTGTGCTGACCTGTTTTCGTATTTTGCCCATATCTGCTTCTCCACATCATCAAATGAGCTGATTCCAATGGCTATGGATCCGTAACTGATACGGGAACATTTGTCTAGAAGACCATATGATCAGATCAGGCCTCTAATATTGACGAAATCGACCATCAAGTTGGCTGATGTGCAATGACGTCTGTGCTGACCTGTTTTCGTATTTTGCCCATATCTGCTTATCCACATCAGCAAATGAGCTGATTCCAACGGCTATGGATCCGTAACTGATAGGGGAACCTTTTTCTAGAAGACCATGTGATCAGATAAGGCTTGCAAAATTGACAAAATCGACCATCAAGTTGGCTGATCAAAATCGTCATGTATGACGAAAATTGTTAGAAAATGCACCCACCTATTATACCTACCTTTGAAATTTGTAAAGCTTGTCTCTTGTCATTTAGCCCTCCAAAATGTGTATAAATAGAGGGCCTTGGATGATTGTAAGGGATCATATTGTACATAGGTAGGATATTAGCCATTTTAATAAAATTCTCTAAGTTTTCTTCTTCTTTCTTTTCTCTAGTTTTCTTTTTCTTTAGAGAGAGCAAGAGGTTGGATAATTAATATTCTTCCTCTTCTTCTTTCTTTCTTTTATTTTCTTCTTAGATTTTCTTTAATTTTATGTTTATGTTTACAATGCCTATGCTAGGCTAAACTTCTATTTGGTTAAGGGTGATTTCAAAGCCCTAGACATGTTTTGTGATTGATTTTCAGATTCTATCTATCATTAATTTTCTATCAAAGTTGCTTATGTTCTTCTACAAGAATTGTTCATGATGTTGTCTTGATTTATTTAGGTGTACAACTAGATAGATCTTGATAATTATCTATTGCTAGTCTAGGAGTCTTGATCCGTGTAATTGTCTTGATTTCCTATTCATAAGTGGCAATTTGTGATTAATGATTATGGTCAAGTTTTCAATAATTGCAAAGTGGAACATAACCTAAGTTGAACAATCCGAGCTTATGTGTTTTTTGCTTAGATCAACCTATCTTTCTCATCATAAAGCTGCCATTAAATTGAATCTAGAGAGCTTATTCTAGGTTGTTTGATGGTTAGAGATTAAATAGAGAGCCTGTTCTATTTAACGACAAACTAAGGAAAGATTGGGATAACAGAGCTTGTTGTTATCTACGGTTGTTAACTTTGATAGTTGGTTGATATTGATAGATCTGAAATTGATTCTTAATGATGTCTAGTGGTGGAGAATGAAACCTTAACCATATTTTTCATATTTGATTCTTCTTACTTACTTGTTTTCTTACTTTTCTAGTTTGCTTATTTTTAAAAAGTATATTTATTTTTATTGGCTGGTTATACCGCCTAATTTGTATATTAACTTTGTTTTACTTTTATTGGCTGGTTATACCGCCTAATTTAGTATATATATTTTTATTGGCTGGTTATACCGCCTAATTTAGTATATATATCTTTATTGGCTGGTTATACCGCCTTGCATCTTATTCTTATTATTTACTTTAGTTTAAATCTGGCTTCAAAAACCCCTTTTCTTTTCTTGTTTTCTTTGAACGTAAGTTATAAACTATTAACTTATAAACTAAAACCCAATCCCTGAGGACTCGACCCTTGCTAACTACTATACTTACAATTGATCTTTTTAGTGCAAGGTTAAATAAGATACACTCTTTTGGGTGCATCATCGAGCCTCTTGCTCTCTCTAAAGAAAAAGAAAACTAGAGAAAAGAAAGAAGAAGAAAACTTAGAGAATTTTATTACAATGGCTAATATCCTACCAATGTACAATGTCCCTTACAATCATCCAAGGCCCTCTATTTATACACATTTTGGAGAGCTAAATGACAAGAGACAAGCTTTATAAATTTCAAAGGTAGGTATAATAGGTGGGTGCATTTTTCTAACAATTTTCGTCATATTATATGACAATTCTGATCAGCCAGCTTGATGGTTGATTTTGTCAATGTTGGAGGCTTGATCTGATCAAATGGTCTTCTAGAAAAATGTTCCCCTATCAGTTTGTGATCCATAGCCGTTGGAATCAGCTCAATTTCTGATGTGGATCAGAAGATATGGTCAAAATACCAAAACTGGTCAGCACAGACGTCATTGCACATCAGCCAACTTGATGGTTGATTTCGCTAGGGAAAACGACTCCGTTTCAAGAAGTGTAAAGCATGAAAAAGATAGATATGCCTCTTAACTTTGCACTGTAAAAAGTTCAGCCTTAATGCTTCAGTGAAACTCCAGATATAGCTGATATGGTAAAAGGTGTCGGAATTGGAACTGAACTGGATTTGCCCTTAATTCTTGATTTAACCTAGTAATCTGAAATCACTCAAAGAAACTCGTGAAAAACACCAAATTACATAAAAATATAAAAGATCATAAACACAATTAGACTAAGCAATAATAACTCGTATTTGACACAAAACAATAATAAAACATAACTAAAAACTATATAATTATACGAGTTATCAATACTTGTCTTTGTTTCCTATTGAAATTGAATTGTATTAGTAGAGAGAGCTTTAACAAGATCTTCAAGAGAAGTACCTAAATTTTGGGTGGGTGGCACTTGTTGTCGGGTTTGGTATGGTTGTTGCACTCTTTTCTGAAAACCCGGTGGCCTGTTGTCAAATGGTGGAGGAATAGTTTGTGGTTGGTTCCCTACATAATTCAAGTTTGGATGATCCCTCCATCCTGGATTGTATGTGTTTGAGTAGGGATCATATTTCCTTGATTGGTTCTGAAATCCACCCATGGCATTCACATGTTCATTGGTGTCCTCTTGAAGTGTTGGACACATATCGGTTTGGTGCCCCATGTTTGAACATATGCCACAAGCCTTTATTTGCTGTATATTACCTACAACCAATTGTTGAACAAGAGAAGTCAATTTATCAAATTTTTGTTCAAGGGATGATATACTTACCTCATTGACTTTCTTGGGTTGTGGTGGTGGATCATGTCTCATTGAGAATTGTTGAGAATTGGCTGCCATGTTGGAGATTAATGTTCTAGCAGCCCCGGGAGTCTTATCAACTAGAGCTCCCCCACTAGCGGCATCTATCATACTTCTCTCCATGGGCATGAGGCCTTCACAAAAGTATTGGATGAGAAGTTGTTCACTTATCTGATGGTGTGGACATGATGCATAAAGTTTCTTGAACCACTCCCAATATTCATATAAGGACTCTCCGTTGTATTGCCGAATCCCACATATCTCTTTTCTAATATTGGCAGCCTTAGATGCTGGGAAATACCTTTCCAGGAATGCTTTTTTCATATCATTCCATGTAGTGATGGTCCCGGATGGTAGATAGTAGAGCCATTCCTTTGATGAATCAGCTAGAGAGAATGGGAAGGCTCTCAACTTAACTTGCTCTTCCGTGACCCCTGTTGGTCTCATGCTTGAGCAAACTACATGGAATTTGATGCACTCAAAAGTGTGTATCTTATTTAACCTTGCACTTAAAAAGAATCAATTGTAGAGTATAGTGATTAGCAAGGGTCGAGTCCTCAGGGATTGGGTTTTAGTTTATAACTTAATAGTTTAAAACTTAAAAACAAGTAAACAAAAGTAAAGGGGATTTTGAAATCAGATTTAAACTAAAGTTAACCACAAGAATGAGAAAACAAGTAATTAAGAAGAATCAAATATGAAAAATATGGTTAAGGTTTCATTCTCCACCACTAGACATCATTAAGAATCAATTTCATATCTATCAACATTAATTAGCTATCAAAGTTAACAACCGTAGATAACAACAAGCTCTCTTACCCCAATCTTTCCTTAATTCGTCGTTAAATAGAACAAGCTCTCTATTTAATCTCTAACTATCAAACAACCTAGAATAAGCTCTCTAAGTTCAATTTAATAGCAGCTTTATGATGAGAAAGATAGGTTGATCTAAGTAACAAACACATAAGCTCGGATTGTTCAACTTAGGTTATGTTCCACTTTGCAATTATTGAAAACTTGACCATAATCATTAATCACAAATTGCCACTTATGAATAGGAAATCAAGATAATTACACGGATCAAGACTCCTAAACTAGCATTAGACAATTATCAAGATTTATCTAGTTGGCCACCTAAACAAATCAAAACATCATCATGAACAATTTTAATAGAAGAACATAAGCAACTTTGATAGAAAACAATGATAGATAGATTCTGAAAATTAATTACATAACATGTCTAGGGCTTTGAAATCACCCTTAACGAAATAAAAGTTTAGCCTAGCATAGCATGGATAATAAACTAAAAAAAAAATAAAAGAATGGTGAAGAAGAAGAATAATAATGATGATCCCTTGAGTCTCCTCAAAAGATGTCTAGTTTGTGGCTCAAAAGATGGTATTTATAGAGCTTTAAAACCCTGAGAATAAGTCATTGCCGCACAAGTAAGCCTAGAGGTACAAAAATCACGTTTTTGTCTTTCTTTCAGATTTGCGATTAGGGTTTTTCTGGCCGCAGGGTTCTTTATGGAGATCTTCTAGCGCTATTTTGAATGCCCATTTCTTATCCGATTTGGGCCTATAATATATCGTTGGAAAGATAATCAAGTCCACTTCAAAACTTAAGTATGAAGTTTCTTCAAATAAAGAATCTAACATCATGTTTTCCTTACAACAAGTTTCGGAGGTCAAATTTGCCTGATCGCTTTTCAACCAGAAATTGATATTTTTGACTCCCAAGTCTTCTTCCATCTTGTGATTATGATTTTGTACCTTCTTTACCATTATTATTGACATATTTTGACTTCATTCTCCTTGTTGTACCTAAAATTCAAAAACATAATATAAGTAAACAAGATAAAGATCGAAAACATAACAAAAACTAAAGGTAGAAAGGCATAAAATGTATATTTTATGAGCTTATCAAATACCCCCACACTTAGCTTTTTGCTAGTCCTCGAGCAAAACAAAATAAATATAAAATAAGAAAATCTTAATAAAATCCACTTTCGTAGGAAATCACTGTGGCACTTAGCATGTGATACAAGCCTTTAAACTCCTAGGTGTCCCTAGTGGACGAGTTTAGTCTTGTGAGGGTTTACTAGGACGATATCCACAAACATTGAAGACATAAGAAAAACTAAAAAAATTAAAAATAATAATAATAATCACTAATCCTTCCAATATAAATTAGAGATAATCATTGGAGAAGTCTTATAAACTAATCAATAGCTTAAAGAAATTCACAAAAAATCTTGCTTGAATGTAAATAATTTGACTTAAGCGAATATTAACTTAACATATTTCAATCAAAATAGTGCATATTCAAACTTAATCTCAACTTCTCACATGGGATACTCTCCTGATTTTCACTGTTTAAAGTAGTGGTAAAGTGTTTACACTCAATCAATCTCATGAAAACACTTCTACCATATGCTTGCTTGTCCACCTATTCTCCACTATTTAGATCATACAACTTCATAAATCAAGAGGTCTTTATTCAAGGTTGTAATGGGGCCAAAGGGTTATAATATGGTTAAAGAACAAAAGGATAAAGATATCACAAAGGTTCCAAAGAGTTCGTAGAGTTTAGAGACATAATAAGATCATACAAATAAAACTTCTCAAAACTCTTATAAAGCACATAATAACATTGGCTAAATATTAATGTTGAGCCTTTGCTTCATTCTAACCAACTTTGTAAGATCTTTTTCTTTACTTTAACTAGAAGTTCAAGAGAAGATTTTTTTTTTTTTCAATATGGGAATATATTTGACAATGATCCCTTTCTTTTTCTCTTGACTTTTTCTTTTCTTTTCTTCCCCCACACTTATCTTTTGCTTCCAACCCAAATTTTCAACTAAAAATATCCCTTGTTTTTTGCAATATGTCTCAAAATATATAATCCATCTTTAGAACAAGGGTAAGGATATAAGTATATTTAGGCTAGGTGTAAGTTGTGGTTACCAATAAAATAGCATATTTAATGTAGGCTCAAATTGGCTCACTAGTGGGGATGTTCTCTTGGAACATTAATAATGGATGGCTGTTTGGCTCTGGTTATAATCCTAATGCCTCTATCATATTCATGTTATCACATGTATCAATGTAGTCTCAAACGGTTTAAAGCAAGTTCTAGAGAATCATGTAATCATAAGAGCACTCAAGAAAGAAATTAGATTGATATGTATAATGCATCAATCATATAGGCTCAAAAACTCACAAGGATGATTATACAAGTCAATATCAAGTCTAAACATGCTTCTTTCTCAATCAATGTATCATATCAACATTGGCTCATAAAAATTAGTATCAAGCATAATTCTCATGAAAATCTTCTCACTAATAACCAGTTTAGACCTATGCAATTCATATCTCATCATTGTATTAAAAAGGAACTAAAACACAGTAAAAATAATAATAATAATAATAATAATAAAGACTCATAAAAAAAACAGTAGAAAAAAATAAAAGAAATCCTAAATCCTTCCCCCCACACTTAATTCTTACATTGTCCTCAATGTAAGTCTATTAACCCAAATGAAAGAATTATGTGTAAGAGAAAATAACTAATAACATAAGAATAGAAACAACTAAGACTCAAAACAAAACAAACTCATGCAACCTAAATAATCCTAAAATACTAAACAAAAAATTAACCAATAAACATAAAAAATAAAAATAAAATCAATAAAAATAATAAAAGAAAAAGGAAAAGAAAGAGAAAGCAAATCTGAATATGGCAGGTTGGCAATTTCTTCTTTAATTGGGCTGCCTTCCCAATTAACACTTGAGTTAGTGTTTTGAACCTAACCAACACCTCTTCTTGGCTTTTTAGGCTTGTCAGGCTCATACATGAAATTTCCCAAATTTATGCGTTTGAGAGGAAGCTTTCTTTGCACAACAGTGGATGCATTCTCCATTACAAGTATTATTCCATCATCCTTTGTGGTGCATATCTCATCGAGGAATGGAGCATATTTTGATACTTGTTGAATGGCATCCACTAACAAGTTGTTTAAGGTTTCCGGCATGTGTTGTTCATGTTCCCCCTCCTTGAACTTTGTGAATCTACTAGGAAAAGGTGGAGAAGAAACATTAGTAAAAATTGGAATCTTAAACGTTACCTCAGGTGCCGAAATTCTCTTATTTGGATATGTGGCTTCATTATCCTCAAGAATAGAATCCATCTCTAATTTTGTCTCATCCTCATCTTGTTCCTCATTCCTCAAGGTCACAATAGTAGCATTCTCTTTTGGGTTAATCATTGTTTGGGTAGGGAGTTCTTCAGATCTTTGTGTTACCCATCCCACCATACTACTAGCCAATTGGCTCATTTGCTTTTCCAAACTATGGATGCTTGCCCTTGTTTCCTGTTGAAATTGCAAAGTATCAGTAACAAGAGAATAGACAAGATCTTCTAAAGAAGTACCTGAGTTTTGAGTCATATGTGATGGCTGAAAAAGATCTGGTTCTTGTGACCATGATTGATTGAAGCTAGATGGATGAGTGTAATTGGCATAAGGATCTACTTCTTGGAAATTTTTTGAGTAGCCATAATTAATATGATCCCACCATCCCTCACGGTAAGTGTTTGAGTAATGATCATGCGGTTGGTCTTGGAACCCTTGATGGCCTTGACATCCTCCCATGGCCAATTGTTGAACTGGGGAGGTGAGATTGGCTTGTTGATTCTCCATGTTCATGTATGCCACCAACTCTTCAAGTGTTAGATTGCTCAATTCCATCGTTTTTTTTTTTTTTAATTTGAAAAGAAAAACGTGTATGTACAAGAAAATAAAACTAATTAGAACTAAAAATAAGAATAAGCCAAGTAACAAATAAACTAAAGAAAGCAATCCTCGGCAACGGCGCCAAAAATTTGATGCACTCAAAAGTGTGTATCTTATTTAACCTTGCACTTAAAAAGAATCAATTGTAAAGTATAGTGATTAGCAAGGGTCGAGTCCTCAGGGATTGGGTTTTAGTTTATAAGTTAATAGTTTAAAACTTAAAAACAAGTAAACAAAAGTAAAGGGGATTTTGAAATCAGATTTAAACTAAAGTTAACAACAAGAATGAGAAAACAAGTAATTAAGAAGAATCAAATATGAAAAATATGACAAAGGGGATTTTGGCATAATGATATTATCTTATTTTATTTTTTGTTTGGAAATATCTTGTCGTGATGAATATGCTAATTTGGTTACACAATTGCATGATATAGATGGCTAGTGCCACAAAGGGCATGTAGCCGAATTAAACAAAAACCTTAAGCTTGATGGTGATAATTACATCATATGGCAGCAAAAGGTTCAATTCATTCTCACCGAGCAAGATTTGTTAGATATAATATCAAAGGAGGTTGTTGAACCAACTTCAGAATCTACACAAGAGGTAAGAGATGAGTATGCTGCCTTTAGAAAGAAAGACACCATCGCTCGGATTACATTACTGTGTACAATGACCGATGACCTTATGGTAGACTTTAACATGCTTGAAACTGCCAAGGCCATATGGGACAAGGCAAGGGATAAGTTTGGTATTGTTTCTCTTGAGAAACAAAGGGCTTTAATTCTCAAATTTGAGAATTATACAAAGAAGGTTGATCATAACATGAGTAGACACTTGCGAGAAATGTCCGACATGATCTCTTGTTTGAAATCAGCTGGTCATACTCTCACGGATGAGCAACAAGTGCAATCCGTAATAAGATCCCTACCTGATGATCAATGGCAATTGATGAAGGTCAATTTATGCCACAATATTGAAATTAAGACCTTTGATGATATCACTAGACATTTGCTTATCGAGGCAGAAGTCATGGACATCAAGAATCCATCCAAGGCATATTTTGCCGAGACTTCCTTTTCTATCGGGAGAAAGAAGAAAGGTGATGCACCCAAAAGAGTGTATCTTATTTAACCTTGCACTAAAAAGATAAATTGTAAGTATAGTAGTTAGCAAGGGTCGAGTCCTCAGGGATTGGGTTTTAGTTTATAAGTTAATAGTTTAAAACTTAAATTCAAGAACAATAAAAGAAAAGGGGTTTTTGAAGCCAGATTTAAACTAAAGTAAATAATAAGAATAAGATGCAAGGCGGTATAACCAGCCAATAAAAATATATATACTAAATTAGGCGGTATAACCAGCCAATATATATACTAAATTAGGCGGTATAATCAGCCAATAAAAATAAAACAAAGTTAATATACAAATTAGGCGGTATAACCAGCCAATAAAAATAAATATACTTTTAAAAATAAGCAAACTAGAAAATCAAGAAAACAAGTAAGTAAGAAGAATCAAATATGAAAAATATGGTTAAGGTTTCATTCTCCACCACTAGACATCATTAAGAATCAATTTCAGATCTATCAATATCAACCAACTATCAAAGTTAACAACCGTAGATAACAACAAGCTCTGTTATCCCAATCTTTCCTTAGTTTGTCGTTAAATAGAACAAGCTCTCTATTTAATCTCTCACCATTAAACAACCTAGAATAAGCTCTCTAAATTCAATTTAATGGCAGCTTTATGATGAGAAAGATAGGTTGATCTAAGCAACAAACACATAAGCTCGGATTGTTCAACTTAGGTTATGTTCCACTTTGCAATTATTGAAAACTTGACCATAATCATTAATCACAAATTGCCACTTATGAATAGGAAATCAAGACAATTACACGGATCAAGACTCCTAGACTAGCAATAGATAATTATCAAGATCTATCTAGTTGTACACCTAAATAAATCAAGACAACATCATTAACAATTCTTGTAGAAGAACATAAGCAACTTTGATAGAAAATTAATGATAGATAGAATCTGAAAATCAATCACAAAACATGTCTAGGGCTTTGAAATCACCCTTAACCAAATAGAAGTTTAGCCTAGCATAGGCATTGTAAACATAAACATAAAATTAAAGAGAATCTAAGAAGGAAATAAAACAAAGAAAGAAGAAGAAGAAAATAAAGAAAAAGAAAACTAGAGAAAAGAAAGAAGAAGAAAACTTAGAGAATTTTATTACAATGGCTAATATCCTACCAATGTACAATGCCTCCTACAATCATCCAAGGCCCTCTATTTATACACATTTTGGAGGACTAAATGACAAGAGACAAGCTTTACAAATTTCAAAGGTAGGTATAATAGGTGGGTGCATTTTTCTAACAATTTTCGTCATATTGTATGACAATTTTGATCAGCCAACTTGATGGTCGATTTTGTCAATATTGGAAGCTTGATCTGATCACATGGTCTTCTAGAAAAATGTTTCCCTATCAGTTAGTGATTCATAGCCGTTGGAATCAGCTCATTTGCTGATGTGGATCAGAAGATATGGGCAAAATACCAAAACAGGTCAGCACAGACGTCATTGCACATCAGCCAACTTGATGGTCGATTTCGCTAGGGAAAACGACTCCGTTTCAAGAAGTGTAAAACATGAAAAAGTTAGATATGCCTCTTAACTTTGCACAGTTACAATTTCAGCCTTATTGCTTCAGTGAAACTCCAGATATAGCTGATATGGCAAAAGGTGTCAGAACTGGAACTGAACTAAATTTGCCCTTAATTGTTGATTTAACCTAGTAATCTGAAATCACTCAAAGAAACTCGTAAAAAAAAACACCAAATTACATAAAAATATAAAAGATCATAAACACAATTAGACTAAGCAATAATAACTAGTATTTGACACAAAACAATAATAAAACATAACTAAAAACTATATAATTATACGAGTTATCAAAAGGATTCAAGAAAAAGGCATTCAACATAAGGAAAGAATTCTTTCTTTGTGGCGTTCAACCTATCAAACTTAGGTTCTTGAAACAAGAGTTCTTAGGGTCTAGCTTACATGCTTAATCTAGGTTCTTTGAAACAGGCTTTCTAAGGGTTTAAGTTTTCTTTGCCTGAATCTTGGCTTTCTTGGGGTTAGGGTATTTCAATTTGTTAGTGGGTTCAAAGGGTTTAACCCCTAGGATTCACATCAGTTGGTATCAGAGCTCAGGTTCCAATCAGACTTTTTGTTTGGATTATCACTAACAAGATTTTTAGGGTTTCAAACAAACTTGTCTTGGGGTTATTGCTTTAGGCATTTTTCCTAGTGTTATAGTTTCAAACAAACAAAGTTTTTAAAAGAATTATGCACTTCTAAGAGGAAGCTCAAAGGGAATGAAAAGGTAAGTGTGGGAGAAAATGTGTCAGTTGTTCTTCAAAAGAAACTCCCACCTAAATGCAAGGATCCAGGTATGTTTACCATTCCTTGTAAGATAGGAAACACTAGGTTTGAGCGTGCTATGCTAGATCTAGGAGCATCTATTAATGTCATGCCATATTCAATTTATGCTTCATGGAATCTAGGACCATTAGAGGAAACCAGTGTACTAATACAACTTGTTGGCCGTGCTAACAGTTATCCAAGAGGAGTTGTAGAAGATGTCCTTGTCCAAGTTAATGAGTTGGTCTTTCCTACTGATTTCTATGTTATTGAGATGAAAGATGAGATGTCATCTAATCCAACACCTATTCTTTTAGGTAGGCCATTCTTAAAAACAACTAGGACTAAAATAGATGTGCATGATGGAACTTTAACTACGAAATTTGATGGCGAGATAATTCGCTTTAATGTTTTTGAGGCCATGAGATACCCTAGTGATGTGCATTATGTTTTAACTATTGATATAATTGATTCTTTTAGTACAGAAAGCTTTTGAACTAGATGGTGAAGATAGTTTGGATATAGTGATGAGATCCAAGATCCATCAAGATTTCAAGAGGCTAAGCAAGGAGTCTACTTGGGCTGAACCAAGAAAGAAAGTCAAGGAGAGGGCTACTTGGGCTGAATCCATGAGAGAAGCAAGGAAAGGACTTGGGCAGATTCTACAAGTCCCTTAAGCAATCTTAAGACATTCAAGTTCAGCTGCTTGAATAAGGAAGAACAATACCTTGGTCCATGTGATCCAAGTTTCACATTGGCTGCCTTAGAAGAATGCAAGGTGGCGGCATAAGGCTTAATGAAGTGGACTTGTTCATTAAATGACATGGAAAGAGTGGGGACCAATTCATTAAACTATGTGGCGCCTATTAAATGAGTATTTGGGCTTGTGTTAAGTTTTTATTTAGTTTAGGCTTTTGGGCCTGACTTGTGTAACATGTCCAATAAGCTTATTGGGGACTACCCTCATTAAACTATTGGACATCTTTTAGGATTGGGCTTAAGCTTGTTCAGCCCATAGTTAAACTTTCATTTAATTATGTAAGTAGTAAGCCTTGGCTACCAAGGAGTTTCATTTGTACTATGAGTTCTTAGGCTAGTTGAATTAGGGTTAGTAGGGAGGCTATAAATACCCTTGTTTAGCCATCTACTTCAGAAACCATTATTAATCTATTGAGTTGATTTTATTCAAGTGAGTGTTTCACTCTTTTTTAGTTCTTGACAGAACTAGCGAACTTATCAAAGAATTCCTTTCTTTGTGCCGTTCTTCTTATCAAACTTAGGTTCTAGAAACAAGTTTTCTTGGGGTTTAGTTAGCTTTGCTAATCTAGGTTCTTTGATCCAAGATTTCTACGGGTTTAAGTTCCATTGCCTGAATCTTGGCTTTCTTGGGGTTAGGATATTTCAATTTCTTAGTTGGTTCAAAAGGTTTAACCCCACGGGTTCACATCAGTTGGTATCAAAGCTTAGGGACCAATCAGGTCAAATCTTTTTATCTTCTTTATCATAGGGTATTGGAGTTTCTCGCAACTTTTTTGTTTTTGGGGTTTCAGACATACTTGTCATAAGGGCTATAGCTTTAGGCATTCTTTGTCTAATTGTTATAGTTTTTAGGGCAGTTTTCGTTTGGAGTTTCATTCTTGAAAGTTGGTTTAGATACTATCACAACAAAATCAATAACAAGATTTCGAGATTTCAGACATTCTTGTCTTGGAGTTATAGCTTTAGGTATTCTTTTTCTCTAGGGTTATAGTTGTTAGGTAGTTTAGTTTAGGCTCCATTCTGAGACTTGGTTTAAATCAACATTTCGTTTCTTGAATTCTTGATTTATTAAAAATTGTTCTTGTTGATTCTTGATCCGAATCTTGAAAAAAAAAATCAAGAACTTAAAGGGGCATTAGAATAGTCTAAGAAAAAAGAAAGAAAGTGATCTGAGATTTAAAGAACATCAAGAAAGTCTCGTGAAAAAAAGAGAGAAAAGAAAACAAGAAGATTGTTCGAATAGGAAATTAAGAAAGAAAGATTCGAAAAGATCACAAGAAAGGGGAAAGAATTGAAATCTTGGTAATCTTGTTCTTGTTTTTACCTTTTACTAATTGGGTTTCTTGTTTCTTGAATCTTTTTGCTAGGTAGAATTAAGCAAGGGAGTTCTTGAAGAGTTCTTCTAGTTCCTAAAGAGCTTGAAAGAGGAGATTGAGTGGTAAAAGGCAAGAGTGAGTAAGTTTATTAAAGAAAAAGCCAAAAAGACTACAAATAAGAGTGAGTGATTTTATTTTTTACCTATTTTTTTTATCACTAACAATTTGTTTTGTACCAACTTCAAAGATGTATCACAAGAGTGACTCAAGACCTAAGAAGAAGGTGGATAGCTTATCCTCTATGTTGCATGCTATGCAACAAGAATCTGAACGGTTAAAATTGGAGTTGGAGGAGATGAGAGATAGGATGGGTCAACAAATGGTAGTGTAGAAATCTACAAGATCCCGTGGCAGGTGAGTCTCTTGTTGCAAGGTATTCTCTCAATACGCAATTTAATATAGATGATATGAAGCAGTGGAGAGAGAACATATTTCATACTAGATGTTTTGTAAATAACAGGGTATGTAGTATTATTATTGATGGGGAAAGTTGCACCAATATAGCTAGTACCATCCTAGTTGAGAAGTTGAGCTTACTTTTACTAGAACATCCCAAACCTTATAAGTTGCAATGGTTGACTGAATGTGGGGAGGTAGAGGTTAATAAGCAGGTTTTGGTTGCTTTTACCATTGGGAGGTATAGTGATGAGGTGCTTTATGATGCATACTAGCCATATTTTGTTGGGGAGGCTATGGCAAAGGTTGGAAAAACAATCAAGCTAGTTTCTTTAAATCCAGAATAGGTCTATGAGGACTAATTGAAGATGAAACGTAAATTTGAGCAAAAAGGAAAGAGTGAGGCCGAAACACAAAAAAGAAACATGAGAGAAAAGAAAGATGAGAGTGTGGTCGAAACACATAAGGAAAAAAGGAGAGAACAAAAAAATGAGAGAGAGGCCGAAAAAGGAGAGGAAAAAGAAAGTGAGAAAAAAAGAGAAGTGGCTAAAAAAAAAGAGAATGATGCCACAAGAGATAAAAGAAAAGACAAAGAAGAGTTTCTAGGCAAAAGAGAGTGAGGTTTTTACTAATGATCAAACTAACAACCCTCTTCCTAGTTTGTCTTTTTCTTTATTGCAGGTGTTCAAGCATGTATTTCCAAAGAGGAAGCCGAATGGGTTGCCTTCCATACAAGGCATTGGGCATCCAATTGAAATTGAGCATCCAATTGATTTTGTACTACCTAACATCGATGCAAGCAAAGTACGTACTTCTTACATTACTTGTCACAATTAAGGTAAGGGGAACATTGATTATGATGGTTTACCAATGAGGTATGTGTTTGATGCTATTAGGAGTGCTCAAATACTTAGTGTCGAATACATGCAAGGCTTGTATGCCAATGATACTGATTTTTCTTATTTATACATGGCATGTAATCAAACTGTTTTTTGTTTTAGGGAACTTTGTGCAATTGCTACTATTACAGAAAGGTTATGTTCTACACTTGTGTTAGCATTACCTAACTTTAATAAGGGTTTTAAGATTGAATGTGATGCGATAGGGATAAGGATGGTTTTGTTGCATGATGAACGTTTCATAACTTTCTTCAAAGAGAAGCTTTCCAAATCCTTGAGTACATGCATGATAATGCTTCTAAAGTGGATCTTCAAGGTAAGTATAATGTTTTTACTACTTTTAATTTTTTTGATCTTTCTCCTTCTGGTGCAAGCCATGATTCGAGCTCGTATCCATTCGAGGAAAGGGCAAATGATGAGATCCAAGATCCATCAAGATTTCAAGAGGCCAAGCAAGGAGTCTACTTGGGTCGAACCAAGGAAGAAAATCAATGAGAGGACTACTTGGGCTGAATCCATGAAGAGAAGCAAGGAAAGGACTTGTGCAGATTCTACAAGTCCCTTAAGCAATCTTAAGACATTCAAGTTGGGCTGCTTGAATAAGGAAGAACAAGACCTTGGTCCATGTGATCAAAGATTCACATGGGCTACCTTGGAAGAATGCAAGGTGGCGACATAAGGCTTAATGAAGTAGACCTATTCATTAAATGACATGGCAAGGGTGGGGACCAATTCATTAAACTATGAGACGCCTATTAAATGGGTATTTGGGCTTGTGTTAAGTTTTTATTTAGTTTAGGCTTTTGGGCCTGACTTGTGTAACATGTCCAATAAGCTTGTGGGGACTACCCTCATTAAACTATTGGGCATCTTTTAAATTTAATTAGGATTGGTCTTGAGCTTGTTCAGCCCATAGTTAAGCTTTCATTTAATTATGTAAGTAGTAAGCCTCGACTGCCAAAGAGTTTCAATTGTACTAGGAGTTCTTAGGCTAGTTGAATTAGGGTTTGTTGGGAGGCTATAAATACTCTTGTTTAGCCATCTACTTCAGCAACCATTATTAATCTATTGAGTTGATTTTATTCAAGTGAGTGTTTCACTCTTTTTTTGTTCTTGACAGAACTAGCGAACTTATTGGTACACCCAAAAGAGTGTATCTTATTTAACCTTGCACTAAAAAGATCAATTGTAAGTATAGTAGTTAGCAAGGGTCGAGTCCTGAGGGATTGGGTTTTAGTTTATAAGTTAATAGTTTAAAACTTAAATTCAAGAACAATAAAAGAAAAGGGGTTTTTGAAATCAGATTTAAACTAAAGTAAACAATAAGAATGAGAAAACAAGTAATTAAGAATAAATCAAATATGAGAGAAATATGGTTAAGGTTTCATTCTCCACCACTAGACATCATTAAGAACCAATTTCAGATCTATCAATATCAACCAACTATCAAAGTTAACAACCGTAGATAACAACAAGCTCTGTTATCCCAATCTTTCCTTAGTTTGTCGTTAAATAGAACAAGCTCTCTATTTAATCTCTAACCATCAAACAACCTAGAATAAGCTCTCTAAATTCAATTTAATGGCAGCTTTATGATGAGAAAGATAGGTTGATCTAAGCAACAAACACATAAGCTCGGATTGTTCAACTTAGGTTATGTTCCACTTTGCAATTATTGAAAACTTGACCATAATCATTAATCACAAATTGCCACTTATGAATAGGAAATCAAGACAATTACACGGATCAAGACTCCTAAACTAGCAATAGATAATTATCAAGATCTATCTAGTTGTACACCTAAACAAATCAAGACAACATCATGAACAATTCTTGTAGAAGAACATAAGCAACTTTGATAGAGAATTAATGATAGATAGAATCTGAAAATCAATCACAAAACATGTCTAGGGCTTTGAAATCACACTTAACCAAATAGAAGTTTAGCCCAGCATAGGCATTGTAAACATAAACATAAAATTAAAGAGAATCTAAGAAGAAAATAAAAGAAAGAAAGAAGAAGAAGAAGAATATTAATTATCCAGCCTCTTGCTCTCTCTAAAGAAAAAGAAAACTAGAGAAAAGAAAGAAGAAGAAAACTTAGAGAATTTTATTACAATGGCTAATATCCTACCAATGTATGATGTCTCTTACAATCATCCAAGGCCCTCTATTTATACACATTTTGGAGAGCTAAATGACAAGAGACAAGCTTTATAAATTTCAAAGGTATGTATAATAGGTGGGTGCATTTTTCTAACAATTTTCGTCATATTGTATGACAATTCTGATCAGCCAGCTTGATGGTTGATTTTGTCAATGTTGGAGGCTTGATCTGATCAAACAGTCTTCTAGAAAAATATTCCCCTATCTGTTTTTGATCCATAGCCGTTCGAATCAGCTCATTTTCTCATGTGGATCAGAAGATATGGTCAAAATACCAAAACTGGTCAGAACAGACGTGATTGCACATCAGCCAACTTGATACCACATTTCGCTAGGGAAAACGACTCCGTTTCAAGAAGTGTAAAGCATGAAAAAGATAGATATGCCTCTTAACTTTGCACTGTAAAAATTTCAGCTTAATGCTTCAGTGAAACTCCAGATATAGCTGATATGGCAAAAGGTGTCGGAACTGGAACTGAACTGGATTTGCCCTTAATTCTTGATTTAACCTAGTAATCTGAAATCACTCAAAGAAACTCGTGAAAAACACCAAATTACATAAAAAAAATAAAAAATCATAAAAACAATTAGACTAAGCAATAATAACTCGTATTTGACACAAAACAATAATAAAACATAACTAAAAACTATATAATTATACGAGTTATCACACCCCCACACTTAGATTGTTGCTATTCCCTAGCAACGAGAATAATTACACAAATCGAACAGCACGTAAATTAAACCGAAATGAAGTTATTGCAAATCAAACCAAAAGCTGAGAAGTCATTTATTGTAGTTGTGATTGTGGCTCACATCTTCCTCTGGTTTTACGTCCAAAAACGGCTTAAACGCCTTCTATGAGTCGAGGATATGCTTCCCATCCAGTTTTCTTACAAGCTGGCAAACAGGGTCTTTTAACATCAGATTCCCAAGATGTTGCCATTCCCTTTGGAATTGCGGCCATAAATCAAGAATTTCTCTTTGTACGTCTCCACTAGGATGCGTCTCAAGAGAAAGTTGGATATTACCCAAATTCTCCTTACTCAGTCCATCCTTAATGAATTCAATTTTATCATCTCGATTAGAGGACGGAATCCCAATAGAACGACATTTACCGTTACACGTCCATCGTGCACATTTGTGGCAATTTGAACTCATGCGCTTTGCTCGTCGCTTCTTTGCAAAAGTGCTTTTACCTGTACCTGGTAAATGCAAAACAGGAAGATATTCATCTTCACGTACCTTGGCTTCAATTATCCAACGTATGTCTTCAGGAATCCCTTTGTGCATAAGCATTCTTAATCTTTCAAATCGAACTTGGTAAAGCTTCAGTAAAATATTTCGAGGAAAAGGAGGAAATCGTTTCTGCAATCTTGTGAGAATATCATCCATCCTGAAAAAAAATGAAAGAGAAATTGAAAGAGAAATTTATATACAATATCAGTTTTGTGGGTAGCTGATGGAACCGACTTAAATAATCACGGAGTACCGTTATCCGCCATTTAACCGGGGTTAAAAAAAATAAATAAAAATTATATTTACATCTAGTCCTCGAGCAAAATCAAATAGCGACAAAATAATAAAACCTAATCTAATCCTCTTTCAATACAAATTAGAGACAATCATTGAACAAGTCTTATAAACTAATCAATAGCTTAAAGAGTTTCACAAAAAATCATGCTTGATAGTAAATGGTTTGAGTTAAGCTAAAATTAACATAACATATCTCAATCAAAATAGTGCATGTTCAAATTTAATCTCAACTTCTCACATGGGATACCCTCATGATTTTCACTCTTTAAAGTAGTGGTGAAGTGTTTACACTCAATCAATCTCATGAAAACAGTTCTACCATATTCTTGCTTGTCCACCTATTCTCCACTATTTAGATCATACAACTTCATGAATCAAGAGGTCTTTAATCAAGGTTGTAATGGGGCCAAGGGGTTTGTAATGTGGTTGAAGAACAAAAGGATAAAGATATCACAAAGGTTCCAAAGAGTTCATAAAGTTTAGAGACATAATAAGATCATACAAAGAAACTTCTCAAAACACTTTACAAGTACATAGTCACCTAGGCCGAATATTCATGTTGGGCCTTTTCTTCATTCTAAACAACTTTGTAACATCTTTTTCTTTTTCCACAAATTCAAGAGATGATTCATATTTTTTTTACATAGGAATGTATTTGCCAGTATTCCATTTCTTTTTCTCTTGACTTTTCTTTTCTTTCCCCCCCACACTTATTTCTTGTTTCTAACCCAAATTTTCAATAGATCTTCCTTGTCTTTGCAACTTGTCTCAAAACATGCTAATTCATCTTTGGAACAAAGGTAAAGATATAAGTATATTTAGGTTAGGGACAAGTTATGGTTACCAAAGAGATAGCTTCTTCAATGTAGGCTCAAATTGGTTCACTAAGGGTGTGTTCTCTTGGAACATCAATAAGGGATGGCTGTTTGGCGCTGGCTAAAAATCCTAATGCCTCTATCATATTCATGTTGTCACATGCATCAATATAGTCTCAACAACGTCTAAAGCAAGTTCTAGAGAATCATGTAATCATAAGAGCACTCAAGAAAGAAATTAGATTGATTTGTATAATGCATCAATCATTATAGGCTCAAAAACTCACAAGGATGATTATACAAGTAAGATTAAGTCTAAACATGCTTCTTTCTCAATCAACATATCATATTAACATTGGCTCATAAAAAGGTTGATATCAAGCTCAATTCTCATGAAAATCTTCTCACTAATAAATCTGTTTTAGACTTATACAATTCATATCTCATCATTGTATTAAAAAGAACTAAAACACACTAAAAATAATAATAATTATTATATTAAAGACTCATAAAAAAAAATAATAGGCAAAAATAAAAGAAATCCTAAATCCTTCCCCCCACACTTAATTCTTACATTGTCATCAATGTAATGCTATTAATCCAAATGAAAGAATCATGTGTAAGAGAAAATAACTAATAACATAAGAATAGGAATAACTAAGACTCAAAACAAAACAAAACAAACTCATGCAACCTAAATAATCCTAAAATACTAAACAAACAATTAACAAATAAACATAAAAACAATAAACATAATAAAAGAAAAAGGAAAAGAAAGCAAATCTGAGTATGGCAGGTTGGCAATTTCTTCTTTAATTGGGTTGCCTTCCCAATTAACACTTGAGTTAGTGTTTTGAACCTAACCAACACCCCTTCTTGGCTGTTTAGGATTTGCAAGATCATACAAGAAACTTTCCGAATTTGTACGAATCGTAGGGCGGTTTCTTTGCACAATAGTGGATGCATTCTCCATTACAAGTATTATTCCATCATCCTTTGTGGTGCATAGCTTGTCAAGGAATGGTGCATATTTTGATACTTGTTGAATGACATCCACAAACAAGTTGTTTAAGGTTTCCGGCATGTGTTGTTCATGTTCTTCCTCCTTGAACTTTGCAAATCTACTGGGAAAAGGTGGAGAAGAAACATTAGTAAAAAGTGAAACCTTAAACGTTACCTCAGGTGCCGAAGTACTCTCTTTCGAAATTGAAGCTTCATTATCTTCAACAGTTGAATCCATCTTTAGTTCTTTCTCATCCTCGGGTTCCCTTGGATTTTCTGATTCATCCTCAAGTTGTGTGGCGCTAACACTCTCCTTTGGATCAATCATCGATTGGGAAGGGAGTGCTTGAGATCTTTGTGCTACTAATTCCACCGTACTACTAGCCAATAGGCTCATTTGCCTTTCCAAACTCTGGATACTTACCTTTGTTTCCTGTTGAAATTGCAAAGTATTAGTAACAAGAGAATACACAAGATCTTCTAAAGAAGTACCTGAGTTTTGAGTCATATGTGGTGGTTGAAAAAGATCTGGTTCTTGAGACCATGATTGATTGAAGCTAGATGGATAAGTGTAATTGGCATAAGGATCTACTTCTTGGTAATTTTTCGAGTAGCCATAATTAGTATGATCCCACCATCCCTTATGGTAAGTTTTTGAGTAATGATCATACTGTTGGTCTTGGAACCCTTGATGGCCTTGACATCCTCCCATGGCCAATTGTTGAACTGGGGAGGTGAGATTGGCTTGTTGATTCTCCATGTTCATGTATGACACCAACTCTTCAAGTGTTAGATTGCTCAATTCCATCGTTTTTCTTTTTCTTTTTTTTTTCAAAATTTGGTAATAAAAACCTGTATGTACAAGAAAATAAAACTAATTAGAACTGAAAATAAGAATAAACCAAGTAACAAATAAACTAAAGAAAACAATCCCCGGCAACGGCGCCACAAATTTGGTACACCCAAAAGAGTGTATCTTATTTAACCTTGCACTAAAAAGATCAATTGTAAGTATAGTAGTTAGCAAGGGTCGAGTCCTTAGGGATTGGGTTTTAGTTTATAAGTTAATAGTTTAAAACTTAAATTCAAGAACAATAAAAGAAAAGGGGTTTTTGAAATCAGATTTAAACGAAAGTAAATAATAAGAATGAGAAAACAAGTAATTAAGAATAAATCAAATATGAGAGAAATATGGTTAAGGTTTCATTCTCCACCACTAGACATCATTAAGAACCAATTTCAGATCTATCAATATCAACCAACTATCAAAGTTAACAACCGTAGATAACAACAAGCTCTGTTATCCCAATCTTTCCTTAGTTTGTCGTTAAATAGAACAAGCTCCCTATTTAATCTCTAACCATCAAACAACCTAGAATAAGCTCTCTAAATTCAATTTAATGGCAGCTTTATGATGAGAAAGATAGGTTGATCTAAGCAACAAACACATAAGCTCGGATTGTTCAACTTAGGTTATGTTCCACTTTGCAATTATTGAAAACTTGACCATAATCATTAATCACAAATTGCCACTTATGAATAGGAAATCAAGACAATTACACGGATCAAGACTCCTAAACTAGCAATAGATAATTATCAAGATCTATCTAGTTGTACACCTAAATAAATCAAGACAACATCATGAACAATTCTTGTAGAAGAACATAAGCAACTTTGATAGAAAATTAATGATAGACAGAATCTGAAAATCAATCACAAAACATGTCTAGGGCTTTGAAATCACCCTTAACCAAATAGAAGTTTAGCACAGCATAGGCATTGTAAACATAAACATAAAATTAAAGAGAATCTAAGAAGAAAATAAAAGAAAGAAAGAAAGAAGAAGAAGAATATTAATTATCCAGCCTCTTGCTCTCTCTAAAGAAAAAGAAAACTAGAGAAAAGAAAGAAGAAGAAAACTTAGAGAATTTTATTACAATGGCTAATATCCTACCAATGTATGATGTCTCTTACAATCATCCAAGGCCCTCTATTTGTACACATTTTGGAGAGCTAAATGACAAGAGACAAGCTTTATAAATTTCAAAGGTAGGTATAATAGGTGGGTGCATTTTTCTAACAATTTTCGTCATATTGTATGACAATTCTGATCAGCCAGCTTGATGGTTGAGTTTTTCAATGTTGGAGGCTTGATCTGATCAAATGGTCTTCTAGAAACATATTCCCCTATCAGTTTGTGATCCATAGCCGTTGGAATAAGCTCATTTTCTCATGTGGATCAGAAGATATGATCAAAATACCAAAACTGGTCAGAACAGACGTCATTGCACATCAGCCAACTTGATACCACATTTCGCTAGGGAAAACGACTCCGTTTCAAGAAGTGTAAAGCATGAAAAAGATAGATATGCCTCTTAACTTTGCACTGTAAAAATTTCAGCCTTAATGCTTCAGTGAAACTCCAGATATAGCGAATATGGCAAAAGGTGTCGGAACTGGAACTGAACTGGATTTGCCCTTAATTCTTGATTTAACCTAGTAATCTGAAATCACTCAAAGAAACTCGTGAAAAACACCAAATTACATAAAAATATAAAAGATCATAAACACAATTAGACTAAGCAATAATAACTCGTATTTGACACAAAAAAATAATAAAACATAACTAAAAACTATATAATTATACGAGTTATCACTTATCAAAGAATTCCTTTTTTTGTGGCATTCTTCCTATCAAACTTAGGTTCTAGAAACAAGTGTTCTTGGAGATTAGTTAGCTTAGCTAATCTAGGTGCTTTGATCTAAGATTTCTACGGGTTTATGTTCCATTGCCTGAATATTGGCTTTCTTGGGGTTAAGGTATTTCAATTTGTTAGTGGGTTCAAAGGGTTTAACCCCATGGGTTCACATCAAGTAGCCATTAACAGGTACCTTGGGTTGGAGAATTCTAAAGGAGAAGAGAAACTCGCCTTGAGTGGAAGAGGCAGTAGCATCGTTACAAGCATTACCACCTAAAGATGCAGGTTTGATGTTTCATTTGATGAATTGCCTTTATCTAATGAGAAACTTCTGCCTTCCATTTTCCAGGCACCAACTTTGGAGTTGAAACCATTACCGGACCACTTGAAATATGTGTTCTTAGGTGAAAGGACACACTACCGGTCATAATTGCCAAGGAGCTCACACTTTTGCAAGAAGAAAGACTTATCCGGGTGCTTAGAGAGCATAAAACAGCAATTGGTTGGACAATTGCTGATATCAAGGGAATAAGCCCATCTATGTGCATGCAACGAATTTTGTTAAAGGAAATGATAGGATCCAAGATGGCCCAATCCCATGGCAATTTCTATATGGGCCAAGATCCAAGAAGATCTAGGAAGCATGGCAAGAATGGGTGGAATTCACTTGGGCCATGTTGCAAGTTATTCAAGAAAGGCTACAACATGCAAGATGGGCTTGTATCCAAGTTTGGTCCATGTGACTCAAGAACACAAGGTGGTACATTAAGAGGGCTTATTTGGATTTATTTTAAGTCTTGTAATTACTTAGGCATTTGGGCCTAACTTATGTAACTTATGTAATATGTCCATTAGGCTACTTATTGGACTTCCTTTTTGATTATTTAGGTTTGGGCTTAAGCATGTTCAGCCCATATTTTATTTATTATTAGGTTAGCTAATTAGGGTCATTATAGGGAGGCTATAAATATATGTCTTAGCCGCCTACTTCAATTATCTTTTGATCAATTAAATCTGATTTTATTCAGTGAGTATTTACTCTCTTTTTTAGTTCTTGACAAAACTAGCGAACTTATTAAAGAATTCCTTTCTTTGTGGCGTTCAACCTATCAAACTTAGGTTCTTGAAACGAGAGTTCTTAGGGTCTAGCTTACATGCTTAATCTAGGTTATTTGAAATAGGCTTTCTAAGGGTTTAAGTTTTCTTTTCCTGAATCTTGGCTTTTCTGGGTTAGGTATCCTAAATTGTTATTGGGTTCAAAGGGTTTAACCTCTAGGGTTCACATCAGTTGGTATTTAGAGCTCAGGTTCCAACCAGGTTTTTTGTTTGGATTGTCACTAGCAAGATTTTTGGGGTCTCAAACAAGCTTGTCTTGGGGTTATAGCTTTAGGCATTTTTCCTAGGGTTATAGTTTTTAGGCAGTTTAGTTTTGGGTTTTAGTCTTGAAAAGTAATTTTTTCAAGTAGGGTTTTCCTCTGAACTATCACCGATAAGGTTTTGGGGTTTCAAATAAACTTGTCTTGGGGTTGTAGCTTTAGGCATTTTTTCCTAGGGTTATAGTTTTTAGGCAGTCTAAATTTGGGGTTTCAGTTTTGAAAAGTGGTTTAGATCAAGATTTCATTTCTTGAATTCTTGATCTATTAAAAATTTTTTTGTTGATTCTTGATCCGTATCTTGAAAAAAAAATCATGAATTTAGAGGGGCATTCGAATAGTCCCAAAAAAAAAAAAGAAGTTCATCCGAGATTTCAAGAAAATCAAGAAGTCTCGTTCTTGAAAAAAAAAAGAAAAGAAGAAGAGTGTTCGAGTAGGCAGAAAAAGAAAGAAAAGTTCAAAAAATATTGAAAAGAAGAGGAAAGAATCGACATTCAAGTTTTTTTTTACTAACCAAATTTGTTTTGCAGCAACTTTAAGATGTCTCTCACATGTGGCGATGAAGTAAAGCAGGCTCTGCAAGAGATGAAAGAGTTCACCTTATTGTTTGGGAGGTTTGTGCAACAAGAGGAAGAAAGATGGAGAAGAAAAAAAAGAGAAAAAAAGAGAAGAAAAAAAGAAAAAGAAAGTGAGGTGTTGCAAATAAAGAAAAACAAGAAGAAACGGAGAGTAAAAAAGAAATAGTGGTGGCTGAAAATAAAGACACAAGAGAGGAGCCACTAGTGGAAAAAGAGAAATTCCTGCCAAGGGAAATAGAAAAGTTGAGAATTTTTCTGATGCAAAGGAGAGTGAGGTTCTTATTCTTGATGCTCCTAACCAATCTCTTCCTATTTTGCCTGTTTCTTTGTTCAAGGATTGTGAGGATTTATTTTCGGAGGAGTTACAAGACGGGTTGCCACCCATAAGCGGCATTGTGCATGACCTTGATTTAGTTCCTAGCGCCGTCATTCTCATACACAAGGCTAAGATTCGAGGGCAAATCTTTTTGAGGAAAGGGGGAATGATAGGATCCAAGATGGCCCAATCCAATGGAAATTTCTATATGGGCCAAGATCCAAGAAGATCTAGGAAGCATGGCAAGAATGGGTGGAATTGACTTGGGCCATGTTGCACGTTATTCAAGAAAGCTACAACTTGCAAGATGGGCTTGCATCCAAGTTTGGTTCATGTGACTGAAGAACACAAGGTGGCACATTAAGGGGGCTTATTTGGATTTATTTTAAGTCTTGTAATTACTTAGGCATTTCGGCCTAACTTATGTAACTTATGTAATATGTCCATTAGGCTACTTATTGGATATCATTTTTAATTATTTAGGTTTGGGCTTGATCATGTTCAGCCCATATTTTATTTATTATTAGGTTAGCTGATTAGGGTCATTGTAGGAAGGCTATAAATATATGTCTTAGCCGCCTACTTCAATTATCTTTTGATCAATTAAATATGATTTTATTCAATGAGTATTTACTCTTTTTTTAGTTCTTGACAGATTAGCGAACTTATCAAAGAATTCTTTTCTTTGTGGCATTCAAACTATCAAACTTAGGTTCTTAAAACGAGAGTTCTTAGGGTATAGCTTACATGCTTAATATAGGTTCTTTGAAATAGGCTTTCTAAGGGTCTGAATCTTAGCTTTCTTGGGGTTAGGGTATTTCAATTTGTTTTGGGTTCGAAGGGTTTAACCTCTAGGGTTCACATCAGGAAGGGTCCAAACCAACAAGAGAAGCACAATGTAGATTGAATCCTCCTATGATGGAGGTGGTGAAAAGGAGATGCTGAAGCTCCTTGATGTTGGAGTGATCTATCCAATCTCGAATAGCAAATGGGTGAGCCCGGTCCAAGTAGTTCCTAAAAAGTCCGGTGTAACTGTTGTAAAAAATAATGAGAATGAACTTATTCCAACTAGAATTCAAAAAGGGTGGCGAGTTTGTATTGACTATCGCAAACTTAATTCAACAACTCGCAAAGACCACTTTCCTTTACATTTTATTGATGAAATGCTTGAAAGGTTAGCTGGTCATTCTCATTATTGTTTTCTTGATGGATTTTCAGGTTATAATCAGATTGCAATTGCTCTGAAGGCCCAAGAGAAAACCACCTTCAGATGTTCGTGTGGGACTTTTGCATACCGGCGTATGCCAATTGGTCTTTGTAATGAATCAGCTACATTCCAAAGGTGTATGGTTAGCATAATCTCAGATTATGTAGAGAACATCTTAAAAGTTTTTATGGATGATTTTAGTGTCTATGGTGATTCTTTTGATAGATGTCTAGAGAACCTTACACTTGTACTTGAAATATGCATGGAAACTAATTTTGTAATGAATTGGGAGAAATGTCACTTTATGGTAGCACAAGGAATAGTTTTAGGCCATGTTATTTCTTCTAAGGGAATAGAAGTAGATAAATCCAAAATAGATATTATGCATTCTTTACCACCTCCCACAAATGTGAGAGAGGTCCGTTCTTTTCTTAGACATGCAAGTTTCTATAGAAGATTTATCAAAGACTTCTCAAAAATAACACTACCTCTTTACAAGCTGTTACAAAAAGATATGGATTCTGAGTTTGATGATAAATGCAAAGAGGCGTTTGAAACATTGAAGGGACTTTTTGTTGGATGTATTTGGACATAAGTGAACAAATTCACCAAGTACGCACAAGATTAACTTGATATGAATGATGTATGATGATGGTAAACTAGCAAGGAGATGAGATAAGCTTATGGAAGCGCATGAGGAGCTTAAAGTGAAAGCTTACTCAGCTCAAGTCAGCTCAAGGTAGTTGGACATCAGCCAACTCAGCTCAAGGAGCTGGACACTATCTCAATCAACTAGATATAGCTGAAGGGTAGCTAGGTGAGTGACACTCTATAAGGTGACAATAGCTAGTGGTAGCTGGGTGGCCTAGATGATATGGCACATAGGTGTGACACATCAGCATTATCATGCACAAGTGTCACCAATCAGTTTGTGACATGTGACATCATACATCATGCGGCAGCCACATGGACCAAAACAACATGGTGTTTCGGGTAAGAGAGGTTGTCTCCTAAAAGCCGAATAGTTGTAATCATTTGGAAGAGATTGGTTTTGTTGACCGAACCATTATGTCCAAATGAAGGGTGCTTACCTTGAAAGGGTTATGTCCTTTAACCCTTTCATGAAGCAACCCTTCAAGGCTATAAATAGGAGAAGATTCTGCCAAGACAATACACAAGTATGTAACACTAATAATCAGACAATTGTGAAAGACACAATTGAGAGGCAGATTACTATGTGTAATTGCTAAGTGAGCGAGGGGTTCTTGATTGCTTGGATTATCAAGAAACAAGGCAGTAAGCATTCTGGTTTGGATGAGCAAGGTAGTTGTGGAAAGGTTCTTGTAGTTGCCTTAACCGGTTGATTACAAGAGTGCCTTAGGCATTCGATTGAGTTCATTACTCATATCAACAATAAGCGAGCATTGCATAGGCAGACAAGTAAGTGACTTGAACTCTTCCTCTTTGTTCTCGGATTTTGATAAGTCAAAATCCAATAATGGCATCAGAGCCTATGTGTAACACCAATAATCAGACAATTGTGAAAGACACAATTGAGAGGCAGATTACTATGTGTAATTGCTAAGTGAGCGAGGGGTTCTTGATTGCTTGGATTATCAAGAAATAAGGCAGTAAGCATTCTGGTTTGGACGAGCAAGGTAGTTGTGGAAAGGTTCTTGTAGTTGCCTTAACCGGTTGATGACAAGAGTGCCTTAGGCATTCGATTGAGTTCATTACTCATATCCACAATAAGCGAGCATTGCATAGGCAGACAAGTAAGTGACTTGAACTCTTCCTCTTTGTTCTCGGATTTTGATAAGTCAAAATCCAACAGTGGCATCAGAGCCTATAGGTTGTTCGATATGCATGCTCTTTGGATGAATGAACATATAAATGCTTGTTGATTAGTGTTCTAAGCCTTTCCTCTTTTGGCTGTTTGTTTTGCACGTTAATATTCTTTGAATAATATGTTATTCTACTTGTTTTTGACATGTTTATAAACTTGCAACCTTGTAAGGTATTTCAAAGCAATTAGAACAATATAGTCACTCTTATGTTCGAATGAATTAGATTGCATTCTATAAGTTCGTTTTTGGTATATTTTGGCATAATGATATTCTCTTATTTTATTTGTCTTTGGAAATATCTGGTTGTGATAAATATGCTAATTTGGGTACACAATTGCATGATGTAGATGGCTAGTGCCACAAAGGGCACAGTAGATTAATTAAACAAAAACCTTAAGCTTGATGGTGATAATTACACCATATGGCAGCAAAATGTTCAATTCATTCTCACCGAGCAAGATTTGTTAGATATAATATCAAAGAAGGTTGTTGAACCAACTTCAGAATCTACACAAGAGGTAAAGACGAGTATGATCCCTTTAGAAAGAAAGACACCAAGGCTCGGATTACATTATTAAGTACAAAGATCGATGACCTTATGGTAGACTTTGCCATGCTTGAAACTGCCAATGCCATATGGGACAAGACAAAGGATAAGTTTTGATGGGATCCAAGATGGACCAAGTTTTCAAGAAGCAATATAAGGATTCCACATGGGCCGAATCAAGGAAGCAATGCAAGGAAAAGACTTGGGCAGAATCTACATGTCTTTTAAGCAAGGTCAAGACATTCAAGATGGGTTTGAATGAAGAGGAACCAGCTTTGGTCCATGTGATCCAAGTTTTACAAGTGGCGGCATAAGGCTTAATAAAGTGGACTTGTTCATTAAATGACATGGCAAGGGTGGGGACCAATTCATTAAACTATGTGGTGCCTATTAAATGAGTATTTGGACTTGTGTTAAGTTTTTATTTAGTTTAGGCTTTTGGGCCTGACTTGTGTAACATGTCCAATAAGCTTGTGGGGACTACCCTCATTAAACTATTGGGCATCTTTTAAATTTAATTAGGATTGGGCTTGAGCATGTTCAGCCTATAATTAAGCTTTCTTTTAATTATGTAAGTAGGTCTGGCTGAATCCTAATGTTATTAGGTTAGAAGTCCTTGTCTGCCAAGGAGTTGCATTTTTTAATAGGACTTTTTAGGCTTGTCGAATTAGGGTTAGTAGGGAGGCTATAAATACCCTTGTTTAGCCATCTACTTCAGCAACAATTATTAATCTATTGAGTTGAATTTTATTCAAGTGAGTTTTTACTCTTTTTAGTTCTTGACAGAACTAGCGAACTTATCAAAGAATTCTTTTCTTTGTGGCGTTCAACCTATCAAACTTAGGTTCTTGAAGTGAGAGTTCTTAGGGTCTAGCTTACATGCTTAATCTAGGTTCTTTGAAACAGGCTTTCTAAAGGTTTAAGTTTTTTTTGCCTGAATTTTGGCTTTCTTGGGGTTAGGGTATTTTAATATGTTAGCGAGTTCAAAGGGTTTAACCCTTAGGGTTCACATCAGTTGGTATCAGAGTTTAGGAACCAATCAGGTCAAATCTTTTTATCTTCTTTATCGTAGGGTATTGGAGTTTCTTTCAACTTTTTTGTTTTGGGGTTTCAGACATACTTGTCATAGGAGTTATAGCTTTAGGCGTTTTTTGTCTAATAGTTATAGTTTCTAGGGCAGCTTTCGTTTGGGGTTTTATTCTTGGAAGTTGGTTTAGATACTATCATAACAAAATCAATAACAAGATTTTGGGGTTTCAGATATTCTTGTCTTAGGGTTATAGCTTTAGGCATTTTTTTGCCTTAGGGATATAGTTTTTAGACAGACTAAGTTTGGGGTTCAGTCTTGAAAAGTGATTTAAATCAAGATCTCGTTTCTTGAATTCTTGATCAATTAAAATTTCTTCTTGTTGATTCTTGATCCGAATCTTGAAAAAAAAATCAAGAATTCAGTGGGGCATTCTAACAGTCCCAAGAAAGAAAAAAGAAGTTCATCCGAGATTTCAAGAAAATCAAGAAGTATTGTTCTTGACAAAAAAAAGAAAAAAGAAAATAATAAAAGTGTTCGAACAGCAAGAAAAAGAAAGAAAGATTCGAAAAAGATCAAGAAAAAGGAATTAAGAAAAAGGAAAGATTTGAATTCTTGGTAAACCTTTTCTTGATTTTTACTTGTTTACTCTTCTTACTAATTGTTTCTTGTTTCTTGAGTCTTTTGCTAGGTAGAATTAAGCAAGGGGAGTTCTTGAAGAGTTCTTCTAGTTCCTAAAGAACCTGAAAGAGGAAATAGATTGGTAAAAGGCAAGAGTAAGCAAGTTTATTAAAGAAAAAGCCTAAAAGAGTGCAAACAAGAGTTGGAGTGATATCATAATTGAGTGTAAACACTAAGGGAGTGTGTGAGTTTATTTTTTATCACTAACAATTTGTTTTGTAGCAACTTCAAAGATGTGTCACAAGAGTGACTCAACACCTAAGAAGAAGGTGGATAGCTTATCCTTTATGTTGCATGCTATGCAACAAGAATCTAAATGCTTAAAATTGGTGTTGGATGAGATGAGAGATAGGATGGGTCAATAAGAGGTAGTGAATAGAAATTTACAAGATGTCGTGGTAGGTGAGTCTCTTGTTGCAAAGTATTCTTCTCAATATGCAATTTAATATAGATGATATGGAGCAGCGGAGAGACAACATATTTCATACTAGATGTTTTGTAAATGACAGGGTATGTAGTATGATTATTGATGGCGAAAGTTGCACCAATATAGCTAGTACCATCCTAGTTGAGAAGTTGAGCTTACCTTTACTAGAACATAAGCAGGTTTTGGTAGCTTTTACCATTGAGAGGTATAGTGATGAGGTGCTTTGTGATGTAGTACCTATGCATACTAGCCATATTTTGTTGGGGAGGCCGTGGCAGTATAATAGAAGGGTATTTCATGATGAGTTTAGGAATAGGTATAGCTTTATAAAGGATGGAAAAACAATCAAGCTTGTTCCTTTAACTCCAAAACAGGTCTATGAGGACCAATTGAAATTGAAGTTGAAAAATAAGAGTGAGGAAAAAAGAAAGAGGGAGGCTGAAACACAATAAAGAAACATGAGAGAAAAAAAAATGAGAGTGTGGCCGAAACACATGAGAAACAAATAGAAGTGGCTGAAAAAAAGAGAATAATGCCACAAGAGAGAAAAGAAAAGACAAAGAAGAGTTTCTATGCAAAAGAGAGTGAGGTTTTTACTAATGATCAAACTAACAACCCTCTTCCAAGTTTGTCTTTTTCTTTATTGCAGGTGTTCAAGCATGTATTTCCAAATGGGAAGCCAAATGGATTGCCTTCCATAGAAGGCATAGAGCATTCAATTGATTTTGTACTACCTAACATTGATACAAGCAAGGTATGTACTTCTTATATTACTTGTCATAAGCAAGGTAAGAGGAACATTGATTCTGATGTTTTACCAATGAGGTATGTATTTCAAGCTTTTAAAAGTGCTCAAATACTTAGTTTCGAATACATGCAAGGTTTGTATGCCAATGAAACTGATTTTTCTTATTTATACATGGCATGTAATCAAACTGATTTTTGTTTTAAGGAACTTTATGCAATTGCTACTATTAGAGAAAGGTTCTGTTCTACACTTGTGTTAGCATTACTAACTTTAATAAGGCTTTTAAGATTGAATGTGATGCGACAAGGATTGGGATTGAAGTCGTTTTGTGGCATGAAAGATGTTCCATAGCTTTCTTTAAAGAGAAGCTCTCCAAATCCTTGAGAACATTAATGCTAATGCTTCTAAAGTGGATCTCCAAGGTGAGTCTAATATTTCTACTACTTTTATTGTTTCTGATCTTTCTCCTAATATTGCAGGCGATGATTCGAGGTCGAATCATTTTGAGGAAAGGGGGAATGATGGGATCGAAGATGGACCAAGTTTTCAAGAAGCAATACAAGGATTCCACTTGGGCCGAATCAAGGAAGCAATGCAAGGAAAGGACTTGGGCAGAATCTACAAGTCTTTTAAGCAAGGTCAAGACATTTAAGATGGGCTTGAATAAAGAGGAACCAGCTTTGGTCCATGTGATCCAAGTTTTACAAGTGGCGGCATAAGGCTTAATGAAGTGGACTTGTTCATTAAATGACATGGCAAGGGTGGGGACCAATTCATTAAACTATGTGGTGCCTATTAAATGAGTATTTGGACTTGTGTTAAGTTTTTAATTAGTTTAGGCTTTTGGGCCTGACTTGTGTAACATGTCCAATAAGCTTGTGGGGACTACCTCTTTAAACTATTGGGCATCTTTTAAATTTAATTAGGATTGGACTTGATCATGTTCAGCCCATAGTTAAGCTTTCTTTTAATTATGTAAGTAGGTCTGGCTGAATCCTATTGTTATTAGGTTAGAAGTCATTGGCTGCCAAAGAGTTGCATTTGTACTAGGACTTTTAGGCTAGTCGAATTAGGGTTAGTAGGGAGGCTATAAATACTCTTGTTTAGCCATTTACTTCAGCAACAATTATTAATCTATTGAGTTGAATTTTATTCAAGTGAGTATTTACTCTTTTTAGTTCTTGACAGAATTAGTAAACTTATCAAAGAATTCTTTTCTTTGTGGCGTTCAACCTATCAAACTTAGGTTCTTGAAACGAGAGTTCTTAGGGTCTAGCTTACATGCTTAATCTAGGTTCTTTGAAACAGGCTTTCTAAGGGTTTAAGTTTTCTTTGCCTGAATCTTGGCTTTCTTGGGGTTAGGGTATTTCAATTTGTTAGTGGGTTCAACGGGCTTTAATTCTCAAATTTGGTACTACTTCTCTTGAGAAACAAAGGGCTTTAATTCTCAAATTTGAGAATTATACAAAAAAGGTTGATCATAACATGAGTAGACACTTGCGAGAAATGTCTGGCATGATCTCTTGTTTGGAATCAGCTAGTCATACTCTCATGGATGAGCAACAAGTGCAAGCCGTAATAATATCCCTACCTGATGAGGAATGGCAGTTGATGAAGGTCAATTTATTCCAAAATGTTGAAATTAAGACCTTCGATGATATCACTAGACATTTACTTCTCGAGGCAGAAGTTATGGATATCAAGAATCCATCTAAGGCATATGTTGCCGAGACTTCTTTTTCCATAGGGAGAAAAGAAGAAAGGATTCAAGAAAAAGGCATTCAACATAAGGGATGTATGCTCTATGATGGAAACTCAATTAAGAGTTGTAAACCCAAGTGCAGGTTATGTTCAAGTAATAAATTCTCGGGTGTCCGAGGTCGAACCACAGGGAAGCGTATTAGTAAGTATAAGTTTATAAATATATAAGAAAAAAGAAAATAAACAAGATATTAGGGAATCAATAACAAAGAAAGTAAACAAGATATTAGAGAACAAAATAAACAAAATAACATAAAAGCAATTAAACAAGATATAAAAAAAACAATAAGAAAAGATGTTGAGGTTAGAGAATCCACTCTTGGTGTTATGCTAAGATTAATCTTGTTTTATTACACAATTGAAATCCACACATAAGGGAGGTTCCAACCGGAAGGTTTAGCAATTCAGTCCAAATTGTCCAACGTCCATAGCATATGATATTATGTTCATTTGGTGTCCTCAAAACTCACAAAAAGAGTCCAAGCATTCCTTATGCCAAGGTATATGTCTACAACAAATCAAGGTTATGAAACCAAGCATTTACTGTGCCATTTTCATTGTCAATAATGAATCAAGATCTCTACTTTGCAAGTATGATTTTAAACCAAAAGAAAATATTATCTATACTAGTGTTTATAAATGATGATTCATTTTAGCTCATGTTTAAGAGACTAACCTTAGCATTTACCAAGAGCTTCACCTCATCACCTCAACAATATGATTAGCAACACATACTAGATATGAATAAAATGAAAAGAAATGTAAGAAGCATAAGTAAATAAAAAAAGAAAACTAGAGAAAGGAAAGAAGAAGAAAACTTAGAGAATTTTACTACAAAGGCTAATATCCTACCAATGTATAATGTATTCCAATACTCATCCAAGGCCCTCTATTTATACACATTTTGGAGGGCTAAATGACAAGAGACAAGCTTTACAAATTTCAAAGGTAGGTATAATAGGTGGGTGCATTTTTCTAACAATTTTCGTCATATTGTATGACAATTCTGATCAGCCAGCTTGATGGTCGATTTTTTCAATGTTGGAGGCTCGATCTGATAAAATGGTCTTCTAGAAAAATATACCCCTATCAGTTACGGATCCATAGCCGTTGGAATCAGATCATTTGCGCACGTGGATCGGAAGATATGGTCAAAATACCAAAACGGTGCAGAACAGACGTCATTGCACATCAGCCAACTTGATGGTCGATTTCGCTAGGGAAAACGACTCCGTTTCAAGAAGTGTAAAACATGAAAAAGATAGATATGCCTCTTAGCTTTGCAGGGATACAAAGTTCAGCCTTATTGCTTCAGTGAAACTCGAGATATAGCTGATATGGCAAAAGGTGTCGGAACTGGAACTGAACTGGATTTGCCCTTAATTCTAGTAATCTGAAATCACTCAAAGAAACTTGTGAAAAACACCAAATTACATAAAAATATAAAAGATCATAAACACAATTAGACTAAACAATAATAACTCGTATTTGACACAAAACAATAATAAAACATAACTAAAAACTATATAATTATACGAGTTATCACACCCCCATACTTAGATTGTTGCTAGTCCCTAGCAACGACTCAATAAAAATAAAATAAGAAAATCTAATCTAATCCATTTTCGTAGGAAATCACGGTGGCACTTAGCATGTGACACAAGCCTTTAAACCCCTAGGTGTCCCTAGTGGACGAGTTTAGTCTCGTGAGGGTTTACTAGGACGATACCCACAAACATTGAAGAAATAAGAAAAACTAAAAATAATAATTATAACTAATCCTTCCAATATAAATTAGAGATAATCATTGGACAAGTCTTAAAAACTAATCAATAGCTTAAAGAAATTCACAAAAAATCTTGCTTGAATGTAAATAGTTTGAGTTAAGCCAATAATAACATAACATATTTCAATCAAAATAGTGTATATTCAAACTTAATCTCAACTTCTCACATGGGATACTCTCTTGATTTTCACTCTTTAAAGTAGTGGTAAAGTGTTTACACTCAATCAATCTCATGAAAACACTTCTACCATATGCTTGCTTGTCCACCTATTCTCCACTATTTAGATCATACAACTTCATAAATCAAGAGGTCTTTATTCAAGGTTGTAATGGGGCCAAAGGGTTATAATGTGGTTAAAGAACAAAAGGATAAAGATATCACAAAGGTTCCAAAGAGTTCATAGATTTTAGAGACATAATAAGATCATACAAATAAAACTTCTCAAAACTCTTATAAAGCACATAATAACATAGGCTAAATATTCATGTTGAGCCTTTGCATCATTCTAACCAACTTTGTAACATCTTTTTCTAGAAGTTCAAGAGAAGATTTTTTTTTTTTTTTTTTTTTTTTTTTTTTTTTTTTTTTAATATGGGAATGTATTTGACAATGATCCCTTTCTTTTTCTCTTGACTTTTTCTTTTCTTTTCTTCCCCCACACTTATCTTTTGTTTCTAACCCAAATTTTCAAATAAAAATATCCCTTGTTTTTTTGCAATATGTCTCAAAATATAAAATTCATCTTTAGAACAAGGGTAAGGATATAAGTATATTTAGGCTAGGTGTAAGTTGTGGTTACCAATAAAACATCATATTTAATGTAGGCTCAAATTGGCTCACTAGTGGGGATGTTCTCGTAGAACATTAATAATGGATGGCTGTTTGGCTCTGGTTATAATCCTAATGCCTCTATCATATTCATGTTGTCACATGTATCAATATAGTCTCAAACGGTTTAAAGCAAGTTCTAGAGAATCATGTAATCATAAGAGCACTCAAGAAAGAAATTAGATTGATTTGTATAATGCATCAATCATTATAGGCTCAAAAACTCACAAAGATGATTATACAAGTCAGATTAAGTCTAAACATGCTTCTTTCTCAATCAACATATCATATTAACATTGGCTCATAAAAAGGTTGACATCAAGCTCAATTCTCATGAAAATCTTCTCACTAATAAATCTGTTTTAGACTTATGCAATTCATATCTCATCATTGTATTGAAAGTAACTAAAAAAAACACACTAAGTCTAAACATGCTTTTTTTTTTGTTTTTTTTTTTTGTTTTTTTTTTTGTTTTTTTTTTTTTGGAAAGAAGAAGATTAAATCAAACTGACAAGGTATGTCTCAAGTCTCCCTTACTCAGACCTTGTTCAGAATGAATACTTCTAAATGTCTTAAAACACAACAATTTTTTTTTTTTTTTTTAAGCAAAATATGTCCCTTACCCCCTACTAAAATATGACATTGTCCCCAATGTCAAATTTTAAAGGTAGAATTTAGGAGATATTACCTGCAGAGGTTGCTAACCACTTATTATAACTGAGACACAACAAGCAAAATGTTAGATAATGTCACAAAGACAAAGTGCAATCCACTCCTTGCTCGTCCATATCTCTTTTTCTTTTTCCGAGCGTTTGCGAAACAACCGTAGCAGATAAACACTCATAAGCTTGTAGCTTTTTGAGTAAATCTTCAATGGTTGTAGCAGAAATTATGGTTCTCCTTGCCTCTGAAAACATGAATCCATTATCCACAGCATTATCTAAATATGAAAGTAAATTACTAAAATAACCATTAATATTAAGCAAACCAATGGGTTTCTTATTTGTGACCAAAGATGACCAAGAAGCCACGCAAGCTATTTCTTCCAATGTACCCAGACCTCCTGGTAAAGCAATGAATGCATCGGCAGAATGGTACATGATTGTTATCCGTTCAGGGATACTCCAGACTTGTATTTCCTTACCCACGGTAGGTCCACAAAAATCTGTGAATAGTTTTGGCACGATTCCTAGAACTGGACTTCCTCCGGCGTGTGTTGCTGTAGCGACTGCTCCCATTAAACCCGTACTACCGCCTCCATAAATCAAGTGGATCTTTTGTTGGGCAAGTATTACTCCAACTCTTATGACTTCATCAGCGAATATGTTATTTTTCCCTGGATAAGCACCTCCAAAGACACAAATTTTTTTAATGCGCTGGGACGAAGTGCTTTCCATTTTTTTTTCTTTTTCGAGTGCCTGAAAGAGAATGAGTACATGGTGTAATATATAGAGGACTGAGTAGTGAATCAGACAAGAGTAATAATGTCGCCGAAAGTGTATTTGACCTTGGCTTCAATTATCCAACGTATGTCTTCAGGAATCCCTTTGTTCATAAGCATTCTTAATCTTTCTAATCGAACTTGGTAAAGCTTCAGTAAAATATTCCGAGGAAAAGGAGGAAATCGTTTCTGCAATCTTTTGAGAATATCATCCATCCTGAAAAAAAAAAAAAAAATGAAATAAAAAAAAATGAAAGAGAAATTTATATACAATATCAGTTTTGTGGGTAGCTGATGGAACCGACTTAAATAATCACGGAGTACCGTTATCCGCCATTTAACCGGGGTTAAAAAAAAAATTATATTTACATCTAGTTATTTTCAAAACAAGGATCAGAAAGAAAAACAACCTCTTCTTGAGTAACATGATTTTCCAAAAAGAGTTTGAGTCTTTGTCCATTTACCTTGAATACGTTACCATTTTGAGGATTCTCAATGTCAACTGCTCCATAATGATACACATGCTTAACCACAAATGGGCCAGTCCATCTTGATCTCAACTTACCAGGAAATATGTGAAGTCTAGAATTATAAAGTAGAACTTTTTGCCCAACATTAAATGTTTTTCTTGAAATTAACTTGTCATGAAAGGCTTTAGTTCTTTCTTTATGAATTTTAGAATTCTCATATGCATCATTTCTGAGTTCCTCAAGTTCATTTATTTGTAATTTTCGTAAATTAGAAGCGTCATCAAGGTTTGAGTTGAACATTTTAATGGCCCAATATGCTTTATGCTCAAGTTCCACAGGTAAATGACAAGGTTTTCCATAAACTAGCCTATAAGGAGACATGCCCAATGCTGTTTTAAAAGCTGTTCGATAGGCCCATAATGCATCGTTAAGTCTAAGAGACCAATCTTTGCGATTTGGATTAACTGTCTTTTCCAAAATTTGTTTAATCTCCCTATTTGCTAATTCTACCTGTCCATTTGTCTGCGGGTGATAAGGGGTTGCAACTTTGTGTGTAATGGCATATTTCTTCATTAATGTTTCAAAAACCTTGTTGCAAAAATGTGTTCCCCCATCGCTTATGATAGATCGAGGAATTCCAAATCGACTCAAAATATTTTCTTTTAGAAATTTAATCACTGTTTTGTGATCATTATTTCGACATGGAATTGCCTCTATCCACTTTGAAACATAATCTATTGCTACTAAAATGTATAAGAAACCAAAAGATGGTGGAAATGGTCCCATGAAATCAATACCCCAACAGTCAAAAATTTCAATTACAAGAATTGGGTTCAAAGGCATCATGTTTCTTTTCGAAATGGAACCTAATTTTTGACAACTTTCACATGACTTGCAAAAATTATGTGCATCTTTGAACAAAGTTGGCCAGTAAAATCCACACTGTAAAATTTTTGCAGCAGTTTTCTTTGATGAAAAATGACCACCACATGCCTCGGAATGACAAAACTTAATTACACTACTTACCTCATTGTCGGGAATGCATCTTCGAAAAATCTGATCAGGACAATATTTGAACAAGTAAGGGTCATCCCAATAGAACTTCTTTACCTCATTCAGAAACTTCCTTTTATCTTGTGTGCTCCATTGAGAAGGAATTTTTCCTGTAGCAAGAAAATTAGCAATGTCAGCAAACCAAGGTGTCGTGGAGACAATTAGAAGTTGTTCATCAGGAAAAGTATCATTTATTGGTGAGGTTCCAAAAGATTCATCACAAACAAGTCTTGATAAATGATCAGCCACCACATTTTCTACTCCTTTTTTATCTCGAATGGTGATGTCAAATTCTTGCAGCAAAAGGATCCACCTCAGCAACCTAGGTTTTGCATCCTTCTTAGAGAGAAGATATTTTAAAGCTTCTTGTAGTTCATCAAGATGTGAAGAAATTATGACTGGAAAAATTTCACTCTCACCCAAAAAGGAATATTTTAGCTCGGATGGCAATGGTTTTAACTCCAGCTTGGGTGGTTCAATAGTTGATGGTACAGTGACATTTGTAAGTGATGGAAGTTCCTCAAACTTTTGTTTCCAACAATGCTTATCCTGAAAAGATTTTAACAAAGAATCAGTGTGTGAAATTTCTGAAGCATTATCAAACTCATATTCAATTAAATAAGCTTCTAAAGGATCATGGAATGTGGTAGTGGTGAGATGTTCATGAACAAGTTCTTCAATGAAATCCACTTCATGTACTTCTGAATTATCACCAGGTTGCTTGCAAATGTTGAACACATTTAATTCTAAAGTCATATTTCCAAAAGAAATGTTCAACATACCATTCCTGCAATTTATCAGAGCATTAGAAGTTGCAAGAAATGGACGGCCTAATATAACAGGAATTTGAACATTTGGATTTGAAACAGGATATGTGTCCAAAACAATAAAATCAACAGGGAAGTAAAAATTATCAATTTGAACCAAAACATCTTCAACTATCCCTCGAGGAATTTTTACAGAACGATCAGCTAGTTGAAGTGTAACAGGTGTTTCCTTGAGTTCACCTAAACCTAACTGTTGATAAACAGAAAAAGGCAAAAGATTAACACTAGCACCAAGATCAAGCAATGCACGTTCTATTCTAGTGTTTCCAATGATGCATGAGATTGTTGGACATCCAGGATCTTTGAATTTTGGTGGAGTAAGGTGCTGAATGATTGAGCTCACACTTTCCGTCAAAAATGCTTTCTTTTGTACATTATGTTTCCTTTTAACTGTGCACATGTCCTTCAAAAATTTAGCATAAGATGGAACTTGTTTGATTGCATCCAATAAAGGAATGTTAATCTTAACTTGTTTGAAAAGTTCATAAATTTCTGCATTTTGATTCAAATTCTTTATTGTTTGCAACCTTTGAGGAAAAGGAGCAGGATGCATACCTTTTTCTTTGTCCAAATTTTCAAGAAGTTCAGACTTACCATCATCCTTACCATTACTTTTCGGAGGGGAAAGAGGATCTTGGTCTTTTGATGGAATGTTTTTGTCAATTGCCTTTCCACTTCGAAGAGTTGTGATAGAACTGGCATTTTCCTGTTGAGTTTCATTGGAGCAAGAAACAAGACATTGAGTAGAAGGGTTAGGCTGAGGTTGAGCAGGAAACTTACCTTTTTCTTGAGTGCGTAATGAAGCTGTCAATGTGGACAAGGTGTTTTTGATCTCATTGATGTCCTGTGAAGTCCGACTATTCACATTTGCTTGTGTTTGCATGAATGCTTGCAATGTCTCTTCCAAGGTTTGTACACGTGAAGGTTGATAGGAAAAAGTGTTGCCCGGCTTTTGAGATTGTGGTACCTGAACATGATTATTATTCCGCCAACTGAAGTTGGGATGATTTCTCCATTCAGGGTTATACGTTTCAGAGTAAGGAGAAGGAAAAGGCTTTTTAAATGTGTTTATGGAATTTACTTGATCATGCAACGCTTCTTTAAGAATGGGAATGTTTGGACATTCAGAAGTGGGGTGTCCCATGATTTCACAAATTCCACAACTTTCTTCATTTTTAACCGTTTTGACTTCTTTTACTTCTCTAAGTTCCATGGCTTCAATCTTTCTAGCCAAATTAGCTACTTTAGCTTTTATCTCATCTTCTTGACTAAAATGATATTTTCCTCTGTTAGAAACAACATTAGATCTATTGGAACTTTCAGAGGAATTATCTGTGTGCCAGGCTTGAGAGTTATCTGCCAAATGGTCTAAGTAGTCAAAGGCTTCTTCAGGTTCTTTTTCTAGAAACTCACCGTTACACATTGTTTCAACAAATTGTTTAGTTTCGGGAGTTAAACTTTCATAAAAGAAACTAATAAGACGCCATTTTTCAAAACCATGATGTGGACAAGAACTTAACAAATCTTTAAAACGATCCCAGCACTGAAAAAATGCTTCATTTTGATTTTGATTGAAATTTTGAATCTGTCTTTTCAAAGCAGTAGTTTTATGTGCTGGGAAAAATTTCTTTAGAAACTCAGTTTGTAATTCTTGCCATGTGCCAATTGACCTTGGTTTTAAATTATGAAGCCAAATTTTTGCTTTATCTTTTAAAGAAAAAGGAAATAATTTTAGCTTGACAATTTCATTTGTACATTGTTGGTCATTAAAGGTGACACATACATCTTCGAAGTCTTTTAGAAACGAGTAAGCACTTTCCGATTCCAACCCATAGAAATTTGGAAGCAAAGCTATCATACCTGGTTTAAAACGAAAGTTGTTTGCATTGAGAGGAAAAATAAAACAAGAGGGTGATGAGCTTCGAGTTGGTTGCAAGTAGTCACGCATGGTGCGTACTTGTCTGTTCTCATCTTCAGCATGAACACTTTCATTGTCAGCCATGGTAGGAGTTGTATTAGAAAGATTACCTGAAAAAGTTTCACAATAAAATCTAACTAAACGACGAGATCTAAAATCACGTCGCCAAACAAGCATAAAACAAAGTTAATATACAAAATTAGGCGGTATAACCAGCCAATAAAAATAAAACAAAGTTAATATACAATATAAATATAAATATATAGAAAATTAGGCGGTATAACCAGCCAATAAAAATAAATATAGGCGGTATAACCAGCCAATAAAAATAAATATACTTATAAACTTATATACTTAGTATTGCCTCCCCGGCAACGGCGCCAAAAACTTGATGGAAACTCAATTAAGAGTTGTAAACCCAAGTGCAGGTTATGTTCAAGTAATAAATTCTCGGGTGTCCGAGGTCGAACCACAGGGAAGCGTATTAGTAAGTATAAGTTTATAAATATATAAGAAAAAAGAAAATAAACAAGATATTAGGGAATCAATAACAAAGAAAGTAAACAAGATATTAGAGAACAAAATAAACAAAATAACATAAAAGCAATTAAACAAGATATAAAAAAAACAATAAGAAAAGATGTTGAGGTTAGAGAATCCACTCTTGGTGTTATGCTAAGATTAATCTTGTTTTATTACACAATTGAAATCCACACATAAGGGAGGTTCCAACCGGAAGGTTTAGCAATTCAGTCCAAATTGTCCAACGTCCATAGCATATGATATTATGTTCATTTGGTGTCCTCAAAACTCACAAAAAGAGTCCAAGCATTCCTTATGCCAAGGTATATGTCTACAACAAATCAAGGTTATGAAACCAAGCATTTACTGTGCCATTTTCATTGTCAATAATGAATCAAGATCTCTACTTTGCAAGTATGATTTTAAACCAAAAGAAAATATTATCTATACTAGTGTTTATAAATGATGATTCATTTTAGCTCATGTTTAAGAGACTAACCTTAGCATTTACCAAGAGCTTCACCTCATCACCTCAACAATATGATTAGCAACACATACTAGATATGAATAAAATGAAAAGAAATGTAAGAAGCATAAGTAAATAAAAAAAGAAAACTAGAGAAAGGAAAGAAGAAGAAAACTTAGAGAATTTTACTACAAAGGCTAATATCCTACCAATGTATAATGTATTCCAATACTCATCCAAGGCCCTCTATTTATACACATTTTGGAGGGCTAAATGACAAGAGACAAGCTTTACAAATTTCAAAGGTAGGTATAATAGGTGGGTGCATTTTTCTAACAATTTTCGTCATATTGTATGACAATTCTGATCAGCCAGCTTGATGGTCGATTTTGTCAATGTTGGAGGCTCGATCTGATAAAATGGTCTTCTAGAAAAATATACCCCTATCAGTTACGGATCCATAGCCGTTGGAATCAGATCATTTGCGCACGTGGATCGGAAGATATGGTCAAAATACCAAAACGGTGCAGAACAGACGTCATTGCACATCAGCCAACTTGATGGTCGATTTCGCTAGGGAAAACGACTCCGTTTCAAGAAGTGTAAAACATGAAAAAGATAGATATGCCTCTTAGCTTTGCAGGGATACAAAGTTCAGCCTTATTGCTTCAGTGAAACTCGAGATATAGCTGATATGGCAAAAGGTGTCGGAACTGGAACTGAACTGGATTTGCCCTTAATTCTAGTAATCTGAAATCACTCAAAGAAACTTGTGAAAAACACCAAATTACATAAAAATATAAAAGATCATAAACACAATTAGACTAAACAATAATAACTCGTATTTGACACAAAACAATAATAAAACATAACTAAAAACTATATAATTATACGAGTTATCACTCTAAAAGGAAATTCAAGAAAAATTGGAAATCAAGGAACAAAAGCAAAGTTAAGTGCTTTAATTGCAATAAGAAAGGGCATTTTGCAAAAGAGTGCAAAGAGCCTAAGGTACATATCTCTACTTCTACTTCATTTATACAAGTTATGTCATGTACACTTATGGCAGAATTTGACTCTTCGTGGGTTATTGATTCAGGTGCCACAGACCACATCATAAAGGATCGTGGCTTGTTTGTCAATTATCGAAAGATACCAGCTCGGACTAAATGGGTATATGTTAGTGACAATTCAAGACTTGAAGTAGAAGGCAAAGGAACTTGTGTAATACCTTTGGAGAGTGGACACAATCTGATTTGGAGAAATTTAGTCTCCGTTACTTGTTTATTGCGTTTTGGATTCCAATTAAATTTCCATGACAATGAAGTTGATATTTATCTCAATAAAGTAAGAATAAGTTCTTGTTTTCTAAGTGGTGATTTCTTTGTATTAGATACTGTTATAAGTAATAGTAGTTGTCTTATGGCCAATGCAAATGATGAATTCATTTGGCATGCAAGATTGGGACATATTGGGCAAGAAAGGATGAAGAAGTTAGCTAAAAGTGGCTTACTTTGTTCTTTATCTAATGTATCCCTCCCAACTTGTGAGATATATCCCGCAGGCAAGGCAACAAGAAAACCATTTGGAAAGGCTCATAGAAGTGAATATCCATTTCAAATTATACATTCTGATGTTTGTGCAAAAATTTGATGCACCCAAAAGAGTGTATCTTATTTAACCTTGCACTAAAAAGATAAATTGTAAGTATAGTAGTTAGCAAGGGTCGAGTCCTCAGGGATTGGGTTTTAGTTTATAAGTTAATAGTTTAAAACTTAAATTCAAGAACAATAAAAGAAAAGGGGTTTTTGAAGCCAGATTTAAACTAAAGTAAATAATAAGAATAAGATGCAAGGCGGTATAACCAGCCAATAAAAATATATATACTAAATTAGGCGGTATAACCAGCCAATAAAAATATATATACTAAATTAGGCGGTATACTAAATTAGGCGGTATAACCAGCCAATAAAAATATATATACTAAATTAGGCGGTATAACCAGCCAATAAAAATATATATACTAAATTAGGCGGTATAACCAGCCAATAAAAATAAAACAAAGTTAATATACAAATTAGGCGGTATAACCAGCCAATAAAAATAAATATACTTTTAAAAATAAGCAAACTAGAAAAGTAAGAAAACAAGTAAGTAAGAAGAATCAAATATGAAAAATATGGTTAAGGTTTCATTCTCCCCCACTAGACATCATTAAGAATCAATTTCAGATCTATCAATATCAACCAACTATCAAAGTTAACAACCGTAGATAACAACAAGCTCTGTTATCCCAATCTTTCCTTAGTTTGTCGTTAAATAGAACAAGCTCTCTATTTAATCTCTAACCATTAAACAACCTAGAATAAGCTCTCTAAATTCAATTTAATGGCAGCTTTATGATGAGAAAGATAGGTTGATCTAAGCAACAAACACATAAGCTCGGATTGTTCAACTTAGGTTATGTTCCACTTTGCAATTATTGAAAACTTGACCATAATCATTATTCACAAATTGCCACTTATGAATAGGAAATCAAGACAATTACACGGATCAAGACTCCTAAACTAGCAATAGATAATTATCAAGATCTATCTAGTTGTACACCTAAATAAATCAAGACAACATCATGAACAATTTTTGTAGAAGAACATAAGCAACTTTGATAGAAAATTAATGATAGATAGAATCTGAAAATCAATCACAAAACATGTCTAGGGCTTTGAAATCACCCTTAACCAAATAGAAGTTTAGCCTAGCATAGGTATTGTAAACATAAACATAAAATTAAAGAGAATCTAAGAAGGAAATAAAAGAAAGAAATAAGAAGAGGAAGAATATTAATTATCCAACCTCTTGCTCTCTCTAAAGAAAAAGAAAACTAGAGAAAAGAAAGAAAACTAGAGAAAAGAAAGAAGAAGAAAACTTAGAGAATTTTATTAAAATGGCTAATATCCTACCTATGTACAATATCATTCTCTACAATCATCCAAGGCCCTCTATTTATACACATTTTGGAGGGCTAAATGAAAAGCAAATTTGTAAAGCTTGTCTCTTGTCATTTAGCCCTCCAAAATGTGTATAAATAGAGGGCCTTGGATGATTGTAGAGAATGATATTGTACATAGGTAGGATATTAGCCATTTTAATAAAATTCTCTAAGTTTTCTTCTTCTTTCTTTTCTCTAGTTTTCTTTCTTTTCTCTAGTTTTCTTTTTCTTTAGAGAGAGCAAGAGGTTGGATAATTAATATTCTTCCTCTTCTTCTTTCTTTCTTTTATTTTCTTCTTAGATTTTCTTTAATTTTATGTTTATGTTTACAATGCCTATGCTAGGCTAAACTTCTATTTGGTTAAGGGTGATTTCAAAGCCCTAGACATGTTTTGTGATTGATTTTCAGATTCTATCTATCATTAATTTTCTATCAAAGTTGCTTATGTTCTTCTACAAGAATTGTTCATGATGTTGTCTTGATTTATTTAGGTGTACAACTAGATAGATCTTGATAATTATCTATTGCTAGTCTAGGAGTCTTGATCCGTGTAATTGTCTTGATTTCCTATTCATAAGTGGCAATTTGTGATTAATGATTATGGTCAAGTTTTCAATAATTGCAAAGTGGAACATAACCTAAGTTGAACAATCCGAGCTTATGTGTTTGTTGCTTAGATCAACCTATTTTTCTCATCATAAAGCTGCCATTAAATTGAATTTAGAGAGCTTATTCTAGGTTGTTTAATGGTTAGAGATTAAATAGAGAGCTTGTTCTATTTAACGACAAACTAAGGAAAGATTGGGATAACAGAGCTTGTTGTTATCTACGGTTGTTAATTTTGATAGTTGGTTGATATTGATAGATCTGAAATTGATTCTTAATGATGTCTAGTGGTGGAGAATGAAACCTTAACCATATTTTTCATATTTGATTCTTCTTACTTACTTGTTTTCTTACTTTTCTAGTTTGCTTATTTTTAAAAGTATATTTATTTTTATTGGCTGGTTATACCGCCTAATTTGTATATTAACTTTGTTTTATTTTTATTGGCTGGTTATACCGCCTAATTTAGTATATATATTTTTATTGGCTGGTTATACCGCCTAATTTAGTATATATATTTTTATTGGCTGGTTATACCGCCTTGCATCTTATTCTTATTATTTACTTTAGTTTAAATCTGGCTTCAAAAACCCTTTTTCTTTTATTGTTTTCTTTGAACGTAAGTTTTAAACTATTAACTTATAAACTAAAACCCAATCCCTGAGGACTCGACCCTTGCTAACTACTATACTTACAATTTATCTTTTTAGTGCAAGGTTAAATAAGATACACTCTTTTGGGTGCATCATCTAACCCAAATTTTTAACTAAAAATATCCCTTGTTTTTTTGCAATATGTCTCAAAATATATAATCCATCTTTAGAACAAGGGTAAGGATATAAGTATATTTAGGCTAGGTGTAAGTTGTGGTTACCAATAAAACAGCAAATTTAATGTAGGCTCAAATTGGCTCACTAGTGGGGATGTTCTCTTAGAACATTAATAATGGATGGCTGTTTGGCTCTGGTTATAATCCTAATGCCTCTATCATATTCATGTTGTCACATGTATCAATATAGTCTCAAACGGTTTAAAGCAAGTTCTAGAGAATCATGTAATCATGAGAGCACTCAAGAAAGAAATTAGATTGATTTGTATAATGCATCAATCATTATAGGCTCAAAAACTCACAAGGATGATTATACAAGTCAGATTAAGTCTAAACATGCTTCTTTCTCAATCAACATATCATATTAACATTGGCTCATAAAAAGGTTGATATCAAGCTCAATTCTCATGAAACTCTTCTCACTAAGAAATCTGTTTTAGACTTATGCAATTCATATCTCATCATTGTATTAAAAAGGAACTAAAACATACTAAAAAAAATAATAATAATAATATTAAAGACTCATAAAAAAAAATAGTAGACAAAAATAAAAGAAATCCTAAATCATTCCCCCCCACACTTAATTCTTACATTGTCCTCAATGTAAGTCTATTAACCCAAATGAAAGAATCATGTGTAAGAGAAAAGAACTAATAACATAAGAATAGGAACAACAAAGACTCAAAACAAAACAAACTCATGCAACCTAAATAATCCTAAAATACTAAACAAAAATTAACAAGTAAACATAAAAAGATTTAAATCAAACTGACAAGGTATGTCTCAAGTCTCCCTTACTCAAACCTTGTTCAGAATGAATACTTCTAAATGGCTTAAAACACAATTTTTTTTTTTTTTTTTTAAAAAGATCAAATCAAACTGACAAGGTATGTCTCAAGTCTCCCTTACTCAGACCTTGTTCAGAATGAATACTTCTAAATGTCTTAAAACACAACAATTTTTTTTTTTTTAGTAGGGGGTAAGGGACATATTACCTGCAGAGGTTGCTAACCACTTATTATAACTGAGACACAACAAACAAAATGTTAGATAATGTCACAAAGACAAAGTGCAATCCACTCCTTGCTCGTCCATATCTCTTTTTCTTTTTCCGAGCGTTTGCGAAACAACCGTAGCAGATAAACACTCATAAGCTTGGAGCTTTTTGAGTAAATCTTCAATGGTTGTAGCAGAAATTATGGTTCTCCTTGCCTCTGAAAACATGAATCCATTATCCACAGCATTATCTAAATATGAAAGCAAATTACTAAAATAACCATTAATATTAAGCAAACCAATGGGTTTCTTTTTTGTGACCAAAGATGACCAAGAAGCCACGCAAGCTATTTCTTCCAATGTACCCAGACCTCCTAGTAAAGCAATGAATGCATCGGCAGAATGGTACATGATTGTCATCCTTCAGGGATACTCCAGACTTGTATTTCCTTACCCACGGTAGGTCTACAAAAACTTGTGAATAGTTTTGGCACGATTCCTAGAACTGGACTTCCTCCGGCGTGTGCTGCTGTAGCGACTGCTCCCATTAAACCCGTACTACCGCCTCCATAAATCAAGTGGATCTTTTGTTGGGCAAGTATTACTCCAACTCTTATGGCTTCATCAGCGAATATGTTATTTTTCCCTGGATAAGCACCTCCAAAGACACAAATTTTTTTAATGCGTTGGGACGAAGTACTTTCCATTTTTTTTCTTTTTCGAGTGCCTGAAAGAGAATGAGTACATGGTGTAATATATAGAGGACTGAGTAGTGAATCAGACAAGAGTAATAATGTCGCCGAAAGTGTATCTGACCTGTCAGAAGAAAATGTTAACCTAACAAAAGATTTTTTTGTGATTTCAGGAAGAAAATCAAAAAGAGAAGAAAAATCAACCGTAAAAGACCAATAAAAAAAAATGAGAATAATTACACAAATCGAACAACATGTAAATTAAACCGAAATGAAATTATTGCAAATCAAACCAAAAGCTGAGAAGTCATTTATTGTAGTTGTGATTGTGGCTCACATCTTCCTCTGGTTTTACGTCCAGAAACGGCTTAAACGCCTTCTATGAGTCGAGGATATGCTTCCCATCCAGTTTTCTTACAAGCTGGCAAACCGGGTCTTTTAACATCAGATTCCCAAGATGTTGCCATTCCCTTTGGAATTGCGGCCATAAATCAAGAATTTCTCTTTGTACGTCTCCACTAGGATGCGTCTCAAGAGAAAGTTGGATATTACCCAAATTCTCCTTACTCAGTCCATCCTTAATGAATTCAATTTTATCATCTCGATTAGAGGACGGAATCCCAATAGAACGACATTTACCGTTACACGTCCATCGTGCACATTTGTGGCAATTTGAGCTCATGCGCTTTGCTCGTCGCTTCTTTGCAAAAGTGCTTCTACCTGTACCTGGTAAATGTAAAACAGGAAGATATTCATCTTCACGTACCTTGGCTTCAATTATCCAACGTATGTCTCCAGGAATCCCTTTGTGCATAAGCATTCTTAATCTTTCAAATCGAACTTGGTAAAGCTTCAGTAAAATATTTCGAGGAAAAGGAGGAAATCGTTTCTGCAATCTTGTGAGAATATCATCCATCCTGAAAAAAGAAAAAAAAATGAAAGGGAAATTGGAAGAGAAATTTATATACAATATCAGTTTTGTGGGTAGCTGATGGAACAAACTTAAATAATCACGGAGTACCGTTATCCGCCATTTAACCGGGGTTTAAAAAAAAATAGAAATTATATTTACATCTAGTTATTTTCAAAACAAGGATCAGAAAGAAAAACAACATAAAAAGACTCAAAAACAAAACACTCTAATTAAAATCCTAAATTCTTCCCCCCACACATAATTCTTACATTGTCATTAATGTAATGCTATTAATCCCAAATGAAAGAATCATGTGTAAGTGAAAAGAACTAATAAACAAAATAAACTTATGCAGCCTAAATGAACTTAGAAACACTAAACACAATTAGCAAAGAAACATAAGAAAAAGATAAAGAAAAAGAGAGCAAATCTGAGGATGGCAGTTTGGCAATGCTTTCACTAATTAGGCTGCCTCCCCCAATTAGCACTTGATTGATTGTTTTCAGCCTAGCCAATTCCCCTTCTTGGCTTTTTAGGATCTTTTGGCTTAGACATGAAACTTCGCGGATTTTTGCGTTTTGGAGGAAGTTTTCTTTGCAAAACAGCCAATGCCTTCTCCCCCACACGTATTATTTCATCATTCTTGGTGGGGTATAGCTCTTTGAGGAATTGTGCATATCTTGATAGTTGTCTAATGGCATCCACAAGCAAGCTGTTTAAGGTTTCCAAAAATTGTTGTTCATGTTCCTCCTTTTTGGACTTTGCAAATCTGCTAGGAAAAAGTGGAGAAGGAACATTAGTAGAAATAAGAACCTTAAAAAGCTACCTGAGGTGTCAAAGTACTCTCAATTTGAATAGTGGCTTCATTATCCTCAAGAAGTGAATCCATCTTTGGTTTTGTCTCATCCTCATCTTGTTCCTCATTTCTCAAGGTCACAATAGTAGCATTCTCCTTTGGGTTAATCACCGTTTGGGAAGGGAGTGCTAGAGATCTTTCTGCTACTAATTCCACCGTACTACTAGCCAATAGGCTCATTTGCCTTTCCAAACTCTGGATGCTTGCCCTTGTTTTCTGTTGGAATTGCAAAGTATCAGTAACAAGAGAATATACAAGATCTTCTAAAGAAGTACCTGAGTTTTGAGTCATATGTGGTGGTTGAAAAAGATCTGGTTCTTGAGACCATGATTGATTGAAGCTAGATGGATGAGTGTAATTGGCATAAGGATCTACTTCTTGGTAATTTTTCGAGTAGCCATAATTAGTATGATCCCACCATCCCTCATGGTAAGTGTTGGAGTAATGATCATGCGGTTGGTCTTGGAACCATTGATGGCCTTGACATTCTCCCATGGCCAATTGTTGAACTGAGGAAGTGAGATTGGCTTGTTGATTCTCCATGTTCATGTATGCCACCAACTCTTCAAGTGTTAGATTGCTTAATTCCATCTTTCTTTTTTTTTTCAAAATTTGAAAAGAAAAACATGTATGGACAAGAAAATAATACTAATTAGAACTGAAAATAAGAATAAACCAAGTAACAAATAAACTAAAGAAAACAATCCCCGGCAACGACGCCAAAAATTTGATGCACCCAAAAGAGTGTATCTTATTTAACCTTAGATAACAACCACTAGACATCATTAAGAATCAATTTCAGATCTATCAATATCAACCAACTATCAAAGTTAACAACCGTAGATAACAACAAGCTCTGTTATCCCAATCTTTCCTTAGTTTGTCGTTAAATAGAACAAGCTCTCTATTTAATCTCTAACCATTAAACAACCTAGAATAAGCTCTCTAAATTCAATTTAATGGCAGCTTTATGATGAGAAAGATAGGTTGATCTAAGCAACAAACACATAAGCTCGGATTGTTCAACTTAGGTTATGTTCCACTTTGCAATTATTGAAAACTTGACCATAATCATTAATCACAAATTGCCACTTATGAATAGGAAATCAAGACAATTACACGGATCAAGACTCCTAAACTAGCAATAGATAATTATCAAGATCTATCTAGTTGTACACCTAAATAAATCAAGACAACATCATGAAGAATTTTTGTAGAAGAACATAAGCAACTTTGATAGAAAATTAATGATAGATAGAATCTGAAAATCAATCACAAAACATGTCTAGGGCTTTGAAATCACCCTTAACCAAATAGAAGTTTAGCCTAGCATAGGTATTGTAAACATAAACATAAAATTAAAGAGAATCTAAGAAGGAAATAAAAGAAAGAAAGAAGAAGAAGAAAATAAAGAAAAAGAAAACTAGAGAAAGGAAAGTAGAAGAAAACTTAGAGAATTTTATTATAATGGCTAATATCCTACCAATGTACCATATGATACAATCATCCAAGGCCCTCTATTTATACACATTTTGGAGGGCTAAATGACAAGAGACAAGCTTTACAAATTTCAAAGGTAGGTATAATAGGTGGGTGCATTTTTCTAACAATTTTCGTCATATTGTATGACAATTTTGATCAGCCAACTTGATGGTCAATTTTGTCAATATTGGAGGCTTGATCTGATCACATGGTCTTCTATAAAAATGTTTCGCTATGAGTTAGTGATCCATAGCCGTTGGAATCAGCTCATTTGCTGATGTGGATCAGAAGATATGGTCAAAATACCAAAATTGGTCAGCACAGACGTCATTGCACATCAGCCAGTTTGATGGTCGATTTTGCTAGGGAAAACGACTCCGTTTCAAGAAGTGTGAAACATGAAAAAGATAGATATGCCTCTTAACTTTGCACGGTTAAAATTTCAGCCTTATTGCTTTAGTTAAACTCCAGATATAGCTGATATGGCAAAAGGTGTTGGAACTGGAACTGAACTGGATTTGCCCTTAATTGTTGATTTAACCTAGTAATCTGAAATCACTCAAAGAAACTCGTGAAAAAACACCAAATTACATAAAAATATAAAAGATCATAAACACAATTAGACTAAGCAATAATAACTCGTATTTGACGCAAACCAATAATAAAACATAACTAAAAACTATATAATTATACGAGTTATCAGTCCCTTGAATGTGACATCTAGAAAAGAATTTAGATACATAATCACATTCACAGATGACTATACTCGATTCACCCATGTCTTTTTGATAAAGTACAAAAGTGAAGCATTAAGGTGTTTCAAGACTTATGTGACTTTAGTTGAGAATCAGATAGAAAGGAAGATTAAGTCATTAAGGACTGATCGGGGTAGAGAGTATTTGTCAAATGAATTCAACGGGTTATGTGAAGCGAAAGGAATATCAAGGCAATTGACTATTTCTAGAACACCCCAAAAGAATGGAGTGGCGGAGAGAAAGAATAGAACTCTCCTAGATATGGTGAGATGCATGATGGCTCAGGCCAACATGGACATTTCCTTTTGGGGAGATGCATTACTCACGGCTGTCTATATATTGAATAGAGTGCCATCCAAATCTGTTTTGTCTACTCCTAATGAGTTATGGACTAAAAGAGAGCATGATTTAAGTAATCTAAGGCCTTGGGGCTCTGCGGCCTATGTCCATAATCCAAATCATATCCTTGGTAAGTTAGGACAAAGAGGGAAGAAATGTGTTCTTCTCGGATATTCTGAATATTCTAAAGGATATGTGTTTATGGTTTTGGAATATAAGGATAGACAAGTGGAATTCAAATCAAGGGATGCAACTTTCTTAGAAAATGAGCTTCCTAAGAAAGGGAATGTTAATAAGAGTTATCCATTATATGAAATTGATGAATCTGGACTAACAAGCACAAATAATGTGTTAATATCACTTAATGAAAGTGATAGTGGCATTGGACCGTGTGGGAGCTTAGTGCCTCCACAAGTTATTGGTCATAATGGCAACAATGACGATGATAAACCTATGGATGAAATAGGTGATCAAAATATTGATCAAGTGTCGGTCCAACAACATGAGGATGAGTTACCTCAAGAAAAGCATCATGAGGATCAGTTACCTCATGAAGAGCCTAATGAGGATATGTTACCTCATGAAGAACTTGATGATAATGCAAATGTGCATGATCAAGAAAAACATAATGCTCCTACTGTTCTTAGACGTTCTTCAAGAAAATTCAAATGTCCGAGTAAGTGGTGGATTTTGGATAAAAGTGAGGCTTATTTGGTGTCATTTTTGGATGATGAACCACAAAGTTTGAAAGAAGCTCTCAAAAGTCTAGATTGTGATAAATGGATAGTTGCAATGAAAAATGAATTAGAATCTTTGCATGTGAATAAAGTATGGGACTTAGTTGATTTTCCTAAAGATAGAAAGGCCGTTGGGAACAAATGGGTTCTCAAGATCAAGAGAAAAGTGGATGGTACCATTGAAAGGAACAAGGCACGTTTGGTTGCCAAGGGGTATACACAAGTAGAAGGTATTGATTATAAATATACTTTCTCACCTGTTGTGACTGTTGGATTTCGACTTATCAAAGTTCGAGAACAAAGAGGAAGAGTTCAAGTCACTTACTTGTCTGCCTATGAAATGCTCGCTTATTGTGGATATGAGTAATGAACTCAATCGAATGCCTAAGGCAATCTTGTAATCAACCGGTTATGGCAAGTACAAGAACTTTTCTACAATCTATCTTGCTCGTCCAAACCAGAATGCTTACTGCCTTGTTCCTTGAAATTCCAAGCAATCAAGAACCCTTCACTCACTTAGCAATGCACTTAGCAATCTACCTCTCAATTGTATCTTTCACAATTGTCTGATTATTGGTGTTACACACTTGTTTATATTCTTGGCCGAATCCTCTCCTATTTATAGCCTTCAAGGTTTGCTTCATGAAAGGGTTAAAGGACACAACCCTTCCAAGGCCAGCACCCTTCATTTGAACATAATGGTTCGGTCAACAGAACCAATCTCTTCCAAATGATTACAACCATTCGGCTATTAGGAGACAACCTCTCTTAACCGAAACACCATGTTGTTTCGGTCCATGTGGCTGCCATATGACTTATGATGTCACATGTCACAAATCGATTGGTGACACTTATGCATGATGATGCTGATGTGTCACACCTATGTGCCACATCATCTAGGCCACCTAGCTACCACTAGCTAGTGTCACTCCACCTCATAGAGTGTCACTCACCTAGCTACCCTTCACCTACATCTACATGATTGAGCTGGTGTCCAGCTCCTTGAGCTGAGTTGGCTGGTGTCCAGCTACCTTGAGCTGACTTGAGCTAAGTAAGCTTTCACTTTGAGCTCCTTATGAGCTTCCATAAGCTTATCTCATCTCCTTGCTAGTTTACCATCATCATACATCATTCATATTGATGCACCCAAAAGAGTGTATCTTATTTAACCTTGCACTAAAAAGATAAATTGTAAGTATAGTAGTTAGCAAGGGTCGAGTCCTCAGGGATTGGGTTTTAGTTTGTAAGTTAATAGTTTAAAACTTAAATTCAAGAACAATAAAAGAAAAGGGGTTTTTGAAGCCAGATTTAAACTAAAGTAAATAATAAGAATAAGATGCAAGGCGGTATAACCAGCCAATAAAAATATATATACTAAATTAGGCGGTATAACCAGCCAATAAAAATATATATACTAAATTAGGCGGTATAACCAGCCAATAAAAATAAAACAAAGTTAATATACAAATTAGGCGGTATAACCAGCCAATAAAAATAAATATACTTTTAAAAATAAGCAAACTAGAAAAGTAAGAAAACAAGTAAGTAAGAAGAATCAAATATGAAAAATATGGTTAAGGTTTCATTCTCCACCACTAGACATCATTAAGAATCAATTTCAGGTCTATCAATATCAACCAACTATCAAAGTTAACAACCGTAGATAACAACAAGCTCTGTTATCCCAATCTTTCCTTAGTTTGTCGTTAAATAGAACAAGCTCTCTATTTAATCTCTAACCATTAAACAACCTAGAATAAGCTCTCTAAATTCAATTTAATGGCAGCTTTATGATGAGAAAGATAGGTTGATCTAAGCAACAAACACATAAGCTCGGATTGTTCAACTTAGGTTATGTTCCACTTTGCAATTATTGAAAACTTGACCATAATCATTAATCACAAATTGCCACTTATGAATAGGAAATCAAGACAATTACACGGATCAAGACTCCTAAACTAGCAATAGATAATTATCAAGATCTATCTAGTTGTAAACCTAAATAAATCAAGACAACATCATGAACAATTTTTGTAGAAGAACATAAGCAACTTTGATAGAAAATTAATGATAGATAGAATATGAAAATCAATCACAAAACATGTCTAGGGCTTTGAAATCACCCTTAACCAAATAGAAGTTTAGCCTAGCATAGGCATTGTAAACATAAACATAAAATTAAAGAGAATCTAAGAAGGAAATAAAAGAAAGAAAGAAGAAGAAGAAAATAAAGAAAAAGAAAACTAGAGAAAAGAAAGAAGAAGAAAACTTAGAGAATTTTATTACAATGGCTAATATCCTACCAATGTACAATGTCTCTTACAATCATCCAAGGCCCTCTATTTATACACATTTTGGAGAGCTAAATGACAAGAGACAAGCTTTATAAATTTCAAAGGTAGGTATAATAGGTGGGTGCATTTTTCTAACAATTTTCGTCATATTGTATGACAATTCTGATCAGCCAGCTTGATGGTCGATTTTGTCAATATTGGAGGCTTGATCTGATCAAATGGTCTTCTAGAAAAATGTTCCCCTATCAGTCGGTGATCCATAGCCGTTAGAATCAGCTCATTTGCTGATGTGGATCAGAAGATATGGTCATTGCACATCAGCCAACTTGATGGTTGATTTCGCTAGGGAAAACGACTCCGTTTAAAGAAGTGTAAAGCATAAAAAAGATAGATATGCCTCTTAATTTGCACTGTAAAAATTTCAGCCTTAATGCTTCAGTGAAACTCCAGATATAGCTGATATGGCAAAAGGTATCGGAACTGGAACTGAACTAGATTTGCCCTTAATTCTTGATTTAACCTAGTAATCTGAAATCACTCAAAGAAACTCATGAAAAACACCAAATTACATAAAAATATAAAAGATCATAAACACAATTAGACTAAGCAATAATAACTCGTATTCGACACAAAACAATAATAAAACATAACTAAAAACTATATAATTATACGAGTTATCACACCCCCACACTTAGATTGTTGCTAGTCCCTAGCAACGACTCAATAAAAATAAAATAAGAAAATCTAATCCAATCCATTTTCGTAGGAAATCACGGTGGCACTTAGCATGTGACACAAGCCTTTAAACCCCTAGGTGTCCCTAGTGGACGAGTTTAGTCTCGTGAGGGTTTACTAGGACGATACCCACAAACATTGAAGACATAAGAAAAACTAAAAATAATAATTATAACTAATCCTTCCAATATAAATTAGAGATAATCATTGGACAAGTCTTAAAAATTAATCAATATCTTAAAGAAATTCACAAAAAATCTTGCTTGAATGTAAATAGTTTGAGTTAAGCCAATATTAACATAACATATTTCAATCAAAATAGTGCATATTCAAACTTAATCTCAACTTCTCACATGGGATACTCTCTTGATTTTCACTCTTTAAAGTAGTGGTAAAGTGTTTACACTCAATCAATCTCATGAAAACACTTCTACCATATGCTTGCTTGTCCACCTATTCTCCACTATTTAGATCATACAACTTCATAAATCAAGAGGTCTTTATTCAAGGTTGTAATGGGGCCAAAGGGTTATAATGTGGTTAAATAACAAAAGGATAAAGATATCACAAAGGTTCCAAAGAGTTCATAGAGTTTAGAGACATAATAAGATCATACAAATAAAACTTCTCAAAACTCTTATAAAGCACATAATAACATAGGCTAAATATTCATGTTGAGCCTTTGCATCATTCTAACCAACTTTGTAACATCTTTTTCTTTACTTTAACTAGAAGTTCAAGAGAAGTTTTTTTTTTTTTTTTTATATGGGAATGTATTTGACAATGATCCCTTTCTTTTTCTTTTCTTTTCTTCCCCCACACTTATCTTTTGTTTCCAACCCAAACTTTTAACTAAAAATATCCCTTGTTTTTTTTTGCAATATGTCTCAAAATATATAATCCATCTTTAGAACAAGGGTTATATTTAGGCTAGGTGTAAGTTGTGGTTACCAAATAAATAGCTTATTCAATGTAGGCTCAAATTGGCTCACTAGGGGTGTGTTCTCTTGGAACATCAATAAGGGATGGCTGTTTGGCCCTGGCTAAAAATCTTAATGCCTCTATCATATTCATGTTGTCACATGCATCAATATAGTCTCAACAAGGTCTAAAGCAAGTTCTAGAGAATCATGTAATCATAAGAGCACTCAAGAAAGAAATTAGATTGATTTGTATAATGCGTCAATCATTATAGGCTCAAAAACTCACAAGGATGATTATACAAGTCAGATTAAGTCTAAACATGCTTCTTTCTCAATCAACATATCATATTAACATTGGCTCATAAAAAGATTGATATCAAGTTCAATTTTCATGAAAATCTTCTCACTAATAAATCTGTTTTAGACTTATGCAATTCATATCTCATCATAGTATTGAAAAGGAACTAAAACACACTAAAAATAATAATAAAGACTCATAAAAAAAAAAATAGTAGACAAAAATAAAAGAAATCCTAAATCATTCCCCCCACACTTAATTCTTACATTGTCCTCAATGTAAGTCTATTAACCCAAATGAAAGAATCATGTGTAAGAGAAAATAACTAATAACATAATAATAGGAACAACTAAGACTCAAAACAAAACAAACTCATGCAACCTAAATAATCCTAAAATACTAAACAAAAATTAACAAGTAAACATAAAAAGATTAAAATCAAACTGACAAGGTATGTCTCAAGTCTCCCTTACTCAGACCTTGTTCAGAATGAATACTTCTAAATGGCTTAAAACACAACAAAATTTTTTTTTTTTTTTGAAAAGAAGAAATCAAACTGACAAGGTATGTCTCAAGTCTCCCTTACTCAGACCTTGTTCAGAATGAATACTTCTAAATGGCTTAAAACACAACAAATTTTTTTTTTTTTTTTTTAAATTAGCAAAATATGTCCCTTACCCCCTACTAAAATATGACATTGTCCCCAATGTCAAATTTTAAAGGTAGATATTAGGAGATATTACCTGCAGAGGTTGCTAACCACTTATTATAACTGAGACACAGCAAACAAAATGTTAGATAATGTCACAAAGACAAAGTGCAATCCACTCCTTGCTCGTCCATATCTCTTTTTCTTTTTCCGAGCGTTTGCGAAACAACCGTAGCAGATAAATACTCATAAGCTTGGAGCTTTTTGAGTAAATCTTCAATGGTTGTAGCAGAAATTATGGTTCTCCTTGCCTCTGAAAACATGAATCCATTATCCACAGCATTATCTAAATATGAAAGCAAATTACTAAAATAACCATTAATATTAAGCAAACCAATGGGTTTCTTTTTTGTGACCAAAGATGACCAAGAAGCCACGCAAGCTATTTCTTCCAATGTACCCAGACCTCCTGGTAAAGCAATGAATGCATCGGCAGAATGGTACATGATTGTCATCCGTTCAGGGATACTCCAGACTTGTATTTCCTTACCCAAGGTAGGTCCACAAAAATCTGTGAATAGTTTTGACACGATTCCTAGAACTGGACTTCCTCCGGCGTGTGCTGCTGTAGCGACTGCTCCCATTAAACCCGTACTACCGCCTCCATAAATCAACTGGATCTTTTGTTGGGCAAGTATTACTCCAACTCTTATGGCTTCATCAGCGAATATGTTATTTTTCCCTGGATAAGCACCTCCAAAGGCACAAATTTTTTTAATGCGTTGGGACGAAGTACTTTCCATTTTTTTTCTTTTTCGAGTGCCTAAAAGAGAATGAGTACATGGTGTAATATATAGAGGACTGAGTAGTGAATCAGACAAGAGTAATAATGTCGCCGAAAGTGTATCTGACCTGTCAGAAGAAAATGTTAACCTAACAAAAGATTTTTGCGTGATTTCAGGAAGAAAATCAAAAAGAGAAGAAAAATCAACCGTAAAAGTCAAGAGTAATAATGTCGCCGAAAGTGTATTTGACATCTTTTTCTGGTTTTACGTCCAGAAACGGCTTAAACGCCTTCTATGAGTCGAGGATATGCTTCCCATCCAGTTTTCTTACAAGCTGGCAAACAGGGTCTTTTAACATCAGATTCCCAAGATATTGCCATTCCCTTTGGAATTGCGGCCATAAATCAAGAATTTCTCTTTGTACGTCTCCACTAGGATGCGTCTCAAGAGAAAGTTGGATATTACCCAAATTCTCCTTACTCAGTCCATCCTTAATGAATTCAATTTTATCATCTCGATTAGAGGACAGAATCCCAATAGAACGACATTTACCGTTACACGTCCATCGTGCACATTTGTGGCAATTTGAACTCATGCGCTTTGCTCGTCGCTTCTTTGCAAAAGTGCTTCTACCTGTACCTGGTAAATGCAAAACAGGAACATATTCATCTTCACGTACCTTGGCTTCAATTATCCAACGTATGTCTCTAGGAATCCCTTTGTGCATAAGCATTCTTAATCTTTCAAATCGAACTTGGTAAAGCTTCAATAAAATATTTCGAGGAAAAGGAGGAAATCGTTTCTGCAATCTTGTGAGAATATCATCCATCCTGAAAAAAAAAAATGAAAAAAAATTGAAAGAGAAATTTATATACAATATCAGTTTTGTGGGTAGCTGATGGAACCGACTTAAATAATCACGGAGTACCATTATCCGCCATTTAACCGGGGTTAAAAAAATAAAATAAAAATTATATTTACATCTAGTTATTTTAAAAACAAGGATCAGAAAGAAAAACAACCTAAAAAGACTCAAAAACAAAACACTCTAAATAAAATCCTAAATTCTTCCCCCCACACATAATTCTTACATTGTCATTAATGTAATGCTATTAATCCCAAATGAAAGAATCATGTGTAAGTGAAAAGAACTAATAAACAAAATAAACTTATGCAGCCTAAATGAACTTAGAAACACTAAACACAATTAGCAAAGAAACATAAGAAAAAGATAAAGAAAAAGAGAGCAAATCTGAGGATGGCAGTTTGGCAATGCTTTCACTAATTAGGCTGCCTCCCCCAATTAGCACTTGATTGATTGTTTTCAGCCTAGCCAATTCCCCTTCTTGGCTTTTTAGGATCTTTTGGCTTAGACATGAAACTTCTCGGATTTTTGCGTTTTGGAGGAAGTTTTCTTTGCAAAACAGCCAATGCCTTCTCCCCCACACGTATTATTTCATCATTCTTGGTGGGGTATAGCTCTTTGAGGAATTGTGCATATCTTGGTACTTGTCTAATGGCATCCACAAGCAAGCTGTTTAAGGTTTCCAAAAATTGTTGTTCATGTTCCTCCTTCTTGGACTTTGCAAATCTGCTAAGAAAAAGTGGAGAAGGAACATTAGTAGAAATAAGAACCTTAAAAGCTACCTGAGGTATCAAAGTACTCTCAATTTGAATGGTGGCTTCATTATCCTCAAGAAGTGAATCCATCTTTGGTTTTGTCTCATCCTCATCTTGTTCCTCATTCTCAAGGTCACAATAGTAGCATTCTCCTTTGGGTTAATCACCGTTTGGGAAGGGAGTGCTAGAGATCTTTCTGCTACTAATTCCACCGTACTACTAGCCAATAGGCTCATTTGCCTTTCCAAACTCTGGATGCTTGCCCTTGTTTCCTGTTGAAATTGCAAAGTATCAGTAACAAGAGAATATACAAGATCTTCTAAAGAAGTACCTAAGTTTTGAGTCATATGTGGTGGTTGAAAAAGATCTGGTTCTTGAGACCATGATTGATTGAAGCTAGATGGATGAGTGTAATTGGCATAAGGATCTACTTCTTGGTAATTTTTCGAGTAGCCATAATTAGTATGATCGCACCATCCCTCATGGTAAGTGTTTGAGTAATGATCATACTGTTGGTCTTGGAACCATTGATGGACTTGACATCCTCCCATGGCCAATTGTTGAACTGGGGAGGTGAGCTTGGCTTGTTGATTCTCCATGTTCATGTATGCCACCAACTCTTCAAGTGTTAGATTGCTCAATTCCATCGTTTTTTTTTTTTTTTTTTTAAATTTGATAAGAAAAATAAGAATAAACCAAGTAATTAGAACTGAAAATAAGAATAAACCAAGTAATAAATAAACTAAATAAAACTAATTAGAACTGAAAATAAGAATAAACCAAGTAATAAATAAACTAAAGAAAACAATCCCCGGCAACGGCGCCAAAAATTTGATGCACCCAAAAGAGTGTATCTTATTTAACCTTGCACTAAAAAGATAAATTGTAAGTATAGTAGTTAGCAAGGGTCGAGTCCTCAGGGATTGGGTTTTAGTTTATAAGTTAATAGTTTAAAACTTAAATTCAAGAACAATAAAAGAAAAGGGGTTTTTGAAGACAGATTTAAACTAAAGTAAATAATAAGAATAAGATGCAAGGCGGTATAACCAGCCAATAAAAATATATATACTAAATTAGGCGGTATAACCAGCCAATAAAAATATATATACTAAATTAGGCGGTATAACCAGCCAATAAAAATAAAACAAAGTTAATATACAAATTAGGCGGTATAACCAGCCAATAAAAATAAATATACTTTTAAAAATAAGCAAACTAGAAAAGTAAGAAAACAAGTAAGTAAGAAGAATCAAATATGAAAAATATGGTTAAGGTTTCATTCTCCACCACTAGACATCATTAAGAATCAATTTCAGATCTATCAATATCAACCAACTATCAAAGTTAACAACCGTAGATAACAACAAGCTCTGTTATCCCAATCTTTCCTTAGTTTGTCGTTAAATAGAACAAGCTCTCTATTTAATCTCTAACCATCAAACAACCTAGAATAAGCTCTCTAAGTTCAATTTAATGGCAGCTTTATGATGAGAAAGATAGGTTGATCTAAGCAACAAACACATAAGCTCGGATTGTTCAACTTAGGTTATGTTCCACTTTGCAATTATTGAAAACTTGACCATAATCATTAATCACAAATTGCCACTTATGAATAGGAAATCAAGACAATTACACGGATCAAGACTCCTAAACTAGCAATAGATAATTATCAAGATCTATCTAGTTGTACACCTAAACAAATCAAGACAACATCATGAACAATTCTTGTAGAAGAACATAAGCAACTTTGATAGAAAATTAATGATAGATAGAATCTGAAAATCAATCACAAAACATGTCTAGGGCTTTGAAATCACCCTTAACCAAATAGAAGTTTAGCCTAGCATAGGCATTGTAAACATAAACATAAAATTAAAGAGAATCTAAGAAGGAAATAAAAGAAAGAAAGAAGAAGAAGAAAATAAAGAAAAAGAAAACTAGAGAAAAGAAAGAAGAAGAAAACTTAGAGAATTTTATTACAATGGCTAATATCCTACCAATGTACAATGTCTCTTACAATCATCCAAGGTCCTCTATTTATACACATTTTGGAGAGCTAAATGACAAGAGACAAGCTTTATAAATTTCAAAGGTAGGTATAATAGGTGGGTGCATTTTTCTAACAATTTTCGTCATATTGTATGACAATTCTGATCAGCCAGCTTGATGGTCGATTTTGTCAATATTGGAGGCTTGATCTGATCAAATGGTCTTCTAGAAAAATGTTCCCCTATCAGTCGTTGATCCATAGCCGTTGGAATCAGCTCATTTGCTGATGTGGATCAGAAGATATGGTCAAAATACCAAAACTTGTCAGCACAGACGTCATTGCACATCAGCCAACTTGATGGTTGATTTCGCTAGGGAAAACGACTCCGTTTCAAGAAGTGTAAAGCATAAAAAGATAGATATGCCTCTTAACTTTGCACTGTAAAAATTTCAGCCTTAATGCTTCAGTGAAACTCCAGATATAGCTGATATGGCAAAAGGTATCGGAACTGGAACTGAACTGGATTTGCCCTTAATTCTTGATTTAACCTAGTAATCTGAAATCACTCAAAGAAACTCATGAAAAACACCAAATTACATAAAAATATAAAAGATCATAAACACAATTAGACTAAGCAATAATAACTCGTATTCGACACAAAACAATAATAAAACCTAACTAAAAACTATATAATTATACGAGTTATCACATATCAAGTTAATCTTGTGCGTACTTGGTGTATTTATTCACTTATGTCCAAATACATCCAACAACTCCCACTCGCACATTATGAACTTGATGCCATCCATACATATTCAGACCAAAGACATAATCAAAGGCAAAGCATTCATACATTGGAATAACATATGCAAGAAGGTCGTGTGACCTTAGGCACTCAATGGAATTCATCTCAATATGCAACTGTTAAGTTGACATAAGAGATCTTACTCAATCCATATAACACATCCATGACTTATCATATATATCAAATCATAATAACTCTTTAAGTTATTCATGTTAATGATCCATATATCATTAACCATTGCTCATGTGCTCAAAGACTTGTCGATACATAGTTTGGCTACTTTCAATCCCTTTCATGTGAGTGGAAAACACATTTCAAACTCATGAAACGTACCAAACACCAAGTGCACTTGTTTTTCTAGATATCTTATACTTGAACTCATTTATATTACTCAAAGTAATATATGCATGTCTTTCAAGTATTAATGCCATATGTATCTTAACAATGTCTTTCCTTTTGCACTATCTAACAATATGAAACTATGCATTTATCCAATAAGGTTCCAACAGACCGAATTTACCATAGTCATAGGAGATCCCATCAAAGTAAACACAATACTTTCGAATTATCAAATCTTAGTCAATAGTCACTAAGAGCAACAAATCTAATCAAAACTTATTTCGATCAAATAAACTCACACCACAAGGAGATAGGGATCACTCCTTGTTTTCTTTTTGGTCATCTTATACACACATGATATGCGCATGTTGATAGGATCCAAGATAGCCCAATATCATGGCAATTTCTATATGGGCCAAAATCCAAGAAGATCTAGGAAACATGGCAAGAATGGCTGGAATTCACTTGGGCCATGTTGCAAGTTATTCAAGAAAGGTTTCAACATGCAAGATGGGCTTGCATCCATGTTTGGTCCATGTAATTCAAGAAACCAAGGTGGCAAATTAAGAGGGCTTATTTGGGTTTATTTTAAGTCTTGTAATTACTTAGGCTTTTAGGCCTAACTTATGTAATATGTCCAATAGGCTAAGTGGGGAGTACCTTCATTAAACTTGTTGGACATTCTTTTTAATTTATTAGGTTTGGGCTTGAGCATGTTCAGCCCATAATTTAAGTAGTCTTTCTTATTTAGATTAGGACTAGTCAAATTTACACCTGTAATGGGATTTGCTTGGCTGATTATTAGGTTAGGACTATTTGGCTGACAAGGACTTGCATTTGGGTTAGAATACAATAGGGTAGCTGATTAGGGTTATTGTAGAGAGGTTATAAATATGTCTTAGCGCCTACTTCAATTATCTTTTGATCAATTAAGTCTGATTTTATTCAGTGAGAGTTTTCTCTTTTAGTTCTTGAAAGAACTTAGAACTTATCAAAGAATTCTTCTTTGTGGCGTTCAACACCTTTAAACTTAGGTTCTTGAAACAAGCGTTCTTGGGGTCTAGCTAGCTTAGCTTATCTAGGTTCTTTGAAACAGGATTTCACTGGGTTTAAGTTTTCGTTGCCTGAATCTTGGCTTTTATGGGTTAGGTATCCTAAATTGTTAGTGGCTCAAAGGATTTGAACCCACGGGTTCACATCATTTGGTATCAGAGCTTAGGCTTCCAATCAGGTTTTTATAATTATCGCTTTGATTTGTTATTTATTACTTCGTTTTGGAGTTTCAGATACTATCACAGCAAAATCAATAACAAGATTTTGGGGTTTCAGGCATTCTTGTCTTAGGGTTATAGCTTTAGCCATTCTTGCCTTGGGATATTGTTTTTAGGCAGTCTTCCTTTGGGGTTTCATTTCTTGTAATTGAATCAAATCAATCTAACAAGATTTTGGGGTTTTAAGCATTCTTGTCTTGGGTTATAGCTTTAGGCATTTTTCCTAGGCTTTTAGTTTTAAGCAGTATAGTTTGGGGTTTCAGTCTTGAAAAGTGGTTTAGATCAAGATTTCATTTCTTGAATTCTTAATCTATTAAAAATTTCTTCTTATTGATTCTTAATCCGAATCTTGAAAAAAAAAAATCAAGAATTCAGAGGGGCATTCGAACAGTCCCAAGAAAGAAAAAGAAGTTCATCCGAGATTTCAAGAAAATCAAGAAGTCTCGTTCTTGAAAAAAAAAAACCAAGAAAAGTGTTCGAATAGCAAGAAAAAGAAAGAAAGATTCGAAAAAGATCAAAAGAAAAAGGAAAGATTTGGAAGAAGGATTTATTTTTTTTTACTAACCAAAATTGTTTTGCAGCAATTTAAGATGTCTCTCACATGTGGCGACGATGTAAAGCAAGTTCTACAAGAGATGAAAGAGTTCACCTTATTGTTTAGGAGGTTTGTGCAACAAGAGGAAGAAAGATGGAGAACAAAAAAAAAGAGAAAAGAGAAAGAAAAAGAAAGTGAAGTGGTTGCACATAAAGAAAAGCAAGAGGAAACGGAGAGTAAAGAAGAAAGAAATAAAGGTGACTAAAAATAATGACACAAGAGAGGAGCCACTAGAGGAAAATGAGACAATTCCTGCCGAGGGAAACAAAGAATTCGAGAAATTTTCTGATGCAAAGGATAGTGAGTTTTTATTCTTGATGCTCTTAACCAATCTCTTCCTATTTTTCCTGTTTCTTTGTTGAAGGATTGTGAGGAATTATTTTCGGAGGAGTTGCAGGATGGGTTGCCACCCATAAGCGGCATTGTGCACCACCTTGATTTAGTACCTAGCACCGTCATTCTCACACACAAGGCTAAGATTCGATGGCGAATCTTTTTGAGGAAAGGGGAATGATAGGATCCAAGATGGCCCAATCTCATGGCAATTTCTATATGGGCCAAGATCCAAAAAGATCTAGAAACATGGTAAGAATGGCTAGAGTTCACTTGGGCCATGTTGTAAATTATTCAAGATGGGCTTGCATCCAAGTTTGGTCCATGTAATGCAAGAACACAAGGTGGCACATTAAGAGGGCTTATTTGGGTTTATTTTAAGTCTTCTAATTACTTAGGCTTTTAGGCCCGACTTATGTAATATGTCCAATAGGCTAAGTGGAGTCTACCTTCATTAAACTTGTTGGACATCCTTTTTAATTTATTAGGTTTGGTTTGAGCATGTTCAGCATATAATTTAAGTAGTCTTTCTGATAAGCTCATAAAATATACATTTTATGCCTTTCTACGTTTAGTTTTTGTTATATTTTCAATCTTTATCTTGTTTACTTATAATACGTTTTTGAATTTTAGGTACAATAAGGAGAATGAAGTCAAAGGATGTCAATAATGATGGTAAAGAGCTTACAAAATCATAATCACAAGATGGAAGAAGACTTGGGAGTCAAAAATATCAATTTCTAGTTGAAAAGCAATCAGGCAGATTTGACCTCTTGATGAACCCAAAAGAGTGTATCTTATTTAACCTTGCACTAAAAAGATAAATTGTAAGTATAGTAGTTAGCAAGGGTCGAGTCCTCAGGGATTGGGTTTTAGTTTATAAGTTAATAGTTTAAAACTTAAATTCAAGAACAATAAAAGAAAAGGGGTTTTTGAAGCCAGATTTAAACTAAAGTAAATAATAAGAATAAGATGCAAGGCGGTATAACCAGCCAATAAAAATATATATACTAAATTAGGCGGTATAACCAGCCAATAAAAATATATATACTAAATTATGCGGTATAACCAGCCAATAAAAATAAAACAAATTTAATATACAAATTAGGCGGTATAACCAGCCAATAAAAATAAATATACTTTTAAAAATAAGCAAACTAGAAAAGTAAGAAAACAAGTAAGTAAGAAGAATCAAATATGAAAAATATGGTTAAGGTTTCATTCTCCACCACTAGACATCATTAAGAATCAATTTCAGATCTATCAATATCAACCAACTATCAAAGTTAACAACCGTAGATAACAACAAGCTCTGTTATCCCAATCTTTCCTTAGTTTGTCGTTAAATAGAACAAGCTCTCTATTTAATCTCTAACCATCAAACAACCTAGAATAAGCTCTCTAAGTTCAATTTAATGGCAGCTTTATGATGAGAAAGATAGGTTGATCTAAGCAACAAACACATAAGCTCGGATTGTTCAACTTAGGTTATGTTCCACTTTGCAATTATTGAAAACTTGACCATAATCATTAATCACAAATTGCCACTTATGAATAGGAAATCAAGACAATTACACGGATCAAGACTCCTAAACTAGCAATAGATAATTATCAAGATCTATCTAGTTGTACACCTAAACAAATCAAGACAACATCATGAACAATTCTTGTAGAAGAACATAAGCAACTTTGATAGAAAATTAATGATAGATAGAATCTGAAAATCAATCACAAAACATGTCTAGGGCTTTGAAATCACCCTTAACCAAATAGAAGTTTAGCCTAGCATAGGCATTGTAAACATAAACATAAAATTAAAGAGAATCTAAGAAGAAAATAAAAGAAAGAAAGAAGAAGAAGAAGAATATTAATTATCCAGCCTCTTGCTCTCTCTAAAGAAAAAGAAAACTAGAGAAAAGAAAGAAGAAGAAAACTTAGAGAATTTTATTACAATGGCTAATATCCTACCAATGTACAATGTCCCTTACAATCATCCAAGGCCCTCTATTTATACACATTTTGGAGAGCTAAATGACAAGAGACAAGCTTTATAAATTTCAAAGGTAGGTATAATAGGTGGGTGCATTTTTCTAACAATTTTCGTCATATTGTATGATCAGCCAGCTTGATGGTCGATTTTGTCAATATTGGAGGCTTGATCTGATCAAATGGTCTTCTAGAAAAATGTTCCCCTATCAGTTGGTGATCCATAGCCGTTGAAATCAGCTCATTTACGGATGTGGATCAGAATATATGGTCAAAATACCAAAACTTGTCAGCATAGACATCATTGCACATCAACCAACTTGATGGTTGATTTCGCTAAGGAAAACGACTCCGTTTCAAGAAGTGTAAAGCATAAAAAAGATAGATATGCCTCTTAACTTTGCACTGTTAAAATTTCAGCCTTATTGCTTTAGTGAAACTCCAGATATAGCTGATATGGCAAAAGGTGTCGGAACTGGATATGAATTGGATTTGCCCTTAATTCGATTTTTAACCTACTAATCTGAAATCACTTAAAGAAACTCGTGAAAAACACCAAATTACATAAAAATATAAAAAATCATAAACACAATTAGACTAAGCAATAATAACTCGTATTTGACACAAAACAATAATAAAACATAACTAAAAACTATATAATTATACGAGTTATCACCTCTAGAGCTTGTTGTAAGGAAAACATGATGTTAGAGTCTTTATTTGAAGAAACTCTTCACGTTTGAAGTTGACTTGATTATCTTTCCAACGATATATTTTGGGCCAAAATCGGATAAGAAATGGGCATCCAAAATGGCGCTAGAAGATCTCCCTAGAGAACCCTGCGGCCAGAAAAACCCTAATCGCAAATCTGAAAAAAAAAAAAAGAAGGCAAAAACGTGATTTTTCTGCCTCCAGGCTTACTTGTGCGGCAAGGACTTATTCTCAGGGTTTTAAAGCTCTATAAATACCATCTTTTGAGCCACAAACTAGACATCTTTTGAGGAGACTCAAGGGATCATCATTATTCTTCTTCTTCTTCTCCATTCTTTTATTTTCTTTTTAGTTTTATGTACATATTGTCTATGCCTATGCTAGGCTAAACTTCTATTTGGTTAAGGGTGATTTCAAAGCCCTAGACATGTTTTGTAATTGATTTTCAGATTCTATCTATCATTAATTTTCTATCAAAGTTGCTTATGTTCTTCTACAAGAATTGTTTATGATGTTGTCTTGATTTGTTTAGGTGTACAACTAGATAGATCTTGATAATTATCTATTGCTAGTTTAGGAGTCTTGATCCGTGTAATTGTCTTGATTTCCTATTCATAAGTGGCAATTTGTGATTAATGATTATGGTCAAGTTTTCAATAATTGCAAAGTGGAACATAACCTAAGTTGAACAATCCGAGCTTATGTGTTTGTTGCTTAGAGCAACCTATCTTTCTCATCATAAAGCTTCCATTAAATTGAATTTAGAGAGCTTATTCTAGGTTGTTTGATGGTTAGAGATTAAATAGAGAGCTTGTTCTATTTAACGACAAACTAAGGAAAGATTGGGATGACAGAGCTTGTTGTTATCTACGGTTGTTAACTTTGATAGTTGGTTGATATTGATAGATTTGAAATTGATTCTTAATGATGTCTAGTGGTGGAGAATGAAACCTTAACCATATTTCTCTCATATTTGATTTCTTATTTCTTACTTGCATCTTACTTTTCTTATTTGCTTATTTTTAAAACTATTTCAAAAACCCCTTTTCTTTGAACCTAAATTATAAACTAATAACTCATAGATTAAAACCCAATCCCTGAGGACTCGACCCTTGCTAATCACTATACTCTACAATTGATTTTTTTAAGTGCAAGGTTAAATAAGATACACTCTTTTGGGTGCATCACTTTCTTATTTAGATTATGACTAGTCGAATTTACACCTGTAATGGGATTGGGAGTGTGCTTGGCTGATTGTTAAGTCTTGCACTTAGGTTAGGAGTCCTTGGCTGACAAGGACTTGCATTTGGGTTAGAATACAATAGGATAGCTGATTAGGGTTATTGTAGAGAGGCTATAAATATATGTCTTAGCCACCTACTTCAATTATCTTTTGATCAATTAAGTCTGATTTTATTCAGTGAGAGTTTTCTCTTTTTAGTTCTTGATAGAACTAGTGAACTTATCAAAGAAATCATTTCTTTGTGGCGTTGTTCCTATCAAACTTAGGTTCTTGAAACAAGTGTTCTTGGGGTCTATCTAGCTCAGCTTATCTAGGTTCTTTGAAACAATATTTCATTGGGTTTAAGTTTTCATTGCCTGAATCTTGCCTTTTCTAAGTTAGGTATCCTAAATTGTTAGTGGGTTCAAAGGGTTTAAACCCAAGGATTCACATCACATGTGCTTCGGTATTATCTCCACTTAAATGATTTACTTCACAACATGGGTTTGTCAACTCCCACTTAAATCATTTAATTGTGGACTTCCCCTCAATGGACATCCACTTGAATGAACAAGTCTATGTAATTCCCATATGGAATTATCAACTATTAGAAGTATATGCCAATTCAAATAATACTCAAATACCGTACAGGTCTTAATTAATCAAACACATTGATTAACCTGAATATTCATGTCTTGGACATTTACACCTAGCTACATAGGTTTAATTCATGTATGTGTGGTCATACATGTTCGGTAAATCACACATCACCTCATCTTGATTCTCATAATCAAGACGACCAATATGCTCAAGTTGTCACATGTTTGGAAGATGTGACTCCCACTAGAATAAGTATACTCGCATTTTAAGAACAACATATGTCCATTAGACAACCAATGTCTAAACCTCAAGACAACAAATGTCTATTACTTATTCACTTGAGCAGTCTCATCTCTATTCTTACACAAAGAATATAGGCAGATTATTCGTGTGAGCGAACCAATCCTCTACCTATGTTTGACATATAATTTTCATTCGTTGTGAAACATATAGAATATGCATAGAATTGTATTAAACTCATAAAACACAATTCAGTCATTCAATCATAATAAGGTACAAGTACATGACATCAAGAAGTTCATCCAAACGAATTACAATCTACAGAGACCCATTGCCCTAACATGTTTGGCAAACAAGATTGGTGGTATTGGTTTAGTTAAAGGATCCACCACCATCTCATCCATAGAGATGTATTCCATTTAAACTTCTTTCCCTTCAATTGTATCTCTCATAAAGTTATACTTAATCCCTATATGCTTGGTCATTCCATGATATTACGGATCCTTAATATAAGCCAAAGCAGCCATGCTATCACAAAAGATTGTGGTTGGCTTATCATTAGGTTCTACAACACCTAAGTGACCAAGGAAACGACCAAGCCACAAGGTTCCTGCACAGCAGCTGATTTGGCAACAAACTCAGCTTCCATAGTTGATAAAGCCGTGCAATTCTGCTTTTTGCTACTCCATGAAATAGAACCACTAAAAAGCAGAAAAATATAACCTGATGTAGATTTGTATTCATCTATATCACCACCCTAATCAGCATCTGTGTATCCTTGCAACCTTAGGTTACCCTTTTTGGTAACACAACCAATAGTTTTTCGTACCCTTAAGGTATCGAAATATTCTTTTGACACACTTCCAATGCTGTTGACTAGGGTTAGAGGAATACCTAGCTACCAAACCAACCGCTTGGCTAATGTCCAGCCTAGTACATAACATGGCATACATTAGACTTCCTATGGCATTCAGATATGGAACTCTTTTCATATCTTCCTTTTCTTCAAGACTTTGTGGACACATTGCTTCACTAATTTTGCAATTGTGAGCAATAGGAGTATTCATAGGCCTTGAGTTGTGCATATTGAAGCGTTCAAGAATCTTATTAATATAAGGTTTTGAGACAACGCTAACAACTTTTTGGACCTATCTCTTAGAATCTTAACTCTAAGAATGTATGCCGCTTCTCCCATATCCTTCATATCAAAGGTGGAACATAACCATGTCTTAATGGTGTGCACAAAACTCAAATCATTACTAGCCAACAGTATATCATCAACATATAATGACAAAATCATAAACTTGGTCTTGGAATTTAAGACATAAACACAATGATCTTCATCCATCATCTTGAAACCAAAGTTCAAGACAGATTCATGGAACTTCAAATACCATTGTCTTGAAGCTTGTTTAAGACCATATATCGACTTCTTTTGTCGACATACCTTGTGTTCCTTACCATCTACTATGAAACCTTCTAGTTGTTTCATATAGATCTCTTCACTCAAATCACCATTGAGGAAGGCAGTCTTAACATCCATTTGATGTAATTCCAAGTCAAGATTAGCAACAATAGCTAGTATCAACCTGATGGAGTTGAATCTCACAACAGGTGAGAAAGCATCTTTATAATCAATACCTTCTACTTGTGTATACCCCTCGGCAACCAAACGTGCCTTGTACCTTTCAATGGTACCATCCATATTTCTCTTGATCTTGAGAACGCATTTGTTCCCAATGGCTTTTCTATCTTTAGGAAGATCAACTAAGTCCCATACTTTATTCATATGCATAGATTCTAATTCATTTTTCATTGCAACTATCCATTTATCACAATCTGGACTTTCAAGAGCTTCTTTGAACTTTTGTGGTTCATCATCCATAGATGACACCAAATGAGCCTCACTTTCATCCAAAATCCACCTCTTACTCGGAGGTTTGAATTTTCTTGAAGAACGTCTAAGAACAATAGGAGCATTATGTTCTTCTTGAGCATGCACATTTGCATTATCATCAAGTTCTTCATGAGGTAACACATCCTCATTAGGCTCTTCATGAGGTAACTCGTCCTCATGTTGTTGGACCGATACTTGATCAACATTTTGATAACGTATTTCATCCATAGGTTTATCTTGGTCATTGTTGCCATTATGACCAATAACTTGTGGAGGCACTAAGCTCCCACTCGGTCCAACGCCACTATCACATTCATTAAGTGACATTAACACATTATTTGTGCTTGTTAGTCCAGATTCATCAATTTCAAATAATGGATAACTCTTATCAACATTCCCTTTCTTAGGAAACTCATTTTCTAAGAAAGTTGCATCCTTTGATTCGAATTCAACTTGTCTATCCTTATATTCCAAATCCATGAACACATATCCTTTAGAGTGTTCAGAATAACCGAGAAGAACACATTTATTCCCTCTTGGTCTTAATTTACCAAGAAGATGATTTGGATTATGGACATAGGCCGCACAGCCCCAAGGCCTTAGACTACTTAAATATGGCTTTCTTTTAATCCAAAACTCATAAGGAGTAGTCAAAACAGATTTGGATGGCACTCTATTCAATATATAGACAGCCGTGAGTAATGCATGTCCCCAAAAGTAAATGTCCATGTTGGCTTGAGCCATCATGTATCTCACCATGTCTAGGAGAGTTCTATTCTTTCTCTCCGCCACTCCGTTCTGTTGGGGTGTTCTAGGAATAGTCAATTGCCTTTATATTCCTTTCTCATCACATAAGCCCTTGAATTCATTTGACAAATAGTCTCCACCCCGATCAGTCCTTAATGACTTAATCTTCCTTTCTATTTAATTCTCAACTAAAGTCACATAAGTCTTGAAACACCTTAATACTGCACTTTTGTACTTTATCAAATAGACATGGGTGAATCGAGTATAGTAGTCATCCATGAATATGATTATGTTTCTAAAACCTTTTCTAGATGTCACATTCAAGGGACCAAAAACATCATAATGTTTAATTTTTAATGGATATTCACTTCTATGAGCCTTTCCAAATGGTTTTCTTGTTGCCTTGCCCGCGTGACATATCTCACAACTTGGCAGGGATACATTAGATAAAGAACAAAGTAAGCCACTTTTAGCTAACTTCTTCATCCTTTCTTGCCCAATATGTCCCAATCTTGCATGCCAAATGAACTCATCATTTGCATTGGCCATAAGACAACTACTATTACTTATAACAGTATCTAATACAAAGAAATCACCATTTAGAAAACAAGAACTTATTCTTACTTTATTGAGATAAATATCAACTTCATTGTCATGGAAATTCAATTGGAATCCAAAACGCAATAAACAAGTAACGGAGACTAAATTTCTCCGAATATTGTACGTATAAGACATCAATTAAAATAAGATTGTGTCCACTCTCCAAAGGTATTACACAAGTTCCTTTGCCTTCTACTTCAAGTCTTGAATTGTCACCAACATAGACACATTTAGTCCGAGCTGGTATCTTTCGATAATTGACAAACAAGCCATGATCCCTTATGATATGGTCGGTGGCACCTGAAACAATAAACCACGAAGAGTCAGATTCTGCCATAAGTGTACATGACATAACTTGAATAAATGAAGTAGAAGTAGAGATATGTACCTTAGGCTCTTTACACTCTTTTGCAAAATGCCCTTTCTTATTGCAATTAAAGCACTTAACTTTGCTTTTGTTCCTTGATTTCCAATCTTTCTTGAATTTCCCTTTAGAGGTTACATCCCTTATGTTGAATGCCTTTTTCTTGAATCATTTCTTCTTTCTCCTTATGGAAAAAGAAGTCTCGGCAACATATGCCTTAGATGGATTCTTGATATCCCTAACTTCTGCCTCGAGAAGTAAATGTCTAGTGATATCATCGAAGGTCTTAATTTCAATATTGTGGCGTAAATTGACCTTTATCAATTGCCATTCGTCATCAGGTAGGGATCTTATTACGGCTTGCACTTGTTGCTCATCCGTGAGAGTATGACCAGCTGATTCCAAACAAGAGATCATGCGAGACATTTCTCGCAAGTGTCTATTCATGTTATGATCAACCTTCTTTGTATAATTCTCAAATTTGAGAATTAAAGCCCTTTGTTTCTGAAGAGGAACAGTACCAAACTTATCCTTTGCCTTGTCCTATATGGCCTTGGCAGTTTCAAGCATGGTTTGATCTACCATAAGGTCATCGGTCTTTGTACTTAATAACGTAATTCGAGCCATGGTGTCTTTCTTTCTAAAGGGATCATACTCGTCTTTTACCTCTTGTGTAGATTCTAAAGTTGGTTCAACAACCTTCTTTGATATTATATTTAACAAATCTTGCTCGGTGAGAATGATTTGAACCTTTTGCTGCCATATGGTGTAATTATCGCCATCAAGCTTAAGGTTTTTATTTAATTCGGCTACAATGCCTTTTGTGGCACTAGCCATGCAATTGTGTACCCAAATTAGCATATTCATCACAACAAGATATTTCCAAACACAAATAAAATAAGACAATATCATTGCCAAAATGTACCAAAAACAAACTTATAAAATGCAATCAAATTCATTCGGACACAAGAGTGACTATCTTGTTCTATTTGCTTTGAAATACCTTACAAGGTTGCAAGTATAATCAAGACATGCATTCGGTATATAAAAATGTCAAAAACAAGTAGAGTAACATATTATTTATACAAGCAAGGGCTGAAAAATCAAAGAAAATTAACATGCAAAACAAACAGCCGAAAAGGGGAAAGGCTTAAAACCCTAATCAACATGCATTTATATGTTCATTCAGCCAAAGAGCATGCATATTAAACAACCTATAGGCTCTGATACCGCTGTTGGATTTTGACTTATCAAAATCCGAGAACAAAGAGAAAGAGTTCAAGTCACTTACTTGTCTGCCTATGCAATGCTCACTTATTGTGGATATAAGTAATGAACTCAACCGAATGCCTAAGGCACTCTTGTAATCAACCGGTTAAGGAAACTACAAGAACCTTTCCACAACCTATCTTGCTCGTCCAAACCAGAATGCTTACTGCCTTGTTTCTTGATAATCCAAGTGATAACTCGTATAATTATATAGTTTTTAGTTATGTTTTATTATTGTTTTGTGTCAAATACGAGTTATTATTGTTTAGTCTAATTGTGTTTATGATCTTTTATATTTTTATGTAATTTGGTGTTTTTCACAAGTTTCTTTGAGTGATTTCAGATTACTAGAATTAAGGGCAAATCCAGTTCAGTTCCAGTTCCGACACCTTTTGCCATATCAGCTATATCTGGCGTTTCACTGAAGAAATAAGGCTGAAATTTGTAGCCGTGCAAAGCTAAGAGGCATATCTATCTTTTTCATGTTTTACACTTCTTGAAACGGAGTCGTTTTCCCTAGCGAAATCGACCATCAAGTTGGCTGATGTGCAATGACGTCTGTGCTGACCTGTTTTCGTATTTTGCCCATATCTGCTTATCCACATCAGCAAATGAGCTGATTCCAATGGCTATGGATCCGTAACTGATACGGGAACCTTTTTCTAGAAGACCATATGATCAGATCAGGCTTCTAATATTGACGAAATCGACCATCAAGTTGGCTGATGTGCAATGACGTCTGTGCTGACCTGTTTTCGTATTTTGCCCATATCTGCTTATCCACATCAGCAAATAAGCTGATTCCAACAGCTATGGATCCGTAACTGATAGGGGAACCTTTTTCTAGAAGACCATGTGATCAGATCAGGCCTCCAACATTGACGAAATCGACCATCAAGTTGGCTGATCAAAATTGTCATACAATATGACGAAAATTGTTAGAAAAATTCACCCACCTATTATACCTACCTTTGAAATTTGTAAAGCTTGTCTCTTGTCATTTAGCCCTCCAAAATGTGTATAAATAGAGGGCCTTGGATGATTGTAGAGGATCATATTGTACATAGGTAGGATATTAGCCATTTTAATAAAATTCTCTAAGTTTTCTTCTTCTTTCTTTTCTCTAGTTTTCTTTCTTTTCTCTAGTTTTCTTTTTCTTTAGAGAGAGCAAGAGGTTGGATAATTAATATTCTTCCTCTTCTTCTTTCTTTCTTTTATTTTCTTCTTAGATTTTCTTTAATTTTATGTTTATGTTTATAATGCCTATGCTAGGCTAAACTTCTATTTGGTTAAGGGTGATTTCAAAGCCCTAGACATGTTTTGTGATTGATTTTCAGATTCTATCTATCATTAATTTTCTATCAAAGTTGCTTATGTTCTTCTACAAGAATTGTTCAAGATGTTGTCTAGATTTATTTAGGTGTACAACTAGATAGATCTTGATAATTATCTATTGCTAGTTTAGGAGTCTTGATCCGTGTAATTGTCTTGATTTCCTATTCATAAGTGGCAATTTGTGATTAATGATTATGGTCAAGTTTTCAATAATTGCAAAGTGGAACATAACCTAAGTTGAACAATCCTAGCTTATGTGTTTGTTGCTTAGATCAACCTATCTTTCTCATCATAAAGCTGCCATTAAATTGAATTTAGAGAGCTTATTCTAGGTTGTTTAATGGTTAGAGATTAATAGAGAGCTTGTTCTATTTAACGACAAACTAAGGAAAGATTGGGGTAACAGAGCTTGTTGTTATCTACGGTTGTTAACTTTGATAGTTGGTTGATATTGATAGATCTGAAATTGATTCTTAATGATGTCTAGTGGTGGAGAATGAAACCTTAACCATATTTTTCATATTTGATTCTTCTTACTTATTTGTTTTCTTACTTTTAGTTTGCTTATTTTTTATATTTATTTTTATTGGCTGGTTATACCGCCTAATTTGTATATTAACTTTGTTTTATTTTTATTGGCTGGTTATACCGCCTAATTTAGTATATATATTTTTATTGGCTGGTTATACCGCCTAATTTAGTATATATATTTTTATTGGCTGGTTATACCGCCTTGCATCTTATTCTTATTATTTACTTTAGTTTAAATCTGGCTTCAAAAACCCCTTTTCTTTTATTGTTCTTGAATTTAAGTTTTAAACTATTAACTTATAAACTAAAACCCAATCCCTGAGGACTCGACCCTTGCTAACTACTATACTTACAATTTATCTTTTTAGTGCAAGGTTAAATAAGATACACTCTTTTGGGTGCATCAAATTTTTGGCGCCGTTGCCGTGGATTGCTTTCTTTAGTTTATTTGTTTCTTGGTTTATTCTTATTTTCAGTTCTAATTAGTTTTATTTTCTTGTACATACAAGTTTTTCTTTTCAAATTTAAAAAAAAAAAAAAAAAAAAAAACAATGGAATTGAGCATTCTAACACTTGAAGAGTTGGTGGCATACATGAACATGGAGAATCAACAAGCCAATCTCACCTCCCCAGTTCAACAATTGGCCATGGGAGGATGTCAAGGCCATCAAGTGTTCCAAGACCAACAGTATGATCATTACTCAAACACTTACCATGAGGGATGGTGGGATCATACTAATTATGGCTACTCGAAAAATTACCAAGAAGTAGATCCTTATGCCAATTACACTCATCCATCTAGCTTCAATCAATCATGGTCTCAAGAACCAGATCTTTTTCAACCACCACATATGACTCAAAACTCAGGTACTTCTTTAGAAGATCTTGTCTATTCTCTTGTTACTGATTCTTTGCAATTTCAACAGGAAACAAGGGCAAGCATCCAGAGTTTGGAAAAGCAAATGAGCCAATTGGCTAGTAGTATGGTGGGATGGTAGCACAAAGATCTGAAGAACTCCCAGCCCAAATGATGGTTAACCCAAAGGAGAATGCTATTATTGTGACCTTGAAGAATGAGGAACAAGATGAGGATGAAACAAAATTAGAGATGGATTCTATTCTTGAGGATAATGAAGCCAAAGATCCAAATAAGAGTATTTCGGCACCTGAGGTAACGTTTAAGGTTTCACTTTTTACTAATGTTTCTTCTCCACCTTTTCCTAGTAGATTTGCAAAGTTCAAGGAGGAAGAACATGAACAACACATGCCGGAAACCTTAAACAACTTGTTTGTGGAGGTCATTCAACAAGTATCAAAATATGCTCCATTCCTCGATGACATATGCACCACAAAGGATGATGGAATAATACTTGTAATGGAGAATGCATCCACTGTTGTGCAAAGAAAGCTTCCTCTCAAACGCATAAATTTGGGAAATTTCACGTATGAGCCTGACAAACCTAAAATGCCAAGAATGGGTGTTGGTTAGATTCAAAACACTAACTCAAGTGTTAATTGGGAAGGCAGCCCAATTAAAGAAGAAATTGCCAACCTGCCATACTCAGATTTGCTTTCTTTTCCTTTTCCTTTTATTATTTTTATTTATTTTTATGTTTACTTGTTAATTTTTGTTTAGTATTTTAGTATTATTTAGGTTGCATGAGGTTGTTTTGTTTTGAGTCTTAGTTGTTCCTATTCTTATGTTATTAGTTCTTTTCTCTTACACATGATTCTTTCATTTGGGTTAATAGACTTACATTGAGGACAATGTAAGAATTAAGTGTGGGGGGAATGATTTAGGATTTCTTTTATTTTTGTCTACTATTTTTTTTATGAGTCTTTATTATTATTTTTGGTGAGTTTTAGTTCCTTTTTAATACAATGATGAGATATGAATTGCATAAGTCTAAAACAGATTTATTAGTGAGAAGATTTTCATGAGAATTGAGCTTGATGTCAACCTTTTTATGAGCCAATGTTAATATGATATGTTGATTGAGAAAGAAGAATGTTTAGACTTAATCTGACTTGTATAATCATCCTTGTGAGTTTTTGAGCCTATAACGATTGATGCATTATACAAATCAATCTAATTTCTTTCTTGAGTGCTCTTATGATTACATGATTCTCTAGAACTTGCTTTAAACCGTTTGAGACTATATTGATACATGTGACAACATGAATATGATAGAGGCATTAGGATTATAACCAGAGCCAAACAGCCATCCATTATTAATGTTCTAAGAGAACATCCCCACTAGTGAGCCAATTTGAGCCTACATTAAATATGCTGTTTTATTGGTAACCACAACTTACACCTAGCCTAAATATACTTATATCCTTACCCTTGTTCTAAAGATGGATTATATATTTTGAGACATATTGCAAAAAACAAGGGATATTTTTAGTTGAAAATTTGGGTTAGAAACAAGAAATAAGTGTGGGGGGAAAAGAAAAGAAAAGTCAAGAGAAAAAGAAATGGAATACTGGCAAATACATTCCTAAGTAAAAAATATGAATCATCTCTTGAATTTGTGGAAAAAGAAAAAGATGTTACAAAGTTGTTTAGAATGAAGAAAAGGCCCAACATGAATATTCGGCCTAGGTGACTATGTACTTGTAAAGAGTTTTGATAAGTTTGTTTGTATAATCTTATTATGTCTCTAAACTTTATGAACTCTTTGGAACCTTTGTGATATCGTTATCCTTTTGTTCTTCAACCACATTACAAACCCCTTGGCCCCATTACAACCTTGATTAAAGACCTCTTGATTCATGAAGTTGTATGATCTAAATAGTGGAGAATAGGTGGATAAGCAAGAATATGGTAGAACTGTTTTCATGAGATTAATTGAGTGTAAACACTTCACCACTACTTTAAAGAGTGAAAATCATGAGGGTATCCCATGTGAGAAGTTGAGATTAAATTTGAACATGCACTATTTTGATTGAGATATGTTATGTTAATATTGGCTTAACTCAAACAATTTACATTCAAGCATGATTTTTTGTGAAATTATTTAAGCTATTGATTAGTTTATAAGACTTGTTCAAAGAATGTCTCTAATTTGTATTGAAAGGATTAGGAATAAATATTTTTAGTATATGTAGTTTATTTATATTTTAGTTTTTCAATGTTTGTGGGTATCGTTCTAGTAAACCCTCACGAGACTAAACTCGTCCACTAGGGACACCTAGGGGTTTAAAGGCTTGTGTCACATGCTAAGTGCCACCGTGATTTCCTACGAAAGTAGATTAGATTAGATTTTCTTATTTTATTTTTATTGAGTCGTTGCTAGGCACTAGCAACAATCTAAGTGTGGGGGTGTGATAACTCGTATAATTATATAGTTTTTAGTTATGTTTTATTATTGTTTTGTGTCAAATACGAGTTATTATTGTTTAGTCTAATTGTGTTTATGATCTTTTATATTTTTATGTAATTTGGTGTTTTTCACAAGTTTCTTTGAGTGATTTCAGATTACTAGAATTAAGGGCAAATCCAGTTTAGTTCCAGTTCCGACACCTTTTGCCATATCAGCTATATCTGGCGTTTCACTGAAAAAATAAGGCTGAAATTTGTAGCCGTGCAAAGCTAAGAGGCATATCTATCTTTTTCATGTTTTACACTTCTTGAAACGGAGTCGTTTTCCCTAGCGAAATCGACCATCAAGTTGGCTGATGTGCAATGACGTCTATGCTGACCTGTTTTCGTATTTTGCCCATATCTGCTTATCCACATCAGCAAATGAGCTGATTTCAATGGCTATGGATCCGTAACTGATACGGGAACCTTTGTCTAGAAGACCATATGATCAGATCAGGCTTCTAATATTGACGAAATCGACCATCAAGTTGGCTGATGTGCAATGACGTCTGTGCTGACCTGTTTTCGTATTTTGCCCATATCTGCTTATCCACATCAGCAAATAAGCTGATTCCAACAGCTATGGATCCGTAACTGATAGGGGAACCTTTTTCTAGAAGACCATGTGATCAGATCAGGCCTCCAACATTGACGAAATCGACCATCAAGTTGGCTGATCAAAATTGTCATACAATATGACGAAAATTGTTAGAAAAATTCACCCACCTATTATACCTACCTTTGAAATTTGTAAAGCTTGTCTCTTGTCATTTAGCCCTCCAAAATGTGTATAAATAGAGGGCCTTGGATGATTGTAGAGGATCATATTGTACATAGGTAGGATATTAGCCATTTTAATAAAATTCTCTAAGTTTTCTTCTTCTTTCTTTTCTCTAGTTTTCTTTCTTTTCTCTAGTTTTCTTTTTCTTTAGAGAGAGCAAGAGGTTGGATAATTAATATTCTTCCTCTTCTTCTTTCTTTCTTTTATTTTCTTCTTAGATTTTCTTTAATTTTATGTTTATGTTTATAATGCCTATGCTAGGCTAAACTTCTATTTGGTTAAGGGTGATTTCAAAGCCCTAGACATGTTTTGTGATTGATTTTCAGATTCTATCTATCATTAATTTTCTATCAAAGTTGCTTATGTTCTTCTACAAGAATTGTTCATGATGTTGTCTAGATTTATTTAGGTGTACAACTAGATAGATCTTGATAATTATCTATTGCTAGTTTAGGAGTCTTGATCCGTGTAATTGTCTTGATTTCCTATTCATAAGTGGCAATTTGTGATTAATGATTATGGTCAAGTTTTCAATAATTGCAAAGTGGAACATAACCTAAGTTGAACAATCCTAGCTTATGTGTTTGTTGCTTAGATCAACCTATCTTTCTCATCATAAAGCTGCCATTAAATTGAATTTAGAGAGCTTATTCTAGGTTGTTTAATGGTTAGAGATTAAATGGAGAGCTTGTTCTATTTAACGACAAACTAAGGAAAGATTGGGGTAACAGAGCTTGTTGTTATCTACGGTTGTTAACTTTGATAGTTGGTTGATATTGATAGATCTGAAATTGATTCTTAATGATGTCTAGTGGTGGAGAATGAAACCTTAACCATATTTTTCATATTTGATTCTTCTTACTTATTTGTTTTCTTACTTTTAGTTTGCTTATTTTTTATATTTATTTTTATTGGCTGGTTATACCGCCTAATTTGTATATTAACTTTGTTTTATTTTTATTGGCTGGTTATACCGCCTAATTGAGTATATATATTTTTATTGGCTGGTTATACCGCCTAATTTAGTATATATATTTTTATTGGCTGGTTATACCGCCTTGCATCTTATTCTTATTATTTACTTTAGTTTAAATCTGGCTTCAAAAACCCCTTTTCTTTTATTGTTCTTGAATTTAAGTTTTAAACTATTAACTTATAAACTAAAACCCAATCCCTGAGGACTCGACCCTTGCTAACTACTATACTTACAATTTATCTTTTTAGTGCAAGGTTAAATAAGATACACTCTTTTGGGTGCATCACCAAGCAATCAAGAACCCCCCACTCACTTAGCAATTGCACTTAGCAATCTGCCTCTCGATTGTGTCTTTCACAATTGTCTGATTATTGGTGTTACACACTTGTGTATTGTCTTGGCCGAATCCTCTCCTATTTATAGCCTTCAAGGGTTGCTTCTTGAAAGGGTTAAAGGATACAACCCTTTCAAGAAGCAACCCTTCATTTGGACACAATGGTTTGGTCAATAGAACCAATCTCTTCCAAATGATTACAACCGTTTGGCTATTAGGAGACAACCTATCTTACCCGAAACACCATGTTGTTTCGGTCCATGTGGCAGCCACATGATGTATGATGTCACATGTCACAATCCCATTAATGACACTTGTGCATGATGGTGCTGATGTATCACTCCTATGTGCCACATCATCTAGGCCACTTAGCTACCACTAGTTAGTGTCACTCCATCTCATAGAGTGTCACTCAACTAGCTACCCTTCAGCTATATCTAGCTGATTGAGCTAGTGTCCAGCTCCTTCAGCTGAGCTAGCTGGTGTCCAATTACCTTGAGCTGACTAGAGCTGAGTAAGCTTTCACTTTGAACTCCTTATGAGCTTCCGTAAGCTTATCTCATCTCCTTGCTAGTTTACCATCATCATACATCATTCATATCGAGTTAATCTTGTGCGTACTTAGTGTATTTCTTCACTGATGTCCAAATACATCCAACAGCTCCCACTCGCACATTATGAACTTGATGCTATCATCCACTATTCAGACCAAAGACATAATCAAAGGCAAAGCATTCATACATTGGAATAACATATGCAAGTAGGTCGTGCGACCCTAGGCATTCAACGGAATTCGTCTCAATATGCAACTGTTAAGTTAGACATAAGAAATCTTACTCAATCCATATAACACATCCATGACTTATCATAGATATCAAATCATAACAACTCTTAAGTTATTCATGTTAATGATCCATATATCATTAACCATGCCTCATTTGCTCTAAGACTTGTATATACATAGTTTGGCTACTTTCAATCCCTTTCATGTGAGTTGAAAACACATTTCAAACTCATGAAACGTATCAAACACCAAGTGCACTTGTTTTTCTAGACATTCTTATACTTGAACTTATTTATGTTACACAAAGTAATATGCCCGCGTCTTTCAAGTATAAATGCCATATGCCATATGTATAAATTCCAAGTCAACATCATCACCATCACAATCACTAGTATCCTCCAATTCTGGCATGTATCAGAATCATCCTCACTTTCGGTCATGATCATCACCGTTTTGTTTGGCCATTGAGATGCAATATGGCCTGAACCCAACATTTAAAGCATTTAATATCTCTATTCCTTGAAGAATTGGAATTTTGAAATACTTTGGGTTCGTCTTTGCTAGTGCTCTTTTCTTTCCCCTTTGGTGGTTCGATTTCGCCCTTGACAACAGCCCGGTCTTTGTCCTATTTTGGTTTCCAAGGAGTGCTAGAAATCGAAGAATACCTTGGTGCCCCCTTTCTTTTCAATTGCCTCTCCACCTTCATAGCCATGTGCACCATGTCTTCTACCTCCACATAATGCTGCAACTCTACAACATTGGCTATGTCTCTATGTAAGCCACTCAAAAATCTAGCCATGGTGGCTTCCCAATCCTCCTCTACGTTGGCTCTAATCATAGCCACCTCCATCTCCTTATAGTCATCCTCTACACTCCTAGACCCTTGGGTAAGGTTTTGAAGTTTTTGGTAAAGGTCCCTATAATAGTGGCTAGGTACAAACCTCCTTTTCATGAGAGCTTTCAATTCCCTCCATGTCTCCATTGGTCTCTCATGGTTTCTCCTCCTACTGTAAGTTGATCCCACCAAACTATGGCATAATCAGTAAATTCAATGACCGCCAACTTCACCTTTTTCTCCTCCGAATAGTTGTGACAATCAAAGATCAACTCTATTTTTTTCTCCCACTCCAAATACACCTCAGGATCAGTTTTACCTTGGAATGGTGGAATTTTTATTTTAATATTCCCAAGCTTCCCATCTTCTCTATTTTCCCAATCATGACCCCTAGTGTTTCTCTTAGGTGCTACTCCATGCCTAACTCCTCTATGCCTACCCATAGCAACCTCCTCATCGTCCTCCTTATCAAAGTCATGCTCATCAACCACATTAGGCTCACGCCTAGCTCCCTTACGTTACCCATCTTGTAGGTTTTTAATGGCTGTCGATTGTCTCTCTAACTTATCTGACATATCAGCAATCACAAGATTCATACGCTCAAACGATTGTTGCATGGCTTTCCATGTAAAGAATTGATAGGATACAAGATAGCCCAATCCCATGGTAATTTCTATATGGGCCAAGATCCAAGAAGATCTAGGAAACATGGCAAGAATGGGTGGAATTAACTTGGGCCATGTTGCAAGTTATTCAAGAAAGACTTCAACATGCAAGATGGGCTTGCATCCAAGTTTAGTCCATGTGATTCAAGAACACAAGGTGGCGGCATTAGAGGGCTTACAAGTGGCGGCATCATGTTTAAAGAAATGGGCCTATTTCTTTCATTCATTAATTGACATGGCAATTGTGGGGACCAATTCATTTAATGATGTGAGTCATAACGTGCCAAATACGAATTCAGCATGATAGACACAAATCAATGGAGTCGCCACTAATCATCTAATCTAGGTGTGGTTAGTCACCTATACGAATCTATCCTATTTAAGGTAATCCTAAGCTTGACTAAGGCACCTTAAAAAGAATAGGTTCTGGTCTACTTATCAGAACTAGGTTCGGGAGTACGGTTACATGTGAGGAAGGATTAGCACCCTCACAATGCCTATCTAAGAGATAGTACCTAATTAGTCTTGTGATACTTAAAAGTTTTAATTAAATGGTCTTGTTTATCCTATTTCATTTTAATTGTTAAAGTTAGAAATCTCGAAATTATTTTTTAGGTCTTCCTTCCATTCATTCTGAAGAAATTACTAAAAAAAAAATCTCTTCACCTCGAGAGTATCCAAAGAAACCATTCGTTCTATTGAAGAGGCTCCGCCGTCGGAAAAGTTAGATCATTTAACAAAATTATTTCTCTTAAATTAATCTTCCAAAATTAATCCACATTTTATTAATGTTTGTTCGAAAAATAAATTCTGATCTTTAATATCGAAAATTATCCCTTAGAATATTCTTCCATTCGTTCTAGAGAATTTTTAAGACAATTTTTCTCACCTAGAAATTTCTTAAAAGTCATCCATTAGCGACTCTCTTGAATTTCATCATCGAAAAAAACCTTAATTTATCTTCAATTTTAATTAAGCATTTATTATGGAAAATCATTTTAGAGAAAAAGAAGTTGAAAATTAATCATTCTTAAAAAAATAAATTTTTGATTTTTATTGGTATCGAAAATAATCTCAAAAAAATCTTTTGAGACACAAACTAAACATCTTTTAAGGAGACTCAAAGATCATCATTATTCTTCTTCTCCATTCTTTTATTTTCTTTTTAGTTTTATGTATATATGATAACTCGTATAATTATATAGTTTTTAGTTATGTTTTATTATTGTTTTGTGTCAAATACGAGTTATTATTGTTTAGTCTAATTGTGTTTATGATCTTTTATATTTTTATGTAATTTGGTGTTTTTCACAAGTTTCTTTGAGTGATTTCAGATTACTAGAATTAAGGGCAAATCCAGTTCAGTTCCAGTTCCGACACCTTTTGCCATATCAGCTATATCTGGAGTTTCACTGAAGTAATAAGGCTGAAATTTTAACCGTGCAAAGTTAAGAGGTATATCTATCTTTTTTATGTTTTACACTTCTTGAAACGGAGTCGTTTTCCCTAGCGAAATCAACCATCAAGTTGGCTGATGTGCAATGACGTCTGTCCTGAGCAGTTTTCGCATTTTGACCATATCGTCCGATACACATCAGCAAATGAGCTGATTCCAACGGCTATGGATCACTAACTGATAGGGGAACATTTGTCTAGAAGACCATGTGATCAGATAAAGCCTCCAATATTGAAGAAATCGACCATCAAGTTGGCTGATGTGCAATGACGTCTGTGCTGACCTGTTTTCGTATTTTGCCCATATCTGCTTATCCACATCAGCAAATGAGCTGATTCCAATGGCTATGGATCCGTAACTGATACGGGAAACTTTGTCTAGAAGACCATATGATCAGATCAGGCCTCTAATATTGACGAAATCGACCATCAAGTTGGCTGATGTGCAATGACGTCTGTGCTGACATGTTTTCGTATTTTGCCCATATCTGCTTATCCACATCAGCAAATGAGCTGATTCCAACGGCTATGGATCCGTAACTGATAGGGGAACCTTTTTCTAGAAGACCATGTGATCAGATAAGGCCTGCAAAATTGACAAAATCGACCATCAAGTTGGCTGATCAAAATCGTCATGTATGACGAAAATTGTTAGAAAATGCACCCACCTATTATACCTACCTTTGAAATTTGTAAAGCTTGTCTCTTGTCATTTAGCCCTCCAAAATGTGTATAAATAGAGGGCCTTGGATGATTGTAAGAGATCATATTGTACATAGGTAGGATATTAGCCATTTTAATAAAATTCTCTAAGTTTTCTTCTTCTTTCTTTTCTCTAGTTTTCTTTCTTTTCTCTAGTTTTCTTTTTCTTTAGAGAGAGCAAGAGGTTGGATAATTAATATTCTTCCTCTTCTTCTTTCTTTCTTTTATTTTCTTCTTAGATTTTCTTTAATTTTATGTTTATGTTTACAATGCCTATGCTAGGCTAAACTTCTATTTGGTTAAGGGTGATTTCAAAGCCCTAGACATGTTTTGTGATTGATTTTCAGATTCTATCTATCATTAATTTTCTATCAAAGTTGCTTATGTTCTTCTACAAGAATTGTTCATGATGTTGTCTTGATTTATTTAGGTGTACAACTAGATAGATCTTGATAATTATCTATTGCTAGTTTAGGAGTCTTGATCCGTGTAATTGTCTTGATTTCCTATTCATAAGTGGCAATTTGTGATTAATGATTATGGTCAAGTTTTCAATAATTGCAAAGTGGAACATAACCTAAGTTGAACAATCCGAGCTTATGTGTTTGTTGCTTAGATCAACCTATCTTTCTCATCATAAAGCTGCCATTAAATTGAATTTAGAGAGCTTATTCTAGGTTGTTTAATGGTTAGAGATTAAATAGAGAGCTTGTTCTATTTAACGACAAACTAAGGAAAGATTGGGGTAACAGAGCTTGTTGTTATCTACGGTTGTTAACTTTGATAGTTGGTTGATATTGATAGATCTGAAATTGATTCTTAATTATGTCTAGTGGTGGAGAATGAAACCTTAACCATATTTTTCATATTTGATTCTTCTTACTTATTTGTTTTCTTACTTTTAGTTTGCTTATTTTTTATATTTATTTTTATTGGCTGGTTATACCGCCTAATTTGTATATTAACTTTGTTTTATTTTTATTGGCTGGTTATACCGCCTAATTTAGTATATATATTTTTATTGGCTGGTTATACCGCCTAATTTAGTATATATATTTTTATTGGCTGGTTATACCGCCTTGCATCTTATTCTTATTATTTACTTTAGTTTAAATCTTGCTTCAAAAACCCCTTTTCTTTTATTGTTCTTGAATTTAAGTTTTAAACTATTAACTTATAAACTAAAACCCAATCCCTGAGGACTCGACCCTTGCTAACTACTATACTTACAATTTATCTTTTTAGTGCAAGGTTAAATAAGATACACTCTTTTGGGTGCATCAAATTTTTGGCGCCGTTGCCGGGGATTGTTTTCTTTAGTTTATTTGTTACTTGGTTTATTCTTATTTTCAGTTCTAATTAGTTCTATTTTCTTGTACATACAAGTTTTTCTTATCAAATTTTGAAAAAAAAAAAAAAAAAAACGATGGAATTGAGCAATCTAACACTTGAAGAGTTGGTGGCATACATGAACATGGAGAATCAACAAGCCAATCTCACCTCCCCAGTTCAACAATTGGCCATGGGAGGATGTCAAGGCCATCAAGTGTTCCAAAACCAACAGTATGATCATTACTCAAACACTTACCATGAGGGATGGTGGGATCATACTAATTATGGCTACTCAGAAAATTACCAAGAAGTAGATCCTTATGCCAATTACACTCATCCATCTAGCTTCAATCAATCATGGTCTCAAGAATCAGATCTTCTTCAACCACCACATATGACTCAAAACTCAGGTACTTCTTTAGAAGATCTTGTCTATTCTCTTGTTACTGATACATTGCAATTTCAACAGGAAACAAGGGCAAGCATCCAGAGTTTGGAAAAGCAAATGATCCAATTGACTAGTAGTATGGTGGGATGGGTAGCACAAAGATCTGAAGAACTCCCTGCCCAAACGATGATTAACCTAAAGGAGAATGCTACTATTGTGACCTTCAGGAATGAGGAACAAGATGAGGATGAGACAAAATTAGAGATGGATTCTATTCTTGAGGATAATAAAGCCACAGATCCAAATAAGAGTATTTCGACACCTGAGGTAACGTTTGAGATTCCAATTTTTACTAATGTTTCTTCTCCACCTTTTCCTAGTAGATTCGCAAAGTTCAAGGAGGATGAACATGAACAAGACACGCTAGAAACCTTAAACAGTTTGTTTGTGGATGTCATTCAACAAGTACCAAAAGATGCACCATTCCTCGATGAGATATGCACCACCAAGGATGATGGAATAATACTTGTAATGGAGAATGCATCCACTGTTGTGCAAAGAAAGCTTCCTCTCAAACGCATAAATTTGGGAAATTTCATGCATGAGCCTGACAAGCCTAAAAAGCCAAGAAGGGGTGTTGGTTAGATTCAAAACACTAACTCAAGTGTTAATTGGGAAGGCAGCCCAATTAAAGATGAAATTGCCAACATTCCATATTCAGATTTGCTTTCTCTTTCCTTTCCTTTTTCTTTTATTATTTTTATTATTTTTATTTTATTTCTTATGTTTCTTTGTTAATTGTGTTTACTGCTTTTAAGTTCATTTAGGCTACATAAGTTTCTTTTGTTTAATAGTTCTTTTCTCTTACATATAATTCTTGCATTGGGGGATAATAGCATTACATTAATGACAATGTAAGAATTATGTGTGGGGGGAAGAATTTAGGATTTTATTTAGAGTGTTTTGTTTTTGAGTCTTTTTATGTTGTTTTTCTTTCTGATCCTTGTTTTGAAAATAACTAGATGTAAATATAATTTTTTTTAACCCCGGTTAAATGGCGGATAACGGTACTCCGTGATTATTTAAATCGGTTCCATCAGCTACCCACAAAACTGATATTGTATATAAATTTCTCTTCCAATTTCTCTTTCAATTTTTTTCATTTTTTTTTCAGGATGGATGATATTCTCACAAGATTGCAGAAACGATTTCCTCCTTTTCCTCGAAATATTTTACTGAAGCTTTACCAAGTTCGACTTGAAAGATTAAGAATGCTTATGCACAAAGGGATTCCTGACGACATACGTTGGATAATTGAAGCCAAGGTACGTGAAGATGAATATCTTCCTGTTTTGCATTTACCAGGTACAGGTAGAAGCACTTTTGCAAAGAAGCGACGAGCAAAGCGCATGGGTTCAAACTGCCACAAATGTGCACGATGGACGTGTAACGGTAAATGTCGTTCTATTGGGATTCCGTCCTCTAATCGAGATGATAAAATTGAATTCATTAAGGATGGACTGAGTAAGGAGAATTTGGGTAATATCCAACTTTCTCTTGAGACGCATCCTAGTGGGGACGTACAAAGAGAAATTCTTGATTTATGGCCGCAATTCCAAAGGGAATGGCAACATCTTGGGAATCTGATGTTAAAAGACCCTGTTTGCCAGCTTGTAAGAAAACTGGATGGGAAGCATATCCTCGACTCATAGAAGGCGTTTAAGCCGTTTCTGGACGTAAAACCAGAGGAAGATGTGAGCCACAATCACAACTACAATAAATAACTTCTCAGCTTTTGGTTTGATTTGCAATAACTTTATTTTGGTTTAATTTACGTGTTGTTCGATTTGTGTAATTATTCTCATTTTTTTTTTGTCTTTTACGGTTGATTTTTCTTCTCTTTTTGATTTTCTTCCTGAAATCACGCAAAAATCTTTTGTTAGGTTAACATTTTCTTCTGACAGGTCAAATACACTTTCGGCGACATTATTACTCTTGACTTTTACGGTCGATTTTTCTTCTCTTTTTGATTTTCTTCCTGAAATCACGCAAAAATCTTTTGTTAGGTTAACATTTTCTTCTGACAGGTCAGATACACTTTCGACGACATTATTACTCTTGTCTGATTCACTACTCAGTCCTCTATATATTACACCATGTACTCATTCTCTTTCAGGCACTCGAAGAAAAAAAAAATGGAAAGTACTTCATCCCAGCGCATTAAAAAAATTTGTGTCTTTGGAGGTGCTTATCCAAGGAAAAATAACATATTCGCTGATGAAGCCATAAGAGTTGGAGTAATACTTGCCCAACAAAAGATCCACTTGATTTATGGAGGCGGTAGTACGGGTTTAATGGGAGCAGTCGCTACAGCAGCACACGCCGGAGGAAGTCCAGTTCTAGGAATCGTGCCAAAACTATTCACAAGTTTTTGTGGACCCACCGTGGGTAAGGAAATACAAGTCTGGAGTGTCCCTGAACGGATAACAATCATGTACCATTCTGCCGATGCATTCATTGCTTTACCAGGAGGTCTGGGTACATTGGAAGAAATAGCTTGCGTGGCTTCTTGGTCATCTTTGGTCACAAATAAGAAACCCATTGGTTTGCTTAATATTAATGGTTATTTTAGTAATTTGCTTTTATATTTAGATAATGCTGTGGATAATGGATTCATGTTTTCAGAGGCAAGGAGAACCATAATTTCTGCTACAACCATTGAAGATTTACTTAAAAAGCTCCAAGCTTATGAGTGTTTATCTGCTACGGTTGTTTCGCAAACGCTCGGAAAAAGAAAAAGAGATATGGACGAGCAAGGAGTGGATTGCACTTTGTCTTTGTGACATTATCTAACATTTTGCTTGTTGTGTCTCAGTTATAATAAGTGGTTAGCAACCTCTGCAGGTAATATCTCCTAAATTCTACCTTTAAAATTTGACATTGGGGACAATGTCATATTTTAGTAGGGGGTAAGGGACATATTTTGCTAATCTAACAAAAAAAAAAAAAAAAAAAATTTAAGAAGTATTCATTCTGAACAAGGTCTGAGTAAGGGAGACTTGAGACATACCTTGTCAGTTTGATTTCTTCTTTTCAAAAAAAAAAAAAAAAAAAAAATAGAGTTTGTTGTGTTTTAAGCAATTTAGAAGTATTCATTCTGAACAAGGTCTGAGTAAGGGAGACTTGAGACATACCTTGTCAGTTTGATTTTAATCTTTTTATGTTTACTTGTTAATTTTTGTTTAGTATTTTAGGATTATTTAGGTTGCATGAGTTTGTTTTGTTTTGAGTCTTAGTTGTTCCTATTCTTATGTTATTAGTTCTTTTCTCTTACACATGATTCTTTCATTTGTGTTAATAGACTTACATTGAGGACAATGTAAGAATTAAGTGTGGGGGGAATGATTTAGGATTTCTTTTATTTTTGTCTACTATTTTTTTTATGAGTCTTTATTATTATTATTATTTTTAGTGTGTTTTAGTTCCTTTTTAATACAATGATGAGATATGAATTGCATAGGTCTAAACTGGTTATTAGTGAGAAGATTTTCATGAGAATTGAGCTTGATGTCAACCTTTTTATGAGCCAATGTTAATATAATATGTTGATTGAGAATGAAGCATGTTTAGACTTAATCTGACTTGTATAATCATCCTTGTGAGTTTTTGAGCCTATAATGATTGATGCATTATACAAATCAATCTAATTTCTTTCTTGAGTGCTCTTATGATTACAGGATTCTCTAGAACTTGCTTTAAACCGTTTGAGACTATATTGATACATGTGACAACATGAATATGATAGAGGCATTAGGATTTTTAGCCAGAGCCAAACAGCCATCCCTTATTGATGTTCCAAGAGAACACACCCTTAGTGAACCAATTTGAGCCTACATTGAATAAGCTATCTCTTTGGTAACCATAACTTGTCCCTAACCTAAATATACTTATATCTTTACCTTTGTTCCAAAGATGAATTAGCATGTTTTGAGACAAGTTGCAAAGACAAGGGATATTTTTAGTTAAAAATTTGGGTTAGAAACAAGAAATAAGTGTGGGGGGGAAAGAAAAGAAAAGTCAAGAGAAAAAGAAATGAAATACTGGCAAATACATTCCTATGTAAAAAAAAAAAAATATATATGAATCATCTCTTGAATTTGTGGAAAAAGAAAAAGATGTTACAAAGTCGTTTAGAATGAAGAAAAGGCCCAACATAAATATCCGGCCTAGGTGACTATGTACTTGTAAAGAGTTTTGAGAAGTTTCTTTGTATGATCTTATTATGTCTCTAAACTTTATGAACTCTTTGGAGCCTTTGTGATATCTTTATCCTTTTGTTATTCAACCACATTACAAACCCCTTGGCCCCATTACAACCTTGATTAAAGACCTCTTGATTCATGAAGTTGTATGATCTAAATAGTGGAGAATAGGTGGACAAGCAAGAATATGGTAGAACTGTTTTCATGAGATTGATTGAGTGTAAACACTTCACCACTACTTTAAAGAGTGAAAATCATGAGGGTATATCATGTGAGAAGTTGAGATTAAATTTGAACATGCACTATTTTGATTGAGATATGTTATGTTAATATTGGCTTAACTCAAACAATTTACATTCAAGCTTGATTTTTTGTGAAATTCTTTAAGCTATTGATTAGTTTATAAGACTTGTTCAAAGATTGTCTCTAATTTGTATTGAAAGGATTAGGAGTAAATATTTTTAGTATATGTAGTTTATTTATATTTTAGTTTTTCAATGTTTGTGGGTATCGTTCTAGTAAACACTCACGAGACTAAACTCGTCCACTAGGGACACCTAGGGGTTTAAAGGCTTGTGTCACATGCTAAGTGCCACCGTGATTTCCTACGAAAATGGATTAGATTAGATTTTCTTATTTTATTTTTATTGAGTCGTTGCTAGGGACTAGCAACAATCTAAGTGTGGGGGTGTGATAACTCGTATAATTATATAGTTTTTAGTTATGTTTTATTATTGTTTTGTGTCAAATACGAGTTATTATTGTTTAGTCTAATTGTGTTTATGATCTTTTATATTTTTATGTAATTTGGTGTTTTTCACAAGTTTCTTTGAGTGATTTCAGATTACTAGAATTAAGGGCAAATCCAGTTCAGTTCCAGTTCCGACACCTTTTGCCATATCAGCTATATCTGGAGTTTCACTGAAGTAATAAGGCTGAAATTTTAACCGTGCAAAGTTAAGAGGCATATCTATCTTTTTTATGTTTTACACTTCTTGAAACGGAGTCGGTTTCCCTAGCGAAATCAACCATCAAGTTGGCTGATGTGCAATGACGTCTGTCCTGAGCAGTTTTCGCATTTTGACCATATCGTCCGATACACATCAGCAAATGAGCTGATTCCAACGGCTATGGATCACTAACTGATAGGGGAACATTTGTCTAGAAGACCATGTGATCAGATAAAGCCTCCAATATTGAAGAAATCGACCATCAAGTTGGCTGATGTGCAATGACGTCTGTGCTGACCTGTTTTCGTATTTTGCCCATATCTGCTTATCCACATCAGCAAATGAGCTGATTCCAATGGCTATGGATCCGTAACTGATACGGGAAACTTTGTCTAGAAGACCATATGATCAGATCAGGCCTCTAATATTGACGAAATCGACCATCAAGTTGGCTGATGTGCAATGACGTCTGTGCTGACATGTTTTCGTATTTTGCCCATATCTGCTTATCCACATCAGCAAATGAGCTGATTCCAACGGCTATGGATCCGTAACTGATAGGGGAACCCTTTTCTAGAAGACCATGTGATCAGATAAGGCCTGCAAAATTGACAAAATCGACCATCAAGTTGGCTGATCAAAATCGTCATGTATGACGAAAATTGTTAGAAAATGCACCCACCTATTATACCTACCTTTGAAATTTGTAAAGCTTGTCTCTTGTCATTTAGCCCTCCAAAATGTGTATAAATAGAGGGCCTTGGATGATTGTAAGAGATCATATTGTACATAGGTAGGATATTAGCCATTTTAATAAAATTCTCTAAGTTTTCTTCTTCTTTCTTTTCTCTAGTTTTCTTTCTTTTCTCTAGTTTTCTTTTTCTTTAGAGAGAGCAAGAGGTTGGATAATTAATATTCTTCCTCTTCTTCTTTCTTTCTTTTATTTTCTTCTTAGATTTTCTTTAATTTTATGTTTATGTTTACAATGCCTATGCTAGGCTAAACTTCTATTTGGTTAAGGGTGATTTCAAAGCCCTAGACATGTTTTGTGATTGATTTTCAGATTCTATCTATCATTAATTTTCTATCAAAGTTGCTTATGTTCTTCTACAAGAATTGTTCATGATGTTGTCTTGATTTATTTAGGTGTACAACTAGATAGATCTTGATAATTATCTATTGCTAGTTTAGGAGTCTTGATCCGTGTAATTGTCTTGATTTCCTATTCATAAGTGGCAATTTGTGATTAATGATTATGGTCAAGTTTTCAATAATTGCAAAGTGGAACATAACCTAAGTTGAACAATCCGAGCTTATGTGTTTGTTGCTTAGATCAACCTATCTTTCTCATCATAAAGCTGCCATTAAATTGAATTTAGAGAGCTTATTCTAGGTTGTTTAATGGTTAGAGATTAAATAGAGAGCTTGTTCTATTTAACGACAAACTAAGGAAAGATTGGGGTAACAGAGCTTGTTGTTATCTACGGTTGTTAACTTTGATAGTTGGTTGATATTGATAGATCTGAAATTGATTCTTAATTATGTCTAGTGGTGGAGAATGAAACCTTAACCATATTTTTCATATTTGATTCTTCTTACTTATTTGTTTTCTTACTTTTAGTTTGCTTATTTTTTATATTTATTTTTATTGGCTGGTTATACCGCCTAATTTGTATATTAACTTTGTTTTATTTTTATTGGCTGGTTATACCGCCTAATTTAGTATATATATTTTTATTGGCTGGTTATACCGCCTAATTTAGTATATATATTTTTATTGGCTGGTTATACCGCCTTGCATCTTATTCTTATTATTTACTTTAGTTTAAATCTTGCTTCAAAAACCCCTTTTCTTTTATTGTTCTTGAATTTAAGTTTTAAACTATTAACTTATAAACTAAAACCCAATCCCTGAGGACTCGACCCTTGCTAACTACTATACTTACAATTTATCTTTTTAGTGCAAGGTTAAATAAGATACACTCTTTTGGGTGCATCAATATATTATCTATGCCTATGCTAGGCTAAACTTCTATTTGGTCAAGGGTGATTTCAAAACCCTAGACATGTATTGTAATTGATTTTCAGATTCTATCTATCATTAATTTTCTATCAAAGTTGCTTATGTACTTCTACAGGAATTGTTTATGATGTTGTCTTGATTTATTTAGGTGTACAACTAGATAGATCTTGATAATTATCTACTGCTAGTTTAGGAGTCTTGATCCGTGTAATTGTCTTGATTTCCTATTCATAAGTGGCAATTTGTGATTAATGATTATGGTCAAGTTTTCGATAATTGCAAAGTGGAACATAACCTAAGTTGAACAATCCGAGCTTATGTGTTTGTTGCTTAGATCAACCTATCTTTCTCATCATAAAGCTTCCATTAAATTGAATTTAGAGAGCTTATTCTAGGTTGTTTGATGGTTAGAGATTAAATAGAGAGCTTGTTCTATTTAACGACAAACTAAGGAAAGATTGGGGTAACAGAGCTTGTTGTTATCTACGGTTGTTAACTTTGTTAGTTGGTTGATACTGATAGATCTGAAATTGATTCTTAATGATGTCTAGTGGTGGAGAATGAAATCATAACCTTATTTCTCTCATATTTGATTTCTTATTTCTTATTTGCATCTTACTTTTCTTGTTTGCTTATTTTTAAAACTATTTCAAAACCCCATTTTCTTCTGTTTTCCTTGAATTTAAGTTTTAAATTATTAACTTATAAACTAAAACCCAATCCCTGAGGACTTGACCCTTGCTAACTACTATAATTACAATTTATCTTTTTAGTGCAAGGTTAAATAAGATATACTCTTTTGAGTACATCAGCGCGGGTCACCTGGCCTGACCCGCCTGTCACTTTAAAATCTAACAATTTTGTTTTTGTCATTTTCATACCTGATTTAAAAATTAAAAAAAAAAAGCTTTTTTCTCTGAATTTTTTTCTTCCCAAAAACACCAAGAGTATTCTTCAAAAACCCAGATTTCGGTCACCTGCCGTCGTCGCTCACCACCGATCATCGTCGTTGTCGTCGCCGCTCACCGCCGATCGTCGCCGCTGTCACCGTCGATGGTCGAAAAATTCCAGAAAAAATCTTAAAAAAATTCCTCTTGATCTCCTCAACTCAAAAACCAAATTAGTTTCACCCAAATCTCTCTAGAATTTTCTAGATCTGAAACCAAAACTCGAAACTTTACCTCCTCCGATCTACTCCGTTGACCGCCGAATGGTCACCAACTTCTAGCCTATGCTTCGTCTATTTAAAACCTAGATTTTTCCTTGTCAAACACTTTCCGAAATAAAACCTAGCACCACAATTTCGAAAATCACTCAAGAAGAAAATATATATATATATTTTACTGTTCTTGCTCCTATATTTCAAAATTTGTATGTTTTCTGCTTGTGATTTGGTGGTTGATGCTAGAGTTCAATATATAGGAGAGGAAACTAAGTTTTAATCTAGTTAAGAGTCCTCATCTGAACAATAAGTATATCTTGTTCCAATCACATTTTTCAGAGTCCAATTTCAATCCAAAGAAGAGATTTATTTCAACCCAAACTTGTTCTTTTCATTTTTTTTCTGATTTTCTTCTTAATTTCGAAATTATCTGATTGTTTTCTGATTTGTTTTTTTTTTTTGAAACTCTCCCTCTTTTTTTTTTGATTTTTTGATTTCTTTTTTTTTTTTTTGGTTTTCTTTTATTCAATTAAAAAAAAATTAAACCCGGATAAAATCCAGTGTCTATAGTTGCCCCTCTTTGTGCATTCCCTAAAAAACAGGGGATGTGCAAAGACGTAGACACCCTACTAAGTCCTATGTACTTAAAGAAATTCCTATTGTAGAGAAGCTCCTCTAAGCGAGGCGTAAACTTTAAATAAACCCATCATAAAAAACATACTACTCTACCGAGGCTTCAACTTTAAAAGAAAACAATACTCCTCCACCGAGGCATCAACTTTAAATGAAAACAATACTCCTCCACCGAGGCATCAACTTTAAATGAAAACAATACTCCTCCACCGAGGCATCAACTTTAAATGAAAACAATACTCCTCCACCGAGGCATCAACTTTAAATGAAAACAATACTCCTCCAACGAGGCATCAACTTTAAATGAAAACAATACTCCTCCACCAAGGCATCAACTTTAAATAAACTTAACAAAATTTGTAAATTCTCAAACGTACATGTAAACTTCAAAAATCTTACCTTGAATCCCCAAGCAATCGCTAACCTTGCAGAATAGCATCCCAAACTCATGTCCAAATCATACTGAATACCTGAAATAATCTTTTTTGAACGCAATGCATGAATGCAATGCAATACATGAACATCATGAATGGAATGCAGATGCATATCATGCAATGGATGTCTTGAATGCTCTATAATAAATAATATCAGCTCCTTGAATCTCTCAAGCTCATCATTCATCTCTGTTTGTACTTGGCTTCAAACTGGTAGAACGAATCTTACTATCTCTTTCCTCTTTTCAAAATCTGCTGAATATGAACAATTTCTTTTCTCGACAGTTTCAAAACACTAATCATTCTATATCTTATGCCAGCTCAATTGGGCTTTAGCATTCCATCATGGAAATTCTCATCTTCAAGGATTCTCACTTTTAAAATTCAGATCTCATCTCATCTCCCAAATTTTCTGTTCAAATTACCCATAGATTTCTCATAAAAATAAATGCAGGGATCTCTTAAGATTATATTCCAATTTATCAATCATTATTCTAATTTCATAGCAAACGCAATGCATGATGCATTCCCTCTATTCAATGCAAAGGTATAAGATTGAGAATAACAAATGGAAGGCAAAAATGAGCTGGAAAGAAAGATCTTTATTAACAAAATAAGGAAAAGGATTCATCTCAAGGAATAAAAGAGCATCTCAAAAGGTTTATCACAAAGGTGTTAGGATAACAAAACCAGTATCCAAAAAATGAATACTTAGACAACCTTAACAGGTCATTCAAAATTCTCATCTAAAAACCAATCCCAATCGATGTCTTCAATCCTTCAGAGTTCATCAAAATAGACATTGTCTCCATCTTCATGAAATTTTCGGAGCGACGCTGATCCTCCTCATATCTAAGCTGCCCTTTCGGGTTTTCAACTTAGACAACCCCCATTGACCCAAGCCGCCCTTTTCGGGTTTTCAATTTGAGTCCTTCTTTTTTCTTTTTTCCTCTTTTTTCTTTTTTTCTTTTTCTTTTTTCTTTTTCTTTTAAGCAAAATATTTCTTCACAGCGTCCGAATTAATTGGGTTTGACAAAACATCCCCATCCATTTCAGCCAAAATTAAAGCTCCACCTGAAAAGGCTTTTTTCACCACATAAGGACCATCCTAATTCGGCGTCCACTTCCCTCGATGATCATGCTGATACGGAAGAATCTTTTTCAAGACTAGCTCTCCTTCACTGAAATGTCTGGGACAGACTTTCTTATCATGTGCTTGCATCATTCGTTTCTAGTACAACTGACCATGGCATAATGCTGCAAGTCTCTTTTCCTCAATGAGATTCAACTGCTCAAAATGATCCCGTACCGATTCTGCTTCTTCCAGATCAACCTCTTTCAGTACCCTGAAAGAAGGGATTTCTACCTTGACTGGTAACACAGCCTCCATTCCATATATACCAATGAAAACGGGGTTGCCCCTGTGGATGTGCAAACCGAAGTTCTATAAGCATGCAAGGCAAAAGGCAACTTTTCATGCCAATCTTTGTAGACGTCAGTTATCTTCTCTACAATATTTTTGATATTCTTATTGGCTGCTTCCACTGCTCCATTCATCTTTAGACGATACGGTGCTGAGTTATGATGCTTGATCTTAAACTGTTCACAAACCTCTTTCAACATCTTGCTATTCAAATTACGAGCATTATCAGAAATGATTCTCTTCGGTAGTCCATATCGACAAATTATCTCTTTCTTTATAACTTACAGACCACTGCCCATGTTACACTCGCATATGAGGCTGCCTCTACCCACTTTGTGAAATAATCGATAATCACAAAAATGAACCGATGCCTATTCATTACCTTTGGGGTGATAGAGTCCAATCACATCCATGCCCCACATTGAGAACGGCCATGGAGGTGCCAAAACATGCAACTCATTCGGAGGAGCGTTAATCTAATTCCGTATAGATCTTGCATTTATGACATTTCCAAGCATAATCAATACAGTCTTTCTCCATCGTCAGCCAATAATAACCCGCCCTCATTATCTGCCTAGCCATCATGTGACCATTCGCATGTGCCCCGCAAATTCCATCATGCACTTCCTCCAATATCCTCTTTGCTTCTATGGCGTCGACACATCTCAAAAGCACCATATGTCGGCTCCTCTTATACAGTATTTCTCCGTCAAGGAAGAAACCCATAGCTAATCTTCGGATGAGCCGTTTATTATTATCCGAGGCGTATTTCGGGTATCGTTGATATTTGACGTATTGCATGATGTCAAAATACCAAGGCTGACCATCAACTTCCTCTTCAACATCTAAACAATGTGCCGGAGATCCTTTCACTCCCAACTTGATTGGTTGAATCTCAGCTTTTGCATCCAGCTTAAGCATCGCAGCTAAAGTAGCTAAAGCATCAGCCATCTGATTTTCCTCCCGGGGCAAGTGTTGGAACTGAATCTTCTCAAAATGCTTCATTAATTCAGTTGTGTATTTCTGGTATAGGATCAGCTTCGAATCCCTTGTTTCCCACTCTCTTTTTAACTAATAAATAACCAGAGCTGAATCACCATATACCTCCAACACATCAATATTTCTTTCAATCGCTGCTTGCAAGCCCAGGACGCATGCCTCACATTCAGCCATATTATTGGTGCAATTAAAATCCAATGTGCAGTAATCGGATAATATTGACCATATGGGGATATCAATATCACTCCAATTCCATGCCCAAAAGCATTAGAAGCTCCATCGAACATCTTCCAGGTTTTTCTTCACATTCTTCATCATCTCCTCTTGAAATAGCCATCAAATCCTCATCTGGGAAATCAAATGGCATTGACTCATATTCTTCAGAAGCCCGATCCGCTAGGAATTCGGCTATCACACTTCCTTTTATTGCTTTCTGTGTCACATAAACAATGTCATACTCGAATAAAGTGACTTGCCATCTTGCAATTCTTCCTGATAACAACGGCTTCTCAAAAATGTACTTTAGAGGCAACCTTGCTATGAGCCACATTGTATTGTGCAACATGTACTGTCTGAGTCTATGAGCCGTCCATGATAGAGCGTAACACATCTTTTCTAGCGATGAGTATCTAGATTCATAGTCAGTAAACTTTTTACTCAGATAATAGATGGCATGTTCTTTCTTTCCCGTCTCATCTCGTTCACCATAACACATCCCATGGATTTCTCGAACACCGTCATATACAGAATCAATGGCTTTCCCGAAATCGGAGGAACTAACACCGGTGGATTCAATAGGTACTCTTTAACTTTATCAAAAGCTTCCTGACATTCTTTAGTCCATTCACCAGTATCCTATTTGCAAAGAAGCTTGAAGATAGGATCACATTTGAGAGTGAGTTGGGAAATAAAGCGTGATATGTAATTCAGCCTTCCCAAGAAACCTCTCACTTCTTTTTGCGTACGAGGGGGAGACAGATTCTGAATCGCCTTTATTTTATCTGGATCCACTTCAATTCCTCTATCACTAACCACAAATCCCAACAACTTGCCGGATTTTGCTATCATGTCATCCATATACACTTCAATCTCTTTATGCATCATGTCATGAAACAGAGTTACCATTGCCCTTTGGTAAGTAGCTCCGGCATTTTTCAACTCAAAAGGCATGACTTTATAACATAAGGTTCCCCACATTGTAACAAATGTGGCTTTCTCCATATTTGATCTTTTTGACTCCCAAGTCTTTTTTCATCTTGTGATTGTGATTTTGTAAGCTCTTTAATATACTAATTGACATGTTTTGACTTCATCTCTTCCAAAATACCTACAAAGCATAAAAACCTAGTACAATGTCAAGGAACTTAAGAATCAAAACACAAAGTATAAGGAAATTCAATAGGAAAAAGCATGAAATTAAGCATTTATCAAACTCCCCCACACTTAATCTTTTGCTAGTCCTCAAGCAAAATCAAATAGAGACAAGGTAAGAAAATCGAATCTAGTTCACTTTCAATACAACTTATAGATAATCATTGAACATGTCTTACAAACTAATCAATAGCTTAAAGAGTTTCACCAAGAATCATGCTTGATAGTAAAGGGTTTGAGTTAAGTTAACATAACATATCTCAATCAAAATAGTGCATGTTCAAACTTAATATCAACTTCTCACATGGGATACCCTCATGATTTTCACTTTTTAAAGTAGTGGTAAAGTGTTTACACTCAATCAATTTCATGAAAACAGTTCTACCATATGCTTGCTTGTCCACGTATTATCCACTATTTAGATCATGCAACTTCATAAATCAAGAGGTCTTTATTCAAGGTTGTAATGGGGCCAAAGGGTAATAAATGTGGTTAAAGAATAAAAGGAAAATGATATTACAAAGGTTCCAAAGATTTCATAGAGTTTAGAGACATAATAAGATTCATACAAAGAAAACTTCTCAAAACTTTTTACAAAGCACATAATACATAAGCCGAATATTCATGTTGAGCCTTTGCTTCATTCTAAACAACTTCGTGACATCTTTTTCTTTTTTCAAAAGTTCAAGAGATGATTCATATATATATTTTTTTCATTGGAATGTATTTGCCAATATTCCCTTTATTTTTCTCTTGACTTTTCTTTTCTTTTCCCCCACACTAATTTTCTTGTTTCTAACCCAAATTTTCAATAGATCTTCCTTGTCTTTTCAACTTGTCTCAAAACATGCTAATTCATCTTTGGAACATGGGTAAAGATATAAATAAGTATATTTAGGTTAGGGACAAGTTTTGGCTACAAAAGAAATAGCTTATTCAATATAGGCTCAAATTGGTTCACTAAGGGGGATGTTCTCTTGGAACATCAATAAGCGATGGCTGTTTGGCCTTGGTTAAAAATCCTAATGCCTCTATCATATTCATGTTGCCACATGCATCAATATAGTCTCAACAAGGTTTAAAGCAAGTTCTAGAGAATCATGTAATCATAAGAGCACTCAAGAAAGAAATTAGACTGATATTGATAACTCGTATAATTATATAGTTTTTAGTTATGTTTTATTAATGTTTTGTGTCAAATACGAGTTATTATTGTTTAGTCTAATTGTGTTTATGATCTTTTATATTTTTATGTATTTTGGTGTTTTTCACAAGTTTCTTTGAGTGATTTCAGATTACTAGAATTAAGGGCAAATCCAGTTCAGTTTCAGTTCCGACACCTTTTGCCATATCAGCTATATCTCGAGTTTCACTGAAGCAATAAGGCTGAAATTTGTAGCCATGCAAAGCTAAGAGGCATATCTATCTTTTTCATGTTTTACACTTCTTAAAACGGAGTCGTTTTCCCTAGCGAAATCGACCATCAAGTTGGCTGATGTGCAATGACGTCTGTGCTGACATGTTTTCGTATTATGCCCGTATCTTCTTATCCACATCAGCAAATGAGCTGATTCCAACGGCTATGGTTCCGTAACTGATAGGGGAACCTTTGTCTAGAAGACCATGTGATCAGATCAGGCCTCCAATATTGACGAAATCGACCATCAAGTTGGCTGATCAAAATCGTCATATACCTACCTTTGAAATTTGTAAAGCTTGTCTCTTGTCATTTAGCCCTCCAAAATGTGTATAAATAGAGGGCCTTGGATGATTGTAAGGGATCATATTGTACATAGGTAGGATATTAGCCATTTTAATAAAATTCTCTAAGTTTTCTTCTTCTTTCTTTTCTCTAGTTTTCTTTCTTTTCTCTAGTTTTCTTTTTCTTTAGAGAGAGCAAGAGGTTGGATAATTAATATTCTTCCTCTTCTTCTTTCTTTCTTTTATTTTCTTCTTAGATTTTCTTTAATTTTATGTTTATGTTTATAATGCCTATGCTAGGCTAAACTTCTATTTGGTTAAGGGTGATTTCAAAGCCCTAGACATGTTTTGTGATTGATTTTCAGATTCTATCTATCATTAATTTTCTATCAAAGTTGCTTATGTTCTTCTACAAGAATTGTTCATGATGTTGTCTAGATTTATTTAGGTGTACAACTAGATAGATCTTGATAATTATCTATTGCTAGTTTAGGAGTCTTGATCCGTGTAATTGTCTTGATTTCCTATTCATAAGTGGCAATTTGTGATTAATGATTATGGTCAAGTTTTCAATAATTGCAAAGTGGAACATAACCTAAGTTGAACAATCCGAGCTTATGTGTTTGTTGCTTAGATCAACCTATCTTTCTCATCATAAAGCTGCCATTAAATTGAATTTAGAGAGCTTATTCTAGGTTGTTTAATGGTTAGAGATTAAATAGAGAGCTTGTTCTATTTAACGACAAACTAAGGAAAGATTGGGGTAACAGAGCTTGTTGTTATCTACGGTTGTTAACTTTGATAGTTGGTTGATATTGATAGATCTGAAATTGATTCTTAATGATGTCTAGTGGTGGAGAATGAAACCTTAACCATATTTTTCATATTTGATTCTTCTTACTTATTTGTTTTCTTACTTTTAGTTTGCTTATTTTTTATATTTATTTTTATTGGCTGGTTATACCGCCTAATTTGTATATTAACTTTGTTTTATTTTTATTGGCTGGTTATACCGCCTAATTTAGTATATATATTTTTATTGGCTGGTTATACCGCCTAATTTAGTATATATATTTTTATTGGCTGGTTATACCGCCTTGCATCTTATTCTTATTATTTACTTTAGTTTAAATCTGGCTTCAAAAACCCTTTTTCTTTTATTGTTCTTGAATTTAAGTTTTAAACTATTAACTTATAAACTAAAACCCAATCCCTGAGGACTCGACCCTTGCTAACTACTATACTTACAATTTATCTTTTTAGTGCAAGGTTAAATAAGATACACTCTTTTGGGTGCATCAGATATGTATAATGCATCAATCATATGGGTTGAAAAACTCACAAGGATGATTATAGAAGTCAGATTTAAGTCTAAACATGCTTCTTTCTCAATCAACATATCATATTAACATTAGCTCATAAAAAAGTTGATATCAAGCTCAATCTCTTGAAAATCTTCTCACTAATAAATCTGTTTTAGACTTATGCAATTCATATCTTATCATAGTTTTGAAAGTAACTAAAACACACTAAAAACAACATAAAAAGACTCAAAAACAAAAAAACTCTAAATAAAATCCTAAATTCTCCCCCCCACACATAATTTTTACATTGTCCTCAATGCAAATGCTATTATCCCCCAATGCAAGAATTACATGTATGAGAAAAGAACTACTAAACAAAACAAAAGAAAAACAATAAAAGATAGAATGATGGAGAGTAAGGAACATGAAAATCTGATATAATAGATGCTCTCCATCCTTTTGGGTTGCCTCCCAATAAGCGCTTGGTTTATTGTCCTCAGCCTAACTTAGACCCATGCCATTATTATTCAACATAATTTCGCTCAAAGAGTGGTAACTCCTCCACATCTTGTATTGAAAAGTTCTCATAGTAAGGCTTCAATCGATGACCATTCACTTTGAATGCCTTATCTGTTTTTGGGTTTTGGATTTCAACTGCACCATGAGTAAATACATTAGTAATAACAAAAGGTCCAACCCAACGAGAACATAACTTACCTGGAAATAACTTAAGGCGTCAATGGAAGAGAAGAACTTTTTGTCCAACAACAAAGTCCTTTCTTGATATCATCTTGTCATGGAATGCCTTAGTCTTTTCCTTTTAAATCCAAGAATTCTCATAGGCATCATTTCTTATCTCTTCTAATTCTTGTAGGTCAAGTTTTCTTTGCTTACCTGTCTCATCCATCTCCATGTTGCATTGTTTGATAGCCCAATATGATTTATATTCCAATTCAACCGGAAGATGAAAAGGCTTACCATAAACAAGTCGATAAGGAGACATACTAATGGGTGTCTTATATGCTGTCTTATAAGCCTAAAGTGCATCATCAAGTCTGCGAACTCCAATCCTTCCTATTTGGTTTAACTGTCTTTTCAAGGATGGACTTTACTTCTCGATTTGACACTTCAGCTTGCCCACTAGTTTGAGGATGGTATGAGGTGGAGACCTTGTGTGTGATGTTATACTTCCTCAAAAGTGCTTCCATAGTCCTATTGCAAAAGTGAGTACCTCTATCGCTGATTATGGCCTTTGGAGTTCCAAACCTAGCCCAAAAATTTGATGCACCCAAAAGAGTGTATCTTATTTAACCTTGCACTAAAAAGATAAATTGTAAGTATAGTAGTTAGCAAGGGTCGAGTCCTCAGGGATTGGGTTTTAGTTTATAAGTTAATAGTTTAAAACTTAAATTCAAGAACAATAAAAGAAAAGGGGTTTTTGAAGCCAGATTTAAACTAAAGTAAATAATAAGAATAAGATGCAAGGCGGTATAACCAGCCACTAAAAATATATATACTAAATTAGGCGGTATAACCAGCCAATAAAAATATATATACTAAATTAGGCGGTATAACCAGCCAATAAAAATAAAACAAAGTTAATATACAAATTAGGCGGTATAACCAGCCAATAAAAATAAATATACTTTTAAAAATAAGCAAACTAGAAAAGTAAGAAAACAAGTAAGTAAGAAGAATCAAATATGAAAAATATGGTTAAGGTTTCATTCTCCACCACTAGACATCATTAAGAATCAATTTCAGATCTATCAATATCAACCAACTATCAAAGTTAACAACCGTAGATAACAACAAGCTCTGTTATCCCAATCTTTCCTTAGTTTGTCGTTAAATAGAACAAGCTCTCTATTTAGTCTCTAACCATTAAACAACCTAGAATAAGCTCTCTAAATTCAATTTAATGGCAGCTTTATGATGAGAAAGATAGGTTGATCTAAGCAACAAACACATAAGCTCGGATTGTTCAACTTAGGTTATGTTCCACTTTGCAATTATTGAAAACTTGACCATAATCATTAATCACAAATTACCACTTATGAATAGGAAATCAAGACAATTACACGGATCAAGACTCCTAAACTAGCAATAGATAATTATCAAGATCTATCTAGTTGTACACCTAAATAAATCAAGACAACATCATGAACAATTTTTGTAGAAGAACATAAGCAACTTTGATAGAAAATCAATGATAGATAGAATCTGAAAATCAATCACAAAACATGTCTAGGGCTTTGAAATCACCCTTAACCAAATAGAAGTTTAGCCTAGCATAGGCATTATAAACATAAAATTAAATAGAATCTAAGAAGAAAATAAAAGAAAGAAAGAAGAAGAAGTGATAACTCGTATAATTATATAGTTTTTAGTTATGTTTTATTATTGTTTTGTGTCAAATACGAGTTATTATTGCTTAGTCTAATTGTGTTTATGATTTTTTATATTTTTATGTAATTTGGTGTTTTTCACGAGTTTCTTTGAGTGATTTCAGATTACTAGGTTAAATCAAGAATTAAGGGCAAATCCAGTTCAGTTCCAGTTCCGACACCTTTTGCCATATCAGCTATATCTGGAGTTTCACTGAAGCAATAAGGCTAAAATTTTAACAGTGCAAAGTTAAGAGGCATATCTATCTTTTTCATGCTTTACACTTCTTGAAACGGAGTCGTTTTCCCTAGCAAAATCAACCATCAAGTTGGCTGATGTGCAATGACGTCTGTGCTGACAAGTTTTGGTAATTTGACCATATCTTCTGATCCACATCAGAAAATGAGCTGATGCCAACGGCTATGGATCACCGACTGATAGGAGAACATTTTTCTAGAAGACCATTTGATCAGATCAAGCTTCCAATATTGACAAAATCGACTATCAAGCTGGCTGATCAGAATTGTCATACAATATGACGAAAATTGTTAGAAAAATGCACCCACCTATTATACCTACCTTTGAAATTTATAAAGCTTGTCTCTTGTCTTTTAGCTCTCCAAAATGTGTATAAATAGAGGGCCTTGGATGATTGTAAGAGATCATATTGTACATTGGTAGGATATTAGCCGTTGTAATAAAATTCTCTAAGTTTTCTTCTTTTTTCTTTTCTCTAGTTTTCTTTTTCTTTATTTTCTTCTTTTTCTTTCTTTCTTTTATTTCCTTCTTAGATTCTCTTTAATTTTATGTTTATGTTTACAATGCCTATGCTAGGCTAAACTTCTATTTGGTTAAGGGTGATTTCAAAGCCCTAGACATGTTTTGTGATTGATTTTCAGATTCTATCTATCATTAATTTTCTATCAAAGTTGCTTATGTTCTTCTACAAAAATTGTTCATGATGTTGTCTTGATTTATTTAGGTGTACAACTAGATAGATCTTGATAATTATCTATTGCTAGTTTAGGAGTCTTGATCCGTGTAATTGTCTTGATTTCCTATTCATAAGTGGCAATTTGTGATTAATGATTATGGTCAAGTTTTCAATAATTGCAAAGTGGAACATAACCTAAGTTGAACAATCCGAGCTTATGTGTTTGTTGCTTAGATCAACCTATCTTTCTCATCATAAAGCTGCCATTAAATTGAATTTAGAGAGCTTATTCTAGGTTGTTTAATGGTTAGAGATTAAATAGAGAGCTTGTTCTATTTAACGACAAACTAAGGAAAAATTGGGATAACAGAGCTTGTTGTTATCTACGGTTGTTAACTTTGATAGTTGGTTGATATTGATAGATCTGAAATTGATTCTTAATGATGTCTAGTGGTGGAGAATGAAACCTTAACCATATTTTTCATATTTGATTCTTCTTACTTACTTGTTTTCTTATTTTCTAGTTTGCTAATTTTTAAAAGTATATTTATTTTTATTGGCTGGTTATACCGCCTAATTTGTATATTAACTTTGTTTTATTTTTATTGGCTGGTTATACCGCCTAATTTAGTATATATATTTTTATTGGCTGGTTATACCGTCTTGCATCTTATTCTTATTATTTAATTTAGTTTAAATCTGGCTTCAAAAACCCCTTTTCTTTTATTGTTCTTGAATTTAAGTTTTAAACTATTAACTTATAAACTAAAACCCAATCCCTGAGGACTCGACCCTTGCTAACTACTATACTTACAATTTATCTTTTTAGTGCAAGGTTAATTAAGATACACTCTTTTGGGTGCATCAAGAAGAATATTAATTATCCAACCTCTTGCTCTTTCTAAAGAAAAAGAAAACTAGAGAAAAGAAAGAAGAAGAAAACTTAGAGAATTTTATTACAATGGCTAATATCCTACCTATCTACCATATCTTACAATCATCCAAGGCCCTCTATTTATACACATTTTGGAGGGCTAAATGACAAGAGACAAGCTTTACAAATTTCAAAGGTAGGTATAATAGGTGGGTGCATTTTTCTAACAATTTTCGTCATATTGTATGACAATTTTGATCAGCCAACTTGATGGTCAATGTTCTCAATATTGGAGGCTTGATCTGATCACATGGTCTTCTAGAAAACTGTTCCCCTATCAGTTAGTGATCCATATCCGTTGAAATCAGCTCATTTACTGATGTGGATCAGAAGATATGGTCAAAATACCAAAACTGGTCAGCACAGACGTCATTGCACATCAGCCAACTTGATGGTCGATTTCGCTAGGGAAAACGACTCTGTTTCAAGAAGTGTAAAACATGAAAAAGATAGATATGACTCTTAACTTTGCACGGTTAAAATTTCAGCCTTATTTCTTCAGTGAAACTCCAGATATAGCTGATATGGCAAAAGGTGTCGGAACTGGAACTGAACTGGATTTGCCCTTAATTGTTGATTTAACCTAGTAATCTGAAATCACTCAAAGAAACTCGTGAAAAAACACCAAATTACATAAAAATATAAAAGATCATAAACACAATTAGACTAAGCAATAATAACTCGTACTTGACGCAAACCAATAATAAAACATAACTAAAAACTATATAATTATACGAGTTATCACACCCCCACACTTAGATTGTTGCTAGTCCCTAGCAACGACTCAATAAAAATAAAATAAGAAAATCTAATCCAATCCATTTTCGTAGGAAATCACGGTGGCACTTAGCATGTGACACAAGCCTTTAAACCCCTAGGTGTCCCTAGTGGACGAGTTTAGTCTCGTGAGGGTTTACTAGGACGATACCCACAAACATTGAAGACATAAGAAAAACTAAAAATAATAATTATAACTAATCCTTCCAATATAAATTAGAGATAATCATTGGACAAGTCTTAAAAACTAATCAATAGCTTAAAGAAATTCACAAAAAATCTTGCTTGAATGTAAATAGTTTGAGTTAAGCCAATATTAACATAACATATTTCAATCAAAATAGTGCATATTCAAACTTAATCTCAACTTCTCACATGGGATACTCTCTTGATTTTCACTCTTTAAAGTAGTGGTAAAGTGTTTACACTCAATCAATCTCATGAAAACACTTCTACCATATGCTTGCTTGTCCACCTATTCTCCACTATTTAGATCATACAACTTCATAAATCAAGAGGTCTTTATTCAAGGTTGTAATGGGGCCAAAGGGTTATAATGTGGTTAAAGAACAAAAGGATAAAGATATCACAAAGGTTCCAAAGAGTTCATAGAGTTTAGAGACATAATAGGATCATACAAATAAAACTTCTCAAAACTCTTATAAAGCACATAATAACATAGGCTAAATATTCATGTTGAGCCTTTGCATCATTCTAACCAACTTTGTAACATCTTTTTCTTTACTTTAACTAGAAGTTCAAGAGAAGATATATATATATTTTTTTAATATGAGAATGTATTTGACAATGATCCCTTTCTTTTTCTCTTGACTTTTTCTTTTCTTTTCTTCCCCCACACTTATCTTTTGTTTCTAACCCAAATTTTTAACTAAAAATATCCCTTGTTTTTTTTTGCAATATGTCTCAAAATATATAATCCATCTTTAGAACAAGGGTAAGGATATAAGTATATTTAGGCTAGGTGTAAGTTGTGGTTACCAATAAAACAGCATATTTAATGTAGGCTCAAATTGGCTCACTAGTGGGGATGTTCTCTTAGAACATTAATAATGGATGGCTGTTTGGCTCTGGTTATAATCCTAATGCCTCTATCATATTCATGTTGTCACATGTATCAATATAGTCTCAAATGGTTTAAAGCAAGTTCTAGAGAATCATGTAATCATAAGAGCACTCAAGAAAGAAATTAGATTGATTTGTATAATGCATCAATCATTATAGGCTCAAAAACTCACAAGGATGATTATACAAGTCAGATTAAGTCTAAACATGCTTCTTTCTCAATCAACATATCATATTAACATTGGCTCATAAAAAGATTGATATCAAGTTCAATTCTCATGAAAATCTTCTCACTAATAAATCTGTTTTAGACTTATGCAATTCATATCTCATCATAGTATTGAAAAGGAACTAAAACACACTAAAAATAATAATAAAGACTCATAAAAAAAATAGTAGACAAAAATAAAAGAAATCCTAAATCATTCCCCCCACACTTAATTCTTACATTGTCCTCAATGTAAGTCTATTAACCCAAATGAAAGAATCATGTGTAAGAGAAAATAACTAATAACATAAGAATAGGAACAACTAAGACTCAAAAGAAAACAAACTCATGCAACCTAAATAATCCTAAAATACTAAACAAAAATTAACAAGTAAACATAAAAACAATAAACATAATAAAAGAAAAAGGAAAAGGAAAAGGAAAAGAAAGCAAATCTGAGTATGGCAGGTTGGCAATTTCTTCTTTAGTTGGGTTGCCTTCCCAATTAGTACTTGATTTATGTTGTCCAACCTAACCAACACCCCTTCTTGGCATTTTAGGCTTGTGATAACTCGTATAATTATATAGTTTTTAGTTATGTTTTATTATTGTTTTGTGTCAAATACGAGTTATTATTGTTTAGTCTAATTGTGTTTATGATCTTTTATATTTTTATGTAATTTGGTGTTTTTCACAAGTTTCTTTGAGTGATTTCAGATTACTAGAATTAAGGGCAAATCCAGTTCAGTTCCAGTTCCGACACCTTTTGCCATATCAGCTATATCTGGAGTTTCACTGAAGAAATAAGGCTGAAATTTTAACCGTGCAAAGTAAAGAGGCATATCTATCTTTTTCATGTTTTACACTTCTTGAAACGGAGTCGTTTTCCCTAGCGAAATCAACCATCAAATTGGCTGATGTGCAATGACGTCTGTCCTGAGCAGTTTTCGCATTTTGACCATATCGTCCGATACACATCAGCAAATGAGCGGATTCCAACGGCTATGGATCAATAATTGATAGGGGAACATTTGTCTAGAAGACCATGTGATCAGATAAAGCCTCCAATATTGAAGAAATCGACCATCAAGTTGGCTGATGTGCAATGACGTCTGTGCTGACCTGTTTTCGTATTTTGCCCATATCGTCTTCTCCACATCAGAAAATGAGCTGATTCCAACGGCTATGAATCAATAACTCATAGGGGAACATTTTTCTAGAAGACCATGTGATCAGATCAGGCCTCCAAGATTGACAAAATCGACCATCAAGTTGGCTGATCAAAATGGTCATACAATATGACGAAAATTGTTAGAAAAATGCACCCACCTATTATACCTACCTTTGAAATTTGTAAAGCTTGTCTCTTGTCATTTAGCCCTCCAAAATGTGTATAAATAGAGGGCCTTGGATGATTGTAGAGGAACATATTGTACATAGGTAGGATATTAGCCATTTTAATAAAATTCTCTAAGTTTTCTTCTTCTTTCTTTTCTCTAGTGTTCTTTCTTTTCTCTAGTTTTCTTTTTCTTTAGAGAGAGCAAGAGGTTGGATAATTAATATTCTTCCTCTTCTTCTTTCTTTCTTTTATTTTCTTCTTAGATTTTCTTTAATTTTATGTTTATGTTTATAATGCCTATGCTAGGCTAAACTTCTATTTGGTTAAGGGTGATTTCAAAGCCCTAGACATGTTTTGTGATTGATTTTCAGATTCTATCTATCATTAATTTTCTATCAAAGTTGCTTATGTTCTTCTACAAGAATTGTTCATGATGTTGTCTTGATTTATTTAGGTGTACAACTAGATAGATCTTGATAATTATCTATTGCTAGTCTAGAAGTCTTGATCCGTGTAATTGTCTTGATTTCCTATTCATAAGTGGCAATTTGTGATTAATGATTATGGTCAAGTTTTCAATAATTGCAAAGTGGAACATAACCTAAGTTGAACAATCCGAGCTTATGTGTTTGTTGCTTAGATCAACCTATCTTTCTCATCATAAAGCTGCCATTAAATTGAATTTAGAGAGCTTATTCTAGGTTGTTTAATGGTTAGAGATTAAATAGAGAGCTTGTTCTATTTAACGACAAACTAAGGAAAGATTGGGGTAACAGAGCTTGTTGTTATCTACGGTTGTTAACTTTGATAGTTGGTTGACATTGATAGATCTGAAATTGATTCTTAATGATGTCTAGTGGTGGAGAATGAAACCTTAACCATATGTAAAAAAGAAAAAGAAAAAGATGTTACAAAGTCGTTTAGAATGAAGAAAAGGCCCAACATAAATATCCGGCCTAGGTGACTATGTACTTGTAAAGAGTTTTGAGAAGTTTCTTTGTATGATCTTTTTATGTCTCTAAACTTTATGAACTCTTTGGAACCTTTGTGATATCTTTATCCTTTTGTTCTTCAACCACATTACAAACCCCTTGGCCCCATTACAACCTTGATTAAAGACCTCTTGATTCATGAAGTTGTATGATCTAAATAGTGGAGAATAGGTGGACAAGCAAGAATATGGTAGAACTGTTTTCATGAGATTGATTGAGTGTAAACACTTCACCACTACTTTAAAGAGTGAAAATCATGAGGGTATCCCATGTGAGAAGTTGAGATTAAATTTGAACATGCAATATTTTGATTGAGATATGTTATGCTAATATTGGCTTAACTCAAACAATTTACATTCAAGCATGATTTTTTGTGAAATTCTTTAAGCTATTGATTAGTTTATAAGACTTGTTCAAATATTGTATCTAATTTGTATTGAAAGGATTAGGAGTAAATATTTTTAGTATATGCAGTTTATTTATATTTTAGTTTTTCAATGTTTGTGGGTATCGTTCTAGTAAACCCTCACGAGACTAAACTCGTCCACTAGGGACACCTAGGGGTTTAAAGGCTTGTGTCACATGCTAAGTGCCACCGTGATTTCCTACGAAAATGGATTAGATTAGATTTTCTTATTTTATTTTTATTGAGTCGTTGCTAGGGACTAGCAACAATCTAAGTGTAGGGGTGTGATAACTCGTATAATTATATAGTTTTTAGTTATGTTTTATTAATGTTTTGTGTCAAATACGAGTTATTATTGTTTAGTCTAATTGTGTTTATGATCTTTTATATTTTTATGTATTTTGGTGTTTTTCACAAGTTTCTTTGAGTGATTTCAGATTACTAGAATTAAGGGCAAATCCAGTTCAGTTTCAGTTCCGACACCTTTTGCCATATCAGCTATATCTCGAGTTTCACTGAAGCAATAAGGCTGCAATTTGTAGCCATGCAAAGCTAAGAGGCATATCTATCTTTTTCATGTTTTACACTTCTTAAAACGGAGTCGTTTTCCCTAGCGAAATCGACCATCAAGTTGGCTGATGTGCAATGACGTCTGTGCTGACATGTTTTCGTATTATGCCCATATCTTCTTATCCACATCAGCAAATGAGCTGATTCCAACGGCTATGGTTCCGTAACTGATAGGGTAACCTTTGTCTAGAAGACCATGTGATCAGATCAGGCCTCCAATATTGAAGAAATCGACCATCAAGGTGGCTGATGTGCAATGACGTCTGTGCTGACATGTTTTCGTATTTTGCCCATATCTGCTTAACCACATCAGAAAATGAGCTGATTCCAAAGGCTATGGTTCCGTAACTGATAGGGGAACCTTTTTCTAGAAGACCATGTGATCAGATCAGGCCTCCAATATTGACGAAATCGACCATCAAGTTGGCTGATCAAAATCGTCATATACCTACCTTTGAAATTTGTAAAGCTTGTCTCTTGTCATTTAGCCCTCCAAAATGTGTATAAATAGAGGGCCTTGGATGATTGTAAGGGATCATATTGTACATAGGTAGGATATTAGCCATTTTAATAAAATTCTCTAAGTTTTCTTCTTCTTTCTTTTCTCTAGTTTTCTTTCTTTTCTCTAGTTTTCTTTTTCTTTAGAGAGAGCAAGAGGTTGGATAATTAATATTCTTCCTCTTCTTCTTTCTTTCTTTTATTTTCTTCTTAGATTTTCTTTAATTTTATGTTTATATTTACAATGCCTATGCTAGGCTAAACTTCTATTTGGTTAAGGGTGATTTCAAAGCCCTAGACATGTTTTGTGATTGATTTTCAGATTCTATCTATCATTAATTTTCTATCAAAGTTGCTTATGTTCTTCTACAAGAATTGTTCATGATATTGTCTAGATTTATTTAGGTGTACAACTAGATAGATCTTGATAATTATCTATTGCTAGTTTAGGAGTCTTGATCCGTGTAATTGTCTTGATTTCCTATTCATAAGTGGCAATTTGTGATTAATGATTATGGTCAAGTTTTCAATAATTGCAAAGTGGAACATAACCTAAGTTGAACAATCCGAGCTTATGTGTTTGTTGCTTAGATCAACCTATCTTTCTCATCATAAAGCTGCCATTAAATTGAATTTAGAGAGCTTATTCTAGGTTGTTTAATGGTTAGAGATTAAATAGAGAGCTTGTTCTATTTAACGACAAACTAAGGAAAGATTGGGGTAACAGAGCTTGTTGTTATCTACGGTTGTTAACTTTGATAGTTGGTTGACATTGATAGATCTGAAATTGATTCTTAATGATGTCTAGTGGTGGAGAATGAAACCTTAACCATATTTTTCATACTTGATTCTTCTTACTTACTTGTTTTCTTACTTTTCTAGTTTGCTTATTTTTAAAAGTATATTTATTTTTATTGGCTGGTTATACCGCCTAATTTGTATATTAACTTTGTTTTATTTTTATTGGCTGGTTATACCGCCTAATTTAGTATATATATTTTTATTGGCTGGTTATACCGCCTTGCATCTTATTCTTATTATTTACTTTAGTTTAAATCTGATTTCAAAAACCCCTTTTCTTTTATTGTTCTTGAATTTAAGTTTTAAACTATCAACTTATAAACTAAAACCCAATCCCTGAGGACTCGACCCTTGCTAACTACTATACTTACAATTGATCTTTTTAGTGCAAGGTTAAATAAGATACACTCTTTTGGGTGCATCAAATTTTTGGCGCCGTTGCCGGGGATTGTTTTCTTTAGTTTATTTGTTACTTGGTTTATTCTTATTTTCAGTTCTAATGAGTTTTATTTTCTTGTACATACGGGTTTTTCTGATCAAATTTTGAAAAAAAAAAAAAAAAAAAAAAAAACGATGGAATTGAGCAATCTAACACTTGAAGAGTTGGTGGCATACATGAACATGGAGAATCAACAAGCCAATCTCACCTTCCCAGTTCAACAATTGGCCATGGGAGGATGTCAAGGCCATCAAGTGTTCCAAGACCAACAGTATGATCATTACTCAAACACTTACCATGAGGGATGGTGGGATCATACTAATTATGGCTACTCGAAAAATTACCAAGAAGTAGATCCTTATGCCAATTACACTCATCCATCTAGCTTCAATCAATCATGGTCCCAAGAACCAGATCTTTTTCAACCACCACATATGACTCAAAACTCAGGTACTTCTTTAGAAGATCTTGTCTATTCTCTTGTTACTGATACATTGCAATTTCAACAGGAAACAAGGGCAAGCATCCAGAGTTTGGAAAAGCAAATGATCCAATTGACTAGTAGTATGGTGGGATGGGTAGCACAAAGATCTGAAGAACTCCCTGCCCAAACGATGATTAACCCAAAGAAGAATGCTACTATTGTGACCTTGAGGAATGAGGAACAAGATGAGGATGAGACAAAATTAGAGATGAATTCTATTCTTGAGGATAATGAAGCCAATGATCCAAATAAGAGTATTTCGGCACCTGAGGTAACGTTTGAGATTCCAATTTTTACTAATGTTTCTTATCCACCTTTTCCTAGTAGATTCGCAAAGTTCAAGGAGGATGAACATGAACAAGACACGCTGGAAACCTTAAACAGTTTGTTTGTGGATGTCATTCAACAAGTACCAAAAGATGCACCATTCCTCGATGAGATATGCACCACCAAGGATGATGGAATAATACTTGTAATGGAGAATGCATCCACTGTTGTGCAAAGAAAGCTTCCTCTCAAACGCATAAATTTGGGAAATTTCATGTATGAGCCTGACAAGCCTAAAAAGCCAAGAAAGGGTGTTGGTTAGATTCAAAACACTAACTCAAGTGTTAATTGGGAAGGCAGCCCAATTAAAGATGAAATTGCCAACCTTCCATATTCAGATTTGCTTTCTCTTTCTTTTCCTTTTTCTTTTATTATTTTTATTGTTTTTATTTTATTTCTTATGTTTCTTTGTTAATTGTGTTTACTGCTTTTAAGTTCATTTAGGCTGCATAAGTTTCTTTTGTTTAATAGTTCTTTTCTCTTACATATAATTCTTGCATTGGGGGATAATAGCATTACATTAATGACAATGTAAGAATTATGTGTGGGGGGAAGAATTTAGGATTTTATTTAGAGTGTTTTGTTTTTGAGTCTTTTTTTATGCTGTTTTTCTTTCTGATCCTTGTTTTGAAAATAACTGATGTAAATATAATTTTTTTTTAACCCCGGTTAAATGGCGGATAACGGTACTCCGTGATTATTTAAATCGGTTCCATCAGCTACCCACAAAACTGATATTGTATATAAATTTCTCTTCCAATTTCTCTTTCAATTTTTTTTTCATTTTTTTTTTCAGGATGGATGATATTCTCACAAGATTGCAGAAACGATTTCCTCCCTTTCCTCGAAATATTTTACTGAAGCTTTACCAAGTTCGACTTGAAAGATTAAGAATGCTTATGCACAAAGGGATTCCTGGAGACATACGTTGGATAATTGAAGCCAAGGTACGTGAAGATGAATATCTTCCTGTTTTGCATTTACCAGGTACAGGTAGAAGCACTTTTGCAAAGAAGCGACGAGCAAAGCGCATGAGTTCAAATTGCCACAAATGTGCACGATGGACGTGTAACGGTAAATGTCGTTCTATTGGGATTCCGTCCTCTAATCGAGATGATAAAATTGAATTCATTAAGGATGGACTGAGTAAGGAGAATTTGGGTAATATCCAACTTTCTCTTGAGACGCATCCTAGTGGAGACGTACAAAGAGAAATTATTGATTTATGGCCGCAATTCCAAAGGGAATGGCAACATCTTGGGAATCTGATGTTAAAAGACCCTGTTTGCCAGCTTGTAAGAAAACTGGATGGGAAGCATATCCTCGACTCATAGAAGGCGTTTAAGCCGTTTCTGGACGTAAAACCAGAGGAAGATGTGAGCCACAATCACAACTACAATAAATGACTTCTCAGCTTTTGGTTTGATTTGCAATAACATCATTTTGGTTTAATTTACGTGTTGTTCGATTTGTGTAAGTATTCTCTTTTTTTTATTTGTCTTTTACGGTTGATTTTTCTTCTCTTTTTGATTTTCTTCCTGAAATCACGCAAAAATCTTTTGTTAGGTTAACATTTTCTTCTGACAGGTCAAATACACTTTCGGCGACATTATTACTCTTGACTTTTACAGTTGATTTTTCTTCTCTTTTTGATTTTCTTCCCGAAATCACGCAAAAATCTTTTGTTAGGTTAACATTTTCTTCTGACAGGTCAGATACACTTTCGGCGACATTATTACTCTTGTCTGATTCACTACTCAGTCCTCTATATATTACACCATGTACTCATTCTCTTTCAGGCACTCGAAAAAAAGAAAAAAAAATGGAAAGTACTTCGTCCCAGCGCATGAAAAAAAATTTGTGTCTTTGGAGGTGCTTATCCAGGGAAAAATAACATATTCGCTGATGAAGCCATAAGAGTTGGAGTAATACTTGCCCAACAAAAGATCCAGTTGATTTATGGAGGCGGTAGTACGGGTTTAATGGGAGCAGTCGCTATAGCAGCACACGCCGGAGGAAGTCCAGTTCTAGGAATCGTGCCAAAACTATTCACAAGTTTTTATGGACCTACCGTGGGTAAGGAAATACAAGTCTGAAGTATCCCTGAACGGATGACAATCATGTACCATTCTGCCGATGCATTCATTGCTTTACCAGGAGGTCTGGGTACATTGAAAGAAATAGCTTGCGTGGCTTCTTGGTCATCTTTGGTCACAAATAAGAAACCCATTGGTTTGCTTAATATTAATGGTTATTTTAGTAATTTGCTTTCATATTTAGATAATGCTGTGGAAAATGGATTCATGTTTTCAGAGGCAAGGAGAACCATAATTTCTGCTACAACCATTGAAGATTTACTCAAAAAGCTCCAAGCTTATGAGTATTTATCTGCTACGGTTGTTTCGCAAACGCTCGGAAAAAGAAAAAGAGATATGGACGAGCAAGGAGTGGATTGCACTTTGTCTTTGTGACATTATCTAACATTTTGTTTGTTGTGTCTCAGTTATAATAAGTGATTAGCAACCTCTGCAGGTAATATCTCCTAAATTCTACCTTTAAAATTTGACATTGGGGACAATGCCATATTTTAGTAGGGGGTAAGGGACATATTTTGCTAATTTAAAAAAAAAAAAAAAAAATTTGTTGTGTTTTAAGCCATTTAGAAGTATTCATTCTGAACAAGGTCTGAGTAAGGGAGACTTGAGACATACCTTGTCAGTTTGATTTTAATCTTTTTATGTTTACTTGTTATTTTTTGTTTAGTATTTTAGGATTATTTAGGTTGCATGAGTTTGTTTTGTTTTGAGTCTTAGTTGTTCCTATTCTTATGTTATTAGTTCTTTTCTCTTACACATGATTCTTTCATTTGTGTTAATAGACTTACATTGAGGACAATGTAAGAATTAAGTGTGGGGGGAATGATTTAGGATTTCTTTTATTTTTGTCTACTATTTTTTTTTTTTTATGAGTCTTTATTATTATTATTATTTTTAGTGTGTTTTACTTCCTTTTTAATACAATGATGAGATATGAATTGCATAGGTCTAAACTGGTTATTAGTGAGAAGATTTTCATGAGAATTGAGCTTGATGTCAACCTTTTTATGAGCCAATGTTAATATAATATGTTGATTGAGAAAGAAGCATGTTTAGACTTAATCTGACTTGTATAATCATCCTTGTGAGTTTTTGAGCCTATAATGATTGATGCTTTATACAAATCAATCTAATTTCTTTCTTGAGTGCTCTTATGATTACAGGATTCTCTAGAACTTGCTTTAAACCGTTTGAGACTATATTGATACATGTGACAACATGAATATGATAGAGGCATTAGGATTTTTAGCCAGAGCCAAACAGCCATCCCTTATTGATGTTCCAAGAGAACACACCCTTAGTGAACCAATTTGAGCCTACATTGAATAAGCTATCTCTTTGGTAACCATAACTTGTCCCTAACCTAAATATACTTATATCTTTACCTTTGTTCCAAAGATGAATTAGCATGTTTTGAGACAAGTTGCAAAGACAAGGGATATTTTTAGTTAAAAATTTGGGTTAGAAACAAGAAATAAGTGTGGGGGGGAAAGAAAAGAAAAGTCAAAAAAAAAAAATGAAATACTGGCAAATACATTCCTATGTAAAAAAAAAAAAATATGAATCATCTCTTGAATTTGTGGAAAAAGAAAAAGATGTTACAAAGTCGTTTAGAATGAAGAAAAGGCCCAACATAAATATCCGGCCTAGGTGACTATGTACTTGTAAAGAGTTTTGAGAAGTTTCTTTGTATGATCTTTTTATGTCTCTAAACTTTATGAACTCTTTGGAACCTTTGTGATATCTTTATCCTTTTGTTCTTCAACCACATTACAAACCCCTTGGCCCCATTACAACCTTGATTAAAGACCTCTTGATTCATGAAGTTGTATGATCTAAATAGTGGAGAATAGGTGGACAAGCAAGAATATGGTAGAACTGTTTTCATGAGATTGATTGAGTGTAAACACTTCACCACTACTTTAAAGAGTGAAAATCATGAGGGTATCCCATGTGAGAAGTTGAGATTAAATTTGAACATGCAATATTTTGATTGAGATATGTTATGCTAATATTGGCTTAACTCAAACAATTTACATTCAAGCATGATTTTTTGTGAAATTCTTTAAGCTATTGATTAGTTTATAAGACTTGTTCAAATATTGTATCTAATTTGTATTGAAAGGATTAGGAGTAAATATTTTTAGTATATGCAGTTTATTTATATTTTAGTTTTTCAATGTTTGTGGGTATCGTTCTAGTAAACCCTCACGAGACTAAACTCGTCCACTAGGGACACCTAGGGGTTTAAAGGCTTGTGTCACATGCTAAGTGCCACCGTGATTTCCTACGAAAATGGATTAGATTAGATTTTCTTATTTTATTTTTATTGAGTCGTTGCTAGGGACTAGCAACAATCTAAGTGTAGGGGTGTGATAACTCGTATAATTATATAGTTTTTAGTTATGTTTTATTAATGTTTTGTGTCAAATACGAGTTATTATTGTTTAGTCTAATTGTGTTTATGATCTTTTATATTTTTATGTATTTTGGTGTTTTTCACAAGTTTCTTTGAGTGATTTCAGATTACTAGAATTAAGGGCAAATCCAGTTCAGTTTCAGTTCCGACACCTTTTGCCATATCAGCTATATCTCGAGTTTCACTGAAGCAATAAGGCTGCAATTTGTAGCCATGCAAAGCTAAGAGGCATATCTATCTTTTTCATGTTTTACACTTCTTAAAACGGAGTCGTTTTCCCTAGCGAAATCGACCATCAAGTTGGCTGATGTGCAATGACGTCTGTGCTGACATGTTTTCGTATTATGCCCATATCTTCTTATCCACATCAGCAAATGAGCTGATTCCAACGGCTATGGTTCCGTAACTGATAGGGTAACCTTTGTCTAGAAGACCATGTGATCAGATCAGGCCTCCAATATTGAAGAAATCGACCATCAAGGTGGCTGATGTGCAATGACGTCTGTGCTGACATGTTTTCGTATTTTGCCCATATCTGCTTAACCACATCAGAAAATGAGCTGATTCCAAAGGCTATGGTTCCGTAACTGATAGGGGAACCTTTTTCTAGAAGACCATGTGATCAGATCAGGCCTCCAATATTGACGAAATCGACCATCAAGTTGGCTGATCAAAATCGTCATATACCTACCTTTGAAATTTGTAAAGCTTGTCTCTTGTCATTTAGCCCTCCAAAATGTGTATAAATAGAGGGCCTTGGATGATTGTAAGGGATCATATTGTACATAGGTAGGATATTAGCCATTTTAATAAAATTCTCTAAGTTTTCTTCTTCTTTCTTTTCTCTAGTTTTCTTTCTTTTCTCTAGTTTTCTTTTTCTTTAGAGAGAGCAAGAGGTTGGATAATTAATATTCTTCCTCTTCTTCTTTCTTTCTTTTATTTTCTTCTTAGATTTTCTTTAATTTTATGTTTATATTTACAATGCCTATGCTAGGCTAAACTTCTATTTGGTTAAGGGTGATTTCAAAGCCCTAGACATGTTTTGTGATTGATTTTCAGATTCTATCTATCATTAATTTTCTATCAAAGTTGCTTATGTTCTTCTACAAGAATTGTTCATGATATTGTCTAGATTTATTTAGGTGTACAACTAGATAGATCTTGATAATTATCTATTGCTAGTTTAGGAGTCTTGATCCGTGTAATTGTCTTGATTTCCTATTCATAAGTGGCAATTTGTGATTAATGATTATGGTCAAGTTTTCAATAATTGCAAAGTGGAACATAACCTAAGTTGAACAATCCGAGCTTATGTGTTTGTTGCTTAGATCAACCTATCTTTCTCATCATAAAGCTGCCATTAAATTGAATTTAGAGAGCTTATTCTAGGTTGTTTAATGGTTAGAGATTAAATAGAGAGCTTGTTCTATTTAACGACAAACTAAGGAAAGATTGGGGTAACAGAGCTTGTTGTTATCTACGGTTGTTAACTTTGATAGTTGGTTGACATTGATAGATCTGAAATTGATTCTTAATGATGTCTAGTGGTGGAGAATGAAACCTTAACCATATTTTTCATACTTGATTCTTCTTACTTACTTGTTTTCTTACTTTTCTAGTTTGCTTATTTTTAAAAGTATATTTATTTTTATTGGCTGGTTATACCGCCTAATTTGTATATTAACTTTGTTTTATTTTTATTGGCTGGTTATACCGCCTAATTTAGTATATATATTTTTATTGGCTGGTTATACCGCCTTGCATCTTATTCTTATTATTTACTTTAGTTTAAATCTGATTTCAAAAACCCCTTTTCTTTTATTGTTCTTGAATTTAAGTTTTAAACTATCAACTTATAAACTAAAACCCAATCCCTGAGGACTCGACCCTTGCTAACTACTATACTTACAATTGATCTTTTTAGTGCAAGGTTAAATAAGATACACTCTTTTGGGTGCATCAGGGGGGAAAAGAAAAGTCAAGAGAAAAAGAAATACTGGCAAATACATTCCTATATAAAAAAAAAATATGAATCATCTCTTGAATTTGTGGAAAAAGAAAAAGATGTTACAAAGTTGTTTAGAATGAAGAAAAGGCCCAACATGAATATCCGGCCTAGGTGACTATGTACTTGTAAAGAGTTTTGAGAAGTTTCTTTGTATAATCTTTTTATGTCTCTAAACTTTATAAACTCTTTGGAACCTTTGTGATATCTTTATCCTTTTGTTCTTCAACCACATTACAAACCCCTTGGCCCCATTACAACCTTGATGAAAGACCTCTTGATTCATGAAGTTGTATGATCTAAATAGTGGAGAATAGGTGGACAAGCAAGCATATGGTAGAAGTGTTTTCATGAGATTGATTGAGTGTAAACACTTTACCACTACTTTAAAGAGTGAAAATCAAGAGAGTATCCCATGTGAGAAGTTGAGATTAAGTTTGAATATGCACTATTTTGATTGAAATATGTTATGTTAATATTGGCTTAACTCAAACTATTTACATTCAAGCAAGCTTTTTTGTGAATTTCTTTAAGCTATTGATTAGTTTTTAAGACTTGTCCAATGATTATCTCAAATTTATATTGGAAGGATTAGTTATAATTATTATTTTTAGTTTTTCTTATGTTTTCAATGTTTGTGGGTATCGTCCTAGTAAACCCTCACGAGACTAAACTCGTCCACTAGGGACACCTAGGGGTTTAAAGGCTTGTGTCACATGCTAAGTGCCACCGTGATTTCCTACGAAAATGGATTAGAATAGATTTTCTTATTTTATTTTTATTGAGTCGTTGCTAGGGACTAGCAACAATCTAAGTGTGGGGGTGTGATAACTCGTATAATTATATAGTTTTTAGTTATGTTTTATTATTGTTTTGTGTCAAATACGAGTTATTATTGTTTAGTCTAATTGTGTTTATGATCTTTTATATTTTTATGTAATTTGGTGTTTTTCACAAGTTTCTTTGAGTGATTTCAGATTACTAGAATTAAGGGCAAATCCAGTTCAGTTCCAGTTCCGACACCTTTTGCTATATTAGCTATATCTGGAGTTTCACTGAAGAAATAAGGCTGAAATTTTAACCGTGCAAAGTAAAGAGGCATATCTATCTTTTTCATGTTTTACACTTCTTGAAACGGAGTCGTTTTCCCTAGCGAAATCAACCATCAAATTGGCTGATGTGCAATGACGTCTGTCCTGAGCAGTTTTCGCATTTTGACCATATCGTCCGATACACATCAGCAAATGAGCGGATTCTAACGGCTATGGATCAATAATTGATAGGGGAACATTTGTCTAGAAGACCATGTGATCAGATAAAGCCTCCAATATTGAAGAAATCGACCATCAAGTTGGCTGATGTGCAATGACGTCTGTGCTGACCTGTTTTCGTATTTTGCCCATATCGTCTTCTCCACATCAGAAAATGAGCTGATTCCAACGGCTATGAATCAATAACTCATAGGGGAACATTTTTCTAGAAGACCATGTGATCAGATCAGGCCTCCAAGATTGACAAAATCGACCATCAAGTTGGCTGATCAAAATGGTCATACAATATGACGAAAATTGTTAGAAAAATGCACCCACCTATTATACCTACCTTTGAAATTTGTAAAGATTGTCTCTTGTCATTTAGCCCTCCAAAATGTGTATAAATAGAGGGCCTTGGATGATTGTAGAGGATCATATTGTACATAGGTAGGATATTAGCCATTTTAATAAAATTCTCTAAGTTTTCTTCTTCTTTCTTTTCTCTAGTTTTCTTTCTTTTCTCTAGTTTTCTTTTTCTTTAGAGAGAGCAAGAGGTTGGATAATTAATATTCTTCCTCTTCTTCTTTCTTTCTTTTATTTTCTTCTTAGATTTTCTTTAATTTTATGTTTATGTTTATAATGCCTATGCTAGGCTAAACTTCTATTTGGTTAAGGGTGATTTCAAAGCCCTAGACATGTTTTGTGATTGATTTTCAGATTCTATCTATCATTAATTTTCTATCAAAGTTGCTTATGTTCTTCTACAAGAATTGTTCATGATGTTGTCTTGATTTATTTAGGTGTACAACTAGATAGATCTTGATAATTATCTATTGCTAGTCTAGGAGTCTTGATCCGTGTAATTGTCTTGAATTCCTATTCATAAGTGGCAATTTGTGATTAATGATTATGGTCAAGTTTTCAATAATTGCAAAGTGGAACATAACCTAAGTTGAACAATCCGAGCTTATGTGTTTGTTGCTTAGATCAACCTATCTTTCTCATCATAAAGCTGCCATTAAATTGAATTTAGAGAGCTTATTCTAGGTTGTTTAATGGTTAGAGATTAAATAGAGAGCTTGTTCTATTTAACGACAAACTAAGGAAAGATTGGGATAACAGAGCTTGTTGTTATCTACGGTTGTTAACTTTGATAGTTGGTTGATATTGATAGATCTGAAATTGATTCTTAATGATGTCTAGTGGTGGAGAATGAAACCTTAACCATATTTTTCATATTTGATTATTCTTACTTACTTGTTTTCTTACTTTTCTAGTTTGTTTATTTTTAAAAGTATATTTATTTTTATTGGCTGGTTATACCGCCTAATTTGTATATTAACTTTGTTTTATTTTTATTGGCTGGTTATACCGCCTAATTTAGTATATATATTGGCTGGTTATACCGCCTAATTTAGTATATATATTTTTATTGGCTGGTTATACCGCCTTGCATCTTATTCTTATTATTTACTTTAGTTTAAATATGGCTTCAAAAACCCCTTTTCTTTTATTGTTCTTGAATTTAAGTTTTAAACTATTAACTTATAAACTAAAACCCAATCCCTGAGGACTCGACCCTTGCTAACTACTATACTTACAATTTATCTTTTTAGTGCAAGGTTAAATAAGATACACTCTTTTGGGTGCATCAGCTTGTCATGCTCATACATGAAATTTCCCAAATTTATGCGTTTGAGAGGAAGCTTTCTTTGCACAACAGTGGATGCATTCTCCATTACAAGTATTATTCCATCATCCTTGGTGGTGCATTGCTCATCGAGGAATGGTGCATCTTTTGGTACTTGTTGAATGGCATCCACAAATAAACTGTTTAAGGTTTCCAGGATGTCTTGTTCATGTTCCTCCTCCTTGAACTTTGCGAATCTACTAGGAAAAGGTGGAGAAGAAACATTAGCAAAAATTGGAATCTTAAACGTTACCTCAGGTGTCGAAATACTCTTATTTGGATCTGTGGCTTTATTATCCTCAAGAATAGAATCCATCTCTAATTTTGTCTCATCCTCATCTTGTTCCTCATTCGTGAAGGTCACAATAGTAGCATTCTCCTTTGGGTTAATCATCGTTTGGGCAGGGAGTTCTTCAGATCTTTGTGCTACCCATCCCACCATACTACTAGCCAATTGGCTCATTTGCTTTTCCAAACTCTGGATGCTTGCCCTTGTTTCCTGTTGAAATTGCAAAGTATTAGTAACAAGAGAATAGACAAGATCTTCTAAAGAAGTACCTGAGTTTTGAGTCATATGTGGTGGCTGAAAAAGATCTGGTTCTTGAGACCATGATTGATTAAATCTAGATGGATGAGTGTAATTGGCATAAGGATCTACTTCTTGGTAATTTTTTGAGTAGCCATAATTAGTATGATACCACCATCCCTCATGGTAAGTGTTTGAGTAATGATCATACTGTTGGTCTTGGAACACTTGATGGCCTTGACATCCTCCCATGGCAAATTGTTCAACTGGGAAGGTGAGATTGGCTTGTTGATTCTCCATGTTCATGTATGCCACCAACTCTTCAAGTGTTAGATTGCTTAATTCCATCGTTTTTTTTTTTTTTTTTTTTTTTTCAAAATTTGATAAGAAAAACCCGTATGTACAAGAAAATAAAACTCATTAGAACTGAAAACAAGAATAAACCAAGTAACAAATAAACTAAAGAAAACAATCCCCGGCAACGGCGCCAAAAATTTGATGCACCCAAAAGAGTGTATCTTATTTAACCTTGCACTAAAAAGATAAATTGTAAGTATAGTAGTTAGCAAGGGTCGAGTCCTCAGGGATTGGGTTTTAGTTTATAAGTTAATAGTTTAAAACTTAAATTCAAGAACAATAAAAGAAAAGGGGTTTTTGAAGCCAGATTTAAACTAAAGTAAATAATAAGAATAAGATGCAAGGCGGTATAACCAGCCAATAAAAATATATATACTAAATTAGGCGGTATAACCAGCCAATAAAAATATATTTACTAAATTAGGCGGTATAACCAGCCAATAAAAATAAAACAAAGTTAATATACAAATTAGGCGGTATAACCAGCCAATAAAAATAAATATACTTTTAAAAATAAGCAAACTAGAAAAGTAAGAAAACAAGTAAGTAAGAAGAATCAAATATGAAAAATATGGTTAAGGTTTCATTCTCCACCACTAGACATCATTAAGAATCAATTTCAGATCTATCAATATCAACCAACTATCAAAGTTAACAACCGTAGATAACAACAAGCTCTGTTATCCCAATCTTTCCTTATTTTGTCGTTAAATAGAACAAGCTCTCTATTTAATCTCTAACCATTAAACAACCTAGAATAAGCTCTCTAAATTCAATTTAATGGCAGCTTTATGATGAGAAAGATAGGTTGATCTAAGCAACAAACACATAAGCTCGGATTGTTCAACTTAGGTTATGTTCCACTTTGCAATTATTGAAAACTTGACCATAATCATTAATCACAAATTGCCACTTATGAATAGGAAATCAAGACAATTACACGGATCAAGACTCCTAAACTAGCAATAGATAATTATCAAGATCTATCTAGTTGTACACCTAAATAAATCAAGACAACATCATGAACAATTTTTGTAGAAGAACATAAGCAACTTTGATAGAAAATTAATGATAGATAGAATCTGAAAATCAATCACAAAACATGTCTAGGGCTTTGAAATCACCCTTAACCAAATAGAAGTTTAGCCTAGCATAGGCATTATAAACATAAAATTAAATAGAATCTAAGAGGAAAATAAAAGAAAGAAAGAAGAAGAAGAATATTAATTATCCAACCTCTTGCTCTTTCTAAAGAAAAAGAAAACTAGAGAAAAGAAAGAAGAAGAAAACTTAGAGAATTTTATTACAATGGCTAATATCCTACCTATCTACCATATCTTACAATCATCCAAGGCCCTCTATTTATACACATTTTGGAGGGCTAAATGACAAGAGACAAGCTTTACAAATTTCAAAGGTAGGTATAATAGGTGGGTGCATTTTTCTAACAATTTTCGTCATATTGTATGACAATTTTGATCAGCAAACTTGATGGTCAATTTTGTCAATATTGGAGGCTTGATCTGATCACATGGTCTTCTAGAAAAATGTTCCCCTATCAGTTAGTGATCCATAGCCGTTGGAATCAGCTCATTTCCTGATGTGGATCAGAAGATATGGTCAAAATACCAAAACTGGTCAGCACAGACATCATTGCACATCAGCCAACTTGATGGTCGATTTCGCTAGGGAAAACGACTCCGTTTCAAGAAGTGTAAAACATGAAAAAGATAGATATGCCTCTTAACTTTGCACGGTTAAAATTTCAGCCTTATTGCTTCAGTGAAACTCCAGATATAGCTGATATGGCAAAAGGTGTCGGAACTAGAACTGAACTGGATTTGCCCTTAATTGTTGATTTAACCTAGTAATCTGAAATCACTCAAAGAAACTCGTGAAAAAACACCAAATTACATACAAATATAAAAGATCATAAACACAATTAGACTAAGCAATAATAACTCGTATTTGACGCAAACCAATAATAAAACATAACTAAAAACTATATAATTATACGAGTTATCACAAACCTAGCAAAGATGTTAGTCTTTCCAAAATCTGAAACAACCTTAGAGCCATTAGTCCTAGTGGCTTTTGCTTCCACCCACTTTGAAACATAATCAACGGCAAGTAAAATATAAAGATTACCAAAAGAAAAAGGAAAAGGTCCCATGAAATCCATGCCCCATACATCAAAAATTTCAACAATAAGTATTGGAGTTTGAGGCATTTGATTTCTAGCACCTAAGTTAACATGTTCTTTGGCAACGATCACATGACTTGCAAAAGAGATATGCATCTTTGAGTATAGTAGGCCAATAAAAAATCCAGAATCAAGAACTTTCATGGCTGTTCTTTTGGATCCAAATATCCTCCACATGCATAAGAGTGACAAAAGGTGAGAATAGATTGAAATTCAAATTCGAGTACACACCTTATAATCTGATCGGAGCAATGCTTCCAAAGGTAAGGATCATCCCATATGTAGTATTTAGCATCACTCTTGATCTTATTTCTTTGAGCTTGTGTCACCTCTTGTGGCAACTTTTTGATAACTAAGTAATTAACAATATCGGCATACAAAGGAGTTGTTGTACTTATAAAAAGAAGTTGCTCATCCGAAAAGTTCTCATTCAAGGGTAGTGAGTCCTCTTCATGAACTAAACGGCTAAGATGGTCCCCAACCAGGTTGTCACAACCTCTCTTATCTTTTATCTCCAAATCAAACTCTTGTAAGAGAAGTATCCATCTAATCAACCTTGGTTTGGCCTCCTTCTTAGTGAGTAAGTACCTAAGGGCTGCATGGTCAGAAAATACGATTACTTTAGTACCAATTAAATAAGATCGAAATTTTTCTAAAGCAAATAGAACAGCCAAAAGTTCTTTTTCAGTAGTGGAATAGTTTAATTGAGCATCATTAAGAGTTTGGGAGGCATAATAAATGGCATGTGAGGCTTTGCCAACCCGTTGGCCCAAAATAGCTCCAATGGCATAGTCACTAGCATGACACATGATTTCAAAAGGTACATTCCAATCTGGTGGTTGCATGATAGGAGTTGATGTCAAGAGTCCCTTCAATGTTTCAAACGCCTCTTTACATCAAAGTGGAAAACCACATATTTTTGTAGTAGCCTGCAAAGAGGTAATGTGATCTTTGAGAAGTCTTTGATAAATCTCCTATAGAAACCTGCATGTCCAAGAAAAGAACGAACCTCTCTCACATTTTTGGGAGGTGGTAAAGAATGCATAAAATCTATTTTAGATTTATCAACCTCTATCCCTCTAGAAGAAATAACATGGCCCAAAACTATTCCTTGTTCTACCATAAAGTGACATTTTTCCCAATTCAAAACAAGGTTAGTTTCCATGCATATTTCAAGTACAAGTGTAAGGTTCTCTAGATATCTATCAAAAGAATCACCATAGACACTAAAATCATCCATAAACACTTCTATGATGTTCTCTACATAATCTGAAAATATGCTAACCATACACCTTTGGAATGTAGCTGGTGCATTACAAAGACCAAATGGCATACGCCGGTATGCAAAAGTACCAAATGGACATGTGAATGTTGTTTACTCTTGGTCCTCTGGAGCAATGGCAATCTGATTATAACCTGAAAAACCATCAAGAAAACAATAATGAGAATGACCAGCTAACCTTTCAAGCATTTGATCAATAAAAGGTAAAGGAAAGTGGTCTTTGCGAGTTGTGCAATTAAGTTTACGATAATCAAAACAAACTCGCCACCCTGTTTGAATCCTAGTATGAACAAGTTCATTCTCATTATTTGTTACCACCGTTACACCTGATTTCTTTCGAACCACTTAGACCGGCTCACCCATTTGCTATCCGAGATAGGATAGATCACTCCAACATCTAGGAGGTTCAGTATCTCCTTTTTCACAACCTCCATCACAGGAGGGTTCAATCTTCTTTGTGCTTCTTTTGTTGGTTTAGACGCCTCCTCTAACAAAATCCGGTGCATGCACATGGATGGGCTTCTTCCCTTGATATCGATAATTGTCCAACCAGTTGCTGTTTTATGCTTCTCTAAGCACCCGGATAAGTCGCTCTTCTTGCAAAGGTGTGAGCTCTTTGGCAATGATGACCGGGTGTGTCCTTTTCACCTAAGAACACATATTTCAAGTGGTTCGGTAGTGGTTTCAACTCTAAAATTGGTGCCTGCAAAATGGAAGGTAGAAGTTTCTCATTAGATAAAGGCAAATCAATAAATGAAACATCAAACCTTGCATCTTTAGGTGGCAGCGAGTGTAAAGATTCTAGTGCCCCTTCCACATGGTCACTCAAGGCTAATTCCCCTTTAACATTCCCCATTCCGAGATGTTTGCTAAGGACTATCTCCACACTATCTTCACCATCTAGCTCATAAGCTTGCTGCACTAGTGAGTCAATTATATCAATATTAAAAACAGAATGCACATCACTAGGATATCTCATGGCCTCAAAAATGTTAAAGCGAATTATTTCACCATCAAATTCCATAGTTAAAGAGCCATCATGTACATTTATTTTAGTTCTTGCTATTTTCAAGAATGGTCTCCCTAATAGAATAGGTGTGGGATTAGAAGACATCTCATCTTCCATCTCAATAACATAAAAGTCAGCGGGAAAAACCAATTCATTAACCTGTACAAGAACGTCTTCTACAACTCCTCTTGGATAAGTGTTAGAACGGTCAGCAACTTGTATTATAACACCGGTTTCCTCTAATGGTCCTGATTCAATGAAGCATAAATTGAATATGGCATGACATTAATAGATGCCCCTAGATCTAGCATAGCATGCTCAAACCTGGTGTTGCCTATCTTACAAGGAATGGTAAACATACCTGGATCCTTGCATTTAGGTGGGAGTTTCTTTTGAAGAACAGCTGCCACATTCTCCCCCACACTTACCTTTTCATTCCATTTCAACTTCCGTTTAGATGTGCACAACTCTTTTAGGAACTTGGCATATCTTGGCACTTGCTTGATAGCATCTAGTAAATGAATGTTCACCTCTACTTTTCGAAAGGTTTCCAAAATTTCCTTCTCTTGCTCCTCCTTCTTGGACTTTGCTAACCTGCTAGGAAAAGGTGGAGGAGTTATATAAGAAGGAAATGATATTTTAGGAATTACCTTTTTTAATGGCTCGTTGGGATGTGAAGAGGATGCCATGGTGTTGTTCTCCCATTGAGCACTATCATTTTGTGGTGTCTCTAGCTGTTTCCCACTTCTTAAAGTTATAGCATTGGCATTCTCTCTTGGATTCACTATGGTTTGGGAAGGTAATTTCCCGGAATCCCTTGCTTGCATTTGACTCATGGCTGTTGCCAATTGCCCCATCTAAGCCTCTAAGTTTCGGATACTTACCTTTGTCTCCCTTGATTCCTGTTGAAGTTGAATTGTATTAGTAGTAAGGGTTTTGACAAGATCTTCAAGAGTCTCACCTAAATTTTTTTGTGGTGGCACTTGTTGTCGGGTTTGATATGGTTGTTGTACTCTTTGCTGAAAACCCGGTGGCCTGTTTTCAAATGGTGGAGGAACAGCTTGTGATTGGTTCCCTTCATAATTGAAGTTCGGATGATCCCTCCATCCTGGATTGTATGTGTTTGAGTAGGGATCATATTTCCTTGGTTGGTTCTGAAAGCCACCCATGGCATTCACATGTTCATTGGTGTCTTCTTGAAGTGTTGGACACATATCAGTTTGGTGCCCCATGTTTGAACATATGCCACAAGCCTTTATTTGATGTATATTACCTACAGCCAATTGTTGAACAAGAGAAGTCAGTTTATCAAATTTTTGTTCAGGGGATGATATATTTACCTCATTAACTCTTTTAGGTTGTGGTGGTGGATCTTGTCTCATAGAGAATTGGCTGCCATGTTGGAGATTAGAGTTCTAGCAGCCCTGGGAGTCTTATCAACTAGAGCTCCCCCATTTGCGGCATCTATCATACATCTCTCCATGGGCATGAGACCTTCATAGAAGTATTGGATGAGAAGCTGTTCACTTATCTGATGGTGTGGACATGATGCACAAAGTTTCTTGAACCTCTCCCAATATTCATATAAGGACTCTCCATTGTATTGCCTAATCCCACATATCTCTTTCCTAATGTTGGCAGCCTTAGATGTTGGGAAATACCTTTCCAAGAATGCTTTTTTCATATCATTCCATATAGTGATGGTCCCGGATGGTAGATAGTAGAGCCATTCCTTTGCTGAATCAGCTAGAGAGAATGGGAAGGCTCTCAACTTAACTTGCTCTTCCGTGACTCCTCTTGGTCTCATGCTTGAGCAAACTACATGGAATTCCTTGAGGTGCTTATTTGGATCCTCTCCTGCAAAACCATGAAAAGTTGGGAGAAGATGAATCAAACCAGATTTTAATTCAAAAGTTACCTCAAGATTACATATTCAATGCATAATGGTTGTTGACCCAAGTCTGGAGTGGCTAGCTCCTTGAGAGTTCGGTTGTCAGCTGCGGCCATCTCTCTTTGCTCCTCTTGGAAGTTTTGGATCAACTCCTCGATTGGTTGTTGGTGAGAATTTATAAATTCCCGAATTCTCTTAAGTCTTAAGTCTTTTTCGGGAGCTTGGAACATGCACTAATAAACAAATAAAAAAAAAAGTAAAATAATTAGAACAGAAAATAAGAATAAACCAATAAACTCATAAACTAAAGAAAGCAATCCCCGGCAACGGCGCCAAAAACTTGGTGCACCCAAAAGCGTGTATCTTATTTAACCTTGCACTTAAAAAAATCAATTGTAGAGTATAGTGATTAGCAAGGGTCGAGTCCTCAGGGATTGAGTTTTAGTTTATAAGTTAATAGTTTATCACTTAAAAATAAGTAAACAAAAATAAAAGGGATTTTGAAATCAGATTTAAACTAAAGTTAACAATAAGAATTAGAAAACAAGTAATTAAGAAGAATCAAATATGAAAAATATGGTTAAGGTTTCATTCTCCACCACTAGACATCATTAAGAATCAATTTCATATCTATCAGCATTAATTAGCTATCAAAGTTAACAACCGTAGATAGCAACAAGCTCTGTTACCCCAATCTTTCCTTAGTTCGTCGTTGATGCACCCAAAAGAGTGTATCTTATTTAACCTTGCACTAAAAAGATCAATTGTAAGTATAGTAGTTAGCAAGGGTCGAGTCCTTAGGGATTGGGTTTTAATCTATGAGTTATTAGTTTATAACTTACGTTCAAAGAAAACAATAAAAGAAAAGGGGTTTTTGAAGCCAGATTTAAACTAAAGTAAATAATAAGAATAAGATGCAAGGCGGTATAACCAGCCAATAAAAATATATATACTAAATTAGGCGGTATAACCAGCCAATAAAAATATATATACTAAATTAGGCGGTATAACCAACCAATAAAAATAAAACAAAGTTAATATACAAATTAGGCGGTATAACCAGCCGATAAAAATAAATATACTTTTAAAAATAAGCAAACTAGAAAAGTAAGAAAACAAGTAAGAAGAATCAAATATGAAAAATATGGTTAAGGTTTCATTCTCCACCACTAGACATCATTAAGAATCAATTTCAGATCTATCAATATTAATTAGCTATCAAAGTTAACAACCGTAGATAACAACAAGCTCTGTTACCCCAATCTTTCCTTAGTTCGTCATTAAATAGAACAAGCTCTCTATTTAATCTCTAACCATCAAACAACCTAGAATAAGCTCTCTAAATTCAATTTAATGGCAGCTTTATGATGAGAAAGATAGGTTGATCTAAGCAACAAACACATAAGCTCGGATTGTTCAACTTAGGTTATGTTCCACTTTGCAATTATTGAAAACTTGACCATAATCATTAATCACAAATTGCCACTTATGAATAGGAAATCAAGACAATTACACGGATCAAGATTCCTAAACTAGCAATAGATAATTATCAAGATCTATCTAGTTGTACACCTAAACAAATCAAGACAACATCATGAACAATTCCTGTAGAAGAACATAAGCAACTTTGATAGAAAATTAATGATAGATAGAATCTGAAAATCAATTATAAAACATGTCTAGGGCTTTGAAATCACCCTTAACCAAATAGAAGTTTAGTCTAGCATAGGCATTATAAACATAAAATTAAATAGAATATAAGAAGAAAATAAAAGAAAGAAAGAAGAAGAAGAAGAATATTAATTATCCAACCTCTTGCTCTTTCTAAAGAAAAAGAAAACTAGAGAAAAGAAAGAAGAAGAAAACTTAGAGAATTTTATTACAATGGCTAATATCCTACCAATCTACAATGTCTCTTACAATCATCCAAGGCCCTCTATTTATACACATTTTGGAGAGCTAAATGACAAGAGACAAGCTTTATAAATTTCAAAGGTAGGTATAATAGGTGGGTGCATTTTTCTAACAATTTTCGTCATATTGTATGACAATTCTGATCAGCCAGATTGATGGTCGAATGGTCTGCTAGAAAAATGTTCCCCTATCAGTCGGTGATCCATAGCCGTTGGAATCAGCTCATTTGCTGATGTGGATCAGAAGATATGGTCAAAATACCAAAACTTGTCAGCACAGACGTCATTGCACATCAACCAACTTGATGGTTGATTTCGCTAGGGAAAACGACTCCGTTTCAAGAAATGTAAAGCATAAAAAAGATAGATATGCCTCTTAGATTTGCACTGTTAAAATTTCAGCATTATTGCTTCAGTGAAACTCCAGATATAGCTGATATGGCAAAAGGTGTCGGAACTGGAACTGAAGTGGATTTGCCCTTAATTCTTGATTTAACCTAGTAATCTGAAATCACTCAAAGAAACTCGTCAAAAACACCAAATTACATAAAAATATAAAAAATCATAAACACAATTAGACTAAGCAATAATAACTCGTATTTGACACAAAACAATAATAAAAGATAACTAAAAACTATATAATTATACGAGTTATCGCACCCCCACACTTAGATTGTTACTAGTCCCTAGCAACGACTCAATAAAAATAAAATAAGAAAATCTAATCTAATCCATTTTCGTAGGAAATCACGGTGGCACTTAGCATGTGACACAAGCCTTTAAACCCCTAGGTGTCCCTAGTGGACGAGTTTAGTCTCGTGAGGGTTTACTAGGACGATACCCACAAACATTGAAGACATAAGAAAAACTAAAAATAATAATTATAACTAATCCTTCCAATATAAATTAGAGATAATCATTGGACAAGTCTTAAAAACTAATCAATCGCTTAAAGAAATTCACAAAAAATCTTGCTTGAATGTAAATAGTTTGAGTTAAGCCAATATTAACATAACATATTTCAATCAAAATAGTGCATATTCAAACTTAATCTCAACTTCTCACATGGGATACTCTCTTGATTTTCACTCTTTAAAGTAGTGGTAAAGTGTTTACACTCAATCAATCTCATGAAAACACTTCTACCATATGCTTGCTTGTCCACCTATTCTCCACTATTTAGATCATACAACTTCATAAATCAAGAGGTCTTTATTCAAGGTTGTAATGGGGCCAAAGGGTTATAATGTGGTTAAAGAACAAAAGGATAAAGATATCACAAAGGTTCCAAAGAGTTCATAGAGTTTAGAGACATAATAAGATCATACAAATAAAACTTCTCAAAACTCTTATAAAGCACATAATAACATAGGCTAAATATTCATGTTGAGCCTTTGCATCATTCTAACCAACTTTGTAACATCTTTTTCTTTACTTTAACTAGAAGTTCAAGAGAAGATTTTTTTTTTTTTAATATGGGAATGTATTTGACAATGATCCCTTTCTTTTTCTCTTGACTTTTTCTTTTCTTTTCTTCCCCCACACTTATCTTTTGTTTCCAACCCAAATTTTTAACTAAAAATATCCCTTGTTTTTTTTTTTGCAATATGTCTCAAAATATATAATCCATCTTTAGAACAAGGGTTATATTTAGGCTAGGTGTAAGTTGTGGTTACCAAATAAATAGCTTATTCAATGTAGGCTCAAATTGGCTCACTAGGGGTGTGTTCTCTTGGAACATCAATAAGGGATGGCTGTTTGGCCCTGGCTAAAAATCCTAATGCCTCTATCATATTCATGTTGTCACATGCATCAATATAGTCTCAACAAGGTCTAAAGCAAGTTCTAGAGAATCATGTAATCATAAGAGCACTCAAGAAAGAAATTAGATTGATTTGTATAATGCGTCAATCATTATAGGCTCAAAAACTCACAAGGATGATTATACAAGTCAGATTAAGTCTAAACATGCTTCTTTCTCAATCAACATATCATATTAACATTGGCTCATAAAAAGATTGATATCAAGTTCAATTCTCATGAAAATCTTCTCACTAATAAATCTGTTTTAGACTTATGCAATTCATATCTCATCATAGTATTGAAAAGGAACTAAAACACACTAAAAATAATAATAAAGACTCATAAAAAAAAATAGTAGACAAAAATAAAAGAAATCCTAAATCATTCCCCCCACACTTAATTCTTACATTGTCCTCAATGTAAGTCTATTAACCCAAATGAAAGAATCATGTGTAAGAGAAAAGAACTAATAACATAAGAATAGGAACAACTAAGACTCAAAACAAACTCATGCAACCTAAATAATCCTAAAATTCTAAACAAAAATTAACAAGTAAACATAAAAAGATTAAAATCAAACTGACAAGGTATGTCTCAAGTCTCCCTTACTCAGACCTTGTTCAGAATGAATACTTCTAAATTGCTTAAAACACAACAAACTTTTTTTTTTATATTAGCAAAATATGTCCCTTACCCCCTACTAAAATATGACATTGTCCCCAATGTCAAATTTTAAAGGTAGAATATAGGAGATATTACCTGCAGAGGTTGCTAACCACTTATTATAACTGAGACACAACAAACAAAATGTTAGATAATGTCACAAAGACAAAGTGCAATCCACTCCTTGCTCGTCCATATCTCTTTTTATTTTTCCGAGCGTTTGCGAAACAACCGTAGCAGATAAATACTCATAAGCTTGGAGCTTTTTGAGTAAATCTTCAATGGTTGTAGCAGAAATTATGGTTCTCCTTGCCTCTGAAAACATGAATCCATTATCCACAGCATTATCTAAATATGAAAGCAAATTACTAAAATAACCATTAATATTAAGCAAACCAATGGGTTTCTTTTTTGTGACCAAAGATGACCAAGAAGCCACGCAAGCTATTTCTTCTAATGTACCCAGACCTCCTGGTAAAGCAATGAATGCATCGGCAGAATGGTACATGATTGTCATCCGTTCAGGGATACTCCAGACTTGTATTTCCTTACCCAAGGTAGGTCCACAAAAACTTGTGAATAGTTTTGGCACGATTCCTAGAACTGGACTTCCTCCGGCGTGTGCTGCTGTAGCGACTGCTCCCATTAAACCCGTACTACCGCCTCCATAAAGCAAGTGGATCTTTTGTTGGGCAAGTATGACTCCAACTCTTATGGCTTCATCAGCGAATATGTTATTTTTCCCTGGATAAGCACCTCCAAAGACACAAATTTTTTTAATGCGCTGGGACGAAGTACTTTCCATTTTTTTTCTTTTTCGAGTGCCTGAAAGAGAATGAGTACATGGTGTAATATATAGAGGACTGAGTAGTGAATCAGACAAGAGTAATAATGTCGCCGAAAGTGTATCTGACCTGTCAGAAGAAAATGTTAACCTAACAAAAGATTTTTGCGTGATTTCAGGAAGAAAATCAAAAAGAGAAGAAAAAATCAACAGTAAAAGACAAATAAAAAAAACGAGAATAATTACACAAATCGAACAACACGTAAATTAAACCAAAATAAAGTTATTGCAAATCAAACCCAAAGCTGAGAAGTCATTTATTGTAGTTGTGATTGTGGCTCACATCTTCCTCTGGTTTGACGTCCAGAAACGGCTTAAACGCCTTCTATGAGTCGAGGATATGCTTCCCATCCAGTTTTCTTACAAGCTGGCAAACAGGGTCTTTTAACATCAGATTCCCAAGATGTTGCCATTCCCTTTGGAATTGCGGCCATAAATCAAGAATTTCTCTTTGTACGTCTCCACTAGGATGCGTCTCAAGAGAAAGTTGGATATTACCCAAATTCTCCTTACTCAGTCCATCCTTAATGAATTCAATTTTATCATCTCGATTAGAGGACGGAATCCCAATAGAACGACATTTACCGTTACACGTCCATCGTGCACATTTGTGGCAATTTGAACTCATGCGCTTTGCTCGTCGCTTCTTTACAAAAGTGCTTCTACCTGTACCTGGTAAATGTAAAACAAGAAGATATTCATCTTCACGTACCTTGGCTTCAATTATCCAACGTATGTCTCCAGGAATCCCTTTGTACATAAGCATTCTTAATCTTTCAAATCGAACTTGGTAAAGCTTCAGTAAAATATTTCGAGGAAAAGGAGGAAATCGTTTCTGCAATCTTGTGAGAATATCATCCATCCTGAAAAAAAGAAAAAAATGAAAGAGAAATTTATATACAATATCAGTTTTGTGGGTAGCTGATGGAACCGACTTAAATAATCACGGAGTACCGTTATCCGCCATTTAACCGGGGTTAAAAAAAAATAAAATAAAAATTATATTTACATCTAGTTATTTTAAAAACAAGGATCAGAAAGAAAAACAACCTAAAAAGACTCAAAAACAAAAAACTCTAAATAAAATCCTAAATTCTTCCCCTCACACATAATTCTTACATTGTCATTAATGTAATGCTATTAATCCCAAATGAAAGAATCATGTGTAAGTGAAAAGAACTAATAAACAAAATAAACTTATGCAGCCTAAATGAACTTAGAACACTAAACACAATTAGCAAAGAAACATAAGAAAAAGATAAAGAAAAAGAGAGCAAATCTGAGGATGGCAGTTTGGCAATGCTTTCACTAATTAGGCTGCCTCCCCCAATTAGCACTTGATTGATTGTTTTCAGCCTAGCCAATTCCCCCTTCTTGGCTTTTTAGGATCTTTTGGCTTAGACATGAAACTTCTCGGATTTTTGCGTTTTGGAGGAAGTTTTCTTTGCAAAACAGCCAATGCCTTCTCCCCCACACGTATTATTTCATCATTCTTGGTGGGGTATAGTTCTTTGAGGAATTGTGCATATCTTGGTACTTGTCTAATGGCATCCACAAGCAAGCTGTTTAAGGTTTCCAAAAATTGTTGTTCATGTTCCTCCTTCTTGGACTTTGCAAATCTGCTAGGAAAAAGTGGAGAAGGAACATTAGTAGAAATAAGAACCTTAAAAGCTACCTGAGGTGTCAAAGTACTCTCAATTGGAATGGTGGCTTCATTATCCTCAAGAAGTGAATCCATCTTTGGTTTTGTCTCATCCTCATCTTGTTCCTCATTTCTCAATGTCACAATAGTAGCATTCTCCTTTGGGTTAATCACCGTTTGGGAAGGGAGTGCTAGAGATCTTTCTGCTACTAATTCCACCTTACTACTAGCCAATAGGCTCATTTGCCTTTCCAAACTCTGGATGCTTGCCCTTGTTTCCTGTTGAAATTGCAAAGTATCAGTAACAAGAGAATATACAAGATCTTCTAAAGAAGTACCTGAGTTTTGAGTCATATGTGGTGGTTGAAAAATATCTAGTTCTTGAGACCATGATTGATTGAAGCTAGATGGATGAGTGTAATTGGCATAAGGATCTACTTCTTGGTAATTTTTCGAGTAGTGATGCACCCAAAAGAGTGTATCTTATTTAACCTTGCATTAAAAAGATCAATTGTAAGTATAATGATTAGCAAGGGTCGAGTCCTCAGGGATTGGGTTTTAATCTATGAGTTATTAGTTTATAACTTACGTTCAAAGAAAACAATAAAAGAAAATGGGTTTTTGAAGCCAGATTTAAACTAAAGTAAATAATAAGAATAAGATGCAAGGCGGTATAACCAGCCAATAAAAATATATATACTAAATTAGGCGGTATAACCAGCCAATAAAAATAAAACAAAGTTAATATACAAATTAGGCGGTATAACCAGCCAATAAAAATAATATACTTTTAAAAATAAGCAAACTAGAAAAGTAAGAAAACAAGTAAGTAAGAAGAATCAAATATGAAAAATATGGTTAAGGTTTCATTCTCCACCACTAGACATCATTAAGAATCAATTTCAGATCTATCAATATCAACCAACTATCAAAGTTAACAACCGTAGATAACAACGAGCTCTGTTATCCCAATCTTTCCTTAGTTTGTCGTTAAATAGAACAAGCTCTCTATTTAATCTCTAACCATTAAACAACCTAGAATAAGCTCTCTAAATTCAATTTAATGGCAGCTTTATGATGAGAAAGATAGGTTGATCTAAGCAACAAACACATAAGCTCGGATTGTTCAACTTAGGTTATGTTCCACTTTGCAATTATTGAAAACTTGACCATAATCATTAATCACAAATTGCCACTTATGAATAGGAAATCAAGACAATTACACGGATCAAGACTCCTAAACTAGCAATAGATAATTATCAAGATCTATCTAGTTGTACACCTAAATAAATCAAGACAACATCATGAACAATTCTTGTAGAAGAACATAAGCAACTTTGATAGAAAATTAATGATAGATAGAATATGAAAATCAATCACAAAACATGTCTTGGGCTTTGAAATCACCCTTAACCAAATAGAAGTTTAGCCTAGCATAGGCATTGTAAACATAAACATAAAATTAAAGAAAATCTAAGAAGAAAATAAAAGAAAGAAAGAAGAAGAGGAAGAATATTAATTATCCAACCTCTTGCTCTCTCTAAGGAAAAAGAAAACTAGAGAAAAGAAAGAAGAATAAAACTTAAAGAATTTTATTATAATGGCTAATATCCTACCTATGTACAATATGATCCCTTACAATCATCCAAGGCCCTCTATTTATACACATTTTGGAGGGCTAAATGACAAGAGACAAGCTTTACAAATTTCAAAGGTAGGTATAATAGGTGGGTGCATTTTCTAACAATTTTCGTCATATATGACGATTTTGATCAGCCAACTTGATGGTCGATTTTGTCAATTTTGGAGGCCTTATCTGATCACATGGTCTTCTAGAAAAATGTTACCCTATCAGTTAATGATCCATAGCCGTTGGAATCAGCTCATTTTCTGATGTGGATAAGAAGATATGGGCATAATACGAAAACAGGTCAGCACAGACGTCATTGCACATCAGCCAACTTGATGGTCGATTTCGCTAGGGAAAACGACTCCGTTTCAAGAAGTGTAAAACATGAAAAAGATAGATATGCCTCTTAGCTTTGCATGGCTACAAATTTCAGCCTTATTGCTTCAGCGAAACTCGAGATATAGCTGATATGGAAAAAGGTGTCGGAACTGGAACTGAACTGGATTTGCCCTTAATTCTAGTAATCTGAAATCACTCAAAGAAACTTGTGAAAAACACCAAAATACATAAAAATATAAAAGATCATAAACACAATTAGACTAAACAATAATAACTCGTATTTGACACAAAACAATAATAAAACATAACTAAAAACTATATAATTATACGAGTTATCACACCCCCACACTTAGATTGTTGCTAGTCCCTAGCAACGACTCAATAAAAATAAAATAAGAAAATCTAATCTAATCCATTTTCGTAGGAAATCACGGTGGCACTTAGCATGTGACACAAGCCTTTAAACCCCTAGGTGTCCCTAGTGGACGAGTTTAGTCTCGTGAGGGTTTACTAGAACGATACCCACAAACATTGAAAAACTAAAATATAAATAAACTGCATATACTAAAAATATTTACTCCTAATCCTTTCAATACAAATTAGAGACAATATTTGAACAAGTCTTATAAACTAATCAATAGCTTAAAGAATTTCACAAAAAATCATACTTGAATGTAAATTGTTTGAGTTAAGCCAATATTAGCATAACATATCTCAATCAAAATATTGCATGTTCAAATTTAATCTCAACTTCTCACATGGGATACCCTCATGATTTTCACTCTTTAAAGTAGTGGTGAAGTGTTTACACTCAATCAATCTCATGAAAACAGTTCTACCATATTCTTGCTTGTCCACCTATTCTCCACTATTTAGATCATACAACTTCATGAATCAAGAGGTCTTTAATCAAGGTTGTAATGGGGCCAAGGGGTTTGTAATGTGGTTGAAGAACAAAAGGATAAAGATATCACAAAGGTTCCAAAGAGTTCATAAAGTTTAGAGATATAAAAAGATCATACAAAGAAACTTCTCAAAACTCTTTACAAGTACATAGTCACCTAGGCCGGATATTCATGTTGGGCCTTTTCTTCATTCTAAACGACTTTGTAACATCTTTTTCTTTTTCCACAAATTCAAGAGATGATTCATATTTTTTTTTTTTACATAGGAATGTATTTGCCAGTATTCCATTTCTTTTTCTCTTGACTTTTCTTTTCTTTTCCCCCCACACTTATTTCTTGTTTCTAACCCAAATTTTTAACTAAAAATATCCCTTGTCTTTGCAACTTGTCTCAAAACATCCTAATTCATCTTTGGAACAAAGGTAAAGATATAAGTATATTTAGGTTAGGGACAAGTTATGGTTACCAAAGAGATAGCTTATTCAATGTAGGCTCAAATTGGTTCACTAAGGGTGTGTTCTCTTGGAACATCAATAAGGGATGGCTGTTTGGCCCTGGCTAAAAATCCTAATGCCTCTATCATATTCATGTTGTCACATGTATCAATATAGTCTCAAACGGTTTAAAGCAAGTTCTATAGAATCATGTAATCATAAGAGCACTCAAGAAAGAAATTAGATTGATTTGTATAATGCATCAATCATTATAGGCTCAAAAACTCACAAGGATGATTATACAAGTCAGATTAAGTCTAAACATGCTTCTTTCTCAATCAACATATCATATTAACATTGGCTCATAAAAAGGTTGACATCAAGCTCAATTCTCATGAAAATCTTCTCACTAATAAATCTGTTTTAGACTTATGCAATTCATATCTCATCATTGTATTAAAAAGGAACTAAAACTCAAAAAAAAAAAATAATAATAATAAAGACTCATAAAAAAAAAATAGTAGACAAAATAAAAGAAATCCTAAATCATTCCCCCCACACTTAATTCTTACATTGTCCTCAATGTAAGTCTATTAACTCAAATGAAAGAATCATGTGTAAGAGAAAAGAACTAATAATATAAGAATAGGAACAACTAAGACTCAAAACAAAACAAAACAAACTCATGCAACCTAAATAATCCTAAAATTAACAAGTAAACATAAAAAGATTAAAATCAAACTGACAAGGTATGTCTCAAGTCTCCCTTACTCAGACCTTGTTCAGAATGAATACTTCTAAATTGCTTAAAACACAACAAAACTTTTTTTTTTTTTTTTGAAAAGAAGAAATCAAACTGACAAGGTATGTCTCAAGTCTCCCTTACTCAGACCTTGTTCAGAATGAATACTTCTAAATGGCTTAAAACACAACAATTTCTTTTTTTTTTTTTTTGAAAAGAAGAAATCAAACTGACAAGGTATGTCTCAAGTCTCCCTTACTCAGACCTTGTTCAGAATGAATACTTCTTAATTTTTTTTTTTTTTTTTTTTTTTAAATTAGCAAAATATGTCCCTTACCCCCTACTAAAATATGGCATTGTCCCCAATGTCAAATTTTAAAGGTAGAATTTAGGAGATATTACCTGCAGAGGTTGCTAACCACTTATTATAACTGAGACACAACAAGCAAAATGTTAGATAATGTCACAAAGACAAAGTGCAATCCACTCCTTGCTCGTCCATATCTCTTTTTCTTTTTCCGAGCGTTTGCGAAACAACCGTAGCAGATAAACAATCATAAGCTTGGAGCTTTTTAAGTAAATCTTCAATGGTTGTAGCAGAAATTATGGTTCTCCTTGCCTCTGAAAACATGAATCCATTATCCACAGCATTATCTAAATATAAAAGCAAATTACTAAAATAACCATTAATATTAAGCAAACCAATGGGTTTCTTATTTGTGACCAAAGATGACCAAGAAGCCACGCAAGCTATTTCTTCCAATGTACCCAGACCTCCTGGTAAAGCAATGAATGCATCGGCAGAATGGTACATGATTGTTATCCGTTCAGGGACACTCCAGACTTGTATTTCCTTACCCACGGTAGGTCCACAAAAACTTGTGAATAGTTTTGGCACGATTCCTAGAACTGGACTTCCTCCGGCGTGTGCTGCTGTAGCGACTGCTCCCATTAAACCCGTACTACCTCCTCCATAAATCAAGTGGATCTTTTGTTGGGCAAGTATTACTCCAACTCTTATGGCTTCATCAGCGAATATGTTATTTTTTCCTGGATAAGCACCTCCAAAGACACAAATTTTTTTAATGCGCTGGGATGAAGTACTTTCCATTTTTTTTTCGAGTGCCTGAAAGAGAATGAGTACATGGTGTAATATATAGAGGACTCAGTAGTGAATCAGACAAGAGTAATAATGTCGCCGAAAGTGTATCTGACCTGTTAGAAGAAAATGTTAACCTAACAAAAGATTTTTGCGTGATTTCAGGAAGAAAATCAAAAAGAGAAAAAAAAATCAACCGTAAAAGACAAATAAAAAAAAAACGAGAATAGTTACACAAATCGAACAACACGTAAATTAAACCAAAATAAAGTTATTGCAAATCAAACCAAAAGCTGAGAAGTCATTTATTGTAGTTGTGATTGTGGCTCACATCTTCCTCTGGTTTTACGTCCAGAAACGGCTTAAACGCCTTCTATGAGTCGAGGATATGCTTCCCATCCAGTTTTCTTACAAGCTGGCAAACAGGGTCTTTTAACATCAGATTCCCAAGATGTTGCCATTCCCTTTGGAATTGCGGCCATAAATCAAGAATTTCTCTTTGTACGTCTCCACTAGGATGCGTCTCAAGAGAAAGTTGGATATTACCCAAATTCTCCTTACTCAGTCCATCCTTAATGAATTCAATTTTATCATCTCGATTAGAGGACGGAATCCCAATAGAACGACATTTACCGTTACACGTCCATCGTGCACATTTGTGGCAATTTGAACTCATGCGCTTTGCTCGTCGCTTCTTTGCAAAAGTGCTTCTACCTGTACCTGGTAAATGCAAAACAGGAAGATATTCATCTTCACGTACCTTTGCTTCAATTATCCAACGTATGTCGTCAGGAATCCCTTTGTGCATAAGCATTCTTAATCTTTCAAGTCGAACTTGGTAAAGCTTCAGTAAAATATTTCGAGGAAAAGGAGGAAATTGTTTCTGCAATCTTGTGAGAATATCATCCATCCTGAAAAAAAAAATAAAAATAAAAGAGAAATTGAAATTGAAAGAGAAATTTATATACAATATCAGTTTTTTGGGTAGCTGATGGAACCGATTTAAATAATCACGGAGTACCGTTATCCGCCATTTAACCGGGGTAAAAAAAAATTTATATTTACATCTAGTGTTTTTCAAAACAAGGATCAGAAAGAAAAACAACATAAAAAGACTCAAAAACAAAACACTCTAAATAAAATCCTAAATTCTCCCCCCCACACATAATTCTTACATTGTCATTAATGTAATGCTATTATCCCCCAATGCAAGAATTATATGTAAGAGAAAAGAACTATTAAACAAAAGAAACTTATGCAGCCTAAATGAACTTAAAAGCAGTAAACACAATTAACAAAGAAACATAAGAAATAAAATAAAAACAATAAAAATAATAAAAGAAAAAGGAAAAGAAAGAGAAAGAGAAAGCAAATCTGAATATGGAAGGTTGGCAATTTCATCTTTAATTGGCTGCCTTCCCAATTAACACTTGAGTTAGTGTTTTGAATCTAACCAACACCACTTCTTGGCTTTTTAGGCTTGTCAGGCTCATACATGAAATTTCCCAAATTTATGCGTTTGAGAGGAAGCTTTCTTTGCACAACAGTGGATGCATTCTCCATTTCAAGTATTATTCCATCATCCTTTGTGGTGCATATCTCATCGAGGAATGGAGCATATTTTGATACTTGTTGACTGGCATCCACAAACAAGTTGTTTAAGGTTTCTGGCATGTGTTGTTCATGATCTTCCTCCTTGAACTTTGCAAATCTACTAGGAAAAGGTGGAGAAGAAACATTAGTAAAAAGTGGAACCTTAAACGTTACCTCAGGTGCCGAAATACTCTTATTTGGATTTGTGGCTTCATTATCCTCAAGAATAGAATCCATCTCTAATTTTGTCTCATCCTCATCTTGTTCCTCATTCCTCAAGGTCACAATAGTAGCATTCTCCTTTGGGTTAATCATCGTTTGGGCAGGGAGTTCTTCAGATCTTTGTGCTACCCATCCCACCATACTACTAGTCAATTGGATCATTTGCTTTTCCAAACTCTGGATGCTTGCCCTTGTTTCCTGTTGAAATTGCAAAGTATCAGTAACAAGAGAATAGACAATATCTTCTAAAGAAGTACCTGAGTTTTGAGTCATATGTGGTGGTTGAAAAAGATCTGGTTCTTGAGACCATGATTGATTGAAGCTAGATGGATGAGTGTAATTGGCATAAGGATCTACTCCTTGGTAATTTTTCGAGTAGCCATAATTAGTATGATCCCACCATCCCTCATGGTAAGTGTTTGAGTAATGATCATACTGTTGGTCTTGGAACACTTGATGGCCTTGACATCCTCCCATGGCCAATTGTTGAACTGGGGAGGTGAGATTGGCTTGTTGATTCTCCATGTTCATGTATGCCACCAACTCTTCAAGAGTTAGATTGCTCAATTCCATCGTTTTTTTTTTTATTTTTTTTTTATATTTTTTTTTATTTTTTCAAAATTTGATAAGAAAAACCCGTATGTACAAGAAAATAAAACTCATTAGAACTGAAAATAAGAATAAACCAAGTAACAAATAAACTAAAGAAAACAATCCCCGGCAACGGCGCCAAAAATTTGATGCACCCAAAAGAGTGTATCTTATTTAACCTTGCATTAAAAAGATCAATTGTAAGTATAATGATTAGCAAGGGTCGAGTCCTCAGGGATTGGGTTTTAATCTATGAGTTATTAGTTTATAACTTACGTTCAAAGAAAACAATAAAAGAAAATGGGTTTTTGAAGCCAGATTTAAACTAAAGTAAATAATAAGAATAAGATGCAAGGCGGTATAACCAGCCAATAAAAATATATATACTAAATTAGGCGGTATAACCAGCCAATAAAAATAAAACAAAGTTAATATACAAATTAGGCGGTATAACCAGCCAATAAAAATAATATACTTTTAAAAATAAGCAAACTAGAAAAGTAAGAAAACAAGTAAGTAAGAAGAATCAAATATGAAAAATATGGTTAAGGTTTCATTCTCCACCACTAGACATCATTAAGAATCAATTTCAGATCTATCAATATCAACCAACTATCAAAGTTAACAACCGTAGATAACAACGAGCTCTGTTATCCCAATCTTTCCTTAGTTTGTCGTTAAATAGAACAAGCTCTCTATTTAATCTCTAACCATTAAACAACCTAGAATAAGCTCTCTAAATTCAATTTAATGGCAGCTTTATGATGAGAAAGATAGGTTGATCTAAGCAACAAACACATAAGCTCGGATTGTTCAACTTAGGTTATGTTCCACTTTGCAATTATTGAAAACTTGACCATAATCATTAATCACAAATTGCCACTTATGAATAGGAAATCAAGACAATTACACGGATCAAGACTCCTAAACTAGCAATAGATAATTATCAAGATCTATCTAGTTGTACACCTAAACAAATCAAGACAACATCATGAACAATTCTTGTAGAAGAACATAAGCAACTTTGATAGAAAATTAATGATAGATAGAATATGAAAATCAATCACAAAACATGTCTTGGGCTTTGAAATCACCCTTAACCAAATAGAAGTTTAGCCTAGCATAGGCATTGTAAACATAAACATAAAATTAAAGAAAATCTAAGAAGAAAATAAAAGAAAGAAAGAAGAAGAGGAAGAATATTAATTATCCAACCTCTTGCTCTCTCTAAGGAAAAAGAAAACTAGAGAAAAGAAAGAAGAAGAAAACTTAAAGAATTTTATTATAATGGCTAATATCCTACCTATGTACAATATGATCCCTTACAATCATCCAAGGCCCTCTATTTATACACATTTTGGAGGGCTAAATGACAAGAGACAAGCTTTACAAATTTCAAAGGTAGGTATAATAGGTGGGTGCATTTTCTAACAATTTTCGTCATATAGGACGATTTTGATCAGCCAACTTGATGGTCGATTTTGTCAATTTTGGAGGCCTTATCTGATCACATGGTCTTCTAGAAAAATGTTACCCTATCAGTTACTGATCCATAGCCGTTGGAATCAGCTCATTTTCTGATGTGGATAAGAAGATATGGGCATAATACGAAAACAGGTCAGCACAGACGTCATTGCACATCAGCCAATTTGATGGTCGATTTCGCTAGGGAAAACGACTCCGTTTCAAGAAGTGTAAAACATGAAAAAGATAGATATGCCTCTTAGATTTGCATGGCTACAAATTTCAGCTTTATTGCTTCAGTGAAACTCGAGATATAGCTGATATGGCAAAAGGTGTCGGAACTCGAACTGAACTGGATTTGCCCTTAATTCTAGTAATCTGAAATCACTCAAAGAAACTTGTGAAAAACACCAAAATACATAAAAATATAAAAGATCATAAACACAATTAGACTAAACAATAATAACTCGTATTTGACATAAAACAATAATAAAACATAACTAAAAACTATATAATTATACGAGTTATCAAGTAGCCATAATTAGTATGATCGCACCATCCCTCATGGTAAGTGTTTGAGTAATGATCATACTGTTGGTCTTGGAACCATTGATGGACTTGACATCCTCCCAAGGCCAATTGTTGAACTGGGGAGGTGAGCTTGGCTTGTTGATTCTCCATGTTCATGTATGCCACCAACTCTTCAAGTGTTAGATTGCTTAATTCCATCTTCTTTTTTTTTTTTTTTTTTTAATATTTGAAAAGAAAAAACATGTATGTACAAGAAAATAATACTAATTAGAACTGAAAATAAGAATAAACCAAGTAACAAATAAACTAAAGAAAACAATCCCCGGCAACGACGCCAAAAATTTGATGCACCCAAAAGAGTGTATCTTATTTAACCTTGCACTAAAAAGATCAATTGTAAGTATAGTAGTTAGCAAGGGTCGAGTCCTCAGGGATTGGGTTTTAATCTATGAGTTATTAGTTTATAACTTACGTTCAAAGAAAACAATAAAAGAAAAGGGGTTTTTGAAGCCAGATTTAAACTAAAGTAAATAATAAGAATAAGATGCAAGGCGGTATAACCAGCCAATAAAAATATATATACTAAATTAGGCGGTATAACCAGCCAATAAAAATATATATACTAAATTAGGCGGTATAACCAGCCAATAAAAATAAAACAAAGTTAATATACAAATTAGGCGGTATAACCAGCCAATAAAAATAAATATACTTTTAAAAATAAGCAAACTAGAAAAGTAAGAAAACAAGTAAGTAAGAAGAATCAAATATGAAAAATATGGTTAAGGTTTCATTCTCCACCACTAGACATCATTAAGAATCAATTTCAGATCTATCAATATTAATTAGCTATCAAAGTTAACAACCGTAGATAACAACAAGCTCTGTTACCCCAATCTTTCCTTAGTTCGTCGTTAAATAGAACAAGCTCTCTATTTAATCTCTAACCATCAAACAACCTAGAATAAGCTCTCTAAATTCAATTTAATGGCAGCTTTATGATGAGAAAGATAGGTTGATCTAAGCAACAAACACATAAGCTCGGATTGTTCAACTTAGGTTATGTTCCACTTTGCAATTATTGAAAACTTGACCATAATCATTAATCACAAATTGCCACTTATGAATAGGAAATCAAGACAATTACACGGATCAAGATTCCTAAACTAGCAATAGATAATTATCAAGATCTATCTAGTTGTACACCTAAACAAATCAAGACAACATCATGAACAATTCTTGTAGAAGAACATAAGCAACTTTGATAGAAAATTAATGATAGATAGAATCTGAAAATCAATTATAAAACATGTCTAGGGCTTTGAAATCACCCTTAACCAAATAGAAGTTTAGTCTAGCATAGGCATAATAAACATAAAATTAAATAGAATATAAGAAGAAAATAAAAGAAAGAAAGAAGAAGAAGAAGAATATTAATTATCCAACCTCTTGCTCTTTCTGAAGAAAAAGAAAACTAGAGAAAAGAAAGAAGAAGAAAACTTAGAGAATTTTATTACAATGGCTAATATCCTACCAATCTACAATGTCTCTTACAATCATCCAAGGCCCTCTATTTATACACATTTTGGAGAGCTAAATGACAAGAGACAAGCTTTATAAATTTCAAAGGTAGGTATAATAGGTGGGTGCATTTTTCTAACAATTTTCGTCATATTGTATGACAATTCTAATCAGCCAGCTTGATGGTCGATTTTGTCAATATTGGAGGCTTGATCTGATCAAATGGTCTTCTAGAACAATGTTCCCCTATCAGTCGGTGATCCATAGCTGTTGGAATCAGCTCATTTGCTGATGTGGATCAGAAGATATGGTCAAAATACCAAAACTTGTCAGCACAGACGTCATTGCACATCAGCCAACTTGATGGTTGATTTCGCTAGGGAAAACGACTCCGTTTCAAGAAGTGTAAAGCATAAAAAAGATAGATATGCCTCTTAACTTTGCACTGTTAAAATTTCAGCCTTATTGCTTCAGTGAAACTCCAGATATAGCTGATATGGAAAAAGGTGTCGGAACTGGAACTGAACTGGATTTGCCCTTAATTCTTGATTTAACCTAGTAATTTGAAATCACTCAAAGAAACTCGTGAAAAACACCAAATTACATAAAAATATAAAAAATCATAAACACAATTAGACTAAGCAATAATAACTCGTATTTGACACAAAACAATAATAAAACATAACTAAAAACTATATAATTATACGAGTTATCAGTCGTTAAATAGAACAAGCTCTCTATTTAATCTCTAACTATCAAACAACCTAGAATAAGCTCTCTAAGTTCAATTTAATAGCAACTTTATGATGAGAAAGATATGTTGATCTAAGCAACAAACATATAAGCTCGGATTGTTCAACTTAGGTTATGTTCCACTTTGCAATTATTGAAAACTTGACCATAATCATTAATCACAAATTGCTACTTATGAATAGGAAATCAAGACAATTACACAGATCAAGACTCCTAAACTAGCATTAGACAATTATCAAGATTTATCTAGTTGGCCACCTAAACAAATCATAACATCATCATGAACAATTTTAATAGAAGAACATAAGCAACTTTGATAGAAAACAATGATAGATAGATTCTGAATATTAATTACATAACATGTCTAGGGCTTTGAAATCACCCTTAACCAAATAAAAGTTTAGCCTAACATAGGCATTATAAACATAAACATAAAATTAAAGAGAATCTAAGAAGAAAATAAAAGAAAGAAAGAAGAAGAAGAAGAATATTAATTATCTAGCCTCTTGCTCTCTCAAATACAAAAAAACAAAGAAGAAATCAGAACTTTGATGCTTGGAGAAGTGTAAATTTCGTTTGCCCCCTTGATCTCTATTTATAGGCAATAGCTAGGGCATCAAATAAGTGAATTTCAGCTCTCTCCCTTCAATAAATGCTGACTTGTGGCTGAAGTTAAGGAAAAATGGCTGACTTTTTTGTTCTAAGGAAAGATATAAGCCTTGGCAGCCAAGTTTGAATAAAGTAGGAAAGTTTTAGTCAAAGCACTCTTTAATAAAGAGAGATTACAAACTTGCAGCCAAAGTAAGTGTAAGGAAAGAAAGTCTTGGCTGATTTAATTCTCCTACTTAAACTAGGATTAGCTTTAAGGAAAGATACTTGCAATTAATGCAAGTTGACAGCCACTAATCCTTCTTTGACAAGGATAAACATAAATGTCAGCTAGGGTATAAGAAAAAAATGTGATTTGCGGCTAGGGTTTTTTCTGTCACTAGGGTTGTTTAGGGAGATATTCCAATGCCGATTTGGATGACCATTTCTTATCCGATTTAGGCCCATGACCAACCGTCGGAAAGGTAATCAAGTGATCTTCAAAAGTCAAGAGTAAGTTTCTTTGAATAAAGAGTCTAACATCATGTTTTCTTAGCAACAAGCTCCGGAGGTCAAATCTATCTTCTTGCTTTGCACCAAGAATTTGATCTTTTTGACTCCCAAGTCTTTTTCAATCTTGTGATTGTGATTTTGTAAGCTCTTTAATATCCTAATTGACATGTTTTGACTTCATCTCTTCCAAAATACCTACAAAGCATAAAAACCTAGTAAAATGTCAAGGAACTTAAGAATCAAAACACAAAGTATAAGGAAATTCAATAGGAAAATGCATGAAATTAAGCATTTATCATGGATGTGCATCGAGATAAATACATCCCCCTAAGTGAAAAGTGGAATAAAGATAAGGAAAAACCATCTTCCTCGGCTCCCACTCATACCCCTTCACACGAGCCAATCTTTTTTTCTTAATCTCGAACTCGATCATCTCCCAATCCCTCCTGGTTGGCCTGTAGCCTAACCCAAACCTTTCTCTATTTTCTTGTATCTCTGGCATCTCCCTGATCCCTTGAAGATGCTTCCCCAATCCAAAGCCAACTCGCCAACCCATCCCAACAGTCTGCTTGAACAAATGCTAACCGTTAGAGAAAAACGCGGAGTAGGCACTTTTGACCCTTCACCAACATATGTTGCATTGATGAATTCAAACGATCTGAAAGAACACTCCAATGCTTCATCAGCTGCCTCGATATAAGGCGTGGTTGGGGACTTGGTTACCAACAAATCCTCTTCCATGTTAACACATACCAGGTAATCCTCCATAACAAACTTGATTTTCTGGTGTAATGATGATGGAACTGCTCCTGCCATGTGAATCCGTGGCCTTTATTTTGAAAGATGGTGAAATCTCCATAACTTGAAACTTTATTTTGAAAGTGCAAGGCCCAATCTGCAGAGGCATTTTAATATCTCAAAACCGCCCGACGGGTCCCATCAAAAGCTCTCACAATCATGTGACTAGGTTGAATGTGAGACACATCGATTGGCAGCTTGGATAATGTAGTCATCGGCATAACATTAATGGAAGAACCATTATCAATAAGCATTTTAGCCATAACATGACTTTTGCACTTGACCGTGATGTGGAGGGCCTTAGTACTGCCCCTGCCTTCCAGAGGAATCTCATCATCATTAAAGGTTACAAAATTGGTAGCCACCAGATTTCCTACAATATGATCCACATTATCCACGGAAATATTGTGAGGCACATGTGCCTTGTTCAAAACTCTTAGCAAAGCTTCTCTATGAGGCTCGAAATTCAACAATAGTGACAACAGCGAAATCCGAACTGGTATTTTATTCAACTGTTCAACCACACTATACTCACTGTGTTTGATCAGCTTAAAAAATTCACAAGCTTCCCTTTCAGTCACAGGCTTCTTATATTCCGTATCTCGAACCACCAATGGGTTCATCTTGCTTCCCGGCTCTTCATTCTTTTCCTCTTTCGCTGCTTTTCCTTTCCTGTCCCTATCAAGTATTTCAGGCGAATAACAACGCCCACTCCTAGTCACTCCCCCTACTCCAGTTAGATTTGCTATCTTGGCAGCTTCAGAATTAATAACGACTGGACTACCAAGCGTTCCCCGGGTTATGACGTCGCACCCATACCTCCACGGTACCGCCTTATCGCTTCGGTATGGAAATGGACTTGGGACACTGATCGTAACAACAGAATTCCTGATCCTCACTAACTTCTCATCTTCAAACTCACTCGTCTTTTTCTCATAAAAAACGTGATCGATTTCACGACAGGCAATGAAGATTCTCCAATTACCACATTAATTTCATCTACCCCAAACTCTGTGTAAAACTCAATCCGAGAGAGATCCATTAGTCTCTGTAACTCCTGCCGAAATTCAACACAACCTTGCACCGAATGGCCAACTATCTCCTGGTGATATTTACAAACCTTGCTTGAACCGTATTTGCCAGGATGACTATCTGACTTAGCCGGCATAGGACTAATCATGCTAGCTTTGAGCAGGACATCAAAAATGTAATCCATTGATTTCGTAACTTCATCCATTTTTCCCTTGATTACGGTAATCTTGCCGTTTCCCAAAGCATTTTCCGCTGGTCTTACATGGTTTGGTAAAGGATTACCGTTAACGTACAGGCCACCCTTCTCTTCAAAGTTTATCAACCCAGCCTTAATCAAACTTTGCACTTTGTACTTCAAAGCTGTGCAGTTTTTGGTGGAGTGTCTAACGTTTCCCGAATGGTAGTCATTTCTGGCATGAGGATCATACCACCTAGGGTATAGAGGTTTCAATGGTTCCAAGTGTATCGATGCAACCAGATGGTTCTTGATAAGATCTGGGAAGTAAGTCTGCATAGGACATGGGAATCGGATCAAAAGACATTCTTTCCTAGCTGGCTCGTGGTCCCCTCGGATTAATTGGGGGTTGATTGGCTTGTACGGGTGGCTCTACTAGAGGAGCCAATGGTCTGGGGCAGAAATTAGGTTGGAATACCTGTGGAGGTGCGGGTGGATAAGCATATGAACCTGGATTGATGGCATTGGTATTTGGGTAGTATGGCTGGTACACGGATTGTGGAAAATACGAGACGTAACCTCCCGTTTGCTGCCCTCTATATACAACAGTCTGGACATCAGCTTCCTTCTTTTTCGTCATACTATTCCTCTTTACAACAGATTCTCCTCCTTCAATCTTTCCATTCTTGATGGCATTCTCTATGATTTCACTGAAAATCACCATATCAGCAAAGTTATTTGTGGCGTTTCAAATTATCATGTCGTAGTACGGAGCCTTAAGAGTACTAACGAACAGCACTGTAGTCTCTTTCTCAGTCAAAGGCGGCTGGATCTAGGCAGCAATATCCCTCCATCTCTGGGCATAGTCCTTAAAACTTTCGATGGACTTCTTCAAATTTTGTAGAGACAAATGGTCTGGGGCCATATATACAATGTGCTTATATTGGCTGATGAATGCCTTGGCTAATTCTTTCCAAGTACGAACCCGATTCCTATCGAGTTGAACATACCACCTAGCAGCGGACCCTGTAAGATTGTCCTGAAAGACATGGACAAGCAGCTTGTCATCTCTAGTGTGGGCGGCCATTTTCCGGCAGTACATGGTGATATGGGATATGGGACACTTGGACCCATCAAACTTTTCGAAGTCAGGAGTCTTGAACTTAAACGGGATCACTACATCTGGCACTAAACAAAGCCCTTCAGCATCCATAGAACCATAGCAGTCTAACCCTTCAACAGCTTGAAACCGTTCTTCGATCATCTTTATTTTTCGAGACTCAATCTTTTCTGCCACTCTCAGCTTCTCTAACTCTTTGGGCTTGTCTAAATCTGGAATTTGGACTGGGTCAATCTTTGTCCCAGGAACAGGAAAGGTGAATCCTGGGATTTGAGGTTGGCCGTGTGGGTAAGTGAATCCTTCTATGTAGGGCACCTGTTGTAATTATTCATGTTGCACTTGAGATCAAAAGCCGGGCGGACATAAAGATTCGCCCACATTCTGCTCTTTCCCTTGAGAACCAGATTCATCTTCCTTATTCTTCTCTTTCAGACTTTTCATCATTTCCAACAAAGAACTTAACTACTCTCTAATCTCATCCTGAGCCTGTTCTACCTTATCTATCCTTGAGGATTGCTCTTCGGCCATTTCTCTAACTCTTGATCTGGTGTTGTAAGAGTAACGAGAAGACTGTCTTGAAGATTCTGACTGTCGAGCTATCCTTGAACCTTTAGCAAAATTTCTTAAATCAGGATGATATGTTTAAAATTAAAATGATGATGTTTATGCACATATGGATGAAATGCTATGAAAGAACACCAGCCACATAACAAATGTAGATAAAAAGAATTTTATCAATATAATTACCAAATCCGTAGAAATCCTAAAAACCAAAGCGATCTTAAAAGCATAAAAATAAAAACTTCAACTCATCCTAAAGCATAAAAATATGAAAATTCTTACAAAAGATCCTAAAAACATAAATCTAAAATCCTAACACTTCCAAAGGAACTTGACAATCTGACGGTAGTGAGATTGAGCTTCATCCAAAAGTTCGAATATGAGCTGGCCATTTTCATGGAATGGATGTACTTTCGCCTTAATCTCCATGATTCTATCATACATGTCTTCTGCCTTGCGGGATGCCACGTCGAAATGGTCAAACATATTCTCCAGAAGATTTTGCTTTTTAGAGTTTGTGATAAGCTCATAAAATATACATTTTATGCCTTTCTACCTTTAGTTTTTGTTATGTTTTCGATCTTTATCTTGTTTACTTATATTATGTTTTTGAATTTTAGGTACAATAAGGAGAATGAAGTCAAAAGATGTCAATAATGATGGTAAAGAGCTTACAAAATCGTAATCACAAGATGGAAGAAGACTTGGGAGTCAAAAATATCAATTTCTGGTTGAAAAGCAATTAGGCAGATTTGACCTCCGGAGCTTGTTGCAAGGAAAACATGATGTTAGAATCTTTATTTGAAGAAACTTCCTTCTTCACTTTTGAAGTTGACTTGATTATCTTTCCAACGATATATTATGGGCCCAAATTGGATAAGAAATGTGCATTCAAAAGCCCGCTAGAAGATCTCCCTAAAGAACCCTACGGCCAGAAAAACCCTAATCGCAAATATGAAAAAAAGGCAAAAACGTGATTTTTGCACCTCCAGGCTTACTTGTGCGGCAAGTACTTATTCTCAGGGTTTTAAAGCTCTATAAATACCATCTTTTGAGCCACAAACTAGACATCTTTTGAGGAGACTCAAGGATCATCATTATTATTCTTCTTCTTCTCCATTCTTTTATTTTTCTTTTTAGTTTTATGTATATATTATCCATGCTATGCTAGGCTAAACTTTTATTTGGTTAAGGGTGATTTCAAAGCCCTAGACATGTTTTGTAATTGATTTTCAGATTCTATCTATCATTAATTTTCTATCAAAGTTGCTTATGTTCTTCTATTAAAATTGTTCATGATGATGTTTTGATTGGTTTAGGTGGTCAACCAGATAAATCTTGATAATTGTCTAATGCTAGTTTAGGAGTCTTGATCCGTGTAATTGTCTTGATTTCCTATTCATAAGTAGCAATTTGTAATTAATGATTATGGTCAAGTTTTCAATAATTGCAAAGTGGAATATAACCTAAGTTGAACAATCCGAGCTTATGTGTTTGTTGCTTAGATCAACCTATCTTTCTCATCATAAAGCTGCTATTAAATTGAACTTAGAGAGCTTATTCTAGGTTGTTTGATAGTTAGAGATTAAATAGAGAGCGTGTTCTATTTAACGATAAATTAAAGAAAGATTGGGGTAACAGAGCTTGTTGTTATCTACGGTTGTTAACTTTGATAGCTAATTAAAGTTTATAGATATGAAATTGATTCTTAATGATGTCTAGTGGCGGAGAATGAAACCTTAACCATATTTTTCATATTTGATTCTTCTTAATTACTTGTTTTCTCATTCTTATTGTTAACTTTAGTTTAAATCTGATTTTAAAACCCCCTTTACTTTTGTTTACTTGTTTTTAAGTGATAAACTATTAACTTATAAACTAAAACCCAATCCCTGAGGACTCGACCCTTGCTAATCACTATACTTTACAATTGATTCTTTTTAGTGCAAGGTTAAATAAAGATACACTCTTTTGGGTGCATCAGTTTGCATCTCGTAGTTGCGAGCATTCTTCCTTTAAGTTCATTAATTCAGTAACCAATTCTTGGCAATCAGCTTCCTTCCTTTCTTGATCAAACAATAATTCCCCATTTTCTTCCTTTAGGCGTCCGACCTCAATAGTCAAAAGCGAATACTTTTTTTCCATACCTGTCAAGGATTCTTTCAAAGTGTCACCATCTTCGGTAAGTTTCTGAATAATGCCATCTCTTTCAACTAAACCGCCTCCCAACTTTCGAACTTTTAATCGAAGCTTCTTGGCCTTGCTTATTTCTTTGTTGAAACCCCCTTGTAACTCTTCTATTCTTGATTGCAGTTTCTGGTTTTCTTCTCCCAATTCATTTTTTCCTTCTTGTAGCTTCCTTTTAGCCTTTTCTATCCTCAGCATATGATTCGAGGCTATAACCTTGGCTGGACCATCTATTTTCTCAAGGATTGTCATCAATTTTCTCAAGGATTTGGAAAGGCCCATCTCCTCAAGGATGCAACTTGGTTCTCCTATGGGCTGGAAATCTTTCCTTGCGCATATGAACCCAGACCCTATCAATGCTACTCCGAGAAGGTCTCAGGCAACTCCACTTGAACTCAAATTATGGCAACATCACCCTAAGAGTCGCTCTTGTCGATGAGTCCACCAAACTTAAGCTCTAGGTTAGGTCAAGTCTTTTATCAACATCATCAGTTCAACATAACAACGGAGTTTGATGAACCAAAACACATCCCGGACTCCTACAAGATCCGACGCCAAACCATGGAAACACCAAGCAAATAGCTAAAACCTACATAACGGTTCAATGCCAAGCATACACGCTAGATGCCGAAAATCCGATCCGAAGTCCCAAACTGGTGAGAACTCATAGGATCACTAAACATCCTTTGTCACCCACATTTGAAGTTCCAAACCAAGACCAACAATTTGATGCCCCTCAAGCCTCTTAAATGGGCTTTCGGCCAAAGAGGGAAGGCTCAACAATAGGGGAAGATGCCCGATATCAAAAACAATGTCGGAAGGTAGGGCATGAGCAAGCAAATCAAAAGACGAGAAATCCACTACGGTTAGTCCGAGGTAAGTTTTGTCAATTAGATTTACACTAAACTCTCTTGACTTTTCTAAAAAAAAAAAAAAAAGTCGTACAAAAGTAAACCACATAGGGAGGCTTACAACATGGAAGAAAAATCCACATTGGGAGATTTCACGCCCCATGTGACTTAGAAAAAGAGCTCAAAGCTCAGACAAAGGAGCCTCCGATGTAAAAACACATCTGGAGGTGTGGTTCGCAAAAAAATATCAACATAGGACCCTCCAAGATAAACATACATCTGGAGGTGCAGTCCGCCAAAAGACTATTAACAAGGGACCCTTCGATGTACAAACACATCTGGAGGTGCTGTCCAACAAAGAACCATCAACAGATCACCCTCCAAAATACAAACACATTTGAAGAAGCTGTCCGAGGAGGAACCATCGATGAAACATCTTCCTTTGACTATAGCACTAAGGAAGAGAACTCATCAAAAGGACGAAGTAGCGTTGGCCTCCTTACAAAAGGGAGCAAAACACATTGGGACCAATGTCCCAACATCCTATGCTTGCTACAAAAAACGTTGCAAAGATGAAGTCCGACCTAAGGTCCTTATGAGAACACAACTCATAAAGAGCAATCTCTACAAATCTTGTCTACTGACATTAGTGGAATTCAAAGAAAATGATTCCACTAAAAAACACAAGTTATACCAACCACCAACAAATCACGAACTAGGTCCGCGCAATCCCACAAACTCTCAAGACGGGCAAATGGCAACAGGCATGTCATAAAAATGATGGCCCACTTGATGCACCCAAAAGAGTGTATCTTATTTAACCTTGCACTAAAAAGATAAATTGTAAGTATAGTAGTTAGCAAGGGTCGAGTCCTCAGGGATTGGGTTTTAGTTTATAAGTTAATAGTTTAAAACTTAAATTCAAGAACAATAAAAGAAAAGGGGTTTTTGAAGCCAGATTTAAACTAAAGTAAATAATAAGAATAAGATGCAAGGCGGTATAACCAGCCAATAAAAATATATATACTAAATTAGGCGGTATAACCAGCCAATAAAAATATATATACTAAATTAGGCTGTATAACCAGCCAATAAAAATAAAACAAAGTTAATATACAAATTAGGCGGTATAACCAGCCAATAAAAATAAATATACTTTTAAAAATAAGCAAACTAGAAAAGTAAGAAAACAAGTAAGTAAGAAGAATCAAATATGAAAAATATGGTTAAGGTTTCATTCTCCACCACTAGACATCATTAAGAATCAATTTCAGATCTATCAATATCAACCAACTATCAAAGTTAACAACCGTAGATAACAACAAGCTCTGTTATCCCAATCTTTCCTTAGTTTGTCGTTAAATAGAACAAGCTCTCTATTTAATCTCTAACCATTAAACAACCTAGAATAAGCTCTCTAAATTCAATTTAATGGCAGCTTTATGATGAGAAAGATAGGTTGATCTAAGCAACAAACACATAAGCTCGGATTGTTCAACTTAGGTTATGTTCCACTTTGCAATTATTGAAAACTTGACCATAATCATTAATCACAAATTGCCACTTATGAATAGGAAATCAAGACAATTATACGGATCAAGACTCCTAAACTAGCAATAGATAATTATCAAGATCTATCTAGTTGTACACCTAAACAAATCAAGACAACATCATGAACAATTCTTGTAGAAGAACATAAGCAACTTTGATAGAAAATTAATGATAGAAGTTTAGCCTAGCATAGGCATTATAAACATAAAATTAAATAGAATCTAAGAAGAAAATAAAAGAAAGAAAGAAGAAGAAGAATATTAATTATCCAACCTCTTGCTCTTTCTAAAGAAAAAGAAAACTAGAGAAAAGAAAGAAGAAGAAAACTTAGAGAATTTTATTACAATGGCTAATATCCTACCTATCTACAATATGATCTCTTACAATCATCCAAGGCCCTCTATTTATACACATTTTGGAGAGCTAAATGACAAGAGACAAGCTTTATAAATTTCAAAGGTAGGTATAATAGGTGGGTGCATTTTTCTAACAATTTTCGTCATATTGTATGACAATTCTGATCACCCAGCTTGATGGTCGATTTTGTCAATATTGGAGGCTTGATCTGATCAAATAGTCTTCTAGAAAAATGTTCCCCTATCAGTCGGTGATCTATAGCCGTTGGAATCAGCTCATTTGCTGATGTGGATCAGAAGATATGATCAAAATACCAAAACTTGTCAGCACAGACGTCATTGCACATCAGCCAACTTGATGGTTGATTTCGCTAGGGAAAACGACTCCGTTTCAAGAAGTGTAAAGCATGAAAAAGATAAATATGCCTCTTAACTTTGTACTGTTAAAATTTCAGTTTTATTGCTTCAGTGAAACTCCAGATATAGCTGATATGGCAAAAGGTGTCGGAATTGGAACTGAACTGGATTTGCCCTTAATTGTTGATTTAACCTAGTAATCTGAAATCACTCAAAGAAACTCGTGAAAAACACCAAATTACATAAAAATATAAAAGATCATAAACACAATTAGACTAAGCAATAATAACTCGTATTTGACACAAAACAATAATAAAACATAACTAAAAACTATATAATTATACGAGTTATCACACCCCCACACTTAGATTGTTGCTAGTCCCTAACAACGACTCAATAAAAATAAAATAAGAAAATCTAATCTAATCCATTTTCGTAGGAAATCACGGTGGCACTTAGCATGTGACACAAGCCTTTAAACCCCTAGGTGTCCCTAGTGGACGAGTTTAGTCTCGTGAGGGTTTACTAGGACGATACCCACAAACATTGAAGACATAAGAAAAACTAAAAATAATAATTATAACTAATCCTTCCAATATAAATTAGAGATAATCATTGGACAAGTCTTAAAAACTAATCAATAGCTTAAAGAAATTCACAAAAAATCTTGCTTGAATGTAAATAGTTTGAGTTAAGCCAATATTAACATAACATATTTCAATCAAAATAGTGCATATTCAAACTTAATTTCAACTTCTCACATGGGATACTCTCTTGATTTTCACTCTTTAAAGTAGTGGTAAAGTGTTTACACTCAATCAATCTCATGAAAACACTTCTACCATATGCTTGCTTGTCCACCTATTCTCCACTATTTAGATCATACAACTTCATAAATCAAGAGGTCTTTATTCAAGGTTGTAATGGGGCCAAAGGGTTATAATGTGGTTAAAGAACAAAAGGATAAAGATATCACAAAGGTTCCAAAGAGTTCATAGAGTTTAGAGACATAATAAGATCATACAAATAAAACTTCTCAAAACTCTTATAAAGCACATAATAACATAGGCTAAATATTCATGTTGAGCCTTTGCATCATTCTAACCAACTTTGTAACATCTTTTTCTTTACTTTAACTAGAAGTTCAAGAGAAGATATATATATATTTTTTTAATATGGGAATGTATTTGACAATGATCCCTTTCTTTTTCTCTTGACTTTTTCTTTTCTTTTCTTCCCCCACACTTATCTTTTGTTTCCAACCCAAATTTTTAACTAAAAATATCCCTTGTTTTTTTGCAATATGTCTCAAAATATATAATCCATCTTTAGAACAAGGGTTATATTTAGGCTAGGTGTAAGTTGTGGTTACCAAATAAATAGCTTATTCAATGTAGGCTCAAATTGGCTCACTAGGGGTGTGTTCTCTTGGAACATCAATAAAGGATGGCTGTTTGGCCCTGGCTAAAAATCCTAATGCCTCTATAATATTCATGTTGTCACATGCATCAATATAGTCTCAACAAGGTCTAAAGCAAGTTCTAGAGAATCATGTAATCATAAGAGCACTCAAGAAAGAAATTAGATTGATTTGTATAAGGCGTCAATCATTATAGGCTCAAAAACTCACAAGGATGATTATACAAGTCAGATTAAGTCTAAACATGCTTCTTTCTCAATCAACATATCATATTAACATTGGCTCACAAAAAGATTGATATCAAGTTCAATTCTCATGAAAATCTTCTCACTAATAAATCTGTTTTAGACTTATGCAATTCATATCTCATCATAGTATTGAAAAGGAACTAAAACACACTAAAAATAATAATAAAGACTCATAAAAAAAAATAGTAGACAAAAATAAAAGAAATCCTAAATCATTCCCCCCACACTTAATTCTTACATTGTCCTCAATGTAAGTCTATTAACCCAAATGAAAGAATCATGTGTAAGAGAAAATAACTAATAACATAAGAATAGGAATAAGTAGACTCAAAACAAAACAAAACAAACTCATGCAACCTAAATAATCCTAAAATACTAAACAAAAATTAACAAGTAAACATAAAAAGATTAAAATCGAACTGACAAGGTATGTCTCAAGTCTCCCTTACTCAGACCTTGTTCAGAATGAATACTTCTAAATTGCTTAAAACACAACAAACTCTTTTTTTTTTTTTTTTTTTTTTTGAAAAGAAGAAATCAAACTGACAAGGTATGTCTCAAGTCTCCCTTACTCAGACCTTGTTCAGAATGAATACTTCTAAATTGCTTAAAACACAACAAACTTTTTTTTTTTAAATTAGCAAAATATGTCCCTTACCCCCTACTAAAATATGACATTGTCCCCAATGTCAAATTTTAAAGGTAGAATTTAGGAGATATTACCTGCAGAGGTTGCTAACCACTTATTATAACTGAGACACAACAAACAAAATGTTAGATAATGTCACAAAGACAAAGTGCAATCCACTCCTTGCTCGTCCATATCTTTTTTCTTTTTCCGAGCGTTTGCGAAACAACCGTAGCAGATAACTACTCATAAGCTTGGAGCTTTTTGAGTAAATCTTCAATGGTTGAAGCAGAAATTATGGTTCTCCTTGCCTCTGAAAACATGAATCCATTATCCACAGCATTATCTAAATATGAAAGCAAATTACTAAAATAACCATTAATATTAAGCAAACCAATGGGTTTTTTTTTTGTGACCAAAGATGACCAAGAAGCCACGCAAGCTATTTCTTCCAATGTACCCAGACCTCCTGGTAAAGCAATGAATGCATCGGTAGAATGGTACATGATTGTCATCCGTTCAGGGATACTCCAGACTTGTATTTCCTTACCCAAGGTAGGTCCACAAAAATCTGTGAATAGTTTTGGCACGATTCCTAGAACTGGACTTCCTCCGGCGTGTGCTGCTGTAGCGACTGCTCCCATTAAACCCGTACTTCCGCCTCCATAAATCAATGATGCACCCAAAAGGGTGTATCTTATTTAACCTTGCACTAAAAGGATAAATTGTAAGTATAGTAGTTAGCAAGGGTCGAGTCCTCAGGGATTGGGTTTTAGTTTATAAGTTAATAGTTTAAAACTTAAATTCAAGAACAATAAAAGAAAAGGGGTTTTTGAAGCCAGATTTAAACTAAAGTAAATAATAAGAAGAAGATGCAAGGCGGTATAACCAGCCAATAAAAATATATATACTAAATTAGGCGGTATAACCAGCCAATAAAAATATATATACTAAATTAGGCGGTATAACCAGCCAATAAAAATATATATACTAAATTAGGCGGTATAACCAGCCAATAAAAGTAAAACAAAGTTAATATACAAATTAGGCGGTATAACCAGCCAATAAAAATAAATATACTTTTAAAAATAAGCAAACTAGAAAAGTAAGAAAACAAGTAAGAAGAATCAAATATGAAAAATATGGTTAAGGTTTCATTCTCCACCACTAGACATCATTAAGAATCAATTTCAGATCTATCAATATCGACCAACTATCAAAGTTAACAACCGTAGATAACAACAAGCTCTGTTATCCCAATCTTTCCTTAGTTTGTCGTTAAATAGAACAAGCTCTCTATTTAATCTCTAACCATTAAACAACCTAGAATAAGCTCTCTAAATTCAATTTAATGGCAGCTTTATGATGAGAAAGATAGGTTGATCTAAGCAACAAACACATAAGCTCGGATTGTTCAACTTAGGTTATGTTCCACTTTGCAATTATTGAAAACTTGACCATAATCATTAATCACAAATTGCCACTTATGAATAGGAAATCAAGACAATTACACGGATCAAGACTCCTAAACTAGCAATAGATAATTATCAAGATCTATCTAGTTGTACACCTAAACAAATCAAGACAACATCATGAACAATTCTTGTAGAATAACATAAGCAACTTTGATAGAAAATTAATGATAGATAGAATCTGAAAATCAATCACAAAACATGTCTAGGGCTTTGAAATCACCCTTAACCAAATAGAAGTTTAGCCTAGCATAGGTATTGTAAACATAAACATAAAATTAAAGAAAATCTAAGAAGAAAATAAAAGAAAGAAAGAAGAAGAGGAAGAATATTAATTATCCAACCTCTTGCTCTCTCTAAAGAAAAAGAAAACTAGAGAAAAGAAAGAAAACTAGAGAAAAGAAAGAAGAAGAAAACTTAGAGAATTTTATTAAAATGGCTAATATCCTACCTATGTACAATATGATCCCTTACAATCATCCAAGGCCCTCTATTTATACACATTTTGGAGGGCTAAATGACAAGAGACAAGCTTTACAAATTTCAAAGGTAGGTATAATAGGTGGGTGCATTTTCTAACAATTTTCGTCATACATGACGATTTTGATCAGCCAATTTGATGGTCGATTTTGTCAATTTTTCAGGCCTTATCTGATCACATGGTCTTCTAGAAAAATGTTACCCTATCAGTTACTGATCTATAGCCGTTGGAATCAGATCATTTGCTGATGTGGATAAGTAGATATGGGCAAAATACGAAAACAGGTCAGCACAGACGTCATTGCACATCAGCCAACTTGATGGTCGATTTCGCTAGGGAAAACGACTCCGTTTCAAGAAGTGTAAAACATGAAAAAGATAGATATGCCTCTTAGCTTTGCACGGCTACAAATTTCAGCCTTATTGTTTCAGTGAAACTCGAGATATAGCTGATATGGCAAAAGGTGTCGGAACTAGAACTGAACTGGATTTGCCCTTAATTCTAGTAATCTGAAATCACTCAAAGAAACTTGTGAAAAACACCAAAATACATAAAAATATAAAAGATCATAAACACAATTAGACTAAACAATAATAACTCGTATTTGACACAAAGCAATAATAAAACATAACTAAAAACTATATAATTATACGAGTTATCACACCCCCACACTTAGATTGTTGCTAGTCCCTAGCAACGACTCAATAAAAATAAAATAAGAAAATCTAATTTAAACCATTTTCGTAGGAAATCACGGTGGCACTTAGCATGTGACACAAGCCTTTAAACCCCTAGGTGTCCCTAGTGGACGAGTTTAGTCTCGTGAGGGTTTACTAGAACGATACCCACAAACATTGAAAAACTAAATTATAAATAAACTACATATACTAAAAATATTTGCTCCTAATCCTTTCAATACAAATTAGAGACAATCTTTGAACAAGTCTTATAAACTAATCAATAGCTTAAAGAATTTCACAAAAAATCAAGCTTGAATGTAAATTGTTTGAGTTAAGCCAATATTAACATAACATATCTCAATCAAAATAGTGCATGTTCAAATTTAATCTCAACTTCTCACATGGGATACCCTCATGATTTTCACTCTTTAAAGTAATGGTGAAGTGTTTACACTCAATCAATCTCATGAAAACAGTTCTACCATATTCTTGCTTGTCCACCTATTCTCCACTATTTAGATCATACAACTTCATGAATCAAGAGGTCTTTAATCGAGGTTGTAATGGGGCCAAGGGGTTTGTAATGTGGTTGAAGAACAAAAGGATAAAGATATCACAAAGGTTCCAAAGAGTTCATAAAGTTTAGAGACATAAAAAGATCATACAAAGAAACTTCTCAAAACTCTTTACAAGTACATAGTCATCTAGGCCGGATATTCATGTTGGGCCTTTTCTTCATTCTGAACAACTTTGTAACATCTTTTTCTTTTTCCCAAAATTCAAGAGATGATTCATATTTTTTTTTTGAATGTATTTGCCAGTATTCCATTTCTTTTTTTTTTTGACTTTTCTTTTCTTTCCCCCCCACACTTATTTCTTGTTTCTAACCCAAATTTTCAATAGATCTTCCTTGTCTTTGCAACTTGTCTCAAAACATGCTAATTCATCTTTGGAACAAAGGTAAAGATATAAGTATATTTAGGTTAAGGACAAGTTATGGTTACCAAAGAGATAGCTTATTCAATGTAGGCTCAAATTGGTTCACTAAGGGTGTGTTCTCTTGGAACATCAATAAGGGATGGCTGTTTGGCCCTGGCTAAAAATCCTAATGCCTCTATCATATTCATGTTGTCACATGCATCAATATAGTCTCAACAAGGTCTAAAGCAAGTTCTAGAGAATCATGTAATCATAAGAGCACTCAAGAAAGAAATTAGATTGATTTATATAATGCATCAATCATTATAGGCTCAAAAACTCACAAGGATGATTATACAAGTCAGATTAAGTCTAAACATGCTTCTTTCTCAATCAACATATCATATTAACAGTGGCTCATAAAACGATTGATATCAAGTTCAATTCTCATGAAAATCTTCTCACTAATAAATCTGTTTTAGACTTATGCAATTCATATCTCATCATAATATTGAAAAGGAACTAAAACACACTAAAAATAATAATAAAGACTCATAAAAAAAATAGTAGACAAAAATAAAAGAAATCCTAAATCATTCCCCCCACACTTAATTCTTACATTGTCCTCAATGTAAGTCTATTAACCCAAAAGAAAGAATCATGTGTAAGAGAAAAGAACTAATAACATAAGAATAGGAACAGCTAAGACTCAAAACAAAACAAACTCATGCAACCTAAATAATCCTAAAATACTAAACAAAAATTAATAAGTAAACATAAAAAGATTAAAATCAAACTGACAAGGTATGTCTCAAGTCTCCCTTACTCAGACCTTGTTCAGAATGAATACTTCTAAATTGCTTAAAACACTACAAACTTTTTTTTTTTTTTGAAAAGAAGAAATCAAACTGACAAGGTATGTCTCAAGTCTCCCTTACTCAGAACTTGTTCAGAATGAATACTTCTAAATGGCTTAAAACACAACAAATTTTTTTTTCTTTTTTTTTTATTAGCAAAATATGTCCCTTACCCCCTACTAAAATATGACATTGTCCCCAATGTCAAATTTTAAAGGTAGAATTTAGGAGATATTACCTGCAGAGGTTGCTAACCACTTATTATAACTGAGACACAACAAGAAAAATGTTAGATAATGTCACAAAGACAAAGTGCAATCCACTCCTTGCTCATCCATATCTCTTTTTCTTTTTCCGAGCGTTTGCGAAACAACCGTAGCAGATAAACACTCATAAGCTTGGAGCTTTTTGAGTAAATCTTCAATGGTTGTAGCAGAAATTATGGTTCTCCTTGCCTCTGAAAACATGAATCCATTATCCACAGCATTATCTAAATATGAAAGCAAATTATTAAAATAACCATTAATATTAAGCAAACCAATGGGTTTCTTATTTGTGACCAAAGATGACCAAGAAGCCACGCAAGCTATTTCTTCCAATGTACCCAGACCTCCTGGTAAAGCAATGAATGCATCGGCAGAATGGTACATGATTGTCATCCGTTCAGGGATACTCCAGACTTGTATTTCCTTACCCATGGTAGGTCCACAAAAACTTGTGAATAGTTTTGGCACGACTCCTAGAACTGGACTTCCTCCGGCGTGTGCTGCTGTAGCGACTGCTCCCATTAAACCCGTACTACCACCTCCATAAATCAACTGGATCTTTTGTTGGGCAAGTATTACTCCAACTCTTATGGCTTCATCAGCGAATATGTTATTTTTCCCTGGATAAGCACCTCCAAAGACACAAATTTTTTTAATGCGTTGGGACGAAGTACTTTCCATTTTTTTTTCTTTTTTTTTTCCGAGTGCCTGAAAGAGAATGAGTACATGGTGTAATATATAGAGGACTGAGTAGTGAATCAGACAAGAGTAATAATGTCGCCGAAAGTGTATTTGACCTGTGAGAAGAAAATGTTAACCTAACAAAAGATTTTTGAGTGATTTCAGGAAGAAAATCAAAAAGAGAAGAAAAATCAACCGTAAAAGTCAAGAGTAATAATGTCGCCGAAAGTGTATTTGACCTGTCAGAAGAAAATGTTAACCTAACAAAAGATTTTTGCGTGATTTCAGGAAGAAAATCAAAAAGAGAAGAAAAATCAACCGTAAAAGACAAATAAAAAAAAAGAGAATAATTACACAAATCGAACAACACGTAAATTAAACCAAAATGAAGTTATTGCAAATCAAACCAAAAGCTGAGAAGTCATTTATTGTAGTTGTGATTGTGGCTCACATCTTCCTCTGGTTTTACGTCTAGAAACGGCTTAAACGCCTTCTATGAGTCGAGGATATGCTTCCCATCCAGTTTTCCTACAAGCTGGCAAACAGGGTCTTTTAACATCAGATTCCCAAGATGTTGCCATTCCCTTTGGAATTGCGGCCATAAATCAAGAATTTCTCTTTGTACGTCTCCACTAGGATGCGTCTCAAGAGAAAGTTGGATATTACCCAAATTCTCCTTACTCAGTCCATCCTTAATGAATTCAATTTTATCATCTCGATTAGAGGACGGAATCCCAATAGAACGACATTTACCATTACACGTCCATCGTGCACATTTGTGGCAATTTGAACTCATGCGCTTTGCTCGTCGCTTCTTTGCAAAAGTGCTTCTACCTGTACCTGGTAAATGCAAAACAGGAAGATATTCGTCTTCACGTACCTTGGCTTCAATTATCCAACGTATGTCGTCAGGAATCCCTTTGTGCATAAGCATTCTTAATCTTTCAAGTCGAACTTGGTAAAGCTTCAGTAAAATATTTCGAGGAAAAGGAGGAAATCGTTTCTGCAATCTTGTGAGAATATCATCCATCCTGAAAAAAATGAAAAAAAAATTGAAAGAGAAATTGGAAGAGAAATTTATATACAATATCAGTTTTGTGGGTAGCTGATGGAACCGATTTAAATAATCACGGAGTACCGTTATCCGCCATTTAACCGGGGTTAAAAAAAAAATTATATTTACATCTAGTTATTTTCAAAACAAGGATCAGAAAGAAAAACAACATAAAAAGACTCAAAAACAAAACACTCTAAATAAAATCCTAAATTCTTCCCCCCACACATAATTCTTACATTGTCATTAATGTAATGCTATTAATCCCAAATGAAAGAATCATGTGTAAGTGAAAAGAACTAATAAACAAAATAAACTTATGCAGCCTAAATGAACTTAGAAACACTAAACACAATTAGCAAAAAAAAACATAAGAAAAAGATAAAGAAAAAGAGAGCAAATCTGAGGATGGCAGTTTGGCAATGCTTTCACTAATTAGGCTGTCTCCCCCAATTAGCACTTGATTTAGTGTTTTGAACCTAACCAACACCCCTTCTTGGCATTTTAGGCTTGTCAGGCTCATACATGAAATTTCCCAAATTTATGCGTTTGAGAGGAAGCTTTCTTTGCACAACAGTGGATGCATTCTCCATTACAAGTATTATTCCATCATCCTTTGTGGTGCATATGTCATCGAGGAATGGAGCATATTTTGATACTTGTTGAATGACCTCCACAAACAAGTTGTTTAAGGTTTTCGGCATGTGTTGTTCATGTTCTTCCTCCTTGAACTTTGCAAATCTACTAGGAAAAGGTGGAGAAGAAACATTAGTAAAAAGTGAAACCTTAAACGTTACCTCAGGTGCCGAAATACTCTTATTTGGATCTTTGGCTTCATTATCCTCAAGAATAGAATCCATCTCTAATTTTGTTTCATCCTCATCTTGTTCCTCATTCTTCAAGGTCACAATAGTAGCATTCTCCTTTGGGTTAACCATCGTTTGGGCTGGGAGTTCTTCAGATCTTTGTGCTACCCATCCCACCATACTACTAGCCAATTGGCTCATTTGCTTTTCCAAACTCTGGATGCTTGCCCTTGTTTCCTGTTGAAATTGCAAAGAATCAGTAACAAGAGAATAGACAAGATCTTCTAAAGAAGTAACTGAGTTTTGAGTCATATGTGGTGGTTGAAAAAGATCTGGTTCTTGAGACCATGATTGATTGAAGCTAGATGGATGAGTGTAATTGGCATAAGGATCTACTTCTTGGTAATTTTTCGAGTAGCCATAATTAGTATGATCCCACCATCCCTCATGGTAAGTGTTTGAGTAATGATCATACTGTTGGTCTTGGAACACTTGATGGCCTTGACATCCTCCCATGGCCAATTGTTGAACTGGGGAGGTGAGATTGGCTTGTTGATTCTCCATGTTCATGTATGCCACCAACTCTTCAAGTGTTAGATTGCTCAATTCCATTGTTTTTTTTTTTTTTTTAAATTTGAAAAGAAAAACTTGTATGTACAAGAAAATAAAACTAATTAGAATTGAAAATAAGAATAAACCAAGTAACAAATAAACTAAAGAAAGCAATCCCCGGCAACGGCGCCAAAAATTTGATGCACCCAAAAGAGTGTATCTTATTTAACCTTGCACTAAAAGGATAAATTGTAAGTATAGTAGTTAGCAAGGGTCGAGTCCTCAGGGATTGGGTTTTAGTTTATAAGTTAATAGTTTAAAACTTAAATTCAAGAACAATAAAAGAAAAGGGGTTTTTGAAGCCAGATTTAAACTAAAGTAAATAATAAGAAGAAGATGCAAGGCGGTATAACCAGCCAATAAAAATATATATACTAAATTAGGCGGTATAACCAGCCAATAAAAATATATATACTAAATTAGGCGGTATAACCAGCCAATAAAAGTAAAACAAAGTTAATATACAAATTAGGCGGTATAACCAGCCAATTAAAATAAATATACTTTTAAAAATAAGCAAACTAGAAAAGTAAGAAAACAAGTAAGAAGAATCAAATATGAAAAATATGGTTAAGGTTTCGTTCTCCACCACTAGACATCATTAAGAATCAATTTCAGATCTATCAATATCGACCAACTATCAAAGTTAACAACCGTAGATAACAACAAGCTCTGTTATCCCAATCTTTCCTTGGTTTGTCGTTAAATAGAACAAGCTCTCTATTTAATCTCTAACCATTAAACAACCTAGAATAAGCTCTCTAAATTCAATTTAATGGCAGCTTTATGATGAGAAAGATAGGTTGATCTAAGCAACAAACACATAAGCTCGGATTGTTCAACTTAGGTTATGTTCCACTTTGCAATTATTGAAAACTTGACCATAATCATTAATCACAAATTGCCACTTATGAATAGGAAATCAAGACAATTACACGGATCAAGACTCCTAAACTAGCAATAGATAATTGATAACTCGTATAATTATATAGTTTTTAGTTATGTTTTATTATTGTTTTGTGTCAAATACGAGTTATTATTGTTTAGTCTAATTGTGTTTATGATCTTTTATATTTTTATGTAATTTGGTGTTTTTCACAAGTTTCTTTGAGTGATTTCAGATTACTAGAATTAAGGGCAAATCCAGTTCAGTTCCAGTTCCGACACATTTTGCCATATCAGCTATATCTGGAGTTTCACTGAAGCAATAAGGCTGAAAATTGTAGCCGTGCAAAGCTAAGAGGCATATCTATCTTTTTCATGTTTTATACTTCTCGAAACGGAGTCGTTTTCCCTATCGAAATCGACCATCAAGTTGGCTGATGTGCAATGACGTCTGTGCTGACCTGTTTTCGTATTTTGCCTATATCTGCTTATCCACATCAGCAAATGAGCTGATTCCAATGGCTATGGATCCGTAACTGATACGGGAACCTTTGTCTAGAAGACCATATGATCAGATCAGGCCTCTAATATTGACGAAATCGACCATCAAGTTGGCTGATGTGCAATGACGTCTGTGCTGACATGTTTTCGTATTTTTCCCATATCTGCTTATCCACATCAGCAAATGAGCTGATTCCAACGGCTATGGATCCGTAACTGATAGGGGAACCTTTTTCTAGAAGACCATGTGATCAGATCAGGCCTCCAACATTCACGAAATCGACCATCAAGTTGGCTGATCAAAATTGTCATACAATATGACGAAAATTGTTAGAAAAATTCACCCACCTATTATACCTACCTTTGAAATTTGTAAAGCTTGTCTCTTGTCATTTAGCCTTCCAAAATGTGTATAAATAGATGGCCTTGGATGATTGTAGAGGATCATATTGTACATAGGTAGGATATTAGCCATTTTAAAAAAATTCTCTAAGTTTTCTTCTTCTTTCTTTTCTCTAGTTTTCTTTCTTTTCTCTAGTTTTCTTTTTCTTTAGAGAGAGCAAGAGGTTGGATAATTAATATTCTTCCTCTTCTTCTTTCTTTCTTTTATTTTCTTCTTAGATTTTCTTTAATTTTATGTTTATGTTTACAATGCCTATGCTAGGCTAAACTTCTATTTGGTTAAGGGTGATTTCAAAGCCCTAGACATGTTTTGTGATTGATTTTCAGATTCTATCTATCATTAATTTTCTATCAAAGTTGCTTATGTTCTTCTACAAGAATTGTTCATGATGTTGTCTTGATTTATTTAGGTGTACAACTAGATAGATCTTGATAATTATCTATTGCTAGTTTAGGAGTCTTGATCCGTGTAATTGTCTTGATTTCCTATTCATAAGTGGCAATTTGTGATTAATGATTATGGTCAAGTTTTCAATAATTGCAAAGTGGAACATAACCTAAGTTGAACAATCCGAGCTTATGTGTTTGTTGCTTAGATCAACCTATCTTTCTCATCATAAAGCTGCCATTAAATTGAATTTAGAGAGCTTATTCTAGGTTGTTTAATGGTTAGAGATTAAATAGAGAGCTTGTTCTATTTAACGACAAACTAAGGAAAGATTGGGGTAACAGAGCTTGTTGTTATCTACGGTTGTTAACTTTGATAGTTGGTTGATATTGATAGATCTGAAATTGATTCTTAATGATGTCTAGTGGTGGAGAATGAAACCTTAACCATATTTTTCATATTTGATTCTTCTTACTTATTTGTTTTCTTACTTTTAGTTTGCTTATTTTTAATATTTATTTTTATTGGCTGGTTATACCGCCTAATTTGTATATTAACTTTGTTTTATTTTTATTGGCTGGTTATACCGCCTAATTTAGTATATATATTTTTATTGGCTGGTTATACCGCCTAATTTAGTATATATATTTTTATTGGCTGGTAATACCGCCTTGCATCTTATTCTTATTATTTACTTTAGTTTAAATCTGGCTTCAAAAACCCCTTTGCTTTTATTGTTTTCTTTGAATGTAAGTTATAAACTAATAACTCATAAATTAAAACCCAATCCCTGAGGACTCGACCCTTGCTAACTACTATACTTACAATTGATCTTTTTAGTGCAAGGTTAAATAAGATACACTCTTTTGGGTGCATCAAATTTTTGGCGCCGTTGCCGGGGATTGTTTTCTTTAGTTTATTTGTTACTTTGTTTATTCTTATTTTCAGTTCTAATTAGTTTTATTTTCTTGTACATACAAGTTTTTCTTTTCAAATTTAAAAAAAAAAAAAAAAACAATGGAATTGAGCAATCTAACACTTGAAGAGTTGGTGGCATACATGAACATGGAGAATCAACAAGCCAATCTCACCTCCCCAGTTCAACAATTGGCCATGGGAGGATGTCAAGGCCATCAAGTGTTCCAAGACCAACAGTATGATCATTACTCAAACACTTACCATGAGGGATGGTGGGATCATACTAATTATGGCTACTCGAAAAATTACCAAGAAGTAGATCCTTATGCCAATTACACTCATCCATCTAGCTTCAATCAATCATGGTCTCAAGAACCAGATCTTCTTCAACCACCACATATGACTCAAAACTCAGGTACTTCTTTAGAAGATCTTGTCGATTCTCTTGTTACTAATACTTTGCAATTTCAACAGGAAACAAGGGCAAGTATCCAGAGTTTGGAAAGGCAAATGAGCCTATTGGCTAGTAGTATGGTGGTATGGGTAGCACAAAGATCTGAAGAACTCCCAGCCCAAACGATGGTTAACCCAAAGGAGAATGCTACTCTTGTGACCTTGAAGAATGAGGAACAAGATGAGGATGAAACAAAATTAGAGATGGATTCTATTCTTGATGATAATGAAGCCAAAGATCCAAATAAGAGTATTTCGGCACCTGAGGTAACGTTTAAGGTTTCACTTTTTACTAATGTTCCTTCTCCACCTTTTCCTAGTAGATTTGCAAAGTTCAAGGAGGAAGAACATGAACAACACATGCCGGAAACCTTAAACAACTTGTTTGTGGAGGTCATTCAACAAGTATCAAAATATGCTCCATTCCTCGATGACATATGCACCACAAAGGATGATGGAATAATACTTGTAATGGAGAATGCATCCACTGTTGTGCAAAGAAAGCTTCCTCTCAAACGCATAAATTTGGAAAATTTCATGTATGAGCCTGACAAGCCTAAAAAGCCAAGAAGGGGTGTTGGTTAGGTTCAAAACACTAACTCAAGTGTTAATTGGGAAGGCAACCCAATTAAAGAAGAAATTGCCAACCTTCCATATTCAGATTTGCTTTCTCTTTCTCTTTCTTTTCCTTTTTCTTTTATTATTTTTATTTTTATTTTTATTGTTTTTATTTTTATTTTTTATGTTTACTTGTTAATTTTTGTTTAGTATTTTAGAATTATTTAGGTTGCATGAGTTTGTTTTGTTTTGTTTTGAGTCTTGTTATTCCTATTCTTATGTTATTAGTTCTTTTCTCTTACACATGATTCTTTCATTTGGGTTAATAGACTTACATTGAGGACAATGTAAGAATTAAGTGTGGGGGGAATGATTTAGGATTTCTTTTATTTTTGTCTACTATTTTTTTTATATGAGTCTTTATTATTATTATTATTATTTTTTTTAGTGTGTTTTAGTTCCTTTTTAATACAATGATGAGATATGAATTGCATAAGTCTAAAACAGATTTATTAGTGAGAAGATTTTCATGAGAATTGAGCTTGATGTCAACCTTTTTATGAGCCAATGTTAATATGATATGTTGATTGAGAAAGAAGCATGTTTAGACTTAATCTGACTTGTATAATCATCCTTGTGAGTTTTTGAGCCTATAATGATTGATGCATTATACAAATCAATCTAATTTCTTTCTTGAGTGCTCTTATGATTACATGATTCTCTAGAACTTGCTTTAAACCGTTTGAGACTATATTGATACATGTGACAACATGAATATGATAGAGGCATTAGGATTATAACCAGAGCCAAACAGCAATCCATTATTAATGTTCTAAGAGAACATCCCCACTAGTGAGCCAATTTGAGCCTACATTAAATATGCTGTTTTATTGGTAACCACAACTTACACCTAGCCTAAATATACTTATATCCTTACCCTTGTTCTAAAGATGGATTATATATTTTGAGACATATTGCAAAAAACAAGGGATATTTTTAGTTGAAAATTTGGGTTAGAAACAAGAAATAAGTGTGGGGGGGAAAAGAAAAGAAAAGTCAAGAGAAAAAGAAATGGAATACTGGCAAATACATTCCTATGTAAAAAAATATGAATCATCTCTTGAATTTGTGGAAAAAGGAAAAGATGTTACAAAGTTGTTTAGAATGAAGAAAAGGCCCAACATGAATATTCGGCCTAGGTGACTATGTACTTGTAAAGAGTTTTGAGAAGTTTCTTTATATAATTTTTTTATGTCTCTAAACTTTATGAACTCTTTGGAACCTTTGTGATATCTTTATCCTTTTGTTCTTCAACCACATTACAAACCCCTTGGCCCCATTACAACCTTGATTAAAGACCTCTTGATTTATGAAGTTGCATGATCTTTTAATGGAGAATAGGTGGACAAGCAAGCATATGGTAGAAGTGTTTTCATGAGATTGATTGAGTGTAAACACTTTACCACTACTTTAAAGAGTGAAAATCAAGAGAGTATCCCATGTGAGAAGTTGAGATTAAGTTTGAATGTGCACTATTTTGATTGAAATATGTTATGTTAATATTGGCTTAACTCAAACAATTTACATTCAAGCATGATTTTTTATGAAATTCTTTAAGCTATTGATTAATTTATAAGACTTGTTCAAAGATTGTCTCTAATTTATATTGAAAGGAAGAGGAGTAAATATTTTTAGTATATGTAGTTTATTTATATTTTAGTTTTTCAATGTTTGTGGGTATCGTTCTAGTAAACCCTCACGAGACTAAACTCGTCCACTAGGGACACCTAGGGGTTTAAAGGCTTGTGTCACATGCTAAGTGCCACCGTGATTTCCTACGAAAGTGGATTAGATTAGATTTTCTTATTTTATTTTTATTGAGTCGTTGCTAGGGACTAGCAACAATCTAAGTGTGTGGGTGTGATAACTCGTATAATTATATAGTTTTTAGTTATGTTTTATTATTGTTTTGTGTCAAATACGAGTTATTATTGTTTAGTCTAATTGTGTTTATGATCTTTTATATTTTTATGTAATTTGGTGTTTTTCACAAGTTTCTTTGAGTGATTTCAGATTACTAGAATTAAGGGCAAATCCAGTTCAGTTCCAGTTCCGACACATTTTGCCATATCAGCTATATCTGGAGTTTCACTGAAGCAATAAGGCTGCAAATTGTAGCCGTGCAAAGCTAAGAGGCATATCTATCTTTTTCATGTTTTATACTTCTCGAAACGGAGTCGTTTTCCCTATCGAAATCGACCATCAAGTTGGCTGATGTGCAATGACGTCTGTGCTGACCTGTTTTCGTATTTTGCCCATATCTGCTTATCCACATCAGCAAATGAGCTGATTCCAATGGCTATGGATCCGTAACTGATACGGGAACCTTTGTCTAGAAGACCATATGATCAGATCAGGCCTCTAATATTGACGAAATCGACCATCAAGTTGGCTGATGTGCAATGACGTCTGTGCTGACATGTTTTCGTATTTTGCCCATATCTGCTTATCCACATCAGCAAATGAGCTGATTCCAACGGCTATGGATCCGTAACTGATAGGGGAACCTTTTTCTAGAAGACCATGTGATCAGATCAGGCCTCCAACATTGACGCAATCGACCATCAAGTTGGCTGATCAAAATTGTCATACAATATGACGAAAATTGTTAGAAAAATTCACCCACCTATTATACCTACCTTTGAAATTTGTAAAGCTTGTCTCTTGTCATTTAGCCTTCCAAAATGTGTATAAATAGAGGGCCTTGGATGATTGTAGAGGATCATATTGTACATAGGTAGGATATTAGCCATTTTAATAAAATTCTCTAAGTTTTCTTCTTCTTTCTTTTCTCTAGTTTTCTTTCTTTTCTCTAGTTTTCTTTTTCTTTAGAGAGAGCAAGAGGTTGGATAATTAATATTCTTCCTCTTCTTCTTTCTTTCTTTTATTTTCTTCTTAGATTTTCTTTAATTTTATGTTTATGTTTACAATGCCTATGCTAGGCTAAACTTCTATTTGGTTAAGGGTGATTTCAAAGCCCTAGACATGTTTTGTGATTGATTTTCAGATTCTATCTATCATTAATTTTCTATCAAAGTTGCTTATGTTCTTCTACAAGAATTGTTCATGATGTTGTCTTGATTTATTTAGGTGTACAACTAGATAGATCTTGATAATTATCTATTGCTAGTTTAGGAGTCTTGATCCGTGTAATTGTCTTGATTTCCTATTCATAAGTGGCAATTTGTGATTAATGATTATGGTCAAGTTTTCAATAATTGCAAAGTGGAACATAACCTAAGTTGAACAATCCGAGCTTATGTGTTTGTTGCTTAGATCAACCTATCTTTCTCATCATAAAGCTGCCATTAAATTGAATTTAGAGAGCTTATTCTAGGTTGTTTAATGGTTAGAGATTAAATAGAGAGCTTGTTCTATTTAACGACAAACTAAGGAAAGATTGGGGTAACAGAGCTTGTTGTTATCTACGGTTGTTAACTTTGATAGTTGGTTGATATTGATAGATCTGAAATTGATTCTTAATGATGTCTAGTGGTGGAGAATGAAACCTTAACCATATTTTTCATATTTGATTCTTCTTACTTATTTGTTTTCTTACTTTTAGTTTGCTTATTTTTAATATTTATTTTTATTGGCTGGTTATACCGCCTAATTTGTATATTAACTTTGTTTTATTTTTATTGGCTGGTTATACCGCCTAATTTAGTATATATATTTTTATTGGCTGGTTATACCGCCTAATTTAGTATATATATTTTTATTGGCTGGTAATACCGCCTTGCATCTTATTCTTATTATTTACTTTAGTTTAAATCTGGCTTCAAAAACCCCTTTGCTTTTATTGTTTTCTTTGAATGTAAGTTATAAACTAATAACTCATAAATTAAAACCCAATCCCTGAGGACTCGACCCTTGCTAACTACTATACTTACAATTGATCTTTTTAGTGCAAGGTTAAATAAGATACACTCTTTTGGGTGCATCAATAATTATCAAGATCTATCTAGTTGTACACCTAAACAAATCAAGACAACATCATGAACAATTCTTGTAGAAGAACATAAGCAACTTTGATAGAAAATTAATGATAGATAGAATCTGAAAATCAATCACAAAACATGTCTAGGGCTTTGAAATCACCCTTAACCAAATAGAAGTTTAGCCTAGCATAGGTATTGTAAACATAAACATAAAATTAAAGAAAATCTAAGAAGAAAATAAAAGAAAGAAAGAAGAAGAGGAAGAATATTAATTATCCAACCTCTTGCTCTCTCTAAAGAAAAAGAAAACTAGAGAAAAGAAAGAAAACTAGAGAAAAGAAAGAAGAAGAAAACTTAGAGAATTTTATTAAAATGGCTAATATCCTACCTATGTACAATATGATCCCTTACAATCATCCAAGGCCCTCTATTTATACACATTTTGGAGGGCTAAATGACAAGAGACAAGCTTTACAAATTTCAAAGGTAGGTATAATAGGTGGGTGCATTTTCTAACAATTTTCGTCATACATGACGATTTTGATCAGCCAACTTGATGGTCGATTTTGTCAATTTTGCAGGCCTTATCTGATCACATGGTCTTCTAGAAAAATGTTACCCTATCAGTTACTGATCTATAGCCGTTGGAATCAGATCATTTGCTGATGTGGATAAGTAGATATGGGCAAAATACGAAAACAGGTCAGCACAGACGTCATTGCACATCAGCCAACTTGATGGTCGATTTCGCTAGGGAAAACGACTCCGTTTCAAGAAGTGTAAAACATGAAAAAGATAGATATGCCTCTTAGCTTTGCACGGCTACAAATTTCAGCCTTATTGCTTCAGTGAAACTCGAGATATAGCTGATATGGCAAAAGGTGTCGGAACTGGAACTGAACTGGATTTGCCCTTAATTCTAGTAATCTGAAATCACTCAAAGAAACTTGTGAAAAACACCAAAATACATAAAAATATAAAAGATCATAAACACAATTAGACTAAACAATAATAACTCGTATTTGACACAAAGCAATAATAAAACATAACTAAAAACTATATAATTATACGAGTTATCAATCAACTGGATCTTTTGTTGGGCAAGTATTACTCCAACTCTTATGGCTTCATCAGCGAATATGTTATTTTTCCCTGGATAAGCACCTCCAAAGACACAAATTTTTTTAATGCGTTGGGACGAAGTACTTTCCATTTTTTTTTCTTTTTCGAGTGCCTGAAAGAGAATGAGTACATGGTGTAATATATAGAGGACTGAGTAGTGAATCAGACAAGAGTAATAATGTCGCCGAAAGTGTATCTGACCTGTCAGAAGAAAATGTTAACCTAACAAAAGATTTTTGCGTGATTTCAGGAAGAAAATCAAAAAGAGAAGAAAAAATCAATAGTAAAAGACAAAAAAAAAAAAACGAGAATAATTACACAAATCGAACAACACGTAAATTAAACCAAAATAAAGTTATTGCAAATCAAACCAAAAGCTGAGAAGTCATTTATTGTAGTTGTGATTGTGGCTCACATCTTCCTCTGGTTTTACGTCCAGAAACGGCTTAAACGCCTTCTATGAGTCGAGGATATGCTTCCCATCCAGTTTTCTTACAAGCTGGCAAACAGGGTCTTTTAACATCAGATTCCCAAGATGTTGCCATTCTCTTTGGAATTGCGGCCATAAATCAAGAATTTCTCTTTGTACGTCTCCACTAGGATGCGTCTCAAGAGAAAGTTGGATATTACCCAAATTCTCCTTACTCAGTCCATCCTTAATGAATTCAATTTTATCATCTCGATTAGAGGACGGAATCCCAATAGAACGACAATTACCGTTACACGTCCATCGTGCACATTTGTGGCAATTTGAACTCATGCGCTTTGCTCGTCGCTTCTTTGCATAAGTGCTTCTACCTATACCTGGTAAATGTAAAACAGGAAGATATTCATCTTCACGTACCTTGGCTTCAATTATCCAACGTATGTCTCCAGGAATCCCTTTGTGCATAAGCATTCTTAATCTTTCAAATCGAACTTGGTAAAGCTTCAGTAAAATATTTCGAGGAAAAGGAGGAAATCGTTTCTGCAATCTTGTGAGAATATCATCCATCTTGAAAAAAAAATGAAAAAAATTGAAAGAGAAATTTATATACAATATTAGTTTTGTGGGTAGCTGATGGAACCGATTTAAATAATCACGGAGTACCGTTATCCGCCATTTAACCGGGGTTAAAAAAAATAAAAATTATATTTACATCTAGTTATTTTCAAAACAAGGATCAGAAAGAAAAACAACATAAAAAGTCTCAAAAACAAAACACTCTAAATAAAATACTAAATTCTTCCCTCTACACATAATTTTTACATTGTCCTTAATGTAATGCTATTATCCCCCAATGCAAGAATTATATGTAAGAGAAAAGAATTATTAAACAAAAGAAAAGAAAAACAATAAAAGATAGATTGATGGAGAGTAAGGAATATGCAAATCTGATATAATAGATGCTCTCCATCCTTTTGGGTTGCCTCCCAAGAAGCGCTTGAGTTAGTGTTTTGAATCTAACCAACACCCCTTCTTGGCATTTTAGGCTTGTCAGGCTCATACATGAAATTTCCCAAATTTATGCGTTTGAGAGGAAGCTTTCTTTGCACAACAGTGGATGCATTCTCCATTACAAGTACTATTCCATCATCCTTGGTGGTGCATTGCTCATCGAGGAATGGTGCATCTTTTGGTACTTGTTGAATGGCATCCACAAATAAACTGTTTAAGGTTTCCAGGATGTCTTGTTCATGTTCCTCCTCCTTGAACTTTGCGAATCTACTAGGAAAAGGTGGAGAAGAAACATTAGCAAAAATTGGAATCTTAAACGTTACCTCAGGTGTCGAAATACTCTTATTTGGATCTGTGGCTTTATTATCCTCAAGAATAGAATCCATCTCTAATTTTGTCTCATCCTCATCTTGTTCCTCATTCCTGAAGGTCACAATAGTAGCATTCTCCTTTGGGTTAATCATCGTTTGGGCAGGGAGTTCTTCAGATCTTTGTGCTACCCATCCCACCATACTACTAGCCAATTGGCTCATTTGCTTTTCCAAACTCTGGATGCTTGCCCTTGTTTCCTGTTGAAATTGCAAAGTATTAGTAACAAGAGAATAGACAAGATCTTTTAAAGAAGTACCTGAGTTTTGAGTCATATGTGGTGGCTGAAAAAAGATCTGGTTCTTGAGACCATGATTGATTAAATCTAGATGGATGAGTGTAATTGGCATAAGGATCTACTTCTTGGTAATTTTTTGAGTAGCCATAATTAGTATGATCCCACCATCCCTCATGGTAAGTGTTTGAGTAATGATCACACTGTTGGTCTTGGAACACTTGATGGCCTTGACATCCTCCAATGGCAAATTGTTGAACTGGGAAGGTGAGATTGGCTTGTTGATTCTCCATGTTCATGTATGCCACCAACTCTTCAAGTGTTAGATTGCTCAATTCCATCGTTTTTTTTTTTTTTTTTTTTTTCAAAATTTGATAAGAAAAACTCGTATGTACAAGAAAATAAAACTCATTAGAACTGAAAATAAGAATAAACCAAGTAACAAATAAACTAAAGAAAACAATCCCCGGCAATGGCGCCAAAAATTTGATGCACCCAAAAGAGTGTATCTTATTTAACCTTGCACTAAAAAGATAAATTGTAAGTATAGTAGTTAGCAAGGGTCGAGTCCTCAGGGATTGGGTTTTAGTTTATAAGTTAATAGTTTAAAACTTAAATTCAAGAACAATAAAAGAAAAGGGGTTTTTGAAGCCAGATTTAAACTAAAGTAAATAATAAGAATAAGATGCAAGGCGGTATAACCAGCCAATAAAAATATATATACTAAATTAGGCGGTATAACCAGCCAATAAAAATATATATACTAAATTAGGCGGTATAACCAGCCAATAAAAATAAAACAAAGTTAATATACAAATTAGGCGGTATAACCAGCCAATAAAAATAAATATACTTTTAAAAATAAGCAAACTAGAAAAGTAAGAAAACAAGTAAGTAAGAAGAATCAAATATGAAAAATATGGTTAAGGTTTCATTCTCCACCACTAGACATCATTAAGAATCAATTTCAGATCTATCAATATCGACCAACTATCAAAGTTAACAACCGTAGATAACAACAAGCTCTGTTATCCCAATCTTTCCTTAGTTTGTCGTTAAATAGAACAAGCTCTCTATTTAATCTCTAACCATTAAACAACCTAGAATAAGCTCTCTAAATTCAATTTAATGGCAGCTTTATGATGAGAAAGATAGGTTGATCTAAGCAACAAACACATAAGCTCGGATTGTTCAACTTAGGTTATGTTCCACTTTGCAATTATTGAAAACATGACCATAATCATTAATCACAAATTGCCACTTATGAATAGGAAATCAAGACAATTACACGGATCAAGACTCCTAAACTAGCAATAGATAATTATCAAGATCTATCTAGTTGTACACCTAAACAAATCAAGACAACATCATGAACAATTCTTGTAGAAGAACATAAGCAACTTTGATAGAAAATTAATGATAGATAGAATCTGAAAATCAATCACAAAACATGTCTAGGGCTTTGAAATCACCCTTAACCAAATAGAAGTTTAGCCTAGCATAGGCATTATAAACATAAAATTAAATAGAATCTAAGAAGAAAATAAAAGAAAGAAAGAAGAAGAAGAAGAATATTAATTATCCAACCTCTTGCTCTTTCTAAAGAAAAAGAAAACTAGAGAAAAGAAAGAAGAAGAAAACTTAGAGAATTTTATTACAATGGCTAATATCCTACCTATCTACAATATGATCTCTTACAATCATCCAAGGCCCTCTATTTATACACATTTTGGAGAGCTAAATGAAAAGAGACAAGCTTTATAAATTTCAAAGGTAGGTATAATAGGTGGGTGCATTTTTCTAACAATTTTCGTCATATTGTATGACAATTCTGATCACCCAGCTTGATGGTCGATTTTGTCAATATTGGAGGCTTGATCTGATCAAATGGTCTTCTAGGAAAATGTTCCCCTATCAGTCGGTGATCCATAGCCGTTAGAATCAGCTCATTTGCTGATGTGGATCAGAAGATATGGTCAAAATACCAAAACTTGTCAGCATAGACGTCATTGCACATCAGCCAACTTGATGGTTGATTTCGCTAGGGAAAACAACTCCGTTTCAAGAAGTGTAAAGCATGAAAAAGATAAATATGCCTCTTAACTTTGTACTTTTAAAATTTCAGCCTTATTGCTTCAGTGAAACTCCAGATATAGCTGATATGGAAAAAGGTGTCGGAACTGGAACTGAACTGGATTTGCCCTTAATTGTTGATTTAACCTAGTAATCTGAAATCACTCAAAGAAACTCGTGAAAAACACCAAATTACATAAAAATATAAAAGATCATAAACAAAATTAGACTAAGCAATAATAACTCGTATTTGACACAAAACAATAATAAAACATAACTAAAAACTATATAATTATACGAGTTATCACCACTGTAAGACCCTCATAAGTACGAGATCAATTCGAGACAATTATAACATGCGGGGCTCGATGTTAAACTTTGAAATGCCTATACAAAGGATGTGCTACCTTGTGGTACACATGTTGTATGATAAATTGTAGAGTTGAGGGTTCAATCGAGTGATTAAGTGATTTAACCCCAAATTGACTAAAAGTTGGGATAGGGGAAAGTCCGTAAAATGTGATAATTTAACTTCACATAGTGTTGATATGTGATATAGCATTATTTGGGAGTGTTAGAACATGAATCGGCAAAAAAAAATCGGTAAAATATGAACAGGGGTATTTTGGTAATTTTACCTAAAATTTTGTTTTTAGCCCGTAAATGGTAGCAATGGACTAAGTGATCATATAGGATCATAATATGATGTTTAGATCAAAATTTGGACATTAAAATCAAATCCGATAGCTAAAATCGTCTAATTCGTCATTTAGTGACGCTGACGTAAATTGTCGTAAAAACATGGTTCGGGATTTTTCGAAATTGATCCGAACACATGGACATATGTTATAGCATATGAGGATAATGAATATGACAAGAAAAATAAAAAACAGAGTTGAAACCGGATACGTCCTTAAGTAACCTAAAGGAATGAAAACCGAAAACTGACCGCGGGAAGGTCCGAAAAAGGTTTTAAATAGATCAATAGATCAATATACACATAAAATGATGTTAGCAAGCTACTGGTGAAATCAGAACAAAAATCGGAGCTAAAACTGAAAAAGTCAAAATGTTGACCCGTTCGTGCTCCGAGGCCCCGGTTTGGGTTTCGGGATATCAAAAAAATTACCCGAACATGTAGATCAGTATATTATCATATTTGGAACATATCCGTGTCAATAAAAGTGAAAAACGGGCTTCCGAACGTTAAAATTTCATGTTGGCTTGCTAAGGTACTAAAAGACAAAACAGGGGCAAAATAGTCATTTGACCATGGTCCACTTATTAAGTCTGAAAATCAGACTTCTTCCTCCCCAATTTCACGTGAGAAATCAGAAAAATGAGAAAGAAAGAGGGGAAGCCATGGAAGCTTGCTTCCAAGCTTTCTCTCTCCTCCGTTTACTAGGCAGATCACCAAAATTTTCAAAGATTTCACAAACCCAAAGGTAACTTCATGTTCTAAGCTTGATTTTGATGTTATATTTTGAAGATTTTGCCTTTAGCTATGAGAAACCATGTGGGCTAAAAAATTGGTGTTGGTGAAACACCATGTTGCCACCATTTTTTTCCGCCACGGGAGGTGTTCTTCCGCCTCCTTAAACCATAAATTAGTATCAGATAGCTTTGAATCAAAAATTTAGAGGCTAAAACGAGTTTAGTCGAAACCCTAGCTTGCCCATGAGGTGGTGCCGCCACCTTCCTTGGTTGTTCGAGGCCACCGTTAGCTTTGCTGTCATCGTGTGAGCAACTTTCTAGTTGATTGTTGCTCCAAATTTTAATCCGAGCTAAGTGTAAAATTTTATTGTAAAAAAATTCTTAAGCTGAAAATTTTTGGATAGCAGCTACCTATTATAAAAAATGGGAATTTGAGTGTCCCGTAGTTGTAAAATATTTACAGAATATCCTGACGATGTCGTAGGTACCCGTATCGTGGAGTTCGCCTGGGATCGCGACAAAGTCATGAAAGTGCCGCTTTAATACTCGAAATAACACTGTGAGTATTTAGGTTAATTTAGGAGGTAGTTGTTGTTTTATATGCATTGTTGATTGATACGGACACTGAAACACGAAAGATTGCTCGGATCACGGAAACGATAAGTTTTAAACCTTACGCGGATTAATGGCGTAAGTGTGGTGTTAATATGGTTACATGAGGTAAGTATTGTAGAGTTGAATGATAATGATTGTGAGCTATTTGAAATGCTCAGATATTCTTAATTAAGATGTTAGACAAGGTAGATTATGGTTGTACTTGTCGGATTAATGAAAAAAATAGTATGAAATTATGTTTGAGACATTATGGTTGCTAATTTGTGAAATTGGTTGATGAATAATAATGTATAGGATGGTTGAGTATTTAAGGATAGGTAGACATTGGAGATTAAATGTTATGCACACAAGTTGTTTGATAAAATGTCAAAGTGAAATTGTAATGCTTGTAAACATAAGTAGAAATATGCTAGTGTAGAAGCTGTTACCTAGCATATTATATAAATCATTTAATAAGATAAACAAATTTAATATATCATGCTATTATTGTACGGACAGGGTAACATCTGGGATTCTATTGTTGTACGGACAGGGTGATGTCCGGGATACTATTTATGTATGGACAGGGTGATGTCCGGTATGCTATTGTTTTACGGACAGGGTGATGTCCGGGATGCTATTGTTTTACGGACAGGGTGATGTCCGGGATGCTATGTTGTACGGACAGGGTGATGTCCGGGATGCTATTGTTTTACGGACAGGATGAGTCCGGGATGGTACAGACAGGATGAGTCCGGGATGATATGGACAGGATAAGTCCGGGATGATATTGACAAGATAGTCCTGAATGACAAATATTACGGACTGGTATAAGTCCAGGATGTTTTGATGTTATAGTCCTAAAAAAATTCCAAATGATAATTATAGAGGTATACACGTAAAATCGATTGTTAAATATTTTTGGCTACCGATTTTGGCTGGCCAATGACCTATTTATATTCAGCACTCAGCATAGAAGATTTTATAAGGGACAAATAATTTTTATAAGTCCCAGAACAATTTTTAAATATTACTTTCGGTTAATTAGTCATACTTGATATGTCATGTTTATGCTTTAATAGTTAAGAAATGTAACACAAAACTTCCAAGTACTCTTCCTAGTAACCTTATGCTCACTGAGTCTTTCGACTCACTCCATTTATTTTCATTCTTTTTCAGATCTTGATAGACCCAGCTTTTCCCAGGGTTCGGATAGCTTGCCGCTTGTATAATTGTGGTAAGCGGATTGACCCAGGACGTGGTAAGCAGTGGCGATGGTGGGATACATTTTGCAGTCACTAGGGTATCATGGGTCCTACTGATAACTCGTATAATTATATAGTTTTTAGTTATGTTTTATTATTGTTTTGTGTCAAATACGAGTTATTATTGTTTAGTCTAATTGTGTTTATGATCTTTTATATTTTTATGTATTTTGGTGTTTTTCACAAGTTTCTTTGAGTGATTTCAGATTACTAGAATTAAGGGCAAATGCAGTTCAGTTTCAGTTCCGACACCTTTTTCCATATCAGCTATATCTCGAGTTTCACTAAAGCAATAAGGCTGAAATTTGTAGCCATGCAAAGCTAAGAGGCATATCTATCTTTTTCATGTTTTACACTTCTTAAAACGGAGTCGTTTTCCCTAGCGAAATCGACCATCAAGTTGGCTGATGTGCAATGACGTCTGTGCTGACATGTTTTCGTATTATGCCCATATCTTCTTATCCACATCAGAAAATGAGCTGATTCCAACGGCTATGGTTCCGTAACTGATAGGGGAACCTTTGTCTAGAAGACCATGTGATCATATCAGGCCTCCAATATTGAAGAAATCGACCATCAAGGTGGCTGATGTGCAATGACGTCTGTGCTGACATGTTTTCGTATTTTGCCCATATCTGCTTAACCACATCAGAAAATGAGCTGATTGCAACGGCTATGGTTCCGTAACTGATAGGGGAACCTTTGTCTAGAAGACCATGTGATCCGATCAGGCCTCCAATATTGACGAAATCGACCATCAAGTTGGCTGATCAAAATCGTCATATACCTACCTTTGAAATTTGTAAAGCTTGTCTCTTGTCATTTAGCCCTCCAAAATGTGTATAAATAGAGGGCCTTGGATGATTGTAAGGGATCATATTGTACATAGGTAGGATATTAGCCATTTTAATAAAATTCTCTAAGTTTTCTTCTTCTTTCTTTTCTCTAGTTTTCTTTTTCTTTAGAGAGAGCAAGAGGTTGGATAATTAATATTCTTCCTCTTCTTCTTTCTTTCTTTTATTTTCTTCTTAGATTTTCTTTAATTTTATGTTTATGTTTACAATGCCTATGCTAGGCTAAACTTCTATTTGGTTAAGGGTGATTTCAAAGCCCTAGACATGTTTTATAATTGATTTTCAGATTCTATCTATCATTAATTTTCTATCAAAGTTGCTTATGTTCTTCTACAAGAATTGTTCATGATGTTGTCTTGATTTGTTTAGGTGTACAACTAGATAGATCTTGATAATTATCTATTACTAGTTTAGGAGTCTTGATCCGTGTAATTGTCTTGATTTCCTATTCATAAGTGGCAATTTGTGATTAATGATTATGGTCAAGTTTTCAATATTTGCAAAGTGGAACATAACCTAAGTTGAACAATCCGAGCTTATGTGTTTGTTGCTTAGATCAACCTATCTTTCTCATCATAAAGCTGCCATTAAATTGAACTTAGAGAGCTTATTCTAGGTTGTTTGATGGTTAGAGATTAAATAGAGAGCTTGTTCTATTTAACAACAAACTAAGGAAAGATTGGGATAACAGAGCTTGTTGTTATCTACGGTTGTTAACTTTGATAGTTGGTTAATGTTGATAGATATGAAATTGATTCTTAATGATGTCTAGTGGTGGAGAATGAAACCTTAACCATATTTTTCATATTTGATTCTTTTTACTTACTTGTTTTCTTACTTTTAGTTTGCTTATTTTTAAAAGTATATTTATTTTTATTGGCTGGTTATACCGCCTAATTTAGTATATATATTTTTATTGGCTGGTTATACCGCCTTGCATCTTATTCTTATTATTTACTTTAGTTTAAATCTGGCTTCAAAAACCCCTTTTCTTTTATTGTTCTTGAATTTAAGTTTTAAACTATTAACTTATAAACTAAAACCCAATCCCTGAGGACTCGACCCTTGCTAACTACTATACTTACAATTTATCTTTTTAGTGCAAGGTTAAATAAGATACACTCTTTTGGGTGCATCAAATTTTTGGCGCCGTTGCCGGGGATTGCTTTCTTTAGTTTATTAGTTCATTGGTTTATTCTTATTTTCAGTTGTAATTAATTTTATTTTTCTTGTACATACAAGTTTTTCTTATCAAATTTTGAAAAAAAAAAAAAAAAAAAAAAAAAAAGAAAAACGATGGAATTGAGCAATCTAACACTTGAAGAGTTGGTGGCATACATGAACATGGAAAATCAACAAGCCAATCTCACCTACCCAGTTCAACAATTGGCCATGGGAGGATGTCAAGGCCATCAAGTGTTCCAAGACCAACTGTATGATCATTACTCAAACACTTACCATGAGGGATGGTGGGATCATACTAATTATGGCTACTCAGAAAATTACCAAGAAGTAGATCCTTATGCCAATTACACTCATCCATCTAGCTTCAATCAATCATGGTCTCAAGAACCAGATCTTCTTCAACCACCACATATGACTCAAAACTCAGGTACTTCTTTAGAAGATCTTGTCTATTCTCTTGTTACTGATTCTTTGCAATTTCAACAGGAAACAAGGGCAAGCATCCAGAATTTGGAAAAGCAAATGAGCCTATTGGCTAGTAGTATGGTGGGATGGGTAGCACAAAGATCTGAAGAACTCTCTGCCCAAACAATGATTAACCCAAAGGAGAATACTACTATTGTGACCATGAGGAATGAGGAACAAGATGAGGATGAGACAGAATTAGAGATGGATTCTATTCTTGAGGATAATGAAGCCACAAATACAGATAAGAGTATTTCGGCACCTGAGGTAACGTTTGAGATTCCAATTTTTACTAATGTTTCTTCTCCACCTTTTCCTAGTAGATTTGCAAAGTTCAAGGAGGATGAACATGAACAAGACACGCTGGAAACCTTAAACAGTTTGTTTGTGGATGTCATTCAACAAGTACCAAAAGATGCACCATTCCTCGATGAGATATGCACCACCAAGGATGATGGAATAATACTTGTAATGGAGAATGCATCCACTGTTGTGCAAAGAAAGCTTCCTCTCAAACGCATAAATTTGGGAAATTTCATGTATGAGCCTGACAAGCCTAAAAAGCCAAGAAGGGGTGTTGGTTAGGTTCAAAACACTAACTCAAGTGTTAATTGGGAAGGCAACCCAATTAAAGAAGAAATTGCCAACCTTCCATATTCAGATTTGCTTTCTCTTTCTCTTTCTCTTTCTTTTCCTTTTCCTTTTTCTTTTATTATTTTTCTTTTTATTGTTTTTATTTTTATTTTTATTTTTTATGTTTACTTGTTAATTTTTGTTTAGTATTTTAGGATTATTTAGGTTGCATGAGTTTGTTTTGTTTTGTTTTGAGTCTAGTTGTTCCTATTCTTATGTTATTAGTTCTTTTCTCTTACACATGATTCTTTCATTTGGGTTAATAGACTTACATTGAGGACAATGTAAGAATTAAGTGTGGGGGGAATGATTTAGGATTTCTTTTATTTTCGTCTACTTTTTTTTTCTTTCTTATTATTATTTTTAGTGTGTTTTAGTTCCTTTTTAATACAATGATGAGATATGAATTGCATAGGTCTAAACTGGTTACTAGTGAGAAGATTTTCATGAGAATTAAGCTTGATACTAATTTTTATGAGCCAATGTTAATATGATATGTTGATTGAGAAAGAAGCATGTTTAGACTTAAAACTGACTTGTATAATCATCATTGTGAGTTTTTGAGCATATAATGATTGACGCATTATACAAATCAATCTAATTTCTTTCTTGAGTGCTCTTATGATTACATGATTCTCTAGAACTTGCTTTAGACCTTGTTGAGACTATATTGATGCATGTGACAACATGAATATGATAGAGGCATTAGGATTTTTAGCCAGGGCCAAACAGCCATCCCTTATTGATGTTCCAAGAGAACACACCCCTAGTGAGCCAATTTGAGCCTACATTGAATAAGCTATTTATTTGGTAACCACAACTTACACCTAGCCTAAATATAACCCTTGTTCTAAAGATGGATTATATATTTTGAGACATATTGCAAAAAAAAAAAAAAAAACAAGGGATACTTTTAGTTAAAAATTTGGGTTGGAAACAAAAGATAAGTGTGGGGGAAGAAAAGAAAAGAAAAAGTCAAGAGAAAAAGAAAGGGATCATTGTCAAATACATTCCCATATAAAAAAAAAAAAAAAAAAAACTTCTCTTGAACTTCTAGTTAAAGTAAAGAAAAAGATGTTACAAAGTTGGTTAGAATGATGCAAAGGCTCAACATGAATATTTAGCCTATGTTATTATGTTCTTGTAAAGAGTTTTGAGAAGTTTCTTTGTATGATCTTTTTATGTCTCTAAACTTTATGAACTCTTTGGAACCTTTGTGATATCTTTATCCTTTTGTTCTTCAACCACATTACAAACCCCTTGGCCCCATTACAACCTTGATTAAAGACCTCTTGATTCATGAAGTTGTATGATCTAAATAGTGGAGAATAGGTGGACAAGCAAGAATATGGTAGAACTGTTTTCATGAGATTGATTGAGTGTAAACACTTCACCACTACTTTAAAGAGTGAAAATCATGAGGGTATCCCATGTGAGAAGTTGAGATTAAATTTGAACATGCAATATTTTGATTGAGATATGTTATGCTAATATTGGCTTAACTCAAACAATTTACATTCAAGCATGATTTTTTGTGAAATTCTTTAAGCTATTGATTAGTTTATAAGACTTGTTCAAATATTGTCTCTAATTTGTATTGAAAGGATTAGGAGTAAATATTTTTAGTATATGCAGTTTACTTATATTTTAGTTTTTCAATGTTTGTGGGTATCGTTCTAGTAAACCCTCACGAGACTAAACTCGTCCACTAGGGACACCTAGGGGTTTAAAGGCTTGTGTCACATGCTAAGTGCCACCGTGATTTCCTACGAAAATGGATTAGATTAGATTTTCTTATTTTATTTTTATTGAGTCGTTGCTAGGGACTAGCAACAATCTAAGTGTGGGGGTGTGATAACTCGTATAATTATATAGTTTTTAGTTATGTTTTATTATTGTTTTGTGTCAAATACGAGTTATTATTGTTTAGTCTAATTGTGTTTATGATCTTTTATATTTTTATGTATTTTGGTGTTTTTCACAAGTTTCTTTGAGTGATTTCAGATTACTAGAATTAAGGGCAAATGCAGTTCAGTTTCAGTTCCGACACCTTTTGCCATATCAGCTATATCTCGAGTTTCACTAAAGAAATAAGGCTGAAATTTGTAACCATGCAAAGCTAAGAGGCATATCTATCTTTTTCATGTTTTACACTTCTTAAAACGGAGTCGTTTTCCCTAGCAAAATCGACCATCAAGTTGGCTGATGTGCAATGACGTCTGTGCTGACATGTTTTCATATTATGCCCATATCTTCTTATCCACATCAGAAAATGAGCTGATTCCAACGGCTATGGTTCCGTAACTGATAGGGGAACCTTTGTCTAGAAGACCATGTGATCATATCAGGCCTCCAATATTGAAGAAATCGACCATCAAGGTGGCTGATGTGCAATGACGTCTGTGCTGACATGTTTTCGTATTTTGCCCATATCTGCTTAACCACATCAGCAAATGAGCTGATTCCAACGGCTATGGTTCCGTAACTGATAGGGGAACCTTTGTCTAGAAGACCATGTGATCCGATCAGGCCTCCAATATTGACGAAATCGACCATCAAGTTGGCTGATCAAAATCGTCATATACCTACCTTTGAAATTTGTAAAGCTTGTCTCTTGTCATTTAGCCCTCCAAAATGTGTATAAATAGAGGGCCTTGGATGATTGTAAGGGATCATATTGTACATAGGTAGGATATTAGCCATTTTAATAAAATTCTCTAAGTTTTCTTCTTCTTTCTTTTCTCTAGTTTTCTTTTTCTTTAGAGAGAGCAAGAGGTTGGATAATTAATATTCTTCCTCTTCTTCTTTCTTTCTTTTATTTTCTTCTTAGATTTTCTTTAATTTTATGTTTATGTTTACAATGCCTATGCTAGGCTAAACTTCTATTTGGTTAAGGGTGATTTCAAAGCCCTAGACATGTTTTATAATTGATTTTCAGATTCTATCTATCATTAATTTTCTATCAAAGTTGCTTATGTTCTTCTACAAGAATTGTTCATGATGTTGTCTTGATTTGTTTAGGTGTACAACTAGATAGATCTTGATAATTATCTATTGCTAGTTTAGGAGTCTTGATCCGTGTAATTGTCTTGATTTCCTATTCATAAGTGGCAATTTGTGATTAATGATTATGGTCAAGTTTTCAATATTTGCAAAGTGGAACATAACCTAAGTTGAACAATCCGAGCTTATGTGTTTGTTGCTTAGATCAACCTATCTTTCTCATCATAAAGCTGCCATTAAATTGAACTTAGAGAGCTTATTCTAGGTTGTTTGATGGTTAGAGATTAAATAGAGAGCTTGTTCTATTTAACAACAAACTAAGGAAAGATTGGGATAACAGAGCTTGTTGTTATCTACGGTTGTTAACTTTGATAGTTGGTTAATGTTGATAGATATGAAATTGATTCTTAATGATGTCTAGTGGTGGAGAATGAAACCTTAACCATATTTTTCATATTTGATTCTTTTTACTTACTTGTTTTCTTACTTTTAGTTTGCTTATTTTTAAAAGTATATTTATTTTTATTGGCTGGTTATACCGCCTAATTTGTATATTAACTTAGTTTTATTTTTATTGGCTGGTTATACCGCCTAATTTAGTATATATATTTTTATTGGCTGGTTATACCGCCTTGCATCTTATTCTTATTATTTACTTTAGTTTAAATCTGGCTTCAAAAACCCCTTTTCTTTTATTGTTCTTGAATTTAAGTTTTAAACTATTAACTTATAAACTAAAACCCAATCCCTGAGGACTCGACCCTTGCTAACTACTATACTTACAATTTATCTTTTTAGTGCAAGGTTAAATAAGATACACTCTTTTGGGTGCATCACCTACGCATTTTGTGTATGATGTATATGTACTTTATATTTTGTAAACTGGTGATGCTTATGCCATTATGATATAATATGACTGAATGTGTGTATATAATATGTTATAAAGGTTTTAGTCTGTTGCGGGGCATCTTGGTTACTCCCTATCGGAGGTGTCCAAACCGAGATGTCATGTGTTGATGATTATTACATTGCAAATGTTGATGACTTAGCGGCAAACCCCCATGTAGGGCGAGAATATGCCGAAATTTTGTTTGATTTGGTTTCGTGGGTATATTCAAGCTTCGGAGGCAGGGGCATACCTTGTCTTTGGCCGGTCACATGCCCTGAATTTGGGGTGTGACACCCACACTCCTCTTCTCAAAAAGGCTCTCCCATTCAGGCTCCAAGGAAGACAAGCATCGAACCAACCTCAAAAGAGATTGGTCTCCGAATGGAGAGTAGAGCCCTCTAGATAAATCCCACCAGAAAGCCAAACATACACTGACACATCAAACGTCGGATAGAGGGGCACATGCCACAATGACAAGAGGAGGGGAAGAAAAGAGAGAAGAAAAAAGAAGAAAAGAGAAAAGAAAAGTAAATAAGAGAAGAGAAAAAAAAAAAGTAAAGAGAAAAAATGAAAAACTTTCTATAAAGCAAAGAATACGAACTTCATTTTACAAAATCTTCAATCATAAAGCATCACTAAGGAAAGGAGTTCGACATACAAAAGAGGACCCTCATTCATAAGTGATGAAAGCAAGATAGCCACATCAAGGCACAAAGCTTGAATGCCTTCAAAAAATAAGTCAAGTGTTTGCTGCGCCAACATCGGACGCGGACGAATAGTTACATCAAGGCACAAGCAACAAGAAACGCTTGAATGCCTTCAAAAAAAATAAGTTAAGTGTTTGTCGCGCCAACATCGGACGCTAACGAATAATTACATCAAGGTGCAAGCAACAACAAAAGCTTGAACACCTTCAAAAAATAGGTCAAGTACTCAAAATACACAAAGCATCAACAAAGGAAGACTACACATCAGCTCCCTCGGCAACATCTCCAGACGGCGCTTCCTCGCCATCCACCTCTCCAACGCCATCTGATAAGCTCATAAAATATACATTTTATGCCTTTCTACCATTAGTTTTTGTTATGTTTTCGATCTTTATCTTGTTTACTTATAATATGTTTTTGAATTTTAGGTACAAGAAGGAGAATGAAGTCAAAAGATGTCAATAATGATGGTAAAGAGCTTACAAAATCATAATCACAAGATTGAAGAAGACTTGGGAGTCAAAAATATCAATTTCTGGTTGAAAAGCAATCAGGCAGATTTGACCTCCGGAGCTTGTTGTAAGGAAAACATGATGTTAGAGTCTTTATTTGAAGAAACATGATGTAAGGGTGATTTAAAAGCCCTAGACATGTTTTGTAATTGATATTTAGATTCTATCTATCATTAATTTTCTATCAAAGTTGCTTATGTTCTTCTACAAGAATTGTTTATGATGTTGTCTTGATTTATTTAGGTGTACAACTAGATAAATCTTGATAATTGTCTAATGCTAGTTTAGGAGTCTTGATCCGTGTAATTGTCTTGATTTCCTATTCATAAGTGGCAATTTGTGATTAATGATTATGGTCAAGTTTTCGATAATTGCAAAGTGCAACATAACCTAAGTTGAACAATCCGAGCTTATGTGTTTGTTGCTTAGATCAACCTATCTTTCTCATCATAAAGCTTCCATTAAATTGAATTTAGAGAGCTTATTCTAGGTTGTTTGATGGTTAGAGATTAAATAGAGAGCTTGTTCTATTTAACGACAAATTAAGGAAAGATTGGGGTAACAGAGACTGTTGTTATCTACGATTGTTAACTTTGATAGTTGGTTGATATTGATAGATTTGAAATTGATTCTTAATGATGTCTAGTGGTGGAGAATGAAACCTTAACCATATTTCTCTCATATTTGATTTCTTATTTCTTACTTGCACCTTACTTTTCTTGTTTGCTTATTTTTAAAACTATTTCAAAACCCCCCTTTTCTTTTGTTTTCCTTGAATTTAAGTTTTAAACTATTAACTTATAAACTAGAACCCAATCCCTGAGGACTCGACCCTGGTTAATCATGATGCACCCAAAAGAGTGTATTTTGTTTAACCTTGCACTTAAAAAAAATCAATTGTAGAGTATAGTGATTTAGCAAGGGTCGAGTCCTCAGGGATTGGGTTTTAATCTATGAGTTATTAGTTTATAACTTAGGTTCAAAGAAAACAAAAGAAAAGAAGGTTTTGAAATAGTTTTCAAAATAAGCAAACAAGAAAAGTAAGATGCAAGTAAGAAATAAGAAATCAAATATGAGAGAAATATGGTTAAGGTTTCATTCTCCACCACTAGACATCATTAAGAATCAATTTCAGATCTATCAATATCAACCAACTATCAAAGTTAACAACCGTAGATAACAACAAGCTCTGTTATCCCAATCTTTCCTTAGTTTGTCGTTAAATAGAACAAGCTCTCTATTTAATCACTAACCATCAAATAACCTAGAATAAGCTCTCTAAATTCAATTTAATGGCAGCTTTATGATGAGAAAGATAGGTTGATCTAAGCAACAAACACATAAGCTCGGATTGTTCAACTTAGGTTATGTTCCACTTTGCAATTATCGAAAACTTGACCATAATCATTAATCACAAATTGCCACTTATGAATAGGAAATCAAGACAATTACACGGATCAAGACTCCTAAACTAGCAATAGATAATTATCAAGATCTATCTAGTTGTACACCTAAATAAATGAAGACAACATCATAAACAATTCTTGTAGAAGAACATAAGCAACTTTGATAGAAAATTAATGATAGATAGATTCTGAAAATCAATTACAAAACATGTCTAGGGCTTTGAAATCACCCTTAACCAAATAGAAGTTTAGCCTAGCATAGGCATAGACAATATATACATAAAACTAAAAAGAAAAATAAAAGAATGGAGAAGAAGAAGAAGAAGAAGAATGATGATCCTTGAGTCTCCTCAAAAGATGTCTAGTTTGTGGCACAAAAGATGGTATTTATAGAGCTTTAAAACCCTGAGAATAAGTCCTTGCCGCACAAGTAAGCCTGGAGGTGCAAAAATCACGTTTTTGCCTTTTTTCAGATTTAAGATTAGGGATTTTCTGGCCGCAGGGTTCTTTAGGGAGATCTTCTAGCGCCATTTTGGATGCCCATTTCTTATCCGATTTGGGCCCATAATATATCGTTGGAAAGATAATCAAGTCAACGTCAAAAGTCAAGAGGAAGTTTCTTCAAATAATGAATCTAACATCATGTTTTCCTTAAAACAAGCTCCAGAGGTCAAATCTGCCTGATTGCTTTTCAACCAGAAATTGATATTTTTGACACCCAAGTCTTCTTTCATCTTGTGGTTATGATTTTGTAAACTCTTTACGATTATTATTGACATCTTTTGACTTCATTCTCCTTATTGTACCTAAAATTCAAAAACATATTACAAGTAAACAAGATAAAGATCGAAAACATAACAAAAACTAAAGGTAGAAAGGCATAAAATGTATATTTTATGAGCTTATCAAATCACTATACTCTACAATTGATTTTTTTAAGTGCAAGGTTAAATAAGATACACTCTTTTGAGTGCATCACCATCCTCTTCATTAGCAGCCTCTTCCGAGTTCTGACCCTCCTCATGCTCGTGCTCCCATAAACATTCCGGCTCGGGCACATTCGAACTAGGGGAAGCAGCTGGTCTCGCGGGAGGTGCGGATGCACCACGGCACACTATGGCCACGTCAAGGGTCGAATATTTCGGGTACGGGAGATTGAGAAAGTCGTCTCTCACTTGGCTAAGACCGAGCTCAAAACCAGCCCGAAATGCACCAGCGCTCGCAAAGGCCGTATCTTGCACAAAGGCAGAAGAGTTCTTGTAGTCTGAAACGGCCTTCGACCTCTCCTCCTTCAACTTCCTCACTTTCTTCAAAAGCTTCTTGATTTGTTGCTCGTGGTCGCCATCCCTTTTCTTCCGAACGGCAAGCTCGGACTTCGCTTCATCATAAGCCTTCTGAAGATGAGAATAGAGGGCAAAGGTCTCAGCTTGCTTCATCTTGGCCTCCCTAGTCTCTTTGGCCATATGAGAACGAATGCTCTCTAGGTGCGAATTCTGGGCAACAAGCTTATCACACTTCACCATGACCACGACGGAGTTGAGAAGAGCCTACAAACTAGCAAAAGAAAAAGTAAGCATGAAAGGAAACGAACTAAGAAACTAGGGAAAGGAAGTGGAGAGAATATCCTGTAATGATCATGAACTAAATTGTGTACCGGTTCTAGAAAGGCTTCCACCGAACGAAGGACCTCCTCACGATTTGCGGGAAATACCATCCCTTGGGATAATAAGCATGTGGCACGATAATTAGAAATCGCCCTCTCCTGCAGTTGTAGAGGGAAGTTGATGCTGAGTTGTGAGTCCGAAATCTCTTTCCAAACTCCCATTCCCTATAGACTCGAAAGAGGGTGATCTAAAATAGAAAGCAAGACAACATCAGAAAACATGTCCAAAGATCCTAGTTAAACAATTAAGTGTGGAAAAACTAAGTATGGAAACACTACCTTCAGTTTGTGGAGAAGCCGGCACACGGACGGGAGAAGGAGGCTTTGCGACCTCTTTCTTCCTCTTCTTGCTTGGAATGACATCGGGAGGAGGCGGCATGGACATTCGATCCGCCTTACTCGAGGGTCCTCCATACGAACCATCGCCAGCAATGAAAGCTGATAAGTGCATAAATTACACATTTTATGCCCTTTCTATTCTTAGTTTCCATTATGTCTTCTATCTTTATTTTGGTTAATTAGGTTATCTTTTTCAATTTCAGGTATGATTAAGGGAATTAATCAAAAACATGTCTATTTGGATGTTATAGAGCTTACAAAATAATATTCACAAGATAAAATGATGCACCCAAAAGAGTGTATCTTATTTAACTTTGCACTTAAAAAGAATCAATTGTAAAGTACAGTGATTAGCAAGGGTCGAGTCCTCAGGGATTGGGTTTTAGTTTGTAAGTTTATAGTTGATTACTTAAAAACAAGTAAACAAAAGTAAATGGGGTTTGAGATCAGAATTAAACTAAAGTTAATAATAAGAATGAGAAAACAAGTAATTAAGAAGAATCAATTATGAGAAATATGGCTAAAGGTTCATTCTCCACCACTAGACATCATTAAGAATCAATTTCATATCTATCAACATCAATTAGCTATCAAAGTTAACAACCGTAGATAACAACAAGCTCTCTTACCCCAACATCACTTGCTTTCTTTAGTTTTTTTGTTACTTGGTTTATTTATTTGAGTTGTAATTAACTTTATTTTTTCTTGTACATAAAAGTTTTCTTTTAAATTTTGGAGTAAGGAAATATGGCACTTAACATCTCACACTAGAGGAGTTGGTGGCATACTTGAACATTGAGAAACAACAAGTCAATCTTACATCCATAGTTCAAGAAATGACCATGGGTAATTTTCAACAACCAAGGGAGTGTGGAGTGTGCTTTATGATGGATCATCCAACCAATTTGTACCCATACTTCAAAAGAGATAAATTTGAACAAGTCTATGATTTAGGAGGATGTCAAGACCATCAAGGATTCCAAGAACAACAGTATGATCCTTTGTCAAATACATATAATGAGGAATGGTGGGATCATACTGATTATGGCTAATCGGGAAATTATCAAGAAGTTGATCCTTACGCCAATTACAATCATCCAACTAGCTTCAATCAACCATGGCCTAAAGAACTAGATCAATGGCCACCACTTCAAAATTCAAGTGAGTCTCTTGAATATCTTGTAAAATCCCTTGCTACTAATACATTTCAATTTCAACAGGTAACAAGGGCAAATCAACAGGAAACAAGGGCAAGTATCGAGAGATTGGACACGCAAATAAGCCAATTGGCTAGTGGTATGGAAAGATTGGAAATACAAAGAGCTGAAACTATGATTGAACCAAAGGATAATGCTAGTGCCACACAACTTAAGGATGAATCAGAAAATCCAAGAAAACCCGAGGATGAGACAAAATTAGAAATGGATTCTACTTTTGAGGATGATGAAGGCAGAATTCTAATTGAGAGTACTTCAGCACCTGAGGTAACTGATATGAACCCCTGGGGTTAAACCTTTTGAACCCACTAACAAATTAAAATACCCTAACCCCAAGAAAGCCAAGATTTAGGCAAAGAAAACTTAAACCCTTAGAAAGCCTATTTCAAAGAACCTAGATTAAGCATGTAAGCTAGACCCTAAGAACTCTCGTTTCAAGAACCTAAGTTTGATAGGTTGAACGCCACAAAGAAAGAATTCTTTGATAAGTTCCTAAGTTCTGTCAAGAACTAAAAAGAGTGAAAACTCACTTGAATATAATTCAACTCAATAGATTAATTCATTAAAATGATATAGGCAACTAAACATTGTTTATATAGCCTCCCTACTAGCCCTAATTCAACTAGCACTACTTTCCTAGCTAAAAGATCTTAGGCGGCCAGACCTAATTAAATAAGAAAGAATGCTTAAAATATAAGCTGAACATGCTCAAGCCCAAACCTAAATAATTAAAAGATGTCCAATAGTTTTAATGAAGGTAGCCCCCACAAGCTTATTGGACATAATACATAAATCAGGCTCTAAAGCCTAAGTAATTAAAAGATCCAAATAAAACTTCTAATTTAGGCGCCACATCATTAATGAATTGGTCCCCACTTCATATTAAATAATGAACTAAAAATAGGCCCAATAATTCATTAATATTGCCGCCCCTTTGAATTCATTTATGGCCCACCATGTGAAGCTTGGATCACACGGACCAATTCTTGGTCTTCCTCATTCAAGCAGCCTAACTTGAATGGCTTGACATTGCTTAAAAGACTTGTAGATTCTTCCCAAGACTTTTTCACCAATCCTTGCATAGCTTCCTTGAGCTTCTTGGATCTTGACCTTGTAATAGGCCCAATTGGAACATGCAATGGATCTTGAAGTCCAATACCAGCTTGGTTCTCATCATCCCCCCTTTCCTCACAAGGATTCGACCTCGAATTATCACCTACATCATAAAGGGAAAGATCAGAAATGTTAAATGAAGCAGAAACGTTATACTCATCTGGTAAGTCCACTTTGTAAGCATTGTCATTAATGTTTTCAAGGATTTGGAAAGGCCCATCTCCTCGAGGATGCAACTTGGTTCTCCTATGGGCTGGAAATCTTTCCTTGAGCATATAAACCAAGACCCAAATCACCTGGTTCGAAAGTAATTCGCCTCCTCCCTTTGTTTTCTTGTGAAGCAACTTTTGCATTCTTTTTCTCAATTTGAAGCTTTACTTTCTCATGAAGAGACTTCACCAATTCAGCTTTCTTACTCCCTGATGCACTCAAAAGAGTGTATCTTTATTTAACCTTGCACTAAAAGATCAATTGTAAGTATAGTAATTAGCAAGGGTCGAGTCCTCAGGGAATGGGTTTTAGTTTAAGAATTATTAGTTTAAAACCTAAATTCAAAGAAAACAAAATAAAAGGGGAGGTTTTTAAAATCAATTTAAACTAAAGACTTATAATCAAAGAAGAAAGCAAGTAAATAAGAAGTAATCAAATATGAGAAAAATATGGTTAAGGTTTCATTCTCCACCACTAGACATCATTAAGAATCAATTTCATATCTATCAACATTAATTAGCTATCAAAGTTAACAACCGTAGATAACAACAAGCTCTGTTACCCCAATCTTTCCTTAGTTCATCGTTAAATAGAACAAGCTCTCTATTTAATCTCTAACTATCAAACAACCTAGAATAAGCTCTCTAAATTCAATTTAATAGCAGCTTTATGATGAGAAAGATAGGTTGATCTAAGCAACAAACACATAAGCTCGGATTGTTCAACTTAGGTTATGTTCCACTTTGTAATTATTGAAAACTTGACCATAATCATTAATCACAAATTGCCACTTATGAATAGGAAATCAAGACAATTACACGGATCAAGACTCCTAAACTAGCATTAGACAATTATCAAGATTTATCTAGTTGGCCACCTAAACAAATCAAAACATCATCATGAACAATTTTAATAGAAGAACATAAGCAACTTTGATAGAAAACAATGATAGATAGATTCTGAAAATTAATTACATAACATGTCTAGGGCTTTGAAATCACCCTTAACCAAATAAAAGTTTAGCCTAGCATAGGCATAGATAATATATATATAAAACTAAAAAGAAAAATAAAAGAATGAAGAAGAAGAAGAATAATGATGATCCTTGAGTCTCCTCAAAAGATGTCTAGTTTGTGGCTCAAAAGATGGTATTTATAGAGCTTTAAACCCTGAGAATAAGTCTTTGCCGCACAAGTAAGCCTGGAGGCAGAAAAATCACATTTTTGCCTTTTTTTCAGATTTGCGGTTAGGGTTTTTATGGCCGTAGGGTTCTTTAGGGAGATCTTCTAGCGCCAATTTGAATGCCCATTTCTTATCCGATTTGGGCCCATAATATATCGTTGGAAAGATAATCAAGTAAACTTCAAAAGTTAAGAAGGAAGTTTCTTCAAATAAATATTCTAACATCATGTTTTCCTTGCAACAATCTCCGGATGTCAAATCTGCCTGATTGCTTTTCAACCAAAAATTGATATTTTTGACTCCCAAGTCTTCTTCCATCTTGTGATTATGATTTTGTAAGCTCTTTACCATCATTATTGACATCTTTTGACTTCATTCTCCTTTTTGTACATAAAATTCAAAAACATATTATGAGTAAACAAGATAAAGGTCGAAAACATAACAAAAACTAAAGGTAGAAAGGCATAAGATATATATTTATGAGCTTATCACTCCCATTCAAACTATTCCTTGCATCAACAGGTAAAGGCATTAAATCTAAAGGAGTTAAAGGATTAAAACCAAAAACAATCTCAAATCGAGAATAAGAAGTAGTAGAATGTACAGTCCTATTATATGCAAACTCTATGAATGGCAAACAGTCTTCCCAAGTTTTCAAGTTCTTTTGTATAACAGTTCACAAAAGTTGTGTTAAAGTCCTATTAACTACTTCAGTTTGCCCATCAGTTTGTGGACAACAAGTAGTAGAATACAAAAGTTTAGTACCCAATTTTCCCCACAAAACCTTCCAAAAGTAACTAAGGAACTTAACATCTCTATCAGACACAATGCTTCTAGGAACACCATGTAAGCGCACTATCTCCCTAAAGAATAATTCAGTAATGTTAGTTGCATCATCAGTTTTATGGCATGGAATAAAATGTGCCATCTTGCTAAACCTATCCACCACCACATAAATTGAATCTCTACCCCTTTTTGTCCTCGGTAAACCCAATACAAAGTCCATAGATATGTCTATCCATGGTTCACTAGGAAATGGTAAGGGTGTATACAACCCATGAGGTAAAACCTTAGATTTGGCCTTTCTACATGTAATGCATCTATCACATATGCGATCCCTTTTCATTTTAGGCCAAAAGAAATGTTCATGCAATATTTCTAAGGTTTAATTGACACCAAAGTGTCCAATTAAGCCACCTCCATGTGCCTCACGTACTAATAACTCTCTCATAGAACAATTAGGCACACATAGTTTATCTTCTCTAAACAGAATGCCATCATGCTTGTAAAATTTACCAAATGCTGCTTTATCACATGCAATGTATACATCATTAAAATCAGCATCATTGGCATATTCATCCTTTATATATTCAAATCCAAGCATCTTAGCATTCATAGAAGTGAGAAATACATACCTCCTAGATAAATCATCAGCCACAATATTTTCCTTACCTTGCTTGTATCTAATGACATAAGGAAAGGTCTCTATGTATTCCATCCACCTAGCATGTCTCTTATTCAACTTACCTTGACCCTTGAAATGTTTCAATGTTTCAATGATTCATGATCAGTATGTATCACAAACTCCTTAGCCATAAGTAATGCTGCCATGTCTCCAAGGCTTTAACAAGCGCATAGAGCTCCTTGTCATAAGTTGGATTGTTCAAGGCCGCTCCACTAAGCTTCTCACTGAAGAATGCGATTGGATGCTTTTCCTGCATAAAAATAGCTCCAATTTCTATTCCTGAGGAATAAACGTTCAATCTCAAAAGCTTTGTCAAAGTTAGGTAATGTTAAAACAGGTGCTGAACATAACCTATCTTTAAGATTAACAAATGCTTTCTCTTGTTCATTGCCCCAATGAAAACCAACATTCTTTTTAATAATTTCAGTGAGTGGTGCAGCAATAGTGCTAAAGTCTTTAACAAAACGCCTATAAAAACTAGCTAAACCATGAAAGCTTCTTACCTCACTTACCCCTTTAGGTGTCGGCCAATCCTTGATGGCCTTGACTTTCTCTTCATCCATCTCAATACCTTTTGAGCTAACAACGTATCCAAGAAATATAACTCTATCCATGCAAAAGGTACAATTCTTAAAATTAGCATACAACTTTTCAGTTTTCAACACATTAAACACAAACCGCAAATGTTCAACATGCTCATCTAAGCTTTTGTTGTACACTAAAATATCATCAAAGTAGACTACTTCAAGTTTACCTAGAAACTCACGCAAAACATGATTCATTAATCTAAGGAAAGTACTAGGTGCATTAGTAAGTCCAAATGGCATGACTAACCATTCATAAAACCCATACTTAGTCTTAAAAGCTGTTTTCCATTCATCACCTTCTTTCATTCTAATCTGATGGTAACCACTTTTAAGATCTATCTTACTAAAAACACAAGATCCATACAATTCATCTAGCATATCATCTAATCTAGGAATGGGATGACGATACTTTACTGTGATATTGTTGACTGCTCTACAATCAACACACATCCTCCAAGACCCATCCTTCTTTGGCACTAGAAGAACTAGAACAGCACATGTACTCATGCTTTCTCTTATGTACCCCTTACTCATCAAGTCTTCAACTTGCCTTTGAAGTTCCTTTGTCTCCTCCGGATTACTTCTATAGACTGGTCGGTTTGGAATGACTGCTTTGGGTACAAAATCAATCAGATGCTCAATGCCTCTTATGGAAGGCAGCCCACTTGGCATCTCCTCCGGGATTAACTCTTCAAATTCCTGTAACAAAGAAACTACAACACTAGGAAGAGCTTGGTTAGATTCATCAAGATTAAGATATAATTCTTTATAAACAAGGAAGATCATGGGCTGATCTTCTAAAAAAGCCTTCTTAACTGATGCACCCAAAAGAGTGTATCTTATTTAACCTTGCACTAAAAAGATAAATTGTAAGTATAGTAGTTAGCAAGGGTCGAGTCCTCAGGAATTGGGTTTTAGTTTATAAGTTAATAGTTTAAAACTTAAATTCAAGAACAATAAAAGAAAAGGGGTTTTTGAAGCCAGATTTAAACTAAAGTAAATAATAAGAATAAGATGCAAGGCGGTATTACCAGCCAATAAAAATATATATACTAAATTAGGCGGTATAACCAGCGAATAAAAATAAAACAAAGTTAATATACAAATTAGGCGGTATAACCAGCCAATAAAAATAAATATACTTTTAAAAATAAGCAAACTAGAAAAATAAGAAAACAAGTAAGTAAGAAGAATCAAATATGAAAAATATGGTTAAGGTTTCATTCTCCACCACTAGACATCATTAAGAATCAATTTCAGATCTATCAATATCAACCAACTATCAAAGTTAACAACCGTAGATAACAACAAGCTCTGTTATCCCAATCTTTCCTTAGTTTGTCGTTAAATAGAACAAGCTCTCTATTTAATCTCTAACCATTAAACAACCTAGAATAAGCTCTCTAAATTCAATTTAATGGCAGCTTTATGATGAGAAAGATAGGTCGATCTAAGCAACAAACACATAAGCTCGGATTGTTCAACTTAGGTTATGTTCCACTTTGCAATTATTGAAAACTTGACCATAATCATTAATCACAAATTGCCACTTATGAATAGGAAATCAAGACAATTACACGGATCAAGACTCCTAAACTAGCAATAGATAATTATCAAGATCTATCTAGTTGTACACCTAAATAAATCAAGACAACATCATGAACAATTCTTGTAGAAGAACATAAGCAACTTTGATAGAAAATTAATGATAGATAGAATCTGAAAATCAATCACAAAACATGTCTAGGGCTTTGAAATCACCCTTAACAAAATAGAAGTTTAGTCTAGCATAGGCATTATAAACATAAAATTAAATAGAATATAAGAAGAAAATAAAAGAAAGAAAGAAAGAAGAAGAAGAATATTAATTATCCAACCTCTTGCTCTTTCTAAAGAAAAAGAAAACTAGAGAAAAGAAAGAAGAAGAAAACTTAGAGAATTTTATTACAATGGCTAATATCCTACCAATCTACAATATCTTACAATCATCCAAGGCCCTCTATTTATACACATTTTGGAGGGCTAAATGACAAGAGACAAGCTTTACAAATTTCAAAGGTAGGTATAATAGGTGGGTGCATTTTTCTAACAATTTTCGTCATATTGTATGACAATTTTGATCAGCCAACTTGATGGTCAATTTTGTCAATATTGGAGGCTTGATCTGATCACATGGTCTTCTAGAAAAATGTTCCCCTATCAGTTAGTGATCCATAGCCGTTGGAATCAGCTCATTTGCTGATGTGGATCAGAAGATATGGTCAAAATACCAAAACTGGTCAGCACATATGTCATTGCACATCAGCCAACTTGATGGTCGATTTCGCTAGGGAAAACGACTCCATTTCAAGAAGTGTAAAGCATGAAAAAGATAGACATGCCTCTTAACTTTGCACTGTTAATATTTCAGCCTTATTGCTTCAGTGAAACTCCAGATATAGCTGATATGGCAAAAGGTGTCGGAACTGGAACTGAACTGGATTTGCCCTTAATTGTTGATTTAACCTAGTAATCTGAAATCACTCAAAGAAACTCGTGAAAAAACACCAAATTACATAAAAATATAAAAGATCATAAACACAATTAGACTAAGCAATAATAACTCGTATTTGACGCAAACCAATAATAAAACATAACTAAAAACTATATAATTATACGAGTTATCACACCCCCACACTTAGATTGTTGCTAGTCCCTAGCAACGACTCAATAAAAATAAAATAAGAAAATCTAATCTAATCCATTTTCGTAGGAAATCACGGTGGCACTTAGCATGTGACACAAGCCTTTAAACCCCTAGGTGTCCCTAGTGGACGAGTTTAGTCTCGTGAGGGTTTACTAGGACGATACCCACAAACATTGAAAAACTAAAATATAAATAAACTACATATACTAAAAATATTTACTCCTAATCCTTTCAATACAAATTAGAGACAATCTTTGAACAAGTCTTATAAACTAATCAATAGCTTAAAGAATTTCACAAAAAATCATGCTTGAATGTAAATTGTTTGAGTTAAGCCAATATTAACATAACATATTTCAATCAAAATAGTGCATATTCAAACTTAATCTCAACTACTCACATGGGATACTCTCATGATTTTCATTCTTTAAAGTAGTGGTAAAGTGTTTACACTCAATCAATCTCATGAAAACAGTTCTACCATATTCTTGCTTGTCCACCTATTCTCCACTATTTAGATCATACAACTTCATGAATCAAGAGGTCTTTAATCAAGGTTGTAATGGGGCCAAGGGGTTTGTAATGTGGTTGAAGAATAAAAGGATAAAGATATCACAAAGGTTCCAAAGAGTTCATAAAGTTTAGAGACATAATAAGATCATACAAAGAAACTTCTCAAAACTCTTTACTAGTACATAGTCACATAGGCTAAATATTCATGTTGAGCCTTTGCTGCATTCTAACCAACTTTGTAACATCTTTTTCTTTACTTTCACTTTTTTTTTTTAATTTTTTTTTTAATATGGGAATGTATTTGACAATGATCCCTTTCTTTTTCTCTTGACTTTTTCTTTTCTTTTCTTCCCCCACACTTATCTTTTGTTTCCAACCCAAATTTTTAACTAAAAATATCCCTTGTTTTTTTTGCAATATGTCTCAAAATATATAATCCATCTTTAGAACAAGGGTAAGGATATAAGTATATTTAGGCTAGGTGTAAGTTGTGGTTACCAAAACAGCATATTTAATGTAGGCTCAAATTGGCTCACTAGTGGGGATGTTCTCTTAGAACATTAATAATGGATGGCTATTTGGCTCTGGTTATAATCCTAATGCCTCTATCATATTCATGTTATCACATGTATCAATATAGTCTCAAATGGTTTAAAGCAAGTTCTAGAGAATCATGTAATCATAAGAGCACTCAAGAAAGAAATTAGATTGATATGTATAATGCATCAATCATATAGGCTCAAAAACTCACAAGGATGATTATACAAGTCAGATTAAGTCTAAACATGCTTCTTTCTCAATCAACATATCATATTAACATTGGCTCATAAAAAGGTTGATATCAAGCTCAATTCTCATGAAAATCTTCTCACTAATAAATCTGTTTTAGACTTATGCAATTCATATCTCATCATTTTATTAAAAAGGAACTAAAACATACTAAAAAAAAATAATAATAATAATAATAATAAAGACTCATAAAAAAAAAATAGTAGACAAAAATAAAAGAAATCCTAAATCATTCCCCCCCACACTTAATTCTTACATTGTCCTCAATGTAAGTCTATTAACCCAAATGAAAGAATCATGTGTAAGAGAAAAGAACTAATAACATAAGAATAGGAACAACTAAGACTCAAAACAAAACAAAACAAACTCATGCAACCTAAATAATCCTAAAATACTAAACAAAAATTAACAAGTAAACATAAAAAGATTAAAATCAAACTGACGAGGTATGTCTCAAGTCTCCCTTACTCAGACCTTGTTCAGAATGAATACTTCTAAATTGCTTAAAACACAACAAACTTTTTTTTTTTTTTAAATTAGCAAAATATGTTCCTTACCCCATACTAAAATATGACATTGTCCCCAATGTCAAATTTTAAAGGTAGAATTTAGGAGATATTACCTGCAGAGGTTGCTAACCACTTATTATAACTGAGACACAACAAACAAAATGTTAGATAATGTCACAAAGACAAAGTGCAATCCACTCCTTGCTCGTCCATATCTCTTTTTCTTTTTCCGAGCGTTTGTGAAACAACCGTAGCAGATAAATACTCATAAGCTTGGAGCTTTTTGAGTAAATCTTCAATGGTTGTAGCAGAAATTATGGTTCTCCTTGCCTCTGAAAACATGAATCCATTATCCACAGCATTATCTAAATATGAAAGCAAATTACTAAAATAACCATTAATATTAAGCAAACCAATGGGTTTCTTTTTTGTGACCAAAGATGACCAAGAAGCCACGCAAGCTATTTCTTCCAATGTACCCAGACCTCCTGGTAAAGCAATGAATGCACCGGCAGAATGGTACATGATTGTTATCCGTTCAGGGATACTCCAGACTTGTATTTCCTTACCCACGGTAGGTCCACAAAAACCTGTGAATAGTTTTGGCACGATTCCTAGAACTGGACTTCCTCCGGCGTGTGCTGCTGTAGTGACTGCTCCCATTAAACCCGAACTACCGCCTCCATAAATCAACTGGATCTTTTGTTGGGCAAGTATTACTCCAACTCTTATGGCTTCATCAGCGAATATGTTATTTTTCCCTGGATAAGCACCTCCAAAGACACAAATTTTTTTAATGCGTTGGGACGAAGTACTTTCCAATTTTTTTTTTTCGAGTGCCTGAAAGAGAATGAGTACATGGTGTAATATATAGAGGACCGAGTACTGAATCAGACAAGAGTAATAATGTCGCCGAAAGTGTATCTGACCTGTCAGAAGAAAATGTTAACCTAACAAAAGATTTTTGCGTGATTTCAGGAAGAAAATCAAAAAGAGAAGAAAAATCAACCGTAAAAGTCAAGAGTAATAATGTCACCGAAAGTGTATTTGACATCTTCCTCTGGTTTTACGTCCAGAAACGGCTTAAACGCCTTCTATGAGTCGAGGATATGCTTCCCATCCAGTTTTCTTACAAGCTGGCAAACAGGGTCTTTTAACATCAGATTCCCAAGATGTTGCCATTCTCTTTGGAATTGCGGCCATAAATCAAGAATTTCTCTTTGTACGTCTCCATTAGGATGCGTCTCAAGAGAAAGTTGGATATTACCCAAATTCTCCTTACTCAGTCCATCCTTAATGAATTCAATTTTATCATCTCGATTAGAGGACGGAATCCCAATAGAACGACATTTACCGTTACACGTCCATCGTGCACATTTGTGGCAATTTGAACTCATGCGCTTTGCTCGTCGCTTCTTTGCAAAAGTGCTTCTACCTGTACCTGGTAAATGCAAAATAGGAAGATATTCATCTTCACGTACCTTGGCTTCAATTATCCAACGTATGTCTTCAGGAATCCCTTTGTGCATAAGCATTCTTAATCTTTCAAATCGAACTTGGTAAAGCTTCAGTAAAATATTTCGAGGAAAAGGAGGAAATCGTTTCTGCAATCTTGTGAGAATATCATCCATCCTGAAAAAAAATGAAAGAGAAATTGGAAGAGAAATTTATATACAATATCAGTTTTGTGGGTAGCTGATGGAACCGACTTAAATAATCACGGAGTGCCGTTATCCGCCATTTAACCGGGGTTAAAAAAATAAAATAAAAATTATATTTACATCTAGTTATTTTAAAAACAAGGATCAGAAAGAAAAACAACCTAAAAAGACTCAAAAACAAAACACTCTAAATAAAATCCTAAATTCTTCCCCCCACACATAATTCTTACATTGTCATTAATGTAATGCTATAAATCCCAAATGAAAGAATCACGTGTAAGTGAAAAGAACTAATAAACAAAATAAACTTATGCAGCCTAAATGAACTTAGAAACACTAAACACAATTAGCAAAGAAACATAAGAAAAAAAGAGCAAATCTGAGGATGGCAGTTTGGCAATGCTTTCACTAATTAGGCTGCCTCCCCCAATTAGCACTTGATTGATGTTGTCCAACCTAACCAACACCCTTTCTTGGCTTTTTAGGCTTGTTAGGCTCATACATGAAACTTTTCGAATTTGAGCGTTTGATAGGAAGCTTTCTTTGCACAAAAGTGGATGCATTCTCCATTACAAGTATTATTCCATCATCCTTTGTGGTGCATATCTCATCGAGGAATGGAGCATATTTTGATACTTGTTGAATGGCATCCACAAACAAATTGTTTAAGGTTTCCAACATGTCTTGTTCATGTTCCTCCTCTTTGAACTTTGCGAATCTACTAGGAAAAGGTGGAGAAGAAACATTAGTAAAAATTGGAATCTTAAACGTTACCTCAAGTGCCGAAATACTCTTATTTGGATCTGTGGCTTCATTATCCTCAAGAATAGAATCCATCTCTAATTTTGTTTCATCCTCATCTTGTTCCTCATTCTTCAAGGTCACAATAGTAGCATTCTCCTTTGGGTTAACCATCGTTTGGGCTGGGAGTTCTTCAGATCTTTGTGCTACCCATCCCACCATACTACTAGCCAATTGGCTCATTTGCTTTTCCAAACTCTGGATGCTTGCCCTTGTTTCCTGTTGAAATTGCAAAGTATCAGTAACAAGAGAATAGACAAGATCTTCTAAAGAAGTACCTGAGTTTTTAGTCATATGTGGTGGTTGAAGAAGATCTGGTTCTTGAGACCATGATTGATTGAAGCTAGATGGATGAGTGTAATTGGCATAAGGATCTACTTCTTGGTAATTTTTCGAGTAGCCATAATTAGTATGATCCCACCATCCCTCATGGTAAGTGTTTGAGTAATGATCATATTGTTGGTCTTGGAACACTTGATGGCCTTGACATCCTCCCATGGCCAATTGTTGAACTGGGTAGGTGACATTGGCTTGTTGATTTTCCATGTTCATGTATGCCACCAACTCTTCAAGTGTTAGATTGCTCAATTCCGTCGTTTTTTTTTTTTTTTTTTTTTTTTTTCAAAATTTGATAAGAAAAACTTGTATGTACAAGAAAATAAAACTAATTAGAACTGGAAATAAGAATAAACCAAGTAACAAATAAACTAAAGAAAGCAATCCCCGGCAACGGCGCCAAAAATTTGATGCACCCAAAAGAGTGTATCTTATTTAACCTTGCACTAAAAAGATAAATTGTAAGTATAGTAGTTAGCAAGGGTCGAGTCCTCAGGGATTGGGTTTTAGTTTATAAGTTAATAGTTTAAAACTTAAATTCAAGAACAATAAAAGAAAAGGGGTATTTGAAGCCAGATTTAAACTAAAGTAAATAATAAGAATAAGATGCAAGGCGGTATTACCAGCCAATAAAAATATATATACTAAATTAGGCGGTATAACCAGCCAATAAAAATAAAACAAAGTTAATATACAAATTAGGCGGTATAACCAGCCAATAAAAATAAATATACTTTTAAAAATAAGCAAACTAGAAAAATAAGAAAACAAGTAAGTAAGAAGAATCAAATATGAAAAATATGGTTAAGGTTTCATTCTCCATCACTAGACATCATTAAGAATCAATTTCAGATCTATCAATATCAACCAACTATCAAAGTTAACAACCGTAGATAACAACAAGCTCTGTTATCCCAATCTTTCCTTAGTTTGTCGTTAAATAGAACAAGCTCTCTATTTAATCTCTAACCATTAAACAACCTAGAATAAGCTCTCTAAATTCAATTTAATGGCAGCTTTATGATGAGAAAGATAGGTCGATCTAAGCAACAAACACATAAGCTCGGATTGTTCAACTTAGGTTATGTTCCACTTTGCAATTATTGAAAACTTGACCATAATCATTAATCACAAATTGCCACTTATGAATAGGAAATCAAGACAATTACACGGATCAAGACTCCTAAACTAGCAATAGATAATTATCAAGATCTATCTAGTTGTACACCTAAATAAATCAAGACAACATCATGAACAATTCTTGTAGAAGAACATAAGCAACTTTGATAGAAAATTAATGATAGATAGAATCTGAAAATCAATTATAAAACATGTCTAGGGCATTGAAATCACCCTTAACCAAATAGAAGTTTAGTCTAGCATAGGCATTGCAAACATAAACATAAAATTAAAGAGAATCTAAGAAGAAAATAAAAGAAAGAAAGAAGAAGAAGAAGAATATTAATTATCCAACCTCTTGCTCTCTCTAAAGAAAAAGAGAACTAGAGAAAAGAAAGAAGAAGAAAACTTAGAGAATTTTATTACAATGGCTAATATCCTACCAACGTACAATATCTCTTACAATCATCCAAGGCCCTCTATTTATACACATTTTGGAGAGCTAAATGACAAGAGACAAGCTTTATAAATTTCAAAGGTAGGTATAATAGGTGGGTGCATTTTTCTAACAATTTTCGTCATATTGTATGACAATTCTGATCAGCCCGCTTGATGGTCGATTTTGTCAATATTGGAGGCTTGATCTGATCAAATGGTCTTCTAGAAAAATGTTCCCCTATCAGTCGGTGATCCATAACCGTTGGAATCAGCTCCTTTGCTGATGTGGATCAGAAGATATGGTCAAAATACCAAAACTTGTCAGCACAGACGTCATTGCACATCAGCCAACTTGATGGTTGATTTCGCTAGGGAAAACGACTCCGTTTCAAGAAGTGTAAAGCATAAAAAAGATAGATATGCCTCTTAACGTTGCACTGTTAAAATTTCAGCCTTATTGCTTCAGTGAAACTCCAGATATAGCTGATATGGCAAAAGGTGTCGGAACTGAACTGGATTTGCCCTTAATTCTTGATTTAACCTAATAATCTGAAATCACTCAAAGAAACTCGTGAAAAACACCAAATTACATAAAAATATAAAAAATCATAAACACAATTAGACTAAGCAATAATAACTCATATTGGACACAAAAAAATAATAAAACATAACTAAAAACTATATAATTATACGAGTTATCACACCCCCACACTTAGATTGTTGCTAGTCCCTAGCAACGACTCAATAAAAATAAAATAAGAAAATCTAATCCAATCCATTTTCGTAGGAAATCACGGTGGCACTTAGCATGTGACACAAGCCTTTAAACCCCTAGGTGTCCCTAGTGGACGAGTTTAGTCTCGTGAGGGTTTACTAGGACGATACCCACAAACATTGAAGACATAAGAAATAACTAAGACTCAGAACAAAACAAATTCATACAACCTAAATAATCCTAAAATACTAAACAAATAATTAACAAATAAACATAAACATAAAAATAATAAAAGAAAAGAAAAACACATGCAGATAATAAACGGACCAGATAGTTTTTTTTTTTGAAAAGATTAAATCAAACTGACAAGGTATGTCTCAAGTCTCCCTTACTCAGACCTTGTTCAGAATGAATACTTCTAAATGGCTTAAAACACAACAAATTTTTTTTTTTTTTGAAAAGATTAAATCAAACTGACAAGGTATGTCTCAAGTCTCCCTTACTCAGACCTCGTTGAGAATGAATACTTCTAAATGGCTTAAAACACAACAATTTTTTTTTTTATTTTTTTACAAATTAGCAAAATATGTCCCTTACCCCCCTACTAAAATATGACATTGTCCCCAATGTCAAATTTTAAAGGTAGAATTTAGGAGATATTACCTGCAGAGGTTGCTAACTACTTATTATAACTGAGACACAACAAACAAAATATTAGATAATGTCACAAAGACAAAGTGCAATCCACTCCTTCCTTGTCTATATCTCTTTTTCTTTTTCCGAGCGTTTGCGAAACAACCGTAGCAGGCAAATACTCATAAGCTTGGAACTTTTTTAGTAAATCTTCAATGGTTGTAGCAGAAATTATGGTTCTCCTTGCCTCTGAAAACATGAATCCATTTTCCACAGCATTATCTAAATATGAAAGCAAATTACTAAAATAACCATTAATATTAAGCAAACCAATGGGTTTCTTTTTTGTGACCAAAGATGACCAAGAAGCCACGCAAGCTATTTCTTCCAATGTACCCAGACCTCCTGGTAAAGCAATGAATGCATCGGCACAATGGTACATGATTGTCATCCGTTCAGGGATACTCCAGACTTGTATTTCCTTACCCACGGTAGGTCCACAAAAACCTGTGAATAGTTTTGGCACGATTCCTAGAACTGGACTTCCTCTGGCGTGTGCTGCTGTAGCGACTGCTCCCATTAAACCCGTACTACCGCCCCCATAAATCAACTGGATCTTTTTTTGGGCAAGTATTACTCCAACTCTTATGGCTTCATCAGCTAATATTTTATTTTTCCCTGGATAAGCACCTCCAAAGACACAAATTTTTTTCAATGCGCTGGGACGAACTACTTTCCATTTTTTTTTTCGAGTGCCTGAAAGAGAATGAGTACATGGTGTAATATATAGAGGACTGAGTAGTGAATCAGACAAGAGTAATTGATGCACCCAAAAGAGTGTCTTATTTAACCTTGCACTAAAAAGATCAATTGTAAGTATAATGATTAGCAAGGGTCGAGTCCTCAGGGATTGGGTTTTAATCTATGAGTTATTAGTTTATAACTTACGTTCAAAGAAAACAATAAAAGAAAAGGGGTTTTTGAAGCCAGATTTAAACTAAAGTAAATAATAAGAATAAGATGCAAGGCGGTATAACCAGCCAATAAAAATATATATACTAAATTAGGCGGTATAACCAGCCAATAAAAATAAAACAAAGTTAATATACAAATTAGGCGGTATAACCAGCCAATAAAATTAAATATACTTTTAAAAATAAGCAAACTAGGAAAATAAGAAAACAAGTAAGTAAGAAGAATCAAATATAAAAAATATGGTTAAGGTTTTGATAACTCGTATAATTATATAGTTTTTAGTTATGTTTTATTATTGTTTTATGTCAAATACGAGTTATTATTGTTTAGTCTAATTGTGTTTATGATCTTTTATATTTTTATGTATTTTGGTGTTTTTCACAAGTTTCTTTGAGTGATTTCAGATTACTAGAATTAAGGGCAAATCCAGTTCAGTTTCAGTTCCGATACCTTTTGCCATATCAGCTATATCTCGAGTTTCCCTGAAGCAATAAGGCTGAAATTTGTAGCCATGCAAAGCTAAGAGGCATATCTATCTTTTTCATGTTTTACACTTCTTAAAACGGAGTCGTTTTCCCTAGCGAAATCGACCATCAAGTTGGCTGATGTGCAATGATGTCTGTGCTGACATGTTTTCGTATTTTGCCCATATCTGCTTAACCACATCAGAAAAGAGCTGATTCAAACGGCTATGGTTCTGTAACTGATAGGGGAACCTTTGTCTAGAAGACCATGTGATCAGATCAGGCCTCCAATATTGAAGAAATCGACCATCAAGGTGGCTGATGTGCAATGACGTCTGTGCTGACATGTTTTCGTATTTTGCCCATATCTGCTTAACCACATCAGCAAATGAGCTGATTCCAACGGCTATGAATCAGTAACTCATAGGGGAACATTTTTCTAGAAGACCATGTGATCTGATCAGGCCTCCAAGATTGACAAAATCGACCATCAAGTTGGCTGATCAAAATGGTCATACAATATGACGAAAATTGTTAGAAAAATGCACCCACCTATTATACCTACCTTTGAAATTTGTAAAGCTTGTCTCTTGTCATTTAGCCCTCCAAAATGTGTATAAATAGAGGGCCTTGGATGATTGTAGAGGATCATATTGTACATAGGTAGGATATTAGCCATTTTAATAAAATTCTCTAAGTTTTCTTCTTCTTTCTTTTCTCTAGTTTTCTTTCTTTTCTCTAGTTTTCTTTTTCTTTAGAGAGAGCAAGAGGTTGGATAATTAATATTCTTCCTCTTCTTCTTTCTTTCTTTCTTTTATTTTCTTTTTAGATTTTCTTTAATTTTATGTTTATGTTTAAAATACCTATGCTAGGCTAAACTTCTATTTGGTTAAGGGTGATTTCAAAGCCCTAGACATGTTTTGTGATTGATTTTCAGATTCTATCTATCATTAATTTTCTATCAAAGTTGCTTATGTTCTTCTACAAGAATTGTTCATGATGTTGTCTAGATTTATTTAGGTGTACAACTAGATAGATCTTGATAATTATCTATTGCTAGTTTAGGAGTCTTGATCCGTGTAATTGTCTTGATTTCCTATTCATAAGTGGCAATTTGTGATTAATGATTATGGTCAAGTTTTCAATAATTGCAAAGTGGAACATAACCTAAGTTGAACAATCCGAGCTTATGTGTTTGTTGCTTAGATCAACCTATCTTTCTCATCATAAAGCTGCCATTAAATTGAATTTAGAGAGCTTATTCTAGGTTGTTTAATGGTTAGAGATTAAATAGAGAGCTTGTTCTATTTAACGACAAACTAAGGAAAGATTGGGGTAACAGAGCTTGTTGTTATCTACGGTTGTTAACTTTGATAGTTGGTTGATATTGATAGATCTGAAATTGATTCTTAATGATGTCTAGTGGTGGAGAATGAAACCTTAACCATATTTTTCATATTTGATTCTTCTTACTTATTTGTTTTCTTAATTTTCTAGTTTGCTTATTTTTTATATTTATTTTTATTGGCTGGTTATACCGCCTAATTTGTATATTAACTTTGTTTTATTTTTATTGGCTGGTTATACCGCCTAATTTAGTATATATATTTTTATTGGCTGGTTATACCGCCTAATTTAGTATATATATTTTTGTTGGCTGGTTATACCGCCTTGCATCTTATTCTTATTATTTACTTTAGTTTAAATCTGGCTTCAAAAACCCCTTTTCTTTTATTGTTCTTGAATTTAAGTTTTAAACTATTAACTTATAAACTAAAACCCAATCCCTGAGGACTCGACCCTTGCTAACTACTATACTTACAATTTATCTTTTTAGTGCAAGGTTAAATAAGATACACTCTTTTGGGTGCATCAAATTTTTGGCGCCGTTGCCGGGGATTGCTTTCTTTAGTTTATTTGTTACTTGGTTTATTCTTATTTTCAGTTCTAATTAGTTTTATTTTCTTGTACATACAAGTTTTTCTTTTCAAATTTAAAAAAAAAAAAAAAAAAACAATGGAATTGAGCAATCTAACACTTGAAGAGTTGGTGGCATACATGAACATGGAGAATCAACAAGCCAATCTCACCTCCCCAGTTCAACAATTGGCCATGGGAGGATGTCAAGGCCATCAAGTGTTCCAAGACCAACTGTATGATCATTACTCAAACACTTACCATGAGGGATGGTGGGATCATACTAATTATGGCTACTCAGAAAATTACCAAGAAGTAGATCCTTATGCCAATTACACTCATCCATCTAGCTTCAATCAATCATGGTCTCAAGAACCAGATCTTCTTCAACCACCACATATGACTCAAAACTCAGGTACTTCTTTAGAAGATCTTGTCGATTCTCTTGTTACTAATACTTTGCAATTTCAACAGGAAACAAGGGCAAGCATCCGGAGTTTGGAAAGGCAAATGAGCCTATTG